>CM057454.1:1163888054-1166438054 GCA_016271365.2 Neoceratodus forsteri
TCCCAAGGACCCCTGAATTGGTTTGACAGCTACCCGGCAGACAGGGCCCAGTGTGTACAGATAAACAACACAGTCTCCTGCCTGCACCCTATCCAGTTCGGGGTTCCTCAGGGGTCCATCTTAGGGCCACTGCTATTTAGCCTGTGCACTAGCCACCCTTTCTTTCCCTACTGGCTTACCCTTCATGTTCTAGCTATACTGACTCATATGTCTCTCAACTATGGTAGTTTCCAATATTTTTGTACCTGCACTGTTCGCAGCCATCACTCTGTATAGAATCTGCAATGTCATTAGCTACCGCCTTGTATAATTTATGCTTTGTATTAGCTACCACTCTGTATAACTTGTGCACTGTTTTAGATACCACCTTGTATAGGTCATCCCACTCTCTGCACCTGTAGTAGTGTTTAGTGCTCAGCTGCCAAATTGTATAGGTCACCCAGTGTCGTTGGACACACCACGCAAATGGCTTGTATATAGCTCATCTCTGTGTCTTGCTCTATAGTAGTAGTCCTATGGATGAAACGTGCTTGCTGATTCGTTTCATTGTCTATGTTTGTCTAATCTGTTGGTTGATGAGGAGCCTTTGTAAATGAGTCCCTGACTCAAAGGTCTGTAATCCGATTGTATCAATAAATACAGTAAATAAATAGAGGATGACATCAACGAAGACTCGGAAGCTCCATCTTCCTCTTCATCCTCACCCCGCTCCTTAGACTGTTTTAGGATCCCAGAATGATTATGGATCAACCAATCTGGTTTCTTTCCTCTGGACTTAGGGGTGCCTCCAAAGTGAAGCATTTTCTTTTTCCTTTTAGTACAAGCCTCCACAAAATCATCAGGGGGGAGGGGGTGGCATATTCCTAATTGGGGTCATTTGTTGGGGTTCAGAAAGTCCTATATCTGGAAGAGGTTCAGCCTCCTGTACAGATTCAACATCATGCATGATTTTCTCTACAGGGGTTTCTGGGACTACCTCTTCCCCCTGAGTTGTGTTGGGGGGCTTCTTGTTGATTGAGGTTATTTCTAGCCCTTTTGTGCAGGTCTGCCTTATTTTGTTATGAGGCCAGAGCAGCCCCATATTGCTGTGCTTTGGTCACAGTATTCTCCTGACATATGTTGTGGTAGGCCTATGGACATTTTGCAAAAGAATGACATTTTTCCTTTTGCATAAATTACATCAGAAAGCATCATTATGATCCACTGAAACATACCCATATTCTAAACAATACACACGACTAGTGTTGTTGCATGTATTACTAAGGTGTGTTCAGGAGCCACACCTGAAGCATAACTTTGGCTGCCCTGCACAGAAAATCATGCCTTTGTCCATACCCAGCAAGAAACTATTTGGTAGGTGCATGACTTCCTGATCTGTCAACTTTAGCTTTACATGCACCTTCCACACCTCTGTCCATATTTGTTCAGAATCTATTATCGGTTCAGGTTTATCCAGTACCTCACACCTTTGTCTCAACCAATACATGGTATCTAAATTGCTGACACTGCCATTTCTAAAACTAATTGTTATAGTGCGCAATGTTGGCTTAATCAGAGGAATTGCTAAAAAAAGGCAGCTACAAAGATGTTGCTTTTAATCTATTACATTGTTTCCAAAAATGTTTGGTACCCCACCATTTTAAATCTAACATCATAATTGTCATCACCCACATGAATTAGTGCATAAAACTCTGATGCAAAGTATTTTATAGAATCTTTTCAACAGTACTCATGCCACATATACTCTATCTGGGGGTCAGTCTAATCCATCTTAATAGATAATGAGCACTGCATTTTTCCTAGGAGCAGGTTTCCCCGAACTATGAAAACAATCTGAGTATGCTTTAGGGGTCTTTCTTGTCTATTACTGTTATTGGTGTGCTCCCCTTGGTTTTCTCTGAATACTTAACCATTTATTTGTTATTTGGTTTCTGCAGGTTACTCTTGGTTGTGTTGCTGTTTGTTTATATTCTGTACCCTTCCTGTTTCAGTCTTGGGGGGGGGGGCGGTATCTGCAGGTAATCTTATCGACCCCATCCTGTCCCTTCCTTCTCTCCCATCCATTTCTGTCATTATCTTTTGGACTTTCACATTGTGTGTTGTGTCATTATTAATCATTTTTAGTAGAAGCACACTCGCCCTCTTGGTGCATCAGTTCAGGTTGTGCCTTTGTACTGAATCCAGCCTGGGAGCAACTCGGCTGTTTCACCACTTTGTGATAGAGGAAACTGACTACCTCCACTTGTGGATGTCTCTGCTGTTTGTATGCTAATCAATCTCCTATACCGTTGTACTGCAGGATCGGTACTGTCCGAGATCCACGTACCACCCTCAGTTTTTTATTTATTTCGTTTTTTTTGACCGGGTAAGTGCACTAGACAAATTCTGCCTATTTTCAGGCATAACCCAGGAGAGGGGGATACAGATGAATGCCAAATGAACTTTGAACCAGATTAAGCTGTTAAGCTGTTAGTGTATTTTAGTTAATGTTAGTTTATATCTGCCCTGCTTCTGTAAGCACTTTCTCTGGGGACCAAGGCCTCCATTCCTTTGGTGCAGTTGTTCTGTCTGGAGTACTGGCTTTACTTCTTGTTGGTGTTTGTGAGGGTTTATTCGGTTGTGCTGTGTGTACTGGTATATTTGCTTCTGTTGTCCCTTTTCTGACTGACACATTTCCAATATTGCTTTGTGCACCTTGGTTTGTCCCTGAAGCTTGATCTCTGCTGCTTTTTGCCCATTCCAATTTTTTTTCACTTCATATAATAAGCCAAGCAACAAAGCCTGCTGCCACTCATGTTTCTCAACATTGCCGGATGCCGGCATTAGTGCCTCCATTTTCCATAGTAGACCGCTCATTCCTTTTGATGTTTCTTTTCCTTTTACCATGAATTCCGTATTCAGGTCCTCTGTCAAATCTGAGTCCATCGATATTTCCAAAGCTTGTTCCACATCTGGCCTGCCCAAGGTTTGAACCTCCTCACAGACAGCAGCTCCTCCATCCTTTTTCCTGCTCTGCAGAAGCCACCATCTTGGAAGATGGCAGCTCCTCCTCTGGCAGAGTAGGGGAATGTTTTATTTAAAAACTATAAACAATCATTACATTACAATTCTTGACATTTTTTGTTTCCAGTATTTCAAAAACTAACATAAAAATAACTGTTTTCACTTATCCAAAAACATTCTAAGCCTATCCACATTTCTTTCCCCCTTTCTACCCCAAAAGTTTTACATTCTTCTTGATGTACTTTGTCTAGTTCATCTTGTACTTTAAACAGTAAATCCTGGATTGTCAGATTTTTATTTTGTAGAACCTTGTGGCACCTTATCTGCCATATTGCCCATTTTAAAACTGTGAAAATTATGTTTACAGTATGTTTATTTCATTTTCTCCATTGACCTGACAATTGCCCATAGACTAACATTTCAAATGACATACCCTCAAAACATTTTATATTCCATAATTTTGCCAAATTTCCCCAAAAATGGCTTTATAAAGCTGCAGTCAAAAAGAGATGCATCATAATTTCTTCCTGATTGCCACATAATATCTCTGAACAGATTCTTTCATCTATCTTTTTATGCTTCTGGTTCACCTTTACATTAAGCTTCCCATGATTACACAGCCTCACTGTTTCTCTCATTTTCTGAGGGATTTTTTTCTAGTGTTACCTTTAATATCTTATTTACCTCTGTACTTGGTTCCACTTTAAAACTGGTGTTTCATGATAATTCCCCTGCACTATTTCCTTATATGCTTGTTTCCTAGTTTTCCTTAATAATAAATCTGCTGTTACTCCCCACTACTCTATACATTTGCTGAACAATTACATGCAGAGTGTTAATTCATTTTTCCTTTTATATTCCTTTTTCCGCTAAATTGCTTAGTATAATTGGACTCCATTTCTTTATTAAGACATTCATAACTTATGTTCTCCTTTTAGAATTGGTACTGTTTGCATAAAAATAAATTCTTAAAAAGAAAACTATAGGATGCACCATGTTCAATCCTCCTTCTGCTATAGGTCTATAAGTGTGCCTTCTTTTCATTGGGTTCAATCTGCTCCCCCAGAGCAGTTGAAAAAAAAGCTTTTTGTCTGCATTTGTTGTGGTACTGTAAATATGTATACTATATACAAAAAGATTGGAATGTTAAAAGTCCTTAATAGGTAAATTATTTTTTCTATAGTCTTATTCCATATTTTCCATCTGTTTACCTTCTCTTGTGCTACCTTAATTTTTTTCTCCCAGTTTTCCTTTATCATCTCTTTCCCCCTGTATTTGATAACCAAAACTTTGACACAAACTCTTATTACCTCTATTTTCCCTTCTTTCCTATTGCTTACTTTGCCTAGAGGATATATCTTACTCTTTTCTTTATTTATAGAAATACCTGTGTACTCACTGTTACCTTTCACTATCCCCATCATTTTCCCCGACTCCTGATCTTTCACCGGTATTGTACAATCATCAGCATATGCACACATTTTCTTTAAGTTTTCATTTTGGCACTCTATTCCTTTTATTTCATTGTTATTTTCTAGTATTCTCAAGATGAGGTCTAAATAAAAAATGTACAGTACAGGACTTAAAATACAACCGTGTCTAAGCTCGCTCTCTCTCTCTCTCTATATATATATATATATATATATGTATATGTATGTATGTATATTTTCATGGCAAAAAAATACATTTAATGCATCAGTTAGGGTTAAAGCAACAAAAGTGAGGAAATGAAATGTTAGGGTTGAGCCCCTAACAATCCCCTACATAACCCACACGTCCATCCTCCACAGACTGACAGACACCAGGGTGTGCCATGGGGTGATCAGACCCAACTCTCACCCCATTCCATGTGTAAGCAGGTTGACATGCTACAGTAAAGGAGAATGGGGTGATAGGCCTCACAACCCCCATAGCACACCCTGGCATCTGTCAATCTGTGGAGGATGGGTGTGTGGGTTATGTGGGGGGGTTAGGGGCTCAACCCTAATGTTTAATTTCCTCACTTTTGTTGCTTTAACCCTAACTGATGCAATAAACACAGTTTTGTGTCATGAATTTCCTTACTCTTTGAAAAAGTGTAATATAACTAGTAAAAAAACATGGATTAGAGCCCCGGGCTCCCACCAAGATGCCCATTTGTGCATAACAATATGCATCTGTGGGAGCGCGGGCTACTGAGCCTTACAGCAGCCTTATAGGGCAAGGAACCCTTGTAATACAAATTTGACAATATCTCATTAACCATGCAACCCATGGAAAAAAATTCCACTGCAGGCTTACTCTAAAGGTGATCTAAGCCACCAGTAGCAAAAACTTTGTATCTTGCTTTATTTTCAAGATAAGGGCACCGAAAGGTGTGACAGACCCCTCAATGTAATCCTATGGGGAAAATCTCAACTTCGTGATGGCATATCTATGGAACCGCATAATTCTCCAACACCTAAACAGCATAATTCACACCTGTAGGGCATCTCCTCAACACCTGTAAATTTCAAGTAAAAAGACCAAATCGTTAATGAGCTATGTAGTTCTAAAGTTTCTACTCCTTTAAAAATTCTTCATTCGTGAGATAGCAAAATCCTGGGCAGCTAGATAAATCCTAGCCCATGAGCTAGCAAAATTCTAATCCACGAGCGTACATCTGGTTGCACTATCAGGGCCATCTGGTTGTCCCCAGGGACATCTGGTCATGTCCAGGGACATCTGGTCATGAAACTCCAGCTGTCTGGTCATCCTCTGATGGACAAAGCTCACGGACCAGGATCGTCCCACGGATCAGGATTTTGCAGGCTCACGAACTAGGATCGATAGCGAGCCATGAAACAAATTTTTATAAAGCTATTTTTTGACAAAAATGAACCAAACCAAAGGCATGGCTTTGTAGAGTGCATCACCCTATAGAAAATCCATGCCTCATTTTGCCCAAAAGTCACCCATAGACAAAGCTACGACATTCTGTTTGGCTGAAAAACCGGCAGCTCTTGGACAAGGAATTTTTCTGATGGACTAGGATTTTCTTTCATGAGGTAGCAAAATCCTTGACTGTGAGTCAATTCTTAGGTCTCAAAATATACATATAAATTTTTGAGTGAACTGAGCATGCTCAGAACTCAAAAATTAAAAAATGTGAAAACTTTTGAACAGATTATTTTTTTTTTTGCCAAACCAATTCTGGCTTGTTCCTTGACCTAAAGTCTTTCTACATTCCAAATTTCAGACCAAAAGACCACATCATGTGATCACAGCGCCATGGGCAAAATAAATGCGTAAAAACTGTTGAAAAGTGCATTTTTGATGTTTTGCTGTGCAGAAACTTTATATCTGACCAAAACACAACTTGAGATCTACCATACCAGACATGGCATTCCAAAGTTTGTGCAAATCCATTGAACAGTTGCAAAGTTATTAATGTGCAAAATTTGAGGTTTAACATTAAAGTGCATACTCAACCCTAACTATAGGGGTGAGACCATACCCCTATAATATTAGTGTAATATATATATATATATAAAATATACAACACAACACACACACATCAGAATTACTAGATGTCCATTTATCATGGGGCAAACTTGTACTTCTTCATACAGTGTCTTTATTAAAGTGATACATTTTTTTCTGGAAAATTATTGCTTTCTAAAGCATCCCACATATAGTTATGCCGTGCTGAGTTGAACACTGTAGCTCGATCCATAGCATATAGGTACCCTTCTAACCTATATAGAAACATAGAATGTGATGGCAGATAAGGACCGCTTTGGCCCACCCAGTCTGCCCGTTTCCCTACCTAATGGATAAGCTGCAGATCCTAGTCAACCAGCAGCCTACTTCTTCCTACCCCCACCTCCCAGGAATTGCCTTATGACTGTCCCATGCATGCTTGAATTTCACCACTGTTTTTGACTCCACAACCTCCTCTGGAAGGCTGTTCCATGCATCCACAACCCTCTCTGTGAAAAAATACTTCCTTAAATTACCTCTGAGCCACCCCCCATCTTCAAATTGTGCCCTCGTGTTCTTGCACACCTCTTTTTTTGAAAGATGCTACCCTCTTGGACTTTGTTGATTCCCTTGAGGTACTTAAAAGTTTCTATCATGTCCCCTCTCTCCCTCCTTTCCTTGAGGCTATACGTATTAAGCTCCTTAAGTGTCTCTTCATATGTCTTCCGGTGCAGACCCTGCACCATTTTAGTTGCCCTCCTCTGGACAGCTTCCACCCTGTCTATGTCTTTGTAGAGACTGGGTCTTGAGAACTGCACGCAGTACTCCAGATGGGGTCTCACCAGTTGTCTGTACAGAGGGATAATAACTTCCTGTTTTCTACTGGTGATGCCTCTCCCTATGCATCCCAGTATCCCCCCCCAGCCCTCCTTGCTGCCCTCTCACATTGCTTGCCCACCTTTAGGTCATCTGATATAACTACCTCCAGGTCTCTTTCCATTTTTGTTGTTGTTAGTATCTCACCCCCCATTGTGTACTCTTCCCCTGGGTTTTTGTTTCCCAGGTGCATTACCTTGCACTTCTTAGCATTGAATCTAAGCTGCCACATATTTGACCATTCCTCTAACCTTGCCAAGTCCCTTCTCATCCGTTCCACTCCACCTTGTGCATCAACTCTGTTGCAGATCTTTGTGTCATCTGCAAAGAGACAAACTTTTCCTTCCAGTCCCTCTGCAATGTCACTTATAAAGACATTGAAGAGGACCGGTCCTAATACTGAACCCTGCGGTACCCCACTAGTAACCCCCCTTTTTTCAGAGTGGACTCCATTTACTATTACTCTCTGTGTCCTATTCTCCAGTCAATTCTTTACCCAGGCTGTCATCTTGGTACCCACTCCCAGGCTGGCTAACTGTATATTAATCTTTTGTGTGGGACTGTGTCAAATGCCTTACAAAGTCTAGGTAGGCCATGTCCACAGCCCCTCCCTGATCTACTACTTTGGTCACCCAGTCAAAGAAATCTATCAGATTCATCTGGCATGAACTTCCCGCTGTGAATCCATGCTGTCTTGGGTCCTGTGCCCCTATTTCCTTTCCATTCATTTATGATTTCTCTTACATGTATTATTTTATTTATTAGATCATCTGTTTACAGACCTCTGAGTCATAGACTCATTTACAAATGCACCTCGTCAAGAGAGCAATACATCACAACAAACAAAACAGTACAGTACATAACACTTAGATTAAAGAAGCAACCAGTGTTACAGGCATTCACTGGTGGTACACGCTTGGTAATAGGTAGATCACAGTAGTCATAATATAGGTACACGAGTACCACGTCAGGTAGCAACCAGAGATATTTTATTACATTAGTCAGCAGGTGTTGTATGAGACCCCAGGGATATACAGAAAAAGTAGACAGAGCAGACCTAGCCTAGGGGTGAAGGTAAGGGGCAGGTGGGGGATTATGTGCAGTTGCAGCAGCAAGTACTTGTCAGATGGCTTCTGAGGGAGATCTTGAAAGGACTAAACTTAGTGAAGTCATCTATATTGGCTGGGAGAGAACTGAACCAGGAGAGAGCCCGATAGCAAAAGGATCACCAGTGAATGCCTGTAACACTGGTTGCTTTTTTAATCTAAGTGTTATGTACTGTACTGTTTTGTTTGTTGTGATGTATTGCTCTCTTGACGAGGTGCATTTGTAAAATAACATAAGTGTACAGATTTAGACTGTGTTCTGAGGTTGCAATGTCATTTTTGAAGATATGTCACATATTTTGCCCATTTGTCACACGTACATTTAGACTGTGTTCTGAGCTTGCAATGTCATTTTTGAAGATGTG
The DNA here is from genome assembly GCA_016271365.2 of Neoceratodus forsteri. NCBI lineage: Eukaryota > Metazoa > Chordata > Ceratodontiformes > Ceratodontidae > Neoceratodus > Neoceratodus forsteri. The sequence continues at coordinate 1,163,896,846 of CM057454.1, forward strand.
TCACAAATTTTGCCCATTTGTCACACATACTGCCACACATTTGAGCGATGAAAGGTTGAGAGGTATAACAATAAGGGAGGTTTTGACAGTGCTGCGGGTGGAGACTGAGGGGGAGGCACGCTGCAGGGAGGTGGCAGCCTCAGGAGGGGAGAGCCCTAGCAGGGACTTTTTTACAAGAAGGCAGGTTTGGAAGCGGAGTCTTTCTTCAAGGTTGAGCAAGTTGGTGGTGGAGTACAGCAGGCACGTATGGGTGTGCCTAGGGGCTCCCAGCATTAGCCTGCAGGCCTTGTTTATAGAGAGCTGGATTCTTGCAAGAACAGTGTTGTCAGATGCAGCATAGATGGGCAGCCCATAGTCGATTAGCAACAGGACAGAGGAGGTGATTGCCAGTCTAAGGACCTCTTGTGGTGGGCAGTCCCTATGGCAGTATAACTGTCCAATTATTAAATTATGTCTGATGTTTCTTCCTGGTACTGCACAGGTCTGTGTCTCCAGTATTAATCTGTCTGCAGGGGACATCATCCTTTTGTTTATTATTTTTGCCAATATTTTGTAGTCAGCTGTTAGCAAATTTATGGGCCTCCAGTTTCTTATATTTGCCTCATCTCCTTTCTTATGCAAACATATTGTTACTCCTTTTTTCATACTTTCAGCTAGTTTTCCTTCTTTAAAAACGTGATTAGAAGCTTGTGTTAACATTGGTGATGGTTTCTCTTCATTTTTTTTTATAAAACACATTCAGAATTCTATCAATTCCTGGTGCTGTATTAGAAGTTAACAATTTTATTGCTTCTTTCACTTCACTTTCTTTTACCAGTATTTCTAGTGAAGCTGCTTCCCCTTCATCTTGCTTAGGTACTTTTGCTTTTTCAAATATATCTTCTTTTCTGTCTCCGTTTCACTTTTGAAATTTCTCCTTCATAAAATCCTGCACAATACATTTCATGGTTTCTATATCTGTCTGTTCATCCCCTTTACTATCTGTCAATTCATACATAACTCTGCCTTCAGTTTTATCCTTATTACTATCAAATGGGTTTGTTTGATATTTTGTCCCCTGTGTACCACTTTTCTGCTCTATTATCAATGATTTTGCCCTGTTATATTAATAATTACTCATTTGTCTTTTTATATTTTCTATTTGTTTTGACACTTCATTTAACCTTTTATTTTGATCGATAATTAATTTGTACAATTTTGCCCTTAAACTTAAATATCTTTCATTATTTGTTTTCTCTTGATTCTGGGATTCCTTAATCATTAATTAGAAAATGGGATTTTTCCTTGCTGTCGTCTGATTGGCCAGCACCCCTGGCACAGGGGTACATTAAGTTTCAATAGATGACTAGCAAGCAAAAACTCCCAGTCAATGGACCAAAACAGCAGCTGTAATATCAAGGTGCCGTAACCGCAAGTTTTAAAACCTGGTGAGGCAAGTGAAAAAACAACTGTCAAGTAAAAATGTCAGACCAGCTCTCAATTGACTTCGATTTAATAAACATACTCAAATGTAGCAACATACTCACCAAAGATGAGTACCCAGCAATGGAACCCAAAGAAGCCGACCTGTCAACAAAAAAAAGAAAGAAGTGAGTGTTTCATCATGATCAGTGAGCAACAGTTAGACGCCGTTAGAAAATGAGCAACAGAAACAAAACACTTTTAAAAACACAAAATGGGCCATAGCAGTGTTCGAGGAATGGGTAAAACACAATGAGCTTACAATTGACTGGCAAACCATTGAATTTCAAGCACTAAATGATTACCTCAGGCAATTCTACGCCAAGGTCTGCACAGCAGGGGGCAAGGAGTATTCTATTGCTGGATACAGTGCTCTGCAAGTGGGCACAAACTGCCACCTCAGCACCACAGAGGTCAGGTGGCCCATCAGCATAATCAGGGACCCAACATTCAAGTCCTCAAATAATGTTCTACAGGTAGTACTGAAGCACTTATGCAAAGAACAAAAGGACACATCAACCCACTACCCTGCAATAACTGAAGCAGATCTAGAAAAGTTTCACAACAGCCCTGCAGTGGATCCTGAAACTGCACCTGGCCTCATTAAAAAAGTATGATTTGATGTGCAACTACACATGGCCAGGCACAATCGGGAGGGGGTCAGATAGCTAAAAAGGAATAGTTTCTTACTAAAAGAAGACGAAAGTGGCAATCGGTACATAACTGTGAGCCACAATCAAGAAACCAAAAACCACAAAGACCCACAAGAGCTAAATAAAGAAAACACAAGGGGCTTCATATTCAAGTAGAAAGACAGCCCACTCTGTCCTGTATGGTCATTTCTTAAATATCTAAAGGAGGGGTGGAAGAACAATGGGGAATAATAAAAACTGCCATCACAGAGGTAACGAGCCTTTGTGTGAAGCAAATAAACAAAACAAGACGATGTAAGAAACCACTATGGTTCTCAAAGGAAGTGGCAGTGAAGGTTCAAGAGAAAAAGAAAGCATTCAGGAAGTACAAGGAATCGCAGAAGGAGCAGGACAGAGAACTGTATCAGTTAAAGCAAAGGAGGCTGGGAAGGCAGTCAGAACAGCAAAGGCCCAAACCGAGGAAAAGATAGCCAACTCAGTTAAGAAGGGGATAAAACCTTTATAGGTACATCAGGGAGGAAGGAAGACCAAGGAGGGATAGTGAGGCTTAATAAAGGGAGGGAGGGTGGGCAGAGGAGACTGTGAAAGGCAGAGATACTAAACAAATATTTTGCTCAGTATTTACAAAGGAAGAGGGGAGGTACATAAAACAAACAGTAGTAACACTCTGGATACAGAAGTTGATACCGCCCATTTACAGAACAAAGGGTTCTGAAAGAACTCTTAAAACTGAAGGTGGACAAAGCAATGGGGCCTGATGGGATTCATCCCAGAATTCTAAAGAACTAAGGGTAGAACTAGTGACACCACTGACTACCCTTTTAACAAATCATGGGAGGATGGGGTGGTACCCGAGGACTGGAGGAGGCAGATGTGATTCCCCTTCACAAAAGTGGGAGCAAGGCAGAAGCAGGAAACTATAGACCTGTTAGTTTAACCTCAGTGATAGGGAAATGATGGAATCACTTCTAAAGGAAAGAATTGTCAGTATCTAGAGGCCAGAGGGGCACAGGACCCTAGGCAGCATGGATTCACAGCGGGAAGGTCATGCCAGACTTAATCTGATAGATTTCTTTGACTGGGTGACCAAAGTAGTAGATCAGGGAGGGGCTGTGGACATGGCCTACCTAGACTTTAGCAAGGCATTTGACACAGTCCCACACAAAAGATTAATATGCAAGTTAGCCAGCCTGGGAGTGGGTCCCAAGATGACAGCCTGGGTAAAGAATTGGCTGGAGAATAGGACACAGAGAGTAATAGTAAATGGAGTCCACTCAGAAGAAAGGAGGGTTACTAGTGGGGTACCGCAGGGTTCAGTATTAGGACGGTCCTCTTCAATGTCTTTATGTTTACATTGCAGAAGGACTGAAGGAAAAGTATGTCTCTTTGCAGATGACACTAAGAGCTGCAACAGAGTTGATGCACAGGGTGGGGTGGAAAGGATGAGAAAGGACTTGGCAAGGTTAGAGGAATGGTCAAATGTATGGCAGCTTAGATTCAATGCTAAGAAGTGCAAGGTAATGCACCTGGGAAACAAAAACCCAGGGGAAGAGTACACAATGGGGGGTGAGATACTAACAACAACAAAAATGGAAAGGGACCTGGGGGTAGTCATATCAGATGACCTAAAGACGGGCAAGCAATGTGAGAGGGCAGCAAGGAGGGCTGGGGGGATACTGGGATGCATAGGGAGAGGCATCACCAGTAGAAAACAGGAAGTTATTATCCCTCTGTACAGACAGCTGGTGAGACCCCATCTGGAGTATTGTGTGCAGTTCTGGAGACCCAATCTCCGCAAAGACATAGACAGGATGGAAGCTGTCCAGAGGAGGGCACTAAAATGGTGCAGGGTCTGCACCGAAGACATATGAAGAGAGACTTAAGGAGCTTAATATGTATAGCCTCGAGGAAAGAAGGGAGAGGGGGGACATGATAGAAACGTTCAAGTACCTCAAGGGAATCAACAAAGTCCAAGAGGGTAGCATCTTTCAAAAAAAGAGGTGTGCAAGAACAAGAGGGCACAATTTGAAAATAGAGGGGCGGCTCAGAGGTAATTTAAGGAAGTATTTTTTTACAGAGAGGGTTGTGGATGCATGGAACGGCCTTCCGAAGGAGGTTGTGGAGTCAAAATCAGTGGTGGAATTCAAGCATGCATGGGATAGTCATAAGGCAGTTCTGGGGGATGGGGGTAGGAAGAAGTAGGCTGCTGGTTAACTAGGATCTGCAGCTTATCCAGTAGGTAGGGAAATGGGCAGACTGGGTGGGCCAAGCGGTCCTTATCTGCCGTCAAATTCAAATTCTATGTTATCTGGAGAAGTGCCCACCTGAAGCCAAAAGCTTTTACCTCCACGCTAAGTGGCTCCCACAAGAATAACTAAAAGAGCAGCTGTACTGGTGCTCAAAAGAAGCAATGGGAAAAAATTATTTAGGCTCCTTGATGGTGAAACTCAGCGAGGAAGTGCATCTTTCCCAGTGTTATACTAACCATAGTATACACGCCTCCACAGTGCAGCTTCTTTCATGAGCAGGACTGAGCAGCAAGGAAATCATTGTAGTGACAGGCCATCGCTCAGAATAAAGTCTGGCAACCCACTGGGCCCCTTCACCCTTGGTCTGCAAAGCCCGGAGTTCAATCCTCACAACAGCAAATGCAAACCAAAAAGCAGAGACCTCCACACAGGCAGTACAACAGGAACCACATCAGGAGGAAAACATTAGCAACTGCACCAGCCTGCCACCTACAGACAATGCAGCAACTGGCACACAAAACCTGTTTCAACCCTCCAACTGCACTTTCAACAGCCCAATCAACTTCATAACATACCAAAAATGAATTCAGCCCTCATTGTTTTCTTATTTTGCCCAAACCCTGAGTTTTAAAGTTTAACAAAACGTGGTTCAATAGCATTTCAGTTTATTCAAACAACCCAAAAAGGGACTATTTTTTTTCTTTTATACACTAACAACAATTTATTTAATAAAATAAAAACTATTTATTGTTCAAACTTAAAAATCTGACTATTTTTTTTTTTTGCAACAGTTCCCCATTTTCTAAGTGTAATAATGCCCCCCAGGGTGGGCAGTATGGGCAATACCGGATTGCCCAGGGGCTATAAGGCCCTCTGCCTGTAGCGTCGGGCCTCATTACACCCCTGAGCGGTCTGGTATTGCCCAGTACCACCCACTCTGTCGGGCATTATTGCTTGCTTGTTTCATGTCCCATTTCGTATCTTCCCACCATTCTGTCATTGTTTCATATAGTTCTACTACTGTGTCTCTTGCTTCTAATAATTCCATTATTTTTGTATTGCAGTTTTCATCATGTAAACTCTCTGTATTCATCCTCCAGAAACCCCTTCCACATTTCATGTTTATTGCTATATCTGTTGTTAATTTGACCACCACATGATCCGACATTTCTATGGGTATTAACTGAATATCCTTTAATTTTGTTCTTACCGGTATCATCCAAAAATCTATCCTTGTAGATAGGTTTCCCTTATAAAATGTTTGTTCACTTTTCTTCCCTTTCACTTTATACACATCCTCCAACCCTGCATCCTTCAATATTTTTGTAGCAAATTTGAATCACAAAAAAATCTTCCCTGATTTTCTTCCCCAGTCAGCCTTTGTTAATCCGCAATTGAACCCTTCCCCCCATAAGATTAGCTTTGATGTGTGCAAATATGGTTCCACTAACCCCATAACTTTATTTCTTTCTGTATTTAATTATGGGTTATACTGTAAATGACAATGATTCTAACTACTACCTTTTTAACTATTGCATCCACTAAAAAGGCCCTACATGTCAGTAAATCTACTATCTTCAGTACCAGCACTTCCTGTGTTATAAACGCCACCCCCACCTCTGCACATCTCTCCTCTCCTATTATCCAGGTGAAAGACCCCACCTCCAATCCTTTTGTGCCTGGCTTATTTCTCCAATTGTGTGTAACCTTGTATCTTGAAATAAAATATCACTTTTCAATTTGCTTAGTACATTGAATGTTATTAACCTCTTATTTCTACACTTAATACTGTTTACATTAGTTGTAATACAGTTTAAGTAAGACATTTATTCAAAAAAAAATTTCCATGTGTCCTTATTTTTCTTCCCTTTTTTGATACTTGTGTATCCGTTGTGTCGTATTTAGATGAATCTATTTGTTCTGAAAGTCCTGATCCTTAAGAGATTGTATCTTCTTCCATTATGGCCCACTCTTTATCTTGCAAAAAAGTATATTTATTTGAAAGTTGTATTCCTTTTCCATCTCTCTCCATTATTAAGCCTTTCATTGTCAAACTTTTTTTCTTTGATCTTGTCACCATTGTGTACTTATTTCCTCCTGTTTTCCCTTTTGTCCTCTTTATCTTTGTGTCCTTTATTTTCTACTTTCTCCATTTTTCCTCTTAAGTCTTGCTTTCTAGGTTGTCCTTCTATTGTTGGAGAGGGGGAGAGGGAGCATCTTGCACCCCTTCCTTATTTTCCTTTCCCTCTTTCTTATTATTTTTCTTTCTGTGCATTCTTCTTCTCATGCTGCAGCAATCACTTTTTCTTGTTTCCCCTTTTTTTTTCTGGGCTGTTGCTAAATATTTATCTTGTTCCACCCCTTCTCCTGGGTCTGGGCTATTGTGAGAAGCCTATGGGCAGTTCAAAAGAAATGGCCTTCTTCCTCACATAAGCTACATCTCACAGATATTTTGCAATCTACTCCATGATGGCCAATTGTTCCACAAAGTCCACATTTTATTTTTTCACATGCATTACTAAAATGTCCTCTTTCATCACACCTATTGCAAGCATGTGGTTTGCCTGCATAAAATACGACTCAACAATCTCTTCCTAAGAAAAAAACAGTTTGGTAGTGCTGCGTTTTTCCCTCCACGTGTTTTAATGTAATTTTGTATGTCCATCCTCTAGTTCACAAGCATTCTCAATCAAGTACAGGTTCATGTGGGCCATTTACCACACATTTCCATTTTAACCAAAATGTGATATCCAACACATTCACCCCTTCATTCCTAAAATGGATTGTCATAATCTTAAAGGCTGGTTTTGTTAGTGGGATTGCCATAAATTCCTTCCACAATGGGGAGTTTTTCATTTGATAGTATAATTTCCAGAATCTATATCGGCCTCCTGGATGTTTAAAACATATATTCCGTACTTCCTGGCACATGTACTGTATGAGCTCATATATCTCATAAGGGTAAAATTTCATATTGTTTTTTAGCAAGTTTTTACTAACAAATGGTCTGTCTGGGGCATCTGCAGCTGCCCCTCTAAATTTTAATCTAACTGCATTTCTTCTCTTTGCCTGCTGTAATTTTGGTTAATTTGGAAACAGTTTTTCCCTTACATTTTCTCCCTATACATTTCTTCTTGTGTTATTAACTCCCTCATTTGTTTCTTTGCCCATTTGCACTATTTTCTGTTCTATTTCCATTGAGGTTTCCAGGCTCTCCTCCTCCATTAGGATTGCAATCTCTTTTGTGCCATCTGGTTCCTCTGTCACTTCTATTGGAGCGTCAGAGTTTATTTCATTTGTTTGTTGTGTTACAGTTTCCCTTTTGTCCCTTTTATTTTCCACATTTCTTTCTTTTTGCTAATTTTTATTTTGTTCAGATGTCCCAGGCATGTTTGGATCCCATCCTGCCCCATCCTCTGTTCATTTCCAGCCTACTTTAAGCAAACCATCTGCCACCCAATTGGGTGTATCTCTAAATTTGATGGGACTGTCTCCTTCTTCTGATTCTTTATTTTGTTCTTGTGGTTCCTTTTAGGAACTCTCATTTTCCCTAAAGTGTACTTTTTCCCCCTATTTTCTGCCACTTTTCACCTTTTCTCTTGGTCATTTGTACATTTTCCTTGCTTTCTTTGGTATTTTCACTAGCCCAACTTAGGCCGAGCAGTTTCCAACCCTTATTGGCCATTCCTTTTGGGGCTTTATCCTTTTCTGTGTTTCTTTCACCTGGCATTTCTACTACTTCAGCAGAACAGGGGGCAACTTCTTTTGATGTATGTGCGTCATCGTTCTGTTTCCCTGTCATTTCTGTACTCATGAATTTGTTTCATTAACTCTGCTTTTTTCGCTTTAAAACGTTCCTCCTCATCCCTCAGTTTGTTCAATAATACAGTTAGGTTCTGTTTGGATTTACTTGTCATTGTCTTACCCTCCATCTCCACAGAAGGCCAGGCCTTTGTGAGTTTCTCCATTTTCCTCACAGCAAACCACCACTTCTCACTTTCTTTCTTCTTTATTTTCTATTTGCTCTGTTTTCTTTTCTTTCTCCTCTGTGGTCTCCATGGGAATTGAGGCAAGGGAGGAGACCTGCTTCCCTGGCCTCCCACACATCCTCACTCATGCTGCACCACAAACAGACTGACGGCAATCAGAAGTCCATCATAGCTCCCCCTACAAAGAGAGTAGTGGAATATTTTATTCAAAACACATAACAAGATAACAGGAAAAAAAAAGAAAAATATAGAAAAGTATTACTTCATACAAATCATAATTAAGAACCCCAAATCATATAACTACTAATACCCATTAACTCATATCATATAAGACAATTATTTCAGTTTTATACTAATCCCCCTCTTTTTTAAACACACCCATTCTTTATTCTTAAAAAAAACAGTTCATACCTTCTTAGACCCATATATAACATCCACTACATGACCCTTCACCAATTCTCTCATGACCCAGTTGTAAAACTCAACTTTTCACCATGTCAGAAACTTTTATACTGACTTTTCCCTGGAGGATACATGTAGCGGAACTGCCATTACATACCACCTAATCTAACTTCCTGCTTTATATTATACAGTAACCAAGCAATCCTTCTCCAAAATATGTCTGGCAATGCCTTGGGTTATCTTCTATAATCTGTCTGTTTCACTGTTTTCAGAGTACTTTCAATCATCAACATAAAAGACAGTGGCGCCATCAGTAACTGCTGTGTTAGAAATTGACTTCTCCCCTTGCCATACAAACAATTTCAGGCATGCAAAGATCACGTTCAATGTACTGGGGTGGAACATCTGCAAACTGACTGTATAATCCCTGACTATTAATGCTTCATATGAGAGATTTATCAACATTGGCCATTGCCATCTAGTAGCCACATACTGTACCAGCCATTGCATTTCTGGGCACTCAATAAGCAGATGTTTCTGTGTTTCTAATATTAAACCACAGCCCCCTCTTAAACAATATCTTTCCTCCAAGGATTTATGTTGTAGGTTACCTCTGACCCCAATCTGCCATGGCAATGCAACCATAAAACATCCCATGTTTTAACTGGCACTCTCATCGTTTAAAATGGAAAGGATTTGGGATATTTAGATGGAAAACAATCTGGAAAATCTATACTAAAAACATGTTGTGTGGATATCACCTCCATGTATAGTTGTTTCCTGCTGGATGAGATCACAGTGATTTTAGTGACACTCCATTGTCTGAGCTTCCTTAATGATGAAGTCGCATACTCTTTGGAATATTCAATGTCATCATTAGTTTAGCGGCTATGCCTTCCCACTTTTCACACTATTTAATGAATAAATGTTTTGTCCATTCTTCTCTCAAGTTTAGATTCATATCCCATAATAATTTAATAGTTGATACCCAGAGAAAGAAGTGAAAAAAAACTGTGGGTTTAGCATTTCCAAACCCCCTTTTTTGATTGGAAGGTATGTAAAGTCTTGTTTTACCAGGTTAAGTCTACTCCCCTATACCATTTGAAAGAAATAGCTGAGGAGCCTGGTTTCTAAACTAGCCAGTGGAGGGCATATGTAACTCAGATATGTAAATATGGATAAAAGAAATATTTTAGTGGTCAACACTCTCTTTTGTTTTGAAAACATCCATGTTTTCCATACCTAAACTTTTGATTCACATAACTGTACCTTTGTTTCCCAATTAATGGTTTGTAGGTCCCCTGTACCAAAATGAATACCAAGAATGGACACTATATCCATAGCTATGGGAATACCTACAAAAATCCATGCTCTGTACCTGACCCCCCCACGCCTGTCCACAATACCTGACTTTTTTCCTTATTAATTTGAGCTCCTGACCACTGAGAATAACGTACCAACATCATAAAACATTCCCACCCTGCTTCGGGTGTTTGTACAAAACAGCAGATGTGATCCGCGTATGCCATTATTTTTTGTTCAGCCAATACAATGCCTGGTGACAACACTTTAATTCATGTATTAGCTAGGATCATTCTCACCAAAGGGGCTAATGCAAAAGTATACAATAGAGGGCTAGCTAGACAACCCTGATGCACTCCAACTCTCATTGTTACCGGTTCACCCAATAAGCCATTTACTTGGGGAATAGTTTTAGCTCCTATATATAAGGTTTTCAACCATGACATGATATTGCCTCTTATCCCATAATAATCTAACACTTTAAATAAATGATCATGTGCAGCTTTATCAAAAGCCTTACCTTGGTCAATGGCCAGAAGGGAATCATGCACCTTATTCTGCTGCCATACTCAAGGATATCTCTCAGCAAAGTGAGGTTAGCTGTAATATTATGTTCTAATATTGAACATGTCTGGACAGGATGGATTAAGACATTGCTAACTTTTTGTAACCTAGCACAAAGGATTTTAGACAAAATGTTATAGTCTGTATTTAACAAACTAATTGGTCGCCAATTGCTCAAAAGTTGTCTATTTCCTTTTTCATAAAGAAATATCATGATTGCTCTCCAAAACATTCATCTGCTGAGATACCTTGTAGACATTCATTATACAATTCTTTCAAAGGTTTTACTAGAAAATCAGCATATTTAAAAAAAAAAAAAAACACTCGGGAGCCCATCAGGCCCTGGTGATGATCCCTCTTTCAGACAGCTGATAGCCCATTCAATTTCAGATCTTGAAATGGTGGCATTTAATTCTACTAGATCTGTCTCATCAGTCTGGGGAACCTCTCTTATATCCAGTTCCTGCCTCTGAAATATATTTTCTTCAGCTACACCAAACGACCATCTCACATGTTTTTGTACTATTCGTAAAATATCCATATATATTTGATTTTTATGACCCCCCTCTTCATCCTGCAAACTTGACATTAAAGTTGCATCCAGTCTTTGTTTGCAGGCCAAAAACAGATCAGAACTGGGTCGATTCACTGTGCCATACTTCATTTCAGCTTCTAGAGAAGCCACCCTATTATATTGGAATGAGAACATTTTTTCCTTCAAGAGTGTTATTTGTGTCTGTACTGTTGACCTTTGATGCTGGGCACATGACATATACTGATATAGTCAGTTTCTGCCGTGTAAATAGTGTATATACTCTGTATTGAATTTTACCCTCCCTAGATGTATTAATAAATTTCATATATCATTTTTTTGTATCCACCCACCATTGCCAATAAGAGTCATATAATGGAATCACTATTTGTCTGGTGTGCAAAAGGTAGCTTAACTTTGTCGTTATCTGCTCTTGCTCTAAGATGGCAATGTTCATTCTCTTCTTTTTTTTCAACTTCTATTTATCACCTCCAGACACTCCAGAACTCTTTCGGGCTGCTCAGCTCATCTGCCGCTTCTACCGCCCACTGTGATACCCACCTTCCTCAAGGGCAATACATTTTCCCCACTGAACCCCCCCACCAGGGTCCACGAGGAGACTGAAGGGGCGGAGGTGAAGATTCAGTGTTGGGTGTGTGGTGGTCAGATACTGTGAGGGCTGTCACCTATCCAGGCTGGAAGGGAGTTTTTCTGTTTTGTCCCATGAGTTTCTCCACTCCCTCGAGTGTGACGTACAATGACACCAAGGTGCACGGGAACCCTGCCGGCTTCCGCCACGCTCACCCCTTCTATAGCAGTCCACCCTCCTATAATGCCCCTGATCTCCATCAGAGGTAGCCAGGGAGCCAGAAAACCCATAGCCCCCCCCCCCGGGAGAAGAGAGCAGTCTACTGGATGCTTAATCCTCTCCCTCCCCTGCCAACCCCTGGTGACCAAGTTCGCTCCCAAACCCAGGTCGCTGGCGTGGCATGAGGTGTGGCACCCAGTTCCTCAACCCACAGCACCACCAGGCCAGACATTCTTCATGTCTTTGGATTTGAAAGTAGTCATAGAGGAATATGTGCCATACTTATATGACAATCTAACAGTAAGTGGTCTGTTAATTCACAAGGTTTAATTGTAAAAGAATGTGGATTTAAGGGTCTGGAAATAAATAATCTATCCATGTTGCAAACCTGTTCCTAATGTATGTGTGACCACCTGCTTTGTGCAATTTTCTATAAATATCCACAAGATTTGCTGTGTGTATTATATTTTTTAGTTCATTAGCATCACAGTACACTTTTCTTTGGATGTTATTCTGTATTTTAATATCAATGCCACAATTCAGATCTCCACCCCATATAATGTGTCCAGTTGTGTATAAAAATGTCCTTATTGCTTCAAATAATTCAACTCGTGCTGCCTTTGTTTGGGGTGCATAAGTATTGATGACTCTGAGCTGAAAATGCCGAAAAGAGCAATCTATCAGGAGTACATTTCCTGGAAAAATATCCAATAACCTATGTAAGTTAAAATCAGTCCCCTGAAACAAAATACCCAAGCCATCCACTGTGTCAGTTCTGAATATCCAATAAGATGGGCCTCATATCCACTCTCCTTTTGCCTGTTCACCAAGAAACAGTGAAATGAGTCTAGTTTCTTGTAATAGCATAATATCGTATGCTGCTGAATGTAGAAATTCCAAGGCTGCTAATCTTTTTTGAAGTTCTTAATGCTACAGACTTTAAGAGATGTTATACACAGCATAGACATTTGAACTATGTATTTATTTATTTATTTCAAATTCGGATTAATACCTTTGAGCTGGGGGCTCGTTTACAAAGGCTCCAAGTCAACAAGGAATATAAGACATTTACTGTACAAATGATAAAACATTGCAGAACAGAAAGAACATCGACTAACAAGTAGTATTAATGTGCAGTTACAACATTAATCAGGGTACAACAAGTGAGGAGAAACAGGATCACACTTGCGGAGAAACATATTAATGCAGCACTAATTAAGTGTGGCACAATGTTTAACAATCATGTTACAGTTCAGACGGGGCACTCCCATTCTGCAGAAATGCAGTTTTAGCAGCCAAGGTGAGGCTTTGTCAAGGGGAGGTAGTAGGTGGTGGGAGGTGGGGGTGGGCAGTTGTGGAATAGGAGGGTGGGAGTGAGAAAGGATAGTGTTTGACGGGTACAAGAACAGCTGCCAGAGGCCATGGGTTAACAGAAACACTGGCAGTCAGATTTTCTGCCAAGAAAAGATTGAAGCCCATTTTTAAAGTGGCCAAGTCTGGGGAGTCAGCAAGGTCTGCAGGCAGATCATCAAACCATTTAGGCCCACAGTAGGAGAGGAATCTTTGGCCAGGGGTGGTTCATTTGAAGGGAACAGTTAGGACAGCTCCAGAGGCACTTCTTGTGCATTTAGATGGCTGTGCAGGCTCAAAGAGGGCTGAAGTAGCACTAGGCATGGACCCCATCAGGGACTTTTTTGCAAGGAGGCAGGTCTGGTATTGGAGTCTGTGGTGGAGTGGGAGCCAGCCAGTTTCCTTGTATAGGACACAAGAGTGAGTCATTTTGTGTACTCCCAGGACCAGGCGGTAGTCCTTGATGAGGACGGTTTTGACCCTTTTAAGCACTGTGTCTGTGCCTGCCCCATATATGACAAGGCCATAATCCACAGAAGAGAGAAGTGGACTGCACATAACAAGTTTCAGGGCAGCCGGTGTCATAGTGGTGCGGTGTCTGTACAAGATGCCAAGCTTCATGTTGGTGGACTTTACCAGTTGCTCAGCATGGGCAGTGAAGGTGAGGGTGTCATCAAGGTGAATTCCTAAGTACCTGAATGTTTTGACTTGGTCTAGTACTTCTTCTTAGCTACTAAGTATATGCAGTGAGGACCCTCAAATCTTGCTCTGTGGGGTGCTGAAGAGCATGCTCTTTGTCTTTTTGTAGTTGGGTAGCAGTTTATTTCTGGTGAACCAGGATTCCAATGCACGACAATTGAGCTGAAGTTCAGAGCTAATTGATCCCAGGTCGTTCCCTGGGACAGAGATAACAGCATTGTCTGCACAGAATATGGAGTGTGCAGAACAGGTGGAAGGCATGTCATTCATGAAGAGGCTGAATAAGAGAGGACCGAGGATAGAACCTTGTGGGACCCCTAGGTTTACTTCCCTGGGCTCAGAGATTGTATTGCTGATCCTGACCCGTTGAAAGCTATGGGTGAGGTAACTATGGAACCAGGCCACAGAGTCCATTGACAATCCTGTAGTGAGGAGACATTTCAGTAGCAGCTGGTGACTGACTGTGTCAAAGACCTTGGTGAGGTCTATGGAGATAGACCCTACTGCCATCCCTTTATCCAGGGCCCCATAAATCTGATTGGTGTACTCTACTAGTGCTGTGATGGTGGAGTGGTTTTGTCAGAATCTATGCTGTTGCAAGCAGAGAAGGCTGTGTTTTTCTAGGTACTCAGTTGTTCTGAGACCACCCTTTCAAGTGCCTTGGAGAGGGGGGTAAAATCAAGATGGGCTGAAAGTTTGTTAGATTAGCTATGTCTCCTAATTTTAAAACAGGTGTGACTAGAGCCTCTTTCCACCTGTCAAGGAAGATGTCGGATCTCAGAGAGCTGTTGAATACCTTGGTGAGTGGTGCTGCAAGTTCATTTAATGTGAGTGCTACCATCTTCATATCGATCACGTTGCTTCCCATCCTGATCTTACCAAGGACCCGTTTGATATATTTGATGGTCTCACCTGGGGGGATTTGCCTGAAGTAGAACAGTGGGGTAACATTATCCCATGGTGATGGAGTGTTGAGGTTGTGTTGCTGGCCTGCGAGGGTATGATTCAGGTATTCAGGTGGCAACACATTGCTGAGGTCCGTGAATGCAACATTAAAAGCATCAGTGATTTCCTTTGGGTCTTGCAATGTGCCAGAGGTGGTAACTATAAGGTCCAGTGGGGTCCTTGAGGCTCTACCCATGAGAGATTTTACAGAGTCCCAGAACTCCTTCCCTCTACTTCAGATCTTTCCCAGGAGGTCATTGTAGTAAGCTGCTTTTGCCAGATGTATGAGTTTTGTGCAGGTATTTCTTGCTGCCTTATATGCTTAGGAGTCAGCTAGATTCGCGGTGGCTTTGGCAGTATGCCACAGGTGATCTCTGAGTCACATGCATTCAGTTAGAGGGCTAGACAGCCAGGGGTTGGGGATTCCTCTTGCTTTCTATGTTTTGTATACAGCAAAGATGTCTCAGGCTTTAGTGAAGATACTGCAGAAGTAATCCAGTGCTTGGTTTCAGTCCATGACTCTATCCAGTGGGGACCAGTCAATCCCTTTTAGGTAGTGCTTGAAGGAGTCTAGCTGACCAGGCCTTAGTGATTTGTTCCTGGTGGTCTTAGGCTTACTCTTGGTGAACTTGTTAGTCCAGGTAAGTAGTACAGGGGAGTGGTCACTGATGGTGTCAGGTAGGACTGTTACCTCTGCAATATGTTCAGGACAGGAGAAGAGTAGCCAGTCAATGAGGGTGCTGGTTCCTGTACAGTAGTTTTGTCTGGTAGGCTGTATGACCAGTTGGGTCAGGTACAGGCCGGCTATTTGGTCTCTAGCTGTCACTGCATCCTGTGCTTGCAAATTAATGTTGAAATCCCCAAGGATTACATGTTCCCAGTTTAGTTTGTTTTGTTTGAGGTGGCTTATAAGCTGTGGGAAGCCAGTGGATAGTGTCCCAGGAGGCAGGTATACAGTGGACAATAGCAGCACTTTGTTTTGTTGGCCAATATTAAGTTTTAGTGTTAGAACATATGCTTCCTTTGTGTGGAAGCTAATGGGCAGTACTTTGCCCTTTGATGTCACTCTTGAGGTAAACCAGACAATCACCCCCTCTTTTTGAGATATAGTCCTGCCTGAACAGGTTGCATAATGGGGAAACCTCAACTCTTTTTTATTTCTTTTGTTTACCTTTGACTGGTACTTTCCTCTTTTTCCCTTCCCCCTCTTGGTTGTGAGAGGCATACCTCTCAACTGTCCCTGATTTTCAGGACATCCCTAATTTTGCCTCAAAAATTTCCTCTGTCCCTCACTAAACTTGTGTTTTTATGACAGAACAGTGGTGATTAAAATCACAACATAATGTCAAACATTAAAGTTACAGACTTGTTCTTCTTCAGAAAATGCATCTTAACAATAATAGAAACATAGAAGTTGACGGCAGATAAGGACCACAAGGCCCATCCAGTCTGCCCATTTCTTGTTCTACCTTATAAAAGTGCCATCGGCCTTTGCTCTGTCATAGATTTTTAGCCTTTGGCCTATCTATTCATACTCATCTGTATTGCTCCCTTACGCCTATCCCACACCTGTTTGAAGCCCTGCACTGTATTCATATCCACCACTTCCTGAGGTAGGCCATTCCATGCATCCACCACCTTTTCTGTGAAAAAGAACTTCCTCACATTACACCTTAATCTGCCTCCCTCTAATTTCATGCTGTGTCCTCTCATCTTGCTATTTTTCTTATACTGAAACATGTTAGACTCTTTCACCTTGTTAATGTCCTTAAGGTGTTTGAATGTAACGATCATATCACCTCTCTCCCTCCTTTGCTCTAGGGTATACATATTGAGCTCCATTAATCTGTCCTCATATGTTTTCTGATGCAGTCCCTGCACCATTTTGGTTGCCCTTCTCCAGACTGCCTCAATTTGGTTAATGTCCTTGTCAAGGTGTGGCCTCCAGTACTCCACACAGTACTCCAGATAGGGCCTAACTATTGTCTTGTAAATAGGGATTATTACCTCCCTCTTCTGACTTGTTATACCCCTACTAATACACCCTAACATCACCCTAGCCTTACCTACTGCTTTAGTGGTCTGCTTGGATGATTTCAGGTCATCGGTGATGACGATGCCCAAGTCTCTTTCTTCCCTTGTGACTACCAGCAACTCCCCTCCCAGCCTATAGATGGCTTCAGGGTTTCTCTTCCCTATGTGCATGATTTTGCACTTCTTTGCATTAAACCCCAGTAGCCACTCTTATGACCATTTTGCTAGTTTATTCAGATCTTTTCTCATTCTCTCCACCCCATCTGGATCATCTACTCTGTTGTAGATCTTGGTGTCATCTGCAAACAGACAAACCTTGCCCTCCAGTCCATCTGCAATGTCACTGATGAAGATATTGAAGAGGACTGGCCCCAGGACTGATCCCTGAGGTACCCCACTTGTGACCTGCATCTCTTCTGACTGTATACCATTTACCACTACTCTCTGTTTTCTACCCATCAACCAGTTTGCCACCCAGTTGACCAACTTCTGATCCACCTCGAGCCTACCCAGCTTTTTAATCAATCTTCTATGTGGAACAGTATTGAAAGCTTTGCTGAAGTCAAGGTAGGTGACATCAACTGCTCCCCCTTGGTCCACCACTCTGGTTACCCAGTCAAAGAAATCTATGAGATTAGTTTGACCAGACCTTCCTTTTGTAAACCCATGTGTCTTGGATCCTGTGCTCCTATGGATTCTAGGTGTTGCACTATCTTTTTCTTAAGGAGTGCCTCGATAATCTTGCCCGCTACTGCGGTAAGATGGATTGGTCTGTAGTTTCCTGCCTCCTCCCTGCTACCACTCTTGTGGAGCAGGATCACATGAGCCCTTCTCCAGTCTTCTGGGACCTCTCCTGTGCTCAGAGACTCACTAAACAGTTCTGATAATGGCTCTGCTAGTTCCACCCTTAGTTCCTTTAGTACCTTGGGATGTATGCCATCAGGTCCCATTGCCTTGTCCACCCTGAGCTTATCAAGCTCTTGTAGGACCCTTTCTTTTGTGAAGGGACTAGTGCTTACCTCTCTCTCCCATGTCCGTGGTGCTGAGCTGTGGGCTCTGCCCTACCGTCTCTTCAGTAAATACTGAGCAGAAGTATCTATTTAGGATAGATGCTTTTACATGGTCCTCCTCCTCCTCACATGCCCCCTTATCTCCTTTGATCTTAGCAATACCCCATCTGGGCCTTCTCCTTTCACTAATGTATTTATAGAAAGTCTTTTCACCTTCTTTTACCATCTGTGCTAGTGTTTCCTCGGTTTGGGCCTTTGCCTGCCTTATTGCCTTCCCTGCTTCCTTTAGGGAAATTTGGTATACCTCTCTATCTTCATCCTGCTGCGTTCCCTTATATTTCCTGAAGGCAAGCCTTTTGACTCTGACCTTTTCTGCTACTGTTTTTGAGCACCAAAGTGGTTTCTTTCTTCTTTTGCACTTCCTTTTCTCTCTAACACAATGGGATGTTGCTTCAAGTATTGTATTCTTAATGCTTGCCCACTTTGCCTGTACCCCCTCTCCTGTATTTCTTTTTGCCAGGGCTAGCTTAACTCTGTTGGCCATCTTATCAAAGTCAGCACCTCTGAAGTCCCATATTTTTGCCTTGGAATGGGATGATTTAGTTGCAGTGGCCAAACTGAACCATACCACATGATGGTCACTGGCACCCAGGTGACCTTCTACTTGGAGATCTGTGATCCTTTTCCTGTTAGTCAGTACTAGATATAGCATAGCCCTGTCTCTTGTGGGTTGTTGTACCAGTTGTTTGAGGCCATCCCCTTGCAGGGAATCCACTATGTGTCTAATTCTGGCAGATGTTCCTGCTGGTATTGACCAATCTGTATCTGGCATGTTGAAGTCTCCCATTATCAGAACCTCCCCTTTAGCTGTCATGTTTTGTATATCTTCTAACCTCTCCCTGGTCTGGGGGCCTGTAGACAACCCCAGTTCTTATGGCTGTCCCATTTCCTGTTTCCAGGGTGACCCACAGTTCTTCTGGCTCCTTATGTATGTTCTGAATTTCTGTAGCTTTGATATTTTCAATGACATAAAGGGCCACTCCACCCCCCTTTTTTGAAACTCTGTCTCTTCTGAACAGTACATAGAATAGAATAATCCCCTTATTCTATCAGCATTCTGAGTGAATAATAATAACTTTTAAGATATGTCCCTGATTTTGGGTCTTTGTCCCTGATTTTCTTAAGCTTTGTCCCTGATTTAGGAGGCAAGAAGTTGAGAGATATGGTGAGGGGTATGAGAGTTGTGTCTTCCTCCATGTCTGAAACCAGTTCAGACCATGAGGAAACTTCTGAATCTAGATCTGACTCCCCTTCTTTTGACTGGAGTGGCTGAAAGGCATGTTGTACGGGGATTTGAGTGGGTAATGCTGAAAGTTTTAAAGAAGCCCTGGTCACTCTCCTAGCTTTTGGTAACTGAAAATCCATAGGCCGGGGGAGGGAAACCATGGTGCTGTTTTGAGTTCCCTCAGGAAGGTTTGGTTCTTGTACATGTTGTGCATTTATCTGCTGAGTGACTTCATTCATAGAATTTCTTCCCTGGGGTTCCTGTGATGGGTGAGCCTTGTGACTTTGTTCTGGGGGTGGGTCTGTTTGTTCCCTTTGTGCCTCCTCCCTCTGGGGCTCTGTCTGGCTTGCATCCCCTTGTGCAGTATTAACTAAGTTTTCTTGGTTTGGGCCATCCATTCTATTCTGACCTGCCCATGGGCATTGGTGGTATGCATGGCCTGTCTCATCACATAAGTTACATTTATAGACATTTGTGCAT
This sequence comes from Neoceratodus forsteri, assembly GCA_016271365.2. Classification (NCBI taxonomy): domain Eukaryota; kingdom Metazoa; phylum Chordata; order Ceratodontiformes; family Ceratodontidae; genus Neoceratodus; species Neoceratodus forsteri. Next base: position 1,163,916,609 of record CM057454.1, read on the forward strand.
GCCATGCTAACACGTCCAAAATCCCCACAAAGAGCACATCTCGGCCATTGCTGAGATGTGTATGAGATCTGCATTTATAGCAGGCCTTGGGCTGACCCTGTAAAAGCACACCCCTCTATCTCGACCAAGAAAAAAGCTATTTGGGATATGTTGTGTCCCTGCATCAGTTTGTAACAGTTTGATTCGAAATCGCCATCTGCCCATCCATATACCCTCAGCATCAATAATCGGTTCAGGTTGCCCCAAAATCAAACATTTATTTGCAACCAAAAGAAGATATCATTCACATTAACCCCCTCATTATGAAACATTACTGTCATCATTTTCAGAAGGGGTTTTGCCAGTGGTATGGCCATGAAGAGGACCCATAAAGGGGTCAACCGTAACATATTATATTTTGTCCAGAATCTGTCCAGACCAGCATGTTGTCAAAAACGGATGTCAAACATGTCTTCTCCTGAAACGTGTATCAGGGCATGCATCTCTGAGGGAAGAAAAAGCATAGAATTTTTTAGCAGCCTGCAAGCCACAAAGACTCTGTCTGGGTGTTCTGGCAGACCCCCTTGATATCTTAACTGCACCACATTCTTTCTGGGTGCCTGTGTAAATTTCTGTCTGAATAATTCTGAAAATGTTGGACTGTCTCCCAGGCCTACTGCATTCCCGGGAGGGAGCAGTACTGTCATCTGAATCATCCACTTGGCTGGTGGCCCCTAATCCTGCCTCTGATGTACCCCCTTCCAGCACTACCCTGTGCCTCTTCTTCTGGGGTCTGAAAATGTTGTGCTGAAGGCCCTGCCTCATCTTCCCTGCCCACCTTTAGATGAGGTTGGGGGAACACTACTGACTCCACTTTCTGGGCCCCATTTTCCCCAAGTTCATGGGTACTTGTTTGTTACTTTCCTGTTGCAGCAGCAGGCTCCTCCTAGCCTCCGCTTGTACACCCCTTGCCTCCGCTTGTTTCTGCACCTGTTGTTCCTCCACTACCTCCATTAGCCACCTGGGTGAAGTAAAATCAATCCACTGTGAATCTGAGAGCCAACGGTGTTCCGCTGTTTAGGTCCATCCCACTCCACAGAGACCTTTATCCGGTGTCCAGGTATCAAAATTGAGAAGGCTATCCACCTCCTGCTGAACTGAGCTTGCACAATTAGGAGGTGTACATGGAACTTCTCCTCCTATCCGCTTGCCCAGTCTTGAGCGCATTTCCCTGTTCAGGCCACAGGCTCTGTCCAGCTCTATCTTCCCCCTCAGGAGCTCCAGTGGCAATCCACCTCACACTTTCCTGATGTTCTTGCCCTGCTCCCAGCACTTCTCCAATTGCAGCTTCTCCTGCTGCACTACTTTTTGATTTCTCATCCTCTTGCAGAGCCCAAGCTCCTACTTTAGTTTTCAAAGCCATTTTGGGTGTACTCACCCTCACTGCATCTTGTGAGTCTCCCGCTACCTCCCAAGGATCTTTAACATGATTATCTGTTATCTGTGCCTCTGCCACAAGATCTTCCATATCCATCGATATATCCAACACATTTTCACCTGCTTGGTGAAACGACGCCTCCATCTCCTCTTCTGATGATTATATGACAGCCGTCTTGGAAAGGTAACCAACAGCACCACCTACAAAGAGTAGGTAAATTTCCCTGGTGTTCTGGCCAAATTTCCCCCATTCACTAAAAAAAAAAACAAAAAAAAAACACCAACAGCTTAATCTGCTTCAATGTCAGTTGCCATTCATCTGTATTTCCCCGGACCAAGCTGAAAACAGGCAGAATTGTCTAGTCGTCCTTTCCCAGTCAACAAAAACAAACAATAATGATAACTCCTAGGTCACATTCCACAGCCATTGTACTTAGTCTCACTCCACCAATTCAGAAAAAAAGAGATGATTTGATACCTTTTTTTATTTGGACCAACACAGATGTTACAAAAGAAAACAGGTGCTTTCACTTTCAGACTACACCGAGTCTTGTTTTGGAAGAATACATTCTATTAACACCCAAATCATACCTAAAAAACAGATAAAAAAGTTATAAACATTCTATTGGCCAAAAATCCATTCAAAGATAAACTGAGAACTATATGGGAAGTGCACAGTCTAACTGTTATTCAAGAAGGCATTTAAAGGTCAAATGTCAACAGACCAGATATTACCATTCCTAAAAAACAAAAATAACACATCATTGAGTGCCATTTTGAATTGTGCATGAGTGAGTGTGTTTATGTATACATAAAGAAACAAAGTGTCCCATATTCAGAGCAGGCCATATAAGCCTGCATGCAGTTCTGGTGACCTCATCTCTGCAAGGACATAGATAGGATGGAGGCAGTCCACAGGAGGGCAACTAAAATGGTGCAGGGTCTACACCAGAAGCCATACAAAGAGAGACTAAAGGAACTTAATAAGTACACCCTTGAGGAAAGGAGGGAGAGGGGGAACATGATAGAAACATTTAAGTACCTAAAGGGAATCAACAAAGTCCAAGAAGGTAGCATCTTTTAGAAAAAGAGATGTGTAAGAACAAGGGGCACAAATTGAAGATAGAGGGGATGGTTCAGGGGCAATGTAAGGAAGTATTTTTTTCACAGAGAGGGTAGTGGATGCATGGAACAACCTTCCTGAGAAGGTTGTGGGGTCAAAGACAGTGGGTGAATTCAAGAATGCATGGGACATACATAAAGCAATTCTTGTGGGGAGGGTAGGAGGAAGTAGGCTGTTTGTTAACAAGGATCTGCAACTTCTCCAGTAGGTAGGGAAATGGGCAGACTGGGTTGGCCAAGTGGTCCTTATCTGCCGACAAAGTCTATGTTTCTATGTGACTGGAGATGGTGCAGTTCAGAGTAACAAACATGATTCAGGGCCAATAGGGCAGGTCTTATGAGGAGCACCTCAAGGCACTGAACATGTACTTACTGGAGACCAGAAGGGATAGGGGAGAGATGATAAAGACCTTCAAGTTCCTAACATGATTAGACAAGGTGAACTGAGGAACAATTTAGCTTGAATGCTAATTCAAGGTCTCAAGAGCAAAGTGAAATCTCACAGGAGGGAGATTTAGGAGGAACGTGAGGAAGTATTATTTTACAGAAAGGGTGATGGAGCCATGAAACAGTCTACCAGCCAAAGTGGTGGGCATAAAAACAGTCGACAGTTTCAAGCATGGTTGAGACAGAGTAAAGCATATAGTAGTCACTAGAAGCAACAAACTTATGACGGACAAGGGGGGGTAGGAGGTGGATGGCTGGGACACTGGGTGGACACTAGGTCCCAGAGTTAGATATGAAACTCAGGCAGACTGGATGGACTGCTGGTCTTTTCTACCATCATTGTCTGTTTCTATGCTTCTAAAAACTCTAGGCCTCCGAGATGGCCAGGGAGTCTGTAGCCACCGACATCCCACTCCAATCATTTCTCATCCTCCACCCCTTTGCTGTTGTCCCAGACCCAATTAAAAAAAAAACAGGATATTTACTACAGCATCTTGATGGTTAATGTGCCTGTCTTCTGTTAAGGGGCTGGCATATTCTCATCTTTTCCTGCATCACCTCTTTGATTTGGTCTCACTTTGGTGGGAGTGAGTGGAGGTGTAAGCTCCAAAGTGTTCTGGTGGACAGTCATTTGTATAAAAAATTGACAAATCTGAAATGAGTAGAATACACTAACTGTCTTATTTAATATTTGGTGTTGACAGCAGGCCAATCTGTACCCCTGCTTAACATTATATGGGGTATGAAGTTTCAGCTGTTGCAAGATCCAGAATATTTGAAAAACAAACAAAGATAATACTAAAACAGTGCATGCTTCGGGCAGAAGGGCTTGAAGCTGATCATATCTTCCAACATCCCACTTTCTAAGTTGCTCTAATTCTTCAAAATACAGTGGATCTAGCCACAATGCAATGCAGTAATTTTAAGTGATGTCACAAAATACTGCTCGACAAAAGGGCTTAATTGCCATTGAATTACACTCTTTCTTGCAGTTCACTGCAGCATTTTATAATATTCTACAGTATTACTATGTTGCATTCTGTCTGGCACCGATGTACATTTATTACATAGAAGGGCGACTTCAGTCATCATCCCCTTGGGAGTGTGTCTAATCCCTTAATCCATTCACTCTAGCATAGGAGCCAAGCAGGCATGGAACCATGAGGTAGGGGTAGTCTGCCTAGTGCTGCAAGGATGTACACTGCTCCATCCCTTCCTCCTGGTTATGCACTTTGGTTGTATCGTCTTAATGAAGAGGGGGTTACAGAGGGGTCCAGTAATGCCATATATGTATTTTGTGGGCTGGGAGTTGCACTAGATACCAGAGGTACCAGGTTATGGAGGAGGAAGCGAAAAGGCAGATAGGTATTAAGAGAATCAGTAGACGGGAGGAGTGGTATTAGTGGAGAGTGGAGTATGAAATCTAGCACAGGAGAATATATGAAGAGCGTGAACGAGTTAAATAAATCACAGAGAAAGGGGTCACATAAAGAAGCTGGTATGAGAAGTGGAGTCAGAGCAGGGTTTTCTGAATGAAGGGAGGACTTGGAGTAGGAGCAGATGAGGAGGCTAGACCATAGAAAAGGAATCCTATAAGAAATGTATGACTGTTATGCTGATGTATTAACGGGGGCAGGGAGAAAGGCTGTGAGTCAGAATATTGAAGGAAAGGAGACAGAATACACTGTGGGGAGCAGGAGATAAGGGAGCTGAGATAGCAGAGAAGGGATCCTTACCACAAGCTGAAAATAAAGAAAGCACTGTGAGACAGGTGCCTTTCACAGGAGATGGGTGAGACAGGAAGGAGTAGTGGAAGCAGTGATAAGTTTGAGAAGGGATTAGGAGGGGGAACATGTATGTATTTTAGAGACTGGGGTGTTGGGCTAGGTACCACAGGTACCAGGTTAGAGAGGTGGGAGAGGCAGACAGGAAGGAAGAGAATCAGTAGAAAAGAGAGGTGGTAGCATTAAAGGGTAGAGAATGACATCTAGAAGAGGACAATATCTAAGGCATGTGAGCAAGCTGAGGATGTTACAGGGAGATTGGAGTCAGGTACAGGAGCAGACATGAGAACTGTAATCACAGAGTAGGGATTTGTGAACTGAGGGAGAACTTGGAGGAGAAGGAATGGATGGGGAGGCAAGATCAGAGACATTGGAGCTGATTCAAAATGTACGACTGCTGTGCTGAGGTTTTAGCAGAGAGAAGAGAGAAAGACTGTGAGTCAGAAGAGTGGAGGGAGGAAACAGTAGACACTATCAGGAGTAAGACAGGAGGGAGTTCAGTTAGCAGGGGAGTGACCCATATCAGAATGTGAAAATAAGAGAGGCACTGTGAGAGAGAAGTCTTTGATCAAAGGATCGGTGGAAGATGGAGGAGAAATGGCGGCAGTGTTAAGTTTGAAGAGGGGCATGAAGTACAAAGCAGCAGAAGGAGTTGAAAGTGGGCCCACTCTGGTGAGGGTGGATGTTGTGTCGATAACATACGCTGTACTCCATGTTAATGCAGGGAGGAACATTTCCACAGTCTCCGAGCAGGAAAGGTTTGGGATACAGGCTTTGTTAGTAAATATATGTAATGTTTTTTAGTGATTATGATTAATTGTATGTGCTTTATTTATGTACTGTTATTTTATATTTAAATCTCTGCTTGTTAATTGCTACTCAAGGGTTTAGGTACAGAGCCTGAGCCTCTGTGATGGGGCACTATATAAGATGGGGTGCTATATTAATTAAATAATCTGATTGTCTCTGTCTCTCTGTCTGTCTAACAGTCAGTTTTGGGCAGCTTGAGGCCTGGATGGCTCACTACTCCCCTGACATACTAGGTCTGTCTGAGACTTGGTTGAAACCCCATATGCCTGACTCTTTATGTATGATCAAAGGCTATACGCTGCATATGTGTGACTATCCTAATGCTAAGAGGGGAGGGGGCGTTATGTTCTATACTAGGGAGAACCTCATCATCTCTGTATGCTCTGTCAATACTAGTTGTTTATGCAAAACTATTCACAAAGTTGTTAGCCTTGGTCTTGAAAAAAAGCCAAACATTGTGTGCATCTATAACCCCCCGAAAAATGGTTTAGAAGATCTGTCAAATGTACTCAGCTATCCTGCCTTGTTAAAAGGCAAACAATAACTCGTTATTATGGGTGACCTAAACTTGGACTGGCTGGACAAAAGCTCCAGGCTCTATGTTGCTGAGTTGAGTAGGCTCCACCTGTTCCAGCTGGTATCCTCCCAGAGCAGGCTGTCAACCAGTAGCAGTCTCCAGTCTCTTCTAGACTGGATTATCTCTAACTGACCAGGCAGGATCTCTGCTATGGGTGTCTTTCTATCAGTGACCATTCTCCAGTCTACTGTGTCTGGAAAACTAGGGCCATCAAACCCCCACCCAAAGAAATTCAGTTCCAGGACTTCTCAAAGCTGGATAAGAGAAGCCTTATCTCTGACCTTCAGTATAACAACTGGATGCCTTTATACCAAACCTCCAACACGAATATGCCACACAAAACTTCCTCTACAAGTTTCTGGCCTTACAGGACAAGCATGTCCCATTAAAAAGGCATAGAATTCAAGGAGTTGCCACCCACTGGCTAAATTCTGATCTAATAGTCTCTATCAAACAGTGGGACAAAGTCTGGAATAAAGCAAAGTTATCTTGGTTCTTTGCTGACTGGACTGAGTACAAAAGGTCCAGGAACCATTGTAAAGTATCTATAAGAACTGCCAGGGGTACCTACTACCGGCAGCTTCTCCGCACCTCTGTTAGCGACTCTTGTGGGTTTTGGAGTCATGTTAACTCGATTTTGGGGAGAGACAAAAGCAAATCTTTAACAGAAGTGATCTTTGATGGAATTAGCTGAAACAATCCTCTCACCGCCACTGAGGATCTAAACTCTTGCTTCTCAGACCTTTCATCCTACACATTGCCCCCTGCACCTATGTCTTGAGCACCTCTCAACAACAAAAACTAAATAAATAAAAATAAAAAAACAGTGAACTGATAAAACCTCCTTTTAACTTCCACCCAGTCACTGTACCTGAAGTTCTGCACCTCCTTAAATCGATTCCTGTTTATGGGTTGGCTGAAGCAGATAGGCTACTACCTAAACACCTGAAAATCATTGCCCTTCTTATCTTTTCTAGCAACATGCTTCTTTAATTTGTCCCTGATTACAGATCATTGTCAAAATGAGAGAGTGCCTCAGAAAATCACTAGCAAACAGGTAAGGAGGAGGGGTGGAGGAACATTGGGGAAACATCAAAACTGCCATCACAGAGGAAATAAGCCTTTCTGTGAAGCAAATAAACAAATCAAAATGAAAGAAAAAAAAACACCATGGTTCTCAAAAGAGGTGGCAGGGAAGATTAGGGAGAAAACAACATTCAGGAAGTATAAGGAAACACAGAAGGAGCAGGGAAGAGAACTGTACCAGTTAAAACAGAAGGAAGCGAGAAAGGCAATCAGAATAACAGAGGCCCAAACTGAGGTAAAGATAGCCAACTTGGTTAAGAAGGGGGATAAAACATTTTATAGGTACATTAGGGAAAGAAGAATTACCAAGGGAGGGATAGTGAGGCCTAATAAAGAGGAGTTTGGGTTGGCAGAGAGGGACAGTGAAAAAGCAGTGATACTGAACCAATACTTCTGCTCAGTATTCACAAAAGAGGAGGGGGAGGTACCTAATCCTATCAATAGAAGCAGTCTAGATGGGGGGGTTGATATCAGTCCTTTCACAGAAGAAAGGGTTCTGAAAGAACTCCTAAAACTAAAAGTCGACAAAGCAATGGGACCTCAGAGGATACACCCCTGAATTCTAAAAGAACTAAGGGGAGAACAAGTGACACCACTGACTACCCTTTTTAACAAATCATGGGAGGATGGTGTGGTACCTAATGACTGGAGGAGGGCAGCTGTGATTCCCCCTCACAAAAGTGGGAGAAAAGCAGAGGCAAAAAACTACAGACCTGTTAGCTTGACCTCAGTGGTAGGGAAAATGATGGAATCAATTCTGAAAGAAAGAATTTTTGAATACCTAGAGGCCAGCAGGGCACAGGACCCAAGGCACCATGGATTCACAGTGGGAAGGTCATGTCAGATGAATCTAATCGATTTATTTGACTGGGTGACCAAAGTAGTAGACCAGGGAGGGGCTGTGGACATGGCTTACCTAGACTTTAGCAAGGCATTTGACACAGTCCCACACAAAATATTAATAAACAACTTAGCTGGCCTGGGGATGGGTCCCAGGGTGGTAGACTGGGTAAAAAATTAGCTGGACCACAGGACACAGAGGGTAATAGTAAATGGAGTACACTCTGAAGAAAGGGGGGTTACTAGTAGGATACTACAGGGTTCAGTACTGGGTCCGGTCCTTTTTAATGTCTTTATAAGTGACATTGCAGAGGGACTGGAAGGAAAAGTATGCCTCTTTGCAGACAACACAAAGATCTGCAAAAGGATTGATACACAAGGGGGATGGAAAGGATGAGAAGGGACTTGGCAAGGTTGGAGGAATGGTCAAAAGTATGTCAGTTTAGATTCAATGCAAAGAAGTGCAAAGTAATGCACCTGGGAAAAAAAAACCCAAGGGAAGAGTACACGGGGCGGGGGGGTATTAAGAACAACAAAAATGGAAAGGGACCTGGTGGTAGTCATATCAGATGACCTAAAGGTAAGCAAGCAATGTAAGAAGGCAGTAAGGATGGCCGGAGGGATACTGGAATAAAAAAGTGAGAGGCAACAACAGTAGAAAACAGGAAGTTGTTATTCCTCTGTACAGACAGTTGGTGAGACCACATCTGGAATACTGTGTGCAGTTCTGGAGACCCCATCTCCACAAGGACACAGACAGGATGGAGGCAGTCCAGAGGAGTGCAACTAAAATGGTGCATGGTGTGCAACAGAAGCTATATGAAGAGAGACTAAAGGTGCTTAATATGTATACCATTGAGGAAAGGAGGGGGGGGGGGACATGATAGAAACTTTCAAGTATCTCAAGGGAATCAACAAAATCCAAGAAGGTAGCATCTTTCAGAAAAAGAGATGTGCTAGAGCAAGGGGACACAATATGAAGACGGGGGGATGACTCGGGGCAATTTGAGGAAGTATTTTTTTCACAGAAAGGATGGTGGATGCATAGAATGGCCTTCCTGAGGAGATCATGGAGTCAAAAACAGTGGGGGAATTCAAGAGTGCATGGGATAGACATAAGACAATTCTGGTTGGGGGGTAGAAATAAGAAGGCTGTTGGTTAACTAGGATCTGCAGCTTATCCAATAGGTAGGGAAATGGGCAGACTAGGTGGGCCAAGTGATCCTTATCTGCCATCAAAGTCTATGTTTCTATGTCCTTTCCCCCTGGAAGGCTGCATGCACTGTCCCCATCCACAAAAAGGGTGACACCACAAACATGGACAATTACCACCCTATTGCCATCCTCTCATCTTTATCCAGAATCCTGGAGAAAATTGTTGCTGACCAGGTCTTGGACCACCTCTAATTACCTAATCTTCTCACCCCTGATCAACATGGTTTTTGACAAGGGAACTGCACATCTGCTGCTCTTACTAAGTTTACCAACAATGTCAGCATGATAAAGACTCTCTCACCGGGACGATTTTTGTAGATCTCATGAAGGCTTTTGAATTAGTGGACCACCCGCTGCTCCTATCCATGCTGTCCACCCCTGTTTTTTCTTCCTCTGCAACCACCTAGTTCCACAACTGTCTCACAGAGTATCAGCAATTTGTGCAGATTGGAAATGCCAAGTCCCTCTATCCTACACCTGGATTGGAGCTCCACAGGGATTGATATTGGGCCCTTTATGTTTCTCAATCTTCGTAAATGATCTCCCCCCGCTGTTAAGTCCATGCACTGCCCGATTATATGCTGACAATTTGGTACTCTGTTTCAGCTCCTCTGACATATCTGACATAAACCAGACTCTTAACCCAAATTTCAACACCTTCTAACTCTAGTTGAAGCAAAACAAACTGGTCCTCAATACCAAAAAGACAGCTCTTTTGCTTGGGACCCAAACTCAGGGCCTGTTGCAAGCCTTTATGTATCAGAGCAACTAATGACACCCCCCAACACGGTTTCCTCTTTTAACTCATTCACTCCACAGAAGTTCTTTGAGAGTTCCACCACTTGTGTCCTGTATATGATTAGCACTGCATCCTGGGCCCTTCTATTCAAAATTAAGCCATAATCAGCATGCCACAAACAAATGTGAATACCTCATGAACCATAAGTGCTAAACACAAAATAACAGTGGCAAAGTGTTTCAGCACAAAATTACCTTTCCAACTGTGCTGTGCAATCAATTGTAATCAATTCAGTTTTTATTTTATACTAGCTGAAATACCAACAATCTGTGTTTTTTTTTTCAGATTTATTCAAGGTGCTTAGGTGAGGCTTGAGAAACAAATGTCATTCATGCACACCATACCATAAACAAATGCAAATAACTCCTAAAGTATACATGATAGACACAAACTATCAGTGACAAAGTTGTTCAGCACATGATTACCTTTCTAATGGTGCCTTGCCATCAACTGTAATCAATTCAATTATTATTTTATACTAGCATACAGTAAATACCAAAAAACTGTGTTTTTTTTTTTTCAGATTTATTCACGGTGCTTAGGTGGCGCTTGAGAAACAAATGTTAGCCATGCACACCATTCCATAAACAAATGTGAATACTGTAACTCCTGAAGTATATGTGATAGACACAAAGTATTAGTGGCAAAGTTATTCAGCACAAAATTACCTAACTGTGCTATGCAATCAATGCTAAGCAATTTGGTGTGTTTAATATTTAGGTAAAAACTGTTGCCTTCCTCACAAGTTTCCAGGCCTGAGTGAAAACCAGCTGAGCATGTCTACAGTCGTTATTGGCTTGACTATGTTTTCAGACACCACCTACTGGTATGTCCAGGCCTGAGTGAGTCAAATACCTTGGTGTCACCTTGGATCCTGCCCTAGACTATGAACTGCATCTAATTACTGCTATCAAAGCAGTCAACATATAACTTGGCTTGGTGTATAAAGTTAGGCACTGCCTCACATCTTCTGTGAGGCTGGCCATTGAGCAGGGAGTTCTCATACCTAAACTGACCAGTGAGTTTATTGCCTTTCCAGAAACCTCAAGAGGACTCCTCCACAAGTGGGACATCTGCTATAACAACATCTGACACTTTGCTTTGTCAGTACCCAGACTCTCTCACCGCTGCTCATTCTATTCTGGCCTGGGCTGGCTAACCCTACAGCTGTCCAACAATACACTGCCATTTGCTTCATCAAAAGCATCATTGCCTCCCAGATAATGGAAAAGCTGACCCTTCTACTAAAACCTATTTGCTCTGTCTACCCCAGAAATCTGCTGATAAGTCCTTCCTTGCCCAACTCAAGTGCAACTCTAAAATGGGTGAATTCCCTTCTGCTGGCACTAAGGAACTCCTCCTCCCCCCCCAGAGTATAAAGCAGGAACTCCGTAAGTTCCTGGCCTGCTCTGAACCCTGCCCCTGTGGTGGGTGCATCCACTCACTTGCCTGTCCCTTTTAGCTTCTTACCTTGACTCTGATCCTCTATCATGTTCTTCCAGATCATTGCCTAATCTAACTATTTCCCTAGCACTTGCCCCCTCTTTTTTGCATAATGGTTGTTAATGTTGTGTTTCAGGGGCATTGAACTGTTGAATCTTTGCCTATGCCACTATGCTGTATTATGTTCCATGCCTTATTCCTGGCCTCAGTTTGTTGTCACCTGACTATATGTTTTGGTTAATTGAACAGTTTGTTGTCACCTGATTTATCCTTTGTATTCACTGTTGTTTTTCTACCCATTGTATGTAGCCTTCCAGGTCATGCCTGAAAATAGGCAGCTTTGCTGTCTAGTTCACCCACCCGGTCAACAAAAAATAAATACATACATACGTTACATATATACATACATACATGCACGATCTGTAGCGCACACTGACCTTGGAGAGGAAACGGCAGGAAAAATCAAGATGGCTGTCCAGCCAGACAGATAGATATCTGAAGGAGGAGAGTTTCCAGTTTCCAGTCACCTAGGACTGTGAAGAGTGGTGGTCCCTGGATACTAGTCAGGTACTGCCAGGTGTCAATGCTCAGACACAGTTTTTTAGTTCCACTGGAATGGCCATATAATTTTAACACATTGCAATAAAAGGTTGGTCAGGTGCAATTTGCAGGGTTATTCTCATGTACCTGTCTGTAAGGCACAGGAATAAATTATTGCAGGACCTAGGAGCTGGCAGACTTCACAGATGACCTAGTTGTAGGCTTCCCTAAGGTTTTGGTCTTGAGGACTGCCTATGCCTGGGTCAGTGATAAGGCTCCACTTTTAGGTCAATAGTTCCTCCAGATGATGACATCCCTGGACCTTGCATTGCCTGTTGCCTCTAGAACCCATCCTTAGGGCCACTTCTTGAACCTGGTCTTCCTGTAGGGACTTGACATTTGTAATATCATGGTTGATCTGGTTAATTGGTCAGATTAACATATCCTGTGTTCCAGTATCCCAGTATTTAAATCACCCTTTTATAGTGATGGTTCATTAGTCCTAAATGTATTCTACAGCCTAGCAAACTCTTGGCAGTAATGGATATCTTGAGCTTGATGACAGATTATGTTGAAGGAGAAGAGAAAGCTGTGAAGAGCTGCAGTGTGACCATTATGGACGTAATGAACTTTTGTCTGGCACCTTACTATGTTTGTCCCTTGATCTTCCCCTGCAGCTCACCATGGTATTGTGATGAGTAGAGTTGGTTGAAGACTAAGAACAGAGGCTTAAATGTTATTATGAGAGGGCTGAGTCCATGAAGGATAGACTGATGCTGAGAACTAATTTTCACGAGTTATAGCAGACAACTGGAAAAAGACTGCTCTAGGGACATGGATGTGGTTCACTTATCAACACCTGTGGCAGTCTCCCTTTAAGAGCTGATTTGCTGGACTGTCTGTAAGAGAATCTGCTTTCACCACCCTGGTAGTGTACCCCTCAGCTCCACTTCATGATGTCAGATCTTCCTTTCTGCTGGAAGAGTTGTGTCTTGTCCTTTGCAGCTCTGTGCATGGTGTAGGCCCGAACTATTCCTAGTGCACCATTTGGCTAACTTTGTTCGAACTTCTTTCAAGTTTGTATTTTGGACATATTTCTCAATTCTATTCTCATCTTCCGATGGACTGTGGGGATTCTAAGCTGGTTCCTGGTTTCAAGTACTACACCATGCAGTCAGAAAATCTCATGGATGGATCCGCATGTGTCACGTATTTGCTGATTAGGTGAACAACATGACATCGCAGCCTGCGGCTTGTATCAGGCTATGCTTCCTGCTTCTCTCCAAGACTGCTACTGTATGCTTATCTTGTACATGGAGAGCCAGCTGGCCAAATGGGATCCTCTACTGAAATCCAAGGAAGCTTGCAAGGCAGTCCCCATGGCTGCTGGGTCCACAGCCTATCTGGCAGCTATGGAAGAGGGGTTACAGCCAAGGCTGCGGTTGGCACCTCATCAGGCTACCCACTTGCAGGCTGATTGTCAATGGAAATCATGGACTCAGATGAGTCCCAAGTGGTGCATAGAGGCAAATGACTGAGGGCCATTTTTAAAGATTCTTCAATGATTCCGATGGGTCCTTAATGCAATCCTTGAGGACTGCTGCTTTTGACTGTGATTCAGCTGAACAGCTGACTGCTGATCATAGGTTGGTGTCTTTCAGGGCTCTTCTCAGGCTCATATCTGTGTCCATGGAGGTTCCCTTGGAGCCAGTCCAGAAAATTACCAAATACTTCTTTACTGAGATCCTGCACGGGGATGAATGCCCTGGTGTTTCCTTCCCCATGGCTGAAGCCATTCTGGCATTGTTGCTGGAGCTTTGGGACCCCCTAGCTTCCTGCCCAGTACCTTCTGCCAATAAGGTCCACAAGTATGCAGTCCCTACCAGCACCTTATCTGTATTTTCAGATCACCCCTTGTTGGAGGATCTGGCTGCAGAATCAGTCTTCCATAAATCTGGCAATGCTGGGGATGTAGACAAGCCCCATGACAAGGAGTTCAAAAAGCTTGGCCTCACAGCAAAGAAGGTCTGCGCTGTATTCTCCCATGATTTCTGTCAGGTGAGGTAGGTCCTGATGATGGGCCACTATGGTCGCTCCCTGATGGGAGTCCTGGATCATGTCATCTCATACCTCCCTGCCAACAAGCAGCTGGTGGTAAAAGTGGTCCAAAACCAGGGTCAGGCGTTGACAAAAGACCAGCTTCAGACATCCTTGAATGTGAGCGATTCCTGTAACTGTGCCATGGCAGTGGCTGTCACGATGTGTTGCAGTGCATGGCTGTGGATTAAGGTGGACACACAGCACAAGTTGGCTCATATACCCTTCCTGGACACCTACTGTACTTCTCTTTGACCCTGTGGTGGAAGGAAACCTCACCAGTATCGAGTTCTGTGACTTCTTCTTAGAAAGACTCCAATGAACAGTAGCAGAATAAAATGTCTTTTCAGTTTTGGCCCTTTCCATCACAGCAGCCTCAGCAGCAGCAGCCCTAGCAGGGGCTATCTCAGGCTTGGCACCCGGTGATGGTGCGAGAGACAAAGACACAGCAGCCTAAGGTAAAGTGCATAAAAAATGCACAAGTGCATTTATTAATTTATTTTTGATAAATAAAATTAACAAAATGCTACAGAAATAAAAATAACAGTTGATTAGTTCAACACAATAATTCAGCCCTTTGCTTACGTCAACAAAGGCTGCGGCTTTACTTCAGCCAAGATAGCCTAAGTATAATCCCTTCTTACACTTCTCAATTCTGGTGTGAAAACAGCACACTTCACAAGTAGGTCTTTCCCTGCTCACTGTCTGCACTAGACTGACTCGACTATCTAACATTCCCCTAGTGGTGAGACCTTTTTATAGCTACTTGTGATTAAATTATATAATTGGGGAGTTTCAATAGGCCATGACATTACATAATTGGGGAGTTTTCGTAGGCTGTGACATTACATAATGGGGGAGTTTCCACAGGCCATGACATCACAGGCTTCATAATTATCCCAAGGTTTAACATGCAGGGGCTTCTTATTTGGCCCCTTTTGTCCAAATATGCTTTATTTATTTATTTATTGAACATTTTGGAATTACAAACCTTTGAGTCAGAGACTCATTTCCAAAGGCTCTACGTCATAAGACAATTTACACAACAAATGAGGACAACATAAAACTTAGTATACAGTAGAGTTACAGGAGAAGTAGAACTTAAAGGATTACAACTGTTAGACACCTAAGTCACAAGACCAAGCAACGTCAAAGTACTACTAGGTACAGGAAGGGAGGGATAGTGATGACAGTTTAATTACAATTTCTACAGGTAGCCCCAGTTACAACATCTCTGGGGCTGCAGAAACTCAATTTCATATTTCATTTAATTATGGGACACTACAGGGCTTTTTATACATCTGCCCGTAGTATCCTGCTAAATGGCAAGTGGTATTTCTTTAACCGCACTTGCAGTTTCTCCTGATGCTTTGGAGCATGCTTTTACTCTGAAGCAATTCTCCTATTTCCAGCTCCGAACAAGGAGCTCATCTTCAGCCGCTTGATGCAGCAACTGTAACCGGAGCATCCTGCTCTGCTTTAACACATGCTCCCAGGTCACATATTGTGACCAGGAGCATTTCCAGACACCAGAGCTGCCTTGGAAATAACAGCAGCAACATGCAGCTGTGGGTCTGGTGCTCAGTGCCCCAGGAATGAGTGCTACACTTCTTCTTAAATCAAGGGGCACCACTTGCGCTAATAATTATCTCCAATTCGTGCAATCAAAGAGAAGTACTTCTAGTACTTAATATGCAAGCAGGGGGAGTTTATAAGAAAACAGGGGACAGAAAAGCAATGAGAATGTCAGGTTGGCCACCCTGACATGAAAAAAAAATAAATGAAGAAAGAAAAGAAGAAGAAAGAAAAGAGTGCGAGAAAGGGGGGAGGAAAGGGTACATTGTTTTACAATTTACAGGATAAATAACAGGAGCTCCCTGTTACACACCAAATAAAAAACTCCAGCACCATCCACTGCAGCTTGGATAAATAAGACCCATTCACAAAATATCAGACAAGCTGTAATACATGTTAAAAAAATACATTTCTTACTTTATTCAGTATATTTGCATATAAAAATCAGCCAAAAAGCACCTATGACCTACCAAAATGAGAGCTCACAGTGAGACCCACCAACCTCCTACTGGTTTTGCTTCAGAGCATCATCAGGGGGTTGATGCTCTCTGATGATGCTCTGAACTGAAACCAGTAGGAGGTACTGAATAAAGTAAGAAATATATTTTTTATATATCTAAACGGCATCAACATCCAGATACCTCAATATCTCCAATACTGTTCTATTCCCTTAGGCGTGTTAACATAGGTTATACATACCCACATAACTGTAAATACAAAAAACATTTCAACAGTTCATCAGCAATCCATGACATCATACATAATAATCACACATTTCTAAACGTTACATCAGCATGAGCCCTCTAGCGGGACAAGAAATCAACATTTTGGTGTTTAGATCCTGCCCTATGTTGAACCATAAAGAGGTAAGGCTGCAATGCCAGGTACCACCTCACGATCCTGCAATTCTTGTATTTGCTGCAGCCAACACAAAAGGTTGTGGTCAGTGAGTACCTTAAATTCTGTTCCCCAGAGATAGTATTTCAAGGCCTTTATGGCCCATTTCAGTGCTAGATACTCTTTTTCTACAGTTGAATACTTTCTCTCCCTTGCATGTACTGTCGTTTTCGATTAATAAAAATGGCAGGATGTTCCAAACCCTTTTTCTTTTGGGAAATGACTGCTCCAATGCCTGTATCAGAGGCATTGGTGTGCACTTCAAAAGGGAGAGAAAAGTCTAGGTTAAGCAATACAGGGGAGGAACATAGCATAGCTTTTATGCTACCGAATGCTTCTTCACATTTCTGGGACCATTGGACTTTATTAAGGCATTTGTTTTTAGCCAAGTCCGTCAGTGGCATCACTATAGTGGCAAAGTTTGGTATAAATCGACGGTAGTTACTGGCCAGACCCAAAAAGGAACATACTTGTTTCTTTGTCAGGGGAATGGGACTGTCATCTACGGCCTTGACTTTGCTTACTTTGGATTTAACAGTACCTTCCCCAATTACAGATCCTAAGTACTTAGTTTCTGTTCTAGCAATGGCACACTTTGCAGAGTTGATAGCCAAAGAGGGCAGCAAAGCCTCCTGCAAGACTAACTGATGAACTTTAAAAATAAAGACTGGTGTTTTAGCTGT
Organism: Neoceratodus forsteri; assembly: GCA_016271365.2. NCBI lineage: Eukaryota > Metazoa > Chordata > Ceratodontiformes > Ceratodontidae > Neoceratodus > Neoceratodus forsteri. The sequence goes on from CM057454.1 coordinate 1,163,933,940, forward strand.
TATATACAGTATGGTAGCTAAAGTAAACTGAACTTCATAGCAAGGATATAATATTATTTTCAGTATGGCACAGATAAAGCAGGCTATGTTTGTGTTTCAGCTGTTGTGAACAAATTTCAAGTTAATTTTATAAAAGGGGTAGATGTGGTGTTTAGAAAAATTTGGTTCTGTCTACTTAAACTGATATCATTTAGTGTTCATAGTGGCTGCAGCTTAAGTAGAATGTGAGAGGCAGGATGTAGCTTCTGGGACTTCTGTAAGCTAGGAGCAGACACAGAGCAATGCTGGAAGCAGGACCCTCAAGAAGATGAGACTCCAGTGATCTTGTTTTGATGTAAACTACAGAGAACAGAACAGCAGGGAATCTAAAGGTTGGACTGCAGTGAACTGTTCATGAGGAATGAGGGCGCTGTGATGAGAGATCATGCATGGAAATTACAGCAGTCCCTCACTATAATGAACACAGGAGGAGCTGATGGGTGTGTTCATTATAGTTCCAGGTTTGTTACATTGATGGACTCTGCAAAAATAGTAAGAGAGCAATTAGCAGTAATCAGTCAAACTATTCAGATGGGATAGTTGGATATAAAAAGTGCTAGCAGTATTTGTCGGTCACCATATTTTTTCAGCCAGAATGTTTTCAGGCAAAAAAATCAACATACCCCTATTTTAGTTGTCTTTCATCCTTACAGGATTTTGTAGTTTTTAAAAGTTTTCACTCTCACTCCGTGCCCACTATGGAAAAAAAAAAAAATTAAATACGGTATTGTGGTACAGTGCTGTATTGTTTACCATCAGAAACATGTGGTAGCACCCTCCTAGTACATCCATAGTATCAATCTACTGTGTACATTCAACAGCTAACCTCAACAGAAGAGATTTTTAGAAATTTAATAGATCAGCAATCTTTAATATGAGTAATTAAGTACAAAATTAGATTTAAAAACTGTTAAACAAATATATGAGCAAACTAAAACTACACAGATGATCAATCTAAAGATATCAGAAGATACATTTTTGCAAAAATACAATATGATAAAAGTTTTTGCTAACAAATATGGCTGCTTTAATTTGGTGAAAAATTCAGTAATTTTGCCATTAACTATTTCTGCCAGCAGTGTTTTCCAGTAGGAGTTTGTGTGTCAGTTGAAGTAACTTTACTTGATCAGTCTCCTGGCACTCAAGCCATGCTAACCCTCTTTAAGCCCACTGCATTGATGTATAGTGGCACAGCTTCTTCTTCCTCTGTGCCCTTTTACTCTGAGTTACTTGCAGTACTCATAATTGCAGACAGGATCTGTCCACCTGTCAGCTGATCGTGTGCCTGCAAGTTGTCAACTGATGTGAGCATGGAATTAAATGAATGCTGTGGCATCAGAGGGCAGCTTAATAAAGTTTAAGTTAGCAGTGATTTTCACAAGCTGTTTTGTGTCCTCCTTCACAATTTCCTCAAGTCTATCCTGCACTTGCTGACTTTTGAATACAGGTGCAAGTGTTGCCAGCCACCTGTGGTGTAGTGTACACTCAGTCACATTGGACAATGCCTCTCCAATATGGTGAACAGCATTTTTAAGGGAGTCTGCAACTTTGCTCCCTTCATCAGCTACCACTGAGGAGCCTTTTTTGTTAGTGCCTTTTGAAAGTCACTATAATGCCTGCATTCTGTATGTTGGCTACATGAGGTTGTATTTTTAGTGAGAAACATTGTTTGTATCTTCCCATCCATTGATGTGAGTTCAGTCTCAAGGGGTAAGTGAGGCATAGACCTGAAGAGTAGAAACACTTCATGGGGCGGGGATGCCCATGTTGATATCTCCTGTCTTCTCCCAAAAATAAGTACTAATACCACTGCTGGAAAATATCACTTGCAATCCAAGCATTCATACTGTGTACATTTCAGACATGCAGGATACCCAAGTTAGTGTGGTGATAATATTGTGAATTTCACAATGTGCAAAAGTAGAAGAGGTCACTTTATGTGTCGTTGCATTACTACAGATTTATAATGTAACTCACTTCTGCTGACATTAAAAACTTTGAATGCATTCACTTCATTTTTGCTGGCCAAAGTTAAAGCTGACAGGCACTGCTAGAACAGGCTGGTCTCATATACATCATAGACTGGTTCTGATAAATACCCCCTTCCTGTATAATAAGTTTGAGAAGAAACTCTCACACACTTACATCTTCACAACAGCACTGTTCATAATCAGCATGGATATAGTGGATGTCACACCATTTCTGGAACAACCAAAGCCAGCCTGTTGAGGATCAGAAATTGTGGTCATTACCATGTTTATCTCAACAAACTGCTCAGTCTTCTCAATTACAATCAGCCCAGGTACAGACACTCTGTTGGAAAGCTGCTGAGCAAGCCACAACTTCATATTTTATGATTCTTTGTAGTGGATTTATAAATGTCAGCCTCATTGGCTTTTCTTAATCCTTTTCTCTTGAGCTTATCTGACTCAGAACATTCAAGGATAGAATCCTTAAATGCATCCTCCTGTTTTCTTCAGGGCAAAACTGGATTTTGAAAACCCTGTTTCTTTTGGGATGATGTAAGGTGCTCATCTGTTTTCAGTCTCTCAAGGATTGAACGCTTAGTACATGCGGTACAGTATATCTGGACTGTTTTGTGTTGGCTGTGATGAGTGTCCATCACTGTAAGCACCAGTGTCTAAAATGCACAGCCCGCTGAAACTGACAGCTAACAGCTGTGAGTGATTAGTGTGAGAGCCATCAAGAGTGTTCACAATACCTGAGGAATTGCTATAGTGAGATTCACTATGGAGAAAGAGTACTGTAAAAGGGGAAGGTTCAAGGAGGTTGTAAACATAGAAACATAGAATTTGATGGCAGATAAGGACTGCTTGGCCCACCCAGTCTGCCTGTTTCCCTACCTACTGGATAAGCTGCAGATCCTAGTTAACCAGCAGCCTACTTCTTCCTACCCCCACCCCCTAGAATTGTCTTATGACTGTCCCATGCATGCTTGAATTCCACCACTGTTTTTGACTCCACAATCTTCTCAGGAAGGCCGTTCCATGCATCCACAACCCTCTCTGTGAAAAAAATACTTCCTTAAATTACCTCTGAGCCACCCCCTATCTTCAAATTGTGCCCCCTTGTTCTTGCACACCTCTTTTTTTGAAAGATGCTACCCTCTTGGACTTTGTTGATTCCCTTGAGGTACTTGAAAGTTTCTATCATGTCCCCCCTCTCCCTCCTTTCCTCGAGGCTATACGCATTAAGCTCCTTAAGTCTCTCTTCATATGTCTTCTGGTGCAGACCCTGCACCATGTTAGTTGCCCTCCTCTGGACAGCTTCCATCCTGTCTATGTATTTGCGGAGATTGGGTCTCCAGAACTGCACGCAGTACTCCAGATGGAGTCTCATCAGCTTTCTGTACAGAGGGATAATAGCTTCCTGTTTTCTACTGGTGATGCCTCTCCCTATGCATCCCAGTATCCCCCCAGCCCTCCTTGCTGCCCTCTAACATTGCTAGCCCACCTTGAGGTCATCTAATATGACTACCCCCAGGTCCCTTTCCATTTTTGTTGTTGTTAGTATCTCTCCCCCATTGTGTACTCTTTCCCTGGGTTTTTGTTTCCCAGGTGCATTACCTTGCACTTCTTAGCATTGAATCTAATCTGCCTTACCTTTGACCATTCCTCTAACCTTACCAAGTCCCTTCTCATCCTTTCCACCCCACCTTGTGCATCAACTCTGTTGCAGATCTTTGTGTCATCTGCAAAGAGACATACTTTTCCTTCTAGTCCCTCTGCAATGTCGCTTATAAAGACATTGAAGAGGACTGGTCCTAATACTGAACCCTACCACTAGTAACCCCTCTTTCTTCAGAGTGGACTCCATTTATTACTCTCTGTGTCCTATTCTCCAGCCAATTCTTTACCCAGGCTGTCATCTTGGGATCCACTCCTAGGCTGGCTAACTTGCATATTAATCTTTTGTGTGGGACTGTGTCAAATGTCTTGCTAAAGTCTAGGTAGGCCATGTCCACAGCCCTTCCCTGATCTACTACTTTGGTCACCCAGTCAAAAAAATATATCAGATTCATCTGGTATGACTTTCTGCTGTGAATTCATGCTGCCTTGGGTCCTGTGCCCCTCTGGCCTCTAGACACTCGACAATTCTTTCCTTCAGAAGTGATTCCATCATTTTCCCTATCACTGAGGTTAAACTAACAGGTCTGTAGTTTCCTGTCTCTGCCCTGCTCCCACTTTTGTGAAGGGGAATCACATCTGCCCTTCTCCAGTCCTTGGGTACCACCCCATCCTCCCATGATTTGTTAAAGAGGGTAGTCAGTGGTGTCACTAGTTCTACCCTTAGTTTATTTAGAATTCTGGGATGAATCCCATCAGGCCCCATTGCTTTGTCCACCTTCAGTTTTAAGAGTTATTTCATAACCCTTTCTTCTGTAAATGGGCTGGTATCAACTTCTGTATCCAGAGTATTTCTACTGTTTGTTTTAGGCACCTTCCCCTCTTCATTTGTAAATACTGAGCAAAATATTTGTTTAGTATCTCTGCCTTTCACAGTCACACTCTACCACCCTCCTTCCCTTTATTAAGCCTCACTATCCCTCCTTGGTCTTCCTTCGCTCCTAATGTACCTATAAAGGTTTATCCCCTTCTTAACTGAGTTGGCTATCTTTTCCTTGGTTTGGGCATTTGCTGTTCTGACTGCCTTCCCAGCTTCATTTTGCTTTAACTGATACAGTTCACTGTCCTGCTCCTTCTGTGATTCCTTGTACTTCCTGAATGCTTTCTTTTTTTCTTGAAGCTTCACTGCCACTTCCTTTGAGAACCATAGTGGTTTCTTGCATCATTTTGTTTTGTTTATTTGCTTCACACAAAGGCTTGTTACCTCTGTGATGGCAGTGTTTATTATTCCCCATTGTTCTTCCACCCCTCCTTCCTGCCCATTTGCTAGTGCATTCCTTAGGCACTCACCTATTTTGGCAAAGTCAGCTCTCCTAAAGTCCAGTACTTCTGCTTTTGTATGGCTTGACTCTATTGCTGTGTTTATTGTGAACCATACTGTTCTATGATCGCTAGATCCGAGATGGCTACCCACTTCTACATCTGTGATCCTCTCTCCATCTACATTTGAGAGAACCAGGTCTAAGATTGCTCCCTCTTGAGTGGGCTCCAGTACTAGTTGTCTAAGGCATGCCCCCTGTAGGGCATCTAGAATAATCCCACTCTTCAAAATGGCTGCTGCAACTGCACTCCAGTTAACATCTGGCATATTCAGATAACCCATCAGCAATATCTCCCCTTTTTCTGCCATTCTAAGTATGCTTTCTATCATTTCCTTGTCCATTTCCTCCCCATGAGAAAGGGGTCTGTATACAACCCCTGTGCGGATTGTGGTGCCATTGTACGTCTCCAAATTTACTCACAGTGCTTCTTCTCCTCCCTGTTTACCCTTTTGTTCTGTTGCTTTGATTCCTTCCCTTATGCAAAAAGCTACTCCTCCTCCTCCTCTTTTACCCTCCCTGTCCCTCCTGTAGATTGTGTGTCCTGGTATGTTTACATCCCAGTCATGGTTTTGTGTGTACCATGTTTCTGTGACTGCCACAATATCCAGATGTTCCTCCTCCATCAACACCACTAATTCAGGAAGCTTGTTACCCAGACTACGGGCATTGGTACTCATTGCTCTCCATTTTTTGATGGCTTTACCTTCTGTTGCAGCATCCCCCACTGACCTTTCTACCTCAGTCTTTTTCTCATTTAGTACCTTGTTTTGTAGGGAGAGGCTGGGATTTTCCTGGTTCTTCTTTATGGAAAGTGTGGTGGATGGATGGAAAAAATTACCTGGAGACCTAGCTCACACACTCTGCAACTGGGTTCAGACATGAATGTGGCAGACACAAGGGAAGATAATAACTATGTGAAAAGGGGATAGGAGTATTCTAAGGAAGGGGGTTTTAAAAAATCATTAGGGCTATTGCTTACTAAGTCTGATCCAGCGTAGGTGGGGCACAGCTTCCAGTGTGCATATACTGTAGTCAGGCTAGACAGACCAATGGTCCTTTTTCTGCTGTCAGATTATACATATCTATAGTATATTAGTTATGTGTTTCAATGTTATAATGAATGTTGTTTATTTGGTACTTTAGACAGATGTGATTAATGCATTTTTGTGTTTATATAATCCTAGGTATTATTTTGTAAAGAACCTTGAGCACGGGAATATTGCATTAGAAATACAATATCTACATTATCTATCTAAATAAAAAGGTCATAATTCCCATTAGTCTTCCTACAACAGATTTTAGATTTATTGGCTGATTGTTGCCTGGGCTGTCCTTCTACCTGTTTGTTTGCAGGGTGACCACATTTACAGTCCTTCAATCTGCTGGCTCTTCCCTAGTGTACAGAGTCTGTAAAAATATCGGTCAGAGGTGCTGCCAGTGACCTGCCCAATTATTTCAGCAGCCTTGGGTTAGCTTGCCTGGTTCTGGGGATTTATTCAAATTTAGTACATGTAGTGCTATCAGGACTGTACCCTCAGTAATGTTTTTAGTAACCACTCTCTCTCAAACATCACCAGTTCATTCCTAGGTACTAATTTTTGCTCTTGGGTAATGGATCTATCACTTCCCCCCGTGAATACCGAACTGAAATATTTTAGCTATTGTGCATGTTTACTTTGGCTTCATTCTCTCTTGGCTCTCAACACTCTCAAAGGCAGGAGTCTTGATCAGTTTGACCACAAACTCCTATACCTCTTTGTCCTTGATATTGCTTTCACAATCACCTCCCTTCTTAATCTTTCCTTCTCCTTGGCATCTGTCCCAGACTCCTGGAAGCATACCACTGTTGTACCACTTCCTAAAAGAAGTGTCTCCTCCAGCTCTGGCAATGACTGCCCCATCCCCCTGCTCCCCACCTTAGCTAAAATACAGAAATACAACATGCTATCTCAGATCTCTTCCTTCTTTGATTCTTTCTCTTTTTTTCACCCCCTTTTAGTCTGGCTTCTGTAAAGACCACTCCTCCTCCTCTCTCCTTCAACTTACTGACTCCATTCTCTCAGGCATGGATCAGGGCCTCATCACTTCTGCCATCTTTGTTGACTTCACCCAAGCTTTTAACACTGTTGCACACCCTCTCCTCCTTGACAACCTCAAGGCTGTTGAGCTCTCTGACTGCATCTAACTGGTTTGTCTCCTACCTTGAGTGAGATCCCAATCTGCTAGAATTGGTAACTCCCTATGTCCCAATTCTTATCAGCAATGGTGTTCCCCAAGGTTCTGTCCTAGGCTCTTTACTCTGCTCAGTCTTCCTAAATGACCCTCCCTCATTTTGCTCTTTTGAGTACATCCTTATGCATGCATAAGATGTAGTCCTATTGGCCCCCGATTCCTGCCCCACTGAGCTGATTGCCAGGCTTCAGTTGAACTTCAACAATGTTCGGCACTGGTTCTGGTTGAATCAGCAATCCTTAAATGCCAAGAAAATGGGTTCAATCATATTTGGCACTAAGCATAAGCTCTCCAGGTTCACGTCCATTCCCTTCCTTCCCTCCCTCCCTTCCATACGTTACATGGAGTCTCAGTTCAGGATGTTCCCTCATTTAAGTATTGTGGAGTCTGGCAAGACCTGCACTTCAATTTTTAAGAGCATGTGGATACAATCCACAAAAAAATCCACCCTATGCTTGGCCTCTTATAGAGGAACAAAGGCTGCATCCTCCTCTCTGCTTGCTGAGCTATTATACAGAAATTATGCTCACTACTTTCAACTATGGCAACACTAGCCAGCCCAGTGGCACTGAGGGTTGAGGCACTGGATGCCACACCTCACACCACACTGGTGACCCAGGTTCAGGAACGAGCCCTGGTCATTGGGGGTCAACAGGGGAGGAGAAGGATTGAGCATCCATAGGACTTCTCTCCTTCTTTGGGGAGGGGGCAGGATGCTTCAGTGTCCTAGTGGCCTCTAGCAGTGGCTGGGGGTGACAGCAGTCCTGAGGCAGACTTGGGGGGACGTGCTGTGGCAGACACATGGAAGGGGCGCATGTGGTAGTGTGCACGCTCCTGTCCCTTAGTGTCATTGCACACCACAGATGTCACAGGGGAGGAAAAGGAAATATTGGCACCAGTCGTGGTGGCACGATGGCTGTCTCTGTGAGGGACTCGCTCAGCACCGAGGGTGCGAGGTTCTACTGGATCTGGTCCTGTTGTGAGAGTGTGCGGGGAGCTTTCCACCTACCCACCATGGAGCTATGATGTGGGTCCAAATATGGAGCTGGGGTCCTTGGGATAGCAGCTGGAAAAACCTCAGGAGGATGCCTGCACATATACTGAGGTAAGCAGACTAGTGACCAGAGAAGAAAAAGGTACCAAAAAACAAACAAACAAAAAAAAACTATGGCAACACTGTCTGCAATGCTGTGCCAGAAACAACCTTAGCCTGATTGGACCCCCTCCTTGACTCTTTCTGTTGCTGTGCCTTACACTGTTGGCCCCACATTTCCTTAAACTCTCTTGAAGCTAGACAGCAAAGCTCATTGTGCCTCCTTTATCTCAAAATTCTGGCTGGCCTCCCTTCCTTCTTACCTTACTTCACTCTTCTCCCCCAACCACCACTGTTGTCATTGTACTCCTTCTGTAATCCTAACTATTGCTCCTTCATGCTCCCTTCTAGGTGAATCAATCAAGCAATCAAAATCTTTATTTATTCAGGCAAAGCTCATTTACAAGATGGACCTGATAGGTCAAGGATCAAATTGATGGTACAGTAGCATATATATACAAAACACTTGTATTTAAACAAATACAGTAATATAAACATATATACAAATGAAGGATAGAGGTTGATAAAACCTAAAAGGACAAGGTAGAATACAATAAAAGTACACTAGAAGAAACCAGAATGTAAAAGTCCAAATAGAGAAGCCAAAGCAAGCACGCAACACAGGGTACCCAGAAATACAGGCTCCAGGGCAAACTAAAGCAGACAAACCGATATAATGATTGAATGACTACAAAAATGATGATAAACAGCCTCTGATGAATGACATGGAGAGGCTGGTAGGAGATTCAGATAGGGGCTAAGGCTACTAGTAGTAGGAGGTATGGAGGAGTGGTTGGGGTAGAAGTAAGTGCCAGAAGTTGATGTGGAGATCTTGGTCAGGGGAAGCAAAACTGTAAAAAAAGATATAGGGGGCTGAGACACCAAATAAGGGGGCTGTGAGGGAGGGAAAAACTAAGGGGATGATTTATGGAAGAGCTGCCAATAATAATTGCTGACTGAAAGGGGGAGGGTTGTGAATGTGACTGGATTAGGCCTTGTGGTAGCAGTTGCATTTCTCTGGGAAGAGACTTACATAGAGCTTTTTAAAGGATGCTAGAGGTATAAAGTTGGTCAACTTTAGGGTCTTCTGTAGAGAATTCCATGCCGTTGCTAGACAGTAGCTGATTGCAGACCTCCTATGCTGGGTGTAGGCTTTGGGTAACTTAAGCTTGATGAAGTTGTTGCTTCTTAGGGCATAGGACCTAGCTGTGGCCAGTGTAAAGCAGTCTAAAATATAGGTTGGAAGTTTATTAGACAAAACTTTATATATCCATAGTGCAGCATTTCTGTTTCTTCTGAGGTGTAGGGATGTCCAACCAACTGCAGCATAGAGAGAGCAATGATGAGTGTTGAATGGAAGATCTGTAATAAACCTTAGTGCTCTGTGATACAAGGTATCCAATTTGCTTAAATAGGAAATAGGACAGTGACCATAAAGGAAGTCTGCATAGTTGATAAGTGAAAGAAATGAGGCCTGGATTAGTCTCAGCCTTGAGTCTCTGGTTAGAAAATGTTTAATTCTGAAGAATAGGCTGAGCCTCTGGCAAAGTTTTTTCATAAGTTCTTCAATATGAAAAGTGTAGTCAAGCCTGCTGTCAATCCACACCCCTAAATAGTTGAATTTATCTACATAGTCCAGGCTTTCTTCAAGGATGGTGGACAATTAGGGAAGATTGCTTAGTGAGGAGGTGTTAGTATAGTTAATAGTGGAGATGACCATAGCCTTTGTTTTCTTTACATTTAAGAGGAGTTTTTTCTCAAGTAGTTGGTGTTGCAATTGTTGAATCCTTGATGGTCAGTCTGCTTTCTCCTACCACTTCCCTAATACTTGAAAGAGGAGGAGGAGTGAATGCATTGGGTAGCAAGTTTCAAATGTGCCATAATCTCTCTCTACTCCATGACTTCACCTCTCACTCCTGCAGCTGCCACAGATACTTGTCTCTGCTCCACTTCTCAATTCAGTCTTCCCTTTTTCTCTCATTCCCTTTCCCCAATCTGTACTTGTTCCCCCCACCCTTTTTTGTTTCCTTCTTTTCCCTACAGCATTCTAGCCCTACATGGCCTCCACACCTTAGAAATGTATTTCTGTATACATAGAAACATAGAATTTGATGGCAGATAAGGACTGCTTGGCCCACCTAGTCTGCACATTTTCCTACCTCAATGGACAGGGCATATTTGTATAAATTACCTACTGTGAATGCTTAATTCTATCATACTGTATTACTTATAATGTTATTCTTTGATTGTTTTCAATGTACTCTATAATGTACTGTACTGATTGTTTTTCTAAACTCCTCCTCCCCCCTCTCCCTCCAAGTTGCATCTGGAAACAAGCTGTTATCAGATCAGTATGTCTTTCCTGGTGAAACTTTTGCAATAAATACTAAAGGAATAAATACATAAATTTATGTAATTCTCTTGGAAGCATACCCTATCTTTGTTGTGCTGCTCTATGTGTACTTAATGTTTCTTTTCTCACTTATGAATCTTAAGAAAATCTTATCATCACATTTAACTCCCTAGGCTCTGCAATGTTCTGCCCCGTGTCTGTTCTGTCTCTTGTCATGGTGCCCTAGCTAAGGACTAGCTTCTCTTTTATATGTGGCTGTTTCTTTGTACCATATGTTTCCTTCCACAGAGCCTCATGAAATAAATAACCAATTATTATTAAAATAACTCAATAATAAAAAAATTGAGGTGTTCCAGAGAAAGGACAATTTACTCCCAATATCACATAAGAACATAAGAATAACAGATGGAAGCAAGCAGCCATGTCCCTAAAAACATCAGAAGACAGCAGGTTACTGCACTCCTCAGCTGGGTAGACAAGGCCTTTATTAACAAGATTAGGTTTAAAACATATCACCATTCAGAATACAAGCTGGTCATTCACTGAAGAACCCCAACTGGTTTTGTACACAGTACGTTTTCAGGAGTGGTTCCCAGGTACTAGTGTCAGGTTGCAAATAGGAGAAAATTTGAAGTGATGGTGCAAATTTTGTGCAATAAGTTTCAAAGTGCTCAGTGTTATGTTCTATACATACTCCAATATGTAAATATGCAGCAGCAAGTGCCCTTATACATTTCACACAGCCTAACCTAAAATAATACAAATATAGTTAAAAACAGCAGAAGTTAGTTTGCTTATAACATTCATGGTCATTTTAAATATTTTAAATATATCAACTTGTCTCAAAGTCTCAAGATTAAATCCCATACTGGAGGAAGATAAGGTATATCCTCCTAGTCCTAGAAAAGAGGGTAAGAGCAGAGTTAGTCTGGTAATAAATTAAATTAATAAAAGGCCAATCTAAAAGTCAGCAAGGCATAACTATGAGAGGCCCCAACACTATTTTAATTTCTCATAACACAATGTGGTAGAATATGTACATTGAGTCACTTTTTCAGTTCTTAATACATGAAAATAAATTTTATCCCTTAAACCAGGGGATCAGGGAGTGTCAGGCGCCCAACAAAAAATCCCAGTATGATTCCCTTTGTGTTAACTTGTTGTGTGTATCCCTCCCTGGGCCCAGATATGTTTTAAATGTAATCTCTGTAAATAAAAGCCTTGCCGACTCAGCTGAGGAGTGCGATAGCTTGCCATCTTCTTATGTGGAACTGTGTTACCTCTACACCTTCTGTCATGGAGCTGGAGCTGTATTGCAGCCCTAGTTGCCCTAAAAAAAATTCCTGAGTCTCAGTAGCAATTCCTGTTTAGATCAACATATATCTTATGTTGGCAGTGGCTAGTATTAAACACCTGCAATTTGTAATTTTATGGAGACAAATAATGTTTGGAAAAACTGACATGTCTGATATTACATATCAGCGGAGTCTAAATTACTCTTAGAAAGATTCTGCAAAAAACTGAGATTTTTTACTTTACTGTAAGCAAATACTATATTTGTTTTTAGTCCCCCAGCATCAACAGGAGAGCTGAGAGCATTGACAGTCTGAACCAGGAATTATCACTCAAGATACCTGAAATGTGCCAAACAGCAGAGATACAATGTCACTGTCCTCAGCATAAGAACACTTTCTGTGTTCTCATCTCTGAACAACAGAAGATTCATAAAGAGGAGAGTACATATAACTGTGCCTCCTGTGACAAGGCTTTCACACAGAAATGTCTTCTGCTAACACATCAGCAAATCTATACCAGAGAGAGATTATATAAATGTGACAACTGTAAAAACAAGTTTACAATTCACAGTAAACTCATACAGCATCAGACAACTCAAAGTGGTGAGAAACCATATAAACATTACAAATGTGACAAGAGTTTTACACAGAATAGTCACATGGTAACACATCAGCAAATCAACACTGGTGAGAGATTATATAAATGTAAGATATGTGACAAGAATTTTACATCTAACATTACACTCCTACAGCATCAGCAATCTCACACTGGAGAGAAGCCATATAAATGTGCAACATGTGACAAGAGTTTTATACAGAAGAGAAAATTGGTAGCACACCAGCGTGCCCACACTGGAGGGAAACCATATAAATGTGATCAATGTAGCAAGAGTTTTATACAAAGGTGTCATCTAAAAATGCATCAACAAATTCACACAGGAAAGAGACCATATAAATCTGACACATGTGACAAAAGTTATACAAAGAAGAGTCACCTGGTAAAACATCAACAAACTCACACTGGAGAGAAGCCATGGAAATGTGACACATGTGACAAGAGTTATAAACATAAGAGTAGTCTGATAACACATCAGCAGATTCACTCAGGAGAGAACCCATATAAATGTGACACTTGTGACAAGAGTTATACAAAGAAGAGTCACCTAGTAAGACATCAGCAGACTCACTCAAGAGACAACTCATATAAATGTGACACATGTGACAAGAGTTATACACGCAAGATTATTCTGATGACACATAAGCGAATTCACACAGGAGAGAAACCATATAAATGTGACACGTGTGACAAGAGTTATACAAAGAAGAGTCACCTGGTAAGACATCAGCAAACTCACACTGGAGAGAAGCCATGGACATGTGACACATGTGACACGAGTTATACACATAAGAGTAGTCTGGTAATACATCAGCAAATTCACTCGGGAAAGAACCCATATAAATGTGACACATGCGACAAGAGTTATACAAAGAAGAGTCACCTGGAAAGACATCAGCAATTCCACTCAGGAGAGAACCCATATAAATGTTACACATGTGACAAGAGTTACAAACATAAGAGTAGTCTGATAACACATCAGCAGATTCACTCAGGAGAGAACCCATATAAGTGTGACACATGTGGCAAGAGTTATACACGCAAGAGTATTCTGATAATACATCAGCAAATTCACACAGGAGAGAACCCATATACATGTAACACTTGTGACAAGAGTTATACAAAGAAGAGTCACCTGGTAAGACATCAGCAAATTCATTCAAGAGAGAACCCATATAAATGCGACACATGTGACAAGAGTTATACACGCAAGATTAGTCTGATAATACATCAGCGAATTCACACAGGAGAGAGACCATATAAATGTGACACATGTAACAAGAATTATACAAAGAAGAGTCACCTGGTAAGACATCAGCAAATTCACACTGGAGAGAAGTCATGGAAATGTGACACATGTGACAAGAGTTATACACATAAGAGTAGTCTGATAACACATCAGCAAATTCACACAGTAGAGAAGTGTTGAACCAGCTAGATATAAAAACAAGAAAAATGTTTCATGCTCACCAATTAATATACAAAAATCAGGGCATGCCAAGATTATACATCCCAAGGGCAGAAGGAGGCATGGGCCTCATTGAGATTGATTACACATATAGATCCACAATAGTGGGGTTGCATACATACATACTGACATCCTTGGACCCAAATATAGCCAAGGTCTTACATCATGAAGAAATAAGCCTAAAATGACTTCACTCATCAAATTAGGAGAAGCCTTCAGAAGGGTAGCAGAGATTGATGTCAATCCAAAAGTAGATAAGGAATTGTCAGCAACAGAAAGCATAAAGAATCAGAAAAAAGTATAAGGATAAAGACCAACAGAAAGAAAAACAATTGGAAAGTCCATAATTATAGTGGAAAATACAGGGAGCTACTGGAGCAATCACAGGTCGATCAAGCTCTGACCCATGAGTGGTTAAAAGAGGTGAATTTAGGCCACGAGATGAGAGACTAATAATGGCAGCCCAAGATAGTGGGCTCGCACAAGATGGTTCACAAAATCCATTGAAAAACAGGAGAAACAGACAAGTGCAGGTTCTGTAGTACAGAATTAGAAACGTTGCACATCTTGTGGCTGGATGTGAAGTACTCATGGCAGAAGGCCTGTATACTGAAAGACACAACAATGTAGCAAGATTGATCCACTGGAAACTGTTCAAACACTATAACATACAGGTAGCAGAGAGACACTGGAAACATGAACCTCAAAGAATCACAGAGAATGAAGAAGTAATGATCACATGGGATCACCCAATACCAACAGCCAAGAAAGTGGAAGCAAGAAAACCTGATATTGTAATACAAGAAAAGAGAACAAAAGTAGTATTACTGATTGAAATAGTCACCCCTAGTGACTACAGTGTGCTGCGTACAGAGAGACACAAAATCATGAAATACCAAGATATGCAGTCAGAAACTAAACTGATGTGGAATAAGGACACACAGATTGTTCCAGTAGTGCTTGGAACAATGGGACTAATCAAAAAGAACTTTCAGGCACATTTAAATATGCTTCCAATACTTGTGACACCTTATGAACTTCAAAAGGAAGCTATTTTGGTGACGTTGCGTGTGCTGAGAAGAGCGCTCTCAGCCAACATCAAATCTTAATACAGTACTAATTTCTTGAGTTTTGAATATGCCCTGGCTAAAGAATGGGGCCCATTCTTGCCACGGTATTAAAAATCCCTAAACATTTGGAGACACTAACCCCGAGAGAGAACTTGGAGAAGCCTTCAGAAGGGTAGCAGAGATTGATGTCAGTCCACAAGTAGATAAGGAATTGTCAGCAAAAGAAAACGCAAAGAATCAGAAAAAGGACTATAAGGATAAAGACCAACAGAAAAGAAAGAAACAATTGGAAAGCCCATAATTATAGCGGAAAATACAGGGAGCTACTGGAGCAACCACAGATCGATCAAGCCATGACCCATGAGTGGTTAAGAAGAGGTGAATTTAGGCCACAAGATGAGAGACTAATAATGGCAACCCAAGATAGTGGGCTACGCACAAGATGGTTCACAAAATCCATAGAAAAAACAGGAGAAACAGATAAGTGCAGGTTCTGTAGTACAGAATTAGAAACAGTTGTGCATCTTGTGGCTGGATGTGAAGTACTCATGGCAGAAGGCCTGTATACTGAAAGACACAACAATGTAGCAAGATTGATCCACTGGAAACTGTGCAAACAATATAACATTCAGGTAGCAGAGAGACACTGGAAACTTGAACCACATGAAGAAGTAATGATCACATGGGATCACCCAATACCAACAGCCAAGAAAGTGGAAGCAAGAAAACCCGATATTGTAATACAAGAAAAGAGAACAAAAATAGCATTACTGATTGAAATAGCCCCCCCTAGTGACTACAGTGTGCTGCGTATAGAGAGACACAAAATCATGAAATACCAAGATATGCAGTCAGAAACCAAACTGATGTGGAATAAGGACACATAAATTGTTCCAGTAGTGCTTGAAGCAATGGGACTAATCAAAAAGAACTTTCAGGCACATTTAAATATGCTACCAATACTTGTGACACCTTATGAACTTCAAAAGGAAGCCATTTTGGGGACGTTGTGTGTGCTGAGAAGAACGCTCTCAGCAAACATCAAAGATTAATACAGTACTAATTTCTTGAGTTTTGAATATGCCCTGGCTAAAGAATGGGGGCCATTTTTGCCACGGTATTAGAAATCCCTAAACATTTGGAGACACTAACCCTGAGAGAACTTCCAGTGATATCATACAGCTTTGGTGTGATTGACTGGCCACAGAAAGTGTTGAACCAGCTAGATATAAAAATAAGAAAAAAGTTACATGCTCACCAATTAATATACAAAAACCAGTGCATGCCAAGATTATACATCCCAAGGTCGGAGGGAGGCATGGGCCTCCTTGAGATTGATTACACATACAGATCCACAATAGTGGGGATACAAACATACTTACTGACATCCTTGGACCCAAATATAGTTAAGGTTTTGCGTCATGAAAAAAAATAAGCCTAAGATGATTTCACTCATTAAATTAGGAGAAGCTTTCAGAAGGGTAGCAGAGATTGATGTTAATCCACAAGAAGATAAGGAACTGTCAGCAACAGAAAATGCAAAGAATCAGAAAAAGGAGTTTAAGGACAAAGACCGACAGAAAGGAAAAAACAATTGGAAAGCCCATAATTATAGTGGAAAATACAGGGAGCTACTGGAACAACTATAGGTCGATCAAGCCCAGACCCATGACTGGTTAAAAAGAGATGAATTTAGGTCACAAGATGAGACTGATAATGGCAGCCCAAATTAGTGGGCTACGCACAAGATGGTTCACAAAATCCATAGAAAAAACAGGAGAACAGACAAGTGCAGGTTCTGTAGTAAAGAATTAGAAACAGTTGCGCATCTTGTGGCTGGATGTGAAGTACTCATAGCAGAAGGCCTGTATACCGAAAGACAGAATAATGTAGCAAGACTGATCCACTGGAAACTGTGCAAACACTATAACATACAGATAGCAGTGAGACAAAGGAAACATGAACCACAAAGAATCAGAGAATGAAGAAGTAATGATCACATAGGATCACCCAATACCAACAGCCAAGAAAGTGGAAGTGAGAAAACCTGATATTGTAATACAAGAATAGAGGACAAGGGTAGCATTGCTGATTGAAATAGCCACCCCTAGTGACTACAGTGTCCTGCGTACAGAGAGACACAAAATCATGAAATACCAAGATATGCAGTCAGAAACCAAACTGATGTGGAATAAGGACACACGAATGGTTCCAATAGTGCTTGGAGCAACTGGACTAATCAAGAAGAACTTTCAGGCACACTTAAATATGCTACCAATACTTGTGACACCTTATGAACTTCAAAAGGAAGCCATCTTGGGGACATTGCGTGTGCTGAGAAGAGCACTCTCAACAAATATCAAAGATTAATGTAGTACTAATTTCTTGAGTTTTGAACATGCCCTTGCTAAAGAATGGGGTTAATTCTTGCTACGGTATTAGAAATTCTTAAACATTTGGAGACACTAACCCCGAGAGAACCCATATAAATGTGATACACGCGACAAGAGTTATACACAGAAAAGTAGCTTGGTAAGACATCAGCAAACTCCCACTGGAGAGAGACCAAATAAATGTGCCACATGTGACAAGGGTTTTACAAAGAAGGGTAATCTGGTAGCACATCAGCGAATCCACAATGGAGAGAAACCATATAAATGTTATGAATGTGATAAGAGTTTCATGCAGAAGAGTAATCTAGTAGCACATCAGCAAATCCACAATGAAGAGAAACCATATAAATGTTATGAATGTGATAATAGTTTCATACAGAAGAGTAGCCTGGTAGTACTTCAGCGAATCCACACTGGAGAGAAAGCAAAGAGTGAAAAGAAGAGCGCTCTCAGCAAACATCAAAGATTAATACAGTACTTTTTTCTTGAGTTTTGAACATGCCCTGGCTAAAGAATGGGGTCCATTCTTGCCATGGTATTAGAAATCCCTAAATATTTGGAGACACTAACCCCGAAAGAAACCATATAAATGTGACAAATGTGACTAGAGTTTTACACAGATGAAGAGTATAAGAATACATCAGCGAATCCACACTGGCAAGAGACCATATAAATGTGCCAAATGTGACAGGAGGTTTACACTGAAGAGTACTCTGGTAACACATCAGGAAACTCACCCTGGTGAGAGACCATATACATATTACCAGTGTAGCAAGAGTTTTATACAGAAGAGTCATCTAAAAAGGCATCAACAAATTCACACAGGAGAGAAACCATATAAATGTGACACATGTGGCAAGAGTTTTATGGAGAAGAGAAATCTGATAGGACATCAGCGAGTCCACACTGAAAATCCATAGAAAAAAAAACAGGAGAAACAGACAAGTGCAGGTTCTGTAGTACAGAATTAGAAACAGTTGTGCATCTCATAGCTGGATGTGAAGTACTCATGGCAGAAGGCCTGTATACCAAAAGACACAACAATGTAGCAAGATTGATCCATTGGAAATTGTGCAAACACTATAATATACAGGTAGCAGAGATGCACTGGAAACATGAACCACAAAGAATCACAGAGAATGAAGAAGTAATTATCACATGGGATCACCCAATACCAACAGCCAAGAAAGTGGAAGCAAGAAAACTTGATATTGTAATACAAGAAAAGAAAACAAAGGTAGCACTGCTGATTGAAATAGCCACCCCTAGTGACTACAGTGCCCTGCATACAGAGAGACACAAAATCATGAACTATCAAGATATGCAGTCAGAAACTACACTGGTGTGGAATAAGGACACACAAATTGTTCCAATAGTGCTTGGAGCAATGGGACTAATTAAAAAGAACTTTCAGGCACATCTAAATATGCTACCAATACTTGTGACACCTTATGAACTTCAAAAGGATGCCATCTTGGGGACACTGCACGTGCTAAGAAAAGCACTCTCAGCAAACATCAAAGACTAATACAGTGCTAATTTCTTGCATTTTGAATATGCCCTGGCTAAAGAATGGGATCCATTCTTGCCACGGTATTAGAATTCCCTAAACATTTGGGCACACTAATCCTGTGAAAAACCGTATAAATGTGACAATTGTGATAAGAGTTTTAAACAGAAGAGTTGCCTGGTAAGGCATCAGCAAGCTCACACTGGTGAGAAATAGAAAGTTGATTATGCACAAGATGGTTCACAAAATCCATGGAAAAAAGGAGAAACACATATATGCAGGTTTTGTAGTATGACGTAGAAACAGTTGCGCATCTCATGGCTGGATGTAAAGTACTCATGGCAGAAGGCCTGTATACTGAAAGACACAACAATGTAGCAAGCTTAATCCACTGGAAACTGTGCAGACACTGTACCACACAGGTGCAAGAGAAACACTGGAAACATGAACCACAAAGAATCACAGAGCATGAAGTAGAAATGATCACATGGGTTCACCCAATACCAACAGCCAAGAAAGTGGAAGTGAGAAAACTCAACATTGTAAGACAAGAAGAGAGAATAAAGGTAGCATTGCTAATTGAAATAGCCACCCCTAGTGACTACAGTGTCCTGCGTACAGAGGGAGAGACACAAAATCATGAAATACCAAGATATGCAGTCAGTAACCAAACTGATGTGGAATAAGGACACACAAATTGTTCCAGTAGTGCTTGGAACAATGGGACTAATCAAAAAGAACTTTCAGGCACATTTAAATATGCTACCAATACTTGTGACACCTTATGAACTTCAAAAGGAAGTCATTTTGGGGCCGCTGTGTGTGCTGAGAAGAGCGCTCTCAGCAAACATCAAAGATAAGAGCAGTACTAATTTTTTGAGTTTTGAACATGCCCTGGTTAAAGAATGGGGTCCATTCTTGCCACGGTATTAGAAATCCCTAAACATTTGGAGACACTAACCCCGAGAGAAAATTAGAATTAGAAACAGTTGCACATCTCGTGGCTGGATGCAAAGTATTCATGGCAGAAAGCCTGTATACCGAAAGACATGACAATGTAGTAAGACTGATTCACTGGAAACTGTGCAAACACTATAATATACAGGTAGCAGAGAGACACTGGAAACATGCACCACAGAGAATGAAGAGGTAATGATTACATGGGATCACACAATACCAACTGCCAAGAAAGTAGAAGCAAGAAAACCAGATATTGTAGTAGAATAAAAAAGAACAAATGTAGCATTGCTAATTGAAATAGCCACGCCTAGTGACTATAGTATCCTGCATACAAAGAGACACAAAATCATGAAATGCCAAGATATGCAGTCAGAAACCAATAAGGACACACAAATTGTTCCAGTAGTGCTTGAAGCAATGGGACTAATCAAAAAAAAACTTTCAGGCACATTTAAATATGCTACCAATATTTGTGACAGCTTATGAATTTCAAAAGAGAGCCATCTTGGGGACATTGCATGTGCTGAGAAGAGCGCTCTCAGCAAACATCACAGACTAATACAGTACTAATTTCTTGAGTTTTGAACATGCCCTGGCTAAAGAATGGGGTCCACTCCTGTCACGGTATCAGAAATCCCTAAACATTTAGAGACACTAACCCAAGTCAGAAAAACAGAAAAACAGGACAAAGACCACCAGAAAAGAAAAAAAAACAACTGGAAAGCCCATAATTATAGCAGAAAATACAAGGAGCTAATGGAACAACACAGGTCGAGCAAGCCCTGACCCATGAGTGGTTAAAAAGAGGTGAATATAGATCATAAGTGTCATCGAGGCGCAGGCCAGAAAGCATAGAGAAATCCCAGGAGCAGTTGTAAAATTCCACAAAACTGTTTATTTGTAGGTACAAGAACATAAAATAAAATTAACCTGATCAGAATAATGGTACAGTAGCAAAATAAAATCTCTTGGAAAAAATCTTCCTTGGGGGAAAAAAAAATCTTCCTTGGGGAAAAAAAAATCTCCCTTGCAGCTCAGCTTAGCTGTTTTTATAAGTCTTTTTCAACCCCCATCCTTTGCAAGCATCCTGTTCTATGTAAATTTCAGGAGCTGCTAGAACATTGAATACTTCCTGAGATCTTCGCAGCAGCTGCAAACGACTGAGACATTTGTACTCAAGTAATCTCTAGCTTTTTACAGTTATATCAAATTATAAATATATACATTTCAACAGCTACACTAAACATTTTCTAAACAAAAAAGATCCCAATATCAGTTTCACTCCATCCATTGATTCTCATATATTTCATATTAGCAGACGTAGATATGCAAAGAAGGAAAAACAGACAGCAAGAGAAAACAGAGACACAGTAAGAGGCAACGGATTGTGTGCTATACCAAGAGTAGACCTGCTCTGAGAACGAATGGGGTGGGTGTGGCAGCGCAGAAAGGGAAAAGTGCACCTTCAGGGCAGCTAAAACCCTCACTGCCTTCACTGAAACCAGTTAGCCCCAGGTTTCAAAGAAAAGATTTCTCTGAAGTAAGAAATGCTTATTGGTTATGTAAAGAAACTGGGCACATTGCCAGGCAGTGTCCAAGAAGGGCAAGCAATAATACACAAAGTGGTACCAGAAAAGAAGTGGATTGTTTGTGTGTTCCTGAGAGAACACATGCACCCCAGTCTTGGTAAATGGCATACAGATGCAGGGTTTAAGGGACACAGGAGCCTCCCTGACATTGGTGAAAGGGGATCTAGTACAGCCTGGTCAGCTTATCCCAAAAAAGAACGTTACTGTACAGGACTTTGTGGGTGAAGCAAAAACTTTGCCACTGGCCAGTGTTCTCCTGGTCTGGGGTAATACAGGGGGAACTGTGCAACAGGTGGCTGTAGTTAAAACATTAGCAATAGATGTGATCCTGGGTAACAATCTCCAACAGGGGAAGGTATGTGCTGTTACCCGTAGACAAGCGGCAAGGGAAAATAGTAGTTCTCTGAACCCCACAAAAACCAGTGTGGAAGCCACAGAGAGGCTGGTTCCCCAGCCTGTGTCTCCAGATGGGGAGACTGATAAAAAGGGGGTAGAAATTTCCCTGGTAGTGAGCGGCCACACAGCTACGGACAGTTACTCCGAAGAGGGTGGGGTGACCAATTGTCAGAGGGTTAGGACTGACAGTGATCCTGAGGGCCCTGACGCTAGTGCGAGGGACCCTAGTTTAGCGACGGAAGAGGACTTGTCCCATGCCTTGGGACTGTGTGAGGGGTTTGCAGCTGCTCAGAGGAGTGACCCTACTTTAGAGAAGCTGAGGGCTTGGGAAGACTCTGAGGGCACACAGGAAGGTGACGGCAGACATAAGGTTTATTGGGAAAATGGACTTATGTATACACAGGCAGTACAGATAGAGGGAGGGATGCTAGGCAGGCAGTTTGTCGTTCCCCTGGGGTATCGTGAGCAGTTGCTCAAAATTGCACATGATATTCCCTTGTCTGGGCATCTGGGAATCACATGAACTATGCAGTGATTGGCCCAGAATTTCTACTGGCCTAACTTCACCCAGCAGGTGAAGGAGTATTGCAGGTCTTGTCACTGGTGTCAAGAAATAGGGAAGGCGGGGAAGAAAACCCAAGCCACCTTGATCCCCTTGCCCATAGTGGAGGAGCCATTCCAGAGGGTGGGAATGGATCTTGTGGGGCCTTTAAATACCCCCAGCTCCTCAGGGAAGAGATTCATCCTGACTGTAGTGGATTATGTCACCCGGTACCCAGAGGCAGTCGCCCTATTCTCACTGAGGACAGACAAAGTGGCAGATGCCTTAGTTGGGATTTTCTCCCGTGTTGGGTTTCTGCAGGAGGTAATCACCTATAGCGTGGGTTCCTTCATGCTGGACCAGATGAAGTGCTTATGGGAAAAGTGTGGGGCGGTGCAGAGATGCACTACACCATATCGCCCACAAGCCAGTGGGCATGTGGAATGTTTCAATGGTACCCTAAAGTCAATGCTCCAGGTGTTTGCTGAACAGCATGGGAGGGACTGGGAGAAATACCTTCCCCGCCTGTTGTTTGCATACAGGGAGGTGCCCCAAGAGTTGACAGGATTTTCCCCCTTCGAACACTTATATGGATGCAGGGTACTTGGGCCCCTACACTTAATTCGGGAGGACTGGGAAGGCAAGCATGCCACCCAGGGAACTCCCATTGTGGATTATGTCCTTAGGTTTTGGGAAAGGCTGAAAGAGCTTATGGGACAGCCCAGAGCAACCTGGTAGCTGCCCAACAGAGACAAAAGGTGTGGTACGACTGCAGAGTCAGAGCTCGCTCGTACATGGTGGGTCAGGAAGTAATGATCCTTATTCCGGTCCAGAAAGACAAGCTGCCAGCTGAGTGGGCAGGACCGTACAAAGTGGTTAGGAAGGTAAATGATGTAAACTACATTGTGGAGTTACCTGACAGAAGACAGACTCAAAGGATATGCCATGTCAACATGATGAAGCCATATGCAAATAAGGCTGACATGATGTTTGCAGTGTGTAGTCATGGGGAGGGGACAGATGAAGGAGACCCCCTTCTGGATCTGCCGGAAAAAAGTACGTGGAAGTCCTCTGTGGAGGCAGTAAAATTGTCTCCCCAGCTGAACCCAGACCAGGTCCAGAAAGTAAGGGAGGTTTTAGCAGACTGCCCCCTTGTTTAGCGTCAAGCCTGGACTAACCCCCTTAGCGACACATGATGTGGAGACAGGGACACAGACGCACATACAGCGAACAGCATATTGGGTGTCATAAGCTGTCCAAAAGGACATTAGGAGGGAAGTGGAGCAGATGCTGGATTTAGGGAAAATCCAGAGATCCCACAGCCCCTGGGCCTCACCCATAGTCCTTGTGCCCAAGCCAGATGGCTCAACTTGTTTCTGTGTGGACTATCATGGCCTGAATGCAGTCATGAAGTTCAACGCCCACTGGATGCCCTGGATGGATGCACTCCCGGACAAGTTGGGAGGGGTGACCTACCTTACGACTATTGACCTGACCAAGGGGTATTGGCATTTAGAATTGACAGACAGAGCTAGGGAAAGTTCGGCCTTCATCACTCCGATAGGCTTATTTGAGTTTAAAGTAATGCCTTTCAGAATGAAGAACGTCCCAACCACTTTCCAAAGGTTGTTGAACCAGGTGTTGAATGGTGCTGAGGAGTATGCTGTAGCATACCTGGATGACATTGCCATCTTCATTACCAGCTGGGAGGAACACCTTTCACACCTTAGGGAAGTGCTGGGCAGGATACAGAGGGCTGAGCTTATTGTCAAAGCCAAGAAGTGCCAGGTGACCATGGGGGAAGTGGCATACCTCAGGCATGGGAAAGGCAGGGGACAGCTCCGTCCTAACCAAATGAAGATAGAGGTGATTCAGGCATGGCCCAGACCAGAAACCCAGAAGCAGGTCAGGAGTTTTCTAGGGACAGCAGGGTACTACAGAAAGTTTGTAACTAATTACAGTGCCCTGGCTGCTCCCCTATCTGACCTGACAAAGAAAAAGATGCCAAGGAAAATTACCTGGGGCCTAGCCTGTGAGGAAGCCTTTACCAGACTGAAGGAGGCACTGTGTAGTGCTCCTGTTTTGACAAGTCCGGACTATAGCAAAACTTTTATAGTTCAGATGGATGCCTCACATGTGAGTATTGGGGCAGTACTTAGCCAGACATCTAGTCAAGGGACAGATCACCCAGTTTTGTACCTGAGCAGAAAGCTACCCCCAAGGGAGCAAGCGTACTCCATGGTGGAAAAGGAGTGTCTTGCCATAGTGTGGGCCCTGAATAAATTAGAGCCATACTTGTATGGGCAGCATTGTGTGGTGCAGACTGACCACAACCCCCTGGTTTGGCTGACGCAGATGGGAAAGAGCAATGGAAGACTGCTAAGATGGAGTCTTGCTTTGCAAGGGTATGATATGACAATTATACATAGGGCAGGCATTAAGAATCAGAATGCCGATGGGCTGTCTAGGGTCTATGAGGAGTGAACTGATTTGAGAAGCTCATCCCATGCAGGGGATAGATCCCACAGATTCAGTCTAGGTGGGGAGGACTGTGACGTAGACAGCCAGTTGTCAGTGCTGTATTATATTTTTTTAAATATAAAATGTATTAATGTCTCTGCTGAAAATTCAAATGCTCTAGGAATGACCTCTCTTACTCCCCCCCAGATTTTTGCTTACAAATGCAAGCCAAGAGAACTGCTGACTGCATTGTATCACACACTTAGTCTTTTTAGAGACAATGTGTTACTGGAAGACTTTTATTAAGGATCCTGTTTCTCTGAGCTAATTACAGAGTTGTTAAGTTAATTGTGTTAAAAGAGAAATCATAAACTAGGTTTATGACATTAAAATAAGGGAAGCTAGGATGTTACATAGAGGTGTAAGGTTGTAGATGACCCTATGAAGCCTGTGTGAAGAGGGTACAGCATGGGATCAAAAGAGGTGTCATTGAAACTGGAGTTATGCTAAGGTTGCAGAATTAATACATCCTGTATAGCTGTATAGTATAGATTAATAAAATTACATACTGTGGTTGTATAAAAATATATTTTTGTTAGATATTTGACCAGAGGAGGGGCTGGATGACTTCATCCAAAAGGGGTTGGTTAATACTGCTTGAAAAGATTATTCTCTTTCACTATAGAGAGGCATTTGTATCTGACACTGACCAAGAAAACATCTGAGCACTGAAAAACAGGTATTTAGAAAGCTAGACAAAATCTAAATATAGTTGTAGGAATTGCACTGTTTTAAACCTTGTTTTGTTTAAAGATATGTATGTCTTGTGTTATAAGAGTTCTGTACTGTATGTTTGGCATATTATATATTTTAGCAAAAACTGTAATTTTAGCGCAAACCTGGTCTGTCTTTGAATTGCCTTCTTTTGCTAAGAAATATTTATGGTTCAGCAGACATATAGCTTGTATGGTGGTACCAAACTAGAAACAGAAACATTTTAAAGCTGAGGTCTTTATTAAGTTTTAAGGGTTCATCTCTGAATACCTGGTTAGGTGCCCATAGGCAAAGATATCTGGCCCCACAAAAAGAGAGATATCTGAGCCTGTGCATTGGATATGCTAGCAAGAGGTTACAGTTTGAATCCCTCCAGAACTGAGACCAAAGTTTGATCCAAACTCACAAAAAACAGACAAGAGGGTTACCTTGTCTGTTACACTGTTCACAAGACTGCAGTTAGAGGTTGGCACTTTGGGAGTAGAGGGCCTGACCTGCTGAGTGAATTTGTGACACAGATTACATTTGACCAAGATAAATGTGCCAAAACAACATTTATAGGAAAACGCTAACTTGTAAAGAAAACGTCACCCTGACAGCTGTGACATAAAAGAACAAGAGCAAGGAGTGTACATATATCAAGGAATAGATGAAGAAACAAATGTACAACATGAAAAAATGAGAACAAAAACCATCAAGGAATATTTTAGAAGGCTAAAGCTTATACTAAAAACTTATTTGACAGCACGAGACAAAGTGCAAGCTATAAATCTACTCACCCTTCCAGTGATATATACTTTAGCTTTGGGGTGATAGATTGGTCACAAAAAGTGTTAAACCAGCTAGATATAAAAACAAGAAAACTACTCCATGCCTACCAGGTAATATACAAAAAAAAGTGCATGCCAAGATCATATATTCCAAAGGTCCAAGAGCAACATGGGCCTCCCTGAGATTGATTACACATACAGACCCACAATAGTGGGGATGCATACATACCTACAGGCATCTGTGGACCCAGACATAGTCAAGGCCCTACATCAGGAATAAAATAAGCTTAAAATGACTTCCATCACAAAACTAGGAGAAGCCTTCTGGACTATTGCAGAGATGGATGTTAAGCCACTAGTAGAAAAAGAACAACCCGCAATAGAAAATGCAAAGAAGCTGAAAAAAAAAAAGAGTATAAGGACAAGGATCAAAAGAGAAGGGATCTGCTGTAATAACCACAGATTGATCAAGAACTGACTCACAAGTGACTAAAAAGAAGTGAATTTAAGCCACAAGATGAGAGATTGATAATGGCAGCCCAAGACAGTAGACTACACACAAGATGGTTTATGAAATCCATAGTTAAAAAAAAAAAAAAACAGGAAAAACAGACAGGCACAGGTTCAGTAGTACAGAATTAGAAACTGCTGACCATCTTATAGCAGAATGCAAATGCCTAATTCTATCATACTATATTACTTATAATGTTATTTTTTTGATTGTTTTCCATGTACTCTATAATGTACTGTTCTAATTGTTTTTCTAAACTCCTCCTCCCCAGGATTCATCTGGAAACAAGCTGTTATCAGATCAGTATGTCTCTCCTGGTGAAACTTTTGAAATAGATACTAAAGGAATAAATACATAAATATATAATTATCTTGGAAGCATACCCTATCTTTGTTGTGCTGCTCTATGTGTACTTAATGTTTCTTTTCTCCCTTATGAACCTTAAGAAAATCTTGTTGTCATGCTTAACTCATGGCACAAGGTTTGTAAACTGAAAGACATAACTTAGCAAGACTGATCCACTGGAAACTATGCAAATGCTATAACATACAGGTAGCAGAGGAACACTGGAAACATGAAACGCAAAGAACCAAAGAAAATGAAATAGTAATGATCACATGGGATCACCCGATGCCAACTGTCAAGAAAGTGGAAGCAAGAAAACCAGATGTTGTAATACAAAAATGAACAAAGCTAGCATTGCCGAACAAAATAGCCACCCCTGGTGATTACAGTGTCTTGTGTACAGAGAGAGAGACATAAAATCCTGAAATACCATGATATACAACCAGAAACCAAACAGATGTAGAATAAGCTCACAGAAATAATTTCAGTAGTGCTTGGAGCAATGGAGCTAATCAGAAAGAACTTTCAGGCACATCTAAATATGCTAACAATATTTGACACCTTATGAGCTGCAAAAGGAAGCCATCCTGGGGACACTGTGTGTGTTGAAAAGAGCGCTCTCGAAAAACATAAAAGACTAATATAGTACTGAGTTCCTGATTTAAGCAATAAGGCATGACAGGGTGTGTGTTATTGTGTAATAACATTACGCCTTGGGTGATTGAAGCATGAGGCCGCAAGTCAAGTGTGTTTGGCATCCAAGAAGTGACATTTTTACACAGTAACACACATCCTGAAGTGACTTATTGCTATTATACGACTCAGCTATCAAGAAAAAAAGATAAAAAAAACATTTTATAATATGTTTTTCCTTATTTTTTTGGTGTGTGGAGGTATGCCTTTACAATAAATAATGTGCAGTTTCTGTTCTGCCCACTAGATGGTGCTGCAAGAACATGCTACCTTCTGTTTCTCTCAATACAGGTTAATTTCTCTCCTTAGTGACAGGTATGTGTTCTCCACTACAAGTGGCATAATAATACATGGTGACTGCTGCGTGCAATTTTTTTTTTTAAGTATGTTAGAAATAGGGATGTAGTGAATTTAAATTTCGCTGGTGAAGTGCTGGCAAAGTGGCCAAATTTGCCTGGTGGAGCAATTTGCAAAATTTTTCTAAGTTGGCATTTCACCCAGGCAAAATTTTGCCTTCTGCAGCAAAATTTCACCTTCCATGGGTGAAATTCTGCCTTCTGTGGATGAAACTTTGCCTTATGTGGGTGAAATTTCACCATGGAAAGGTGAAATTTCACCACTGGAGGCAACATTTTGCCTTTATGCTGGGCAAAATGTTGCCACTCAACAGGCGAAATTTTGCATTTCGCTCTGCGAAATGGGTGGAATTTCGTAGATTACTCCACGAAGCGAATTTTGCCCACTTCACCCATCACTATTTAGAAATGTAGCCATTTTTATGTGTACCGTGGAGCACGACTGCCAAGCTGATCAGCGAGTGGAGTTACTTGCAGTTGTAGAAGAGAAAGTTGATTGCAGGTATGGCTTTCTTATAGTTTATATTTGTTTGTTTTTTTTTCTGGATCTGGCTGTGAAAGATCGAGATGTGCAATCGTGGACTCCTGGAGTGACTGTGACACTGTACTGAGCAGATTCAGCAACAGCCACAATTGAGAAACATTGAGGACTGTCAGTTAGAAGCTAGTATTGTTCCAGCTTTCTCCAAGTTATATTTTAGGAGCTACAAAATAAGAATATTGTGCAGTCCCCTGCCTCCAGTATACTATTCAGTCCTATGCCTCCAGTATACTCAGTTTAATTTGTTGCCAGCATTTTGTCCCCATGTAGAGTGGCTTCACTGAACCTGAACCGCATGATTGGTAGCTACTGTTTGAGCAATTCACTGAAGCTGCTCAGTTCAGTGGAAAAAATGACATAAGACTTCCAGAAAAAATGTCATGCACATGAATTTGATTGTCAGAGTGAAACAGGGAATTGCTGTTGGGCTGGGGAATTGCTGTTAAGCTGTGATGGCTTCAGAGGCTGGTGGTGGGAACTGAGTAGGCTTCACAACAAATTTCAGTAATGTGGTGGCTTAAGCAGAAAGGGAGGGATTTTATTTGTTGTTCTATGGTCATCTCCATGCCTGCCCCCAAATACAGTGATGCTATTGTCTAGGGGTCACCAGACAATCAGGTTCCTAGAGTTGTTGTTTTTTTTTTGCCATTGTATAATTTTGAATATCCCTCTGGCTTAAGAACGGGGTCCATTCTTGTTATGGTATTAAAATCCCTGAACATTTATAGACACTGACCAAGAAAATGAAACCATATAAATGTGACAAATGCGATGTGTTTTATACGAAGAGTCATCAAATGAGGCACCTACAAATTCACACTGGAAACAAACGTCAAGATACAGCAAGAGATATTCCATGAACCCTAACCTATACTGAAAACATGAATTTGAATGAAGACTGTATCATCAAAGACCTTGAGCAAGAGGGAGAAGAAAAATTACTCACCTTAGTAATGTTGTTCCTTCTAATGGAGTCTTGCTATATTATGACTAATGCAGTTTGTCCCACCATTAGAACTGCTCTGGAGGTGAAAGAGTTAACTTCCATGCCAGGCATGAAACTTGGAGCGCGAGCTCGGTTAGAGAAGCTCTGTCTGGAGGATTTCAAACTGAAACTGTCAGATCTTTACGAGCAAAACTCACTAAGGTTCTGTGTGGAAGCTGTAACCTACACTAGCCAACTGGCTACTTAAATATTAACACATTTTTCCTGGTCCCAACACTAAGACTCAAGTCAGGGGACCAGAAAAAAAGAAGATAAGATAAGATAATATAAAACACAACACCCAAACACCCCAAAAAGAAGGGGTGGAAACAAAAAATGGGCATAAAAAAAGTGGCAACACTGGAATGCCCACCCCATACCCCAGGTAGAAGTTCTGAGAGGGGCAGGCTGGGGGGGAGGTCATAATATAGCAAGACTCCATTAGAAGAAACAACATTACTAAGGTGAGTAATTTTTCTTCAAACAACATAAGTCTTGCTATATTATAACTAATCAGAATATACAGCAGTACCTCCAAGGAGGAGGGACAGAACCTACTTAGGAATAGGCTCTGAAGCACGGCTGTGCCAAACTGAGCATCCCTCCTGGCCTGGATATCCAGGGAGTAATGCTTGGTGAAAGTGTGTACCGTTTCCCAAGTAGCTTGACATATCTCTAAGATAGGGATGTCTCTGGCAGCAGCTAGAGACGCAGCTGTACCTCTGGTAGAGTGAGCCCTCAGGCCTGAAGGGGGAACCTTTCCCAGTTTTTGATAGCAAAATTGGATACAAGAGACAATCCCCCTGGCAATGGATCTCTTAGTGGCAGGCTTCCCTTTCCCAACCTCACCATAAATGAGAAAAAGTTGGAGGGATTCGAATCTGTGACCCTTGGTACGCTCTATGTAGTAACTTAGGGCCCTCTTAACATCTAAGCTGTGCAACCTCCTCACACCAGAGGAGGAATGATCAGTGAAGAACACTGGAAGGGAGATAGATTGATTAAGGTGGAAATCTGAAACCACCTTAGGCAAAAACTTCCTGTTAGTCCTGAGGACTACCTTATCCCTGTGAAAGGAAATAAAGTCAGTCTCCACTGACAAAGCTTGTAACTCACTTATGTGCCTGGCAGAAGTGATGGCTATTAGAAAAACAGTTTTCCAAGTCAAGTGCTTCAGCTCTGCCGAAGACAAAGGTTCAAAGGGGGGTTGCATCAGCTGAGCAATGCAAACATTAAGATCCCAGGCAGGAGCAGGGTCCCTGAAAGGTGGATTAGTATGAAGTAATCCTTTGAAAAACTTGGAAAATACAGGGTGAGCGGAAAGAGAGGAGGGCTTTCCTGCTGAAATAAAAGCAGAGACAGCTGCCAAATGCAGTTTCAGGGTAGCTGGTCTCAGTCCCAAAGAATTAAGATAGACCATATAGTCCAAAACAATGGGCAAATCAGCAGATTCCGGGGAAATATGCTTCCCACAACACCATATGGAAAACCTTTTCCATTTAGAGTTATAAGTAGCCCTAGTGGAAGGCTTCCTAGAAGCTTTCAGGATTTCGAGAACACCTTGAGAAAGGTGTAGGTCAGCAAATTCTAACTCCTCAAGAGCCAGGCCTTGAGGTTGAGGGATTTGAGATTGGGATACCAAGCTCTCCCCTGGGCACAAGTTAACAGGTTGTGGTTCCTGGGGAGACACAGGGGAAGATGGACTGCTAAGGACAGAAGGAGTGGGTACCAGGGCTGCCTGGCCCAATCTGGAGCAATCAGAATCATCTTGCAGGGCTGAGATCTGATTTTGACTAGCACCTTGAAGAGGAGAGGAAAGGGGGAAAAGGCATATAGAAACTTCCCTTCCCAATCGAGGAGAAAGGCATCCAGGGGGACTGAGCTCATCACTGGGGGCCTGCAACAAAACAGTGGAAGTTGATGACTGTCTGGGGCTGCAAAAGATCTATCTGAGGGGTGCCATCTGGCAAAAACTATCCCCAGTACTCGGGGATCCAGTGACCATTCGTGAGGCCCAGGAAATCCTGCTGAGAGCATCTGCCAGGACATTGTCCTTGCCTGGGAGGTGAACTGCTATGAGGGAAGTGTTCAGGGAATAAGCCAGAGACCACAACTTCATTGCCTCGGTGCACAAAGCCGAAGACCGAGTGCCCCCTTGTTTGTTGATGTACCACATTGTAGTGGTGTTGTCTGTTCTGACCTGTACCACTTTGTTCTGAACAGATGCAGAAAAAAACCTGAAGTGCTAGAAAAACAGCTCTGAGTTCCAACAGATTGATGTGGAGCAGAGATTCCTGAGGGGAACACAATCCCTGGGTGGAGAGGTCGCCCATGTGAGCTCTCCATCCCAAAAGGGACGCATCTGTAGTAAGGGTCAAGGAGTGAGATAGAGGGATGAAGGGGACCCCTTGTCTCAGATTGCTCTGATACTGCCACCACTGAAGGGCCTGGATCAGAGTTCGAGTCACTGGGATCAACTTGGGTAGGGGATCTTTTCTTTGAGACCAAAAGGCTCTCAAGTGGAACTGAATGTTCCTCATCTGAAATCTTGCTCCTTGCAGTACAGCTGTGGAAGCAGCCATGTGTCCTAGGAGCTGTAGAAAATGCCTTGCTGGTCGAGAGACCTGCAGAGTGAAGGAGAAGGCCAGGGCCACTAGGTTCTTTACCCTTTCCAGGGGAAGGAAGGCTCTGGCCTGCCTTGTGTCCAATTCTGCACCTATAAAGGTGAGTATCTGGACAGGTTCCAGAACTGACTTTGGAAGATTGAGAAGAAAACCCAGAGAGGTGAGCAGCTGCTGGGTAACTTGCAGGTGTGATTTGACCTGGTCTGGAGACTGACCCACAATGAGCCAGTCATCTAGGTAGGGAAAGATGGCAATCCTTTGCCTTCTTAAATGAGCAACTGCTACTGCCAGGCATTTTGTAAATACCCTTGGGGCAGAGGCAAGGCCGAAGGGCATTGCTCGGAACTGGTAATGGCCTGAGGGCAGTTCGAATCTGAGGTACTTTCGGTGGGAGCTTCTGATAAGAACATGGAAGTAGGCATCCTTGAGGTCCAGGAAGCTAGCCAGTCCCCTGGCCTTAGGGAAGGTAAAATCATTGCCAGAGTCACCATTTTGAATTTTGGTTTTAAAAGGTGCTTGTTCAGATATCTTGGGTCCAGAATGGGTCGCCCTTCTCCTGTCTTTTTTGGGGTAAGGAAGTACCTGGAGTACAGACCCTTGCCCTGGTGTGAGAGAAACCC
This sequence comes from Neoceratodus forsteri, assembly GCA_016271365.2. Classification (NCBI taxonomy): domain Eukaryota; kingdom Metazoa; phylum Chordata; order Ceratodontiformes; family Ceratodontidae; genus Neoceratodus; species Neoceratodus forsteri. The sequence continues at coordinate 1,163,967,143 of CM057454.1, forward strand.
TTTCTACAGCTCTGAGAGCCAGGAGGTTGAGACTTCTGTTTCCAAAGCAAAAGTCTCTAGAGGATTTGCAGGTGGAAAAGATCTGATTCTCATCTTTGGAAATTTTTTGAAGCTGAGAACCAGACCCTGGCTTACTACTTCCAGGACCCACTTGTCTGATGTTAAAGACTCCCAGTCCTGAACGAAGTAAGCCAGCCTGCCCCCTACAGGTAATGGAGAACCGGCCCTGGGCACCCCATCAGGGTGCCTGTTTGACAAGGGCTTTAGGCTGAGGGGTGGGAGCAGACCTGCTTGCACCCCATCTGCCTCTCCCTCTGAAGAACCCCCTCTGAGCATATACCGAAGAGGAGGCCTGGGTTTGGTAAAAAGGTCTGTGAAAAGGCCTGCCTCTACCCATGGGGGGCTGTCTCTGAGGAGTGGCTTGCCGCTCCTTGGCTTGTGCACTCCTATAAGTGGTTCTATATTCATCCATTTTCTTCATATAATTCTCTGTCTGCTCCCCAAACAGAGAATTTCCCACCACAGGAAAATCCATAGCCTTAGTCTGGGTATCCTGTGACAAACTAGTACACCTGAGCCAAGCCAATCTACGAAAGGCCACAGATGTAGCCATGACTCTAGAGGATACATCATTAGAATCCACAGCAGCATGGAATTGCACCTTGGATGCCTCAATACCATCAGCAGCCACCTGCTCCAGCTCCTTGGCAAGCTGGCCAGGGGCCTGTTTGGCTAAAGCCATGACATGGTCCCATCTAGATTTTTGATATCTTGCCACATAAGCCATGTAATTTGCTTGTCTGAGTCCCAAGGACGCTGCCATGTATTGTTTTTTAGCCATGGCATCAATCCTCCTGGAGTCCTTGTCAGGAGGATGTGAAGCCAGGGGAATATTAGCCTTATCACAGGCTGTAGCTTGAACTACCCCAACATGACTGCATTGCTGTGAAAGAAATTCTGTATCAGGATCTGACAAAGTGCACCTCCTGTCCATCTTTTTGTCCACAGGAGGCACAGAATTATGAGCTTTTAAAATTTTTATTGTTTGTTTCCTAAATGATTTATGTAGAGGAATAGACAATCTCCTGGACTCTGGGATATCTATCATTTCCACAAAGTCAGGTTCCTCTTGCTCATCCACAGCTTCCTCCAATGGGAGCTGGAGGGTTTCAGCAACTTTTTTATAAAACAGAAAATGAGAAGGGGACTCAGAAAGCGTAGGGGGAGATTCTAAAGGTCTGTCTGGGGAGATGTCCGGTTCAATGGGCACATCCAGATTCTCAAAGTCACATTCACACTGTTCATAATCATCCTCCCCCTCCTCTGGTTCATAAAACTCTTCTATATTATATTCTTGAACCGGTGGAACCGGCCGAACCGACCTTTTGCCAGATAGTGGCGGTTCGGATGGAACCCGAGAAAGTGACTGGACAATTTGTATTGCTTTAGCCATCTCTGCAGCAGTTGGAGAAGGAATTTTTGACTTCACACCTGCTGATTTTCTAGTTTTCTTTGCTGGAACTGGTTCCTCAGGGTCAGCTTTATGTTTGCCTGAGGAAGTCTCGCCCTGGTCAGAGGTCAGAGGGCACTCCCTCCAGTTCGGTTGGCACCGAACTGGGCTGGCCATCTGGGTCAGCGGACTTTTTGGCCTCTTGTTCCCTCAGCCTACCAACTCTCTTATCTAGGGTAGCTGCAGGGAAATTCTTACAAATCTGGCAGTCTGAATTGAGGTGGTCCAACCCCAGACAATATACACATGCGGTGTGTGGGTCAGCCTTGGCAAAGGCTTCCCCACAGACACTACAGTGCTGAAACCCAGTGGGCCTGGTTTTTCTTTTGGGTTTCTCAGACATAATGCCAGCCTAACCCAAAACTTGCCCTTTTTCCGGCAGAGCCAGGCAAGACACCCTTATCGGTTCCCAACCGTGTCACGGGTCATGGAAAAAACTGTAATGAAATCCGTTTTTTTTAGAACTGATAAGAACCGGGAACCACACTCTAAAAGCTTTCAAATGCTTGAGAATAAAGTTTTAAAACAACCTGATCGGTTCGAACCGAACCGATAAAACATTTACAAGTTCCACACAGAAATAAACCTGTCTATTACTTACAATACCACAGACAGAGCTTGAACCGATCGGTTTGTGGTTAAAATAATAATAATCGCGGTTGAATTTAACTGAGAAAAACTGTTTTAAACTGAGAAATGATCCGAGCAGTAGAAGGAATCTCCGGAGCGACTGTTCAGTGAGGCGGAGTAAAGAATCTGACAGTTTCAGTTTGAAATCCTCCAGACAGAGCTTCTCTAACTGAGCTCACGCTCCAAGTTCCATGCCTGGCATGGAAGTTAACTCTTTCACCTCCGGAGCAGTTCTAATGGTGGGACAAACTGCATTAGTCATAATATAGCAAGACTTCATGTTGTTTGAATACAAGCACAGTACCTAGGAATAGAGGAAGGAGCAACAATGCAACATGAACGAATGAGAGAAAAGATCAGCAAGAAATAATTTAGGGTGGTTGAAACTTCTACTGGGAACTGCTTTGATAAACACAGGTTGAAACACAAGCTGTAAAACAGTAGTCTAACCTACTATGTGTAAGGTAAACGCCAAACTGAAATGTCTAGTCTTTGGTTTGGGGGTTCAATAAGAGCCAGATATCAGTATGGTTCTTGTGGCAAAGTTAGGCTACACCCTCAGCTGTGACTGACAGACCACTTTTCTATCTCCTTATTTCCTACCTACCAACACTTCTGTGTACAACAGTTAAAGCTTTTCTCTTTGCTTTTCTCCCCCCACCCTAGGCTGGCCATCTAGTGTAGCTCTTTACTATCCCTACTAAACTTCCTACTAATTATCTCTTTATTCTTTTTCCATTTCCATTCAACCAGTTCCTAAAATAATGTCAAACACCGGAGAAGTGTTGTGTAAAGTGCATAAGTGAATTTTGTGTATAAAATCATAAAGGCTATTTTAAATAGGAATGAATACAGTTAATAAAGCCTTTTTAAAGAAAAATGATCAGAAGACATATAAAGCAATAATAATGTCATGATCAGTACAGATAAAAAGAAATCCTTAAGATATTTTCATCAATTCACACTATAAACCTGTTACTGTATAAGGTTCTACGTATAAAAGAATAATAAAATTTATTTGATTAAGCGCCTTTCAACTTTCAAAGCACTGTACAATATACTGTAGAACTAAAATATTTCACTTTCATTTTACTTTCACAATATTCACTGAGCGATATATAGCCATGAAAATAAAGCGCTAGTGAAATATTTTTTAAGTGAATTATTACTTCAACGCAATTGCCGTGGCACAAGAATGACAATACAAGTCAGTTAAGTTTTTTTATACGTATTACAACAGGTTTATTCCATTTAAAAAAATAAAGACAGTGCCTAAGTCTCATTTAAATACAGTACATCAATAAATACAGCATTAATCCATTATATCTGTACATTACTGTACTTTATCTGTAATTTCATTTAGACAATTTTGGTACACTTCTTCAATACCAACCTCTTGAAAGCCCCTTATGCAGTCATCTGTTCCTCTTGCCATCTCCTCAAAACTTGACACTCACCACTGGGCATGTTTCTCTAAGTGTCAGCATTTTCAGATCTACCCTAACGTCTTTAGCTGCACTACCATGATGAAGCTGGCCCACGATACAGTCGGCATACCAACTAGTGAAATTCTGTTTCAATGCGTTTTGAAACAATTTATTAACTGAAATGTCCAGAGGTTGTAAACAGTCTGTGCATGAAGCAGGGACAAAGACTGGAATTATATTATAAGACTCACGTTTTAATAGAACATCTTCCTTTGTATGTGCTTGAAACAAATCCATAATAAGCAATAATCTCTGATCACTGTGCAATCCCAGTCTTAGTTTAGTGAACTCTATGAAGGGAAGTAACAGCTTGTCAATGTACTCACAAAAAGTCGCTGCATTGGCCCAGTGGTTTTTAGACTGGGTAACATTCCACCCAGCAGGGAAGGAGAAACGAGAGTGGCATGCTGCTGTATGTCCTTTGTAAATAACCTGAGAGGAGATATAGTCACCAGACAGTGTAATACCCAACACCAAGGAGACCTGATGTTTGTCTCCTAGCCCTGTCACCTCCACTTGCTTAAGGGCCTAAATCTTCTTAATACATCACAGGCCTTAATTGATGGTTCTGTTACTTCTCCTGTTGTATCTGGGTTAATTAAAATTGAATCTAGGGCCAAACTGCCCTCAGATAATAGTATGATTGATTTTGGTAACAATATTAAATACCCCACATCCCTGAGTAGTGATTTATTACAGAAACTTAAAACTACTTTTTCTGCAAATGTACCTATTATGGAACAACTAGTGGCAATTAGAGAAGATATTGGGATGGTCAAAGCTGGTTTATTCCATAATCAGATTAAGACAGAAGATATAAATAATAAGTTAGGAAATATAAATTTACCCCTAGAGAAATCTGATTCCATTTCTCTAATTTTAGATAAAGAGGGGAAAAATTCAAGTGATATACAGGAGCAATTCTCTATATTCATCATTCCAGATACACCTAAACTATCTAAAAAAGGGTGAAAAAAGAAGAAAAATCTAAAAGATGGAGTCTGTGTTCCCTTAATTATCGGAAGTAGTTTGCCAGATACAGGAGATATCATACAAGACAGTTTGGTTTACATCAGTACAGTAAAAGAAATCAAACAAGCTGATAAAATTGCTGTTAGGAAAAAAGATAATTGGCTTGTTCCAGAGTATATGCTTGGATCCTATTTGGATACTGCAAATGTTAATAACAATTTAGAAGGTGATTTGGAGACCAATTTAAATATCCTTAAAAATTAAGTTTTTGAGCTGAATGGTCATTGGTAGTGAAGGACCCAAATATAATTTCGGACAGAAATAAAGATTATCCAGCTCAAATAGACAGACAAAGTGAATTAAGTAAAGAGAGTGATGGTTTAGTACAAAATAGGGTGGATTCCCCTGGATCAGGAGTAGAGATAATTAGGGGAAACGAAAACCCTGAAGTTAATCTTAGAAACATATAAACATAGACTTTGTCGGCAGATAAGGACCACTTGGCCCACCCAGTCTGCCCATTTCCCTACCTACTGGATAAACTGCAGATTCTAGTTAACCAATCTTCCCAGAATTAGACTAAAAGGGCCTCCCTCCTTGATACAAGGCTCTGAGTTGGAACTTAAAAAACAACTTGTCTCACTTTTTGGGATTAACATGGGGACTCTCATGGATGAAACTGATATACAAAGTGTAAAGCTCTGTGTTGATATAGATGGAGATTCTGTTTGTAATATTGTTTTATTTTCTCCAAGACTGGCCAATGACATTTGGTACAATGGTGAAACATTGATTGCTTTTGGGATATCCTTAAATTTTTAGAACAGGAATTTCTTTACTAAAGAGGTTGCTGATATGTTAAGCATAGAAAAAAAAAATCAGGTACAGTCTGGCTTAGCATCTTTGGTATCCATGAAATTTATAATGAGACCAACAGGAAACTGAAGGATGTTTTGTGCAATTATTTTAATAATTTGCTAGGAATACCCTTGGGTAGGGATGGAATCCTAGAAGTGATTAGAAGTCCAGATGGAAGTCAGATAGATCTATTAATAAAGCAAATGGCTGATTTGATTCAAGCCAAAGAAGGTATTCTGGATAATATGGGCTTCCATATGGTAAGGATAGAGGATATTTGGGTGGACCTTCCACCAAATAAGATGGGAGAGTTTAATACCCCGGTAAATTGTAAAATTGAAACATCTAACAAATTCCAAACTTTGGATGGACTATAAGATGGACTCAAAATTGAAACCTGTGAACCCCTTAATAAAAGTGATTGTATGCCTGTAATTGCAGGGAATTCCTTAGTTCTCTCATGGAATATTGCTGGTTGTTTTATAAAAGTAGTAGATAGTACTTGGATTAGTCATGTTATAAAATGTGAAATGTTATGCTTTCAGGAAATCTGGCACGGGATTGATGATTTAATATTAATGGGTATGCAACATTTGCACATCATGGCCACGGGGGAGACAATCATGGTAGGAATTCTGTTGGGCTTCCCCTACTTTGCAGAGTTTCCCCTGATTTAAAGCTGACTGCTCTTTGTATTATGCCAAATTTTATTATTGTGCTTGTGGAAAAATTTGAATCATAAATTTATTGTTGTTAATGATCATATTCTGCCACACAGTTCTATGCACTATAATGATGGATTATGGTCTATATTAAAAAAATTAGATAATTAAATATAATCAAACTTTTCCCAACACAAATCTTTTAGTGACTGGTGATTTTATTGCTAGAATATGTACCTTTGATGGATATATAGATAATTCTTTTTTTGCATATAATCGCAATTATTTCTCCTAAATTAGATCCTCTCAAGATCTGGTTGTTAGTAAATCAGGTAAGATCTTGACTGAATTAATTTCTGAATTGGATTTATACCCCTTAAATGGCTGAATTCAGGGAGATGAAATAGGGAATTTTACTTGTGTTAAAGCTCATCACAGAACATTATTGGATTTGTCCCTGTGGTCAAGAGATATCAAATTTTGGTCTTCTTTATATATCCCAACAAGAGCAGAAAGTGACCATTTTCCTTTTTTATTAAGCACTGAACAGTGGGGGAAGGATGATAAAAGTGTTTCCTGTGTGGTTTCATTAGAAATAAGAGTTAAGAAGCATATTAGCTGGGATTATTTAGAGGGAAATGTGAGGGAACAGATTCTTTTATATGATAATTTATTGACTATCACCATAGAGTTGACTCAAGATGGAGAGGAAATGTGGGACACAGTAGAACAAGTCTTTAAAGATTTGAGAATAAGGATATATAAAGATGTGGCGTTGTGTCAACAGAGAAGAAATCAAACCTGGTTTGACCAGGAATGTCTCTTATTCAGAAAGGATCTAAGGAAATTAATAAAACAAGTAAGAACAGGTAAAAACCTACAATTAGCTAAACAGATTAAGATAAGGAGGAAGGAATATAAACAATTATTAAAAAAAAGAGAAGGGATTTTCAAAAAATGAAATGGGTACAAATGTTAGATATTATTAGAAGGAAGAATGATAAAGAATTTTGGCAGCTTGTAGCTAAGGGTTCATTAAATAGTAAAGTTAATGCTGATTGTCACATAACAGAGTCGTGATGGATTGAACACTTTGAAAAGATTTTTGATGATTTAGCCATTAAGGACCTGGAGATAAGTGTGCCCAATACAAATAGCTCCTATAAAATTGACATTAACTATGTCTATTTTGCGATACACACTATAAAATTGAATGAGGCCCCTGGGAAAGATAAAATTCCAGCAGAAGTGTATAAATGTAACACCATGTTTTGGAGTAGAATCCTTTGATTGTTTTTTTTAACAATTGGATTGAATCACTTTCTTTTCCTCAGTCTTGGAAAGGTGTGGAAATTATACCTTTACATAAAAAGGGAAACACTGGAGATCCAGCTATGTATCATCCCATTAGTTTATTGGATGTTAGTCTTAAAATGTTTTCACATATTATCTTGGACTACTTAAAACTTCAAATAAAACTAACAAGAGGGTTAAGTGAGGCTCAGGTAGGCTTTCGTAGTGGGACATCAACAATACATAATTGTTACATCTTGAATCATTTAATTCATAAATATGTTAAAATTAGGAAGCAAAAATTATATACAGCATTGATTTATCTGTTGCATTTGATGTGGTTTGCACAGCACAACTTTGGAACATTCTGTATGATCGAGGAATAGATAAGGTCCTAATTTCAATAATTTCTGCACTGTACAAAACCTGGGCTGAGATCAGATTTGTACAGCAGGAGAGACATCTCGAGCTTTTAAAATTAATGGGGGGGGGGGTAAGACAAGGATGTATATTAGCTCCCATTTTGTTTAATTTATATATGGACCCTCTTATTAGGGAACTAGAACAAAGTGATAAAGATGCCCCAAAGGTCATTTTAAGGCAGACAGCTATTATAGCTTATGCAGATGATTTAGCGTTGATCTCTTAAACTAAAAGTGGTCTTCAAAGACAACTGAATACTTTACAAAGGGGTACTAATTTTTTGAAATTAAAAATAAACTTATCAAAAACAAAAACTGTAACTTTTGGTACCAATTTTGTTGAATCTTGTTTTAAGTTGGGAAATCATAAATTAGATGCCATGAAACAATATGCATATTTGGGATTAATCTTCACAAACAATAATATGTGGGAACAACAGAAAGGGTTGGTACTTAGCAAATTAAAAAAACTATGAATGGGTTAAGGAAATGTAATTATTCCTTTGGGTTTTTTTTTTCATTAAAACTATAACTTAGAGCTATCAAAGTTAAAGGCTGGCCACAAATGAATTATGCAGTGGAAGTATGGAAGTGTAAGGATGCTGAAATATGTACGACCCTGGTGTATAAAGTATTGCAGTGGAATTGCAGGTTCCTCAGTCCTGTCCATCAGTTTATTTATGAGCTGAAGCTGGATTGATAAATGTTAATGCACTCATGGAAGGTAGAAAACTTAAATACTGGTTATACTTAACTAGATTAGATAAAGATAAATCAGCAAAAAAGTGCTTTTTGGAACTTTCTTGGATTAAAAATGACTGTGGGGAGAAATGCTGGTTGCAAGATGTTTATAACAAATTAAATTAGTGTGGGATATCATCTTTAAAATTACATTTTACAAGGAATATTAAGATCAGCACTAATTATAAGCCATTCATCCAAAAAAAGTTAATGAATACTGGATTAATCAGGATTTAGAGAAAATCCAATTATCTAGATTTTCTAGTTGATGTGCTTTAAATATTGATGACTTTAAGTACAGGAGCTATTGGGATATATTGGAAAATAAGGTACCTAGGAATATTTTCCTTAAAGCTAGACTAGAACTTTTTGAGAATAATATTCTGAGAACTAGATATCATAAACTCTCTAAGGAGCATGAAATCTGTGATTATAAGATGGGAAAGAGGGAGGATCTTATTCATGTTGTCCATGGTATAACAGAATTCAACAGTACTGGTTAGAACCGTTCATCAACTGGCCTGATATAACAAAAAGTGAACTTACACTTATTGTTATAATTACACATGATAAAAATACTATTAAGAGAATCGTAAATTACTTTAAATATGCTCTCAGAATCAGAAAAGAAAAACAGAGAGATATTGTTAATATCATAAGTTAGATCACATAATGGATCTGATTAGATACTTTAGTATTAGAATCACTAGTATAATCAGGACAGGCTGTGTTATGATGGATGATTTACTTGCCTTGTGCTTACTAATGTTCTTTGATATGTTCTTTCCATCAGAATGAAATGAGCTCTTAGTGTGATTTTTTTTTGATAATATCGCTTAGTATACTAAGTATGCAATTTTCTTGATATTCTTTATGAGATTGTCGGAGTCCCCATTTTCATTTTATCTATTAATTGAATGGGTCCTTTACATTTTTTATCTTGATATTTTTATATATTTAACCTGAGTGAGTTTTGAATTAAGAGAATTTTAGTACAAGATATTTGTAAAAATGGTGTATCATTTATATTGTACGTCTGTCTTCTTTGTAATGGCCTTGTATGGCTAAACAATAAAATAATTATCTATCTAGGAGAAGAACAAAAGTTAGACTGCAGGAATCAGTTTACTCTGTGTGTACTAGGGCATCCTGGTGGGTAATTCTCCTTCCCTGCCACCTTACACTGCTTGCCAGGGGTCTTCTTAGGGCACCTTACTGGGCATCAAACTGGGGATACTGGGCTGGCTGCCGCTGGGTTTGGTCACTAGTGCTGGGGACTGGACTTTACTGGTAACATGTGCTAATTATTGTGGGCAGAATGCCCAAAATAAAAGCTCTACTGCCTGCACACTATCATCTGGAGCCCCGAAAAGGCTCCCTGGCTCTGTACTGGATTCTAAGGATATATCTTTACAAATATCTATGGTAATGTAACATTTAGAGTTCACACTAAAGTGAAAAAAGTAGGCAAATGTGGTTTTAGGATTTCCAACCCTAAACGCCCACCAGCACCCTTAAAACAAATCAGGGGTGCAGTCTTTCTTGAAGTTGTAAATCATAAAGCACCCCATCAGATGTATATTTCTGGAGTGTATAGAATGGGGTGAGCTTTAGGGTTAACAACCCCAAGGAAGACTGCACCCCTTATTTTATTTTAGGGGTGCTGGTGGGGTTTTAGGGTTGGAAATCCTAAAACCACATTTCACTACTTTTTTCACTTTAGCCTGCACCCTAAATATTGCATTAATGCATTTTTTTTGTTGCAAAGAAGTTCTGTACTTTTTCAGATAGTACATTCATATCGTTGTTTGCCTGTGGGATTTCTGGCACTTCATGTCCTGCACTCCCATCTACAGTAATTATAATTTTTTTAAGATAATTTAACTATATCCTTATTTGCTTGTGGGAGTGCAGGACCAATCCAATGCATCCATGGATGTGTATACATATGTATATTAATTTGGAAACACTCCAGGCTCAGTATTTGCATTTTTAGCAAAAACCACAACCTGTTTCCACAGCCTTCTTCGTATTCCACTTCAAGAACCTGGTATTGAAAATTCTCAAATCCCCTCCCAAAAATGTTATTTGTACCACCATCACATCATTCCATGCCTCAATTGTGAAAACACAAAGTTTAGCCAGGATTTGAAAAATTACACAGGCAAATGAGGATACGATTATATTATCTTAAAAAGTAAGGAAATTCTTTGCAAAAAAAACTTTGTTAATGCACTTGTTAGTGTTAAACTGACAAAAGTAGGGAAATGTGGTGTTAGGCTCAAATGTTGAAAGCAGATTGGGGGTATAGTACTAGATGTGCCATCCAACTTGGGGTCTGCATGGCCCATCGAGGGTGTGACAGGGTGGAATATGACCCTGTCCCAGTTGTTACGGAGAGTTTGAATGCAGTGATCTGTTTTGTTATTTCCTTTCCTGTCTCTTGTCTGTCTGGTTTTGCAACCAAATCTTCCTGTGAGACCTAGGTCTTTGCTCATCTGACAGTCTCGCAATTCTTTGCCTATCACTGTCTCTCAACCTTCCCTTGCTGTTTCTGTCTTTTCCTCCCCTTGCATATTTGCTGGTATACAAATATATGTAAATCATTATGTGAAAATGTAACTGATATTGGGATCCTTTTGTTTAGAAATTATATAGTTACTGTAGAAATGTATATAATTACAGTTTAAGATGATTGCAAAAAGCTATTGGAAACTCAAGGTGTTAACCTAAGAGCAGTTTTTAAGCCTTTTTTCAGAAGCAGTGGAAAAGGAGCCTCAGTTCTGGGACACTGTGTTCTAACTGCACCTGCCAGAAATTTACAAGAACATTTTAGAAAAAAACAGGATGCTTGTTAAGAAGGGGGGTTGCAAAAACTTATAAAAACAGAGCTGCAATTTCTTGCAAGAAAGAGAGAGAGACAGACTGAAGGAAATCTCAGATGGATCTTCTCTATTTGTTTCGCCTTGGTAAGTAGTTATATTAAACAAGTTTAATTGTTTATGTTACTGCTAATGCTAATAAAACATGATTTATGAATTCTACTACTGATCCTAGTTTTTCCTATGCTTCCTGACCTTTGTATCAATGACAGGGGGCAGGGCAAAAGTCAGGCACCCTCGATGTGCCCTGCATACCCAACTGCACTGCCATGCAGAATACTGCAATGCAGGAATGCAAATAAGGAGTACCCCATGCACATGCCCTGACTTGCAATGTTCAACACCCTCCCATGCATAACTATGGCTGGCTGCACAATTACTAAGCGATGCTTTCCAGACCCTGCTTTAGGTATGGGTGAGGAAGGTATGTGCCCCGCACATAGCAAGAACCAGGTACACAGCACCCACACAAGCCCAGAACACAGTACTGACTGCACAACCCCCCATCCATGTTGCCATTGCACAGTACCCCCTCACACTGCCAGATCCCTGTAACCTGAAGAAGTCCCCAGCACTATTCCATAATGTAGTGTCCCCCTGCTGCTGCTCGATCACCATATAATTGAACACCCATCTATTTTCCGTAATGTAGTGCCCACAATCTCGCTTCCTGATCCCCGTAGAATAAAGAATTACCCATCAGTTTTCCATAATGTAGTGCCCCCCCTAGCCCCAATCACCACCACAGAGTAATGAAATCTATACTGGATTTCAGTACTGCAGTGTCCCCCCTTCCTACTGCCCAATCCCCAATGAATAAATAAAGTTCCATCAGTTTCTGTAATGTAGTGTCCCCCCAGTCCTGATAACTGTCCCAATCTCCTTGCTCTGGGTCCCTAGACGCCTGCACTGGTCCAAGCCGCATAAGCCTCAGAAGTGTAATTCTACTGACTACAAAGTACAGCAACTGTCTCTTAAACTCCTACTCCTCTTGCTATCAGGAAGTGTCCACTCAAATCCTGGCCCTGTCTCCTACAGTACAACAAAGCCTGCCAAAATGGAGGGGGGGGGCTCAAAATTGCTACCTTAAACACCTGCAGTCTCCTTCCAAAACTGGCCTCCCTTCAAATCTTTGCCAGCCAACACAACCTGGATATCTTTGCCATAGTCGAAACTTGGCTGACACCTAATACTCCGGATCATGCCATCTCTATACAGGGCTACAAGATATTCAGGCTGGATAGGACCTCAAAAAGGGGTGGTGGGTGTGCAGTCTACATAAAGGACTACTTCACCCGTCTCCCTGGTTCTTACCCCACCACAGAAACCTCAGTGCAACTCCTCCCTATCAAGATACTACTTGGTGCCCAAAACAAAGTCCTCGCGATTGCTGCTGTCTATATCCCACCAAAACATCCTGATTCCAGCCTACAGGCTGTCCTCAAGTTCGTAAGTACACAACCTTCTGACATTGAACTCCTTCTCCTTGGGGATTTTAATATAAATTGTCTTGCTCCTGATGCAGGGTAAAACAAAAATGCCATCCTAGCAGCAAATTTAACACAAGTGGTAAACTCCCCTACCAAGAAAAACTACAAATCAGGGACCAGCACCCTCATTGACTGGATCCTTACCAGCCACCCTACCCGTATAACCAATGTAAGTGTTCTCCCTGACCCGCTCAGTGATCACTCTCCAATAATATGTACCTGGACAAATAAGTTTCGTAAGCCGCCTCAAAAAACCATCTATAGCAGAGTCCTACCTTATGGCAACCTTACTCATCTCAAGACCTGTCTTAGGCAGATAGACTGGTCCTTGATTTACAAAACTCAAGATGTTGACCTAGCCCTTGATTACCTTATTACTACTTTCAACACTGCCTGTGACACCTATGCACCAGTAAAAAAGCACTAAATCAAAGCACTCTCAAATCCCTGGCTCACGGCAAAGCTATTGGCACAACTCAAAAGTAGGGATCACCTCTGGGCCACTGCAAGAGCTACTGGCACTCTGTCGGACATTCAAAAGTATAAACAGGCTCGCAACCACTGTACTAAACAGATCCAATTGATGAAGAGCTCCTACTTCAAGAATGCCCTCTCCAACTCCTGGGGCGAAGGGAAATCCTTCTGGGACAACATAAAGAATATCATGGGACAGCAGTCCAAATCCTCTCCTACAATAATGAATGTGGATGGAACCATTACATTAGATCCAGAGATCATTGCAAACACCCTAAATGATACCTTCACAGACCTTAGTGGTGTCCTCTCATCTGATTTCTTCACCGATGCCGACCCTCCAATTTCTACTTCTACTACTGCCTCTCCAACCAAACCACCCTTCCATTTCAAACTATTAAAGGCACATGAAGTCTATAAATATGTAAAGAAGGCCATGTCTAAGTCCCGAGCAAGCAGCAACACTATTGACCTTAAACTTCTGTCCCTCACTCTGGAGGAAGTACTGCTCCCCCTCACAAAAATTTTCAATCTCTCCCTCTGCTACAGCCAATTCCCTAGGAAATGGAAGTCTACAATTGTCACTCTGGTGCACAAAAGTGGTGATAAGTCACTGCCTGGTAACTATCGCCCGAGAGCAATACTATCACCTCTCTCTAAGGCCCTTGAACGCTTGGTGGTGGACCAACTTTCTGACTACCTGGAAAAGCACAACATCCTATGCACTCAGCAGCATGGATTTAGGAAAGGGCACAGCACATCGACTGCCCTACTTGAATTCTCAGGAGCAAGCCACAATGCCATGGACAAAGGAAACCTAACTGGAGCAGTCTACATTGACTTAACCAAGACATTTGATACAGTTCACCATGACCTACTTATCAAACAACTTCTATCCCTAGGGCTCTCACAGGGTCCTGGTGACTGGGTAAAAAATTACCTTGCTCAGCGCTCTCAATCTGTAAAAGTAGCTGGAGTTCTCTCAGACTCAAAACCGGTTCGCTCAGGAGTTTCCCAGGGATCCATCCTGGGCCCCCTCCTTTTCAGCCTTTTCCTAAACTCCCTCCCCAAATCCTGCCCTGAACAAATAATCCTCTATGCCGACGATGCCGTGATTCTTGCCACTCCATAAAGATCGAGCGTCTTCGCCTCAACCTTCAGCATGCTTTTCCAAAGTTGAGATGTGGTTCCTTGAACATAAGCTGGTTCTAAACCACAAAAAAACTAAATCCATGCTCTTCTCTAACTTCATAAAACAAGAAACGGCAAGTCCACTCACCATTAATACATACCTGGAAATACCCTTGAACAAGTGCCAATTTTCAAATATCTTGGAATCAACTTTGATCAAGGCCTAACCTTTGCAACGCACATTGATAGTACAGCAAAAACTATTAATCAGCGAATTGGGATTCTGTATTGGAACCAAAAGCTTCGTACCCATTCTGCACTGAGGATTGCCATCCAATCTTCTATCATCTCAGTCGTTGACTATGGCTTAGTTATATACGGATCTGCCACTACTACAGCACTTAGTCGCATTACAACATCCCTAAATAAGGCCTGTCGGCTGCTCACTGGTGCACATCGACGTACCCACACATGTGAACTCTATGCTGACTCAGGTTGGTTGCAACTCTCAAACCGGATAAAGTACCTTACCTGCTTGATGGCGAAAAAATCCACTCTGGGCCTCACTCCACCCTGTATCCAAGACCTGTTATGCCTGAGTGCTAGCACCCAATTTTACCAGAAGATCAGAACACCAGCCTCTCCAAGTCCCCCGATGCCAGACTTCTCAGGGACAAAGATCATTTGCCTATCGTTCCCCCAGCTGGCTAAATGCCCTCAGCACTCATATTACTGCCTCCACCTCTCTAGGTATTTTCAAATCAAGGCTTTTCTCTCACCTTGCCAGCTCCAGCTCCTGTGACTGCCCTGATTAAACCTCCTATTTTCTCACTACCCACCCTGTTCCGTTATTTGAAAAAGACATGTTTGGGAAACCTTTTTCTCCTGCTATTGTCTGCTCCCCACACCATTCACTTACCCTCTCTGTTCTGGACTTCTTCCCTATTTGTTTCTCCTAATCTGGCATGACCTCTTTCTTGTAATAATAATGTGATTATTGATATCTCATGTCCTTTTGCACAAGTGATTTGATATGTATTTGTATATGTTTTCTTGCTCTTGACACAACACAAATTGTTGTGTTATCTATGTAACCTTTTGTACTGTACCTAATTGACATGGAACCTTTGTAAAAGAGCCTCTGGCTCAAAGGTAGTAATTCCTAGAACAATAAACTAAACTGGCAAACAGTGCAAGCCCTTTTCATAGTGTGGAAGCTCCCTGCCCCACAGCCCTGAGCACTGTCAAACAATCTGAACCCCCTTGAGCCCCAGTAACTGTATTTCAGACTGCCCTCAAGTCCCAATAACAGTAATTAATGGTCACACAACCCCCAGTTCCATAGTGCAGTGCCCCCCCACCACACAGCCCTGAAGACTGCCAAATAACAGAAGCCCTGGTAACCAGACCATAGATCCTGCCCCTGCACCTATCGCCGATGCAATAGACTAGCCCCAATCCCCTGTTCCTGGTTGCTAGTGGCCCCTTCATTCAATCCAGAAGGTAGTATCAATTCCCTGCTCCCCTACCCCAATGTGACAAGTGCAGGTGACTAGAACATCCCTCAACCCCATACCATGGACAGCTGCTGACCGATGTGGACTATTCTGCATACAGTAAGTAGGACACAGCCACAGGCTGACAAGTCAGCCAATGAGTGTGTACTATATACAGTACGTGATACGGTCCTGATCAGTCTGACTAGCCATAGCAGGGGGTGAGGTCTGTGCTAGTCTCTGGCACTGGTCTAGGTAGGGGTGTGGGGAAATGGTACTACCTACTAGGGTGGAGGGATGCTAGCTACCAGGAACAGGGGATCAGGGCTGGTCTGCTGCACCAGCGATTGGTGCAGGGAGAATCTACAGACCAGGTACAGGGCCTCAGGATATTTGGCAATGTTCAGGGCTGTGTGGTGGGATGCTGCTACACTATGCAGTGGGGTGATTGAGTGCATGTTCGTTACTGTGATTGGGGCTGGGAGGGCAATTCACAGTATGGTTACCAAGGCTTGGGTGGTTGGGTTGTTTGGCAGTACTCGGGGCTATGGGGCAGGGGGCCACTACACTATGAAAAGGGCTTGCACCATTTGCCTGCTTGGACAGTGATCAGGGCTGGGGAAGGGGGACACTATATTATGGAAACTGGTGGGATTTCTTTATTCTGTGGGGATCGAGAAGTAGGAGGGGGCACTACAGTACAGAACTCTGATGGGGATTTCTTTATTCTACAGGGATCAGGCAGCAGAAGGGATGACATTACATTACATTATGGAAAACTAATGGTGATTCTTTATTCTACGGGGATTGGGCAGTAGCAGGTAGTACACCACAGTATGGAAAACCAATGGGGAAGTCTTTATTCTACAGGAATTGGACAGCAGGAGCAGTGACATTACAGTATGGAACATATGTCTCTACAGCACAGTGACTGGGGCTTGGAGTCTCCATTGATGCATTCAGCCTGGCACTGCAATGCAAATGAGCCCATAATGCACATGCCTGAGGCCCCCTTGCACCATGCTTGCTCAATAAGCTCATTTGCATGCTTGGTATGAATAACACCCATGAGGGAAGCCATGCATCCAGGTATGCATCATGCATTCCTCTAGGAGCATTCTTCTGCCCCGCACCCTGGATGTGCTGTGCCATACATGGCATCTACCTGATGTGTGCAATGCATTCAGAGTTTGATGTTCAAACGGAATACGTGGTTTGGTTGGATAGCACATTCTGTTTGAATATCACACCACAGCCTACCATTGAAATGTATTTATGTGATGCACTATTATGCATGCACAACTGACCAGCTCTGAACACATCCCTCTTAGGGTTTCTAGCCCTAACACCCCACTCTGAAGGCAGCAACAGGAGAAACCATTATGGTTTCTCCTGTTGCTGCCTCAGGGTGGGGGTGGGTGTTAGGGTTGGAAACCCCATTACCAAATTCTTCTACTTTTGTCACTTTAACCCTTACTAGTGAACTAACAACATTTTTTGCAATGAATCTTATATATACACATATCTTGAATTTGAATGCATAGAGCTGGAAAGAACCTGGAATATACTAGTTAAGACACACATCACTGATATTAAGCTACCAGAGCATTATGTTAGGAAAATGAATATGAATAACATAAAAGGAAATGCTGGTAAGTTACCTTGGTACAAACTTATATAGAGTTCTTGGCTATGTTATATGGATTAATCTATTTAATACAGATGGCCCACAACTTAGGGGGTGAGTAGTAGGCACAATGCCTAATGACCTATCGAGTGTTGGGGTGGCTTGTGCAATTGAGATGAAGGAAGCATTGATGGCCTATAATGGGGCTGTTGCTGTGGCCTTTGACTCAATTGCACCCATTCATGTCTGGCCCCTGTCTACTTAAAGACCTCCTTGGTATGACGAGTATCTCTAGAGTTTAAAGATAAAGGGGCAGAAGTTAGAGAGGTGCTGGAAGAGATCTAGCCTGATGGAGGATAAATTGGCCCTGAGGTCATATTATGCCAACTATCAGGGAGCAATCTCTCATAAGAAGGCACAAATTCTGTCTAGGGAGACTCCAATGGAGAGAAACAGACTGGCTCAGTACTTCTGCATGGTAGACAGGCTCTTACATCCCGCCTGTCTCCATGTTTGGGGGGTGGGTTCTGACACTAGGTGTGAGGAGCTGGCTCTGCTCTTCATCAACAAGGTGTCCTCTACCAGGGCTGAGGTCTCTTCAAGCATCTCTCAAAAGGGATGCAGGCTCTGATCCGAGTCATGCCAGAACACTCCTCCTGTCTGGGATGAATTTCAGCTAGTTGGGGGAGAGGAGGTGGTGATTATCTCAAAGCTGCTGCCTACATAGTGTGATCAGGACCCAGGTACAACCTATCTTTTTGTTGGATGTTTAGACCTGACTGGTCCTGTGGTTGCGGGGGATGTCAAGTTCCTTGAGGAGCAGGGTCTTCCCATCAGTGTTGAAAGAGGCATGGTTAGACCCCTTTTGAAGAAGCCTTCTTTGGACCCGGAATACCTCAGCAAGTACAGGCTGGTCTTGAACCTTCCAATTTTAGGGAAGGTTGCAGAAAAGATGGTGGCCTTACAACTTTAGAGACATCTTGCCTCCTTCTCCACCTATGAGTTTTCCAGTCTGGGTTTCATGCGTTGCATGGTCAAGGCCCCAAGTTTTCAATGATTCCGCGACCATGGCAAACTGCTGAATTAACTGCAAAATTCGTGGCCACCCACGGAATTCACAGCCGCCCACAGAACAAACGTTCTTTGCCAACGGGGGTGCCCAATCCCCATCGGCTTCACTGCCCCCCCAAACAAACAATCCATACGCCATGCTGGGATCCCACACCAGCATGGCAAAAGTTTTCTATCTATCTATCTAATCTAATGTAATACAGCCTAAGACAACAGTGTGGTTAAGTATTACAGCATTATCTTTGGGAATGTGTTATTACTGAAAAGACATCTATTTGAGTTGCAGAAACCTCACAGTGGAGGATTATGTATTGTATATAACCATGAAAAAAGCTAGAATCACACATTATTGAGGCATAAAATATATTTCAGCTTGAAGAACCTGAAGAGTTTTGAATTTGTAATATTTATGTTTTTGTTATAAAAAAAATGGCACAAATTGGTAATTATTGTTTTTAATTTCTTTTAGAAATTCAGTTATCTGAAAAAGCCCTATTAGGGCAAAATGAAGCTGATGAAAAATTAAGCACTGAATACTTGAATACTCTGTGGCAGACCTTGTTATTCCTTTCATTAAAAAGAGGCTGAGTTCCCCTTCCCCATTTCTATTGGACTAGTTTGACAAAAAAGTGGTAGCTTCCCAGGATTCAAGAAGAATCAACTGCAGTTCTCCATGGCACCCAGGACATTTTAGTTAGCAGGAGTGCCACATGGTGTACTTCAGCAGCAAGAACAAGTCAGCAATGAAAAGTGAACAACCCATTAATGTGATTAATGCAGCAGTACTAAGCACGGCGCAGCACTGCTGTACATGACATATCATGGTATATCCTAAAACTGGAAGGTTCCGGATGGCTGGTAGTCAAAATGCCACAAGTGACATTCCAGTGTCAAAGAAAAAGAATCGCATACATTTTCACTGATGTGATGATATAGCCTCTGTTACTAACATATCTGCTGTCTCCACCAACAGTCCTTACCAGTACCCAAAAATACTGTATTGCATCTTTAGAATCCTTTCATGAGTCATATTCCAATTCACTACACTCCTCAGTTTCACAGCTAGTGTATTAGTGATTTTTTTCCACCAGTTTATCCAAGTTTTTAGTCCGTGAAGAGGACTACCTAGCTTCCATGCTGTACCCTCAGTTTTGCAGGGTAGATTGTGTTTAACAGGATACTGAATTCTGAGTTTTCATTTTCTGCCATCATAGCTTTTTTTGACTTTGAAGTGTCACACAGCTTAAATTTGGGAACATTACAATTTGATTGTAATCAATCTTTATGTCCACTTGCCTGACAGCTTTAAACATGGCATCTTATTTGAGTAATAGCCCCAGTTTAAGTAAAAGCATGCAATGTGCCGATTCTTAAACTCAGTTGATACTGTATCAAAATCTAGTGTAAGTGCTTCGCCCAACCTGAGCAAAACTGTATTAGATGGAGATGACATCCCGAAATTTCTCTGCGAGTCCATTTACACAGACATTTTCTTCTCACAGTAAAGTGTCCAAGTGTTCAAGATGAGATGGTAATAACTGATTTTATTTAACCAGGCCTACTGACACAGCTAATGTCCTGCACACATGTATGACTTCCAACCTGTGGGTATCCACCAGCTGCTTGACAACTTGAAGCCACTGATAGAGCCAAATTTAGAACTTAGCAGTTCTATGGCTTTTTACAGTACATCTTCTGCATAGTTGATTGTAATGAGGACAGGGTTACTTACCATGTGCTAGAAGTTTAGGCCTCCGGCTCCTTATCTGCCCGAGGCTTGGGTTTGAAAAAATACTGTGAGTCTCCAAGAGTCTTTCTAGGCTTTTTCATTGTTTGAAATGCTTATAATGTAAACACATACTGCACAGCTACTCACCTGTTCTGTGAACTCTGAACAAGATCAAGGTGATAAAAATAAAATTTTAGCACTTAGTTCCTTTCCCTACCCATGAGCTGTGGAAAATGTGACAGGATATCCAGGATGCTGGATCTGAACCCAAGTCTCCTCTTGTTAACCACAGATGGGTCAGTTCTAGGTCAATATGGGGTCATTACAGCAGATCCAAGTATCTTCCACTGCAGTTACAATCTCTCCAGTTGTCTATCTGTTGCTGTCTGCATTTCTCTTTAAAAGCCTTCATTTGCTGCTCAGCAAATTTTAATGCAGGTTGTTCAATGTTTACTGGTGGAATTTCATCTAGAGTTGTACCTCTCCTAAAAACGTTTCCCTACTTTTATAATTCAAGTAGTCTTATGTTTGTTAGCTTCATGATGTGGTACTTTTGACTACATTTCAGCCAGGGGATGTCAATGATATGCCTGTAGTCCCACGATTTTAGAATGATATGTATAATCAATCTTAAGAAGGCCCATGCCTCCTTCAGACCTTGGAATGTCTAAGTTTGGCATGCGCTAATTTCTGTAAATCAGTTGAGCAGTTAGTTGTTTTCTGTCCAACTGGTCCAGCTTGTTCTGTGGCCAGTCAGTGACATCAAACCTGTATGACAGCACCGGGAGGGCAAGATGATTTACAGCTTGCACTTCACTCTGTGTTATCAAAGCAGTTTCCAGTAAAACTTTTGGCCACCCAAAGTATTTCTTGCTGATCTTTTATCTCATTTGTTCATGTTGCACTGCTGCTCCTTCACCTATCCCTAGGTACTGTACTTGTATATTCCCTCTTGCTCAAGGTTTTTTTATGTTACTGTCCTCATTCAAACTGATATTGTCAGTATAGGTTAGCTTTCCTTTAATGAATGTTTCTCTAGCACACTAGTGTAATCAAAAATGTTATCCAGAGGTCTTCAGAGAAGGACTTAACAGTTTACAACTGTTTTTTTTTTTTTCTGGTGTTTATCACACTAGCTGTAAAGCTTTAAGTCATCTGCATTCAGAAGAAGATATGTCATTTGATGATCTTTTTATTTCTGGAGTTTAAGATATATTCATAGCCAAAGTTATTAATGAGGCAGCTCAGTGGGTTTATATCAAGGCAAAACAGCAGTGGTGACAGGAAATCTTCATGGAATATCCCTTGCTGGATCTTGATGTTTGTTTCTGGTGTGAATTTGTTAATGCTTTATTAGAGGACTCCTCTGTGTATCTCTTGTCACATGTATATGGTCTCTCTCTCTCTCTTGGGGTTAGCGACTCCAAATGTTTAAGGATTTCTGATACTGTGACAAGAATGGACCCCATTCTTTAGCCAGGGCATGTTCAAAACTCAAGAAATTAGTACTGTATTAATCTTTGATGTTTGAGACTCTGTTGATGTTTTATTAAATGACTTTTCAGATTAAAACATTTGTCACATTTGTCACATTTATATGGTTTCTCTCCAGTGTGAATTTGCTGATGTTGTACCAGGCCATCCTTCCGTGTAAAACCCTTGTCACATGTGTCACATTTGTATGGCTTCTCTCCTGTGTGGATTTGCTGATGTGTTGCCAGGTGACTCTTCTGAGTAAAACTCTTGTCACATTGAACACATTTATGTAACCTTTCACCAGTGTGAATTTGCTGATGTATTCTCAGACTATTCTTGTGTGTAAAACTCTTGTCACATTTGTCACATTTATATGGTCTCTCACCAGTATGGATTCGCTGATGTATTACAAGGTAACTTTTATGTGGAAAACTCTTGTCACATGTGGCACATTTATATGGTTTTTCTCCAGTGTGGATTCGCTGATGTGCTACCAGATTCGTTTTCTGTGTAAAACTCTTGTCACACTGAACACATTTATATAATCTATCACCAGTGTGGATTTGCTGATGTAGTCTCAGACCTTCCTTTTGTGTAAATCTCTTGTCACATGTGGCACATTCATACGGTTTCTCTCCAGTGTGGACTCGTTGATGTGTTACCATGCGACACTTCTGTGTAAAACTCTTGTCACATGTGGCACATTTATATGGTTTCTCACCAGTGCAAGTTTGCTGATGCTGTATGAGTTTACTGTGAATTGTAAAATTCTTGTTACAGTCACCACACTTATATGGTTTCGCTTCACTGTGGATTTGCTGATGTGTTATTAGAAGACTAGTTTGTTGGAAACTCTTGTCATGGGTGGAACAGTTATATGTCCTCTCTCCTTTATGAATCTGCTGTTGTTGAAAGCTGAGGACACAGAAAGTGTTCATATGCTGAGGACAGTGATATTGTTTCTCTACTATGTAGCATATTTCATGTGTCCCGAGTGATAATTCCTGGCTCAGACTCTCAGCTTTCCTGTTGGCTAAAAATAAATTTAGTATTAATTTACAGAAAGTAAAAAATATCTCATTTTTTTCCAGAATCTTTCTGAGGGTAATTTAGACTCTGCTGATAAGTAATAACAGGCACGTCAGCTTTTCCAAACATTTATTTTTTTATTTTTTTTTTTTTTTTACACCCAAAATTGTGACTTGCAGGTGTCTAACACTGCCCACTGCCAATATATGATAGATGCTGATCTAAACAGGTAGTGCTACTGAAAATGTATTTTATTTGTTTAAACATTTGGTGACCAGAAAAGGCATGCTGAGCCAATGTTCAATTCCAGGTGCAACCAGGGAAAGGGAATATAGGGAACATTTGAACATACAAAGATTGCCAGCAGATAAAGGCCTTATGGTCTATCAAGTCTGCTCAACTGTGCAGCTAGCAGCACCTATACTGCATCTGCCCCTCCCTCCCCTCCTGTGACTCTCCCTCTTACCCTGTCCCATCCCCTTTTAAAGCAACCCACAGGTCTACAGAATACCACTTTCTTTGGCAATGCATTCCATCCAGATACCACCCTCTCCATAAAAAAAAAAAAGTATTCTCATTTCCCTCCTGAATCTCCCCCCCTCCAGTCTCAGATTATTGCCTTGAGTGTTCCTCCCCTTAACTTGAAAATCCCCTCCATGCCTGTCTCATTCATTCCTTTCATGTACTTGATGGTTTCAGTCATATCTCCCCATTCCTCCTTTCCTCCAGTGAGTACATGTTCAACAACCTCAGCATGCTTTAGTAGCATATGTTCCCTAGCCCCTGGACCATCTTTGTTGCCCTGCACTACATCCCCTCCAGTAACTCAATATCCTTCTTCAGGTACAGGCATCAGTACTGAATGTAGTACTTCAGGTGTGGCTTAACCATCACCCTTTATAGCAGCAGGACCACCTCCCCTCTTCTGGAGGATATACCCCAGGCAATATAACCCAACATCCAGTTGCCTTTGCAGCTCCCTTCTAACATAGCACTGAATTATTCATTGATCCCATAATGATCACCCCAGATCCTTCTCCTCCTAAGTCACTGCTAGCTGCCCCCCCAGGCTGGTAGCTCCTTCTTGGATACTTCACGCCAAAATGTAGCACCTTGCACATTTTGGCATTGAACCCCTGCTGCCAGGTGTCTGACCAGGCCTTCAATTTATTTTTTATTTACTCTTTTTGCAACTTGCTCCACTTTCTGGGCCATCTGCCTGGTCATGGACCCCTCAGCTGCGCCATCCCCACATGAGCCACTCTCGCGGGACCCCTGGATTTCCCCCCAGGGTGGGGACATGGTTCCTGGCCCTAAGGTGCTGCAAACAATGGAATAGGGTGGGAGTCGGCCTGGTGAGCCAATCTGCAGCTGAGGGGCAGACATCATACAGGCAGTGGAAGCAGGCTTGATTTTTTTCCTCTGTAGGCGGGGGGTGGGAACATGCAATGACGCCAGCATCCACCCCAGCCCCTTGAATCCTTTCAGACACTGGCTGCTGTGGTGCTCCTGGCCTCCGCCAAGAGTCTCCATGCTCCATCGACATCCTGCACCTTCCCCCCAGATGAGAACAGTTGTGGGATGCTCAATCCTTCTCCCCCCAGCCAGCCCGAGTCTGTTCCCCAACCCAGGTCACCAGTGCCGCAAGCAGAAATCCAATTGCTGTGCCAGAAAGCCAGCCTCCAGGCCTTCAATTTTGACAAATCATCTGCCACCCTACTAGGTCATCCACAACTGCTTTCATCTTGGTGTCATCCGCAAACAAATTGATCTTGCTGTTGATTCCCATTGAGATATCTGCTATAAATATCCCAAACAACACTTGCCCCCATACCGAGTCCTATGGTACCCAGTTTGACATTGCCCTCGGAGATGACAGCGTCTCTTCCATCACCACCCCCTGCTGTCTCCCATACAGCCATTTCATTACTCATCCCACTATCTTTGCCTCTGCCCCTGTGCCCTCCAGCTTACCTCCTAACCTTCCATACAGCACCAAGTTGAATACCTTACTGAAGTTCAGGTACAGTACATCCACTGCATGGCCTTTGTCCAACTGTCTAGTTACCCAGTCAAAGTTCTCTTCCAGGTTGGTCTCACAAGGTCAGCCTGTGACAAACCCATTTTGTCTACCATCCACTGGACTCCAGAAGGGACACCAGCCTCTCCTTCAGGATTGTCTTCATCAGCTTACCCTTGATGAATGTGAGGCTTACTGAGCTGTAGTTCTCTGGATCATCCTTTGGGCTGCTCTTATGGAGGGGTATCATGTGAGCCATCCTTCAGTCCTGAGGTACACTCCCCCAGTCCAGGGAAACATTCAGCAGGTCTGTCAAGGGCCCTATCAGGATTTCTGCCAGCTCCTACAGCACCCTAGGGTGTAGGACATCTGGTCCTTGTGCCTTGTCCACCCTTAGTGTCCTAAAACCCACCAGTACTCTGCTGTCTTATTCCAACATTTGTCACCTTCTCCCCTCATGTTTGCTGTCCCACCCCCAAATATCTCCCCTCCTTTCTCCTTAGTAAATACTGAGCATAAGTATTCGTTGAGTGCTTCTGCCTGCTCTGCCCCTGTTTCCACTCACCTCTGTCCCTCTTAATCCTCATGATTTTGTCCTTACATTCCCTTTTCTCCCTGATATACCTGAAGAAGTCCATCTCCCCCTCCTTAATGCCCTGTGCCAGCTTCAGCTCCTTAGATGCCTTGGCCCTCTTCACTGCCTTTGTCACTGCCTTAAGATTTCTTCAGGTGATTCTCTCTGTCCTCCCCCTTCTTGTTTTCTTGAACTTCCTAAAGGTAGTTCTTTTCATCCTTATTTTTTCCCTGACCTCCTTGCTCACTCAGCTAAGTTTCTTGGTCCTAGCCCTCTTGCTCTGGATCCTGATATTTTTGGTTGCCTCCTCAATCCCCAGTTTGACGACCTTACATCTGTTTAGTGTTCATATTAGGATGGATTCTGGCCAGATACCCCTTTACTACTTCCCCATACTCCCAAACTTGGCCCTCCTGAAGTCTAACACCCTTGCACAGTACCTGTTTCTACTCCCTCCTTACCCATATTAAATGTGAATCACACTGAGTAGTGGTCAGTCCCCACCAACGGTTCTTTCACCCCAATCTCCCTCACAAACTCCTAATTAGCCAGCATGGGGTCTGGGGAGTTCCCTAATCTTGGCATCGCTGACCATTTGCAGCAGGAAGCTATCCTGGATGGTGTCCAGAAGTACCTGTCTCCTTCTATTCGTGGTGGCTGGGGTAATCCAATCCACTCCCGGAAGGTTGAAGTCAATCCTAATCACTGTGCTACCATTCATGCAGGTCCTTCTGAACTGTCCCATTAGTTCCCTGTCTAGGTCCTCTGTCAGAGAATGGTCTGTACACCACCCCCATCTGGAGAGCCCTATTTTTGGAATCTTAGATTTGCATCCATAATGATGCCATACTGCCCTCCTCTCAAACACAATTCAGTCCTTTTCTCGCATACAGCACCACCCCTCCCTTTCACCCTATCCCTGTGAAATTTCCTATATTTTGGTACCACCAGGTCCCAGTCATGATGATGTGTGGCCCATATTTCGATGATGGCTGCCATGTCCACCTCCCTTTCTGCCATGAGAGCCTGTAACTCTGCTGTTTTGTTCAATAAAACACCACCATCAGCTTAATCTGGTTCAAGGTCAGTTAGCATTCATCTGTACCCCCCCAGCTGTGCCTGAAAATAGGCAAGATATTGTCTAGTGCAATTACCCAGTCAACAAAAACGAAATAAATAAATACATAAATTGTTCCCTAGGCTCCTAGCATTCAAGGTAACCACCTTCCACCCTTTCCTGTCCCCAATCTTCCTTCCTTCCTGCTCTCCCTTTCTAGTACTCTCCCATAGTCTCTTGGTTCTAGTATGGAGGTAAACTTTTTCAGCTTCCCTTGTTGTGGATTTAGCATGCCTCCTACCCACTTGCCACTCCTGCTCCTAGTTTAAATTCCCTTCCTTTGCTATGTATTCTCCCTATCTCTGTTTTAACACCTTCTTCCCCTTCTCACTTAAATGAAGCCTATCCTTAGCATAGAGAGCACTGTCTTCTGAGGTCATTCCCCACTATCGCCACCAGCCCATACCCTTTGGACTGACACCAGGTTCCTAGCTATTTGTTAAAAATCACTATCCTCAGTTTCCTTGCAGTGCTCACCTTGGACACTGGAAGCACTTCTGAGAAAGCTACTGATCTTCCTGCCTCCTCACAGCTGAAGCTGTTGATTATACTGTAGTTTTAACTGTGTTTTATATTGAATTTGAATGTTTGATTTGTATTTGTTTTGTACAGTGCCTTGAAAACTGAAAGGCGCTTTATAAATACCATTTTTTATTATTGTTATAATAATAATAATAATAATAATAATAATAATAATATTATCAGCCCCAGGTCCTCAGAGCTCTTCTGAACTACCTCTGCTGTATTTTCCTCCTGGTCATTGTCCATAAATGCAGAACAATATGAAGTTTCACCCTACCCCTCCTAGCGTACTTTAGAACAGACCAACAGCAATGTACAGCATACAAGCAATACACAGCAATATACGTACAGTAGTATATATATAGCAGTATACATAAAACATGGTGCAACTACGCAGAATAGCAGTACAAGCAGTATAATCTGAAGAGAAAAACAAGTAGCAACAGAGAAACAATGGCTTAGGCAGTAGTATTGCACAAATATGTATGGTGAGACAGTGCATGCTATACAAGTGGCAACACAGAAACTATGATATGGTGGCAGAGGCATGATACAGGGGACAAGGGATAGAAATGGGATGGAGGAGAGACCACAGGGGGAAAAAAACAGTAGAGGGAGGGAAGGGTGAGATAGGGGAAATGTGGGGGGGGGGCAACAGG
Source organism: Neoceratodus forsteri (assembly GCA_016271365.2). NCBI lineage: Eukaryota > Metazoa > Chordata > Ceratodontiformes > Ceratodontidae > Neoceratodus > Neoceratodus forsteri. The sequence continues at coordinate 1,163,995,015 of CM057454.1, forward strand.
TGTCCAAGACAGAGTCTGGAGCAGCAGTAAGTGTTCTGCTGAGATTAAGAGATGCCATCAGAGCAGGCAGGAAGGGGGAAAAGTGGAACAGTTGTTTATTTGATGTTGGAGTGTTAGGGTGCATTTTGCAGTAGTGGAGACTGAGATTTCCTTTGTGAGGGGAGGTATAGGAGTATACAGATTTAACTGCATTTGAGGAAGTTCTGGGAAGGAAGAAAGAGTGGGAGTACCTGGAATGTAGGGAGTGGGGTGAGGGGGGAGCAGGGCAGAGGTTGGTATAGAGGTAAGTGGGGGAGGCGGTCAAACCACTAAGTGAAGATAAAGGAGAGAGTGGATGAGCCTTCGATGGGCAAGAGGTAAAGATGCAATGAAAACAGGAGGCAGCAGTGGTGGGTTCTAAGGGGGAATTAGGCAGAAGGCATAGAAAAGGGAGGGAGTCGAGCCGAGCAAGTACAGTGGTGGGAGCAGTGTAGTAGACTAGACTGGCATAGTCAAAAATGAGCATTATCATTTTGGACAGTAGGATGTGTCGTATAGAGAGGGGTAGAGAATCCCAATTGTGGTAAGAAGTACCGAGCTTAGGACACAGTTTGGAGGATATGGCTACAATATATTTGGAGAAGTTTAGTTAAGGGTCCAGCCAGATGCCTAAATATTTACAAGATGAAACATTGCTAAGGGGAGTGCTGTCAAGAGAGGTGACAAGAGGAGGGTTGCAGACATGGAGTCTCTTTGGGGGTACCAAAGGTCACAGATACAGTTTTTCTCATATTGATTTTGAAACCGTTTGCCTGGAACCATGTTTGCGCAGCAGGGAAATCTTGTAGGATGGATTTGATTTTGGGAAGGTCTGGGCCAGAGGTGAACAGGATGATATCATTCATGTACATGTGGATGAGGGAGTTGGAGCAGTCAGAGGGAAGGTTGTTTATGAATAGTGAAAAGAGGACAGGGCTGAGAATAGAGCCTTGGGGAACACCTGCAAGAATGCGGAGGGAGGGAATGAAGAATTTGTGATTTTAACTGACTGATGCCTGATTACTAGATATGACTGAAACCACTGTATAGCCGGGGGCAAGTCCTATATCGCTGCATGTATACAGCAGCAGTGAGAGGGATATAGAGTAAAAAGGCCTTGGCCAGGTCTGTGAAGACTGCAGTGGTGAGGTGGCCCTGATCAGCAGTTGACTGGATGTGACCCGTGACATGAAGGAGAGAGGATATGGTGGAGTGGTGTTTTCCAAAACCAATTGGTAAGGGGAGAGAGATTGGTGGAAGTGAGGAATGCAGTCAGTTGGAGGGCACAAATCATTCCTACAATTTGGATAGAGCAGAGAGGAGGGAGATTGGGTAGCAGTTGCTGGGTGCGGAGGTGTGACACCTTGTGGAGATGGATGACACAAGTAGTAGATTTCTAGGTGCTAGGAACAGTGCCTGAGCAGAAAGATAGGTTTAGTAGGAAGGTGAGAAGGAGGCCAATAGCTGGAGCAGAAGAACACAGCAAACATGACTGGATACCATCTGGTCTGGATTTTGATGGGTTGAGGAATTAAAGTGCATCAAGAATGAGAGAAGTAGGGATTTCTTTTCTTTTTTTTTTTTTTGGCAAACGACTCTGCAAAACAGCTTCAACTGCACTACGGAGAGGTAACACATAGAAACATAGTTCCACATAGGAAGACAGCAAGTTACCACACTCTTCAGCTGGGTAGGCAAGGCTTTTATTAACAAAGATTAAAACATACCTGGGCCCTGGTGGGGGGGGGATATAGATGACAAATTAACAGAAAGGGAATCATACTGGACTTTCATGTTGGAAACCTTGATGCACAAAGGTTTAAAGTATAAAACAGGTTTAGTTCCATGTAACAGGGGGACCTGGAGGCTCTGGAAAGATGGTCTAGAAAGTGGAAGCTGAGGTTCAATGCAGGGAAATGCAAGGTACTCCACCTGGGGGCCAGAAACCCGGGCCAAGTGTACATCCTGGGGGGGGGAAATGCTACAAGTCTCGATGGCTGAGAGGGACCTGGGGGTGCTGGTGGATGTCACGATGAACAACTCAGAGACTTGTAGGAGGGCAGCCAAGGCCAACAGGATGCTGGGATACATCGCTAGAGGATCACCTCCAGAAGGAGGAAGTGATACTCCCTCTGTATAACTGCTTGGTGAGGCCACACCTTGAGTACTGCGTGCAGTTTTGGAGGCCACACCTAAAGAGGGACATTAAACTCCTGGAGAGGGTCAGGAGGGCAACCAAAATGATTTGGGGCTTGGGGGACAGGACCTATGAGGAGAGGCTTTAAGAACTAAATATGTACACATTGGAAGAGAGAAGGGACCGGGGGGACATGATAGAGGTCTTCAAGTACATGAAGAGGGTAAACAGGGGAGAAACAGTCAGGGTGCTTCGAAGGAAGAAGGAGGGGGCCACTAGAGGGCATGGGTGGAAGCCGGAGGGGGGAAGATTCAGGGGAGAAAGGAGAAGGTGCTACTTCACTGAGAGGGTGGTGGAGCCATGGAATGCACTGCCTAGGGGGCTGGTGGAGGCAGAGATGGTGGAGGGGTTCAAGAGGGGCTGGGACAGGTACAGGGGAAGGGTTCTGGAAGCAAAATCTAATGCAGCAAGAATATCCAGAACTGGGAAGGGAGAAGCCAGAAAAGGCGAGGGGGGCAGCAAGGTCAGCACCCAGGGTGGGGGCTGACCAATCGAGCAGACTCCAAAGACCGTTAGGTCTATTCTGCTGGCATTTTAGTATGTTAGTATTAAGAATTGAAAAACCAGCCCAATGTAAATATTCTGCCACACTGTGTTATGAGAAATTAAGATAGTGCTGGGGCCCCTCATTGTTCTGCCTTGCAGACTTTCAGATTGGCTTTTTATTAAATTAATTTACTACCAGACTAACAGAGATCTTACCCTCTTTTCCAGGACTAGAAGGAATTGCCTTTTCTGCCTCTAGTATGGGATTTATTCATGAGCCTTTGAGACAAGTTGGTATATTTAAAAAATTTAAAATGACAGTGAAAGTAACTGGCAAACTAACGCTGCTGTCTTTTTTTCCCTTGTATGTTTCTCCCCCTCCCGACTGGCCCCCTTCCACCGCCCCCCAGCCCCTTCACCTTGGCATTCACTGGACTCACCTCTGGATCTCTAGTGAGATGCCAGCTAGATGCTTGCGGCGCCTGCAAGAGGCCGGTATCATCTTGCTGGTCGGGATAATTTCCTCACTTTTTTCCCATCCTCTGAGTTTGGTACCAAGGCATGCAATGATGGCAATGGCCAAGCCATGCACACTTCCACATGTGGCACACCAGGCATCTACCTGCATCCATGCCCTTCATCTGGGTCCATTGTGCCATCCCCTAGCCACCGCTAGGGGCAGGCAAGCAGTGGATACCATCCCCACCCATCCCTGGGAGAGGAGAGCTGTCCTTCAAATGCTTGATCCTCTCACTCCCCAGTCAACCCTAAGTGGCCCACTCGCACTGTGAACACAGGTTGTCAGCACAGCAGGAGGAAAGACACGGATGCCTCAGACCTCCATGCCACTGGGGCGGTGCACCTGTTGCTCTTTTTAACTGTATTTGTACTGTTGTAATGGGCATGACCATCCCATTACAGTCAACCCACAAAATAAAGGGACTTACCTGAATGCAGAGTGCCAAGGTGTAGTCTTGGGGAGAGATCATGTGTACACATGTAAACAAAAGGAGTGGTTTGGAGGAGGGGACTCAGCTAAAACCCCTTTGCCCACAATGGTGGCAGAGTAGCCAGTATTTTATTAGTAGCCAAGTGGCTAGTGCGGGCTAGTGGGTGGCTAGTGCTCTTGTGTTATGTGAACTGGGTGGAGGGGGAGATAGAAACAAGCAAAGAGAGGATGTAAGCAGACAGCAGCAAAAAGCCCAGAGGGACATAAATATATAAATAAATAAGATAGATCAATAAAAATGAAATGGTTACCGGGGTGGCGGGGGGCAAGCAGTGCTCATAGGAGCAGGCAGACCATGTTGAGTTAAAGTCTGTTGGCTGGATCTGATGTTCCTAGGACAGCAGGAGTTGGAACTAGCCTGATAAAATATCTAATCAGAGTGTAGGGAGTGGTGTTTGGGGGAAGGGGCACAACAGCAGTGGGACATAGCCGATTGAAAAAAAAAAAAGGTCCCTACTATTTGAAAAGGGATTAAGCTCTCTTCTGATTGGTTGCCAGTGACCTCAGCACCAAATGTTACAATCATATACAAGGAGGGTGAGCTGGAGTGTTTAGAATGTAGCTCAACCATTTGTTTTTCTCTCCACTCTCTGAGCTGGAGTTTGTAGCAGTGTAGTCACGGGGCTTAGCTACTCCAAGAAAAAACAAGAACAAAATGGAAATTAAGTTTTAAAGTATAGGCTACTTAGCTAAGAAGCTATCATTGCCAAGATAAAATGAAATAATTCAAGCTAGGAAAGCCAGTTAGAGCAATTGGTTTAAAAAGTTAAGAATACATTATCATTCTTGTCAAAGTCTATGTTTCTAAGTTTTGGGACCTGATGGACCAAGCAAAGAAGGAGAAGCAGGAGTCAAGTTTGCAAGATACAGTTAAGACCTGCAAAGAGTTTATTATTTTCTAACGAGGTTTGTAGGCAGGGTACACCTGTTCAACAAAGGACCAGAGAAGCAGTTGAGGAAACCAGGACCTGGGAGGACCATTTAGCAGAGGACTTCTCATCAATCCCTGGCCAGGGCAGCATGACAAAGGATTTCATTCAAGGACTGCACCCATTTGGGTTTGAGGTACCAGAGACCGTGACTTTTAAAAGAGACTTGAAATGATTTTGGGACATTTTACTGTTTATCTTAGTGGTGGGTGAAAAATGTGTGATGCAACCAATTCAGTATTTTCTTCTTCTGACAAAAATCTGTTCATCTTTGCACAAATGTTATTTTGCTGTATAGCTACGCAGCCATATTTCTATTTACTGACAGTACCATTGCTGAAATAAAAAGGTAATAATTACTCACAGTTTTCTAAATAAACTGCCTCTAATTTAAAGGGATGTTCTGCCTCTGTAATAATTCCTGTAGCACTGTTGTTATGGTTAAAGGGTCATACCACAAAGTAATATCTGCTAACCCTGTAAATAACCTTCCTTGCAGCTAACTGGATTTTATCACCCAGGTAGGTGAAAGCAGTGTGAAGGCAGGTGTTACAATTAGTGCCCAATGTGGGGCAGCCCTTTTTTTTTATAATTTTTTTTTAATTTAATTGTTAACCAGTAATGATGCTTGGGGAAGGGGAATGTAACGGGCGTGACCATCCCGTTAGTCAACCCATAAAATAAATGCAAAAGGGACTTACTTGAATGCAGGGTGCCAAGGAGTAGTCCTGGGGAGAGGTCATTTGCACATATGTAAAGAAAAAGAAGTGGTTTTGGGGAGGGGGACTAAGCTAAAATCCCTTTGCCCACAATGGTGGCCGAGTAGCCAGTATTGTATTTAGTAGCCAAGTGGCTAGTGCTTTTGTGTTATGTGAAAGGGGAAGGGGAGACAGAAACAAGCAAAGAGAGGATGTAAGCAGATAGCAGCAAAATGCCCAGAGGGGCATAATATATAAATAAGATAGATCTATAAACATAAAATGGTTACCTGGGGGGTAAGCAGTCCGCATAGCCATCTCCAAGAAGGACATGTTAAGTTCAAGTCTGATGGCTACATCTGATGTCACTAGGACAGCAGGAAGTGGAACCAGATGCTGTCTGCCTTCATCCTTATCTGAAATGGGATCAAGCTCTCTCCTGATTGGCTGCCAGTGACCTCAGCACCAATAGCTCCAATCAGGTACAAGAAGGGTAAACTGGAGTGTACAGAGTGTAGTGCAACCTTCACTCTCTCTACTCTCTGAGCTGGATATAGCGGCAGTGTAGTGGCAGAGCTTAACCACTCACTTCAGGAAAAAATGGAAATTAAGTTTTAAAGTATATGCTAGCTAGTTAAGGAGCTAGCATTGCAAAGACAAGCATTTGTCAATGCCGAATGTTTACTTGCTGGTATTAGCATTGGAAATGCAGGAGTTAGAGAGATACAGAATGGGAATGGCAGTGAAGTATTGAACTTCACGCCAACTTCACCTCCACCCTGCAGAGACGGACAGACATTGGGGTATGCGTTTGGGTCGTCGCCCATAATGTTCATGCCATTTCACTTCACCCTATCCTACATGCTGTAGTTTGGACCCAGGACCTACATCCCTGATTCTGGGTTGTATGGATTCCATCGGTCAAGCCCTAGCTTGGATAGTCTGGTGCTCCTTGGAAACAGGTGAGTTTCCTAGTTTTCTGAAAGAGGCAGTGGTGACACTACTCTTGAAGAAAGCTTCTTTGGACCCAGACTGCCTTGCAAACTACAGACCAATCTCTAACTTCCCCTTTTTAGGGAAGGTAATTGAGAAAGTAGTGGCTGCACAGCTGGAGAACCATTTGACCATCCATGACATCTATGAACCCCTCCAGTCTGGATTTCTAAAGAGACATAGTACTGAGACAGCACTAATCCTTTGGAATTCTCTACCCTGTCAGTTACGAGAGTGCATGATCGTGGAGGGATTTAAGCAAGTGATGAAAACATTTTTATGGCACCAAGCATTCAATGAGTAACTGTTTGTTGTTATTAATGATCTTGTATATAGACCTGATAGACAAAGCAAAGAAGGAGGAGCAGCAGCCAAGTTTGCAAGATAACAGTCAAGACCTGCAAAGAGTTTATTATTTTCTAGCAAGGTTTGTAGGGAGGGTTCACCTGTTTGACAAAGTACCAGAGAAGCAGTTAAGGAAATCAGGATCTGGGAGGGCCAAGAAGCAGCAGAGCCATCACTGGACATTAGCAGAGGACTTCTCATCAATCCCTGGCCAGGGAAGCATAAACAAAGCATTTTATTCTTCAAGGACTACACTCATTTGGGTTTGAGGTACCAGAGACTGTAACTTTTAAAAGAGACTGGAAATTATTTGGGGAAATATTACTTTTATTTTGGTGGTGAGTGAAAAATGTGTGATGCAACCAATACTTGATTTTTTGTCGGGGCCAAAAAATACTGATGTTTATCTTTGTGTAAATGTTATTTTACTGTTGAACTGTGCAGCCATTTCTCTAGTTACTGATGGAGCCACTGCTAAAGTAAAAAAGGTAACAGTTACTCACAGTTTGCTGAATAAATGGCCTTTAATTTAAAGATATTTTCTGCTTCTGTGATAATTCCTGTAGCACTATTGTTATGGTTAGCCAGACATACCCCAAAGTAATATCTGCCAACCCTGCAACTAATCTTCCTTGCAGCAGCCAGATTCCATCACCCAGGTAGGTGAAAGCAGTATGCAGGTGGGTGTTATACTGTTTTAGGTTAGGCTGTGTGAAATGTAAATGGGCACTTGCTGCATATTTAAGTATTGGAGTATGCATAGCACATAACACTGAGCACTTTGAAACTTATTGCACAAAATATGCACTATCACTTTAAATTTCTTCCTCTTTAAACCTGACACTAGTACCTGGGAACCACGCCTTGAAGATGTACGGTGTACAAAACCAGTCAGGTTCTTCAGTGAATGGCCAACTTGTGTTTTGTGTGGCAGTATGTTTTAAACATAATCTTTGTTAATAAAAACCTTGACGATTCAGTTGAGGAGTGTGGTAATTTATGGTATTCTAATGTCTTTTTTGGGGGGAGGGCATGGCTGCCTGCTTCCATCTATTTTATTTATGTTCATATGTAATATTTAGAGTAAATTGTCCTTTCTGTGGTACATCTCAATTTCTTTTTTAATTTAGTTATTTTTATAATACATTCTACTTGGGTTTATTGGTTATTTATTTCATCAGGCTATGTTTCACCAGGAAAGACATTCTGGGCTGATAACAATTTGTTCTAAGGTGCTGAGGCCATGTAGGGCTAGAATGCTCTACGGGAAGGAAAGGAAACAAAACAAGCATTTGTCAATGCCAAGTGTTGCTTGCTGTCATTAGCAGTGGAAGTGCAGGAGTTAGACAGATGCAGTATACGAATAGCAGTGAAGTATTGAACTGATGCCAACCCCACCCCCACCCTGCAGAGACGGACAGGCATTGGGGTGTGCCTTTGGGTCATTGCCCATAATGCTCTCACCATTTCACCTCTCCCTACCCTGCAGACACTTACAAGTGTCGAGGTGTGCTTTGAAGTGTTCAGGCTTTACACTCACCTCATTCCATAAGAAAATAACACAGAAATGGGTGCAGTATAGGAGAATGGGGTGAACTCTGGGGCCAAAGGGTCCAAGGCGCACCTCGAATCCTGCCACTAGCTGCAGGTTGAGGGTGGAATGGCATGAGCATTATTGTCGACAATCCCAGGACACACCCCTGATGCCTGACGGTCTCTACAGGGTAGGGCGTTAAGGTCAAAAACCCTAACACCCTGGGCATTTCTTGGTATTTTTACTCAAAGTTTTCAACATGGGCTTTTTGTGATCCCATCGCATTAACAGTGACACTATCAGTTTGTTAGCTGAAAGGTGATTTTGCACAGCGACTGTGCCATTTGGTGCCACAGGTGCGAAAAAACATGTCAAACAGGATGTGAAAAATGACAGCTGTGCTGTTCATGAGGAGGTGTAAAAAATGGCAATGTTGAAAATCTGGAATGAAAGTATAAAAAACTGGTGAAGTCATGAGTGTGCATAGAAACTGTGCAACGCACACCCGTAATGTAATTAGTTTGGGGATTTTTTACAGCACATTTTCAACATAGGCATTTTGGGACCTCCGCTCATGAACAGTGTCACTGTGATTTTCTTAACCTATTCCAAACACGGATTTCCCACATCGACCGTGCTATTCTGCACTGGAAGTGCGAAAACAGATTTTGGCCAGGGTGTGAAATATGACAGCTGTACTGTTCATAAGGAGGTGTGGAAAAATGCCAATGTTGAAAATCTGGACTGAAACGATTACGAATTTGTGAACTTACGAGGGTGCGTGGAAATTGCACAATGCACACTCGTAACACAGTCATTTTATGGACTTTTGTCACCATATTCTCAACATAGCCAGTTTAAGACCTCTGCTCATGAATAGTGTCACTGATTTTCTTGATCCGTCCCGAACATTGATTTCACACACTGACCATGTCATTGTGCGCTACATGTGCAAAAACACATTTCAGGCGAGATAGACACATAGAATTTGATGGCAGATAAGGACCGCTTGGCCCACCTAGTCTGCCCAGATTTGAAAAATGACAGCTGCACTGTTCATAAGAAGGTGTGGTAAAATGGCAAAGTTGAAAATCTGGAGTGAAAAAATTAAAAATGCTCAAAGTAATGAGCGTGCGTAGGAACTGAGGAATGCACGCTCGTAAAACAGTAATTTTGGGAAATTTTTTCAACAAATTTTTAACATAAGATTTTTGGGGCCCTACCTCATGAATTGTGACACTGTTTTGTTCATTGGTCCCGAAAGGCGGTTCTGTGCAGTGACAGTGAAATCACCTTTCAGAACCGAATAACAAAATGACAGTGACTGAATTCATGAGGTAGGGTCCCAAGATTCTCATGTTGAAAATTTGGTGAAAAAAATTCCAAAAACTGGCAGAGATATGCACCAAAGTTGAAAAAAAAAAAACATTTATGCCATACAGCTTACTGGAATTTCTTCAGTTCGTGGTCGGCTTTGAAGAGTGCAGACATGTTCCCGGTCCACTGAAGAGCGTCGCGCTGGGCTCCGGAAGTAAGTATGGGGTGAGGTGGGGGTGTGGGGAGGTGGAGTATGCAGAGGGTGGGTGTGAGTTGGGGGAGGGGGCAAGAGAATACGAGGGACTTTTTTCTTCTAGTTTTCTTTTTCTTTTTTTTTTTTTTTTTAAAGATGACGGCAGACTTCTGCCATGCTGGGGTGGGCTCTCAACGTGGCACCAGGCAGTTTGGGGGGAGCAGTGGAGCCGATGGGGATTGAGCACACCTATTGGCCAAGGAGACTTTTGCTATGCTGGGGTGGGCTCCCATCGTGGCAGATGGAAGGTTGTTTGGGGGGGCAGTGGGTGACGGGGCACTGGGCACCCCGTTATTATACAGTGCACTGGGGCAGCATGAGCCAGCGGGGGTGCATTATGCCAACAGGAATTGGGCTACCCCATCGGCAAATGAACTGGGGGGGGTCATGCAGACAGGGGGATTGGGCACCCCATCTGCTTTTTTTTATTTTTTTATTTATTGAAATGTTTCACCAGGAAGGCACACTGAAAGGTGGGCAGCAGCTTTCCGTCGGCTTCCTGGGGACAGTGAGAGGCCAACAGAGAAGCCATCGCCATAGGGACACCATGCAATCAGCTGTTTCAGTAGCTTGTAATGCACTAAAACAGCTGATTGCATGGTGACGTGGCTGAATTTCTTGACGCATTGTGGCATGCTCATTAAGGGCCCTCATCGACAGCATGCTTCTCTATTGGCAGAGGCAGAGACCAGCCCCTGAATGGGTTGCTGCAATTCGGCCCAACACCGCCGTGCCTCCACAACCTGCTTGTGAAAGAAGCCCGACGCAATGTGTTTCATGCACTTGTGTTCAAGCAACACAAAAAGGGGTAGGAAAACAAGTACTGATCAGGAAACAGGGAAGCAGGAACTGGAAAGTGGAGCAGAGGTAAGTATCAGTGGCAGCTGCAGGAGTGAGGGCTGAAGTCATGGAGTACAGAGGTTAGAGAGTGTTTGGCACTCACTGCCCCTATCCTTTTGCTCCTTACCTTTCAAAGTTTAGGGAAGTGGTAGGAGAAAGCAGCCTGACCAGCAAGGGTCCATCAAGGGAGCGTGAAGGAGCGATAGCTTGGGTTACATAGGGAGTATGAGGACGATGGGGGGCGGTGAAGTAAGGTAAAAGGGTAGGAAGGCAAGCCAGACTTTTGAGATAAAGGCGGCACAGTAAGCTAGGTTCCTAGCTACAAGAGAGTTTAGGGAGAGGGGAGGAGTACAAGGAGCAGTGGTGAGTGCGGGGCTGACAGTCTAAGGCAAAGCAACAGACTGAGTGAAAGAGGCGGTCCAATCTGGCTATGGTGGTCTTTGGCACAGCACTGCAGACAATGTCCCCACAGTTGAAAGTAGAGAGAATAATTTTTGGATAACAGCTCAGTGTGCAGGGAGAACGATGCAGCCTTGCTCCTCTATAAGGGCCAAGCTTAGGGTGGAATTTTTGGTGAATGGCATCCACATGCTCCAAAAAGTTGAAGGGCAGGTCTAGCCAGACTCCACCGTACTTAAATGAGGGAACATCATTGAGACTCCATCTAATGTATGGAAGGAAGGGAAGTCAGCCTGGAGTTCTTCTGCTTAGTGGCAAAGACCACAGGACCCATTTTCTTGGCATTTAAGGATAGGTGATTTGACAGAACAGGTGCTGAGCATTGATGAAGTTCAGTTGAAGCCTGGCCATCAGCTCAGTGAGGGAGGAATCGGAAGCAAATACAGATGTGTTGTCTGCATACATATGGATAGACACAGAAGCTCAAACGGAGGGAAGGTCATTTAGCAAGACTGAGAAGAGTAAAGGGCCAAGGACAGAACCTCAGGAAACATGGTTCCTGATAGGAAGTGGGGGGGATAGGGATTCACCAATTCTTACAAACTGGGATCTCCCCTCAGGGTAGGAGTTAAACCAGTTAGATGCAGAGTCAGACAGCCCCACAGTCTTGAGTTTGTCAAGGAGCAGGGGGTGGGCAACATTGTTGAAGTCTTTGGCAAAGTCAACACAGATGGCAGAAGTGATGAGGCCCTGACCTATGCCTCAGAGAATGGAATCAGTAAGCTGGAGGAGGGAGGAGGAGGAGAAGGTAGAGTGGTGTTTACAGAAGCCAGACTAGAACGGTGAAAAACTAAGAGGAAGAGTCAAGGAAGGGAGAGATCCGATATAGCATGGTGCATTTCTGAAGTTTAGCTAAGGTGGGGAGCAGGGAGATATGGCAGTCATTGCCAGAGCTGGAGGAGGCACCTCCTTTAAGAAAGGGGTACAATAGTGGAATGCTTCCAGGAAGTCAGGGACAGAAGCAAGGGAGAAGGTAAGATTGAGAATGATGCGACAGGGGGAGCAATGGCGGGGGCAGAGAGGTGTAGGAGTTTGGGGTCAAGCCCATCAGCACTCCTACCTTTGAGAGGGTTGAGGGCCAAGAGAGAATGAGGTCAAAGTAGACATGCACTATAGCTACAGTATTTCAGTATTTACAGTGGAAAGTGACAGGTCCATTACCCAAGAGCAAATACAGGTGCCAAGGAATGAACTGGTGGTGTTTGGGAGAGACTGGTTGCTGAAAACTTTACTGAGGGTACAGTTCCTGATAGCACCTCGTACTAAAAGTTGGACAAATCCCAGAACCAGAAAAGCTACACACAAGGTTGCTGAAAGAATTGGGCAAGTCACTGGCGGCACCTCTGTCAGAAATTTTTTATAGACTCAGTACACTAGGGAAGAACCAGCAGACTAAAGGACTGCAAATGTTGTCAGTCTGCAGAAAAAAGGGGACAAGGACAGCCCTGGCAACAATCAGCCAGTAAGTATATAGTTGGAAGCAGTATAGTGCAGTGGTTTAAGGCTCTGAACTGCAAACCTGGAGACCTGGGTTTGAATCCCACAGCCCCCACTTATATACTGTGTGACCCTGAGCAAGTCACTTAACATCTTTGTGCTCCCAAGTCACATCTGTAAACAAGCTTTCAGCTTAGTGTGTCTCTCTTGGTAAAAAATAAAGTCTACAATCTGTTGTTGGAAGGCTGATGGGAGTCGGGCCTTTATTTTAATCTAGATTTTTTTTATTTAGGTAGTTACCATAGATATGTTATTTCTAATGTACCATTTCAGTGCTCAAGATTCTTTACAAAATGCAATTTAGGATTATATAAACACAAAATCATATTCATGTGTCGGTCTAAAGTACCAAATAAACAATAACATTCATTATAACATTAAAACACAGAAGAAATAATATATGGTAGATATGTATAATCTGACAGCAGAAACAGAACCATCGGTCTGTCTAGCTTGCCTATATGCTCACTGGAAGCTGTGCCCCACCTACACTGGATCAGACTTAGTAGGCAATAGCTCTAATGACTTTTCAACACCCCCTTCCTTAGAATACTTCCATCCCCCTTTTCACATAATTCATTCTTTTCCCTTGTGTTTGCCACATCCATGTTTGACCCCAGTTGTAGACTGTGAGGGCTAGCTCACCAGGCAATCTTTTCCTCTCATTCACCACCCTTTCCATAAAGACGGACTTCCATACATCCTTCGTGAACCTTCCCATTTTACAGTTCTCTATCTCAATAGTGAACCTCACTATAGTAATCCCTCAGCTGTTCTGAGCACTCCTGATGGCTCTCACAGTAGTCACTCACAGCTGTTAGCTGCCAGTTTCACCCAGCTGTGCATTTAAGCACTGTTGCTTACAGTGATGGACACTCATCACAGCAAATGCAAACCAGTCAAGAAGTGCTGCACGTATTAAGCTTTCAATCCTTGACAGACTGAAAGCAGTCGAATGCCTTACATAACCACAAAAGGAATAGGCTTTTCAAAATCCACAATTTCGACCTGGAGAAAACAGGAGAGTGCATTTAAGGATTTTGCCCTTGAATGTTCCAAGTCAGAGGAGATCAAGAGGAAAGAATTAAGAAACGCCAATGAGGCAGACGTTTATAAATGCACTACACAGAATAATTAAATATGAAGTTGCGATTTGCTCAGCAGCTTTCAAATGGAGAGTCTGTACCTGGGCTGACTGTAATTGAGAAGAGGAGAGCAGTTTGCTGAGATATACATGGTAATGACCACAATTTCTGATCATCAACAAACTAGCTTTGATGATTCCAGAAATAGTGTGACATCTCTTTACCGACATATCACCGATAGGGAGGCAGTATAGTACAGTGGTTTAAGGCTCTGAGTTGCAAACCTGGAGACCTGGGTTTGAATCCCACAGTCCCCATGTGCATACTGTGTGACACTTGTGACAGGAAACTCCTGTCACCCTTGAGGACTGACCTTTTCTTACATCTGTTGCAACCGTTCTATTTCTTAGCCTAATCTATCCTTTACAATTTCTAGTCCATATGGTTGGCCACCTATAGGTACCCCCTTCCCTTTCTTCACTATGCTGTAATGTCCCCTTTATTTTTATTTTTCCCTCTTAGGTCCTCATACAGGGAGGTTATTGTGGTGACCTCCAAGTATATGTAAAAAAGGTTGTGTTTATCGTTGGATTTAGTATGTAATAATGTGTCATAAAATACCTCGATGTACAGTACCTTATGTTTATGAAACCTGTAAATGTTGAAAATACCAAGGCACTAGGTGTTTTTGATAATGGTAAAAAGTACTAGGTGAGCATTATAGAAATTAAGTTGTGCTATTTAAAATGCATGTAAATTGCTGTAAACTGAACAAGTCTGAAATTTCATGGTGATTTGCATATATCCCATGATGCTTTGCACTATGAAAGTATGTGTGTTGTTGTATTTCTTTGAAACTTGATTTGTTGCCAGTGCCCTTTGAGGTAACCCTTTTTTCAGTGATTCTGCTATGAGATTCTTTGTCTATAGCTTGTTTTGTTTTTTCCTTTTTGAGCCCCCACTACCCAAGCAAACAAGGCCCACATAGGGATTAAGAGTTTTCACTAAAAATGTTGAGATCAGAGATGAGTAGGTGCTGGCTAAGTGCAGAGAAAGGACATTCATAGTCTGTTGCTGCAAAGTGATATACTGAAGAAGGAATATGCCATTGCTGAAGGTTATTTTTCTGTATTTTGAATAAACATCACACAGAGATCGTGTGTTGAACTTAAAATTCAGTGTCTGGTCCTTCTGTTATCCCACAACCCTGCGCAAGTCACTTAACTTCTTTGTGCTCCCAAGTTGCACATGTAAACAAACTTTCAGCTTAGTGTCTCTCTCCTGGTAAAGCAACATACCTGTACTGACTGTCTTTACTGACACCAAACTTCCATGACACCTGACACCCTAAAACTTGTCACATGCCGTTCAGTACTCTCCTCAGTGTACTATGGTGTCATTATCTTCGGGGCTGGCTCTGACAGTGCTGAGGAGTGTCAAAACACATCCAAACAAGGCCTGCCAACTGGTCCTGTGTGCACACAAGCAGACACATTCCTGTGTCCTATACATGGAAACAGGCTAGCTCCATCTCCATCTTAGGTTCCAATGTCAGACCTGCCTGTTAGCAAAAAAATCCTTGGTGGGGCTCATGCCTAACTCTACCTCTGTCCTCTTTGAAAATGCACAACCCTCCATCAGTACAAGAAGTGCATCCAAGGGAGGACTGATCGTTCCCTTTAAGCGAACTACTATGGGCCAGAGATTCCTCTCATATTGTGGGCCCAAGTGGTTCAATGACCTGCTTGCTGCAATTGTCGAACATACAAGGCTCAGCCAATTTAAAATATGGCTACAATCTCACCTTGCCAACAAATACGACTGTCACTGTTACCACTAGCCAACGACTGCCAGCAATAGGTACTGCACCCATCCTACATAATCCTTTCATATTCTCTCCTCCATGTCTCCTTACCATGCCTCTACTAACTGCCCACCCTTCTCCCACCCTCATCACACCCCCCTCTCTCCTCCTGGTCTCCTCTCCCCCTTCTCTGCCCCTCCCTTTCCTTCCACGCCCCTTTCCCCATCTCTCCTCTCCTGCCCTCCCCCACCTCTCCTCCTCCTCTCCACCCCACTCTGGACAAAGCCATGCCTGGCTGTACCCAACTGCCCCCAAACTGCCAGGGAGCTCCACTGTCTCAGATTATTCCCTGATATCCACTAAGTTCTGACCACACTCACGTAGTGTTGCTTCTAATGGTTATTCCACAAGTGTAGACTTGTACTATCACTTGCTGTCTTCTTAATCCTGATTTGTGATGTAACTGCACTTACAGCCCTGATGTCAATTTGTCTTCTGCTGTATGTGCTGTCAATGACCTGTTATGTCATGTTCTTTCTTCTGACTTGGAGCCTTTGTAAATGAGCCCACGGCTCAAAAGTATTAATCCTAATTCTGAAATAAATAAATAAGAAAACATCTTCTGTGTCCATGTTGATAGTGATAGGAGCAGAGTGATTGAAGGCAACAGAGCCTTTTGATGTTTTACATCTAGGTACATTCAGCAGGGATTTATCTACCGATTGCAGTCTATAGGAGGTTTGAGGTACCAGCAATGTTGTGAGTGCTGAAGGGGTCTGGTTTCTGAGTACAGAGTCAATCAGGGAGCCAAGAGAGTATTGATGGCAAGATGAGGAGGATAACCAGCCCAGGTCCCTGTACAGTTGGCAGTGGCACTCAAGCCGTGGTGACGAGGAGGTCTATCAACAGATATTATTATAAGTGACATCCTACTTATGAAGGATGGTTTTGTGCGTTACAGCAAAGGTCAGCATGCCATAGGTGAGGGCAGGGAGTAATATGCCTCTGGCAATAGCAAGTTTAGCAGAGGGAGTCAACATGAAACTGGACTTGTAAGCAACCCCCAGTTTAGCATGCACTGCCTTGCAGGCACATTTTATACACAGGCTGAAGTCCAGGGATTGGTCCAGAAGAATTCCCAGGCACTTAAAGATGTAATGCATTCTATTTGTGTGCCACTGCGGTCTTGCACCAAATAGGGGCGTTTGACATGTCCTAAGTTTAGGGGCAGATCCAAGTAACATTGCTTGGGTTTTCTTAGCATTAAGTACAAGCATATGTGCAGAAAGCCAATTTTGGACATTTGTGAAATCTGAAGAAAGGGATGCAGTTATGCTGGCGACCTTATCAGAGCTTGAACAGAGTACAAGATCATCTACATAGAGACTAGATGAGCATGAAAGAAAAACCTCATCTATGTTATTGATAAGTGAGAAAAGAGGTCCCAGAATAGAGCCCTGGGGAACCCCAACATTGATGTCTGCAGCTGAGAGTCAGCAGTTCAGTGAGAATTCTAAGGGCAAAAGCTGCCTGCTGGCACTTTTGTCAAGAAGGAATGACCCTCTGTTTTAATGTTTCTGTCATAGTTCAGTAATCCAAGGCTAGTTTCCTAGAAGTGGTGGCTACCAGATCCTGTGATGCAACAAGGGAGTGAAGAATTCTTCACAGTAAGGAAGGAATGGGACTGAAGGTGAGTACTTGGGGCAATCCCCCAACAGACTAAGAGCGATCAGCACTGCCCAAAATTTAGAAACTGTGTACACAAGCAAAGAGATATGGATTTTATGCGAGATCTGAGGATTTCGAAGTCTTTTTCAATTGTTCTGAGGGGTACAAAATGTGTGCAAGTAAAATGTTTAAGTTGGGTTGGTGGTGCCTTGTCAAATACAGGTATACAGAACCCTGACACAAAGTTTGTACAGTAGGAAGTCTCATGTAGCCCCTGTGTGGCTAGGGAATCCTAGATTCTAAAGTAATGGCACAGAAAGTCTAACTTTGGCCAGGGTGAGCTATCCCCTCATTCCAGGGTTAAAGTAGACCTAACTGGTCATCGGCAGGAAAGTTTTGAGGTGTTAACTACAGTCATCTAGTGGAGCTGAGCACAGTCCAGGTACCCTAACATAGGGCTGGCAGTTCATACTGTCCAGGTACCCTGAAATCCAGTAATGCTTGAAAGAAGTTGGAAATCTTTTTGTCTGCTATCAAAGTTATAGAGTTACAAGCCCTGGGGGGCAATGCCTTTGTTTGCTGTTGATACTTTGTCAGGAATAAAAAGCCATACAGTAACATCCAAATTTCTAGTTGCCGACCTTGCGTGACCTGTGTGAAGCTTATGAGGTCCATCAGATACTCAGATAGCAGACACAACATAACCCTGGCACCTCTCTCCCCAACCTGGGTAAAAATAGAAAAGTATTTTTCTGTTCTACCCCCCCCGACCTCTGAGATGCCCGGGCCAGGTATCTACCCTAATGCCAGAGATGATACCTATTTTTTGTCACTTGTGGTTTGTTGCCTTGCCAAAGTAACAAATAGGGGGTCCAGGTTATACCAATGCTGTATCCTTGGGTTCCACCCATACATGGTGCCAGTGGCAGTGTGCCCGGTAATTAGGGTGCAAAGTCCCGATGTCACCGGCCCCTCTCTTAGTTGGGGGATGCACCCCCGTGCCCCCTTTCTGAAGATACCAACTCTAGGGGGAGTGGACCTCGGGGACGGGGTGGTGAACTTCCAAAGTTGGTGCTCTAATGACGGGCACACATCTACCGGTGCACAGATGGCCAGAAGGGGTATCCTGGACCACTTTAAAATGAGATGCACCATGAGTTATTCTGTTGACCAGTGTTTTCTGTAGTAACTACAATACCTCAATAGGGATCTGCATTTTAGGTAGGGGAGCCTTTGGTTGACTTTTTCTGAAGCACAATTACTTTGTCCCCTTTTTTGTAGAAGAGACCTGGGCTTTTCATCTTTTTTTTTTTTAACCAATTATTTTACCAGGTGAGACACACTAAGCTGAAAGCTTGTTTGCAGGTGCAACCTGGGAGCACAAGGAAGTTAAGTGACTTGCTCAGGGTCACACAATTCTCTATTTCTCTATTTCTATTTCTCTATTTCTATTTCACTTTTCTCTATGTATTGCTTCAGTCTGACCTTTTGCTTCTGGTTTCTTTCTCTTATTTGACTGTCCTCCTATGGTTTTTAGAAGGCAAGATCAGGTAACTGTGTCTGAATGAGTCTATTGAAGACTAGTTCAGTTAGAGTTCTGTTAGTGGTTTTATGCGGATCATTTTGGTAGCTTCTTAAAAACTTGTACTAGTTTTGTTGAAAGGATTTCTGTTCAATTTGAGCTGCTGGTAGTTGTTTTTCTAGCATCCGCATAAACCGTTCAGCTGTTCCATTAGTTTGTGGCCTACAAGGTGTGAGTTTCTCATGAGTGAACCCTAGGTAGTCTGCAAATCATCTGAAATTAGACTCTAGAAATGGAGGTCGGCTATCTGTTTTTACTACTCTTGGGATTCCATAAGTTGAGAATATTCTGTCTAATGCTGGCAGCACTGCAGCTGAAACAACAAACTATATCAGGATATCTTGAATGTTCATTTATAGCAGCTAAGATATATTGCCAACTAGGCAATGGCCCATAAAGGTCAGCAGCAACGGTGTCTCATACAGTATCAGGTGTATGACAGATACCGTATATGAGTGGCAAACACATCCATTGATTCACTTCATGACTTGGGTGCATCCCCTTGTCATTTAGGTATGACCTGAATCTTTGTTCTTTAGAGCTATAGTCTTTTTATCATTTCCCCTACCCATTTTCTGGCTTTTATACATTCATGTAAAGTCTGTACTGTACTATTTATGTACACATGGTGATGGATTGAATGCTAACTGAGTGCAACTAGGACCGCCTTTGAAATAAGCTCTGCTCAATGGGGTGATCCTTTTCTTGGTTTTGAATACAATATACTACCAGTACTACTACTAGTAGTTAAGCAGTCTGAAATGTGTAACCCTCAAATTCACTATTTTGCTTGGGGTTAAAGTAGTCAGCCAGAGACCTTTTGCAAGCATCGTAGTCCTGTGCTGCTGTGGCAGGGAGTGCACCATATATAGAGTGTGCCTCACTGCCCCATCATTTGTATAACAAAAAAGATCTCAAGCAAGGGTTTTATTGTTCAACTATTACAGTCATTACAATTTTGCACACACGAAAATAATCAAATATACACATCAGACCACAGGAATAAAACAGCAGCTTAAAGATTTTAAGTCCTGGTCCAATGTTGTTTGGGTTATTCATATTGGATACTTCACATGGCGTTAGGAGCAAGATCAGTCTGTTTACAGATGGTATCAAGATAGGGGTGGTGGTGGATGACAGAGGGGTGGCAGGGGCTACAGGAGGACTGGTCGGAAAAGTGGCAATTCAGCTTCAATGCGAAGAAGTGCAAGGTTATGCACTTCAGAACAAGGAACCCAGGGAGGATTTACCAGTTGGGTGGGGTTCAGATAGAAGTCACAGAGGAGGAGAAGGACCTTGGGGTGACCATAGTGGGTACATGAACAACTCAGCTCAGTGCAGGCAGGTGGCAGCTAAGGCCAACACGATGCTGAGGTGTAATGCGAGAGGAATTTAATCCAGAAATAGGGACACGAGTGGGCCGCTGTATAGGTTACTAGTCAGGCCACATTTGGAGTACTGCATGCAGTTCTGGTGTCCCTTTCTGAGGAAGGGTATCAGATTGCTGGAGGAGGTATAGTGTAGAGCAACTAAGATGATCCAGGGGCTGGAGGGCAAAATGAGAACAGGCTGACGGAGTTGAATATGTACACTCTGGAGGAGAGGAGGGATCGGGGGATATGATTGAGAGCTTCAAATATTTGAAGAGGATTAGCATAAGGAATATTTAAGCTGAGGAGAGGAAGGGACACCAGACGGCATGGTCTTAGTATGGAGGGTGGAAGATATTGGAGAGATGAGGAGGCATTTTTATGCTGATTGCGCGCATGCACAAGAAACATATTGCGGCAGCTTGCTGCAGAAGCTGGTTGTGGAGGCACGGCACTGTTGTGACCAGTGCCCCCACTACCTTTTGAGGCTTAGCCCGCTTTCCCCAATAGGGTGGCACGCTGCTCACACTAGTTCAGCCACCGTGCCACAACCTTGAAATGTTTCAGCCACTAAAAATGGGCTGCGTCGTCATTGCAGTGTCAGCCATTCCGCTGCAATGAGGGAGTCACCCATTATTGCTGGGCGGAATGTTGGTACTGTAATATTGTTTGTGAACATGGCAGAGGCTTGCTGCCATGTTCACAAGCAATATGAGTGAGCCCCCAGTGCTGAGGGGGTGTCCAATCCTCTCGCAGCATGTGCCCCCTACAACAGTGTTTGTTTGCACGACAGGGCCCCAATCCCCATCGACTTCACTGCCAGCGAGTTCAGGTTGCTGACTGGGTGCCCTCCCCACTCGGCATAATGGTCCCATAAAAGCGTTTGATGTATGCAGAGGGAGTATCCAATCCTCCCGCGCTCCCCCCAGCACTCCATATGTGCTGACAGGGGTGCCCAACTGGCCAGCTACAGCCCCCCAGCAAGCCCAATGCCCCCTGTAAAGAAAAAAAAGTCCTGCAATGTTTTTTTGTTTGTTTCTGAAACCTGTGAAAATTAAAACAGTCCCTCATGGTCTTCCTGCCCCCTCCCACATCCCACGCCCACCCACTGTGCAACCTGTCTCCTCACACACACACCTCACTCCATACATACCTCCAGAGTCTGGTGCAACGATTTTCAGTGGACTGGGAACACTTCTGCACTCTTCAAAGCCGACCGCGAACTGAGGAAATGCCGGTAAGCTGTATAATGGCATAAATAGGGCTTTTTTAACTTTTTTGCATATCTCAGGCATTTTTTGGAATTTTGGCACCAACTTTTCAACTTCGGCTTATTGGGCACCCTTCTCATGAATTCAGCCACTGTCATGGCGTTAATCGGTCCCAAAAGGTGATTTCGCGGTCACTGCGCAGAATCACCATTCAGGACTGATTAACAAAATAACAGTGTCAGTGTTCATGAGGTGGACTCTCAAAAAGTCTATGTTACAAATTTGGTAGGAAAAATCCAAAAATGACTGTTTTATGAGTGCATTACTTGATGTTGCACAGCACTCTCGTAACTTCTCCAATTTGCAATATTTTCACTCCAGATTTTCAACATTGCCATTTTTATGTACCTCCTATGAACAGTACAGCTGTCATTTTTTGCATCCTGGCCAAAATGTGTTTCACGGTTCCAGCAAAGAATAGCGCAGTCGCTGTGGGAAATCAGTGTTCAGGACACATAATGAAAATTACAGTGACACTGTTCATGAGCAAAGTTCCTAAAATATCGATGTTGAAAATTTTGTTTATGAAACTCCACACAATGACTGCTTTACGAGCGTGCTTTTGTGCAGTTTCCACGCACCTTTTTAACTTCTCAAATTAGTAATATTTTCACGCCAGATTTTCAACACTGCCATTTTTTCACACCTCCTAATGAACAGCACAGCTGTCATTTTTCACATCCTGGCCAAAATGTGTTTTCGCGCTTCTGGCACAGAATAGCACAGTTGTTTTCGGAAATCAGTGTTTGGGACAGATTAGGATCGAGCAAGTTAGAGTGGGAGAGTGACAGAGCTCAACTGAGCTCTGTCGGGACTGCTGCGGATTTCTTTGTGGGCAGAAAAAGGCACCAATGCAGGCAGAAGCCCAGTACAAATGGGCAGCCTGCGGCGCCGGGAGAAACAGAACGAGCGAGTGAGGAAGGGGGAGCGAGTGAGCTCAACGGAGCTCTGTTGGGACTGCTCTGGATTTCTTTGTGGGCAGAAAAAGGCAGCAATGCAGGCAGGGGCCCAGTACAAAAGGGCAGCCTGCAGCGGTGGGAAAAACAGAACGAGCGAGTGAGAGAGTGGGAGTGAGCAAGTTCATGGAGCTGTATTGTGACTGCTGCAGATTTCTTTGCGGGCAGAAAAAAGCACAAATGCAGGCAGGAGCCCAGTAGCCTGCAGCGCCAGGAGAAACAGAATGAGCAAGTGAGAGAGGGGGAGTGAGCGACCTCAATGGAGCTCTGTCAGAACAGCTGCAGATTTCTCTGTGGGCAGAAAAAGGTGCCAATGCAGTCAGGACCCCAGTACAAAAGGGCAGGCTGCAGGATCAGGAGAAATGGAACGAGTGAGTGAGAGAGGGGGAGTGAGCCAGTTCAATGGTGCTCTGCCTGGACTTTACAGTTGCCCACCTTCCCGCCCATGGTCCTCTGTGGTCCTATATTACAGCAGGGTCTCTGGAGCGGAGACAAAGCAATGATTGGATACTTTAGGATTGCTGTAATAATACAGATTTAGTTGTTCTGTTTCTTTCTCTAACTGAGATAAGTACTGAGCTATACTGTTGTAACCCCTAGATGGCACTATCCCAGTGGCTACTACCCCTGCCTGATTTGCCACTAACAGGTTGAGGGGCCTGGATCCAATGGCGGGTGCCTCCACCCAGAGGTCAGGGTTTGCAATAGTTAAACTTACTTGGTCACAGCCCTCTGGGACACTGCAACCCCTTTCTTCCCACTAGTGGCCCACACAATATAATGGGGAATTACCTTCACTGTGATACACTTACCCCAGGACTAGTTCCGCACTGGGACCTCCTGTGAAATAAGATACAGTGCAACAATCACAGTACAGTACTTTAACATAGACAAATACTTCAGGCAGTATAACTTTGCTGAAACAAGCAGCTCTGATTTATTTAGGGGATATAACAAGGACAGGGGAAATCAGGTTAATTAGCTTATCACTTTACTATCTACTCTATGGCTCTGTGCACATGGCTTATCTCACCAGTTACTGTCCCTGGGCACCAAGCCCTAGTGGCTAGTCCAAACCGTGGCAGCTGGTAGGGGCCTCTCACACAGTGAAAAGAAAATTTGTTTAAACAGTCAGCAGTACAGTGATTCCATTTGGATTTAATGTGGCAATTCAACAGGAGCGACCCTGAATTAGTACTCACAACCTCCAAACAAGATAGGGTCCTTCAATCAGCAGGGCTACTCTTGAGCTCCACAGACTCTTCACACATTTATATGGTAAAAAGAAAGTACTATACCAGGCAGGCTGCTTCTCTATCCCGATCGCAATTACTGCACAATACCTGGGAGAACACACAGCAGATTCAGTTCCTGACAGACCGAGTGCAATTCAACAATTTCTCCAGTCTTCTACAGGGTGAGCCTGGTTTCTACTCTTCAGAGATCCTTTGATTCTTTTCACAGGACGGATTCAGTCCTAACAAGCAGTTACACAAGCTGCAGACGGAACTCTGGGCCTTACACCGCTTTTTGACTAAAACTGTCACTGAAGGAGCACAGGGTTTCTTTCCCTTCACTGCCAAAGCTAAACTGAAACTCCAACAGACAAAACCGGCACTTCCTTTGAGTTCCTCCCAGTTCTTGACTGGATTGGCTGTCACTCACAATAGACTGCTGCTGTTGGTCCAAAAGGCGCGAAGTCTAAACTACATCTCCCAGAGTCACTGCCCATACAATCCTCTTGCGCTGGCTCAGATTATGAGTCCAAGTTCTGATTCGTCCAAGGCACCATTTTAGAGCTAGCTTACCCCACACTGATTGGTCCAGTTCAGCAGTTCAAAACCAGAATGGGGAACTAGGCAGACACAGTTCTGACTGCAAAGAAAGCAGGTTAGACAAACTGTAATTTCATTATTACTGTAAATGATTTCTGGCAAACAGTTACATCTTTCAGATAAGTTCCCTTTGCACTCCTAGTGACTGCAAAAATGGAGTGAATTGGCAGCAGCTCGAGTGGTACTCAAACGGAGAAGCACACAGTCCCCCCATACAAACTAATTATGTCTGCAAGCAGACAGCTCTTAAAGAGACAGCACCAGAGGCTCTAAAAACACTCACTGATAAATGGCTTAAACGCCAAACACCATTCAGGCTTGGAGCATTCAAGCAAGCTCCTGGAAGTCTTTTGGGAACCCCCATTTGCAGGGGGGGTTACACTGTTATGATTGCTGTAATAATACATATTTATTTGTTCTGTTTATTTCTCTAACTGAGCTGAGTAATACTTAGAGTGCAATAGGATTTCTAACTGGGCTAAGTGAAACTATGTGAGAGCCGAGAACAAAAAGTATAGTACCCTCAGGGTGAAAAGCGGACAAGGAGGCTTTAGGATTGCTACAGTAATACAGTATCTAATGGATGAGATTTGAGACTGAATTACCCAGGGCACATGACAGTTTTTAGGCATCACACTTTCACTTCCAAATACCTAAACAGCACATATAAGCAATCAACATTTGGCATTGACAAATGCTTGTTTTTACAGAGAGGGTGCTGGATAAATGGAACACTCTACTCGAAGAGATGATATCCTGTGGCACAGTGGGCAGTTTTAAAAGGGCATAGGACAGGGTGTGAGGTTGGTAAAGGTGAGGAGGGGCAGGGGGGCAGCTGTAATATAAGAGTTCTAGCTGCGCTTTCGAGCAGAATAACTTAATAGACCATAAGGCCAGTTTCTGCTGGCAGATTCGTATGTTCATATGTTTGTATATCTGATGCATCAATTCTTATTAAAATGTAAAATAGAGTATATTATACTGAAGTGTAAAATTCCCCTTTAACTTCAAGAATAAATTACCTCATGTTTAGAGAAAAAAATATAGAGGGACCCTGGGATACATCTAATCAACTTTTAGACCTCAGGCGTACTGCGGGTCTAGGCTAAATCACCCCCCATCCTCCAAATTCTCTACTCTGTCCTGCATGTAGGCAATACTTTGGGACATGTTTCAGTCAGTGCCGAAAGATCTGTCAATAAGGATCCTTCATGTTGACAAATGACACTTGGCAGAAATTAAGGCTGTTTACTTAGTGGCACATGTTCTGTATCAGCATAATGCAGACCAACATACCCGCACAGCATTTTTCTACATTCATTATATCCAGCACCTGGAGGTTTTGGTTACTTAGACAGCTTCCAATTAGGACTGGATTTTCCAACTGCTGATATCACCTGTTCCTTCCAGAGCAGACAGTGCTTGTCATACACTACGACAGTAACGATTACCTGCACTACCAAGCAACACAAATCAGAGGTCCAGTGTGTCAATCGTTTAAAAAAAAACCTTCTAAAATAATATTCCCCAGGATCTTCAGCAATAAATTACCTTATCCTTAAAATATAGAGGTATCAAGGGATGCTTTGATCAGTTTCTAATCCAGGTGTACTACAAGCCCAAGTAGCATCTCACCACTGCCCTCAAGATTCTCTGCTCCATCTTGCATGTAGGCAATACTTTGGGACATGTTTCAGTCAGTGCCGAAAGATCTGTCAATAAGGATCCTTCATGTTGACAAATGACACTTGGCAGAAATTAAGGCTGTTTACTTAGTGGCACATGTTCTGTATCGGCATAACGATGACCAATGTACTTGCATAGCATTTTTCTAAATCCGCTATGTCTGGTACCAGGCAGTTTTAATCATTCAAAAAAGTATCCAATTAGGACAATATTCTCCCAGCCACTCATCTATCTCATATCTTCATTTCTTACCAAAGCAGACAGTGCTTATCACCCTCTAGGGCAGTAGTGATTGGCCGCACTACCAAGCAACACAAATCAGAGGTCCAGCGTGTCAATCATTTACATCCTTCCCCTTTCAAAATTATTATTATACTTTTGAGGAAAGCAAACACTTTCAACCTAGTATACATTATTGTGAGCATTATAATGAGATCAGAAGCAACAAATCCCAAGCCAGTTTGATCTGTGTAAATTGTCATTTCTGCCGCAAACTTAAAACACTAGTTTTTATACATAACCCTTTCATTTTCAATTCAAATCTCAATACTTGAATGAACCCTTCTTTAGTCCGCTTTCATCAGGTCATTTGATTAGATAGTAACATAATTTTACTGAGATCCAAGGGCCTGTATTATTAGTTTAAATCACTTCCAAAAACTGTTTATTTTCTAAGCAAAACAACGGTAGCTACCAGTTACACAACTGAAAGAGCTGGGGTGCCTCAATGAGGAGCACGTTCAAACTGTCAAATGATACCACTTCAATTAATTTAAAATGCTTGCTCATTCAAGTATGTTCATTCTCCTTAAAAAACATACTTATACTAATATAAATAATACATTTATATAAGTTCAACTTTGGACCTTTATGGAAGGATGCTCAGAGAACTTTAAATTCCTAGCCTTTATTGATTTATTTTTTATAAAAGAGAAATGAAATCATTCTGCAGGCAATAATGACAGAGGCTAAACTGGACATAGTAGCCATTAGTGAGACATGGTTCACCAGTAACCACACTTGGGAGACTTTAGTACCTGGCTATGTACTGTTCAGAAGAGACCGAGGTACAAAAAGGGGATGGAGGGCCCTTTATGTCAATGAAAATATTAAAGCTACAGAAATTCAGAATACACATAAGGAGCCAGAAGAACTGTGGGTCACCCTGGAAACACAAAATGGGACAGCCATACGAACTGGGGTTGTGTACAGGCCTCCAGACTAGGGGGAGGACACAGACACATTACTGTTAGAAGATATACAAAACATGACAGCTAAAGGGGAGGTTCGGATAATGGGAGACTTCAACATGCCAGATACAGATTAGGAACATATGCCAGAACTAGACAGATGGTGGATTCCCTGCAGGGGGAGGGCCTTCAACAACTGGTACAACAACCCACAAAATACAGGGCAATCCTAGATCTAGTACTGACTAACAGGGAAAGGATCACAGATCTCCAGGTAGAAGGTCACCCGGGGGCCAGTGACCATCACATGGTATGGTTCAATTTGGCAACTAGAATGAAATCATCCCATTCTAAGACAAAAATATGGGACTTCAGAGGAGCCGACTTTGATAAGATGGCCAACAGAGTTAAGCTAGCCCTGGCAAAAAGAAATACAGGTGAGGGGGTACAGACAAAGTGGGCAAGCATTGAAGATGCAATACTTGAAGCAACATCCCATTGTGTTAGAGAGAAAAGGAAGTGAAAAAGAAGAAGGAAACCACTTTGGTTCTCAAAAACAGTAGCAGAAAAGGTCAGAGCCAAAAGGCTGGTCTTCAGGAAATATAGGGGAGTGCAGCAGGATGAAGATAGGGAGGCATACTAAACTTCCCTAAAGGAAGCAGGGAAGGCAGTAAGGCAGGCAAAGGCCCAAACCGAGGAAACACTAGCACAAACAGTAAAAGAAGGCGACAAGACTTTCTATAGATACATTAGTGAAAGGAGAATGTCCAGAGGTGGGTATTGCTAAGATCAAAGGGGATAAGGAGGCGTGTGAGGAGGAGGACCATGTAAAAGCATTTATCCTAAATAGATACTTCTGCTCAGTATTTACTGATGAGAAGGTACAGCAGGGCCTACAGTTCAGCACCATGGACACAAGGGGGGAGGGAGGTGTGTACTAGTCCCTTCACAAAAGAAAGAGTCCTACAAGAGCTTGACAAGCTCAGGGTGGAGAAGGCAATGGGACCTGATGGCATACATCCCAGGGTACTAAAGGAGCCAAGGGTGGAACTAGCAGAGCCATTATCAGAACTGTTTAGTGAGTCACTGAGCACAGGAGAGGTCCCAGAAGACTGGAGAAGGGCTCATGTGATCCCGCTCCACAAGAGTGCTAGCAGGGAAGTGGCAAGGAACTATAGACCAGTCAATCTTACCTCAGTAGTGGGCAAGATTATGGAGGCACTCCTTAAGGAAAGGATAGTGCAACGCCTGGAATCCATAGGAACACAGGATCTAAGACAGCATGGGTTTACAAAAGGAAGGTCCTGTCAAACTAATCTCATAGATTTCTTTGACTGAGTAACCAGAGTGGTGGACCAAGGGGGAGCAGTTGATGTCGTCTACCTTGACTTCAGCAAAGCTTTCGATACTGTTCCACATAGAAGATTGATTAATGAGCTGGGTAGGCTCGGGGTGAGTCTGAAGTTGGTCAACTGGGTGGCAAACTGGTCGAAGGGCAGAAAACAGAGAGTGCTGGTAATGGTATAGTCAGAAGAGATGCAAGTCACAAGTGGGTTACCTCAGGGATCAGTTCTGGGGCCAGTCCTCTTCAATGTCTTCATCAGTGACATTGCAGATGGACTGGAGGGTAAAGTTTGTCTGTTTGCAGATGACACCAAGATCTGCAACAGAGTAGATGATCCAGATGGGGTGGGCAGAATGAGAAGAGATCTGGATAAACTAGCAAAATGGTCAGAAGAGTGGCAACTTGGGTTTAACTCAAAGAAGTGCAAGATCATGCACATAGGGAAGAGAAACCCTGAAGCCACCTATAGGCTGGGAGGGGAGTTGCTGGCAGTCACAAGGGAAGAAAGAGACTTGGGCGTCATCATCACCGATGACCTGAAATCATCCAAGCAAACCACTAAAGCAGCAGGTAAGACTAAAGGGATGTTAGGGTGTATCAGTAGGGGTATCACAAGTCGGAAGAGGGAGGTAATAATCCCTCTTTACAAGACACTGGTTAGGCCCCATCTGGAGTAATGCATGCAGTACTGGAGGCCACACCTTCACAAGGACATTAAACAAACTGAGGCAGTCCAGAGAAGGGCAACCAAAATGGTACAGGGACTGCATCAGAAAACATATGAGGACAGATTAACGGAGCTCAATATGTGTACCCTAGAGCAAAGGAGGGAGAGAGGTGATATGATCGAAACATTCAAACACTTTAAGGGCATTAACAAGGTGAAAGAGTCTAACATGTTTCAATATAAGAAAAATAGCAGGACAAGAGGACACAGCGTGAGATTAGAGGGAAGCCAATTGAGGGGTAATGTGAGGAAGTTCTTTTTCACAGAAAGGGTGGTGGATGCATGGAATGGCCTACCTCAGGAAGTGGTGGATATGAATACAGTGCAGGGCTTCAAACAGGCATGGGATAGGCATAAGGGAGCAATACAGATGAGTATGAATAGATAGGCCATTGACAGAGCAAAGGCCAATGACACATTAATAAGGTAGAAAAAGAAATGGGCAGATTGGATGGGCCTTGCAGTCCTTACCTGTTGTCAACTTCTATGTTTCTATTCTCCAATTTTCCTGTCCAGTTCCTATGGTCCAACAATTTCTCTAAACCTCCTCCCAGAACCATAACTAAGAGGGTTCTAAAAAACAGGCCCCCTGTCCAAATGAAAGCTGATCTGCGACAGCAGGACTGGTCTACAGTCTTCTCCATCAGCAATGTGAATAATGCTCTGGAGCAATTCATCCTTCTTTTCAACTCTGTGTGAGATAGGCACGTACCGTTTTAAACACGAAAAATTAAAGACTACTGCAATCCCTGGTTCTCTCCTGATATTTTTGAAAGGATGAAATCCCAGGACCATCTTTAGCACATAGCACGGGCAACGGGTAAGCAGGCAGACACCTAGTATTATAAAAGAGCACAAAATAACTGCACCAAGGCTATACGTGCAGCAAAGCGTCAACACTATAAAGAAGCATTTTCTCGTACATGGGGAGATGGCAGAAAATTATAGTCAAACCTCAAAGAACGAACAAGGAAAGACCCCAAATCAGCCCCAACCATGTTAAATATTGATGGAATTCCTATTCAGGATCCCTGTACCATTGCGAACAACCTTAACAATGCGTTCTCAGATCTGAGTAGTGTTCTCCCTCCTGACTTTTTCCTCCATTCCAACTTGAACCATAACTTTTTGAGTGAGAAACAGCCCCCCTCTCATCCTCCCTTTCACTTCAGTGCTCTGACAGCTAGCAAAGCCAAGAAATACTTCCAGAAGGTTTTAGGGAAGTCTAGCTTTAGTGAAGACTCCTGGATCTTGAACTTGTTGCACTGCACATATTTTGGATGAAATACTAGCTCCACTAACACACATTATCAATGCCTCTCTGAGGGTCTTAAAATTCCCAGAAAAAATGGAAAGCTACTTTAGTCACACCTATTTTTAAAAGTGGGGCTCAAACATTGACTGTGAACTATAGACCAATATCAATCCTCCTGACGCTTTTTTTGTGTGCCGCCTGCGCTGGTACCTTGGCCCGGTCATGGACCCCTTCCACTTTCACCCCCACATGAGCCACAACTCCCTGATACCCCCTGGCTTACCCCCAGGGTGGGTCTGCAGCACTTGCTCTAAGTGCCGCAATCAACGGGATAGGTCAGGGATTTGGCCTGGGAGCTAATCGGAGTGGAGGAGTGGGCTTCATCTGGGCAGAAGGCAGCAATGATTTATTATTTGCCTGGTATACAGGGGTGGGATGTGCAATGATGACCAGCATCCACCCCGCCCCCGAACATGCTGCATTGGCGCACATGCGGTACCCCCAGCCTCCTCTAGGCGTCTGTAGAGTGCCGAACATGCTACCACCCTCCCCCTCCCCCAAAGAAGGAGAGCTGTTGTAGAATGCTGGATCCTTCTTCCCCCAGCTGGTCTTCCGACGTCCCAGGTCCGTGCCTGAACCCAGGTTGCTGGAGTTGCAGGTTGGCACCCTGCCCTTGCGCCAGTGGGCCAGCTCTCCCACTGCTTTCTAAAGCACTTGAAAAAATTGTGGCTGATCAGTTAGGAGGGAACCTTGAAATATATCAACTACTATGCCCAGAGCAACATGGGTTTCGGAAGGGGCACAGCACCACAACGGTCCTCTTAAGAGTTCATGGGCTATATACATAATGCTTTGGACCATGGTACCCTAGTTGGGGCAGCTTTCATTGACTTAATGAAAGCATTCTATACAGTTAACCATGTCCTCCTTATCAAACAGCTAGCATCATTAGGTCTCTCTGTTGGTACTGCTGCATGGTACAAAAGTTACCTTTATGCCCGCTCCCAGCAAGTCAAGATCAACGTTTTATCGGGCAGCTGACCAGTTCACTCTGGAGTTCCACAAGGATCAAAACTCTGTCCACTTTTATTCAGCATATTTTTTTTCCAGTTGTTTAACCAGAAGAGACACACTAAGCTGAAAGCTTGTTTACAGGTACGACCTGGGAGCACAGGGAAGTTAAATGACTTGCTCAAGGTCACACAGTATGCAAGTGGGGGACTGTGGGATTCAACCCAGGTCCGATTTGCAGCTCAGAGCCTTAAACCACTGTGCTATACTGCTTCAACCAGCTCTCATACTTGTGCCAAGGATGCATCCTGCTTTATGCAGATGATGCAGTTCTGTTCACCAGTTACCACGACCTCAAAAAACTAGAACACAACTTGCAGAGAAATGTTGTGGAAGTAGAGAAGTGGCTCAGTGGGCATAAACTCATCATCAATTACAGAAAAACAAGGTTTTTCTCCAGCTCAAGAAGCAAGCATACATCCTACCGACTCAAGCACAAATGCAGAGGACACATCACTAGAACTAGTACAGCACTGTAAGTACTTGGGAGTTACTGTCGACAGCACCTTGTCCTATTCCCAACACATCGATATTATGGCCAAAGTAGTCAATAAGTGCATCAGATTGTTATGCAGGCATAAGGATTGCCTAACCCCAGACTCTCTTAGTCTTGCCATACATACTTCTGTGGTTTCATTTTTCGCCTATCGCCTAGTGATCTATGGCTCTGTTACAGATATGGCTCTTCACCACCTCAAAGCGGAGTTAAACAGAGCGTGCCGGCTCACAACAGATCAGCCCGGCTTACTCACACCTGTAACCTGTATACTCAGGCTACCTGGCTTCAGTTCACAGGTAGACTTAAGTAACAATCATGTATTATGGCTAGAAAGGTAAACCTAGGACTGTTGCCCACTGTGATGCTGAACCTACTCACCCCCTATGAACCCAGCCGCTGCATTAGAAGCTCTGAAAGTCTGATCTTTAACATTCCCAGCTCCTGCACCACACTAGGGCAAAAGTCCTTCGCCCACCAAGTGCCTTAATGGCTTAATGCTCTCCCCAGACATCTCCTCTAAGGAGTAAAATAGGCCCCCTTAAGAGAAAGCTTAGAAATCATCTAATTGCGAATGCCAGTTGTGATTGTCTTCTTTAACCACAGCCCACACTATAACTGATTGACCAACCTTATCACCCACCAATGAGACTAGTTTAAATAGTATCCCTGCCCCTTTCACTCCCCAGTCCGCTTCCCACATCCCTTCTCTCATCCTTATCCCTCCTCTCAGTCCCTCCCCCATATGGCCAGCTATCCCTGGATGCCTGCCATCTCACTACCTTGAATTTATGTCTTCTTTCACCTCTTGCCTTTTTTCTGACGACACCTTCTGGCTGAAGTTCTTCTCTCATGCCCTGTAATTTCCTTTCATTACCCCTGTGTTGATTATGTTAAAATTGGTATACATTGTACAATATGGACATTTATACACAGTATTTATGCTTTGTCTGTGATAATCATGTATATTGTTTTGTTACAGCTTTCCAGTAACATGTTTATTTTTTTTGTCAATGTATATTGCAGAATAATATTCCTCAGTTTATGTAAGATGCGGAACTATATTCCTCAATTTATGTAAACTGCAGAACACTATTTCTCAGTTTATGTAAGCTGCGGAACAATAGTCCTCTGTTTATGTAAACTGCGGAACAGTATTCTGCAGTTTATGCAAACTGTGGAAAATTATTCTACAGTTTATGTAAACCATGGAAAATTATTCCGCAGTTTATGTAAACTGCAGAATATTATTCCGCAGTTTATTTGAACTGCGGAATAATTATTCCATGGTTACATTAAATTCTGTGGAAATCTCCGTGGCTGTGGAATCGCAGAAAACAAGGGACTTTGCCCAGGGGATTCACCTCCATGCAGGGTCTCAGTAAAGGGGTATTTGGTCATTTTCTGGACTGGTTCCAAGGGAACCTCCATGGACTCAGACATGAGCCTGAGAAGAGCCCTGAAGGACACCAGCCCATGGTCAGCAGTCAACTCTTTGGCCGAATCATGTTGTCAAGACCTCATTTTACCATCTGAGGACTATCGCCCGGATTAAGCATCTGGTTCCGCCCAGTGATCTTCCGACACTGGTCCACACCTTTGTGACCTCCCGCCTTGATTACTGCAACTCCTTGTACCTAGGGCTTCCGGGGGTTGACATCCATTGCTTGCAGCTGGTGCAGAATGCTGTAGCCAGGTTATTAACTGGGCTACCTTGGGCCAGCCATGTTACACCTGTGCTGCACGGACTGCAGTGGCTGCCAGTTCAGTGGCGGATCACCTTTAAGGTCGGCTTTCTGACTTATAAAGCCTTACATGGACAGGGACCGGGTTATCTGCAAGACCTCCTTTGTCCCTACTGCCTCTTCAGACCACTCCGCTCTGCTCTGCCGATGAGGGATTGCTGGAGATTCCCAGGGTTTGTTTGGAGCCAGTCCATTTGCTTTCGCAGCTCTCTACCTCATTGAATAAGGGGGCACCTGATTGTGGAAAGTTTTAAATCTGCTCTGAAAACATTTTTATTCTCTCTCTTGCTTTTCCTGACAATTAATATTTGGAGTTCGGTTACTTTAATGGTTTTTAAACTTTTACTGTTTTTAGGTTTTTTTTGTAAAAGCACTTTGATATTTATTGACTTGTGCTTGCAATAAATAAAGATTATTATTATTATTAAAAGTTGGATTCCTCGAGAATTGCATCAAGGACCTATTAGAGTCATTGAGGAATCTTTAAAAATGGCCCTCAGTCATTAGCCTCTGTACACCACTTGAAGCTCATCTGAGTGCATGATTTCCATAGACAATTGGCCTGGCAAGTTGGTAGCCAGAAGGAAGTCCTTAGTGGAGCTCCCTGCAGTGACTGACATGGAAGCATTTATATCTGAACTGGTGAGAGACTCATGTCAGGGACAGCAAGATCAGTGCGAGATGAACTGGTGACTGAGGTCATGGACCTCAATATAGATCTGGTAGTTTGTTCAGATCATAGCACTGTGGGGTTCATGTCTGAGGCTCCCCTGATAGTCTGCCCTCTGAGGAGATGGTCCAGTATTGCCCTTTATGGGGATAGTCCCAATGAGAGTACAGGCGGTACTGGATCTGTCGAGTGTGGAGGCTGCGTGTGTGATTGTAACAAAGGAGACAATGGCAGCCTATAATCAGGCCATCACTGCAGCCTTTGATTCAATCACAACTGTTCATGACCAACCCTTGTCTACTCGGAGACATCCCTGGTTTGATGGTGAACTCAGGGAGTTAAAGACTAGGGGTCAGAGGTTAGAGAGATGCTGGAGGAGATCTGGACTGATGGAGGACAAATTGGCCACAATATCGCATTATAACCTTTATCAGGGGGCAATCTGCCAAAAGAAGGCAGACGTTTTGTCAAGGGAGATTGCTGCAACAAGGAGCAGACCAGCTCTGCTCATCTGCATGGTAGATGGGTTACTACATCCTGCCTGTCTCCGTGTTGGAGAAGCAGGATTAAGCACAAGGTGCAAACAATATGCTCTGTTCTTTGCTGACAAAGTGTCCTCTTATCAGGGCAGAGATCTCCAGCATCAAAGGGGGTACGGGGTTCATTCTGAGACATGCTGGAACATACTTCCTGTACGGGCCGAGTTTGATTCAGTTGGAGTAGAGGAGGTGGTGAAGATTGCCTCGAGGCTGCGACCAACAGTGTGACCTGGACCCAAGTCCAACTCAACTTTTGGTTGATTGTTTGGACCTGATTGAGTCTGTGGTGGCTGAAATTTTCCAGAGTACCCTGAGGAGTGGAGTCTTTCTATTGGCCTTGGAAGAGGCCCTGGTTAGACCACTACTGAAGAAACCCTCTTTAAACCTGGAGTGTCTCAGCAAAAACAAACCTCTCTAGCCTTCCATTTTTAGGGAAAGTTATAGAAAAAGTGGGGGCCATCCAACTCGGGGAATGTGTTACCCCCTCCTCCATTTATGAGGTCTTCCAGTCTGCGTTCCAAGCTGGGCACAGTATGGAGACTGCCCTGGTGAAGGTGCTTAATGATCTCCTAATTGCAAGGGACAAGAGAAAACATGCCATCTTAGTCTTCCTGGACCTCTTGGTGTCATTTGACACCGTGGATCACAAGGTGCTACTTGACAGTCTGTAGTACTGGTGTGGCCTGTCCAGTAATGTCATCAACGGATTCAGGTCATACCTGACAGGCAGAGTGCAGAGAGTGATGATGGTGTTAGCCTCAGCTAATCCATAGTCTCTGTCCTGTGGTGTTCTGCAGGGTTCAGTTTGTCACCCCTGTTGTTCACGGTGTATATGCTGTCATTGGGAGACATTATCAGGCTGTATGAGCTGGGTTTTCACTGCTATGCTGATGATACCCAACGTTATGTGTCCTGTTCACCTGGAAACCAGATTGCAGCCTCTGTATTTAACAACTGCCTAGGACAGATCCAGACTTGGATGACTCATAACTGACTTAGACACAGTCCTGACAAGACTTGGGTAATAGTTGTGGATCCAGGACATCATTACAGTGAGGGGAGGTGGGGGGAGTCCCACTTGCTCCATACACACAGGTTAAGAATCTGGGCATGATTCTCGATGACGGCATAAGACTTGATGTTCAGATGTCCACCGTTGTCAAAAGCAGATTTTACCATCTGAGGAATATCACCCAGATCTGTGCCCTGTTACCATCTGAGGACCTGGCCACACTGGTACATGCTTTTATTACACCTAAAAACAGAAACAGGACAGTAGAAAACAAGCGAGCGGGTGCTCAAACAGGAGGTGCAAACCTCAAAAGTACCAAGCGTTTTTTTAAAAAGTGAGCACACCAGAAAATGAGAAATAAATGCAAAAATACTTTATTGGCATCAGGAACTTACCAGGACCTCTGTGCTTTGGCACAACGCCTTCAAGGGGGGTATGACTGACAAACAAACATCTCAGAATATATACTTTTGATGATGATGTCACAATTGTGAGACACCAAATTCAAAGTTCACACACATTCTAACACATAGTAAGTTACAAAATATAAACAAATTCTCTATATGTGACTAAATCCTTATTCCAGAACTTCATACAATAATATTTTTTGGATTTGGAAGGAAGTGAGAAGTACAGCCTGATACAGGCCACAGGCTGCGATGACGTAGTGTTCACCTAATCAGCAAATGCATGACACATATGGATCCCTCCATAACATTTTCTGACTGCACTGGGTGCAGTACATGAAGCTGGGAGCCAGCACAGCGTCCCAATAGTTCATCATATGCCTTAGAAGACAAGACCACAACAGAGGAATATGTCCAAAATACAAACTGGAAAGAAGTCTGAATAAAGTCAAATGGAGCACTATGAATAGTTTGGGCCTACACTGTGCACAGAGCAACAAAGTATGAGACACAACTCTTCAGTGGAAAGGAGGATCTGACAACATGAGGTGGAGCTGAAGGGTACATCACCCAGGTGGCAAGAGTAGCTTCTCTTTCACAAGAGCAGCTTCTCTTACAGACAGTCCAGCAAATCAGCTGTTAAAGGGAGACTACCAGAAGTGTGGATAAGTGAACCATACCTATGTCCCAGCAACAGTCTTTTTCAAGGTTGTCTGCTATAACTTGTGAAAATGAGCCATCATCAATCTATCGTCCATGGACCCAAATGTCCACTGAGAATGTTTAAACCTCTGTTCTTAATCTTCAACTAACTTAACTCATCACAATACCATGGTGAGGTACAGTGGAAGATCAAAATGTCCATAATGGTCACACTGCAGATTTTCACATCCTTCTCTTTTCCCTCAACACAAACTGTCATCAAGCTCAAAATGTCCATTAATGCCAAGAGTTTGTTATGCTCCAGATTACATTTAGGACTGTAATGAACCAGTTCTCTAAGAGGGTGATTTAAATGCTGGGACATAAGAATGCATGAGATGATGATGATGATCGGAACAAAATAAAGATATCAACCCAGACATTAAAATTTCAAGTCCCCTCAAGAAGACCACGTCCAAGACATAGCCCTGAGGATGGGTTCCAGAAGCAACTGCCAGTGCAAGGCCAAGTGATATCATCAACTGGAGGAACTGTTAAACAAAAAGTGAAGCTTTATCATTGCTTAGGCATATGCAGCCTCCAACACCAAATCTTTGTGGAGGCTTATGACTAGGATATCTGTGAAGCCTGCTAGCTCCTAGCTTTTGCAATCATTTATTCATGTGCCCTATAGACAGGTACATGAGAATGGTCCTGCAACCTGCACCTGAACCACGTTTTATTGCAATTAATTAACTATTTATTTATTTTAGTTTTTGTTTTAGTTTGTGTTGACCGGGTAAGTGCACTAAACAAATTATAAAGACAAAGAACCTCTGTGCACAAACACTAAGGCAAGGGTTACCCCAAAGGGCATTTGGCTGGGAAGCCAAGTTTCAAGAAAATACAAAATCACACATGCCCCCACAATGCAAAGCATCATGGGCTGCATATGCAAATCACCACAGAATGTTATGCTGGTCCAACTTTAAGCAGAATTGCATGGTGCCGTGTAAACAAATTATGTCTATTTTCAGGCACGACTCAGGGAAGGGGGATACAGATGAATGCCAACTGACTTAGAACCAGATTAAGCTGTTGATTATATTTTTAGTGAATGGACTAAATGATCTGGCCATTCCCATTTAACTAAAAGACTGCCTCCATGAATATTGGCACCTGGCAGTACCTGACTAGAATCCAGGGTCCACCAATCTTCACAATCCTAGATGGTGGTCAACTGGAAAATTTCCTCCTTCAGATATGGCTATCTGGCTGGACAGCCATTTTGATTTCTCTGGCAAACTCCTGTATAAGGTCAGTGTGCTTTACAAATTACATAGAAAGACAGGCAAATAATTTAATTAATATAGCACCCCATGCTATATAGTGCCCCATTCCAGAGGCTCCGGTACTGTACATAAATCCATGAAAAGTAATTAACAGAGATTTAAATATCAAATACAATCACATAAATAAACCACATGCAAGTAATCATAATCACTAAAAATCATTATATTTCTTAAAGGTGATAGAAAATTATTTTTACATAGTTAACTCCCCTTCCTTCTTCCTTTCCATGCCCGTTGTGTATTCTGAAATGCTGTGATGATTTTTTGATAAATAAATAACCTTGCTTTGGGGTGCCTCAGATCTACATGGAGTTCCACTCTCCTCACCAGCTACTGCTCTTGATTTTCATATTTCTAAGACATTCTATGACATCACAAACTCCCATTCCATGCTGTTGATCTGAATGGCCTGGAATGGGTGTTTCTGATATCATAGAATGATTAGACAGTATGAACACAGAGAGCAGCAACTGCTGAGGAGAGAGGAATTCAGTGTAGTTAAAAAGGCAACAAAATTAGGTTATTTATTTAACTGAAAATGTTAAAATCCTATCAGAATACTGGGTAGCCAATAAAAGAACAACTAGAGGGCATATAGAGGTGTAAAAACTGTTTCCTATCACCTTTAAATAAGAAATCCTGTATCCTAGTCTCTGCCTGCTGGAAGACTGTGAAAATGATCCTCCCTGCATTAACATGTGGGTATACTGTATGGTCCCACCACAAAATCCACCCTCACCACAGTGGCCTCCTTTCAACTTCTTCTGTCACTCTGTTCTCAACACCTGTCCTCAGACTTAACACTGCTGCCATTTCTTCTCCCTCTTCCACCCAGCTCTTGAGGGAAGGCTCCCCTCTCACAGAGCCCCTTTAATTTTCATATTCTGATATGGATCACTCCCCTGCTATCTCAGCTCCCTTCTCTCTCTTCCCCTGATAGTGTCTACTGCTCTCTCCCTTCGCTCTTACAACTCACAGCCTTTTTCCCTACCCTCTGCTAAAACCTCAGCAAAGCAGTCATACATTTTCTATCAGCTCCAAATTGCTTTAGTCTTGCCTCCCCATCCATTCCTTCTCCTCCAAGTCCTCCCTCAGTTCAGAAATCACTGCTGTGTGACTGCAATTCTCATGTCTGTTCCTGTGCCTGACCCCAGTCTCCCTGCAACATCCTCAACTCACTTACATGCCTTACATATTCTCCGTTCCCAGATTTCATTCTCCACCCTTCAATGGATATTATCCCTCCCTTCTACCGATTCTCTTACTTCCTGTCTGGCCTCCTCCACCTCCCTATCCTGGTACCTTTGTTACTTAGCCCAACCCCTAATTTCTCAAAAAGACATGCATGTTTCCCCTCTTAACCATGTCTCAATCATATCACTGCTCCCATTACTCCACCCTGTCTCACCCATCTCCTGTGAAAGGCACCTGTCTCACAGTGCTTCCCTTATTTTCAGGTTCTGGCATGGATTGCTTGTCTGTTATCTGAGCTCCCTTATCACCTGCCCCAGACTGTGTTTTCTGCCCCCTTTCCTCCAATCTTCTAACTCATAGTCTTTCATCCTACCTACCCTCTGTTAAAGCATCAGTACTGTGTCTTATGTTTCTTACAGAATTCCTTTTCTCTGGTCTAACCCCTCCTTCTGTTCCTTCTCCAAGTCCTCCCTCCATTCAAAAATCTGTGCTCTCATGCCACTGCTCATATCTACTTTACCTGACCCCTTTCTCTGAGAGTTCCTCAACTGACTCTCACTCTTTATATATTCTCCTCTCCCAGATTTCAAACTCCACTCTCCATTGATACCACCCTGCCCGTCCTTTTATTGATTCTCTTACTTTCTGTATGCCTCTTCTTCCTCCCTAACCTTGTAACTCTAGCAGCTAGTGCAGCTCCCAGTCTCCAAAATACATATATACTGCTGGACCCTTTCTAATCCCCACTTCACTAAGTCGGTACAACCAAGGTGCATAGCCAGGAGGTAAGAGTGGAGCAGTGTGCATCCTTGCAGCACTAGGTAGACTAACCCTCCCTTATGGTTGCATCCCTGCTCGCTCCTATGCTAGAGTGAATAGATTGAAGCATTAGATGTGGGCGGGCCCAGTGGCACTGAAGGCTGAGGCATCTGCCTTACCTTGCCCTGCACAGGTGACCCAGCTTCGACAGCAAACTCAGGGTGCAGATCGTCCAGGGAATAGAGGATCGAGCATCCTGAGGACTGCTCTCCCCTCCTGGGGGAGCAGTGGATCCTTGGCATGAAGTGGCTCCTAGTGGAACTAGGGAAGGCCACAGCAAGAGGGGGGCAGTCAGGAAGGGTGGAAGCATGGCAGATGTTCTGTGGGTGGGAGCAGGAGCATACCCACCATGTGCTGGATGTCAATACTTGACCACTTCTCCGGGGGTAAGAACAAGGAAACACCCTGTCACCCCCGAGAGGATGCTAACAGGCCCTGCAGTCAGCCCCCCACACCCATAGCTGGATTCTGACCAGTCTGGACCTCTGAATAATCCTCCTCCTCACCCAGCCTGCTGACTAGATTTCATGGAGCACCAAGGTAAGGATGCACTGGCCCTGCCTCAGGGGGTAGAAGCCGGGGGGGTCAGCTACAAGCTGAGGGGTAGGTAAGTGCTCTGTAGGGAGGCCTGATCTGGGAGGGTCTCAGGCTGGGCAGGAGAAAGACTGGCTGACAGTGGCCATGTCCACTGGAGATCTCAAAAGGCCAGTGAACATAGGAGAAAATTAAAAAAAATAAGGCATTGGATGCCCTTCCAAGGGCAGGATGACTGAGCTAGCCTATCCATGTAATAAATGTACAGAGGTGCCAGCCAGAATGCAATGCAGTAATACTGTAGTATATCACAAAATGCTGCAGTACACACCAGGGAAGAGAAATTCAATGGCAATTAAACCCTTTTGTCATGCAGTATTCTATGACAGGTCACTTATTAATAATTACTGCATTACATCGTGATTGGCTACACTGTATTTTGAAGAATGAGGACAACTTAAAAAGCGAGATGTTAAAGATATTATCAGCTTCTAGCCTTCTGCCAGAAGCATGCATTTTTCTATCATTATTCTTACTTTTATCATTACTTCTTCTTTTACTTATCTCTGGGAATATTGACCCTAACCCAGGTCCACCTCTGACCTGCACCAATAATAACTCAAGAGCTGGGGCTCTCACCTTAGCAAGCATCAACGTCTGCAGCCTCCTTAAAAAATGCTATATTCTCACAGCATGGGTCACCCAACATAATCCTGATGTCTTATCTGTGACTAAGACATGGCTGACCCCTAGGATTCCCGACAATGCCATTTCAATACCAGGGTACTTCCTCTTCTGACTGGATAGGCTTGCAAGGAAAGGTGGCGGCTGCACCATCTATCTCAAAGAGTCCCTAATAGGGCACACCCTTGACCTGCCCAGCTGTGAGACTGATATACAGATACTTCCTGTCAAGATACTCTTTGGTGCCCACAATAAGGCTCCGACTGTTGCCTTGGTGTACATACCTCCCAAGTCCAAGTCACTGAGCCCTAATGCCATTCTTAACTGCACTAACAACCTGAAATACAACTCTGAGGTCATAATGCCGAGTGACATTAATACAGACTGACTATCGTCCAACGCAAACAACTATAAAGATGCCTGGGCCGCAGTAAACTTCTCACAGCTGGTCCAGTCACCCACAAGATCTAACTATAAGACAGGGACCAGTACACTGATGGATTGGGTGCTCACAAACCGCCCTGACCATATCACACGTACTCACGTCCTTTCTGACACCATAAGCGACCACTCCCCCATTCTGTGTGTGTGGTTGAACAAATTTATCAAGCCCCTGGGAAAAATCATTAACAGTAGGGTACTTGCAAGATTTGTTACATGTCGATACTGCCTCAGACATGGATTCCGCTCTAGAATTTTTTATCTCAAGCTTCAATGCTGCCTGTGATGTATATGCCCCCTTCAAGAAGAGGAAAATCAGAGGAACTGACACCCCATGGATCACATATGACCTCCTACAAAAAATGAAGTTACAGGACCATCTGTGGTATCAGGCTAGAGCTTCTGGCAGGCCCGTAGACACCCAGGCATATAAAACTTCCAGGAATACCTGCAGCTGGGCCATACAGTCTGCAAAAGCAAACTACAATAGATGCGCACTTGGCAACCCCTGAAAAGATGGAAGGAAATTTTGGAACAACCTTAAGGAACTCACGGGAAAAGAATCTAGGACCGTGCCCCCTATGCTTAGATGGTGCCTTAACCCTAGACCCCACCACTACTGCAAACACCTTCAACTCAGCTTTCACCGACCTCAGCCAAGTACTTCCTTCAGACTTCTTCGACATCTCTACCAGCGCGGAAACCAATGCCAAACCTCATACAGAGCACGCACATCTTCCTTTCCATTTCAAATCTGTGACAGAAAGAGAAGCCAAAAAATACCTACTTAAAGTACTCGGGAGATCCAGAACTAGCGGAGGCTCACTAGATCTGAAGCTCATTGCCCTTACACTTGACGAAGTCCTGACTCCACATACCAAGATTATCAGCTAGTCCTTCTTGATCTCCCAGTCCCCCCATTTATGGAAGCTAGCCCAGGTGACCCCTATTCATAAAAGCGGTGACCGGTCCCACCACGAGAATTACAAGCTCATCTCTATTCTCCGCCCTTATCTAAAGCTCTTGGGGAAAAAAAAAAAAAACATTGTTGCAGACCAGCTGGGAGAGTATTTGGAGAAATGCAATCTGCAATTGTTATATTTATTATGTTGAGTGTTGAATGTTTTGTATTTTTTGTAAAGGTTACCATTTGTGAAGGAGTTTTTTACTCAATTGGTTTTTACCTTAAATAAACAAAACAAACAATCTCCACACCAACGTGGTTTTCGAAAAGGACACAGCACTACTACCATGCTGCTTTAATTCATAAGCTATATCCACCAAGCCTTGGACCAAGGCCAACTCGTCGGTGTCACCTACACTGACCTATCCAAGGTGTTTAATACGGTCAATCACCCATTACTGCTTGATCAGCTAACCATGTTTGGTCTATCAGCAAACACCCTAAGATGGTTTAACAGTTACTTTATTGGCTGGTCACTGCAGGTAAGAACAGGAGACACCCCTTCATCCAAACTTCCTGTTTGCTGCGGGGTACCCCAAGGGTCAATTCTGGGACCATTACTTTTCAGCACCTTCCTCAACAACCTCCCCATGCACTGCCCAGTGCAAATCCTCCTGTATGCCGACTAGACAGTTATGTACTCTAAGAACTCAAACCCCATCCAGCTGGAGAACCAGCTTCAGGCAAGCTTCACTGCAGTGGTGGCTTGGTTCATCACACAGAAGCTTGTGCTCAACTCCAAACAAAAGAAGACTATGCTCTTCCATGGCATGCACAACAAACACAAAATCACTCAGCTGATTGTCAATAACAGATCAGGAGTTA
This sequence comes from Neoceratodus forsteri, assembly GCA_016271365.2. Lineage (NCBI taxonomy): Eukaryota > Metazoa > Chordata > Ceratodontiformes > Ceratodontidae > Neoceratodus > Neoceratodus forsteri. The sequence goes on from CM057454.1 coordinate 1,164,038,759, forward strand.
TTCTGGAGCAGACAAACACCTTTAAATATATTGGTGTAACTCTGGATAGTACACCACCCTATTCAGCCCATATTAACCATGTTGCCAAATCCGTAAATATCCATATTGGGCTTCTCTATAAACATAAGCACTGCCTTACTGCTGAAGTCCTGAAGCTTGCAATCCAAAGCTCAATTTTCTCCATAATAGACTGGGCTGGTGATATATGGCGCTGCCTCTAATACTGTCCTAAAGTGAATATCACTTGCCCTTAACAAGGCCTGCTGACTTCTAACTGAAGCTGCCCTACGGACTCACACTTGTGACCTCTACGAGCAGGCAAATTGGCTGCAACTCAAGGGTAGGATATGCTACCACTCCTACCTTGTAGTAAAGAAGGCCACCCATGTTCTTCTACCCTCTGGGGTTAATCTCCTTAGCCCTTCCAGCAATACTCACCCCACCAGAAGTGCTGATGGCTCAACTCTCCAAGTCTCTTGATGTCAGACTTGGCAAGGGCAACGGTTGTTCGCAATCAAAACTCAAACTGTTTAACTCACTGTACAATTAAATCACTAATGCAACCTCACTTGGCTTTTTTAAATGCAAACTCCGCGAGTCACTTGCAGCCCATGCCTCCTGTGACTATTTCATATAATCCTGGGGACATCACTGCTACTGGTTCACCTAGACCATGGGCTCCCACCTTAAGTTCTCTATACCTCTTTCCACCAATCTGACAAGGCCTGCTAGCTGCTCCTCTTGTTACACCAGTAGCCCTACCGTTCCCAGTTAAGTTCTCCATACCTTTTCCTAATCTCCTCACCACCCCTCCCTTCTATTTCACAAGGCCTGATGTCTGCTCCTCCATCTGTACTGGTATAGCCACTGTGTTATAGTATCTACCTTCTCCAATTCACTAAAATACCACCAACAGATTAATCTGGTTCAAGGTCAGTTGGCATTCATCTGTGTCCCCCCCCCCAGGTCATGCCTGAAAATAGGCAGGATTTGTCTAGTGTACGTACCCAGTTAACAAAAAATTAAATAAATAAATATACTACCCTGCATTACTCCCCTAGCACCTGACCACTTTAACCTGTACCCACCTCCTGCTGTCTCAGCACTCACTCTTGTGTCTTATGATTGCCAATTCATCTATGTTTTATGATGTATTGTAGTATTTTGAAGTATTATACTGTGCATCTCCTACACATTGTGTTTTAATGTACCTTGACGTGGAACCTGTGTAAAAGAGCCTTTGGCTCAAAGGTATTAATCTGAGAATCTCAAGTAAAATTATCTTTGTTACAATTTCTTATATTCTGAATCTTGCAACAGCTGAAACTGCACCCTATAATGTTAAGCAGGGATATGGAATAGTTTACTGTGAACACAAAATATTAAGTAAGACAGTTAGTGCATGCTACTCCTTTCAAATTTTATAATTTATTATACAATTTATTGTTTGTCAGAACACTTTGGAGCATTCACCTCCACTTTCTCCCATCAAAGGGGTGAGGCAGGAAAAGATGTGAATCTGCGATTCCCTTAGCAGAAGACCAGCAACTTAGCTATCAAGATGCTGCAGTAAATCCAAATTTTTTTAAACAAAAATGGGCCTAGGAGAACAGTGAAGGGATAGAGGGTGCAAATGACTGGAGTGGGATGTTGGCAGCTACAGACTAGCCCAGGCCACCAGGGAGGCCTAGAGTTTTTAGAAACATAGAAACAAATGATGGCAGAAAAAGACCAGCAGTCCATCCAGTCTGCTGAGTTCCATATCTAACTCTGGGACCTATGGTCCATCCAAGGTCCTAGCCCTCCACCTTCTCTCCCCTTCACAAGTCTGTTGCCCTTAGTGACTACTATACCATATACTCTGTCCTAGCCATGCTTGAAACTATCAACTATTTTTGTGTCCATCACTTCAACTGGTAGACTGTTCCATGGCTCCACCGCCCTTTCTATAAATAATGCTTCCTCATGTTCCTCCTAAATCTTCCTCCTGCCAGTTTCCACTCATGCCTTCGTGACCTTGAACTAGCATTCAAGATAAATTGTTCCTCACAGTTCACCTTGTCTAATCCTTTTAGGGACTTGAAGGTCTCTATCATTTCTCCCCTCTCCCGTCTGGTTTCCAGTAAGTACATGCTCAGTGCCTTGAGGCGCTCCTCGTAAAACCTGCCCTGTTGGCCCTCAATTTCTAGTGAGTACGTGTTTAGTGCCTCAGGGTGCTTCTCATAAGACCTGCTCTGTAGGCCCTAAATAATTGTTGTTACCCTGCACTGCACCAGGTACCACTCTGTCCCTTAGTCTTCCTGAGGAGGGGGCTCAAGAACTGAACACAGTACTTCTGGTCTGGTCTCACTAAAAATCTGTTAAGGGGTAGTATTACCTCTTTCCTTCTGCCATCAACACCCATCCTGATACACCCCAGCATCCTACAGTATTTGCCTTACCATAGGCCTTGTTACACTGGCTTGATTGCTTGAGGGTGTCATTAATGATAACTCCTAGGTCACATTCCTCAGCCATAGTATTTAGTCTCACCCCACCCATCCAGTACTCTCTCCCGTGGTTCTTATTCCCTAGATATTTTACTTTGTATTTTTAGCACTGAATTTCACTACACTTTTTTGGCATTGAATTTAAGCTGCCAAACCTTAGACCACTCCTCAAGCTTTTTACAAGTGACCCTGCATTTCTGCAATTCTCTCATTGCTATTTACCCTCTCATAGAGCTTAGTGTCTTCTGCAAAGAGACACAACGTGCTCTGGGTACCTTCTCCAGTGTTGCTGATGAACATATCGAAGAAGACCAGGCCCTGGATAGATCCTTGTGGCACCCCGCCCATGACCTCCCTCCTTTCTGATTTTACCTCGTTGACCACAAATTTCCATTGCCTACCCTTTAGTCAGTTTTCTACCCAATTAACTATGTCCTCCCCAATGCCCCTGTCTTGTGGAGTGCTGCAGGGCTCGATCCTGTCGCCGATGCTGTTCGCAGTGAACATGCTGCCCCTGGGCAAGATAATTCAACAGTACAGTGTGGAGTTTCACTGCTATGAGGATGATATCTAGTTGTACTTGTCTTTTGCCTCCAGAACATCAGGAGCAGTTGATGTGCTTAACAACTGTTTGGCTAAAATTAATGACTGGATGACTTCCAGCTGGCTGAGACTTAACCTGGCGAAGACGGAGGTGCTGGTGATCAAGCCTGGTCATGGGCATGATGGGTTACCACTTGGGGATAACTCAGGGCTTTTCGTGGGTTCTGCTCCAAAGGTGGCTGCCCCAAGGGTGTAGAATCTGGGTGTGATCCTTGACAACAGATTGACTTTTGAAGATCAGGTGTCATCTGTTGTCAGTAGCATATTCTATTATCTGCAGAACATTTCCCAGATTAAGCCCTTCATTCCATCTGAGGACCTGCCGACACTAGTGCATGCTTTTGTGAACTCCAGACTGGACTACTGCAACTCTCTATACTGCAGGATCATGGGGGGGACCCTCCGTAGACTGCAGCTAGAGCAGAACACGGCAGCCCAATTGCTGACGGGCCTCTCGAGGTCCGGTCATGTGACTCCGGTCCTGCGGGCTCTGCACTGGCTGCCATTGAGGTGGAGGGTCCTGTTCAAGGTGGGTCTTCTCAGGCTGGGTCCTGGTTACCTGTCAGAACTCCTGAAACTGTTGTACTCTGCTCACTCCCCCCGCTTCTCTTTGAGGGGCCTCCTGGATGTTCCCAGGGTTCGTCTCAAGACCCCTGGAGATTGGGCATTTAGTGTCTCTGGGCCGACCCTGTGGAATTTGTTACCACCTTCTCTCCGGGAGGCTCCCTCAGTTGAGATGTTCAAGCAGAGGCTGAAGGCCCATTTTATAAGCGCAATAAGGCACTCCGAGGTGTGGGTTATGGCCTGATAAAAGCACTTTCCAGGTGCTAAAGGCACTCAGCGCAAGCGCCTCGTGCCTCATAATGCACCTGGGGCATGCTCTTATCAGGCCATAACCCTCACCTCATCGTGTCTTATTGCTGGCTTAAGCAATAGGCTAAGCAGCACAGGTAGTATACAGGTATTTTGAAAAACGTTTAACAATAAGCTAAGCATTACAGGTATTACACATGGTGGTCCTGGTAGGATCATAGAGGTTTTTACACTCACAGCATGATGAAAAACATACAGTAGCAAGAATATTGCAGTAGTAGTCCTAAAAATACGATTTAGAAAGTAAAACAAAAATAGATAAATAAAAATGTGGTAAAATACTGACAAGTGCAGGGGGATATTGGGCAGGGGAATGGTAAGATTGTGAACAGTAAGGATAATAGCAGGTCAGGATAAGGAAAGGTAGGGTATAGGATAGGAGCCACCAAGGAGAGAGAGAGAGAGAGAGAGAGAGAGCGCGAGGGATGACTGCAGGGGGCTAGCATCAGGAGAGATAGCTGGGATAGGCTGTACTGCAAGGGGAGTATTGTGGAGAAAAGGTAACAGCTTCGGGGTAGGCAGGATACCCAGAGAACTAAGGAGGTTTGAAACAGGAGCATTGGTTGGTGGAGAAGAGATGCTGGCAGAGTGCTTTTTTAAAAGCACTGTGTGTAGGAGCTAGCTGGACATCCAGAAGGAGTGAGTTCCATAACTGAGGTGCATGGTGGGCAAAGGCTCTAGAGACTTTGGTGGTACTGCATTTGGGGATGCATAGCAAGGATTTGTCAGCCAAGTGTAGGCTGTAGTTGGAGGTCTGGTAGGTGAGTAGCTCGGCCAGAGTTGTTGGGGTATGAGATCTCATGATGTTGTCAACAGTGGAACCGAGGGAGTAAAGTCTAGTATTGTTGGGGGTTCAGCCAGTTTAGATCTGAGTAGTAGACAATGGTGTTTTAGACTGTAGGAGGCTGAGGCGAACCTGCAGATGTTGTTGTATGCGACATCCTATCTTTGAAGATTTGATTTTGGTAAAGGAGCATAAGTGGCCACTCCATAGGTCAGAGTAGGTAGGAGTATGCCCCGAGCTATAGCCACTCTAGCAGTAGGGATTAGCATGTGGCTGGTTCGGTAAGACATGCCGAGCTTGGAATTGACTGATTTGCACACGTTGATGATGTGGAGTTCAAAATTTAGAGCTTGGTCAAGGGTGACCCCAAGGTATTTAAATGACATTACAGGAGTTATGCGTGAACCATCTAAGCAGGAGACCCTGAACTTATCTTGGAATGTCTTGAGTTTAGGGAGGATCCTGAATAGCATGCACTGTGTTTTTGCCTCATTTAGAACAAGTTTGTGGCCCCGTAGCCAGGCTTGTGTGTGCTGGAAATTGGAGATGAGACATAGGTTGATATCGAACACATCTTTTGCACTGGCATACATGACTATGTCATCCGCATACAGTAGAGATGAGGTGTCAAGAAGATTAGTACTGAAGCTGTTGATAAAAACTGAGAAGAGAAGTGGCCCCAGGATTGAGCCTTGGAGAACTCCAATATGCACTGTCTTTAGGTCAGAGCATGTAGAACTGAATTTACTGGTTGGGGCCCAATTTGACAGGTAACTGTTAAACTAACTGACGATATTAGGAGCAAATCCCATAGAGTGGAGTGTGTTGAGGAGAAGTGGGTGGTCTACCAGTTCAAAGGCTTTCAACATATCAATGAAAACCACTCCCATGAGAAGCCCTGAATCCATGGCAGTGAGGGTGTCTGTAGGAATATTGAGTAAGTAAAAGTAAAGTAAAACTTTATTTAAAAAGAGCCTTTCCAAAACCAATGCGCTGCACAATCAATAAAATGAGAACACAAACAATTTAAAACAAATAATAACATTCGTAAGCAGTTAGATATTTTAAAAATCACCAGGAAAAGCCAGATAAAACAAGCAGGTTTTGAACTCTCTGATTTAAAACTTGAGACGGTTAGGCATTCCCTTAACCAGCGAGGTAGAGAATTCCACAGGGTAGGGGTAGCAGAAGAAAAAGCATGTGCACCCAATGTTTTTAACTGAACCCTGGGAATCTCGAACAATCCCTCGTCATGGATCAGAGTGGTGGGAGGGAGGCAGTAGGGAGTTAGGAGATCTTGCAGGTACCAGGGTCCCTGTTCATGCAGGGCTTTGCAAGCCAGTAAACCGACCTTAAAGGTGATCCACCACTGTATAGGCAGGCAGTGCAGTTCACGTAGCACAGGCATAACAGAAACATAGAATTTGACGGCACCGCTTGGCCCACCCAGTCTGCCCATTTCCCTACCTAATGGATAAGCTGCAGATCCTAGCTAACCAACAGCCTACTTCTTCCTACCTCCACCCCCTAGAATTGCCTTATGCCTGTCCCATGCATTGCTGAATTCCACCACTGTATTTGACTCCACAACCTCCTCAGGAAGGCTGTTCCATGCATCTGAAATCCAGGGACCCACTCCCAGGCTGGCTAACAACAACAAAAATGGAAAGGGACCTGGGAGTAGTCATATCAGATGACCTAAAGGTGAGCAAGCAATATGAGAGGGCAGTAAGGAGGACTGACGGGATACTGGGATGTATAGGGAGAGGCATTATTAGTAGAAAACAGGAAGTTGTTATCCCTCTGTATTAACAGCTGGTGAGACCCCATCTAGAGTACTGCATGCAGTTCTGGAGACCCAGTCTCCACAAAGACAGACAGGATGGAGGCAGTCCAGAGCAGGGCAACTAAAATGGTGCAAGGTGTGCACCAGAAGACATATCAAGAGAGACTTAGGGAGCTCGGGGGGGGGGGCATGATAGAAACTTTCAAGTACCTCAAGGGAATTAACAAAGTCCAAGAGGATAGCATCTTTTAGAAAAAGAGGTGTGCAAGAATAGGGAGGCACAATTTGAAGCTAGAGGGGAGACAGCTCAGAGGTAATGTGAGGAAGTATTTTTTTCACTGAGAGGGTTGTGGATGCATGGAACAGCCCGACTAGTCCTCAATGTGCTAGTCAAAAGCCTGGCTGCTGCATTCTGCACTAGCTGCAGGTGACATATATCAACCCCCAGAAGCTCTAGGTAGAGCGCATTGCAGTAATCAAGGCGGGTGGTCACAAAGGCGTAGACTAATGTAGGAAGGTCAGCCGGAGGAACCAGGTGTTTCACCCAGGCAATATTCCTCAGATGAAAAAAAGAGGGTTTGACAACAACAGACACCTGATATTTCAGGGTCAAACCACTGTCAAAAATAATGCCCAGGTTAGGCCCCTGGTCTGAGGTTGTGAGCTGGACATCATTGAGCCATAGGCCCGAAGCCTGCCCAGCCCCACCTGGGGACAACCAGGGTCCATGATCAACATCTCGGTCTTATCCGGATTCAACCTCAGCCAGCTGGTGCTCATCCAGATCTTGATCTTGGCAAGACAGTTGTTAAACACAGAGAATGCATCATCCTGTCCAGGCATAAAGGGCATATACAATTGGGCATCATCTGCGTAGCGGTGAAAACCCAAACTGTATCACCAGAGCGTCTGGGATTTGGTGCCCTACAAATAAACCATGTAGGACAGTTGTGGTGCTGTGACCTTTCTGAAAGCCATGTTGTGCAGCAGTTAGGAGATCATTGTCTCAGAGGAATTCAGTGGTCTGTGTGACAACTAGCTTTTCCAATATTTTGCTTAAAACTGACAGGATGGCTATGGGCCTGTATAATTAGAGGGGTCTTTAGGGTAGCCTTTTTTGAGGACAGGGGTGACTCACTATATTCCAAATGTCCGGGACTCTGCTATAACATAAGGAGAGTGTAAAACGTCTACCAGGGGTCCGGCAATGAGAGGTGTGGCAATTTTTGGCAGCCTGGGCTCGATACCATCTGATCCAGTGACTGTTCTGTTCGAGATCTTTCTGAGGAGTTTTGTGACCTCCCTAACAGTAATAGCCCTAAAGCGAAAGGAGGGTATTTTTGATGCTTGGTGGGAGGGAGTTGAAGGACCCAGTTGATCTGAGGCAGGGAAAGCAGATATGTATTTGGTCAAGTCTGTAACTTGGCCATTAAAGAAATTAGCAATGGTCTGAGGGTTGTTGCAGTTGGGCAACATTTAGTACCATGTCATTTGGGGTAGGGGAAAGGTTAGATCCCAGGGACGTTTTTATGTGGGACCAGAATTTTTTAGGATTCTCTGATGTACTGGTTAATAAGCTTTTGCAATAGGAGCTTTAGCTTCCCTGATCTCCTTCTTGCATGTATTTCTAAACATCCTGTAGTTGTTTTGGTTTTCCTGTAGGCCAGAGGACTTGCACCGGCATCAGCTTTTATCGCACTGTTTTATTTTGTGGATCTTTTTTTTAGCCAACAGGTAGTCTTCCCTTTGACGCGACGTGTTATCAGAGGGATGCAAGTGTCCTAAATGGCTTATGTCTTGTTTTTAATTCTTGTTAGGCACTCAGAGCCACCAGGATTGGACGCCCTAGAAATAAAACTACCTTGCCTTAACTGCACCCAGATCCTCAATCTTCCTCAGCAAGCATTTGTGGGGCACCAACTCAAAAGCCTTGCTTAATTCAAAATACAGCAAACCCAAGGTGTGGCCCCTACCCAATTCCCTTATAACTGAATCAAAGAAAACTATCAGTTTTGTCTGACAGGACCCTGCAGCCATGAAGCTATGCTGTTTACTATCCTGGAGACCACTGCTTACCAGGTAGTCTATAAGGCCTTCTTTTATCTACTTCTGTACACTGAATGTCAGTGACAGGTCAGTAGGTCTTGTTCCTTGTCGGCCCCTACTCTTATGGAGCAGAATGATCTCTGGCCCTTTGGAACCACCTCCATCCTTAGTGAGCAGTTAAATAGTCCTCACAGGGGTTCAGCTAGTTCTGCTGCCAGTTCCCTGAGCATCCACAGATAGAACCCATTTGGTCTGGGAGCCTTATGTATCGATAGGACTGCCAGTCCTTCCTTGACCATGTCACTTGTAAATATTGTCTGCTTCATTTTCAGGATCCCCTTATCAGCCACTCGTATAGCACTGTCAGGCAAGGCCCTGCCTCCCTGGTGAAAACTGAGCAAAAACAGTCATTAAGGAAGGCAGCCTTTTGCCCATCCCCTTCTATTATCCTACCCCCCTACCCCAATAGCCTAACAGCACAATTAATTCGACTGAAGTGTTTTACTGCCCCACAACTTCAACATCCCCTTTCTGGAAAATAAACTGCTGGTTACTGACACTGAAGTCCAGTTTGGTTTTGGCTCACTTCTAAAGTACATGAAGAGCTTGTGTTTCAATGTCAGTTTTCTTCTGTTTCTTGCAGATATCCTACAAATCAGGTTGAGGCTATTCCTGGGTTGTTTGAGGCTGTGCCCCTGTGGAGGTAACTCAGCTATGGTCAATATAATGTATCACACCCATGAGCAAACAAGATGTTAAATCACAGTTCACTGATCCTCTATGAAGACACTGGTTTCAACATAATCTTTATCTGGAACTAGAGAAAATATATCTAGTATCTTTGTTTGTAAAGGCAGTAAAGTAAGTCTGCAAAGGGAAACGAGCAATTTTGACTTCTTTTTATCTTTCTTATCTTTCAACCTAAATCAACAATTGTCGCCTGTTTTTCAGAGCCTCCAATCTTGGTTCTCCACCAATTACCAAATCTAAAACCTATCTAAGACCCAGGCAATGTTATTTGGTTCCTCCAGACATGTACCGACTCTGGCCCCTAAGCTTCTGGTCCACGGATGTGATGGGTCTCCTGTCTCTAACACATCATCTTTCAAATACCTAGGGGTAGTGCTTGGCCCGGCACTCTATTTCACTGTGCATATCAATGAGGTCTGTCGCTCAGTTAATGCCAAGATTGGTGTGGCCTACAGAGTACATCATTCTCTTACTCTGGCCACCAGGACTGCTGTTGCGCAAGGTGTGTTACTACCACAACTGCTTTATGCTGTCCCTGTCCTTTCTCACGCCGATGCCGTTGTTCTCCGTAGATGGGATGTTACGTACAACAACATCTGCAGATTCGCATTATCTGTCCCACATCTGACCCACCACTGCAGACTTTACTCTGCACTAAATTGGCTGCCTCCCAATTCCCTTAGATCACATGCTCTTGGTTGTTTTATTGACTCTAACATGAACACCATGCCCTGCGGCTCTGGGTGCTATGCCTACTCCTGTCTCGCATTCTCGTGCCCTCAGGTCCCCGCCTACTTTCCCTTGCTTGTTCAGCACTGTCAAACCAAAATGGGTGAGCAGAGCTTTCTATTTCTGCCCATGGTTCTGGAACTCTCTCCCCCCCCCATGTGAAGAACTCCTCATCCCACCTAGCTTTTAAGCATGCTCTTTTTTCCTACCTTAATGCCCCTGACTTCTGTGACTGCACTTAGGTCCTGTGGGGCCTGCCGCTTACCCATCTCTGTTTTACTACTGAGTATGTGTGCCTAGCTGTCTCCTTCAATTTACATAGAACTTTTGACTTGTGCTCTGTAATGTTTTTTGCAACAATTGTATTACTGCTCTAACCTGTTTGTATTCTTGCTATTTCTTTGCTTCGTTTTTATGCTGTCTGTATGGGTTATTCTTACTGGTATCTCACCCTTGTACATCATTGTTGTCTTTACTGCATTTACTGTAACTATACTCTCCTGGGTCGTGCCTGAAAATGGGCAGGCTTCTTGCCTAGCGCACCTACTCGGTCATCAAAAGCTAAATAAATAAACCATTTTAGAAAAAAACATACATGCCATCTACTTACTGTTGGGAGTGTCTTCATGATGATCCTCCTGCTGCTGAGTTTCTTCCTCCTTTACATCATCGATGGGGAGTTCCTCATCCCTCTCAAACAGCAATAACAAGTGCTCCTTTGGGATATTGTACCCTGCACATTCATTACAAAAACAGAAACCAGGTAATAAAACAATTATATATGATCAAAGCTAGACATTTGACTTTTATTTGCTTTACCAGGATGTGAGCTGGGCCAATGTCCCATTTTCAGCTACGCCAGGAGCGTAATAATGTTTCCTTTTTGACAAGGAAGTAGGGAGAAGATGAAACAGCCAAATTCATATTTAATAGGGTTCTCTTATGGCTGTATAGTCAGAATCTGTCAGCCTGTGAGACAGGAAGTAAAGTTAAAGCACACCCATGTACCCACCCCCTCTAGCCTAACTACTCCTCCATTGTCCTTTTTTCCCTTATGTACCTTAAAAAAACAATTATCACCACCTTTTGCTCTCTCAGTAATCCATAGCCCCTTGTCTGCCTTTTCCATCCTGACCTCCAACCCTTGTCTATTTGTGTTTAGCCTGATAATTGTGCCAGACTTCTTCCACCTCGTTTCTCTTGTACTCAGAGAAGACCTTTTCTTTTTGTTCTCCCAGCTGCCCTCATACCCTATAAGAACCAGATCAGCCTTTTGCATTTGTTCCTTTTGCCAACCTTCCTTGTACAAAATTCCCCAGGCGAATCAGTAAATAATCAATAATGTTTTGTGAAGGTCAGTCATCACTCGGCAAGGGCAGGTAGTGAAACACCCGACCTTCAAGGCTACTGGCGGGAACCTATGAACTACCCAACATTACCCTATAAATACCCAAATGAAAAATGAGTTTGGGTCAGATAGTTACCACCTGATTCATTCTATGATCAGATTACCCTACCCTGACTATAACAGAAAAAAATATCACTTTCCCTGGTGGTGTAGCAGACCGCCACCCCCCCCCAATCCCCAATCTGCCATTTAAAAAAGTCACCTTCCCTGGTGGTCTAGGGGAACCCCCTCCCTATTGCCAATCTGCTCTCACCACTTACCCTGGTGGTCTAGCTGACAATCCCTCCTCATCCCAGATATGCTTGTACTAAAATATGTCATTTTCCCTGGTGGCATAGTTGCCCCCCCTCCCTATTGTCAATCTGCCCATATTAATAATCAATATCACCTTCCCTGGTGGCCTAGTGGCCTCCCACTCCCCCACCTTACAGGCATTGCCCACCTCCCCATCCCCAAGCTGGCAATTGGCCCTGTCCTCCAATCTCCACAACAGCAGGCCACTGGCAGTATGTCAATGAATGAACATGTACTTGTAGAAGTACTTTACATGCTCATTCTTTACCCTGAAAGGTGACAGCTCACAATCAGCAGCCAACTGTGGTGGAGAGATAAGGGCTGTCCCCATCGCTGGTTTGGGGTCACGATGGGAGAGAGGGAATGGCGGGGTGGTACTCTTCTGCTGTCATGTCAGTAAATGAGCTTATACTTATTCAGGTATGTGCTCATTCATTGACCAGACAGTTCAGTTAGTGGCCGGCCATGGTGGCGAGTAGAGGGCTGTGCTGGTCACCAGCTCGGGGATGGGACGGGAGAGTGGGGTTGTGGGGCACTGCCTGCTCGACTAGAGAGGTGGGGGTCATTTCATTCATTTCATTCTTTATTTTGAACCAGAAAGTGAACTGAGCACAGCCCTTTTTCAGTCACACCTGACATTTAACATATAACAAAAACACAAACAGTACAGTATAGATTAAGTTACATTACAAATACAAGTACAGAAATTAGAAATGTCATAATGTTCTCTCAGCAACCCTCTTAAAGTGCTTTAAATTATGTGCTGTCTTGATTACTGCTGTAAAACCATTTAGTAAGGTGGGACCATACCAAGTAAAAGAATGCTTACTTATGCCAGTTTTATAGAATTAGGGTAAAACAGCATGTCTATACCATTTCTTGGTAAGCAAAGTGCCTGATGTTTGATAAATTTCTTAAACATTTTGTTAATGTGCTTTAATAGATCCTCTAAGCAAATACAGCAGTGAGGTATACTATTCTCTGCAAAGGAGGCAACATTATCAATCTGTTGTATGACAGGCAATGATGAGTCCTGGGGGGGGTCTCAAACCAAACCTACAAATACTATTCAAAATAATTTGATACTTTGAAATGAATGTACTCCCTCGGTTTACAAACGTAACTGCCCCATTGTCTAAAATTGGAATTAGTATTTGTTTTGCTATTATTGTTCTAGCCTCATCAGTTAAAGCATTGATATTTCTGGATGAGAAACCTAATTTCTGATTTATTTTATTGCTAATCATATCTAAATTTCCAATTAAATTGAGGGTATGTTCCACATACACACCTAAATACTTAAAGTTACCCCAGAAATCTCACTCTCATTGCTACCCAGGATGCACATATGTTCCTCCTCTCCGGCCAACCTCTGTACGGTCCGAAACTGCATTACCTTTGTTTTTGTTTTTCATTTAGTTGCAATTTATTCTAAATTAGCCACTCGGTCAGCTTTATGTAATCTTCCTGATGTTGTCCTCGTATTAGATCCACAGAGAGGCCAGAGCTGAAGAACACTATGTGATCTGTATATAAAATACATTCTGTATTCACAAATTCTTCAGGCAAATCATTTATAAAAATGGAGAACAATAGAGGTCCCAGTACTGATCCCTGGGGAACCCCTGTCCTCACCTGTTGTGGTTTTGACAGACAGTCACCTGTATTTACCTTTTGTATACACAAACCCAGATAACTTGATAAGAGTTGGAGTGAAACTCAGCAGAACGAGGCAGGCAATTGGAACTAGAAGATAAGTACTTTCTCTGTGCTGTTTGTTTTCTTTTAGGATTGAGGTAGCATTTCATGAGATAGCAATGTATGCTGTGTGATTAAAACAGTGTAATTTCCAAACAAATGATTCTGTCCTGGCTGCGAGGAGGGAGGGCATTTAACTGAGGGAGTGAGGGAGAGGTTGAGAAATACACAGAAGGGGGAGAGGTGATCACATGACTTGGACCAGGGCCAAGCTGGAAGACAGGAAAGAGCCTTACTGGGAGGGATGCATATTTCCTGTACAGACATGGGGAGTCCAAGGTGGAGGAAGGGTTCCATGGAGTGGGGAAGGACCAGGTTAAGGAAGGAGAGGATGAGCAGGAGCAGTCAAACAGGGCAGGAGATGGGAAGACTTTTATGTTGCCAAGGATGTGGAGCAGCCATATTCCTGGGAGTGGTTTTGAGGTTAACGGGAAACTCCTATCGAGTCCTTCAGTACAGCAGTGGCTGCAGAAATGCCTGATTAGGTTTTTCAACATAAAAGAACATTTTTTTTTACTACCTGGTGCCCTTAAATTTTAATCAAAAAGATCCGCTCGCTTGCTAATGGCGACAGACCCCCAGGCTGACATCGCATAACCCTCGGTGATTTCTGCATGATGAGTTATGTATAATGAGAGCTACCAACAAATGGCAGATGTTGGTAGCCCTCATTAGCATAACCTTCACGGTGGAGGTCACCAGAGGTGCCCGAGATAACCACCTGGGGGTCTGTCGCCATTATGGAGCAAGCGGATCTTTTTCATTAAAATTCTGGGGCACCAGGTAGTAAAAAAATTGTATTTTATGTTGAAAGCCCTAATTGGGCATTTCTGTAGCCACTGCTGCACTGAAGGACTCAATAGGAGTTTCACTGTAAGGTGTTGTAGGGTGTGTTGGCAGGTGAGCCAGCTCAGGCAGGAAATAGGGTGGTTGAGGAGGGAACTGGAGGCATGGAGGAGGCAGAATGGGGGGGGGGGAGACACAGCCAGGAGGGAAAATTAATGAGGCATCTAAAGAGCTCAAACAGGCAAAAATAAGGGGGAACTAGGTGGGACAGCAGGAGGGCTGCACAAGTGGGTGCAGCCATGGGAAGGAAGTGATAACTGGAGGAGGGTCAGGTACAGGGGCATCACTAAGACTACATCAGAGCAAAGATATCTGGGAAGGGGGACTAGACTCATTCAAGGAAAGATTAGCACTGCAAACAGATTCTCAGTGTTGGCTACTCTGGAAGACCAGGTAGCAGAAAGGAGGGAAGTTACAGTGAAGAAGCAGAGAGAGGATGCTACAGGGGAAAGGCTACACAGCATGAAGGCAGTAGGCAGTACACCAAGAAGACATAGTGGCAGGGGGACTCAGCGAGGTGATGCAGTCTCTCCGGAGGGCAGTAAGGGGCAAGGAGACAGGAGGACAAGGGAAGTGGCAGGCAGCCCAGGGAAGGCTAAGGATAGAGAGAGGAGGGAAGTCAGAGTGGGGAAGGGCCACATTTTAGGGAAGACACAGGGAAGTAATAGCAGAGGAGTTGAAAGCGTGGTGGATAGAGCAACAAGTAAGTGCAACGGGGAGGTTCCACAGATGGAAAATAGTTTGGAGGTGGAGCTGGAGGTCAGTACCCCGGTCATATTTGCGAGGGGGGAGAGGACAGGGCAAAGGTTAGAGGAGGCAAAGGGGAGGTGGGATGGGGGGATGAGAGGGCCCCGCAAGTTGGGGGGAGCAGGGGAGTGAAGGGCAACAAGAGGGTGAGCAGGATAAGCATCAGAGAGTCATAATTCTAGGGGATTCTATACTTTAAGGATATAAGATGGGGGAAGAGGTGCCAGAAAAAGTAACTGTAACCCCCTTGTTCCCAGGGGTTACTAGAATCCCATTAGAATCAGTGGCAGGCAGGGAGAGGCAGCTAGTGAAATGCCAGTTAAGTGGATTTCACAGTGTCACACTCAGTTTTTCAGTCTCAGCAGAGCAGGAGTGATGATGTCATCTTGGAACTGTCGCAGCAGCATAAGCCACACCGAGCTAGCTACAGGGAGATAGCTTTAGAATGTTCAGTTAGAGTGTAGTGAGTCTGCAGTTGGAGTCAGTGGAGGAGGTTGCAGGTAGTGCAACTCCTCTCTTCAGCTCTGTCAGAGAGCTACCAGTAGTGTTTTTGTTTGTTTCTCACCCTAACGTGAGCCAGTACAGCCTAGTGGTGAAGTGGTGGAAACCAAGCCAAGTGGTTTTCACAGTGCCCCATCCCAGGAGGGATGGGGTGGATTCCAGGATTCAGGGGCAATCCCCTGGTCCAATTCTGGACTGTGTTGAAACTGCCTGAGATTCAACTGCTCTGTGAGTACCTGTGACATTTGTGTGTGTAACCCCTGGGCGGCACCGCCCCCAGTGTTACACCCCTGCCTACTACCCCGAACACAGGCTAAGGGGGTTGGGTTCACTAACTTATAAAACCTTTGTGCAGTGCCTCCACTCAGGGTACTTTACGTGGGTGAGAGGGTACTGGGTGTAGCCCCCTGAGCTGCTACACCACCCACAATGACCAGTTACCTTCCCCAGACATGCCCCAATACACAGTTCCCCACATTTCCACATGTAACCCCTAGATGGCGCTATCCCAGGGGCTACTACCCCTGCCTGATTTGCCACTAACAGGTTGAGGGGCCTGGATCCAATGGCGGGTGCCTCCACCCAGAGGTCAGGGTTTGCAGTAGTTAAACTTACTTGGTCACAGCCCTCTGGGACACTGCAACCCCCTTTCTTCCCACTAGTGGCCCACATAATATATCAGAATTACCTTCACAGTATACACTTACCCCCAGGGCTGGTTCAGGCACTAGGACCTCCTGTAAAATAAGATACAGTGCAACAATCACAGTACAATACTTTAACATAGACAAATACCTCAGGCAGTATAACTTTTCAAAAACAAGCAGCTCTGATTTATTTAGGGGAATATAACAAGGACAGTGAAATCAGGTTAATTAGCTTATCATTTTACTCATCTACCTATGGCTTTGTGCACAGGCCTATCCCTACCAGTTACTGTCCTGGGTACCTAAGCCTAGTGGCTAGTCCAAACCGTGGCAGCTGGTAGGGGCCCTTTCCCACAGAGAAAAGAAAAATTAGTTTAAACAGTCAGCAGTACAGTGATTCCATTTGGATTCAATGTGGCAATTCAACAGGAGCGACCCTGAATTAGTACTCACGACCTCCAAACAAGATAGGGTCCTTCAATGTCAGCAGGGCTACTCTTGAGCTCCACGAGACTCTCACACATTTATATGGCAAACTGCAACAGGCAAAAGTCCTTTAATGGCAGCAGGATTCACTTGAGGTACACAAGCCTCTTCACACATTTATATGGTAAAACAGAAGTACTATACCAGGCAGGCTGCTTCTCTATCCCGATCGCAATTACTGCACAATACCGGAGAACACACAGCAGATTCAGTTCCTGACAGACCGAGTGCAATTCTGCAATTTCTCCAGTCTTCTACAGGGTGAGCCTGGTTTCTATTCTTCAGATATCCTTTGATTCTCTTCACAGGACGGATTCAGTCCTAACAAGCAGTTATACAAGCTGCAGACCGGAACTCTGGGCCTTACACACGTTTCCCGACTAAAACTGCACACTGAAAAAGCACAGGGCTCCTTCCTTCTTCACTGCCAAAGCTCAACTGAAACTCCAACAGACAAAACCGGCACTTCCTTTGAGTTCCTCCCAGTTCTTGACTGGATTGGCTGTCACTCACAATAGACTGCTCCTGTTGGTCCAAAAAGGCGCCAAGTCTAAACTACATCTCCCAGAGTCACTGCCCATACAATCCTCTTGTGGCTGGCTCAGATTATGAGTCCAAGTTCTGATTCGTCCAAGGCACCATTTAGAGCTAGCTTACCCCACACTGATTGGTCCAGTTCAGCAGTTCAAAACTAGAATGGGAACTAGGCAAACACAGTTCTGACTGCAAAGAAAGATGTTAGACAAACTGTATTTTCATTATTACTCTAAATGATTTCTGGCAAACAGTTACACCCTCAGATAGGTTCCTTTGCACTCCTAGTGACTGCAAAATGGAGTGAATTGGCAGCAGTTCGAAAGTGGTACTCAAACAGAGAAGCACACAGTCCCCCCATACAAACTAATTATGTCTGTAAGCAGACAGCTCTTAAAGAGACAGTACCAGAGGCTCTAAAACACTCACTGATAAATGGCTTAAATGCCAAACACCATTCAGGCTTGGAGCATTCAAGCAAGCTCCTGGAAGTCTTTTGGGAACCCCCATTTGCAGGGGGTTACACCTTCCTGGTTTGGGAAAGCTTGATCTGCGTCAAGCAAGTACCCTCATAAGTTTTAACTGCAACCATATGCATTTGCATTAGGCTCACACATGTAATCGCTAGTCAGTATATCATTTACCAAGAACACATTTCTGAAACATTGCAGTACGTACTCTTTACATAGTATTACACATTGTACCATAACTCAAGTTAT
This sequence comes from Neoceratodus forsteri, assembly GCA_016271365.2. Taxonomy (NCBI): domain Eukaryota; kingdom Metazoa; phylum Chordata; order Ceratodontiformes; family Ceratodontidae; genus Neoceratodus; species Neoceratodus forsteri. The sequence goes on from CM057454.1 coordinate 1,164,056,759, forward strand.
TACCTCTTGTACATGAAACCTGAAGAGAGGGGGCCTTCCTATCAGTTACCTTGGGGCTGGACGGGCAAGGGCACCATACTTAGAGGGCAACACAAGTAACTTGAGTTAGCACTGACGCTCAGTTTGGGCAATGAGCTCGGGACACATACACCTTTATGGACAACATTGAGAGGCAAGTCCACAGGCCTCCCAAGTGAATCATAACTGAGGTGCACCACAGGCTTTACAGCTCGACCAGTCTTTCTAGGGGAACTGTTACAGTCTCTGCACTCTGAGCCTCATTTTCAGCATTGTCCTCACTTGTCAGGGGGTCTCCATGGGGGTAGAGAGGCTAGTACTTGGGGCACTTCAGCTCCAGGAGTTACAGTTTCCGGAGTCCACAACATTTGGCTCACATGGAGAGCTTGGACACTGGCAGTGGACTGTCAGGGCACTCAAAATACTCTTCTGGTTCTGGTGTATCACCAGTCTGCCCCAATCCATCATTTTCCTCCCCTGAAAGCTCAAACAGTTCAACCATGCACAATGATTCCATTTCATCTGATCTGATGCTTTGCACTTCACTTTCTGGGAGCATTGGCTTCAGGGATGAAGCTGGGGGCTTAGACAGTCCAGAAGGCCCAGCTTTGTCTCCAGTATTGACTAGGGGATTGCCCAGAAACAATTGACTCAGTTCGTAAGAAGGATAGTATTCAAAGTCACTCTCACTTTCTTCTGATATGGACTGACAGTCATGCTCAACTGGGACTTGTGGAGGGGAACACTTTAACTTTGCTTCTGTAGGTGCAGACTTTCTTGATCTTTTCTTAGCAGCAGCTCTAGTCACTGGTCCAGAGGGGGCATCTTCTAGGGACTCAGACTCAATTAAGATGTGTCCAATGGGCAGTAAATGATTTCTATGCATTGTTTTACATCTTTTGAATTATTCTCAGGCCTTACTTTGTACACTGGCAGATCATCTAGTTTGCCACTACAATGTGAGGGAGATGGTGCCATCTGTCAGCAATCTTGTGCTTGCCATGCAGTCCCAGATTTCTTAGCAATACCCGATCTCCCTCCTGGAGTTCCTGTGCTTTCACCTTTTTATCATACCTTTCTTTGTTGGCCAGATTTCTTTTGGCAGCCATGGTTTGAGCCAGTTGGTACGCATGAGTTAGCTGGGCCTTTAACTTTTGCACATACTGTAAATAGTTGTCAGCTTGAAACCCATCAGGAGAGACCCCAAAACACACATCTACCGGTAGTCGAGCTTCTCTTCCAAACATCAGGCGGTGGGGGAGAACCCAGGCATCACTTTGGTGCAGTTATAAGCATGTACCAGGGTGCTAATTTGTTGGCTCCATCTAGGTTTGTCCTTTGGGTGCAGGGTGCCTAGCATATCTAGCAAAATGCGGTTGAAACGTTCAGGCTGAGGGTCCCCCTGGGGGTGGTAAGGAGTGGTTCTGGACTTTCGCACTCCCCACAGAGAAAGCATCTCTTTGATCAGACGACTCTCAAAGTCTCTCTCTTGATCAGAATGGATTCTTTGTGGAGCCCCATAGTGAACAAAAAAGTTTTCTACAAGTACTTTGGCCACAGTGGATGCTTTCTGGTCTTTGGTGGGGAAAGCTTGGGCATATCTCGTGAAATGGTCAGTGACCACCAGCACATTACTGATATTTCTTTGATCTGACTCAAACTCAGAAAATCAATACAGACCAGCTCCATGGGTGCACTGGTGGTGATGTTAACAGGGGCAGCCCTCTGGGGCAAAGCTTCCTCTGTAAGCAGCGATCATAAGTTCGAATGTGTTGCTCCACATCAGCCCCCATCTTAGGCCAATAGAATCTGATCTCACCAAGTCAAGTGTTCTGTCTATACCAAGGTGCCCCATGTGGTTGTGCAAGGACATCAGTACTGAGTCTCAAAGGCAGTGGGCAGGACTAGTTGTTGTTTGTCTACTTGTCCCCTCTGTCTACCGCTTTCTGTGTATAACAGTTTATTGATCAGTTTCAACTTAGGACCTTCTTTGTATAACAGTGCAGTTCTCAAATCAGTGGAACGTATTTGACACATCTTTTCCTGCATAGAGGGCTTCTAAAGCCGATTTGATCATGGGATCATGGATTGAGCCCGTCAAGACTGTCATTGTCCAGCTGAGGCAGTGCACCAATGTCTATTGCAGAAAAGTGGCACAAGCAGCAGGTATGCAATTCTCAGAGGGTCCTAGCTATCCACTATGCAGTCCACTCGTTCCGGGACATTTGTTCCTCCCTGTCAAACTTCTCCGCAGAGTTCGAATGTCAGGTTCTGCCAATCGGACCCAATCATTCTGGGGAACAGGCCTCCGGGAGAGAGCATCAGCATCTATGTGGTTCAGACCTGCTCGGTATTCGAGAGCATAGTCATATGTAGATAATGCAGAAAGCCACCTGTGGCCAGTGGCATCCAACTTGAGCTGAGGTCTGCACATAGGTCAAAGGATTATTGTCAGTTTTTACTAGTATTTTAGCCTCACAAGTACTCATGGAATTGGTCAACACAGCTCACTCAAAGCTAGAACTCTAACTTATGTACAGGATAGTTCTTTTCGGATGGGGTCAGGCTTTCACTGGCAAAGGCCACTGGTCTCAGGCCATTCTCGTGTTTGGTACAACACAGCTCCCAACCCTTGCAAGCTAGCATCAGTGTGCAGACGTAAGGTTTTCTTGGATCGGCACAGGCCAGCACTGGAGCATGGGTAAGTTGATATATGATCTCATGAAAAGCAGTCTCACAATCAGGAGTCCAGCGGCCCCAAAATCTACTCCGATGAAAATACACTCTTTCAGTCTTGAGGGACACTGACTTTGGTATTTTTTGTGGGTTGGGGATACCTTGAGTAAGGTTAGCAAAGGGCGGATCGCCTTGAATAGTCCTTGATGAAACGTTGATAATAACCACAGAATCCCAGGAATCTTTGCAGTTCTTTAGATTTTTGGGCTGTGGCCAGTGGTCAAGGCCTCAACTTTACTTGGGTGGTCTCTATTCCTCAGTGGATACTATTGTACCACATACTTTACTGATGTTTGAAAGAATTGACACTTATCAATGGACAGTTTAAGGCCAAAGTCCTCCAGTCGGTCCAATACCTTAAATAATCTGCTCTCATGTTCCTCCAGTGAGCTGCCAAACACAATAACATCATCTAGGTATACCAGGCATCTAGTAAGTTCATGTCCCCACTGCACGCTCCATCAATCGTTGAAAAGTGGCTGGGGCACCTGAAATCCCTTGAGGCATCCTCATGAATTCATAAAGCCAAGCGACAGATAAAGGCTGTTCTTCACGGGTCCTCTGGGGCCATCGGGATCTGGTAGTACCCACTGCGGAGATCCAACACAGAGAACCACTTGCTCCCGCTTAGGCAGTCCAAAGTATCCTGAATGCGGGGCATTGTGTACTGATCAGGGATAGTCCGCACGTTTAAGGTGCGATAATCCACACACATCCTTACTGTCCCATTCTTTTTCCTCACTACTACAATGGGGAAGCATAAGGGCTTCTGGATCTTGTATTACACCAGCAGCTAACATCTCTGCAGATGCCGCCTCACATCATCTATGTCAGCAGGTGCCAGAGGCCGAGACCGCCATGAAATGGTCTTTTCGTCATGCAGCCGGATATTGTGCTCAGCTCCTCGCACGCATCCTCCGTCCCATTCCTTTAAAGAAAACACCTGGTCTCTCTGGGCAAGCTTCTCACTGATCCTCACTTTCCATTCAGCTGGCAATGGGGAGTCGCTAAATCAAACAAGTCAGGCGTTCTGTCATTCTTCCTTGAACTCTTGCTGCTGGGTAGCACTGCAGTGTCTGCACAATGCACATTAGCCAGGATGCAACTCTATTTACTCGAATGTCTCTTTCAGACACATTATGAACTTGGACCATTACCCTTCTGGCATAAGCATGGGCTCTAGCGGGCAAAATATTAGGCTTGACCAGCAGTCCTCTGGCAATTTTCCATCACCTGGTGCATCCAACATTAATATTTTATTCTTAACATCCTTTCTGATACGGACCTCTCCTGTAAGGTACACTGGGCATTTGGCGCCAGGATCAGAGAGCTCAGGATCCTTCTTCTATACAATTCACCCTGTTCCTCTGGTTCTCATTTTTCAGCATCTCTCTGTGCCTCATAGGCCTTCTTAATTAAAGCCGGAACTCTAAAGCTCTACTAGTCTTTGACCCCTGTTTTTCATAACATAACTGTGCCAGCCTTCCGAACATATGAGCATTTGTTCCAATCAACAAAGGGACACCATCATACAGTCCAGTGGGGGACACACTAAGGCTAGGGTCTCTACTTGTTCGGCCACTCCAGCCACGGAGGTGGGGAAGACAGCCAAATTCGGATGTACCCAGAATAGGGTAGGCCTTCACTTAACCCCCATACATGCAGTCCTTCTAATGGTTGTGAGGGTATGTCTGACAAATGCTTCTGATACCAATCTTGAAACATAATTGTCACTTGGGAGCCACTGTCTAATACAGCTCTTGTAGACACTCCATTCACCTTTACAGTGGTCTCCATGGAGGGACCCACTATTCTGGACCAGTCTGGAGAGGCGGTAGTGGGGGCCTGGGCAACTGACCTTGCCACAAAAGGACATGAGTTAGCATTTTTGGTGCCCTCACTGGGATCATTTTGTGCACCTCTTAACCACTGATTTGTTCTCTGAAGCTCTCCTTGTAGCCTATATGCAACTTTGTCAGTGTCTTTTGGAGACCGGCATTCCCTTTTCATGTGCCCATCCTTCCCACAATTATAGCAAAACATACTTTTTGGAGTTTGAGCTGGGCGAGGCGCCACACTGGGAGCCAGGGCGGGGGTATTACTAACTGAAAACCTTGGGGCCATCTCTGTCTGCGGCGTGATAAGCATTTGGAGACATCTCGTCGCTTCTCCACTTCCATGGTCAAGGAATCAAGTTCGAGCTGTTATCAGTAGGAGATACATGGGTGGGTACTCTCACCCCACAGCAGATGCAGTTGGATATAGGCCAGGGCCTGACTTGCAGGCGTGGCCTTCATAAAGGGACTGTTTTTTAATTCCCGGATCTCTCTCAACAGTTCGCCTCCCATTGTGGCATATCTTTTTCCTTGTCAGAGCACTCAGACTGCCAACCTCTGCCCCTGAACTTCACTTGATGGGCCACCTCAGTCACTCGGGTCGTAGCTGCAGCTATTGGTGCAGGTCCCTCCCAAGGTCGCCTTTTCTCAACTCCCGAATTTCCTCATTAACTCATCATAGGAGGGTGGGGATTCCAGTCGATTTGCCAGGTGAACTGAAGCAACAGCAGTTCTGAGAAGGGGCAGACTTATGATTCTGTCCAGTCTGGTTCGGGTCCAGTTCAATCGCTGGCAAACTACCCTTTCTGAGGCATTCTTGCAACAATTTTTCCAGCCGAGATACATACACAGACAACAACTCCCCTTGGTACTGTTGTGCATTTTCACTTTCCACCATAGGTCCTCATCAGAATCTGGGCTCCCATACATTCTCCAAGGCCTCAAGATAGGCCTGTGCAGTCGCCTAGGGTTACTGGCCTGCTTAGCACGGATGGTAGCCAGGACAGGACCTCGGAGGCTTCACTAACCCGCCTGCCAAGCTTCCGAGCATTGCCATTCTAGCACTTGGGGCAATATAGTCTATCCAGGTCTCCCAGTCATCCTCCCCTTGGGGTGGGGAGGGTGCCAGAGAAGATCCTCAACCTTCGTAAGAGTCGTGGACTAATGGCAGGTGCAGAAATTGAGTCTGCATTGGTTCAGCCACCATTACGGGTACCTGCAGCGGGAGAGGGTGTTGGGGAGGAACACCTCAGGTGGCAAGAATAGCTTCTTCAAGTCCTCCACAGTTTTCCCTTCTCCCAGCAACCATTTAGCAAATTTCTCCTCAAAAGTTTCAGATAGTGGTGGGGCTCATTCCCCCGGTCTTTACTGTCCTTAGTTATCACTCTCCAAGCAGTGAGGGCTCCCTCTGGGGTAATAGTCTGTGGCACTTTGGAGCTATCTATGGGATCCTTAAACTCTACTAGGGCCAGAAAAGTGTAGGTGAGCAGATTAGCATGTCGACACCACCACCACAGGGTTTTGTAAACCTTCCACCTTGAAAGTACTCCTGTACAATGTCCGTATTGATACCAAGGGGATGTCCAGTATAAGCATAGCATTTTGGGGGTCTATCTCTCCCAGTACACCACTCCACCAGCCGGTGCACAGCCACTTCTGTCGGGGTACCCATATTTTTCTTAACAGTGGTTCGTAAATATGGCCACTAGAGGACACACAATCCCAGCGGTGAGCCTCCAAGATGTAACCCCTAGATGGCGCTATCCCAGGGGCTACTACCCCGCCTGATTTGCCACTAACAGATTGAGGGGCTGGATCCAATGGCGTGTGCCTCCACCCAGAGGTCAGGGTTTGCAATAGTTAAACTTACTTGGTCACAGCCCTCTGGGACACTGCAACCCCCCTTTCTTCCCACTAGTGGCCTACATAATATATCAGAATTGATTTCACAGTATACACTTACCCCCAGGGCTGGTTCAGGCACTGGGACCTCCTGTAAAATAAGATACAGTGCAACAATCACAGTACAATACTTTAACATAGACAAATACCTCAGGCAGTATAACTTTGCTGAAACAAGCAGCTCTGATTTATTTAGGGGGAATATAACAAGGACAGGGGGAAATCAGGTTAATTAGCTTATCATTTTACTCATCTACCTATGGCTCTGTGCACAGGCCTATCCCTACCAGTTACTGTCCCTGGGTACCCAAGCCCTACTGGCTAGTCCAAACCGTGGCAGCTGGTAGGGGCCCTTTCCCACAGAGAAAAGAAAAATTAGTTTAAACAGTCAGCAGTACAGTGATTCCATTTGGATTCAATGCGGCAATTCAACAGGGAGCGACCCTGAATTAGTACTCACGACCTCCAAACAAGATAGGGTACTTCAATGTCAGCAGGGCTACTCTTTGAGCTCCACGAGACCTCTATACATTTATATGGCAAACTGCAACAGGCAAAAGTCCTTTAATGGCAGCAGGATTCACTTGAGGTACACAAGTTTCTTCACATTTATATGGTAAAACAGAAAGTACTATACCAGGCAGGCTGCTTCTCTATCCCGATCGCAATTACTGCACAATACCCGGAGAACACACAGCAGATTCAGTTCCTGACAGACCGAGTGCAATTCCGAAATTTCTCCAGTCTTCACAGGGTGAGCCTGGTTTCTATTCTTCAGATATCCTTTGATTCTCTTCACAGGACGGATTCAGTCCTAACAAGCAGTTATACAAGCTGCAGACCGAACTCTGGGCCTTACACACGCTTTCCGACTAAAACTGCACACTAAAAAGCACAGGGCTCCTTCCTTCTTCACTGCCAAAGCTCAACTGAAACTCCAACAGACAAACCGGCACTTCCTTTGAGTTCCTCCCAGTTCTTGACTGGATTGGCTGTCACTCACAATAGACTGCTCCTGTTGGTCCAAAAGGCGCCAAGTCTAAACTATATCTCCCAGAGTCACTGCCCATACAATCCTCTTGTGGCTGGCTCAGATTATGAGTCCAAGTTCTGATTCGTCCAAGGCACCATTTTAGAGCTAGCTTACCCCACACTGATTGGTCCAGTTCAGCAGTTCAAAACTAGAATGGGGAACTAGGCAAACACAGTTCTGACTGCAAAGAAAGCAAGTTAGACAAACTGTATTTTCATTATTACTCTAAATGATTTCTGGCAAACAGTTACACCCTTCAGATAGGTTCCTTTGCACTCCTAGTGACTGCAAAATGGAGTGAATTGGCAGCAGTTCGAGTGGTACTCAAACAGAGAAGCACACAGTCCCCCCCATACAAACTAATTATGTCTGCAAGCAGACAGCTCTTAAAGAGACAGTACCAGAGGCTCTAAAAACACTCACTGATAAATGGCTTAAACGCCAAACACCATTCAGGCTTGGAGCATTCAAGCAAGCTCCTGGAAGTCTTTTGGGAACCCCCATTTGCAGGGGGGTTACACACATTTTTAATTAAAGACTCTCTCTAATAATGTGCTCACACAGGATTTCAAACAACAACAACAAGATATTTATTTTGGGGGGAATAAAGGAGCTAGGAAAGGGAAACAGGAGGAGTAGAGGTTATCTTACCATATTTAGACATGTACAGATGTTATTTAGATTTTTTGCTGGTAAACCCTCCAGCTGGGTGGCTACATATTAAAGGCAGACATAAATCACATTTTACCATTCGACTTAAGACACCCAGAGCCCTGGCTATCTAGCTGCTGATTAATCAGATGTTAAACATAATTATTAATATTACCCACACTGGTACCAGTCCCAGATACAGCAGAAACCCCGCAATCTCATACCATACTGGTTAAACAGATACCGCAGTCCTAGATGTTGCAGGCCTGATGAAATTGCAGCTGGTCGAGGTGGCTGGCTATTAATTTGAGGGTGGGGGCAACTTGGAAACAGATTTTTGTAGAGCAGCAAATTACTATTTATAACCACAGCAGGGATTGCCCTGCACTTTAGCAGACAAAGCAGGGATTGCCCTGCACTTGCAGACTTCCGAACATTCCAGAATAAACTATGTGGGTCTTACATCCAGAACATTCAGCACAATATTTGGAAGTCCCATCCAAAGCAGTAAAAGTGATGCTTCTGTCAAGCATCCTAAATGCAGTTTAAACACAGTCACATCCAGTACTTTATATACCAAAAGGCATCCATCCAGAATTAGTTGGCAACAACACTTTTATCAAGCATCCCATACTTTAGTCACAGGCAGTCACATCCAGTACATTCTATATACCAAGAACATTATCCACAAGTGGAGTCCTATCCAGCACATCTAGCCATTTAACACTTATACCAAGCGCTCTTAGATGAAATTCAGTGCAGACACAGTACATTCTCTTACGGTATCTTAGACATTATTATGCTCTAGGGCCTCCTGTCTCATGAAGTGGCAAGCGCATCTTGGCAGACAGCTCCACGATAGCCAGACTCTAACCCATAGCTACACATTTATATGATTCAGTAAGCCCAGCATCTTGCTGCATCTGTAACTTAGCCATATGGGCCACAGACGAGATGAATCCATTACTTGAACTAGGCAGTCTCTTATGGGGTTAGTAGCCCAGACTGATGACTTCAATACTTCACACTTAACAGCACACATTCCTTAATGGGGTGTGGTGCCCCCAAGATTACTTGCTTAACTTCTCCCTCACACCGGGGGGTACGAGGGTACTCACTCAGGTCCTCCACGGGTCTCATCCGCAATCGAAGGCATCTTGAAGACTTCTTCAGCTCTCTCACTGCTGAGGTACTTGGTCAGCACTCTCAGCACTGCATGATGTCATCTGGTCTGCTCAGCACTCTCACCACTGCTGGACATCTGATTCTTCGGTCCACATCTTTCCCCGACGTGGGAGGGAAGGCTAGCCTCTGGAGGACAGTACTGGCAACCTCCAGACTAGCTGTTGCAGAAAGCACAATTACTGTAACTAGTTAACTGTTAACTGAAGAAAATAACAAATGCCCTCTAAAGACTGAAAGGGATTGAATTAAGTGGCCCAGGCCTGATGGCACGGCTAGAGCCTGAGCCCCTCCCCCATAGGGGGCTCCCAGCAGGCTGGAGCCTGCTCTGCTGCTCTCTCAGCTCTGCATCTCTGAATGAATCTCCCAGACAAACTGGCAACATTGTCTCTTTACAGAGCTCCTAGCTCGACTCCTGATTGGTAGCAGGGATGGGGTGACATATCTCCAAGTTGCTGAAGAACCTGTCAATCAGAACACTCGAGGCACAATTGGGTTGTGGAATTTGTGCCAAAAATAATGTCCCTGTAAGCCCCCATAAGCACTTAGGTGCTTTCCCATGAGATGCAGTGAATGTCCCACAAGTCCTGGCTTTCTGTTGCTGCAATTCCAATTGGCTGTACTGCTGGCAATTGCTGCTTAACCCACTGTCCCTTATAGCAGATTAGATACAATCCTGAATAATGTCCTGGTGCAGCCAGAAAGAAGTAATTATTTGCCCCAAATGCCACACAGTTCTATAGCTTAAAGGCTGCACTTGTAGTCGCTGCACAGATACAGAATGTGGCTCCTTTACTTTTTCTGTCGCTACTGCGCTTTTGCAAGCTCCCCCTGCAGCAGCTGACAGACTGACAGAGTCCCACAATACTGGAATTGCCAAGGAAACAGTATTAGTTTTAACTTTAAACACTTTTTCCCACATGTACAACATATTCCCAATAAGCAGCAACAGTTCCATTATTTAAAACATTTTAATTTTTTTACTTTTCGGCTGGAGCTAAACATAGCTACCCTGGAGGCAGCCAGAAAAATTAGAAGCCAAGTCAGGAGAAGGACAGAACAAAACAGGTTAAGGTAAACCCAGACTGGCATTTCTAGGAACCCCATTTGCAAGGGGGTTACATGTGGAAAAGCCCTCAGGCACCTGTATTCCTTTGTGGTAGCTTTTCTCTGACAAAGGAATCCTGTCACCTAGACTGTTTTCCGTTTAAAAGTGTCTGCTAAAGTTGGGGTCTAGTGAAGAGACAGTACCAAGTCCACAACTTTTAACTTTCTGACACCTCAGAGGTGTGTAATGTATGTTAAGTGTGAAAGACATTTCAAGATAGCATCTACAAGTTTTCTGTGAGGGTGTTATTAACTAGATGAATGGCTGAGTATAAACTTGGAAACAAAAGGTGGGACACCCCCCATCTGGAGTAACCAGTTTACCTCTCCGAATTCAGTTTAGGCACCTGTGTTTTCATTCAGTGCATTTGGCCAGTGCCTGAAGAAAATAGTTTACCCAGATGTGGGTTGGAATCTCTGTGAGCCTATATGTGCTCTTTGGTGGTCGAGGGTGCCATCAGTAATTCCTCATGAAATATGGGAAAGTCTCCTAGTACTCGCTGTGTGTGCTTAGTCAAGGGACGTGTACCAGTAACTGGCCATGTGTGCCAGTCTCCTAATTCAGAACCAGAGAGTTTGCTGTGTTTGTGTTCTTTATGCCTATGCTAAATGGGAATTCAGGAAGTCTGTAACTCAATAATCTGCATTACCAGTAGGAGTAGCCCTGTGGGGGTCCAGCTTCACTTTGTGACTATTCTCTGTGTATGTGAATAAAAGCCACACTCGAGAATCCCAACCTGGTTTGGACAGTATTGTTATTGCTTCCACTGTCTGGATTTACTTGGGTGCCCCTGACCGGAAGTAGAAACCTAGCATAATTGTGAGCAAACATTTTCTCCCAGGGACACAGGTTGCTGGCCATGGTAAATGGTCTCACCAGGTACATGCCAGGTAGTTGCCACACTTGGTTTGCCTATCTGTGTACGGCAGGCTTGGAAGGAAATGTACTGTAAACTGTTATGTAAACGCCCATCCCTCTCTTTGGCACCATATGGTGAGAGGAGCAGCCCTGCTAGTTAGACAAGGGATCTGTTGGGGGGGTTGCAAAAATGGAGGCACTGCTGTCGATGTGTTTTGAATTTGGGAGAAAAGAAGAGATGTTTGCTCAGGTTGTTGCTAGTGTTTTGTCTGTCTGGCAGTTGGTAGCCCAAAATCGGGAGCTTTGCACATAAGGAGTTTGCCCAGAGAAGTGCAATCCATATGTGCCGCTGTGTGCCTGTTGTTCATATGCTGCTGTGATTGTGCCAACGTTTACCAAAGAGCTGTAAGCCAGACTGTGTGTGCCCCTTGTCCTGCATCAGAAAGAACATTTGCCAGCTTTAATTTTCAAGTTTGGAGAGAAAAAAGTATTGTGAACAGTGGGAAACAAAGAGACAATCGTGCCCTGAAAGTTTCAGATGCTTGCTGTGTGAACTGGGGGAAATTACTACAGAAATAGCCAAGAAAAATGGTTCAAAATGGTGCTCCCGCCGTGACGTTACAGTTGAAAGAAAAAAAGTTGTTTTGCAGTTTACATTTTGCCTGCTCGACAATTGCCATGAAGGAGAAGAGCACGAGAAGAAAGAAAGGCTCATTTGCATGGCATCGAGTGATTGGTGAGACTGCAATCAGTCCCGCCCCCTAGCCAGCTTCAGAGTGCTACCCAGTGTTCGAGAGGGAGAGAGCGAATGGTGTGCAAGCTGGCTTGCCAGGAGAATCGTTGCGGTGACTGTGAACATTCCAAAAGTTAAAACAACGAACTTTTCTGTGATAAATCAGGCTCAACCCATATTCCAATCGACTGGGGAGAAAGTGTGGTGTTCATAGGGACAATCGGTGGGATCGCCAGCCCGTTTCAACCCAGAGGTCTTCCAGGATCGGCTTTAGGCCGAGAATTTCCATCAAAATGTCAGCAACTGATTCAGTGAGTACCATTCAGCAAAACTGAGCTCAAACTATGTGCGATTTTTCAAAAGTCAGCTGGATCTGTGTGTAAACAGTGTGATTGTTTTGCAAAGATGGACTGTGGAAGTAATCAAACCTAAGCAAGAATTCTGAGCAATAGACTGTGAGCATGTATTATGGATTCAGCAACAGTGTAATTTTCTGAGCAACTAGAGAGACTGTAAGTTGTATGAGAGGCTGCAACAAACAGGCAATCCTGTTCAAGAAATACTGTGGCTTTAGTGACTTTAAGCAAGTAAAACTGATTGAAAGATAATGTAAAGCCCTAGAAAATCATATAGATGTGTTGAGGAAGAAAAGCAGCGCAGTCAGTACAGTTTGAGTAAAATAAATCAGAACTAGTGAAACCACTGGTTACACTTTTTAATAAATCATGGGATGATGGTGTGGTACCCGAGGACTGGAGGAAGCCAGATGTGATTCCCCTTCACAAAAGTGGGACCAAGACAGAGGCAGGAAACTACAGACCTGTCAGTCTGACCTCTGTGGTATGGAAAGTGATGGAGTCACTTCTGAAGGAAAGAATAGTTGAGTACCTAGAGGCCAGTGGGGCACAGGACCCAAGGCAGCATGGTTCACAGTGGGAAAGTCATGTCAGACAAATCTAATAGATTTCTTTGACTGGGTGACCAAAGTAGTAGACCAGGGAGGGGCTGTGGACATGGCCTACCTAGACTTTAGCAAGGCATTTGACACAGTCCCACACAAAAGATTAATAGTCAAATTAACCAGCCTGGGAGTGGGTCCCAGGGTGGTAGGCTGGGTAAAACATTGGCTGCACAACAGGACATAGAAGGTAATTGTAAATGGAGTTCACTCTGAAGAAGGAGGGATTACTAGTGGGGTACTGCAGGGTTCAGTATTGGGTCCAGTCCTTTTTAATGACTTCATCAGTGACATTGCAGAAGGACTGGAAGGAAAAGTATGCCTTTTTGCAGATGACACAAAGATCTGCAACAGGGTTGATACACTAGGAGGCGTGGAAAGGATGAGAAGGGACTTGGCAAGATTGGAGGAATGGTCAGAAGTATGGCAGCTAGGATTCAATGCAAAGAAGTGCAAAATAATGCACCTGGGAAACAAGAACCCAGGGGACAATTACACAATGGGTGGGGAGGTACTAACAACAACAAAAAAAGGAAAGGGACCTGGGGGTAATCATATCAGATGACCTTAAGGTTAGCAAGCAATGTGAGACGGCAGTAGGGAGGGCTGGGGGTATACTGGGATGTATAGGGAGAGGCATCAGCAGCAGAAAACAGGAAATTGCTATCCCTCTGTACAGACAGTTGGTGAGACCCCATTTGGAGTACTGTGTCCAGTTCTGGAGACCCCATCTCCGCAAGGACATAGACAGGATAGAGGCAGTCCAGAGGAGGGCAACTAAAATGGTGCAGGGTCTGCAATAGAAGCCGTATGAGGAGAGACTAAAGGAGCTCAATATGTATACCCTTGAGGAAAGAAGGAGGGGGACATGATAGAAACTTTTAAGTACCTCAGTGGAATCAACAAAGTCCAAGAGGGTAGCATCTTTCAGAAAAAGAGACGTGCAAGAACAAGGGGACACAATTTAAAGACAGAAGGAGGGCGGTTCAGGGGCAATGTGAGGAAGTATTATTTCACAGAGAGGGTAGTGGATGCATGGAACAGCCTTCCTGAGGAGGTTGTGGGGTCTAAAACTGTGGGAGAATTCAAGAATGCATGGGACAGACATAAGGCAATTCTTGTGGGGGGTAGGAAGAAATAGGCTGTTGGTTAACTAGGATCTGCTGCCTATCCTGTACGTAGGGAAATGGGCAGACTAGATGGGCCAAGCGGTCCTTATCTGCCGTCAAAGTCTATGTTTCTATGCAGTAAATCAGATGCACAGTGGCTTGAGTCAGGTGCAGACTGTTGATGCACCAGGAGGTCTGCCGCAGCCATTACAGGGTGGGGCAGTAATGTAAACACAGCAGCAGGGAGCCATTTTGGAGACTGTTCCAAGTAAAGTGAACTCAGAAATAACAGTGAACTTTTGTGTGTTTATCTATAGTCATGGCTTCGGGACCATCTCGCTACCAGGATCATACACGGGCTATGACAGCTGAAGAGGTTACCAAACTTAAAGAAAGAGCAATGTTTCTATGGTAGAAGTTTGCCTCTTGTTGTGATTCCCGTATACCCTGTGAGAGAATGCATAATGTGCCTCAAGGTTGGAAGGGACATATTCATGATTCCTCACTGTTCAGGGTGCTTAGAGCAGCAAGGTCTAACTGGTGCACCTAAAATTCGTTTGGCTCCCATGTGGGCAAAGCTTCAAGATCCCGCAAGTAGCAGCACACAGCACCAGGTTGAACCTGTTGGGGAAGGCCCAACAGAGTGCGGCACAAAGGAAGAGGGTGTAGATGTGCTGTCAGAGCGTATTCCTCGTGATGTCTCCACACCTGTGTCACAGATGGACAGTGTGGAGGGAGAATCAGTGGCTCCATGGAGAGAGGGTCCTGGTCCTAGCCTCGTGGGAGAGGGCGAGGTTCGGGAAACCTTAGATTGGGAGGTGTCTACCCCTGCACCCAGTAAAGAGTGGGCTGTTTCAGGAGTGAGGACAACTGCTCATTCCTGGGCCCAGATCCTAAGTGAGGAAGAGGAGGAGGAAGCTATGTACCTCTACGTTGAAGGTCCTAGTCCGCAGCCTCAGGCTTTTGCCTTGTAGGAACCAGAAGAAGCTGGTGACTCCACAGCCCCAACAGTAGAAGGGGTCAGGGACAAGTTCTACATAGTTTTGAGTATGCGACACTGGCAGAATCAGAACTGGATTTCTTCAGATAGAACAGAGAGAAGAGGAAGAGCAAGGATCAAATTGTTAGGATCAGGAGGGGAAGTAGGTGGGTAGAAAAGGGGGCTGAGCAGGCAGAAGTATATAATGAATACCTCTGTTCAGTCATCACCAAAGAGAGGGAGGGGCCCGTACCTGAGAAGAAGGGTGAGGTGCGAGAGGGTGGGGGAAAAGCAACCACAGATGGGGAAATCATGGGGGAAAGGGTACGGGAGGGCCTAAAGTCCCTGTAGGTGGACAAGGCACCTGGCCCAGATGGAGTCCTTCTCAGGGTGCCGAGAGATTTCGCAGAGGTCCTGACAGGGCCATTGGTGGACCTGTTCAATACCTCTCTGAACTCAGGGTGCATGCCCAGGGACTGGAGGGAAGCACATGTGTTACCTCTCCATAAGAGTGGGCCAAAGGACAAACCGGGGAATTACAGACCAGTAAGCCTTACTGCAATAGTGGGAAAACCGATGGAGACAATCCTCAAAGAAAGACTGGTGCAATTTCTTGAGGATAACAATCTCCACGACAGCAGGCAGCACGGGTTTATCTCAGGCAGATCCTGCCAGATTAACTTGTTTTATTTTTATGACTGGGTACGAGGGCACTGGACAGGGGACATGCGGTGGATGTCCTCTACCTGGATTTCGGCAAGGCCTTTGACTTGGTACCACACAGTAGGCTGACTTGCAAGTTGAAGAGTCTGGGAGCAGGGAGGAAACTAGTCAAATGGGTCGAGAACTGGCTACAGGGTAGACAGCAGAAGGTAGTATTGGGGGGGACATCTGAACCCAGGAAAGTAACAAGTGGTGTACTACAGGGCTCAGTGCTGGGACCGGTTCCATTTAACATTTTCATAGACGACATTGCAGTAGGGATTACGAGCAAGATCAGTCTCTTCGCAGATGACACAAAGATTTGTACCAAGGTAGATGAGGTGGGGAGGATCAAAAGTACTTCAGGAGGATTTGGTAAAACTGGAGAAATGGTCTCAGACTTGGCAACTTGGTTTCTATGCCAAGAAGTGCAAAGTGATACATTTAGAAAGCAAGAACCCAGGACACAATTACTGTCTGGAGGGTGTCCCGTCAACAAAATCCAAGGAGGAGAAGGATCTGGGAGTGCTGGTAACTGGGGAGATGAACCACTCTGCTCAGTGTAGGAAGGCAGCAGCGAAGGCAAACAGGATGCTAGGGTGCATAGCAAGGAGGATTACTTCTAGGAGTGGAGAAGTCATCTTGTCCCTGTAGTACTGCATGCAATTCTGGTGCCCCTACTTGAAAGGGGACATCAAACTACTGGAGAGGGTACAGTGCAGGGCAACAAAAATGATCCTGGGATTGAGGGACAGACCATATGAGGAGAGACAGAGAGAGCTCAATATATATATCCTGGAGGAAAGAAGGGAGAGAGGGGATATAACCGAGACCGTCAAGTACCTGAAGGGTTTGAACAAAGTAGACACCAGGTGTATGTTCAATCTAAAAGGCAGAAGGGAAACCAGGAGACGTACTATGAAGCCGGAAAGGTGCAGGTTCAAGAGGGAACTGAGACGGCACTATTTCACAGAAAGGATGGTGGCAGGGTGGAATGCTCTGCCAGAGGAAGTTGTTTCACTGTAGAGTGTTGGGGGCTTCAAGAGGGGCGGGACAGATTCAAGGGCAGGGTACAAATCGGGAGGGGGTGGGAGATGGGGGAAGGGCATATGAGGGAGGGGAGCAGCTGCAGTCTAATGGACTGAACTGCTACACACTTGAGCAGACTAGACAGTCCGAATTGTCTCTATCTGCTGGCAATTTCATATGTTCGTATGTATGTGTGTTCATATAACTTCTAAATCATTGCAAGCTTATCCCTGATATTCCATAGCCCTCCATTTTTTACACCAACATTTCATGGTCCACTCTGTCAAAGGCCCTGGTTAGGTCGATGAACACCGCACCTGTCACTAAACCACTAGGGAAAGCGATAATTATATCGATACGGGCAGATCAGGACTAGGGATGGAGGGAGGCTAGTTCATTGACTGAAGTGTTTTACTGCCCCACAACTTCAACATCCCCTTTCTGGAGAATAAATTGCTGGTTACTGACACTGAGGTCCAGTTTGGTGGGGGTTGGAAGAAGTGGGCTGTTGGTTAACTAGGATCTGCAGCTAATCCATTAGGTAGGGAAATGGGCAGACTGGGTGGGCAAAGCGGTCCTTATCTGCCGTCAAATTCTATGTTTCTATGACTCACTCCTAAAGTACATGAAGAGCTAGTGTTTCAATGTCACTTTTCTTCTATTTCTTGTAAATATCCCACAAATCAGCTCGAGACAGTTCCTGGGTTGTTTCAAGCTGTGCCCCTGTGAAGGTAACTCAGCTATGGGCAATATAATGTATCACACCCATTTGCAAATGTAATGTTTAAATCCCTGTTCACTGATGCTTTATGAAGGACAGGTTTCAACATAGTCTATCTGGAAATTGAAGGAATACATCAAGTATCTTTGTTTGTAAATGTTGTAAGTTTAAAAGTCTGCAAAGGGAAACAGGTAATTTTTACTTCTTTCTATCCTTCTCATCTTTCAACCATTTTAGGACCCCCCCCCCCATACATGCCATCTACTTACTGTTGGGAGTGTCTTCATGATGATCCTCCTGCTGCTGAGTTTCTTCCTCCTTTACATCATCGATGGGGAGTTCCTCATCCCTCTCAATCAGCAATAACAAGTGCTCCTTTGGGATACTGTACCCTGCACATTTATTACAAAAACAGAAACCAGGTAATAAAACAATTATATATGATCAGAGCTAGACATTTGACTTTTATTTAATTGTTTTACCAGGATGTAGGCTGAGCCAATGTCCCATTTTCAGCCACACCAAGAGTGTAATAATGTTTCCGTTTTGACAAAGGAAGTAAGGAGAGGAAGAAATGGACAAATTCATATCTAATAGGGTTGTTTTATGGCTGTATAGTCAGAATCTGTCAGCCTGGGACACAGGAAGTAAAGTTAGAGCTCATCTACTTTACCCTGCCCCACTAGCCTAACTATTCCCCCATTGTCCTTTTTCCCCCTTATGTACCTAAAAACAATTACCTCCACCTTTTACTTCCTCAGTAATCCACAGCCTCGTGTCTGTCTTTGCCATCCTGACCTCCACCCTTGCCTCTTTGGGTTTAGCCTGATAATTGTGCCAGACTATCTCCACCTTGTTTCTCTTGTACTCAGAGAAGACCTTTTCTTTTTGTCTCCCAGCTACCCTCATCCCCTACAAGAACCAGATCAGCCTTTTATGTTGTTCCTTTCATCAACCTTCCTTGCACAAAATTCCCCAGGCAAATCAGTAAATAATCAATAATGTTTTGTGAAGGTCAGTCATCACTCAGCAAGAGCAGGTAGTCAAATACCTGACCATCAAGACTACCAGTGGGAACCTCTGAACTACCCCAAAGTACCCTATAAAAACCCTAGTGAAAAGTTGGTTTGGGTCACATAGTTACTACCCAATTAATTCTACAACCCATTACCCTACCCTGACTATAGCAGAAAAAATATCACTTTCCCTGGTTGTCTAGCAGTCCCCCGCAATCCACAATCTGCCCATACTAAAGTGTCACCTTCCCTGGTGGTCTACTGGACCCCCTCCCAACTATAACAGAAAAAATATCACTTTCCTTGGTGGTCTAGCGGCCCCCCCATTCCCAATCTGCCCATATTAAAATATCACCTTCCCTGGTGATCTAGTGAACCCCCCTGCCTCCCTACAATCTGCCATCAACACTTACACTGGTGGTGTAGTGGACACTCCCTCCTTATCTCTGATCTGCTTGTATTTAAAAAATGTCACTTTCCCTGGTGGTCTAGAGGACCCCCTCCTCCCTATCCCCAATCTGCCCGTATTAATATCATTATCACTTTCCTTGGTGGCCTAGTGGCCTTCCACTCCCCACCCTGGCAGGCATTGCTCCACCACTCCACTTCCATCCCCAAGCTGGTGATTGGCGTAGCCCTCTAATCTGCACCACAGCCAGCCGCCGACATTTCATGTCAATGAATGAATGTGTACTTGAAGTATGCGTCATTCTTTGCAGGTGACAGCTCACAGTCAGTAGCTGGCTGGGTGGAGAGAGGAGACTGTTCCATCTCTGGTTTGGGGTCATGATGGGGAAGGGGGAATGATGTGGTGGGCCCCTTCTGCCGTCATGTCAGTAAATGAGCTTATACTTGTTCAGGTATGCACTCATTCACTAACAAGACAGTTCAACTGGCAGCCAGCCATGGTGGAGAGCAGAGGGCTATGCTGGTCACCAGCTCAGGGATGGGATCAGGGAGTAGGGCACTGCCTGCTGGGGTAGAGAGGTGGGGGTCATTTCATTCATTTAATTTTTTATTTTAAACCAGAAAGTGACATGAGCACAGCCCTTTTTCTGTTACGCCTGACATTTAAAGAGCTACTGACACACACACAAAAAAACAACAACTTTAAAAAATACAATAAATTAGGTACAATGCTACTTGCATTCCATTTATATTTTGTACATTTCTCCTCCCCATTATTTATTACTCAGAACATTTGCAAGAATATATTATCTTTATCCCTCAGGGCTCATCTGCCTCTATAGCTTACTCCCTACTTCAAGTCATAATCATCTGATGCGACATCACTATCTGTTGCCATGGGAGTGACTGTGATGTCACAAGCAGTGCATTATGACCTCGGGTAGGGAGAAAGCAGCAGAAATTGAAGAATTCTTCCAGAGCAAAGATCTTGTTTTCATGTAAATGATCTTACTACTAAATAATGGGGAGGAGGAATACAGAACTAATGTGAAATACAAGCTGTACTGTGCCTAAATATGTAGAATAGTGGATGGGTGCCTATCCACAACAAGGCTGTGTTTCCATCAAGGGAGCTGATGATTTCATAGAGACCTCGAGAGCGAAGCTCGAGAGGTCTCTATGCCATCATCAACTCCCGAGATGGAAACACAGACTTAGTTGTGGATGGTCACCCATCCACAATTTTTTTTTTTTTATATAGTTCATGGTTCCTCGAAATGGACACAAGGTTCATATCTTGCATTAGTCCTCGCTTGAGTCCCATCCTCAAAAGATATCGGTCCTCCTCACTGCAGTTACGTTCTGCTCCAGTCATGTCCCTGGTCCCGAATATACCGGTACTCCCTGCTGTGATCCCGCTCTACTTTTCCCCGTAACTGGGCCAAAGATTTAGAAGAAAAAAAAAAAAAAAACCAGTAAATTGACAGTTTGGACACATGGAGCCGACTATGGCAGTCCATGTCCAAACTGTCTGATCACCCAACCACTCACTAAGTGAGTCCAACATTTTGGAGTGAATTTTTTTAATCACCGCCTGTTTCCACCAATTAGGTAGAAGCTCAAGGGGGGAAGTTGTTGTACTATTGATGTGATGTCAGAACGATAGTACAACAACTTGTTTGTCCTTTGAACTGTCCTACAACAAGATATGGAAAACCTTTGTTTTCCATACACAAAAAGTCCTAACCATATACTATATTTAAGCAATAAACCACTCCAGGGTGTTGGAGATTCTGGGTTTACCCACGCCTGGCGTGGTTCAGTCACAAGGCCGCATGCTGAGTGACTAAACCTCGCCAGGCGTGGGTAAACCCAGCGTCACCAACACCCTGGAGTGGGTTATTGCTATTATACAATGTTGTCCTTTTTTTAGGTTTAAAAAAACAAACAAAAAAAATTTTCTTGTTATTGTATTTTGAATTTTTATTTATTCTTGCGCAATAAAAAATAGTTCTAGGCTGCTGCCTACTGCCATGCTTGTAACGTTGTTCCATTGAGACTGAGACAGCTTGTGAAATGCTGTGTGGTGCGGGAGCAACGGGTATTAAATGACACTGCTTTGGGGTTTTCTGATGAGGTGGAAGTGATGGCAAAGCCGATATCGGAAAGAAGGTTAATTACCGGCATCTGTGAAAAACAGTTTTTAGTCAGTGCTGATTTTGGCTGTCTTCTGTACCGGAACACTGAAGAGGGTCGAAGGTCACAGGTTTAGCGCTGGAACGGTCGCAAATTTAAACTGTGGCGTCGTCAGGGCTGGTATATCAGAATCGTTGTTTTGTCTTTTTTTTTTTTTTAGTGATATCGAGTATTTGTAAATGGAACTGCGAGGTAAACATGGCCTGGGGTAATGGAAAATGGAGCTGATACTGGCAAGGACTTGGAAGGGTACTGTAGGTTTGCGAGGAAGTTGTCACTAATGAAAAACTATTTAAAAATGAAAGAAATGATTCTGTGGTTAGAAAATAGTGGTTGGACAGGGTTCATGATTTTTACAGCTTGCATTGTTTTTATGAGGTTGTTTGTGTTTGCCATTTGGATGAAATGTTCGTTTATGCCAGGCAGTCTTGAGGGTTTCGGTTGGTAGGTTTAACGAGGAAAACAAGATGGCAGCTCGGAGTGATTTTTCAATTTTTGGGGGGGGGGGAGTTACTGAGATGCGACTGGTTGGCACCTTTTGAAGAGTAAAGTAGAAGACTTGGTTTGCTGGCCAAGGCACCTAGCTTCACCTGAGCTCTTTCCTTCTAAGACTGCTTGAAAGGCAGAGTAGAGAAACTTACCAGAGCAAGGGAGAAGGATTAAGACTTAGTTTGGCTAAGCAGATTTACTGTGTGGTGGTGTTTTAATTTTTTACTCACAGGGATTGCTACTGTTTGTTGCTAACATTTCATTGCTTTATTTTTCTCTGATTCAAATTGTTGTTGCTGGTATACCTTCTTCTGCATTATTACAAGGTGTGCCTACAGGTGTGTGCTAACAGATTACTGCTGTAATCTTCTGATTCAAATTGTCTTTTGCAAGGTATATCTTCTGTTACTGCTTTATTTTTCTCTGGAGCAAAGTGTTTCTTACAGGGTATATCTTCTCTGAAATTACTGTATTACAGGTGGAGCTTACATTTTTGTGACTTTTTTATCATTGGGCTAAGCAAAATTACTGTTTGACACTGGTTTTATTTTATTCTTGTTTGTTGAAAGGTTTGTTGTCTCAAAGGTGTTTCAGTCTCCTTCTCACATTGAAGGAGCTAATTGCTTTTCCTCCCACAGCTCTTCCAAAGGATTAGGTGTGTATGTGGGTGGAGCTGGCAAACTGTCAGTAATTTCCAACAGAAAGAAGGGTTAAAAAGTCAGGTTAGTTGATATCTTGGAGGTAGAAGACTTGGTTTGCTGGCCAAGGCACCTAGCTTCACCTGAGCTCTTTCCTTCTAAGACTGCTTGAAAGGCAGAGTAGAGAAACTTACCAGAGCAAGGGAGAAGGATTAAGACTTAGTTTGGCTAAGCAGATTTACTGTGTGGTGGTGTTTTTATTTTTTACTCACAGGGATTGCTACTGTTTGTTGCTAACATTTCATTGCTTTATTTTTCTCTGATTCAAATTGTTGTTGCTGGTATACCTTCTTCTGCATTATTACAAGGGTGCCTACAGGTGTGCTAACAGATTACTGCTGTAATCTTCTGATTCAAATTGTCTTTTGCAAGGTATATCTTCTGTTACTGCTTTATTTTTCTCTGGAGCAAAGTGTTTCTTAAGGGTATATCTTCTCTGAAATTACTGTATTACAGGTGGAGCTTACATTTTGTGACTTTTTATCATTGGGCTAAGCAAAATTACTGTTTGACACTGGTTTTATTTTATTCTTGTTTGTTGAAAGGTTTGTTGTCTCAGAGGTGTTTCAGTCTCCTTCTCACATTGAAGGAGCTAATTGCTTTTCCTCCCACAGCTCTTCCAAAGGATTAGGTGTGTATGTGGGGTGGAGCTGGCAAACTGTCAGTAATTTCCAACAGAAAGAAGGGTTAAAAGTCAGGTTAGTTGATATCTTGGAGGTAGAAGACTTGGTTTGCTGGCCAAGGCACCTAGCTTCACCTGAGCTCTTTCCTTCTAAGACTGCTTGAAAGGCAGAGAGAAACTTACCAGAGCAAGGAGAAGGATTAAGACTTAGTTTGGCTAAGCAGATTTACTGTGTGGTGGTGTTTTATTTTTTACTCACAGGGATTGCTACTGTTTGTTGCTAACATTTCATTGCTTTATTTTTTCTCTGATTCAAATTGTTGTTGCTGGTATACCTTCTACTGCATTATTACAAGGTGTGCCTACAGGGGTGTGCTAACAGATTACTGCTGTAATCTTCTGATTCAAATTGTCTTTTGCAAGGTATATCTTCTGTTACTGCTTTATTTTTCTCTGGAGCAAAGTGTTTCTTACAGGGTATATCTTCTCTGAAATTACTGTATTACAGGTGGAGCTTACATTTTGTGACTTTTTATCATTGGGCTAAGCAAAATTACTGTTTGACACTGGTTTTATTTTATTCTTGTTTGTTGAAAGGTTTGTTGTCTCAGAGGTGTTTCAGTCTCCTTCTCACATTGAAGGAGCTAATTGCTTTTCCTCCCACAGCTCTTCCAAAGGATTAGGTGTGTATGTGGGGGTGGAGCTGGCAAACTGTCAGTAATTTCCAACAGAAAGAAGGGTTAAAAAGTCAGGTTAGTTGATATCTTGGAGGTAGAAGACTTGGTTTGCTGGCCAAGGCACCTAGCTTCACCTGAGCTCTTTCCTTCTAAGACTGCTTGAAAGGCAGAGTAGAGAAACTTACCAGAGCAAGGGAGAAGGATTAAGACTTAGTTTGGCTAAGCAGATTTACTGTGTGGTGGTGTTTTTATTTTTTACTCACAGGGATTGCTACTGTTTGTTGCTAACATTTCATTGCTTTATTTTTCTCTGATTCAAATTGTTGTTGCTGGTATACCTCTTCTGCATTATTACAAGGTGTGCCTACGGGTAATGCTAACAGATTACTGCTGTAATCTTCTGATTCAAATTGTCTTTTGCAAGGTATATCTTCTGTTACTGCTTTTATTTTCTCTGGAGCAAAGTGTTTCTTACAGGGTATATCTCTCTGAAATTACTGTATTACAGGTGGAGCTACATTTTTGTGACTTTTTTATCATTGGGCTAAGCAAAATTACTGTTTGACACTGGTTTTATTTTATTCTTGTTTGTTGAAAGGTTTGTTGTCTCAGAGGTGTTTCAGTCTCCTTCTCACATTGAAGGAGCTAATTGCTTTTCCTCCCACAGCTCTTCCAAAGGATTAGGTGTGTATGTGGGGGTGGAGCTGGCAAACTGTCAGTAATTTCCAACAGAAAGAAGGGTTAAAAAGTCAGGTTAGTTGATATCTTGGAGGTAGAAGACTTGGTTTGCTGGCCAAGGCACCTAGCTTCACCTGAGCTCTTTCCTTCTAAGACTGCTTGAAAGGCAGAGTAGAGAACTTACCAGAGCAAGGAGAAGGATTAAGACTTAGTTTGGCTAAGCAGATTTACTGTGTGGTGGTGTTTTTATTTTACTCACAGGGATTGCTACTGTTTGTTGCTAACATTTCATTGCTTTATTTTTCTCTGATTCAAATTGTTGTTGCTGGTATACCTTCTTCTGCATTATTACAAGGGTGCCTACAGGTGTGTGCTAACAGATTACTGCTGTAATCTTCTGATTCAAATTGTCTTTTGCAAGGTATATCTTCTGTTACTGCTTTATTTTTCTGGAGCAAAGTGTTTCTTACAGGGTATATCTTCTCTGAAATTACTGTATTACAGGTGGAGCTTACATTTTGTGACTTTTTATCATTGGGCTAAGCAAAATTACTGTTTGACACTGGTTTTATTTTATTCTTGTTTGTTGAAAGGTTTGTTGTCTCAGAGGTGTTTCAGTCTCCTTCTCATTGAAGGAGCTAATTGCTTTTCCTCCCACAGCTCTTCCAAAGGATTAGGTGTGTATGTGGGGGTGGAGCTGGCAAACTGTCAGTAATTTCAACAGAAAGAAGGGTTAAAAAGTCAGGTTAGTTGATATCTTGGAGGTAGAAGACTTGGTTTGCTGGCCAAGGCACCTAGCTTCACCTGAGCTCTTTCCTTCTAAGACTGCTTGAAAGGCAGAGTAGAGAAACTTACCAGAGCAAGGAGAAGGATTAAGACTTAGTTTGGCTAAGCAGATTTACTGTGTGGTGGTGTTTTTATTTTTTACTCACAGGGATTGCTACTGTTTGTTGCTAACATTTCATTGCTTTATTTTTCTCTGATTCAAATTGTTGTTGCTGGTATACCTTCTTCTGCATTATTACAAGGTGTGCTCTACGGGTGTGCTAACAGATTACTGCTGTAATCTTCTGATTCAAATTGTCTTTGCAAGGTATATCTTCTGTTACTGCTTTATTTTTCTCTCGAGCAAAGTGTTTCTTACAGGGTATATCTTCTCTGAAATTACTGTATTACAGGTGGAGCTTACATTTTTGTGACTTTTTATCATTGGGCTAAGCAAAATTACTGTTTGACACTGGTTTTATTTATTCTTGTTTGTTGAAAGGTTTGTTGTCTCAGAGGTGTTTCAGTCTCCTTCTCACATTGAAGGAGCTAATTGCTTTTCCTCCCACAGCTCTTCCAAAGGATTAGGTGTGTATGTGGGGTGGAGCTGGCAAACTGTCAGTAATTTCCAACAGAAAGAAGGGTTAAAAAGTCAGGTTAGTTGATATCTTGGAGGTAGAAGACTTGGTTTGCTGGCCAAGGCACCTAGCTTCACCTGAGCTCTTTCTTCTAAGACTGCTTGAAAGGCAGAGTAGAGAAACTTACCAGAGCAAGGGAGAAGGATTAAGACTTAGTTTGGCTAAGCAGATTTACTGTGTGGTGGTGTTTTATTTTTACTCACAGGGATTGCTACTGTTTGTTGCTAACATTTCATTGCTTTATTTTTTCTCTGATTCAAATTGTTGTTGCTGGTATACCTTCTTCTGCATTATTACAAGGTGTGCCTACAGTGTGTGCTAACAGATTACTGCTGTAATCTTCTGATTCAAATTGTCTTTTGCAAGGTATATCTTCTGTTACTGCTTTATTTTTCTCTGGAGCAAAGTGTTTCTTACAGGGTATATCTTCTCTGAAATTACTGTATTACAGGTGGAGCTTACATTTTGTGACTTTTTATCATTGGGCTAAGCAAAATTACTGTTTGACACTGGTTTTATTTTATTCTTGTTTGTTGAAAGGTTTGTTGTCTCAGAGGTGTTTCAGTCTCCTTCTCACATTGAAGGAGCTAATTGCTTTTCCTCCCACAGCTCTTCCAAAGGATTAGGTGTGTATGTGGGGTGGAGCTGGCAAACTGTCAGTAATTTCCAACAGAAAGAAGGGTTAAAAGTCAGGTTAGTTGATATCTTGGAGGTAGAAGACTTGGTTTGCTGGCCAAGGCACCTAGCTTCACCTGAGCTCTTTCCTTCTAAGACTGCTTGAAAGGCAGAGGAGAAACTTACCAGAGCAAGGGAGAAGGATTAAGACTTAGTTTGGCTAAGCAGATTTACTGTGGTGGTGTTTTATTTTTACTCACAGGGATTGCTACTGTTTGTTGCTAACATTTCATTGCTTTATTTTTCTCTGATTCAAATTGTTGTTGCTGGTATACCTTCTTCTGCATTATTACAAGGTGTGTCTACAGGTGTAGCTAACAGATTACTGCTGTAATCTTCTGATTCAAATTGTCTTTGCAAGGTATATCTTCTGTTACTGCTTTATTTTTCTCTGGAGCAAAGTGTTTCTTACAGGGTATATCTTCTCTGAAATTACTGTATTACAGGTGGAGCTTACATTTTGTGACTTTTTATCATTGGGCTAAGCAAAATTACTGTTTGACACTGGTTTTATTTTATTCTTGTTTGTTGAAAGGTTTGTTGTCTCAGAGGTGTTTCAGTCTCCTTCTCACATTGAAGGAGCTAATTGCTTTTTCCTCCCACAGCTCTTCCAAAGGATTAGAGGTGTATGTGGGGTGGAGCTGGCAAACTGTCAGTAATTTCCAACAGAAAGAAGGGTTAAAAGTCAGGTTAGTTGATATCTTGGAGGTAGAAGACTTGGTTTGCTGGCTAAGGCACCTAGCTTCACCTGAGCTCTTTCCTTCTAAGACTGCTTGAAAGGCAGAGTAGAAACTTACCAGAGCAAGGAGAAGGATTAAGACTTAGTTTGGCTAAGCAGATTTACTGTGTGGTGGTGTTTTTATTTTTACTCACAGGGATTGCTACTGTTTGTTGCTAACATTTCATTGCTTTATTTTTCTCTGATTCAAATTGTTGTTGCTGGTATACCTTCTTCTGCATTATTACAAGGTGTGCCTACAGGTGTGTGCTAACAGATTACTGCTGTAATCTTCTGATTCAAATTGTCTTTTGCAAGGTATATCTTCTGTTACTGCTTTATTTTTCTCTGGAGCAAAGTGTTTCTTACAGGGTATATCTTCTCTGAAATTACTGTATTACAGGTGGAGCTTACATTTTTGTGACTTTTTTATCATTGGGCTAAGCAAAATTACTGTTTGACACTGGTTTTATTTTATTCTTGTTTGTTGAAAGGTTTGTTGTCTCAGAGGTGTTTCAGTCTCCTTCTCACATTGAAGGAGCTAATTGCTTTTCCTCCACAGCTCTTCCAAAGGATTAGGTGTGTATGTGGGAGTGGAGCTGGCAAACTGTCAGTAATTTCCAACAGAAAGAAGGGTTAAAAAGTCAGGTTAGTTGATATCTTGGAGGTAGAAGACTTGGTTTGCTGGCCAAGGCACCTAGCTTCACCTGAGCTCTTTCCTTCTAAGACTGCTTGAAAGGCAGAGTAGAGAAACTTACCAGAGCAAGGGAGAAGGATTAAGACTTAGTTTGGCTAAGCAGATTTACTGTGTGGTGGTGTTTTTTATTTTTACTCACAGGATTGCTACTGTTTGTTGCTAACATTTCATTGCTTTATTTTTTCTCTGATTCAAATTGTTGTTGCTGGTATACCTTCTTCTGCATTATTACAAGGTGTGCCTACAGGTGTGTGCTAACAGATTACTGCTGTAATCTTCTGATTCAAATTGTCTTTTGCAAGGTATATCTTCTGTTACTGCTTTATTTTTCTCTGGAGCAAAGTGTTTCTTACAGGGTATATCTTCTCTGAAATTACTGTATTACAGGTGGAGCTTACATTTTTGTGACTTTTTTATCATTGGGCTAAGCAAAATTACTGTTTGACACTGGTTTTATTTTATTCTTGTTTGTTGAAAGGTTTGTTGTCTCAGAGGTGTTTCAGTCTCCTTCTCACATTGAAGGAGCTAATTGCTTTTCCTCCCACAGCTCTTCCAAAGGATTAGGTGTGTGTGGGGGTGGAGCTGGCAAACTGTCAGTAATTTCCAACAGAAAGAAGGGTTAAAAGTCAGGTTAGTTGATATCTTGAGGTAGAAGACTTGGTTTGCTGGCAAGGCACCTAGCTTCACCTGAGCTCTTTCCTTCTAAGACTGCTTGAAAGGCAGAGTAGAGAAACTTACCAGAGCAAGGGAGAAGGATTAAGACTTAGTTTGGCTAAGCAGATTTACTGTGTGGTGGTGTTTTATTTTTACTCACAGGGATTGCTACTGTTTGTTGCTAACATTTCATTGCTTTATTTTTCTCTGATTCAAATTGTTGTTGCTGGTATACCTTCTTCTGCATTATTACAAGGTGTGCCTACAGGTGTGTGCTAACAGATTACTGCTGTAATCTTCTGATTCAAATTGTCTTTTGCAAGGTATATCTTCTGTTACTGCTTTATTTTCTCTGGAGCAAAGTGTTTCTTACAGGGTATATCTTCTCTGAAATTACTGTATTACAGGTGGAGCTTACATTTTTGTGACTTTTTTATCATTGGGCTAAGCAAAATTACTGTTTGACACTGGTTTTATTTTATTCTTGTTTGTTGAAAGGTTTGTTGTCTCAGAGGTGTTTCAGTCTCCTTCTCACATTGAAGGAGCTAATTGCTTTTCCTCCCACAGCTCTTCCAAAGGATTAGGTGTGTATGTGGGGGTGGAGCTGGCAAACTGTCAATTTCCAACAGAAAGAAGGGTTAAAAGTCAGGTTAGTTGATATCTTGGAGGTAGAAGACTTGGTTTGCTGGCCAAGGCACCTAGCTTCACCTGAGCTCTTTCCTTCTAAGACTGCTTGAAAGGCAGAGTAGAGAAACTTACCAGAGCAAGGGAGAAGGATTAAGACTTAGTTTGGCTAAGCAGATTTACTGTGTGGTGGTGTTTTTATTTTTACTCACAGGGATTGCTACTGTTTGTTGCTAACATTTCATTGCTTTATTTTTTCTCTGATTCAAATTGTTGTTGCTGGTATACCTTCTTCTGCATTATTACAAGGTGTGCCTACAGGTGTGTGCTAACAGATTACTGCTGTAATCTTCTGATTCAAATTGTCTTTTGCAAGGTATATCTTCTGTTACTGCTTTATTTTTCTCTGGAGCAAAGTGTTTCTTACAGGGTATATCTTCTCTGAAATTACTGTATTACAGGTGGAGCTTACATTTTTGTGACTTTTTATCATTGGGCTAAGCAAAATTACTGTTTGACACTGGTTTTATTTTATTCTTGTTTGTTGAAAGGTTTGTTGTCTCAGAGGTGTTTCAGTCTCCTTCTCACATTGAAGGAGCTAATTGCTTTTCTCCTCAGCTCTTCCAAGGATTAGGTGTGTATGTGGGGAGTGGAGCTGGCAAACTGTCAGTAATTTCAACAGAAAGAAGGGTTAAAAGTCAGGTTAGTTGATATCTTGGAGGTAGAAGACTTGGTTTGCTGGCCAAGGCACCTAGCTTCACCTGAGCTCTTTCCTTCTAAGACTGCTTGAAAGGCAGAGTAGAGAAACTTACCAGAGCAAGGGAGAAGGATTAAGACTTAGTTTGGCTAAGCAGATTTACTGTGTGGTGGTGTTTTTATTTTTTACTCACAGGGATTGCTACTGTTTGTTGCTAACATTTCATTGCTTTATTTTTTCTCTGATTCAAATTGTTGTTGCTGGTATACCTTCTTCTGCATTATTACAAGGTGTGCCTACAGGTGTGCTAACAGATTACTGCTGTAATCTTCTGATTCAAATTGTCTTTTGCAAGGTATATCTTCTGTTACTGCTTTATTTTCTCTGGAGCAAAGTGTTTCTTACAGGGTATATCTTCTCTGAAATTACTGTATTACAGGTGGAGCTTACATTTTGTGACTTTTTATCATTGGGCTAAGCAAAATTACTGTTTGACACTGGTTTTATTTTATTCTTGTTTGTTGAAAGGTTTGTTGTCTCAGAGGTGTTTCAGTCTCCTTCTCACATTGAAGGAGCTAATTGCTTTTCCTCCACAGCTCTTCCAAAGGATTAGGTGTGTATGTGAGGTGGAGCTGGCAAACTGTCAGTAATTTCCAACAGAAAGAAGGGTTAAAAAGTCAGGTTAGTTGATATCTTGGAGGTAGAAGACTTGGTTTGCTGGCCAAGGCACCTAGCTTCACCTGAGCTCTTTCCTTCTAAGACTGCTTGAAAGGCAGAGTAGAGAAACTTACCAGAGCAAGGAGAAGGATTAAGACTTAGTTTGGCTAAGCAGATTTACTGTGTGGTGGTGTTTTTATTTTTACTCACAGGGATTGCTACTGTTTGTTGCTAACATTTCATTGCTTTATTTTTTCTCTGATTCAAATTGTTGTTGCTGGTATACCTTCTTCTGCATTATTACAAGGTGTGCCTACAGGTGTGTGCTAACAGATTACTGCTGTAATCTTCTGATTCAAATTGTCTTTTGCAAGGTATATCTTCTGTTACTGCTTTTTTTTTCTCTGGAGCAAAGTGTTTCTTACAGGGTATATCTTCTCTGAAATTACTGTATTACAGGTGGAGCTTACATTTTTGTGACTTTTTTATCATTGGGCTAAGCAAAATTACTGTTTGACACTGGTTTTATTTTATTCTTGTTTGTTGAAAGGTTTGTTGTCTCAGAGGTGTTTCAGTCTCCTTCTCACATTGAAGGAGCTAATTGCTTTTCCTCCACAGCTCTTCCAAAGGATTAGGTGTGTATGTGGGGTGGAGCTGGCAAACTGTCAGTAATTTCCAACAGAAAGAAGGGTTAAAAAGTCAGGTTAGTTGATATCTTGGAGGTAGAAGACTTGGTTTGCTGGCCAAGGCACCTAGCTTCACCTGAGCTCTTTCCTTCTAAGACTGCTTGAAAGGCAGAGTAGAGAAACTTACCAGAGCAAGGAGAAGGATTAAGACTTAGTTTGGCTAAGCAGATTTACTGTGTGGTGGTGTTTTTATTTTTTACTCACAGGGATTGCTACTGTTTGTTGCTAACATTTCATTGCTTTATTTTTCTCTGATTCAAATTGTTGTTGCTGGTATACCTTCTTCTGCATTATTACAAGGTGTGCCTACAGGTGGTGTGCTAACAGATTACTGCTGTAATCTTCTGATTCAAATTGTCTTTGCAAGGTATATCTTCTGTTACTGCTTTATTTTTCTCTGGAGCAAAGTGTTTCTTACAGGGTATATCTTCTGAAATTACTGTATTACAGGTGGAGCTTACATTTTGTGACTTTTTATCATTGGCTAAGCAAAATTACTGTTTGACACTGGTTTTATTTTATTCTTGTTTGTTGAAAGGTTTGTTGTCTCAGAGGTGTTTCAGTCTCCTTCTCACATTGAAGAAGCTAATTGCTTTTCCTCCACAGCTCTTCCAAAGGATTAGGTGTATGTGGGGTGGAGCTGGCAAACTGTCAGTAATTTCCAACAGAAAGAAGGGTTAAAAGTCAGGTTAGTTGATATCTTGAGGTAGAAGACTTGGTTTGCTGGCCAAGGCACCTAGCTCACCTGAGCTCTTTCCTTCTAAGACTGCTTGAAAGGCAGAGTAGAGAAACTTACCAGAGCAAGGGAGAAGGATTAAGACTTAGTTTGGCTAAGCAGATTTACTGTGTGGTGGTGTTTTTTTTTTACTCACAGGGATTGCTACTGTTTGTTGCTAACATTTCATTGCTTTATTTTTCTCTGATTCAAATTGTTGTTGCTGGTATACCTTCTTCTGCATTATTACAAGGTGTGCCTACAGGTGTGTGCTAACAGATTACTGCTGTAATCTTCTGATTCAAATTGTCTTTGCAAGGTATATCTTCTGTTACTGCTTTATTTTCTCTGGAGCAAAGTGTTTCTACAGGGTATATCTTTCTGAAATTACTGTATTACAGGTGGAGCTTACATTTTGTGACTTTTTATCATTGGGCTAAGCAAAATTACTGTTTGACACTGGTTTTATTTTATTCTTGTTTGTTGAAAGGTTTGTTGTCTCAGAGGTGTTTCAGTCTCCTTCTCACATTGAAGGAGCTAATTGCTTTCTCCTCACAGCTCTTCCAAAGGATTAGGTGTGTATGTGGGGGTGGAGCTGGCAAACTGTCAGTAATTTCCAACAGAAAGAAGGGTTAAAAGTCAGGTTAGTTGATATCTTGGAGGTAGAAGACTTGGTTTGCTGGCCAAGGCACCTAGCTTCACCTGAGCTCTTTCCTTCTAAGACTGCTTGAAAGGCAGAGTAGAGAAACTTACCAGAGCAAGGGAGAAGGATTAAGACTTAGTTTGGCTAAGCAGATTTACTGTGTGGTGGTGTTTTATTTTTACTCACAGGGATTGCTACTGTTTGTTGCTAACATTTCATTGCTTTATTTTTTCTCTGATTCAAATTGTTGTTGCTGGTATACCTTCTTCTGCATTATTACAAGGTGTGCCTACAGGTGTGTGCTAACAGATTACTGCTGTAATCTTCTGATTCAAATTGTCTTTTGCAAGGTATATCTTCTGTTACTGCTTTATTTTTCTCTGGAGCAAAGTGTTTCTTACAGGGTATATCTTCTCTGAAATTATTACAGGTGGTGCTTTACAGGTTTTACAGTTTTATCTAACATTAGGATAAGCTTTCAGGGTTACTGCATTTGTTGTTGACTGATTGTTTCTGCTCTTACCTCCTTGTTCTTTCGTCCGTGGTTCTTCTTTTTGGCAGGGAAGGGCCCAGCCACCCACCCCTCATCCCCAACCACCCATACTACACTCCTTTTATAGGGTACCACAGTTGTAACATTTCCTGTGGCAGAACAGGAAGAGGCGGATCAGTGGGGCCTCCACAAGGTGATCTCATTTACAGGGCACTAGTAATTTAACTTGTTATAACAAGTTAAACAAAGCACAATTAAACCATTACTTGCATTTTTTTCCTTCTAATTACTCTGACTAGGTTACAAACCCAGCAACTTATTTGGAATGGATTTCATTAACTGCAGGTACTGTGGAACAATTTTCAGAAGGACAGTCTTACAGGATTTGGGACACTGTCCTACATGCTGGGCCTTGGAGATCTTAGGTCTCAGCTCCGGGCAGCATGGGCAGAGATTGCACGCCTCAAATTTCATATTGAAGAGGAAATACATTATAAGAACCACCCGCCATTTCCCCAGCATCCAACAGAAAAACCTCGACCCGAGAGGTAGTTGGTCCAGGAGGTTGGCAGGTGGTTAGGAGGAGCAAATCAGGTGCCCCATCACTCTGCTCTCCAACACATTACCTCCAAAACCATATAAACACTACAAACAGGTATCTGCCTCTATCTCTGAAATCAAATAAAGAGGCAGAAGACACTGCAGAGCAGGACACTGAGCACAGGAGCTAGCACAACAAAACTCACCCAAATCAGGAACCAAAACTAAACAAGCACAAAGGAAATCCAAAAAACTTCTGATCATAGGAGACTCCATGATTCGGGAGTTGATACCCATCTCCAGCCAGGGGTGATGGTCAGATGTCTCCCAGGTACATCAGCATGGAGAGACACTGACCGCATTGCTAAAATTGTTCTCAAAGCAGGAGAAAACATTGATGTCCTAGTACACATAGGGACTAATGATCTCGCCAGCCGGTCAGTTGTGGAGACCAAGGAACACCTGACTAGGCTGGGTGACAAACTATCATCTATTTGTCCAGCATCTCCTTCTCTGAGATCCTGCCAGTCTGGGAGAAGGGAGCAGATGCGGAAGGTCAGAAGAAGGGGAGATAGGGAGCTAAACACGTGGCTCAAGGACTGGTGCCAGGAAAAGGACACAGATTTGTAGGAACTGGCAACAGTTCTGGGAGCGAAAGTTCTTTAAATTTGATGGACTGCATCTGACTAAAGAGAGTCAGTGCATTGGGGCAGAAGTTTGCGTCTTTGCAGAATATTTAAACTAGCAAATGGGGAGGGGTGCAGCACCCATACGTCGAATGGGAAGAACACCCTCCCCTCAGCTAGTGGTCAAACAGGAATTCAGCGTGTTTGCCATTCATTTGCATCACCAGGTAAGAAAAAGGTTTGTCTCCCATCGATGCACAGGGTAATGCCAAACTTCACCCAACAACTAACACACCAAAATCTGGCCAATGGAAAATCATGTACAAATGCTCACAGCCTGGGAAATAAGATCCCAGACCTGCAGGCAATAATGTCAGAGGCTAAACTGGACATAGTAGCAATTAGTGAGACGTGGTTTACCAGTAACCACATGGGAGACTTCAGTACCTGGATATGTATTGTTCAGAAGAGACCGAGGTGCAAAAAGGGGGAGGGTGGCCCTGTATGTTAATGAAAATATCAAAGCTACAGAAATTCAGAATACACATAAGGAGCCAGAAGAACTGTGGGTCACCCTGGAAACAGGTAATGGGACAGCCATAAGAACTGGGGTTGTCTACAGGCCCCAGACCAGAGGGAGGACATAGACACATTACTGTTAGAAGATATACAAAACATGACAGCTAAAGGGAGGTTCTGATAATGGGAGACTTCAACATGCCAGATACAGATTGGTCAATACCAGCAGGAACATCTGCCAGAACTAGACTCATAGTGGATTCCTGCAGGGGAGGGCCTCAAACAACTGGTACAGCAACCCACAAGAGACAGGGCTATCCTAGATCTAGTACTGACTAACAAAGAAGGGATCACAGATCTCCAGGTAGAAGGTCACCTGGGGGCCAGTGACCATCACATGGTATGGTTCAATTTGCTACTACATCTAAATCATCCCATTCCAAGGCAAAATATGGGACTTCAGAGGAGCTGACTTTGATAAGATGGCCAACAGAGTTAAGCTAGCCCTGGCAAAAAGAAACACAGGTGAGGAGGTACAGGCAAAGTGGGCAAGCATTAAGGATACAATACTTGAAGCAACATCCCATTGTGTTAGACAGAAAAGGAAGTGCAAAGAAGAAAGAAACCACTTTGGTTCTCAAATATAGTAGCAGAAAAGGTCAGAGCCAAAAGGCTGGCCTTCAGAAAATATAAGGGAACACAGCGGGATGAAGATAGGGAGGCATACCAAACTGCCCTAAGGGAAGCAGGTAAGGCAGTAAGGCAGGCAAAGTCCCAAACTGAGAAACACTAGCACGAACAGTAAAAGAAGGTGACAAGACTTTCTATAGATACATTAGTGAAAGGAGAAAGTCCAGAGGGGGTATTGCTAAGCTTAATGGAGAAAAGGGAGCATGTGAGGAGGAGGACCCTGTAAAGGCATCTATCCTAAATAGATACTTTGCTCAGTATTTACTGAAGAGAAGGTAGGGCAGGGCCACAGCTCAGCATCATGGACACAGGGAGGGAGGTGAGCACTACTCCCTTCACAAAGAAAGGGTCCTACAAGAGCTTGCTAAGCTCAGGGTGGATAAGGCAATGGGACCTGATGGCATACATCCCAGGGTACTTAAGGAGCTAAAGGAGGAACTAGCAGAGCCATTAGCAGAATTGTTTAGTGAGTCTCTGAGCACAGGAGAGGTCCCAGAAGACTGGAGAAAGGCTCATGTGATCCCACTCACAAGAGTGGTAGCAGGGAGGAGGCGGGGAACTACAGACCGTCAGTCTTACCTCAGTAGTGGGCAAGATTATGGAGGCCCTTAAGGAAAGGATAGTGCAACACCTGGAATCCATAGGGGCACAGGATCCAAGACAGCATGGGTTTACAAAGGAAGGTCCTGTCAAACTAATCTCATAGATTTCTTTGACTGGGTAACCAGAGTGGTGGACCAAGGGAGCAGTTGATGTCGCCACCTGACTTCAGCAAAGCTTTTGACACTGTTCCACATAGAAGATTGATAAATAAGCTAGGTAGGCTCGGGGTGGGTCAGAAGTTGGTCAACTGGGTGGCAAACTGGTTGACTGGCAGAAAACAGAGAGTGGTGGTAAATGGTATACAGTCAGAAGAGATGCAAGTCACAAGTGGGGTACCTCAGGGATCAGTCCTGGGGCCAGTCCTATTCAACATCTTCATTAGTGACCTGTAGATGGACTAGAGGTGAAGGCTTGTCTGTTTGCAGATGACACCAAGATCTGCAACAGAGTAGATGATCCAGATGGGGTGGGCAGAATGAGAAGAGATCTGGATAAACTAGCAGAATGGTCAGGTTAAGCAAAGAAGTGCAAAATCATGCACATAGGGAAGAGAAACCCTGAAGCCACTTATAGGCTGGGAGGGAGTTGCTAGCAGTCACAAAGGAAGAAAGAGACTTGGGCATCATCATCACTGATGACCTAAAATCATCCAAGCAGACCTCTAAAGCAGTAGGTAAGGCTAGGGGTGTTAGGGTGTATTAGTAGGGGTATCACAAGTCGTAGAGGAGGTAATAATCCTCTGTACAAGACATTGGTTAGGCCCCATCTGGAGTACTCATGGCAGTATTGGAGGCCACACCTTCACAAGGACATTAACCAAATTGAGGCAGTCCAGAGAAGGGCAACCAAAATGGTGCAGGGACTGCATCAGAAGACATATGAGGACAGATTAACGGAGCTCAATATGTATACCTTGAGCAAAGGAGGGAGAGAGGTGATATGATCGAGACATTTAAACACCTTAAGGGCATAAACAAGGTGAAAAGAGTCTAACATGTTTAAATATAAGAAAAATAGCAGGACAAGAGGACACAGCATGAGATTAGAGGGAGGCCGATTAAGGGGAATGTGAGGAAATTCTTTTTCACAGAAAGGGTGGTAGATGCATGGAATGGCTCTACAAGAAGTGGTGGCTATGAATACAGTGCAGGGCTTCAAACAGGCATGGGATAGGCATAAGGGAGCAATACAAATGACTATGAATAGATAGGTCACTGACAGAGCAAAGGCCGATGGCACATTTATAAGGTAGAAAAAGAAATGGGCAGACTGGATGGGCCTTGCGGTCCTTATCTGCCGTCAACTTCTATGTTTCTATGTTTCTATGTTTTGTGTTGGTAATGCAGAATTTTACAACGCTGCAAAGGTGCCAGTCAACCAATCCAGTGTCTTGTTTTTAAAGCTCATTGTATAATAGGTTTTGTTAGCGCTCTCCTGAACATGTCACCAGTGCTTTAATATATAACAAAAACACAATCAGTACAGTACAGATTAAATTACATTGCAAATACAAGTATATGAATTAGAAGTGTCTGGGTCAATTTCAGTTGGTTGCCATCTGTATCCCCCTCTACCCGGTCTCCCCTGAAAAAGGGACTTCTAGTCTCAGTGGGCCTATCGTGTCAACAACATTCAATAAATAATACATGCTCTCAGCAATCACCTAAAGTATGTGCTGTCTTGATTATTGCTATAAATCCATTTAATAAGGTGGGACCATACCAAGTAAAAGAATGCTTACTTATTTCCAATTTTATACAATTAGGGTAAAACAACATGTCTACACTATTTATTGATGAGTAAAGTGCCCGATGTCTAATAAATTACTTAGACAAACATTTTGGTAATGTGCTTTGATAAATCCTCTGAGCAAATACAGCAGTGTGGTATTCTATTATCTGCAAAAAAGAAGGCAACATTTTCAATCTGTTGTACAATAGGCAATGATGGGTCCTTATGGGGCCCTCAAACCAAACCTACAAATACTATTCAAAATCACTTGATACTTTGAAACGCATGTACTACCTTGCTTGACAAACAGAACTGACCCCCGTTGTCTAAAACTGGAATTAGTATTTGTTTTGCTATCACTATTCTAGCCTCATCAGTTAAAGCATTAATATTTCTGCATAAGAAACTTAGTTTTTGATTTATTTCATTATTAATCATATCTAAATGTCCAGTTAAATTCTGGGTAGGGTCCAAATAAACACCTAAATACTTGAATAGTTACCCCAAAAACCTCAGTCCCATTGCTACCCAAGATGCACAGATCTTCCTCTTCCCTAGCTATCCTCTGTGCAGTCCCGAACAGCATCACATTTGTTTTTGTTTTGTGTTTTCATTTAGTTGAAATTTATTCTGAATTAGCCACTCGGCCAGCTTTACATAATCTTCCTGAGGTTGTCCTCATATTAGAGTCACAAAGGGTCCAGAGCTGAAAAAGGCCGTGTCATCTGTATATAAAATGCATTCTGTATTCACAAATTCTTTAGGCAAATCGTTCACAAAAATGGAGAACAATCAAGGTTCCAATACTGACCCCTGCAGAACCCCTGTCCTCATCTGCTGTGGTTTTAACATACAGTCACCTATCCTCACCGTTTGTATATGCAAACCCAGATAACCTCTAAACCCTTGCAAGCTTACCCCTGATATTCCACAGGCCTCTATTTTTGATATCAATATTTCATGTTCCACTCTGTCAAAGGCCCTGGTCAGGTCGGTGAACACCATACCTGTCAGTAAACCACCAGAGAAAGTGATAATTATATTAATATTTTATTTATTTAGTTTTTGTTGACCGGGTATGGGCAGATCAGGGGTAGGGATTGAGGGAGGTAAGACAGTACACCAGGAAAAGTGTTATTTTTTATTCATATGAATACAGGTAGATCAGGGATAAGGAGTGGGTCCAGTAATGTTGTAATCAGGAAGAGTAGAGTAATTACCCGTTACCCATCTCAAATTACCTAACCCAAGAATTACACTGTATGACAAGCAAGAAAGTACATTACCCAACCCACCCTGCCAAAAACTATCCGCCAAGGAGTCATCGGGCAGTGGATCTTCACTCCACTCACCATGGTCCAGACACAGCGCAATTACAAACGCACAGTCACAAACTGATCAGCAAGAATCCCTTAATCCTGCCCAAACTAAATGGAAAATCAGGGAGGCAGTATAGCGCAGTGGTTTAAGTCTCTGAGCTGCAAATCTGGAGACCCGAGTTTAAAATCCACATCCCCCACTTGCATACTGTGCGACCCTGAGCTAGTCACTTAACTTCTCAGTTTTCCCAGGTCACACCTGGAAACAAGCTTTCAGCTTAGTGTGCCACTCCTGGTTAAACAATTGCAAAAAAAAAAAACAGCATTTGTCAATACCAAATGTTGATTGCGTTGGTGTGTTGAGCTCGCTCACTGCCCCTCTGTCACTCACTCAGTCCGTTTCTCCCGGTGCTGCAGGCTGCTCTTTTGTACTGGGCTCCCACCTGTGTTAGCACTTTGTTCTGCCCACTAAGAAATCCACAGCTGTCCCGACAGAGCTCCATTGAGATGGCTCACTCCCCCTCTCTCACTTGCTCATTCTGTTTCTCCTGGCACTGCAGGCTGCCCTTTAGTACTGGGCTCCTGCATCTGTTGGTGTCATTCTGCCCACAAAGAAATCTGTAGCAGTCCCAAGACAGGTCTGTTGAGCCTGCTGACTCCCCCTCTCTCACTCACTTGTTCCCTTTCTGCCAGCGCTGCAGGCTGGCCTTTAGCACTGGGCTCCTGCCTTTGTTGCCGCCTTTTTCTGTCAACAAAGAAATCCGCAGCAGTCACGATAGAGCTCCATTGAGCTCGCTCACTCCCACGTCTCACTCGCTCGTTGTGTTTCTCCCAACGCTGCAGGCTGCCCTTTTGTACTGGGCTCCTGCCTTCGTTGGCACCTTTCTCTACCCACAAAGAAATCCACAGCTGTCCAGAGAGAGCTCCGTTGAGGTAGCTCACTCCCCCGTGTCACTCGCTCATTATGCTTCTCCTGACGCTGCAGGCTGCCCTTTTGTACTGGGCTCCTGCCTCTGTCGGCACCTTTTTCTGCCCACAAAGAAATCTGCAGCAGTCCCGACAAAGCTCCATTGAGCTCGCTCACTCCCCTTCTCTCACTCGCTCATTCTGTTTCTGCTGGTGCTGCAGGCTGCCCTTTTCTATTGGGCTCCTGCCTGTGTTGCCGCCTTCTTCTGCCTACAAAGAAATTTGCAGCAGTTACAATAGAGCTCCATTGTTTCGCTTACTCCCCCACTCACTCATTCTGGTTTTCCGCCACTGTAGGCTGCACTTTTGTACTGGGCCCCTGCGTGCATTGCTGCCTTTTTCTGCCCACAAACAAATCTGCAGCAGTCCCAACAGAGCTCCATTGAGCTCACTCTCTCCCCCCCCCTCCCTCACTTGCTCGTTCTGTGTCTCCTGCCACTGCAGGCTGCCCTTTTGTACTGTGCTCCTGCCTGCATTGGTGGCTTGTTCTGGCCAGAAAGAAATCTGAAGTAGTCCTGACACAGCTCCATTGAGCTCGCTCACTCCCCCCTCTTACTCACTCAATCCGTTTCTGTCGGCACTGCAAGCTGGCCTTCTGTACTGGGCTCCTGCCTGTGTTGCCGCATTTTCTGCCCACAAAGAAATCTGCAGCAGTCACAATAGAGCTCCGCTGAGCTCACTCACTACCACTCTGTCACTCACTCATTCTGTTTCTCTTGTTGCTGCAGGCTGCGCTTCTGTACGGGGCTCCTGGCTGCATTGGCACCTTTGTCTGTCCACAAAGAAATCTGCAGCTGTCCCGACAGAGCTCCATTGAGGTTGCTCAGTCTCCCTCTGGCACGCACTCATTCTGTTTGTCCTGGCACTGCAAGCGGCCTTTTTGTACGGGGCTCCTGCCTGCACTGGCACCTTTTTCTGCCCACAAAGAAATCCGCAGCAGTCCTGATAGAGCTCCGTTGAGCTCACTCAGTCCCACTGTCTCACTCGCTCATACTGTTTCTCCCACCGCTGCAGGCTGGCCTTTTCTACTGGGCCCCTGCCTGCTTTGATGCCTTTTTCTGCCCACAAGAAATCCGCAGCAGTCCTGACAGCGCTGGTGAGTTCACTCACTCCCTCCCCTCACGCTCTCTCGCTCTGTTTCCCCAGTGCTGCAGGCTGCCCTTTTGTACTGCTCTTGCGTTGGGCCCTTTTTCTGCCCACAAACAAATCTGCAGCAGTCCCGACAGAGCTCAGTTGAGCTTGGTTACTCCACCCTCTCACTCGTTCGATCTTAATCTGTCCCAAACACTGATTTCCCACAGTGACCGTGCTATTCTCTGGCAGGAGTGCAAAAACATATTTTAGCCAGGATATGAAAAATGACAGCTGTACTGTTCATAAGGAGGTGTGAAAAAATGCCACTGTTGAAAATGTGGCGTGAAAAAATTACAAATTTGTGAAGTTACAAGGGTGCATGGAAACAGTTCAATGCACGCTTGTAACACAGTCATGTTATGGAGTTTCATCACCAAATTTTCAACACAGGGATTTTAGGACCTCTGCTCATGAACAGTGCCACTGTCATTTTCTTAATCTGTCTCAAAAACTGATTTCCCACAGCGACCGCGTTATTCTGTCGTGCTACTGTGAAACCACATTTCAGTCAGGATGTGAAAAATGACAGCTGTACTGCTCATAAGGAGGTGTGAAAAAATGCCACTGTTGAAAATCTGGCATGACAATATTACAAATCTGCGAAGTTACAAGGGTGTGTGGAACACAGTCATTTGATGGGCTATCATCACCAAATTTTCAACATAGGCATTTTAGGACCTCTGCTCATGAACTGTATCACTGTCATTTTCTTAATCTGTCCCGGACAGTGATTTCCCACAGCGACCGCTCTATTCTGTGCCGGAAGTGTGCAAACACATTTCAGCCAGGATGGGAAAAATGACAGCTGCACTGTTCATAAGTAGGTGTGGGAAAATGGCAATGTTGAAAATCTGGAGTGAAAATATTATAAATTCATGAAGTTACGTGCGTGCAAACTGCTCAATGCACGCTTGTAACAGTTATTTTATAGAGTATCATTAACAAATTTTCAACATAGCTATTTCTGGACCTCTATTCATGAACAGTGTCACTGTCATTTTCTTAATCTGTCCCAAACACTGATTTCCACAGCGACCACGCTATTCTGTGCCAGATGTGCGAAAACACATTTCCACCAGGATATGAACAATGACAGCT
Organism: Neoceratodus forsteri; assembly: GCA_016271365.2. Lineage (NCBI taxonomy): Eukaryota > Metazoa > Chordata > Ceratodontiformes > Ceratodontidae > Neoceratodus > Neoceratodus forsteri. The sequence goes on from CM057454.1 coordinate 1,164,098,985, forward strand.
GTACTGCTCACAAGGAGGTATGAAAAAAATGTCAATGTTGAAAATCTGGCGTGAAAATATTGCAAATTCATGAAGTTACGAGCATGCGTAGCAACTGCGCAGTGCACGCTCGTGAAACAGTCATTTTTTGGATTTTACCCACCAAATTTGCAACCTAGGCTTTTTGAGAGCCCATCTCATAAACACTGACACTGTCATTTCGTTAATCGGCCCCAAGAGGTGATTCCACACAGTGACTGCAAAAATCACCTTTCGGGGCTGATTAATGCCATGACAGTTCAAGGATTCATGAGGAGGGGTCCCAAAACCCCCATGTTGAAAATGTGATGCCAAAATTCCAAAAAATGACTGAGATATGCATTAAAGTTGACAAAACCCTATTTATTCCATTACACAGCTTACCGGTATTTCCTCAGTTCGCGGTTGGCTTTGAAGAGTGCAGACGTGTTCCCGGTCCACTGCAGATCATCGTGCTGAGCTCTAGAGGTGAGTATGGGGTGAGGGGAGTGTGGGGAGGCAGGGTGCGCAGTGGGTGGGCGCGGGTTGCGGGAGGGGGGCAGGGAGACCTCCGAGGAACAGTTTATTTTTTTTCAGGTTAATAAAACAAAAACATGTCGTGGGACAGTTTTTCTTTCTCAGAGGCATGTAGCACGCTGGGGTGGGCTCCCAGTGTGCCACCAGACTCTTTCTTTGGGGAGGCAGTAGCCGATGGGGATTGGGCACCCGTCGTCAGACAATGGAATCGGGTACAGAATGCCGACGGGAGTGGGCTCCCTGTCAGCAAACTCAACGTTGGGGCACTGAAGATGACGTGGATTGGGGCCCCCCCGTCGGCAAATAAACATGGTGGGGGGGTTATATTGTTTGTGAACATGGCAACAAGCCTCCACCATGTTCACATAGAATATCAGGGTTTCTAGATCCCGCCCTGCAATGACAGGTCGCTCCCTCATTGCAGCGCATGGCTGACGCTGCAATGACGAGGCGGCCCGATTGCAGCGGCGAAATTGTCAAAAGTTGGGCCAAGGTTCCAAACTTGTGCCAGCAGCAGCGTGTGACGGCACTGGGGGAAGCGGGACAAGCCTTTGCAGGCTGTGGGGGCATTGGCCATAACAGTGCCGCACCTCCATAACCTGCTTCTGAGAAAGCTGCCGCAATATGTTTCTTGCGCTGTACGCAAACAACATAAAAAAAAAAAAAGCACACCGAAATGGCAGTTAAGACCTCAAATTCAATTACAAACACACAGTCACAAACTTGACAGCTAGAATCCCTCACTCCTGCCCCAACTAAATGAAGAACCACCACCTCATGCACACGACAGCTGTCATTTTTCAAATGTTGGCCAAAATGTGATTTTGCACCTGTTGCTCAGCATGACATTTTGGTGAGCATTTGAACATTTTCATGTACTGAGTTCATAAAGTGGGGTAATACAAAACTACGGAAAATTTGGCATGCAAATACAGTAAAATGCCCAGGTTATTTAGTGAATGTTGCATTATTACACCATTCACTCATAACTTTGCTAATTTGCAATATGTGAACTCTAAACTTTCAACACAGCCATCTTTCCACGCTACCTCATAAATGTGAAAGGTCTCATTTTTTTTATATTTAGGGTGACATGTTTTTAGACTCATGCTGCTAAATGATGTTTCAAACAATATAATATAGATGAGCATGAAAATTTCTGGTCAAAATAAAAAAAAAAAAAAAAAAAAAAACACAATTATTAAGAAACTATGTGTATACTGCAAGTCTTCACCTTTGTGGGTATGTTCTGTGACCTGTGCTGGGTTTGAGGATGAGCTCAGTGACACAGCTACATGGGGGTGAGGGTGGTGAGATGGTACTGTTAAGTGACACCCCCATAAGCCAGGGAATGAAAACTGCAGGGTTGATCACCCAGGCCTGAGTACCATATAGTTAAGACTGCTCTTCTCTTGGTATAGGGCCCTGTACCTCTGCACTCATGGGTGGCAGAGGGCCATGTGCATTGGCTGGCAGCTGACTCTTTTCCCTGTGCAGCTGTATCTGCAGACACATGGGCGTACATGGACTAGAGGGTCCTGCGTGTCTGCAGCCCACCAGACAGCCCAAAGAATTTTTAACTTCCATTAGTAGACAGAGTCTTCTTAATGCCCACACCGTTCCCTGAACAAACATCAGACATGATCTCCTACAGGGCCCTGCTTGAAGAAAGCTACAACAAACTGTACTGGCAAAATGTGGGGAGACATACTTCTCCAGCTTTGAAGAGTGTATCACTATGAGTCACTAACTTGGAACTGTACCTTCTGCTTCTGACAGGAAGCTAATTAGGGCTGGGGGTAGGAGGTGCACATTAGAGTTTACAACCCCAAGGAAAACCACACCACTGATTCACCAAGTCTCTAGGGACCCAAAACCTTAATATGTTTTCCTTTTGTTGCCTTGAGGTTGGGTGAGGGGTGTTAGGGTTGAAAACCCTAACACAACATTTCCCTACATTTGTGGCATGAACTTGAACCCTAACTGGTGCATTAATAAAAGTTTTTTGCAAAGAATATATATTATTTATAGGTCCCATGTCTGACATTAACCAATCACTACGTTTCTTTACCTATCTTATGAAACAATCTTACACTGTGACTGGCATTTCACGAGCTATGTAAAACTTGTCACAACACACCAAACATTTTGATTCATATTAAGACCTGTATTTTTTGATTGTTTGCTTTCTCTAAAATTCATTGATGTTGTTGGTTGTTTTACAGGCTTTCTTTCTTGCTAGAACTGAAATGCATACTAGTGGTCTAATTATACCCAACTACACTACAATGTATGTTGTAACACTGTTATGGATGGAAATCCATCCATACTAAAATGTTGTTATGCTGTACTTGCTATGTCAACCAGTTTGTTATGTTGTACTAGCTATGTAGCTAGTATAGCATAACAGCTTAGAACGTGATTGTGCATGCGTGGTGCACGAACTTCTCCCTACTTGGCAGTGTCGCGGCAACAAGAGCAAGCCTGCTGGAGAGAAAAAAAGACAAAGTAAGGCAAAATAATTTTACCATGGCTCTTATGTTTTTCAACATACACTATAAAAAACAATGGATGACTAAGAAGATTGGTAACAAGATATGTTAGTATATCTCGAGGTTCCCATGGCGACCAAATCTCTCGAGCTGCACTCTCAAGGTTCAAATGGTTACCATAGGAACCTCTCTATGAACTAACCAGCTTGTTACTGAGAGTTAGTCATCCATTATTCTCCATTTCATTCATATCTTTGAGCTACCATTACAGCACGCATCTTACACACTGGGAACAACCCTAAACAGCGCAGCCACTCATGATACAATAATCACCTCTCTTACACTGCATCATGAGTGGCTAGACAGAGATGGGGGTGTTCTCAAGTCCAGGAAAGATGCAGCGGGAGCTGATCAAGAACTGTAAACAAACACATTTTTGTGTGGTAACACCAATATGGTAGGTAGTCTGTTTTCCCCTCTTAAGAAGAAAAAAGGAATCAAAAATCAAACTACCAGCAACATCAGAAATCTCAACAGAAGATGACAAAGCATGACGTATTTTTGAAACTAGAGACTCTCTGAGGCTTATGGGAGATGACACCATCCATTTGAAATCATAAATGTGGTTTTAAAACATTCCTTTTTATGTGAAGTTTCTCCCTCGCCTGCTAACAAAGAGTGACACAACTGTAGATGGAGAGAGAAGCCTAACATTCTTCACATGCTACTTCAGGTTTCAGATAAGGTACAAGAATGTTGTAACAGGACACCTATCCCATCCATAGAAACATAGAATTTGACGGCAGATAAGGACCGCTTGGCCCACCTAGTCTGCCCATTTCCCTACCTAACAGATATGCTGCAGATCCTAGTTAACCAACAGCTTACTTCCTCCTACCCCCCACTAAGACTGCCTTATGCCTGTCCCATGCATTCTTGAAGTCCCCCACTGTTCTTGACTCCACGACCTCATCAGGGAGGCTGTTCCATGCATCCACAACCCTCTCAGTGAAAAAATACTTCCTCACATTACCTCTGAGCCGTCCCCCCTCTATCTTCAAATTGTGCCCCCTTGTTCTTGCACATCTCTTTTTCTGGAAGATGCTACCCTCTTGGACTTTGTTAATTCCCTTGAGGTACTTGAAAGTTTCTATCATGTCCCCTCTCTCCCTTCTTTCCTCAAGGGTATACATATTAAGCTCCATTAGTCTTTCTTCGTATGTCTTCTGGTGCAGACCCTGCACCATTTTGGTTGCCCTCCTCTAGACAGCCTCCACTCTGTCTATGTCTTTGAAAGAGAGAGGCACAGCACTTTCTCTGACCGGGAATCGAACCCGGGCCACGGCGGTGAGAGCGCCGAATCCTAACCACTAGACCACCAGGGAACATCCAATTACTGTATTACCCTGACACACCATCAGACCTGCAGTTATTAAAATCCCATTCTCCTAGCCTTACCTACTGAAACCATGGTGTCATAATTCTGCACCATCACTTCCCTGTGTAGCTCCTTGTCCTGTTTGCTTAACATCTTCCACTCCTCTTCAGAAAAAGCAACTGCAACATCTTCAAAGGTTTCTGGTGCCTGAAAAGAAATGTGAGATGTATTGTATTCTTGTTTTACTTAACACATTGAAAAAATCTGGAAGTTTTTAACTCAAAGGGGCAAACAAGATTCAAACTGACAGCCAGCAAAGACCAAGGAGTCCAGGTCCATCAATATTTAATGGAATGAAGTCCAACCAAAACCCATCCCCTGCTATCCCAGCAGATGTTTCCTGTGATTTTTTTTTTCTTTCATAATTTACTTATTATGCTCCCACACAGCTCTGGTTCAGCCCCACCCACTGTGTGCAGAGGCAGGAATTCCTGGACTGGAGGAGCATAGGACAGTGGCGAGGACGGAGCCCAAGTTTACCTCAATCATCCTGCACACAGCAGGGCTTTTCTCTGTACTGGTGTTGAGTCATGTCACCTTTGGGATGTCAGAACTTGAGCACAAGTGTCATGCTCACTGAGCCTGCAGGGGGGCACTCTGTCATCATCACCCCATCCTAGTTGCACTGTCACTGAACTGCAACCTGTGGTCACTAAGGCAACAGTGTCATAGCGGCTATAGCAACCCTCCCTCCCCAGAGGAAGAAAGCATTCCCTGGAGTATTCAATCTTTCTCCTGCAGCTGGCAGTTGGTGACTTGAGCTCCTTCCCAAAACTCATTTCACCAGCGTAATGAGCAACAGCGCTACTACTACTGCGCCAGTGGGCCAGCTGTGATGTCACTACTCTTCAGGAACTCATCTGGTTTGTGGTTGGACGCAAGTTAACTGCGCACTCTGTGTTAAGTAATGCTTCTAGAGTTCTCTTCTGACCCCCACCAACCCTCCACAGATTCCACCCTTGTCTCCTTCTTTTCTTTTCCTGCTTTAAAAACAAACAGCCTAATTGAGTCTACCTTCTTAACCCCTTCAAAACAGCTAAATCATATCCCCATCACCTAACTCTTCTGCTTAAAGCAGAGGTCCAGCTGCTGTAAAGTCTCTCCATAATCAGGGTGTGTGCTGTTGGACCCCAAACATCTCAGCAGAGCATGATGCCCAAATAGCCAGGGGACTTAACAGAGAGGACAAAACCGAGGCAGTGCCAAGCCTCAGAAACATCACTTGCCCAGGCATATTGCAGAATGGATTGTTTAGAAGGGTAATGGAGGGACAAAGACAGAGCTCCTGTCCACCTTTAATGGCTGCTTCCTAAAACAGCACATCCAATAGACCGCTAGATTCTAGGCCACCCCAACCTAGTTCTCCGCAATGGGGATGTGGAATGGATATCTCTAGTGTGAATGTTGGGAAACCAGTGGGAGCCAGTGAGCACAACTCGATAACCTTCTCCCTGGGAACACAGAAGACTAGCTGGGCCTCAGCCATCAAGACTCAGAACTTCACAAAGCCAGTGTAAAGATAAATGTTGTTTTCTGAAATTTAGGTGCGAATGGCTACCTGATTTATGGCAGAATTACAGCAATACTTTCCTCAACAATAAGGACAAACTCCATTCATATTCACAAGTTCCTCATATTTAGCATTCACTCACATAACACATGTGGTATTGGCACCCCAGCCGTGATTACTGGAGAAATATGTGCATATAGCAGGCTCTAATTATTTTGCTATTTCACAAAGGTCTTCAAAAATGAGGAGAATTACACACATTATGAGAGTATAATTCTAGATACTGGGAAAACAATGCGCTCCACTCTTCTGACTCTCCTTCCTTCAGTATTCCTCCTGCAACACCTCTGCTCCCTAAACTGCCTTTTCTGTGCACTTTCCCTCCATGTGGAACTGGCTCCTTTCCTCCTTATTGCCTCTCCCTCCCTTACTACCCACTCAAGCTGCCACTCAAAGCTCACTTCACCTCTTCATACCAATGTTATACTATACAGACGTGGTCTAGGCTGCCGTCCAAGGTGCATCCTGGCTAAGCTGGACCACCTCTTCCTTTCTATCGGCCACTTTACTCTGGATTCCCCTCTCCTCTCTCACCCCTGCTCCATCTATCTGTTTCTCTCCTTTCCCTCTAAATTCTCAGTACTACTTTCATTTTGCTGCTTCCTCTTAAACTGGTTTGCCTCTCTCATTTCCTACTTCTCTGACCTACTCTTTACACCTGTACCCTCCTTTCTTTGCACTCCATTGTTCAGAGTCACATTTCTTCAGTATTCATCGCTGCAACAACTGTTCTGGCCAAACTGATTTTTCTGTGTGTTTGCCCTCCATGTGGAACTATATCCTTCCCCCTTCATCTCTTCTTCTCTTACTAACCACTCAAGTTGCCCCTCAGAGCTCATTTCACCTCCTCTTGCTCCTGCCTCTACCTAACTGTCCTTCTGGGATCCCAATAGGGTGTTGGACCTTTTCTTTTAATTTGGCCATTAAACCAAGCAGTATATTATGGGCCCATAAAGCCAAGGACCATAGGGGGGTTCCTCCTTAAAGGGAGTACCCTCATAGCTGTATGGCCTGAGGATGGCTTCCCTAAAGCACCAGAGGAAGACCCTGGTGGGAAGCATGATTGGAGATGCCCCCCTCCAAAAAAAAAAAAACAACCTCAGAGTGAAACTTTGATGGCAAGCACGATTGGGAAGGTACCATGCCAAGGAAGAGGCACACAAAAACATCATGCAAAACAGCCAGATAGCAAAATGTTTCTGTATGTTAGGAGAGCACAGAGAGAATCAACTTCTCTTAAAGCTCCATGTTGCTGTACTACCCTGAGAAAATACGGAATCAGGATGTAGACACTGGGACGATGGCCAATCAGCGAATGGGTAAGTCAATACTAAGGAGTATCTGGGTAGTACCTTGCACTACATTCCAGGGAAAGCACTGATGGGGATGGGTGCCTGTTGACTTTATGGTCCACAGCAGTTTGGCTTCCACCGAGTGCAGATGGTTATGTTAACATTAGTATGAGTGGTTTATTTATAATGTGCCCAATCCTACAAGCGCTAGACACCCCAAAAACTAAGCAAGCACCAGCATGATCTTTTTTAAGTTGCAGTAACAGCAATGTTAAATCTTTTATTTCCATGTAAAGCTTTCTCATCCTTCGGTTGAAGACTCTGGACACCCCACTAAATATACAAGTGCACATTGTTTAAATTCCATTAATAGCAAACTTAAATCTTAAGCTATCACAAGTAGCTAATACAATTACGTTGGTGCAATGTCAGGAAGCCTGTACTAACCAGATGCTGAAATAAGGATCTTTACAATCTCAATGTACGCTTTAAAGTCACAGAAGGGTTACTAACAGCAGAGCAAAGTACAGCAAAGTCACACTCTAAAACCTCAAGAAATACAAGGAACCACAAGATGTTGAAAACTCAGTTTTAATCCAAAAAGTGCATCAGTCCCCATGATGAAGGGACAAGTCTAGTCGCAAAGCACCGAGGTCATTTGCTGCCACACCTTTTGGATGAAAACTGTGATCTTTCTTTCATCTTGTGGTTCCCTGTATTTCTCGAGGTTTTAGAGTGTGGCTTTATTGTGCTTTTCTCATGTTTGTTGTTCTGTTCACACCATCATTTGTGTAAACATAAATTAATGCCTGCCCAAGTCAGCAGCCTTACAACTTTAAGTGGAAAACTCAGATATACAGGTTTACACAAACAGAACTCAGACAGAAACAGAGACAATCCAGTAGTACCAAGTGTGGGTGAACACAACAAAGAGAACTGCCTGCTATGAAAAGCAGTTGTGTGTAAAATAGTGGATACATTCAGTGATAACACATAGTCCCCCTGCCATAGCACAGATAACTGCCATCCTAGGAGATGTGAGTGCTGCTAAAACTTTTCCTGTATAGTTGATAACATTGAAATGCGAGTGCTGGTGGAGCCTCTCTCACAAAGAGATGGGACAAATCAGTTTATGAGCTGGTGGCCAGTTTGGTCACTAGCTTTCAGAATCTGTTAGCCAAATCAATGTTGGGGGTTTCCTCATTTTAAAGGAAAAGTACTGCATGGGTATATGCATGAATTGTTCGTACAAGGAGAATGTCATAATCCTTACACAGTCCTTGCAAACAATTCTTACATAAAAACGTGCAAGTAGCTTGCATATGCCAGCATATATCCCTGCATGTTGCACCAGTCAAAATACTTACATAATGCTTGCCTGGTTCTTGGTAAGGGTTGTGTTGTGTATATTTTGTGAGGTGCCCTAAGCCTTCGGTATAGAGCTCCAAATAAATAAATATACTATGCCATATTTCCCTGGTCGATAAAACAGGACCTTATAGAACCCCTCCCCACCCAAATACACAGAAATGAGCTAACACAGCAAAGTCTTTCTTTTGTGGTCAAAAATAAAATAGAAATAAAAACTACCTCAGTATGCACAGCCCCATCTCATCCTGCTCATGCTCAATTCACTCATTTGCAGCCCTGTTCTCCATGTGGTGTCATCAACTTCTGCCCTGTTCCCCACTTAGGGTCATCAACTGCAGCCCTGTTCCCCACTTAGGGTCATCAACTGAAGCCCAGTTCCGCACCAGGGGTCATCAACTGCAGCCTTGCTCCCCACTTGGGGTCATCAACTGCTGCCTTGTTCCCCATCAGAGGTCAAGTGCAGCCCTGTTCCCCGCCAGGGGTCATCAACTGCAGTCCTGTTCTCCATGTGGTGTCATCAACTGTAGCCCTGCTCCCCACTTAGGGTCATCAACTGTAGTCCGTCACATGACATGGGTCCCTTACAGATATGGGAACTAGCCGTAACCTCAACTGTAGCCCTGTTCCCCACTTAGGGTCATCAATTGCAGCCCCGTTCCCCACTTGGTATCATCATCAATATGCTATTTTGTGGGTGGGGCTGCACAGACAATGCTGGAGCAGCCTGAGCTGAAAACTGTGAGCAGGCTACTGTAAATTAAAAATACCTACACAAACCACTTCTCCAAATAATACTGTACGGCTTTACAGGACCCTCAGCAGGCAGCTCTTTTTTGTGAACTAGTCTGCCCCAGGAGTATAACATGTCAGCTGCTCTAACAGAGCATTTTTCTTTGCCAGCAATTAAATATTTACATTTTTTTTTGCCAACATTATTTGACTATGTGGATATCATAGAAAAGTCATTTGATGCTCAAATTAATATGATTTAATGAAGTGAATATTTGTCCCTTCCTAAAACTGTTCATATGTAGTTTGGGTGGACCAGACCACGCTGCCTGCTCCCCCCCTCCCGAGGACTGTAACTTCTATTTTAAAAATGTAAACGCTAAGAAAAAAGTTACAGTGTCAGTACAAAACTGATTTATGACTAATTTGTGTAAAATTAAGTTGTATAAGCACCAAATACAACTGGTTGAAATGTGGCAGCAATAATACTGACTTACAGCACACATTTACAGAACGTGAATTAAAACTCAACATATAGTAGGAAACTGTAGACTGTCTCATATATCAGAAGTGGCATGTAAAAAATCTCTTGTGACATAAAAAATACATCTTATGTCATGCCTTGTTTAATCTTTAGTCTTTGAAAACACAAAACAAGCTATCATTAGTCAAAACTTAAATGGCTGTGGGGGAAAATGTTTCTGAAAAGAAGACGATAATAATACTCACAAAATAAAACTTGAAATGGAAAAGTAAGGCAACATTAAGCTAAAAACAAAAAATGGATTTCATTTTTATATGGGAACTCTTTCAATAACAGTTTTCTTTTGTAAAACTTAAATCATTTTCATGAAAAAAAACATGTCAATCAGACACTGTTTGTTCCACTTCTGCTTTGTTCTTTCTCATCAGCTTCCTTACCTCCAACTTCATGATCCCCTGTTTTAGTCTCCACACCACCTGCTTACGATTCAGAACCACGCTGTTTAGAACCGAGAACAGCTCTTCAGGGTTTGGGACTAGAAGGAGTTCAGTGGATATTTCTGTAAACAAGTTCTTTCTGCAGCTCCCTCGGTGTGATCCTGTTTCTAGTAGCTGGTCTTGGAAAAAAAATGTACTTCCTGTCTGCCCCTGAAATGTGTCCCTAAATTATTTAAATTAGCTGATTAATATTCATAGCATGCTGCAGCAAGGGGAGGGATTCCAAGGCACACTAAACCCTTAAAGAGGCAGGGGCACATCCAGATTTGATGTCACATATGGACTGAGGCAATGCCAAAGACCCTTTCCGTCAGGATGGAAACACACAGGGCTGTTCCTACTCTGCAAAAGGTTTGTGGGAACCCAGCTTCCTAATATCAGGTCCCCACCATGCACAGTCATACTTGTGGCACAACAATCAGCTGGCCCCCCACTATTTTACATAACTCACCAACACCATTCTTTGAAGTAACGCTTGACCCTGAGCATACCTCTCAACCTTCCATCACTGAAATGAGGGACACAGACACAAAACAAGGGACAATGAGGGGCATCAACCCTCATAATTGAAGAATGCATGGGACAGACATAAGGCAGTCCTAGTGGGGGGTAGGAGGAAGTAGGCTGTTGGTTAATTAGGATCTGCAGCTTATCTGTTAGGTAGGAAAATGGGCAGACTAGGTGGGCCAAACGGTCCTTATCTGCCGTGAAATTCTATGTTTCTATGTTTCTATAATGATGAGCGCATCCTCAAACCTGGGGATACAAGCTCAAAACACTGTGAAAACCATTGTATTTATTTGTACAAAGTTTACTTTTGATTCAGCATCTGAGAATATTATGAATTTGTACTTTAAAGACTGCCTTTACTATGTATTCTCTGTGTGGGCAGACCTTTTCCATGAGGGACAGATGAGGGACAGAGCAAATTTGAGAGGTAAAATGAGTGATGTTCCTCATAATCAGGGACAGTTGAGAGATTTGCTTCTGAGGCAGTTTCTAAAAGGGACACTGTTTAAAGCTAACAAATGTTCCTACTTGATTAGGACAGTTCCAGTATCAAAAGGACTGTCATGGTGTCCGAAAGCATTTCTGAAAATCAGGATTTTGTCACAGCTTGAGATTTTTGCCCTGGATGAGAAACCATTGAGCCGATGATCTGCCTGCCGCACCTCCTCAGCAGCTGCTCCTTGCCAAGAGACCATCCTCCCCATTTCTACCATGCATGCCTGCTGCCCGCAGCTGTTTAAATGAACCACCAATGCCAGGTGAAGACTGGTAAAATATCCAGTTTATAGTCAGTGCTGCACTGTAGGGGATCCGATCAGAACAGGAGTTTCAGTATTTTAATACCTCCAGCTTGATCTGACTTGATCTGACTTGAACCACCAATGGCTCTCGAGAATCATAGATGTAACCCCATCGGGGACTTACCTTAATTGCCCCATGTCCCTCTTCTCTCTGGGTTATCCTCTTGCTGCCTGTTGTCCCCTGAACTCCTACAAGTGTCCTGGGATCCTCAGAATGCTCCCTGAGAAGCCCATTTTGCTACTTGGGCCCAGTACAGGCCAAAATCTTAAAACTGTGATCCCCAGCTGTAGCCAATGTTCCAAGGTGCAAGCAGGGATCGCACAGGCATGAGCGGTGCCTTTGATATGCCGACCGCTAAGTGTGCGGTCAGCCAAAGAGAAATTTTGTGGTCACGGCAATTCTCCTCTTCTCAATGAAGGCCGGTGACCTAAACACTGTGACAGAGAAGCCGCTTGGGGGAAAGAATGAAGAGTTTAAACTTGGGGCTACTAGCTGGACTCATACATATTAATGATCCCCACATTAATATTCATAGGGTGTTGCTGCCTCCTGGAGGGACAGTTTATCGGTGATAGCGACAGCAAAAGTGTAACCCCCTTATAAATGGGGGTTTACTTGAATGCCTCTAGTGGTCTCCTTAAGAGCTGCCAGCTTGCTGACCCAGTCAGTTTACTAAGAAGGGAGGGGACTGTGGGTTCTCTTGTTCGAGTTTCGCCTGAGCCGTGTGGTAGGTGCTCTATTTTTGCCATTGCTAAGTAGGCAAAGTGGGCCCCTTATTGGGCTGTGGTATTTATGTATTATATGTTGACTGAGTATTAAGGAATGTAGTTTGTCTAACCTGTCTTCCCTTGCAGCTGGGACTTTGTGCGTTTTGCACCTCCATTTTGAACCCGGACTGCCTATAGGGTCCAATAAGGATCCAGGGGCTCTTAAAATGGAGCATTGAGCAGCCAATTAGGGCTGGGACTCTTTTGGGAGCCGGCTGCCAATGGGAGGTATGGCCCGTGATGCTGGGAACTGAAGTCCAGAAGGTGGCGCCTTTTTTTGCACCAATAGAAGGAGGTAGAGGGGATTGGCAGCAGGAGGCCTCCAATAGCATCGGGTCACACCCAACTGCGGACTCCCTGCTTAACGGCTGAGAGGGCAGAGTCGCTGTGGCCATTAGGAGAGAAGGAGCTCTGGGCTCCTGTGCTGTAGATTCTTCGTGCGGGAAGCACGTGTGGAAAGCCAAGAAGTCGGGCGACAGTATCACCAGAAGGAGCTGGACAAGATCCGCTGTGGTGTGCAGGCAGAGAAGGCTGTATACATGATAGCTACCTACCAGGCTCACCCTGTAGAGGACTGGAGAATCTGCTTCAATCGCGCTCAGTCTGTCAGGAAAAGTGAAGCTGCGTTGCGTTACCCGGTTTGTGCAGTGAATAAATTTTGGAGTTTAAAGCAGCTGCCTGGTATGGCACCCCTCTGTTCTACATATAGATGTGTGGAGAAGTGTTTGGATCACAGGCCTGTGTCCTGCAAATGGTGTGAGAGGGATTCTTCTACAGGAGTCGTGAGTACTAAATCAGGGTAGCTCCCTGTCAGCAGTTCTATTGAGGGCAAGTTTGGTCTGGCTGCTTCACTGGCCACATGAACCAAGCCTGCTGGCTCTGCATAATCAATTTGGGTATTGAACATTTGTCTTCATCGTCAGGGCTCCAACCAGCTTTACCAAATAGGCTAGCCTCTTATTGCCTGAGTACCCAGTGACAGTGACTTGTAGGGAGTTGGCCTGTGCACAGTGCTCTGAAATAGTAGAGTATTAAGCTTATCAACCAGATTTCCCTCGCCCTTGTTATTTTCCCTTCAATAAATCAGATTTGTTTGTTTTGCAAGGTATGCTGTCTGAACTATGTGTTTGTGCCACCATACTGTGCATGCGTTATTGTGTTACTGCATCTTATTTTGCAGGGGGTCCTCAGCACCAAGCTGGCCAATCAATCCTGGGGGTAAGTGTAAGTCACAACGGTGGTGTGGGAAGCGTTCGTGAGCCACTAGTGGAAGGAAAGGGGGGTTGCAGTGACTCAGAGGGCTGTGACCGAGTTGTTTCTGACTGTTCCAACCCCAACCTCTGGGTGGAGGCACCCGCCATTGGATCCGGGCCCCTCAACCTGTTAGTGGCTAAGCAGGCAGGGGTAGTAGCCCTTGGGATAGCGCCACCTGGGGGTTACATTTTGGAGGCACCGCTGGGATTAGTGTCCTCTAGTGGCCAAGTAGACAGAGTACCCTACCATGGCCAAATTAAAGGAAAAACTGGAGGAGGAGATCATGTCCAAACTCAAACTAGACCCTGTTAAGATGATGGTGCATAAACTGATGGGGTGGGGTGAAGCTGAAGAATTGGATTCCCAGAAAACTGTGTTACTATTAGATGTCCCTCTGGGGATAAAGAACGCTGACCTTGTTTCTGCAGTTGAGCGTGTTAAATGTTTAGGTAAGGTAGAGGTGAAGGGGCGAATGGCCGACCTACTCAACCAAACCCTGCAGGTGCTGCTTTTATGCAGTGTTACAATAGACCCGGAAAGAGTGCCCCCAGTGATTTTCCCGGAAGGTGCTCAAAAGGGATGGAGGGTCATTCATGCCGAAGTGGTTTGATCACCCCAGGGGGATTCCCCCAAGACTAATAGCTTTAAAGATAAATTGCTTAAACTGTTGGCTGCAGAAGGGAGGACTACTCAGGAATTACTACAGGTGTTAGACCTTTCCAGTGATCCCACCCCCCAACCGTCCCCAGATACATCTCCCGGGTCATCCAAGAGCTCCATCTTGGCTTCACCCCCTATAGTTGTTCCCCCATACAGATAGACTCCTATCAGAGATTGAAACTCTTTTCTGATACTGTGCCTGTGCCCTCAGGGGAGGATGATTTGGAGACTTGGATGGACTATGCTACCCCCTAGTCCAAGAGTGGCAGTGCTCTGAGGGGGAAAAATGAAAGAGACTGATGGAGAGCCTGAGGGGCCCAGCTTTGGAAGCTATTCGGTTTTTGCAGGCTACTAGTCCCGAAGCCACTGCAGTAGAGTACCTTTCTGCCTTAGAGGGGGTGTTTGGTAGTACAGAAACAGGGAAAGACCTGTTATGGAAGTTCAAGTCAGCAAAACAGTGGAGAAATGAGAAGCTGTCAGCCTTTGTTACCAGAATGGAAAGGGCACTGTAAAAGGCTTATCGAAAAGGGGGAGTAACTTCCCAAGCATTGAATCAGGTCCACCTAGACCATATCTTGAAGTCCACCAGGTTTTCCAGAGTGATATTGTTGAAACTCAAATTGCATGACCGACGGGCTGCCCTTCCCGAGTATTGCCAATTGATGAGAGAAATTCTGGAAGCTGAGACCGATGAAGAGGGGTGGGAACCTTATGCTGGGGTTGTGAATCTGTGCCAGACCCCTGAGCCTAGTGAACCAGATGAGACCCATCCATCGAGAGGATTGATCAAGGGGGCAACAGAGACTTACCGGAATCTGAGGTATTTCCCATGTCTCAGGAGACCCACGGTGGAGTGGGGGTGCATGCTGTTTCCTCTGATCCCCAGGTGGAGAGTGATTTGACGGCTGAGATTAGAGAGTTACGGGAAATATTGAGAGAGTTGAAACAGACTGCTGCCAACCCTCCAAAATTTGGGAAGCCTGAGTTATCTCGAAGCAAACGACCTGGTCAAGAGGAGCCCTCTAGAACTCCCGAGGCCCCCCAGCAGGCGAGATATCTCCCTCCCACCAAAGACCCCCGAGATACTAAGTTCTGTTACCATTGTGGGGAGGATGGACATTTTCAGACTGAGTGCCAGTTGCCAGAGAACTTAAGGAGGGTCACCAGCAAGCTAGTAGCCTGGCATCGCAAGGCCTATGCCAGGCCCCAAGGAGGGCCTCCTCAAAAGAGCTTTGTCACCCAGGCCAATGCCCAAGCAACCTCCCAAACCATGTCCCCTGAATGGTCTGACATGGTGGGTCCTTCAATGGAAACCACAGTGAAAGTGAATGGAGTACCCACCCGGGCTGTGTTGGACAGTGGTTCCCAAGTGACCATCATGTTTCAGGACTGGTATCAGAAGCATTTGCCCGATGTGCCCCTGCAGCCTTTAGATGGACTACATGTCTGGGGACTGAGCGATAAGGCCTACCCCTATTCTGGTTATATCCATATCTGGTTATCTTTTCCGACTTCTGTGACTGGGGTGGCCGAACAAGTGGGGACCCTGGCGTTAGTGTATCCCCCCACTGGACAGTAGGATGGGGTGCCCTTGTTGATTGGAACCAATGCTCATATGTTTAGTCGCTTAGCGCAGCTGTGTTCTGAAAAACAGTGGTCCAGGACTGGACGAACTCTCAGAATTCCAGCTTTGATTCAGAAGGCCTATGAGACCCAAAGAAAGGCTAGCCAGGTGGAACCCGAAGGTCCGGTGAGTGTTGTCTGGAAGAAGGATCCAGAGGCTTTGCTGCTAGCACCAAACGCCCAGTATGTTCTACAAGGAGAGGTCCGGATTAGAAAAGATGTTAAGAATAAAATACTGATGCTGGATGCACCAGGCAATGGAGAATTTCCAGAAGGGCTGCTGGTTAAACCCAGTATTTTGCCTGCTCGAGCCCATGCTTTTGCCAGAAAAGTAATGGTTCAAGTCCACAATGTATCTGATTGAGAGATTTGAGTGAAGCGAGGCTGCACTCTGGCTATGGTACACTGTGCGGATACTGCTGTTCTGCCCAGCAACAAGAACTCAGGGAGGAGTGACCCCCTAATCTGTTTGATTTCGGTGACTCCCCGCTGCCAGCAGAGTGGAAGAAAAGGATTAGTGAAAGGCTTGCCCAGAGGGAACAGGTGTTTTCCCTGAAGGAGTGGGATGTAGGATGTGTGCAGGGAGCTGAGCACCACATTCAGCTACAGGATGAGCAAACATTCTGTGAGCAATCTCGACACCTGGCCCCTGCTGATATAGATGATGTGAGATGACACCTGTAGGAGATGCTCACAGCTGGGGTGATCCAAGAATCCAGAAGCCCCTATACTTCCTCTATTGTAGTAGTAAGGAAAAAGAATGGAACTGTCTGGATGTGTGTGGATTATTGTACTTTGAACAGGCGAACTATACCAGACCAGTATACCATGCCACACATTCAGGATGCATTGGATTGTCTAAATGGTAGCAAATGGTTCTCAGTATTAGACCTTCGCAGTGGGTACTATCAGATTCCGATGGCTCCAGAGGACCGTGAAAAAAACTGCTTTTATATGCCCACTAGGTTTTTATGAGTTTATGGGGATGCCTCAGGGGATTTCAGGTGCCCCTGCTACTTTCCAGTGCTTGATGGAGCGTGCCGTGGGGGATATGAACTTACTAGAGTGCTTAGTCTACCTGGATGATGTCATAGTGTTTGGCAGCTCCTTGGAGGAACATGAAAGCAGGCTGTTCAAGGTCCTGGATCGACTGAAAGGCTTTGGCCTCAAATTGTCTATAGATAAGTGTCAATTTTTCCAAACATCCGTGAAATATGTGGGGCACATAGTATCCACTGAGGGCATAGAGACTGACCCCAGTAAAGTGGAAGCTTTGACTACCTGGCCTCAGCCAAAGAATTTGAAAGAGCTCCAAAGGTTCCTTGGTTTTTGTGGTTATTATAGGTGTTTTATCAAGGACTATTCTCAAGTGATCCGCCCTCTACTCAACCTTACTCAAGGGTATCCCCCAACCCACAAAAAGTATAAGAAACCCGTGCTCCCTGAGACTGAGAAAAAATATTTCCGTCCAAATTATATGTTTGGGACCCGCTGGACTGCTGATTGTGAGGTGGCTTTCCATGATATTATATATCAACTCACCCATGCCCCGGTGCTGGCCTATGCTGACCCTGCCAGGCCATACGTTCTTCATACTGATGCCAGTCTACAAGGATTGGGGGCTGTGTTATATCAAGAGCACACTAATGGTCTAAGACCCGTAGCCTTTGCCAGCAGGAGCCTAACCCCCTCAGAAAAGAACTATCCAGTACACAAGCTAGAGTTCCTGGCCTTGAAGTGGGCCATTGTTGATCAATTTCATGAGTACTTATACGGTGCTAAGATACTGGTAAAAACTGATAACAGTCCTCTAACCTATGTACAGACCTCAGCTAAGTTGGATGCCACTGGCCATAGGTGGCTTTCTGCATTGTCTACCTATGACTATGCTGTTGAATACAGAGCAGGCCTGAACCACATAGATGCTGATGCTCTGTCCCGGAGGCCTGTGTCCCAAAACAACTGTGTCAGATTGACAGAACCTGACATTAGAGCACTTTGCCAAAAATTTGACAAGGAGGAACACGTATCCCCTGATGCTGTGGATTGCATGGTGGATTGTTTAGGGCCATCTGAGAACTGTATACCTGCTGCTTACTGTCATTTCGCTGCATCAAATACTGGTGCGTTGCCCCAATTCAATAATGATAGTCTTCGGCTGGCTCAGTCCCGAGACCCCATGATAAAAACTGCTCTGGAGGCTCTGCATGTGGGGAAAGATGTGTCCAAACTACGTTTCACTGACTTGAGAACTGCCCTGTTATACAAAGAAGGTCCCAAGTTGAAACTGATCAACAGACTATTATACAGAGAAACAGTAGACAAAGGGGGGTGAGTGGACAAACAACAACTGGTGCTGCCCACTGCTTTTCGAGAACTGGTGTTGAGGTCTCTGCATAATCACTTGGGACACCTCAGCATAGACAGAACCCTTGACTTGGAGAGGTCCCGGTTTTATTGGCCCAAAATGGGTGCTGATGTGGAACAGCATAGTAGGACTTGTAGCCGATGTTTACAAAGAAAGACCCTGCCCCAGAGGGCTGCCGTCCTGGTTAAAATCACTACTAGTGCCCCCATGGAATTGGTCTCTATTGATTTCCTGAGTCTAGAACCAGATCAGAGGAACATCAGTGATATATTGGTAGTTACTGATCATTTCACTCATTATGCTCAAGCTTTCCCCACTAAAGACCAGAAAGCAACCACAGTGGCTAAAGTCCTTGTTGAGAATTTCTTTGTCCACTATGGGGCCCCTCAAAGAATACATTCTAATCAAGGGAGAGATTTTGAGAGCCGCTTGATTAAAGAGATACTATCCTTGTGGGGGGTGCGAAAGTCAAGAACTACTCCTTATCATCCCAAGGGAGATTCCCAGCCCGAACGGTTTAACTGCATGTTCCTTGACATGTTGGGCACCCTGCAACCTAAAGATAAGCCTAGATGGAGCCAGCAGATTAGCACTCTGGTACACGCTTACAACTGCACCAAAAGTGATGCCACTGGATTTTCCCGGTATAGACTGATGTTTGGAAGGGAGGCTAGATTGCCAGTAGATGTTTGTTTCAGAGTTTCTCCTGATGGGGTTCAAGCAGCTACTCATTTACAGTATCTGCAGAAACTGAAGTCCCAATTAAACCATGCCTACCAACTAGCCCAGACCATGGCTGCGAAACGAAATCTAGCTAATAAAGAAAGGTATGATAAAAAAGTGAAAGCATTGGAGCTTAGAGAAGGGGATAGAGTGCTATTGAGGAACTTGGGGCTGCATGGCAAGCACAAGATTGCTGACAGATGGCATCACCTCCCTCATACTGTGGTAAGAAAACTAGAAGATTTAACTATATACAAAGTGCGACCTGAGAACAACTCGAAAGATGTGAAAACTATACACAGAAATCATCTGCTGCCAATCTGACAGATCCTGATAGAGACTGAACCACCAAACGAACCCCCGCATGGGCCTGTGACTAGAGCCACTGCCAAGAAAAAACTAAGACTGACTGATTCCCCAGAAATTGAGCTAAAGTAGCCCTCTCCACCCCTCTCCATTGAATCTGATTGCCAGTCTGTGTCCGAGGACAGTGAGGTAATCCTGAGTACTACCCATCTTATGAACTGAGTCAGTTGTTTAGGGGCAATCCCCTAATCAACCCTGGGGATGAAGCTGGGTTTCCTGGACTGTCTGAGCCCCCAGCTTTGTCTCTGGAGCCAATGCTCCCGGAGGATGAAGTAAGTGGCATTAAATCCGAAGATGTGGGTTCATTAGGACTGGCTGAACTGTCTGACTTCTCAGAAGAAGGAGGTGATGTGGGGGAGGCAGCTGGTGATATGCCAGAGCAAGAAGAATATTTTGAGTGCCCTGATAGTTCCCTGCCAGTACCAGAAATTCCCCCGGCTGAGCCAGGTATTGTGAGTTCAGAAGTAGGGGGCCCCGGCACCGATGGTACCATGGACTCTAGGTCTCCTGCCCCCATAGAGGTTTCCCTGGCAACCCCAAGTAGGGCTGGAGTGGAGTCTGAGCATTTAGAAATTTTGTCAGAGACCCCTAGATGGACTGGCCAAGAAGTACAGCCTGTAGTGAGATTGAGTTATGAGTCCTTGGGTCAGCCTGTGGACCTACCCTTGAACGTGGTCCATAAGGGAGTGTATGTGACCCTGAGCTCTTTACCCAAACTAAGCCTGGGAGATGACTCCAGATTGCTAGTCCTACCCTATGAATATAGTGCTCCTATTGTTTCCCCTCCCAGGGTGAATGATAGGGATAAGCTTCTTTTAGCCCAGGTCCCCATGCAGGAAGTCGTATCCTGAAATTTATGCTAGATGTGCCTGTGTACAAGTTATATCTATCTGTACGTATTATTAAGTGAAGGTACTGCTATGCATAATATAGTGCAACTGTTTATCTGAGATCAATATGTTGAATGCTATCTGAAGGGGTAAACTACACAATAGTGCAAGTGGCTATTGAATGCTGGCTAGAGGGTAATTACTTGACGCGGACGTCAAGCTTTTTCAGGGCAGGAAGGGTGTAACCCTCTTATAAATGGGGGGTTTACTAGAATGCCTCTAGTGGTCTCCTTAAGAGCTGCCAGCTTGCTGACCCAGTCAGTTTACTAAGAAGGGAGGGGACTGTGGGTTCTCTTGCTCGAGTCCCGCCTGAGCCGCGGGGTAGGTGCTCTATTTTTGCCATTGCTAAGTAGGCAAAGTGGGCCCCTTATTGGGCTGTGGTATTTATGTATTATATATTGACTGAGTATTAGGGAATGTAGTTTGTCTAACCTGTTTTCCCCTTGCAGCTGGGACTTTGTGAGTTTTGCCCCTTCATTTTGGACCTGGACTGCCTGTGGGGGTCCAATGAGGATCCAGGGGCGCTTAAAATGGAGCATTGAGCAGCCAATTAGGGCTGGGACTGTTTTGGGAGCCAGCTACCAATGGGAGGTATGGCCCATGATCTGGGAACTGAAGTCCAGAAGGTGGCGCCTTTTTTTGCACCAATAGAAGGAGGTAGAGGGGATTGGCAGCGGGAGCCCTCCAATAGCGTCAGGTTGCACCCAACTGTGGACTCTCTGCTTAACGCCTGAGAGGGCAGAGTCACTGTGGCCATTAGGAGAGAAGGAGCTCTGGGCTCCTGCGCTGTAGAGTCTTCGCACGGGAAGCGCATGTGGAAAGCCAAGAAGTCGGGTGACAGTATCACCAGAAGAGCCGGACAAGTTCCACTGTGGTGTGCAGGCAGAGGAGGCTGTATACATGACAGCTACCTACCAGGCTCGCCCTGTAGAGGACTGGAGAATCTGCTTCAATCATGCTCGGTCTGTCAGGAAAAGTGAAGCTGCGTTGCATTACCCGGTTCGTGCAGTGAATACATTTTGGAGTTTAAAGCAGCTGCCTGGTATGGTACCCCTCTGTTCTACATATAAATGTGCGGAGAAGTGTTTGGATCACAAGCCTATGTCCTGCAAATGGTGTGAGAGGGATTCTTCTACAGGAGTCATGAGTACTAAATCAGGGTAGCTCCCTGTCAGCAGTTCTATTGAGGGCAAGTTTGGACTGGCTGCTTCACTGGCCACATGAACTGAGCCTGCTGGCTCTGCATAATCAATTTGGGTATTGAACATTTGTCTTCATCGTCGGGGCCCCAACCAACTGCACCGAATAGGCTAGCCTCTTATTGCCTGGGTACCCAGTGACAGTGACTTGTAGGGAGTTGGCCTGTGCACAGTGCTCTGAAATAGTAGAGTATTAAGCTAATCAATCAGATTTCCCCCGACCTTGTTATTTTCCCTTCAATAAATCAGATTTGTTTGTTTTGCAAGGTATACTGTCTGAACTGTGTGTTTGTGCCACTATACTGTGCATGGATTATTGTGTTACTGCATCTTATTTTGCAGGGAGTCCTCAGCACCAAGCTGGCCAATCAATCCTGGGGGTAAGTGTGAGTCACAACAGTGGTGTGGGAAGCGTTCATGAGCCACTAGTGGAAGGAAAGGGGGTTGCAGTGACCCAGAGGTCTGTGACCGAGTCATTTCTGACTGTTCCAACCCCGACCTCTGGGTGGAGGCACCCGCCATTGGATCCGGGCCCCTCAACCTGTTAATGGCTAAGCAGGCAGGGGTAGTAGCCCTTGGGATAGCGCCACCTGGGGGTTACAAAAGTACAGTGGACACAAACCTGAATGTGGGCTCAAGTTAAAGAGAACTGTTGGGGCCAAACATGTGGGGGAAATTAAGAAATGAAAGTAAATATTTTGGCTGCATCAGAATTTGAAACTAGTGGGATTACATAAACTGCATGGACATTGTTTCAGCAGCCATAATTTTAAGTACAAAATCACACGTGTCCACATAATGCAAAGCATCATGGGCTGCATATGCAAATCACTACAGATCTGCATATGCAGCCCATGATGCTTTGCATTGTGTGAGCATGTGTGATTTTGTATTTTCTTGAAACTTGGCTTCCCAGCCAAATGCCCTTTGGGGTAACCTTTGCCTCAGTGTTTGCGCACAGAGGTTCTTTGTCTTTTAAATAGTTTTTTTATTTTAATGGGTTCACCACAACATAACCCAGACAGACTGTCTCAGGGTAGCTGGTTCATTCCACTGGGGTGTCAAACAGATGAGGCATACTGATGAGTCCTGGTAAGACAAAACACGTGTCTGTGTCATCTGTTAGCACCCTTTGCAAACTGTGTGAGAGGCCTTTCAGCACCATGCAATTCTGCTTAAAGTTGAACCAGCATAACATTCTGTGGTATTTGCATATGCAGCCCATGATGCTTTGCATTGTGTAGGCATGTGTGATTTTGTATTTTCTTGAAACTTGGCTTCCCAGCCAAATGCCTTTGGGGTAACCCTTGCCTCAGTGTTTGTGCACAGAGGTTCTTTATCATTTTAAGAGTGCATCTGCCAATCACAAAAGGGGATTTTGACCAGAGACTCATGAGAAGGTAATACAGCCTTGTGGGAGAGTTTCAGGGACAAAGTTTGGGCGCTTAATTTGCAGCCAGTTATAAAGACTAAAACGGAGCAAGGAACCAGAATAGCCAATCAGATTTCAAGACTGGCTGCCTTTATTTAAGAGGGACAGTTAAATCTGGGTTAGTTCTGCAGGGAAACCAGATTGAAAGGACTGCAGAGGGCAGCCTGCAGTCCGGGACAGGCCTGTGTTAAGACTCCAGCTCGAACTACTGGGCAGGCTCTGCAGAGACTTGGACCTGTACCTATTGCTCTGAAGTGTGTTATTGGTGATCAAAAAGTGAGGATTCATTGCTAGGAACTGCTTGCCTGCAGTTTAGATGTTTGTTCAGTGAATCCACTGCAATTGTGTGCCAGCTGGGAACTTAACTGAGAGGTAGAGACTTAAATGCTGTTTCCGTCAAGGGTGCGAGACTGATTTTTGATTGAGATGTTTGCTCAGGGAATCTACTGCAATAGCAACCAGACTGTATCTGACCCACGGCAAGTTTAAGCTGTTTGAGTTAACTGTGTTGAATTTTCTTTGTGGGTTGAAACCTGCCTGTTCCCGGCCTGCATTGTTGCGCCAGCTGGAGGTTTAACCAGCATAACGAACTGAACTTTGCTGACATGCTCATCAAGCCTGGGCCTCTGCCAGTTTGGCCCAGACAGACTGCCTTGCAACAGATTGTCTTCGGTGAGACCAGCTTTTGGGATCCAACCCCTGCACAGAAACAATTCGCAGGTTGCGGCCACCTGGACTGAAAGACCGTGAAGAGGAGGTGTGTCGTGTGTCGGCCCTGTTTCATCATGCTGATCGGTGAACAGCATGAGGTCTCCATATTGCCTACAATACTACAACCAACTGGTAGCATGAGTACAATCAGGGTAGCTCCCTGCAACAAGTTATTCAATTATTTGTGGTACTGTCTGATTTCTTTTTTCAAATTCTTGGGTTTCATGAGACTGAGCCAACCGGCCAGGAATACATATAATCATCTTGTTGCTGTGCATTCTAACTGCCTGTTCTCTCCATCAAGGAACCCAACATAAGCTGCAATGCCAGCCACCCCCCGGGCAATGCCTCAAGCTAGCCAGTTTCTCTATCCTGTGTACTCAGTGTTGTATGACTGTTTATTTGGGACTAAAAAGTGCTTGCCAAAACCTGAATCTAATTTGAATACCAATCATTTGACTAAATTCACAACCTTTCCTTGTTCACATCCTCCAAATAAATCTGATTGCTGTTTCATGTTTAACCTGGTTATTGTGCATATTATTAGCTGGGTTACAGTACTGAAAGTGTACAGTTGTGTTGCAAACCTTGTTTTACAGGTGGTTCTTCCAAGATATTGCTGAATGGTCCAGCCCTGGTGGTAAGTGAGAGAGGAATGTGTACATTTTTAATGCTCATTCCTGACTGTGTGCTAACTGCTGTTATAGCTACAAAGCCACTAGGAGGGTTGGTGGGTGCTTATAGCTTCCCAGAGGGCTATGCCAGGTCAGATAGAGATCCCCAATACCATTACTCTGGGTGGAGGCACCATTATATTTAACCCAGGCCCCTCAACCTGTTGTTAGGAAGTCAGACAGGGGTAGTAACACTAGAGATAGTGTCACCTAGGGATTATATCTTGGAGGCACCACTGGGATTAGCACCCCCTAGTGGCCAAAATCGAAAATTGCAACTAAAATATCTTTGGGTACCACTGAAGGCATGGCTGCACATTAGTTAGTTAGTTGGCGTATATGGCATGAAACTGACCCCACAAATGTTTTGTTAATACTGGATATATCCCTGGGCACTAGTAAAAATATTACAGAGGGGGTACTTTCAAAAATTGAATGTTTGGGGAAGGCTGTAGTGGTAAGCTGATAAGATGACTTGACTGCCCAAATCCTAATGGCTTTAATGGAGTATAGCAACTCAGTGGACAGTACTAAGGTGCCCAAAAATATTGCCATTGATGGGTCCCCATCCATCTGGAGAGTGGTAACCAAAGTTAGTGAGGATCCCGTAGACTCCAAAGTACCACCTTTATCTGAGAGTTTTGAGGAGAATCTTGTGCAATTGCTGCTGGATAAGGGCTGGGCTCTCGAGGACTTTGGAAAGTTATTCCGGCTTCCTGGGGGTACCCCACCCTCAGCACCTGCACCAGTAACTGCCCCATGATTGTAATTTCAGTCATGATTATTGCCAACAGCAAGTGTTCTCTGGTACTGCGCCAACACCAAATGTGGAAGATTATTGGGACACATGGATAAACTATGTTGATCCGCTGATGCATGTATGGCAGTGTCCTGGGGTGGAGAAGCCAAAACGTTTTTTTTTTTTTAAATTCAGTATCGTTATTGTTTTGTCCAAAAAAAACAGCTTACAGAAAAGCATAGTCAGATGAAAGAACACGACTGATACAAAATGCTATCTAACCACCCCCTCTCTCCCCTTGCCCCCCCCACCAAATCCACCCTTGGAGTGTGCCCCTAATAAGTAAACAAGGTACATCATACATTGAAGGGGATAGATACATGAAGAGTTAGGAGAGGTAGCAAGGTACATCATACATTGAAGGGATTAGATACATGGAGAGTTAGGAGAGGTAACAAGGTACATCATACATTGAAGGGATTAGATATATGGAGAGTTAGGAGAGGTAACAAGGTACATCATACATTGAAGGGATTACATACATGGATAGTTAGGAGAGGTTGGTACAATTAATGCAAATATAAAGCATATAGTTTGCCCCACTTTTTGTCAAAAAGCTTAAGTCTATCACGGGAGCTAGCAGTTAAGTGTTCAGTCCCTAAACACAATGAGAGTTCGTTCAGCCATTTATTGTAAGATATAGCGAGCTGATCCATGCAGTGCTTGAGTACCAGCTTCTTGACTACCACTGAAATTAAGGCCATGTGATATCTTTTCTCCTTGACCCGGATGTTAGAGTAACAACCTAGAATGCACATTTCTGCTGTGAACAGGCCATCCAGACCAAGCAAAGGGTCCATCTTAGCTTGGATTAACTGCCACAATGGAGAGATCTTATCACAGTGCCAGAATATATGTA
Source organism: Neoceratodus forsteri (assembly GCA_016271365.2). NCBI lineage: Eukaryota > Metazoa > Chordata > Ceratodontiformes > Ceratodontidae > Neoceratodus > Neoceratodus forsteri. The sequence goes on from CM057454.1 coordinate 1,164,125,028, forward strand.
GATTCCCTTCAGAGTTACTACACCTCGAACATGTGGAAGAGGGAAGGTGGCCCATTCTGGTCAATTTAACCAGGGTGTAGTACATATCATTTAGAATATTGTCTTGAGTGAGTCTGAACCTGTCCTGAGAGTTGTAAATGTATAGATCCTTCCAGATTCTTGGCCAGTCAAAGATAACATCAAGTAGGAGAGAATTCCAAGCCTTGGAACCTGGGAGGGGTTCGGGATGACTTATGGCTAGAAGACAGGAGTATAGAAGGGAGATGGCATATGGCCTGGGGGCTAATACCCTGAACTGTTCCAAGATAGGGCTTAGAACAGAGGGTTTAGGGGTTGTGCCAAATAATTGTCCCACCAAATGTCTGAGCTGGAAAATCTTGAAGATATGCTCTTGATTTATGCCATATTTCAGGAGAATGTCTGGCGAGAGTCCTGGGAATACAGATCAGTTACTGTGGCATCTCTTAGCTGCGGTAGCCATCCTGAAGCAAGACATATACCCCTATCTTGATATTAGGATTTAGAATAATGGATTGAGTGGAGTCTGTTTGGGGTAGGAATTTGTGAGAGGAACAGAACTGGGGGAAAAAAACCCTTATTGAGGTGCCAATCTCTGAGTGACAGATTGAAATTGGCAGAGGTTTTGATGGGAGGCAAAAGACAGTTGAGATGGATAAGTTAAGAGACTGAAGAATCAGGTTCTCAGTTTGTAGCCATATAGGGGTATACTCCCCGTCAGAACTCGAGAGCCATTTTCCACATTTGGAGAGGTGGCTAGCCCAGTAATATAGCAGGAAGTTAGGAAGCGAAGGCCTCCCAGGACCTTGGGAAGGCTCAGCTTGAGGAATGATTGCCTAGGCTGTTTATTCAACAAAATGAAGTTAGAAATATGGGAGCGTACATGTTGGAAAGAGGAGAGAGGAAGCCAGAGGTTCAACATATTTAGGGGATAAAAGAGCCTGGGGAGAACATTCATCTTTATGATGTTGATTCATCCCCATAAGGATAACAGGAGAGACTTTCATCTCTGGAGATCCTGCTGGATATGAGCCACCAGATCATCTAGGTTCAATTTCTTGGTGAAAGCAGGGTCAGTGGTTAAAATTATGCCTAGGTACCTAATTGAGCTTGGGGACCATTTCATGCCAAGTTGGTTGAAGTCAGCCTTGAGAGTATAGTGATTAAGGGGGGAAATCTCAGTTTTAGTAAGGTTCAGTTTATAGTTAGAGAGATGACTGAACTGGGATATCACATAGAGAGTGTGGTTGAGGGAAATAGCGGACTGCTCTAGATGAAGGAGGATGTCATCCACATATGCTGAGGGCGTTAAGATGGAGTCACACACAGGAATACCCTGTATCTGGGGGATAATTTTGATGTTTTTCAGAAGGGGCTCCAAATACAGTTTGAAAAGAAAAGGTGACAGGACGGCCTTGTCTGGTACCAGTAAAGAGGGAGAAACGAGGGGAGAAAATGCCATTACAATATATCTTAGCAGAGGGGGAAGAATAAATGGTTTGGATCCATTAGAGAAAAGTATGCAGGAAGCCTATCTTCCATAGAGTCGACCAGAGAAACTCCCAGTCCACTCTATCGAAGACCAACTCAGCGTCTAATGAAATCAGTGCCATGGGAGAGGGGGAGGACTGAGCGATCTGGAAAATGCGCATCAGTTTCCTTAGGCGATCAACAGAGGACATTCCTTGGACAAATCCTACTTGTTCTGGGCTCAGGAGGTGCAGCCAGACCTTCCAGATACATAAGGAGAGAATTTTGGTGAAGATCTTGACATTGTAATTTAGAAGAGAGAAGGGACGGTAACATGCAGGGTTTGTATGAGGTTTATCTGGCTTGAGGAGAAGAACAATGGTGGATTCTAGCAAGGAGGGGTCAAGGGGGTAGGCAGAAAGCATATATCTAAATTCTATACAACCTGAGTAACAAAGGAGAGCGTTCATTAGAGAAGGTTCTATAAAAGTTAGAGGGAAAGTCGTCTGGCCCTGGAGCTTTGTCCAGCATTAGACCCATGATTGCTTCTTCCACTTCCAGCAGGGAGATGGTAGAAGAGAGGAAGGCCTGATGATGGGCAAGAAGACACAGGAGGTCAATAAAGTCTAAGTATCCCTCTATTTCCTGAGAAGTCGAGTGGGAGGATTATTACCATAAAGATTGCAGTAAAAGTTTTCAAATACTAGGGCTATTTCCCAGGGGTGGTCTTGGTGGAGCCGTCTGGGGCAAGAATGGAGGGGATCAACCTAGAGCCTTCCAACTTACGTAGATGGAGAACCAGGAGCTTGATGGCCTTCTCACCTTGCTCGACATACTTAGACCGAGTTTTTAAAATGGCATATTCTGCCTTTTCTCTCAGTAAGTCAGCATATTTGTTTCTTAAGGAAAGCAATGCTTCTAGTGTATCAGATGAAGTGGATGAGGAGAGAGAGAGAGAGAGAGAGAGAGAGAGAGTTCAGCCAACCTGATTTGGGTTGGGAGAGATGAGGCCTCAGCTTCTCTGTCTTTTCCTTCTGGAGGCAAGCTTAATAAATTCCCCTAGGAGGTAACACTTGAGTGCATGCCATTCAAGATCCTCCCTTCAAACAGAACCTCTGTTAAAGTCAGTGAAGGAAATAAGGGATTGGACTTTGGCAATAATAAATCGATCTTTTAAAAACTGAGTATTCAACTTCCAAGCTGTGTCTATCTGCATATCAGAATCTGGGGAGAGGACTAACCAAGCTGCTGAGTGATCAGCAGTTGGTACAATCCCTGCATGGCAAAGGCCATTCAGGAGGGGAAGGCTGATTAGGTTATAGTCAAGCCTAGACCAGGACTGATGAATATTAGAAAAATAAGAGTAAAGATGGTGAGATGGATAGAGAATGCACCATGAATCATACAGACCTAGAAAATCTGTGAAATCTCTCAGGGCTCTTTGGGATGCAGAGGGGGGCTTCAGTGGGAGATAGGATCAATCCAGGTCTTGTGTAGGTGGGATATTCCAATCCCCTCCCGGGAAGCCAAAAATGTTGAGTGAAAGTCTCCGAGGGTCTGCACTGGATGTCATCCAAGCATTGATGTCCCCCAACCCAGATGCCTTTGCCCAAGAGTATTTGCATGCCTTGAAAACTTATTTTGGTGCCTCAGAGGATGGTGAAGATCATATGTGGAAGCTCAGGAACACTTTGCAACAGAGAGGGAAGACCTTGTCTTCTTATCTAGTCCGATTAGAGAAGGCCTTTCAAAAAGCAATTAAGCGGAGAGGTGTGGCTTGAAATAAACTGAATCGAGCCAGGTTGGGTCAGTTTCTGAGGTACCCCCCCATATTCCAGTGTTCTGATGCTCAAGTTAAAACTGAGAGTCTGTAAAGAAGATCCTCCCTCTTACATTCCTTTGATGCAAGAAGTATGTGAAGCAGAGAAGGAGGAAGAAGGCTCCCAGTATCCCTGTACGGATGTAGCTATTGTGGCCCCTGCCTTTTGCAAGGGGTCAGTCACTGATGGTCCTGAATTCCAAGAACTATTTAAAAGGGTCAAAGAATCAAACACTGATGCCAGCACTAAGGAGCTCAGTGAAAGAGCCACTGTTTAGGACACTCCAATATGGGCCGAGCTGCTGAGAGAAGTCAGACAGCTGAAAGCATACCAAGTCCCCTTCTGCTGGTAATGACTACAACCCCCATCCGAATGCATCTGCTGTAGGAGTGGGGGTAAATGCTCAGGTTTTCCATGCAGGTGGTTGCTGGAAGACTGAACTAAGTGAATTGACCACTATGCTGAGAGAATTCTTGGAACATAATGTGCTGCCTTCAGCATGGCAAAGAGTGAGGGAAGCAGAGGCAAGACTCTTTATTGTCAGTGTTCCAGCTCCAGGGCCAAGTATGTACTCCTTCCCACCCCATAACCATGAATAGAGACCAGTCTCTGATATAATGTTACAGCCAAAGCAGATGACAGTGGCTCAGCAGGTAGCACACTCGCCTCTGAGGCCAGGAGATCAGTAGGCTGTATAGGTTCTATCCCCATACCAGGCACTTGGGTTAATATCCCAATACTGACACTGTAGTGCAGCATGAGGGGGGTGCTGCACTCCTGAGGTGCCGTCTTTCGGATAAGATGTTAAACCGAGGTTCCATCTGCCTGTTCTGGTGGTAGTTCGGGTGGATGTTAAAGATCCCATGGCACTTCCCAAAAAGAGCAGGGGAATATCCCCAGTGCAATGGCCAAATTTCCTCCATTGATGAAAAATATCACCAACAGCTTCATCTGGTTCAAGGTCAGTTGGCATTCATCTGTATCCCCTCACCCGGGTCGTGCCTGAAAATAGGCAGGATTTGTCTAGTGCACTTACCTGGTCAACAAAAAACTAAATAAATAAATAAATATAAAGGAAGTATATTTTGCTACAACTGTGGGAAAGATGAGCAAATGCAGAGATTGTAGGTCTCAAAGGAACTTAGAAAAAGTGGTCAGCAAACTAACGGAGGAGCAGCAAAGAGAAAACAGCTTCAGAGGGGTTCAGGAAATGACCACAGTGAAGGGCCAGGCAACCCCAGTCCAATTCCTTTGTGGCTAAGTTATCTGTCATAGAAACATAGACTTTGACAGCAGATAAGGACAGCTTGGCCCACCTAGTCTGCCCATTTCCCTACCTAGAGGATAAGCTGCAGATCCTATATAATGAACAGCCTATTTCTTCCTACCCCCCATAAAAATTACCTTATGTCTGTCCCTTGCATTCTTGAATTCTCCCGTAGTTTTAGACCCCACAAGCTCCTCAGGAAGGCTATTCCATGCGTCCACTACCCTCTCTGTGAAAAAATACTTCCTCACAGTGCCCCTGAGCTGTCCCCCCCATCTTCAAATTGTGTCCCCTTGTTCATGCACATCTCTTTTTCTGAAAGATGCTACCCTCTTGGACTTTGTTGATTCCACTGAGGTACTTAACCATTTCTATCATGTCCCCCCGTCCCTCCTTTCATCAAGGGTATACATATTAAGCTATTTAAGTCTCTCCTCGTATGACTTCTCTTGCAGACCCTGCACCATTTTAGTTGCCCTCCTCTGAACTGCCTCCATCCTGTCTATGTCCTTGCAGAGATGGGGTCTCCAGAACTGGATGCAGTACTCCAGATAGGGTCTCACCAACTGTCTGTACAGGGGGATAACAACTTCCTGTTTTCTGCTTGTGATGCCTCTCCCTATACATCCCAGTATCCCCCCAGCCCTCCCTACTGCCTTCTCACATTGCTTGCCAACCTTAAGGTCATCTGATATGATTACCCCAAGTCCCTTTCCATTTTTGTTGTTGTTACTACCTCCCCCATTGTGTAATCTTCCCCTGGGTTTCTGTTTCCCAGGTGCATTATTTTGCCCTTCTTTGCATTGAATCCAAGCTGCCATGCTTCTGACCATTCCTCCAACCTTGCCAAGTCCCTTCTCATCCTTTCCACGCCTCCTTGTGTATCAACCCTGTTGCAGATCTTTGTGTCATCTGCAAAGAGGCATACTTTTCCTTCTAGTCCCTCTGCAATGTAACTTATAAAGACATTAAAAAGGACTGGAGCCAGTACCGAACCCTACGGTATCCCACTAGTAACCCCTCTTTCTTCAGAGTGGATTCCATTTACAATTACCTTCTGTGTCCTGTTGTCCAGCCAATGTTTTACCCAGACTACCACTCTGGGACCCACTCCCAGTCTGGTTAATTTGACTATTAATCTTTTGTGTGGGACTGTGTCAAATGCCTTGCTAAAGTCTAGGTAGGCCATGTCCACAGCCCTTCCCTGGTCTACTACTTTGGACACCCAGTCAAAGAAATCAATTAGAATCGTCTGACATGACCTTCCCGCTGTGAACCAATGCTGCCTTGGGTCCTGTGCCCCACTGGCCTCTAGGTACTCAACAATTCTCTCCTTCAGAAGTGATTCCATCACTTTCTCTACCACAGAGGTCAAACTGACAGGTCTGTAGTATACTGCCTCTGTCTTGGTCCCACTTTTGTGAAGGGGAATCACATCTGCCTTCTTCCAGTCCTCAGGTTATTTATTTATTTTTATTTATTTATTTAGTTTTTGTTGACCAGGTAAGTGCACTAGACAAATCCTGCCTATTTTCAGGCACGACCCGGGGGAGAGGGATACAGATGAATGCCAACTGACCTTGAACCAGATTAAGCTGTTGGTGGTATTTTTAGTGAATGAGGGAAATTTGGCGAGGACACTGGGGAAATTTCCCTACTCTATGCCAGTAGGGGGACCCTGTCGCTGCGAGTTGCATGCGGTCAGTCTGTTCCTCGCGATGGAGGAGAAAGGAGGTCTGGATGGGGCTGCAGTAGCCCAGAGTGTGATATCTTGTACAGCACTTGATCTTGTGGAACCCGTAGTGCCAGTGGCTGGGATGCACCCACAGGGTGGCCAGCAAATCGCCGGTGCAAGTGGGCCTCTGAATTTTCCTGAATCGTCTTGCTTGAGTTTAGCAGAGAAGCAGCGTTGCCTTGAGGAGGAACTTCTGCGAGTTAGCGACCTGTTGCAGAGGGGACGCCGGACTGCAGTTTCAGAGGAGGACCGGAAGCAGAAGAGATCGGCTACTTCGCAGAGTGCTACGGAGTCTGAGGGGCCCAGCAAGCTTCTTACAACTGTGGAGAGACCTACAGGGGACTTAGATGTGCCTTCCAAAGATTGGAGAGCCTTGGTGGAGGAGTCTTGGTCACCGGAGCCAGCATTGCGAGGGGCTGGATGGATTCAGATTTCTGGAGATGCATGGAGACCGGAGCAAGCTGTTCATGCTCCTGATGTGGATGTACAGATAAGTTCTAGTGCCACATCTGCCTCTTTGGGTGTTGACTTGAGTACCGTACTGAAGCTATTGTTTCCCCTACCCCCTTGTCTAGTGCTACTGCTGATGTATCTTTGGGATCTTGGGGAGCGGGGGGGGCTGAAAATTTGAATACTTCCTCTAGCCTTCCTGAGCCTGTTGTAAATCCTGTATCTAAACCCTCTCATGCTAGCCACTTCAGGCAGCCTCTGGAATTGGCCGAGTGGCGTAATGCTGTTAGATTGTGTTATGTGGGACCTAGGGATATTCCCTCTGATAGGTTTTTCATTGGGAAGATATTATTGAAGCACAGCATGGGTTTTTTTCCCTCAGAAGTTTATGCATTGATACATGTTCCGGGGGAATTTACGTTTGATGTCAGCTTTCGCACCCCTGCCTTGATGGTATTGTTTTGGAGTCGTTATCTGAATTTGAAGACTAACCCACTATGATCTGACCTTATTGTATTGCCTTTATCACAGCAGGCCTATAGTATCATCACGATATTGTTTAGGAATGAAGGAGTGAATATTGCTGATATTGTTAACTGGCTGTCTATGTCTTGTGACATTCAGGGGAATCCAGTCCCTATCCTGGATGCAGAGGGGTTTTGGAATGGGGGTTGGAAATTTAGGGTAAAACTACATTCCATGGATTCTGGCTTAATACATCTGCCTAATTGCTTCTTTCTGGGGAGGGATAAGGGGTTCCTTTTTTATCCTGGGCAGCCTAGAGTTTGCTTTAAATGTGGGTCTCGAACCCTCCTGTACTGTACTTAAATGCTCTTACTGAAGGGAGATGGGTCATCCAAGTGCCCATTGTTTTCAAACCTCTAAATGTAATCTTTGCGATGAGGTGGGTCACACATTTGAAACCTGTCCCTTAGCTGCTAAAAATACTGCTGAAGCTGATTATGGGGTACAGGATCATTATATCCGAGAGGCAGTTAGACTTGGTATTCCTAAAAAGGGAGGGAGGGGCCCTGATGCTGGAGGGATTGTTCCCCCCCTTGGCTGACCCTGGTTTGTTAGACTCAGCTGTTTCCCAGATGGGTACCACGGCTCCGCCTGAAGTGGGGGTTGCGGTGGTCTCTGGGGTAGATCAGGGGGAAGTTGTGAGCCTAGCACCCTTGTTACCGGATTTTGAATCTCCAGATGCTGGGTTTGTGGTGGTTACTGAGAAGAAAGAGAAATGTGCTAAAGGGAGGGGGAAACTGGGGAAGAAACCAGCTGCGCCTGCTCCTGCTGTTTCTATGGTTGACTTGAATATGTTCTCAGTTTTGTAGGAGAGTCTGGTAGATGACCCTAGTGGGTCTGGGCCTCCTCTACCCTTGTCTGGGTTGGAATCTACTGAACCTGTAGCTGACTGGGTGGGCCCTAGACCATCTGACGGTAAGATTGGTAGGATTACAAGGGCGTCTAGTAAGGTGAAGTGAATGTTACCTCGCTATGCTCCCATTTCCCTTTCACTTTCGGGTGGCATCCTTGAATGTAAACAGTATTAAGACTCCTGAAAAGCGCCGAAGAACTTTTTCACGTCTTTTGTCTGAAAATCTGGATTGCGTTTTTTTGCAGGACGTCCGCTTGCATTCTCTTGAGGAGGTAGAGGCTGCCTCTGCAGGTTGGATTTGGGGGGACTGTTTTTGGTCCTTGGGTGCTGACTTATGCAGTGGGGTTGGAATGTGTTTTTTTCATTTTCATGTCACTGTGATACATCAGATAGAATTTCTGGCTGGCAGGGCCTTGGTCCTAGACATTAAATGGGGTTCCTTATACTTGAGATTGATTTCTGTGTATGCCCCTCAATCTAAGTTTGACCAGGTGTCCCTGTTTAATTCACTTTATCCCTTTTTATGCTCTCCTTATTACATTATTCTGGGGGGGACTTTAATTGTTCCTTGCCTTTAAATGCGGTTTCTGGGACAAGGAAAAAGGTGTATAGCGATGAGGCTAGTTTGTTGAAACTTATCTCAGATGCTGTTTTAGTAGATGCTTTTGGGCCCTCTACTGGAGGGTCTGGGGCCACTTATTTCTGTGGAGCAAGGGCTTCCAGAATAGATTACTTTTTTCTCACTTCTGAGGTTACTGTTCAATCTAGATCCCTGCAGGATGTTGCTTCCTCTGATCACAGATTACTGAGACTGGCCTTGGCTGATGTTCTACGGCTCGGAGAGGGCCGGGTATCTGGAAATTAAATTCTGCATTATTGCATATCCCCTGTGTAATGGGTGGGTTACGCTCTCTTTTTCTGGCCAGGAAGTCGATCTCCTTTTTATATGATGATTTAAATCTTTGGTGGGAGGACACTAAACGGGAAGTTCGGGTTTATTTCAAGGTTGTGGGTCATTTGAATGGGCAATTATCACATGCTGAGTTACAGCATCTTAGGGAAAGGCTTCAGTTTTTGTCCACTCATAGACAGTTTCTTGGCTCCGACTGTCTGCAACAAATTGCAGGCTTGAAAATGGAACTGGCTAAGGCTCAGTCTCAGGTTTTACATGATATGGAAATGAACACAAATTTAAGATTTGTGGCAGGAAAAAACTTTGCCTTTTGAGTACTTGAAATCTCTTAGGCATTCAAGGGGTATGTTGTATCTGAACACCCCAGGAGGTGGGCGAGTTTCTACCAATGATGATATTTTGGAAGAAATTCATGCCTATGTTTCTACATCATTTAAGAGCAGGGTGCTTTCCACAGACGCTATCTGTGATTGGTTTGCTGGTAGGTCAGTCCCGGCTTTGTCCTAGGCTGACCGGCTTGATTTGGTGCAACCTATTACAGTGGAGGAACTGAGGTCAGCGATTTGGTCTTTAAGATCAGGCATTACTCCTGGATCTGATGGGTTGCCTCATGAGGTTTATAAGATCTTATGGGAGGTTTTGGGCATTGATTTATGCCAGGTCCTGAATGATGGGCTGCAGTCTGGGGTTCTTCCTTGTAGTATGTTGCAGGGTGTGCTACTCCTTTTGTATAAAGACAAGGGCGATTGTGGGGATTTGGGTAATTGGAGACCTTTGTCGTTATTGAACTCGGATTACAAAATACTGATGAAAATGTTGTGTCTCTGGTTACGGAAGGTTATGGGTTCCCTCTTACATCTGACACAGTTTAGTGGAGCACCTCTCAGAAGGGTTCAGGATGCACTGATCTTGCTTAGGGAATTGGTCTCTAAAGGTAAGGCTGGAGAACTAATTGGGCATTTGGTTTGCCTGGACCTGTCCAAGGCCTTTGATCAGGTAGAATATATTTATCTTTGGGAGCGTCTGAAGAGGTATGGATTTCCTTCCCAATTCATTGGATGGCTACAAACATGCTATAGGGGCATTACTTTGATCCCCTGTGTAAATGGTTGGGCGGTTAGGGAAATTGAGGTACATTGGGGGGTGCGGCAAGGGTGTCCATTAAGTCCCTTGCTTTCTTTAGATCCCCTTTTACATGTCTTTCATATTTCCGATGACATTGTTGGGTTATCGATTGGATGTAGGGATCCTCAGATAGTTACTTTACCATATGCTGATGATCTGATTTTGGTTTTAGCAGATAAGAATTCAGCTATTGCGGCAAAGGAGTTATTACGTGTCTTTTCTGATTTGACTGGGTCCTCTATTAACTCGCTCAAGAGTGGGATTCTGCCCTTGGGGTATGATGCGGCTGATGTGTCCTTGGTTTGGGGTTTGCCTATTGTTTTTGACTACAGGAAAATTCTGGGGATTTACTTTGGAGGTCTGGATGACCACCGGCATAATTGGGGCCAACAATTGTTAGTAGCTCGCAAAAGGGTTCAGCTTTGGAATAAGGGCTGTATGTCCAAAAGCTAAGCATTGATTTGATTAAGTCTTTTTGCTGCCATATTTTTTGCTTATTCTGCAGTTTTCCCCCTCCATCTCTATGGAGCTTCTCTTTATAGATATTTTTTCTTTGTTTATGGGGTAGTAGGCTAAATCCTCTAAAAAGGGGTATTACATATTTACCTCTGAGTGAAGGTGGTTTGGGGATGGTTAATCCGGTAGTGTTTTTTCATAGTATTTTTATTTTTTACAACTTAGTGCCCTTACTTAAAGGGCAGGCTATGATCTGGTCCCCGTGGGTGGCAGATGGTGTTGATTCTGTATTGACGCAGTGGGGCATGGACTCCTTTCTAGCTCGCCAGGTTAGGATGGGTGACTTGTCTAGTCATTTTTGTACAATGTTTCAGAAATTGAAGGCGTGGCATGTAGTTAGATGATCGTTTCTTTCTCAGACGCGTCAACAATTTTATTTTTCCGCATTGCAAGATTAATTTTTCATTGATCCCTGGTTTCATGTTCGGCCTCCTACTGAACAGCACGCTAAATTACAGTTATTAATGAGTAAGAGGGTGCCTAGACATATGTGGGACTTTTTATGGCTCTGTTTACATAGGAAATTAGGGGCGAAAGGTAATAGGAAACATAAAGAACTGTCTGAACAATACTGCCCCAGGGAGGAGTCCTGTTTTGGAGTTGTTGAAACAATGGAACATTTTTTAGTAGAGTGTCCTTTTACTGTTTCATTTTGGTCTCATTTTCATGATGCATGGCCTTTGAATCCCTTTACGGTTCTCTCAACTGATATTTGGGTGGACGGGGTTCTACCGAGCTCCTGGATTGTGTATGATGCAATTACACTGCATCTTTTGATGGGCCATATCAGTTTTCAGTTATGGCAAGCTAGATGCTCTCTCACACTTAGACAGAAATTGCTTTCTGAATCTCAGATTGTTCACAACATACGCAAAAATGTGTTTAATTGGAGGGGGCAGGAGCAGGGAAAGGTGCATCCTGAATTGTTCAAATTGTGGTGGAGGAAGATGACCTGGCTAGATACAGGGTGAGGTCTTGGTGTCTGACCTTGTGCTGTTTTGGGATAAGACGGATTTCCCTTGTGGAGTGTGAAAGCCCTTCTCTGCATATGCTGGTATGCCTTTCACAGCTTCTCTGTGCATATATATGTTCCACGATACTTCTACATTGTCAGTCTTGGATTTTGGTTAACTTCTGTCAGTTTCTTGTCTTGTTTTTGATATAGATCATTGGGGGTTTTGTTTTGTTTTTCTTTTCACAAAATCATTACAACTGTCATGTATTTTATTTCTGCATTAAGCAGCCTTTTTTTTGCATGTGTATGTCTTAATTACTTATTTGCTTTTTATTATGATATGTACTTTACTTTTGTGTGCGGAATCACTATTTTGTATTGTTTTGCTTCTGTTGTTATAAATAAAAAATTCCCCTACTCTTTTCGATAAGTGCCATGGGATCGTTAACATCCATCTGAACTACCACCAATCCAGGCAGATGGGACCTCGGTTTAACGTCTCATCCGAAAGATGGCACCTCAGAAGCGCAGCACCCCTCTCATGCTGCACTGCAGTGTCAATACTGGGATATTAACCTGAGTGCCAGATGTGGGAACTGAACCCACAGCCCTCTGATCTCCCGGCCTCAGAGGCGAGTGTGCTACCTACTGAGCCACTGACACTGTTAGTGCCAGTGGAGCCACACCATCCTCCCATGATTTGTTAAAAAGGGTAGTCAGTGGTGTCACTAGTTCTCTGCTTAATTCTTTTAGAATTCTGCGGTGAATTCCATCTGGCTCCATTGCTTTGTCCACCTTCAGTTTTAGGAGTTCTTTCAGAACCATTCTTCTGTGAAAGGACTGGGATCGACCCCCCCTCCCAGAGTGCTTCTGTTAATTGGATTAGGCACTTCCCCCACTTCCTCTTTTGTGAATATTGAACAGAAGTATTCATTCAGTATACTTGCTTTTTCACTGTCACTCTCTGCCCACCCACCGTCCATTCTATTTAGCCTCACTATCCCTCCCTTTGTCTTTCTACACTCCCTGATATACCTATAAAAGGTTTTATCCCCCTTCTTAACCAAGTTAGCTATCTTTTCCTCAGTTTGGGCCTTTGCTATTCTGACTACTGTCCCTGCTTTCTACTGCCTTAACTGGTACAGTTCTCTGTCCTGCTCCTTCTGTGTTTCCTTATAATTCCTAAATGCAATCTTTTCTCCTAACCTTCACCGCCACCTCTTATTGATTTGTTTATTTGCTTCACACAAAGGCTTGTTGCCTCTGTGATGGCAGTTTGATATTTCACCATTGTTGCTCCACCCCTCCTTCTAGCCTGTTTGCTAGTGTTTTTCTAAGGCACTCTCCCATTTTGTCAAAATCAGCCTTCCTGAAGCCCAGAACCCTCACTTTTGTATGGCTTGACTCTGTAGCTGAGTTTATCGTGAACCACACTGTTTGGTGATCACTTGTTCCCAAATGGCTACCTACTTCTAGATCTGAGATCCTCTCACTGTCCCCATTTGAAAGTATGAGGTCTAAAGATTGCTCCCTCATGAGTAGATTCCAAAACTAGCTGTCTGAGGCATGCCACCTGAAGGGCATCAAGAATGGTCCTGCGTCAGGATGTGGCTGAGGCAAAGGTGCTCCAGTTAACATCTGGCATGTTAAGGTCCCCCATCAACAGTATCTCCCCTTTCTCTGTCATCCTAAGTGTGGCTTCTATCATATTCTTGTCCATTCCTCCCCTGACATGGGGTCTGTAAACAACCCCTGTGCGGATTGTAGGTGCCATTTCCAGTCTCTAAGGTGACCCCATTGCCTCCTCACCTCCTGTTTACTCTTTTGTTCAGTTGCTTTTATCCTTCCCTTACAGAGAGCTACTCCCCCTTCTCCTCCCTGTGTCTCCTGTAGGTTGTGTACCCTGGTATGTTAACATCCCAGTCATGGTTCTCTGTGTACCATGTTTCTGTGACTGCTACGATATTGAGGCATCCCTCTTCTATCAAGGCCACCAGTTCAGGGAGCTTGTTGCCCAGACTACGGGTGCTGGTACTCATTACCCTCCATTTCTTGATGGCCTTACCCCTTTTTGCCCCATCCCTGTCCTTATTGCATTTGTCACTTTCTCCATTTACCCTGCTTCTCCCCATCTACATCTCTATGTTGGTGTCTACCTCACTTAGTACCCTGATTTTTGGGGTGGCTAGGATTTCCCTGCTCCTTTCCAGTGCCTCCCCCTTGGCTAGTTTAAATGCTTGCCAATGAAGTATTTAAACCTATCACCTAGGATCCTGGTTTTTCTCTTGGACAGATGCAGACCTTCACGCCAGTATAGGCCTGCATCCCTCCAGGTGGACCCCCAGTCCCCAATGAAGCCAAATCCCTGAGATCTGCACCATTTTTTCAACCACTGATTGAATCCCATGGTGTGAAGCACCCTAGCCTCACCCGTGGCATAGACAGGCAGCACCTCCGAGAAGGTTACCTTGTGTGCTATTTGTCTAAGGCCCCTCCCCATCTCCACAAGTGCTTCTTGCACTGTTCTGATCCCTTTCTTAGCCAGGTCATTTGTCCCTAGGCGGACAATGACATCCAGCTCCCTCCCCTGTGCAGCTGTTTCTGTGATCCAGAGGATTCGCTTCCTGTCCCTCCAAGCCATGGCGCCAGGCAGGCACCTTATCTCCCTCTCCCTTTCCTCCCCCAGTTCTACCTTCCTGAAAGTGGAGTCCCCCACCAGGAGTTGTTTTCTTCCCCGTGAGGTCCCATACCACCCTACTGTGGGTCTCCCTTGTGGAGATTCCCAGCATCCTCCTTGGACTCCACTGTGGGTGCCTCCATAGTGGAACCACACTTTTCCAGAATGACATAGAGACTGTGGAGAGGTACAACTGGAGGGATGCACCTCTGTTCCACCACCCACACCCTCCCCAAACCCACTGTGGTCGTCGCTCCTCTTTCTCTGGCAACCTCTGAGGCAATGGCAGCGGCCTGGTTGTCCCTGAGTGGGAGAGGAGGTCCCACAAATCCTGGCCAACTCAGCCTGGAGAAGAGCAACCTCCTCCCTCAGCCCAGAGAGGTGTCTGCAGATGGGACAACACTGCATCCTCCAGAACGTCTCCCGGAAGACTGCTGCTCCACAGCCACTGCATTGCACCATTCCCATCATGTCTTTTTTCTGGCCCCCTAACTGTTGTCTGGAATACTTACTCTTTCCTCTGTTTGTTTATTTCTTTTTTTTCTTTCTCCCTACTTACTATCTCTGTGCCCTTTTAGCTTTTGATCTTCCTGTTCTGAGATAAAAAGTTCCTATATTTCTCAGTAGTCTCCTTACTTGCTCAGAGTCAAACCTCCAGCAGCTGTGGGGGGAAGGGGAGAGCTACTCTTGCCCTTCTAGGACGGCGAGTCTTTGGTGGCTCTGTGATCATTTACTTCCTGCGCTCAAACAGGAAGTTCCTGTTGTCAGTTAAATCCTGTGCCTATAAAAGTAGAACTGGTTTAGAGTGGAGGGGAGGGAAGGAGGGCAATATAGTCCCAGTAGAGGAGTTTAGTTATACCAGTAGCTCCTTCCTCCTGGTGTTCTGTCTGTTCTCTGGCAGAAGCTATCTAGGGCAGTGTTTAAATCTGGTTTTAACCTGGCTCCTTCTAGCTAAGTCACTCCCCCTACTTTGCAAATCTTTCTACACTTAGTTAATTCCACAGATAACAATTCCCTTCTGACACCTGTGACAAACACCTAGAGAAGTACACAGATAACACAGATAACAGATAACAATTCACTTCAACTAACTGTGACAAACACACTAACTCTTTTTTTTTTACCCTAAATTGAAGGTCCCAGTACAAGAGTTCTAGTTCTTAGTCCCAGTAGAGAAATTTAGTTATACCAATAGCTCCTTCCTCCTGGTGTTATGTCTGTCCAAGTTTCAGTAGATGCTTCTCTGGAGTGGGAGAGAATGGTATGTCCTTTCATGGAGACCACGGTACATTTTAACTGTATTCCTGCCTGAGCCATGTTAGACAGCAGAAAGAAACATAGAAATGTAGAATTTAATGGCAGATAAGGACCACATGGCCCACCTAGCCTGCCCATATCCCTACCTATTGGATAAGCTGTAGATTTCAGTTACACAACAACCTACTTTCTCCTACCCCTCACTATAATTGCCTTATGTCTGTCCCATGCATTCTTGAATTCCTGCACTGTTTTTGAGCCCATGACATTCTCAAGAAGATGGTTCCATGCATCCACCACCCTCTCTGTGAAAAAATACTTCCTCATGTTTCCCCGAGCCATCCACATTCTATTTTCAGATTGTGCCCACTGGTTCTTATACATCTCTTTTTCTGAAAGATGCTTCCATCTTGGACTTTGCTGATTCTCTTAAGGTACTTGAAAGTTTCTCTCATGTCCCCCCCTCCCTCCTTTCTTCAAGGGTATACATATTAAGCACCTTTAGTCTTTCTTCATATGCCTTCTACTACAGACCCTGCACCATTTTAGTTGTCATCCTCTGGACTACCTCCACCCTATATCCCTGCAGAGATATGGTCTCCAGAACTGAACACAGTACTCCAGATGGGGTCTCAACAACTGTCAGTACAGAGGGATAACAACGTCCTGTTTTCTACTGGTGATGCCTCTCCCTATACATCCTAGTAACCCCAGCCCTACGTACTGCCATCTCACATTGCTTGCCAACCTTAAGGTCATCTGATATGACTATCCCCAGGTCTCTTTTCTTTTGTGTTGTTGTTAGTACCTCCTCCCCCCATTGTGCAATTTTCCCCTGTTTTTTTTTCCCCAGGTACATTACATTGCACTTTTTTTGCACTGAATCTGAACTGCAATATTTTTGACCATTCCTACAATCTTGACAAGTCCCTTCTCATCCTTTGCATCCCATTGTGTATCAGTCCTGTTGCAGATCTTTGTGTTGTCTACAAAGAGGCATACTTTTCCTTTCAGCCCCTCTGCAATGTCTCCTATAAAGACATTAAAGAGGACCGGTCCCAGTACTGAACTCTGTGGTACCCCACTAGTAATCCCCCTTTTTTCAGAATGTACTCCATTTATTATTACCCAATGGGTCCTGTAGTCCAGCCAGCTTGCTACCCAGGTTACAACCCTGGGACCCACTCCCTGGTTGGCTAACTTGTTTATTAGTCTTTTGTGTGGGAATGTGTCAAATGCTTTGCTAAAGTTTAGGTAGGCCAAATCCACAGCCCCTCCCTGGACTACTACTTTGGTTACACAGTCAAAGAAATCTATTAGATTCATCTGACATGACCTTCCCACTGTGAATCTATGCTGCCTTGGATTCTACCCTGCTGGCCTTTAGGTACTCAACAGTTCTTTCTTTCAGAAGTGATGCCATCACTTTCCCTACAACTGAGGTCAAGATAACAGGTCTGTAGTTTCCTGCCTCTGCCTTGCTTCCACATCTGTGAAGAGGAATCACATCCACCCTCCTCCAGTCCTCAGATACCACAGCATCCTCCCATGATTTGTTAAAAAGGGCAGTCAGTGGTATCACTAGATGTATCCTAGTTCTTTTAGAATTGAGGGGTGAATCCCATCAGGCTCCATTCCTTTGTCCACATTGAGTTTTAGGAGTTCTTTCAGGACCCTTCCTTCTATGAATGGACTGGTATCAACCCCCCTGTCCAGAGTGCTTTTATTGTTTGGTTTAGGTACCTTCCCCTTTTCTTCTTTTGTGAATACTAAGCAAAAGTATTCGTTCAGTAACTCTGCCTTTTCACAGTCACCTTTTGCCCACCCCCTCCCCCTTTATTAAGCCCCACAATCTCTCCCTTGGTCTTCCTTTACTCCCTGATGTACTGTAAGTATAAAAAGATTTATCCCCCTTCTTAACTGAGTTGGCTATCTTTTCTTTGGTTTGGGCCATCACTATTCTAACTGCCTTCCCTGTTTCCTTCTGCTTTAACTGATACAGTTCTCTGTCCTACTCCTGTGATTCCTTGTACTTCTCAAATGCTGTCTTTTTCCCCCAACCTTCCCTGCCAGCTCGTTTGAGAACCATAGTAGTTTTTCACTTTGTTTTATTTTATTTGCTTCACACAAAGGCTTGTTGCCTCTGTGATAGCAGTTTTGATTTTTCCCCATTGTTCATCCAGCCCTCAATCCTGCCCATGAATTCCTTAGGCACGCTCCCATTTTGGTAAAGTCAGCCCTCCTAAAGTCCAGTACCTTTGTATGGCTTGACTCTACTGCTGTGTTTATGGTGAACCATACTGTTCGGTAGTTGCGAGTTCCCAGATGGCTACAAACTTCTAAATCTGTGATCCACTCTCCATCTCCATTTGAGAGTACCATGTCTAAGACTGCACCCTCCCAAGTGGGTTCCAATTCTAGCTGTCTAAGGCATGCCTCCTGCAGGGCATCGAGAATGACCCCGCTCTTGGATGAGACTGCAGTAAAGGTGCTCCAGTCAACATCTGGCATATTCAAGTCCCCCATCAACAATATCTCCCCTTTTTCTGCCATTCTAAGTATGCCTTCTACTATTTCCGTGTCCATTTCCTCCCCTAGAGATGTGGGTCTGTATGAAACCTCCTTATGGATTGTGGTGCCATTGCCTCTCTCCAAATTGACCCACAGTACCTCCTCTCTTCCCCATTTACCTTTTAGTTCTGTTGCTTTGATCTGTTCCCTTAATTAGAGAGTTACTCCTCCTTTTTTACCCTTCCTGTCCCTCCTGTAGATTGTGTACCGTGGTAAGTCATGGTTCTGTGTATACCATGTTTCTGTGACTGCCACACTATTCAGGTGTTCTTCTTCCATCAATGCCACTAGTTTAGGAAGCTTGTTACCCAGACTACAGGCATTGGTACTCATTACTCTTAATTTTTTGATGGCTTTACCTCTTTTAGCCCCATGCCTGTCCTTACCACCTTTGCCTTCTCCATGTACCCCTGTCCTGCTCCCTATTGACCTTTCTACCTTGGTGTTTACCTCACCAACTACCCTGTTTTGTGGGGGAAGGCTGGGAATTCCTTGCTTCTTATTGGTGCCCTCCCCAGCTAGTTTAAAAGCTTGCTACTGAAGCATTTAAACCTATCACCCAGGAGACTGTCCCCTCCTGGGCAGATGCAGACCATTGTGCCAGTATAGGCAGGTATCCCTCCAGGTGGAACCGCAGTTCCCAATGAAACCAAAACACCATGCTCCATACCAGTTTTTCAACCATTCATTGAGTTGCATAGTGTGGACTACTCTCGCCTCACCCACGCCATAGACAGGCAGCATCCTGTAGAAGAATACTGTGCGTGCTACTTGCCTAAGGCCCCTTCTCAACTCCACAAACTCCTCCAGAACTTCTCTGATCCTGTGCCCAGCCAAGTCATTTGTTCCTAGGTGGACAATGACGTCCAGCTCCCTCTCCTGTGCAGCTGCTGTTGTGATCCTGAGGATTCACTTCCTGTCCCTCCAAGCCATGGTGCCGAACAGACACCTTAATTCACTTTCTGCTGCCTCCCCATGTTCTACCCACCCAATAACTGAGTCCCCCACCAGGAGCTGCTTCCTTCCTCTGTGGTGTCCCATGCCACCTTCCTGTGTGCCTCCCTTGTGGCAGTTCCCAGCAACCTCCTCAGTCTCCACTGTGGGTGCCTCTATAGGGGAACTATGCTCCACCAGAATGGCGTAGGGATTGTGGAGAGATACAGCTGCAGGGATGTGCCTCTGCTTCACCACCCTCACTTTCCCTGAGCCCACCGTGGTACAACTGCTCCTCTTTATTGATATCCTCTGAGACACTGGTGACATGTTCCCTGGGTGGGGGAGGTTCCCCTATTCCTGTCCATTTTGGCCTGGAGACGGGTAGGATCCTCCCTCAGAGCAGAGAGTTGTCTGCAAATAGGGCAGCATCACAGCCTCTAGAAAGTCTCCTGGAAGACTGCTACCCTGCAGCCAGTGCATTGCAGTACTCCTCAAAAGTTTGTCTTTTTTTTTTTGTTATTGTGTGTATGTGCACACACTTACCCGCTATGCAGTGTGCTGTGTTGGTAAGGATATGACAGCTGTATGCCCCTTGACCTGTTGGGGAAATGGTGTCAGAACCCCTGGTATAAAAGAAACATAGAATTTGACGGCAGATAAGGACCGCTTGGCCCACCCAGTCTGCCCATTTCCCTACCTACTGGATAAGCTGCAGATCCTAGTTAACCAGCAGCCTACTTCTTCCTACCCCCACCCCCAGAATTGCCTTATGACTATCCCATGCATGCTTGAATTCCACCACTGATTTTGACTCCACAACCTCCTCCGGAAGGCCATTCCATGCATCCACAACCCTCTATGTGAAAAAATACTTCCTTAAATTACCTCTGAGCCGCCCCCTCTATCTTCAAATTGTGCCCTCTTGTTCTTGCACACCTCTTTTTTTGAAAGATGCTACCCTCTTGGACTTTGTTGATTCCCTTGAGGTACTTGAAAGTTTCTATCATGTCCCCCTCTCCCTCCTTTCCTCGAGGCTATACATATTAAGCTCCCTAAGTCTCTCTTCATATGTCTTCCGGTGCAGACCCTGCACCATTTTAGTTGCCCTCCTCTGGACAGCTTCCATCCTGTCTATGTCTTTGCGGAGATTGGGTCTCCAGAACTGCACACAGTACTCAGATGGGGTCTCACCAGCTGTCTGTACAGAGGGATAATAACTTCCTGTTTTCTACTGGTGATGCCTCTCCTATGCATCCCAGTATCCCCAGCCCTCCTTGCTGCCTTCTCACATTGCTTGCCCACCTTTAGGTCATCTGATATGACTACCCCCAGGTCCCTTTCCATTTTGTTGTTGTTAGTATCTCACCCCCATTGTGTACTCTTCCCTGGGTTTTGTTTCCCAGGTGCATTACCTGCACTTCTTAGCATTGAATCTAAGCTGCCATACATTTGACCATTCCTCTAACCTTGCCAAGTCCCTTCTCATCCTTTCCACCCCACCCTGTGCATCAACTCTGTTGCAGATCTTAATGTCATCTGCAAAGAGACATACTTTTCCTTCAGTCCTTCTGCAATGTAAACTTATAAGACGCCGAAGAGGACTGGTCCTATCTGAACCCTGCGGTACCCGCTAGTAACCCTCCTTTCTTCTGAGTGGACTCCATTTACTATTACTCTCTGTGTCCTATTCTCCAGCCAGTTCTTTACCCAGGCTGTCATCTTGGGACCCACTCCCAGGCTGGCTAACTTATATATTAATCTTTTGTGTGGGACTGTGTCAAATGCCTTGCTAAAGTCTAGGTAGGCCATGTCCACAGCCCCTCCCTGATCTACTACTTTGGTCACCCAGTCAAAGAAATCTATCAGATTCATCTGGCATGACCTTCCCGCTGTGAATCCATGCTGCCTAGGGTCCTGTGCCCTTCTGGCCTCTAGATACGCAACAATTCTTTCCTTTAGAAGTGATTCCATCATTTTCCCTATCACTGAGGTTAAACTAACAGGTCTATAGTTTCCTGCTTCTGCCTTGCTCCCACTTTTGTGAAGGGGAATCACATCTGCCCTCCTCCAGTCCTTGGGTACCACCCATCCTCCCATGATTTGTTAAAGAGGGTAGTCAGTGGTGTCACTAGTTCTACCCTTAGTTCTTTTAGAATTCTGGATGAATCCCATCAGGCCCCATTGCTTTGTCCACCTTCAGTTTTAGAGTTCTTTCAGAACCCTTTCTTCTGTAAATGGGCTGGTATCAACTTCTGTATCCAGTGTTACTACTGTTTGTTTTATGTACCTCCCCTCTTCTTTTGTAAATACTGAGCAAAATATTTGTTTAGTATCTCTGCCTTTTCACATTCTCCTCTGCCCACCCTCCCTCCCCTTTATTAAGCCTCACTATCCCTCCCTTGGTCTTCCTTTGCTCCTGATGTACCTATAAAAGGTTTTATTCCCCTTCTTAACTGAGTTGGCTATCTTTTTCTCAGTTTGGGCCTTTGCTGTTCTGACTGCCTTCCCAGCCTCCTTTTGCTTTAACTGATACAGTTTTAACTGAAAAGAAATGACACCCTGGGGGGTGAGCCCAAGCCATGCCCTCCTGAAAGAATCAGCTACATGCTCTGACCCACCACTACGATGAGTTTATTAATTTATTTATTGAAATGTTTCATTGGAAAGGCACGCTGAGCAACAAGTTGCTCATCTCCCGGTGATGACCTGGGGGAGGGAACATGAGGATAGTATACAGAGATTTGGTACACAATATAGATATACAATTTGATTACATCCAATAAAGCGAGCAGACTATACAGAAGTTCTGAAAAGGAGGAATGCTAACAGGTATGAACTAGATGGATACAATGCTAACAGTCTTGAACTAGATATATAGATATGATAGCACAAATACATTTGGCAAACACTTGGACGGATATAGCTTTGTAGTTAGAAAATGGCTGGAGAGAATACGAGGAGGTTGAACTAGGGCAAGATGATGATGAGAAACATAGATAGAACAAAATTTGCAAGGTGTAACAAAAGGGAGGAGGATGTTGCAGTATCCCCAGATATGTTTGAATTAGGAGAGTCTCCAGTTCCTGGGGAGTGGAAAAACTGGATCAGCTGCAAGCTAGAACAGTGGAGCAAAATATTTTTGTTGAAGGAATGGGATGTCAGATGCATCACTGGTGCTGAACACTGTATCAGACTCCATGACAAGAAGCTGTTCCGAGAGAGGTCCCTCAGATTGGCACCAGCTCACATCAATGATGTTTGATGCCATCTCCAAGAGATGTTATCAACTGGAATTATACAGGAATCATGTAATCCACATTCATCCCTCATTGTAGTAGTCTGAAAGAAGAATGACTCAGTGAGGATGTGTGTGGACTACAGGGCCCTAATCCAGAGAACCATACCAGACCAGTATACAATGCCTCATATCCAGGATGCTCTTGATTGCCTTAATGGGAGCCAGTGTTCTTCATCCTAGACCTCAGAAGTGAGTATTAAAAAATTCCAATTGCACCGGGAGATAGAATGAAAACAGCATTCATCTGCCCCTTGGGTTTTTACAAGTGCTTACAAATGCCCCAGGGCATTGCTGGAGCCCCAGCCATTATCCAGAGATTAATAGAGCGAGCTGTAAGAGACATGAACCTGTTTGAATATTAAGTTTATCTGGAAAATGTCATTGTGTTTGGCAAAACAATTGCATGTGGCTCACTTGTTCAAGGTCCTGGACTGGTTAGAAGAATACTGCTTAAATTGTCCATTGATAAGTGCCATTTTTTGTCAGAAGTCCATAAAGTATGTAGGCCACATCATATCTTCTGAAGGTACACAAACCGATCCAAGCAAAGTGGAAGCTTTAACTACTTGGCCATGGCCTAGCAATCTGAAAGCACTACAAAGGTTCTTGGGTTTCTGTGGCTACTATCGGCGTTTCATAAAAGATTTCACCAAAGTCATCCACCCTCTGCAAAATCTTACTCAAGGTTACCAACCTACCACCCAGTAATACAAAAAGAGTACTGTAAAAGAAGAGGACAAGGTTTATTTCAAGACTAACAAACCTTTCAGAAGCAGATGGACCCCTGATTGTGAAACAACATTTCATGATGTCATTCATCAGCTCACACATGCTCCTATACTTGCTTATGCAGATCCAACTAGACCATATGTGTTACATGTGGATGTCAGCCTAAAAGGTCTTGGGACTGTGCTCTATCAGGAGTATGAGAAAGGACTATGCCCTGTGATTTTTGCTAGTAGGAGCTTGACACTGTCCAAGAAAAATTACCCTGTGCACAAATTTGAATTTCTCACATTGAAGTGGGCCATAGTAGATCAGTTTAATGAGTACTTGTATGGTGCTAAAATCTTAGTCAAAGCAGATAACAGTCCACTTTCATATGTTCAAACAGCCAAATTACTCGCCAAAGGACACAGATGGCTTTCTGCCCTATCAATGTAAGATTACAGAGTGAAATACTGACCAAATTTGAATCGCATTGATGCCGATGCTCTCTCTTGAAGGCCTGCTTCTGACCAACAGTGGGTGCATATTCCTGAACAATTTGTAAAAAGCACTGTGCCACAAGTCTGACCAGTAAAACCCTGTACTCAGAAGCTGTAAATGGTCTAGCAGATTGCTTGGGAACTCAAAGAGTTGTATACCAGTTGCCTACTGTAACTCTGCAGCCTTGAACGTAAGTTCCTTACCCCAACTAACTCCAGCTGACATCCGAAATGAACAGTACTATGACCCAATGATCAGACCAGTTTAGTTTAGTTTAGTTTATTAGTCTAGGAATTAATACCTTTGAGCCAGGGCTCTTTTACAAAGGTTCCACGTCACAAAGAACATTTAACAAAGCACGATACACATTACAGGTAAAACCAGTGATAGACACTGTAAGAAAGGGGGAAGATGTCTCCAAAATGCAGTCCAATAACTAGAAAACTGTTTTGCTTGTTTGAGAAGGATCTAAACTCATGCTCTGAAAGCAGTTATTGTACAGAGAGCTTACTGACAGCCAATGTAAAGTGGTGAGGAGACAGCCAGTATTGCCAACGAAGTTCAAAAATGTTGTATTAAAAGTCTTGCATGACTAAATCGGACTTTAGGTAGTGAAAGGACTCTGGATCTAGTCGTTCACCCTTCTACTGACTTAAGATGGGCCTAGACATTGAGCAACATGTTAAAACCTGCAGTAGGTGCTTTCAGCACAAAGCTCAGTCACAAAAAGCAGTCCCTCTGGTTATTATTACTACAAGTGCTCTGATGGAGCTCATCTGCATCGATTTTCTTAGTTTGGAGCCCAATTGAAAAGGCGTTGCTAATGTACTAATAGATACGGATCACTTCACGAGGTACAGTATGCACAGGCCTATCCAACCAAAGACCAAAAGGCCTCAACTGTAGCCAAAGTTCTCATTGAAAAGTTTCCATTTGGATCGAGGCTGTGATTTCAAAAAGCAGACTTATCTAGGAACTGTTGCCCCTATGAGGGGGTAAGAAAATCCAGAACAACCTCCTATTATCCACAAGGAGATCCGCAACCAGAGATATTTAATCGCACCTTCCTTGATATGCTTGCACCCTGCACCCAAAGACAAGCCCCAATGGAGACAACAGATAAACACACTTGACTATGCCTATAATTGTGCAAAAAATGATGCTACTGGTTTTTCACTGTACCACCTCATTGTTTGGCAGAGAAGCTCGCCTTCCAATAGATGTTTGTTTTGGAGTATCACTCGATGCAACTCAAACAGACAATTATCTACAGTATGTGCAGAAACTCAAAGCCCAACTTAATCATGTCTGTCAGCTCGCGCACACAATGGCTGCTAAGAGAAACTTAGCCAACAAACAGAGACATGGCAAACATATTAAAGCTCAAGAGTTACAGCCTGGAGACTGTGTATTTATGCAAATATTGGGTGTGCAAGGAAAACACAAATCAGCTGATTGGTGGAGTCACACCCCCTGCATTGCTGTCAGCAAGCTGTATGACAAGGATATGATAGAAGGCATCCTTAGGATGGCAGAGAAAGGGTAGATATTGTTGATGGGGACCTGAATATGCAAGATGTTAACTGGAGCACCTTTGCTGCAGCCACATCCAAAACAGGGCCATTCTCGATCCTCTTCAGGGAGCATTCCTCAGACAGCTAGTTTTGAAACCCACTCATGAGGGGGCAATTTTAGACCTCATACTCTCAAATGGGGATAGTGAGAGGATCTCAGATCTAGACGTGGGTAGTCATCTGGGAACAAGTGACCACCAAACAGTGTGGTTCACGATAAACTCAGCTACAGAGTTAAGCCATTCAAAAGTGAGGGTACTGGAATTCAGGTAGGCTGACTTTGGCAAGATGGGAGAGTGCCTTAGAAAAGCATTAGCAAACAGGCAGGAAGGAGAGGTGGAGCAACAATGGGGAAACATCAAAACTGCCATCACAAAGTCAACAAGCCTTTGTGTGAAGCAAATAAACAAATCAAAATGAAAGAAAAAGCCACTATGGTTCTCAAAAGAGGTGGCGGGGAAGGTTAGGGAGAAAAAGATGGCATTTATAAAGTATAAGGAAACACAGAAGGAGCAGGACAGAGAACTGTACCAGTTAATGCAGAAGGAAGCAGGGAGGGAAAGTCAGAATAGCAAAGGAAAAGACAGTCAACTTGGTTAAGAAGGGGGATAAATCCTTTTATAGGTACATCAGGGAGCATGGAAAAAGACAAAGGGAGTGATAGTGAGACTGAATAGAATGGACGGTGGGTGGGCAGAGAGGGACAGTGAAAAAGCAGGGATGCTGAACAAATACTTCTGCTCAGTATTCACAAAGGAGGAGGAGGGGGGTGGTACCTAATCCAATTAATAAAAGCACTCTGGATAGGGGGGTCGATCCCAGTCCTTTCACAGAATAAAGGGTTCTGAAAGAAATCATAAAACTGAAAGCAGATAAAGCAATGGGGCCTGAAGGGGTTCACCCCAGAATTCTAAAAAAATTAAGGGGAGAATTAGTGACACCACTAACTACCCTTTTTAACAAATCATGGGAGGATGGTGTGGTACCTGAGGACTGGAGGAAGGCGTATGTGATTCCCCTTCTCAAAAGTGGGAGCAAGACAGAGGCAGGAAACTACAGACCTGTCAGTTTAACTTCTGTGGTAGGGAAAGTGATGGAATTGCTTCTGAAAGAAAGAAATTGTTGAGTACCTAGAGGCCAGTGGGACACAGGACTCAAGGCAGCATGGGTTCCCAGCAGGAAGGTCATGTCAGATGAATCTAATTGATTTCTTTGACTAGGTAACCAAAGTAATAGACCAGGGAGGGGTTGTGGACATGGCCTACCTAGACTTTAGCAAGGCATTTGACACATTCTCACACAAAAGATTAACAAACAAATGAACCAGCCTGGGAGTGGGTCCCAGGGTGATAGCCTGGTAAAACATTGGCTGGACAACAGAACACAGAAGGTAATTGTAAACGGAGTCCACTCTGAAGAAAGGGGGGTTACTAGTGGGGTACCACAGGATTCAGTACTGGGTCCAGCCCTTTTTAATGTCTTTATAAGTGACATTGCAGAGGGACTGGAAGGAAAAGCATGCCTTTTTGCAGATGCCACAAAGATCTGCAACAGGGTTGATACACAAGGAGGCATGGAAAGGATGAGAAGGGACTTGGCAAGGTTGGAGGAATGGTCAGAAGTATGGCAGCTTAGATTCAATGCAGAAACAGTGCAAAATAATGCACCTGAGAAACAAAAACCCAGGGGAAGAGTACACAATGGGGGGGGTAGTAACAACAACAAAATGGAAAGGGACCTGGGGGTAATCATATCAGATGACCTAAAGGTTGGCAAGCAAGGTAAGAAGGCAGAAGAGAGGGCTGGGGGGATACTGGGATGTATAGGGAGAGGCATCACCAGCAGAAAACAGGAAGTTGTTATCCCTCTGTACAGACAGTTGGTGAGACCCCATTTGGAATACTGCATCCAGTTCTGGAGACCCCATCTCCGCAAGGACATAGACACTATGGAGGCAGTCCAGAGGAGGGCAGCTAAAATGGTGCAAGGTCTGCAAGACAAGCCATACAAGGACAGACTAAAGGAGCTTAATATGTATACCCCTGAGGAAAGGAGGGAGAGGGGGGATATTATAAAAATTTTTAAGTACCTCTGTGGAATCAACAAAGTCCAAGAGGGTAGCAGCTTTCAGAAAAAGAGATGTGCAAGAACAAGGGGACACAATTTGAAGATAGAGGGGCGGACAGCTCAGGGGCAATGTGAGGAAGTGTTTTTTCACAGAGAGGGTTGTGGACGCATGGAACAGCCTTTCTGAGGAGGTTGTTGGGTCTAAAACTGTGGGAGAATTCAAGAATGCATGGGACAGAATTAAGGCAATTCTTGTGGGAGGTAGGAAGAAATAAGCTGTTGGTTAACTAGGATCTGCAACTTATCCTGTAGGTAGGGAACTGGACAGACTAGGTGGGCCAAGCGGTCCTTATCTGCTGTCAAAGTCTATGTTTCTATGTTAACCAATATACCAAGTGCATCCCAAGTGCATACAACCTGGTGCCTTTGGAAATGAGTCCCTGACTCCAAGGACTGTAATTCCGATACTTTCAATAAATAAATAAATCCTGAAAATTATCCCAAAGCTGTGAAAACCATACACTGAAATCACCTGTTACCCACTGGGCAAATCATTATAGACTCTGTACCTCCAGGCGATGCCCCTCGCCAGTGCCTGTGACTCAGTCTGCAACTACAAAGAGACACCTGAGCTCCCCTTCAGTTGTTTTAAAACCCAAGCCTGCAGCCAGTAGCATTCTCATTGATAATGACAACCAATTTGAGTCTGATAATAGTGAATGTGGGGTTGCTTATTAACTTTCTTACGAACTGAGCCAGTTATTCCAAGGAAATCTGCTGTACACAATGGGAGATGAAGCAGGACCCTCAGGCTTATCTAATCATCCAGCCCTTTCAACTACTCCTGCACCCCCTGAGAGTGAAGTGCTAAGTATAACGTCTGACATAGCTGACTCTTTATGTCTCGTGGAACTGACTGACCCTCAAGAAGCAAACCCTGACCGTGAGGGCCAGACTGGTGAAGTGGCAGATGACACTGAAATTTCTGAAACTGATAATGCTGACAATAATGCCAATTCAGCTGTTAATTCTTAGAGCCTCAACAATGTGCTACATGATTTAAATGCTATGGAGTTTAAATTTAATGATGAACCCACCTCTACAGAGTACCTTGTTTTTCAGGGTGTTTCCCAGGATACTGCTGAATGGTCCAGTGCTGGCGGTACGTGTGAAGGGGATCTGTACATGTTTAATGCTGATTTCTGACTGTGTGTTAACTGCTGTTATGGGTACAAATCCACTAGGAGGGTTGGTGGGTGGTTATAGCTTCCCAAAGGGTTACAGCAGGTCAGATAGATATCCCCAATACCATTACTCTGTGTGGATGCACCATAACATAGAACCCAGGCCTCTCAACCTGTTGTTAGACAGTCAGGCAGGGGTAGTAACCCTAGAGATAGTGTCACCTAGGGGTTACATGTTAAAGATCACAGCTCAGCTGCTCTTGGTCCAAATGAATTGCAAGTCAATGCTTTGCTTGTCTTTAGGGGATCCAATCAGAAACTGCTGGCACTATAGAGCATGCCATTGCCGTAGGGTGGGGGAGAGACTCACTTTCACTTTCGTCACTCTCTGGGTCTGTTTCTCTGCCTGTTTTGGGATTTGTTTTTTTGCAAAGTTTTTTTTCTTTTGTGGCCCATTTGCTACTGGACTTTGACTCCCTTGTCTTCTTGGTAGGGAATCAATAGGATGTGGTGGGCTATGAGATGGTCTGGATGGGGGGGACTATTATGGGGCAGAAGCAGGTACCCAGATGGTGACTACAGCACTCGACTTTGTTGAGTGCGGCTTAGCTGATGGACGTCAGATGGATCAGAGAAGAACAAATAATGATGAGTCTTGTGTTGCCACGATTTGGGATCATGATCAGCAACTTTATATTCCAAACAGATTATCGTAGCATCATCTCCTGCTATCTGACTAGTCATGTACAGTTCAGCACGATAGAACGACTAGTCCTAAAAAGATTATACTTTTTATTTTGACTGCTTCGGTTTGCTTCAGCTAATTATAATATTTCATCATTCTGTGAAAAAGTGGGCCTGGGTTCAAATCCCTGCACTAGGCTGGTCTCCAGTGGAGCGTAGTTGCGGCACTTAAAATGCAAACCTGTTTTTGCCCTTTTAGTATAATGAAAATATGACAGTCTTGCAATCAGCAGAACGCAGTTCAGTTCTGTGAGGGGGTAGCAATATTTTTCAAATGAAGGCATAACGCAACTCAGTACTAGTATACTTGATCAGTGAGAATGCTAGAGTTTGTCTTGCTGCTACAATGCTGCACGTGGCAAAGGCAAGCTCCTTTGACACAATTATATTCATTTGGAATATTATATAATGGTAACTTATCAGACTTTGACTCTAAGAGTGTACATTCAACTGCAACTACCCCTTGCCAAAACGTGTGACAAATATTGTTGAAGAGTAATATAATAGCACTATGAGAAAACCAACATCATCCTATAATATGACAGCAAAATGTATACAAACAATTGTGAGTCCACTCTGAAAACTTTATTTTTGTATCTTGGCAGGTCAGGAGGAGCTAAAATCAAATCAGAGACAGTCTTGGCAGTGGTACTTTGCTGACTTTCTGTTTCTGCTGAAGCCTTCGAGGTTGTGGTTACTTCTTGGGCCCTAGCTCAGCAAGTAGGTGGGGTCTGCAATAGCCTGGGATGAAAGATTTTTATATACAGGCAGGGGGTCTGAGGGCCACTAGGGCCTAATAACCTGCAGACCACCAACCTTTATATAAAAATCTTTCACAGTGCATTACAATAATGCTTAGTTGCAGCTGCAGACTTTAAGGCCAGCTACATTTAGTTACACCAATCTAGGGTGTTGGTCGGAGTGTGCCTGGTCATTGGGGTGCCACGTCCTGATGTTTGCCATCCCTCTTTTGCAGGTGACTGTGCCCCCATGCCCCCATTCTAAGTACTTCAACTCCATGGGGTGGACCTCATGAAGGGGCAGCAAATCCTACAATGTAGCGCCCTAATGACATGCGCACTCCTGCCAGCTCACAGATGGCTGGAACTGGCCAGAGTGTCCCACACCCATGACTCTATGGGAAAAAATAATTCTTTGCCCTGGAGCCAGAGGTAGGGAAGTTGTAACAAAAGTGTAAATTATCTGAAGTATAAGCTCAAAAGCTCACCACAGAGCAGAGACTTAAGGAGCTTAATATGTATAGCCTCGAGGAAAGGAGGAAGGGGGGGACATGATAGAAACTTTCAAGTACCTCAAGGGAATCAACAAAGTCCAAGAGGGTAGCATCTTTCAAAAAAAGAGGTGTGCAAGAACAAGGGGCACAATTTGAAGATAGAGGGGTGCTGCTCAGAGGTAATTTAAGGAAGTATTTTTACAGAGAGGGTTGTGGATGCATAGAGCGGCCTTCGGAGGAAGGTTGTGGAGTCAAAAACAGTGGTAGAATTCAAGCATGCATGGGACAGTCATAAGGCAATTCTAGGGGTTGGGGGTAGGAAGAAGTAGGCTGCTGGTTAACTAGGATCTGCAGCTTATCCATTAGGTAGGGAAATGGGCAGACTGGGTGGGCCAAGCGGTCCTTATCTGCCGTCAAATTCTATGTTTCTATGTTTCTAAACCTCCAAAGCTTCTGGGAGTCGCTAGGCCCAATTGACCCCTGATCTTAACATGCTCCCTTGAGCCTCCCATAAATTTGGTAGCCTTAGCACCATTAGACTTTAATGGTCCCAGTTTCAAACAACTGATCATCAGAGAAATAAAAAAATTATTATCTCCTAACATTGGTCCAGCGACATGGAGGGATGATGCATTTAAGAATGTACCTCCTATCAAGCTATCGACCCATGTTCAGGAATGAGCAAGATATGCTGGTAGTTGGTGGAATGGGAGAGTACTGATTATCCCCAGGACAGCTCTCCTCTCCAGGGGAAGGGGTAGCAGCCATATCAGCCTTTGACTGCCACTGGGTGGAGCCTGAGGGCAGTGAAAGCAATGAGCGGCTCATGGGCGGGGCAACAGATCTGCAGAACATGCATGCCTCCATATGCACATTTCTGAAATGCAATCTGCAGCAAGAAGCTCAGCAGAAAACAAAAAAAGAAATCCTGTGGCAGGATGAAACCCTGCACTCCTCACCAGACCTGCACCACCATCTGGATGCTAGCAGCTAGCAGCAGAGTCGTGTACTGGGTGGAGACCCTCCCCTCTCCACCCTGCCGCATGGGAAATCCATGGAGGAACAAGCTCCTAGGTAAGGTGGGGAAGCGGATGTCAGCTGACGGGGGCTGAAGAGTTCACGGTGGGAGTGAAAAGCCACATGATCTCCTTTTGTGTTCATTCTTTGCAAATGTCATTTTTTATTTTGTTTTATTTCTGATCCTCTGATAATGTAAGTAGGCCACTTGAAGTACAGGAAACAAAAAAACATAGAATGTGTCAACAGAAAAGGACTGGGAAGCCCATTCAGTCTGCCCTGTTTTACCTCCCTAACACCACATCCAGGGCCGGCCTTAGCTAGGTGCAAACTGTGCCCCTGCACCTTGGGGGGCCCATACTTTTTTCTTGAGGAAGCAAAAATAATTTAAAACATTTAAAAATGCCAACATTTTGTTATAGCTGAAAATGTTTATCAGGAAATCAAAGTGGAAGACAACTGGCTCTGCTACTGTTACAAAGGGTGGGGGCAGCATTGCTGCTGTGGAAAAAAATAGGTTAAGCAAGTGCTCATGGTGTTAATGGCCATACTTTACACCTCCCAGGCTGACTGCTTTCACAAACAAAGGGCTATATTGACAAGAGAACTTGTTTATAACCTGGACATGTAGCTGAAACAAAGAATGATATGACAAAATCGGTTTCAAAAGTATGTGAGCATTCATCGATCTTTATTGTTTCACTAGCCCAAACTAGGGTTACCATCTATTAAGAAGCCCAAAGTTGGACATTTCTCAGTGAAACATGATTTTTCGCGGGACAATATGTAACCTTGACCAGTACAACAGACTTATTTTTACTAAATAAGCAGAATTAAGACTAAGTATTGTAGTTTTTCAGTTGTTTCTAGTGTTTCTTATAATTATAAGGTATTGTAATAATGGTGTTATAGTTTTTTGCAACATTTAGAGGAAAGTAAGAAAATATTTTTTTCTACTATAATGTCTGGACAAATAGTATTTTTCAAGTTTTTTCGCAGGACACAGCTGCCCAAATCAGGACTGTCCTGCGAGAATTGGGACAGGTGGTAACCCTAGCCCAAACACTAGTGCAAATTGTCCAGGGCTAATGCAGCTAACTCTCTACTTGTCCATCTTGACTAGTGCAGGTTTTCATGGCTGTTAAGTTAAAAAAGTCTACTTTAGCAGGCTCTAGTCCTCATGCTAATCTCACTCAGTGTTCCCGATAGCCTGGTGTGGTTAACAGCTCATTAAGAACTGCAATTGTCTGGCAGTTCAAGAGGTGGATCCCACAAAAGACTCAATGTGAGTCATGAGTCACTCCACTGTTAGGATTTTCAGCTAGTGTCAGGGTGTGATCAAGGGTTAAGTGCTGTTAAGTCTGGGTCCACACGATTGCCCAACATGTATGCGTCAGACACTTTTTTTTCCCTGACAATAACTTCCCGTCAGGTACACTTTCCTGACATTTAAATGACTGCATAAAAAAATCCAGACAGTCGGGCGCTGGAAAGCAAATGTACGTTGGGCGTACAGATGGCCATTGTGAGTGTGCTGGCTAGAGAACAATTCGTCAAAAAGGCTGCAACAAAGTAGTCAACAGTGTAACCAGATCTCTAAGGCAAACTTGATTATCCTGTCCAGAGCAATATGAGTCCTTGGGAGGTGCTGGGGCCAGAATTCCCAGGCAGGCGTGGTAAACTGACATGTAAATTCCGGGGGTTGTGGAATGTGGTGTAAGCCTAATTCCACTGGCACCCTGGGCATCTCCCTCTACAGTTTGCTTGCACTCGCACATGTGCGTTTGTGACCGTGGGAAGGCATGTCTGGGACATAATAAGACATTGTTAATGTATTCAACTCAGAAGTCCTCAACCTAGCCCCCAGCTGCCCCTCTTGGTTCTGTTTCTCCAGAGCTGCAGCGGTAGCGTGTTATCCAAATTGTGTGCGACTGTTAGAGCATTTTCCTCAGGAGATCAGTCTGGCTTTTGCTTATGGATCGGGGGTGTTCAAACAGTCTGGGTCCTTCCAGGGCCAGATGGGGAACAATAGGCTGGACTTTGTGTCGGCTGTAGTTGATCTTGTTACTTGGCGTGTGTTTATCTTGAGAGGCCGGCTATAGTTTGAAGTATGAGGTGCTTTAGAATCGGCATCTCACTTTGCTCTTGGAACTGTTGGTACTGAGCTACTTGCATATTAGCTCAGTCCAAACGTTGTGATTAATTGTATCAGTTGTGCTCTCGGCGGTAGTCTCAGGCTGCTGAAAATTTTGCTAGGACTGTCTGCATTAACTCATTTGGCTTACTGAGCGTGGCATGCTGAAATCGCGTCCCCCCTCCCCTTGATTCTGGAAGCAAGTGTTGCAGTTTTGTGCCTCAGCTAAATTTAGAGTCAGGAATATATATGTCAGTAAATCGTACCGATCGGGCAAATTGAAGTCTGGAAATGGGAGTCCGGCAAATGTTTGTCAGGTGCATACATGCCGGGCAGTCGTACCAGACCCATTAAGTCACTAGCTTCCAGTTTTCAGAATGTGTCTCTGTCTAAAAAGTGTCCCATATCATTAAGACCAGTGCCCCTCATCTCCCTACATTTTGAATGTCTGTATCCAATACCTCAGTGACAAAATGCAAAGAGTATACAGGACAGCCCTGCAGGTGGTGGGTTTATCCCAGCCTCACCATAACTTCCATCTCCGTTCTAAATCTCTTAACTCTGTTCTTTCCCTGGATACCACTGCAGGCCAGACTCAGAAATGACCTTCCACAGATCCATAGCTTCCATTACTGGCAAGTGTGGGGGTCCCCAGCTCTTCTAAATGACCATGCCAGACATCACTATCCATACAGTCCCACCCTTATCCCACTCAGCATGTAATTTCATCCTAAAAACAAAACTTTGGATCATGCATGGTACAAAAATAAACTTTAATAAAATACAGAATTCGAAAGCTTAAAATAGACATTGCTGGGGTACTTAGATCATCCTATATAGCATTAGTTCTCACACTTTTGGAGGCAGTACAGCGCAGTGGTTTAAGGCTCTGAGCTGCAAATCTGGAGACCTGGGTTTCAAACCCTCAGCCCCCACTTGCATGCTGTGTGACCCTGAGCAAGTCACTTAACTTCTCTGTGCTCCCAGGTTGCACCTGTAAAAAAGCTTTTAGTTTAACGTGTCTCACCTGGTTAAACAATTGGAAAAAAAAAATTCTGATAATGAGCCTCCCCCAAGCCATAAAAAAGATTTCGGGACTCCCTCAAATTTAGAAAAAAATCTTGGGCCTCTCCATGGAAAAAAATAACTACTACTTTGCACAGTACACCTGGAATAAAGTGAAGCTAATAAAGCTGACTGAGTATATTCTCTTTATAATTAACTTATTGCTCTCCACCATGACCTGGCACCCCAGGTTATACTTGTCACTCCTTTTTTCTGATTCTTGGGCCCTTGTTACTCTGTTTCTTCTCTGGAACAGCCAAACCTAGCCACTTCATCTCTTCCTCCCTTACCCTGTTGTTAAGCAACTTCCTGTACCCTTGCTTCAGGTCACAACTGAAAACATGCATCGGATCTCTGTGCCTTTCCCATTCACTAATATACATATAAATACCTACTATCGAAATGAGCATCAGTGTGTCTTTCCAAATTACTAATTTGCATATGGATACCTATTGAAGAAATGAGCCTTGACTCAGCATGCCTTCCCCAAGCATTATTTTACATATGCACACCTAGAAACACAATTTGACTCAATGGAGACTTCCTGGTCAAATATTTGTGCATAAATAAAGAGATTCACCTGCAATTATCCATATTTAATTTGTTTTATCCTTTTAAACAAAACAGCCAAAACTTACAGTTTAAATACTGTACATTCTCAGACTTGACTGGGCCTCCCGTGGAACAATTTGGGCCTCCCTGGGAGACTGGCTAACCATTTGAGAGCCACTGCTATATAGAAATAGAGATAGTATAGCATTATGCCTATGTACTGTTTACCCTGCACAGATGAAAGGACAATGTTAAAGAAAAATCTGTTATTGTTGGTGCAGAGCATATTAAAATCAATGCTTTTAAAATAAAATATCATTTCTACTTCCAAAGCCCTTAGGTTTGTGTAGCCCCACCCAAAGAAATCTTAGATGTACTCCTGGCTCACTTGAGACAGTACAACAACTTCCAGAAGTGCAGGTCTCCAGTTGACTGTAGAGTGGGGGCTGAGTGTGTCTTTCTCTACCTGACTCTGTTTGTTGCCCTGTGGGTGGTGGTGATATTGTGGTGAGGTGCATGATGATGTCAGCTATTGTGTGTGTTCAGAGCTAGGACTGCTTGATTGAACATTTGCTGTTGTGATATCCTCTGGTGTGTGTGTGTGTGTGTGTGTGTGTGTGTGTGTGTAGAAAGAGAAGAGGAAGAGAGGAAGCTGTGGTACAAAACAATAGAGGAGGCTCACTATGTGTGTTGGCATTGCAGTCTTTTTCTGCTGGGGAGCTGGAAGCAATGTAGGAGCAGGATAAATGTGCAATCAGAGTCCTTCTTGACTTGCATTGTTTCTGTATAAGTGATCAAAATTGACCACTATAATTGAGGGCTAACGCAACATTTGTGGGCTAGTGCAATTTTGAATCAACTTGCCTTGCTGGCTAGTGCAAAAAAGATTTATAGTTGACCCTGCTCACAATGGCTCAAAAACCTGACCAGCATGGAGCAAAATCAGAATTCCTGATAGGGATCCTGAAACCTGATCACCAGGTAAAAAACCTGACAGGTGGCAACCTTACTGGTGTCCCATGATTTTATTTATTGTTTTACTAGTACAGACACACTAAGCTGAAAACTTGTTTACAGGTGCAATCTTGGAAGCACAAGGAAGTTAAGTGATTTGCTCAGGGTCACACAGTATGCAAGTGGGGGCTGTGGGATTCAAACCAAAGTATCCAGGCTTGTAGCTCAGAACCTTAAACCACTTCACTATACTGCCTCTTATGATAATCCTCTCTATTTTCTCTCACACCTCCAGAAAAGTTAAATTGTTTAACCTGTTTGCAAATCAGAGTATCCAAGGTGTGAGTGTCCAGTGATGATGTCCCTGTCCTTACAGAAATGAATACAGCAGTAGTACCATACTTGCATAAGTTCTGGCTCCAGGCTCAGTCAAACTAATTTCCAATGGTGAAGTCAAATAATTCAATGCAGTCAATGGCACTAATTAAAAGATGCTGGTTAAACTAGTAGACCTGCTATTGCTTTATTAATGCAGGACAGGAGGGTTAGTTAGGTGTAAATGTTGGATGTGTGTGGGGAGCCCACAGGGAAGGAGTCGGGGGCCTCAGCAGGGGGCTGCACAGGGGCTCAGAATGATTAAAGCCGGCCCTGACCACATCCTAGTCTCGATTTGGTCACAGGTTTCCCTCCCTCCCTCCTCCCTTACCTATATTTGTTATGCCCATGAGCCTATACCGCATGTTTGAAGCTCCCCACTGTCTTCACCCCCACCACCTCTTTTGACAGTCTGTTCCAGACATACACCACCCATTCTGTGAAGAATTATTTTCTCATATCACTCCTCCCCCCTCCCCAGCTTCACAGCATGCCACCATGTTCTGGTACCCTAGCTTCACAGTATGCCACCAAGTTCTGGTGCTCTGCCTCAAGTCGAAGAGAATCCCCTCCTGCGCCTTACTCACCCCTGTGAGGTGCTTATACAGTGGCATCCCCCAGCATGAAACCCAATTCTGCAGCATTTTGCAGCACTCTGCGAATGCTGCAGCAGATTACTTGAATAAAGCAATGTATTGTCAATGGCAATTAGTATCTTGTGTCATTCAGAAAAATGTGACACTGCCAGGATGAAATGAATGGCACAGTTTCCTGCATGACAAAGGGACTAATTGCCTTTAATACATTGCTTTATTAAAACACCTCTTCTCTCAGTAGGTCTGCTGCAGCATACTGCATGGTGCTTTAAAAGTGGATTTTATCCTGGGGGATGCCACTGTAGGCCTCAATCATGTCTCTCCTCGCTCTTTATTTCTCCTGGGAGTACAACTTAAGTTCCCACTGCCTCTCCTTGTATGGTTTCTCATGCTGGCCCATTCACCCACTCACTCCTTCTCTTTCCCTAAGATTTCCTTATGCATATCCAATGCATTCTTAAACTCACCACTGTTTTTAACCCCCCTATACATCCACTGGAAGACTATAGCAGGAATCCACCACTCTTCATGTGAAGAAGTACTTCCTAACATCTCTCCTGAATCTATTTATTTACTTATTGAATTTTGTTGACTGGGTAGACCCACTGAGACTAGAAGTCCATTTTATAGGGGTGATTGGGGAGGATACTGATGGTAACTAACTGAAATTGAACCAGATTAAGCTGTTGGTGGTATTTTTGTGAATGAGGAACCGGACCAGGAAATGGGAAATTCTCCTACTGGTCTGTAGGGGAGATTCTGGCCTTTCAGAATGATGGCCACTTTGGGTCTGGAGAGAAAGAGAGAGGATGTGCGGAGGCAGGGAGTAGGTCTCTCCTTATCTCCAGAATGCTAGAGAGCACAACAGAAAATGGAATAAACTACGCATTGAAAGAGAGTTTGCACCCTCAGGAAATATTAGATATGCAGGCTCTTCCAATGTAAATGTAGGTAGAAATTTTCTCAGAAGAAATGCAGGGACAATCTGAGCGTTCTACGATGCAGGTCAGGCTATGAAAACAGAGAATGAGGAGATCGTGATTTCCTGCTGAGAGGAGTGACTACAGGATCCAGTAAGCTCTAATGTTCTGGCAGAAGAAGTGACCTTGTGACAGAGACTTGAGTAAAAAATAATTTCTGCCACAGCAAAAAGCAGAAAGAAAAATATTCTAGTTGGAAATGGGCGTCTGAAAGGTGAGGCGATGACCAGTAGCACAGCTCCTGCTGCAGCGACAGCCACAATTAACAGAGGCACACAAAGCTAAACTTATGGATAGAAATATGACTTATAAGATGGTTATTGATGGAACAATAATGAAAAAAAATGTTGGGGACTAAGAAATGGTGGCAGGACACACGCACAAATTCCAACAACAAAAAACAAAGTTGTACAGAAAACTGGACGGCAGCAAAGGTGCTACAAGGTGCGGGATGGGTTCCAGAAAAGGATGGAGTGTGGATGCCTGACCCAAAAGATCCAGTAGTAGCTCAATTTGTGAGTACAGAAGTTACATCTGCAGGTAAATTTGTTTTATCTCCTGAAAAGGGAACAGAAGTGACTGTAATCACTATAAATGTAGATACAGAATGTGTAGAAAAAGTTGAATTAATAGAGGAGGTGAAAAATTGTGCAGTAAACAATGAAAACCCACAAAGGATTGTAGAGAAAGATATAAATTCCCAAACCCAGAATAAGAAGGGAACTGAGATGCCATCAGGGGGTGTGAATAAAGACATTACAGCACAAATGGATATTGAAGGCCCACAACCTGCTACTAGTACCAGAATCCACAAGAAAGAGTTGGCCCATCAGGACTGTGCATTAGTGAGGAGAGCAAATGAAATATTGGCCTAGGAATACATGACCTGCAGGACCCGAATGTACAACAGAGATACGAACCACTCTGACTCTGATGTATGCATGACCTTTTTAAAAACAAGGGAGAACGGGCCCCATGCAGGAATGCTATCAGACTCCTGTACAAAGGTGGCCTTGAAATACCACCAGACAGAGTAAATATTGGAAGGACTCTACTTAAAAATTCCTTTAAGTTTTATGCCTCTGAAGTGCTTGCACTTATCCACATGGATGAACACAACTACGATATGACTTTTTAAACCGTGGAAGCCTTAAATAGATTTTGGACAAAGTACAATGGATTGAAAAATACACCTCTTTGATCACCCTCTCTTGCAGTTTCCATTGCCAAACCAACGGTCAGGACAGTAACTGTTCTTTTGAAAAATTAGGGGTTCAATATAGCAGACATCATATTCTGGCTTAAAAAAAATTGCTAAGTATTGGAGACCCTCCCCCACCCCATAATTGATTCCAAACAAATCTGGACAGGTGGGTTGGAAGGTTAAAGTCAAACTGATTATGTCCAATACAAGGATTTTGCACCTACTCAGCTGTTTTTATTTAGGCAGAGATAGAGGCTCTCTTTTCTACCCCAGACAACCACAGTCCTGAAGCAAATGTGGTTCAAGAATGCACTTAAATGCTTATGATACTCCCAAATGCACTCATAGTTTGGATATAGGTCACACTACCTCATCATGTACAAATCAATTCTAATGCAACTTACGTGAAAAGAAAGGCCATTCCTATGTGGGATGCCCCTGGACATCATGTAACGTAGCAGACAGTGCCTCGCATGAAGCACTAGTAACACAAGCGCAAAGAAAAGTATGTGCACAATCATCTGAAAAAACGATGAAAGAAATTTTCCAGGCAGAATATAGAAAACAGACACAAGAGGGACAAGAGCAGAAAAATCAAATACAAAGGTCTCCCTCACAAGATTGACAGGAAGGGCAATCAATATCAAAGCAACCTGAGGAGAACACTGGAAAAAGTCAGAAAGGCGAGGCACAGCAAAATGATACAGGATTGACTAAGGAGCAACAGACAGAGGAAGCAGTGGAGTCATTTTAATTTTTATGCTTCCTTTATTTAGTCCATGCTTTCACATTCTTACACAGTATTCAATTGCATCTTTCCATACTTTCAGATTTCACAGATCATAGCTATTCAAAAATATAGCTTATAACATATACTTGTTCTTTGTTGCTCATATCAAATTGGTCTGGACAATAATGCCATACAAAGAAACCAAACCTTGTATACATATAAGATACTTCCAAAAAAAAACAAGGATAAGTTTCGGTTTCAAGACAGACATTGGGCACGATACGAGACTTGATTAAAGGTAGTATTATACAGTGTTATTCAAAGAATAGTGTTTATATTTCATTTTCTGCTTTTAGTAGGAGAGGGCTCCGGGGGGGGGGGGGTGGTCCCAAGGGTCTAAATAACCTGTCTGCAATGGGTATTCTCTTATTTTATAAATAACAACCCCTCTGTTTGCTTTACTAAATCTGTTCCTGGCTTATTTCCCATCTGGTCCAATGTGTAGTATAAGTTTCCATTCTATTATTTACAGCGTGTGACATTTGTTCATTGTGTTGTATATTTTGAACTATAGACTTCCAATCCCGTACAATATGTGAGGCATTTTGGAGCCATTTTTTAGTAATTGCCTTGTACGCTGCCCCTAGTAAAATAGCCCACAAATATAAGGTGTGCCTGTCAATCATTCCTTCTGGAGGTATGCCTAACGATAGATTAATCTCAGTCATGGGGTTATGATAACCTAATATATTTACTATATGGCCCGAAATTGATGACCAAAAAGTATTTATTTTCGGGCAGTCATAGAATATATGTTTATATGCGACCTTACTTTCCCCACATAGCCTCCAACAACTATCCGGTGCCCCCAGATTTCTCTGAGCCAGTGTTGTGGGCACTAGAAAAAATCTTGCCTTAACCTTCCATA
This sequence comes from Neoceratodus forsteri, assembly GCA_016271365.2. Classification (NCBI taxonomy): domain Eukaryota; kingdom Metazoa; phylum Chordata; order Ceratodontiformes; family Ceratodontidae; genus Neoceratodus; species Neoceratodus forsteri. The sequence goes on from CM057454.1 coordinate 1,164,165,961, forward strand.
TAACTTCCCTCCACAAAGGGGAGGAGGTGGCCGACCTGGATATGTTGTTCATCCACACTTACTGGCAGGTATTCTTGCCACTTTAAATCTTGCTGGAAGGTCTTCAAGCTGGCTCCTCCCACCCACCTGGGTGGTAAAACTCTCGGTTCCGCCCCATGACGCCGGATCTTCCTTATCACTTGGAAGCTCAGGTTCCCTCCTTAGCGCTCTGTGTTTTCGACTGGTTCTTGAATATTTCGGTCTTTGAATTTAATTGGAAGTTTTCTTAAAACTTCGATCTTCTTCTCTCACTGCGGCGATGGCTCATTCGTTTTCTGGCTCTCGGAGGCGCCCGGTTAATTCCTCCAGTAAAGATCCGCACTCCACGTGCATATACTGCCTTGACTTGGATCATGATCTGCTACTTTGCAATTTTTGCTGTGCCCTTTTGACCAGCTCTCTGGAGGATCGTGCAGTCCGTTCGGGGCTCGGGCGACCTGAAATTTTTCCCAATACAGAAAAATTCCTTGGAGACTCATTGGGCAGTGTCCATGTTGGCTGTCTCAGTTGAGCAGCTCGATCTTCCTTCCTCCGGGGAAGGGGCGGTTGCCTCTCCTTCTTCCTTGGTCATGGCACTCATCTCGCTCTCCTTGAGTTCTCCTCATACAGCTTCATTCAAGGAGCTTCACCAGTCCCTTTTCTCGAGGGGAGAGGGACCTTCGGGACCTGCCTCTTGGCCCAAGTCCAAGAAGTCGCAGGCTAAGTCCCTTTGTCAGTGCTGGAGGGAGCGGGAGAGTTCCCCTTCCCCCGCCGGCTGACTTTCGACTTCGGTCGAGGGTGCGGTTCACGCCACTGGCTTCACGGTGTTCCTGTCAGGTCAGCCGGCCAGGACTCCCGTCGACGTTGTGGAGTCTCTCGACCCATCATCCAGGCTGTCTGCTGCTGGAGCCGCCATCCCTTCGCCGGTTCCCCCGGCGGAGGCCGAGGTTCTGCTTGTACCTTCGAGTGATCAGGCCTCGGCCCTTTTGTCTGAGCCTCAGCAGGAGCAGGCATGCCCCGCTCCTTCCTAGGCCCGCCCTCGGTTCCCCCGAGGATTCGGGTCTCGGCCTCGGTCCTCCTCTTGGTCAAGCTGCTCACGCCGACTTCAGCGTTCTCGGTCAGGGCACCGAGTTAAGTGGCATTACCGCTCTTCCTCATCACCCTCCTCAGATGAGGAGTGGTTTTGATGCAGGTGCAGCTTTCGGTGGCTTCGAGGGTTCCGGGCATAACCCCACCCAGATGGCGGCCTGACTGCATCCCTTCCAGGTGGGAGGGGATGATCCAGAGTTTCTGGCCCTCAGACTGGTCTCCTTTATTGGAGCCACATTGGAACTCGTGTCTTAGCGGGTGATCCTTCTTCGGGATGAGACTCGACTCTTGAGTCTGAGCTCAGCTCATGGCGGACAGGGCTGAGGTTCTTCTTCCCTTACCTAGTCAGGCCTGACTGGGCAGCTGCGCCTTGCCAGGACCTCCTGTACCTCCTGGGCCTGTGGCGGCTGGTTCCAGCGCGGTCTGTTGGACCCACTGGTTCATGTGTTCCCTAGTGGGAACTGGCCAGCCAGTGGTCACAGTGCTGCGTTCCTTCGGACCAGTTCGTGACTACAGCCCAGGAGTTAGGGGAACGCTCTCCCTCAGACCATTCCAGCTCTTGCAGGAGAACTTCCCATTCATCTGCCCTGAGTCAACGGTCTGCTCCGACTGATGCTTCTCGGATGGGTGGGGGTGCCCATCAAGGGGAATACAGACTGCTCCACCTCTGGTCCTCTCAGGAGTCCCGACGTCTTTCTGACCGGCTGGAGCTCTAAGCGGTCTGCTTGCTTGCACCGCTTGCTCTGTTTGTGCGGGGTCCAGTGGTTTTAGTCTAAGTGGACAACACCACGAACACATGCTACCAACCCCGCCAGGTTTGGTCGAGCTCCTTGCCTCGGCACAAAAGGGTTCTCCGCATTGGGTTTTTCATGCAGCTGGGAGGTGGGTTTCCCTGGCCATTCGAGGGCAGGAGCCTCCAGCTCCTGGGCTGATGCCCTAAGCTGGACATAGACTGCGCCTCACGAGTGGTCTCCCCTGCAGGAGGTAGCACAGTATCATCTCCCTCCTTCCCTCCAGGGTGAATGCGAGGCTAAGACTGTTTCATGCCCATCCCCTCAGCAAGATTTGTTGTAGGGGATGCCGTCGAAGCCATGGGCCCCGGGCCTTCTCTACACCTCTCCCCCATTTCCCTTGACCCACGGGCAAGGTGAGGAGGGACCAGGCACAGGCAATGCTAGTAGCCCCAGACTGGTTTGCCAGCTCTGGTATCCAGCTCTCCTCAGTCTCAGCCCCAGGCTCCCGAGGCAGCTTCCAGCCCACCCGGTCCTGATCGTTGTCTTCAGGGGAAGGTGTTCATCTAGACCTTCAGTCCCTACACCTGAAGGCCTGATCCCTGTGCAGCTAGGGGCCTAGCCTTGGGTCCTTCGGCAAGGTCCTTGACATTTTCGAGGCATCCTGCCAGAAGTCGGCCAAACATGCTCGCCTTCGAATGGAAGGGTTCTCCATTTGGTGTTAGGATAGGGCTTGGGCCCCTCTCCTGTACCTCAGCGAGCATTCTGGACCATTTGCAGTCCATTCCTTTTAAACTAGGACTTCGTACCGATGACCCTCTAGGTGCTTCTTTTGGTCACTCCTGTCTTCTGGACGTGGGCTGGAAGGCAGTCGGTGGCGCAGAAAAGGTGGTCTGGCACCCTTTTGAGGCCTCGATCACACCTCCGCTTCGGGGACAGTATCCTCATTCTGTGGGATCTGCGCTGGTATGGGCTTAGCTCACGGGCAAGCCATTCAAACCTTTGCACAGGTGCGAGTCCCCACCTGTTGTGGAAGAATTTGCCAAGGGGCTACCATACCTTTCTTTATTTGAGAGTTATACCAAGATCCAGCTACCGAAGAGTCAAATTGCTTATTCACTATAAACCATTGATATTTCCAAAAATGGCTTAGTATCTGTTTATTCTTGGTTTCTCTCCTCCAACCCTCCAATATAGTGGAGGTAGCTTTAGATGTAGTATGTAGGGCTCATTTTAATGGGGGGGGGACCACAGGTAAATGGGGGGATGTTTCTCTGGACAAGTCTATTTGCTTCCAGGCTGCTTGGTATGTACGGGTTTCCCATAACAATGCCAATCGCATTTGGGCGTCGGCCCAGTAATTGGCTAGGGAAGGAAATTATATTCCCCCCATTATTTTAGGGAGCGAAAGTTTCCCAAAGTTAAGTTGAGGTTTCTTATGATTCCATTGAAAGGCAACAAAAAATTTCTGCCAAGATAATATTTCTTTTGGGTGAATAATGCAGGGAACACATTGAAACAGATATAGAAGACTGGGCGGTGCATTCATTTTAAGAGATATAGTACGAGTGTAAAAAAAGGAGGTTGGGAGAAGATTCCATCTTCTCATGTCACTCAGTAATGTTTCGATCAGGGGAATATAATTTAGCTTGTATAGTTGGGATAGATCTTTAGGGATGTGTATTCCCAAGTGCCTCAGGGAGAAGCCATCTCATCTAATAGGGAATTTATTTCAGAGTGCAAGTGAGGGTTCGTAGCCATGATAAGTGGGGACTATGACTTGATCAGTTCTTTTCCCCTTTTTTAATTTTTACAGCACCTATGTAATGAAGTTATGTATTGTTTATTTTATTATCTGTAGGTATATGGAGGTATGTGTTTGCACAGGTTTTTGTGGTATGTCTCTTTAATAGCTTTTTGTATTTAAGGGGACATAGAATAGCCAACCTATGCTCTGAGGAAGACGTTGTAGTCGATACGTAAGCATGATGTCGTGACGTTGGTTCGTTGGTCGTTGTCTCTTCCGGGGTATCGCGTTTGGTGCAATTTGCGGTGTGCTGCACTTTCATGTTTGAACATTACAGCCTGTGATTTACTAGCCTTTCCAGCCCTGAAGTGGTATGTTTGATAGTTTAACTCTGCAGGCTTGTTTGTTCCATATTTGTTTTTTCTGCCACTCGCTCAGGTGTTTGTTTATGCAGTATCTTCGTGATATCCTTGCTTTCTCCATGTTGTTTTGAGAGACCTTGTTTTTATGCTTTCTACATATTTTTTACATTTTTTCATTAAAGCATTTTATGAATACAGCCTTTTTGTTGCTGACCCCTGTCTTTTCTAGTGGTGAGTTTGTTGTTTTAACTCCTGGGGTATTGCGCAATTCTCTGTTTTTTAAGACTCCATGGTCCTCGTAGTTTGCTCTTGGACTTTATTATATTATTTTTACTCTAATATTTTGTTAAGTTCACTCTTTAGATAAGTGAGTTCTTTACTTCTAGTCTTTATCATTTTGATAGCCTGTAAATACTCCAACTCTTTTATCTTGCTTTCAAGGGATATTCGCCGTGCCTCCCTAAGTTTTTTCTTATTCGTTGATATACTGATCAATTTACCTCTTATAATTGCTTTGATAGTATCCCATAGGATAGATACTGATGTGTCTGGCAAATCATTTTGCTCCAGTGCCTGAGCTATTGTGTCCTCTATAGATTTAAGGACCTGGTCATCCCTTAACAGGGAGAGATTTAATCTCCAAAAGGTAGCTTTCCTAATCACTTGGGGGTGAAAGTGACAAAAATCAGGACATGGTCCGATAATACAAAATCTCCCAACCAAATCTTTGTTATATCTCCCATTTGTTCTTTAGGGGTTATAAGGAAATCTATGCAAGAGTAAACATCGTTGTCCTGGGAATAGTATGTATGTCTGGGGGATGTGCCATGGAAATATCTCCATATATCCTGGTAACCTAGTTCTTGAAGTAGTTTCCTCACCTGACTTGTAGTCTTCTTTCTTCTACCCTGAGTTTGCAGAGTACTGTACTTCTCTGCTATATTTAAATTAAGATCGCCCCACATATCATGTGTCCTTCTGCCCATTCTGCTAATTTAGAAAAAGAAGAACTATATACCTCATATTCAGAGGCCGGGGGAATGCATATAGATGCAAAGGTTACTAATTGGCCATCTAATTGACCCTAAACCATGGCGTATCTCCCCTCTTTGTCAATTAGTTTATCCTTGATTTCAAACTGTGTTCCTCGTTTGACCAGTACTGCTGCTCCCCTTCTCCTTCTTCCCTTACAGGAAGAGGCCACGACATGAGAGAAATCCAACCTTTTGAACTTTCTATGCTCGGACTGAGAGAGGTGTGTTTCTTGTAGTAAAATGTATGCCCCCGCTCTTTTCATGCTCTGAATAATTTTACTTCTTTTTATGGGGTTTGTGATACCATGCACATCGTTGGTGCATATAGTATATGGCATCACTTTAGTCATGACTGTATCCAGATTACCTTCCTGTTTTGCAATTATCCGGTTTGATGTCTATAACATCGTGGCTCCTCCCAAATCGCCCACTGCCTAATTCTGTGCATCAATATGTGCTTTTGTCTGCTTCATATACCCAGATGGAGAGAAACTGTTTACATCAGCCAACATGGCTTAACACAACTTATAACAACTTATTTAACCTAAACTGGTGCTTCCAAGGTAAAGGCTATTACCCAAACTAGCCCTTTTGTTCTTTCTCTATCACAAGAACGAGGAGGATTACTAGTGCTTATGTTGCCGGAAGACCTTCTGCTGAGCAACAGATGGTAATGTGCTCTTAGTTTACTTTTAGAGATATATGTATCTCCTCTCAGTGGGAGCAGGGTGAGATACAGGGATTTCCTAGGACAAAAGCTGCACACGATCCCACTATGCTCAAACCCAGTCCATCAATCCAAAGCGTGTTAGTACCTTCAATACTGCAACTACAGAGTACAGCAGATTCAGTGATTGAGCTCTGTGGTATTACCACTGAAATTACTTTGGCTGATGAGGAACCCCGAGCATAACCCCACCCTCCATAATGCTGTATATTACTTCCTGTTAAGCTTAGTTAACCATTTTCATCTGCATATCCTTTCCCAGTGCTGTGTTCTCCGAGGAATGCCTCACCAGGCGGGGTCATGCTTTCAAACTGGGAGCAGGGGTGACCCAATCCTCGGATAGGGTTAGAAATCACCTTGTTTGGCCCTGTACATACTTTCCCAGTGGTGAAAAAAGCAAGCAAAGCAAAAAAAGAGAGAGGGGGGACCCATTATAAGTAGGGAGGGGCTCTGAAGCAATATTAAGACCCCATATGGGTTGAACTGCTCTTTGACTACTTAATGTGAACATTCCACCTAGAATGAGGTTCTGTTAGCATCTGCAGTTCAAAATACCTATGTTCAAATTTCCACTTTACTGTAAGTTTAAGGTCTCTAAATCAGTCCAGGCTTGTCATCGCTTCACTTCCCATGCCCCCTCACCCTCCCCACACAAGTTCGTGGAGTCAAACAACTAATGCAGCACTCCCTACAAAACAGGGTACTAAATGAGAAAAAGACCAAGGTAGAAAGGTCAGTGGGGGATGCTGCAACTGAAGATAAAGCCATCAAAAAATGGAAAACAATGAGTACCAATGCCCGTAGTCTGAGTAACAAGCTTCCTGAATTAGTGGCCTTGATGGAGGAGAAACATCTGGATATCGTGGCAGTCACAGAAACATGGTTCACACAAAATCATGACTGGGACGTAAACATACCAGGATACACTATCTACAGGAGGGACAGAGAGGGTAATAGAGGAGGAGGAGTAGCTCTTTACATAAGGGAAGGAATCAAAGCAGCAGAACAAAAGGGAAAACAGGGAGGAGAAGAAGCACTGTGGGTAAATTTGGAGACCGACAATGGCACCACAATCCGCACAGGGGTTGTATACAGACCCCCTTCTCAGGGGGAGGAAATGGACAAGGAAATGATAGAAAGTATACTTAGTATGGCAGAAAAAGGGGAGATATTGCTGATGGGTGATCTGAATATGCCAAATGTTAACTGGAGTGCAGTTGCAGCAGCCACTTCGAAAAGTGGGATTATTATAGATGCTCTACAGGGGGCATGCCTTAGACAACTAGTATTGGAGCCCACTCGAGAGAGAGCAATCTTAGACCTGGTTCTCTCAAATGGAGATGAAGAGAGGATCACAGATGTAGAAGTGGGTAGCCATCTGGAAACTAGCAACCATCGAACAGTATGGTTCACATAAACACAGCAATAGAGTCAAGCAAAAGGCAAAGGTACTGGACTTTAGGAGGGCTGACTTTGCCAAAATGGGTGAGTGCCTAAGGAATGCACTAGCAAATGGGCAGGAAGGAGGGTGGAAGAACAATGGGAATAATAAAAACTGCCATCACAGAGGTAACAAGCCTTTGTGTGAAGCAAATAAACAAACTAAACGATGTAAGAAACCACTATGGTTCTCAAAGGAAGTGGCAGTGAAGGTTCAAGAGAAAAGAAAGCTTTCAGGAAGTACAAGGAATCACAGAAGGAGCAGGACAGAGAACTGTATCAGTTAAAGCAAAGGAAACTGGGAAGGCAGTCAGAACAGCAAAGGCCCAAACTGAGGAAAAGATAGCCAACTCAGTTAAGAAGGGGATAAAACCTTTATAGGTACATCAGGGACGAAGAAAGACCGAGGGAAGGATAGTGAGGCTTAATAAAGGAGGGGAGGGAGGGGGGCAGAGGGTGACTGTGAAAGGCAGAGATACTAAACAAATATTTTGCTCAGTATTTACAAAGGAAGAGGGGAGGTACCTAAAACAAACAGTAGAAACACTCTGGATACAGAAGTTGATACCAGCCCATTTACAGAAGAAAGGGTTCTGAAAGAACTCTTAAAACTGAAGGTGGACAAAGCAATGGGGCCTGATGGAATCATCCCAGAGTTCTAAAGAACTAAGGGTGGAATTAGTGACACCACTGACTACCCTGTTTAACAAATCATGGGAGGATGGGGTGATACCCGAGGACTGGAGGAGGGCAGATGTGATTCCTTTCACAAAAGTGGGAGCAAGGCAGAAGCAGGAAACTACAGACCTGTTAGTTTAACCTCAGTGGTAGGGAAAATGATGGAATCACTTCTGAAGGAAAGAATTGTCGAGTATCTAGAGGCCAGAGGGCGCAGGACCCAAGGCAGCATGGATTCACAGCGGGAAGGTCATGCCAGACGAATCTGATAGATTTCTTCACTGGGTGACCAAAGTAGTAGATCAGGAGGGCTGTGGACATGGCCTACCTAGACTTTAGCAAGGCATTGACACAGTCCCACACAAAAGATTAATATACAAGTTAGCTAGCCTGGGAGTGGGTCCCAAGATGACAGCCTGGGTAAAATTGGCTGGAGAATAGGACACAGGAGTAATAGTAAATGGAGTCCACTCTGAAAGAGGGGTTACTAGTGGGTACCACAGGGTTCAGTATTAGATCGACTCTTCAATGTCTTTATAAGCGACATTGCAGAGGGACTGGAAGAAAAGTATGTCTCTTTGCAGATGACATAAAGATCTGCAACAGAGTTGATGCACAAGGTGGGGTGGAAAGGATGAAAAGGGACTTAGCAAGGTTAGAGGAATGGTCAAATGTATGACAGCTTAGATTCAATGCTAAGAAGTGCAAGGTAATGCACCTGGGAAACAAAAACCCAGGGGAAGAGTACACAATGGGGGGGTGAGATACTAACGACAACAGAAATGGAAAGGGACCTGGGGGTAGTCATATCAGATGACCTAAAGGTGGGCAAGCAATGTGAGAGGGCAGCAAGGAGGGCTGGGGGGATACTGGGATGCATAGGGAGAGGCATCACCAGTAGAAAACAGGAAGTTATTATCCCTCTGTACAGACAGCTGTTGAGACCCCATCTGGAGTACTGTGTGCAGTTCTGGAGACCCAGTCTCTGCAAAGACATAGACAGGATGGAAGCTGTCCAGAGGAGGGCAACTAAAATGGTGCAGGGTCTGCACCGGAAGACATATGAAAGAGACTTAAGGAGCTAATATGTATAGCCTCGAGGAAAGGAGGGAGAGGGACATGATAGAAACTTTCAAGTACCTCAAGGGAATCAACAAAGTCCAAGAGGGTAGCTCTTTCAAAAAAAGAGGTGTGCAAGAACAAGGGGCACAATTTGAAGATAGAGGGCGGCTCAGAGGTAATTTAAGGAAGTATTTTTTCACAGAGAGGGTTGTGGATGCATGGAACGGCCTTCCGGAGGAGGTTGTGGAGTCAAAAACAGTGGTGGAATTCAAGCATGCATGGGACAGTCATAAGGCAATTCTAGGGGTTGGGGGTAGGAAGAAGTAGGCTGCTGGTTAACTAGGATCTGCAGCTTATCCACTAGGCAGGGAAATCGGCAGACTGGGTGGGTCAAGAGGTTCTTATCTGCTGTTAAATTCTATGTTTCTATGTTATCTCCTGCAAGACCACTGCCATGAGATGAGAGGCTCAGAAGGAATTACGCCATAACTATCCGGTGTCTGGATGTGATAAAAGAGGTGTTTAAAATAACTCAGGTAGGCTTGTCTACCCTGTCCCTTCGCTTATCAAGCATGGCCTGCGATCTGCGTAGCGCTTCTCCATGTTACAATATTTTGGTCCCCATCTTCATCCTGTTTTGCGTGCGCTGCCAACTAGAGTCGTTCCTCTATTGTTTTGGTTCCAATTCTCAGATATCTGAATTTTCCTTTCTTTCAAGGCCGTCATTGCTTCCTCCACCGTGGAGTACACCTTCGTTCCATCCTCCCAAAAGATCCTAAGTCTAGCTGGCTAGGTGTGTGGAAACGAATCACTTTCTCTAGTAAGGATTTAAGGATTGGGAGATATTTAAGCCATTGTTGCTGTACTTCTTGTGGGTAATCATGGTCCATAAATAATCTGTGTCTCAGGTATTTTATCTATTTTTTGGCCCACGCACATCTCAAAAATCTCTTCTTTATCACTGAAGGAGCTTAATTTGAACACAATGAAGTGTGGTCTAGCTGCGGGTCCATTGGCTTGGTTTGGAGCGATCTATGAGCTCTCTCTATGTGGAAGGTGAAGGTGTTGAGCAGGTCTAAGATATCCTTAAGAAAGTTCTCAATGAAAGGTGCCATGGGGTAGTTTCCATGCCCTCAGGCAGACCATATAAATGGAGATTGTCCCACTGGGAGCACACTTCAAGAGCTAGACATTTAGACCCCAGCTCCTCTGACTGTTGCACCAGGGCCTGCACAATCTCAACGAGTTGAGTAGTGGATTCTTCACTCTGAGCTACCCATTCTTCTTTTGTGCCTATGCGAGACTCAAGAGTAGATAATTGCTTCTGGACTGCTTTAAACTCCTGCTTATTCTCAGTTCTTGATTCCCAGATCTCATTTAATAAGGTTACAAATCTCGTTTGGGATAGCTGTTCCGACTCTCCGTCAATATCATAGCCAGCCGTGTGGGAACCTGCCGGGAAGACAGATCTGCTAGGGAGTTCCTCTTGCAATTGGGTGCCATCCATACTCTTTTCCTTGCCTCTTGCTCGGTTTCTGCCTCTGTATGTTTCAAACTGCTTCCCTCCTGTATTTCTTGACATCTTTGAATGAATTTTACAGGATTTTGGAGGTTTAATCGGCAGACTGTGCAGGGAGCTTCTAACCCTAGGCTCCTAGCTGCTCTGTGATGTCACCGGAAGTCAAGAGGAGTAATTTTGGTATAAAGGTTGGTGACAGCCCAACATCACTCTCAGCCAGCCTCGGATCACGAGTGCTATGTTACCCAGCAAAAAGTAAATTATCTATGGAAAAATATCATTATTTCTGTCTCCATACCTTTGAAAGTGAATAAATACATTATACAAGCAGGATGTAAAACCTCAAAGGGTACCTGTGCCCTCTCTCATGCTGCCTCGAAGCACTGGAACACTCTTCCCCTTGCCATCTGTCACATACGAACATACGAATGTGCCAGCAGAAACAGACCACCCAGTCTATCTAAGTCTGCTCAAGTGTGCAGCTAACATCCCTAGTTTGCAGCTGCCCACCTCCCTCCCCTTTGTCGTCCTACTGCCACCCCACCCTCACTCTCACCTGTTCCCTGTTCCATGCGCTTTTGAAGCTGTTCACAGATTTACATGATACCACCCATTCTGGTAGGGCATTCCATTTTGCTACCACTCTCTCTGTGAAATAGTATCTCCTCATTTCCTTCCTAAATCTTTCCACTTCTATTCTTAGCCCATGCCCCTGGTGACCCTCCCCCTCCTTAACTTAAAGACACCATCTGCCCCATCCTTACTGATTCCCCACAGATACTTTAATGTCTCTATCATGTCCCCTTGTCCCTTTTATCCTCCAGGGTGTACATATTCAGGTCTCCCAGCCTGCTGTCATAGTCTCTCCCCTCCATTCCACATATAATCTTTGTTACCCTCCTCTGCACCCCTCCAGTAGTCTGATATCATGCTTTAGGTATGGCCTCCAAAGTTGCACACAATACTCTAGGTGTGGCCTTACCAGTAACCTGTACAGGGGCAAGATCACCTCTCTTCACCTAGACAAAAAAAAACCCTCCTATGCACCCCAGCATTTTGTTCACTTTTGCAGCCGCTCTCCTGCACTGGACAGTGTTGTCCATGGTTCCTGTTATCATCACCCCCAGGTCCTTCTCCTCTTCAGTGACCCCTAGCTTAACCCCTCCCAGCCAGTATTCTCTCCTTGGGTTCTTCACTCCAAAGTGCATAACCTTACACTTCTTTGTATTGAACTCCAGCTGCCACCTCTCTGACCACTCCTCTAGCTTACTTAGATCCCCCTGGAGCTGCTTCCATCCCACCTTTCCATCCACCACTGCTCCAATTTTAGTGTCATCAGCGAACGACTTTGGTATTGTCACTCACCGACTCATGCTATATTTAAAAAGGAGCTGCATAATTTCCTAACCAAATCTGTCCCTTGCTTGTGCTTTGATCCTACCTGGTCATCCTCAATCTAGTCCACTTACTACAGCCCTATCCTTACCCAGGTTACCTAACCCGTTCTAATTTTGCTTCTCTGACATGTCCTCCTACCTTAAACATTTTGTTGATTTTGACTTTACCCGAATAGTTCCTCTCCCTTTTATCCTTCTGCTCATTTTCTTTGCTTGCACTTACCTGGTACTAAACCAGTGTGTGTCTCTGCCATTGTTTGGTTCTCTTACTCTTTGAAAATAATACTCTGCCAGACCGCTACTCATTCCTTATTGTTCATTACTGTGTGCACTTATCATTGTATTTGAGCCTAGCTGGATAGCTTCCCTTTGTGCCCTTCCTCCTATTCATGCTGCTGTTTGTTTTACCTGACATTATACCCTCATTGCCGCACTCCAATGTTTTATGTGCCTGCTTTTTCTAAGAATTACATTGTATAACTAGGTCAAGACTGCCTTTCCTATTATGTTATTTGTCTCTGCCATCGTGGGAAATTGTATTATTTACCTCATTTTTATGTTGGCGCGCTTGCGCAGCCAACATCTTGCACTAGTAGCCAATTTGGAGGCGTGGTCACTGTTGGGCGAATGCAGGGCACGCATCCATAGGTGTGTCCCTCATTCCCCAATCAGCCAGTAACAGGGGCCAACACCCTGCATAGCTAATGCAGCCACCAGATCTGAGAAAAGGTCCGCTGCAATGAGAGCTAAGCTCTCATGCAGCGTGACTACAACACCCCTCCCAAGACGTGCAGGCAACATGGTGGCAGTGACTGCTACCGCTGCCTGTGACAATGCCGACAGGGGAGCCCACACCCCATTGACATAATCCCCCCATTTCTGCTGTATGCTGAGGGGGGTGCCCAATCCTCCTCTGCATCATGCACCCCCCAAAAAATGCCTTTCTTTGCCAACGGGGTGCCCATTCCCCATTGGCTTCAGTGTCCCCCTTTCCCAGTTCAATCTGCCGAAGGGGGAGCCCACACCCTATCAGCATGATGCCCCCCTGCTTGTTGTGTACTAAGGGTGGTGCCCAATCTCCCTCGACTCGTGTCTCCCTTCCCCTTCTGTATGTGCCAAGGGGGGTGGCCAATCCCCCGTCGGCTACTGCATCCCCCCCAAGACACTTGGGTGGCATGCTGGGGGCCCACCACAGTGTGCCAAATACCCTGTAAAAAAAAAACCTGTCCAGTGATTTTTGTTGTTGTTTTACCTGTAAAAAAGAAAACTGTCCCTTGTGGGCTCCCTGCCCCCACCTGCAACCCACGCCCACCCTCTGCACACCCTGCCTCCTCACACCCCCCCTTACCCCATACTTACCTCCAGAGCCCAGTGTGACGATCTTCGGTGGACCGGGAACATGTCTGCACTCTTCAAAGCTGACTGTGAACTGAAGAAATGCAGGAAAGCTGTATAATGGTATAAATAGGGTTTTTTCAACTTTGGTGCATATCTGGGGCATTTTTGGGAATTTTGACACCAAATTTTTAACATGGGGTTTTGGGGACCCTCCTCATGAATTCAGGCACTGTCATGATGTTGTTTGGTCCCAAAAGGTGATTTCACAGTCACTGTGTGGAATCACCTTTTGGAACTGATTAATGAAACGACAGTGCCACTGTTCATGAGGGGGTCTGGCAAAAAGCCTATGTTGCAAATTTAGTGGAAAAATTCCAAATAATGGCTGTTTTATGGGCATGCATTATGCAGTTTCCATGCACACTGGTAACTTCATGAATTTGTAATATTTTCACTTCAGATTTTCACAATTGCCATTTTCCCACACCTCCTTATGAACAGTACAGCTGTCATTTGACATGCCCTGGCCAAAATGTGGTTTCGCATGTCCAGCGCAGAATACAGCAGTCGCTGTGCAAAATCAGTTTTTGGGACAGTTTGAGGAAGTGACAGTGAGACTGTTCATGAGCAGAGGACCTAAAATGTCTATGTTGAAAATTTGGTGATAAAATTCCATAAAATTACCGTGTTACAAGCATGCATTGCAGTTTGCATGCACCCTTGTAACTTTGAAAATTTGCAATATTGTCACACTACATTTTCACCACTGGCATTTTTTCACACCTCCTTATGAACAGTATAGCTGTCAATTTTCACATCTTGCCCTAAATGTGTTTTCGCACCTGTGGTGCACAATGGCATGGTCACTGTGGGAAATCCATGTCTGGGACAAATGAACAAAATCACAGTGCCACTGTTCATGAGGGGAGGTCCCAAAATGCCTTTGTTAAAAATGTGGTTAAAAAAATCCCCAAAATAATTGGGTTATGGATGTGTGTTGCACAGTTTCTATGCATGCTCATGACTTCACCGGTTTCATATTTTCACTCCAGATTTTCTTTTTTTTTTGTTGATCCGCCTCCTCCTTGCTCCAAGGTGGCCACTCCTTCAGGTCTTCCAAGGTCCCCACTGGAGCCCCTGCCTCAATGCCAGCCCCTCACCCCATATCCACAGCCCCCCCAGGTAACCCGGACGTAACCCTTCGCAGGGTGGGTCCACCTCCTCTGAGGGAAATAGGCACCGGAAGGGGCCGACCAGCACACTATACTTGGCCCGGGTGCTGCTAGGGTGAATCTAGGGTGCAACGGGGTCTCGATGGCAATGGGAGTCAGCGACCATCATCTGGTCGTCCCTGGAGCTTTCCCACTTTGCTCCCCTGGGGTTGTGGTTGCCACAATGTCAAGGTGTAAGCCGACGTTTCCCACACCCCCCTTGCTATGTATGGCCACAGCATGTTGCCATACCCCTGGCCTTCACCAGGGGTTGGCAAACACCAGGTCCTGAATCCACCCCTTTCCCCAAGAGAGGCGAGTAGTCTCTGGATGCTCCCAGCCATCACTCCTCGGCCAGTCCTCCAGTATCCCGAGTCCATTCCCGAATCCAGGTCGCTGGTATCAGAAGCGGGAATCCAACCGCTGCACAGATGAGCTGGCCCTCACTCCAGATTTTTAACATTGACATTTTTGTACATCTCCTCATCAACAATACAGTTGTCATTTTCCACTTACTGCCCAAAATGTGTTTCATCCCTGTGTCAACAAATGGCATAGCCGCTGTGCAGAACCACCTTTCAGCTAACACACTGATAGTGCCGCTCTTCATGAGGTGGGCTCACAAAAACCCATGTTGAAAATTTGGAGTGAAAATACCAATACACACCTACAGTGTTAGGGTTCCCAGCTGTAGCGCCCCACCCTGTACAGACTGACAAGCATCAGGGGTGTGACTTGGGATCATCAGCTGTAATACTCACACCATTCCACCCACCCACCCCCCCACCCCACCCTGTGACAGGCATCGTAGTGCACCTTGTAGCGTTCGGCCAAAAATGTCACCCCATTCTCCTCTACTGCACCCACCTTAGTGTATTTCCTTGTGGAATGTGATAAGTATAACACCCAAAGACCCCAAACCACACCACAACACTTGTCAGTGTCTACAGGGTCGGGTGAGGTAAAATGGCATGAGCATTATAGCTGATGACACAAAGGTACACCCCAGTGCTTGTCGGTCTCTGCAAGGTGGGGATGCGGTTGGCGTCACTTCAGTATTTCACTGCCATTCCTATTCTGTATCTCTAACTCCTGCAGTACCAATGCCAATACCAGTGCGACAACATTCGGCATTGACAAATGCTTGTTTGTACTCTCTCTGTATTGTATAGTCTCTACTTTGTAGCCTCCCAGGTTGTGCCTGCAAATAGTCATCTCTATGGCTAGTGTGCCTCACCCAGTCAACAAAAAATAAATAAAATAAAAAAAACGAGACATTGCATCTCACCTTTACTATCCTGGAAAATGCAGTAGACATCAGAACCCAATAGCAAATGACATATCACAGATTACATCTTATTTGATCTGTTTTGGTTAAATATATACTAAAAATGTGCACAAGCTAGCAGAACCCACCAGCACAACAGCAATGTAAGTGGTAAACATTTGGCAGTGACAAATGCTTGTTGTGTTTCATTTTGCATAGCTGTTAATTCATTTTAACACAGAGACATAAAATTTGATGACAGATAAGGACTGCTTCTCTTGACTTACCCAGTCTGCCCATTTTTCCCTACCTACATTATCACCATGGTTCGTAGATCCAACTTGATCTACAGCTCTTTCTCCCTCCCCCCTTCCTTTCCATAATGGCTCATTTGAACCATCCACCCAAACCCACCTGCAGGGTAAGGGTTTGATTTTTTTTTTATTGACTGCTGAGGGCTGGCTGGAGTTCAATGGGCAAAGCAACAAACCACTCCCCCAACCAGGCCTTAAAAGGCTGTCCCCTGGGTCAGTCCTCATTCGTTTTCTTAATTGCGGCTAAAGGCGCTGCTCCTCATGCCTCTTCTGCTGTTCTCTTGCCTGTTCTTTGTTTACTGCATTTCAGCAGCACCTCTGACCACCGGCTCTGTTCCATTTCCTGCTGTTCATCCTGCCCACTGCCACTGGCCTCAGCTCTCTCTCCTCCCTCCCACCCGACCCCTGTTCCCCATGTCTCCTCCAGTCCGGCGTTCATTTTTCCTCACTTGCGTGTCTCCATCCTGTTCCTGTCCTAGTCCCGTATGCTGAGTAGTCCCTTTTGCCAGTTCTACCTCCTCACTGCAGCTCTATGCGGCCCCCCTTCTGTTGCCTGTACTCCTTCTACTGTCTCACTGCTCAGTGGCTGACTGCAGCTCCTTGGTTCTCCCATCCCTCCTGCTCACTCCATTTCTCCAGTACTGTTTTTATAGTTTCATTCCCCCCCTCTCCATTTGCTGGTCCTGTCTCTGTCACCTTCCCTCTTCCGGGTTTGTGCTGGTGTTGCCACTACTCAGCTTTCCCTCGTACATTCACTGCTTCTCCTTCTCCCTCGATTCATCTTCCTTTGCTCTCTCTGTCCCTTTTGCCCACTGTGCTCATTTCCACTGCTATGGAGGATGCCTCACTCCTCTTCTGTAGTTCTCTCCACAGTGACTTCCTGTGCCCTGTGCTGTTGAGCTCCTCAACGGTTCCTGTGAGCTGGAGGACAGTGTTTACTTCACTCCTCTCGACTTCTGTTCTCCCCTGATCGATACTCACCTTCTGACCTCTCGTACCTGTTCCAGGACTTCATTTTCAATGGCCTGTCTTGATGATTGGACCACATCTACTGTTATTGCCCTGTGGTTCAGATCCCAATCTCCCTTATTGGTTCTTGGCTCCCTTTTAAAGGGACAGTTGCTCTCTTTGGGGAATGCGACTCCTACTGTCAGTTCTCATCTAGTCTCCTCTTACCTCCCCTTATACCGCATTTTCTTCCTGGTTCTCCTACCCTTCCTTTCCTCAACCTCAACCCAACCTTTTTGCCACCCATCCTGTTTCACATCTTAGGACTATCAATCCGACTGGACTGTATGCCTGACTGGCATGCTCTGCAGTCTTCCACTGGGATTTGCCATTTGTCCTTGCCCCTGTTCTACCTGGCCTTTGCCACTCATTGCTCTTGGTTACACCATGATGCACTTTCTTAATTTCATCCCTGACTGTGCTTCCCCGTGGTGGGTGCTTGCCCTCCTCCTCTTCCTCCCATTCCCTTCATCCTCCATTCCTCTCTTTCTCTGACCTCTGCTTTCTTTTGGGGCTTCCCTATCCTGCCATCCCACTATACCACCATACCCTACTCATTCACATCGCCTAATATTCCCTCCAAAATATTGCCCTGCCTACTCATCCTCCTCTTCTGACCCTATTCCCTCATTCTAATCAAATCTATTAAGATGTCCTCCTGGTACTACCTACCTCACCATCAGCTGCCAGCTTCACCTGGCTGCACTTGCTCCTACCATCATGCAGTTCTGTCCATTCCTAATTTGGCTCTCAATGGACCCGGTTGGCATGCACTCCCATAGTTACCAATCACGGGTAACTTCCTCATGACATGATTCTGGTTCTCCTTCACTCAGGCCGACTTCAGGGTCTACTCATTCACATCAATTAATCGAGCATACTTATCATTGAGTCTTATGCTATCTCATCAAACTGCTCTCCATTTGGAGACATACCTTCTGTGTCCATTGCTCCTTGGCTCGGGGCTAACTGTAGTCGACAGTCTCGCTCTGCACCAATGAAGTCTGCATCTAGAGCATGCAAAGCTCAGAGCAGGGTCCGTCTCCCTTGCTCATAGTGAGAATGTCTTCGCTCTGGGTGGACCTTCAGTCATCCCTCATCTTGGGGACACCTCTGGATGTTGAATTTATGCCATCCAGCTGTGAGGGGTGGGGTTGTCATCATCAGAGCCCCTTTGGCTGCCTGAGTGGGTTCGGAGGCACCCTCTATACTATTCTCCTTCAGGACCACCTCTGGTTCACTTAGTCTGTTTCATTGGCTCGCATTGGCCAGCTGAGTGCCTTAGCAGTCATCTCTTTCTCCTATCTTGCTTTTGAGCATCTCATTGCAGAGACATTGCTCATAACCCTCAATAGTTATCCATTTAGAAGGACAGAGTGAGAGCTTCCTCTAAATTGTAATGTTTTCCTTCTCACTCGATCTTGACTCTAAACTGCAGTAGCTGACCTGCCACTAATCAAAACATCCTTCAGCCTGGAGGGAAGGTGACCTAGGCCTTGGATCCCCAGAGGTTTCCTCCTCAAAGGGTTTTCTTCCTCTCCTCCTTGCTAATGGTCATAATATTAGATAGGGTTGGAGTTTCCTTAGGTGCCGTAGTTTAGTTCCGCTGTTGGATGGAGTCGGATGGTGGCCCCAGCTGGTTCCTTTCTTTAGGAAGTCTACCCTTCAACATCTTGTCTGCTTTCATTTCATCCATCATCCTCTTCATATCTCATTCTTCTCCTGTCCTCCCCATCTACGTCTATCACCTTAATTTCCAGTCTCGATATATTCTGATTTCTTGCCTCTTTGATGCTCTACACCCTTTTGGGCATTCTTTTTGGGCTTCTTCCTAAGTTACCTTTAGCCAAAGGAATTATTCCTGTGGCACCTATGGGGTTGGGAATCATCCTCTAGGGTTCCTTGTATCATACCCCTACAGGGTGGTATATCCCTTGGATACCGAGGCAAACAAATACAATGTACCAAAGTCACACAAGCATACATCTCATCCAGTTACACAAGCCTATTGAAACTGATGGCTGAGGGCTGGCTGGAGTTCATTGGGCAGAGCAACAAACCACTCCCCCAAACAGGCCTTAAAAGTACCTCCTCTGGGCCAGTCCTCATTTGCTTTCTTTGTTGCCCTACTATCCACCCCCCTCCTCCAGCAACTCATTTCTCTTTCCCGTGGGCTTTTTCCTAAGCTATGTTTAGCAAAGGAAATTATTCCCATGGCACCTATGGGGGAACCTTCCTCTAGGGTTCCTTGTGTCATACCCCTACATGATGGTATATACCATGGATAGAGAGGTGAACAGCCACAGTGCATTGAAGTCACACAAGCATACATCTTATCCAGTTGTGCAAACCCATTGAAATTACTTTAACTTTTATAATACAGAGGAAAATACTGGAGTTGCATGCTAGGCTAACCATATAACCCCCAGCCAGAAGATCCCTGCCCCTATCAACACAGGCAACAGTCAGGCTCAGGTGACACACAGGAGAGACACTAGCCAGTACAGTATTTTAAGTCAGACACTGACTGTAGACAGTAAAGACACAAACAAAACAGCAAAGCAGAACAGACCACCAATAAACATAATTAAACAGAAACATCACCCACCCTTGCCTTTTGTAGACTATTAGAGCTAAGTTAGCTCAAGTTGAGCAGTTTTGTGCTGATTGCTGATTGTGTTGGTCACAGCCTTCTGGTAGAGCCACTGGTCCACTCCAGACACAACAGTAAAGAGAATACTCGACAGATTGCAGCAGGCTTCTTTTCCCAGGCACTGCCTGACCCTGACTGGTGCCAAATCAAATGGCCAATAGTGTCTGGCCCCTGCCAGCTTAGAACTGCCCTGTGCAAACTGGAATTCCCTTTCACCACCTCCTCTGCTTCTATGCCAGTGTCTTGTTTTGCAAATTTGTGCATACAGCATTGTGAGTAAATGCACCTGCGGCATAATGATGTTGCTGGCTTGCTGCCCTCCAAATCATTACTCACCCCCACCCACTGCACTGCAGCAGCACCAGCCAGTCCTACCTCCCAGGTAGTTGTTGCTTCATCATTGCCTGCAGCAGTCCATATTCCTCTGTCCTCTGCTCTGCCTTCCAAACTTCCACTGCAGGCTCAGACCAACTGACGCCCCAACTGATCCAACCATCTGACCCCCACAGTCACTCACTGGTGCTCACAGCCCTGAACTGCTCAATCCCAGGCCATAAAACTCCAGTCTTCCTCCACCAACTCCCAGGCAGGAAAGCAAAGCAGTAGCTCCTCCACAGGCATCATCAGAGGGCAGATGCAGCCACAGGAGTCATAGGACATGACAGTCGCAGCTAGGAGGAGAGGGGAAGTGAAGTAGAACCAAGCAGGCAAACACATCGATGGTAGCATCACAGTTTTTTTTCCCCTCAATGTGAGCAGTCAGTCTCCCACCCACTCCTCCTGACTCCTCGCTATTGACAGTGGCACGCGCTTATGCTACTTCCAAGTGTGATGTGGTCCATTACTGTCTTCCTCCCTGCTATAATTCACTCTTCTCCTCCTGGTTTTGGCCAGACCAATTGCGTAGGACTGGTCCCCCCCCCCCCGCCATCTAACTGTCTGGCTGCCGTAGCTCACTGTGCTCTCTTGAGGCTCTCACTCCCAGGACCTGACCCCACCCACCAGTAAAATCCAGCCCCGTGCCCACAAAACAGCAGGCTCCTGTGTTCATCCCAGCTTACTAGCAGGCAGCAACAGCATATGGCCTGAATGTTGGAGGTGACAAATGTGCTCACCTAAAATGTTGGGGGGGGGGGACTTGTTCCCCCCTGTCACCCCCTATAATTACTCCCCCGCCAAAGATATTTTCTTTCCAATGCACCATGCCAGTACTCCATGTTCTTTACAAAATGCTGCTTAGGATTATATAAACACAAAAACACATTATTCACAAATGCTTAAAATACCAAATAAATAATAACATTTTTAGTAAAACACTAAAATAGAGAAGAAACAATGGACTGTAGATACATGTAATTTGACAGCAGAAAATGAACCATTGGTCTGTCTAGCTTGATTATATGCACACCTGAAGCTGTGCCCACCTACACTGGATCAGAGTTAGTAGGCAATTGCTCTACTTGATTTTTGAACACCCCGTTCCCTAGAATGCTCCACCTCCTTTTCCTCATAGTTCATGTTGTTCCATTCTGTCCGCCACATCTATGTTTGAACCCAGTCACAGACTGTGTGGGCTAGCTCACTTGGCAATCATTTCCACTGATCCACCACCCTTTCCATAAAGAACCTCCTTACATGGTTCTTGAACTTTCCTCTTTTACAGTAATCTATCTCCATAGTGAACATCACCTTCGTAATCCCTTAGGTATTGTGAAGACTCCCGATGGCTCTCATACTCTCACAGAAAGGGAAGTGGATACATGGAACAGCCTTCCAGAGGAGGAAGAGGGTTCAAAAAGAGTGGAGCAATGCATGGGACAGACATAAGGCAATTCTAGTGGGGGAGTAGGAGGAAGTAGGCTGTTTGGTAACTAGGATCTACAGCTTATCCAAAAAGTAGGGAAATGGGCAGACTGGGTGGGGCAAGTGGTCCTTATCTGCTGTTAAAGTCTATGTTTTCTGTGTAAGTAATCTCTTCCTATAATGAACCTTACTATAGAAAGCCCTCACCTATGGTGAATACTCCTGATGGCTCTCACAGCAGTCACAGCTGTTAGTTGTCAGTTTCAACCAGCTATGCATTTTAAACACTGATATATACAGTGACGGATGTTCACCACAGCCAGCACAAAACACTCCAGATATGCTGCATGCACGAAGCTTTCAGTCCTTGACAAACTGAATTCAGGTGCGTGCCTTACATAACCTCAAAAGAAATAGGCTTTTCAAAATCCTCAATTTCAATCAGGAGGAATCAGGGAGGTGGCACTTCAAGATTTTATCCCGAATGTTCTTAGTCAGAGGAGCTCAAGAGGAAAGAATTAAGAAAAGCCAATGAGGCTGACATTTATAAATCCACTACACAGAATCACCACATCTGAAGTTGCGCTTTGCTCAGCAGCTTCCCAATGGAGTGCCTGTCTCTGGGGTGACTGTAACTGAGAAGGCTGAGCAGTTTGCTGAGATATACATGGTAATGATCACAACTTTTGATCATCAGCATACCGGCTTTGGTGATTCCAGACTTGGTGTGACATCCACTTTATCCATGTTGACAGAGAACAGTGTTGTTGTGAAGATGAAATTGCTTGAGAGTTTTTTTTCTAAGACTTATACAGGAAGGTGATATCTGTCAGAAATAGTCTAGGATGTATATGAGACCAGTCTGTTCTGGCAGTGCCTGCGAACTGTAACTTTAGCCAGCAAAAATGAAGTGAATGCATTCAACATTTTTAATGTCAGCAGAAGCGAGTCACATTATTATTCTGTTGTACTGCAATAGCAACACATAAAGTGGCCCCCTCTGCTTTTGCACATTTTGAAAGTCTCACTATTGTGACCACATTAACTTGGGCACCTTGCATGTCTGAAATGTTCACAGTACGAATGCTTAGATGGCAAGTGATATTTTTCCAACAGTGGTATCAAGACTAATATTTGAGAAAAGACAGGACATATCTATATACTGTAGCCCTCCCGAAGTGTTCCTACTCCTCATATCTGTGCCTCGTTCATCACATCAAGGGATGGGAAGATATAAATAATGATTCTCCCTAAAAATACAACCTCATGTATACAGCCGGTGCATGCAGGCATAATGACTTTCAAAAAGCACTACCAAAAAAAGCCTCTTCAGTGATAGCTGATGAGGGGAGCAAAGTTATAGGCTTCCTTGAAGGGCTCACCTTAAAGATGCTGCTCACCAAGTGGGAGAGACTTGGTCCTTTGTGACTGAATGTGCAGTACACCACTGGTGGCTGGCAACACTTGAGCCTGTTCTCAAAAGCCAGCAAGGGCAGGATAAGAGTGAGGAGACTGTGAAGGAGGACACAGAACAGCTTGTGAAAACCACTGATAACGTCAACTTTATTTCACCTTCCTCTGATGCTGCAGCCATCATTTAACTCCATGCTGACATCAGATGACAACATGCAGGCACACTATCAGCAGACACATGAAAGAACCCAGACGAAAAGGGTACAGAGGAAGAACAAGTTGTGCCACTATGCATCAGTGCACTTGAGAGAGGGTTAGCATGGCCTGAGTTCCAGGAGACGGATCCAATTAAGTTATTTCAACTGACAAATGCAGCATGTAAACTCCTACTGGAACACGTTACTGGCAAAAATAGTTCATGGCAAAGCAAAATTACTGAATTGTTCACCAAATGAAAGCAGTCATATTTGTTAGTCAGCAAGAACTTTTATCTTATAGTATTTTTGAAAAAATGTATCTTCTGTTATCCTTAGATTCATCGTCTATGTATTTTTAGTTTTTTCATATAGGGAAAGTAAAAGATGTGGAAAAAAGTTGATATCAGAAGAGTCAGAGGATAATCAGTCTTTCTGGTCAAAATTGAAAATAGATTATTTTGAATTAATTACAGGGGAAGCAGAATTTTCAATAAGACATTCGAGACTTAACGACATTGACTCGAGACCTAGTGCCAACCAAAATATTAGCCATATGTTTGAAACAGAGTAAGGGAAGTACAAGAATAAGTGGAGTTAGGGAACTGGAAAGGGACTCTTTGCTGACTAGTCAAATTAAAATTAATAAAAAAATTCAATAAGTTTTATCTGGACTTGTATAACAGTAGTAACAACCCTTCTTAACTTCTGCGCAGATGCTCCATTGCCTAAGGTCCCAGAAAGCAACAAAACCAAATTAGTCAAGCAAATCAGAGAGGCTAAAATTGTCTCTGCAATCAAACCAATTGAAAAGAATAAAGCCCCAGATTCTGATCAGTACTCATCTAACTTCTATCACAAACTCAGTGATAAGATTTCTCCAATTTTATCAAACATTTATGAGGAAGTCTGTGATAGGGAAAACTTCCCACATGATATGATAAGAAGCTTAATGATGCTCATTCCCAAACCTGGAAAAGATCCTGATGAGTGTAAGAACTATAGGCCAATATCCTCTATTAATACAGATGTTAAAATTCTGGCCCAAATTCTTGCAGATAGATTGGAACAGGTAATGCCAGTGCTAGTGGACAATAGGCAGACAGGCTTTCTAACAGGAAGGATAACAGCGGATAACACAAGGAAAATCTTCCATATCCTGCAAGTAGCTAATAAATCAAAGACTGCTTCAGGTCTTCTCTCATTAGATTAGGAGAAGGAGTTTGATAGAGTTCTATGGTCCCATATCTTTAATGCTTTGAATTTATCTGGCTTCCCCGGGAAATTCACAAAATGGGTAAAAATACTATACCAAAACTTAATAAAGCTTTGATTATATCTAATTTGTTGGTCCCCTCAAATGTTTTCCTTTTAAGAGGGACTAGACAAGGATACCCTCTATCCCCATTGCTTTTTAACATACTAACATACTAAAATGTCAGCAGAATAGGCCTAATGGCCTTTCGTGTCTGCTCGTTTGGTCAGCCCCCTCCCTGGGAGCTGACCTTGCTGCCCCCCTCATCCTCTCTGGCTTCTCCTTTCCCAGTCCTGCATATTTCCACTGCACAGGGCTTTGCATCGAGAACTCTTCCCCATACCTGTCCTATCCCCTCTTGAACCCCTCCACCATCTCTGCCTCCACCAGCCCTCTGGGCAGCACATTCTATGGCTCCACAACCCTCTCAGTGAAGTAGTACCTCCTCCTTTCTCTCCTGAATCTCTCCCCCTCCAGCTTTCACCCATGCCCACTAGTTGCCCCCTCTTTCTTCCTTCAGAACACCTTGACTGCTTCTCCCCTATTTAACCCCTTCATGTACTTGAAGACCTCTATCATGTCTCCCCGGTCCCTTCTCTCTTCAATGTGTACATAGGTCCTGTCCCCCAAGCCCCAGGTCATTTTGGTTGCCTTCCTCTGGACCCTTTCCAGGAGTTCAATGTCCCTCCTTAAGTGTGGCCTCCAAAACTGCATGCAGCACTCAAGGTGCGGCCTCACCAAGCAGTTATACAGTGGGAGTATCACTTCCCTCCTTCTGGAGGTGATCCCCCTAGTGATGCATCCCAGCATCCTGTTGGCCTTGGCCGCTGCCCTCCTACAAGTCTCAGAGTTGTTCATCTTGACATCCACCACCACCTCCAGGTCCCTCTCAGCTATTGAGACTTATAGCATGCCCCCCCCGGTGTACTCTTGGCCCAGGTTTCTGGCTTCCAGATGCAGTACCTTGCATTTCCCTGCATTAAACCTCAGCTTCCACTTTCTAGACCACCTTTCCAGAACCTCCAGGTCCCCCTGTAGGGCCACCCTCCCTTCCTCCCCATCCACCACCACCCCCCCAATTTTGAGTCGTCCACAAAGAGACTCATCTCACTCCTGATACCCTTCCTTATGTCAAAGACATAGGCATTGAACAGGAGGGGCCCAAGGACTGATCCCTGAGGGACCCCACTAATGACCCTTCTTGGGGATGAGACTATACCACCAACCACGACCCTCTGGGTCTGGTCCTGGAGCCTATTGCCCATCCATCTGATCATCTAATTCCCCACCCCCATTTCTCCCTGCTTATTCAATAGGCCCCCATGAGGAACAGAATCAAATGCCTTGCTGAAGTCAAGATAGAGGACGTCCACTGGTCTACCCAGGTCCAAGGCTCTAATCACCCAGTCATAGAACTCCACAAGGTTTGTTTGACATGATTTCCCTGGGATGAATCCATGCTGTCTATTGTCCAGGCACCCCGACTTTTCCAGGTCCCCCCAGCCTCTCCTTGACAATGCCCTCCATCACCTTGCCCACCACCAATGTCAGGCTGATGGGCCTGTAGTTCTCTGCCACCTCCCTTGATCCCCCCTTGTGGATAGGCACTATATGTACCATCTTCCAGTCCCAGGGCACCCAGCCTGTCCTCAGAGAGATGTTGAAAAGCTTTGCCAGGGGTTTCACCAGGACATCCACCAGTTCCTTCAGCACTCTGGGATGTAATTTATCTGGCCCCGGTACTTTCTCCATCTTAAGGGATCTGAGGGCTTCCCTCACTCTCTCTGCCATGATTTTCACCTCCGCTACCTCACCCCCGCCTTGCCTTCCCCCTCTTGCCAGTGATGACACAACCTCTCCCCAGATCCGATGATCGGCAAGGGTCCCCTCCCCTCAGTTTCACCATCTCCTCCCATATACGATGCAGCCCCCCCATTTTCCTTGGTGAAAACTGAGGCAAAGTACTCATTTAGTACCTTAGCCTGCTGCCCCGGATCTTGTTCCCATCCCTCCCCTGTTTTAATCCTGCTAATTTGCCCCTTCACCCTTCATTTTTCCCCAATGTATCTAAAGAACCCCTTATTCCTTCCCCTAATTTCCCTGGCCAGGTTCTGCTCCTTCCTTGCCTTAGCCACCCTCACCACCCTAATAGCCCTTCTGGCCACCAGCTCATACTCCCCTCTATCCCTTTCACTCCATGAGCACTTGAAATGCCTATAAGCTGCCTTCTTTCCCCTCACCACCTTCTGAACCTCCCTGGTCCACCAGCAGGGTTTAAGGGCCCTACCACATTTTTATCATACTCTTGCACAGGTGCTGGTAGCATCCTGCACCCCCCTCCTGATGATTTCCCATCTACTATTAGTGTCCATGTCTGGCCCAATCCCATCCAAATGCTTCTTAAGGATCCTTCCCATTTCCTTGAAATCCACCCCCCTATAGTCAGTTACCTCTGTCTTTGTGCAGCCTTCTACCCCTCCTAGTTCCAGGCAAATCCAGACTGTGGCATGGTCACTCCCAGCCGATGGGTCCCTTACCTCTAGGTTCCCGATCTGGTCACTGTCTGCCAGGACCACATCCAGTATCTGCGCCTCCCTGATCAGTTCCCCCACCTGCTGAGTTAGGAACACATCCTGAAAGACATCCAACAACCACTTTTCCCTCACCACCGAGGATGTCATAGTCTCCCAGTCCATTCCTGGCATGTTTAAGTCCACCAACACCGTCACCCTTTCCCTGCCCTATTTGCAGTTTCTCCCAACATCTACCACCAGACTCTCCTCCAGCTCCTCCACCAGCGCAGGCTGTGTATACACCACTCCTATTTTGACTCTCTTGCCCCCATTTTTTATCAAGGTGACCCAAATTGCATCCACAGTTCCCTCCACCTCCTCCACTCCTCCTATGCCAATGCAGTTTTTGACTATTATTGCTACCCCTTCTCCCCTTCCCTCCCCCTGTCCTTCCTGAACAAGGTGTAACCCTCTAGGTTCAGGTCCCAGTTGTGCCCTCTGGTGGCCCAGGTCTCAGTGACCACTGTCACATCGACCTCTCCCTCAGTTAGCATCACCTGGAGCTCGGGCATTTTATTGCCCAAGCTCCTGGCATTTAGTAGGACTACCTTCCACCTTTTCCATATACTTCCATTTCCCCTGCTCGCGTTCACATGGGGATTCTGTCTTCCCCTGGTCAGTAGCTTACCAGTCAGTCTTTTTCCGCATTCCTCTAGCTCCCAAGGGGGGTGGAGACCAAGTCCCTCCTTTATCAGACCCCCTTGACAGCCTTCTCTTCCATCCCTCCCCCATTCACAAGTTTAAACCCCACCTTTCACCAATGAACCCCTCTATTTTCAACTTAAGGATTTCCTTCCCCTCCAAATTGAGATGGAGCCTATCTCTAGCATATAGCCTCTTATCCTCCCCGGTCTCCCCCCAATCCCCCCATTAACCCATACCCTCTGGCCCCACACCATTCCCTGAGCCACTGGTTTATCTTTTTAATCTTTCTTTTGTTTTCCCCACTAGCACTTGGCACCGGCAGGATTTCCAAGAAGCAAATTGTGCATCCTATGTCATGACAGACCCTGGCACGCTCCCTGAACCCTGCCTGTATCTCTAGCTAACTATTTCCCTCAGTGTCATTGGTACCCAGGTGGACCAGTACATCTGGGAAACCTCCACAATCCTTTGCCAGCTGATATACCACATGCTTGTCCTGTACACCATTAGTCCAGGGAAGCATTTTGTTCTAACCGGGCAGGCTTCCCCTTCCCATTACTACACAGTCCAGATATGTGAATGGATCCATTCACATATCTGGACTGTGTAGTATAATATGGTATGGGCTGCATGCCCATTGGCTCACTCTGTGGACCAATGGGTGTACAGCCCTACCGTACACTGTCAGTCAGCGGGGCGGCAGGCGGAAGGGGTGCTGCCGCCCGCCGCTGACTGAGGCAGGAGCAGGGCGGTGGGGTTCAGTGTGCGGGTGGGAAGGGGGTACTGTGGATCTCTTCTTATTATCACATTTGCCCGCAATCGGCCTGTGAGCAGTCCACTGGACCACCAGGGATATTGGACATATATTTTTACACTGAAGCCCGCAATCAGGCTGCGAGTGGTCCACTGGACCACCAGGGATATTGGACATATAGTTTTACACTGAAGCCCACGATCGGGCTGCGAGCGGTCCACTGGACCACCAGAGATATTGGATATATAATTTTACATGGATGCCTGCGATTGGGCATGGGGGAGCACCGCCACGAAGTTGCAGCCAGAGCTCAGGTGGCCACCCACAGGTGGCAGCTGCCGTGTTGCACCTTGCACTATGGCAGGTCACCTGTGGGTGGCCAGCTGTTTGCTCCTTTTTTTGCTCACCCGTGTGCAGCGCAAGTAGGGTTGCACATGCATTGAGTCAGCACATCCTGGGCTGAATATCAGGATGTGTGGAGTATGCATGGCACGCCCACCTGCTTCATACACATTGATGCACTTGATATTAGATTTGTGCCAGGCACAATCCCCATTTGAATATAGCGCTGGGCTCTGCCAGTGGTTGCACA
Organism: Neoceratodus forsteri; assembly: GCA_016271365.2. Classification (NCBI taxonomy): domain Eukaryota; kingdom Metazoa; phylum Chordata; order Ceratodontiformes; family Ceratodontidae; genus Neoceratodus; species Neoceratodus forsteri. The sequence goes on from CM057454.1 coordinate 1,164,194,785, forward strand.
TGGTGCAACACTGTTGCGCCATGCATAACCTTTCTGAATATCCGGGCCTAAGTCTTTAAAGTAATGATTTAAAGAAAACTAATACATATTACAGTGCAAATGCCTTTCTTGCTTGTTCATGGTTAAATCCTTCCATTTCTAGTTTGTATTCCCTACTAGTAGAGAGTGTTAGGGGAATGGATAACAGAAACATTAGGTTGTGGTCATATATTTGGGAAAAATATGTAGGGAGTTGGGATTGAACAAGAATTTGGACTGCTTCCCTAAACACATTTTAGACTGTCAGCATGAAGCTAGTTCATTTTAAATCTCTCCATAACTCATATTACACACATATGCACGTTAAAATTGGAATTTGTTCCACTTCTACTTGTAATTGATGTGGAGATGAGAATGCAAATCTTCCTCACATGTTCTGGCAATGTAGGAGTATACAGACTCTTTGTCAGGGAGTTGCACATTTTTCAGAGATATAGAATGGCTCAAAGACAAGCTTACAATGGAAACTTTTCTCATAGGCTATTCTGATGATTGCCAACTTTGGTCCAAAGAATATAAATGAATGTACATCTAAGTTCCACCTCTGTCAAGAATGTTATACTTCAAAATTGGCTGGAAGAGGATGAACTCTCCTTGTCAGAGTGGAGAAATAAATGTTTAGAGGTCCTATGTTTAGAAAGTCAAGTCCATCTGATAGTAGATCAAAGTGACAGTTTTGAATCTAAGTGGTATACAGTATACAGAACTTTTGCTCAATTGGAAATGCCCTAACATCGATTAAAATGCAAGTCCTTTGCTATCCTTTTGTTTCATACTTGTCCTCAGTGCAAACAAATCATATCCCTTTTTATGTTAGTGCGCTTGTGCAGCCAACATCTTAGGGCAGTGGAGATTTGGAGCCAGGGTCGCTGTTGGGCGAATACAGGGCACGCACCAGTAGGTGCATCCCTCATTTCTCAATCAGCCAGCATGCCGGTGCCACACAATGCACAGTTAATGTGGTAAGCACATCTAAGGAAAGGTCTGCTGCTATGCAAGCAAAGCTCGTCACATGCAGCAGACCTTCCTACATGCTTCACCGCTACAAACATGGTGGCACAGTGGCTGCTAAATTTACAACTTCGGAGGTGCCCAATCCCCCGGTGGGGTGTGAAGCCCCCCCCATGGGGGGGTGGGGGCATATCCCCACCACAGAAAGCATTAAAAAACTGGCACCATTGTCCTGTGTGCCGGGGTTGTCAGAGTGCCGAAAATGTTTTTGGCACTCTGACTGTGTGATAATGGTGATCGCCTTTAGATGTTCGCCGTTATCACATAGACCCCTCACAAATGGACTGTCTAAAACCAGAAAATTGGGAAGTATCATATGGCTTTATTTTCTAACAGAAGAGAGGCAGAAAACTGAGTGGTCCCTCAAGTTTGGATACTGTCATTACAGAAACACAGATCTCCCAGACAAGAACTCTGCTTTCTCCAGAACAGGCAGTATTTACATTTCACACATCTGCTTTTCTGCAGAATGAACTGTCCTTCCCTCTGTCTGTGGATCTATAGACTTTCTTTATATAGTGTCTGTTACATGGAGGTTGACACACAGTTTTACATTCAAACATATAGCCTCCTGTTGAGATGGGCTACGTTAACACCTACAGAGCACAGTGTACCTTTCAGGTAAACAACTGGTGAGGATCTGTCCACCCTGGTCCCAGACATCCTCTGCCATTTCTTCAGGACACAAACCAGATCCTTAAATCCCTCCTGGACTGCTAAAGGTCTCCATATGGAAAATAGATTTACATCAAGCATATATTTCTGGTACAAACAGGGTCTTGAGTGATGTAATCTAGCCTTGATTTGGGCAAATACTATATAGAAAGTTATGTTTACTATCTGTTTATTTTCATTATATTCGCTATTGCTGACAATCAGTGAAAATAAATGAATAGTGGAAAATAATGAACATCTGATTGTCAGTAGTACTGTATTTGAAAAATAAGCTGTCTGTGCTAATTCAATCAGATGTGACTATGTATAGAAGGTTGACTCCCGCTAAATATAACAGACACTAATTCAATCTGCTATACAATATCTCACCAGACAACTCCCTACATATGGCCAATGATGCTGCACTCATGGTTTGTTTGTCCCTATGTTACAGGCATCTGATTTTATTGAATAAACCTTTAATTCCATTGAATCAATAGCTTTTCCTCACAAAACTCTCTGTTTCTGCTCTGCTCCATCAGGGGTTTGCACTGTAGACCTACTGATTTCTCAGTCCTATTTTACTTTCACAGAAATGAACCCACTGGGATGCCATTGATGCAGGGCTCCACCACACTTTGGAATAAGGCTGTTGTCTCACTCTCTACAGTGAGAAAAAAAATAACCAGATGTCCTTCACCCAGCCCAGAGTAGGCTTGCAAACACTGGTAGCCACTAGTTACACAACTAAAATAGCAGTAATACCTCAGTGAAGCGCACATTCAAACCCAGTTAAATTATACCAATTGCTAAATTTCAGCCAATCAGCATGTGACACATCATTTGTCAGCTGGGCGTTGCCTAAAATGGACCAATCTGAATTGTCCCGTTTTACTGGAAGTCCCTCCCTAAATGTCTTGGACCCACCCACTTCTGCAGGAAATGACCTGTTAATAAGCATCCTTCATGTTGGCCAAAATTAAGCCTACTTAAAGCTACACATTCTGTGTCAGCATCATGCCAACCAATATACTTGCATAGCATTTTTCTACATTCACTACGTCCAGCAACAGGCAGTTTTAATCATTCAGTAAAAGTATCCAATTAGGACAATACTCTCCCAGATGCTTCTCTGTTACATATCTTTATTTCCTACCAAAGCAGGCAGTGCTTATCACCCCAGTAATGACTGGCCGCACTACCGAGCAAGACAAATCAAAGGTCCAGTGTGTCAATCATTTATATCCTCCCCTTTTCAAAAATTATTCTGCTACTTATGAGGAAAGCAAACACTTTCAACCTAGTGTGCATTATTGTAAGCATTAAAATGAGATCCATTTTCAAGCAACAAATCCCAAGCCAGTCTGATCTGTGTAAATTGTCATTTCTGCCACAGACTTAAAACACTAGTTTTCAAATATGACCCATTCATTCTTAATTCAAAACGCAATCCTTGAATGAACCCTTCCTTGGTCCACTTTCATCAACTTATTTAATTAGATAGGAACATACAGTTACTACTATCCTAGTGATTGTATTATTAGTTTAAATCACCACCAAACCCTGTTAATTTTCTAGCAAAACACTGGTAGCCACTAGTTACACAACTAAAATAGTAGTGATACCTCAGTGAAGTGTACTTTCAAACCCAGTCAAATAATACCACTTTAATTAATTGAAAACACTTGTTAATTTAAGTATGTTTGTTCTCCTTGAAACATATACACTCAAAACTGACATAATAATATAAATAATACATTCATATATAAGCTCATCTTTGAACCACCGTGGAAGGATGTTCAGAGAACTTTAAATTCCCAGCCTTTTTTTTTAAGAAAAATTAGATCATTCACCGATTCAGTCTGATTCAGTACAGCCTTTTGCTAAAGTCAGGTAACAAATGTTTCTTGACACTTATGTAAGCCAGCAAAACATTTATTATTTATTTTATTTATTTATTTAAAACGTTTTATCAGGAGGGCATACTGAACTCCAGGAGCTCATTTCCAGATGCGTCCTGGGGAAAGGGGGTTTGGGGGTATGTACAAACAGAGTACAGCATATAGGCACATAGAACATACAAGTAACAAATGACCTGTTGATAAGGATCCTTCATGTTGTCAAATGGCACTGGGCCACAATTAAGCTTGTGCTGGCCAAAACCACTTCTGCAGGAAATGACATGTGCTCTAACCTATGCCCCACCCACTTCCACAGGAAATGACATGCGCTCAAACCCCAAAAATGACATAACACCACCATTTTCTAAGTGTCCTATGTCCCTCCTTTTCCTGCCCCCATCAAACCCCTGTCAAGCCATCCTGGCTTGAACCCAAGTCCCACCATCCTAGCTTGAATCTCTGTCTCTCTTCACCATGCCCTGCCCTCCATGAACTTCAGTTCATCTCCCTTTTGCAGCACCACCAACTACCTTGCACCCACACCTCCCTCCAATGCTGTCCCCCCAAAAAAAAAATAAGTTAGGGGTTATATAGTGTTATGTGCCCCCATTGGCTTGGGCATATACTGTAAGTGCAGGGTATGGTTGTGTTTTTTGACATGGATATTTTTGGAATGCTGTATCTAGAAGGTAGCATCATTGTGCAGAGGTCTTGGAGATCTGTTTGGAGACCCCCACAGAGGGAAAGTCACCTAACTGTGTAAGTACCCCTTTCTGTCTTATAACAAACAAGGTATAACATAATTTAACATGCATCAGTACACCTGTGTAAACTTGTACCAAAAGATCATCACCATGTATATACATATACATTCATAAGTTAACCAGGATCTCCTTGTAAATAAGCTGGTTCAACAGTTTCTCTGGATAGCATGGAACTGCTGACTGTGTGGAGTGTGTGTGTCTGTGTGTGTGTGTGTGTGTGTGTCTGTCTCACTTAGGAAAATAAAAAGTCTTATATGCAGTTTTGAAATATAGATGGTCTCTCTGGATGATATGGACATGCTGGCAGTGTGGAGTGAGTGTGTGTGTGTGTGTGTGTGTGTGTGTGTGTGTCAAGATTTAAGTATTTACAGGGATCTGTAAAAATGTAGATATTAGCTTTTGTTTTAAAAAATAAAACTGTATGTTTTAAATTGAAAGCGAGAAAGGCTAAGACTCTGTTGTGTGTGTAATTATTCTATAGCAATCATAAACGAATCATTTTTATGCTATCATGAATTACAGAATAAAATACATTTGAATCAGAAAAAAGAAGACGTCAGCACTGTGTATCATCAAAGAGAAGGCTGAATGAAATGTGGGTTATATTTATAATGTTTTAAAGGGGAGCTACAATAGATGGGCCTGTGGCATATGTTACCATGTATAGTATGGAGGGTGTGGTGATGGTTCTATGAAGGGGCAGTCCATCTTACAAAGACTTTTATAAACCCTGCAGTTGGAGATAGAAGGCACAGCTTTGAGAAACTACTCAGATTCTATTTTATAGACTTGGAGCAGATTATCCAAAACATCAAGAAAAAGATGGCACAGAGCAGTGCTTCTCAAACCAGTCTCCCAGCAACAGAACAGCCTGTCACACCACTGAATGAAAAATCTGGAGAAGAAAAGCCAAGCAAGAAGAGGACTATCGGGGCCCCCAGAACCTAAGCCCACGTATGTGTATTTTGTGAGGTGTGAAAAAGAATCTCCCACACAAGTCTCATTGAGTGGAAGGTTGTCTGACATCAAAATGAATCTCGCTGCACAGTTTGGTGAATCAGAAATCCTAAATCTGACTGTCCAGCATCCTTCCAAAGAGGCACAACTGCAAGACCTTGAAGATGTGCTGGGTTTTGAATCTGATGCAAAAAGGATGTTACTATGAAACCCAAAACAAACAGCGACAAGAAGGGTGAGCCAGAGAAGATGGGTGGTGAGACACTGCCAGAAAAAGCATCAGAAAAAGTTGTAAAAAAAGAAATCCAAGACACAGTCAAATGTCACCCCCTGCTGCAAGAGGTGGATGATGATGCTGCAACAGCCACAACCAGTGACCCCCTGGCTAAGAAAGAAAAGGTAAGAAAAAAGGAAAAAAAATAGAAATACTTCCCTTGATGAGGTAAATGCATTTTTAACATTAATAAAATGTGTGAGTGATGACATGCATACATAATGTAACTACAGTCTACAGTCAATCGAAATGCGACATTGTATCCTGGATGTCCCCTTGGGAACCCGATGACCTCTTGTGGGTTCCCATGAAACCCAATTACTTAAATGGCACTTGAGGATTTTAATGATTCTGTACTGTATGTTGCATGTAATTCACCTGTACTGTTCTCCTCTGTATTACCGCACATTTAGATTGTTCCCCTCCCTGTGACGAGGTGCCTTTGTAAATGAGTCTCTGACTCAAAGGTTGTAAATCCGATATTTGTCTAAAATAAAATAAATAAACTGAGGAGATGAGTTAGCAGTAGAACAAGATCTCACCTATAATGAGTCACACGATCAATGCTGGTTTTTTTTTTTGCTTTTATAGACTGATGGATTTGTGATGGAGCAGCAGTCATATTCGGACAACATGGATCCGTGACTTTCTACAAATCTGCTTGACTGTGTTTGCTTTGTGAAAGATACAGATGTGGTTATTAATGATATGTGTGAAGACCAGTATGTTAGAAATACAGAAAGTGATAGAATGTTTCAAAAATGTCACAGAACAGGCTGTGATCACTACTCAACACTTGTCTTCTACTGAGATTAGACGGGGTTGTCATGTGAAAAAAATCAGGTCTCAGTAGTAAACCACCCAAATCTGACCACAATATGTATTGTAAGTACATTATGTATCATACCATCTGTGGCATAGTTGGTGCAGTGATAGAGAGGGTGATACATGCTGAAATGATTGATGCCTGTCCCAGATGTGAGATAGATGACCCTAGTCAGAAAAATCATTCTTGTATCACTGATGAATTGACAGCTACAGAATTATGCAGAAATGTTTCTGAAGAGATACATATAGGGCAACTTACGCCTGTGATTTTAGCAATAGTAATGAAACAACAGGGCTTAAATTTGAAACACTACAACATATTCATGTTTTAAATGATGTGAAAAGAGCTGATGATCTCATCTGGTGTATTACAAATATGTACCATCAGAGAGACATAGAGATTAGAAAAGAGGTCACACGTCTGGTCAGCAAAGGCTCCTTTAAAACATTTTTAAAAAGAAATTCAGGGATCTTGTTCATATTGTAAAATCATTTACCCCCAAAAATGTTACATGTAAACATTTCAGTACCAAAAAAGTTTCATGTTATTTTACGGAGAATCATACGGGATGCAAGTACAGATAACCTCCATTCAGAGCAAGATTGTCAACACATCTTTCTAGATCCAGACATACAGGCTTCCAAGTAACTTTCCAGTTTGCTTTTGGTTTTCCAGCGAGCCTCCAGCTCTGCTCCCATTCTCAAATTCCTCTCACCTCACACCTATTAAATGAACAAGTAAATCAGTCTCTAAGTGCTGTAAGCGACATCAAGCAAAAAGTTTAAATCCCATGTCCCTTAGGCAAAGCTATCATCCCTGTTTAATTTTATAAATTCTCCTTGCAGCACTATATAGTGCAACACACTCCAGGTTTTTCTGGCTTGATCTTGCTTCTTTCTTCAGTCCAGAGCTTATCTATTAGTATACCAAAAATGCCATCCACACAGCACACTGCAGCCCTCCGATCAAACTCTTCCAGGGCAACATAAATCTACAGCCCTGTAGTACAGAGGGACACAGTACAGCGTAACCAAATCAAAACAGCCTTTACTGAATAAGAGACAAAAAGAAAAGCTCAAAACTAGTGCCGAGAGCAAAACAAACTATACATGAGGAGATAGGAGGACGCAGAGCAGCATTGTGGCCATCCCCTCCTCCCCCATCCAATTCATTGGAGTAGCAAGGATTTTTGTCTTTAGGGGTCAGTAATATTCACTGCAAACAAAGTTTTCACACCAGCCTATGTATTTCCTCCAACTGTATGCCAAATTATTGGTAAGCGATGTATCAAGTTTGGGAAAGATCTGTTTTATATTTGCCATTTTGTCCTCGTATTCTTACAATTTCACTTCTGATCAAATTGTACGTCTATATATTTTGTTGAATTGTAGTAGTAGTAATATTTTTTATTCATAAAGTATACATGAAAAGTATAGGTGGTACAATACTCCATTGAGTGGTGGCTCATTTCCAAGGAGGTCCTATACAGCATTCATAGGTGTCACCTATACAATTTTTGGTACATACAATTATTACAATAAATATTACAAGCTGAGAAATTACAATGCACACATGCACTCACACAATAAATTAGATCCATAGTGTGCAAATTCTAGCAAATTCGGAAATTCTGCAAAATTCTAATGTGTTTAATGACACGCTATGCCATCATCCTTCACAACACTGCAAAGGCATCATTGATTTTTTTTTATGAAATTGTGCAAAACTCTAGTGTATTTAATGGAGTGCTGTGCCATCACTCTCTGCAGCACTGCAAAGGCATCACTGAATTTTCATGAAACCATCTTTTTATTGGTGCTGTATGTGTGGTGCAATTTGCATAGCACAGAGAGATATGCATAGAGCTTCATAACAATGGTCCCCTATGCCAAACCTCTGAACTACCTATATTCAGGTTACATTTTGGAATTATATATTCCTAACCTTAAGATGACCTTAAGCTTTCTCTCATTCTCTTAACTGTAAAATATTCCTTGATATATATAGGCACTTTTGCTTTCTGTACTTTAAACATAAATGTGAATAGATGCCACTCTCTTCTATCTCTAAGTCTTATCCAATTTATACATTTATACAATTTACAATGGTGAGTTCTCCTGGGGGTGTTGAGGATGAAATGAGCCAGCCTGTTATACAAAATATGCAGTCTGGCTAGTTCCACCCCCGAGCCCCCACACAAATTATATCTCCATAGTCTATTACAGGGAGCACCATGGTATTTATTATCCTCCTTCCTGTGTTAGTAGACATGAAATATTTTACTTTATACAACGTACCCAACTATATAGTAACTGCTACAATATTTCTGACAGCCCTAAACTGAGGTAGGGTAAACAAAACAGTTTTATCTTTGTGAAGCCATATATGACAGTAGTCTACCAGCCAACTAGGTCTTCTTTTTGACTTGCACTCTGAGGAACACTTATTTGGTGCCAGTTAGCAAATATGTAGGCATGGTTCCATTCAGATCTGTCAGCCTGGAGCTCTGGGATTTTTCTAATGGGTTCAGTAATAGATTCACTTGTCCTCATTGCCAGCTGTGCTAGTCTCTGTAGTGTACCTTATCTCTCTCAGGTATTTATACTCCTTTGGCAGGTCACAGCTATGTGTCCACCAGCCTACTGGACTCTGGGGGCCTTTCAGGAGCTTCTGACATTATATGTGTCCTGGCAGACCCCCTGGAGTCAGCCCAGAGGCTTCATCTTTCTGCAGCCCTGAATTTTTCCTCCTGTTTTTTCTCCCAGTTACCCGAGGCCCCTGACAGAAAGACGCATGCATGAAGAGGTGCACATATACCATCTTGCTCCAGTGATGTCCTCTTCCTCCTCCACTCTGGCCTAGTGCCCTGGCTCTCTCAGCTTTTTCTGCCTCCAGGCTTTCATCATGAGGCACCCAAGAACTAAAGGAAGCACAGCCCCCCTGGTTTGTCAGCAACAGTAACACCATTCATAGGAACGTTGGTCATAGCTGACTGAGGATGGCCACAGCAAATCTAAATGGTGGCGATTCTGACACAGATTTGGATTTAACTTATGTGCTCAGCAGCAGAACAATATGGCCATATTCATTTAAGCCACTGCCTAGGTCACTGGACACAGATTTGGTGGTATCTTTGAGCTAGCTCTGAAGCTGAACAGAACTCCGAGAATGAAATGCCAGTCTGTCCCTTAGCTGAATGGTATGGCTGGATCCTGCTGTGGACTGGCATCTCTTATGCTTTTTGATAATTTCTGCAGTATGGTATCAAAATATTGCCTCTGTCATCAATACCATAGTTTACTTATAATGTGTTTATTTCTATGCAGTTCCTGTATTGTTGTACCTGCTTTGGACCTGCCAAGGGACTGTTAGAGAAGTGAAGGATGGTGTTTCTGATACTGAGGTGTGATGAGAGACATCGGCACTGACAATAAAGGATAGGGGTTAAGAAATGTCCAAAAATATAACAGAAAGCAATATAGTACAGTGGTTTAAGGCTCTGAGCTGCAAACCTAGAGACCTGGGTTTGAATCCCAAACCCCCACTTGCATACTGTGTGACCCTGAGCAAGTCACTTAACTTCCCTGTGCTCCAAGGTCACACCTGTAAACAAGCTTTCAGCTTAGTGTGTCTCTCCTGGTAAAAAATAAACAAGAATTATTTTTTTGTATTACTGTGGTAGAAATCCCTTGCAGTGATTTGCACTTGACAGATCTCATTGGGTCTTTGGGAATAGAAAGTAAGCAGATTGTGTGCTGAGATATGATTTCAGTGAGATGCAATTAGCACAAGTAGCAAGCACTGACCTGACCATGCATACTTTAACTTCATGGATTTTTCTTGCTCTGACTTGACAAGGAACCCCTATTTCTACCCTCTGTCCATGTCATATTTCACTGCCTGCTTATTACTTAGCCTCCTCCCCCACCCTGTACACATTATTTTTCTTTGATGTTTAATTATGTAGCCTTCATTTTCTATTGTATGTCTTATAAATACATTTATTTATGTGTATATTCCATACTTTGTCATACTGTTGAATATATCCTTAGGCTGTTCAATTTTTGTCAACTGGTTTCTTCTCTTCTGTAACATTTCACTGCTTCTGTATAATTTATTTTGACCCTGTAAAAGGGACTGTAATTGTCTCAGTGGACTTACTCAGTCACCAAAATTCAAATGAATAAATAGCATTATACAAAAAGAATAGCTCTTAGTTAGCAGGTAACAACATGTAGTATGATTCCACACTGATGAACCACTTCCTCCATTGTCTGGCACTGTAACTGAGGTAAGGGCACTTCCTGACCTCAGAGTTCTCCCATTTTAGTGACCCACATTGTTCAATGTGCAAATGCAGTCAGTCAGTTTCCTTGCAACATCCCAGCACCGCCAACATTCTCCTAGTGTTCTTCTTCTCTTCTTCTCTTCTTGCCACCTCTGTGGGTTAATTCAGCACACTCTCATAATGGTGATGTTAGCCTATAGTTGTAATCATGCAGGACTCAAACTGATAAGAAATATTTTAATGCCCAAACTATCAACCTGTTCTAGTAGACCCATGATTCTCTTGTTAGCCACTTTGCTGACATTTTCAAGGTGCTTCAGCCTTGCCTGGAGCATGCCAGTTCCCTTTATAAGACCCACTGTAGTCACAAGTGCTTATTCTGCCATCTGCCCCACTTTTGCAGCATCTTTTTGCACCATCTGATCCAATTTTTGGATCACTGGTAACAGTGAGCATCTTCTTATTACCCAACTTTAAGAACCCAATACTTAAAGTTTTCAAATCCCCACCAAACGTTATTCTGCTCAACCACAAATTCCATGCCTCAGTTGTGAAAACGTGGTTTGACCAGGATTTGAAAAGTTTAAAATTTCAAACCCACGTGGTGATGTAAAAAATGGCTATGTTGAACATCTGAGATCAGAATACTCAAATTTACAAAGGTTATGATGAAGTGTACCAGAATTTCAACATATGTATAGATCTTTGACATTTTCACATATTTTGAGCCCATATTTAATTTAGGTGACCATAACTCCACAATGTGTATAATTCAGGATATTTATTGCTGTACTAACCCAAAGAACTACACTACTAACAGAAGTTATGTAAATTATGATTCTATACACTTTAATAATGATCTGCAAAATTAAAGCTGAGAAAGGTAAAATTTGATCACCTATCTAGAGTTAGAGATAGCAGACTTTGCTGATACTAAGACCCACAGCAGTCACAAGGGCTTTGCTTTCAATTGCTTAACCAGGAGTAGCACACTAAGCTGAAAGCTTGTCTACAGGTGCGTCTTGGGAGCACAGGGAAGTTAAGTGACTTGCTCAGGGTCACACAGTATGCAAGTGTTGGCTGTGGGATTCATACACAGATCTCCAGATTTGCAGCTCAGAGCCTTAAACCACTGTGCTATAGTGCTTTTCTGTGGTCTCACCCACCTTTGCTGCATCTTTTTGCACCATCTGATCCATTTTTAGATCACTTCTAACAGTAAGCCCATCATTGACTCCCCTGAGGCTCCTGTTCCATGTATGGTGTTGGCCAACCACATTGTCCAGCAAATGGGACCCTCCAATGAACATTAACTCTTTCTGAAGTTCTCCATCATATCCCGAAGATGAAAGTCAATCAGCAGGTAATTATTCAGTTGAAGAACTGTGCTTAGCAAAATAATAAAATTGCTTGGTTTGCTGCTTTTCTAAGTGCTTTAATGTTCCTCAAGAATGTAGCTCCCCCAACACACACATCCTTTCAGCTAGGCAGTTATACCATAACCCTAAATATTTATTTTAAATTAAATTGTTTTGGTGGTTCATGTGGAGGAGTGTGTGAAGAACGGATGGACAATATCAAGTTTAACATGCTAAAAGTCTGGTTTTACTGTTTCAAAACAACACCAAAAATAATAAATTAAACTTAAATTAAAAAATAACAACAAATGCAATGATTTTCAACAGGAATTACAATACTTCATAGCAAGAGTAGAGCATAGCTTTGCATGTAAAAGAAGTTTTCAGTGACATTGCCTGGGCGACATGAAAAAAACTCAAGTCACAACACTTCTGACCAAGCAATCTAGTCCTTTCCATAAGCCAGGGATTTTTATACCCACCTTCTGAGTCATGTGATCCTGTGCCCCCCCCTTTTATTAAAAAAGAAAAAAAAATATTTTCACATAATATGGCATTCTTGTAAAGATATACATACAAGATTTAAAGGACAACTAAACATGCTTTTTAATTTTTTTTTATTTTCTAAATAACTCCATAGGCTTATAAAAGAGAGTCAGTTGTTTACATTTATACCAAAACTACATTTCTTAAAGTTGGAGAAATGCAGTTTCATAGAATTAGAAAATTTTAAACACAGCCTCTCCTGATTCAAAAATCCTGCTCTGAGAATCCAAAAATGGCTGCCTTGATGATGTCATAAAAGCGGGTGATGCCAGCTGTACAGATGTCTAGTTCCACTAATTGTATTCAAATGTGAATAACTTTAAAATGAAAAATGATAGTATGCTACTTTGAGCACAAAAGTCATTCGGCATAAAAATATTGACAAAATTAGTGGTGTTTCATTTTTAGATATCACATAGTTTTTTTTTCATTAGCAAAAATGGCAGCATAAAAATCAAATTGCTTCGGTAACAGATGTAAAAACCTTAAAACAAAAAAATGATAGCATAGTACTATGATCACAAACGTTCAGAACAAAAATATCTACAAAATGGGTGGTATTTATTTTTAGATACTGTTTAGGTTTTTTTATAATTGGCAAAAACCAGCAGAAAATTACATTTTTTGCCACTTTGGCAACACACAAATGAAAATAACTTTAAAATAAAAATAAAATGATAGCATGGCACTGTGAGCATGACTTTTGTTCAGCACAAAAATATCTACAGAATGAGCAGTGTTTTATTTATATATACACTTTAGGTTTTTTTTAATTAGTAAAAATAAACAGCAGAGAATCTTGTTTTGTCATTTTTTAACAAACAGATGCATATAGCTTTAAAATAAAAAATGATAGCATGGTACTGTGAGCACATGTAGGGCCCAGTATTCAGAATGTGATGGGTAACGGAGCATGTGATGGTTCAGTGCAACTGTGGTGTGCCAGTGAAAACCAGGTATATATTCAAAGGGGATGAGCAATGGTGCATCCCTTCTGAATCTATTCTGTAATGGGCAATGCATAACCATGATGTGCTTTTAGACAGGGCTGAATATCGGGAATGGGCACTGTGCCAGTGCAACAGAGTTATGCTGTGGTCAAATTCCTGATATTCGGTTGGCAGTATGCAAATGGGGCCATAATGTATGCAAGATGCAAATAGGGCCATTTGCACGTCATTATTGCCCCATTTGCATGCATTGGTTGAGCATGGCAGGCTGATGAAATGCATCTGGCACCCTGTACAACATGTGGTACCCCCCTAGGACCATACCCCTCAAGTGTCCCTGATTTGCAGGAACGACCCTGAGATTGCTGCACAAATATACTCTGTTCCCCCTAATAGTTGTGTGTCCATGGTGAAGCAGTGGAACGTGGAAGCACAAGATAATGCCAAGTAGTACAGGTATATACATGTCCTGCTGTAGTTAATTCAATTTGCATGAAGCCCCATATGCTACCAGCTGCCTGAGTGGATATTGCTAAGTTGATGATATGTCCCTGAGTCTGGTCCCTTGTCCCTGAGTGTGTCAAGCCCTGTCCCTGTTCATGAGGCAGGAGGTTGAGAGGTATGCCCAGGACATTTACTGGCAGACCCTCCCTCCCGATCTAACTCAGCTGGAGATAGAACAACATAAAGTTTACTGCTTTCACCTTTCAAATATTTGTTTTGACTAGTATTGTTAGTCTGATCCTTTTATTTCTTTTGTTTCTCTCACTTTATTTTTCTTTTCACCCATAGAAGTAGCCTCTTTCTTTGATTTTGCTTTGTTTATCTCACTGTCTCTGTTATTTTTGCTTTCGGTTATAGAAGGTGCATGCTCATCTTTACCACTGTGTATTCACCAAGAAAAGGCTAGGACACATAATGTTATTCAGTCATCCACAATGCATTACACCCAAAGTTGCTAAGAAAGCAGTAGATCACATGTGATTGTAACAGTATGTAAATGTTCACTTCTAAAGAAATATTGTTGCAGCATAATTAACAGTATATGTGGAGTTTAAATGTAGAATCTTTAGTGAGTCATAAAGTTATGTGGCAGTTACAACATACAACAATCTTGAAAATGTCAAAAACCCTCTGCCAGAAATAAGCGGGAACAAGTACAAATAGCAAATTACTTGCATGTTAGTTTCAGTTGTATACTGCTTTTTGCCTATAGTGGATTGTCAAGGTACTACATGACAAACCATGGTATTAGACCATGGTTGTTGGTATACCACATGGTTTCTTTCCTCCTATCTGAATGCTTAATTTTCTTTCAGTTTAATATGCTATGTTACACGTTGCTTTTAGAGCCACATTGGTAAATGAACAAAAACAGGACACTATATTTTTACTACTTAATACAAATATGGGTCTTTAAAGCTAAATCCTAACGCTTGTAGAATTATTTTGAATACAGTAGTATTGGTTAGCTTCTGGTACGCCATGGGAGAGGAGAGAGAAACAGAACGCACACTTTTTCCCTCTCCCTCCCCTCAGTTAACTTCTCCTTTCTAGAGAGATATTTTACAAAACTGTTACCAACTGGCAAAAGGTGAGATTTAGAGAAAGAGAAAAAAATAAGAAGGAAGGGAGAAGGAGGCTGAGAAACTAATATCATAATGCTATGTTTAAAGTGCAGCGGAGCACTCAAGAGCAAGGGATGGAACAGCTGCTCCCTCCTAATGTATTAGGCTGCATCTTTTACTTGAAAAATAAGCAAACTAAATATATAATTAAACTGAATATTTACAGAATGTGGGGCAAAGTACACCAGAGCAGCTTAAGTGAGGTACAGCTGCTCACGTTGTATGTAACAGGCTGTAATTTCACATCTGCAAGTGTTAACAAAAAAAATGACATCTTGCTGGACCACAGAATACTGTGTACCACTGTAGAGTAGTTCCCTACAGTCCAGAACACATTAGAGGGACATGATAGAAGAGACCCCAAAGGCATAACACCCCCCCAAAAAAAACAACTTTGCTTCATTAACATTGCTCATGCGGAACAGGGGCAAAAGGCAAATATGTAGAAAGATATGCCCTGTTCTTTAGCTATGGAGAGCCCCCCCCCAAAAAAAACTGATATTTACATATTTCTTTCAGCAGAAGCCATCTGCACACAGTTCTTACACAGTTATCTCTGCTACTTTGTTTTGCTTACGAGGGACTGAAGAAAGGAAACAAATAGATTAATGAATCTGGGAAGCAGGGAAGAGAGAACAGAAAAGAAAATAATCACAGGTGACCAATCTGCTAGGGAACAAAATAATTTAAATAAAAGTTAGGATAGTCAGAAGACAGGAAAGAAGGTGCTGTTGCAACAGACTTAGAAAAGTGAGGTCCCTCATGACATAGTATAGCAGGGCTCACCCTACCACAGTCAATACCTGCCTAGTTGTGGTGCTGCTACCAACTCATTGCCCTCACCTAGGGTCAAGTACTTTGGGATTAGAGTTGTTGGAGAGGTTGGAAGGCTGGCTCTGCTGCCGACTGCAGAAAGGTTGCCTTGGCTCAGTGGGTGGATTGGAAAATGGACTCTGGTGCTTCACCTAATACTATGCTCTCTCACCACTTTGACCTTACTCTGGTGCTACTCCCTCTTGTCTTCCTCTGCTAAAGCTGCCAATGAGGACCAATTTACTTTTAAATTGCAAAAAAAGGGAGGTTAAACTGAGCTCACACCATGCGTCTGCTGCTGACTGCAAAACACTGACTGCTGGATCCTGCTGGAACTGTTGCTTTGCTCCAGCTATTTGGAGGGATAACTACTGATTGCCACTGATCAGACATAAAAAAAGCCATTGGTTCATGGGAAAGAAGCCCTTTCTGTTTCCTTGAGACAGTTCTCCTACATTCTTTCTCTGAGGCCCCACTTTGTCAGGCAAAATTGTCCTTCAGCACCTGAGAGTGCTGTTGAGACAGGCCAATGGCTGGTCCAATGTATGGCCTGTCGCTGCAACTGATGGCCACTTTCCACCATGTGGGAAATGATATAGCCCCCCAGCATCTGGGACACTAAGTTCCTGGCAATGAAGGGGGCAGCCAATGGTCCAGTGTGAGCTGGACATTCAAATGGGCTGGCATTAGCTTGCGCAATGCTAGGGGGGGTGGGAAACTGCCAGGAATGCTTCTAGAAGGGAAACGAAAACATTGGGACTGCAGAAAGCAGTTAACTTTGTGTGTTTGTGTGTTGGGGTCTCTTAATTGTCAATTCTCCTTCCCTGCCACCTTATACTGCTTGCCAAGGACTTCTATGGGCACCTAATTAAACATCACACAGGGGATACTGAGCTGGCTGTTTCTCTACACTCATCTGCTTCTCCAATGCTCCTGGGTTTGGCCACTAGTGCTGGGGACTGGACTTTGCTGGTGACACGCGCTAATCACAGTGTGCAGAATGCACAAACTGAAAGTTCAAATGCCCCCACACTATCATCTGGAGTTCTAAAATATATAGAAGGGTCTGCAGCTCTGTACTGGGTTCTAAGGATAAATCTTTACACAAATCTGTGATAATGCAACATTTAGAGTTCAGGCTAAAGCAAAAAAGTAGGGAAATGTGTTTTTTGGGTATCCAGCTCTGAAACCTCACAACCACACGACAAAACAAGTCAGACTTGCAGTCTTCCTCTTCCTTGGGGTTGTCAACCCTAAAGCTCAGCCTATTAGGTGTACGTTCTGAAGTATACAGAATGGGGAGAGATTTAGGGTTGACAACCTCATGGAGGACTACATCCTGAATTGTTTTGGGGCTGGTGTGTGTGTGGGTGGGGGGTTAGGATTGGAAACCCAAAAACACATTTAACTACTTTTTCACTTTAGCCTGAACCACAAATGTTGCAGTATCGCAGTTTTCTTTGCAAATAATTTCTTTACTTTTTCAGATAGTGTAATTCAGCATGAGAGAACCATAATAGTTCTGAATTTGTAATATTTATGTTTATGTAATAAAAAATTGACACATAAATTTAAAGTTATTGTTTGTATTTTTGGTTTTTTTAGAAATTAAAGAGCAGGTGCTTAGTAAGGGTGCATATCTTAAAGAATGAAGGTTTGGGGCCTTTAGATGCCTCTGCAATCATTCAGTTTGCTTATATGTGTTTATTTACTTACTTTTCCATCTTTTTATTTGTTTGTTGCCAAGTGCTAATGAAAAAGAGTCCAATGTGTGACGATGTCATAAAATCCTTGCTAGCAAGGTTGCCAGTTTATTTCAATAGAAAAACACAATATTTCTACTTTTCAGATATTTCTTCCAAACTGACCTATAGGTGGAGCTGTGAGCAGACCCAGCCTGCCCCTGTACTTCCAGATTGACCTACATGTGGGGCTGTGAGGTGACCCAACCTCCCCTATGTGCTTCCAGACTGACCTACAGGTGGAGCTGTGGGACCTGCAATAGCGCTGCACAATCTACATGCAAATCAGGCCATAATGAGATGCTAATATGGATGGTTGCCCACTGACTGCCAAAGTAGGCTCATTTGCATGTCACTTTTGAATACAGCAGATGGTTTCCCTAGGCAAATGTTCTAGCACCGAGCAAATGTGTTAGCCTTGCTCAAACACTGCACAAATGTACTTGCACCAGGCAAACCTGTCTGAACTACAGGGCTGGGAGTGCAGTGCAATAATAGCTCAGCAAATAAGACAGCTCTTCCAGGAAGTGCAAACCAAAACAGCAGCCCAGTGTACACAGACATGAAAGAAAATATAGGTGACTTACGTGGCCAATGTGTGTGCTAGCAAAGGAGTGGATGCACTAAAGCTGCAAACAACAGTGTAGACCAGATACTGCAGGACTGTGTTATGGTTCAAGACAGGTTTGCATGTTGCAAATACATTTGTGCAGTGTTTGCGCAGTGCTAACACATTTGCCAAGAGCTAGGACGTTTTCCCGGGGCAAGCATTTGCTATAAAAGTGATGTGCAAATAAGCCAATTTAGGCAGTCAGTGAGCAAACATCCATATTAGCATCTCATTGCGGCCTGATTTGCATGTAGATTGCGCAGTGCTATTGCAGGTCCCACAGCTCCACCTGTAGGTCAGTCTGGAAGCACATAGGGGAGGTTGGGTCTGTTCACAGTTCCACCTATAGGTCAGTTTGGAAGAAATATCTGAAAAGTAGAAACATTGTGGTTTTCTATTGAAATATACGGGCAGTCTTGCTAGCAAGGATTTTATGACATCATCACATAGGGACGTCATTGGACCCTTTTTTTTCACTAGCATATGGCAAAGTACACACAAAAAGATGGAAAAGTAAGTAAATTAACAAATAAAAGCAAACTGAATGGTTGCAAAGGTATCTAAAGGCTACAAACCTTCATTCTTTAAGATATGCACCCTTACTAAGCACCTGCTCTTTAAGTCCTCTGAAAAGCCCTATTAGGGTGAAACAGGGTGGATGTAAAATAAAGCACTGAATACTGGAAAATTCTGAGGCGGTCATTGTTTATTCTTTTCACAGAAAAACAAAGGAACATAGACTATCAGCAGATAAGAACCATACAGCCCACCTAGTCTGCCCATTTCCCTACTTGGTTTGGCAATCCCTACTGTTATCTGGACTGCCTTTCCCCTGCTCTGCTATACAGCGGAGTGCCTTTATGCTTATCCCATGTGCTTTTGAATCCCTATGCTGTTTTTGCTTCCACCACCTCTTCTGGTAGACTGTTCCATGGATCCACCATCCTCCCTGTGAAAAAAATCCTTCCTAGCATTCCCCCTAAGCCTTCTCCCCAGCCTTATGTTATGTCCCCCTGTCCTTGTGCACTTTCATCTCTGAAATAAGCTCCCCTCCTGTACCCTGTTTATTCCTCTAAGATATTTGAAAGTCTCTTATCATATCCCCTCTCTCCCTTCTCTCCTCCCATGAATAGCTGTTTAGTTCCTTGATTCTTTCCTCATAAGGTTTGTGGTGCAGTCCATATATCATTTTTGTTGCTCTTCTCTGGACTACTTCCATTCTGCCTATGTACTTCCTGAGATGTGGTCTCCAGAATTGGACACAGTATTCCAGATGAGGCCCCACCAGTGATCTATACAGTGGCACCACAACTTCACTCCTCCTACTGGTTATGCCCCTTCCTATGCATCCCAGCATTCTGCTTGCCTTCCTCACTGCTTTTTTGCATTGTTTGGCTGACTTCAGGTCATCGGATATGATAACCCCCAGGTCTCTCTCCTGGCTTGTGGTGGCTAGAACCTGTGCCCCCCCCCATCCTGTATTCCTCTCTGGGTTTCTGTGTCCCAGGTGCATTATATTGCACTTCTTAGCATTGAAACCCAACTGCCAAACCCTTGACCATTCCTCAAGTAGTCTTAGGTTATTTCTTATTTTATCTAGCCCCTCCTGTGTGTCGACTTTGTTACAGATTTTGGTGTCATCTGTGAACAAGTATACTTTTCCTTCCAGTCCCTCTGTAATGTTGCTTAAGAAGACATTGAATAGATCTGGAACCAGCACTGATCCCTGTGGAACCCTGCTGGCCACCTTCCCCTCCTCTGATTTTATGCCATTTACTACCACCCTCTGGGTCCTGCCTTTTAGCCAGTTACCAAGCCATTTTACCACTTTAGAGCCCATACCCAGTTTCCCCAATTTGTTAAGCAACCTTCTATGAGGAATGGTGTTGAAGGTTTTACTGAAATCCAGGTAGGCCACATCCCTGACCCTCTCTGATCCACCACCCTGGTTACCCAGTTAAACAAATCAATAAGATTAGTCTGGCAGGACCTACCCTCAGTGACTCCATACCATCTTGAGTCTTTTGTACTGCTTTACTTTGAAAGGTTGTGTTCTCTCCTCCCCATTTCCATTGCACTAATTTGGTGAAAGGTGATAATTTCCCAGGACCCAAGTAAGCATTAAAGGAGTAGTCCACCCAAAATTTGCAAAAAACATATGTTGTGCAGTGTTTTGATCTGTATGTTAAATCATTGTGTGTCATTCCCTCTGTCTGCTATTAAGGGTTTTTCCTAAATTAGCCTGCTAGCTTTAGGGTAGTTTTGACCCTTGGGGATCTCCATATGAGACAGCTTAATTGTATTCCTTTGTCCTAGAATGCACCTTGTTTCTTGTGACAGTGATGTAGCAGAAACTGTAAATCCATCAGAAAGCATTGCTTTACAATCAGTTCACAACAGCAGAGATGGCTATATTTTAAAATCTATAGAATTCAGCTTAGTGACTACCCTCATCATGAAGGTCTTACTGTCCCAAATAACTTTGCTGCTGGTAATTTTCCTGCAGCTTGTAAAGCTTCCAAGATATTTAGTTTGTTTGGCATGTGTGTGCTGAATGTTGGGTCTCTGCTATATCACTGTCACATTAGACAAGATGCACTGTGGGAACAAGAAATACAATTAAGCTGTCAGGGATGAAGATCCCCAGGAGTCATAAAACTAGTATAAAGCTAGCAGGCTAATTTAGGAAAAACTCCTAATACCAGTCAGAGGGAAGGAAACACTAGAACTTCACATACACATTAAAACACTCTGCACAACATATATTTTTTGCAAGTTTTGAGTGGACTACTCCTTTAAGCCATGACAAAGAGAACAAAATCTGGTCAGATCCACCATGGCTGTATAATGAAATTAGTGAAGTTGTATGGAATTGTTAAGGAGGCATGGAGAAACAACACTACAACTGCAAATGCCATTAACTTGATAAGGGTGTGTCATGGGCTTAAACAAAAACATGAATTGCATTTAATAAGGCCTATGATACAATTCCATGTATGACTTGCAAACAAACTGGGCAGCCTGGGAGTGGGTCACAAGGTGGTAAACTGGGCTAGGAACTGGTTGAATGATAGAAGATGGAAAGTCATGGTAAATGGTGTTCAGTCAAAGGAAAGGAGTGTGACCATTGCTAATCAAACAAATGCTTTATTGCGTAGAATTCATAAAACATTCATCTCCAAAACAGAGGAATGCTTATTGTCACTGTACAGGTCACATGTAAGGCCATATCTTGATTATGGATCACCATTTTGGAGCCCTTATTTAAAGGAAGATATAATTATAATTGAACAAGTACAACACCAAGCCACCAGATTAATACCACATTTTACCCATCTAGAGTATAATACCAGATTAAAAAAATCTGGACTACATTCCTTGGAGAGAAGATGAACCAGAGACGACCTTTTACAACTGTATAAAATACTTAAATCACCCGAACAAATGAAACTTTGCAGTATTACTTATTCAACAAGAAAAATAGTACCAGGATTGCATGACAGACAACTAGAAATCCAAAAAGTAAACAACAATAAGAGATTAAACTTCTTCACTATTAGATCACCCAGATTATGGAACAATTTACATAGATACATAGACAGTGTCGGCAGATAAGGGCCCATGGCCCACCCAGTCTGCCCATTTGAGCTTGTAAGTTCAGTTTGTTTTCCTAGAAGTCCGTTTCCCCTTACCCTGACCTCTAGAATTCCTTTATGTCTATCCCATGCATTCTTAAATCCTGTGATTGTTTCCAGCCCCACCACTTCCTCTGGCAGGGTGTTCCACTTGTCCACCACCCGTTCTGTGAAGAAATTCTTTCTCATGTTTCTCTGAATCGTCCTCCTCCAACTTCATCCCATGCCTTCTAGTCCTGGAACATCTTTTTCGCTTAAAATAGTGTTTTCTGCACCTGTTTCTCCCTGTAAGATACTTGTATGTCTCTATCATCTCCCTCTCTCCTCCTCTCCTCCAGGGAGTACATGTTCAGTTCCTTCAACCTGTCTTCATAGGACTTGTGATGAATCCATGCACCATCTTTGTTGCCCTCCTCTGAACCTTCTCTACCCTGTCTATGTCCTTACGTGGTATGGTCTCCAGAACTGTACACTGTACTCAGATGGGGCCTCACTAGTGTCTTGTATAGTGGAATTATGACCTCCCTTTTCCTGCTGGTGATGCCCTGCCTATACATCCCAGCATCTTATTTGCTTTACCTGATGCCTTGTCACACTGTTTCCTACCTTGAGGTCATCAGAGATGACAACCCCAAGATCCCTTTCCTGCTTGGTATGCTATATCCTCACCCCCCAACTGATATATTGTGCCAGGGTTTTTGTGCCCCGTATGCATTATCTTGCACTTCTTTGCATTGAATTTCAACTGCCAAACCCTTGACCATTCTTCAAGTTTCTGCAGGTCCCTTCTCATTCTGTCTACACTTTCTGGTGTGTCTACTCTGTTACAGAGCTTTGTGTCATCAGCGAACAGTGAAATTCTGCCTTCTAGATCCTGTGCAATGTCACTGATGAAGATGTCGAATAGGACCGGTCCCAGCACTGATCCCTGTGGTACCCCACTGGTCACTCTTCCCTCTGTGGAGTGACAGCCATTTACCACCACCCTCTGGGTCCTGCCACCCAGCCAATAACCTACCCACTGCACTACTGTCCTGCCCACACCCATATTCCCCAGTTTGTGTAACAGTCTTCTATGTGGCACAGTGTCAAAGGCCTTGCTGAAGTCCAGATAAGCCATGTCCACTGCCCTCCCCTGATCCACCTCCCTAGTCACCCAGTCAAAAAATTCAATAAGGCTGGTCTGACATGACCTCCCCCTGGTGAAACCATGCTGCCTTGGGTCCTGTAGTCCATTGACAACCAGATGTTCCACCAATCTCTCCTTCAGTAGTGCTTCCATGATCTTTCCCACTACCGAAGTGAGGCTGACTGGTCTGTAGTTCCCTGCTTCCTCTTTGTTCCCACTTTTGTATAGGGGACTACATCTGCTGTCCTCCAGTCTTTGGGTACCTCCCCTGTTTCCAGTGATTGGCTAAACAGGATAGCCAGAGGTTCAGCCACCACCTCTCTTAGTTCTTTAAGGACCTGGGTGCACCCCATCTGGCCCCATTGCTTTGTCAACTCTTAGTACTTCCAGTTCCTTCAGGACCCTTTCTCATGTAAAGGGACTTGTGTCCATTTCTGCACCATTCTCACCCTTGTACTCCTTCAGATCCATTACCCCCTCTTCCTCAGTAAAGACTGAGCAGAAATACCTGTTCAATATGTCAGCTTTACTGTTGTCATCCTCCACTGACTCCCATCCTCCCCCTTCAGTCTCACTATCCCTCCCTTTGTCTTTCTTTTTTCACTTATGTACCTGTAAAAGGTTTTGTCCCCTTTAACCACTGATTTTGCAATGTGTTCTTCTGTCTGAGCTTGGCTTCCCTTACTGACTTCCCTGCCTCCCTTTGTTTCTCCTGGTACTTCTCCCTATCCCCTTCTGCCTGTGTCTTTTTACCACAAGACATTGTTAATTCAACAAATATATAAATATTTAAGAATAAACTAGATAATTGGATGAACAAACAGGACCTGGGTGAATGATCCATCAATATGGAGGACAATCTCGATGGGCCATTGGCCTACTTTTGTCAAAAAAAACCAAGTAAACCAAGTAAACCAGCAGGGTGCCACAGGGATCAGTCCTGGGCCCAGTCCTATTTTATGTCTTCACAAATGAAATTGCAGAGGGGCTGGAGGGGAAAGTGTGCTTGTTTGTGAATTACACTGAGATCTGCAACAGGATGGACACTCTGAAAAGAGTGGAAAAATGAGGAGAGATCTAGGAAAACTAGAGGAATTGTCCAGAATGTTGCAGCTGAGACTTGATACAAAAAAGTGCAAAATCATGCATCTGGGTTGCAGGAACCCAGGAAAGGATTATGAGGGGGAGGGGACAGATAGTCATCAAAATGGAAAGGGATTTTGGGGTAATCATACTGGATGACCAAAAGGTGGCTAAACAATGTACCAGTGCTGTGAGGGGAGCCAGTGGAATGCTGTGGTGCCTAGGGAGAGGTATTACCAGCAGAAGGAAGGAGGTGGTGATGCCACTGTGTAGATCACTTGTGAGGCCTCATTTGGAATATGGTGTCCAGTTCTGGAAGCCAAATTTCTGTCATGCAATTTTAAATCACAAATTGGTTAAATGGTTCTATTTTAGATTTCTGCCTCTTTCCCTTACTGCTCCCACTGGTTAACTTTATGGAATGCAACCAGAACATATTTTGGCTAGCATGATGATTCACCTACACAAACTGCTTCTCACTGTGCAGCACTGTCTTTTTAAAATGTTAACTTCTTGTTGAAAATATGGCTTAATCTTTCCATCCATGTTATTGCTAGACATACTGTAGCTAGCTTGGCTTGAGGAAGGGTGAACATGGTTGGGACCACTTAGCAATTGAGATGCATATGCAGCAAATAAGTCCAGATGCGCTAACTTACCCTACAACTGTTAAGTGTCACAGTCTGCATAATACAGAAGACTTACAGTGATGAATCTTCATATTGTTTGGCTGGTTTGGGTTCTGATGTAACTGCACAATTACTTGCTGTTGTTTTTGTCCGTAGTCCCATTTTCTTCTTGAAATGGTTACTTTTGCATTTATGTTTATTTTAAAATGTTTAATATTTTGACCATGTGGTTATGTCATAGACCATAGTTTATCTCCAGCCTTAACCCCCCCGTGCTCCATCCCTGTTACCAATGTCCTCCTACATGTATCTCATGCATGTTTGAAATCTGTAATAATTTTGGTACCCATTACCTCTGCTGGCAGGCTGTTCCACGTGTCCCCCACCCTACCTCTAAAGAAGTATTTCCTTGTATCCCCCCTAAGTCTTCCCCCTTCAAGCTACATATCATGCCCTCTTGTCCTTGAACATCTCTTTCTCAGCAAAACTTGAACCTTCCTGTACCTTATTGATACCTTTGAAGTATTTGAATGCTTCATTTGTGTCTCCCCTTTCCCTTCTTTCCTCTAGAAAATACATACTTAATTTACTGAGTCTTTACCCCACAGTCAACAGTTCCATCATCTCTCATCTAGAGTACAAGTTTAAAATTCCTGGCTTCACCCATTCTTACATGCATGATGTCTCTTACAGCTGGTACCAAGAGAATTACTCCACACAGCTAAAGGAATACAGCTTCATCCCCAATTGATGCAAACTGGACATGCCACTTTATCAGTCATTTAAAATAACAAAAAATGTAGTTTCATATTCTTACTATGAGGGAAGCAAGAATGATCAACCAGCATGGTTAGCAAATACATTGATTGACACCTGTGAATGAGTGGGGAGGGGGAGTTTTTTTTTCCTAACATTCCTGTTAGTTTCATGCCC
The DNA here is from genome assembly GCA_016271365.2 of Neoceratodus forsteri. Classification (NCBI taxonomy): domain Eukaryota; kingdom Metazoa; phylum Chordata; order Ceratodontiformes; family Ceratodontidae; genus Neoceratodus; species Neoceratodus forsteri. The sequence goes on from CM057454.1 coordinate 1,164,220,558, forward strand.
CCCCTGAACCCTGCTATTCAGGTTTTTTTATTGCATCTTGTCCCAGACAATCTTCCCAGACTGCACTTTTCTCTATTGTTTAATAGTTCCTGCTGAAGGCTGGTGTCTTGTTACATTGTCTTTTGTTTCAAATTAGCCACAGCAGAGACCATGGTAGCCGGAGGAGTCACACTTTGAGTTTTAGGGTATGTACAATATATTTAATACATTTTCTAAATATTAGTACTTTATCCAGCTGTGTTCTGCTGTGTGTGTGTGTGCGCATGCCTGTAAGTATGTCATTATTTAAAGTAGATTTGTCTGCACTCCTGTTGGTATCCCTCAGTCCCTTTCATTTTTTTAACCAGTACCAGGTAGCAGAAATGGAGCAGCAGTTTACAATTTATTACAGTAGACCATGAATTAAATAATATAAGCAGAATTGGAATGGTTTATATAAACTGGTCTAGAAACAACAAGGAGCACATCTATTTAAAAAAACATATATGTGACAATGCTTCTTGCTAATGGCATAATCTTCCCATCAATGTTAGTACCAGACATACTGTAGCTAGCTTGGCTTGAGGAAGGGTGAACATGGTCAAGACCCCTTAGAAATTGAGGTGCATATTCAGCAAATAAGTTGAGATGGACTAACTCACCCTAAACTATTGAGTATTACACTCTGCATAATAGACTAGGCTTACAGGGATAATCTTGATATGGTTTGGCTGGTTTGGGTTCTACTGTTTATAATTCAGGGTTGAATAGCTGGGGAAACATTTTTTAAATGACTACCAAATGTGGTACAGTGGCAGATGTTTTACAAAGGTATAACAGAAATTATGTCTATCAGGTATTGTTGGATCATATTTTCATAGAGACAGATTACATTTAGGGTACCTGATTATCCCTTTGTGAATCACTGCTGCTGTCTGTCACTGAAATCACTGTTTGACATATAGCTGACTGAAATCTTAGTGGTTTCTAGAATTTACCCTGAACCTGTATTTATTAATTAAATAAATATATATATATTTTGAGGGGGTGTCTGGTTATAGATTATTCCAATATTTAATTTCAGCATTTTAGTGGAAACCTTGCACTCTGATTTTCTTATTCTGAATTTTTTGCAGTATGTTGTCTGTGTTTATATTAATTCTGTTGGCATTCCTGCTAATGTACAGGGGCAGGGGACTGAGTTGTGATTGGGTTTGAATAAAGAACACAGATATTCAGTACATTGCTTTGCTATCACCACTGGATTTTTTACCGTATCCCCTTTAATATTAATATACTTACATACTTTTTTTGTTTGTTTGTTTAGGTTATTGATGTAACTGCACAATTGCTTGCTGCTGCCTTTGTCTGCATGTGTTGTATTTGAGTTCCATTTTCTTTTTGAAATTGGTTACTTTTGTGTTTATGTTTCTTTGAAAATGTTTCATATTCTGACCATTTGGTTATGTCATGGCTTTTGTTTTCAGATATTTTATTGCATGTTTAGCTTTTTTGTTGTTTGTTGTTGTTGTTGAGTCACTTTCTTCACATCCTCATTTAGCCATCTTGCTTGTCACCATTTATTATAGTTCTTGATCCTTTTAATGTAAACTATTGCAATTGATAATATGTTGCCCTAAGCAAGTAAGATCAACCAGCATGGCTATCAAACAATGAACTGACACCTCAGCTTGAGTGGAAAAGGGGATACCAACAAAACAATTTCCTCAGTTTGTAAATGGTTGCACATTAAGTGCTTAAACATAGCTCAGAAAGATCACTATAGCAGAGGTTTCAGCATGAAAAAAGGCAATACTGGGGATAGCTCAGTTCATGGAAAATTACATGATAAGTGTGTGTGTGTGTGTGTGTGTGTGTGTACTGATTCAATTGCTTGTGTCTTGCATAGAAGACAGTGCCTGTAGACAAATCTAATCATTTTGCCGCTGTGTTCTGGTGTGTGTGTGTGTGTGGACTTTTGATTCAATTGCTTGTGTACTGAGTGGAAGGCAGTGCTTGTAGACAAAACTAATCATTTTGAAGCTGTGTTCTGCTGTGTGTGTGTGTGCCTCTGAGTCTGTTCTTGCAACCTTGGATAGGTAGACATGATGAGGGATCTCCTCCTTGTTGCTGGATGCAAGTTCCCTCCACAATGGGAACACCTACCTGCCCCTAGTGGGTGGCACCTGCTTCCCCTCCTCCCCTGAACCTGTCCATCTAGGTGTCCTGGTCATGTCCCTAGACAAAGTCCTGCCTCCTTTGATGCCTTGCAGGGAGGGAACATGCGCCAGATGAAAAATAGTGCTTTCTAAATACCATACACAAACAAGAAGCGTAGTAATGAGGCTTCAGTGGAGGACACTATTTTTAACACTCTACTAAGTTGTTTGGAAGGTAATTATGCAGGTAGTCCTTTTCTCAAAGCAATACATTTGCAGGCTACACCCACTGCAGCCAAAAAAGGACACTACACAAGTTCAGACAGTTTGTCTGAATGCAAATGGGACACCACACATATTCAAAAGGGAGTTTGTTAGGTAAAGAGGGCAGTACATAAGTTCATTAGGACAAGAAGGGCAACACATTTTAGTTACAAGGCAGTTTGTTGGGAAAACATGGCACACTTTAGCTTTAATTCAAAGGCAGTCTTAGTAATAAAATGCACTACCTTTAAATGCAGTTCCATGGGCAATCTTTCCAATCAGGTGCACAATCACATTAAACACAGTTTATAAGTCAGACTGCACAAATTCAACAATTATTTAACTGTTTTCCCTAGCCTCACAATAGTCTAAATGCATATTACCTTTACTAAAAATTGGGCTGGTGAACAACTTAGCCAATTTCCAATAAATGGTAATTACTACAACAGAAGTATAGCAGTATTATAATCTAGAAAAGAGATAATTAACTCAAATATGGTGGCCTTTAGAAGCAGTAGGAAGGGTAATTTAAATGTAATGTTCACATGTGGTTTGTGCCTTGTTCCACAAGGATGGGAGGAAGGAAAGGTCCATCTAAGTCATGGGATATACTACGTTACCTGGAAACTCGGTATCCTGATGCTCAGGATACTAAACCCAGATAACCGACATTGACAATCCTGATGGCACCACTGTCCTGACCAACTGTCAGGAAAATGGCAATAAATGCCATAATTTTTAATGTGGGGGGCTGGCCGAGCTACCTGTGCCCCAGCCCTCCATACCAGGGGGAAGCTCGGCCAGCTTCTGGCTCTGATGGTGTTTTCAGGGGTAAGGTAGCATGCCATCACATAGACTACCTTACCCTCCCTGTAGCACTATCAGGCATGTCTCCATCAGCACAATCACTATTGGGACACTGTATCTGTTAGGCAATAGTGCCCAGGCAGGTATGTGTTGGGATTGTGAGCCATGGGAGACTATAAGAGTACCAAGCCATGCTGCTGAGTTGCCTTGGTGCCATCAAGACTATGTGGCTGCTCTGCTTTTAATGTAGAGACACTACTTATGGGGTATGGGCCTCTAGCCACAGGACCAGACTCCCAGCTCCTGTTTGTAAAGCCTGAACATTAACACCATTTAAACATGGCCAGGAGAGATAAAGATCCAACTGCATACTCTTTATACGTTCAATGTGTTACTGCATTAATGCTCATGTTTAAATGAAGAAACTTGAAGTGATAAACAGTATTATACAATAAGAACAGCTCTTAGTTGACAAGTAACATGCAGTGATCAATCCCCATTCTTCAGAGTATGTTTGCACACTGTTGAACTACTTCCTCCATTGCCTGGTACTATAGTTGGGGTAAGGACACATCCTAACCTCAGAGTTCTCCCATTTTAGTCACCCACATTGTTCAATGGCAACATGCAGGCAGCCTCTTTCCTTGCTACTTCCCAGTGGGTTAATTCAGTAGGCTCTCATCATGGTGATGATAGCCTCTAGTTCTAAGGGCTTAGAGCTCAAATTCATAAGAAATGTTTCAATGCCCAAACCTTCAACCTGTTCTGGTAGACTCAGGATGCTTGCATTAGCCACTTTGCTGAAGTTTTCAAGGTGTTTCAGCCTTAACTGGAGCATGCCATTTCCCTTTATAGACCCACTGAAGTCAAAAATACTTTTTCTGCTATCTTCCTCCACCTTTACAACATCTTTTTGCAATTTCCAATTTTTTTGATTGCTGATAACAGTGAGCTTCTTATTACCCCACTTTATGAACCCAGTATTTACATTTTTCAAATCCCCACCAAACGTTATTCTGTACCACCACAGTATCTTTCCACACTTCAGTTGTGAAAACATACTTTGACCAGGATATGAAAAATTAAAAAAATTCCAAGTTCATAAGGTGATGTAAAAATTGCATTGTTGAAAATGTGGGGTCAGCATATTCAGATTTACAAATGTTATGAGGAATTGTACCAGCATTTCAAGAGATGTACTTAACTGCCATTTTTACATATTTTGAGCCCACATTTGATTTAGGTGACCATAACCCTACAATGTATATGATTCAGGTTATTTATTGTTGTACTGACCCATTTGAATATACTACTAGTATAAGTTTCATAAATTATGATTCTATAAACTTTGACAATGATCTGCAAAATTAAAAATGGCAAAGCTTTAATTTAATCACCAATCTAGAGTTAGGGACAGCGGACTTTACTAATATCAAGATCCACTGCAGTCAAAAGTGCTTTTCTGTAGTCTCCTCCAGTTTGTTACATCTTTTTGCACCATTGGATCCAATTTTTAATTCACCACTGACAGTGAGCCCATGATTGATTCCCCTGAGTCTACTGCTCTAATAGAGGTGTTGGCCAACCACATGGTCAAGCCAATGGGATGCTCCAATGAACACTGACTTTTTCTGAAGTTCCCCCTCATATCCCAAAGATGAAAGCCAATCAAGCAGCAGAAGTAAGGGGTAAATAGGGAGAAGAGGAGGCACTGTGGGTCATCCCTGGAGATAGGAAATAGCACCACAATCCACACAGTGATTGTATACAGACTCCAATCTCAGGGAAGGCAATGAACAAGGAAATGATGGAAGGAATTCTTAGAATGTCAGAAAAAGGGAAGATATTGTTGATGGGGGACCTGGATATGCCAGATGTTAACTGGAGCACTTTGCTGCAACTACATCCAAAAGCAGTGTTATTCTCGATGCCCTACAGGGGGCATGTCTCAGACAGCTATTGTTGGAACCCATGCAGGAGGGAGTAATCTTAGACCTGGTACTGTCAAATGGGGACAGAAAAAGGATCTCAGGTTTAGAAGTGGGTAGCCACCTGGGAACAAGTGACCACCAAACAATGTGGTTCACAATAAACACAGCCATAGAGTCAAGCCATACAAAGGCAAGAGTACTGGACTTTAGGAGAGCTGACTTTGAGAAAAATGGGAGAGTGCCTAAGAAAGGCACTGGAAAATGGGCAAGAAAGTGGGGTGGAGGATCAATGGGGAAAAATCAAAACAGCCATCACAGAGGCAACAAGCTTTTGTGAAGCAAATCATCAAAACATAACGAAGGGAAAAAAAAAACATTATGGTTCTCAAAAGAGGTGGTGTGGAAGGTTAAGGAGCAAAAGGTAGCATTCAGGAAGTGTAAAGAAACAAAGAAGGAGCAGGATAGATAGATGTGCCAGTTAAAGCAGAAGGAAGCAGGGAAGATGGTCAGAACAGCAAAGGCCCAAACTGAGGAAAAGATAGCCAACACAGTTAAGAAGGAGGATAAAACCTTTTATAGGTACATTAGGGAGTGAAGAAAGTACAAGGGAGGATTAGTGAACTTTAATAAAGGGAAGCGAGGGTGAACCGAGGGTGACAGTGATAAAGCAGGGATACTGAATGAATACTTCTGCTCAGTATTTACAAAAGAAGAGGGGGAGTACCTAACCCTATGAACAGAAGCACTCTGGATAGAGGGGTCAAAACCAGTCCATTCACAGAAGAAAGTGTTCTGAAAGAACTCTTAAAACTGAAGGTGGACAAAGCAATGGGGCCTGAGAGGATTTACCCAAGAATTCTAAAAAACTAAGGGTAGAACTAGTGACACCACTGACTACACTTTTTAACAAATCATAGGAGGATGGTGTGGTACCTGAGGACTGGGAAGAAGGTGGATGTGATTCCCCTTCACAAAAGTATGAGCAAAACAGAGGCAGGAAACTACAGACCTGTTATTCAACCTCAGTGGTAGGGAAAATGATGGAATTACTTCTGAAGGAAAGAACTGTTAAGTTCCTAGAGGCCAGTGGTGCACAGGACCCAAAGCAGTATGGATTCACAGTGGGAAGGTCATGTCAGATTAATCTAATTGATTTCTTTAACTGGACGACCAAAGTAGTGGACCAGGGAGAGGCTGTGGACATGGCCTACCTAGACTTTAGCAAGGCATTTGACACAGTCCCACACAAAAGATGAATATACAAGTTAGCCAGCCTTGGAGTGGGTCCAAAGGTGATAGCCTGGGTAAAAAAACTGGCTGGACAACAAGATGAAAAGGGTAATAATAAATGGAGTCCACTCTGAAGAAAGAGGGATTACTAGCATGGTACCACAGGGTTCAGTACTGGGATCAGTCAGCTTAAATGTCTTTATAAGTGCCATTTCAGAGGGACAGGAAGGAAAAGTATGTCTCTTTGCAGACAACACACAGATCTGCAACAGGGATGATAAAGAAGTGGGGTGGAAAGGATGAGAAGGGACTTGACAAGATTGGAGGAATGGTCAAATGTGTGGCAGATTGGATTGAATGCAAAGAAGTGCAAAGTACTGCTCCTGGGAAACAAAAACCTAGTGAAAGAATACACAATGGAGGGTGAGATACTAACAACAACAAAAATGGAAAGGGACCCAGGGGTTGTCATATTAGATGACATTAAGGTGTGCAAGCAATGTGAGAAGGCAGTAAGGAGAGCTGGTGGGATACTGGGATGCACTGAGAAGGCATCACCAGTAGAAAACAGGAAGTTGTTCTCCCTCTGTACAGACAGTTGGTGAGACTCCATCTGGAGTACTGCATGAAGTTTTGGAGAGCCCATCTTCGCAAGGGCAGAGACAGGATGGAGGTTGTCCAGAGGAGGGCAACTAAAATGATGCAGGGTCTGCAACAGAAGACATAAAAAGAGAGATTAAAGGAGCTTAATATGTATACCCTCGAGGAAAAGAGGGAGGGAGGCATGATAAAAACTTTCAAGTGCCTCAAGAGAATCAACAATGTCCAAGAGGGTAGCACATTTCAGAAAAAGAGGTGTGCCAGAACAAGGGGACACAATTTGAACATAGAGGGGGGAAGGCTCAGAGGTAATGTGAGGAAATATTTTTTTCACAGAGAGGATTGTGGATACGTGGAATGGCCTTTCTGAGAAGGTAACTGGGTCAAAAACAGGGTGAGAGTTCAAGAATGCATGGGACAGACATAAGGCAATTCTAGTGGGGGGGCAAGAAGAAGTAGGCTGTTGGTTAACTAGGATCTGCAGCTTATCCAATACATAGGGAAATGGGACAGATTGTATGGGCCACGCAGTTCTTGTCTGCTGTCAGAGTCTATATTTTTTTGTTTCTCCAGGTAGAAGGTCAGCTGGGGGCCAGTGACCATCGCATGGTATGGTCAATTTGTCCACTAGAACTAAATCATCCCTTTCCAATGCAAACATTTGGAACTTCAGAGGAGCTGACATTGATAAGGTGGCCAACAGAGTTAAGCTAGCCCTGGCAAGAAGAAATACAGGTGAGGGGGTACAGGCAAAGTGGACAAGGATTAAGGATGCAGTACTTAAAGCAACATCTCATTGTGCTAGGGAGAAAAGCAAGAGCAAATGAAGGAGGAAATCACTTTGGTTCTCAAAAACAGTAGCAAAAAAGGTCAGTGCCAAAAGGTTGTGCTTCAAGAAATATATGGGAATGGAGCAGGATTAAGACAGAGAGGCATACTAAACATCCCTAAGGGAAACACGGAAGGCAGTGAGGCAGACAAAGGCCTGAACCAAGGAAACACTAGCAAGAACAGGGGGAAGAAGCCTGCCTCAGCATGACAAGTGTTTTGATTCATTTTTTTTTAAAGAAAAGTATCTGAGGAGCAGTGGCAGGATTTCTAGGACAGTAAATTAATAAAAAGAGAACTAGGAGAGCTTCAGTAACAGACATGTACTGGAATAGCAGTATAAGTGTAGTATAATGTGGGGAGTGGTGCAATACAGTGGCTGTGGGGCAGCCATATACAGGCAGACCTTCTGGACACTGAGGTGCTGCCCTATCTGCATGCATCTCTCTGGACTGCAGGATGAGGTAGCCAGACTCAGAGTGGAAATAAACTGGGTCGGGAGTACCATCACCCCTATCCAGAGACCACCATGTCAAATGCGGTTGCCTCAAAGGATGCCGAGAACGAGCAGCACTTGGATGACAGTGGGCTCAGGGAGGGTTAGGGCAGTCAGGCAGAGGCACATCCCAGATCCTATTCCACTCAAGAACTCATACACCACACTAGAAAATGGGGAAACCAAATAGAGGTATCCAGAGAAGTGGAAGGAAAAGGTGTGGAGGTTAGTCAAGGAAGTGACCTCAGTGGGGAGAGCAGTGGACCCCAGAGGAGAAGGAAGTGAATCCTGGTGGGGGACTCCATCATAAGAGGGATCCAGATAGGAACACAGGAGGGGGAGGAAAGGGAGGTGAGGTGCCTACCAGGTGCCACATCATGGCGGGAAGGAAGGAAGACCCTGAGGATCACTTGGAGGGCAAGATGGGAGGGCGAACTGGATGTCATTATCCACCTAGGTACTAATGACCTGGCAAATGGGGAGTCAAAGGAAGTTCAAGAAGAGTTTAGGAAATTGGGGAGGGGTCTCAAGCAAGTAGCTACTTCTGTCACCTTCTCAGAAGTACTACCTGCAAGAGGTATAGGACAGCATAGGGGTACATGCACCAGGAACTTTAACTCATGGTTGAAGAACTGGTGCTGTGAAAAAGGGTTTGGATTCATTGGTGACTGAGGACCAACCTGGAGGGATGGAGGTTTGTACAAGCCTGATGGCCTGCATCCATCCTGGAGGGGAATCCAAGCACTCAATGATACTTTTTAATGTTACTTTAACAAGCATTTAAACTAGCCAAGGCGGCTGGCAGGCCAGTAAGGAGGGTACCTAATTGCCCACCCCCCCACAGCTAGCAGTGGAACCAGTGAACTGGAGGAGTGGATATCTCTACAAAGCAGTGTGCAAAAGATGGAGATAAGTGCCCAAGAGGTGGATAGGCAGAAAAGGGGCAACATTCAACAGAAGGGCAGACAGCAAGGAGAACCAGGGATAAAGGACAACCAATGAAGGGGCTGGAGTAGAACAGCTAAGCAGTCTAGGGAGGTCAAATCATGGAAACTCATGTGTGCCAATGCCAGGAGCCTTAGCAACAAGATGGAGGATCTGGAGGCTGTCATGGTGCAGTCAGACCTGGACATTGTGGCCAACACAGAAACCTGGTGTAATGATAACCATGACTGGGAGACGGCCATGCCTGGCTACAACATATTCAGAAGAGACAGGGCAGGTAGGAAGGGAGGGAGGAGGAGGAGGAGTGGAACTGTATGTGAAAAATGACATAAAGGCCACAGAGATCCAGGAGGAACAAAATGGGGGAGGGATACTGTGGGTTAAGCTGGAAATGAAAATGGGTCCAGCCATCCGCACAGGTGTGATCTATAGACCACCAGCCCAAGAGGAAGAAACAGATAAGGAGCTGATGTTAGCCATCCAAAGGATGGCAGACAAGGGTGAGGTAGTGCTGGTTGAAGACCTCAATATTCCAGATGTGGAGTGGAACATCTCAGCAGCAGCATCAACTAGGAATAGATTTATCCTGGATTCCCTTCAGGGTGCCTTCCTCAAGCAACTGTTCATGGAACCAACTCAGCAGAAGGTAATACTGGACCTTGTGCTCACAAACAGGGACAGTGTGATGGGGGTAATAGTGGGGGAGCACCTGGGGAACAGTGACCACCAGTCATTATGGTTTGAAATCACAGAAGGAGCAGAACCAAACCACACAAAAACACGTATCTTGGATTTTAGGAAGACAGACTTTGGGAAAATGGGGAGATGCTTGAAAGAGGCATTAAGAGGAATGGGGCAGGAATCAGGGGTTGAAGAACAGTGGGCAGTATTTAAAATGGGGATTACAAGAACAAAAAAATTATGCATTAAGCAGGTTAGCAAGGGGAAAAAGAAGAGGGGGCCATTATGGTTTTCTAAGGAATTAGCAGAGAAAGTGAAAGCCAAAAAGACTGCATTCAGGCAATACAAAAAGACACAGGCAGAAGGAAATAGGGAGAAGTACTAGGAGAAGCAAAGGGAGGCAGGGAGGTCAGTAAGGGAAGCCAACGCTCAGACCGAAGAGCACATTGCAAAATCAGTGTGTAGAGGGGACAAAACCTTTTACAGGTACATGAGTGAAAAAAGAAAGGCAAAGTGAGGGATAGTGAGACTGAAGAGGGAGGATGGGGGCCGCATGGAGGATAACAACAGTAAAGCTGACATATTGAACAGATATTTCTGCTCAGTCTTTACTGAGGAAGAGGAGGGAAATGGGTCTGAAGGGAGTACAAGGGGTGGGAATGGTGCAGAAATGGACACAAGTCCCTTTACACGAGAAAGGGTCCTGAAGGAACTGGAAGTAATAAGAGTTGATAAAGCAATGAGGCCAGATGGAGTGCACCCCAGGGTCCTTAAAGAACTAAGAGCGGTGGTGGCTGAACCTCTGGCAATCCTGTTTAGCCGATCACTGGAAACAGGGGAGGTACCCAAAGACTGGAGAACAGCAGATGTAGTCCCCTTATACAAAAGTGGGAACAAAGAGGAATGGAGAACTACAGACCAGTCAGCCTCACCTCAGTTGTGGGGAAGATCATGGAAGCACTACTGAAGGAGAGATTGGTGGAACATCTGGTTGTCAGTGGACTACAGGACCCAAGGCAGCATGGTTTCACCAGGGGGAGGTCATGTCAGACCAACATTGTTGAATTTTTTGACTGGGTGACTAGGGAGGTGGATCAGCGGAGGGCAGTGGACATGGCCTATCTGGACTTCAGCAAGACCTTTGACACTGTGCCACACAGAAGACTATTACACAAACTGGGGAATATGGGTGTGGGCAGGACAGTAGTGCAGTGGGTAGGTAACTGGCTGGGTGGCAGGACACAGAGGGTGGTGGCAAATGGCTGTCACTCTACAGAGGGAACAGTGACCAGTGGGGTACCACAGAGATCAGTGCTGGGACCGGTCCTATACAACATCTTCATCAGTGACATTGCGCAGGACCTAGAAGGCAGAATCTCCCTGTTAGCTGATGACACAAAGCTCGGTAACAGAGTAGACACACCAGAGGGTGTAGACAGAATGAGAAGGGACCTGCAAAAACTTGAAGAATGGTCAGGGATTTGGCAGTTGAAATTCAATGCAAAGAAGTGCAAGATAATGCATATGGGACACAAAAACCCTGGCACAATATATCAGTTTGGGGGTGAGGATAGAGAATGTACCAAGTAGGAAAGGGATCTTGGGGTTATCATCTCTGATGACCTCAAGATAGGGAAACAGTGTGACAAGGCAGCAAGTGAAGCAAATAGGATGCTGGGATGCATAGGCAGCACCAGCAGGAAAGGGGAGGTCATAATTCCACTATACAAGACACTAGTGAGGCCCCACCTGGAGTACAATGTACAGTTCTGGAGACTTTGCTTACGTAAGGACATGGACAGGGTACAGAAGGTTCAGAGGAGGGCAACAAAGATGGTACATGGATTTCATCACAAGTCTTATGAGGTCAGGTTGAAGGAACTGAATATGTACTTCCTGGAGGAGAGGAGGGAGAGAGGGGATATGATAGAGATATACAAGTATCTTACAGGGAGGAACAGGGTGCAGGAATACACTATTTTTAAGCAAAAAAGATATCCCAGGACTAGAGGGCAGGGGATGAAATTGGAGGAAGGACGATTCAGAGGAAACGTGAGGAAGAATTTCTTCACAGAATGGGTGGTGGACAAGTGGAACACCTTGCCAGAGGAAGTGGTGGGGGGCTGAAACAATCACGGGATTTAAGAATGCATGGGATAGACATAAAGGAATTCTGGAGGTCAGGGTTAAGGAGCAACAGACTTCTAGGAAGACACAAAGTAAACTTACAAGCTCAAATGGGCAGACTGAGTGGGTCATAGGCTCTTATCTGCTGACACTGTCTATGTATGTATGTATCTATGCAGCAAAAGAAGGGGACAAGACATTCTATAGATACATTAGTAAAAGGAGAAAGTCCAGAGGGGTATTGCTAAGATCAAAGGGGATGAGGGGAAGTGTGCGGAGGAGGGCCAAGGAATAGCATCTATCCTAAATAGATAGTTCTGCTTAATATTCACTAAGGAGAAAATGGGGCAGGGCCCACAGCTCAGCACCATGGACACAGTGGGGAGGGAGGTTTCCACAAGTCCCTTCACAAAAGAAAGGGCCCTACAAGAGCTCACTAAGCTCAGTGTGAACAAGGCAATAGGATCTGATGGCATACATCCCAGGGTACTAAAGGAGCTAAGGGTGAAACTAACAGAGCTATTAGCAGAATTGTTTTGTGAGTCTCAGAGCACAGAAGAGGTCACAGAAGACTGGAGAATGACTCATGTAATCCTGCTCCACAAGAGTGTCAGCAAGGAGGAGGCAGGGAACTACAGACTAGTCAGTCATACCTCAGTAGTGGGCAAGATTATGGAGGCACTCTTTAAGGAAAGGATAGTGCAACACCTGTAACCCATAGGATCACAGGATCCATGACAGCATGGGTTTACAACAGGAAGGTCCTGTCAAACTAATCTCATAGATTTATTTGACTGGGTAACCAAAGTGGTGGACCAAGGAGGTGCAGTTGATGTCGCCTACCTTGACTTCAGCAAAGCTTTCAATACTGTTCCACATAGAAGATTGATTAATAAGCTGGGTAGACTTGGGGTGGGTCAGAAGTTGGTTAACAAGGTAGCAAACTGGTTGGAGGGCTTAAAACAAAGAGTGGTGGTAAACATTACACAGTCAGAAGAGATGCATGTCACAAGTGAGGTACCTCAGGAATCAGTCCTGGTGCCAGGCCTCTTCAATATCTTCATTAGTGACATTGCAGATGGACTGGAGGGTAAGGTTTGCCTGTTTGCAGATGACACCAAGATCTGCAACTGAGCAGATAATCCAGATGGGGTGGGCAGAATGAGAAGAGATCAGGAAAAAATAGCAAAATTGTCTGAAGAGTGGCAGCTGTGGTTTAATGCAAAGAAGTGCAAAATCATGCACATAGGGAAGAGAAACCCCGAATCTACCTACAGGTTGAGAGGGGATTTGCTGGCAATCACAAGGGAAGAAAGTGACTTGGGCATCATTATCACAGACGATCTGAAATCATTCAAGCAGACCACTAAAGCAGCAGGTAAGGCTTGAGGGATGTTGGGGTATATTAGTAGGTTTATCACAAGTCATGAGAGAGGGAATAATCCCTCTTTACAAGACACGGGTTAGGTCCCATCTGGAGCACATTGTGCAGTACTGGAAGCTGCACCTGCAGAAGGTCATTAACAAAATGGAGGCAGTTCAGAAAAGGGTAACAAAATTGGTGCAGGGACTGCATCAGAAAATATATGAGGACAAATTAACAGAGCTCAATATGTATATCCTCGAGCAAAGGAGGGAGAGAGGTGATATGATTGAAACATTCAAATATTTTAAGGGCATTAACAAGGTGAAAGAGTCTAACCTGTTTCAATATAAGAAAAAAAGCAGGACAAGAAGACTCAGCATGAGATTTGAGGGAGGCTGATTAAGGGGTAATGTGATGACTTTTTTCTCAGAAATGGTGGTGGATGTATGGAACTGCCTACCTCAGGAAGTGGTGGACAGGAATACAGTGCAGGGCTTCAGACAGTCATGGGATAGGCATAAGGGAGCAATGCAGATGAGTATGAATAAATAGGCTATTTACAGAGTAAAGGTCTATAGCCCATTCATAAGGAAGACAAAATGTGGAGACTGGATGGGCCTTGCGGTCCTTATCTGCCATCAGCTTTTATGTTTCTATTTCATAGATATTTTTGTTTAGAACAACATTCATGCTCATGGCACCATGCTATTATTTTTTTGCTTTATAGCTATTTGCATTTGTTTGTTTCCAAAGACACAAAAATATAATTTTCTGCTGCCTTTTTGCTAATTAGAATAAAATAAAAGGTGTGCATAAATGAAGCACCACTCATGTTGCAGATATTTTTGTGTTGAACAACTTTTGTGCTCAAAGTACCATACTATAATTTTTTATTTTAAAGTTATTCACATTTGAATACAGTAAGTGGAGCTAGAGTACATCTACACAGATGGCATCTCTCACCTCTATGATGTCATCAAGGCAGCCATTTTAGGATTCTCAGAGCAGGATGTTTGAATCAGAAGAGGCTGTGTTTAAAATTTGCAAATGCTATGAAACTGCATTTCTCCTACTTTAATAAATGTAGTATTGGTATACATGTAAATGACAGCCTTTCCATTACAAGCCCGTAGAATAACTAAAAAAACATAAAAAGCTTGTTCAGTTGTCCTTCAACACCCAGAACTCAAAAGGTTTTATAGTTATATATAGATTATCTACATTTAATAAAAGTATTCCTTGTACACATCAAACTCTTAGAAATATATAATGAACTTGGCTGCAGTCACCTCTGTGTGGTCATAGCTTAGGAACAAGTATAACTCATGAGGTTACTGACTAGCTGACTCCTATAGGAGTTCTTTATTATACAGTTGAGCAGATAAGCTTGTTGTTTTTAGAACAACATTGGTAAATGAACAAAACCCAGGACAGTACCTTTCTGTTTTAAGTGCCTAACACAAATATGTGGCTGTAAAGCTCAATCCTAACTCTTGTAGAATTATTTCTATCACAGTAGTCCTGGCCAGCTTCTGGTATGCCATGGGGAAGAGAGAGAGCAAGAGAGAATGCATGCTTTTTCCTTCTCACTCCCCTCAGTGTACTCCTCTTTCTTAGAGAGATATTTTACAAAACTGGTAACAACTGGAAAAAAGTGAGATTTAATTACAGAGAAAAAAAAATTTAAAAGGAAGGGAGGTGGCTGGGAAGCTAATATCATAAAGCTACGTTTAAAGTGGAGCACTCAAGAGGATGAATGGCTGCTGACTCTGAAGGTAACAGGCTACAACTTTTACTTCAAAAACAAACTAAACATATAATTAAAACTGTATATTTACAGCTTAAAGTGAGGTTCACTTTTTATGTAACAGGCTGCAATTTCACAACCGATAGTTTTAACAAAAAAAAAACTACAGCTTGCTGGACCACAGAATATAGTGTAGTGCTGTAGAGTGGTTTCCTACAGTCCAGAACACATTAGAGAGACATGATAGAAGAGACCCTAAAGGCATAGCAACACCCCAACAAAAGAAAACAGCAACTTTGCTTTATTAACATTACTCATGTGTAGAAGTGGGGCATAGGGCAAATATGCAGAAAGATATGCTCTGGTCTTTGGCTACGGAGCCCTCCCCCCAAAAAATTGGTACTTACATATCTCTTTCAGCAAAAGCCATCTGCACACAATTCTTATACCATTATCTCTGCTACTCTGTTTTGCTTATGAGATACTGAGAAAAGAAAAAAAAATAGATTAAAAGAATTAGAGAAACAGGAAAGAAAGGAGAGAACAAAAAATCGAACAGAAAAATTTCACAGGTGATCAATCTGCTAGGAAAAAATAATAACACAAGATAGTCAGAAGACAGGAAAGAAGGTGCTGCTGCAACCAACTTAGAAAAGGGAGGTCCATCATAACATAATATATCAGGGCTTACCCTACTACAGTCAGCACCTGCCCAGCTATGGTGCTACCGCCAACTCACTGCTCCAACCTAAGGTCAAGTGATCTGGTATTAGAGTTACTGGGGTGATTAGAAGGCTGGCTCTTCTGTGGACTGTGGGAGGTTGTCTTGACTCTGTGGGTGGTTTGGGAAGTGAACTCTGGTGCTCCACCTGATTCTACACTCTCTCACCATTTCAGCCTTACTCTGTCGCTACTTCCTGTCATTTTATTGTGGTCACCACCATGGCTGCTAATGCCACCAATGAGAACCAGTTTACTTTTAAATTACAGAAAATAGGGGGTTAAACTGAGCCCACACCATATGTCTGCTGCTGACTGCAGAATATCATCTGGGATCCTGCTGGCACTGCTGCTTGGCTCCTGCTGTTTTGGGGGATAATTGCTGATTGCTGCTGATCAGACATAAAAAGGCCATTGGTTCATGGCAAGGCAGATTGTATTTTTCGGGTGCCAAATTCCAGAGGCTCTAGGCACCGTACAATCACACATCAAATTATTAAAACACAATAATAAAATATAAACATTCCAATAAATATTTCAACTCCAAACACTAGAATGAGGGTCTAAAGATGCCATAATACAGATATCTCAAGACATTGTCTAAAGGACTGTGTCTGGGAATGCCCAGCTGAATAAAAAGGTCTTGAGGCGGGCTTTGAATGCCTCAACTAAAGAAGCCTCCCTCACTGATGGAGGAAGCAAATTCCACAGGATGGGGCCAGTGAAACTGAATGCTCTGTGGCTGGCAGTTTTTAACCTCGTCCTGGGAATCGCAAGGAGGCCCCTAGAGGAGGATGAGAGGGAGCGGACTGGGGCAGCAGGTGTTAGAAGGTCTGACATGTACCCAGGGCCTAGTCCATGTAGGGCCTTAAAGGTGAGCAAGCCCACCTTAAAGAGAACCCTCCACTGAACAAGCAGCCAGTGCAATTCACACAGCACTGGTGTGACGTGTCACACTGGTACATGCTTTCATCACTTCCAGGTTGGACTATTGCAATGCCCTGTACCTAGGGTTATCTGGAGGCAACCTCCACAGGCTGCAGCTGCTGCAGAAGGCAGCAGCAAGATTATTGATGGGGGTGAAAAGATGTGAGCATATCACCCCAGTGCTCCGTGAACTGCACTGGCTGCCGGTTCAGTAGAGGGTTGTCTTCAAGATAGGGCTTTTGACCTATAAGACCCTGCCCGGAAGGGGCCCGAGCTATCTGCAAGAGCTCCTTGTGCCTTACTGTCTGGCACGGGCTCTCTGTTCTGCCAGGGATGGCTTTCTTAGGGGTTCCCAGGGTTAGGCTGCGGCATTCAGGTGACAGAGAATTCATGGTGGCTGCGCCTACTCTGTGGAACTCCTTACCTGGCCATCTGAGGGAGGCCCCCTAGGTAGAAGCCTTTAAGAAGGGCCTCAAATCCTATTTATTTTTAGAAGCTTTTAATTGACTGTTATGCTAAAAAGTCCAGCTGTATTTTCTTGTTGTTTTAAACTTGTGTCTTTTGCATTTTTAAATGTTTTGTACTGCATTTTGTGCAGCACACGGAGTCCTATTGGAGATGGGTGCTACATAAATAAAATATTGATTGATTGATATTTCAGCTGTCCTGTCAACAGCCTGGCAGCTGCATTCTGCACTAGCTGCAATCAACGGAGGGTACCTCCAGAGATCCTGAGGTAGAGCGCATTACAGTAGTCAATCCTAGATGTCATGAATGCATGTACCAAGGTAGGGGGGTCCGGGGCGGAACCAGGTGTTTGATCCTAGCAATATTCCTAAGGTAGAAAAAGCAGGACCAGACAATGGATGACACCTGAAATTCAAAAGTCAATCCACTGTCGAGGAAAACACCAAGATTGCGCACCCTGGAGGAGGCCTTCAATGACACAGATCCCAGAACCAATCCAGTCTCTGTGCCAGAGGCCATCCTATCATGCCTCCTGTTCGACTCCACCACC
The DNA here is from genome assembly GCA_016271365.2 of Neoceratodus forsteri. Lineage (NCBI taxonomy): Eukaryota > Metazoa > Chordata > Ceratodontiformes > Ceratodontidae > Neoceratodus > Neoceratodus forsteri. Next base: position 1,164,238,383 of record CM057454.1, read on the forward strand.
AGTACCTCCTTCTTATTGGAGTTCAGTCACAACCAGCTAGAGGCTTTCCAGTCATTAATCTTGGCCAGGCAGTTGTTCAGTACATATGCCGCATCGGATGTCCCAGGGGCAAAGGAAAGATACAGCTGGGTATCATCAGCATAGCAATGAAACTCCAAACTGTATTTCCTAATGATCCCACCAAGGGGCAGCATATAAATGGCAAACAACATTGGTGACAAGACCAAAAGGAGATTGCAGAGACTAGTAAACCCTTTCTGTTTCTTGAGTCAGTTCTCCTACATCCTTTCTCTCAGGCCCCACTTTGCCAGGTCTGATTGTCCTTCAGCACCAGAAAGTGCTCTTTAGACAGTCCAATGGTTGGTCCATGGATGGCCTCTCACTGCAATTGATGGCCAGTTTCCACCATGTAGGAAATTATATACTCCCCCCAAATATCTGGGAAGCCGAGTTCCTGGCAATGAAGGGGGCAACCAATGGTCCAGTGTGAGCTGGAAATTCAAATGGGCTGCCACTGGTTTGTGCAATTCTCTGGGGGTAGGAAACTGACAGGGATGCTGCTGGAAGGGAAAAAAAAAAGTTTGACCACAGGAAGCAGTTTACTGTGTGTGTGTGCGCGTTGCCAGCGATAACGTGTGTCGCATGCGGCGTGCATACTACTGGGGCCACTTAATTTTCAATTCCCTTCCCTGACACCATACTGCTTGCCATGGGTCTTCGAGGGGCACCTTACTGAGCATCAAACTGGGGATACTGGGCTGTCTGCACCTGGGTTTGGTCACTAGTGCTGGGGACTGGACTTTGCTGGTGACATGTGCTAATCACAGTGGACAGAGAGCCCAAAATAAAAGTTATAATGCCACACTATCACCTGGAACTCTGAAAATATATTAAAAGTTCCCCAGCTCTGCACTGGAATCTAATGATACATTTTTACAAAAATCTGTGGTAATGCAACATTTAGGGTTCAGGCTAAAGCAAAACAATAGGGAAATGTGATTTTAGGGTATCCAACTCTAAAACCTTACCCTCACCCCATAAAACAAATCAGGGTGCACTCTTCCTTGGGGTTGTCAACCTTAAAGCTCATCCCCATCAGGTATGCTTCTGGAGTATACAGAATGGAATGAGCTTTAGGGTTGACAATCTCAAGGAACACTGTGCCTTGATTTGTTTTATGGGTGGTGGTGGTGGGGTTTTAGGGTTGGAAGCCCAAAAAACACATTTAACATTTTTTTTTCACTTTAGCCTGAACCCTAAATGTTGCATTAACAAAGTTTTTTTTTGCTAATTATTTCCCTACTTTTCAGATAGTATAATTCAAAATGAAATAACCAGAAATGTTCTGAATGTTTATTATTTATGTTTTTGTAATACAACATTGGCACATAAATTTGAAATTATTTGTTTTTATTATTGTTTTAATTGTTTTAAATTATTTTAGAAATTAAACCCTCTGAAAAGCCCCATTAGGGAAAAACAGGGCATATGTAAAATAAAGCACTGAATAGTGGAATATTCTGTGGTGGACATTGTTTATTCTTTTCATAAAAATACAAGGTTAAGTTCCACCCTCTCCACTTCCATTGGACTAGTTTGGCTGAAAGGTAAGAGTTTCCTAGGATCCAAGTACGCATTAAGCCATGACAAAGGAGAGTTGGACGGGTAAATTAATGCCTGGTTGGGAGGGGCTATGTGGCCTTGTGCATCCAACCACCCAACCAGGCATTAATTCTCCAGCAGAACCCTCTGTTGGAGTGGCTTAATGCACTCGCAACATGGTAAGCGCTGTTAAAAGAATTGTGCAGTACAAAAGAGATATACTCAGTAAAGAAAGAAACTGGTTTAGTGTTAAACTGTTTTTCATTATCTGAATTTGAAATATTCAGTAGAAGACAATGTTCATATTTACTAAAACTGTGGGTGCCATCTGTATATCAGTGGCTGAAATATGAAACATTATAGTGTATTTTAACAGTAGTCTTTTAATATTAATGGAACTGTTGCAAAAGTTTGACAAACATTAGTAGAATGCTGACTGTCCCACTCGTAAAATGTTGTTGAAACTATGCAGGAAATACATGATGGGATTATTTGCATACACAGTAGTTTCACTGTTCCATGCTGTGAATGCGTTTTTAAACAACAATTTGTAGGCTAGATATATATAGAATAATGCATGGAGAAGTATGGTTTACGGAGATTTTATGCACCCCTGAGGTATGCGATGCCCCATAAACCCAGAGGGTGAACCCCCAGGGGTTTAAATGGGCATCATGCACCGAGGGGGTGCATAAGATCCTCAGAGAACCACACTTCTCCATGTTTAATTTTTTATATTTACTAGTTTTTGGTGTTTTTTGATTTAAATTGTCTTATTCGTCACTTTGCTAGGATAACTGTCACCGCCGACAAGCTTGTCTCACACAGAGTGACCAATTGTGTAGCGCTTGTGAACGTTCAGTGCGAGGAAAGCTTGTTCAGTGTTTTTTCTGGTGATGCTGCATTACTGTTCTGCCCACGGTTTACCAAGCTCCATGAACCACATATGTGCTGTTGGGCGCTCGCTGGTAGTGGTTTATAACCACTAACCAGTAAATATAGAACTATAATTTCAAAAATGATGTTTTCATATACATGGATATTGAGTAACTGTCAAAAGAGAGAAAATACTTCAGATTCTTGTAAATTCAGGTATGCTGCTGAACACTAACACTGGGAGCAGGGGAAACATTTATAACTAACTGCAATATCTATACCATGGAGACACTGCTGGGGGGCCGGGCAAGCAACTATAATATGTAAATGATGTAAACGGTGCAATATTCTAAATATGTATACAATGCAAACATTTTAAATGTTAAAATATGCCACTGATATGTAATGGCGGGAACAGAGCAAACATTTTTAAAAAATGTAATATACATATGATGCAAACATTTTACACGTTACTAGAAGGAATATTTTTTAGGTGTCTCTTTCTCACTGGGAGAATATTAATTAAAGTGAATGGGTGAAATTGAACGAGCTGCCACTAATGAAACATGCATATTCAATGGACTGTAGCTTGGGAATCTGTGATGTGGTATCGGGGATATTTTCATTATTTTGTTCTGATTTCTCAGAGACACATTTTTTTTTTGTTTCCTGACTCCTGACATGGTGTAGTTGTAGAAAAGGGACTACTTGATCCTGGTAATTCACTACTGGTGTTCTGCATTGGTTCTGTGCTGGTGTTCTGTATCGGTTGTGTACTGGTGTTCTGTATCGGTTCTGTGCTGGTGTTCCATATTGGTTGTGTGCTGGTGTTCTGTATCGGTTCTGTGCTGGTGTTCCGAATCGGTTGTGTGCTGGTGTTCTGTATCGGTTCTGTGCTGGTGTTCCGTATCGGTTGTGTGCTGGTGTACTATAATTAACGGGTTCCGTTTTTTCCTATTGAAAAAAGCGTGTGTTAAATATCGTAACACCTGAGTAGGTGTTACGGCATTCACGCGCCTTTTTCAATTGGAAAATGCTTGAGACGCAATGCAGCTCGAGACTGTCACAAACGGTGTCCCTCGTGAATTCAGTCAGCCAAACACTCACCTCCTGAGCTGCTGTGAAACCACAAGATATTTTCTGTCTTCCCTACTACCTCAATAAAATTAAAAGCTTTTCTGTAACTTTTTTGTCGTTTCCCTCCCTCTGCAGGTTACTAGACTCGACTCCACTGCTAAGCAACACCTATGGCATGCCAGCAACCTAAAAAGCAACCCGGGAGATTGAATCGACTTTTTTTTTTCTCTTTGCCGTTAAAGTTACTTACATTCCCACTGTAACACTCTTACAAACTCCACATTTTACCAAATGAAGAAAATCCACGAGACAAGGCAAAACTCTGTGTTTCATTAATTTTCATACCTCTCAATGGAAAAACGGAACCCCTTCAATTATATAAAATAAAATATGGGGTGCAGTGTGTTTTACTCGAATTTAACACACACCCTCGTTGTTGGAGGCTAGCATAAACCCCTCGGGCTTCGCCCCTCGGGAGTTTATGTGCCATCAACAACTTAGTAGTAAATTCTCGTAACACTCTGCACCCCATACTTTCTCCTATATGTATCGGTTCTGTGCTGGTGTTCTGTATCGGTTGTGTATGGGTGTTCTGTATCGGTTCTGTGCTGGTGTTCTGTATAGGTTGTGTACGGGTGTTCTGTATCAGTTCTGTGCTGGTGTTCTGTATCGGTTGTGTACTGGTGTTCTGTATCAGTTCTGTGCTGGTGTTCTGTATCAGTTGTGTACTGGTGTTCTGTATCAGTTGTGTACTGGTGTTCTGTATCAGTTGTGTGCTGCTATGCCCTTTGCATAGTATAGATGATCACTTTTTTTCTGCTACTTTGGGCAGGAGACTAGTTGTTCCTAAGTCTGGTCTAGCCTTGATGGCCCATGACTGACATCTCTATTGATTCAAGACCAGCCTCAGATAACGTGTAGTACAATACTTCTAAGTGAATGATTATATATCTCATACTGAGTTCAGCATCATTAGAAATTTTGCAGTATTTTTAATGGATGTAAATAAAATGCTGTGAGATTTATGAACATACGAATGTGCCAGCAGAAACAGCCCACCCAGTCTAACTAAGTCAGCTCGAGTGTGCAGCTAGCACCCCTAGTTTGCAGCTTCCCAACCCCCTCCCTTTTGTCATCCCATTGCCACCCCTCACCTCCCCACCCTCACTCTCCCATGTTCCCTGCCCCATACCCTTTTGAAGCTGTTCACAGATTTGCATGATACCACCCATTCTGGTAGGGCATTCTATTTTGCTACCACCCTCTCTGCGAAATAGTGTCTCCTCAGTTCCTTCCTAAATCTTCCCCCCTCTATTTTTAGCCCATGCCCCCTGGTGTCCCTCCCCTCCTTAACTTAAAGACCCCATCTGCCCACCCCATCCTGATTCCCCTCAGATACTTGAATGTCTCTATCATGTCCCTCTGTCCCTTCTGTCCTCCAGGGTGTACATATTCAGGTCTCCCAGCCTGCTGTCATAGTCTCTCCCCTTCATTCCACATTTCATCTTTATTGCTCTCCTCTGCACCCCCTCCAGTAGTCTGATATCACGCTTTAGGCATGGCCTCCAAAACTGCACACAATACTCTAAGTGTGGCCTTACCAGCGATCTGTAGAGGGGGCAAGATCATCTCTCTTTGCCTGGATGAAAACCCCCTTGCTATGCACCCCAGCATTTTGTTCACTTTTGCAGCCACTCTCCTGCACTGGGAAGTGTTGTTCATGGTCCCTGTTATCATTACCCCAAGATTCTTCTTCTCCTCAGTGATCCCCAGCTTAACCCCCTCCCAAGTCAGTATTCTCTCCTTGGGTTCTTCACCCCAAAGTGCATAACCTTACACTTCTTTGCATTGAACCCCAGCTGCCACCTCTCTGACCACTCCTCTAGCTTGCTTAGGTCCCCCCTGCAGCTGCTTCCATCCCTCCTCTCTATCCACCACAGCTCCAATTTTGGTGTCATCGGTGAACAGACTTATCTTGCTCACCACCCCATGTGCAATGTCTGATTTGAAGAGCCCAAACAATTCTGGCCCCAACACAGAGTCCCACGGCACCCCACTCATCACTGGCCTTGGAGTTGAGAGCTCACCTCTCATCACTACCCATTGCAGCCTCCCACTCAGCCTGCTTGTAATCCAGTTAATCATTGTTGCCCCTACCTCTACACCAGTTAACTTCCCCTCAAGCCACCAATGAGGCACAGAATCGAAAGCCTTGCTGAAGTCCAAGTAAAGAACATCCACCGCATGACCCTTATCCAGCTCACCTGTCACCCAGTCATAATATTATATCAGGTTGGTTTGACAAGACTTCCCTGAAATGAACCCATGCTGCCTCATATCATGGAGACTATTGTCCTCCAGGTATGACACCAGTCTTTCCTTTAGTGTTGTTTCCATGAGTTTGCACACTATGGAGGTGAGACTTACCAGGTGATAATTACCTGGTTCATCCCTTGGTCCGCTCTTGTGTAATGGTACTACATGTGTCATCCTCCAGTCCAGTGGCACACATCCCTACTCCAGTGAGGTGCTGTACAGATCCACCAGCAGCTCTGCCAACACCTCCACCATTTTCCTCAGCTCCCTGGGGTGGATACCATCTGGTCCTGGTGTCTTGTTTACCTTCAGTGCTCTTGGTCCCTCTAGGACTCTATTTGCCTCAATTCTTCCATCTGTTGCCTCCTCTTCCCTGTCCCCACCCTCCCAGCCCATGATGGTAGCGGTCCCCCTTTTCTTCCATGAACACTGAGCAAAAGTATTCATTCAGTGCTTCTGCCTGCTCCTCCCCTTTTCACGTCCAATCCCACCCCTTTTATCCTCACTATTGTCTCCTTGACCACTTTTCTCCTGATGTATCTAAAAGTCCCCATTAATTACCTGCACTAATCTCAGCTCCCTCTGGGCCTTGGCTTCTCTCACTTTTCTGGTCACCTCCTGGACCATCTTGCATACTCTTCCCTGTTCACTTCCTTCCCCCTCCTCCTATACCTCTGGTGCCCCTCTCATTTTGCTCTCACCACCTTCACTACCTCGCTGTTCAACCAGCATGGTTTTCTTGCTTTGCTCCTCTTACTCTGTCTCTTGGTGCAGGATTCTGTTGCCTCAGTAATCCCTCATTTAATAATATCCCATTTCTGCTCTGCATCCATCTCCTGCCTTATGCCCTCTAGTCTCCCTTTTAGTACTTCCTGCATCCTTCCAAAGTCTTCCCCCCTGAAGTTTACCACCTGAGTAACTGATTTCTCTGGCTCCCCACACATCGTGATATTAAATCACACTGTTTGGTGATCGCTGTCGGCTAGTGGGTCCTCCACCTTTATTTCCCTTACTGCCTTCCCATTCAACAACACCAGATCTAAAGTGTTCTTTAACCTAGTAGGTACACTAACCAACTGTGTCAGGAGACCTTCCTAGATCGTGTCCAGGAGCACTTGCTCCCTAGCAGTGGAGGTGACCGGAATGCTCCAGTCAATCCCTGGCAAGTTGAAATCCCCCATAATGACCACTTTCCCTTTTCTACATACCTTTCTGATTTGTCCTGCTAATTCCGTCAAGCTCCTCAGACTGGGACGTTGATCTGTATACTACCCTAAACCTGGGTTTCCTACCCCTTGAGTCTAGGAGCTGCAGCCAGATTGAATCTGTTCTCCTTTCTTCCCCCTTGTCCCTTGTGCATTTGATTCCATCCCTCATATAGACTGCCATCTCACCGTCCCTCCCTTCCTTACAGTCCTTCCTGTATACTTTGCATCCTGGGATTGCCAGATCCCAGTCCTGGTGCTCAGTTGCCCATGTTTCTTTGACAGCTGCATTATCCACCCTCCATACTGTTAAGAGTGCCTGTAGCTCAGCTGATTTGTTGCCTAAGCTTCTTGTATTCAGTGAGACCACCCTCCATCCTGCCCTCTTCCCTTCATTGGCCTCACCACACAATTCACAGTGCGCTCACACAAGAAGTTCAAAGAAGATGGTGAATTCCAAAAAGTGTAGAAAATACTGCTTTTAGTCGGCAAATTCAGTTCCAGCATATAAGTATACAGAGTGTCGGACTACAAACTCAGTGCTACTGTAGTCCTACACTCTGTATACTTGTATGCATGCACGCACTGTGAATTGTGTGGTGTGTTTATGTGGAGGTTTAGCCACCTCCAACACAGTGCAGCCAGGTCAGATTTGCAGCATCGCAGTGGCATGCTGAAGGGGAGTTTCTTTCCCCCCTTCATTGGCCTCCATTTCCTTCCTTCTACTCCCTCCTTTTTTGGCCACCCCAAGTGCTTCCCTACTAGCCTGGGGGTAGGGCATTGAGATATGCATTCTTTGAAAAGGGACTCTGGGCAGTTTGCACTGCCTGGCTGACAATATAGAACACCTCTGAGTACTTCTTCATTACCTTCTATGATTGATTTGTGGTTTTTGCTTGTTTCATTGAATACTTCTGCAATACATTCTCTCCAAATTTGCCTTTCTTTATAGAAAGCAGTCATGAGTTAATTTCCTCAATCCCTGTCTACCTTGTCAAGCCAGACCAAGCTGCATCTCAAACCATTGCCTGTGTACAAGCCTGCATGCAGACTCTGGGTTCAATTTTTTTTCCCCAATGGTTTAACCAGGAGTGGCACACTAAGCTGAAAGCATGTTTGCAGTGCGACCTGGGAGCACAGGGAAGTTAAGTGACTTGCACAGGGTCACAGAGTATATGCAAGTGGCGACAGTGTGATTCAAACTCAGGTCTCCAGATTTGTAGCTCAGAGCCTTGAATCACTGTGCTATACTGCCTCCCAATTTTGGTAAGTACGAATACAGTGTAGGTTGACCTGTTAAATACGAGGGTGGTGTGTAGCAATGTCTTATCCTGCCCTCCTGCACTCTTTCAAGACAGAGACAAATAAATACATTATTTGCCACTTAAAACTGTGGGTCTAAAGCAATATTACATTTTCTATTCTCTTCCATGGTATTTATATAGCAACTGAGGCCAGCAGGGAGACCGATGAAGGAATGAATGCTGTATTGTTTTCCCTCTTCAATCCACACTGAGCCATAACATTTTCTGAATGTGCTTGCTAGTCCAGTTATGTTTACAGCACTTAAATTGATTGATATATTGTCTGCTGACAGCCAATCATGATGTTACTTTCCCTCCGTATTCTTTATCTAGCATCCTGCGATCCTCTTCATGCTGCAAAAAGAAAAGGTACTCACAAGATTATCCATTTCACTACTGCTGTACATTGCAGACAGAAAACAGAATCAATGTCAGTAGCCAGAATACCATGGGGTGAGTGGGTGGGAAAGTTCAGTTTAGTTTATTTGTTCGGTAATTGCCATTACAAAGTATAGAAGTATAAAATACAAACACAATCCAGACATTTCGTCATCCACATATAAATACATATTAAAATACAGTTTTCCATAAATATGCATATTAAAATAATCTTAAGAGAGTTCTATATATTCTTTAAACATAAACATCAATCCTTTAAAAATGTTCATTATAATACCATCTTATTGAACTATAAATCCTTGTATACATTTTTTCCTTATTTTCTTAATTTATTTCAACTATAAAGCCAACTTATTTATAATCTCAAGATTCTCTGAATTGAATAGCAGATCTGAAATGTATATTGTTGGAATATAAAGTGTTCTGCTAAATGTCCCCAGTCATCTTTTGTGTACCTGCTCATACCATGGGCGTCTCAGGACCATATGGTTTAAATCCTCCTGTTCTTGTAATGGGCAGTAACAATTTGTTGTCAGACTTTGTTCTTTATTGTATCCTACTTCTATAATATTAAAAATAGAAACATAGAATTTGACATCAGATAAGGACCATTTTGCCAACCTAGTCTGCCCATTTCCCTACCTGATGGATAAGCTGCATATAGTAGTTTACCAACAGCCTACTTCCTCCTACCTCCCACTAGAATTGCCTTATGTCTGTCCCATGCATTCTTGAATTCCCCCACTGTTCCTGACTCCATGACCTCCTCAGGAAAGCTGTTTCATGCATCCATAACCCTCACCATGAAAAAATACTTCCTAACATTACCTCTGAGCCATCCCCCCTCGGTCTTCAAATTGTGCCCCCCTGTCCTTGTACATCTCTTTTTCTGAAAGATGCTTCCCTCTTGGACTTTGTTGATTCCCTTGAGGCACTTGAAAGTTTCTATCATGACCCCCTCTCCCTTCTTTCCTTGAGGGCATACATATTAAATTATTTTAGACTCTCTTTGTATGTCTTCTGGTGCAGATCCTGCACCATTTTGGTTGCCCTCCTCTGGACAGCCTCCACTCTATGTCTTTGCAGAGACGGGGTCTCCAGAATGGCATGCAGTACTTCAGATGGGGTCTCACCAACTGTCTGTACAGAGGAATAACAATTTCCTGTTTTCTACTGGTGATGCCTCTCCCTATGCATCCCATTATCCCCCAGCCCTCCTTACTGCCTTCTCACATTGCTTGCCCACCTTTAGGTCATCTGATATCATTACTTCCAGGTCCCTTTCCATTCCCCTTAGTGGGGAAAGTTTCAAATCTATATTGTGTTATCTCTCTATGTTCAGGATTATGCACTATCTCCAAATATGGATTTATGGAATGTGTTTTGTGTTGCTATTTAACTATGTAGATATTTTTAAGGTTGTCATGGCTCTTAAGTCAGATTCTCTTGACTTATCAATTATTGTTTTAGTTATGTACTTTGTATAGGCCAGATTCAAATGTATTTTTGTTTTACCCATACCCACACCCACAGATAGCTTAGCTCATTTTCTTCCAATAATGTATGGATTGTATTTAACCAAACTCCAACCTTTTTTTATATTTAATTAAGTGTGCTTTTTCTCTTAAACATTTGCCTAATATAACCTTATGCTTAACTATTGTTAGTTTACCACAATAATTATTAGTCTACTTTGTACCATGTACTGAAAACTTGGTTGTCCAAGTTGAGATCTAATTAATGTACTAGGGGCACTATTCAGAAATTGTTAACATACATTCATTTTATGTAGTGTAATATCTATTTTAGCAGTACTTTCTAACACCCAGATTTCTGCAGCATAGATTGGTTTATTATTTTTGCATTTATTGCTTTTATCATGGGTGCTATCGTAATGCCCCCATATAGATGGTTAAATCCTTTTAGAACTTTTATGGAATTATCTTACTTGTTACTACATATCTGAATATGTTTATTCCATTTTTGATAATTAGAACAAGGTACTCCCGGGTATGAAAATTCTGTTATGTAATCCAGATTTACATTCAATACATTTAGCTTCCTATATTTTTTTCTATCACCAAAGATTATTACCGTTGTAATCCTTGTGTTAGACTTTAGATTATGCTGCAAACATTAGGTTTACATTTTATTTAATGCCTTTTGTAGGTCTAGCCTACTTGTAGATAGTATCGCTAGGTCGCCTGCAAAGGCTAGCATTGGTAGCTACCTTTTTCTGATCCTTGGAGGGTGAAATCCTGGTTTATCAAGTGTTAGAATGATGTCATTTATTTATATATATATATATATATATATATATATATATATATTTATGTTAAACAGAGTTGGGACTAGAATGCAGCCCTTTTTTTCATTAAAAATCTTTATTAAATTAAATAAGAATAATCCATATATAGAAGCATACAAGAAATAATCATCAACAAAACTAATAGATACATCTCTCTAGTCTGTACAGAAAACTAATATTTCAAGCATTACCTTGAATAACACAGGAAATACAAGGTTGAGTATAGAATCAATCGAAATTCACCAGTTACTCTAAGTCTTTATAAAATCAAAAAATGGTCTCCAAATTTCATTAAATTTGTCTATCTTATTTTGAATAATATAACTAATATGCTCATTACTGGCAATATTTCCTAAGGAATCTAATAGACCCTTCAAACCAGGAATTCTCTGAGTCTTCCATTGTTGAAGTAACAATCTTTTAAAAGATAGGGCCACATTAAATAACCAGAGTTGTTTTAATCTGGACAAGTGTTTTAACTTAGTATTGCCCCCCAAGATATAAACAAGAGGGGAAAATGGTATATTTGATTTCAGTATCTTTTGACAAAATTAATGAATCTCCCTCCATTTTTGCAACACCTTAGGACAAAACCAAAACATATGACCCAGCGATGCCTGATACGTTCCACATTTCCAACATCTCACTTGTTTCAATTGAAAAATTTTATTCAGTCTTTGAGAGGAATAATGATATCTATGAAGTATCTTGAATTGGGTTAGCCTTTCATTAATGCCTCTACTGCATTTATAAGCATTTTCCCACAAATCTTTCCAACAATGATCCAACATAGTTTCTTTTAGATCTATTTCCCAAGCCTCCTTGGCTGAAAAGGAGATATTGCTGTCAGGATCAGATAACATTTTATATAATCAGCTTGATCCCCTCCTCATAACCACCAGCTTCAAAATTCGTGGTCAGTTAGAGTCTTTTAGAAAAAGAGAGAATTGGTTTTGGTTGTTTCTTTATTAATTACCTCTCTTAACTGCACATATAACCAGAAATGAAGCCTGGATATGTGGAACCTCTCTTTTATGTCTTTAAGGAAGTAAAAATACCTGTGTCTGGATCTAATAAATCTCCCACCTGGGTTATCCCTGTTCCCTTCCATTCCAAGTTCTTAAATTGAGTTCTATTAAAGGAAATATTTGAATTTTCCCAAATCAGTGCCTATTCCAATGGGAGATTACCCAACTAAAATGTCTCCTCTATTGATATAAATAACCCTTTGGTAACTGTTAGAGTGGGGTGAGTTCTAAGTTGGATAGGAATAGGTCTAAATGAGAGGTCTGACAATTTATTAGTTTGAACTATTTCTCTTTCAGTTAAAAGCCAGAGTGGCATATTTTCAATGGTATCTTTGCATAACCAAAGTGCTGATTTTTTAAATAAAAAAGCCCAATGGTATCTTTGCCACCAGGGGTAGTTAAACCCACCTACTTGCCATGGTGCTCTTAATTTAAATATACTCAATCTGTGAGGTTTATTGTCCCAAATGAATTTAGAGATGATTTGATCTAATGCCTTAAACCATTCTGGCTCTAGCTTTATTTGTAAATTATTGAAGACATGAAATATTCTTGGTGCCAGTATTATTTTAATCGCGTTGCTCTTTCCCCATAAGGAGAGAGATAACTTAGACCATTTCTCAATGTCTAATTGTATGCTCTCTATCAGTTTGGACATATTAACTTGAATTATCTATGAAATTGAATTAAAAATCTGCATTCCCAGATAACTAATTCCTTTGTCACTCCAAGAGGTAGCAAATTGGCTATCTGTAGTTAATTTCTCTTGATTAAATGACTCAAGAAAAATTCCTTCCGACTTACCCCAGTTCACAAATAGATCTGACAAATGTATCTAACAGAGAATCTAAAGTCTGTAGAGACTCTTTTGGATTAGAGAGAGTGACTAATAAATCATCTGCAAAGTCAACTGGTTTATTGATTATCTTCCCAGTTTTAATCCCTTGAATTTGTGTTGTAAGATTTATATGTCTCAAAAGGGGGCTCAAATGCTAAAATAAAAAGAAATGGGGCTAATGGACATCCTTGACGAGTACCCCTAAATAACTGAAACGGTTTGGAGATGAATCCATTAGAGATAATGGAAGCTTTTGGAGTAGAATATATAGTTGAAATCCAGTTTTTGAAAGTGGGACCAAAATAAAAATATTCTAATACTGTTTATAAATATGACCAATCAAGGGAATCAAAGGCCTTCCCAACATCTAAGGAAAGGGCTATAGAGGGAGAAGAAGAATGTTTAGCTGACTAAATTACTGAAAAGAGCCTTCTAAGATTATCTGGCCTGGCGCCCACTAACAAACCCTACTTGCTCTTTGCTTATTAATGATTGTATAACATCTTTCAGTCTGTTTGCTAATGCTTTAGTCAGACTCTTATAATCAAAGTTTAAAAGGGACATAAGACGATAGTTTGCTGATTCTAAAGGATCTTTATCTTTTTTTGCAAGTAAACAAACGCATCATTCATAGTGCCTGACATCTTTTTCTGATCTAGGCATTCTGAAAATGTTTTTGCTAAATAACCTATAATGATTGGATTACTATTTTTATAAAATTCATTGGAAAATCCATCTAGACCTGGAGTTTTCTGTAGACTAGCCATTTGAATAATCTTTGAAATTTCTTGTTTGGAAATTGGTTTGTCTAATATTTCCTTTTCCACTTCTGACAAACTGGGAAGATTAGCCCTTTCTAAAAATGTGTTACAAGTTTAATGTTGTATCTGGGATAAAAGGCTTATATAGTTTCTCATAATCTTGAAAACATGCATTTATTTCTTTAATATTATGAGTAATATTATTGTTGTCCATCCCCATCTTAGGTATCATATTTTGACTGTCGTTTTTTTAAACGATAAGCTAAAAGTTTCCCTTGTTTCTCCCCAGATTCTCAATATTGTTGTTTAGTATGAAACAAAGCATACTCTGCTCTACTAAAGTATAATTTATTAACCTCATATTTTAGTTGAATCAATTGATATGAGTTCCTGGTTTTTAATTGGATCTTGTTTTAATTGGACCTTATCTTCTTTCTGTTCGATGAGGTTTTCTTTTCTCTCCAAATCTTCTCATCTTTTTTTCTTTCTACTGAAAGCATATCTAATGATACCTCCTCTAATAACAACCAAGGAAGGGGCTGGAGTAGAACAGTGAAGCAGTCTAGGGAGGTCAAATCATGGAAAGCCATGTGTGCAAATGCCAGGAGCCTTAGCAACAAGATGGAAGATCTGGAGGCTGTCATGGTACAGTCAGACCTGGACATTGTGGCCATCACTGAAACCTGGTGTAATGATAACCATGACTGGGAGATGGCCATACCTGGCTACAACATATTCAGAAGAGACAGAGCAGGCAGGAAGGGAGGAGGGTGGCACTGTATGTGAAAAATGACATAAGGGCCACACAGATCCAGGAGGAACAAAATGGGGAGAGATACTGTGGGTTAAGCTGGAAAGGAAAATGGGGCCAGCCATCCGCACAGGTGTGGTCTATAGACCACCAGCCCAGGAGGAAGAAACAGATAGGGAGCTGATGCTAGCCATCAAGGATGGCAGACAAGGATGAGGTAGTACTGGTTGGAGACTTCAATATACCAGGCGTGGACTGGAGCATCCAGCAGCAGCATCAACTAGGAGCAGATTTATCTTGGACTCCCTTCAGGGTGCCTTCCTCAAGCAACTGGTCATGGAACCAACTCGGCAGAAGGCAATACTGGACTGTGCTCTGACAAACAGGGACAGTGTGATGGGGTAACAGTGGGGAGCACCTGGGTAACAGTGACCACCAGTCATTGTGGTTTGAAATCACAGAAAGAGCAGAACCAAACCACACAAAAACACGTATCTTGGATTTTAGGGGCAGACTTTGGAAAAGGGGAGATGCTTGAAAGAGGCATTAAGGAATGGTACAGGAATCAGGGATTGAGGAACAGTGGGCAGTATTTAAAATGGGATTATAAGAACAACAGAATTATACATTAAGCAGGTTAGAAGAGGAAAAGAAAGAGGAGACCATTATGGTTTTCAAAGAGGTAGCAAAGAAAGTGAAAGCCAAAAGATTGCATTCAGGCAATACAAAAGACACAGGCAGAAGGGGATAGGAGAAGTACCAGGAGAAACAAAGGGAGGCAGGAAGTCAGTAAGGGAAGCCAAAGCTCAGACAGAAGAACACATTGCAAAATCAGTGGTTAAAGGGGACAAAACCTTACAGGTACATAAGTGAAAAAAGAAGGACAAAGGGAGGATAGTGAGACTGAAGGGGAGGATGGGAGCAGCGTGGAGGATGACAACAGTAAAGCTGACATATTGAACAGGTATTTCTGCTCAGTCTTTACTAAGGAAGAGGAGTAATGGGTCTGAAGGGAGTACAAGGGGTGAGAATGGTGCAGAAATGGACACAAGTCCTTTACACGAGAAAGGGTCCTGAAGGAACTGGAAGTAATAAGAGCTGATAAAGCAATGGGGCCAGATGGGTGCACCCCAGGGTCCTTAAGAACTAAGAGAGGTGGTGGCTGAACCACTGGCTATCCTGTTCAGCCAATCACTGGAAACAGGGAGGTACCCAAAGACTGGAGGACAGCAGATGTAGTCCCTTATACAAAAGTGGGAACAAAGAGGAAGCAGTGAACTACAGACCAGTCAGCCTCACCTCGGTAATGGGAAAGATCATGGAAGCACTACTGAAGGAGATTGGTGGAACATCTGGTTGTCAATGGACTACAGGACCCAAAGCAGCATGGTTTCACCAGGGGAGGTCATGTCAGACCAACCTCATTGAATTTTTGACTGGGTGACTAGGGAGGTGGATCAGGGGAGGGCAGTGGACATGGCCTATCTGGACTTCAGCAAGGCCTTTGACACTGTGCCACATAGAAGACTATTACACAAACTGGGGAATATGGGTGTGGGCAGGACAGTAGTGTGGTGGGTAGGTAACTGGCTGGGTGGCAGAACACAGAGGGTGGTGGTAAATGGCTGTCACTCCACAGAGGGAAGAGTGACCAGTGGGGTACCACAGGGATCAGTGCTGGGACCGGTCCTATTCAACATCTTCATCAGTGACATTGCACAGGATCTAGAAGGCAGAATTTCACTGTTCGCTGATGACACAAAGCTCTGTAACAGAGTAGACACACCAGAGGGTAGACAGAATGAGAAGGGACCTGCAGAAACTTGAAGAATGGTCAAGGGTTTGGCAGTTGAAATTCAATGCAAAGAAGTGCAAGATAATGCATATGGGGCACAAAAACCCTGGCACAATATATCAGTTGGGGGGTGAGGATATAGCATGCACCAAGCAGGAAAGGGATCTTGGGTTGTCATCTCTGATGACCTCAAGGTAGGAAACAGTGTGACAAGGCATCAGGTAAAGCAAATAGGATGCTGGGATGTATAGGCAGGGCATCACCAGCAGGAAAAGGAGGTCATAATTCCGCTATACAAGACACTAGTGAGGCCCCACCTGGAGTACAGTGTACAGTTCTGGAGACCATACCTACGTAAGGACATAGACAGGGTAAGAAGGTTCAGAGGAGGGCAACAAAGATTGTGCATGGGTTGCATCACAAGTCCTATGAAGACAGGTTGAAGGAACTGAACATGTACTCCCTGGAGGAGAGGAGGGAGAGAGGGGATATGATAGAGACATACAAGTATCTTACAGGGAGGAACAGGGTGCAGGAAAACACTATTTTTAAGCGAAAAAGATGTTTCAGGACTAGAGGGCATGGGATGAAGTTGGAGGAGGCGATTCAGAGGAAACATGAAAAGAATTTCTTCACAGAGCGGGTGGTGGACAAGTGGAACACCCTGCCAGAGGAAGTGGTGGGAGCTGAAACAATCACGGGATTTAAGAATGCATGGGATAGACATAAAGGAATTCTAGAGGTCAGGGGTAAGGGGAAATAGACTTCTAGGAAAACAAACTGAACTTACAAGCTCAAATGGGCAGACTAGGTGGGCCATAGGCCCTTATCTGCCGACACTGTCTATGTATCTATGTATCTATGTAATAAAGGCTTTATATGCATCCCATAAGGTGAAATATGAAGTCTCATTATTATCATTGATGTCAAAGTACATGTTTGTTTCTTTGGATAACCATTCTTTAAACTGTGGTTCTTATACTAAGGATGTATTAAAGTGCCACCTAAACTGCTTCTGTGGTGAGTCCTCCATTACACAAGTTATTTTAAGAAGACTGTGATCTGAAATAATGATGGAATCATAACAAGAATTTGTATCTAAATTACAAAGAGATAGGGTCATAACAATTTAATCTATTCTGCTGTAAACATTATGTCTTGCAGAAAAGAAAGAAAAATCCTCACCATTATAGTTAACCATCCTCCAAACATCCAGTGACCCCAGGTCTGATGTTAGTTCTTTTAAATAATTACGGGTTTTAATGTGTTTTAACTGGTTTTTGGAGGTAGATCTATCTAACAATGGATCCAAAACATGGTTGAAATCTCCCCCCCCAATATTAGTTCAAAGTCTTTAAATGGCAACAGAAAGGCTAATAATCAAGGCCACTGTTTTTCGGTTTTTACCGGAAAATCTGGTAAAATTCCGGAATTAGGGCTGCCTGAAGACCGGTAAAAGCAAAGATTTCATGGAATCTGGTATTTTATATCAGATCAGTAGATCTACAAAACTTGTGTTTTTCTTTTAATTCCTTCTTGTACTATTTTCAATTTGCTTTATTTAATGCTCTGTATATTAAGCCTTCTTTAATTCTGATTACTTAGGCACATACTAAAAGAATGATAGCAGAATCCCGGTAAAATCCAGAAATTAGAGTAACAATCACCGGTGTAATTCTGGAATCTGAAGTCTTGAAAACGGAATTTCATTATTTTAATCACCGTAAATCAGTGGCCTTGCTAATAATTCTTGAAAGAAAGGGCTTATTTTGCTGTTTGGAGCATAAATGTTAGAAAATGCCACGTTTCTGCCATGTAGAAATCCTGATAAAATTTGTATTCTGCCTTCAAGGTCTGTGACGTTCATTCTTAAGGAATGGAATTGTTTTTTAAGAATTAGAATAGCCAAACCCCTTTTTTAGTTGAATAAAAAGTATGCGCTACTTGACCCACCCATTCCCTCTGTAATTTATCTGCTTCTTCAGGCATAAGATGAGTTTCCTGTAAAAAGACTGTATCACTTTTTAATTTTTTTAGATAAGTTAGAACTTTTTTCCTCTTGATTGGAGAGCCAAGAACATTGACATTCCTAGTAACAATATTTAAAACAGACATCTTACTTAAGTCTTAGACTCTGACCTAATAATCAAATCTTAAAATAACTAGGCAAAAAAAAAAAAGGAGCCTCTAGCAGTTCAGAACACTTCAAATATGCATCCAAAGAACTATGAAGGTGTAAACTTGCTAGTATTATTGAAACAGTATTAACAATATTAAGTATTAACAGTATAAGTGAACTAAGAAAAGAAAAAAAAATGAATCCTCTGGAATGAGTCAAGAGAGAGTGTACCGGAAACTAACCACAAGGTACCTCAATTGGATCTGAACCAGACAAAGCCCAGTGTTCAAATGCCATAAAGTTCTGTGTATATAAATTATTAGAAAATGAAAACACAGAGTAATATTGCATTAAAAAAAATATTATTCTACCCCTGAGAGTCCATTTGAATGTAGAACCAGGTTAAAATCACATAATGCCCTCACTAAATTTACCATAGGATGAGGTTGGATTTAACACTGTCAAAACAGAGCCTAAAACCCAGTCCCTAAGTTTTATTTGAAATTACAAGATAAACGGAATTTGTTAACCAGGTTAACCTTATCCATATTAAAGACAACCCCAGTTTTTTTTTAAACTAAATCAATAATCAATAAAAAGGAAAAGAAATGGGAAAAATCTCTAGGCCCCACTATACGACCATACAAAATGTGTTATCCAATAGAGTCCACAATTGCCATCAGCATGAGTCCAAAAAGAATATCCACTCTCCTACTGTTTAGTAAATAGTCTATAAACCTCTCACCACAAGGAATGTTCTCCAATGTATATTCCTATCCCTTGAGAAAAGCACTCCAGGGATCAGAATCAGGTATTCTATTTGACAGAGATAATATAGCCCCTATTAGTACAGAGCTTCTATCTTGAGGCTTATCAGGACACATAATCGCTGACCACAGCTAATATGAGACTCTTAGAAAAAGGAAATATTCCTGAAAGAAAATTTTAGTCATAATTGAATAGTGGGGTCCATAGATCTTTCGAACAAATCTCCTTTCTCCCTCCCATAGAACGTCATCCAATAGGAATCAGTGAAGGTAAAATATGTTCTCGCCTGGTATCCTTATTATGAAAGGGAGCCCTCAAGCAGAAGGAATTCACAACTTAGAATTTCTTTTCCTTGCACTTCCTTAAATAGTCTAGGGGAAAAAAAAACAATAAGCAATGAAGAAAATACAAACATTGCACAATACGAGCTAGGAATCCTGGAAAACTGCAATAATGCTTTAAGCCACTAGATGTCACTAGAGCCACACAAATATCTACTACCCATAGTGTAGAAGAACAAATATTTGTCCACCCATTCATATTTCACATTTTGAATTCTGTGGATTTAATTTTTAATATTACAACACTATCATCACATAAGGCAATATTAAATTATTGTTTTGGTTTTGTTTTGTTTAGGGAGTTTCCTTCATAAAGCAAGCAGGAAAATGCTTCCTTAAGGCTGAAAGCATGTGACCATCCGAAGCCCCTCGCTTAATTTTGGGAAGGTATTTCCTCTCCATCTCAGAACAAACAAGGAAGAAAATTCCTAATCAAATTCCAAATCAGTCTTCTTGCAGGTAGGAAGCATTTTGAGTAGATAGTGGTTCCTCAAAGACATGTAAAATAGCCTGAGAATCAGACGTGATAGTAAGACGCTGTCCCTCTTCTGGAGCATAACCTGGCTCACTGCTTTTATTTTGTTGGTTTGTGTTTTTTGTAGCTTCTTCAATCAGTCTATATCTGTTTTTAGAAATAGGGATTGTTTTGCAATAGGATTTTGCAGACCAAGCCATGTATTTAGGAATCGGCTTAACACTGAGTGGCACAGAAGTTGAAACTTTAAAGGGAGGTTTTTGTCATTCAGCTATAGAGCTGCTGCTGCTTGGAGCCTGCTGGGTTGAAGTGTGTGCAGTATTGTCAGAAAACAGGAGTTCATGAGGTTGTTTTCCATTTGAGACTCGAGCTGATAAAACATTGGTTGTCTCTCTGACTCTGTAATACCTTCTGACTGGAACTGTCAGGCCACTGTTTTCTAATGAAAGACCAGGCTTCTTCCACAATAATGAAGAAATGTGTCTTGCCCCCATTTGAATCACTAAAATAGCAGGGTATTTCACAAAATATCTGACATTCAGTCTCTGCAGTGCAGCTCTAACGGGGCAAACATTTTCCTTTTTTCCACTACTTCTGTTGAGAAATCTTGAAAGATGTACACTCTCTCCCCATTCCAATTCAAAGATTTCCTCTCACTTGCTCACCTCAGGGGTCAGGATATTCAAAGCAGTTGCACATGGTGCAACTGAGTTGCACTGGTGCAAGTGCGGACTTGCACCAAGGAGTGATATTCAGCGGGAGCCACTGCGCAGCGCAAATCCCATTGCACCAATGCACAACTATAATGAATACAGGCACAAGAGCAGGGCACATGCCCATGAATATCTGGGGTAGTGTGATATTCAACCGTGGAACCATGGCGCAAGTGTGGAGCAAAACCGAGGTGCGCCGAGCAGACTTGAGCCTATAAATACAGGGTGCAAGCACACAGACTGCACTTGTGCCAGGAAAGAGGGGGAGAGAGAGAGAGAGAGAGAGACAGAACAAAGAAAGAAGAAAAGACAGATAGACAGGAAGACAGACTGAGAGAGACAGAGCGAGTGAGAGACAGACAGACAGAGGTAGCCATAGAGGGAGAGGGACAGAGGTGGCAGTGGAGAGGGAGACAGGGGCAAAGAGAGTGAGAGGGATAGGCAGGCACAGTGCCAGGCAGTGCACCAGGGTGGCACACAGCCCACAGCAGCCAACCGCCCAGGGGGATATAGGACATCAGGGGTGATGGATAGTGTGCCCTTCCTGATGGAGGCCCTAACGAGTGGTGTGAGGGAGCAGGAGGAACAGCGATGTGGTCGAGGAAGGGCCCATCGGCGGTATGCCCAGAACAGGTGGTACTGGGACCACACCACCTTTGAGAACTACTCTGACACGGAGATTGTTGGATGATACCACCTGAACAGAGCCAGTCTGAGGCAGCTCTGTGAGCTGTGCTGTGAGGAGATGCAGGCACCCACAAGACAGAGCCACACAATGTCTGTGGAGACCCAAGTGACAGCTGTCATGTGGCTGCTCACCACGGGCACCTTCCAGAGACCAACAAGGGACACCACAGGCATAACCCAGTCGGCCACGTCATGCTTCCTCACATAGTTCCTCAACGCCCTGCTGCCACGTGCTTCAGAATACATCCATTTCCCCAGCACACAGGCAGAGCGTACAGCAACCATGCAGGACTTCCACAAGGTAGCACATATGCCTGGCATGCTTGGGGCCACTGACTGCACCCACGTGGGCATCTGCATGCCACCTGGCCCTGAGGGTGTGGCCTACATCAATCGGAAGGGGTTCCAAAGCATCAATTGCCAGGTGGTGTGCGATGCCATGGGGTCCAACACCAATGTCTGTGCCACACACCTTGGGAGTACACATGATACATTTAGCTGGCACAGCTCTGCACTGTACCACAGGCTCAGGCATGGGAACATCCCTACGGGCCACCTAGTGGGTGAGTATGGGATGGGCAAGAGGTGATGGACACAGCAGGCCATGGGATGGGAAGGGCAGGGTAGGCATGCTGGCCAGGGCACCAGGGACAGGCAAGGGGTGCAGTAAAGGATGGCAGAGGGCTAATCATGTCATTTTCCAGAGAGGAGACAGTGCCTATCACCTGAGGCCCTGGCTGCTCACCCCCTACCGTCGCCCATCGTCCCCAGCAGAGGAACACTACAATGAGGCACGTGCCAGCACATGCAACATCATTGAGCACATATTTGGCATGTTTCTGTTGCCTAGACAGGTCTGGCGGTGCCCTACAGTGCAGCCCCTTGAAAGCCTGTGGCCTATTCCTGCCTTTTGCATTCTGCGCAACATGGCCATTGACCATGGGATAGCTGTCAAGGCTGATGAGGTTGACAGTAGTGGGGATGACAGAGGCAATGGGCCAGAGGGTGGAGGACAGCCCCCTGGGCAAAGGGATCCCCGCTGCAATGGATGGCATGCCAGCATCGTGAAACCATCGCACAGGAGAACTATGGTGCACGCAGGTAGGTGGCACGAAACCCATGCAAGAGCCACACACACAGGTATAGCACACAGGCAGGGGTGTGCATGGCAATGGGCATGCACACACAGAGATGTGGTGCAGGGGTAGGAGAGTAAGTGGTACACAACCACACACAACTGCACATAGCAACACACACACGCACCCACACACCCATGTGCTGGCATGTGGCAGGGATCAGATGCACTGCACCAGTGCACAGGCACAGCTGGTGCTGAACTACACTCATCACGCACATGCCACATGGTCCAGTGGCTGGGCAGGCACGCACGCACACAGGCAGCATGCAGTGTGACACACAGGCACTACACCAGTGGTATGCATGCACAGGGCAGCAGCTACAGACTGCGGTCAGGGTGGCATGCACATCAGGATCACCGTGTGGAACCATGGCCACCGCAGCCATGGGGAAGGCTGTACCGGGGTTGATTGGCAGCCACAGGCTGCTCATCGGCCACAGGGGGTGTTTGGATCAGCTCCCCAGGGGTTGAACTGTGGGACCATGACAGGGTCTGCGCAGGGGTGCATAGGCACCCAAACAGGCCTGCCCCAGGCATGCCTGGGATGCCAACATCAGAGCCCAGCATCGACAGTGAGGGAGTCACCAGATGCCAGAATTGTGGGGTGGACACTGCACTGCATAGGGTTCATAGTGGCTGGCCATGCCCTGTGGCAGCCAGCAGTGCAAGGCCATCTGTGATCACATTGGCAATGCGATCCTGGGATGCAGTCGTGGCCTCTTGTATGTGCTGTATCATCACCAGGAACTGCGCAGTGCCCCTCTCATGCTACTCGACTGCCTGGTGCACCTTTGCATGCAGTGCATGCACCCCAGCAGCAAGCAGCACCTGTTGCTCCACAGAGGCCAACAGCAAATGGGTGAGCTCTACCAGCAGGTCAGTGTCCTAGGGTTTCCGGGTGGGTTGCCAACCCTCCTGTGGTGCCCAGCCATGCTGCAGAGACCCTTTTTCAGGTGGTCACTGCACAGTGAGGTCCTCATCTGGTATGTCCCTAGCAGGCACCCTGGCAGCAGACCCTACATCTGGGTGCCCTGTGGCACCTGCAGCCTGCTGCCATTGCCAGTTCAGCCACTGAATGCTGCCTAGTGCCTGTGCGGCTGCACCACTACCACCACCACATGGCACAGCTGTAGCAGTGCAAACAGCTGCACCGGCAGTGGCGGCAGGCAGCTGTTCCCTCACTCTCAGGTCGCTGGGAACACTGCCTGTGTTGGTGTCTGGTATGGGCATCTCCCACACAACACCCCCCATGCTGTTCAGGATTAATGTGAAGTCTTCATCGGGGTTGGACCACACCCCAATCTGTGTCTCCATGCAGAGGATGCCGAGACTGGCATCCTGTAGAAACACATCCAGGGCCTCATCCGACCCCATGCCCAGGTCATCTGGCTGTACAGTGGTGGTGTGCTGCAGCCTATCAGGCCCCGGATGCCCATGGAGGTGAATGGCTGGTCCTCCGGGGCTGGCCCTGCCTCCTGCCTCCATGGGTGCTGCCGGCACCCCATCCTCCACATGCAGGCGTGCCAGTGCTGAAAGAGAAAACAGGTGTGCCAGTGATGCAATGCCCACAAGTGCCCCCCAAACACAGTCACTGCATGCTGTGCATGGCCAACATACATACCATCAAGTGATGGGCTGCCACCTGTCTGGAATCCTCCTCCAAGCATACCCTCCATGGTGCTGTGGCGCATGGTGGCTGCCACCAACTCCTCCTGCCCTGTGAGCTGTGGCGCATCTGCAGGTGCATCTGTGGGCCCCCCTAGTGGCATTTCAGGCCACATGGATGGCTGCCACCTTCTCCTTAATGGCACCCTGGACTTGGTGCACTTTACCGGAATCGTGATAATATACCCCTTCCAGCCAGGAAGGACATTGTAAAAAAAAATGATCCTCCCAGTCCTCGACTATGGGGACATAGTCTATGGCACCAGCCCTAAGACCACATCAGCTAGACTGGACTCTCTCTCTTCCACTCTATTTGCCGTTTCGCCCTGAACAGCCCCTACTCCACTCACCACTGTGCCCTATATCAAGCAATGAACCTCACCTCACTTGACTATCGTAGGCTAGCCCACTGCGCAAAAATTACGGCCAAGTATTGGACTCAGCGACTCTCTTCCTACCTCTCCGACATCTTAACAAACCCTAGCGCACAAGCATACACACTCAGAAACTCACACTCCAGGTCCCTAGCTGTCCCATACTGGTCTACCTCCACAGGGCAATCAGGGTTCAGCTACCCGCATTCCCTCACTATGGAACTCCCTCCCAGCTAACATTCGTCGCATCACCTCCCTTTCCCACCTAAACTCCATGCTCCAAGATCATTTCGTCCCTACCGGTGCTTGTGTCTAGGTGTATACCAACTACTAGGCAACTCTCTGGGAATGTTGGCACTTAGCAAATTTGTAATTTGTCAGTGTCTAACTATTGTCTTCTCACCTTATATTGTCTCTCATATGGCTCAAAACTTAATTTTGTTGTACATTTGTTGTATGTAACTGTGTTACCAACTGACACACTCAATCCTGTATGAACGTGATTTTCAGAACCAAATGTTAGTGATCTTCCACAATGTATTCACTTGTCTATCCTGACTTCAAGTGTTAACTCATACCGTACTTACTGTGGTTACCTATTGTCTCTCTCTCAAGCTACTACTGACTTGTAATCAGATCCAAATGTTAGTATTTCTCCCACTATGTCTTTTCTTGTCTATACTGTGTAAAACTGTCTCTTATGTTCTCCCCCCCCCCAGGATGCATCTATAATCGAGCAGTACTCTGCTCAGTATGCCTTCCTGGTAAAACGCTTAAATAAATAAATTAATTAATTAATGTGCCTCTTGTTCGTGCCCACCTTCCTGCGGCACTCCGGCACCGACCGCTGGTGGCTGCCCTGCTGGTTCACACATGCCGCCACCTCCTCCCAGGCCCCAGCGCTGGCTTGTGGTGTGCCCACTGCACCACTCAACAGTGGCTCCTTGTTGAGATAGGCCTCAAACAGGGCCTCTGCGCTGGCTGGGCTCAGTGTGCTCCAGCAGCATGCACAACTTACCTCAAATGGATGCAATAATCGTCTATGGCCTGTGCTGATCCATGAAGCTTGTATAGCGCATTGCATGCAGATAATCTTTGGCACAATGGTAATGACATGCTAATTCCCCTAGTGTGCCAAGCATTGGCTGATGAGCTCATTTGCATGTGGTGGCTGAATATCGCAAATTTGCTCGTGTGCAACGTGATTGCTCCAGAGCAAGTCATGGCACAATGCACACATATACATGGCACTCAGGACTGCAGTGCACATGCACCAGATGGTGTACTGTTGCCTATTGTGTACTGTGCGCCCAATGCGCAATAGTGGCCATGGTGCATGGTGCACCATGCCTGCTATTGTGCACGTGCACACTGTGCGGTGGCCAACCTCTGACCCCTGCTGTGACCTCTGTCCCTGGGTGACCCCCCACACCCATGACCCCACCTAGCCACGCATCTCTGAGCGTGCGCTATGGGCGGACACAGCACATGTCCCCTTGGCCCGCGCATCTGGTGCATGCAGTGGCCATGTGCACCTACCACCACCATTCTGCTCCATGGCCAACACCAGAGACATGGCACAGCAGAAATCTGGATGAGCGGCCAACTGGAAGCAAGTCAAGCTTGCCAACCTCATGGCCTGCGTCCAGCCCCATGCACTCCAACTGTTTGGGCAGGAGCCACTGCAGCAGCCCCAGGGTGGCTGTGTGGCAGTCCATTGCTGCCTCACTGAGGCAGCGCACAGAGGTGGCCAGGATGGGGAAGCAGTGTTGCCACCGCTACGGGGACTTGGCTCAGAGGGACCCAGAGCACCTCAGGAGGCTGGAGGCACGCATCAGGCATGGGGTTGTGCCACAACCAGGTGAGTAGGCCCTTCATGAATGTGTGCCCTGATGCTGTACTGTGGTGTTGGCTAGGCTGCCTGGAATGGCCTGCAGGATGGTGTACTACCATTGTGTGCATTGCAGGGTGGCATCATCCTCCACCACTTGCGGTTGTGATGCCGGGTGGAACGTGTCAGGCAGGGACTCACACTGTGCACAGGGGTGGGGGGTGGTGGGCAGTTGCTGTGGTTGGTAACTGATGTGTACCTGTTTCTGTTCAGCTCCCAGGACCTGAAGACTGAAGACGGGGCAGCGCTGGCAGGATGCCAGGCCACAGTGGCCCATGGTGGAGGAATGGCTCTAACACCAGTGGGACCACAGAAGGCAGGTAGGCACTGACATTGTCCTGCACACCATCATGGGGGGGTGGGGCGTGGGTGCCGTCAAGGCTGAATGTGCCGTGGCAGCTGTGTGTGTCACACTGTGCATGGTACCCACCACTGTGGCACATCCATTGGACACGTGTGCCAGCTGCTGGTGAGGTGGGTGTGCACCCAGACGCCACTGATGTTACTGTGGTGCTGCCGGAGCACTGTGCCATGTGACTGTCAAGGTGCAGTCAGATGGCCACTGTGCAGCAGGGACCACCACTGTGCGCTGATGTGGCATGCTGCATTGCTGGCAGGCATTGGCCAACACCCCTGTGGGTGGCCTGTACGGACCCTCCAGGGGTGTTTGTTCCCACTATCCAGTATGCGCTGTGGATGGGAATGGTTCCTTGGGACATTGCACTGATCACCTGTCCTGTCCCTTGTCCTAGGTGTCTGGCAGCGCAGGAGGCCCCTCTACTGCCGGCTCCTGAGGCAGTTGATCCTCGTAACATTGACTATGATGGAGGCATTGATGCAGGTCTGCAGAATGATGTTAGCGGATAGGAGTCAACGACGTCTGCAGGGGGTGGCGGGCTGTGGTCGCTGCTAGTTGAGCCTTGATTTCCCCTGTTTCCCCAGCCATGCCTCTCCCTCCAGTCCCTTGTCCCACTGTACAGTCCCTTTTCCCTACCCTTCCCCTCATTTTCCTACCCTCCCCCACACCCATCTCTTGTATATAGTTGTTTTGTACAATATATTACTTTTCCTTACTTGCCTGTGTCTGCTTTGCAGGTGGCATTATGAGCCATGCTGCAGTGGCCCAGTCCCTGTCCGTGTGGTGTGCATGTGCTGGTGCGCATGTTGTGCTTCTGTGGATCACCACTGTGTGCTGCAGTGTGTCCCACAGTGTTGGTGTCCCTCCCCTTGGTCGATGGCTGTGCCTTGGGGTGTTCTTGAGGTGGCTGTCAGGGTTGTGTGGCAAGTGTGTTTGCTTGGCTGCATGGTCCTGGGTGTGGCCTGCCCTAGTCTGGATGTGCAGGGGGGCATGGTCTGCAGCCTGTGAGGGGCTCCCTTGGTGGCCCTCCATCCACCATTGGCACCCCCTGTTGCC
Source organism: Neoceratodus forsteri (assembly GCA_016271365.2). Lineage (NCBI taxonomy): Eukaryota > Metazoa > Chordata > Ceratodontiformes > Ceratodontidae > Neoceratodus > Neoceratodus forsteri. Next base: position 1,164,266,228 of record CM057454.1, read on the forward strand.
TGTCTGTGCCACTGTTGTGTTCTGGGATGGGGTTCTCGGTGCCTGTGTGCACCCTGCTGTGCATAGCCAGTGGTGGCCTCCTGTGGCCTGTCACTGTGCTTCCTTGGCTCTGTCCCTGGGTCACCTCTCTGTATCATGCCCCCCTCTGTTACTCTGCTCCCACAGTTGCCCTGGGGCTTCTCTGTCTGCCCATGGTGCACCTGTGTTTGTGCCATGGCACATCTCTGGGTGCCCCATGGCACATCCACAGTTGCACCATGGCGCAACTGTGCCATATTCAGCTGGGTTGCACTGGCACAGTTCGGCCAGCACAACCTCTGAATATGGCTCCTGTTGCACCACAGCGTATCAGATTTGTGCTCTGCCAGACTTGTGCCAGCCTTTGGCGCATTTCTGAATATCTGGGCCCTGATCTCTTCTTTAACAGAGAATCTTAAAAAATTAACAATGATGGGTCTCGGACGTTGACTTGGTTTGGGTCTAGGTGATAATGTCCTGTGAGCCCTTTCAATTTCTATCCACCAGTTCCCTTGATATTTTAGCAATGCTGGGATAAAGTCTTGTAAGAATCTGATCATATCTGGACCTTCCAAACCTTCCAGGATCCCCACTATTCTCCAGTTATTTCCTCTCCTTCTATTCTCCAAATCACTTAATTTTTCAGAAACTTTAGTTAGTTGCCTTGTTTCCCCTTCACAAAATCTTCCAATTTAATGAGAGATTCTTCTAAAAAAGACAGCCTTACTTCAAAGGCATCAATACGAATGGTAACTTCAGATAGCTTTTTAGCTGTAGCAGTGTCATTCACTTTTAAGCCTGCAGTGTCTTCCTTAATTGATAACATGTCTTTAATAAAAACATTTTTTTTCTGCTTTGTACATACTTCAGTTTTTACCTGTATTTAAATGTGTCTCTGAGGGTGGCACCATAGAAGAATTAGAATGTGCCCCATTGTAACAGTTGACGTGACCCGAGCTCTGTTTACTGTTACTGGGCTTCTCCGAGAGGAACATCCCACTCACTTTCCTGACAGGATTATTTTAGAAAGACTAGACTTACAGCTATAATTTTTTGATATAAGGAGTCAGAAAGATATGAACTAACACTTTATAAACTCTACGCTGATAAAAGTCAACATTAGAAAATTAAATAAAATGGATTTCGTACTGGCATTGGAGCCCTCAGGTTAGGCTGGCATCCCCGTAGGCACGCATGCAGCCTTGATGTACTCCTACCTCTGTCATAACCTTCTATGTGACAGTTCTTATCTTGGTATACTTTATTTTGGACTATGTTCCTGTATATATCCTTTTTATGGCAGTTATTTAATTTGTATCTATTTCTAACTAAAAGCATTAATGCACTGAAAAAAGTTATTCCCAAAAGCTGATTTCTGCTATGGTTATGAAAACTATTGGCAAAACTGTTGATTAGGGTTTTCTGGATGCTTCCTATGCTGTGTTCTGTACATTTGCATTTTTTGTCTGCGTTCATACCCTCCGCAGGTCCTCGATAGTATTTCTATGCAGAAATGAGGTGGCAATCCTTTTTCTTGAGAACTAATTACCTTAAAACTTTCATAAAATTCTTAAATATTAATGAAGACTGAAAATTTTACCACCAAAATAAACTGGAAGACATATTTCATCAATTAGGATGAAAAAAGGTGGGGTCAAATTCTACTCCATTTTTGTTGCACTGCTGCTTTAGACATTTTTTTCCCCACAGAAGGTATCTCAATATAGCGTTGAAAGCCAAGGAACTGTCTACAAAGGCAGCAAATATTGATTGTCTTTTAATTTTGCAGTATTTTTCTATTATATGGCTAAGTACTAAATGAGAAAAAGACCAAGGTAGAAAGGTCAGTGGGGGATGCTGCTACAGAAGGTAAAGCCATCAAAAAATGGAGAGCAATGAGTACCAATGCTCATAGTCTGGGTAACAAGCTTCCTGAATTAGTGGCCTTGATGAAGGAGGAACATCTGGATATCGTGGCAGTCACAGAAACATGGTACACACAGAACCATGACTGGGACATAAACATACCAGGATACACTATCTACAGGAGGGGCAGGGAGGATAAAAGAGGAGGAAGAGTTGCTCTCTACATAAGAGAAAGAATCAAAGCAACAGAACAAAAGGGTAAACAGGGAGGAGAAGAAGCACTGTGGGTTAATTTGGAGGCAAGCAATGACACCACAATCCGCACAGGGGTTGTATACAGACCCCCTCTCAGGGGGAGGAAATGGACAAGGAAATGATAGAAAGTATACTTAGAATGGCAGATAAAGGGGAGATATTGCTGATGGGTGATCTGAATATGCCAGATGTTAACTGGAGTGCAACTAGTATTGGAACCCACTCGAGAGGGAGCAATCTTAGACCTGCTCCTCTCAAATGGAGATGGAGAGAGGATCACAGATGTAGAAGTAGGTAGCCATCTGGGAACTAGCGACCATCGAACAGTATGTTGAAACCCACGACTAACGCACATCCCAATGCCTGTTGGTGGGGGGCGGGCTGGGAGTGGCGTGCAAGGGTGGCAACCCTAAAATTGAATTTCTCACTTTTTCACTGTAGAAGAATCCTAGCTGATGCATTAACAAAGTTTTTTGCATTTAATTTCCTTACCTTTTAAGAAAGAATAGAAAAGTAGAAGGTTGTGCAAGTTGGTGGGAGCGCGGGGCCACAACGTGATTTTGTGTGATATAGTAACAGTAAGTGCAAGACAAACGCAAGTGCAAATGGTTACGCACATGGTGCTGCAAAAGTAAATGGTAACACAAACGGAAATAGAAATGCAAGCGCAAAGTGATGCCAAAGCGAACAGTAACGGAAACGGAGACACAGACGGAATTTCATACGAAATGCAACTGGTAACCCACACGTTCACAGTACCGCATTGGAAATGCAAACGCTAATGGTGACAGCAACAATAACACCAAAGGAGACAGAAACGTAAACGCAAGTGCATATGGGAACGCAAACCGTGACGTGCATGGACACGGTACCGCAATTGTAAATGTAAATGGTAACAGTAACAGCAAGAATAACACCAGATGAAACAGAAATGAAAATGTTAACGTAAGTGCATACAGAAACACAAACCATTATGCGTACGGTCACAGTACCGCAATTGTAAATGCAAATGGTAACGGTAACAGCAACAATAATGGCAAAATAAACAGAAATGCAAGCGCATTGGAAAACGCAAACCATAAGGTGCACAGTCATGGAACTGCAATTGTAAACGCAAATGGTAATGGTAACAGCAAAAATAATGCCAGAGGAAAGAAAAATGCAAATGCAAGCACGTACAGAAACACAAACCGTTACACGCACGGTCATGGTACCTCAATTGTAAATGCAAATGGTAACAGTAACAGCAACAATAAAGCCAAAGGAAACAGAAACGCAAACACAAATGCAAGCGCGTCCGGAAACGCAAACCGTAACGCGCACGGGCATGGTACTGCAATTGCAAATGGTAATGGTAACAGCAACAATAACACCAAACGAAACGCAAATGGAAATGCAAGTGCAAATGAAAATGCAAACTGTAACGCACATCGTGGCATAGATGGGAACGGCGATGCGTACAGTAATAGAAGTGCAACTGGAAACGTTAAGTGGCACAGTAACAAAAGGGCACACCTTTCTCTTCCCCAAAAAAGTGCATTGAAAAACACAGTGAAAACAAAGAATGTATGCATAATAATGGACCTCGGAGCACAAAATTAGGACTAGAAATACTAAATTGCTTATATCTCGGGAACCATACGATGTAGAAAAAAATGTAAATTTCATATGAATTATGACTTTCCTGGCTAGTTTTGTACTTAGCCCCAACTTGGGGTGCTAAGCACTTTTGAGACGAAAAGTCCGTATCTTGCACCATTTTCGAGATATGGCCCTGAAAGATGCGACGGACACCATAATGGTATCCTATGGGAAAAAGTGTCAAATTCAGAGTGCTGTCACTTAGCCGCCCTGTAAGATTTTTTCAGCAAACCACCAAAATGCACATCTGTGGGATATTGGCTTTCTTCCCTCCAGATTTCAGCCCAAAACAGCAAACCATTATTTTGCAGCAACGCAGCAAACAATTCCCGTAATGTGGCAAACGGCGTAATGTTATCCTATGGGAAAAAGCATCAAATATGGAGTGCTGTCACTTAGCGGCCCTGACCAAACCACCAAAAGACATATCTGTGGGATGTTGCCTTTCTTCCTTCCAAATTTCAAGTAAAAAGACCAAACCATTTCCAAGAAATTCAATATCAAAGATTACTAAAATGTCCCTATATATTCCACTATAAAAAATCTGGCCATCTTGTCCTTCCCTCACGATCAAAGATGACGATCAAAGAATTTGTAGCCTTGCGATAGAAGAATTTGCATGCTCACAAACAAAGAATGTAAAACCTTATAAATAAAAAAACTGAAGGAATTGCGTTAGATCACCACCACTGTTCGACAGAACGAAGCCCCCTGATTTGACTTCCTAGGACACCCCTGGGCTGAGAAAATTGATTTTTAAATTGGGCCATCTTGTCCCTCACTCGTGATGCACGATTGCAATCAAAGAATCTCACGATCAAAGAATTTGCAGGTTCGCATTCAAAGAATTTGCATAGTCACAATCAAAGAATAAAAAGTCTTCAAATTTAAAAAACTGACAGAATCACAGCAAACCGCTACCATGGTTCATCAGAACGAAGCCCCCGCCCCCCGAGTAAAACCCACCCTCATTTGTCTTCCTAGAACACCCCTAGACTGAGTAAATTGATTTTTCATCTGGCGATCGAGTCCTCACATGCAATGCACGACTCACGGTCAAAAGAATTTGCAGACTCAGAATCAAAGAAATTACGGTCGCATGAACAAAGAGCGAATGACGAGATGGCCAGATTTTAAAATCTCATTTTTCAAGCCCATGGGTGCCCGAGACAGTTAACTGAGGGTGTGTTTTGCTCAGGGGGCTTCGTTCTGCCCCATCTGAATAAAGAAATATAAGTTTTTTATATCTCTGGTAGTCTAGCATCCCCCATCATGCTAAGATATATAATGATCATTGTATCCCTGGTTGTCTAGTGGCCCCCCCAATTTGTATTGAATAAATATGTTTTTTTTTATCCCTGGTAGTCTAGTGCCCCCTCTCAAATGTGTCTTGCCTCTATATTTATTTATCTCCCTGGTGGTCTAGTTGCCCCCCCGATCTGTATATAATTATTATTCTTCATATCCCTGGTAGTCTAGCGGCCCCCCATCATAATAAAATCCATAAGCAGTTGCCCTTTTCCTGATAGTCTAGTGGCCTCCCACCCAGTCATGCCAACCCACCCAGCACCCCCACTCTTCCCCAGCCAGTGAGTGGCACAGCCCACCTCTCACCTCCACGGCCAACCAGAGACTGTGTGTTTTGAGTGCTAATGGTAAGAGGCACTCTGAAATTATTTCTGAGCACCTCTTTCCATTATAGAGATCACAGAAGGCTGATACAACAACCCATAAGAGACAGGGATATCCTAGATCCAGTTCTGACTAACAGGGAAAGGATCATGGATCTCCAAGTAGAAGGTCAGTGACCATCGCATGGTATGGTTCAATTTGGCTACTAGAACTAAATTATCCTATTCCAAGGCAAAAATATGGGACTTTAGAGGAGCTGACTTTGATAAGATGGCCAAAAGAGTTAAGCTAGCCCTGGCAAAAAGAAATACAGGTGAGGGGGTACAGGCAAAGTGGGCAAGCATTAAGGATGCAATACTTGAAGCAACATCCTATTGTGTTAGAGAAAAGAAAGTACAAAGGAAGAAGGAAACCACTTTGGTCCTCAAAAACAGTAGCAGAAAAGGTCAGAGCCAAAAGGCTGGCTTTCAGGAAATATAAGGGAACACAGTGGTATGAAGATGGGGAGGTATATCAAACTTCCCTAAGGGAAGCAGGGAAGGCAGTAAGGCAGGCAAAGGCCCAAACCAATGAAACACTGGCACAAACAGTGAAAGAAGGTGACAAGACTTTCTATAGATACATTAATGAAAGGAGAAAGTCCAGAGAGGGTATTCCTAAGATCAAAGGGGATAAGGGGACATGTGAGGAGGAAGACCACATAACAGCATATATCGTAAATAGATACTTCTGCTCAGTATTTACTGAAGAGAAGGTAGGGCAGGGCCCACAGCTCAGCACCATGGACACAGGAGGGAGGGAGGTGTGCACTGGTCTCTTCACAAAAGAAAGGGTTCTACAAGAGTTTCATAAGCTCAGGGTGGACAAGGCAATGGGACCTGGTGGCATACATCACAGGGCATTTAAGGATCTAAGGGTGCAGCTAGCTGAGCCATTATCAGAACTGTTTAGTGAGTCTATGAGCACAGGAGAGGTCCCCGAAGACTGGAGAAGGGCTCATGTGATCCTGCTCCACAAGAGTGGTAGCAGGGAGGAGGCAGGGAACTACAGACCAGTAAGTCTTACCTCAGTAGTGGGCACGATTATGGAAGCACTCCTTAAGGAAAGGACAGTGCAACACCTGGAATCCATAGGAGCACAGGATCCAAGACAGCATAGGTTTACAACAGCAAGGTCCTGTCAAACTAATCTCACAGATTTCTTTGACTGGGTAACCAGAGTGGTGGACTAAGAGGAAGCAGCTGATGTCACCTACCTTGACTTCAGCAAAGCTTTCGATACTGCTCCACATAGAAGATTGATTCAAAAGTTGGGTATGCTCAAGGTGGGTCAGAAGTTGGTCAACTGGGTGGCAAACTGGTTGATGGGCAGAAAACGGAGAGTGGTAGTAAATGGTATACAGTCAGAAGAGATGCAAGTCACAAGTGGGGTACCTCAGAGATCAGTCCTGGGGCCAGTCCACTTCAATATCTTCATCAGTGACATTGCAGATGGACTGGAGGGTAAGGTTTGTCTTTTTTCAGATAACACCAAGATCTTCAACAGAGTAGATGATCCAGATGGGGTGGCAGAATCAGAAGAGATCTGGATAAACTGGCAAAATGGTTGGAAAAGTGGAAACGGGGGTTTAAAGCAAAGAAGTGCAAGATCATGCACATAGGGAACAGAAACCCTGAAGCCACCTATAGGCTGTGAGGGGAGTTACTGGCAGTCTCAAGTGAAGAAAGAGACTTGGGCATCATCATGACAGATGACTTGAAATCATCCAAGCAGACCACTAAAGCAGTAGGTAAGGCTTGAGGGATGTTGAGGTGTATTAGTAGGGGTACCACAAGTTGTAAGAGTGAGGTAATAATCCCTCTTTACAAGATGCTGGTTAAGCCCCATCCGGAGTACTGTGTGCAGTACTGAGAACCACACCTTCACAAGGACATTAACCAAACTGAGGCAGTCCAGAGAAGGGCAACCAAAATGGTGCAGGGACTACATCAGAAAACATACGAGGAAAGATTAATGGAACTCAATATGTATACCCTAGAGCAAAGGAGGGAGAGAGGTGATATGACCGAAACATTCAAACACGTTAAGGGCATTAACAAGGTGAAAGATTCTAACATGTTAAAATACAAGAAAACTAGCAGGACAAGAGGACACAGCATTAGATTTGAGGGAGGCTAATTAAGGGGTAATGTGAGGAAGTTCTTTTTCACAGAAAGGGTGGTGGATGCATGGAATGGACTACCTCAGGAAGTGGTGGACATGAATACAGTGCAGGGCTTCAAACAGGCATGGGATAAGCATAAGGGAGCAATACAGATGAGTATGAATAGATAGGCCATTGACAGAGCAAAGGCCAATGGCACATTCATAAGATAGAAAAAGAAATGGACAGACTGGATGGGCCTTGTGGTCTTTATCTACTGTTGTCTATATTTCTATGAGGAAGGGAATTTAAAAAATAATTGGGCTATAAATAAAAAGGACCTCTGCCTAACTGATTTCTTACATACTGAAATTGAAAAAGTTAACTTACTCTGGGACTGGGTGCCACACTGATTTGGTGCCCTCAGAAATAATAAAAAAAAAATATGCAGCAGACTCACAATAGCCCTAAATAAAAATAGGGGTGACTTAAAACTAACCCTGTTATGGAAGGAAATACAGCTTGAAAGCCTAAGTAAGTCTGACAAGTGAGTAGGAGGAGTGACACCCTTCCAGAAATCTAAGAACTGAAGTAAATGATACCTTTTAATCACCCAGGATATTATATGTAGTAGCAGTATAACTATTAATACTGTAATCTAACAGACTAAAGAGAGAACTGTGGGTCAAAAGTTTTCTAGATCCAATAGTTAGAAAGGGATGTACCCTATATAGCATTCCTAATCTTTGGTGAAGGGACTTGCATAGGAAATGTACACGGGGTTCAAAAGTCAAATGGGAATCAAGATAGATGCCCAGGTATTTAAATATTTCAACTTGCTCTATGGTAACACCCTTCAAATCTACCACAGGAGGCAGGTGGGGGTGCTCCTGTACAAATCATCAACTTGGTATTTTTTGTAATAAGCACCATGTGCCTGGAGATGAGCCATTTCTGAAAATGGAAAAAATCATCCTAAACATACTTCGCTGCCAGGGAATAATCATCATCAATGCAGTACAATACAGCATCATCCGCATAGACATAGCAGAATGGATGCAACTGGTAGGGGGTGAATTAATAGAGTGAGAAGATCATTGAGCCCAGGATGGAGCCCTGGGGAACCCCACACAGATTATCAAGCAGGCTTGAGGAGATACAAAATAGGTACTACTGTACTATAATAGATGGTAAGTAATTTGAAAACCAATTAATGACATTTTGGGAAAAATGAAATTCAGAGAAAATAGACAGTAGTAAATTTTATTCAACTAAATCCACAGCTCCTGTGTAGAGAAAGGAAGAAATACTGGTTTGCTTTCAGAGGTGCAACATGGTTTTAAGCAAAAATATAACATGGAAACAACTTCAGTGGGATTCACTGGTTGCATACAGGGCACCCCTGATAAGGGGTGCTCTGTTGCAGCCATTTACATGGACCTAATCAAGGCTTTTGATCACAGAATCATAGAAACCTGCTGGCAGAAAAGGACCATATGAAGCAGGGGTGGAAAGACAGCAGGGGGAGGGGGGGAAATGAGATGTGGGCTATTCATTTTTCAGGCAGACTCGATGGGTTATATGGTCCTTTTCTGCCAGCAGGTTTCTTGATTCTATGATCAAAAGCCTTGATGAGGTCCATGAAAATTGCAGCAGCAGGGCACCCCTTATCAGGGGCACCCTGTATGCAGCCAGTGAACCCCACCTAGACTGTTTCGGTGTTATGCTTTTGCTTAAAACCATGCTGCACCTCTGAAAGCAAATCAGTATTAATTCCTTTCTCTATGCAGGAACGGTGGAAAATGTAACATGATATCCAGGATGCTGTATCTGAACCCAATTCTCCTCTTTTTAAACCAGAGATGGGTCACTTCTAGGTCAATATAGTGTTGTCACAGCATATCCATGTATCTTCCACTGCAGTTATGGTCTCTCCAGTTGTCTTTCCATTGCTGTTGGCCTTTTCTCTTTACATGCTTTCTTTTGCTGCACTGCAAATTATAATGCTGGTTGTTCCATGTTTACTGTTGGAATTTCACTTTGAATTGCTACTTTCCAAAGGGATTTCCCTATTTTTTTAATTCAATACTTGTTTTTCAAGTAGTCTTATGTTTATTTTCATGATGTAGGACTCTGACTATATATTTCAGCCCTGAGATGTCAATGAATATGGCTGTAGTTCCACAATTGTAGATCAATATATGTAGTCAATATTTCGAAGGTCCATGACTCCATCAGACCTTGGAATGTATAACATTGGCATACACTAATTTCTGTAAATAAATTGAGAAGTTTCTTGTTTTTCTGTCCAACTGGTCCAGCTCATTATATGGCCGGTCAATGACACCAAATCTTTTAGAAAAAACAACCAGCATTGTGGACAAAATTTCAAAAAAGAGTTATTTCTACTAAAAACAAAGGGGGGTGGTCACTAGTGGGGTATTACAGGGTTCACTATTGGGACTGGTCCTCTTTAATGTTTTTATAGGTGACATTGCAGAGGGGCTGGAAGGAAAAGTATGTCTCTGCAGATGACACAAAGATTTGCAACAGGTTTGATATACAAGAAGGGGTACAAAGGGTGAAAAGGGATTTGGTTAGATTGGAGGAACGGTCAAAAATATGGCAGCTTAGATTCAATGTACAAAAGTGCAAACTAAGGCAGTCGGGAAACAAAAACCCAGGGGAAGAGCACACAATGCAGGGGATGTACTAACAACACAAATGGAAAGGGACCCGGGGGGGTAGTAATAGCAGATGATTTTAACATAGGTAAGCAATGTGAGAAGGCAGTAAGGAGGGTTGGGGGATACTCTGATGTATAGGGAGAGGCATCACCAGTAGAAAACAAGAAGTTGTTATCCCTCTGTACAGACAGTTGGTGAGACCCCATCTGGAGTACTGTGTACAGTTCTGGAGACCCCATCTCCCCAGGGACATAGACAGGATAGAGACAGTCAAGGGGAGGGCAACTAAAATGGTGCAGGGTCTGCAACATAAGCCATACGAAGAGAGACTAAAGAAGCTTAATATGTATGCCCTTGAGGAAAGGAGAGAGAGAGGGGGGCATGACAGAAACTTTCAAGTACCTCAAGTAAATCAACAAAATCCAAGAGGGGAGCATCTTTATGAAAAAGAGATGTACAAGAACAAGGAGGCATAATTTGAAGATAGAGGGGGGACAGCTCAGGGGCAACGTGAGGAAATAATTTTTCACAGAGAAGGTGGTGGACAGACGGAACCAACTTCCTGGGGAGGTTGTGGGGTCAAAAACAGTGAGGGAATTCAAGAATGCATAGGACAGTCATAAGGCAATTTTAGTGAGGGGAAGGAGGAAGTAGGGTGGTGGGTAACTGGAAACTGTGGCTTATGAGATAGCTAGGAATGGGGCAGACTAGGTGGGCCCAGTGGTCCTCATCTGCCGTGAAAAGTCTATGATTCTAGTTTTTGGTGTTCACACTTACATGAGATAAAATTTCCCAGTGTGAATACAAACATAAAGCAAATCAAATTCAATACATTTCAAGCTCCCATACAACAGTCTCAATCTCTGTGCTTCAGAGCTCTAACCCCTTCCTTAGGAGGTGACACCAAACCTGTATGACAGCATAGGAAGGGCAATAGATGAGATGCTGTTTGATGATCCTTTAATTTTGGAGTTTCTACTATATTCTTACCCTAAGTTACTAAAGAGGTAGATCAGTGAGTTTAAAGCGAGGCAAAACAGGAATGGTGGCAAGAAATCTTCATGGAATATCCCTTGCTGTATCTTGATGTTTGTTTCTGGTGTAAATTTGCTGATGCCTTATTAGACTGTTCTACATAAAACTCTTTTCATTGGTCACATTTATATGGTTTCTCACTGGTGTGTTTGCTGATGTGCTTCCAAATTAGTCTTCTGTGTAAAACTCTTGTTACATTGAACATATTTATATAATCTATCACCAGTGTGAATCTGCTGATGCATTCTCAGACTACTGTTGTGTGTAAAACTCTTATCACATGCGGCACATTTATATGGCCTCTTTCCAGTGTGGATTTGCTGATGTGTCACCAGTTGACTCTTCCATGTAAAACTCTTGTCACATGTGGCACATTTATACAGTCTCTCGCCAGTGTGAATTTGTTGATGTGTTACCAGGTGATGGCTTGTTGTAAAACTCTTGTCACACTGAACACATTTATATAATCCATCACCAGAGTGAATTTGCTGATGCAGTCTCAGACTTTTCTTGTGTTTAAAAGTCTTGTCACATGTGGCACATTTGTATGGTTTCTCTCCAGTGTGAATCTGTTCGTGTATTACCAGGTTACTCTTCTTTGTAAAACTCTTGTCACATGTGGTACATTTATATGGTTTCTCTCAGGGTTAGTGTCTCCAAATGTTTAGGGATTTCTAATACCGTGGCAAAAATGGACCCCATTCTTTAGCCAGGGCATATTCAAAACTCAAGAAATTAGTACTGTATTAATCTTTGATGTTTGCTGAGAGCGCTCTTCTCAGCACACGCAACGTCTCCAAATGGCTTCCTTTTGAAGTTCATAAGGTGTCATAAGTATTGGTAGCATATTTAAATGTGCCTGAAAGTTCTTTTGATTAGTCCCATTGCTCCAAGCACTACTGGAACAATTTATGTCCTTATTCCACATCAGTTTGGTTTCTGACTGCATATCTTGGTATTTCATGATTTTGTGTCTCTGTCGCAGCACACTGTAGTCACTAGGGGTGGCTATTTCAATCAGCAATGCTACCTTTGTTCTCTTTTCTTGTATTACAATATCGGGTTTTCTTGCTTCCACTTTCTTGGCTGTTGGTATTGGGTGATCCCATGTGATTATTACTTCTTCATTCTCTGTGATTCTTTGTGGTTCATGTTTCCAGTGTCTCTCTGCTGCCTGTATGTTATAGTGTTTGCACAGTTTCTAGTGGATCAATCTTGCTACATTGTTGTGTCTTTCAGTATACAGGCCTTCTGCCATGAGTACTTCACATCCAGCCACGAGATGTGCAACTGTTTCTAATTCTGTACTACAGAACCTGCACTTGTCTGTTTCTCCTGTTTTTTCTATGGATTTTGTGAACCATCTTGTGCGTAGCCCACTGTCTTGGGCTGCCATTATTAGTCTCTCATCTCGTGGCCTAAATTCACCTCTTTTTAACCACTCATGGGTCAGGGCTTGTTCGACTCACCAGTGTGAGTTTGCTGATGCTGCATGAGTTTACTTTGAACTGGAAAATGCTCATTACAGTTGCCACATTTATATGGTCTCTCCTCAGTGTGGATTTGCTGATGTGTCACCAGAAGACTTGTTTGTTTGACACTCTTGTCACAGTTGGAGCAGTTATATGTCCTCTTTCCTTTGTGACTCTGCTGTTGATCAGAGATGAGGACACAGAAAGTGTTCTTATGCTGAGGACAGTGACGTTGTTTCTCTGCTATCTGGTATATTCCATGTGTCTTGAGTGATAATTGTTGGCCCAGACTCTCATTGCTCTCAGCTCCCCTTTTGGCTTAAAACAAATATAGTATTTACTTACAGTGAAATAAAACAGATCTCATTTTTTCCCCCAGAATCTTTCTGAGGGTAATTTAGACTCTGCTTATGTGTAATACCAGGCATGTCAGCTTTCCTAAACATTACTTGTTTCCATAAAATTGCAACTTGCAGGTGTTTAATACTGGCCACTGCCAACATTTAAGATAGATGCTGATCTAAACAGGTATTGCTACTGAGAAGTAGGGAATGTTTTTAGGGCAGTCGGGTCTGCAATACAGCTCCAACTGCACTATGGGGAGATAACACAGTTCCACATAAGAAGATGGAAAGTTATCACACTCAGCTGTGTAAACAAGGCTTTTATTAACAAAGACTATGTTTAAAACATACCTGGGCCTGAGGGGAAGGGGGGGTGCTGATGAAAAGTTAACACAAAGGGAATCATACTGGATTTTCATGTTGGGAGCCCAGACACCCCCGGTTTAAATGACAGAATAGCTTAACTTTTATACATTAAGAATTTAAAAATCAACCCAATGTAAATATTCTGCCACTTTGTGTTATGAGAAATGAAAGATCATGTGCAAAGCTATATAAGTGCAATTCATAACAAACTCTAGCCAGAGCCGATAGGGCTGTGAAGTGTGACCAAATGACCAAAGTAATTTTCTTGTTGGTCCCATATAGTGCTGTTTAGTCACAATCATCACAGTGCTCCCAGACCCAAATAACCACTTTCCTGTAACAAGCCCTCATTTTCTCTGTACAGGCAGGATCAAATCCCTGTAGATTTTTCCATAAGCCACTAGTTCCTTATTTGTGACTTTGTTGTTTATTTACATGCAATATGTTGGCAGCCTTTTATCAGGAAAAGGGCTCTTATTTAATGTTAGGTATTAAAATTATATGTCAAGATGGCTTTGGAAAGATTTGTATTTATATGGAATCCATAAGGCATAATGGGGTAATTTATTTATCTGTTGAAGTTTGTTGACCGGGTAGGCCCACTAAGACTAGAAGTCCCTTTTTCAGAAGTGACGGTGGGGGGGGGGGGGTGAAGATGGTAACCAACTGAAATTGTAACATGGCATAAATCCTTACTTGAACCAAATTAAGCTTTTGGTAGTTTTAGTAAATGGGAAAAATTTGGACAGGACACCATGGAAATTCCTCTACTCTTTTTGAGAAGTGCCATAGGATCTTTAACATCCATTTGAACATGCAGACAGAAAAGACAGGAGAAACCCCCCTCCCCTAGTGTCAGTATTAGGGTTACCACCTTTTAAGAAGCCCAAAGTGGGACATTTCTTACTGAAACATGATTTTTCACAGGACATTTAACCTCAGCCAATGTAATAGACTCTTTTTCTCTAAATAATCAAACTTAAGACTAAGTGTTGCAGTTTTTTAGGTGTTCCTGGTGTTTCTTATCATTTTAAGGTGTTTTAGTTAAGGTACTATAGTTTTTGCAACATTCAAAGGAAAGTCTGAAAATATTTTTTCTACTATAATGTCAGGATAAGTAGTATTTTTCATGTTTTTGCGCAGGACACAGCTGTCCAAATCAGGACTATCCTGCGAAAATAGGGACAGGTGGTAACCCTAGTCAGTATTGGGATTTAAAAAAGGTAGTGGAGCCAGACCAGGCAGACAGGAAAATAATATACATTTTAAGAAGTAGTCAGTTATAAAATGTTGTTTCTGAAGTACTTTATTACCTTTTGCCCATCAAGGAGTCTTCAATGTGATTATGTTGTGGTGGATGTGTGGAACAGCTCTTAGCATAGCAGCTGACCGATCTAGCTCTACTGCCCCCCCACTACATGACTGACAGTGAAATCACAGGTGAATGACCTGGCAGTCACTGAACTGCTATTCCTAAGTAGCAGTGATGTCACAGTCAGTGAGGTCACAATGCTGGTGATGTAGTGGGGGCAATATACTGTAGCTAGCTATGTCAGCTGCCACACAGAGTGCTGTTCCACTCATCACACATACTAATATCAGGTAAACAATCTTCTAATTAAACAAAGGGAAGAGACAAAGTACCTCAAATATAAAAGGTAATGGTTGACTGCTTTTAAAATCTAATATTAGTTTTAGGCAGTACACAAGCTCTTTAACCCACATGCCTAGTGTGAGGATAGAACCCACAGCCTTCTGATCTTCCAGTCACAGAGGCCAGTGTGCATGGTATTTTTTGCATCTTTCATTTGTTAGTTTTTACACAAATTCTCTCAGACTTTTTTCTGACCACCTGATGGAATCTTGAATGAGTTACATACTGTAAATATTATTTTCTTCAAGGCGCTGACCCTACAACTAAATACACACTCAGTACATCATATTACAAAATGAGAAAAAAACAGTTTTCTGTTTCCGGTGCTTGCCTTCAACCTGTCCTGCCAAAAGGCATGTCAGGCAGCTAACAAACTGCAATTCCAGTCTATAATCTGATATCGAGACTGACTTCCATATTCAGAAAAACCAAGAGGAAATGAGTTAACCCCAGGTTGCTGAAAGAAATAAAACAAATCTGTTAGACTGAGCAGAACAGATGATAGAAACAGCAGTTTAAAAAGGTTTTTTTTTTTTGTTAATATCCTGAGAAGTTCTGAGGTACAATACAGTAGCATCCTCCTCCTCCCTTCAGATGCCTTTTACACAGAGCAACAAATAGCAACAATCAGAGAGGGAATGCACTACTTTGCAGCTGTGGAGGAATACATACAAATATCTCAAATGGAAGTTCTAGGAAAAGCTGTTTTTAGAGCTACAGATAACAGAAGGGGTGTAGGCTCTGCCCACAGCCCTAAAAATGAATAATAAAGTCTAATTTCTAAGCTATGGATGCGTGCGTTTCTTAATCTGTTTGTGTGGAAAGCTGGACAGCTCTAGTTTTGGATATTTACTAATTAAATGGTCAGCTCCACCCCTGATGCTCACAGTCTCCTCAGCTCTATAGGCACAGCCTCCCCCCATTTGCAATGTCAATGTGGAGTGGCACAGAATTGAAACCATTTAAGCTGTTGCAGCTGTGCCTGTAGACACCGATTTTGATTGCTGTTCAAACAGGTCCAGGATGTCTTCCGATGAGGAGAGTGATACTGACTATATTGCCCCATCCACAGCCATTCAGCCCTATTCATATGTGTCACTTGTGAGCCACAGTCAAAGCACAGAGGACGATGCACTAACAGCTCCAAGAGTACTAATGAGGAGAGTGGCACTGATATGCCCTTTGACAAATGTAACTCACTTGTTTTTTTCTCACTGACAATTACTGTTCAGTTAACTTCCAAACAACCTGTTTCAGTCCATTTTTATGCTGGTGTGCAGTCCCTATTGTGATGCATGATTTATAGTCTCCAGTATGCTCAGCTTTCACTGGTTCTGGGCACTTACCCCAAGTACCCCCCAACCCCTTCCAGCATTTCATAATTAAGTTGTCCCAATTATCTGTCCTTGTATCTGGAATGCAGTCATCTGGATGTCATACTTGCAGTGTACTACATGGGGGTTCTCTCGCATTTACAACCGCACATGCCGTGATCCATCTGATGCTGCTTTCCCAATGGCCCTACCCTGTGCCTGAGTCAATACACATTGAAATAGGAGGACCCCTAAACACACACTGCCAGCTCTGGGACAGAATGACTTGATAAGTGTAGACCTAGTTATCTCCCATACCGTGCAGCTAGTACCCCATTGCACTGAAGCCAAAACATAGAATAAAAGACATTCCAGTCTTACCATAATGCCATCAAACAGAGCACAATGCCCCAGCAATGTGAAACAATGAATAAGGCTGAATGTCAGGTCAAGTGTATCTAGCACAGATTATGCAGAACAGCAGAGAGGTTACAGCTTGATATTATGTTAATGCTCCCATTTTACTGCTTCTAGTGTAGCAAAGGAAATCTCTGTCAGTGATTACAACTCCTTTGGTAGCACTGTAGGTCCCATGTGGTGGTGTTCAGGTTGGAGTAGATGTAGGGTGCCTAACTGATCACAGTTTAGCAGTGCAATCAGTCTGACTTGACAATGAGCAAAGTACAGTTATGTAAGAACTTACTGTAACAGTAGATCTTCGAGAGAAGCTTTTGCAGCAGGTAACACATATATAGGACTGACTGATGCCACCTGGTGGCAGATCTCATCATTTCTTTTTCCCTAGCAGTACCGATGTGGGACCGCCTACCCAGCATCGTCCCTGCCCCGTCACGTAGTATAAAGGATGTAGGCGGTCCCCACATGCTCCAGTTCTTGCACGCCAAAAACAAACAACTGTGGATGAAATATTCCACAGAAAAACTATATAACTGTAAGGCATGCAACAGGAGCTGAACTTGACCCAGAGCAGAAAGGCTCAATCCCGGAGAAGGAGGGAGGAATACTGGTGTAAGTATTCTCAAAGATCTACTGTTACGTAAAAGTCTTTACGAATTGTACTATCTTACTTTGAGAGGAAGCTCTTGCAGCAGGCAACACAAATATAGAACTTTTTCCCAAGCAGTATAAAACTAAAAACAACCATTTGGAAAGGGTAGGGAAAAGACTAACAGACACAGTCCCCAGAGGTATAAACTTAAGACAACCCCTGGGAAGGGGGAGTCAATAGACAAGACACACTCACGGTATAAACTTAAGACAACCCTGAGTGGGGAAGGGGAAGGAGAGGCAGAGACGCTTTGGGAGAGAGAGACCCCTCTCATGAAATAAGGCCCTGGAAGACTGCCAGGCCAAAACCTGCCCAACGCCTGGAAACAATATCCAGGATGTAATGCCTGATGAAAGTGTGCACTGAGTGCCAAGTGGCTGCACCATAAATGTCAGCCGCTGACACCTTCTTGGGAGCTGCGAAGGAAGTAGCCGGCACCCTGGTGGAATGCACCTAATTGCACCCAGAAGGGGTTTGTTACCCTGCTTATAGCAGTAAGATATACAGTTAACCAACCCACGCGAGAGCGTTTGCTTGGTAACCAGGTGCCCCAAGGACCTATCCGCAAAGGATACAAAAAGCTGGTCTGATTGCCTGGCCCCCTTTGTCCTGGACAGGTAACAGCGCAGAGTGCAATGCACATCAAGGGTGTGCAAGAGCGCTTCTCCCCTGTTGGAATGCTCTGGATAATAAACTGGAAGCTGAACAGATTGGTTAAGAGTGAGCTCCAAAACTATCTTGGGAAGGAATTTCGGATTAGTGTGGAGGTCTACTCTATCCTTATGAAAAATAAGATAGGGTTCCTGACACATTAAAGCATGAAGCTCAGAAATGCGTCAAGCAGAGGTGACTGCTACCAAAAGCAGAATCTTCCAAGAGAGGTTGCGAAGCGGAAGCCTCACCAGAACAAACAACAAGTCCCAAGGGGGAACAGGGTCCCAGATCAGAGGACAGAGATGCAAGATCCCCTTAAGGAACATTTTGGCCACTTCCAATCGAGCCACTGTCCTGTACTGAATGCAGTGATGATAGGCGGAAACAGCGGCCAGGTGTACTTTAATGGAGGAGTAGCTGAGACCTGACTCCAACAGGGATAGCAGGTATTATAGAATAGAGTTAACCAGACAGACCAGAGGGTAGATCCTCCTGGCTGTGGCCAACAGACAAAAACATTTCCACTTCTTGGCATAAGTGGCCCTGGTAGTGGGCTTCCGAGCCTCCACCAAAATCTGGTCAATTTCATCAGATACTCCAAAGTGAAGTTTTGCTAGGTCCAAATGAGCCAAGCATGCAGGTAAAGGGAGCATAAATTGGGATGAACCAAGGTTCCCTGCTGCTGTGAGAGTAGCTGACACGAAAGTGGGAGAGGCCATGGAGACTCCACTGACAGACGCCGGAGAAGAGGGAACCAAATCTGTCTGGGTCACAAAGAGGCTATCAGGATCATGATTTGATTACCCTCTCTGATTGGTCTTTGAGGAGGACCCACTATAAGGAGGGAAGGCATAAAGAAACATCCCGTTCCAGCATAGGGACAATGCGTCTTGCCAGAAAGCTCCAGGCTCGGGATCGAGCGAGCAAAAACTGGGCAGTTTTGCATTGCAATGAGATGCAAAGAGATCCAACTCTGGCCTCCCCCATCTTGTGAAGAGTTCATCTGCTATGGACTGTAGCAGGGACCACTCATGATAGAGTGGTTTTGCCCAGCTGAGAGCATCCGCAACCACGTACAGGGAACCCAGAATGTGGGCTGCTGAAAGATGGAGATGGTGCTCCACCGTCCAGTCCCACATCCTCATAGCCTCCCGACAAAGGGGATAAGAGTGTGCGCCCCCTTGCTTGTTGATGTAGAACACCACTGAGGTGTTGTCCATCTGAACAAGGAGGTGACCAGGCAAAAGGAATGGGGCCAGTGCCTGTAGGGAGTACAGAACTGACCTGAGCTTGAGCACATTGATATGCAAGTTCTCCTCTAAAGGGGACTACAGCCCTTGAGTCCTGTGGGTCCCCAAATAAGCCCTCCTACCTGTCCCAGACGCATCCATGGTGAGAGTCTGGGTAGGGCTATTTGGCTGGAAGGGGAGTCCTCAGCAGAGATGCTGGGGAGATGCCCACCAGCAGAGTTTCATGACAAATTGGCTCTGAGATCCTGACAGGCAAATCCAAGTCATCCCTGATCTGGTCCCACTGGACTTGGAGTGCCCACTGACTGGTGCGCATGCACAGCCTGGCGAAGGGGACCGATACTATAGCAGCCGCCATGTGACCCAAGAGCCTGAGAATGGACCTGGCGGGAATGATGGATGCTGATCAGCTTTGGATTTCCAGCGTCTTGATGTGCTCTGCCCTGTCGGAGGGGAGAAAGGCCATCCCCAAGGTGGTATCCAATAGAGCACCTATAAACTGCAGACCCTGAGAGGGGAAGAGCTGAGACTTTTCTGGGTCTACAGTGATCCCCAGATGCCGACAGAGGGAGAGTGTGTCCCAAAGACAAGACCTGGATGAGGCCAAGAGGAGCCAGTCATCTAGACAGGGGAACAGAAAGTGGCCATTTCAGAGCAGAGTTGCTGCAATGACAGTGAGGCACTTGGTGAAGACTCTGGGAGTGGAGGAAAGGCCAAAAGGAAGGACCTTGAACTGGCAGACCCGACCCTCGAACTTGAATCTCAGGAATCTCCAATGACTGTGGCAGATGGGAATATGAAGGTAAACATCTTGCATGTCCAAAGACGCCAGCCAATCCCCGACTGAAAGGAAGGGGAGGAGATGTGGAAGCGACACCATGCGGAGTCTGCGATACCAGACCCCTTGGTTGAGGTCGCTGAGATCCAAGATAGGCCAAAGGTCTCCCAACTTCTTGGGAACCAGGAAGATGCGGGAGTAAAACCCAGAGTCCACTTCTGCCTCCGGGACACATTCTATGGCATGCTTGTCTAGAAGAGACTGGATCTCCTGTCTGATAGGAGCCCTGCAGTCTCTCAGGTAATAAGATGGGGGCGGTGGTCTGTCCGGGGGCAGAGATTTGAACTCTATGGAGTGCCTGAACTCCATGAGATTGAGGACCCACTGGCCAGAGGTCACTTCTCTCCATGCTTAGGCGTAAAGAGAAAAACGACCTCCTACCTGCTCTCCCGACGACACATCTGGGAGGGGAGGGTCATTTGAATAGTCAGGTGGAGGGAAGGGTGGGAGGGTGGTGGCTGGAGGTCTAGCCTGTCTAGAGGAGGTAGAGGCAGCACCTCTATGACCCCCTCATCAATTAAAGCCAGCCCGCTGTGCGTGAGACTGAGCATGGGGTTGCTGAGGCTGATATCCCCCACTGCCACGAAAACGGGACTGACGAAAACGCTCCCATTTTGGGTGGTACATAGACTGCACCGTGTGGACAGCTTTGCCAGAGTCCTGCAGTCTACCAATAACCTTCTCTGTGTCTTCTCCGAAGAGCACAGAGCCTTTGAAAGCGGCATCCAGAAGTGTAGTCTGCACCTCTGGGTTGAACCCTGAGACCTGGAGCCAGGAGTGGCACCTAAGGCAAATTCCTGAAGCGGCTGCCCTCGCCAAGGTGTCCGTAGAGTCATATGTGGCTCGGAGAATGTGGGTACCCACATCAGAGCCCATCTGTAAGAGTTTAGCAAGTTCTGCCCTTTAGGGGCAGTCAGGCATTCCTTGCAAGATGTCCAATCCCTGGTCCCAAAGGGCATTCTGGAACTGGACCATGTGAGTCAAGGAATTCAGACTGCGAATGCTGCAGGTGGCAGATGAGTACACCCTGCAACCTAAGGAATCCAGCTGCTTAGACTCCCTGTCTGGCGGCTGGGTACTCAGGTGCTTCAGCCTCTGTGAACAATCATGCGCAGCCGATATGACCACGGAGTCCGCTGTGCGGTGTTCGGCCAGGTAAGAATGGTCCTTGGGGGTCTGGTATAAGTGGTTGGTCTTCTTGGGCACTGCAAAGGACATGTGTGGATGCCTCCAAGTAGCCAGGGTGACGTCCTGGAAGGTGTCCACCAATGGGGGGTGATGATCACTGGCTTGGGATCCTTTTGGCATAGATATTTGGCCAGACGCAAGCGTTCAGGGTCCAGGGCCTCAGTATCCCATCCCATATTCTCCTGAATATGCTGCATGACTTCCAGAAAACTGGGGTCATCGGGAGGAGATTTAGGCTGGTCCTCTATGTCACAAGGGAGCGAGCCAGGGTCTGAATCAGGAAAAGAAGGTTTTGATTTGCCATAGGCATCAGAAGAGGAGGAAGAGGAATGGCGCCATCTTCTCTTGTGTCTGGGCCTTCAAGGCGAAGGACAACGAGAGGAGGATGGAGATCTAGTCCTCTTACGCTTGTCCTTGTGCTTCCTGGGGCTAGCCAGAGACTTCTCTCCTTTGGTCCCAGATGGGATAGATATAACCTGCCCATCTGGCTAAGGAGTCGGAGGAGATTTTGGAGGAGGAGTGGGGGGGGGCAACTAAGTCTTGTTTGACAGTCTCCCACCACTGGGAAAAAAGCTCCTTGACTTGAGACATCCTGCGCTTGGGAGAGTCTGGTTTAGGAGGCAACGTCGGTCGGCCTGCTGGGACACTGGTGTTGGTAGGGTCCGGCGTTGGTGGGGCAGGTGACGCTGGCGAAACCTCTTCACCGCCGTCGTCAGGTTCCGGTGTCGGGTGGACCGGCGAATGGTCGTGAGGGGAGATGTTGGGTCTCCCCATAGGTGACGTCGGAGGAACCGATGATGGCTACGGAACGGCAGCCTTGTCCGGCGCCGATAGTAAGGGTTTGTCCAGTGTCGAGCCTGAGGCTGCATCCGACGGGCATCCCTTGGCCAGTGAAGGGCGGGGAAGGTCAGAGCGGGAGGAGGCCTTGGTAGGCCTGTCCGCAGACTTGTGGGGCTTATCCGCCTGGCGCTTGTCTGACTCCATGGATGGGCACCGGTCATGTCTATGCTTGGGTGGCAAAGATGAAGCCCGAGACGAAGAATGCCCTGAAGACTGCTTAGCCTCCCGGTGATTGACAGAAGCCGACCGGGAGGGTTGCTTACCTGAGGCCGGTACAGAACTGGCATTGGAGGGCCTCTTATGGGCAGAGGCACCAGAGTCTGATGGCTTCTTAGCCAAGGTGCCGGAGTCCAAGGGCTCAGACGCTGCTGCGGAGCCAGAGTCAGGGCCCAAATCCAAATGGGTTGCAAGGTGGGCCCATTAGAAAGAGAGGCAGAGGCGGGAGGCTTGAGGGAAGTAAGCTGCGCCTCATGTCCGGAGGAGCTGGAATGACCAGTGGACTCGGAGCTGGGAGATCTGGGCCTGGAGGGTGAGCGGTCTCAGTGTTTCTCCTTCTTTTGCTTACTGGAAGTAAGGGAATGAGACTCCTTCCCAGAGGACGTGTCTTGTTGCATTTGGGCCAGCTGCTGCTGTGCTATATGGGCCTGGAGCAATTTTTGTCTCCAGATCCTGGTCCTACTATTAAAGGCCTGGCAGTGGGTGCAGGCACCTGTGTTGTGGTCTTGGCACAGGCAGAAGAGGCAGGCTGAGTGATCGTCCTTGGCAGGGATCTGTCTCCAGCAAAAGCACTTGTTACAGTGCCCAGTCAGTGTGGATGACATACGTCGAAGAAATTCGCGGACAGAATGAAGAAGGAACTGTTCTAGATGCTAAAGAACCATTAGCGAGCCGAGAGCTGACTAGTGTGTTGCCACGGCGGGAAAGAACTGGAGCATGTGGGGACTGCCTACGTCTTTTATACTACGTGACGTTGGGAGTGGGGCCGACGCCGGGTAGGCGGTACCATATTGGTACTGCTAGAGAAAAACAAATGCCAAGATCTGCCGCCAGGTGGTGTCAATCCTATATATGTGTTACCAGCTGCAAGAGCTTCCTCTCAAAGTAAGATCCACATTTATTGCTCACTGCCAGCTCCAGTTAGAGTCTGCATCTACTTTCCTGTTTCCGCTCTCTGTATTCCATTAGAAAATAATGTAGGATCCTGTTTTGTGAGAACCATACCCCCAGCCCCATCATTATTTTGGATTTGGGCTAACCTTCAATGGCGGTTGATCACTGAGTAAAGACTGGATGTGACAAGTACAGTGCACAAGCAGAGTAGAGGCTCATGGAGGACTGCTGAGGGACCCACACGAGTACACTCAGTGGGATAGTGCTGCATCTCACTTTAGAAGAACCATGGCTGCGGCTTCCAATGTATTAATGAAGCAGTGCTTCTTATCCGTACCATTGTGTACAATCTCTCTGACTTTCTGTCGTTGACTCACACCTCATCATACCTGACTGCTTCCCTAGATGTACAGTAGGTGCAGTGAGAAGGGCTTGGGACCAATTTGTCAGGAATGGGGGGGCCATACAGAAAGGCAATATGAGGAAAGAAAATACCAGTTGACACTTTGTCTGACACACTCTTTTTGCATATAGTCATTGTCCAAACAAAAGCAGTAAATCTGTATAGCTAAGCCCAAAGATTAACATCCTACTCTAAACATACTAACATACTATGAAGCCAGCAGAATAGGCCTTATGGTCTATCGAGTCTGCTTGATAGTCAGTGTCTACACAGGGCACCGATTTTAGCCCCCCCTCCCAACAAGGATCTCTATTTCCCAGCGGGGCTCCTGGATGTACCCTCCCCATACACCTATCCCAGCCCTTCTTGAACTCATCCACATTAGTAGCAGCCACCAGTTCCCTGGGCAGCACATTCCAGGGCTCCACCACTCTCTCAGTGAAGTAGCGCCTCCTTGTTTCCCCCCTCAGCCTCCTCCAATCCAGCTTCATAGGGTGTCCCCTGGTTCCCTCAGCTGAAGGACCCCCTCAAGGCTTACCCTATTGATTCCCTTGAGATACTTGAAGACCTCTTATATCCCCAGTCTCTCTTCTCCTCCGAGTACAGGTTGAGCTACCCACAGGGCTTTTCCCCTAGCCCCAGTACCATCCTAATCACTCTCCTCTGCACCCTTTCCAGTAATGCAATATCCTTCTTTAAGTAGGGATGCCAAGACTGCATGCAGTATTCAAGGTGTGTTCTAACCAGGCAATTGTACAGTGGAAGGAATACCTCACTACACCTTGAGGTTATCCCCCTGGCTATGCAACCCTGCATTTTATTTGCTTGTGCCACCACCCTTCTACACTGCTCTGAGTTGTTCATGTTGACATCCGCCACCACCCCAAGGTCTTTCTCCTACCTCAAAACCTGCAGTGATCCTCCCCCCCCAAAGTGTATTCACGAGTCGGTTTTTGGCCCCCAGGTGCAGAACCATGCATTTTGCAGCATTAAATTTTAGTTTCCAGACTTGTGACCAACTCCCTAGAGTCTCCAGGTCCTCCCAGAGATCCAGCTTTTCCTCTTCCACACCCACCACCGCCCATAGCTTAGAGTTATCCGCAAAGAGGCTCATCCCACTCCTGATACCCCTTCTGATGTCAGCAATATAGGCATTAAATAGGAGTGGGCTCAGCACCGACCACTGTGGGACCCCACTTGTGACTAACAATAATAATAATAATAATAATGCTTTATTTATTAAGCACCTTTCAAGCACCAAGGCGCTGTACAAATGAAACAAGAAAACGAATATAAAATCAGAATCACAGCAATATTAAAAATTAACAATAAAAACAAGAAAAATATGAGTAAAATCAGAAAGCAATGATCTTAAGTAATAAAAGCAAGATTCCAAAGATGGGTCTTGAGTTCACACTTGAAGGTCTCCACGGTTGTGCATTCCAGAAGCTGGCAAGGCAGAGAATTCCAGAGGGTTGGGGCAGCGAACATAAAAGCCCTGGCCCCAGAAGATTTTAAGGTAACCCTCGGAACCTCCAGCAACCCCTCGTCAGCTGAACAGAGTTGTCGTACAGGGTTACAGGGAATCAGAAGCTCTTTCAACTAGTCGGGGCCAAGTCCGTGCAGGGCTTTGAAGGTCAAAAGACCTACTTTAAAGGTGATCTGCCACTGTATAGGCAGCCAGTGAAGAGCACGCAAAGCAGGGGTAATATGCATCCTTCTTGATACCCCTGTCAACAACCTAGCAGCAGCATTCTGAAATAGCTGCAAGCAGCAGATATCAACCAACCTTGGGGATGAGACCCCCCCTCACCCTCTGTACCCGCCCTGCCAGCCAGATTCCTATCCACCTGCCCATCCCCATACTCTCCAGCTTCCCCAGTAGCCCATGATGTGGCACAATCAAATGTCCTGCTGAAGTCCAGAAAGACGGCATCCACTGGCCTGCCCTGATCCAGCACCTTTGTCATCCCGTCATAGAACTCCACCAGATATGTCTGGCATGATCTACCTTTAACAAAGCCGTGCTGGTGAACATCTATGTGACCTCATGCCTGCAGAACCCCCTCCATCCTCTCCTTCAGGATTCCCTTCATCACTTTGCCAACTACCGACATCAGGCTAACTGGCCTATAGTTACCCGGCTCCTCTTGTGGGTCACCCTTGTGGATAGGCACAATATGGACCATCCTCCAGTCCTGAGGTATCCACCCGGACTTCGGGGAGGAGTTAAAAAGGTCTGCTGGGGGGTGGCCAGGGCATCTGCCAGCTCCCTGAGCACCCTGGGATGGATTCCATCTGGGCCCGGTACCTTGTCCCCTCTTAGGGCCTTGAGTGCTTCCTACACCCTACCTCTGAGTATTTCATCATCTGTTCCCCCCTCTTTATCCATCATATCCTCTGCCCCCTCTCCTACCTGTGCCACCCTTCCCTCCTTCTTGGTAAAGACAAAGACAAAAAAGTCATTTAGTACCTCTGCCTTCTCTTCCTCCTCTTCCATCCACCGAACCCCTATCCTGAGCCAACTGATCTGCCCCTTCCCTTTTCTTCTTTCCCTGATATACCTGAAGAACCCTTTGCACCTTCTAATCCCCTGTGCCAATCTCAGCTCCGCCCGTCTTAGCCGATCTCACCACCCTGGTGACCCTCCTGGCTACCATATTATACTCATCCTTGGATATAGCCCCCCAAGAGTATTTATATTGGCTAAAAGCAGCCTTTTTTTCCCTCACTGTATCCTGGATCTCCTTTGTCCACCAACTCTGCCTCCTAGCCTTGCCCCCCTTGTGTCTTTCCCTCGTGTAGGCCTTGGTAGCCTCCAGGAGCCCCTTTTTTATAATTTACCACCATGCCTATGCTTGGTCTGATCCCATCCAGATAGCCCCTCAGGATCCAATGCATCCCCCCAAAGTCTACCCCTCTGAAATCCACCACTGTCGTTCTTGTGTGTTCTACCAGGCCCCCTAGTTCTAGGGAGAACCAAACCGTGGCATGGTCGCTACCCACCAGTAGGTCCCCAACAACTAGATCCCTGATGAGCTCCCAGTCTGACAGGACCACATCCAGGATGCACCCCTCCCTCATCGGCTCAGTCACCAGCTGGTCAAGGAATGCATCCTGGAAATGTCCAACAGTCGCTGGTCCTTGCTCGATGTGGACGCCATGGTTCTCCAGTCTACTCCTGGCATATTCAGGTCTCCCATCACCACTGTAATGTCCTTTCCTCCACCACAGTGGTCCTTAAGGTTAGCCACCAGGTCTTACTCCTGTTCCTCCTCCTGCCTAGGGGGTCTATATACCACCGCAGTTTTCACCCATTTTCTGCCTGGATCCTGCAAGGTGACCCAAAGAGCCTCTACTTGGTCCCTTGCTTCCTCCACCTTGCTTAACCCTATGCAATCCCTAATGATAAAAGCTATGCCCTCTCCTTCCCTCCTCCCATCCCTTCTGCATGTGGTGTACCCAAGTATGTTTAGGTCCCAGTCATGTCTGGATGTGGCCCAACACTCTGTGACTGCAACCACATCCACCCCCCTCCACCATCAGCGCCTGCAGCTCCAGCATCTTATTACCCATGCTCCTGGCATTTATCAGAACCACCCTCAAACCTGTCCCCTTGCCCCTCACTCCCCTGCCCTGAGACCACCTTGCCTTCTGCCTACATGGACCAACATATGCACTATCTGGTGCCCCTGCCCTGTGCCCCTTCCCCTCCACCTGTGGGAGAAGGCCAGGGTCTTCCTGATTTGGCTTGCCAGGGAGCCTTCCCCCCCCCTCACAAGTTTAAACCCCACCTGGAATGTATGAACTCTGCCAGTCTCAGCTGCAGGACCTCTGTTCCCTCAGTGCCAAGGTGGAGCCTGTCCTTAATGAACAGATCCTCGTCCTCCCATGTTGCTCCCCAGTCCCCACCCACCCACACCCCCTGGCCTTGCACCATTTACAGAGGCATGCATTTATATCCCTTATTTTTTGCATTTTTCCTACACTGGCCCTGGGCACCGGTAGGATCTCGGAAAAGGAGACCAAGCACCCCACGTCCTGACAGACCCTGGCCAGCTCCCTAAACCTAGCTTGTATCTCCAGCTAACTGTTCCCATGTATATTGTTAGTACCCAGGTATACTAATATGTCAGGGGTACCACCATACTCCTGCACTTGAGAACAGATGTGATGTTTTGCCTGATGCACCATTAAGCCTGGTATACTCGTGAACTTAACACCACAGTAAGCTCCCCTTCCCTCCTCCTCTCCACTTCATCCCCCTAGTCATGGAATCTCCCAAGAGCATCACTCTCACTGCCTCCTTATCCATTTTCCTGCTTGCTATCCCAGTTTCCCCTTCCCCCTACATTACCATACTCATCCTCTCCTCTCTCCCTCCTGCCAAAACCTTGTCCGTCCCTCCCGCTACAACCCATATCTCTCTTTGACCTGACCTCCTTGGTCCCATTATTTCCTGCTGTATCACTGTGGACCATGACAGTCTGTCCCCCTGGAGCAAGGCCCCTTCCCACCCCCAGGTCTTTCTCCTCACTGACCTGTCCACCTCAGCCACTTTTTTTTTCCGGTTATACTCGGGACCAACCCAGTATTTCCTCCTGGAGTAATGGCCCTTCCTAGCCCCTGCTCTTTTCCCCTCCTCAGTCCTGTCCCCACCTCCTCTTACCTCCTTTAATCTTGCCTCCCAGGCATACCTGTGCTAGGTCCTCTCTTTTCGGCAATTTCCTGCTCCCAAGAGAACTTCCTCTTGTCTCCCAGCTTCTGTACCCCTGAACCCTCATCTGAGGGAGTGTCTCCCAACCTCCTTGCTCCTGCTCCTTCCTCCAATGGCTCTTTGCAGCCGCTTTCCTCCCCTGCCAGTGTGACGAGAGGTGCATATCTGTTTTCCTGCTCAACCCCCATGCTTGTTTTTCCCTTGTTTGTTGCACCCTCATCTGAATTTAGGCCCTTAGTGTCAGGCTTCTGCCTTCTTTTTCCTGAACCTACTATCTTCCACACCTCCTCAGCCATATTTGCCTCATTGCCTCCTGTTCTCCTAGAAGTTCCCAGCCCCTGCATCACTTCTTCCTGCCTGGTTTGTATCTGAACAGCTTTTTCAGTTCCCTGTCTTGGTTGTTTCATGCACAGTTTTTACAGGTCTCACCCTTGCTGCACTCATCTGTGCATTTTTGCAAAGTCCTGATCCAGGGCCCCCACTCCCCCCATTACCACCTGCTTCAAAATCACATCTTTCAGTAGTATTCCTCCCTCTCTGGCCAACCCCAGACTCCTGCCTGCTTTTTTGGAAGTTCTCATCTTTTTGGCTCCCTCCATCAGAGTTCCCATGTTCTCCCGCCCCTCCGAGTACTCCTATTTACTCCTCTCCTTATGCCAGAGATTTCAGCACCTGGTGTAACTACTTAGGTGACCCCTTGCCCCTACTTCTCCACTCCCCATTTGCCTTCTACTCCCCTCAACCTCCTCCCTAAACTGTGCCAACTGGAGGCACACTGGGCAACCCCCCAAACTTCCAAGCCCAGTCAAGAACCATGGTTGCCCCACACCCTGCACACCCAACCAATCACCCTCCCAAAGATGCCTGCTCTAGTGAGGCGAGGTCCCTTCCCCATCACAGCAGGTACCTTTGGTCAAAGCTCCCACTCATAATGCCAGAACAGCCCCACCCGACTCTAGCGAACAGGTTACAAGTGACTATACAAACTATCAGAATTTCCAGCAATACTATGTAACAATCCCCCTCACAGCTTGCAATTTCACATACATATTTAACAAATCCCCTCACAGTTTGCAATTTCACATAAACACCCCTCCACACAGCATACAAGGTGTCATTTTAAAACCCGACTTTCTCCAAGGATCAAGGCCATATGCTCACTCCTCATCCAGGCCACTCCTACCCCTGACTCCTACCCCATTGGCTATATATAATAGAGGTTGGGGCCGGGGTGAGCAGTGTGGCTGGTTTGGGAACAATTACAGCTCCTCCGGTGATTTGGTGAAGATGGCTGGGCCTGTGCTTTTCTAGCCCAGCCACAAGTTCAAAATTTTGGCACCCTGCCCTCTGATAGGGCCTATTATTTCTGCAGTTTTTTTACTCCCAGAAGCCCCTGGCCCGTCGCTGTTGCAGTCGCTGGGATGGCCACTTGTTCTGGTGTCCTCTTCCAGTGCGCTCCTTCCCTGCTGCTGCTGCTCCTCCACCGCTGATGCAGCCAACACTCATTCTTGTCTCCCCCACTTCTCAGCCACCTACGTGGCCCACAATTACAGCTGCTCCGGCGATTTGGTGAAGATGGCTGGGCCTACACTTTTACAGCCTGGCCCACAAGTTCAAACTTCTGGTGCCCTGCCCTCTGATAGGGTCTTCTATTCCTGCAATTTGTTTGCTCCCAGAAGCCCATGGCCTGCTGCCATCACAGCCACCGAGATGACCGCTTGCCCTGGTGCCCTCTTCCTGCCGCCGATGCAGCCTCCGGTGCACTCCTTCCCTGCTGCTGCTCCTCCGCTGCCGATGCAGCCAGCACTCGTACTTGTCTCCTTGTTCCTCAGTCACCTATGCGGCCTGCAATTACAGCTCCTCTGGCGATTTGGTGTCTCTATACACTGCAGTACCACAGCCAGACATGGTGTTAGGGAGCACAGCACTAATAAATATATATAAAACTGGATCTGGACATTGCATGCTGCTCCATGAAGTGAACATATCATATACAGTTGCAATTTATGTGAGATTATAGACTCAGCAGTGAGATTAATTACTTTCCCCAAAAGTCTAGGAACATTGTCTTACAGAAATACATTCTGTCAATTTTCCCAAAAGCATCCTGAGGATGTTGGTGACATCCTGAATCAGCTAATTTCTCACTTGGAGTATTACTTATATTGGCCCTAAGTATCCAGGCAAATTGTTAGCAGAGCAATCACACAAATGCACCATAGAGGGATATGCAGTGTACACTATATCAGAATTGATAACTCTGTCACAGACGATCCCTGGAGGTCACATGCATACCAGAAATGAAAGGCTAAAAACAGACTATTAAAAAAGGCATGGTCACTAGAATACACTGGCTGGACATTATGATGTAACCCTACTGGCTTTGATTAATTTCACATTACCAAATGGTAGATCCATATTGAGTACAACTCTAATGGTGCCACGGTCTCTTCATAGCCACTCACAGTGACTGTGCATGTTATAGTGCAAGAGTGTCTGACTTGTTAAATGCCCAAGAATGTGTTTATATAACGGCGGAATATCTTCTTTTCTTTACTCCAATATTTATTTAAAATTTGATAACCAGGAAAGGCACCATGAGCAGAAGCTCATTTCCCAGACACAACCCAGGGGAAGGGGTATAAAGCAGAGAGTAACAAATGTCAGTTACATAATAAATTACATGGGAATGAAACCTCTAACCTCTGTCACAATTGACAAACAACTGATTTTACAACTTGCAGAAAATGCACTGAAAACTGTGCTGATAGAGTACTGAGCTGTGGCGGGTGTGCTAACGCTATGTCATGGCTGAATACGCCCCATTTGGAGGCACAGTGTGAGCAGGCTGACTTGGGGGTTTGGAACAGAACTTTGAAAAAAAGATACATTTTGAACAAAATATGTGGAAAAAGTAAGTGCAACTTAGCAAAGGGATGTGGGCTAACACAGTGATCGGCACAGAAATATTTATTTCTGAATTTAGAACCTTTGCATATGATCTTTAACTCATTCTGTCTCTCGGTGGCCATTCTGGATCTGGCTCAGCAATGGATGGTTCCAATGCCATATGGTGGCTATGGGACCGAAGGAGTTAAGATAGTGTTGGGATCCCTCATAGTTCTGCCTGCTGACTTACAGATTGGCCTTTTATCAGTTTAATTTATTACCACACTAACAGTGCTCTTATCCTCTGTTCCAGGACTGGAAGGAATTGCATTGTCTGCCTCCAGTATGGGATTTATTCATGAGACTTTAAGACAAGTTGGTATATTTAAAATGACCATGAAAGTTATTGGAGAAATAACAGCGGTGGTGTTTAACTTAATTTGTACTGTTTTAGGTTAGGTTGTGTGAAAATGTATATAGGCACTTGCTGCATATTTAAGTTAAGTATTGTGATATGTATAGCACATAACTCTGAGCACTGTGAAACTTACTGCACAAAATATACACTGTCACTTTAAATTCTTCCCATTTAAAGCCCAACACTAGTACCTGGGAACCACACCCTGAAGATGTACCATGTACAAAACTGGTTGGGGTTCTTCGGTGAATGGCCAACTTGTATTCTGCATGGCGGTATGTGTCAAACTTAATCCTTGTTAATAAAAGCCGTGTCTACCCAGTTGAGGAGTGCAGTAACTTGCTGTCTTCTCATGTTGTTTTAGTGACATGGCTGCCTGCTTCCATCTCTTATTCTGATGTTATATTTGGATTAAACTGTCCCTTCTCTGGAACACCTCAATTTCTTTTTTGAGTTATTTTAATAATATACTCTACTTGAGTTTATTGTTTGTTTATTTCATGAGGCTATGTAGAAGAAAAATATGGTAAAAAAGAGGCACTTAAAAAAGAGAAACTAGTCATTAGCTAGGGCACCATAGCAAGAGACAGAACAGGCACAGGGCAGAATACTGCAGAGGGCATTAAAGAGTAACAACCAGATTTTCCTAAGTTTCATAAGGGAGGGTAGAAACATTAAGTACAGCATAGAGCAGCACAACAGAGATGGGATATGCATCCAAGAGAATGATGTATTTATTCATTTAGCATTTATTTCAAAGGTTTCACCAGGAAAGACATACTGAACTGATAACAACTTGTTCTAAGGTGTGGAGGCCATGTATGGCTAGAATGCTGTAGGGAAGGAAAAAGAAAGAAAAAGGGAAAGGGAAACAAATACAGATCGGAGAAGAGGGGGATTGAGAAGTGGAGCTGAGGCAAGTATCAGTGGCAGATGCAGGAGTTAGGGCTGAAGTCATGGAGAAGAGAGGTTAGAGAGCATTTTGACACTCACTGCCCCTATCCATTTGCTCCTTACCTTTCAAAGTTTAGGGAAGTGGTAAGAGAAAGCAGCCTGACCAGCAATTGTTCATCAAGAAGGGAGCTTGAAGGAAGGATACCTAGGATTGCATAGGGAGTATGAAGGTGATGGCGGTTTGGAGAGGGGTGAAGTAAGGCAAGCAGGGGAGGGAGACCATCCAGAATTTCAAGATAAAGGAGACACATTGAGCTAGGTGTATGGGAGTTTAGGGAGAGGGAGGAGTACAAGGAGAAGTGGTGAATGTGGGGCTGACAGTCTAAGGCAAAGCTACAAAGAGTCAAATAGCAGGTCCAATCAGGCAAGAGTTGTATTTGGTGTAGTACTGCAGACAATGTTGCCATAGTCTAATGTACAGAGAATCATTTTTGGATAACAGCTCAGCAAGCAGGGAGGAGGATACAGCCTTTGTTTCTCTATAAGGGGCCAAGCTTTTTGTGGATGGCATCCACATGCGCTGTAAAGTCAAAGGGCAGGTCTAGCCAGACTCCACCATACTTGAATGAGGGAATATCATCAATTGAGACTCCACCTAACATATGGAAGGAAGGGACATGAGCCTGGAGAGCTTCTGCTTAGTACCAAAGAACCTGAAACCCATTTTCTTAGCATTTAAGACAGCTGATTTGACCAGAACCAGTGCTGAACACTGCTAAAGTCCAGCTGAATCCTGGCTGTCAGCTCAGTGGGGGATCAGAGGCAAACAGAACTATGTGATCTGCATACATATGGATGGACACAGAGCAAATAGAGAAAGTCATTTAGGAAGACCGAGAAGAGTAAAGGGCCAAGGACAGAAACTTGGGGAACACCACTGCTGACAGAATTGGTGCTCCCTCTCCCCTACTCCCTAACAGACTGGGATCTGCCCTCAAGGTAGGAATGAAACTGATTAGATTCAGAAGCAGAGAGCCCCACAGTCTTGAGTTTGTCAAGGAGGAGGGTATGGGCAACAGTGTCCAAGGCCATGGCCAAGTCAACAAAGATGGTAGAGGTGATGAGACCCTGACTGATGCCTGAGAGAACTGAGTAAGTTGGAGGATGGAGCAGGTGGTATGGTATTTACAGAAGCCAGACTGGAAGTGGGTGACAACAGAGGAAGAATCAAGGAAGGGAGAGATCAGAGATAATATGGTGCATTTCTGAAGTTTAGCTAAGGTGGAGAGCAGGGAGATAAGGCAGTTGTTGCCAGAGCTGTATGAGGCACCTCTCTTTTAGGAAGGGGTACAGCAGTGGCACGCTTCCAGGAATCTGGCACAGAAGCAAGGGAGAAGGAAGGTTTGAGAAGGGAGTTGACAGGGAGAGCAATGGCAGGGGCAGAGAAGTGTAGGAGTTTGGAGTCAAGCTCAGCAGGGCACCTGCCTTTGAGAGGGTTGAGAGCCAAGAGAGACTGAGGTCAATGTTAACATGCAGAATAGCTAGAGTATTCCAGTATTCACAGTGGAAAGTGACAGATTCATTACCCAAGACCAAAAATTGGTACCAAAGAATGAACTGGTGGTGTTTGCAAGAGACTGTTTTTTAGAAAATTACTGAGGGTACAGGCCTGATAGCACCTCATATACTAAATTTTAACACATCTCCAGAATGTGACAAGCTACAAACCAAGGGTGCTGAAAGAATTGGGCAGGTCACAAGCAGCACCTCTGGGAGATATTTTTGCACACTCAATACACCCAGAAAGAACCAGCAAACTGAATGACTGCAAAGTGATCACCCTGCAGAAAACTGATGACAAGAACAGCCCTAGCAACAACCAGCCAGTAAGTCTGAATCTGATTGTGACCTTTTTTTATTTAGATAGATAACGTAGATATATTTATTTCTAATGCACCATTCCAGTGCACAAGGCTCTTTACAACATGTTGCTTAGGATTATATAAACACAGAATCACATTAGTCACATGTTTAAACTATCAAATAAACAATGGCATTCATTATAACACTAAAACACACAAAGGAATAATATACAGTAGATACATATAATCTGACAGCAGAAAAAGAACCACTGGCCTATCTAGCCTGCCTGTATACATATCCAAAGCTGTGCCCAGCCTGTGCTGGATCAGTTAGTATGCAACAGCCCTAATAATTTTTGAACACCCCCTTCCCTAGAATACTCCTATCCCCATATCCCTAGAGTTCATACTTTTCCCTTGTGTCTGCCACGTCCATGTTTAAGCCCAGTAAGACTGTGGGCTGGCTCACTGAGCAATCTTTTCCACTCATCCACCACCCTTCTCATAAAGAAGAACCTCCTTACATCCTTCTTGAACCTTCCCCTTTTACAGTACTCTATCTCCATGGTGAACCTCATTATAGTAATCACTCGGCTATTGTGAACACTCCTGATGGCTCTCACGGTTGTCACTCACAGCTGTTAGCTGTCAGTTTCAACCAGCTGTACATTTTAAGCTCTGATGCTTACAGTGACCGATGTTCATCACAGCCAACATAAAATACTCAGCATGTGCTGCATGCACTAAACTTTCAGTGCTTGACAGACTGAAATCAGGTGAGTGCCTTTCATAATCTCAAAAGAAACAGGCTTTTCAAGTTCCACAGTTCTGTCCTGGAGAAAACAGGAGAATGCACTTCAGGATTTTGTCCACGAATGTTTTTAGTCAGAGGAGCTCAAGAGGAAAGAATTAAGAAAAACTAATGAGGCTGACATATATAAATCCACTACATAGAATCATTAAATATGAAGTTGTGGTTTGCTAAGCGCTTTCCAGTGGAGTGTCTGTACCTGGGTGATTGTAATTGAGAAGGCTGAGCAGTTTTCTGAGATATACATGGTAATGGTCACAATTTCTGATCATCAAGAGACTGGATTTGGTGGTTCCAGAAATGGTATGACATCTGCTGTGCCCATGTTGATAGTGAACCATGCTCCTGTGAAGATGTAACAGCTTTAGAGTTTCTTGTCAAACTTATGATACAGGAAGGGGATATCTGTCAGAACCAGTCTATGATGTATATGAGACTGGCCTGTTCAGCAGTACCCATCAATTGTAATTTTGGCCAGCAAAAATGAAGTGAATGCATTAAAAGTGTTTAATGTCAGCAGGCCTCGGAGCCGAAAATGAGGTGTTGGAATACTAAATTGCTTATATCTCAGTAACCATATGACACAGGAAAAAAATAAAATAAAAAAATCACATGATTCATAATTTTTGCATTGTCACAGCGAAAATTCCGTATCTCACACGGTTTTCGAGATATGAGCCCCGAAAGGCGCGGTGCACGACACCATGTTAGTCTATGGGAAAAATGTTCAACTTCGGAGTATCGTAACTTGCCATACGTGCAATATTTTTTCACTAAACCACCAAAAGGCACCTGTGTGTGATGTTGGCTGCCTTCCTTCCAAATTTGAGCCCAAAAGACCAAACCGTTCTTTTGCAGCATGGTGGCAAGAACTCCTATCATTTGGTCATAGTCTGGAAAGTAGTGTAAGTAATTTAAAGCTTCGCAAAATTTTGCGAAAGTGTCACAAGTGCGACACTACTTTGCGACACTACTTTTTCCAGAAACTTGAAAACCATTTCTGGGATGTTTTACCCCAAAATAAAGGCATGGCTAGCATCCTGAGGGTCCGACTAGGTGAACACAAAAAGAATTGTGTTCCTAGAGGGTCACAATTTTAAATGCCAAGCATTTTTCTGATCAGTAACTGAAAAATAAATGGCAGATTTACGACACTACTAGGGCCATTTGTGATAATAAAACGTGCATTTGAGAAAGTGTTGAACTTTTTGTTAACTTTTCCCATTGACATA
Organism: Neoceratodus forsteri; assembly: GCA_016271365.2. Lineage (NCBI taxonomy): Eukaryota > Metazoa > Chordata > Ceratodontiformes > Ceratodontidae > Neoceratodus > Neoceratodus forsteri. The sequence continues at coordinate 1,164,302,829 of CM057454.1, forward strand.
TAATGGGAACTTGTTTTTTGAATAACGTTTGAACCATTCAATATTTTTTCCCAAAATCTACAAAAGGCACATCGGGGACCCAGCCGCACGTTCCCTGAAGTTTTCAGACCGGTCGCGCAAACCGTGTGACCTGTAGGTGAGAGCAAAGAATTCGCAAAAAAGCGTAATTGTGCTTTTGGTTGTCTCTTCATAACTCCACAACCGTATACCCAACCAGTACAAAAGTTGGCAGATCTCAAGACCTGCCATGCCCAACTGTGCCTGCCAAATCTCAGGCAAATCCGTTGAATGGTGGCAAAGTTATTAAGGTGCAAAATTCCACCTTTCAACCTTAAAAGTGCTACTCGACCCTAACTATGGTAGCACTACCGTGCTTACGATTTTTATATATATATATATATACACATATACCTATATATATATATATATATATATATATATATACCCTTTTGTTATGAATCCTTGTTTGTTAATTGTACTTAAGAGTGCTACTGGTAGCTTAAGCTTATTCTGGTCCATGGTAAATACTCTTATAAATGTATGGAGTGAATGATACCTGAATAAGGAAATCACTGCAGCTGTTTTATAAAAGAGGTAGAATGGGGTGCTGCATATGAAAGTTGTACTTTATAGTACCTCACATTCAGTCACGGAACTTCCCCCAGCTTTAAATAAACTGATGTTCATTCCAGAATTGCCGTAGACTCAACAGTTTAAAGTGCATGCATCTTTTTTTGCTGTTTTGTTTCCTTTTATTGCTGCTCCACATTAAACTGCTGCGTCTACAGCAATTCTGGAATGGACATCAGTTTATTAGAAAGCTAGGGGGAGTTCCATGACTGAATGTGAAGTGCTTGAAGTTTTTGTCATGAGTGAGCCCGCTCCTCAGTTGGAGGCTCTGTTTTTCCAAAAGTCTGTACTTTATAGTCTATGGACCAATATGCCAGTCCAGAATGTTTGTTCCTGTACTTACAACTGAAAATCTTAATAAAAACATTATTAAAAAAAAAAAAAAACAAGACTGCTATAATTGCAGATCTTGTTGGTTCGTCTGACCTGGCGTGCATCACAGACACCTGGCTGGGTGAGAACGCAGGCCCAATATTGTCATCTGCAGTTCCAGCCAGGTACTCAGTGATACGTCACCAGAGGATGAATCATATGGGTGTGGGTGTAGCTATTTGCTTTAAAGTGTAACTGAGCCTTATGGATGTGCCAGTAGGGTACACCAGCTCCTTTGAGTAGATTGTGGGCATGGGTGTGGGGTGCAGGATCTTGCTCATTTACCGTGCACCCATTGATGGAAAAGAATTCCTGCAAGACATTGTGGACTTCATCGTCGATGTAGAATTGGGATTCCCCCCGATGGTTAATTCTGGGGGATTTCAATGCCTGGGTCGATGAACTCACATTTTGGTCAAGATCCCTTCCAGCTTATGTCTTTGCTGGGTCCCACACAGGTTATTTCCTCCGTGACTAACATTGGTGGTCACTCATTGGATCTGGTGTTCCTCTTGGGGATGGAGATCATTGACTTGGTGGTGAAACCTGTTGGTTGGTCTGACCATCATACCATAAGGTTCAGTTTCGCGGCTCCCCCCAAATGGCCTGCCCCTACAGAGAAGGTCCAGTAAGGGGCTAATGGTGGTACTAGATCTATTGAGCTTGACGAGTGAAAGCATGGGCCCAGGTGATCCTGCACTTGCCCATAATATGGCAGTGTCTGATGCCCTGGACTCTATTGCTCCTACATACGGTCATACGAAAATGCCAGCAGAAACAGGCCTCACGGTCTATCGAGTCTGCTCAAGTGCGCAGCTAGCACATTATAATGCTGCTGCCTCTCTCTTCCACCCATCCAATTAGCCCTTACCCTATCCCAACCCCTCTTGAAGCAGTCTACCACCTTGCAGGCCACTACCTTACCCGGCAAGAAGCTCCATTTGTTCATCACCCTTTCTGTGAAAAAATGTCTCCTCATCTTTCTCCTGAATCTACCCCCTCCAGTCTCAGTTAGTGTCCTCTCGTGTCCCTCCCATGTCTCCTCTGGAAAATCCTCTCTGTATTATTCTTGTTTATTCCCTTCAGGTACTTACTGGTCTCAATCATATCTTCCCTGTCCCTCCTCTCTTTCAGAGAGTACATAATCAACTCCTCCAGCCTTTCCTCATATGACTTACCCTCCAATCCCTGAATCATCTTTGTAGCTCTACGCTGTACCCCCTCCAACAATCTGATATCCTTCTTCAGGAATGGGTGCCATATTGCACATCGTACTCCAGGTGGGGCCTGACCAGCGACCTATACAGGGGCAAGATAACCACCCTACTTCTAGAAGAGATCCCTCTAGCTATGCACCCCAGCATTATGTTGGCTTTTGCCACCCTCCTTCTGCATTGAACAGAGTCATTCATGCTTCTTGCAATGATCACCCCTAGATTCTTCACTTCTGTGCAGCAACCCAACTGACCCCCATTTAAGTGATAATCCCTCCCCCGGTTCCAATCTTTAAAGTGCAGAACCTTGCACTTCTTGGCATTGAACCCCAGCTGCCATTTATCTGCCCACTCCTGCAGCTTATTCAGGTCCTCCTGCAACCCCTCCATGTCATCTACCACAGCTCCCATCTTGGCATTGTCTGTGACCAGACTGATTTTGCTCTGGATCCCATTTGAGATATCTGCAATGAAAATTCCAAACAGTACTGGTCCCAGCACAGATCCCTGTGGTACCCCACTCGTCACCACTCTCGGTGATGAGAGTTCCCCCTCCACCACCACCCTTTGCTGTCTTCCCCTCAGCCAGTTCCTGACCCAGGTCACCATTTTTGGTCCTGCCCCCATATACTCCAGCTTCCCCCCCAATCTCCCATGTGGCACTGAATCATAGGCCAAGTACAGGGCATTAACAGCATGGCCCTTGCCCAGTTCCCACATCACTCAGTCATAGAACTCTACCACATTTGCCTGGCATGATCTGCCCATGACGAACCAGTGTTGCTCATCATCCTGGATGCTAATTTGCCTCCAAGAAGCTCATGAGTCTCTTTTTTAGGATGGTCTCCATGAGTTTGCCCACGATTGAGGTGAGGTTCACTGGCCTGTAGCTCCCTGCTCCTGTTCATATTTGACCACTGACTCTTCACCCAAGGTCTCCATGGTTTGATGGGACCTTGAAGGAGCTGAAGACAGTTGGCTGAAAGTTGCAGAGGATCTGGTGGAAATCCAGTCTTGATGGTGATAGACAGTATAAGGTTCCATAAATCTAAGTCTATCAGTCAACAATCACCTGTAAGAAGGCAGAATTCCTGTCCAGGGAGACTGCTGCCATGCAAAATTGACCAGCTCAGTTGTTCTGGACTGTAGATAGATTGTACAATCCAATCTGTCTGCAGTCAGGTGAAGCCTTGTCACAAGAAAGGTGTGATGAGTTTGCTTGATTCTTCATGGATAAGGTTGCCACATCAGATCCAGTATCTGTCCAACCCATTCTATGGGGGATTGCAGAGGTCAGTGAGAGGTTGCAAACACCTGGTTTGTCTGGTCTGACTTTAGCCGGCAGACATTATGGACATCGTGAAGATCATCCAGGATCTGCGGCCAACCAACTGTAGTTTGGAACCAGGCCCAATGTGTCTTCTTGTAGGATGCATTGAGAAAACTGGCCCGGTACTGGCTGAGATAGTCTGGAGGTCTTTGGAGAGGGGGTCTTTTCTGATCCCCCTAAGAAGGTGGTTGTATGACTGCTCCTGAAAAAATCCTTCCTTGACCCAAACTGTTTTGCCAACTACAGGCCTGTCTCTAACCTTCCCTTTGTCGGGATGGTTATTGAGAATGTGGTTAAGCTGCAGCTGGATGATCGCTTATCCACCCATGATGTCTATGACACTCTCCAGTCTGGTTTAAGGAAGAGGCATAGCACCAAGATGACCCCTGTTCAGGTGCTTAATGATCGCCTAACAGCAAGAGATTGGAGGACCTGTTCCATCTTTATTTTCTTGATCTCTTGGTGGCATTTGACATGGTGGACCATGGTGTGCTATTTGAGCACCTGCAGTTTACTGTATCTATGGACTGTCTGGTGCAGTCTTCAGATGATCTTGATCATTCTTCGTGGGTAGGACTCAGCGAGTGATCTCAGGAATTTATTCGTCCGACCCTCTCCTCCTATCCTGCGGGGTACTGCAGGGCTCCATTTTGGGAACCATGTTGTCTGCCAAGTACATTCTGCCACTGGGAAACATTAAGCAGTACGGTTTGAGTTTTCACTGCTATGCAGATGATACTCAACTGTACATGTCCTTTGTGCCCGAACTGGGAGATATTTTCTCGGTGTTTAAAAACTGCCTATCCAAGATCCAGGATTGGATGAGTGTTAGTTGGTTGAAGTTGAATCCAGACAAGACTGAGGTGCTAGTTGTGGACCCAGATTGTCGGCTGTGTGGTGTGTCAGTTGGACAGTCCTCTGTCTTTGGCTTGGGGGTGTCGAGCTTACCACCTTGGATCGGGATGCAGAACCTGGGTGTTATTTTTGACAATGGTCTGACCCTGAAATCGAAGGGGGCAGCCATTGCCAAGACCTCTTTTTTCCATCTGAGGAATATCATCCAGATGAAACACCTGATCCCTCCTGAGAATCTTCCAATGTTGGTCCATGCCTTTGTGACCACCCACCTTGACTACTGCAATGCCCTGTACCTCAGGTTACCAAGGGTTGATATCCGCCACCTGCAGCTGGTGTAAAATGCAGCTGCCAGGTGTTTGACTGGCACTTTTAGGACCAGTCATATTAAGCCTATGCTCTGCAGACTGCACTAGCTGTCAGTGCGGTGGCGTATTACCGTCAGGGTTGGTTTGGTGACCTATAAAGCCTTACATGATGAGGGACTCCACTACCTGCAAGATCTCCTTTCTCCCAATCACCCCTCCCATTCTCTCCGATCCACCGACAAGGGATTGTTAGAGATTCCCAGGTGCATTTACAAACATCTGGGGCCTGCTCATTTGCATTTGTGGCCCCTACACTGTGGAATTCTCTTCCTTGTCGGATAAGAGAATGCTTGACCGTCCAAAATTTTAAAACTGAATTAAAAACATACCGCTTTGGTCTAGCTTTTTACAATGAAGTATAATGTTGCTGTCATTTTTTAATAATTGTTGTTTATACTCTGGATAATTTATGGTTTACATATATAGGTATTTTATGATTTATTGCCTTTTTTTTTTTCCTTCTTTCCGGAGCACTGGCTGCAAGCCTATCTGTTGTCCTCCCAGCGCCTGCCCCCGAAGATCAGACTCCCTCCCTTATGCACCCCATGACTTACTCTTCACGGCAGGGTGGTGGGGAGCGACTTGACCCACCCCAATGGATCCATGCCAGGGAGGTGCCTTCTCAGTGATGGCACTGCAGGGCACAACTTCAGTCTGCTGGGGCTCTTTTTCTGCTTTTCTCCCTGCGGGCCACAGCATGCAATGACGCCAGTGACTGGGTGCGCACACACTCCCGTGCGTGCCCCAATTAAGTGTCTGCCATGTCCTACCCCCATGGCTTGCTGTTATAGAAGCCACTGACCCCAGCCTCCGCTTGAGGGTCAGGCAAGTACTGGCTGCCAGAACCCCTCTCCCCGGAGATGGAGAGCAGTCCATTGATGCTCAATCCATCTCCTCCCAGCCACCCCAGCCGACCCACGGCAACCGCAAGTGTCTCCATTCCCAAACACGGGCTGCCAGGCATGGCGCGAGGTGGCATCCAGCACCTCAACCTCAGCACCACCGGGCCGGCTATTTTATGATTTATTGTTGTTGTAATTTTAATATGCTCAGGCACCTTGAACTATGGAAACGCGTCTTTTATAAATACATTTTGATTTGATTTTATTTGAAACACAGGTGTCATTTGTGTAATTTTCCATGTGTCAGGGACACAGCTCAGAGAGTGACAAAGTAAAGATTTCAGCTAATGGAGAGGCAATAAAAGAGGCTGCTAATTTCATGAGCTTGGGTTCAAGCCTATCCAACCCAGTGCTGGAGCCATCAGAGATATTTTTCAGGAGTTTTAATACTTCTAGTCTAGATAGTGCCTTGAAAAGTAAGAGAGGATTTGTGGTCTGGACACTAAGTGGAGGCCAATGTATATCTGACTGAGTGGAGGGGAAGGAGGAGGAATGCTGGAACAGATTAGAGAAAAGTAGTTTGCAATGCTTGTTGGGTCACTGCAATGGACTCCATTGAGGACCATATCATCGGAGGTATGTTCCTGTAAGGTCCCAAGAAAGGTCTTTACATTGGACCAGAATTTCCTGGGGTCACCTGTAGTGCTCAGAAGTAAGCTTGTACAGTAGGCACTTTTGGCAGCTCTAACTTGCTTTCTGCATAGTTTGCACTGGAGTCTAAATTGTTTGTGATCCGCCAAAAGGCCAGACTTCTTGAAACTCTTCCAGCAGTTGTCTCTAGCATGCAGTTGGGCAAGCAGGTCTTTAAGTAGCCATCTCTTTTGTTTGCCTCTAACCCACCGGTCAACTTGAGGGACATGCTTAACCTGGAGCACCCAGAATTCATCTAGGAAAATACTAAGAGTGTCCTCAGAATCCAGAGAAAGGTAAAGTGTGGACCAGTTTATGGATAAGATATCATACAGATCCCATCCAGGTCCAAGATTGCAAAATTTGTGAAAGTGGTATAGCGTAGAGGTGGAGGGAGAGCAGCCACCTGGCTCCATATGCAGAAAATTGGGCAGTGGTCAGTCAAGGCATCAGTCAAGGTGCCCACAACAGGGATATAGTCTACCCTGTTTGTCAATATCCAGTCAATGAGGGTAGAGGAGTTTAAGGAGGCTGTGATCCTGGTAGGCTCAGATAGGAGCTGATGAAGATTGTGGCTTTGTGTCAGAGGGAGAAGGGTGTTTTGAGACATGCCAGCCAGTTTAAATTAAGGTCACCTAAACTGAGAACCTCATTCTGTTTCATGATCATGGAGGTTTGTTCAAGAAGTTCATCAAGACCAGCAGGGCCACCATGGGGAGAGTTGCATGCACAGATAATGTGTAACTTTTTTTGCATCCAGTGTGAGAGTTGTGTGGAGGGATTCATAAAGCGAGGGGTTTGGGATAGGTGGTACAGAGATACTTAGATGCTCTTTATAGTACACCCTCCCTCCCATTTATAGAAGGGGCCTGTCTCTACGAATCATATTGTAATTTGACAAGGAGCACAATGAGTCTGGGATTGAGGGTTTGAGCCAGGTCTCTATTAAGCAAAGTAGATCAGGTTTGTATAAGGCACCCAGGCCTCAAGATCAGCAAAGTTATGGGTAAGACTCCCAATGTTTAGATGAGCAGTAAATAACCCTTTTGTAGTTCTCACAGATAGGTTGGTAAAGGAGAAATGGGCTTGGGGGCCTGTGTTTAGCTCCATATCCCCAGAGAGTAGAAGTGAGAGGAGGAAGAGGTACCACAGTTTACGATGGTAGAAGGGAGGCGTTAGCCAACCTCCAAATAGATGTTTTCTAAGGAAAAGCACCATAATATAGATGCAGCCCCTTAGGAAGGATTAACTGTGTAAAGTCATGCTGAGGAGAAGATAGAGCAGTCAGGTTAGAGAACTAAAAGTCTGTGATAGAGGAAGATGAGGCTGTAGAGTACCGTGGACAGGGGATGGTTGTGACCATCAAGTTGAGAGCATAAAGCAACAGGAGGTCAGACAGCAACACAGATAGGTTCAGGACAGCCATGGCTATGGGGAGAATATAGCGAGCAGAGAGGGTGAGAGGGGATGTTAGAAGGCAGACATGAAATGCTCAGAAATTATGTGCAGCAAGGCAGCAGATCTAAGTGGAGTAGAGAGTAGGAAGGGGGGGAATAGGGGACCAAACTTCAAAGGAAGAGGAATGAAACACAACAGATCCTGCACTGAGAGCTCTTATAAACTGAGTCAGGGCACTAATCTGTGTACAAGACCAGTCAGCGGCAGGTATAAGTACGCCTTGAAGCAAGCAGTGAAAACACAGGCACAGAGCTAGCGCATGAAATAGAACTCGATGAACAATTGTGAATGTGTTGGTTTGGAACCCTTAGCAGCTGAAATGTATAGACAGCCAGTGGAAAATAGGGCACTTAGTCATATGACTACAAACAGGCATCTATAAAAGTAAACATCCACTTACAGTGGGTGGGTGGGGAGCCAGGGCACAGTGCCGGCAGGAGTGCACGCTGCCCATCGCGAACGCCCTGGGAGGGAGGAGATGGCTGATCAAGCAGCCACTAGAGCATGGTTTAAGCTGACAGGATTTTCTTAGTTCTTCTTCTTCTTGCCCCTACAACAAACAGGCAAAGCAGTTCAGAGGGTCCAGTACAACAAGCAGGATCAGACAGCAGCAGAGCAGGACCACTGCTTGATTCCATCAAATGTCTAGGTCCAAGCCCAGGGTGAGTAAGACCTGAGGAGAGATGGAGAGTAGCTGGATTAAGTAAGGGCAGGCAGGGGAGGGCTATGACAAAGACAACAGAATAGGGTGGGCAGAGGACAAAAAGGGTAGGCAGAGGACAGAAGAAACAGGACGGGCAGTGGAGAAAACAGAAGAGAGGACCTAGCAGGATAGGCAGAGAAAAACACTGGAGATGGGGGGAGAGAGAAAGAGAGAGAGAGAGAGAGAGACAGCAGGCAGGGCTAAGAAAAGGGTACAGAGAAATATATCTAGCACTCTACACAGTTTGGCTCAATTAGCATGCAAAAATTACTTAAAGACAGTTTAAGCCACAGTAACAAACGGTCTTGGTGCAAGCACTGAGCAAAGAATTTAAGCACAAGTCTATGTGTGCACCAGACTGCTAGAGATTAACTTAAAACCTGGCTGCTACCGAAAGATGGAAATACAAGTACGACTACGACCGAGTGAGATTATCTTAAAATTCTCGTTGGTTACTACTATGGAGAAAAATGCTAAACCAGTTGCTAGAACAATGACATTTACTTCAAGGAAAGTCTGACCGCTACTTAAATAAATTAATTAAAAAGTATGCTCCTAAACTACACTTCTGCCAATAATAGGTCAAGTAAAGCAATCCAGCAATGCTAATACGGTGAGTAAGAATTATGTGCAAGTCTGGCTATTAATAAATGCGTTGATTCAAGACAGGGAAACTAAAGTAAGAGTTGAAAACAATTAAGGGAGCTAGCACTGAAAATGTAATAATTCAGGTCAGCTAGTTAATAAAAGATTCAAATTAAAACTGAAAGCTTTAAAATTAGATTAAAATTAAGATTTCTATTACAGATTTTAATTAAAGCTAAAATCATGGCTGCAGAAAATTAAAGTACAAACAGGCCCGACAGCTAGGATTTACTAAAGACTGGTCTGTGCACTAGCACTAGAGGAGCACTATCCGCGGCTTGCTTCAAACTCAGCCAGCAGCCAGTCCAGAGTGGAAGTCAGAGTTAGACCATCCAATCTGGGTAAAGGCACCAAAAATTCAAACAGTCCCAAGCACCGACCATTGAACATACGTGAGGAGGAGGCAGCTTAGGATTCTCAGTGAGCCACCAGACCGTGGTTCGAGTCAGGACAGAATTTTCTTAATTATCCTTCTGGCCCCTACAACAAACTGGCAAAGCAGTTTGAAGGGTCCGGTATGACAAGCAGGGTCAGACAGCAGCAGAGCAGGACAATTGCTTGATTCCATCCTGTGTTGAGGTCCGAGCCCTGGGTGGGCTGGTCAGATCTGAGGAGGAGACGGCTTAGGATTCTCAACGAGCCACCAGAGTGTGGTTCAAGCCGGGACAGGATTTTCTTAGTTATCCAATCCAACAAATAGTGGTGCACAAAGAATCACAAGCACAAATAAATGCAGATTGCAAATTTTACTTCATTCAAAATGTGCATAATACAAAGTGAGAGGAGGAGTTCAAGTAGCTGCCCCTAGTGTCTCGACTACACGAGATCCCCTTGAGGACTTGTATAGTCGAGGCGCTAGGGGCAGCTACTTGAACTCCTGCCCTCACTTTGTATTATGCACATTTTGAATTAAGTAAAATTTGCAATCTGCATTTATTTGTGCTTCATGATTCTTTGTGCACCATTATTTGTTTGATTGTGTTTGTATGTGGAGGTCAGCCGCCTCCTACTATAGTGCTAGCAAATGGCCGAGATGTTGTAGATGCAGTGAAGCCTGTTGTTTTGTGTTTTCTTAGTTATCCTTCTGGTCCCTACAACAAACCAGCAAAGCAATACAGAGAGTATGGTATGACAAGCAGGGTCAGACAGCACCAGAGAAGGACCACTGCTTGACTCCTTCCTGTGTCAAGGTCTGAGCCCCAGGCAGGCTGCTCAGACCTGAGGAAGAGACAGCTTAGGGTTCTCAGCAAGCCACCAGATCGTGGTTCGAGCCAGGACATGATTTTCTTAGTTATCCTTCTGGCCCCTACAACAAACCGGCAAAGCAGTTCAGAGTGCCCAGTTTGACAAGCAGGGTCAGATGGTAGCAGAGCAGGACCAATGCTCGATTCCTTCCTGTGGTCAAGGTCCGAGCCCCGGGTGGGCTGGTCAGACTACTTGTTTTGAGGGTATCTCTTGCAGCAGGCAATCACTGGTAGGCCTGCGTCTCAAGCAATTCTCATCGCAGAAGCAGTTATGATGGAAGGGGGGCAGAATGCTTGGAAGGCAAGTGATATTTTCCAACAGTGGTAGCAGGACTTATTTTTGAGAAAAGATATGATGTATCTACATGGGCACACTTCCCCCTCCCCATGAAGTGTTCCTACACCTCAAATCTGTGCCTCACTCACCCCTTATAGCTGAAATCACATCAAAGGATGGAAAGATAAACAATATTTCTCCCTAAAAATACAACCTCATGTATACAGCCAATGTATGCAGGCATTATAGCGACTTTCAAAAAGCACCAACAACAAAGCTTACTCCGTGGTAGCTGCTGAGGGGAGCAAAGCTGTAGACTTCCTTCAAGGGCTCACCTTAAAGATGCTGCTCACCAAGCAGGTGAGACTTTGTCCAATGTGACTGAAAGTACAGCGTACCACTGGTAGCTGATAACACTTGGGTCTGTATTCAAAATCTAGCAAGTGCAGGACAAGAGTGAGGAGACTGTGAAGAAGGACACAGAACAGCTTGTGAATACAGCTGCTAACTTCAGCTTTCTTTCGCCTTCCTCTGATGCTGCAGCTATCATTTAAGTCCAGGCTGACATCAGATGACAATATGCAGGCATATGAGCAGCTGATGGATGGACAAGCCCAGTCTGCAATTATGAGTACTGCAAGTGACTCGGAGCAGAAGAACACAGTGGAAGAACAAGCTGTGCCACTGTGCATCACTGCAGTGCACTTGAGAGAGGGTTAGCATGGCTTGAGCACCAGGAGAGTGCCCCAACAAAGTTACTTCAACCAACTGCAGCACATAAACTCATACTGAAAAACTTTACTTGCAAAAATAGTTCATGGCAAAGCAAAATTACCAAATTAAAGCAGACATATTTGTTAGTCAGCAAAAACTTTCATCATATAGTGTTATTACAAAAAACTATCTTCTGACATCCTTAGATTCATCTGTGTATTTTTAATTTTCTCATATATTTGTTAAACAGTTTTTAAAGCTAGTTTTTTAATTAATGACTCACATTATTAAAGATGGCTGGTGTACCAAATTTCTAAAAATCTCTTCTGTTGAGTTTATCTGTTGAATGTACATACTAGGTTGATACAGTGGATGTACTAGGAGGGTGCTACCACATGTTTCTGATGATAAACAGTATAGCACTATACCACAATGCTGTATTTATTTTTTCATAGCACACATGGAGTGAGAGGGAGAACTTTTAAAAATGTAAAAATCCTGAAATTCAGGAATGAAGGACAATGACTAACAAGCATTTGTCAATGTTGTCACGCTGGCATTGGCAGTGGGAGTGCCGGAGCCAGAGACGCACAGTGCTGTGATTTTGTGAATGTGTCTCAAAAGGTGATTTTGCACAGAGAGCACACCATTGTGTGCCACAGCTGCGGAAACACGTTTTGGGCAGGCTGTGAAAAATGGCAGCTGGACAGTTGATAAGGAGATGTGCACAAATGCCAGTGGTGAAAATGTGGCATGAAAATATTGCAGAGTGGCGAAGTTACAAGGGTGCATGGAAAATGTGCAATGCACGCTTGCAACACAGTCATTGTATGGAGTTTTGGCACCAAATTTTCAACATATGCATTTTAGGAGCTCTGCTCATGAACAGTGTCACCGTCATTTCCTCAAACTGTACCAAAAACTGATTTAGCACAGCGGCCATGCAATTCTGTGCCAGACGTGCGAAAACACATTTCAGGCAGCTGTAGTGTTCATAAGGAGGTATGGAAAAATGCCAATGATGAACAGCTGGAGTGAAACTATTACAAATTCACAAAGTCATGAGCGTGCATGGAAACTGTGCAATGCACGCTCATAAAACACTCATTTTATTGACTTTCGTTCCCAAATTTTCAACATAGGCATTTTAGGGCATCTGCTAATGAACAGTGTCACTGACATTTTCATCATGTATCTCGAACACGGACTTTCCACAGCGACCACGCTATTCTGCGCTGAACTGCGAAAACAGATTTTGGCCAGGATGTGAAAAATTACAGCTGTACTGTTCATTAGGAGGTGCAGAACAATGGCACTGTTGAAAATCTGGGTGAAAATATTAGAAGTTTGCAAGCGTACCAGCGTGCGTGCAAACTACTGCTTGCTACGCTTTCGTAACACAGTCATGTTATGGAGTATTGTCACCAAATTGTCAACACAGGCATTTTAGGACCTCTGCTCATGAACAGTGTCACTGTCATTTTCGTAATGTGTCCCGAACACTGATTTCGCGACAGTGAGCGCTATTCTGCGTAAGAAGTGTGAAAACACATTTGGCCAGGATTTGAAAAATGACAGCTGTACGGTTCACAAGAAGGTGTGGTAAAATACCAATGTTGAGAATCTGGTGTGAAAATATTGTGAATTCACTAACTTACGAGCGTACGTTGCGCAGTTGCTACACACGCTCGTAAAACAGTCATGTTTTGGATTTTTCCCACCAAATTTGCAACATAGGGTTTTTGAGAGCCCCTCTCATGAACAGTGCCACTGTCATTTCGTTACGCAGTCCTGAAAGGTGATTCCACGCAGTGACTGCAAAATCACCTTTCCGGATGGAATAATGCCATGACAGTGCAAGAATTCATGAGAAGGGGTCCCAAAAACCCCATGTTGAAAATGTGGGGCCAAAATTCTCAAAAATGCCTGAGATATGTACTAAAGTTAAAAAAACCCTGTTTATTACATTATACAGCTCATCGGCATTTCTTCATTTCGCGGTCGGCTTTGAAGAGTGCAGACGTGTTCCCGGTCCACCGAAGATCGTTGCGCCGGACTCCGAGGTAAGTATGGGATGAAGGGTGTGTGGGGAGGCAGGGTGCACAGTGGGTGGAGTGCAGGTGGGGAGGGGCACAGAGACTACGAGGGACCATTTTCCTTTTACAGGTTCAAAGAAAAAAAAAAAAAACATTGCGGGACAATTTTTTCCCAGGGATTTGCAGCTGGGGTGGGCTCCCAGCGTGCCACCTAACTGTTTGGGGGTGTCTCTGTAGCCGACGAGTTAGGCACCCTTGTCGGCAAACAACACGGGGGAGTTTATGCCGGCGGGGTTAGGCACCCCGTCGGCACACAAAGGGGACACAGAGCCGAGAGGATTGGGCACCGCCCTCAGCGATTAAACAATTGGGGGTTATTTCTGCCAATGGGGTGGGCTCCCCGTTGGCACCTAAGAAAAGGGGGCAGGGTAAGAGCCGAGGGGTGGGCACCCCTCGGCACATCACAAATGGGGGTGCTTTATGCCAGCGGGGAGTGGGCTCCTTGTCGGCACATTCACAGGGGCAGGGGCAGCCGACAGGATTGGACACCCGAAGTCGGCAGTTCGGCCAATGTGCCATATACATAATAAGCGGTGACGGCAAGAAAAGGTCCACTGCATCTGACGAGCTTTGCTCGGATTGCAGCAGACCTTTTCTTAGATGTGCTCGCCACATTATGTATGCATGGTGTGGCGCCAGCATGCAGGCTGATTGGGGAATGCAGGACACACCTACTGATGTGTGCCCTGCATTCGCCCAACAGCGACCGCGCCTCCAAAGCTGCACTGTCCCAAGATGTTGGCTGCACAAGCGCGCCAACATGAAAAAAAAGATATGGTGACCAACAAATACTGCTGATTTAACTGATGCTGCAAGTAGCTTTATATCCAAATTCCCCATCTGAATAGTTTGATCAATTACTGCCAACTACTCTGTTACTAATTTTGCAGTGTCGCTAAATGTAACAAACATAGAACTATAATAAGCACACCCATTGGCTCCTCTTGTGTTCATTATAGTGATGGACTGCTGCAATTTCCATGCATGACCTCTCATCACAGTACCCTCATTCCTCAAAAAAAGTTTACTGCAGTCCAACCTTTTGATTCTCTGCTGTTCTGTTCTCTGTAGTTTACCTCAAAACAAGACCACTGGAGTCTCATCTTCTTGAGGGCCCTGCTTCCAACATTGCTCTGTGTCTGCTCCTAGCTTGCAGCAGTCCTAGAAGCTACATCCTTTCTCTCACATTCTACTATATCTTCGTTAAGAAGTTCAGTTCACTTTAGTTACCATACTAGATTCAGTATACCATCTAAAACATAAAAACATAGAAATTGTTGGCATATAAAGACTGCCAGGCCCATCTAGTCTGCCCTAACCCAACACTAGTTTGTGGCCTTTGACCCTTAACTGGTCAATGGCTTCTCTCCCCTTCCTCCCACCTCCAGGTTCCCCTATGCCTGTCCCAGGCATGCTTAAAACCCCTCTACTGTGCTCACTCCCACAACCTTCTGTGGAAGTTTGTTACATTGGTCCACCACCCTCTCCATGAAGTAAGACTTACTCACATTTCCCTTTAACCTGTCTCCTTCTAGTTTCACGTTGTGCCCTCTTGTATGTGTAGAACTCTTGTATTGGAAGGTGTCTCCCCCTTGAACCTTTTCTATACCCTTAAGGTACTTGATTGTTTCCATCAAGTCTCCCCGATCTCTGCCCTCCTCCAGCAACTACACATTCAGTCCTTGAGTCTAGAAAACACCAGTCTTTAGTTTTAAAGTCATCAATTTATCCTGCAGAGGCTTTACTGCCCTGTTTGGGTATTTCCTATGTGGTACAGCTCCTACAGAACTATCATTTTGGTTTCTGAAGGGAATCCATTTATCTTCTGAGGAATCACCATTCTCTTCTTTTACCAACGCTGTATCCTATATCACTTTCAAATGTGATGCACTGTGATTTATTCTGTGACCAGTGTTTTCTGCAGTAATCACAGTGCCTCAGTAGGACGCTGCACTGTAGAAAGAGGAGAGTTTTGTTTGACTTTTTCTGAAACACAATTTCTTTGTCCTCCTTTTATGTAGCAGAGATCTGGGCTTTACTTCTGTTGCCCCGTACTGCTTCATTTTGACCTTTTGCTTCTGGTCTCTTTCTCTTATTTGACTGTCCTTCTGTGGTTTTTGGAAGGCAAGATCAGGTAACAGTGTGTGAATGGGTCTGTTGAAGACTATTTCAGCCAGATTTCTGTTAGTGGTTTTATGTTGAACATTATGGTAGCTTGTGTACCCCCCCGACTGCGTAGCTTTGCACTCGCAGAAAGGTGCACACCGTCGGCATGCACGACCGCCAGCCATCTGTCCATGGCCCTGCCTCCCCTGCATGCAGGACTCTGCAGAGCAGCCGAGGGTGAGGTAATAGGTCTGACCAGGCACCCAATTGGATGCCCAGACCGGGACCCGCACTAGATCCCTTGTGCAGCGGGGCGTGCATTGGCAGCATGCCCCGTGGAACCCTGACGGCTGGAAGCTGTGGCAGGTGTGGCAGGGCAATGCTGCTGGCTCACCAGCAGTGCTGATTGGCACAGTGGGACAGGTGGTGGTTGTTGGCCGTGCCAGTAGGCAGGGGGGATTGGGGCAATCAGCACCGCTGGCAGGGGAGTGCCATAGAGTGCAGCTGGGGGGGGCACAGACCTGCGCTGGTATGTATGTGGTGTGGTGGGGGTCCCCGATCACAACACTGTGTGCTGGGGCAGGTGTTTGGCTGCCGGCGGCCCTGTCCTGTGACCCTGGCACCTATCGTGGGCAGCTCGCCTGGCCCTGTAGCATGTCCGTGGGGTGCATAGGAGGTTTATGCCAGGGTCACCCTGGCATACACCATGACCCCCTACGCACCCCCGCGGCCTGTGCGCACCACGTGCCTTTTGTGCATGAGGCGTACCGGGTCTGCCCTGGCACACTGCTTCTCACGCAGCCAGGGGATCCGGCACATCCATGCTGCACGCCTCCCCTCTCTGCATCCCGTGTGGGGGCATGTCAGGTGAGGAGTGGATGCACACCCCAGTTGCGGATCCGTAGCCACTCCATGCTATTGTGCTGCCAGGCATAGAGCTCACTGAAAGGATTTCTGTTCATTTTGAGTTGCCATTAGTTGTTTTTCCAGCATCCACATAAGCCATCCAGCTGTTCCATTAGTTTGTGGCCAACAAGGTGTTAGTTTCTTATTACTGTACCTTAAGTAGTCTTCAAACCTTTGACATCAACCCCTTGAAATGGAGGTCAGTTGTCTTTTTATCACTCTTGGGATTCCATAAGCAGAGAATATTCTGTTTAATGTTGTCAATACTGCAGTGGCTGCAGCTGAAGGCAGTATAGTGCAGTGGGTTAAGGCTCTGAGCTGCAGATTTGGAGACTTGGGTTTGAATCCCACAGCTTAGATGCATACTGTGTGATCCTAAGCAAGTTACTTAACTTTGTTGTGCTCCCAGGTCGCATCTAGAAACAAGCTTCGTCTTAGTGTGCTACTCCTGGTTAAACAATGTTCCCTTTCCCTTGAAGCAATAAATTCTATTTCGGGATACAGCATCTTGAATATTCATCTGTAGCAGCTATGACATATTGCTGACTTGGCAACAGCCCACAAAAGTCCACAGCAAGAGTGTTTCATACAGTATCAGGTACATGCTAGATACTGTAAACGTGTGGCAAATGCATCCATGGACTCAACTGTTAATTGTTTAGATGTCCGAAATTTGTAACTCTTAAATTCACTCTTTTGCTTAGGCTTAAGGTAGTCAGACAGAGACCGTTTGCAAGCATCACAGTCCTGTGTTGCAGTGGCAGGAAGTTTACTATATACATCGTGCACCTCACTGCCCGCATCACTGGAGTAAAAATAACGCAAGGATTTTATTGTTGGACGATTATGGTCATTACAATTTTACACACAAGTAACGCACCAAATACACATATCAAACCACATGAATAAAATAGAGGAGCTTAAGGATTTCAAGTAAATCATATATTTCTAATATATCAGTTCTTACTAAAACATAAAATAGAGTATATTACACTGAAGTGTAAAATTCTTCTGGAACTTCAACAATAAATTACCTTATCCTTAGATAAAAAGTATTGGGGACCAAGGGGTACTTTCAATCAACTTCTAGATCCCATACATGCTGCAGGGTTAGGTTACATTGCCTCCCACCTTCCAGATTCTTTGCTCAATCTTTCAAGTAGGCAATACTCTGGGACATGTTTCAGTCAGGACTGAAAGCTCCGTCCACAAGGATCCCTCATACTGACAAATGACACTTGGCCAAAATTAAGCCCGTTTACTTAACGCTGCACGTTCTGTATCAGCATAATGTCGACCAACATACTTGCACAGCATTTTTCTAAATTCACTACAACCAGCACTTACAGGTTCTGGTCACTTAGAAAGGTTCCAATTAGGACAGTATTCTCCCAGCTGCTAATCTATCACCCATTTCCATTTCTTATCAAAGCAGACAGTGATCATTTACTAGGGCAGTAACGATTAGCCGCACTACCAAGCAACACAAATCAAAGATTCAGTGTGCCAACAGTTTACATACCCCTTCTAAACTGATATTCCTCAGGATGTTCAGCAATAAATTACCTTATCCTTAAAATATAGCAGTATCAAGGGATTATTTGATCTGCTGCTAGTCCCCAGGTGCATTGCAAGCCCATACTGCATCTCGCCACTGCCCTCCAGATTCTCTGCTCCATCTTGCATGTAGGCAATAATTTGGAGTATGTTTCAATCAGGGCCGAAAGATCCGTCAGCAAGGATCTCTCACATTGACCAATGACAATTGACCAAACTCAATCCCGTTTACTTTATGCCACAAATTCTGTATCAGCATAATGCTGACTAATGTACTTGTGCAACATTTTTCTACATTTGCTACATCGGCACTGGACAGTTTTAATCCCTAAAAAAGGATTCAGTTAGGACAATATTCTCCCAGCCACTATTCTATCACATGTCTTCAGCTCTTACCAAAGCAGACCGTGTTTATCACCCTCTACAGCAGTAGTGATTGGCCGCACTACTGAGCAACACAAATGAAAGGTCCAGTGTGTCAATTATTTACATCCTCCCCCTTTCAAAAAATATTCTTATACTTCTGAGGAAAGCAAACACTTTAAACCTAGTATACATTATTATGAGCATTATGAGATCCGTTGTCAAGCAACAAATCCCAAGCCAATCTAATCAGTGTAAATTGTCATTTCTGCCATGGACTTAAAACACTAGTTTTATATATACTATATATAACCCATTCATTCTCAGTTCAAAACACCATACTTGAATGAACCTTTCTTTAGTCCACTTTCTTCAGATTATTTGATTAGACAGTAACATAATTTTACTAAGATCCTAGGAATTGTATTATTAGTTTAAATCACTTCCAAAAACTGTTAATTTTCTAAGCAACACTGGTAGCCACTAGTTACATAACTAAAAGAGCAGGGATACCTCAATGAGGTGCACGTTCAAACCCAGCCAAATGATACCACTTCAGTTAATTTAAAACACTTGCTCATTTAAATATGTTCATGTCCCACTTGTTATGCAGATAGAATTAAATGCAAGGATCTATATTTCATCTCCTTTTCTGTCTCTTGTCTATTTGGTTGTACAACCACATTTTCTTGTGAGACCTAGAAATTGATCCCTCCGATGGTCTTGCAATTCTTCACCTCTCGCCATCTCTCTGCCTCAACTTGCTGTTTTGTCCCCCCTTCGTATATCTGCTGGAATAAAAATATATGTGAATCATGAAAAACTATAAGTGATACTGGGATCCCTTTGATTGAAATTACTGCAAAAATCTATTTGGAACTGAAGGGGTTAACCTGAGATGCTGGTTTGAAAATATTTCCAGTGCTATCAACAAGAGGTCAGTTCTGGGTCACAATGTTGTTTTTGTTGCACCTACTGAAACTGACAAGAACATTCTGTAAAAAAACACTTCTTAACGAGAACCCTGCAAAGACTTATTATAAAAAGATCAGCAATGTTTTGCAGGTGGGAAAGAAAGAGACAGATCTGAAACTGAGAAGAAACACACAGGAGGACTGTTTTCTCTGTTTGAATTGCCTTTGTAAATAGTAATTCTGAACAACTTTTATTTTTTATTTTACTGTTATTAATAATAATAAAGCTTGCACTGCAAATTTTACAACTGCTCCTGGTTTTTCTGTGCTTCCTGATCTGTGTCTCAATGACAGATGGTGCCAGCCTAAGTGGGATTTATTCTGTGCATATTCTAAGCCAGGAGTTTTGTGCATGGGTACTAGATCTGGTACCAGGGAAGCATGGAAGAAAGTTATGGATTCTGCAGCAGCAAGCCCATGAGTGGTTACCTGGAGATTGGCAGCAAAACTAGCAGAGACAGAAGTCCAGGCTGAGACTGTACAGCCAGCACCAGTGATAGAAATAGAACAGGCAGTGACAGAACCTGAAAGTCTTACTGCATTTTTTAAATGATAGGCTATACAATAAAAAAACAGAGAAGAGAGAAGATGCAGCAGAGAAAGAGAGAAAAAGAAAGTCAATGTTTAGAGATACAGAGAAAAGAAGAAATGCAACAATTCAAGAAGCAAAGAAGAGAAGAGATGCAGGGATGGATGGATGCTTTACAAGTTATCAAAACTGAAGGATCTGGCACAGATCCAGCACAGTAACAAAACACAAGCAACTTAAAAGACATTAAACTTACAAAGTTGCATCCCTCGGATTATATTAAAGCATACCTGCAACTTTTGAAAGAGTTGCCAAAGCCTGCCAAAGGCCAAAGCAGCAATGGGCAATCATACTGGTACCTCACCTGAGAGGTAAAGCCCAAATTGCCTACAGCAGTATGGACACTGCACAGTCAGAATACTATGATTTTGTGAAAAGAGAAATCCTAAAAAGGTATGACATCCCAGGAGAGACCTACTGGCAAATATTCTGTCCCTAAAGTACAACACATTATATAATCCACAAGAAGCCTTCGCCCGACTCAGCATGGCTTTAAAGTGGGGCATAATACTGAAATAGTACTGGTGAGGTTCAGTGGAGGAATACAGAGTGCCCTTAACAAAGGTCACTCTATAGCAGCCCTCTTCATAGACCTCACCAAGGCCTTTGACCTTGTGGAGCATAATCTGCTCCCTGATATTTTGGATAGGTTGCAGTTTTCTTCTGGGGCCATAAAATGGTTTTCCCACCATCTCACAGATGGGATGCATGTAACCAGTATTGATGGTCATTATTCTTCCCCTCAGTCAATTAACTGTGGCGTTCCTCAGGGTTCCATCCTGGGGCCACTTATTTTTTCTTTATAAATGAACACTGCCCCATCTTCATGTATTACAAGTTCCATAACAATGTATGCAGATGATGCAGTTATTTATGAATCCAGTCAAACACCCAATGATGCCCTTCATAAAATTCAGATTAATTTTGATTCATTTCTGAACTGACTCAACTCTAATTCCCTAATACTCAATTCTGTTGAAACTAAAATTATGTTGTTTTCTAACAAAAAAAAAAAATTGTACAGTTGATCTTGCTCCTGTCTGTGATGTAATGGGAGATATCATTGAGCTGGTGGATGCATTTAAATATTTGGATCTGGTACTTGCTACAAAACTTAATTTTGAACCCCATGTTTCTTATATTATAAAAAAAAATCATCAAAGACTTGGGTGTTTATACAGAAGTCATCTATAGTCATCCCAGTTTTCGAGGAGGGGGTGACTTCTGATCCTTCAAACTTAAGACCTATTGCTGCTCTGCTGTCTGTGATTTCAAAGTTGTTTGAAAGACTGCTGCAAAATCAGCTAAATGATTATCTACAGCAGTATTCTGTGCTATTGGCATTCCAGTCTGGTTTTTGTAAAAGATATTCCACGAGCACCGCACTCACTGACATGGTGGATATAACAGCCTCTAAATTAAAGGGCAGCCTGTCGGTGGGTGCAGTGTTTTTGGATTTATTGAAGGCCTTTGACACCATGACCCATGGGCTACTGGGGGAGCAATTAGCTGACATTGGATTAGCAAAGAAGGAATGTAATTGGTTTGCCTCTTATTTACAAAATAGGACCCAACAGGTGTGTGTAGATGGACAGTTATCCAATAACGTTTTGATTCAAAGAGAGGTGCCTCAGGGCTCCATTTTGGGACTTTTTAATATACATAAACCATTTAGTTGACAATGCAAATTATTCAAACATACGGTTATAGGCAGATGATACCCTGTTGATTGCTAGTGGTAAAACTCCTGAAAATATGGAAGCAAATTTACAGGCAGATTTTGCAGGACTGTGTTCTTGGTTGTCTGATTCTGGACTGATATTAAATTCACGCTTCAATAAAGGTGGGAACAAGTAAGGAAATAGTAAACATAAAGTAAAAATAAAAACAACAAAAAATGAAGTTTTAGCCCAGGTGTCAGAATACAGATACTTGGGTGTATGGATTGATGAAAGATTCAAATTTGATTACCATTTAACAGATACAATACTCAAAATAAATAAAAAACTGGGGGCGTTTAGACAGTCTGAATTTTGTATGAATAAACATATGAGAGAAACCATAGTAAATCAACTCCTTCTTCCAGTCCTTGAATATGGAAATCATGTATATGGCCTTGCAAGAAAAGGTATGTTGGCTAAAATTGATCAAATTTATAACCGCATGGCAAGATTTTTATTGGGGAAGGACCATGACACAAACCATTGCAACCTCTATGAGGAACTTGGATGGCTTTCACAAGAAAATAAAAGAAAGATATCATGGGCTACACAGATTTATAAAATAATAACTCTAAATCAGCCAATATATCTATACTCCAAACTAGAAAAGAAAACATATCAACAAAATTTGTGAGATATAAACTTGAGAAACTATCCAAAGTTTAAAAATAAGTATAGCAATTTGAGGTTTTCAGTGATTACAATTACATTATTACATTATGGAATACTATTAGATCTGTAGTAAATTTATTTATTTATTTAGTTTTTGTTTACTGGGTAGGTGCACTAGCCATAACAATGATTATTTTCAGGCATGACCTGGGAGGGTACATAACGAAACATCAGAACAGTTACATTACAGGTTAGAATTTGGCAAAGAAATATATACAAACAAGCAAGAAAAATAAAATACATAAAGACATAAAATCTTTTACAACTGATCTAAAATTGGAATTAAGTGTATGCTGTAGGTACTATGAATAGATATATTCACTTAATTTATGCCACTCTCAGTGTGTTTGTCAAAATGGAACGTATTTGGGCAATATTCATGTGAAACAGATTCCCCTACAAATAGTACTGTTTATTGTATTTAAACTGGAATGTATTACAATGTGTCTTGTAAATGTGTTGTTAAATGGTACATGTATTTATAGTTAATGGAATGTCCTTATTTTGTATATTTGTCTGATGTAGTATCTGTTTTATTTTGTTATAACTAAATACTAAACATGACCATCTTATAAATAGGATGTTGTCCTAATGATGTGAATACACAATCAATTTTCCTGTCTAAAAATAAAGATTTTTATTACTACTACTACTAGAACAAAGCCTTTCTTGACCATCGAGTCAAGAAAGCTCCTGGCCCACAGTTTCTTATTTAGTGTCCTGGACTATGGACTTACAGTATACTCAGCTATGAATTGTAATTTCTTAGATAGATTGAGTGTTATGTACAACTCTGTTTTGAGATTTATGGTCAGTGCACCTGCTACAACAAATGATCTTATACTGAAGTATACCAACTGTCTTTCCCTTATTAATAGGATATACTTTAAAATTAGTACTTTTTTGTTTAAAATCAGTGCTGGTCTTTTGCCTAACTCAATAAGTGTACTTTTCCCTAAATAACTAAATCTTAAAGGTACTAGATCCTAGACATTGTTTACCTTTGGTCTACCTATCTTTAAGAAAACTTTGGGTCAACGCTCCTTATTATATAGGGGTCCACACTTTTTAATTCACTCCCTAGGGTTGTGGTAAATTGCAATACATTATTGTCTTTTAAAAGAAGTTTGAAAAAGCACCTACATCTTTCTCAGGATTGCACATGTCAATCTTAAACTGTTAAATGTCTGAATTTTGTATTGTTTTGCTATTGTATGAAGTTTGTATGGTTTTGTAGTTGTAATGTTTTATGTAATGATTGTCGTCTGTGAAAACAGGCAGTTATGCTCATCAGACTCACAAGGATAAAAAAATTAAATGAAATGAACTCTTTATTAAATGGCTCCAACCAGAGGGCAAAATGGTCTCACAGATCATCAACTAATCTGTAATGGAGAAATTTATCAGCATCCTGCCTACAGATGTACAGCTTTGGGTGAAAGGACACCAACCAGAAAATGGAGGAAAAGCTGTTTCTTTGGCCGAGGACTATCAGATGGCCAGACAGACCATGCAGCAGCAAGGTAATAGCCATGCACCAAAAATACCCTTTTCCCCCTGATTTACCTCCATATCAGACAAAAACTCTGGTAGGGGTAACAGATCTGCACCCAAAGACTATTTGCTTAACCGAACAAGCCAGCCTATTTCACAAGAAACTACCATAGTAAGAAGAGTGACACTGGAGTAGATTAGTCCTTAGAAAATTAGGGCAAATACTTAACAGATGTGAAAGTGGGAGGTAAGACTGTAAAGAGACTTACTGATTCAGGAAACAGACCGAGCCTAGTGCATGTTGAAGTGCTTGGAAAACACTATGCAAAAGGATCGTGTACTGGTGTCATTTGCATCCAAGGGGACACACAATATTATCCTACTACACAAGTGACCCTGAATATTAATGGGGTGCCACACCAAATGAAAGTGAGGTTAGTACCCAAGTTACCTGTACCTATGATTATTGGAAATGACTGTCCAGGATTTTCTGAGTTAATCTCAGAGGAACCGAACCCTACAGTTTCAGCAGCAGTAGCAACTAGAGCACAGGGAAAGAATATGTTGGATGGTGGGGACCCTTTTCCTTTCAGTGATGTTGATGTGGACTTGTCTGAGCCCAGCTCCAAGATCCAGAATCCAGGAAAGAAAGAAGACACCTGAAACAACATTGGCAACAAAAGACTGACAGATTTAAGGGGTTAAAATATCAAAATACTGAAGCTAAACTGATAATTGATTGTGATTTTTTTTTTCAGAGCAAGTGAACAATGTTTCTCTCCTGAGTTATTTTAAGCAGCTGGAGGTGAAACCAAATCATGGTGAACCCATGTTTAAAAAATGTAATAGGTTACTGTGCAGAGTTTGGGTTAAACCTCAGACACAGGAACAGACTGTTATACTGTTGGATTTCTCCAAAGCCTTTATTAAGGTTTCACATAACATTCTAACTGACAAATTACTAGAACTTGGCATTAGCCATTGTTAGGTTAAATGGATACATAGTTGGCTAAGTGATCGCAGCCGAAGTGTTCGTATTAATGACATTTTGTCTAAGCAGGAAGTGGTCAGCAGTGGTGTTCCTAGGGATCTGTACTGGACCCAACACTGTTTAACCTGTTTATAATGGATATGGATAGAGACCTGAAAAACAACATAGTAAAGTTTGCAGGCGACACTAAGTTAGGAGGACCAGTAAATACTATATCACAACACTTCTCATTAGTAGAAGATCTTGGGAAATTGGAAACATGAGCAATAAAACATGGTATGACTTTTAATACTAACAAATGTGTTGTCATGCATTTTGGTTGCAATAATCATAATTTTTTTAGTCTTTGGTAACTGGGTAAGGCCCACTAGGTACAAGTGCCTGTTTCCAGGGGTGACCTGGGAGCACTGGGCAGTTAAGTGACTTGCTCAGAGTCACACAATATGCAAGTGGAGGTTGTGAGAATCAAACCAAGGTCTTCTGGATGTATTAAGCTCGTTCACAGCTCGTTACTCTAACCTCTAGGCTGTACTGCCATATTCATATATCCTTAACCAAACCATTCTTAAAACATTTAATTTAGAATGTGATTCAGTGCTACTAGTCAACAACAAGCTACCTCCATCAGATCACTGTAAAGCTATTTCAAAGAAGGCTATGGGAATGATTACTAGGATCAAGTGCTCATTTATTACAAGAACAGAGCAATGTATCATTCTCCTGTATCGCAGTTATGTTCACTGAGCAATGTATCATTCCCCTGTATCGTAGTTATGTTCTCTGAGCAATGTATCATTCCCCTGTATCGCAGTTATGGTCACTGAGCAATGTGTCATTCCCATGTATCGCAGTTATGTTCACTGAGCAATGCATCATTCCCCGTATTGTAGTTATGTTCACTGAGCAATGTGTCATTCCCCTGTATCACAGTTATGTTCACTGAGCAATGTATCATTCCCCTGTATCGCAGTTATGTTCACTGAGCAATGTATCATTCCCCTGTATCGCAGTTATATTCACTGAGCAATGTATCATTCCCCTGTATCGTAGTTATGTTTGTCCCCATCTTGACTATGTGTCACAAGTCTGGTAACCCTATCTTATTAAAGATGCTAGTAGTGTGGAAAGATCCCAAAGGTCCATTACAAAAACTATCCCAAGACATAAAAATATGACCTATCCTGATAGATTCATTGCAACAGGACTCCACTCCCTTCAATCTAGACACCAAAGAGGGGGACTTACTGTTCTTATTCAACATCCTACAGTCACAAGATGTTATGAGCAGTTGTGATCTGCACTACAGTCTGACCAGGAGTAACATGAGATCACACAACATTAAGGTAGTGGCACCACATGCCAGAACTAACAAAATAGATAATAATTATACTGTAAGAAGTACCAAAGCTTGGAATAGGCTCCCCCGCATATAGTTGCTATTAACAACCTCAATAGCTTTAAAAACATATGTGATGAACATTACTATAATGGGCAAATGTTGATGTGGCTATGACCCACTTTGGGAGGGGGACATACCCGATGGGCCCAGAGCCTTCTTCTGTGCTTTCCAACCTACTAAACCTAGACAGAACAATTGGTTATACCACAAAAGTGTAGAACTGAGTTGTTACAGACAGCACAAGAAAGTCCTATGGCTGGTCACCCAGAGAGGGATCGCACACCTGCCAGATTGCTGTACAGATTTTACTGGCCTGGAATTCATGAAGATGTTGCTACCTATTGCAGTTATTGTGCCAAATGTCAGAAAGTAGTCTCAGTAACTAAAAACAGACAAGGTGCCCCTACCCTTGTGCCTTTTAAGAGAATTGCAATGGATTTGGTTGGCCCCTTAGACAAAGGTAAAAAGAGTAATTGACTAATTTTGGTTGTATGTGACTATTATACTCGATACCCAGAAGTGGTTCCAATGCATACTGTCACAGAACCAAAAGTGGCAGCAGAATTTGCCAAAATGTTCAGCAGGGTTGGCATAAGTAAAGAGATTATTAATGCTCCGGACAATAATTTCGGTGCTGCATTGTTGAAGGAGCTGTACCAACTGCTAGGTATCACTGCCATAAGAATCTCCCCTCATCACTCTCAAACAAATGGTCTTGTTGAGCATTTTAACCAAATGCTACTTACCTTACCTCCTTTATGCTTACAGAGATGTGCCACAAGCATCAACAGGTTCTTCACCATTTAAAATGTTGTATGGTAGGCAACCTAGAGGGCCACCAGATGTAGATGTAATAAAAGAAATATGGGAAGGTAACCCCACTCAGAAACAATCTATTACGTCTCATATGTGTGCCCTGAAAAAGAAGCTGGCAAAATACATTGAAATTGTCCATAGTAATCTGGAAGAGGCCCCAAACTAGCAGAATGTATATTATGACCATAGAATACAAGAAAAAGTTTTTGAGCCAGGCAAAAAGGTATTGCTACTGTTACCAACCTTGAGGGAGATGAGGAGAGAGGGACAGAGGATGGAGCATCACTGGTGGAAACCTGGCCTTGATGCTGACAGGCTTAGATTGATGGCCCATTATACAGACTATCAATCGGAGATCTCCCATAAGAAGGCAAAGTTCCTGTCTGGGGAGATCACCACTGCATGGAACTGGCCAGCTGAGCTCTCCCAAACTGTAGACAGACTGTGCAATCCAGCCTGTTTAAAAGCTCAGAGAGAACTGTCACAGGATAAGTGTGACAAGTTTGTTTGCATCTTTGCTGATAAGGTTGCCAACATTAGATCACAGATCTGCATGGCTCGCTGCAATGGAAGGGGTGGTGATTGGCTGAAGATTGCAGAGCCCTGGTTTGGTTGGTTGGCTTTTGATCAGTTGGCAATCCTGGATATCATAAGGATCGGCCAGAGTAGGCAGCCGACCTGCTTTAGTTTGGACCCTGGCTAAACTCGCCTCCTTGTAGGGGGCAATGAGGTGATCGGACCGGTCCAGGCAGAGACAGTCCAGTGTTCACTTGAGTAATGTGAGTTTTCTGACTCCCTGAAGTGGTGATGCCCCTCTTTAAGAAATCCTCTCTTGACTGGGACTGTCTCACCAACTACAGACCCATCTCTAACCTGTCCTTTTAGGGCAAGGTTATTGAGAAGTTGGTTGCATTGCAGCTGGAGGACCACCTTACCATCCATGATATCTATGATCCTATCTAGTTGGGCTATAGTAAGATGCACAGCACTGAGACTGCCCTGGTTTGGGTGCTCAATGATCTCCAGATAGCGAGAGATCAGAGAAGTCATTCCATCATAGTCCTCCTTAAGCTCTCTGTGTGGCATTTGACACCGTGGATCATGGCATATTGCTGGAGCACCTGTGGGTAATCTGTGGACTGCCAGGGACACTTCCCTGATGGTTCCATTCGTTCTTCAATGGTAGGTCTCAGAAAGGTATGTCAGGAATTTATTCCTCTGACGCATTCTCTCTACCATGTGGGGTACCACAGGGCTCTGTGCTTTCCCTTATGCTATTCGTAGTGTACATGCTGCCGTTCGGAGATACTGTAAGGTGGTGTGACTTGAGTTTTCACTGCCATGCAGATGATACTCAGCTATAAAATGTCATTTGTACCTGATCAGGATTATGCGGACTCAATGTTTAACAACTGCTTTGCCAAGATCCAGGATTGGATGAGTGCCAACTGTTTGAAGCTGAATCTGGATAAAACTGAGGTTTTGGTGTTGGACCCAGGCCACCAGATAGAGGGTCTTTGGCTGGGCAGGCCTCTGGGCTTCTGCTCGGTGATCCCCTGCTTATGACCTCTGAACTCTCGGCATTACTCGGACTCTGGGCATTATGTTTGATGAGGGATTGACCCTGAAGTCTCAGGTGTCATCCATTGTCAAGACCTCATTTTGCCATCTAAGGAATATTGCCCGGATTAAGCATCTGGTTCCACCTGGTAATCTCCCGACACTGGTCCATGCCTCTGTGACCTTTTGCCTTGAGTACTGCAACATCCTGTACCTAGGGCTATTGGGGGTTGATATCCACCACTTGCAGTTGGTGCAGAAAGCTGCAGCCAGGCTGTTGACTGGGCTTTCACGATCTAGCCATGTCACACCTGTGCTGTGCGGACTGCACTGGCTGCCAGTTCAGTGACGGATCATCTTCAAGGTTGGTTTGCTGACCTACAAAGCCCTACATGGACAGGGACCAAGTTACCTGCAAGAGCTCCTACATCCCTATTGCCCCCTCCAATTGCTCTGCCAATGAGGGATTGCTGAAGATTCCCAGGGTCCATTTAAAGACCTTCAGAGCCTGAGCTTTTGTATTTGTAGCTCCTGCCCTCTGAAATTCTGTCTCATCAGATAAGGGGGTGACTAACTCTGAAGAGCTTTAAATCATTGCTTAAAACATACTTATTCTCACTTGCCTATCCTGAGAATTAACTTGTGGATGTTTGTTGTTATGTTGGTTTTAAATATTTACAGTTTTTAAGATTTTATTCTGTAAAAGCACTTTGGCATGTTTGAATTACGCTTAAAATAAAGATTATTATTACTATTATCATTACTACAGAAAATAAACTATTACTGAAGTGGCAAGGGCCTTATGATGTGCTCAGATGTACTGGCACAGTTAGCTATGAAACTGAGACCTAGGAAAAATCCTACCAAGATATACCATGCAAACCTCCAGAAGAAGTGGTTTGAAAAAAACACCAAAAGCTGATTTGCTAGTTTTATCAGAAGCTGATAAAGAAGATATTGATATATCTTATGACAGACTGGAACAAACTGTAACTGCTGATGCTGTAAAGGTGAATGCTTCCTTAACCTCTGAACAAACTGCAGAAATTCATAATTTACCAAAGACATTTATCAGTACTTTTACCACAGTGCCAGGATGAGCAAAAGGGGTCAAGCATTTAACAGTGACAAGGAATGCTCGCCCTATTAGACAAAAGATGTACAGATTACCAGAGTAGTTAGGAGCAGATAAGGTTAAGGAAATACCAAAAAAATGAAATAACTGGGTACC
This sequence comes from Neoceratodus forsteri, assembly GCA_016271365.2. Lineage (NCBI taxonomy): Eukaryota > Metazoa > Chordata > Ceratodontiformes > Ceratodontidae > Neoceratodus > Neoceratodus forsteri. The sequence goes on from CM057454.1 coordinate 1,164,332,646, forward strand.
ATAGAAGAGTCGAGAAGTACTTGGTCATCATCAATGCTGACTGTAAACAAAAAAGAAGGATGTGTAAGAATATGCCTTGATTTTAGGAAACCTAATCAAGTGTCAGAATTTGATGTTATCCTGTGCCCAGAATCGATTATTTGGTGGAATGACTGGAACATGCCAAGTACTTCAGCAGCCTTGATCTCTCCAAGAATTACTGGCAAATACCCCTAGCTAAAGAATCTAGAGACAAAACAGTGTCTGCCACTCCTATTGGAATCTATCAGTTCAACACCATGCTGTTTGGTTTATAAGGCACACTCACTACATTCCAGTGATGCATGTATGTCATTTTATCCCCTCACAATAGTTATTGTGCTACGTACCTAGATGACATTGTGGTATACAGTCCAGACTGGAAACAAACAAACAAACAAACAAAAAAAAGTTAGTGTGTTTGTCTGAGTTAGCTGAAGTGAATGGTTATCTGAAGCAGTTATCTAGGTGTAAATCTCAGGTGGCTGAAGGGGATTGTTATCTGTGAAATTTAATTACATGTAGAAATATCTGTTAAGTGGGGAAGTGGCTTAGCTAGAAGGAAGCTAGATTTAAACACTGCCCTAGATAGATTCTGGCAGAGAACACCAGGAGGAAGGAGTGCTGTGTGACTGGACTTCTCTACTGGGACTATATTGCACTCATTCCCACCCAAAGCTAGTTCTACTTTTATAGGCACAGGATTTGACTGACAACAGGAGCTTCCTGTTTGGAAGCAGGAAGTGAGTGATCACAGAGCCACCAAAGACTCACCACCCTAGAAGAGCAAGTGTAGCTCTCCCCCCAGCTGCTGGAGGTCTGCCTCTGAGCAAGTAAGAGGTCTACTGAGAAATATAGGATTGTCTTGTCTCAGAACTGGACGATCAGGAGCTTAAAGGGCACAGAGGCAGTAAGTAAGTAGGGAGAGAAGAAAAAGAAAAAAGAAAAAAAAAAAGGAAAGAGTAAGGATTCCAAACAGTAAAGAGGTCAGAAATAAGACATGATGGGAGTGGTGCAGTGCAGTGGCTGTGGAGCAGCAGTCTTCCGGGAGACGTTCTGGAGGATGCGGTGTTGTCCCATCTGCAGGCACCTCTCTGGGCTGAGAGAGGAGGTTGCTCATCTCGAGGCTGAGTTGGCCAGGATTTGTTTGACCTCCTCTTCCATCCAGGGACCACCAGGGCCACTGCCATTGCCTCAGAGGTGCCAAGAAAGAGGAGCAGTTGGACCACAGTGGGCTCAGGGAGGGTGAGGGTGCTGGAACAGAGGCACATCCCTTCAGCTGTACCTCTACACAATTCCTATGCCGTTCTGGCAAAGTGTGGTTCCTCTATGGAGCCACCCGCAGTGGAGACCAAGGAGGATGCAAGGAACCTCCACAAGGGAGACCCACAGGAGGGTGGCATGGGACCCCACAAGGGAAGGAAGCAACTCCTGGTGGGGGACTCTACTGTTAGGAAGGTAGAACTGGGGGAGGAAGGGGAGAGGGAGGTAAGGTGCCTGCCTGGTGCCATGGCTTGGAGGGACAGGGAGCGAATCCTCAGGTTCGCCGGAGCAGCTGTACAGGGGAGGGAGCTGGATGTTACTGTCCACCTAGGGACAAATGACTTGGCTAAGAAAAGGATCAGAGCAGTGCAGGAAGAGTTTTTTGGGTTGGTGAGGGGCCTTAGACAAGTAGCACGCATGGTAACCTTCTCAGAGGTGCTGCCTGTCTATGGCGTAGGTGAGGCTAGGGTGCTCCACACCATGGGATTCAATCAGTGGTTGAAAAACAGGTGCAGAGCTTAGGGATTTGGCTTCACTGGGGACTGGGGATCCACCTGGAGTGATGCAGGCCTATACTGGCATGATGGGCTGCATTTGTCCAGGAGGGGAACCAGGATCCTAGGTGATAGGTTTAAATGCTTCATTGGCAAGCATTTAAACTAGCCAAGGGGGGAGGCACTGGAAAGGAACAGGGAAATCCTAGCCCCAAAAAAAGTCAGGGTAGTAAGTGAGGTAAACACCAAGACAGAAATGTCGATAGGGAGAAGGGCAGGGGTAAATGGAGAAAGTGACAAAGGCAATAAGGACAGGGATGGGACAAAAAAGGAGTAAGGCCATCAGGAAATGGAGGGTAATGAGTACCAATGCCCGTAGCCTGGGCAACAAGCTCCCTGAACTGGTGGCCTTGATGAAAGAGGGATGCCTGGATATCGTAGCAGTCGCAGAAACATGGTACACAGAGAACCATGACTGGGATGTTAACATACCAGGGTACATAACCTACAGGAGAGACAGGAAGGGGAGAAGAGGGGGAGGTGTAGCTCTCTATGTAAAGGAAGGGATAAAAGCAACTGAACAAAAGAGGAAACAGGGAGGAGAGGAGGCACTGTGGGTCACCTTAGAGACTGGAAATGGCACCACAATCTGCACAGGGTTGTATACAAACCCCCATGTCAGGGGAAGGGAATGGACAAGGACATGATAGAAGGCATGCTTAGGATGGCAGAGAAAGGGGAGATACTATTCATGGGAGACCTGAATATGCCAGATGTTAACTGGAGCACATTTGCTGCAGCCACATCCAAGAGCAGGGCCATTCTCGATGCCCTACATGTGGCATGTCTCAGACAGCTAGTTTCGGAACCCACTTGTGAGGAAGCAATCTTAGCCCTCGTACTCTCAGATGGGGACAGTGAGAGGATCTCAGATCTAGAAGTGGGTTTCCATCTGGGAACAAGCGACCATCAAACAGTGTGGTTCACGATAAACTCAAGTACAGAATCAAGCCATACAAAAGTGAGGGTACTGGACTTCTGGAGGGCTGACTTTGGCAAGATGGGAGAGTGCCTTAGAAAAGCACTAGCAAACAGGCTAGAAGAAGGGGTGGAGCAACAATGGGGAAACATCAAAACTGCCATCACAGAGGCAACAAGTCTTTGTGTCAAACAAATAAACAAATCGAAATGAAAGAAATAGCCAATATGGTTCTCAAAAGAGGTGGCGGGGAAAGTCAGTGTATGGTGAAAAGGAAAAGGGTGCTAATGCAGCTGAAGAAATTTTAAACTAACGTGGCACTCCTACAGGAGACCCACATAACTCTCACTGAAGTAGGGAAAATGATTCGTGGGGAGGCACTTATGTGGCAGCAACACACTCACCCAGAGCAAGAGGGGTAGCAATTTGGCTGCCAAAAGGGTTCCAGGAAGCTTCACTGACTCCTCTGTGGACCCAGAGCATTGTTATGTATTGGCGCAGGTACAACCTAACACTGGGAACAGCACAGCAGTAGGGTCAATATACGGCCCAAACATCGAGGATCCCAGATTTTACTATAAACTACTTTTGCACATGATGCCCTTTATGGGCCCGTGGATGCTAGGTGGGGACTTCAGCTGAGTGGGGATCAAATACTGGATAGGTCATGCAAGAAGACCCTTTCTACCTTAACAAAAATTGCTTGGGCGCTTTCTGAAACTGTGAACATGGAGAACTTGAGAGACAACTAGCGGCACCAGCAACCCATGAAAATAGAATAGTTTTTGTTTTCCACGCCCATCGCTCTTATGCAGGGATAGACCGATTGCTGGAATCAGTACAGATAACTATGCAATTGGGCCCCACACAGTGTGAGGCAGTACTGGTCTTGGACCATGCCCCGCTCACCTCCACATTTAACGATGAAGCTTTGGTGTCCCCCCTCCCCTGAAACCTCAGAGATTGGATCCTGTCCTATTAAAAGAGAGGGAGTTTGTATCCCACATGCAGAACTCTATCAGGGAGTACCTGGCCAGTGTAAATGCTGGGAACACGACGCATGCAACTCTGTGGGAAGCCACGAAAGTTTATGTTAGGGGGCAAGTCATCTTTTATGCAGCTCATAAGAAAAGGCTGGAAGAGAGAGTTGGGGGTAATAAAAAGGAAAATAGTGAACTAGAAAAGGCACACATGATTAACCACAGTGGGGAGCTCTATCACAGATTACAACAGGTTAAATGATGATACAACACCCTGAATACGGCCACAATGGAAAGTAGTATATGTCTGGGTAATACAGGCCCCTATTTTGATGGGGATAGGGAAGGGAAATTGCTTTCCTGGCACTTAAAGCACAAAGGAGAAAACATGAACTCCCATGGTGGCCCATTGGTGTTAGACAAATCGCTCCCTAGGCCAAGCTTTTATTCATTTCTACAAGGAACTATACTCTTCAGAGGCTTCCCCTACAGATCAGCAATTTCAGCCTTTTTTTTTCATAAGGTGGCAATCACACCAGTGGAGGAGTGGGGCCTCTGGGAGTATGGAGAATCCCCTCACTGCTAAAGAGATACATAGGGCTATTAAGCAGCTAAAAAGTGGGAAAGCAGCAAGGTCAGATGGGCTACCTATTGATGTTTACAAGCTTATGTTGCCAGAACTCATGTAACTGTTGCAGGAGATGCTGGTGGAGCGCTAAAGGGCTGGGTGGCTGCCCCACTCCATGCGGTTAGACACGATCACAGTATTGCCTAAACCAGGCAAGGATCCTACGCTGTGCTCTTCTTACCGGAAAATCTCACTGCTTACTGCGATGGAGCTGGTGCTACTGGCAATCTTTCACCCTGATCAAAGTGGATTTGTTCAGGGGAGGTAGGGGAAGCATGACATCTGGAAAACCCTAAGCATCATTCATCACTGGGCAAAGTCCCACAGAACACATGGTGCAACTGCCCTTGCCTTAGACGCTGAAAAGGCTTTTGACCACGTGGAGTGGGGTACATGTTTGCGACCCTGCAAAAGTATGGTGTAGGCAACGACATGATGTCTATTGATGAGAACCTTGTATTATCAACCAACCTCCCAAATACTAACTAATGGATCCCTCTCATCGGTCTTCCAGTTGAAAAGAGGTACCAGACAGGGATGCCTCTTGTCCCCACTCTTGTTATGTGTTGGCACTAGAACCCCTGACATCTGCAGTCAGGAACCACCCTAAAATAAAGGGGTTTGGTACTTGAGGGGAACACAAGCTCATCTTATTTGCAAATGACTTGCTGTTATACCTGCAGAATACTGCTGAACGCCTTCCCTATACATTCAATCACTACTGAGGGGGTATGCTTCCCTGTCTGGTCATAAAATAAACTGATCAAAGAGTGAAGTCCTCCCCAATGGGGATCTTAACAGGAGCTCCTTGGTGCACAATACGATGGGTGTGCAGGTGGTTCAAAAAAATCAAGTACATTGATGTCTTTATATCCTTGTACAGCACTAGACTTTACACCCCAAACTATGAGGGTCTGCTGTCCAAACTTTCGCAGGAGTGTGAGAGATAGATGTCCCCCCTAACACTGTATGGTAGAATAGCCACAATTAAGATGACAGTCCTTCCCCAGTGTTTGTATCTATTCCAATCACTTCATTGTCAAGTACCAGATAAATTCTTTAAGGACATAGATAGTTTAGTGCATAGATTCATTTGGCATAGGAAAAATGCTTGAATAAGGTCAAAAACCCTGCAGCTACTGCACCCTAGGGAAGGCGCGCGATTGCCTTACTTCAGGCTACTGGGCATCATAACTGACCTTTCTTGCCAGTGGGTGGAGATCCTACTCCACCAGTTTGGAGGGGTCCAGGTGAAGGGGTGAAGCCCCTTCACTGAAACACGCCTGAGAGTTTGAAATGCAGCACATGGTCACATCAAAATGGTAAACTGTATCCCAATATGCATCCACTTGTTCAACACTGAAAGCCATCCCCAGTATAATGTATTTCTTCATGGGGATCTACTACGGTGGCAGAGGAGAGTTCTAAAACAAACATTCCAATTATATGAAAGTGGAAAACCCACTGAGTACAGAGCACTACAACAATGGTGGCAGCTACCATCAGAACACTTCTCCACAGATAGTACCATACAGTACCAGCAAGTCCAGTAGACACTGGGGTCCCACCCCTAGAGGGAGCGTTAATTGATCCATTTGCAGAGGAACTTTTCTAACCCCCAACCTCTTTCCAGACCACTATCAGTATAATATAGCATACTATGGGGGGGGGAGAAGACCTCACTAAATGCCTTAGAGAGACCTGGGAGTTGGATTTAGGGGTGGAAATGACACCTGATACATGGTCTGGTGCTATCCATCATCTCAATTCTTGCTCCTGAAGCAATAGGCTGCCACAAGCAAGGAATGATACCAGACAGGGTCAGTGGTATTGGGCAATATCGGACCACCCAGTGGCGTAATGAAGCCCAACACCACAGATGGAGCGCCTCATATCCCCTAGAAGGTCCGGTATTGCCCATACCGCCCACCCTGGAAGGTAATATTGTGCTTAGAAAATGGGCTACCTGTGGCAGTTTTGTGTGGGTTTTTACAAAATAAAGGCAAACTTAAATAAAATATAGTAAGACTGAATCATAAATCTTTTGTTTGTAAAGTAGTCCCTTCCTTTCTGTGCTGTTCTGTCTCTTCTTTTTTTTTTATTATAGTCTTTGGTAACTGGGTAAGGCCCACTAGGCACAAGTGCCTGTTTTCAGGGGCAACCTGGGAGCACTGGGCAGTTAAGTGACTTGCTCAGAGTCACACAGTATGTAAGTGGAGGTTGTGAGAATCAGGTCTAGTCTGCTGGTTGTGCCGAGCTCATTCACACCTCAGTCCTCTAACCTCTAGGCTATACTGCCAGTCCCAAATATGTATTCTTGCCACTCCCCAACCCCCCACAGCGCAATTCTGGTACTTAACCCCACCACCCACCACCACCACCACCTCCGTGGCAGGACAATGAGCTTTTAACCCAGGCTTTCAAGTTTTCATCCCCAGAAGTCTGCAAAAAAAAAAAAAAAAAAAAAGAAACCAAAAACAGTTTTCTGCTCCACTTGAAGGGGTTGTTTTTTTTTTACATATACTATTGAGTGCGTAACCTTATTTGACTTGTGACATAAACCAGGAAGTGGAGAGCATCACGAACAATGTGGCAGGGCAGCGCTGTAAATGCATTTTTACATTGTCTCGTTATCGCAGACATACCATGAAGTAGAGGGTCAGTTTCGGGGATCTGTTTTGAGGTGATGAAGTTGCAGATATAATGGAAAAATTACCAGGTTCGTCTATTGGAACGCAGAGTGCAGTGATCATGGAACTTGACATTATTAGCAGAGGTTATTTTATTAAGTTAGCAGATGGGGATTTGTGTTGAAAACAATATAGATCTATGTGTGGTTTCTGTGAGGTGCCTGGTGTCTTAGATGCAGCAGTTATGTTATTAGGATATGGAGAGGCACGCACTGCGGTTTTAAATAATGCACTGCTGACTACGGCTAAGGGAGGCTGATCACTCTGATGGCTTGCTCTTCCTTTTAAAACGTGTGGCTTTGATGTCATTTTTTTCATGTGGTGACAAGTCAGTCAAGCGGAGACTGGTGTGTGGTTTCTTGTGGAAGCTGGCAATTAATTAGAGTGCTGGTTGGGCAGTATCTCTCATTAAGCAAGAGTAAATAGACGTTCCAGTTGTATTGGTCCTTGGAATACAGGAAATGATGGAAGGGTCGATACCATTTATTGGACCAACAAGTGTCTTTACAAAGACGGAATAATACACAAGCTTTCGGGGCCACACAGGTCCCTTCTTCAGGTAAGTGAGAGTAAAAAATGGTGGCATTTTCAAATTGAGTATGGTGCTTTCAGCCAATGGGCAAGTAGGGTGGGCACAAGGATTCTTAAATGGGTAAAGAGGCATTTGGACTGGTACTTATTATTTCCTGGGCATCTATTGAAAGTCCAGCCAGGGCTACCAGCCTGTCAGAGTCCCTGATCCACTATCCTAGTGACCCAGTCAAAAAACCTGACCAGATTTGTCTGGCAAGACCTGCCCTTGGTAAAGCCATGCTGACTGGGACCAAGGAGGCCATTAGCCTCCAAGAAGCTGCTGATTTTGTCCTTGAGTAGTCTTTCCATGAGCTTGCTAACCACAGAAGTCAGACTTATTGGCCTGTAGTTGCTCATGTCTTGCCTCCCCCACTCTTGTGCAGGGGCAGTACATCTGTGCACTGCCAGTCCAGCGGAATTTCCCCCGAGAGTAAGGATTTGTTGAACAGAGTGGTCAAGGGGGCTGCCAGCTCCTCTCTCAACTCCCACAACACTCTTGGGTGGACCCCATCCATCCCCATCGCCTTGTCCACCTTTAGGCCCTTGAGCTCCCTTAAGATATCCTATTCCCAGAAGGGGGTCACCTCCATCCCTCCCTCCCTCCTCTTTTTCATCTGGCCTGGTGCATCCCCCTCCCATACCTCCTCCCTCACAAATGCAGTGCTGAAGTGACTGTTGAGCATTTCAGCCTTCTCCTGATCCCCCTTCACCCTCTCCCCAGACTCTTACAGGCTTGGTATCCCCCTTTCCCCTCTTCTCCACTCGCTTATATACCTGAAGAAGGTCTTGTCCCCCTTTTTTGCTGTCTTGGCGATCTTCTCTTCTGTCTTTGTCTTTGCCCGTCTAACCATTCTCCCCACCTTCCTCTGTTCTTCCTGGTATTCCACCCGGTCTGGTTCACTCTGTAATGTTTTGCGTAGTCTGAAAGCTCTCCTCTTTGTCCTGATACTGGCCCTCACTTCCCTGCTGAACCACAGAGGCCTCCTTTTCTTTCTGCTTTTGCTTACCCTCTTTGAGCAGTGGTCAGTGGCCCCCACTATGGCTCCCTTTATTGCAGCCCATAGGTTTTCTACCCCCCTGCACTCCCCATCCTGTCAATTGCCTGGCGAGCATGATCCCTCATCTTGTCAAAATTTGCATGCCTGAAATCAAGAACCTTCACCTTGGTCTGGTGGTGCAAGGCCGATGTGTGCATCATGAACCACACTGTGCTGTGGTTGCTGGAGCCTAGGTGTTCTCCCACCAATACCTCCCCTGCCCTGTCTCCATTAGTGAGTAGCAGGTCTAACACCGTGCCTTCCCTGGTTGGTTCCTTGACCAGCTGCCTGAGGTGGGCAGTCTGGAGGGAGTCTATGATTGCTCTGCTTCTGGCTGAGGCTGCAGACATAATCACCCAATCCACGTCCAGCAAGCTGAGATCACCCATCAACAGCACCTCCCCCTTAGCCTCCAACCGAAGCATCTCTTCTGTCATCTGATCGTCCACCCTTTCTGATTGCCCAGGTGGTCTGTATACCATGCCTGTGCGCACCACCTCTACTTTTTCTGTGGTCAGTAATACCCACAGTGCCTCTGCTTCCCCCACCTACCCTGCATGACCGATGCTGGGATACCTTCCCTCATGTGTAGTGCTACACCTCCTCCTCTTCTATTCACCCTGTCCTTCCTAAATAATGTATACCCTGGAATGTTTAAGTCCCAGTCCTGACCATCGTGAAACCATGTTTCTATTATTTTCACCAAGTCTAGGTCCAACTCTGCGATGACTGCTAACAGGTCTGGAACCTTGTTGCCCAGGCTCCTGGCGTTAGTGCACATGGCCTTGCAGTATGCGATCCCTGCCCCCCTCCTCCTGCCTTACTAAACCTTGTCTTACAAGCTGCATCATTTCCTACCTCCATTTGCTGGTACGCTTTTTGTTGGGGGGGGGGGCAACTGTCCCTTTTGTCCCTAGTGCTGTCAGGTGTCGCTAGCATCCCCTCCCCAGTTTAGTTTAAATTAAGGTGTCTGTTAAAGAACACCTCTATCTTCCACTTGGGCACTTCCTTTTTATCACTACTTAGGTGAAGCCTATCTGGGGCAAAGAGGCTGTCGTCTTGCCAAATGGTCCCCCACCAGCCCACCAACCCATAAACTTAATAGGCACACCATTTGGAAAGCCAGCAGTTGAACTCCACTCTCCTCTGCTTCCCAAAGGAAATGGAAGCACCTCTGAGAATGCCACTGAGCGGAAGTTCAGGTTGCTGCAAAAGCACAATAGACCCTCAAACCTTGCTTGAACCTCCATCAGGCTATGACCAGCAAGGACATTTGTTCCCAAATGGAACACCAGGTGTGTTCTCGTATCCTGCAGCTTTCCCCAGGAAGGGATATAATGAATGACCTCTGCGACTGTTATTCCTGGCAGGCAGCTGACCCAAACCTTGCTGCCCCCTCTACCCTTGTCTCTCCAATTAATACCCCTAACCATGGAATCCCCAATGATCATGACCTTGTCCTCCATCTTCCCCACTGCGTGGCAATTTCCTGGCTGTTCCCAAAAATCCTCCCCTCCTTGCAGTGTGCTGTTATAGCCCCTGGAACCCCCAGTCTAGCTACTCGTGCACTCTTTCTCGTCCTTGCAACCTGGTCTCCCCGGTGGCAGCCTCCTGGTCCCCCTGTAATGGGTCCTTTGTCTCCAACATCCCCCCTCATATTTTAGTCTCCCTTGCACTTTGACTGATCTGAGTTTTTCTCCTGAGCCCTCACTGGTGCTTATTTGGTTATGGCAGTATGTCTGCCCTTGTTTTGCTGAAGGGCCTGCCCAGCCCCATCCAGTGGCGACTCCCCTTCAGGTGCCTGCCCAACCCCAACAGGTGGAGACCCGCCATTTGGTCTCCCCTCCACACTGCAGCCCCCCCCCAAGGCCACCAACTGGTCACATCCAGCCTGGGGTGTCCCCCTACTTGCCTCCACTGCCACCTGGGCTCCCACTGCCCTCTCACTACTTTTCCTTCTCTGAGGAGATTGCCCAGGTGCCCCTGCATCCTCTTCTTCTGTGCATAGATGCATAGTCAAACACAGAAGGATTACATACACAACAGTATCATAATACAAGTCATAATACAATATAAACTGAACATAGAGCAATGTACAGAATTCAGATAGATAACAGTACTAATTCTTGGCAAAAATATATATACAAAAATATACATGAGGTTCCCTGGACTGTATGAAGGGAATAATAAATACAAGTTACAAGGACTATACGGGGTGCAAGAGAGAGGGTTCTTAGATTAGGTATGAAGTAGAATGATAGCTCCACAAAGTGAAGGGGAAGGGGCAGATGCCTAAAAGGGAGGAGGAGGAGGTAGAGAGGTAGAAGACTAAATGGGCAGTGGGAGCCATACAATGGACACTGATCGCAGAGTGTTGCTGAGACCACCAATGAAATGACAATGGGCCCCAGGATGCTGGTCAAAGGCAAGGGGAGGGAGGGGATAAGGGAACAGAAAGAATAGACGTCAGGGAAGGACAGAGTGGGAGGCTCAATTCAAATAATATGGCAGGCTCAGGTAAAACAATTACAGGACTCCTTGAAAGAACGAGTGAAAGAGCTTTGAATGTTGATAGTTTGATAGGGTAGACCAATTTTAATGTTTTTTGCAGCTTCTTCCAGAGTGAGAGTAACGCATAACTTAAAAATGTCCTACCAAAGCATGATCTGACCTTAGGTATAATAAAGGAGATGTAGGAGGCACTCCTCAAAGCATGTTTGCCTACCAAGTTTAGGGGCAGGCAATCCAAGACATATTGAGGAAACTTCTTAGTAATAGCTCCAAAGGTCCAAAAGGTGGCATTCCTCTGTCTTCTATATTTGAGGGATGGCCATCCCACAGCAGCATATAGGGAGCAGTGATGTGAGGCAAAAGGGAGGCCGGGAATGAACCTTAAGGCTCTATGATAGAGCGTGTCCAGTTTGACCAGTGCAGAGGCAGGGCCTTGACTGAAAGGAAGTTTGCATAGTCCAACAATGTTACGAAGGTGGGTTGGACCGATCGCTTCTTGGCCTCCCGAGTAAGCAGGTGATTAATCCCATAAAAGAGTCCAAGCCTCTGTCTAAGCTTTTTTATAAGTTCTTCAATATGGTCATTATAAGAAAGTCTATGGTCGATCAAGACCCCCAAGTATTTGAACTTAGTTACATACTCTAAAGGTTCGCTAGGAGTTTGGAGATCTGAGAAAAGGTTTCTTGGGCAGTGGAGTTTGTTATCTGCGCAGAGGGTGAGAGGAACATCACCTTTGTTTTATAAGCATTCAGTAGAAGTTTCTGGTTCAAGAGCTGCAGTTGCAGCAGATTAAACTCCTGCTGAAGATCACTACATGCTGCTTTTGGGGAAGATCCTCTGATGTAAAGTACTGTATCATCTGTGAATAGATGTATGTTTGCAGTATTGAGGTTAGCAGCAACACTGTTTACATATATTGCAAGGAGGAGGGGGCGCAATATTTGCCCCTGTGGTATGCCTCTTAGCAGGGGATTTAGGGGTGAGAATTCCCTGTCTGTTTATAAAGTACCTGCTGGAGATGACCAGAAAGATAGTTGGAGAACCATCTCAGTGATAAGAGTCCAGACCTATATTCTGGAGGGACGTAAGGAGCAGATCATGATTGATAGTGTCGAATGCCTTACTTGGGTCTAAAAATACTGCACAAACAAAATTCTTGGCAATCAGGTCACACTGCCCATCATTAGTCACCTTAGCAAGTACCAAGATGGTGCTATGGTGTGGTCTAAAGCTGATTGTAAAGGGTTAAGCAGGTTTGCAGATCCCAAGTAATTCCTGAGCTGTGCACGCATGATTTTCTCTAACAGTTTAGAAAGGTGGGGATTAGAGAGATACTGTAGGCCTGTAATTGTTAAGCTCACTAGGGTCTTCAGATCTGAAAAGGGAGATCACGTGTGCAGTTTTCCATGGGGGGGAAGATCACACTGAGAAAGGGATAAGTCAGAGGTGGGTATTTGGTGCAGCCAGGACATGATGTCCAAGTTTCAGGAAAAAAGGGTCAAAGAGGTCTGCACCAGCACTCTTCCTGGTGTCTAGTTGTAGCAAAAGGTCTTCAACACCTTTCAAGGATGCAGGCTGAAGGAAGAATGCAGTGCCGATCACAGGAGATTCTTGGTCCTGTACAGAGAGTTGAGAGCAGAGGTTACTGGTGGGGGAGGTATCAAATGCTAAACCTGTGGTAGTAAAATGGTTATTGAAGGAGCCAAGGATTGTTGGCCTATCAGAGACTGTAGTGGCCCCAACAGTAATTCTTGTGGGTAGGGAATTCATAGATGCATGACCTTCAATGTCATTAAGTGTTTTCCAGAATTTGGAGGAACATTTAGAGGAAAAGTCAAGTTCTGAGCAAAAATAGTTGGCCTTTGCTTCCCTGACCATTATAGTACAAAGTTTCCTTGCTTTCCTAACCAAAATCCAGTTAGCTGGAAGCTTCGTTTTTCAAGCTGTTTTCCAAAGCAAATCTGTATTATGCAGTGCTGCCTTTAGGTCAGCCGTAAACCACCAGCACAATTTTTTCTTAGATTGTACTTTAACCAGTGGTGCATGCTTATCCAATGCCCCTAACACAATATCCTGGAAGATATTGTAGAAGGTTCAGACGACACCTCTTGATGGTGAATTCAGAAGTAGATGATGGTTTCAAGGCGGATCTTACACAGGCAATGAAACAATGGTCACTGATATCAGAGAAGAAGAATACACTAGCATGGGAAAATAGGTGAGGCTTATTTATTAGAATAAGATCCAGCAGGGTGCTATTGTTAGGGTTCTTTTTAATAGGGTGTGTGGCTTCAGTACTGAGTTGCAATAGTCCAAAGGAATCACACAGGGATTTAAGGGGAAGAGATGCAGGAAAACCAGTCCAGATTAAGGTCTCCTAATATAATAAACTCCGAGGGCAGGGATCCTATAAAATTATTGAAGTGGTCCAGGAGTCGAAACCCTGCTAAGGGGGGCCTATAGCGTCTGATAATGCAGAATGAGATGGAAGAGAAGAGTCTGATTTTGGTAGTGAGGCTTTCAAATTATTTTGGGATTGAGGTTGAGTTGATAACAGAAGCCAAAAATGTGTCTTTAACATAGATGGCAACTCCACCTCCTCTTGTCTGCCTATCAGTTCTGAATAAAGAGTAGGCTGGGATATTTAGCTTGCAGTCAGCAGTACCAGGTCTGAGGTAAGTCTCAGTGACTATCAGGACATCAGGCATAGTGTGACAGACCACAGCCTAAATAGATGTAATCTTCTTTAGGAGGCTACATGCATTGACATGAATAACGCTTATACCTTTAATGTTAGGTACATCAGCCAGGGATGAGATAGCTGCCAGAGGGCCAGGGTAGAGCTTGACATTGCCCAAGCATAACAACAATAGCAGAAGGTGCTTCTTAATGGCTCCTACAACCAGCCTGAGTACTTTAGTCCATTCTTGTTTGCAGGAGGTTTTAAGTGGGATTGGGGAACCCAAGGATGAATACCTGGGGCGGAGGAGGCAGTGCTTTGTATACAAGTACCCTAGACATGAGCAGCAAGGAGATCCATGGGACCTGAGTAATTAAGGAAAACTTTGTACACTCCATTGCCATCACATTACAAGTTTCAGCTTGCCATGGTAGGTGTATTGTACAGTATGTTCCAATTCAGAGAACTGGGGAGCCCATATACAATGTTCAGGATAGACAAAAACACCCTGACAGTCCACAATGTTTTTTTTTTTGTCTGAGCGCACCAGGGGTTAATAGATGTAAGGAGCAAAGCAGAAGAAGGGGACAAACAGGGAAATAAGAAATTGGCCCTTATTCTGAGGCCAGGTCGCTATATTGCCACAGGGCTCGCTAAATCAAGTACTGTGGACAGAGGAATGAGGCCAAGCTATAGCAGGTACTTGCTCTACATAAATAAGATGGAGGCTGAACTATGCTGTATGATGCCTGGACCCAAGACTTATATGCAGGATAATGTTAAACTGCAGCAGCTCACGCTCCAATTCTCTTTAGTGATTGTAGGTGACAGCTATTAAATCAGACTGACACTCATTTCAGAACTAGCAGTGTAACCCCTTTTAGAAACATCACAATACCATTGACCAGTAGGGAAGTCATGCAAAAGAGTATACAGAAGAAGATTAGTGGAGGAGAGGCTGACTAGTAGAGGAAAAGGAGGGTAGAGACTGACCCTTAGTGGTCAGAAAAAAATAACCAGCAAATAGGAAACAGGAAGTAACTAAGTCGTGAGGGGAACTGAAAACGTAGACGTTCAAGGGTAGGGAACAGGATAAACCAGGAAGTAACTGAGTAGAGAGGGGACTGAAAATGGAGACATACAGGGAACAGAATAAGAGAACAGAAATGCAGGAAGCTGATGACTTTAATATGTGGTGCAGAGGAGGAGTGTCTGCCTTTGGAGCAAAGGGTCAGAGATTCAGGACCCAGCTAAGGCAAAGTTAATATGGTGTATTACAAGGCAGCCAGGAGTGGTAAAAAGGACTGGGGGGGATGGGTAACCTGAGCTAACAGAGCAGGAGAGAAAGAGGGGTAGGATTAGTTAGAGGAAGAAGTATCAGTACTGTACTGACCCCTAGTGGCCAGTGTATATATGCTGCAGGTGACAGAATGGGACTTAAAAGTGTGATGGGAAGTCATGTGACCAAGGCGGGTCTATAAATCAAGGGCCAGACTTGGGAGAATGGGGAGTCAAGGTGGAGCCTCGACAGGTAGACACCACTAACAGAATCCAGCCAAGTAAAATGGAGGATGAATTACCTATGCAGCCCTCTTGCTCCTGTGTCTTCTGTGTATGGAAGGGGGGATGTTTCCAAACAGGCCATGTATGAAGAGGAAGGAACAAAACAAGGATTAGATGAGGTAAGCAGAGGCGAGTACTGGGAGACAAAGACACATCAAGAAGGACTGGACAACCTGTTCCAAGATGGTGAAATCATGCCTGAATGATACGGGGAGAAACACCAAACCATGCGGTCTCAGGTAGGCCTTAAACAGCACAGGAGTTGCAATGCAGTAATCTCCACTAATAACAGCCAGAGTAACACCTGAAGGTAGTCAAACACTAATTACAAACACAACCCTTGCATTCAGGACTAACACAGTCAGTACTGCTCTGAAATACCGAATGGTGAGATGAGGTTCTCTTACAGACAGTCTGGCAAATTAGCTCTTAAAGGGAGACTTCCAGAAGTGTGGATAAGTGAACCATATCCATGTCCCTACTACAGTCTTTTCAATGTTGTCTGCTATGACATGTGAAAATGAGTCCTCAGCATCAATCTATCTTCCATGGACCCAAACCTCCCCTAAGCATGTTTAAACTTCTGTTCTTAGTCTTCAACCAACTCAGCTCATCACAATACCATCATGAGGTACAATGGAAGATCAAAATGTCCATAATGGCCACACTGCAGCTTTTAGAGTCTTCTCTTCTCCCTCAACACAGTCATCAAACTCAAGATGTCCTTTACTGCCATGAGTTTGTTAGGCCCCAGATTACATTTAGGACTATAATGAACCATCTCTGTAAGAGGGTGATTTAAATGCTGGGACATAGCGACACATGAGATGATGATCCGACCAAACCAGCCAGATCAACCCGGGCATTAAAAATATCAGGTCCCCACAAGAAGACCAGGTCCAAGACAGGGCGTTGAGGATGGATTCCACAGGCAACTACCAATGCCAAGGCCCAGTGATGTCATGAACTGGAGGAACTGTTGACCAAAAAGTGAAGCCTTATTGACCCAGACATATGCAGCCTCCAACACCAAAACTTTTGGGAAGCCTACAACTAGGTTGTCTGTGAAGCCTGCCAGCTCCTAACTCCTGCATAAATTTATCCCTGTGCCATACTGATAGGAACATGAGAATAATCCTGCAACCTGTCCCTGACCCACATTCTACTGCAATGTATTAAAATGACCTGGACATTCCCATATAACTAAAAGGCTGCCTCCATGAATGTTAGCACCTGGTAGCACCTGACTAGAATCAGGGTCCACCAATCTTCACAATCCTAGATGGCTGTCAACTGGAAAATCTCCTCCTTCAAATATGGCTGTCTGGCTGGAGAGCCATCTTGATTTCTCCTGCCAACTTCTCTCCAAGATCAGTATGCTCTACAGAATATATAGACAGGCAGAGTCAGTCAGATAATTTAATTAATATAGAGCCTCATGCTATATAGTGCCCCACCCCAGAGTCAGGCGCTGTACATAAACCCATGAGCAGCAATTAACAAACAGAGATTTTACTATCAAATACAAGTACATAAATAAACCATATACAATTAATCATGCTCACTGAAGATCATTACATTTATTAAGTAAAAAAACATGTATACCAGTCCCTGCCCACTGTAAGACTGTGAAAATGATTCTCAATGTAGTAACATGAGGATATACTGCATGGTCCCACCACAAAATCCACCCTCACCAAAGTAGCCCCCTTTCAACTCCTTCAGTTGCTTACTTCTCAACATCCAACCTCAGACTTGACACTGCTGCCATTTCTTCTCCATGAAGTCACCCCCCTCCCCTTTGCCTACGGGCACCCAATGTAACAAGGATGGGAGGGGGGCCTACCCTGAAGGAACCTAGACCAGAACACTGAACTACCATGAAAGAAATAACATGGTTTCCTCTTGGTCTGGGTACATTTTCTGAAAGAATGGAAACTGCAACCCATTACAACTTATCTTAGATGTACACGGATGCAGACGACCTCTTCTTTTTCTCTCTTCTCGTCATCCCCCACCAGCATCCCAGCCCAGGAACACACAGATTCACAGTGGGTGGAAACTTTAAAACTCCTCCATAAGAAGTCAGAGTGGGAATTCATTAGAAGCTCAATAATTCATCATGCTACTAAAGCTCTTAAAAAGCAACACTCTCGAACATCCGCAATTAAGCAATGAACTAATTTATTGTTCCTGGGATCCCAATGATTTACCAGGACCCATGGGTTCCCACTACTTACTTAAAACATTTTTATCATCCTTCCTCATGGAGTATAACTATTCATAAATTAGGGGCGCATGAACTGGGAGACAAGATGTCTTAGGCAGCATTCCAATCCAGGCAGCTAACAAAAACCTCAGATGATGAATCCAAAAACCTCTACTGGACCATAACCTGGGGCCTTCAGCACCAAACCTACCCTCTGGTACCAGTAAGCTGGTTACTGAAACATCCTTTTACCATTTTCTCTCTCCCCCTGGTCAGTCTTCCAACCTTGTGGAGAAGCAAGCTGCTTCTCCCACCTGGTCCCGTGCCACAAGATACAGGAATTTCCATCCCAGACCAGCCCTTTACCATACTGTTTTCCTCTGGGGACATAACTACTGTAACCCCCGGCCTCCTCTGGCCATGGGGGGGGGGGGTTCTCAGAAATATTTCTAAACCCGCATCCCAATCAGCCATCATTCCTGAGCTTGCTATAAGCATACCGGGTCTGGGGTGCTTCCCAAGGCCTGTCCTCTGACCTGCGGCCCACCCAAACAGCTTGTGATCGGCACCTTGAGACCTGCCTCTCCAAGCAGGCCCTATTCTGAGTGAGAAGCCTCTGGAACCCTCCTTAACTGGGCTTGGACCACCCTGCCACACTGAGAACAAGAGAAGAGCTGCCAGCACCCCTCAACTGGAGAAATCCCACCACAAAAGCTCCAGCTCTGGAAGTCCATACCTAACTTCCCAGGGCCTTGGACCCCACCAACAACTTCCTCCTGGGCACTCTCACTACCCTCTTCTCCCACTACAGCCCCAAATATCCCCACTCAATGCTGGCAGAACTATCTGAGACTCTTCAATGCAACACCCATTAACTGTGCCACATCGCCTTTTTTCTGATGGTACTACCTTGCACTTATGAGCGGGGGGGTGGTCCCCCTCGAATCAGGCCCAACTCGGACCAACAGGCTCCTCCCCGACTGTCCTGCCATCCTCCAGCCAGCCTCTTCACCACCCTCAAAAACAACTTACGTGCCCTACTTATATGGGCCAACACTGACTGCCCCTAGTGGCAGTCTGACAGAATAGCTCAGAACTGTGTCATTACATAGATACATAGACAGTGTCGGCAGATAAAGGTCTATGGCCCACCCAGTCTGCCCATTTGAGCTTGTAAGTTCAGTTTATGTTTTCCTAGAAGTCTGTTGCCCCTTACCCCTGACCTCCAGAATTATTTTATGTCTATCCCGTGCTTTCTTAAATCCTGTGATTGTTTCAGCCCCCACCATTACCTCTTGCAGGGTGTTCCACTTGTCATTCCACCACTACCTACCAAACTTTAATTTTGGGGAAACACAAGACCAGGGTTCCTAATGGTAGACGTAAGCCCCTCTCAAAGAGAGGGTGCGTACATCCCTCTTCCACCCGTCTCTTGAGAAAAGTCCCCCTTATTTTCTCATTCTGATATGAATCACTCCCCTAAATCTCAGCTCCCTTCTCTCTTGCCACTTATAGTGTCCACTGCTCCCTCCTTCCACTCTTCTGACTCACAGTCTTTCTCCCTACCACCTGCTAAAACCTCAGAACAGCAGTCTTGTAATTACTATCAGCTCCAATTTCTCAGGTCTTGGATCCTCATGCATTCCTTCTCATCCACGACCTCTCTGAGTTCAGAAACCCCTGTTCTGTGACTATAGTTCTCAGGTCTGACCCTGTACCTGACCCCAGTCTCCCTGTGATATCCTCAACTCGCTCGCATGCCTTACATATTCTCCTCTCCCAGATTTCATTCTCCACCTTTCAAGGATACCACCCCTCCCTTCTACCGATTCTCTTACTTCCTGTCTACCTCTCCCGCCTTCCTATCCTGGTGCCTCTGTTACTTAGCCCAACCCCTCATTCCCCAAAATACATACATGTTCCCGCTCCTAACACCTTCTCCAACTTATCAGTGCTCCATTGCTCCACCATGTATCACCTTATTTTAAAGTTTTGGTACTGTATGGATCCCTTTTCTGCTATCTCAGCTCCTGATCTCTTGCCTTCAGTAGTGCTTCCTGTCCACTTTTCTCCAATCTTCTGACTCATAGCCTTTCTCCCTGCCCCCTGTTAAAACATCAGTACACCAGTCTCATGTTTCTTATAGGATTCCTATTCTCTGGCCTAGCCTCCCCCTCTGTTCGTTCTCCAAGTCCTCCCTTCACTCAGAAATCCCTGCTCTCACTCCACTTCTCATATCTGCTCCTTTACATGACCCCTTTCTCTGAGATTTTCTCAACTCGCTCACACTTTTCATATATTCTCCTCTCCCAGATTTCATAATTCACTCTCCACTGATACCACCCTCCCTTTCGTTGATTTTCTTACTTTCTGACTGCCTCTACTTCCTAACCTGGTACCTCTGGTAGTTAGTGCAACTCCAAGTACCCAAAATACATACACACTGCTGTACCCTTCCTAACCCCTGCTTCATCAAGTCATTGCAACCAAGGTGGATAACCAGGAGGTAAGAGTGGAGCAGTGTGCATCCTTGAGGCACTAGGCAGACTAACCCTCCCTTATTGTTGCATGCCTGTTTGGACCTATGCTAGAGTGAACAGATTAAAGAAGACTTTCCCCAGTCCTTTTGACTTTCATGCATAAATTACCCCTTCTTGCATCGATTCTGGAATTGTATTTCATTACTGTCCGCTGTAGTTAGTTTTTGCATTCTGAGCTGCTAAAAACTGCAGGGTATACCAGAGCTTCTATAGCAAGCCTAGTGTTGCCATGGGCCGAAGGTTGTACTGCTGACATCACTATAGGGCAATCAATTTCACAAAAAAAAAAAAAAAAAACATACTGACAAGGCATTTGGATTTTGGCATAATGCATTACTAACAGGGTGTCCTGGGGAAGAGGAAACAGTATGCACACTGAGTACAGGTAGGTTTCTCCTGTAACATTGTTGCAACTGCATGGTATAGTACTGCACAGAGTGAGTCACTCCTCTACCCTGTAGTGATGTCATCAGGAGCTAGCAGCCCAGCAGCTGAACAGCAAAGGCAAGTGCAGCAGGACTCAAAAACAAATCCAAATTATGGATGGCAGAGTAAACCTTGGCCAAAAATAACAAATGCACACAACTTTTCAGATCAAGTACTGCATATAATGACTACAAGCTGTAACTTTTTGAACCATCATGAAAGGTCCTCTTTAAGGCTTTAGATGTGGGCCAGCCCAGTGGCACTGTGGCATCTGCCTTACCACATGCCACATCCATGACCCAGCTATGAGGGCAAACTCAGGGTGCCGGGGTTGGCCAGGGAGGAGAGGATTAAGCATCCTGAGGGCTGACCTCCTCTCCTGGGGAGGTTGGGCAGAGGTTCTTCGGCATCTAGTGGTTCCAAGTGGAGACTAGGGAGTGCTGCTGCTAGGGGGACACTCAGGAAGGGTGGAGGCATTGGGAAACATCCTGCAGGCAGGAGCAGGAGCATGCCTGTCATGTGCTGGATGTCATTGCATGTCCACTCTTCTGGGGGCAAGAACAAAGAAACACCTCAGCCCCCAGGAAGATGATGACAGGCCCTGCAGTCAGCCCCCATGCTCATCTCCAGACCTTGACCAGTCAGGGCCTCTGAATAATCCTCCTCCTCCTTACCCAGCCTGCAGACTAGATTTCATAGAGCACCAATGTAAGGAGGTAGTGGCCTTGCCTCAGGGTGGGGTTGAAGATGGGTTGTCAGCTACAGGCTGATGGATAGGTAGGAGCTCTGGAGGGAGGCCAGATCTGGGAGGGTCTCCAGCTGGGTGGAAGAAAGGTCAGCTGACAGTGGCCATGTCCAAGGAAGATCCAAAAGGGCTGGTGACCGGAGGGAAAAAGTTTAAAAAGAAAAAAAGTTATTAGATGCCCTCCAAAGGGAGGATGACTGAACTAGCCCATCTATGTAATAACTGTACAGTAGTGCCAATCAGGATGTAACACAGTAATACTGTGGTATATCACAAAATGCTACATTACACTGCAGAGAGCACTGTAATTCAATGGCAATTAAGCCCTTTTGCCACACAGTATTTTGTGACATGTCACTTAATAATTACTACATTGCATCACAGTTAGCTCCACTGTACTTTGAAGAATGCCGGCAACTTAGAAAGTGGGATATTAAAAGATATGATCAGCTTCTAGCCCTTGTGCCAGAAGAATGCATTGTTTTATTATTATATTTGCTTCAATTTCTTATATCCTGGATCTTGGAACAGCTGAAACTGCACCCCATAATGTTAAGCAGGGGTATGGATTGGCCTGCTGTCAATAAATATTAAATAAGATGGGGGGTTGCTGTTCAGCCCGAGCAAGATTGCTGCATATTAATAAGGCTCCGACTATCACGCTATCAAAATCTGAATTGCGGTATTTATTGAGAAAATCTACCTCCAGAACTCCAGAGTTGGGTAAGAAACTCGGCTGAACGAAATGGGAAATCCTAAAAAAAAAATGAATAAATAAATAAGGTTCAGGAGAAGGAACTAGACCTAAAAGTGCAGCTGGAGCTCCAACCAGGCGGGCAACTCAGGCCCGAGAACATGAACACAATGGTGGGCCCTCTGAGGGATCTCTAAGAGAGACCCTACAATCCTTAGGAGCCAAACTTAACCACCTGATAGCCTCAGTAACCAGACTGTCAAACAAGATCAACATTTTAACAAATACAGTGGTAACAGTGGCGTGTGCAGTTGAATCCATTACTCTGGCATCCGTGGAATCCTCCAAGAAAGAAGACACAGCTATAGGGGCGATAACAGCAGTCTTAAAGAAAATAATCATCTTAAATCCAGATTAGAGACCACAGAAAATCAAGCACGGTCTCAGAACCTAAGATTGCTGGGTCTTGCGGAGGGAAGCGAAGGTGATCACCTCATGTTTTTTCTTCCGGACTGGTTGGTGCAGCAATTAGGTGAGGAGGTGGCAAAACATTTCTAGAAGGCCCACAGAGTAGCTCCCCATGGCAGAATAGAGGATCCGGAGTCACCCAGCACAGTGGTGACAGTGACAGATGGTGTAGGCTCCAGGGACCATCTACTGTCCCAATCCAGGCTGAAGAAAACCCTTCTATTAGATGGTCAACAAGTGCGAATGTTTCTGAACTTGAGATATGCCACAAGGCAGAAACGTAAGGAAGTTCGATGGGACCAGATCATTACTACGTGAGGCTGGAATCCCGCATGGCTTGGTTTTTCCAGCCCGCTTACGAATTGTACATTGGAGTCAAGTATACACTTTTTCAGATCCAGCTGACACAATGACGTGGTGTCAAAAGAATGCCCCTACGCGTCGTTGATCGTCACGACGGAAAGAATCGGATTCGGAGGATGATTTACCCGCCAGTTGAACTCTTTGCTGCTCAAAATATATAGTTTGTATAAGTTTAGGGAGGGGGAATTGGTTAAGCCCTAATATAATTGTGGGATGAGGAGTCACTTCTTCAGATGGACATATAGACTCTGACCTAATCTGGGCTACCTGCATATTCCTCTCCCATTTAACGTTAACCGAGTTCTGTAAAACAACATTAGACATAATGATTCTTGCCCACTTGTGACTGACTGTAAAAAAAAAAATCAAAAAGTTAAAAACGTCTCTCTGAGGGGGTAGACAGTTTAAGTGCCTTGTTATACTTATATTAGCCTGTACCTCTCTAACTCCATAATGGTACTGCGTTCTGAGAGCCCAACTTTAAGTAGATTTAGGAATGCCTTATTAATCATTTGTCTGACTTTTTGTGCACTTACTTTGTCTTGGCATGGTGGATAAGTTTGACCCCTCAATGGAGGGAAGTCATTATGGACTTTGGACTTGGACAATATTTCTCTTCTCCACATGCAGCTCACTGGCTCGCTAAAACAGCTCTTGGAAAAAACTAATTGACTTTTTCATATATTGGGAATGCTCCCTAATGATGTATCTGGTAACATTCGATGAGATCTTTGAATATGTTAAGAGGAGTGGCACCCTCCTGGTTTTACTAAATGGACATCTATTATATCAAAGTTAGTGAATATAACTATATGTTTGTGTCAAAACAATAAACAAAGTTTAACAAAAATATAGATTAAATAAGACAGTTAGTGCATTCTACTCCTTTCAAATTGTGTAATTAATTATACAACTTACTGTACTGTTCGCCAGAACACTTTGGAGCTTTCACCTCCACTTTCTCCAACCAAAGGGAGACTCATCAAAAGGGTGATGCAGGAAACAATGTGAATGTGTGATTCCCTTAACAGAAGACAGGCACCTTAACCACCAAGATACTGCAGCAAATATGTTGAGAACAGTGAAAGGATGGAGGGTGAGAAATGACTATAGTGGGATGTCAGTGGTCACAGACTAGCCCAGGCCAACTAGGGGCCACGAGTTTTAGAAACACAGAAACAAATAATGATCTAGATCTGAGTACCATCTACATCCAAGGTCACCTGGCCAGCATGTTCATGCAAAGACAATCCTACCAGGGTAAACTCTGTGTCATCTAAGATTCCTTATTCAATGGCATCTGTAGGGGGAGATGAAACAGCGTGGTACTCTCTAAGCATGCGTGCAGCTTCTGGTTCCTGATGCGATGGAGAACCAGAGGAGGAATGCCGGCTATCTCTGCTCAGACTATGTTTTTTAGGATTCTTGTTGGCTACTGCGATCTTTGAAAAGAAGTACCTGGCTATTGGTCTGAATTTCCTACTTATAGTTTGATGCCAGCATAAATCATCACTCAGATGTGGGGGACAAGAGTGTGAAGAGATGGGATCAGTTCCTCCAGGGAAACCTGAGGTATGGAAGGGGCCTGAGCAAGAAACTGTGACACACACAGCTCCACCTTGAGAATTCTATATGGAAGCAAACTTAGAGGAGGGCACTCATGGCAGATTTGAAAGCTGTTGATTGTTATGTTTGTTTGAAAATCTAGGTGTTGATTTATTGCGTGTTTCTTGATACAAAAGCAAGTAATCCCACACATCATGTACATTGTCACAAAACACCAGATTTCATTTAGCTTCTCTGTTTGTTAAAGAGGCTGGGTATTTAAAATAATATTGTAGACCTAGGCATTGTAACTCCTGTTTTGCCTCCCAGAACTCTTTTCATTTGGCAACCAGGGCACCAGAGAAGTCCTGAAAAATTTACATTTTTTCTCTATTGTACACTAGCGCTTTCCTGTCCCTAGCCACTTTGAGAAGCTTATCTTTCACAGAATAATGCAAGAAGTAGGCATTGATTGGCCTGGGCTTAGTATTGCCATGCACTTTTGGTCCTAAAGGCCTAGGAGTTCTTTCAATTTCAAGAGCCCAGGGCCAATGATACCTCAGAAGTTCAGGCAAAAATGTCTGTAGATACACTACCATGTTGCCCCCTTCTCAGCCTTCAGGAACACCCCGGGTACATATATTATTTCTCCACCCCCTGTTCTCCAAATCATCAACTCTGTTAGTTTAGAAAGCCAATTTATTTATTTATTTAGTTTTTGTTAACTGGGTAGGTACACTAGACAGCATACAGTAGCTGCCTATTTTCAGATACGACCCGGGAGATTATAACAAAGGGTACGTAGACAATAGTAGATACAAGAAAACATCATGGGAACAAGTAGAAGTCAGACATAGTACACTTAAACAAAATTTTCAGCAATGACAGTACATTTGCAGGAATCTATATGTAGTATCGACACAGAAATATAAATACAAACAACTAACAGTCATAAGTCATATAAATTGTGAGTAAGTGCTAGAAGAGAGGAGGTGTGAGAGTAGTAGAGGTTGGAGCCGGTTTGTTTTGTTTGGCTAGCATTTAAATCCTTAAGTTGCTGTATATCAGATTGTAAGGCAGATAATGCAGTTTCAGTGCTAGATAATTCATTTTTCAAAGCCTCAGTGTCAAGTTTTAAAGATGTGTTCACTGCTGTAACCTCCGTGATCCTGATCTTCAGGTCAGCCAGGATATCTTTAATTTCCCATATGTCATTTTTACTGGAGATCTAGACCCAGTTTGATTTTAAAACACTTCTGCTGTTGCATTTAAATAAGGTTTTAAAGATGCTTCATACACTTTGAAGCTTACAACTGCTTCATAACTTAGTCACGCAATTTTGATGTACTGCCTCCCCCTTCCTTATGTTGGATTCATGATGGAATCACCAGTTAAAGGTATTCTATGCCAGCCATAGGGTAAGATTTCTGGACTTGATGTTGCACCACTTTTAAATAATTCATACCATGATTGTTGTTTTTGCACATTGCCCTTCTCACAAGCTAGATGCCATATGGCGTACCTAGACAGGCTGTTTATATAGATTTGAAACTGGGCTTAAAACATTAGGACATATCAAAGGATGGTATTTGCCAGCATCACTGCTTAGTGACTAAAGGGCTCTGTGCAGTGACTTTTCAGGTCTATCTCATTCAGTGTAGTGACTCTTCACATAACAGATATCTACAATGCTCTCACTATTTCATTCTGGCCATAGGTATAATATATAACTCTGTGGTTCCTAGGGAGCTGAGATGTACAAGGGAATTACATTTTGTACTGCTCTATATCAATCCCTTTTTCTTTTCTTGAACATTTTCAGAAGAAAACTCCACAGCTAACACTATCTAATGATGCCATTTAACACATGGAAAGAATGTCAGTAATTCTCAGGGCACTAATGCTTTGCTGACTGATTCTGCGTGTCTACAAATAGCTGTGCGAGTGGTGTTCTCTCTTCTCCTAGAAGATTTTCACAACAGCATCATTTATTTAAACAAATGTGCTTAGTTCACGATGATTTAGTTGTGAAGAGTGACAGTTTCAGCAGGATAACCTGCTTCTTCTAACTGATCTCACTGATTGGTAGTGGAATAACTATAAGCACACGCTGGGTGTCAGTGCCTAAGGCCCAGAATTCATTCAGACATATTTGAATTTTCTACTATCAAACAAAACGTGTTGATGCTTTAATGCTCTTGCTAACTCTTTCTCCCTCATCTTACTATATCATGGACTCAGCCTAAGAACAGAATCATTACCTGACACATGACTAAAGGTTCACACTGTGGCTGGGGGGGGGGACTTTTTTCATGGTTGATGCAGATCCAACTTATAATTTATATGATATGCCTTGGTGTATTTCTGATGTCCATAAGTGCAGTATGTTTAACTTTATTGACAATATAGCGATATATCTGTTTTTAATCTATTTTCTCTAAATATGAGTCATTTAATTTGTTTACATATATACTGTATGTACATCAAATGCTCTAGTGAATTTAATACATGCAGGCTTGGGTTAAAGTGGTCTACTGTTCAGAGTCAGTCCCTTGTGTTGCGAACCTTAGCACAACGGAGTATTAATCTGGTGGAAAATAAGTTATAAGTAGCCCAACACCCTACTTGCTATTTGGACTACACCCTTCTGGTTTTTGTGGGGAAAGCCAATTTCCTTTGTTTTTTTGTTTTGTTGTCACCTTTTCTTCTCTTGAGATTATACAGCAATATTAGTGTATTATAGTTCTCCTTTTGTAACAAGTTTCACTGAATTTTGAATCATAACACATTTACTGTATTCTAATGATATATTGGAACACTTTATAACAAACAACCTTACTGTTAATAGTGGGTATAACTAGTACTAATATTCTTTTTTGCAATATATAGTTCACTTGGGGACAGTGCTATTTGTTCCAAAGTGTGATTATTTTGATTTTAACAGATATTACTATAATCTTTACTGTGAACAGTATTTCAGAATTGACTATAGAACCTAGACAGTTGCCATTATTCTACACACTGCCTACTCCAGATAAAAGAATCCTCAGTTTGTATAGCTATTACTTAAAGCTTCTTGGTGTACATGGTTACTTGCCTTATTAACACAGCAGCATTTTCTGGAGTTTATTCATCTAGTTTGTGTAAGTCTACAAACTTATTCCCATCTATGTAATAAGTTAGTACCTTAGATTTAACTATGGCCAACTATTCATCACTTGGAATGTCATTTTTTTATTGGAATATAAATATACATAATGAATTCAGACAGGCTTGGTATAGTAATATACAATATGTCACATAAGTACATATAAACAGTGTCAAAGAAAAACAGTTAATATAAAAACATAACATTTCTGTTAATCATTGCTACTAATAATTTATCTCCCATTGACATTTTGCAAGAAATTTCTTGAGGATATGAAATTTTCAAATGGTTTCCATACTTTATCAAATTTCATATAATTTTCTTGCAGACAATAATATATCTTTTCAATCTTATATACATCAACTATAAGGTTGAACCACATTTCATAATCAGGTGGGAGAGGGTTCTTCCATTTCATTAATAAACATTTATATGCATTAATAATTGCCAGCATTATTCAGCTTTGTTGACTATAATTCGCTTGTTTGGGAAGATAACCGAAAGTCAAAAATAAACCTGCAATGTTCTTGTTAATTTTCAGAGCAGTCATTTCATAAATAGATTCTAGAATTTTCTGCCAGAATGCATTTCTTTTTTTCGCAAAAAATTAGCATATGCTCTAGAGTGGCATTTTGATTTTTACATCTAGGACAGTACTTTGGATAATGGTGATTCATCAGATTTAACCTATGAGGTGTGTAGTACTTCCTAAGTACAATATTTAAATAAATTTGAGTCAGTCTTGTAGATAATCCTATATTCTTAAAATTTATAATTTGTACCCATTTTGTGCCCATTATTTGGGTCTTGTGTTTGTCTTCCCACTTTAGTTTTAGTGTACTTAATGAATTGCCTACTTCATTTTGTAATAGTACGTAGATTTTTGATATCAATTTAGAGTTATTTCCATTATAAGTTGGATTTCAACGTTGTTTAAGGTTGGTTTGGTATAGAGTAGTCCTTTTTTCTCTAAATCATTTTTAGTTGTAGATATCTAACAAAATGATGATTTGGAATATTGTAGAACTGTTTAATTTCATTAAAGGATATTGTAACGTGGCAAATAATGTGTGCCATGAATCTGGCATAACAATAGGTGGAAACACACTCGGTGGTACAAAATGAAGCGGTCATTAATTCCCTAGAAACGACCACTTAATTTTGTAGTACAAACACTGTCCACATGAAAAGTGCTACCTGAGCACACAAAGAGAAAGTTTTCAGTCACTCACTGAGCCGTGGCGATAGGTGGTTTCGAGCAGCAGCGCAAACGGTGTCTTACCTGACAGTGAGACATGGGCAGAATGACAGTACAGATCAACAATCTAAATGTTGAACTCGTAGCAGTCTGCAGCCACAGTATGTACTGATCTTAGACGTTCAAAAACATATGGCGCTAAGTAGCATACAGTAACTCAAACAAAATTGCGTGTCTCTGTTTCTGTTTTAAATAATAATATTGGCAGTCAATTTCTGTAGCACTTCCACATTACAAGTGCATTAATCACCTCGACAGGAGGGCATCTGCATACTTGGGTGGTGAGAAGCACTCGGCCTGCAGCCTCGTGCACCCCAACCATGCATTTATTCCTGTGAAATGCCCTCCTGTCTCAGTGATTAACGCTTACTTAATCCATCCACTTTATACATGGAATTGATCTCTGATACTCCATTTATATACCATATCCTGAAACCTTTGTCCTCTATAGAGGGAATGAAATCCCCATTTAAAATTGTGGGAGTATTTTGTAATATCTTATTAGATTGGAAATATTTACCCATAGTCATATCCCATAATCTATAGGTTGTTTGTGTCATGATAAGATCTGAATAATCCTTGAACGTGACGTACTAGAATATACGATGTGTTTTATAAATTTAAATGGTGTTTGGGATAGTTCCAATTGACAATTTGCTGGGTAATATTCTTGCTGACACCATTCATATGTTATTGAGAGGTTTTCTGCTAAATAGTACCAGTAAAAATTGGGTAAGGACAGGCCACCATCAGTCTTTTGGAGGAGAAGTTGTTCCATCTTTAGCCTTGGCCTTTTGCCTTTCCGTAAAAATGTTATTTTTCCATTTTTTTCTCAAAAAATGTTATTAATAAGTATAGGAAGTGACTGAAATAAAAATAAAAATGTTGGAAGTGTATTCACTTTAATGACATTGACCCTTCTATCAATGTCAAGGGTAGTGATTCCCATTTCTTAAGTTGTTTGTGTGTTTTACCCAATAGAAGTTCAAAGTTATTTTGAAAAATGTGATCATTATTATTGTCCAACAGTACACCTAGGTATTTTAATTTCACTACTTTTTTAATGTTTGGGTTAATTACATTGTTGAATGGGTTTGAATGTTTTTAGATTCAATTAACTCAGTCTTTTCCCAGTTAACCTTATAACCAGAATGGTTACCAAATGTATCCAATGTAAGACTAAGTTCAGCATAGGTTTTTCTTTAAATTTTCTGTGTAAATTAGGACACCATCCACATATAAGCTAATTTTATGGTCTACTTGGCCCACTTGTAGTCCTTTAATTTATTCATTTTTTTCTGATAAAAATTGCTAGGGGTTCTATGACCAAGGCGAATATGAGAGGGGATAGGGGACAGCCCTGTCTTACCTCCCCCCCCCCGCTGTAGAGAGAAGATATCTGATATTTCATGATTCGTTTTGACTCAAGCTGTGATATTATTATAAAGTATATCTATCCAGGATTGAAATCTTGGTCTGAACTTCATTATTTTAATAAGTGTTTTGATATATCCTCATTCTACCTCGTCAAACGCTTTTCAGCATCTAGAAATAATATTGAATAATCATTTTCTTTAAATTTATCAATTAAGTTAAGAGTACTTCTAACATTTGTTTTGAGTTGACGATTTTGTATAAACCCATTTTGGTCTGTATGTATTATTTGTGAAAGAATGTTATTGTCTGTTTGCTAGAATCTTAGTTAATATTTTGCAGTCTGTAATGACTAGGGAAACTGGACAATAAGAAGCAGTGAGGGTGGAATCTTTATCTTTTTTTTTAATAGAAGTATTGTTGCCTCACATGCCGATGGGTTTATTGTTTGATTATGAATCATACAGTCATAAATAATTTTTAAGTGAGGGCATATTAGATTGCTAAATGTTTTATAAAAATCTATTGAGATCCCATCTGGGCCAGGTGATTTATCTGGAGCTAAAGTTATAATTGCTGTCTGAATTACCAATACAGTGATATCTTAATCCATTATATTTCTATGAGTAATGTTGATTAATGATATATCTATATTTTGTAGGTATTGTTCAGTATCTATAACGTTTATACATAGCTCTGAGGTGTACAGTTTTTTATAACAGAGTTCAAATATTTTATTAATTTCCTCTGGGTCAGATTTTAATATCTCCAATTTCATCCCTTATTTTAGTTAACCATTTTCTTTCTTTCTTTAATTACCAGCTTAAGATTTTATTTGGTTTATCTTCCAGGACATAGTATTTTGATCTAGTGATTAATAAGTGATGTTCTGCTTCAGAGGTTGCAATTTTATTGTATTGATTTTTAAGTTCCAAAATTTCCTGTAAGGTAGTAGTGGTATTTTTGTTAAAGTTAAATAAACTTTTTTTTTGTGAAATCTTATTCTCCAAGGATATTCATTTTTGTTTTTTTTACTTAAGTTTTTTAGTGTTATATGAAATGGTTATGTCTCTAATACAGGACATAAATGAGTCCCAGATCATTATAGCTGCTACTTCTTCATATTTATTTAAAGAAAAAAAATGCTATCTCTTGGAATGTCAAAGGGTTAGGGTCACCCATCAAAAGGAAAAAAGGTTTTAACATCACTGAATAGATTCAAAGCTGATACAGCCTTCCTTCAAGAGACACACCTTATAAATGAAGAGGATGTTAAATTACAGAGAGGATGGGTGGGATTGAAGGAACATAGTTGTCCCTCTAAAAAAAAAAAAAGTCGGGGAAAGTCTTTATCCTAATAAGGAAAGGTGTCCATTTCCTAAAGCAGTCACACACCATAGATCATGAAGGACTATTTTAGATACTGGTGGGAACATGAGATGAGAGGAAATGGTGCTTTGTAATATGTGTGCTCCTAATAAGTGACAAGAAAACTTCTTCCATTCTGTATGAGCAGCTTTGTATGATTACCTGGATTATGATATCATCATTGGTGGAGACTGTAACATTATCTTAGCTCCCATACTTGACAGATCCTCTAGTAAAGCCATTCAATTTGAAACAAAAGCAAGAACTGCTTTCAGTAAACTTATCACTGTTTGATGGATGTGTGGCATTTAGTACATTCCCATGAAAGAGACTTCACATTCTTTTCAAACAGACATAGATCCTATATAGGATCGACTACATTTCAATTTCCAAAAGCATAACCAATGCTGTTTCCAGAGCAGTTATAGGGGATATCATGATATCAGTTCATGCACTAATAACTATCAATTTAGAGTGGAATGATAGAAATGATAAACAGCACAGGTGGCACCTTAACACTACATTGCTCAAAGACAAATATTTTATTAAACAATTACAGTAACAATTTAAGGACTAATTCAAATTAAATGATACAAGGGATATCTCACAAGCTACAATATGGGATGCTAACAAGGCATTCACAAGGGGAGTAATAATTGCGTTTGCTTCTAGGAAAAAGAAAGAAATGGAAAAAGAGCTGACTTCAAAAGAACAAGAACTCAGATCCCTTGAAGAACTATCTAAATCCAAAAAAATGTTGGATGGGGACTTACTTAGAAAGATCTTCCAATTAACAGCCAGAGCAGAGTATGCTCATTTTAGAGCCAAACAGCAATCATAGCTTTTTTGGAGCAAACTGGTCAGCTCAACAAAAATCAACTCAGTTTCACAGCAGAGAAGTCCTGCCAGACAAACCTGATTGCTCTTTTCAATTGGGTCACCAAAACTGTGGATCAGGGTGGGCAGTGTACTGTATGTGGTTTACCTGGACTTCAGCAAAGTTTCTGACTCTGTTCTGCACAGGAGACTAGTCAAAAAAACTGGAGAAAATGGAAATTGGGCCTGAGATTACAAACTGGGTCAGAGACTGGTTACATGGGAGAACTCAGAGAATATTAGTAAATGGCACTCTGTCTGAGGAGGGGAAGGTGACAACTGGGGTCCTGCAGGGCTCAGTTCTGGGGCCGATCCTCTTCAACATCTTCATTAGCAACATTGTGGATGAACTGGAGGCAAAGGTGTGCCTGTTTACAGATGACATGAAAATTGGTAAACAGGGTAGACCAACAGAGGGACAACAAAGCATGGAAGTTGATCTCCAAAAACTGGAGGAGTGGTCCAAAACCTGGTAATTGAAATTCAATGCGAAAAAATGCAAGGTCATGCACCTGGGAAAGCGTAACCCAGGGAAACTGTACTCAGTGGGAGGGAAGCAGGTGGTGGCTACCAGGCAGGAGTGATACCTAGTGGTGATCATATTAGATGACCTCAAGGTCAGTAGACTAATGTGAAAAGGCAGCACTAAAGGCTAGTGGTATCCTGGGATACATAGCGAGCGGCATCACGAGCAGAAGGCATTAAGTAACAGCACAATTCATTCAACTAAAGTGTTTTACTGCCCCACAATTTCAACATCCTCTTTCTTTTTTTTTTATATAGATTTTTATGGTGTTATTTGTCATTTTCTCACCGATTCCCAGACCCCACCTTGGAGGCATGCGCACATGTGAAGGCATGCATACATCACATCTCAAGGTGCCCTCCCCACCCTCACCGCCTACGCTAACCACCAGATTTCCACCAAGTGGCAGTGGGACTACAGGGGGCAACTACCCTCAGGAGAGGAGAGGAGAGCTGCCTTACAGCATGCTCAATCCTGCTCTGACCCCCCATTGCCGTCCACCCCCACCCCAAGTCCAGAGTCTGTTCCTGAACCCGGGTTGCCGGTGTAGCACAAAGTAAGGAGCCCAGATACTCAGCCCTCAGCGCCACTGAGCCAGATCAACATCCCTTTCTGGAAAATAAACTGCTGGTTACAGACACTGAAGTCAGGTTTGGTTTTGACTCACTTCTACAGTACATGAAGAGCTAGTGTTTCAATGTCAGTTTTCCTCCATTTCTTGTAAATATCCTACAAATCAGCTGGAGACAATTCCTGGGTTGCTTCAAGCTGTGCCCCTGTGAAGGTATCTCAGCTATAGTCAATATAATGTATCACTCCTATGAGCAAACGTGATGTTTAAATCACAGTTCACTGATGCTCTATGAAGGCATCGGTTTCAACATAATCTTTATCTGGAAATAGGGGGAATATACTGTACCTAGTATCTTTGTTTGTAAATGCTGTAAGCTTTAAAGTCTGCAAAGGTAAACAGCAATTTCTCCTATCCTTAACTTTCAACCATTTTAGGAAACCCTCATACATGCCATCTACTTACTATTGGGGGTGTCTTCATGATGATCCTCCTGCTGCAGAGTTTCTTCCTCCTTTACATAATCAATGGGGAGTTCCTTATCCCTCTCAAACAGCAATAACAAGTGCTCCTTTGGGATATTGTACCCTGCACATTCATTACAGAAACAGAAACCAGGTAATAAAACAATTACATATGATCAGAGCTAGACATCTGACTTTTATTTTATTGTTTCCAGGAAGTGGGCTGGGCCAATGTCCCACTTTCAGCCATACCAGGAGTGCAATAATGTTTCCGTTTTGATAAAAGGAAGTCAGGGGAAGAAGAAACAGACAAATTCACACTTAATAGGGTTGTCTTATGGCTGTATAGTCAGAATCTGTCAGCATAGGGCAGAAGAAGTAAAGTTAGACCACACCCACGTACCATCCGACACTAGCCTAACTACTACCCCATTGTCCTTTTTTCCCTTGTGTACCTTAAAAAACAATTATCCCCACCTTTTACTCCCTCAGTAATCCACAGCCCCTTTTCTGTCTGTGCCCTTCTGACCTCCACCCTTGCCTCTTTGAAGACTCCATTTGATTTGAGTTGCTAGGGGTACGCATTGTGCCATAGCCACAGCATGTATTTTTACAGCCTTTGGAGCTTTAATAAATGGAATACTGTTAATTTGAATAGGCTCCAGATTGCATTTGTGTGCACTCTACATCTTGAGTCTGTGTTTATAGTGGAGGTTTGCCACCTCTGTGGAGCTGCACCAGATCCCATTTGCTCGCAGCTTTACTTTTGGAACTGCTCTTTGGGTTTAGCACAAAAATCGTGCCCGACTTCCTCCACCTTGTTTCTGTTGTACTCAGAGAGAAGATCTTTTCTTTTTGTTCTCCCAGCTGCCATCACTCCCTATAAGAACCCGATCAGCCATTTGCATTTGTTCCTTTCATCAAAATTCCTTGCACAAAATTCCCCAGGTAAGCTGGCCCGGTGGCGCTGAGGGTTGAGGCACTGGACGCCACATCTCGCACCACATTGGCGACCCAGGTTCAGGAGCAGACTCGGGTTGACGAGGGTCGGCCGGGAGGGAGAAGGATTGAGCGCCCAACAGCAGCTCTCCTTCTTTGGGGAGGGGGAAGCCTACTCTCTGCTGCTATACCACCACCTGTTGGGGAACCTCAAGGTGGTTGGTGCAGCTGGGGAGATGCTCTACGCAAGGGTAGACGTTGGAAGGGGACCAGTTTCAACATGCGTCTCTACACACGCCGGCAGCCTTGTCCCCACTGCACGCCAACATTAGGGGAGGGGATAAACCAGAACACCAGGAAATACCCTGCCCTGGTCCAGGTGACGAGCCTCAGTGCTGGTTCTGAGGCAGCACCCGAGAAGCAGACTCCACTGTGTGAGCGCTCCCAAACAATGCTCAGGGGGAGATATGGTGGATCTCCGCCACCCTGTCCAGGGAGTAATCCAAGGCCCTAAAGGTACGTGGGTAGCATTAGCACTCTAGGGGCAGACTATTTGGGGGGCTACAGATTGGTACCTGCAAGGGGAGCTCAGAGAGAGAGTGATCAGTGGCAGCAGTAGGAGGATAAAGAGAGTAAAAAAAAAAAATTCCCAAGGTGAATCAGTAAATAATTGATAAGGTTTTGTGATAGTCATTCATCACTCAGCAAGGGATGGTAGTGAAATACCTGACCCTCAACACGGTCAGTGGGAACCTATGAACTACCCAAAATTACCCTATCAATACCCTAGTTTAAATCTGTCCCAAACAATGATTTCCCACAGTGACCCAACCCTTCTGCACCAGATGTGGGAAACCACTGTTCGGGCAGGATGTGAAAAATTACAGCAGCACCCATTAAAAATTCTCAAAGTTACGAGCCAGCATGAAAACATCGCAATGCATGCTCGTAACAGTCATTTTTTTTAATTCTTTCACCAAATTTTCAACATAGGCATTTTGGGACCTCTGCTCACGAACAGTGTCACTATGATTTTGTTAATCTGTCCCAAACGTTGATTTCCCACAGCAACCGCACCACTGTGTGCCGGATGTGTGAAACCACATTTCGGGCAGGGTGTGAAAAATGGCAGCTGTACTATTCATAAGGAGGTGTGCAAAAATGGCAATGCTGAAAATCTGGAGTGAAAATATTAAAAATTCTCAAAGTTACGAGTGTGCATGGAAACTGCACAATGCACACATGTAACACAGTTATTTTGTGGAATTTTGTCACCAAATTTTCAACATGGCAATTTTGGGACATCCGCTTATGAACAGTGTCACTGTGATTTTCTTAATCTGTCCCGAATGTTGATTTCCTACAGCGACCGCGCCATTGTGCGCCGGATGTGTGACAACACATTTCGGGCAGGATGTGAACAATGACAGTTGTACTGTTCATATGGAGGTATGCAAAAATGGCAATGTTGAAAATCTGGAGTGAAAATATTAAAAATTCTCAAAGTTACAAGTGTGTGTGGAAACTGCACAATGCACGCTCATAACACAGTCATTTTTTTGGAATTTCTTCAACAAATTTGCAAAATGTGCTTTTTGGGGAGCCCACCTCATGAACAGTAGCACTGACATTTCATTAATCAGTCCCAAAAGGTGATTACGTGCAGTGACCATGAAA
Source organism: Neoceratodus forsteri (assembly GCA_016271365.2). Lineage (NCBI taxonomy): Eukaryota > Metazoa > Chordata > Ceratodontiformes > Ceratodontidae > Neoceratodus > Neoceratodus forsteri. The sequence continues at coordinate 1,164,369,253 of CM057454.1, forward strand.
TCACCTTTCAGGGCTGAATAACACCATGACAGTGACTGAATTCATAAGGAGGGGTCCCAAGAACCCCATGTTGAAAATTTGGTGACAAAAGCCCAAAATATGTCTGAGATATCCACATAAGTTGGAAAAAAAATGCCATTACGCAGCCTACTGGCATTTCTTCAGTTCGTAGTCGGCTTTGAAGAGAGCAGACGTGTTCCCGGTCCACTGAAGATCATCACGCCAGGCTCCAGAGGTAAGTATTGAGTGAGGGGTGTTTGGTGCGCAGAGGGTGGTTGCGGGTTGGGGAATGGGACCTGACTGCAAGGGACCGTTTTCTTTTTTTCAGGGGGAAAAAAAAAGATGTCGTGGGAAAGTTTTTTCTTTTGCAGGTTTGTGTTTGCACACTGGGATGGGCTCCCAGTGTGCCATCTGCATTTGTGGGGAGGGGGGACTTAAGCCAATGGGGATTGGGTCCCCCGTCAGCAAAGAAAGCCTGTTTGGGGGGGCATGATGTCGAGAGGGATTGGGCACCCCCTTGCACACAGTAAATGGGGGGGCATTATGCCGACAGGGATTGGGCTCCCCCGTTGGCAAATTAACTGGGTTGGGGGGCATGCTGACAAGGGGACTTGGAATCCCCGTCTGCTTTTATGGGGACTGCGAGCAGATGGTGACAGCTGCCGCCATGTTCTTTCGAAATGTTACACCAGGCAAGGCACCACCCTGCAATGATGGGTAGCTCCCTCATTGCAGCTGCTAATTCTCTTCTAGTTGGTGGCACTCTGGCTGAACTGATGTCAGCAGCAGTGTGCCACAGCATTAGAAAACAAGGGCCAAGCTCAATAATGCAGTGGTGGCATTAGCTGCCACAGTGCCACACCTCCAAAACCTGCTTCTCTCCTAAGCTACCACATAATGTTTCTTGCGAATGTGCGCAAACAAACATAAAAATGGACCTGGCTCTCCCCTCCTAGGTAGGGCTGCATGGTCTAGGATGTCCACTAGGTGTGCACCTGGTGTAGGAGTGGACACCAGTGGTTTTCAGCTGTCCAGCAACAGTGGAGGGGGAAAGACTAGCAGAAAGGGATTTAGGTATAAGGAGCCAAAAATGATGAATAGAATGCATCACTTTCAGAGAAATAATCTGATGTCTAGGTACATCAGACTACTATCCTTCTCATTTTTTTCTACTATTAATAGAAAGTTTATTCCCTTCAGGTCTTCAAAGTAGGATGGGGTGGGATAAAGGGTTGGAGTAGGTGATGGGGGTCTGTATCATTGTTGCAATAAAAATACTATTATTTGGAACAGGGGAGCCAAGAAACCTATAACACTATTGTATAAATATGGGAAAATATATTGCATGAGATATACCAAAAATTACAATTATCAGGAACATTATTTGAACGTAGAAACTTAACATGATGTCCTGGAATGTGAAGGGTGCAAGGGATAGAGTAAAAATCAGAACCATTTTGTTTTTATCTCCACTATTTTTATCCTCCTGCAACCACAGCCCTGCCAACCTCCAGCCACCACTACTCCTTACCGCTGACCCTGGAGTTGTGCATGCCCAGCTGGCATGTGTATCTGTGCCGTCAAGGGGGGGCGGGCCCCCTCCTATGCCTCTGCTCCCCAGCCAGGATCCAATACCAGCACATGCCTCTATTCAGGTATTCGCCAGCCAGTGAAGCTGTGGCCATCAAGCTGCCGCGGGCTTGTGCTGCCATTTTCCTCCTATGTTATCCCTGGAGTGCCAGCGTGCAATGACGTCGCAGCGCACCGACGTCCGCCGCACTCCACCCCTTGCTACACTGCTCTAGTAGTACCCTTTGTTATCACCAGGGGCCGCTAAAGAGCAGTGGTTCCCCAGATCCCTCACCGGGATGGGAGAGCAATCCTCTGGATGCTCAATCCCATCCCTCCCCTGCCAACCCCTGGCACCCCGGGCTGACGTCCGAACCTGGGTCACTAGCGTGGTGCGAGAGGTGTAGTGTCCAGCACCTCAACCCTCAGTGCCACTGGGCCAGCAAAATCAGAACCATTATAAAACAGTGTAAAAGGAAAAGCGTTGATGCCCTATTCCTTCAAGAAATGCATTTTGAGAATAAAGATTTTAATTATTTCATAAATCTCTTTAAGGCAATTGGCTGCTATTCTAGTTATAATAAATCCAGAGACACTGCAATTTTGATTACAAAAAAACTGGATATAATATCACTTCACGATGTAAGGATATAGGAGACAGATACGTAATTGCCCACATTAAAAAAAGACAAAGTGAATTACACTAACCTCTGTTTATGCCCCCAACGAAGAGGACCCCAATTTTTTTTAATGACTTTTTTACACCAGTCTCATCCTATACAGCTCCTTATATAATAGCAGGAGACTTTAACATTACATTAACTCATCTGGATAGAAGACTGGCTCATATGAGAGAAAAAAAGGATTGGTCCATCTAATTAAAAAAAATATATTCAAGCTCTTGACTTGATGGATCGTTTCAGAATTCTCCATCCAGATATAGAAGTCTTTTCCTACTTTTCGACCATTTACAACTCTCATTCTAGAACAGATTTCTTTCTAGTATCTAAACAACTAACCAGAGTACTTTAGGACAAAAAATATGACTCAATCACTATCTCTGACCATGCGGCACTTAGGCTTTCTATTAGACACCAAGATAGTGCACCACAAACTAAACAATGGTGACTAGGTCCATATCTTTTAAATGAGGAAGCATTAAATCAGAAGATAACAAATGCAATTAACAACTTTTTGAAAGATAATAAACCAGATGAACGTGACCTGGGTTTCAGATGGGATGCTCTTAAAGCTGTTATAAGAGGGGTTTATATCACTTTCCAATTCTATAAAAATAAATTGGACCAGGCAATATTAAACTATCAGGAACAATCATCAATGAATGCAGAATTAGAGCTTTTAACAACAGGTACATAATTACATAACGTCCTTCTCTTGAGAGGTAAAATTAAAACAATGCTGGAGAATATGACCAGAGGGGCCTTAGCTAGAGCTATAGCTAAATATTATTTCCTGGGAGAAAAACCCGATAGACTGTTGGCTTTCCAATTACAATCAGAGCAAACACAGAACAATACTGAAGCAGTGGAGAAAGACACAGGAGAGATCACAATGGACTTAAAACAAATAAATGAAACTTTTTTAAGTTTTATCAAAAATTATATACAGTACGCCTGAACTTGCAACAGATGATCAAAAAATGAGAAAGCTAGAGGTGTGTCTTTTATTGGTAACCCTGAGTAAGTTAGGTTTACATGACCAACAGTTTCTTCAGGCTAGAATTTCTGTTCAAGAAATTAGAAAGACCATTTCAAAACTACCCAATAATAAATCACCCAGCCCAGACGGCTTTATAAACCTGTTTTACAAACAGTTTAAAACTATTATTGCAGATACTCTCTCCCACATATTTAATAACATTCTCGATGGAAACAATCCGCACCCCTCTTTCTCTCAAGCAAATATATATTTAATTCTGAAACAAGATAAACCACCTCATAAATGTAGCTCATATAGACCTTTATTTTTACTTAACACAGACTACAAAGTATTTACAAGAATATTAGCAGAAAGATTGGCTAAGGTTACAACAAAATTATTCATCCTGATCAAACAGGTTTTATCCCGGGAAGAAAATTAACTGATAATATATGTCGCACTCTAAATATAGTAGAACTTATTACTCATAAAAATGCCACTTTGATAACTCTGGATGCTGAGATGGCATTCAATAGGGTAGGATGGGACTTTCTTTTTGCAACTTTACAAAAAATGGAATGTGGACAGTGGTTTATAAATTCAATTAAACTTGTTTATAAAGCCCCAATGGCTGTACTTAAAACTAATAACCAATTTTCACCACCCATATACTTAGCTAGGGGCACAAGACAAGGCTGCCCTTTATCCATGCTCCTTTTTGATTTCTACATTGAACCTTTAGCTCAAGCAATAAGGCTGAACAAATTAAAGGAATGGATCTGAAAGGTAAAAACAAAATTATATTGTTATATGCAGACGATATTCTGCTGTATGTTGAAGATGCCTCAACTGTCTTTACACCATTAAGAAATCTTGTGGATGATTTTGCTAACATTTCAGGATATAAGGTAAATATGAAAAAGACTGAAATTCTTTTAATAAATTCAGCATTCCCAGCAGTTAAGTTTAAAGAAGAAAACAACCTGGAAAATAAAAAAAAAAAAAAGGATTAAATATCTAGGTGTTTGGTTAACTCAGAAAAGGAACAAACTTCATGATAATAACTATGCTGTTACATTTAAAAAAAAATCTATAAAGATCTACAGAGATGGCAACTACTTTCTTTAACCTTAATTGGCAGATCAATGTAATCAAAATGAATATATTACCTACACTTCTGTTCTTTTTTCAAGCTCTCCTGATTTGGATCCCAGCGAAGACTTTCAAAAAATTAGAAACAGAAATTATAAAATTCATTTGGCAAAATAAATAACCTAGGATTAGCCTACCTAAACTATATGCACTGACGGATAAAGGAGGATTAGCTCTGCCTGATTTTTTATGGTATTATTTTACAGTTCAAATAGCCCAGATGAAACCTTGTTACTTTTCGGTAGCAAAGCCCAAGTGGGTGCAGATCGAAGAAGCAAAGGCCAATCTTAAAACCCTCTTAGAAATATTTTTTCAATCTCCAAAGATTTTGACATCTAAACACTGTCTGGAAACTTCTAAAATATTAGCAAAGATATGGATGGAAATTCATAAAACTATAGGATATAAATATTTTTTTTCTCCCTATACGTATCTAAAATGTATTCCAAAATTGAGAGGGAATCTGCTCATCCAAAGATTAGAGAAGAAAGGAATCCATCCGATTAGACACTTCTTCTATCAAGGAAAATTCCTGGATTATCCTTCACTTAAACAAAAATACAATTTAGAAGGGACACTCTATCTAGCCTATCTTCAGATCAGGTATTTCCTTCTTTCCAAAAATCCTCTATTGAGTGAACCAGTGAGTTCGCCAATAGAGGCAATTCTAGACTCAGCAATGGAAAAAAAAGTTAATTGTGGCAATATATAAAATATGTCAAGAAACAAAAATACCTCATTTAGAGAATTTATAGGAGAAATGGAATAAGGATAAAGGACAGAACTTAACAACAGAGGTATAGCAGCAAATCCTCTCAAATACTCTAGAAGTGTCAAAACATAGTAAACTTAAATCCAATATAATGTTCTTTATAGACTATATTACACTACAAAGAAGCTACATGGCTTCAACACAAATATATCAGAAAAGTACCCACAATGCCAAAATCAAAAAGGAACACTAATCCATATGTTGATAAGCTGCCCAAAATTAACAAATTATTGGGAAGGAAATCTTAGGCACTGTCAAAAATATTAGGCATAGATTTCCCCTTTGATCTCAGAATTCTCACCTTTGGAAGCAATTATTCACAACCTACAACACAGCTTGAAGGAAAAAATAAATTATTAGATATAATGCTTATCAATGCTAAAAAGCTAATTCTTCAAACCTGGAAAGATAAAGACCCACCACAAGTTAGGGCAATGGTTCAATTTGGTAACTGACTGCAGCAATTTGGGGAGACTCTTTTACATTCAGGAACTTCTCTTCACAAATTTAATGAAATTTGGGAACCCCTAACAACTGTCTTGAGGGAAAATCAATATACAGGAAGAAAACATGCTCTGGTCCTTTGCACCCTCTTGCACTGCTTTCTAAATCCTTTAAGTATATAGGGGCTAAAGCACTCACTAGAGAAACAAGTTATATCCAGAGCCGATAGGGCAGTGAAGAGTGACCAAGTGATGAAAGTTACACATGTGCGTAGAAATTATTCAATGCTCAGGTGTAACTTGGCCATATTTTGGAGTTGTTGCACCAAATTTTCAACATGGCCTTTTTAGGATCCCTCCTCATGAACAGTGCCAGTGTCATTTTGTTCAATTGTCCAGAAAGGTGACTACACAGACCAAATGCGCCATTCTGTGCCACAGATGCAAAAACACATTTTTGGGCAGGTTGTGGAAAATGACAGCTGTACTATTTTGAAGGAGGTGTGCATAAATGGCAATGTTAAAAATGTGGAGTGAAAATATTAAAAATTGGTGACTTTAGGAGCGTGTGTAGAAACCGCACAATGCACACTCGTAACAGTAATTTTTTGGAATTTTTTCACCAAATTTTTGCAAAAGGAGCATTTTGGGACCCCACTTTATGAACAATGGCACTGCCATTTTGTGAATCAGTCCCCAAAGGTGATTCCATGCAGTAACTGCAAAATCACCTTTTGGGACTGAGTAAATAAATGACAATGACAGTTTTCATGAGGTGGGGTCCAAAGAACCCCATGTTGAAAATTTTGGGCAAAAATTCAAAAAAATGGTTGAGCTATCAGCATAAGTTGAAAACCCCATTGAATGGCTGTATAGCATGCTTACCTTTAATTCTTCAGTTCGCTGTTGGGCTTTGAAGAGTGCACATGTGTCCCAGTCCAGAGAATATGACAGCGCTGACCTTCAGAGGCAAGTATGTGGTAAGGGAGGTATGTACACAGTGGGAGGGTGGGGATGGGTAGGGGACTGCAGCGATGCGAGGACGTTTTAGTTTCATAGGAAATGAAATCGACATCAAGGGACCGTTTTTTTAATTTACAGCAAAAGGACCAAAAAAACACACATTTCAGCACACTGGGGTGGGCTCCCAGTGTGCCACAGGAATACAGACATGGGGACTGGGCACCCCGATGTCAGGCATTACGTGGGCAGGGGGCACCAGGGGGAAAAAAAACTCGATGAGGGACCATTTTCCAATTTACAGAAACAAAACAAATTCCGTACACTGGGGTGGGCTCCCAGTGTTCAGCATGAGATAATCATGACTTGGGAAGGGGGGCACCAAACAGTGACTGGCATTGTGTTATACACAACATGGCGACACCGTAGAAGTGCGCATGCACAGGAATGCAGAACTAACAGCTGAAATAGTGTGGCTGTTATTCCATAGGCCAATCGTGATGAAGGTGTTAAGCTTCACTGGGCTTTCGGAAGGATACTTCCAAAAGTCCAATGCAAGGGGTTCTGAGAACGCCCTTTTTCAGAGCTACAGAGCTCTCACAAAACATCTGTAGACTCCGCCCACAGCCCTAAAAAGGGACCTGTGTTAGCGCTCCCCCTGGCACATACTTTTCTGAAGAATGATGAATAGCTATGACTCCCTGAAACAACGTTCTGATTCATAAAAAAAAAAGAAAAAAATATGACAAGTCATGATACATAATTATTAAATCATAGAAACATAGACTTTGACAGCAGATAAGGACCGCTTGCCCCACCTAGTCTGCCACTTTCCCTACCTATTGGATAAGTTGAAAATCTTAGTTAACCAACAGCCTACTTCTTCCTACCCCCCACAAGAATTGCCTTATGTATGTCCCATGCATTCTTGAATTCACACACTGTTTTTGGCCCCATGACCTCCTCATGAAAGCTGTTCAATGCGTTCACCACCCTCTCTATGAAAAAATACTTCCTCATACTACCCCAGAGTCATCCCCCCATTATCTTCAAATTGTGTCCCCTTGTTCTTGCACAGCTCTTTTTCTGAAACATTCTACCCTCTTGAACTTTGTTGATTCCCTTGAGGTATTTAAAAAGTTTCTATCATTGTCCTCCTGGGAACAGAAGTAGGAGGTTGTTCAGGAAAGAGGTTTGGTTTTATCTTCTGTTTTAACTGAAATATTTGAATAGTTTTGTACTTGAAATTAGTTCTGTGTGTTAAAAATTACTACTTTGAGTTAGAACCATTACTTGGGCTGTGATACTGTAACTATTGGGGCTTGTGTGCTGGGTGTGGGAACACTTGTTTTGCAGTGATAATTAGAGTGAAATTTAAATGTGATGTTTGCCTGGTGGTGGTAGAGCACTCCCACCCACCCTGTTTTGTAGGCTTTCTTAAATACTGAAAAGCCACTAGGGGTTGAGACTGAAGGGCTGTGCATTTCTGTTTGTGACTGAAATTTGAAGCAACAGGAACTGGTGGGCCTGTGACATCATACGGTATCTGATGGCTGCATACACACACTGTTAGTGGGACTGGACACACACTGGACTGTATGCATTTGTGAGAATTGGGAACTTTATCGGTGGGGTTGAAATTGGGTTCGTAAATAACTGCAGTCAGTATAGAGAGAGACTATATTCCAGGGGGAAGGGACTGAGAAAAGGGGTGTGTGCCATTATGAACAGAGAGGGATAAACAGGGTGGCCACATTCCACCATGGCAGGCATCTTCAAAAGGGTTGTAGGCTGAACAGGCTGTGGGATGGCAATAATTCTCAACTGGGCCTGGAGAGAGGGAGGCTGCCCACTCTGTAGATGGCTATCTTGTATCAGGAGTGAAGTATATTGGTTAAGGAGTAAGCTGGGGGAGGTGTCCAAGGATAATGGGTGTGGATATTTGCAGAAGAAGGGTGGGGCTGAGGGGAGGCTGAAACAACGCTCAGAAATTACAGAACGTTATGTTACAGCAAGCAGGAGGGGGGATATTAGGGACAGAGGACCCTTAGATAGGGATGTTGATGCTAAGGGGAAAACATACGGGGTAAACATTCCAAATATAAAGAGAGTGGAGGGGAAGAGTCAGAAGGGGCTGTTGTGGGGAAGCCTAAAACAGCAGACTGTGGGAAGGAGCTCCTAAGGAGAACAGAGCAGAGGGGAGGAAGAGGGGCAGTTTAGAGGGGCAGTCGGGGGAAACTCAGGTTACTTGATGGAGGCTGGCACAGAGAGTTACAATAAATCTGAGCTACTAAGCAACCTAGAGGGGGAGGAAGGGGTTGGTGGAAATGAGAAAACTGATAAAGAGGCTGGGGGGGAGGGAGTTGGATACCCATAGGGCATCACAGACTGGCAATGGAAAGGATAGAACTAGTTTCAGGGGAAGAAGGGGAAACATAAATGTTAAGCAGATGGGGGAGATGCAACATATTGCAGACATGAGGGAGGAGAGCACGACTGGAGAGAAACTGGAAGACAAGGAGGCAGGGAAGGGGCCGCCTTTCAGCAGGGGGGTCTGTACCAAGGATGGGGCCCTAGGTAAAGGAGACCCACAGAGGGCCTCTGGAGGTAGGGGTACTATTACAAGGGGGGAGGATGGCTGTGTGGGGGAAGGGAAAACCATCAGGGCCAGGATAAATGGTTCGGATAAGAGAGGGTTAAAGGGGACACCTATTCGGAGTGGTCTGAGTTAAGTGGGCAAAATAACAAGGGAGGCAGAAAGGGGAGGGTGACAAGGGGGTCTCTAATAAGGCAGGAAGACTCCCATGGAATTGAGATCATGAACAAAGGGGGGGATGGGGGGTTGAGAGCGCAAAGTAGAGGTAACCATAAGGATGATGGCGGTGTTAAGGTTCTGTTATTGGTACACTCAATGATTAGGGGTATCCAGTGGGAGGGACAGGGAGTGGATGCCATAGCCAGATGAAGGTAGTGAGTATCTCTGGTCTGACAGTGCACAGAGCAAAGTTCATGGTGTACGAACTAGTTAGGGATTGTGGAGGGAAACCAGATTTCCTGGTGCATTTGGGAACTAACGATCTAGAGGGAAATAGCATTTTGGAAATCCAAGCAAGGTTCCAAGAACTTGCCAGAGTCTGTCGGGGATAATGGATGCAACATTTCCTTTTCGGAGATATTGCCAGTACCAAAGGCCTCAGTGGAGAAGAAAATGAAGATCACAGAGGTTAATGACTGGCTCAGGAAGTGGGGTGAAGAGAGTGGGTTGGGGGTGTTAGGGAACTGGAAAGGAGTTTGGGAGGATAAGTGACTGTATGCCAAGGACAGGCTTCATCTTGCCCCGTTAGGGAAGGAAGTCCTTAAAACAGGGGTAGCTGACTACATTCAAGAAAGGTGGGGTTTAAAGCTGTGGGGGATAAGGGAGGGCTGAACAGAAGCCCTTTCCTCCAGATGAGGGAGTAGCCTTCAAACCCAAGGGGAAGGGGGGAAACAGACTGGGGGAGGAGGTTTCAGAAGGAGCAGAGGGAGGATGGAAGTATAAGGAACCTGGGTGGGGTTCAACAAAGAGGATCAGGGATAAGGGGTGAGGGTGGTGTTAGTAAATGCCAGGAGCTTGGGAAACAAGTTGCCAGAGTTCCAGGCCATGCTGTTCGGGGTGTGTGGATGTGGCGGCGGTCAAGGAAACGTGGGCCAACAAAAACCATGACTGTGACCTAAATGTGCATGGGTACACTATACTTAGGAAGGACAGAAAGGAGGGCAGAGGTGGTGGAGTGGCTATGTTAATTAGGGATGACACAGAAATTGCTAGGGTAGAAGAGGCAGACGGAAACGTGGAGGCTTTATGGGTCACCTTACAAACCCCAGCAGGAGGTAAGGTCAAGCTGGGTATAATATATAGGCCCCCTGGGGTGGGTGATGTTCTGGAGGATGGTTTGCTGGACAACATCATTGCCCAGTGTGGACCTAAAGGGGAAGGAGTGGTGTTGATGGGGGACCTTAATATGCCAGGTACAAACTGGGGAACCATGTCCTCTAAGGTGGCCAAGGAGTAGAGGCTGCTGGACGGCTTCCAGGATGTGTTCTTAACACAGCATGTAATGGAGCCCACAAGGGAGGGGCATGTTCTGGACATGGTTCTGGCAGATGGGGATCTGGTAAGTGACCTGGTTGTAGAGGATCCCCTGACTGGGAGCGACCACAATACTGTCTGGTTTCAAATAAGAATGGGGAGAGGGGGGAGAGATCTAGGACACTGGCAGTGGACTTCAGGGAGGCAGACTTTGTAGGCATGGGAAATATTTTCAAGGATCACTTGAGGGGGATTACATCAATGACAAATGTGGAAAAGAGATAGGAGGTCATAAAATAGGGACTTCATGAGGCAGTCAGGACCTGCGCTAAGGTGAAACGTAAGGAAGCAAGGTCACATAAACCATGCTGGTGGTCCAGTGAGGTTCAGGTAGCGGTCAGAGAAAAGAAGGCGGCCTACCAAAAATATAAAACAACAAGAGGGGATAGGGAAAAGGAAATGTACCATCTTGCATCTAGAAAAGTCACCTGGATGGAGAGGGGGGCAAAGTCCAGTAAACAGCAGCAGCTGGCACAGGGGATACATGGAGGTTAAAAGGGGTTCTTCCGGTACATTAGGGAGTGGAGAAAAACTAAGGGCCATCTCAGCAGATTGAGATCAGAAGGAGGGTGGGTGGAAGAGGCGAGGGACCAGGCAGAGGTATTAGCGAGTACTTCGCCTCTGTGTTCACTAGGGAGGGGGATGGGATATCTACAAAGCAAGGCACAATGGGGATAGACGCGGTAGTGAGTGGGATTAGGGGAGCAACAGAAATGGAGCAAGAGGGAGGGAGAGGTACCCCAGGGGTGTCACATCAGGATAAGGATAAAAAGGCCAGTAAGGTGGAGGGGATGGATGATGCTATCTCCACCGAAAGGGTGTGGTTAGCCCTCAAGGCCCTAAAGAAAGACAAATCTCCTGGTCCGGATGGCATTCATCTGAGAGTACTATGGGAATTGGCAGACATACTGGCTGCACCCCTGGTGGAGCTCTTCAACAGGTCGCTTGAGACAGGGAGGGTACCTAGGGATTGGCGAGAGGCACATGTGGTGCCAATCCATAAAAGGGGGGGTTGAGGGAAGTACCAGGCAACTATAGAGCAATCAGTTTGACCTCGGTGGTGGGAAAACTAATGGAGAGTATACTAAAGGAACTATTGGGATGTACTTGGAGGAGGTGGGAGGTCTGGATAGTCTGCAACATGGGTTTGTGCCAGGTAGATCATGTCAAACCAATCTTGTGGAGTTCTACGAATGGGTAACATCAGAACTGGATGGGGAAAGCCTGTGGATGTATTATTTTTGGACTTCAGCAAGGCGTTTGACTCTGTCCCTCACAATGGTCTGGTGGAGAAACTGACGGGGTTGGATATAGGCCCTTTGATGGTCAGATGGATTGAAAACTGGCTAGCTGGACACACCCAGAGAGTAGTGATCGGTGGGGAGCTCTTGAACGCTACAGAGGTCGGTAGTGGGGTACCGCAGGGCTTGGTCCTGGGTCCGATCCTGTTTAATGCATACATATTGGACATCAGGGAGGGTATAGAGTGTGAAATGAGTCCCTTCGCTGATGACTCCAAGATGGGAGCAGTAGTTGAGGGAGGAGAGGGGAGGTTGGCCCTGCAAGGAGACCTGGACACCCTGGAAAGCTGGGCTCACACATGGAAATTAAATTTCAATATCACCCAGTGCAAGGTGTTACATCTTGGGTGGGGAAACCCTAAACACAGGTACACCCTGGGAGAGGAGGCGCTGGAGGTCTCAACAGGGGAAAAAGACCTAGGGGTCATGGTGGATGCATGTATGAATAACTCTGAGCAGTGCAGGAGAGTGGCTATTAAGGCAAACAGGATGTTGGGATGCATCATAAGGGGGATCACCTCTAGGAGCAGGGAAGTGATTCTGCCACTGTACAATGGACTGGTTAGACCACACCTTGAGTACTGTGTATAATACTGGAGACCACACTTGAAGAGGGACATACAGCTCCTGGAGAGGGTACAGAGGACAGCAACTAAGATGATACGAGGACGAGGGGATTTGACATATGAGGATAGACTTGAGGAGCTCTGCCTGTTTTCATTGGAGGAGAGGAGAGGAGAGACAGTGGGGACATGATTAAGGTCTTCGAGTACCTCAAGGAAATAAATAGGGTAAACATGGAGGGGAGATCCTTAGACTAAAGCAGGGAGGTATCACCAGAGGGCATGGTTTGAAGTTGGAAGGGTGAGGGGGGAAAAGAGGAGGAAGAGGTTTTTCACTGAGAGGGTGGTGGACCCTTGGAATGCGCTGCCTGGCGAGCTGGTTCAGAGATCCACAGTGGAGGACTTCAAGAGAGCGTGGGACAGATACAGAAAGCGGATGTATCAGATGATGGCCTGGCCCAGGGAGGTGGGGATGGATGATAGGGGTTTCTGGAACACGGGGGGGGGGAGGGCCTCGGCACCCAACTAGGGATCTGAGTTTCAAGCAGACTCGATAGACTGTAAGGCTTAATCTGCTGGCAATTAATATGTTAGTATGTCCCTCCTTTAGTCTCTCTCTTCATATGGCTTCTGTTGCAGACCCTGCACCATTTTAGTTGTCCTCCTCTAGACTGCCTCCATCCTACAGTATATGTCTTTGTGAAGATGGGGTCTCCAGAACTGCATGCAGTATTCCAGATGGAGTCTCACTCACTGTCTGTACAGAGGGATAAAAACTTCCTGTTTTCTACTGGTGATGCTGCTCCCTATAAATCCTAGTATCCCCCAGCCATCACTAGTGCCTTCTCACATTGCTTGTTTCCCGATAGGTCATCTGATATGACTACCACCAGGTCCCTTTCCATTTTTGTTGTTGTTAATACATCCCTCCACCCCCAACCCCCACTGTGTACCTCACCTGTTTTTTTGTTTCCCAGGTGCATTACTCTGCACTTCTTTGCACTGAATCTAAGCTACCATACTTTTGACCATTCCTCCAACCTTGCCAAGTCCTTTCCCATCCTTTCCACCCCCCTATATCGACCCTGTTGCAGATCTTTGTGTCATCTGCAAAGAGGCATACTTTTTCTTCCAGTCCCTCTGCAATGTCACTTATAAAGACATTAAAAAAGGACCGGACCCAATACTGAACCCTGTGGTACCGCATTAGTAACCCCCTTTCTTCAGAGTGGACTCCATTTACTGTTACTCTCTGTGTCCTATTCTCCAGCCAATTTTTTACCCAGGCTGTCATCTTGGGACCCACTCCCAGGCTGGCTAATTTGTTTATTGAAGTTTTGTGTGGGACTGTGTCAAATGCCTTGCTAAAGTCTAGGTAGGCCATGTCCACAGGCCTTCCCTGGTCTACTACATTGGTTATCCAGTCAAAGAAATCTATTAGATTAATTGGACATGACCTTCCTGCTGTGAATCCATGCTGCTTTGGGTCCTGTGCCCTGCTGGCCTCTAGGTACTCAACAATTCTTTCTTTCAGATGTGATTCCATCAATTTCCCTATCACAGAGGTCAAGCTAATAGGTCTGTAGTTTCCTGCCTCTGCTTTGCTCCCACTTTGGTTAAGGGGAATCCCATCTGCCCTCCTCCAGTCCTTAGGAACCACACCATCCTCCCACCATTTGTTAAAAAGGGTAGTCAGTGGTGTCACTAGCTCTCCCTTTAATTCTTTTAGAATTCTTGGGTGAATCCCATCAGGCCCATTGCATTGTCCACCTTCAGTTTTAGGAATTCTTTCAGAACCCTTTCTTCTGTGAAAGGACTGGTATCAACACCCCTATCCCGAGTGCTTTTGTTGATTGGATTAGGTACCTCCCCCTCCTCTTCTTTTGTGAATACTGAGCAGAACTATCATCATCATCACCTTTCTCATCTTCATCCTCAGCTGGGTCAGTCATTTCTAGAAGTGCACCCTTAAATCCTGACCCACTGCTCCTCCGCCCTCTTGATCTGGTCTGTCCCTGCCAGTCTTTCACCGACTAGTCACCGCATCTTCCCAAGACCTTCCTGCCTGAGGTCCCAAACCACTGTCTTGGTGGGGGGGCATTGTTCCCCTGCCAGTTTAAACCCCACAGTGTTGTTGTCGCTGAATCCCAACAGTTCCCTGAGAGTTGCAAATGTACAAAAATAGTCAGCAGAAAAAGGCCTTCCCCTGGTCTATCTTGTCTGCTCAAGCTTGCAGACCCCCCAGTAACTAGACGGAACCACTCCCCTTCCCCACTTGTACCTTCCCTATGATGCCCCCCCTCCTCCACCTTCCCACCTCTTGATACCATTCTTCCTTTTGCCCTGTCCCAGCCTCTCTTGACATACTCAGCTGTCTTCAAGGAAACAACTTCCCCAGGCAACCTATTCCATTTAGCCACCACCCTCTCAGTGTAAAAGTGCCTCCTTATTTCCCTCGTGAAGTATCCCCCACCAGTTTGGCAGTGCCTCCTAGTAGCCATTTTCCCATTAAGAATGAAAAGACTCTCAGAGTTCACTGTTAAAGGGAAACTGTCTAAATGAGGGGGTTCCCACCCCCAAAAGGCTTACCCTCTGGTGTAGTCCCCAAAAGGCTTGCCCTCCGGTTTAGCTTTGTGCACTATAAGCATTGTTTTTCTTGCACCGCAGCTGAGTTTATTTTAACTGCAAAAAGTCCATGATCCAAAAGTATGGGGGATGCTGAGGGGGCTCCATTAACTGTAATGATGTGGCACCACACCGCTCGCTTCAATACACCTCTTCTGACTTGATGACTTGCACATATCCCAGCCAATATATGGTCTCTGGGTTTTTGGCCCCCACGTGCACTAGTTACACTTTTTGCAGCTGCCAAATACCTGACCATCTCACTAGTTTAGCCAGGTCCTCACTAACGTCCTGCCTCCCTTCTTCTGTGTCTAAATTCCCACACAGCTTTGTGTTGTCTGCAAAGAGTCATATTGTGCCTTTTTCCCGCATCTGCAATGTCACTGATGAAGATGTTGAATAACACTGTGCTGAGTACCAAGCCCTGAGGGACCCCACTAGTGACTCGTCTAGCATCCGAGTGTAGCCCTTCTCTGGTTCCATACTAGAGAGAACAACTACCCCTGTCTTGCCAGCCATTACAAGGTTAAGGGGCCTGGGATCCTACAGCTGTAAGACGGGGGTCCTTTCCCAGAGAATACAAATAAAAATGGTGGTGCATCCACCCAGAGTACGTATTTGGTGGGTCTGATAAACTTGCAGTACAACCCCCTGGGATGTCGTACCAACCCACCTCCCCAAAACTGTTACCCCAAACATTCGAATCTCCCCCAATTCAGACAATTGGCATTTCACATTTCAAATAATAACATGATCACTAAAATTAGGCTCTGGAGTCAGTTCCTCTGCAAAACAGTAACATCATAATTGATTTACTATGGGAGGGTCAGGATAAGGGTAAATGGAATAAGGGTTATTCAAAAACATTTTAAATTTGCATTTTCAAAGATCTGGCATTTTTCCACAATCATGTTCAGAGGCAGTATAGGGCAGTGGTCTAAGGCTCTGAGCTGCAAATTTGGTGATATCCAGCAGACCAGACCTGTGTTTGAATCCCACAGCTTCCACTTGCATACTGTGTGATCCTGAGCAAGTCATTTAACCTCCTTGTGTTCCCAGGTCACTCCTGTAAAAAAGCTTTCAGCTTAGTGTGCTATACCTGGTTAAAAAAAAATGTCCCTTTATTTTCCAAACCCATGTTTAGAACCACGCAGCCACCATTTTATCTACCTGACTTACTGCTGCAGGTGTACTCAATACCCGTACCCATAACTGGTACCAGTCCAGAACGAGAGTCAAATTCTGTCCCTGGGTAATCTGATTTTACAGTTGCAGGCTTGAGGTGCTGGTTGGCTGACATTGGCGTGTTTACTTGGATTAAATTTAAAGATCAAATGCACCACTTTTTCCATATGAATTCAAATCTCTGTGTCATAATTAGGGTTTCTTGAAAATTCCATGCTGTTTGGTTTTCTAGTTTTCTCTAAATTAGCATGTGTTAATGTTCTAGGTAGTAACACAAAACAGTGAAGAAACAGTGAAGATGTTTCTATCCTCATTAATGAGTGATCACATCATACCTGTCCTGCCAGCTGCTTAAGCAATTAAAGGAAAACTACTCCCAAAACTTGAAAAAATATATGTTGTGCAGAGTGTTTTAGTTTGTATGTGAAGTTCTAGTGTTTTCTTCCCTCTGACTGGTATTAGGAGTTTTTCCTAAATTAGTCTGCTAGCTTTAGGGTAGTTTTACGACCCCTGGAGATCACCATATCAAATGGTTTTATTGCATTTCTTTGTCCTACAGTGCACCTTGTTTCATGTAATGGTGATGTAGCAGAGCCCATAAATCCAGCAGAAAGCATTGCATTACAATCAGTTCACAACAACAGAGATGGCTATATTTTAAAATCTGTAGAATTCAGCTTGGTGACCACCCTCATCCTAAAGGTTTTACTGTCCTGCAAACTTTGCTGCTGGTAATTTTGTGCAGCTATGTAAAGCTTCAAGATATTTAGTTTGTTTGGCATGCGTGTGCTGAATATTGGGTCTCTCTTACATCACAGTCACATGAGACAAAATGCACTGTGGGAACCAGAAATACAATTACACTATCAGGTATGGAGATCCCAAGGGGTCGTAAAACTAGCATAAAGCTAGCAGGCTAATTTGGGAAAACTCCTAATACCAGTCAGAGGGAAGGAAGCACTAGAACTTCACATACAAATGAAAACACTCTGCACAACATATATTTTTTCAGGTTTTGGGTGTAGTTTTCCTTTAAGTCTCTTACTAACCAAGGAGGCAGGAGCACTGCAAGGTCAAAGAAGTCTGCAGAGCTAATTGTTTCCACTCCAAGGTATTTATTAACCCATCTAGTTTGTGTTTAGATAGATTAGCTTAAAATCTATAATTCTGTGCTCATTAAAGGTCGATCAATATGAGTTACAATGCTGAATTGAAGTGGCATGAACGTTTGTGAGAAACCAATGTCTTTATTACAGCTGTCAGTTCTGTCTTATTAAAATTCTGCATTGTTTACTGGCTATATAACACAGGGTAGTTTAATGGATATAAAACAAACTACATTTTGTTAGCTCATAGAAGTAGTGTGTCTTCGATGTAGCCTCCATAAAGATGTTCATGTGGGAACATTTTTTTTCATTTACTAAACTTTATTAGTTTAAAATCTTCATCCACAACACAAAGACTACAGAACAGACAACGAATAAATTGTACATACAAACATTCTATATATATATAAAAAAGTGGATACACATGTATCATGTTAAGGTACATACATATAGATTATATCATGATAAATTCGAAATTTTATTATCGTTGTCTGTTCCCCACCAACCACCCCACCACTTCCCCCTCGTCTGCCACTATATAAACACTTAAGGGTGGTTATAACACAAATACCATACCATACTACCTATGCATATCTTAGAAAGGAAAAAAAACACACTAAAAACAAACTAAAAACTATTGAATTGCTAAAAGAGTATACAGCGATTCCCATCTTGATTTGTACTTCTCCACTCTATTATTAACCCCAGCAATGATGAATTCAGCATGTAAGGCAAACATAATCTCTTTATACCATTCCATATATGTAGGAGTGCTTGATTCCTGCCAATGTCTCAAGATGACTTTCTTAGCATAGCATGATATTAGGGCCATATGTGCCCTCTGTTGACACCCTTGTAAACCAGCACATTCTCCTAAAATACAAATTTCTAATTTGAAGTAATCTGATAGTGTTAAAAGCGGGTCAAGGCGTGTTTCAATACTGTGCCAAAACGGGATAATGTTATCACAAGCCCAAAGCATATGAAGCAGGTCAGCCGGACCCTGATGGCACCTAGGACATTGATCGGATGCTACCCTACCCATTTGATGTAGTTTAAGCGGGGTATAGAATAAGTCATGGTTAATGTGAAATTGCATCAATCTGTATCTATCCCACTTAATATATTTGTATAGGTGCTTCCAAATGTTGGACCAGTCGCGGAGAAAGGAAGTCAGGGATAGGATATTGTCCCACCAATAAACCCTCTATGTGGGAACAAATTTTTGTTTTATGTCAGATTGGTAAAGAGGTTTCTGCCACACTCTGCTATTTCAGGAATATGTACGGTATCAACACACAAAATTCAGTTCCTTGAGGGGTTCTGTGTGAAACTACATCACATATGTATATAACTAGAAATACTACAAGGCATCCTACAGCCCCTGACTCCTGCCCCACAGCTGAGGCTGCTGCACTCTGCTTCCCTCTGTTTCCCACCCCCACAGTCAGGGCCAATGCACCCTGTTGCCCCCTGTCCCCATCTCCACAGACAGGGCTGCTGTGCTTTGCTAAACCATAGAGTCCCAGGGTCTCTGTCTCCACAGGCCTATTGCACCATGTTGCCCCAGGTCACCAAAGGTGGGATTTTTGTTGTACCCTGCTACCCTCCTCCATTGTCTCAAATGTGCTGGGCCACTGCACCACATGCACCCATCTCATAACTAGGGCTGTTGTACCCTGATGCCCACCTATGTCCTGCATCACAGTGAAGGCTTCTGCACCATGCAGTCCTCTGTCCTCTGCTTCAACTGTGCCCTGCTACACCACAGAACCTCTTGCCTCAACAGTTAGGGATTTTGCACCATACTTCTCCCTACCACCAGTGTCAGATCCTGTGGCAAACTGCCCAAACTGCTTGAAAGAAAAAAAAAATACTTTCATCTTGTGTTATAGGGTTGGGCCAGAGGGAAGCAGGGTGCAGCCAACCTTGACTTTTGGGGAAGGAGACAGGGAAGCCATCAGGGTACAGCAGTCCAAACTGTGGAACAGGGTGCAGCAGATTCATCAGTTTAGGGCAAGGACATTGGCAGAAGGGTGTGGCAAAGGATCTGACTCTGGTGACTGGGGCAGCTGGGAGAAATTGCCCAACTGTAGTGACAGGGGACAGGGTGCAACACATGCCCTGCCTTACCGTATGGCAAGTGGCAGCATGGTGCAGCAGCCCTAACTGTGGAGGCATGGGGCTCTGGGGCACAGCAGGCTACAGCAGTCTTGACTGTGTAGACAGGTGCAGCAGCCTTGGATGTGGTGGCAGAGATAGAGGACAGCATGGTGCAGAAGCCTTGACTGTGCGGCAGGATGGGGGGGGCATCAAGGTACTGCAGCCCTAACTGTGGGACAGGGTGTGAGTGGTGCAGCAGCCTTGCCCAGTTGGGGCAATGGAAGTGAGTAGCAGGTGCAGCAAATACTCCACCTGTGGTGGCCTGAGGCAGCATGGTGCAGCAGCCGGAACTATGAAGGCAGTGGACTTGGCACTCTAGTCCTTAGCAGAGCACAGCAGCCCCAAATGTGGAGACAGGAACAGGGGACAAAAGGGTGCATTGGCCCTGACTGTGTGTGTGTTGGGGGGGTAAAACAGGATACAGTAGCCTCAGCAGTTTCTGCAGGAGGCAGCAGGATGTGGTAGGCTCAACTGTGTGAAGAAGACAGTGGACAGTGGGGTGCAACAGCCTCAAATGGGGGAAGGAGACAAGGGGCTTGTGCAGCAGGGGAAATGGAGCCGCAGTGCTGCTGCCTCAACTGTTGGGCATATGGGGCATCAGGATGTCATATAGTATTTCTAGTTATATACATACATAATGAATTTTCACACAGAAACCCTCAAAGAACTGAATTTTGTGTGTTCATACAGTACATGTTCCTGAAATAACAGAGTGTGGCAGAAACTACAACATACTTATGCAGGCTACATCAAAGACACACTACTTCTATGAATTAACAAAATTAATTTTATATCCATTAAACTGCCCCAAACCATATAACCAGCAAACAATGCAGAATTTTGATGAGACATAACTGACAACTGTAATAAAGACAGTCATTTGTTACAAACATTCATACCACTTCAGTTTAGCACTGAAACTCACAATGATCAACTTTTAATGAGCAGAAAATGATATATGTTCAGCTTATCTGTCTCAACACAAACCAGGTGGGTTAATAAACAGGTTGTAGTGAAAACAATTAGATCTACAAACTCCTTTGACCTTGCAGTGCTCCAGCCTCCTTAGTTAATAAGGGACTTATTTGCCTAAGCAGTAGGCAGGACAGGTATGATGTCATTACTCACTGATTGGGATAGAAACATCTTCACTGTTTCTTCAGTGTTTTCTGTTACTGCAGAGAACATTAACATATTGATTTAAAGAAAACTAGAAAACCAAATGGCATGAAATTTTCAGGAAACACTAATCATGATACAGGGGGTTGAATTCACATCACTAACACATATGGAAAAAGTGGTGCATTTGACCTTTAACTTTTTACATGCTTTGTCTTAATTAACTCTAAGCCTTGACTCTATTTCCAGCCATGGTGGGCAAACTATGTACAGTCCCCAGGACTTTAGCAAGGCAGTTCCTGCTGTTTATTCAGTTCTGTAGAATCAGTCCTTGGATAGCATAGTTTACTGTAGTCCTGGGGGTTGATGAAGACAGCACTTGCAGAACTGGGCTCAATTCAGGAGGGACAAAGGTGCTGAGCTTGGATCTTCAGCCTTGACTGAAGGTCTTGCAGCTTGTCCCCTTCAACCCATTACAGAGCTGATACAGGGCACATGAGCAAGACCTACCAACTACAAGGGACCCAAACCCAGAGTGGCCCCCAGGCCTGGCTCCTCCACAGGTTGGAGTGCACTAGCACTCTGCTACAAACCCTGTGACCCCCTGCACCCACCAAGCCCCACTCCATGGGGGTTAAAAGTTCCCCACCTGGCCCTGGGAGCATAATGGAATCCGCATATCATCTTTTCCTTCCTTCCGTTACCAGCTACAGAGTGTAGCCAAAGCAGTCACTGTTTCTTCCTGAACTTCAGGCTCTGGGAGGACTGGTCAGAGTCTGAGAATCCAGGAATTACCACAACAGTCTCTTTTCTTGCTGTAACTCAGGAGCAGACAGTGGGCACCCTGCCCCGATAGGTACCTATCCATCTTTCTGCTTTCACAGTCTCTCAACTTTAAATGCAGTGTCACTTTTGCTCTGGCTCAGACACAAATCAGCAAGACATCAAGAAAGTCTCTTTCTCACTGTGCAGGTGCATAGCAGTTAGCCAGGCTGAAGAGGTCCTCTCTTCAACTTCTCAAGCAGTATCAGTCCACAACCAGTCCTTTAACCTAGTCTTCCCCTTTTTCTGCAGACACTGTCTTTTCCAGGGTTAGACAGTACCTTTTACTTTCTCAGTATTTCCATTTTACCTTTTCTTTGCTGCAGGTGGACTGGGTCTGATATAATGCTGACTCAGAGGCAGAAAAGCTATGCCGATAAAATAATGCTACACATTCTAATGATAGACCCTGCATAAAGAAAATAGGGTTTTGTCAATACTTTTTTCCCCCAATAGTGACCCAAATATGCTCAAAAGGAAGAGCTAAAATGCTTACCGTGAAGTGTTGCTGTGCACCTCTGCCTTCCAGAGGTCTGTGCTACACCATGTTTGGTTGCCGGCAATGGCAAAGGGAGGTCAAGGGGCAGAGTCAGAGGTCACTCAAGAGGGTCAAAGGGAAGAGACTAGACCCAGTCCAAGTGGAGACACTGTTGCATGTTTACAGTTGCCATGCAACAATATCATTTGCAGATAAATCACTGCTGTGCCACGATTCAGGAGTGATGCAGTACGTAAGCTAAGTTATGAATGTTTAAATTAATTATGAGAACACGGGAGTCAAACTCTATATTAAGGACAGAAAACATAGCACAACTGAGAATACAGTGTGGAACAAATTAGGAGTCAGAGAGTTTATTTATTTATTTTTATTTTTTTTTTACATATAAGCAGCAAATAGTACAACATGAATAATGTAAATAGTGCCTTAAAGGGACACTGTCAATCCCCTTAGGCCTCAAATTGTCCCTAGTTTAAAAACACATTTTATGATTGTTCACATTTCAAAGAGAGTATTGATGCAGTTGGTAGTTTGATCAGGCCCCTTTTTTCTTTTAAAAAGTGAAAAACTAACTGCCCACCATACTGGTGGTACCTCACCAAAACATGTTTGTTTACATTTCTTGACCAGCTCCCACTGCATCTTTCCTAGACTGAGGAACACCGCCAACACAATCTAGCATTTATTATGTAGTGGAAGTGGAGGAGACAATTCTTTCAGGGTGCTTCTAATGCTCAGGAAGCATACACTAAGAGTACTTCAGTTATTTGAAGCAAAACAAAGCTGGGCAAAGCTATGCAATACCATGCATTTTGGTTCTAATAAGCAATGAGATAGATAAAACAACCAGCAACATTAAAGATCAAATGCACCACTTTTTCCATATGTGCAACAAAAGCTTGAATTCACATAATGTCAAGTCCCTGTCAAGATTAGGGTTTCCTGAACATTCCATGCTGTTCAGTTTTCTAGTTTTCTCTAAATCAGCATGTGTTAATGTTCTAGGCAGTAACAGAAAACAGTGAAGAAACAGTGAAGATGTTTCTATCCTTATCAGTGAGTGATGACATCATACCTTTCCTGCCTGCTGCTTAAGCAATTAAATCCCTTATTAACCAAGGAGGCTGGAGCACTGCAAGGTCAGAGAAGTCTGTAGAGCTAATTGTTTCCACTCCAAGGTATTTATTAACCCACCTAGTTTGTGTTTAGATAAATTAGCATAAAAAATATCATTCTGTGCTCATTAAAAATTGATCATTATGAGTTACAATGCTGAACTGAAGTGTTATGAATGTTTGTGAAAAACCACTGTGTCTATTCCAGCTGTCAGTTCCATCTCATCAAAACTTCTGCATTGTTTATTGGCTGTATGGCACAGGATAGTGTAATGGATATAAAATAAACTAAATTTTGTTAATTCATAGAAGTAGTGTGTCTTTGATGTAGCCTGCATAAGGATGTTCATGTGAGAACAATTTTATTTTATGTCAGATTGACAAAGTGGTTTCTGCCACACTCTGCTATTTTGGGAACATGTACTGTATGAACGCACAAAATTCAGTTCTTTGAGGGTTTCTGTGTGAAAATTCATCATGCATGTGTATAACTAGAAATACTATATGGCATCCTGATGCCCCATATGCCCAACAGTTGAGGCACAAGCACACTGCTGCCCCATTTCTCAAATGGCATGACATTTTCAGGAAATCTAATCATGATACAGGGACTTGAATTCATGTGGTGCATCTGATCTTTAATGAACTTTAGAAACAGTATGCAATTATAATGTGAGTTTTTACCTAAAAAATAATATGATGCAAAAAAGGTTGACAGTGTTATTTTAAATACCCAATACAACTAAAGATGGAGATTGTTTGAATTTACAGGGTAGTGTGATGGAAACTCTTTAATTTTGTTTTAAACTGTATAGAAGTGTGTGTCCAGAGCTGACGCAAGTGCCAGTGAAACTAAGTATATTAAAGGAATGCTAAACAGTAAAGTGAGTTCTTAGCAATAGCCCATTATTAGATTGAAGACAGCTGTTCCAAGTAAGGGTTATTAAAACCTAGTACTGTGTTTACTTTGTAGCTGTAATTGAGTGGTAAATGAACTTGTAACATGGCTAAGATGAGCAACAGGAAAACAAAGGAAGTAATTAGAGAGAAACCTCACATGGGACACTTTGGAGACGGCATTAATTTTGCAATAATGCCATCCTCAAAGTGAAGTACCACGCACATCCACAGAGGTGCAAAGGCAGCACAGCACAAAATGTTGCAGTATCCCATGGGAGTGGTACCCATCTGTCCCACCCACCCAAATGCCCATGACTGGCTGTGCTCATGACTCACTGGCATTGAGCAGGAATGTAGAGGGTGTCGTACCAGTGATGTGCAGCAAGGCAGTGGAGCAACCTGTGAGGCAGTCCTGGAGTGGAACACAGTCTCAAAAGGAGCACAAGGTGAAGTACGATCTCTGTGCAATGTTCCATAGTTTTCACTATGTAGGACAGGCAATGTGAAGTGATGCTGTGGGAAAGCGAGGCAGCAGACCCGTCAGAGCCACAATTCAGTGATGAAAGTAACCAACTGGCAAGGGAACAGGACGCATCACACAGGGGAGGTAGGGAGATTGGAGCAACGCGGTAGGTTTACAGACAAGGTCAGAAAATATGCAAATGAGAATTACTTGCAGATAATGGAACCCACAAATCAGCATATCATGGACCTTCTTGGGCAAGTTTTAAAATAATAGCCATGCAGATCTACAAAATTATCAGAAACAAATGCTGACACATACTTTGTTCACAGTTATGTGTAGTATTGTTTTGAGCACATCACCATAAAAATCAGACTGTCAAATGTTCAAAAAGTGCAGCAAACAAATGCGAACAGTGCAAAACGTATTTGTATTCTTGTAATGACAGTATGAAAATAAGAGTGATAGTACCCATATTCTCCTAGAAGCCATGTTACAAGCGCATTAAGCCACTCTGAAGGTGGCATCTAATGGGAAATTAAAGCATGGTTGGGCCGTTTTAGGCATGGTCCCAACCATGCATTAATTCCCCATTAGATGCCACCTTTGTCGTGGCTCAATGCTTACATAGCCATTTCTGGATAGGAGAATTAACAATCCCTTGTGCTTGGTAGGCTTCTGCAAATGTACTTTGTTTAAAAAAAAAAAAGCTATGCTTGACCTAAAATCAGAAAGATTTTAAAACCATGTTTTTACTTAACAAATACAGAATATCTTTAACAGCTGCACTGCAGCCATGACAACATTTGAAGTGAAATAACATAAAACTATAGCAAATTTAACTTAAGGTATGTGAACAAACAGGAAGCTTAACTAGTTTGTGTGCATTTCGATTTGATTATTGCATATGAAAATGGCTTTAAGCGAATTGATAATATGCTAAACAGCATTGTTCTTATTACTTTTGAATAATTACTGGTGACCACCTTTAATAACTGGATTTGCTAGATTAATAATGCCATAATAACCCAAAATCAGGTTATTATGGCATTCTAAAGAACCACCATTTCCCCCCTGCAGCGAGGAGCCCTGACCCAGAGGGGGCCACCTTCCTGACCGTTTGTGTGCTGGCCAAGCATGGTGGCCACAGTTTTTGGTTCAGTGGTTTCCCCCAAACTAATCTTTGCCACTCGTGTTCTCAGAATGTAATTTACTTGTTAACTTCTGATTGATCCTGCCTTCTCCTCATCCCCAAATTGATCTGGTTGACCCTGCAGTTCCAAAGCTTCAGTCGGGGCTTTCTCCTGACCAACTGCAAGAAAAAAAAATCAAGAGAGAGAGAAAGAGTGCATATGTATGTGTGTGTGTGTGTGTGTGTCTGAGCGAGTGTAAGTGTGTGTGTGTGTGAGTGTGTGTCTGAATGTGTCTGTGTGAGCATGTGTATGCTGGCACTCACTCCCTACACCAGTAATTATAAAAAATAAAGGAGAGGTTAAGTGTGTGTTGATGGAATTTTTTTACATCCCCTCGGTGTGTGTGTGATGGACCTCATAAACCTTTCGAGGTTTATGGGTCATCGCACACCTCGGCGGGTGTAAAATTCCATAACACACACATACCTATCCATTATTCTCTATTTAAAATACTAACAGACATGGACTGGTATAAATATAAAATGTAGTAAGTTGATATCTAGACCAGGATACAAGTTATATTCTTGTTCACTAGGCATTCTAAATGTGTACTAGTTAAATGAAACCTAAGTAGTCAAAATGAATGTGCTTCTAGGGATGTTGCTGGCACAGGTCTTCTATCAGCGGACATTTATTCTTGCTATTTTGTAGTGACTGACACCTGGAACATATCATAAAGTTTTTTACATAGTTTTTTAGATAATTTAGTGCATGGAATTAATTCTACAATAGATGGCACATGGCCTTTGGTGTGAACTATGAATAACAAAAAAATCTTTATTTAAAAATGTTTATGAATGTTTTTTTCCTAAAATAATATAATATACTAAAAATATATGTAATTATGTTTAAAACTAGATCCTCAACCCCAATGAAGCCATACCAGGTGAATCGTATGTTCAGGAGGATTTAACTGACACTTGTACTAAGAAAAAAATAAAAATAATTTTTAACATTTGTTGGAGTGGCTGGCCTTTTCCATTTTGTCTAAATCCCCCAATAACCCTTGTTCTTTCATGCCCCACTGCTTAATCATACCCTGGGAACTACTGAGTTTTTCCTCCACATCTCCTGTCTTACTGCTGCTCCACGAATAACCCGAGTACCTAGTAAGCCCTTAACTGTATCCCATCTGTGCTTGAAACTGTGCATGGTTTTTGCACCCACCAACACAGCTGGCAAGCTGCTCCTTAGCGCAGCCATCCTCGCTGTTAAGTAAAACTTTCTCACATCCCTCCTGTGTCCCCCCCCCGTCTGTCCCCGTGTTACTGACATGTCCCTTCTACTGAATAGTTCCTCAAAATTTCACTTTCTCATTCCTTTTTAGGAACTTACTTATTTAAGAGAGTTTTACCAGGAAGGCATACTGGGCAAGTACCACTCGATTCCAGATGCATCCTGGGAACAATACAATATAACAACATGAGGCATACAATATAACAACGTGAGATAATAAGTACAGGCATTATAACAGCAAGGTTACAACACTATACAGTTTATAACATGGTACAGGGTACAAGTGCATTTACAAGGAGAGTTACGACAGCTGAAAAGCAGAGCCAGGTAAAATAATGATACAGGGTGTGGTAGTGCAACCAATACAGCCATGACTGAGGGTTCAACAGGGAAAGGAGGTACGGAGATTACTTAACTGAGTAAAGAAGGTTCAGAAGTGGTACAGAGTAAACCAGGGGGGAGTAGCTGTCACAGCGCTGAGAATGTCTTAGGCACAAGAGCAGGTGGTGGTGAAATGTGCAGATAGGAGACCATTTAGGTGTTGGGAAGGTAAGGAGTGATGAATGTGTGGTGGAAGAAAGCTCAATAGCTTGGGCATGTGGTAGCTAAAAGCAGTCTGACCTGATGATGAGGACCTATGTGGACTATAAAGGAGTCTAGAGTCATTTGTCCTGAGCTCGTAAACTGGGGATGGGTGAGTGGTCAGGGGTCAGGACCAAGGAGAGGTAGGGAGGCAAAGCGTGGGTCCAGTATTTGGCAGTGAAGCATGTGCAATGTGAAGATCTACGGTCCTGAAGGGAGGGTAAAACTAGTGTTTGGTAGAGGGTACAGTGATGGGTGGAGTAAGGACAATCAAGAGTGAACTGACAAACGGAGTGGAAAAGGTGGTCCAGTCTGGTCAGGGAGGACTTGGGGGTGACACCATAGACTACATCAACGTAGTAAAAAATTAGCAGTATAATTTTCTGTACTATGGCTCGACGAGCTGGCAATGGGATACAGCCACAGTTGTGGCAGAGGGCACCCAGTCTCGGTTAAAGTTTCCTGTCATGTCCTACACTCTCACTTCTGGTCTCCAGTGAGAACATGTTCAATGCCCTATGTCAATCCTTGTAGGATCTGCCTGTTGGCACTGAATCATTTTGGTTACCCAAGTCTACACTGTCTCCAGCCTGTTTTTTCTTTCCATAGGTGAGCACAGTATTCCAGATGAGGCCTCTCTCACCAGTGATGTATACAGGCAGTATTACCTCCTTTCTTCTGCTTTAGTACTAATGCCCCCACAATACACCCCCAACAGTATGGATGCCTTGTTGTAGCTATGTCCAGAGACTGACAGGAGAGCCTGCAGTGGCTAATGTTATAAGATCAAGGGGGTTTCAGGTTGTGCTTTTTTTCTTTTTTCCTCATTGACTGAAACTTTAACATTCAGCTGTTTTGAAAACCATTCTATATCCAAAAACCACATTTAATCCTACATATATACAATCCTAAAATTAGCTTGCTATTTTATGTTTATTAGGACTGGTCTGCCAGTTCCTATTGACATAAACATTAGAAAGCAAGCAGTGCCCCATGACATATATTAAAACTCATTAACAGGCAGAAGATGTTTTACTCATACTTTATTGTGGAAAGCGAGTAGCGTGACTTGCTATTGGTTGCTGCCATTTCTCACACAATCTCAAGAGTGCATATGGGTATCTGGAGGACTAGTGTGCACAATAACTGCATGACTGAGCGGCACAACTCAAGAATACAGTGAGGCCCCCGCACAAAACACACGCACAGAGCACATCTGCTGCACATCTGCAATACTACGCTGCATTTTTGCCATTTGTTGGTGGTGTGCAGACACCGAATTTTCCAAGGAGAGGTCCGACATTGAGGAGTTACTGGTGGACAGTAACAACTTGAGAGTAATTTACAACTCTTACAGGCCCTGCTGTCTCACGGTGTAAATGTCTGCTTTGTGGAACAACTGCTTCGGGAAGAAACACAGAGACATAGATTAAGATGGCAGATAAGGACCGCTTGGCCCACCTAGTCTGTCCATTTCCCTACCTACAGGATAAGCTGCAGCTCCTAGTTAACCAACAGCCTATTTCTTCCTACCTCCCACAAGAATTACCTTATGCCTGTCCCATGCGTTCTTGAATTCTCCCACAGTTTTAGACCCCACAACCTCCTCAAGAAGGCGGTTCCATGTGTCCACCATCTTCTCTGTGAAAAAATACTTCCTCACACTGACCCTGAGCCGTACCCCCTCTTATCTTCAAATTGTCCCCCCTTGTTCTTGCACATCTCTTTTTCTGAAAGATGCTACCCTCTTGGACTTTGTTGATTCCACTGAGGTACTTGAAAGTTTCAATCATGTCCCCCCCCTCCCTCCTTTCCTCAAGGGTATACATATTAAGCTCCTTTAGTCTCTCCTCACATGGCTTCTCTTGCAGACCCTACACCATTTTAGTTGCCCTCCTCTGGACTGCCTCCATCCTGTCTATGTCCTTGCGGAGATGGGGTCTACAGAAATGGACGCAGTACTCCAGATGGGGCCTCACCAACTGTCTGTACAGAGAGATAACTTCCTGTTTCCTGCTGGTGATGCCTCTCCCTATACATCCCAGTATCCCCCTAGCCCTCCCTACTGCCTTCTCAAATTGCTTGCCAACCTTAAGGTCATCTGGTATGGCTGCCCCCAGGTCCCTTTCCATTTTTGTTGTTAATACCTCACCCCCATTGTGTACTCTTCCCCTGGATTTTTGTTTCCCAGGTGCATTATTTTGCACTTCTTTGCATTGAATCCAAGCTGACATACTTCTGACCATTCCTCCAACCTTACCAAGTCCCTTCTCATCCTTTCCACCCCCCCTTGTGTATCAACCCTGTTGCAGATCTTTGTGTCATCTGCAAAGAGGCATACTTTTCCTTCCAGTCCCTCTGCAATGTCACTTATAAAGACATTAAAAAGGACTGGACCCAGTACTGAACCCTGTGGTACCCCACTAGTAACCCTCCTTTCTTCAGAGTGGACTCCATTTACTATTACCTTCTGTGTCCTGTTGTCCAGCCAATGTTTTACCCAGACTACCACCCTGGGACCCACTCCCAGGTTAGCTAATTTGTTTATTAATCTTTTGTGTGGGACTGTGTCAAATGCCTTGCTAAAGTCTAAGTAGGCCATGCCCACAGCCCCTCCTTGGTCTACTACTTTGGTCACCCAGTCAAATAAATCGATTAGACTCATCTGACATGACCTTCCCTCTGTGAATCCATGCTGCCTTGGGTCCTGTGCCCCACTGGCCTCTAGGTACTCAACAATTCTTTCCTTCAGAAAGTGATTCCATCATTTTCCCTATCACAGAGGTCAAAGTGCCAGGTCTGTAATTTCCTGCCTCTGCCTTGTTCCCACTTTTGTGAAGGGGAATCACATCCGCCCTCTTCTAGTCCTCGGGTACCACACCATCCTCCCATGATTTGTTAAAAAGGCTAGTCAGTGGTGTCACTAGTTCGCCCCTTAATTCTTTTAGAATTCTGGGATGAATCCCATCAGGCCCCATTGCTTTGTCCACCTTCAGTTTTAGGAGTTCTTTCAGAACCCTTTCTTCTGTGAAAGGACTGGAATCGACACCCCTATCCAGAGTGCTTCTGTTAATTGGATTAGGTACCTCCCCCTCCTCCTTTTTTTGTTAATCCTGAGCAGAAGTATTTGTTCAATATCCCTGCTTTTTCACTGTCCCTCTCTGCCCACCCACCCACCTTCCATTCTATTCAGCCTCACCATTCCTTCCTTTGCCTTTCTACGCTCCCTAATGTACCTACAAAAGGTTTTATCCCCCTTCTTAACCAAGTTGGCTATCTTTTCCTCAGTTTGGGCCTTGCTATTCTGACTGCCTTCCCTGCTTCCTTCTGCCTTAACTGGAATAGTTCTCTGTCCTTCTCCTTCTGTGTTTCCTTATACTTCCTAAATGTTATCTTTTTCTTCCTAACCTTCCTCGCCACTTCTTTTGAAAACCATATTGACATTTTCTTTCATTTTGATTTATTTGCTTCACACAAAGGCTTGTTGCCTCTGTGATGGCAGTTTTGATGTTTCCCTATTGTTGCTCACCCGCTCCTTCTTGCCTGTTTGCTGGTGCTTTTCTAAGACACTCTCCCATTTTGACAAAGTCAGCCCTCCTGAAGTCCAGTACCCTCACTTTTGTATGACTTGACTCTGCAACTGAGTTTATCATGAACTACACTGTTTGGTGGTCACTTGTTCACATATGGCTACCCACTTCTAGATCTGAGATCCTCTCACTGTCCCCATTTGAGAGTATGAGGTCTAAGATTGTTCCCTCCTGAGTGGGTTCCAACACTAGCTGTCTGAGGCATGCCCCTGTAGGGCATCAAGAATGGTCCTGCTCTTGGATGTGGCTGCAGCAAAGGTGCTCCAGTTAACATCTGGCATATTCAGGTCCCCCATTCACAATACCTCCCCTTTCTCTGCCATCCTAAAGATGCTTTCTATCATATCCTTGTCCATTCCCTCCCCCTGAGATGGGGGCCATTTCCAGTCTCTAAGATGACCCACAGTGCCTCCTCTCCTCCCTGTTTACTCTTTTATTCCATTGCTTTTATCCCGTCCCTTACATAGAGAGTTACCCTTCCCTCTCTTCTACCCTCCCTGTCTCTCCTGTAGGTTGTGTACCCTGGTATGTTAACATCTCAGTCATGGTTCTCTGTGTACCATGTTTCTATGATGGCCACGATATCCAGGCATCCCTCTTCCATCAAGGTCACCAGTTCAGGGAGCTTGTTGCCCAGACTATGGGCACTGGCATTACCCTCAATTTCTTGATAGCCTTACCCCTTTTTGCCCCATCCTTGTCCTTACTGCCTTTGTCGTTTTCTCCATTTACCCCAGCCCTTCTCCCTATTGATGCCTCTGTCTTGAGACTGCATAGTAAAAGTGGCTGCCGGACTGCTCGTGGAGTAAATCTGGCTGAATGAGGAGTTCCTGGTGTGAGCTTAATCGTGGGGTGATTCCCGGGATGTTGGCACTGGCTGCTGGTTGAGCTGTGTTGGTAACTGGTCGGATAGGAGGTGAGCGCTCCCTTGCTGGCCAGGATAACCCCTCCTGTCTCCTAATGGTCAATGAAGGCTGCTGTGTCCCAGTGCCCCCAAGTGTAGGATCACCGTCCTTTTCATTATCGGTCTGTGAACTGTGCGGGTGTTTCTTGTCTCCGACCTCCAGCTTCTCTTTGGTCTGGGATTCTTACCAGCCCTGCTGTCTCACAGCGTGAACATCCGCTTTGTGGAATGACTGCTTTGTGAAGGAGTTGGGACTGCATAGTAGAGGTGGCTGCCAGACAACTGGTGGAAGAAATCTGTCCGAAAGAGGAGTTTCTGATGTGAGCCTACCCGTGGCGTGATTCCCAGGGTCAGCTAACCATACTGTGTTTCTTCGGCTGAGTGAAAATCAGCTGTAGAGTGTATTCAGCAGATCTTTCCTGGGATGTTTGGACTGTAACTGGTTGGTCCAGCTGGGTGAGAGTGGGTTGGTGTTACCTGGGGGGATTGCTGAGTCTACTGGGGAAGGCTATTGCCAGGGGCGTAATTTTAGGGGGGATGGGAGAGGACAGGTCCACCCCAACATTTCATCATTGTAGTTTTGAATAACTTACCATAAAAGCCTCTTATAGTGGTGTCCCCTTCCCCCTTCCCCAACTATTACACCAAAGTTACTCCACTGGCTATTGCTCACAATCCTATGTTGGCTTTTTGAAAGGTGGGATTGGTAGTTCACCTATTTTCTGTCTTTTCTCTGGGTAGTGAGAGTGCTGGGGACCTCTCATTTGTCTGGTGGTGAGAACGCCAGTAGAATTTGCATTGGCTTGTTTGAGCCTACTGAACAGTTTCTCTGTGTGGATAATTTGTTGGTGGTGCAGCTTTATTGCCACTCTGTCCCTTTTGGGTGGGGCGTGGGCTTTGGGGATTTTTGGGGGTATTAGTGGGTTGGGGGCATTTGATTTTATAAGAGGGGGTTGAGTGTTTTGTCTTATTTTGTTTAGTATGTGTTTTGGGGTGTGTATTTAGGGTAATCTGTTTATTAGTGTGTGAGAATAGTGTGAGTGGTATTAGGTAGGTGAGCTAGGATCTTGTCGAGGGTAATGTGTCAGGGCTGTTCAGGGGGGTTGGGGGGGCAGCATAGTGTATGGGGCATCTCAGCTGCATGACCTATGGCTCTTTATCTGCCTCCCGGTTTCTGACACCACAGTGAGATGCTTTCAGGAGGTGGGGATGTGGACAGCCCGTGGTGGTTTTGGGCAGGGGTGGTGCCCCGTGCACAGCAGACAGTGGCAAGATAGAGATCATCAGGTGCAGAAGGCACCCTGGATTGCGACGGGCATGACAGGCCAGACATGTTTACTGCCTGCCCCCAGGGAGTCCACCAGATCGAGTGGCCAGGTAACCAGAGGGGTTGCTTTGTTTACAAATCCCCTGCAAGCAGTGCTGTGCAATGCCAGATTGATCAGGAACAAGACTGCCATTATTGCAGACTTGACTTCCCAGGTTGATGTGGCTTGCATTAAGGAGATCTGGATTGGGGATGATGTTAGCCCAGTTTTGGAGGCTGCCTTCCCCTCTGGGTATACCATTGTGCACTGCCCCAGACAGGAACGTAGGTATGGTGGGGTAGTTATCTGTTTTAGGTCCCACTTGTGCTTCACTGTGCACCCAGTGAGAACCCTGGGTTCCTTTGAATGTGTGGCCATCCATGGGAGGCTGGGTGCAGGATTCTCCTGATTGGAGATTTCCTGCAGGAGGTTGCCAGATTCATCGTCGGCGAAACACTGGAAGCCCCCAGATGTATTGTCATGGGGGCTGTCAATGTTTGGGCCGACGATGAATCATCTCGGCTTGGTTATAACCTCCTCCAGACCATGTCACCACTAGACCTGTCGCAGGTAGTTTTCCTCCATGACTCACCAGGGTGGGCACACTTTGGACCTCGTGGTCTCACTGGAGCTTGAGATATGTGATCTCAAGACTTACCGGGTGGCACGGTCTGATCACTGCACAGTGCGGTTCATGTTCGGGGCACCCACCAGATGCCCTCCCCCACAGAGATGAGGAGCTACCACCCTTTGTGGGGATTGACCCCAGAGAGTTTTTTGGCAGTGGACGATCTATCTAGTGTGGGCAATGCATGCATCAGAGGCTTTGGTGATGTAGCTGGCAACTATAATAGGATGCCTGTCCATGTACAACCCAGATCTTCCTACCTCAGATCCCCTTGGTTTGATGGGGAGCTTGGGGAGTTGAATAAGAAGGGTTGGAGGTTGGAGCACTGCTGGAAGAAGACTGGGCTGGAGGAAGACAAACTGGTCCTGCGTGCACATTATAGGGTGTACCAGGAGGCAATCAACCGTAGGAAGGCAGAATTCCTGTCCTGGGAGATTGCTGCCAGGAAGAACCGACCAGCTGCACTTTTTCGGACTGTGGACAGGCTACTTCACCCGGCCTGTCTACAGCCAAAGAAGGTTTTTTCCAACACTGAATGCAAAGAGTTAGTTCAGTTCTTCTCAGATAGGGTGACCAGGTTCTGGAGCGGACTTCAGAAGCTTGGCACAGGGTAGCCTAAGGGATAGGAAGGTGCTACTGTGTGGCAATGCCCCAGCTCAATGAAGAGATGCAGCAGGTTCCACCTCTCTGGCAACTCCTGCAGTTGGCTGGGGAGTTTGCTCCTCTGCAGAGGCTCACCTGCAACATGTGAGGCTGGCTGTAAGCTGTGCTAGACATCGGGGAAGTGGGCAGGGAGAAAAACAAAACTGGAACCAGCGAGTGAAACCTGGCCCATTCCCTTAGCCTATGCTACCACCCAGGCCTGTCCATATTTGGATGAGGACACCAGGGGGTGGGAGTTACTGCCCTTCTTGGTTCAACCACAGGGGGACATCCTTTGAGGATTCACCACCGGTATGTCCTGGGGAGGCATGTGCTTCTGGTGGTGGACCGGGCTGATATAATGCTGGTTCAGAGGCAGAAAAGTTTTGCAGATAAAATAATGTTAAACATTCTAATGATAGACCCTGCATAAAGAAACCAGGGTTCTGACAGTACTTTTTTCCTAAACAGTAACCCAAATATGCTCAAAAGGAAGTGCTAAAACACTTGCCTCAGATCTGCTCAAGTGTTGCTGTGCTCCTCTGCCTTCAGAAGTCTGTGCGACACTGTGTTTGGCTGCAGGCTGCTTTTTATAGCAAAGGGGGTCAGAGTCAGGAGGTCACTCGAGAGGGTCGAGGGGAAGAGAATAGACCCAGCCCGAGGGGAGACACTGTTGCATGTTTACAGTTACCATGCAACAACTATCGTTTGCAGATAAATCACTGCTGTGCCATGATCAAGGAGTGATGCAGCATGTGAGCTAAGTCATGCCTGTTTAAATCACTTATAAGAACACTGGGCTGAAACTCTATATTAAGGACAGAAAACATAGTAGAACTGTGAATACAGTATGGAACAAATTAGGAGTCAACAGAGAGACTTTTTTGGTTTATTTTTTTACATATAAGCAGCAAATAGTACATGAATAATGTAATAGTGCCTTAAATACCCAATACAACTAAAGACAGAGAATGCTTGAATTTAAAGGGTAGCATGAAGGAAACTCTTCAATTTTGTTTTAAACTGTATAGAAATGTGGTCCAGAGCTGGGCACAAGTGCCAGTGAAACTAAGGATATTAAAGGAATGCTCAACAGTAAATCGAGTTCTTAACAATACCCCATCAATAGATTGAAGGCAGTTGTTCCGAGTAAGGGTTATTAAAACCTATTACTGTGTTTACTTTATAACTGAAATTGAGTGGTAAATGAACATAGCCACTTCTGGATAGAAGAATTAACAATCCCTTGTGCTTGGTAAGCTTCAGTAAATGTCTTTTGTTTAAAAAAAAAAAAAAGCTATGCTTGACCCAAAATCAGACAGATTTTAAAACCATGTTTTTTACTTAACAAATACAGAATATCGTTAACAGCTGCGCTGTAGACAGGACAACATTTGAAGTGAAAGAACATAAAACTATAGTGAATTTAACTTAAACACCACCGTTGTAGCATGTGCTACCGCGGGTAACGGTATCTTCAGTTCTAAGAATTTAGTCTATTCATATGTGCCTCATAAATGTTCTGTAGTTTTGCTGTCATTTCACTTATAATTTTATCTTCACCAGAATACTTTCATTTCCCAGACTATAGTTCCGCCCCTGCGCCTGGCCAATTTTACAACGTGATGGCAGGGAAAGTGCAGGGACATACTACATTATATTCTATGGAGGTACCTTTAAAACCTATTTTATATGTTACAGAGATTATGTGGTGATTAAACGAGGGCACCGGGTGACTGTTATCTTGGCGAATCTCTTTAATATGCTAAAGATTGCCTTACATCCTTACTCCTGAGTGTTGTTTAAGTTTTACACTGCCTCTTAAAACTCCATTTACATGGTGGATGATAATTCTTTAACATTCTCATGCTTTCATTTTCCTTATTATTTCCTTATTTTCTGATTTTTCTCCATGTTGCTATAATCCCTCATAGCTATCTTTACTTTCTGGTGTAACCCCCCTTACAAATGAGGGTTCCTAAAATGTCTTCTTGGGTTTACCTAATGCCCACTGCCAGGCTGGTGTTCTGTATTTAATCAGTTTGAAAGTGCTTGCATGCGAGTGCCCTGTTAGCCTCCATGCCTGTCTCTTTAAGAGGTATCTGTCTTGTCAGTTATAATTAATCTAGCTGGGGGCCAAGTGATTTCAGGCTTGAGTCCCGCCTGGGCTGTGATACAGCTGCTTCATTCTGCCATCGCTAAATGCACAGAGGAAGCCCTAATAGGATCTGCAACTGTTTGTTGATTATCTGCTTTAATAATAATAATAATAATAATAATAATAATAATAATAATAATAATGTAGTTTGTCTAACCTGCCTTCCTTTGCAGCATGGACATTTTGCTGAGCCACCATTTTGGTCCTGGACTTGCCAGTTTGGACTAATCTGTACCTTGGGGACATTAAAATGGAGACTGCCCCCAGAGGTCTTGTGGGAGTGAATTTCTGCAGGAATTGTAGTTTTTACTGTTTGGCGACTAAATGGACCTGGAGGGGGAGCCCTTTCTGTGACAGACAGATGATCAACCAACTGAACCTTTTGGATCGCTGGGAAATCCCAGAGCTGCCTGCAGCAGTGAGTCAGTGTGAAGCTGGAGTTGAGGGAGTGAACAGCTTGGGTAATTCGAGCAGCTGCTCCTGTGTGGAAGTGCAAAGAATCGTCGGGAAGTCTGTGTCTGGCCTGCCTGCTACCATCTTCCCGTGTGAAGAAGTCTGCATTCTAATATCAGACTATATCCAAAATTGCTGTTATTGTGGCCGGAATCCTGAATTGTGAAAGAGTGAATTTCGCCTGGTGTGGACCGAAGACTTGCTCCTGGAGCGATCGGCCTGTCAGGAATTGGAGAGACCCAAAGAATGTACAGCTGGCGCAGAGACACTGCCTAAACTACAACTGGACTGTCATCCGAACTGTGGTATCTGGCTATCTTTATTATAATTCTGCTGAATGTGTACTGTGGGTTGCGATTTGGTTCCCCACACCCCTGAATGTGTCACGCTAGCTGGAAGCTGCATCCAGCATCTAAAAGAGACTGTAATCTGAACTGCTCACCTGGTCTGGGCCTCACCATCTCGGCCTAGATGGCCACTCACACCACAGAGATTCATCTGACGAAAGACTCGCTCAGGGATTCGGCTCCCTGCTCAGCACCATTGAATAGGATTTGATATCCACGGTGCGTCATGTGGGCCCTGCGTCCCCTGGCAAACCAGCATACCATCCTGAGGTCTTCATCTCATCAATCCTGCCTCCTGGTTTGGGTAACGTGAGTAACCATCAGGGTAGCTCCCTGCAACAAAGCTCAAATCATTGTGTGTCATCCGATTTAATTGTTTTGGTTGATCATTATGGACTGAGCGATCCAGCTCTGAAATACAAATTGTGGGTTAGAAGTGCATGTTGTTTTCTTTCCTAAGGGCCCCAACAACAGCTGCAATGCTAACCTACCCCAGGCAACTCTTTAGGCTAGCCTGCATAACAACTGGGTACCCAGAGTGTGTGTGACTGTGCTAGAGGGACACTTAGTGCATGCATGTTTAACCTAAATCAGATCTGAAATCAAATACTAGATTGCTGCCCCACCCTTGTTCATGTTCCCTGAATAAAATCAGATTCTATTTTTTCTGTATTTAACTTGGCTAGTGTGTACCTTTGTGGAGGGGATACTGTATTGCCATTGCACTGTTGTACTGCTGGTCTTGTTTTACAGGAGGTCTCCAGGGCCAGTGCAGCTGATCCAGCCAAGGTGGTAAATGTGCCAAGTGTGGGTTCCATATTGTATTCTGATGTTAACTGTGATTGTTTATCTGTTGACCAGTGTAAGCCACTAGAGGGGTTAGAGGTGGGTATCAGTGTCCTGGAGGGCTGTACCCCGAGCAGCTATGCTACCCTTAAACCAACCTCCCCCCCCGGGTGGAGGCTCCAGTTCACCGAGCTCAGGCCCCTCATCCCTTGGGATAGCACCGCCTAGGGGTTACACTTGATTATATTCAAACCATTTATTTCAATTCCTGTAAAAAAAAATATTTAAATATATGATTACTCTCAAGTTTCAAGAAGCCTTGTGTTGTAAAAGCGTCTACTCTTAAATGTATGCCCCTAGCTAGTAAATAAAATGTAGTAAGTTGATATCTAGGTCAGGATACAAGTTATATGCCTTTTTCTCCAGACATTCTAAATGTGTACTAGTTAAATGAAACCTAAGTACTCAAAATGAATGTGCTTCTAGACATGTTACTGGCACGGGTCTTCTGCTATCAGCGGAAGTTTATTCATGCAATTTCAGGAGTGACGAACACCTGGAATATATCATAAAGTTTTTACATAGTTTTCTATATAATTTAATGCATGGAATTAATTCTACAATAGAGGGTGCATGTTATTTGGTGTGAACTACAAAACAGAAAAAAAATATTTTTATTTAAACATGTCTATGAATACATTTTTTTCTAAAACAATATACTAAAAATACATGTAATTATGTTTAAAACTAGAGCTTAAACCCTGATGAAGCCATACCTGGCAAAACATAGGTTCAGGAGGGTCTAACTGATACTTGAACTAAAAAAAATAAAAATAAAAGAGTTTTGAACATTTCTTGGAGTGGCTGGCCTTTTCCATTTCAATCAATCAATCAATATTTTATTTATACAGCACCCATCTCCACTGGACTCTGGGTGCTGCACAATAAGAACAAATTCAGATAATTTAAAGTACAAAACACAAAATTTTAAACAATAGTAAAATGCATCTGGAAGCATAAACTTATCTTCTCTACTTAAAGTGCTAACCACTTTTAGTCTAATTCCCCTATAACCCATGCTCTGTCATGCCCAACTGCTTAATCATACCCTGGG
Organism: Neoceratodus forsteri; assembly: GCA_016271365.2. Classification (NCBI taxonomy): domain Eukaryota; kingdom Metazoa; phylum Chordata; order Ceratodontiformes; family Ceratodontidae; genus Neoceratodus; species Neoceratodus forsteri. Next base: position 1,164,408,738 of record CM057454.1, read on the forward strand.
AACCAATGAGTTTTTCTTCCATATCTCCTGTCTTTCTGCTGCTCCCTGAGTAACCCAAGTACCTAGTAGGCCATTAACTCTGTCCCATCTGTGCTTGAAACTGTTTATGGTTTTTGTATCCACCACTGCAGCATGTAGACTGTTTCTTGGCTCAGTCACCCTCCCTGTTAAGTAAAACTTTCTCATGTCCCTCCTGTATCCCCCATCTGTCCCCGGGTTACCAACATGTCCTTTTTACTGAATAGTTTCTCGCAGTTCAACTTTTTCATTCCTTTTTTAGGAACTTAAAGGTTTCTATCATATCCCACCCTCTCCCTTCTGGTCTCCAGCGAGAACATGTTCATAGCCCTCTGTGTCAGTCCTTGTAGGATCTGTATGTTGGTAGTGAACTATTTTGGTTACCCAAGTCTACACTGTCTCCAGCCTGTTTTTTCTTTCCACTGGTGAGGACAACAGAACTGAGCAAAGTATTCCAGATGAGGCAGCTGTCACCAGTGATCCATAAAGGCAATTCATTGCAAAAAACTCTGTTTTACAAAACCAGTTAGGGTTTCCATTACACCTTTAAAAATATGGAAATTCAATGTTAGGATTAACACGTGTATCAGCACAACAATACCAATCTCTGCAAACATTAGAAACAAAACAGTTATTCGATATATCCCTTGGTGTCCTTCTACCTAACTCATACACCATACAAATATATTGTTCTATACCACATGATTAACAAGCTCACCTGGGCAGACTGGGTGGGTCATAGACCCTTTTCTGCCAACCATGTCTATGTATCTATGTAAAATATCTACAAATGGCTGAGATATTAACATACAGTATGTTCAAAATGCCATTGACCGCCTCTATATGGCACTTACCTTTACTCATCAATTTGTTGTTTGACTTTGAAGAGTGCAGACGTGTCCCAGTCCACAGAAGATGACAGCTGCCGACCTTGGTTGGTAAGTGTAGGGCAAGGGGGTGTGGGGTGGTTAGTTGCTTAGCGGGAGGGTTGGGATGTGAGAGGGGGATGGGGAAACAATGAGAGACCTTTTTTTACAGGAGTTTAAAAAAGATGTTGTGGACCATTTTCTATTTTCACAGGAACAGTAGAACCATTTCTCAGGGCACTGGGGTGGGTTTCCCAGTGCCCCACACTGCTCTGGGGGGTATAACATAACTGGATACTCTATGTACACTGGGAGTGGACTCCCTAGAGTCACACACTGCTGGTAGAGGTGAGTGTAGTGCTGACACGGGGATTGGACACCCCACTGTTGGCAAAACTATTACATACATACTTCAGGACACTGGGAGTGGGTTCCCCAATGTCCCACTGTGGGGGAAGGGGTGCTTTATCTGCGACACTGGGAGTGGGCTCCACAGTGTCCTACTGTGTTGGTGGTGGTGGGGGTGAATAAGATATTGAAATAGCAAAAAGCACAAAAGACAGTAGCTCAATGGCACAAAACTTTGAGCCTTCAAGCATGAGGTGCACTTACCAGGATGTTAAGCTCAGCTGAAAAGCACCGAGCTGGAAAACCAGCAAAAAGCACTTCATTCAGTCCTACAGTAAGTTTAAATCTCAGTTCACAGTGTTACAGAAAACAAAGCCTGGCAGAACACCCCAGAGTGGAGATTATGTTTAAAAAAAAAAAAACTCTAGGGGGGGTTTATGCAGCCTGGGGTGGGGGCCTGGGGGCTGTAGAATAGACAGAGTTGGTTGACTGTTGCTTCCTGTTCCTCTGCTGTGTTAGTTCTGTCTGCCAAAAGGGATTTAGTACTGAAAAATAACATCCTTGTTCAGTGCAGAATCCCTTTCCATAGGGCTCATACAAAGCAGAATCCTAGTTTGAAGCAGAATCCTGTGTTGTGTGGGACATCTTTTCCCCCATAGGAAATAATGGGAAATCCAACATGTCATAACTTTGGAACAAATTTATATTTTCCCACCAAATCTTCAAAAGGCACATCTGTGAGGCCAATGCTTTCTACCCTAAAAATTTCAGCCCAACACTTACAGCCGTTTCTGAGATATAGGTGGCCGAAAAAACAGCAAAAAACAGGTAAATCTCTGTATTTTCAATACTTTATATCTCAAAAATCTCAAAAGGGATTCAAACCAAATTTAGTATATCAACAGACCTACTGCAGCAGATGATGCAAGCCACATTTCAGGAAAATCTGTGAAACCAATTTAAAGTTATTAACCAGGAAAAATTGCCCTTTAACATTAAACACTCCTACAAACCCTAACTATACCGGCCTTACTGGGCCAGTACAACATTACCTCCTTCCTTCTGCTACAGTATCAAAGCACCCCCATAAACCACAACAGGTTGGTTGTGTTGTTGTAGCTATGTCCACAGACCAACAGGAGAGCCTGCAGTGGCAAATAATATAAGCTCAAGGAGGTTTCAGGCTGTGCTGTTTTTCTCTTTTCCTCATTGACTGAAATTTTAATTTACAGTACAGCTATTTTGAAAACCATTCTATATCCAAAAATTACATTTAATTCTACATATACATACATACATATTATAGGGGCGTGGTCATGCCCCTATAGTTAGGGTTGAGTGAGCAGTTCAATGTTAAACTCAAAATTTTGCACTTTAATAACTTTGGTACCGTAGAATGGATGATGGATCTACACAAAATTTGGTATGCTCCTTCCTGTGGGGTAGATCTCTTGATCTGGCAAGTTTCGTTATGGTCAGATGTGCGGTCTCCGAGTTATGGAGAGGTGAAAAAACATGTTTTTATGCACTGACTTTGCTGAGATTTTTCTTTGAACTTGCCTACAGCCCAGAAGGTTTGGTTGGTTGGCATGAGATTTGCAGGGTAGAAAGGGACTAGCCCACAGACATGCCTTTTGCTTGTCTGGTATAAAAAGAATGCATTGTTTTTAAGTTACTGCAATTTAAAAATTTGGAAAAATTGTTTCTGAGCATGCTCAGTAGGCACTTCAAGATAGCTGGTTGGTACAGAATAGGAATCCTGCATTGTATGAAAAAATTCCTCTTTTATAAGGCTGCCATCTTGTTTTCAGTTTGTCTGAAATTCAAAATTATAAACTTCCCAAAATGATATTGTGGTTAGGAAACAACACATGTACAGTATGCACAGTAGTTTGCTTATTGGTACCCCTTTGGTGTATTCTGCACTTTCTCTGGTGAAATATGCCCCTTAAATGTGTTTATTTTAACATTTAAATGCTATTTCGTATTCGTGTAATACAACCTAGGATCCTATTTCGTATGCACAACATAGGATCCTAAGTCGTGAGCTGAAAATAGGATAAATAATGAACGAAACACTTTTTTGCCAACATGGGGTGCCCAATCCCCATGTCAGCACTACAGCCCCCCGCCAGTATAGGAAGTACTGCACACACATAGCTTGCTTATTTGAACCCCCTTGTGTGCATTCTGTTGTGTACCCTACAAAGTTCATTTACTCATTTAAATCCTACTGCTATTTGCATGTTACAACCTAGGATTCTAGTTCGTATGTATGAGATACGACCTAGGATCCTAGGTTGTGAGCTGAAAATAGGATAAATGATTAAAAAATACGTTTTTCCCAACAGCCCCCTCCCAAAATATGGGGGTACTGCTTACATATAGCTTGCTTATTTGGACCCCCTTTGGTGCATTCTGCTGTGTACCTGACGAAAAATGCCCCTAAAATTTGTTTAGTTATTAATTTCAGTCCTATTTCATATTACTGTGATACGACCTAGGATCTTAGTTCGTATGCACGAGATACGACCAAGGATCCTAGGTAGTGAACCAAAAATACAATAAATTAATAAATAAATAAACACATTTTGCCAACATGGGGTGCCCAATCCCCATTTCAGCACTACAGATACCCCCTCCCGCAAGTATTAGGAATACTGGTCCCATCAGGATGCTAACTCCGGTGTCAGATGATGTCCCCCGCCCCAAAGCCCTCTTTTACAATTGCCGACTGGGGTGCCCTAACTCTGTCAGCATATACATCCCCACACAGTAGTATGGCACACTGGGAGCCCACCCAGTGTACCCAACATACAATACTTAAGATACCCGTGAATGCAGAAAACCGTCCCCCGATGTCTTAAATTGATTTTTAAACCTGCAAAAATAAAATGGTCCCTCGTTGTCTCACAAGTTCCCTTCCCCCCATCCTCACCCTTCCACTGAGCACCCACCTCCCTGCACCCCACCCCTTACCCTAATACTTACCTACAGAGATCAGGAGCAGCAATCTTCTCAGGACCGGGACATGTCTGCACTCTTCAAAGCCAAACTGCAAACTGAAGAATCAAAGGTAAGCCGTTTCAACTTATATTGATATCTTGACCCTTTTTTGAGATTTTTGCACCAAATTTTCAATGTGGGATTTTTAGGACCCCACCTCATGAGCAATGTCACTATTATCTCATTACTTGGTCTTGAAAGGTGATTTAGCAGTCACTGCACAGAATCACCTTTCAAGACCAATTCACAAAATGACACTACCAGCGTTCATGGGGGGTGTAAAAAAAAAAAACATGTTGAAAATCTGGTGCAAAAAAATCCCCAAAACGGCCATGTTACAAGCGTGCGTTGCGCAATTTATATACACACTTGTAATTTCGCCAATTATTAATATTTTTATTCCATATTTTCAGCACTGCCATTTTGTCACACCTACTCATGAGCAGTATAGCTGTCATTTCTCATACCCTCCCTAAAATGTGTTTTTGCACCTGTGGTGCAGAATGACACAGTCGCTGTGCAAAATCAACTTTCAGGGTGGATTAACTAAATCACAGTGACACTGTTCATGAAGAGATTTCCCAAAAAGCCCATGTTGAAAATTTGATTAAAAAATTCCCACAAATGACCACGTTATGAACGTGCATTGTGCAATTTCTACGCAGGCTTGTAACTTTGCCAATTTTTCATATTTTCACTACTGATTTTCAACATTACCCTTTTTCACACCTCCTCATGAACAGTATACAGCTATCATTTTTCACATCCTGCCCAAAACATGATTTCACACCTGTGGCGTAGAATGGCGCATTTGCTGTGCGAACTCAACTTTTGGGACATATTAACAAAATGACAGTGACACTGTTCATGAGATGGGGTCCTCAAAATGACATGTTGAAAACTGGGTGAAAACAATCCTGAAAATACCCCAAATACGTGCATCTGTTGAATTGTGGCACCCGCGGTGCCTTTCAGCGCACATATCTCGAAAACAACCACATACAAGTTACATTACAAGTTCTCAAAAAGAAGGGAAATTCATTGCAAAAAACTATGTTAATGCATCAGTAAGGGTTTTTATTAAACCATAAAATGCTGGGAAATTCAATGCTTCCCTTGCCCCCCAGGACACCCATAACCTTCCTATTTGTGGCTGAACTGGAGTGCCCACCCCCAGTGCTGCCAGAGAACCTCCTGACACTGGGGTACCCATCCCCAGTGATAGCATCAGTACCCCTACAATAAAGAATAACAATCCATCATTGATCTTTTTTTTTTACCTAAAAACCCTGTCCATTAGCGGTCTGCCTCCCCACTGCACCGCCAGCTGCTGTCTGTCTGTCTAGCTAGCTAAATACCTACCTACCTTTCTAAATATTGGATTAGCTTGCTGTCTATTTTATTTTTACTTATTTATTTATTCAATCTTGGATTACAACACCTTTGAGCGGGAGACCGCTCTTTTACAAAGGTTCCACGTCGTAGAGGGTGGGTATACATACAATATGGGTTCAGGAATATCTAGCTAGGTGAGTAAACATAGACATAATACACTGTAAATAGGAAACAGAGAGGTTTTAACAATAGGATAATTCAGGTAACAGTAGCAGCCTAGGTGGCATTGTCAGGTAAAAGACAGTAAGCACCTACCTACCTACCTACTCAATGAAGTGGAGTGGAGTGCCCACCCCCAGTACTGCTTAGTGTCGAACTGGCCTACCTGGATACCTAAGAATTTCCAGTTGGATCACCTCTTGTTAGATACTTGGCTACATTCTTAACTCTGAAAATCCTTACATATACTTTTTTTTTAATTAAATGTAGCATTTGCACTACTGTATGTCAATGTAAGATGCAAACATAGAGCAAGTATATCAAATTTATGTGGATTATTGATGTAAGTTCATCACCCTCATCCTCTGTTGATTTTTCTAGGTGGGCCCCCATATCAACCATCCAGGTGGACCCCCATATCCCAGTCCAACCCTGCTTCTCTTGCCTCCCTCCCATCCAGGTTGTCATTCCCTTATCATTTGTGACAGCACTGGGGTGCCCAATCTCAGTGCCGCCAGAGATTCTTCACATACTTGAGTGGCCAGTCCCCAGTGTCTGCTTCTGTTTTCCTACTCTAAAGAAAACCATCCATCACTGATCTCAACCCCCCCCACTACAAAAAAAAAAAAGAGAGAATGGTCTATCAGCGATCTGAAATCCCTCAAGCAGCCCCCACTCATCCATCCAACTGACCACTCAGCACCTACAACCACCATCCCCACACACGCACTCACCTCAACAGGTCCCACAACACAGCCCCACTCACTGTTCGAAGACAACATCTTGCTGCTGGAACCGGCCACTGCAGAATTCATAGTTTTGTCATTTTTACAGCAAATTTTCCCTGTCCTTTAGCCCCACCCCCTCAAAAACAAAGGTGCTGAAATTATGCAAATCCATCCTATAATGTTCGGGTGGGTTTTGACATTTTTTCCACTTTGTTCATGGGGTGGGGTCATAAAAAGGTTATGTTGAAAATCTGCAGCACAAATATTGAAAAACAAGAAAGTTATGATTGGACCTTGACATTCTGGTAATTTTTAATATCTGGACCTCAGATTTTGAACATACCCATTTTTTTTTATACCATCTCACTAATGCGATAGCTGTAATTTTTGACATCCTGGCCAAAATGGGTTTTTACACTTATGGTGCAAAAATCAACTTTCAGTCTGAATCCCAGAATTTTCACCTACCAGGTTCATGAGGTGGAGTTATAATATGGCTATGCTGAAAAGTTGTGGTAAAAATATTGAAAAACATCAAAGCTATGATAATATGTTGAAATTTGTCTATGCTTGCTCACAAGTTTGGTAATTTTGACCTATAACTTTTGACATAACCACTTTTTCACACCACCTCATGAACATGACAGCTGTCATTTTTCAAATCTTGGCCAAAATGTCACACTCATGGCTCAGAATGACATTGTGGCAGGCATTTGAACATTTTCATCTACTGGGTTCATGAAGTTTGGTAATACAAGACTACGCTGAAAATATGATGTACAAATACAGTAAAATGCGCAGGTTATTTAGTGAACGTTGCAGTAGTTCACCATTCACTCTTAACTTTGCTAATTTGTAATATTTTGACTCCAAACTTTCAACATAGCCATCTTTCCACATTATCTCATAAATGTGACAGGTGTAATGTTTTTATATCCAGAGGGAGACATGTTGTTATACTTGTGGTAGTAAATGATGTTTAAAACAATATAAATGACCATGAAAATTTCTGATCAAAATAAAAAAAAATTATTAAGAAACTTCGTGTATATTCCCAGTCTTCACCTTTGTGGGTATGTTCTGTGATCCCAAGCTGGTGAGCTGGGTTTGGGTGAGAACTCAGTGACACAGTTACATGGGGTGAAGAGAGTGGGATGGTGCTGTTATGCGACACTGCCATAAGCCACGGAATGAAAGCTGCAGGGTTGTCCACCCAGACCTGAGTACCATATAGAGAAGACAGCTCTTCTTTTGGTATAGGGCCCTGTACCTCTGCACTCATGGGTGGCAGAGGGCCATGTGCACTTGGTGGTAGCTGGACTCTTTGCCCTGTGCATCTGTATCTGCAGACACAAGGACATGCAGGGACAAGAGGGCCCTACATGTCTGCAGCCCACCAGACATCCCAAAGAATTCTTAACTTCCATTAGTAACTGGAGTTTTCTTAATCCCCACCCCGTTCCCTGAACAAACATCTTCAGACGTGATGTCCTGCAGGGCCCTGCATGAAGAAAGCTACAAAAAACTGTGCTGGCAACATGCAGTGAGACATGCTTCTCTACCTTTTAAAAGTGTATCACTATGAGGCACGCTGATGAGTCCTGGTAGGACTAAACATGTGTCTGTGTTTTCCGTTGGCACCCTTTGCAGATTATGTGAGAAGCCTTTCGGCACCATGCATTCCTGCTTAAAGCCAAACCAGCATAACATTTTGTGGTGATTTGCTTATACAGCTCATGATGCTTTGCATTATGGGGGTATGTGCAATTTTGTATTGCTTTCAAACTTGGCTTCCTGGCCAGTGCCCTTTAGGGTAAACCTTGCTTCGGTGCTTACACATTAAGGTTTCTTTAGCTTGTTTTTATTGGGCTCACCACAACCCATACCTGATAGATCAACTTAGGGTAGCTGGTTTATTCCAGTGGGCTGTTGTACAGATGAAGCACCCTGATGAGTCCTGGTAGAAAGAAACGTGTGTCTGCGTCTTCCATTGGCACCCTTTGCAGACTGTGTGAGAGGCCTTTTGGCACCATGCATTCCTGCTTAAAATTGAACCAGCATAACATTTTGTGGTGATTGGCATATATAGACCATGATGCTTTGCATTATGGGGGTATGTGTGATTTTGTATTTCTTTGAAACCTGGCTTTCTGGCCAATGCCCTTTGGGGTTACCCTTGCCTCGGTGCTTATGCACTAAGGTTCTTTGACTATGAGGCACTGGCTTGGAGCTGTACCTTCTGCTTCTGACAGGAGGCTAAGGGCTGGGAAGGGGGAGCATTAGGGTTGAGAACCCCAAGGAAAACAACACCACTGATTCACCAAGACTCCAGGGACCCAAAACCCTGCCGTATTTTCCTTTTGTTGCCTGAGGCTGGGAGTGGGACGTTATGATTGGAAGCCCTAACACAACATTCCCCTACTTCTGTGGCATTAACTTGAACTCTAACTGCTGCACTAATAACATTTTTTGCAAAGAAAATGTATTATAGTCCTATGTCTGACATTAACCAATCACTATGTTTCTTTACCTAACTTATGAAACACTCATATATTGTGACCAGCATTTCACGAGCTATGTGAAACTTGTCACAACACACCAAACTTTTTGCATCATATTATTTAAGCAATAAGGCATGACAGGGGGTGTGTTATGGTGGGAAAACAGCCCACCTCAGGTGGGTTGAAGCACGAGGCCATTAGCCCACCATAACACACCCCCTGGAGAGCCTTACTGCAATTATGAAATGGGTCCCTTTTAGTAAATTTTATGCTTTTTTTTTTTTTTAAACATATTACTTTCAGCTGGGCCATTGTGCTGGAATAATGGCCCTGCTGAAAGCAGCTAGCAGCCAATCAAAACTCAGCACATTTTATGATTGATTACCTTCTCTAAAATTCATTGATGTTGCTGGTTGTTTTACAGGCTCTCTTTTTTTTTTTTACAAGAACTGAAATGCATGCTAGTGGTGTAATTATACCCAACCTTGTTTTCATTCATATCCTTGATCTACAATTCCTGCATACGTCTTGCACATTGGGAGCAACCCCTAAACAGCACAGTTACTCATGATGCAATAGTCACCTCTCCTACACTGCATCATAAGTGACTTGACAGAGATGGGGGTGTTCCCATGTCCAGGAAAGATGCAGTGGGAGCTCATCAAGATCTGTAAACAAATACATTTATTGTGTGGTAACACCAATATGGTAGACAGTCTGTTTTTCACTCTTAAGAAAAAAAAAGTCAAAATCAAACTACCAGCAACATCAGAAATCTCTACAGAATATGACAAAGTGTGAAGTATTTTTTAAATTACAGACACTCTGACGCCTAGGGGAGATGACAGTGTCCCTTTAAAATCATAAATGTGGTTTTAAAACATTCCTTTTCAAGTGAAGTTTCTCCCTCAACTGGCAACAAACAGTGACACAAATGGAAATGGAGAGAAAAGCCTAATATTCTTCACATGCTGCTTCAGTTTTCAAAAAGGTACAAGAATGTTGTAACAGGCCCCTACTACCATCCAATTACTACATTAACCGACACAGCATCAGACCTGAAGCTGTTAAAACCCCATTCCCCTAGCCTTACCTACTGAAACCATGGTGTCATAATTCTGCACCATCACTTCCCTGTGTAGCTCCTTGAGCCTTTGCCTAACACCCTAAACTCCTCTTCAGAAAATGCAACTGCAACATCTTCAAAGGTTTCCGGTGCCCGAAAAAATGTGAGATGTATTTTATTCTTGTTTTATTAACACAATGATAAATCTGCACGTTTTAAACTCAGGGGAAGCAGACAATGTTCAAACTGACAGGTGGCAATGACCAAGGAGTCCAGGGTTCATCAATATTTAATGGAATGGAGTCCAACCAAAACCCATCCCCTGCTATCCCAGCAGTGGTTTCCTGTGATGCTATTACTGTTTTTTTTTTTTTTTTAATATAATTTACTTTTTATGCTCCCACACTGCTCTGGGTCAGCCCCAGCCCCCTGCTCCTTCCTTTCAACTCTACAAGGCTGCCCCCCCCCACTCCTGTGGTGGCTCAGGCCGAGCCAGATTCACTTTCCACCTGCTTCTATGTGCAGAAGGCAGGGGTTCCTGTGCTGTAGGAGCAGCAGACAGTGGCGTGGATGGAGACAAAGTGTGCTGGTCCATCCTACATGGAGCGGGGCTTTTCCTTGTTCTAGTGCTGAATCATGTCCACTCTTTGTGATTCCAGCACTTGAGCCCAAGTGTCATGCTCACTGAGCCTGCGGGGGGGGGGCGCTCCTTCATCATCCCCCCTCCCAGTTCCACTGTCACTACATTGCCACCTGTGGTCACCAAGGTGACAGTGTCATAGCAGCTGCAGCAACCTTCCCTTCCCAGAAGAAGAAAGCATCACCTGGGATATTCAATCTTTCTCCTCCAGCCAGCAGTTGGCGACTTGAGCTCCTCCCCAAAACTGGGTCACCAGCGTCATGAGTGACAGAGCTACTGCTGCACCAACGTGCAAGCTGTGATGTCACTGTTCTTCAGGTACTCATCTGGTTTGTGTTTGGACTCAAGCTGACTGCACACTCTGTGTTTTTTGATTTCTCTTCTGACCCCCTCCAACCCTACAAAGATTCCGCCCATGTCTCCTTGATTCTTTTTCCTGCTTTTAAACCAAACATCTCACTTGAGTCTACCTACTTAACCCCTTCAAATGGCTGAATCATATCCCCCTCAACTAACTCTTCTCCCTAAAGAAGAGATCCAGCTTCTGTAAAGTCTCACCATCGCCAGGCAGTGTGCTATGGGACCCCGAACAGCTCAGCAGAGCATGATGCCCAGATAGCCAGGGGAATTAACAGAGCAGACAAAACAGAGGCAGCGGTGATCCTTGGAAACATCAGCTGCCCAGGCATACTGTAGACTGGATTCTTCAGAACGGTAATGGAGGAAAAGAGTTCCTGTCCACCTGTAATGGCTGCTTCCTAAAACAGCACATCCAATAGATGGCTAGATTTTAGGCCACCCCAAGCTGGTTCTCAGTTATGGGGATGTGGAATAGATATCGCTAGTGTGGATGTTGAGAAACTAGTGGGAGGCAGTGATCACAACAGGCTAAACTTCTCCCTGGGAACAGAGAAGACTAGCTGGGCCTCAGCCATCAAGACAAAGAACTTCACAAAGCCAGTGTAAGGATAAATGTTATTGTCTGAAATTTTAAGTGCGATTGGCTACATAGTTTATGGCAAAATTATGGAAATACTTTCCACAACAATAAGGACAAACCCATTCATATTCACAATTTCCTTATGTTTAGCATTCATTCACATAACACATGTGGTATACTTTGATTTTGGTGGCAGATAAGGACCGCTTAAAGACTCCCTGACCCACCTTAATCAAATGCAATCTGTCCTTCGCGTACAGGTCGCTGCTGTCCTAGGTGTTGCCCCAACCTCCTATCAGCCCATACCCTTGGGTTCGACACCACTCTCTCAGCCAAGAACTTAATTCCTCTATCCTTTCTTTCCTTGCTTGCCCTGGTTTCTGGGATCACTTCCAAGAAGGCCACTGAACTTCCTACCTCCAAACACAACCTTTAAAGTCCCTCGAACCTCGCCCTTACCAATTCAACTGTACCGTCCCCAAAGTCGTTTGTGCCCTCCTGCATCACCACATGCAGTTAATTTTTCCCCTAACATACTTGAGCCAGTCCGCTCTGCTCCCCCAGACTGTAAGTTCTATTTTTTCTAAATTTAAATGCAAAGAAAAAAGTTACAGTGTCAGTACAAAATTGATTTAAGTCTAATCTGTGTAAAATTAAATTGTATTAGTGTAACCCCTGGGTGGTGCTATCCCCAGTGTTACACCCCGCCTACTATCCTGGACATAGGCTAAGGGGTTTGGGTTCACTAACTGATAACTACAATTTTAAACCTTTGCGCAGTGCCTCCACTCAGGGTGCTTTACAGTGACCAACCTTCCCCAGTCGTATCCCAATAAACATTTCCCCACACTTTAACATTTTGAATTTAAAGACTCTCTCTAATAATATGCTCAAACCAAATATTTCAACAACAATAACAAGAGATTTATTTAGGGCTAAAAGGAGCTAGGAACAGGGATGTGGAGTAAAGGTTATTTGATCACTATATACATATGCACACAGATTGTTTGGCTTTTGCTGGTGAACCTTCCAGCTGGGTGGCTACATATTGTTAGACAAAAAGCAATCACATTTGTCACTTCGGCCCATGATATCCAGAGCCCGGACTATCTAGTTGCTGAATAATCAGATGGTACATAATAGTTCTCATTATCATCCACACTGGTATCAGTCCCAGACCAATAGAAACCCTGCAATCTCATACCATACTGGACACCCAGATACCACAGTCCAAGACGTTGCAGGCCTGGTGGACATTGCAGCTGGTCAAGTTGGCTGGCTATTGATTTGAGGAAGGGGGCAGCTTGGAGACAGATTCCTGCAATGACTGCAGACGCTATACACAATAAAGGCAGGGACTGCCCTACAATTAGTCTGGGGGACCAGAAAAAAATTGGTGGCCAAAACGGGAGAAGTTCAGGAGACAGCAGGAGAGGGCTAAGGTAAGCCCAGATAGGCACAATTAGGAACCCCCATTTGCAAGGGGGTTACAGGGTTTTATTTAACTCCAAAAATTGTTTAGCGTTTTGCTCATAAAAGTGCTAAAACATTGTGAAAATGCATAGCACTTGCCTCATTGTGTTTAAGAAACATAACACTTCTAGAAAACCTATATAAATGCTTTCTGTACAGTTAGCAATGTCCCAAGAAAAAAACTGCTAATCAATTATTTAAAACCCTGGGGTTACATAAGCATCATGTGTAGTTGGTTGATATGTAGGAATAATAACACTTACTTACAGCATACATTTACAGAAAGTGAAATAAAACTCAACACAGAAAATGAAACTGATTATTTTTTACATATCAGAAGTGGCATGTAAAAAATCTCTTGTGACAGAAAAAAGAAATTATGTCATGCCATGTTTAATCTTCAGTCTTTGCAAACACAAAACAAGCTATCATCAGTCCTAAAAAATGTTTTTAAATGGCTGTTGGGGGATATTTCTGAAAAGAAGACGATAATAATACACACAAAATAAAAATTGAAACGGAAAAGTAAGTCAACATTAAGCTAAAAACAATCCAAAAATTGATTTATTTTGTATGGAAACTCTTTCAATAACTGTTTTATCTAAATCACTTTTATGAAGAAAAAAAAAACACATCAAACAGAAGCCATTTACCCCACTTCTGCTTTGTTCTTTCACATCAGCTTCCCTACCTCCAGCTTCATGATCCCCTGCTTTAGTCTCCACACCACGTGCTTACAGTTCAGAACCACACTTCAGAACTGCGAGCAGCTCTTCAGAGTTTGGGACTGGAAGATCAGTGGATATTTCAAAAAATAACTTCCCTCTGCAACATACCTCTCAATCTTTTGTCTCCCAAATGTGGAACATTGCCTGTCAAAATGTGGAACAAATGGGCAAAATGTGGAACACTTAATCAAATCTTTACCTAAGAAGACCAAAACACTGTTAAAATGTTGCATTTATGTTCAGAATGTCTGTTGTTAATTTGATTAAGTTATTTTTTCCATCATTTACTATGGATTTTTGCTTTAAACTGTTGACTTTGAATGAGGAACAAGTCCTCACAATGTGGAACTGGGACCTTTTCTGAAGTAAAATGAGGAAGGTTCCTCGTAATGTAGAACAGTTGAGAGGTATGCTCTGCAACTCCCTCTGTGTGCTCCTGTTTCCAGGTAGCTACTCCAGGAAACAAAAATGTACTTCCTGTCCATCCCTGAAATGTGCCCCTAAATTATTTAAATTTACTGATTAATATTCATAGTATGCTGCAGCAGAGGTGGGGTTCCAAAACACAGTAATCCCTTAAAGAGGCAGGGACCCATCCCTTACTGAAGTTGTTCAGTAGTAGTAAAGTAGTCTGCCCATGAATCGAAAAATGTAAATGAGCTATGTATTTGAAGACAAACTTAGTAGTAAGTATTCAGTTAGTAGTTAGGTAGTCTTATATGCAAATGAAGGCACTTTTGTGATGATTACTTAAATGATTACTTCTGAATTGTATAACTGAATAATAAGGAAGACGAATGAAGACTAGTTGAATAGGGGCTAGATATTCAGACTGTGCCCGGCAATGGTGCAAGTAAAAGTGCAGCACAACCAAGGTGCGCCATAGCAAGACAGGGGGATATTCAAAGGAGATGTGCCATGGCGCATCACCTTTGAATATAATACAGAATGCACAGGGCTTATATACAATGTGTCAGTGCATCCCCCCCGATAGGTAGGACTGGGCATGCTCCAGCGCAACTGTAGCTGTGCTGGCCGCATTTCAAAGATATTCAGACCTGGACATGCAAATGGGCCATAATGTATGCAAGGTGCAAATGAGGCCATTTGTATGTCATTATGGCACCATCATTGCATGAGTTGAGCAGGGCAGCCGGTGAAATGTGCCTTGCACCCTGCACAGCTTGTGGTGTGGACAGAGGGGTTCCTGGGCACCCCCCACCCGTGAGGTGATGGCTGGTAATAATAAAGTAAAGAAATCCTGGTGATCTACTGGTACCCCCCTCCCTCCCTATGGCTGTGATCACAAGTAATACTCGTAAAATAACTCCCTGGTGGTCTAGTGGCACCCCCACTTCACCACGTAACCGATCGCGGGTAACTTGTACATACATAATCCTGGTGGTCCAGTTGCACCCCCATCCACACAGGACCCCTCTCACCCATCTCCCCATCATTGGCGGGCAGCTGCAACCCTGCATACCTCTTGGCTGCCCGCCAAATGACAGCATACAGTATGAGCCGTAAGCCCATTGGTCCACACTGTGGACCAATGGGCTTGCAGGGCATACTGCACTACTGATCACAAATATGTGAATGGACTTCATTCACATATTTGTGACTGTCTATACAGTATGCCCTGCAAGCCCATACTGCAAGCTGTCATTCAGCGGGCAGCCGGGCAGTATGGGCGGTTGCAGCTGCCCGCCAATGATGGGGGGAGCTTGGGGTGGGGGTCCTGTGTGGATGGGGGGGTGCAACTGGACCACCAGGGATTTTGTTATGTATGAGTTATTTGTGATCGGGGTTACAGGAGGGGTGGACGGTGCCACTAGACTACCAGGGAGTTATTTTATGTAGTATTACTTGTGATCATGACTACGGGGAGGGACAGTGGGTACCACTAGACTACTTGAGATTTCTTTCTTTTTATTACCAGCGATCACGGCTACAGGGAGGGAGGTGGGTACCACTAGACCATCAGGGAACATATGGGTGCTTGTGCATGGTGTTCGGGGAGGGTTGCCACCCATGTCTGGTGGCTGCTGTGTTGCACCATGAGTACAGCAGCCTTCCTGTGGGTGGCCAGCATTTGAGACTTTTTTTTTCGAACTCAACTTTGTGCCCCTGTACGCGGCACATCTAGGGGTTGTGCCAGCAGAGGCACTGCACATCCTGGGCTGAATATAGGGATGTGCCACATATGCATGGGCACGCCCCCTTCAGATGTGCTGCATGCATTAACATTGTGCCCCAGAGCATCGGGACTTGCGCTGCACAAGTCCCCCTTTTGAATATGGCCCCTGGGCGCATTACTGGGGTTGCACCAGCACAATTCAGTTGCGCCAGGCACAACCCCTTTGAATATCTAAACCTATGTCTTAGTAGTGGTACAGTAGTAGTACTTCAGGCTGCAAGTTTGGTTCGCTCTTGGCCATAAAATATGTAAACTCCCCGTGTTCACATCTCTCTGCTTAGCTCGAGCATTTTCTCTAAAAATGCGAACTTTGGTTCTCAGAGTTTGCTCCAGTAACTGAAAACAAATTATTTTTTTTTTTACCTTGCCATCTGTGACTTCTGCGCATACTCTGTCAGCTCCCCGGTCTTTGCATCATGTGGTGCAGAAGAGGGAGAACCATGGGACCACCACCTGCAGCACGTCAGGCAACCTTCTCCCTTAGCGTCACTTGCCATCATGGGATGAAGGGCAATCCCGTTCTACCTCTCTCTCTGCATAGGCATCAACACTAGTAATGATTTTTGCAGCAGGTCACAAAAACACGTGGGATGCTGCCAGCTTGCTGCACATTTGTGGCATATTGTGTGAGAGAGACGCGGGAGAGAGTTGTCTGTGCTGGTGGCTGCTCCATATGAGGAGAAAAGAAAATATGCCAGAATACAACTGAATTTTAAACAAAACACAAATCACAAAGAAAACTGTTGTTTTTGGTCTGGCATAATAAAAATAGCGTTTAACTACTTTATATGGAGTTAGGCAGGGAACAGTAGCATGAGGCTTCATTTTATTAACACGGACTGCTGCAATGTGCAAAACAACATAAAACAGTCAAACTGAAAGTATATAAAACAACTTTTTCTGTACTAGTCACTGCAGCAGGGGAGTGAAATTAATTAAGTACAGGGCAGGCTCGAGAGAGAGAGAGAAAGAGAGAGAGAGAGAGAGACTCGTGCTGCGGCCTGCTACTGTAGTGTGCAGTCAATGCTATACTACAGTACTCACTGCAGTGCTGATGATGCTTGCTGAGTTGACTGACTCAGGTTGGTGTTGTTAAAATAAAATATCGCTCTCCGTAATTCTCTAGTCTGTACACTGACTGTAGGACAAAAATCCAAAAGAAAAAACTATAAAGTTTTAAGCAAATCCAAATTATACAGAGAAGGCAATAGCAGTAGTTGAGGGCATTGAGCTTCAAGTACAAACCTGGGAGAGCTGAGTTTACTTTGAAGGAATCCCTTCAGTTCCCTCTTTCATATTGTATTCTAGTCCTGCTAGTGCTTTACTGTCCTTTCTGGGACACAATTTCACTGTGTTTCCAAAAGTTCACACTTAACACATCCAGCACCAGCAGTGCTGTA
The DNA here is from genome assembly GCA_016271365.2 of Neoceratodus forsteri. Lineage (NCBI taxonomy): Eukaryota > Metazoa > Chordata > Ceratodontiformes > Ceratodontidae > Neoceratodus > Neoceratodus forsteri. Next base: position 1,164,426,203 of record CM057454.1, read on the forward strand.
CTGACCAGCTTGGGAGTAAATATCCCATTGACACAACCAGCAGTGCTGTAGTTTCCTGTTTGGGAGAAAATAATTAATATCTCTAAGTCTTACTACTTAAGGTACTGGACTCGACGCAGACAGCAGTGTTGTATTTTCATGTTTTGGAGAAAATATCCCTGTGTACTACTTAAACTACTTAACTTGATGCAGCCAGCAGTGCTGCAGTTACCTGTTTGGGAGTAAATTTACTACTTACAGTACTTGACTTGATGCAGCCAGCAGTGCTGTAGTTACCTGTTAGGGAGAAAATATCCCTGTGTCTTATGACTTAAATTACTTGACTTGACGCAGCCAGCGGTGCTGTATTTTCCTGTTTGGGAGAAAATATCCCTGGGTCTTCATACTTAAAGTACTTAACTTGATGCAGTCAGCAGTGCTTTATATATATATATATATATATATATACAGATATAGATATATTTTAAATTTCCATATATATTAATAAAAAACTACAAGGTTTTATATATGTAACCCCTGGGCAGTGCTATCTCCAGTGTTACACCCCTGCCTACTACCCTGGGAGCTAGGCTGAGGGGTTTGGGTTCATTAACTGATAATTTTAAACATTTGCGCAGTGCCTCCACTCAGGGTACTTTACGTTGGTAAGCTATTACAGGTATAACCCCCTGAGATGTTATACCACTCACAAATATCATTAACCACCCCCAGACATGCCCCAGTAAACATGTTCCCACAGTTCAGACCATTTTGCATTTAAAGACTCTCTCTAATAATATGCTTACGACACTGGATCTGCAACAAACAACAAATAATTTATTTGGGGAAGTGGGCTAGGAGAAGGGAACTGGAGTAGAGTTTATGCATTCACAATGTATTTACAAATGGTTTGATTGATTGGTGTTGGTGAAGCTGATGTCGGGGGTGCCCAATCCCCGTCGGCATCATCGTGCCCCCCTCCCAAGTTCATTTGCTGATGGGGAGCCCAATCCCTGTTGGCATCATGTCCCATGCTAGTTGTTTGCCGAAGGGGTACCCAATCCCCCTCGGCATCATTCCCCGGCCAAACACCCTCTTTTGTTTGTCGACAGGGGTGCCCAATCCCTGTTGTCTTCAGTCACCCCCACCTCAAAACATGCTGGTGGCACGCTGGGACCCCACCCCAGCATGCCAAATGTACCTGCCAAAGGAAAAATCCTTCCCGATGTTAAAATTTTTTCTTAACCTGTAACGTAGAAAACAGTCCCTCATTGTCTGCGGCTCCCCTCCCAACCCATGCCTACCCTCTGCATACCCCACCCCCACCCCCTACCCCATACTTACCTCCGGAGCCCAGTGTGGCGATCTTCAGTGGACAGGGAACACATCTGCACTCTTCAAAGCCAACCATGAACTGAAGAAATACCGGTAAGCTGTACAATGGCATGAATAAGGTTTGCTCAACTTTGTTGCATATCTCAGGCATTTTTGGGAATTTTGGCACAAAATTTTCAACATGGGGTTATTGGGACCCCTCCTCATGAATTCAGTTGCTTTCATGGTGTTATTCGGTCCCGAAAGGTGATTTTGTAGTCACTGAGCGGAATCACCTTTTGGGACTGATTAATGAAACGACAGTGCCACTGTTCGTGAGGTGGACTCTGAAAAAGCCTATGTTGCAAATTTGGTGAAAAAAATCAAAAATATTACTGTTTTATAAGCGTGCATTGTGCAGTTTCCACGCACGCTTGTAACTTCACAAATCTGTAATATTTTCACTCTAGATTTTCAACATTGGCATTTTTCCACACCTCCTTATGAACAGTACAACTGTCATTTTTCACATCCTGGCCAAAATGTGTTTTCGCACTTCCGGCACAGAATTGCGCAGTCGTTGTGGGAAATTAGTGTTTGGGACAGATTAAGAAAATCACAGTGACACTGTTCATAAGCAGAGGTCCTATAATGCCTATGTTGAAAATTTGGTGATGAAAGTCCATTAAATGACTGTGCTACGAGTGTGTGTTGCGCAGTTTCCACGCACTCTTGTAACTTGGCAAATTTGTAATATTTTCAACATTGGCATTTTTTCACACCTCCTTATGAACAGTACAGCTGTCATTTTTCACACCCTAGCCAAATTGTGTTTTCGCACTTCCCGTGCGGAATAGCATGGTCGCTGTGGGAAATCAGTGTTTGGGACAGATTAAGAAAATCACAGTGACTCTGTTCATGAGTAGAGGTCCTAAAATGCCTATGTTGAAAATTAGGTGACAAACATCCATAAAATTTATTTATTTATTTATTTAAACGTTTTACCAGGAAGACACACTGAGCAATAGTGCTCGATTCCAGGTGCATCCTGGGGGAAGGGGACAGAGGGAACAGTACATACATAGGCAGTAAACAACCAATAAATTTGCATATAAACACAGGGTAATAAAGTACATACTTAACAGGAAGCTAGTATACAGACATAATATAAGCAGAGCAGTTTAGCACCAATTATGAGCAACAAAATAACAGGAGCAGTGGAAAAAAAAATAAGTCACACAAATAGTACAAAAAGCAGTAGGTAATGCAACCATGCAGAGGGTCCAAAATTATCTGCATAGGAGGCTGTAAGTCCTATACTGACTGCCTGCTACTTGTAAGTTAAAACTGACACATATTACCCGCAGGCACAAGATGACGTGAAATGGGAATGGATGCGAGAGCTGAAGTGCTTAGTCTGAGGCATATGCCTGATAGCAGATGGGTGGGAGTTCCATAGTTTGGGCATTCGGTATCTGAAGGATGCTTGACCACTAGAGGTGGACATGCATGGGACGACCAAGGTGCGTGTGTCATAGTACCTAAGGGAGTGGACAGGAGGGGTAGGAATAGCCAACACATCAGAGAGATAGGTGGGCAAGGTCAGGGACCAGTATTTGGCAGTGAGCTTGGTGCAGTGGGACAAGTGGCAGTCATGGAGTGAGGAAAAGGAGAGGGACCATTAGAGCATGCAGTGGTGAGTTGAGGGCAGGCTATCCAGTGCAAAGCGGCAGAAAGAGTGGAAGAGATGGTCCAGTCTGACTAATATGGACTTGGGAGCAGCACTGTAGACTACATCGCCATAGTCAAAAATAGGGAGAATCATTATCTGTACCAGTGCACGGTGAGCTGGTGGTGGGTGCAACCACGGCTCCGATAGAGGGTGCCCAATTTTGGGTGTAGCTTTTTGTGTATGGCTTCGACATGTACAGAAAAGTCGAGGTGCTGGTCGAGCCATACCCTGAGATATCTGAAGGAGAAGCAGGCCTCCAGAGTAATCCCGTCCTGGGTGTGGAAGGAGGGGGTAACTGGAAGTCTAGACAGTCTCTGTCTTGTGCCAAAGGTCAAGGAGACCGACTTCTTGGCATTGAGAAAAAGCTGGTTTGCACAGAACCAGAGCTGAACATCATTGAAATCCTGCTGTAGCCTGGTCTCAATGTCAGCTGTTGACAGGTCAAACGTATATAAGACTGTATCATCTGCGTACATATGGATGGATGAGTGAGGGCAGGCGGAGGGCAGATCATTTAGGAAAATGGAGAATAGAAGCAGCCTAAGGACTGAGCCTTGGGGGACCCCTAAGGTAACTGGGAGGGGTGGTGAGCTGGTGCTTCTGATTTTTACCACCTGGGAGTGGCCGATCAGATAGGAGCAGAACCAGCTAGTGACCAAGGTAGAGAGCCCAGCCTAGGAGAGTTTTTCAAATAGGAGGGCATGGGAGACCATGTTGAAAGCTTTTGCCAGGTCGACAAAAATGGCTGCGGTGATAAGGCCCTTGTCCATACCATCGAGGATGTTATCAGTGAGCCTGAGGAGCGAGGTGGCAGTGTAGTGTGATTTCCTGAATCCAGACTGGTAGGATGAGAAGAAGGAGAAGGAGTCAAGAAAGGTGGAGAGTTGAGAGAGGACTATGTGTTCCTGTAGCTTGGCCATAATAGGTAGGAGGGAGATAGGCCGGTAGTTGCCAGAGGCTGAGGTATCACTACCCTTATGGAGTGGGATAATTGTTGCATGCTTCCAGTCCTTGGGGATGGATCCTAAGGCAAATGAGAGGTTTAGAAGTTTGGCCAAGGGGCCGGCGATAGCAGGGGCAGCCAGGTGTAGCATCCTGGAGTCCAGACCAGAGGGGCATTTACCTTTATTAGGGTTTAGGGAGAGCAAGGCATGGTAGACTTCGCGAGAGGTGACCTGCTGAAAAATGGCGGAAGTAGTGGGAGGAGGAGATTGGATAGGAGGCCAGGAGGGAAGGGGTTGGGCCGGGAAGGGGGGAGAGTGGAGATCAGTGTAGAGGTACAGCTTGTAAATGAGGAATTGAATTCAGAGGCAACTGCGTGAGGGTCAGTTATGACAGACCTGCCTATATTTAGTGCTGGGTTGGGAGACTGGGAGGTTGGGAAAAAAGGGATTTAACCACCTTCCAGAATTTCAGTGGGCAATTTATGTTAGCCTGGAAGGAGGCTTTGAAGTCATTTGATTTGGCTAGACTGATTTGTGTAGTACAGCAGTTTCGTAGGGTGCGGTATATATTTTGGTGAATGGGGGAGTCGGAGGCCTTGAAATATTTCCACGCCTGGTCTCTTGCTTTGGTAAGGGACAGGATGTCAGGGGTGATCCAGGGCAAGTGAGCACCCCTCACCCTTTGTGCATCTGAGCGGAGCATGGCGATCCCATGCAGCTAGGAATCTGAGCTTGAAATAGTTCCAAGCTGCATCGATAGAGGTGTCCATTGGAATAAAGGACCTGTCAGTGGATGTTAGGTCTGTTAATCGACTGATAGGTTATTTTGCCACGTGGTTTGCGCCTCGCTAGTTATATAAGCAATGGCTCACCAAGGGTGGTGGTGGTGGGAGCGGAGGGGTAGCCGACACGAAGCGTCATCGGGGCTTCCACGCCATCCCAGTAAGCCGATCCAATGTACCTTTCAGCTTGAAGAGGTGAAATTTTGGGGGGAGGGCAGCTTCTAGGAGCCCTCACGACCACTGGGGGATGTCTGCTGAAATCTAGGAAAAGAGAGAACAGAAACACAGGTTATAGCAGGTATGGAGGGGGTCTAAGCAAACAAAAGGGTTGGGGGGTTTATCCACGTGGCAAGGGGCTAACTCAGTGGGGGAGAGGTATGAATGTGAAAGGGACAAAATAGGCAGGAATAGCTTAATTAAACAAGTAACTGCGGAGAATTCCCAGCTGAAAGTAAGCCGTAACAAGTTGCAGGACTTTGTAAAAAAATACATGCATCTACCTAAGTTATGCAGTTTAAAACAGAGCTTAGCTGTATTCCCTATATGGATTCACTTTAAAATGGAGAAATTACTTATGCTGCACAGTACTTGTTTTAAGTGGCTGTAATCCCTTAGGACCATACAGGCAGCCTCCCTTAAAGTAATCAACACACAGCCACAAAACCAGTAGCAGTGAACAAAATGTCTAGAGAAAAAAACTATCTGTAGACCTATGGCGACAATAAATACTAAAAGTAGTAAGCCAGGAGCTTTTAGGCAGAGGTAGGAGTCCACAGTAGAAACAGACAGTTTGAAATAAAGGTTTGGTGCCTAAAATGGAACTGTTGGCACAGCGACAGTGAGCCTTCCATGCCATCCCAGTAAGCCAATCCGACGTACCTTTCAGCTTGGATAGGTGAAATTTGGGGGGAGGAGGGCAGCTCCTCGGAGCCCTTGTGACCACCAGGGGACGTCTGCTGAAATCTTTCAGCGTGGAGAGGTGAAATTTTGGGGGAGGGTAGCTCCTCGGAGCCCTCGTGACCACTGGGGGATGTCTGCTGAAATCTTTCAGCTTGGAGAAGTGAAATTTTGGGGGAGGGCAGCTCCTCGGAGCCTTTGCGTCCACCAGAGGATGTCTGCTGAAATCTGGTTAGTTTCCACGCACGCTCGTAACTTTGATTATTTTTAATATTTTTACTTCAGATTTTCACCAGTGCCATTTTTTCACACCTCCATATGAATAGTACAGCTGTCATTTTCCACATCCTACCCAAAATGTGTTTTCGCACATCCGGCGCACAGTGGCGCAGTTGCTGTAGGAAACCAATGTTCAGAAAGGAGTAAGAAAATCACAGTAACACTGTTCATCAGCAGAGGTCCCAAAATGCCCATGTTGAAAATCTGGTGGAAAAACTTCATAAAATGACTATGTTATAAGCGTGCGTTGTGCAGTGTCCACGTACAGTCATAACTTCGAGAATTTGTAATATTTTCACTCCAGATTTTCAACACTGTCATTTTTGCATACCTTCTTATGAACAATACAGCTGTCATTTGTCACATCCTGCCCAAAATGTAGTTTCGTACATCTGGCGCACAATCGCGCGGTCGCTGTGGGAAATCAACGTTCAGGGCAGATTAAGAATCATAGTGCCACTGTTCATGAGCAAAGGTCCCAAAATGCCTATGTTAAAAATTTGGTGAAATAATTCCACTAAATGACTGTGTTACAAGCGTGCGATGTGCAGTTTTCACTCACGCTCATAACCTCGAGAATGTTTAATATTTTCACTCCAGATTTTCAACATTGCCATCTCTTCACATCTCCTTATCAATGGTGCAGGTGACATTTTAGCATGATGCAGAATGGCGCGGTCACTGTGGGAAATCTATGTTCGAGACAGATTAACAAAATCACAGGGACACTGTTCATGAGCAGAGGTCCCAAATGCTTTCATGAGGTGGGGTCACAAAAAGGCCATGTTTTAAAATTTGGAGTACAAATACCAACAAATGCCCAGGGCATTAGGGTTTCTAACCATTACGTCCCACCCTGCACAAACTAACAGGCATCAGGGGCGTGTCTTCGGATTGTCTGCTGTAGTGCTCATGCCATTGGTCCTCCACCCCCACCCTGCAGCCATTGACAGGCATCAAAGTGTGCCTTGGACTCTTCAGCCCCAAAGTTCAACCCATTCTCCTATGCTGCACCCATCTCAACGTACTTCCTTATGAAATGGGGTGAGCATAAGGCCTGATGACCCCAAGGCACAATGCGACACTTGGCAGACTCTGCAGGGTAGGGTGAGGTGAAATGGCATGAGCGTTATGGCCAGCGACCAAACACACACCCCAATGCCTGTCACTTTCTGCAGGGTGGGGTGGGGTTGACGTTGGTTCTATACTTCACTGCTGTTCCTAGTATGTGTCTCTAACTCCTGCACTACCAATGCCAACACCAGCAAGACAACATTCGGTATTGACAAATGCTTGTTTGTTTTAGGTGATTCTACACAGCAAAAGATCTGGACCCTCCATTTGGTGTAATCTTCAAATCAATCAAATGTCAGCAAAGATAAGTTCATTTTTATAGATAAAGACTTTTGTTTTGGGAGTTAAAGAAGTTGGGCAAACATCTTTTTATGTGCCTTAAAATCGTGCCTGTCTTACCCCTCCCCAGTTGTGCATATAGGAGTGCATTGGGGACAGGGAGCCAGACGCAAGTGGAGTGAAAGATGCCAGCAGGCTTTCAGGTGGATTCCCATTCTGCCAGCATATTGGATCACCTGAACTATGCAGAGCAGGGGATTGTGGGTACTGATGTGCCATTACATTAAGGAGATGTGTAGAAGTGCCAGTACATTTTACAGTAAAGCATGTAAAAGTGCCAATACATACAGTATTAAAGCACTAACAGAGATAGATACATCAGAAAATGAAGGATGTAGGCAACAGTATTTCTGTATGCATCACATTGTCATGTGCACATGGGTGAATACTGAGCAACAGTCAGGTATTGGAACAGTCCAGAGCTGTCACTCAACATGAAACACTGGTCACATGAAGATTATAAGAGCAGCATACAAACTCTGTGTGCCACAGAGGGATAGAGTCCAGTCACACCTACAGTGTTCACAGACACCTGTCAATTTGTTTCTTTTACACTAGGGAAAGATGAGGATAACAGGATTGGGATACCCTCAAGCCATGATAGGATGTCCTCTGTTTTGAGGGGCACATACAGTGGGATGGCCTGCAGGTATATAGGCCGTGTGCTATACTTCAGCTGTGCCTGCCAGCTAGCCCAGCTGTAGGTGCAGTTCATGGGTACAGGTGTTGAGTAAGGACCAGCATGCATATGGCCTACATACAGTGTCAGTGTATGGGCACAGTCTAGCTAGCCTACCCCCATGTACTGGCACTGTATACAGGCCATATGCATGCTGCTGCTCAGAACCAGTCCCTGAGAGCAGCACCTGCAGCTGGGCTAGCTGTAAGCACAGCTGGAGCACAGCACACAGCCTATGCTGCGAAAATTGCAAATATGTCCCAGGACGCATCTGGAATCGAGCAGTATTTCTGCTCAGTATGCCTTCCTGGTAAAACTTCTAGATAAATAAAATATAAATACTAATTGAGTACTACATTACTACTAGAGCTGCATGAACCTCTAAAAGTTCTACCTTGTGAACTTTCTGAGTAGAATCCAAAAATGTTTTACCTGGTTCTACCTGATTCTACAAGGTAGAACCCAGTAGAATTGGGTTCTATCAGGTAGAATTGGGTTCTACCATTTATAGCCAAGTTTTACCAAGTAAAACCAGGTTCTATCAAATAAAACTAGGTTCTACTAAGTAAAACCAGGCTGTACATAGTATGACAAGGTTCTATGATATATAACGCAAAATTAAAACATTTTACCTGGTTCTACTTAATTAAGAAAGAAATCCACAGAAATATTGTTTCTGGTTTGGGAAAGTACATGTAGTACTAAAATGGTATGTATAGTTAAGTATTGCAAAGCTTTGGTCCATAGGATTCTGTCTCAGTGCTCAAAAGCTTTGCAAAACTTACCATTCTTTTTTTTTTTACTCTTGTTTTTCCACCCCTGTGGAGCGGACCCAGCGATCTCTGGCCACCAGCACCCGTACCCCAGGACCAGGTCTGGCACGTGGATTTATACGCCCCATGCACACGGGGTCGGCCACACCCCAGTGAAGGCACCTCTTGTGTCCGGGCTCAAAAGGGCACAGCCATCAGCCACGGAGATCACCCCGCTATTTTCTGCCATTTTCTTGTCCCCGGGAGTCGGATGTGCAATGGCGTCTGAAGCATGGCTGTGCTGATGCCCGCCACACTCCCCTCATTTCTAGGCATGCCGCTGTAGTGCAGCTGGCCTCTGCCAGTTGCCACTGCAGCTTGATGCGTTGCCCTCACCCACCCCAGAGGAAGGAGAGCAGTTACAGGATGCTCAATCCTTCCTCTCCCCTGCCAGCCGCCTGCGTCTTGAGTTCATTTCTAAACCTGGGTCACTGGTGTGGCGCAAGGTGTGGCATCCAGCGCCTCAAGCCTCAGCGCCACTGGGCTGGCCAAAACTTACCATTCTTAAAGTCAGAATCTTAGTACCACATGTATATTCCCAAACATGCAAAATAAAATATGTGGATTTTTTTATATAGTTAAGTAGAACCAGGTAGAATGTGATTATACACTGTAGAACCACCTGGTAACCCAGTAGATGCTGTAAAATAGTGTTGAAACAGATTTAGCAAGTGATAAAGGTCAGGAATTGTATACTGTATGACTCATATATCATCCCTGACAATTCTAGCTTTTTAAATCTGGTTGCAGCCCAAAGGTTAACCTCCTGAGCTACACCCTGTTACAATCATTTTAAATCTTCCCCCCACTGTTTGACCCAGGTACTAATAGAGCCCAGTTCAAAATGACTGGCACTCCTGGGACCTATAGTCTCAGCTGCTATAGTGCCAAATAAGTACACGGACAAAAGTTTAAAGTAGAAAATGAATTTAATCCACACAATGTGGTAAAGCAACATGCCACACTGCCCCAGCGCTTCTGCACCTTACCTTCCTCAGTGCCCCCCCAAGGAAGGCAAGGTGCTGAAGTGCTGGGGCAGTGTGGTGTTTTGCTTTACCATGTTCTGTGAATTAAATTCTTTTTCTACTTTAAACTTTTTTCAGAGTAATTATTATTTAGTACTGTAGCAGTGGAGGCTATAGGTAGAAGGAGCACCAGTCGTGTTGAACATTTCAGAACCCGAGGATGGTCCCCTTTCTGACTGAGTAGCTCCTGCTTGAAGCTTGGCACATGTAGTAACCCCCTACTGAACTACTAATAGAGCATAATTGCTGTGGCCATGGGCCATAAAGAAATTCAGGGGTGTTAGGCATCTAGTATCAGTTTGGGGTGTTCTGTTATTCTGAGTAACTGTCAATATTAGTAATATAGTACCCACCTTTGTTTTCTCCTTTCCATCTAGTATACTGCCCCGCCCTGATCCCTATACCTTCCATAGGTAACTATGCCAATATTACTTCATTTGTCCCACCCTCCCAAACACCCGCCCCTTCCTCATCTTTACTCAGAATAATTGAAAATCCCATAACAGTATACCATCTTCAGATTGTCTTTATTATGCCAGTTGTGTGTTTTGGGGTCTAACAACGGAAGGTGAATTGTTTTTGTAAGAGGGAGTGTCCCACGGGGTTTGGACTTGGAGATGGGAAGGGGGGCTAGAGTAAGATTAGGAATTTTTTTTTATTGTCAAGATGGTCAATCAGTGCAGTATGTGGGAACAGCATTTTCTAAAATCTATTCTTTTATTTTCATTTTACAGGTTATGATGAAAACAGTTTCTATCTGGTAGATGACTCCTTCAGATCAAGCCATTGGATGTCATTGGGTGCAGCATTGAAATTGGGAATGTATTGTAAAGTTGACATTTTACAGAAACATTTTTTTTTTAAATTAATCCCCATCTGGAGTTGAATCAGAAGAACAGTTATTTATTATTTATTTTATTAATCTTTTTGTTTGTTAATAGCCTAATAAGTATTTATTGAGTATGTATGTTATAAAAATCCAATCAAGACCAATGGATGAAGAGTTGTGTGACAATGTGTAGTCATTTCTGGTTGTTTTAGCTGAACCACCATATGTAGTGGTCCTTTAATTTCTGGTGCTAGCCAGATTGGGCCTTAGTGGCACATGAGAACCAGCAGTGGATGTTTGTTTCTGAAATTAATGGAAATCAAGGAACACAGTGAGGATGAGACAGGAGGACCCACCAGTGGAAGACAGGTGGAAAGGCTAGTGGCTACTGGTGGCAACAGAATCCCTCACCACCATCATCAGCAGTAGCAGCAGCGTGGCATGCCATCTGGGTGCTGTCAGCCTGCATTCATTTTGGACAGTATATGTTTTTGAACTGTGGCAGGTTCATTTTAAGGAAAGTGAGCCTTTCTACATTCTTTGCGGAGAGACATGTTCTTTTGTCATTCACTATTGCTCCAGCAGCACTGAAAATTCTCCCAGAATATGTGCTTGCGGGTGGGGAACTGAGGTATTCAGTTGCGATCTCAGTTAAAGAAGGCCACATAGATTTTTTCTGTTGACAATACAGCAATGGTTCATCATCTGCGGTGAGATGCACAGTCTCATCTATATAATCTTTCACCATTTTTGCAGCAGGGACTTCTGATACCACAATAGCCGGCTGAGCCTTTCCAGATGTCTTTATCAGACCAAAGTCTGACAGCATGTCCCACAGTGGTTTGTCCTCTTGTGGTGTAGCAACAGTTCAGGTTGGTGTTTGACAGCAAAAAACATAGTGGTGGTACCACCACCACCAGCAGCAGTAGCAACGGCAGATTGTGCTCCCTCCCTCTCCACCAGATTTTGTTCAGAACTGAATGTTGTCACAAGGGCACTGATGATGTACTACTTTTCTCAACTATAAGTGCTGACACTTTCTCAATTAACAGTTTGCGATAGCAGGGGTGTAGCCAGAAATTTTCATTTTGTAAACAATCTCCAACAGTTACAACCCCCCCATTAAAAAATGTACACAACCTTTCCAAATGGCACCCCCTTCCAAACAAGTCAGATTGTTGTCAGATGAGTCCTCTAATCTCCAAAGAGGTTATACATGTGTATTTGTCTCCTAAACAACAGAAGTTTAAATAGAGACACTTCTCAGTGACCTACACTAACCCAAATACTACAAATCAGAATGAAAATGTTAACAGAAAGGCATATGGTTTGTGACAGGCACTCAACACAACCGTACACAAATGTGTACAGTGAGTATGACTGTCTACACCCTTGTCCGATACTATTTCAGGTCTTTAAAGTCGAGTGGTTTGAAGAGCGTCTCAATTGTATCCTTAAGTCGAGGATCAAGAAGTGTGGCCAAAATGTAATGTTCTGCTTTGCACATATTTACAATGCGCTCATCAGCCAGGAATGTTTTAAACATTTTTCCCACAAGGGATGCAGCTTTGATGTCATCAGTGTCAAGGAACTGTGACTCGAGATGCTCCAGCCTCATTCTGATGAGTGAGATTAAGGGTAATATTTGGCTTAGCCCAGCACCATCGAAGCTCACCACTCGTGTAGTCTCCTGAAAGGGTTTAAGAATACAAGTAAGATTCTCCATCAGACGCCACTGATTGGGGCTGATATTCACATCTCCTTTTCCAATGCATTGTTGGACTGCATGTTGATGGATGACTTTCTGTTGCTCAAGCAGTCTCTGCATCATATAGTAGGTGGAATTCCACCTGGTTGGAACTTCCTGGATCATCTGGTGGAGAAGGAGGCTGTTTTCCATTTGAATCTACTGCAACAACTTTCTGGCTTTAACAGAATGGCCAAAGTGGGTGTACACAGTGCGGGCAGTTGTAATCATGGTCAGAACATTTCGGTCCTCACTGATTAAGTCTTTCACCACCAATAATTTGTGTGCAAAGCATGGTACAGGTGTACAATTACCAAGCCTTACTGCTTTCACAATATTAGAAGCATTGTCAGACACTATAAACCCTGATCGCAAGGACTTTGGAGTTAGTCAGTCAGCAAACTTTTCTTTAAGGCCCTCCAGAAGATGTTCTATTTTGTGGTCTTTTTCAAAACTGTAAATACATAATGCTGCCTGCCTGCCTGCAAACAGAGAAAGATCCTTACTTTTTGCTGCTGCTGTTGCTGCTTCCACCAGTGCCACTACAAGACGATGAGGAGGAGGGGGGAAAGTTTACCCAATGGCCAGTCACAGCCATATAGTCAGTTGTCTGGCCACTGGTCCACATATCTGTTGTGACATGGACCTTTTTGCCCACTGAACCTTTGAAAGCTTCTGACATGCTGTTACGAACAGCATCATACAAGTCTGGGATGGCAACAGTTGAGAAATAAGTCTGGCTGGGGACTTGATATTTGCGCACAGCGATTTCCATTAGGGCTTTAAAACCTGGGTTAGACACAAAGGAGAATGGCAGGAAATCAGTGGCTATCATCTCTCCAATTGTCTTTGCTAATTGCCTTGCCTCAGGCTTAATGGGCTTATATTTCTGTGACCGCTCAAAACAGTCTTTCAGTGAAATTTGATGACTGCCACACTTGCTGATGTCAGCCGATTTTCTGGGTAGCGTCCCTTGACGTTTACCACCATGAGGGGTAGATGTTGTGGACATGGATGGTGTATGTCACCTGGCAGGCTGTGGTGATGGGCTCCGAGGGGTAAAGAAATGTGAAATTGAAGATGTTGGGCTTTGACTGGAAGTCAGACTTTCATCATCCTCCAACTCCGCATCATTTACATCATCACCGTGACCTTGGTAAACATCCATATCATCCTCCGCAGCAGAGTGCAGCAGTGTAACAACTTGTGTGTGCTCCTTTTGTGCTTTTTGATACTGATAAATGTGAGACTTGTTCATATGTCTTATCATTGTTCATGTTCCCATCCTGGTACCCATTTTACCGTGACTTTATTTTGTTTTGCATAATTTGCAAACCACATCCATGCAGGACGATTTATCTTGTGTACAAAAAATCCCACACCATGGATTTCACAAATTTGTTGCAGTGCTGCTGGGGGTATGATCGCCACTGCCCCTGCCACCACCACAGTAACTACTGCTGCCAATATCTCTTTGAGGTCTTTCCATCTCCATACCAATCAACGAATGCCAATGCACAGCAACTCTTCCTGCCTCAACTGCTTCTGTTTCTACTCCTCTAGAACCCTGTCCATCTTCTATCCTCTGTTTCTCTACTGCAGTTGTGGTTGCCTCATTATGCCCCATTATTTTTTTGTTTTCTTGCACGCATGCACAAGGAACATATTGTGGCAGCTTAGGACAGAAGTGGGTTGTGGAGTTGCGCACTGTTGCGGCCAATGCCGCCACTGCTTTTGTGGGCATGGCTGTGTGTCACCAATGCAAGCGCAGGCTGGTGGTGACACTAGTTTGCAAGCCTGCCACCAACTTGAAATGATTTGGCAGCCGCAATCAGGGAACACCCCATCATTGCAGCGTTAGCCTCTTGCTCCATTCTGAATAGTTTGCATGCAGATAAGAAGCTGACGCTGCGATTCCAGGTGGTCCCTGATTGTTACGGCAAATGCTCACGTTGGAGGAAGGTGGTGGGGTAGAGGATAGCAAAGGAACATATTTATCTTTCAATAGGAGAGTCCTATTGAAAAATAAATATGCTCCTTTGCGATCCTGTACCTCACCACCTTCCTCTAATGGGAGCGCTAATTCTACTGTTGCAGAAGACCCATAGCAGACATATTTAAAAGTTTGTCACTCACAAGCAAGAAGTTGGAGCCATAGCAGAAGTTGCAGCCCAGTGAAAAATAAATCTTTTGCTGACACTTTGGAGCCTGTGGCACCAGCAGCCAGCATGCAGCATCTCTCCCTAAAAAAATCAACTTACAACCCACCACACAAGACAGTCAGTGCAATTTGCCATTTGCGATAAATACATTACCTTACAGCCTTGCTTAATGCCTGCAGTGACTCTGAGGAAAGAAGAATAAGACAGGGCCCTTTTCTTTCCCATGTTGGTCCCAATTCCCAAACCCTGGTTCTCCAGTTCTTGGCGCTGGGGGTGGGGTGGGGTTGCAGACTCCACTCCAAGTCAGAGCCACCCTGCCCCTGCGAGAGAGTCTTCAGCTGCTGTGCTTGTCGTCGGGTGTGAAAGTTGGGACTCGTGCGGTCTGTCCTCGTGATAGCCGATTGCTGCTTGATTGTGTGAGCGTCTCACTAATTGGCCCGCACTGTGCAAAACAAAAAGCGCAAGCAGAAGAACTTCCAGCAGCCGAGTCATAGAGGTGAAGTAGAGAGAGAAGCTGCCACTACGGTGCCACCAGCTGAGGTAAGGACAAGGTTAGGCCACCTCCCCTTGCCCCCCTTCCCCGAGTTTGCCTTCTTCGGCTCTGTCTCTCTTCGAGATCCCGGCCTTGTTCTGTTATGATTCATTCTGCTTTAACATTTGTTTGAATGTGAAATTATTATAGGTGACAATGTTTAATATGGCTTACCCAGGTTTTCATCATCTTTGTATATTGTCTTGAAATATCAGTTTCATGATACTGCCATTTTAGCAGCTGAGTTAAATTTAATGGCAGGTGAAACTGCTCCCTGATTTCAAGGAATGCTTAGTTTATTAAGTCTAACTCAATCCTGTAGCATCACTATTTCAACATGGAATTCAGTAAGATAAAATATAAGCAAAAATACATTGCAAGGAGTGCAGTTATTTTGCAAAAACTGCACAGCCCGGGGGGTTGTGAAGTCTAATGCATTTGTTTTCAACCACACAAAATGTGTTGCTATTACAGCATTAATGGAGACTCTTGACTGCATTATTTCATTGATAAAATGGCACTTGAAGCCTCAAGAGCTCAAAAGAAAAGACATTTCAACTGAGAAAATGTTTGTGTAGTTGTGTTGTAATAATCAAGAAGTTGTGTGATTGGATTCCACTGATTATAGTAAAGGATTTCTTATACCCATTTTATACCGTTTAATGTCTTCAGAACATATTTAGAAATATATGGGGGCTGAAACAATCACGGGATTTAAGAATGCATGGGATAGACATAAAGGAATTCTAGAGGTCAGGGGTAAGGGGAAATAGACTTCTAGGAGAACAAACTGAACTTACAAGCTCAAATGGGCAGACTAGGTGGACCATAGGCCCTTATCTGCCGACACTGTCTATGTATCTATGTATCTATATATATAAAATTGTAGAATAATTTGGGGTAAGTGTGCATTATGAGGGGAATGTAGGTTTAATATGTACTGCTTCTTTCCTTGAAATGGGAAGGACTGCAGCCACCCCAGTGCACAGTCTCTTAGCCCTTCTCTACCTGTATGTGCGCAGAACAGAGATGTAATAATGCTACAGTATCTAATAGCAATGTGTCATATATAAGGACATATTGCCATCAAGGGGCTAATGAGATCATAATCACATTAGCTAAATTTCAACAAGCACTTAGAAATGAGATGTCTGAAATACGCAATTATGTTCACTCTTTTTTTTACCACTATTTTTATGCTCCTTGCAGCCACAGCCCTGCTTACCTCCAGCCACTGCTCCTCCTCACCACCGACCCTGAAGTTGGATGTGCCCAGCTGGCATATGCTACCATCAAAAGGGGCTCTCCCATGCCCCTGCACCCGGCCAGGATCCAGTACCGGTACATGCCTCTATTCGGGCATTCACTGGCTGGTGAAGCTGCAGCCATCAAGCTGCCACAGACTTGTGCTGTCATTTTTTCCTCCTTTTAGTGCCCATGGAATGCAAGCATGCAATGACATCATGCACAACACGCTGACATCCGCCGCACTCTGCCCCTTGCTGGCACCACTCTGGTAGTGCCCCCGGTCATCACCAGGGGCCGCTACAGAGCGGTGGATCCCTGTATTCCTCCCTGGGGCTGGGAGAGCAGTCCTCCAGATGCTTGATCCCATCCTTCCCCTGCCAACCCCTGGTGACCCGGGCTTGCGTCCAAACCCTGGTCACCAGCGTGGCACAAGGTGTGGCGTCCAGCGCCTCAACCCTCAGCACCACTGGGCCGGCCCATGTTCACTCTTTTTTAACATGTTATTTACAGATTTTGCACTTTAACACCCAAAACTGATACAGCACATTGAACTTCACATTTGATTGTAAGGAGCTGATACATCTGTGTACAAAAAATTGATCATCACACTTTGAACTTGGTACATTCTATGGGGGGTGTTATAGCCAGGTAAATTCAAAACTCATCAAAGATCTTACACCATTGGCCATATACTCAGCACAACCCTGTCTAGCTTAAGTGATGGCATATTATTATATTGGATTAGAAACAGACCTTTGACTGTATTTCTTTCTTTGATAATGAAGTAGGGCTCACGAAGCATGAGGATTGTTTTCAGAGGTGACCTGGGTGCACTGGGGAGGTTAGGTGACTTGCTCAAGGCCACACAGCATGCAAGTGGAGGTTGTTGGAATCAAACCTATGTCTGCTAGATGTACCAAGCTCATTCACAGTGCACTATTTTAACCTCTAGATGATACTGCCAGCCCTGTATTAGACATGTACTTAGGTTCTAAAAGCCCTCTCCATCAGCAATTTGTGTAGGCCAAAAGAAGCCTGGCATGTTAATTAAACTTTAATAACAGTAAATGAACAAAATAATATTGTCATGACTGTTGAACCATCCTCCAGCTCTGAGCATTCACAGGTCCCCTGCAGCTTGGTTCCCCACCTCCCAGATTAGAAAGTTACTAAAAAGGAAAAAAAAAAGAAAGCTTTATGCTGCTATTTATTATAGCATGAGCCAGTTTTTCACCAAAAGGGCTAAATCTTAGGATGGACATGTGTAAGCTGATTTGAAAATATGATGCGGACTAGGCTGAATAGGAGGCTTTACTGATCTCTGATACTGAGAAGGACAAGTGACCATAGAGGATATCTACCTGCTTGGAACGGAACTGAACTCAGGTACTATATCATCACATTTGCATTTGTGGTATATTTAATTTGTTTTTAAGAATCTCTATGACTTGTGTTCATTCTTCTGTTTGAAATGTTTAGTTTTGATCACATTTTTATTTTATATTTACTTTGTATTGCAAATACATTTTTTACTTTTATTAACATGTGTGTTTTGCATAATATTTGTAAGCAGGACAAATAGTTCTAGCTTGTAAATAAAATGTACTTTTTTACTAATACTACAAAGCCACATTCCTGAAGTGCAAGTGGCCTTTATGTAGGGGTGCGTGAAAAAAAATTCCGCCGGTAGAATTTAGGCAAAAGTGCGACTTTGGCTTCTGCGAAAGTTCAGAAATCACTTTTGCAACTTCTGTGGAAATTCCACCTTAAAACAGGTGGAATAAATACATCAACTGTGGGTTAATAATGATTAAACTGCAGCAAAAAAATCCACAGAACGGATCACTGCCAGTGGTCAGTCCTGCGGACTTTTCACCAGCAGTTTAATACATTATTATCAACAATAACATTAATACTCACCCACCCATCGATCGTGGGTTCCCCCCCCAAAAAAGCCTCCCTGGTGGCTAGTGGTCCCTTCCCCACCCACTGACCATGGGTCCCATTAATATAAATAAAAGAAACCAGGCCGCTTTCTGGTGGCTAGTAGTCCCGCCCCCACCCACCGATCGCGAGTCTCATCAGATTAAAAAAAACGTCCCCACTCCCTGGTGGCTAGTGGACCCCCCTTCCTTTGATCCCACCCCTTAATAAAACAACTCTAGTCAAAGTGCATTATGCAGTCCATTACTGTAATTTCAATTATTCCCTGGTGTCTAGTGGACCCCTCTTCCTATTCCCCGATCCCCGGTAAAAAAAAAGTAATCCCTATTCTCTGGTGTCTAGTGGACCGTTAGTACACCGCCACCCTGATCCCCCCATCTTGACGCCAAGTGGGCCTCCGGTGCAGCCCTTCTCTCTCCTCCACAGTCTGTGGCCCACTGAGCTCAATGAATGAGCATGTGCTTGCTTGTACAAGCATGCGTTCATTGATTGCAGGTCCCGATCATCTACAGCACAGTTTTCAGGGGTAGAGGAGGAGGAGGAGAGGGGAGGTGGCTGTTCCAATCACCTGTAGTAGTGGTGGGATGGGAGGGAATGGCGGGTCCACAGTGCCATTCCTCCACCAATTCTGCCTGCCTTGTGGGCCATCAGAACAGCACCTTCCCCTTCTCTACACCACTGAACTGTGCTGTAATGACCAGGAGCTGCAATGAATGAGCATATGCTTGTTCAAGCAAGCACATGCTCATTCCCTTGAGCTCAGTGGGCCACCGGCTGTGGAGGAGAGAGGAGGGCTGTGCCTGTGGCCTGCTCAGGGCAGGGTGTGGGGGGGGAGCTGGGTGGTGGCAGATGAACTGTCGGGTTGGGGGGTCCACTAGGCACCAGGGAATTGGGATTACTTTTTTTTATGTTTGCTTGTGCACATACGCAAGAAACATTATATGACAGCTTAGGAAAGAAGCGGGATTTTGGAGTGCGGCACTGTGGCGGCCTATGCGCCCACTGCATTCTGAATGTGGTGGCATGCTGCTGGTGACACTAGTTCAGCAAGAGTGCCACCAACTTGAAACGAATTAGCCGCTGCAATGAGGGAGCGACCTGTCACTGCAGGGAGTGCCTTGCATGGTGTAATATTTCAATAAACATGGTGGGCAGCGGCTCACTGCCTGCCGCTCACAGTTCCTATGAAGCCGACTTAGGTGGTGCCCAATCTCCCTGTTGGCATATGTGCCCCCTTTACTGCTGTGGTCTGCCCAGGGGGTGCCCAATCCCCCTCGGCATCATGCCCCCAAACACAGACATGTTTGCCGACGGGGTTGCCCAATCCCCATCGGCATGTTAACACCCCTCATTGCATTGGCATTTTCCTGGCGCTGCCCCACCCCGATTGTGTGCCACACTGGGAGCCCACCCCAGTGTGGCTAATATGAATACCCCCCAACCAAATGTGCCACACTGGGAGCCCACCCCAGTGTGGCCAAAACCTGTGAAAAATCATATGGTCCACAGTGGTGTTTTTTTATTTTTGTTACCCGAAACAAAGGAAACAGTCCCTTGCTGTCAGGTCCCCTCCCCCAACCCGCACCCTGCATCCCCACACCCTCACTCACCCCATACTTACCTCCGAAGCCTGGAGCAATGATCTTTGGTGGACTGGGAACACGTCTGCACTCTTCAAAGCTGACCTCAAACTAAAGAAATGCTGGTAAGCTGTATAATGCATGAATGTTTTTTTTTTAAACTTAGGAGGATATTTCAGCCATTTTTGTGAATTTTGGCACCACATTTTCAACATGGGGTTCTTGGGGCCTCTCCTCATGAATTCCGTCACTCTGATGTTGTTATTCGGTCCCAAAAGGTGATTTTGTGGTTACTGCGTGGAATCACCTTTTGGGACTGAGTAACGAAATGACAGTGATACTGTTCATGAGGTGGGGTCCCAAAAATCTTATATTGCAAATCTAATGAAAAATTAAAAAAAAATGATTGTTATAAGCATGCGTTGCACAGTTTCTATGCACGCTCATAACTCTGAGAATTTTTAATATTTTCACTCCAGATTTTCAGCATTGCCATTTTTTCATACCTCCTTATGAACAGTACAGCTATCATTTTTCACATCTTGCCTAAATGTGGTTTTGCACATGTGGTGCACAATGACGTGGTCGCTGTGGGAAATCGATATTTGGGCCAGATTAACAAAATCACAGTGACACTGTTCATGAGTGGAGGTCCCAAAATGCCTATGTTAGAAATTTGGTGGCAACATTTCACAAAATAACTATTACGAACCTGCGGTGTGCAGTTTCCATGCACGCTTGTAACTTCGAGACTTTTTAATATTTTCACTCCAGATTTTCAACATTGGCATTTTTTCACACCTCCTTATGAACAGGACAGCTGTCATTTTTGACATCCTGCCTGAACTGTGTTTTCACACATCTGGTGCAGAATGGTGCGGTCACTGTAGCAAATCAACATTCGAGATAGATTAACAAAATCACAGTGCCACTGCTCATGAGCAAAGGTACCAAATACTTTCATGAGGTGGGGGTCACAAAAAGGCCATGTTGAAAATTTTTAGTGCAATAGTAATAATAATAACTTTTATTTGATATAGCGCCTTTCACGCATCAAGGCGCTGCACAATCAGCTAAAACAATGAGCTATAAATACAGATACAGACAAAATCAATGGAATTCTAGGTATGCTTTCCCCCACAAATACCAACAAACGCCCAGGGTGTTACAGTTTCTAACCATAACATCCCACCCTGTACAGACTGACAGACATCAGGGGTGTGCCTTTGGATTGCTGGCTGTAATGCTCATGCCATTCCACCGCCATCCTTCAGTCAATGACAGGCATTGAGGGGTTCCTTGGACTCTTCGGCCCCAGAGTTCACCCCATTCTCCTATGCTGCACCCATTTCAAAGTATGTCCTTATGGAATGGGGTGACTGAAGTCGAACACCCTAAGGGACACCCCAACACTTGTCAGTGTCTGCAGAATACGGTGAGATGAAATGGTGTGAGCGTTATGCGCGACGACCCAAAAGCATACCCCAGTGCCTGTCCATCTCTGCTGGGTGGAGATGGGGTTCACGTGAAGTTCAATACTTCACTGCCATTCCTTTTCTGCATCTGTCTAACTCTTGCACTTCCAATGCTAATACCAGCAAGCAAATATTCGGCATTGATAAATGTTTGTTTTCTTAGCACCACCATCCTTCCTAGAACTCCTTTTTGCTCTTTTTCTGGCCCTGTAGTCCTCATCATCATCCCACTCCCCAGAACTGCTGCTACTTGACAGATTGACTGTTACTTTATCCACTACAAACTCAGGATCTGTTCCACTGATTTCCCCCTCACTCTCATCTGTTTTCTCCTCCTCATCATCATCATCCATCACTCTGCTTACTAAGACTTGCTGCCGCACTATGATGGGCCTTGCGCTCATCCTCTGAGTACCACGACAGGTTACTCCTGCAACGTCCAGAATTTTCTGTACTGTTGTCACTGTTGCCTGGGCTGCCTGAGAAGTGCTGCTGTTTTCTTTTACCACTCATGGCTGTGTCAAGTACTTTAGGTAGTAAAACACAGGGACATTATTTCCCAAACAGGTAAAGACAGCACTGCTGGCTGCATCAAGTCAAGTGATTTAAGTAGCAAGACACAGGGATATTTTCTCCCAAACAGGAAAATACAGCACTGCTGGCTGCGTCGAGTCAAGCACTGTAAGTAGTAAGACACAGGGAAATTTATTCCAAAACAGGTAACTATAGCACTGCTGGCTGCGTCAGGTTAAGTACTTTAAGTAGTATGCAGGGATGTTTTCTCCCAAACAGGAAAATATAGCACTGTTGTCTGCATCAAGTCCTTTAAGCAGTAGGACTCAAAGATATTTATTATTTTCTCCCAAACATGAAGATACAGCACTGCTGGCTGCATCAACAGGATATTTACTCCCAAGCTGGTCAGTACAGCACTGCTGGTGCTGGATGTGTCAAGTTTGAACTTTTGAAAACACAGTGAAACTGTTTCCCAGATAGGACAGTAAAGCACTAGTAGGACTAGAATACAGTGTGAAAGAGGGAACTGAAGGGATTCCTTCAAAGTAAACTCAGCTCTCCCAGGTTTGCCCTTGAAGCTTAATGCCCTCAACTACTGCTACTGCCTTCTCTGTATAATTTGGATTTGTTTAAAACTTAATAGCTTTTTCTTTTGGCTTTTTGTCCTATAGTCAGTGTAGAGCTGTGAGAATTACAGAGAGCAATATTTTATTTCAACACCAACGTGTGTCAGTCAACTCAGCAAGCATCGTCAGCACTGCAGTAAATATTGTAGTACAGCACTGACTGCACACTACAGTAACAGGCTGCAGCACGAGTCTCTCTCTCTCTCTCTCTCTCTCTCTCTCTCGAGCCCGCCCTGTACTTAATTAATTTCACTCTCCTGCTGCACTGACTAGTACAGAAAAAGTTGTTTTATATACTTTCAGTTTGACTGTCTTATGTTGTTTTGCACAGTGCAGCAGTCCGTGTTAATAAAATGAAACCTCTTGCTACTGTGCCCTGCCTAACTGCATATGAAGTAGGTAAATGCTGTTTTTTTTATTATTCCAGACCAAAAACATCAGTTTTCTTTGTGATTTGTGTTTTGTTTAAAATTCAATTGGATTCTAGTGTATTTTCTGCTCTCCTAATATGAAGTAGCCACCAGCACAGACAACTGTCTCCCGGGCCTCTGTCACACACTATGCTACAAATGTGCAGCAAGTTGGCAGCATCCTATGTGTTTTTTCAGCCTTCTGCATCAATCGTCACTAGTGTTGATGCCTATGCAGAGGGAGAGGTAGAACGAGATTGTCCTTTGTCCAATGACGGTGAGTGACACTGAGGGACAAGGGTGACTGACATGCTGCAGGTGGTGGTCCCATGGCTCTCCCTCTTCTGCACCACATGATGCAAAGCCCGGGGAGCTGACATACGAACATATGGAATTTGCCAGCAGATAAAGGCCTAGAGGTCTATCAAGTCTGCTCGAATGTGCCAGAGCATGCATAGAAGCCACAGATGGCAAGGTAAAAAAAATAATTCTTTTTCAGTTACTGGAGTGAACTTTGCCAACCAAAGTTCGCATTTTTAGAGAAAATGTTCAAGCTAAGAGGACAGATGTGAACACGGGGGCTGGATATTCAAACTGCGCTATTTTGTGGCGCAAGCCCTTGCGCTGCACAAAATAACTGCGCAGGGGTGTGGCCGGGGTGATATTCAAAGCAGTTGCGCTATTGAGCAACTCCTTTGAATATCACCCCGCCACAGCCACTGTGCATGGTGCAGTGGAACTTGCGCCACCGCAAGTGGTCAGAGTGGAGCAGTCAAGTTGCGGTGGCACAAGTACCATTGCGCCATGTGCAAATTTCTGATATTCAAAAGGTGACATGCAAATTGGGCCATAATTCATGCAAGGCAAAGGGAGGGCCATTTGCATCTATTTATGGCCCCATTTGCATGCCATTAGCATGCAGGTGCGCCGATCCCCGAGGACTTGCGCCTGGCGCCCTGCCAGGCAGCAGCATCGGGGACCGACACCCCCTGCAGCCCGATCGCGGGCAAAAGTGTGAAAATCTCCTCTCCCCCCAACTGGCCCGATCGCGGGCATTAGGTTAAATAAACCTCCCCACCAGCCCGATCGCGGGCATCATTGTTAAATGTCCCCCACCAGCCTGATCGTGGGCATAATTGTTAAATGTCCCCCCCACCAGCCCGATGCGTGGGCATAATTGTTAAGTGTCCCCCCACCAGCCCGATCCGCAGGCAGGGTATTAAATGTCCCTCACCAGCCCGATCGCGGGCATAATTGTAAATGTCCCCCACCAGCCTGATTGCGGGCAGCACAGAGTCCCACCCCAGAACATGTCCCTGGTGGTCAGTGGACTGCTAAGCCCGATCGCGGGCAGCAAAGTGATAAAGCTCCCCAGAACATATCCCTGGTGGTCAGTGGACCGCTAAGCCCGATCGCAGGCTGCAAAGTGATGAAAGCTCCCCGAACATATCCCTGGTGGTCCAGTGGACCGCTAAGCCTGATCACGGGCTGCAAAGTGATGAAAGCCCCCAAGACCATAGTCCTGGTGATCTAGTGTCCCCCACCCACACCCACCCACGAAGCCCGCCACCCGCTCCCGGCAGCTGGCGGGCTGCAGTATCCACCGCCTGCCGCCCGCCCGCCCGCCGACTGACTGCCCAGTAGGGCTGCACACCCATTTATTAAGCTTGTGCCCGCGATCCGGGCCAGTCAGGAGGAGGTTTTATGTTTTGCCCGTGATCGGGCCAGTCGGGGGTGGGGGATTTTTACTTTGCCCGTGATCGGGCTGCAGGAGGCACAGGGAGTAGGTTGAGGCCAGCCACAGGTGGCAGCTGCTGTGTTGCGCCCTGCAATGTGGCAACTCACCTGTGGGTGGCCCTCGACTTACTCCTTTTTGGCTCAAAGTTATGCAGGCGCAGGTTGGGGGTTGCGCCTGCACAACTCTGCACAGCCCGCTGAATATCAGGCTGTGCAGTTTATGCATGGTTCCTCCCCCTCCAGTTCAGCATGCATTCATTTGCATTGCGCTGTTGCTCAGCTTGCCTTGGGGGGTGCAACTGCCTCCTGCTGAATATGGCAGAATGGCGCAATTTCGGACTTGAGCAGGTGCAACCCTATTGCACATGGTGCAACCCTTTTAAATATCTAGCCCGGGGAGTTTGTGTATTTTATGGCCAAGAGCGAACCGAACTTGCAGCCCAAAGTATAGTACTACTACTGTACCACTATTGACTCACTCAGCTCTAGAATGGAATCTTAGCGAGTGCTGTATTCCTTTGTAAAAATGGCTATTTTCTTGAGCAGTTAGAATGTTCTGAACTAAAATGGTTGCACTCTAACTTGGAGTATAAATAACTAAAAAAGTAAACTCCTATCACAAAACTTACAGCATGAAGTTTGCTCACAATAAAACAATCTTTAAAATGAGGGGTCACATGTTAGTAGCATTAACATTTTTTTTTTTTACTGAGCATGTAATGATAAAAATTTAATTTTTTTTCTTTAAAAAAAAACTCAAAAAAACACCTTAGAAGTGGCAAACATCTGTTGTATGATGGTTTTCCATCACACCAACATCAGTGCATTACACTGCTGCAGTTTAAAGTATTTCTGAGCTGTTTTACATAATAAAACAGACCATAAACTAAAGAATGTGCCAACACATAACGTCAGTAAACCGACTGAATTTGGAAAAATGCTCTGCACAACTGCTCACATGACGCACAAACCACAATAACTGAAAAAGCATGCCTCCTAGCCCCTAGACACCTGCACGGAAAATATTCACAATAACAGGAGCTTTAAAATGATGGGACACTCATGTTAGTGGCATTTGCAGATATTTTTTTACAGTTCCTGAAATGGTAAAAAAGGGCATTTTTTTACATTTTGTTCCCAAATAAAAACCTACATCATAAAAAGTACACCTCCTGGACCCCAGACACCTGCATGATAATTGTCCACATTAAAGAGACCTTTCAAATGATGGGTCACACACATTTCTAGCATTTATAGCTTTTTTTACAGTACCTGAAACGGAGGAAAATCACATTTTTACACTTTTTTTTATCCCAAAAAACGAAAACAAAAAAGTACACCTCCTAGCTCCTAGACACCAGCATACAAATTTTTCACAATGAAAAGAGCTTTCAAATCAGGGATCACACGTTTCTAGTAATGGAGAAAAAATAGCATTTTCTTCACTTTTTAACCCAAATTAAAACCTAAAAAAAAATTATTTACTCTATTTAACTCAGTGGTGACCCCATCTTAAAGTTGGTATTCTGGTAGATAAGAATGTTTCCTACCGACCTGCACTTTCCAATAACCTTATCTCTGATTGGCTGATCCAGAAAGTGTATAAGAAGTGCAGGATGCACATATGCGCTCTGGGGATGAGAGGAAGTGAATACCTGATGCACATATGCGCTACGGGGACTAGAGGAATTTTCCTGATGACGCACATACGTGCTATGAGGCTGAGTGAGTTAGGACATATTCAACTAGTCTTCATTATTCAGTTGTACAATTCAGAAGTAATCATTTAAGTAATCATCTAATCTGCACAGAAGTGCCTTCATTTGCATACAAGACTACCTAACTACTAACTGAATACTTACTACTAAGTTAGTCTTCAAATACATAGCTCATTTACATTGTTCAGTTCTGGGCAAACTACTTTACTACTACTGAATCACTTCGGTAAGGGATGTGCTCCTGCCTCTTTAAAGGATTACTGTGTTTTGGAAGCCCTCCTCTGCTGCAGCATACTATGAATATTAATCAGCTAATTTAAATAATTTAGGGGCACATTTCAGAGAGGGACCAGAAGTACATTTTTGTTTCCTAGAGCAGCTGCCTGGAAACAGAAGCACACAGAGGGAACTGCAGAGGGAAGTTGTTTTTGGGAAATATACACTGATCTCCTTCTAGTCCCAAACTCTGAATAGCTGTTCTGGGTTCTAAACAGTGTGGTTCTGAATCGTAAGCAGGTGGTGTGGAGACTAAAACGGGATCATGAAACTGGAGGTAGGGAAGCTGATGTGAAAGAACAAAGCAGAAGTGGAGTAAATGGCCTGTGTTTGACATGTTTTTTTGTTTGTTTTTTCTTCTTGAAAATGATTTAGGTTTTACAAAAGAAAACAGTTGTTGAAAGAGTTTCCATACAAAAGAAGTCTATTTTTGGATTGTTTCTAGCTTAATGTTAACTTATATTTCCGTTTGAATTTTTATTTTGTATTATTATTGTCTTCTTTTCAGAAACGTTTTCACCCACAGCCATTTAAAAACATTTTGTAGGACTAATGATAGCTTGTTTTGTGTTTTCAAAGGCTGAAGATAAAACATAGCATGACATAAGATTTATTTTTTATGTCACAAGAGATTTTTTACATGCCACTTCTGACATGTGAAATAATCGGTTTCCTTCTATATGTTGTTTTATTTCACGTTCTGTAAATGTAGGCTATAAGTCAGTATTATTCTTACATATCAACCAACTACACATGGTGC
Source organism: Neoceratodus forsteri (assembly GCA_016271365.2). NCBI lineage: Eukaryota > Metazoa > Chordata > Ceratodontiformes > Ceratodontidae > Neoceratodus > Neoceratodus forsteri. The sequence goes on from CM057454.1 coordinate 1,164,453,619, forward strand.
TTATACAATTAAATTTTACACAGATTAGTCTTAAATCAGTTTTGTACTGACACTGTAACTATTTTCTTTGCATTTAAATTTTAAAAATAGAACTTACAGTCCTGGGGGGGGGGGGAGCGGACTGGCTCGAGTGTGTTAGGGGAAAATAAACCACATGTGGTGGTGTATGAGGTCATAAACAACTTGGAGGGCAGTACGGTTAAATTGGTAAGGGTGAGGTTCGAGGACCTGTGGAGGTTGTGATTGGAGGTAGCTAGTTCAGTGGCCTTCTTGGAAGTGATCCCAGAACCCGGGGCAAGCAAGGAAAGAAAGGATAGAGGAATTCAGCTCTTGGCTGAAAGAGTGGTGCAGAGCCCAAGGGCTGGGGCAACACCTAGGACAGCAGCGACCTGTACGCGAAGGACAGATTGCATTTGAGTAAGGTGGGTGAGGGAGTCTTTAAGCAGTCCTTATCTGCCGCCATAATCAACGTCTAATACCACATGTGTTATGTGAATGAACGCTAAATATAAGGAACTTGTGAATCTGAATGGAATTTGTCCTTATTGTTGTTCAAGTTTTCAGGTTTATTGCAGGAAAGACTCCGTTGAGCAATCTCATTCACAAGGAGGTCCTGAGGCACGTACGCATACAGTTCGCAATTACATAGACAGGAGATATAAAATGTAGAACAAAGAAAAAAATATATATAATACAAGAGGTATACACAATAGAAGTCCTTATGCTATATATGCAGTACATTCCAGCTTTAACCTTGCCCTAAATTATGCAACACATTTCAGCTAAATAAGTAGAGGGCCAGTTGGTACCTAGGAAGTTGACTTGGCGTTAGGGGATTAGTAGCACTTACATTTGTCTTTTAATTTAGAGATAGCTAGTGTTTTGTAGGAGTTCATTGATACGATGCTGGTTAGCTTCAGAATGGCTTGTAGTTGGTTCCAAATGTTTGGGAGGGCGTATGAGACAGCTATTTGGCCAGCTGTGGTACATGTCCTGGGAACATCTAGTAGGTTGTGGAAAGTATTTCCGTAATTTTTACCATAAACCACGTAGTCAATTGCATTTAAAATTTCAGAAAATAACATTCATCCTTACAATTGCTTTGTGAAGTTCTCAGTCTTGATGGCTGAGGCCCAGCTAACCTTCTCTATTCCCAGGGAGAAGTTTAGCCTGTCGTGACCACTGCTCCCACTGGTTTCTCAGGATCCACACTAGAGATATCTATTCCACATCCCCATAACTGAGAACTAAGTCTAGGTGGCCCGCAATCTAGCCATCTATTGGATGTGCTGCTTTAGGAAGCAGCCATTACAGGTGGACAGGAACTCTGTTCCCCCATTACCATTCTGAAGAATCCAGTCTACGGTATGCCTGGACAGTTGACATTTCCAAGGATCACAACTGCCTCTGTTTTGTCCAGTCTATTAATTGCCCTGGCTATCTGGTCATCATGCTCTGCTGAGATATTCGGGGTCCCACAGTACACTCCCTGGTGATGGAGAGACTTTACAGTAGCTGAACCTCTTCTTTAAGAAGAAGAGTTTGTTGAGGTGGATATGATTCAGCTGTTTGAAGGGGTTAAGAAGGTAGACTCAAGTAGGATGTGTTTTTTTTAAAGCAGGAAAAAGAATCAAGGAGAGATGAGCAGACTCCTTGGAAGTGTTGGTGGGATCAGAAGAGAAATTGAGAAGCATTCCCTAACACAGAGGGTGGAATATTCAGAAATGCACCTGACAGGGGCGCACGCAGGACGCAGCACAACCGGGATGCACCAGGGCATGGACTGGATGATATTCAACGGAGCTGCGCCATGGCTCAGCACTGTTGAATATTGCAACCTGGGCTCCCGCATTGCACATGGCGCAGTGGCACTGCACCAACACAAGTGGAATGAGTGGAGCAGGGGGATGCGCCAGCACAAGTGCGGTTGTGCTAGGTGCAGGAGCCGCAATATTCAGAGGTGGATATGCAAATGGAGCCATAATGCATGCAAGGTGCAACTGGGGCCATTAGTATGTCATTATGGCACCATTTGCATGCAGGTGCACCTATCCCCTGCGACTTGCGCCTGGCACCCTACCAGGCTGCAGCCGTCGGGGACCGACGCCCCCTGCACATCACGGCACAGTGCCCCAATACCTGATCATGGGCATATGTATATGTAAACACACGTCCAGTATCCCTAGTGGTCCAGTGGACCACTTGCAGCCCGATCGCGGGCATAAGTAAAAGTCAAAACATTCTGTTCTATCCCTGGTGGTCCAGTGGACCGCTTGCCACCCGATTGCGGACATAGGTAAAGGTAAAAAAAGTTTACTCTATCTCTGGTGGTCCAGTGGACCGCTTGCAGCCCGATTGCGGGCATAAGTATATTCAAGATCATTATACCTTATCCCTGGTAGTTCAGCAGTACCACCTCCCCACCCACCCACTGAGCCGCCACCCGCTCCCCCGTCAGCGGTTGGCGGGTCTGCCAGCCGCCTGGGCGGCTGGCACCCAGTACATGGCTGTATGCCCATTGGACCACAGCATGGGCCGGTGGGCGTGCAGATCATGCTGTACTACACAATCCAGATATGTGAATGGAGCCATTCACTTATCTGGACTGTGTAATCTGTTATAGTCTGCACACCCATTAGCCCACTGTGGACCAATGGGCATACAGCCATACTGTATGCTGTCAGTCGGTGGGTGGCCAGCGGCTTGCAGGTGGAGCTGCTGCCCGCCGCTGAACTGGGGAAGCGGGTGGCGGGCCCAGTGGGTGGGTGGGGAGGGGGTACCGCTACCACCAGGGATAAGGTATAATGTTCTTAAATATACTTATGCTCACGATCGGGCTGCAAGCAGTTCACTGGATGGATGGAGGAGTGTTATTAATTATACTTATACTTAAGCCTGCAATTGGGCTGCAAGCGGTCCACTGGACCACCAGGGATATTGGACGTGTTTGTAAATGTACACATGCCTGCGAACCGGCATGAGGGGGTGCGATGCCGACAGACTCTGGCCCCAGAGCTCGGGAGGCCACCCACAGCTGGCGGCTGCCGTGTTGCACCCTGCAGTATGGCAGCTCACCTGTGGGTGGCCAGCTCCTGCTCTTCTTTCCTTTGGGCACAACTTTGAGCACCTATGTGCGATGCAAGTAGGGTTCACCAGCATATGCACTGCACATCCCAGGCTGATTATCGGGATGCGAGATATGTGGAGCACGCCCCATAACGCTACATACAATGCTAATTACTAGTGCACCAGTGCATCTGCTGCAGCAGCTAACATCCCCTTTTGAATATCGCATCTGGGCACATCAGTGGGTTGTGCATGGCGCAACACTGTTGCGCCATGCGCAACCCCTTTGAATATCCCACCCAGAGAGTGCAGTCAACTTGAGTCCAAGCACAAACCAGATGAGTTCCTGAAGAGTAGTGACATCATAGCTGGCCCACTGGCATAGCAGTAGCACTGTCGCTCATGATGCTGGTGACCTGAGTTTGGGGAGGAGTTCAAGTCACCAACTGTGGGCTGGAGAAGAAAGATTAATTGTCCTGGGAAATGCTTTCTTCTAAGGAGGAGGGAGGGTTGCTGCAGCTGCTAAGACACTGTCACCTTGGTGATCACAGGTGGCAGTCCAGTGACAGAGCAACTGGGAGAGAGGATGATGTTGATGGAGTGCCCCCGTAGGCTCAGTGAGCATGACACTTGGGCTCAAGTGCTGACATCCCAAAGGAGACATGACTCGGAACCAGAACGAGGAAAAGCCCTGCTCTGTGCAGCATGGACTAGACACACTTGGTAACCACTGTCTGCTGCTCCTACAGCCCAGGAACTCCTGCCTTTGCACACAGAAGGAGGTGGAAGTTGAATCTGGCTCAGCCGGACCCTCTATAAGGGGGGAAGGGCTGCCTCATAGAGTTGAAAGAAAGGAGCAGGAGGCTGGGGCAGACCCAGAGCAGTCCGGGAGCATAAAATGTAAATAAAAAATAAATAAATAAATAATGTCACAGGAAACATCTGCTAGGATAGCAGTGGATGAACTCCATTTCATTAAACACTGATGGACCTGGGACTCCTTAGTCTTTGTCAGCTGTCAGTTTGACCCTTGAGTGCTCATTTTCAGATACAAACTTGCAGATTTATTAGTGTGTTAAGTAAAACAAGAATATAATATATCTCACATTATTTCAGGTGCCAGAAACCTTTGAAGATGTTGCAGTTGCTTTTTCTGAAGAGGAGTGGAAGATGTTAAGTAAACAGGACAAGGAGCTACACAGGGAGGTGATGGTGCAGAATTATGACACCATGGTTTCAGTAGGTAAGGCTGGGGAATGGGGATAACAACGTCAGGTCTGATGGTGTGTCGGGTAATGCAGTCACTGCATGGGATTAGCGACCTGTTACAACATTACTGTACATTTTTATATCGTCTTGCGTGTGCAGTACAGACAACATATTGTGGTAGCTTGGTGTGGAGAAGCAGGTTTTGGAGGTGTGGTCCTGCTGCAGCCAATGGCGCAACTGCTTTTTCTGGCTAGGGCTCTGTGGTACCAATGGCACAGCATTCTGTCTATGACAGCAGTTGAGAAGCCTGCCTCCAACTTGAAAGAAATTTGCCACTGCAATCATGGAGCGCCTCTTAATTGGAGAATCAGCTGTTTTTGCAGCTGGGATGGTTCCTGGTTGCAGCAGCAAATTACTGCTTGCCTTGTTATTTTTACTCTGCTGGTTAGACATCATACAGAGATTAACTAACAGGACCTACCCCGAGGTAACACTTTTCCTGTAGACATGCCTGTTTTGCTGTACCATTTCCAGAAGCAGGCAGAGGAAGGACTGCACTTGGCTGATGGGCTTGAAGGCTTGGGAATTCCATAGACATCCTAACATGTCTGTAGGAACGTGTTGTATCCCGTAAGACAGCTGCTGATGCAAGTTTCTGTGAAGGTTGCAGTCGTGTTCACATACTGTAACTGTGTCCGTGTCCAAGTCTGACTGCTGGCCCTAGGGTGGTGATTGGGCTCTGTAGGAAAGTAATTCTGGAACATTTAGTGATCACCTTAGAAGCCCCCAAACACACACACACACACACACACACACACTGAAATCTTAAGGCTTGCATATGCTGTGTTTGCATTTAGTCTAACATGGAACCCATTGTGACTGGATCGTGATAGGCTTTCTTAAATTAGGAGTCCCGATTTGGATCAAGGAATGTAGGTCTGTTGTCTAGGTTTAACACACACTTCAGAGCAGAGGGCTACTGATGCCTCAGACTTAAAAAAAAAAAAAAAAAAAAACCTGCAGTTGGGATATTTAAAGACAAATCGGCAAAAGTGTTTGTATTTTCCGTACTTATCCTTTGGCACCTGTCTTCCCTTCTTAGTTCACTTTAACCCAGACTGTGTGGATCCACACTGATTATCCTTCAGGGTCCTTCCCTTTTTAAGGGGGGGATAATACCTTGTGTCTACATCAGCTCAGTATACGTTGCAGTATATAGCACATTCTACAACTTGTCTGACAAGGCTCAAGTATATTCTGGTGGGGCACTCAAAGCCCGAGGTGAATTCTTTTGGCTTGAACTGTAATTGAGTCCAGATGAGAACAATCTGAAGGAGTAGTAAAATAACAGGAAAGCAAAGAGAGGGATAGTAAGTCTTGTACATTTCAGGACGCGGCACCATTAAAGTCCTAGACCCCTTTTTGTCGCAAAGGCCTGTCGCTTCTTTTAGTTGACCTCCACATTCTTAAATGGGACACTTATCCTCACCCCCCAAGCCAGCTCTGCTTATGACTTCCTGTCAAATATTCAGTATTATCTGTTCTGGGCTCAGAGAACCCTGTACTATCCAGTTCATACACTGTGGTCCCGTGAAACTTGCAGATACTTCCTTATTAATTTGGTGCACATCTGAAGTCAAATTCCAGAGCAGAATTATCCATTTACTGTGTGTGTGTATGTGTGTGTGTGTGTGTGTGTGTGTGTTGGGGGGGGTGATGTTGCTAAGAACATGTTTTATGTTACTAGACATTTCCTAGGTGTTTGGCAGTTGAGATGTTATTCATTCTGTAATTTAAAAAGCTCCCATTTCTGTGTCAATATAAGAAATCTTGCTTGTAGTGGTTAAATGAACAAGACTATACAGTCTTGCAGGACGTCCTCTGGACTGGTGTGCGTGTGTGTGTGTTTACTTAATGGTGGTGATAGTACACTAAAAAATTGTTCAGAAGATTTTTGGTTCTCAGATAGCAAGGGGGGTTAAGAAGGGAGCTGTCTTAATCTGAACAATAACATCCATGTGTAACCCCAAGGGGGTGCTACCCTTAGGGCTACTACCCCTGCCTGCCTCAACTGTGACAGGGTGAGGGGCCCAGATCCGTTGACGGGTGCCTCCACCCAGAGGTCGGGGTCAAAACAGTCAAGATTGACTCGGTCACAGCCCTCTGGGTTACTGCAACCCCCCTTTTGTCCCTCTAGTGGCTCACTCGAGGTAATGAAAATACTTTTCCCTGGTTCATTTACCCCCCCGGCTCGTATCTCTCTGCTCACTCCGGGGACCCCCAGGAAAGTAAGGTACCGTTATTAAACTTTCATTGTACAGTATATCCTCAGTAAAACACAATCCAGCCAGGGTATAAGTGCAAAACAAACAATCTGATTTATTTAAGGGGGGAAATAACAAGACCAGGGGGAAATCAAGGTGATTGGCTTATCACCAACTTATCTACCTAGGGCTCTGTGCACAGGCCTAAACCTAGTAATTACTGTCCCTGGGTACCCAAGCCCTAATGGCTAGTCCCTCGTGGCAGCTGGTTGGGGCCCTGACACAAATGAACCTTACTGTCCCGAACAGATCAGAATGAGCAGGAGGCTCGCTTAGTGCAGGCAGCAGTATACTGAAATGATTTGGTTTGTCTTGCCACTTGTCTGAAAGATTACCAGGGAGCTCCCCTGACCCAGTACTCACACCTCCAGCAGATAACCACTCCTTCACCACTTGCAGGGCTGAGCCTGAGCTTCGAAAACCTCCTCACACATTTATATGGCAAACAACAGAGGGGTACCATACCAGGCAGCTGCTTCCAAGACTCACACAGACTCACAGCAGATTCAGGTGCTACAATGGCAGCTTCAACTTTCCGATGGACCAAGCGTGATTCAGCAGATTCTCCAGTCCTCCACAGGTTGAGCCTGGTAGGTAGCTGACGGATTTAGTCCGATAGCACTGGCAATGCAGACGGCCGCCTCAGGCCTTTCACGCGCTTCCCGCGCAAGCACTCAATGGCGCAGAAGCTCAGAGCTCCTCTCTTCTTCTGAGTCACAACGCATCTGCCCCTTTACAGCCTGGGGCACTCCTTTCAGTTCGGGCATACCCGATTCCATTGGTTGGCAACACCTGCCAGTCATTTACTCCTGCTGTCAGTGGTGCGAAAAAGCGCCATAGCCCATAATGCCTTTCCCAAATTACAAGCAGTGTCTCTATTGGTCAGACGGCTCTACAGAGTCCCGAGGTACTGATTGGTCCAATTCGGCAGTTCTGGACCAAAATGGAGGAGACAGTCGGAACAGTCTTCACTGCAAAGAAGGCAGGTTAGAACAAACACATTATCATTAGTACTCTACGCTATTAGTAATAACCAGTCGCATTTTTTCAGAGAACTTTCTCTGCACCCTAGCAATGGCAGAATGGAACGCTTACTCAGCAGCCCAGGCGGGACTCGGGCATGAAACCTCACAGCCCCCCCCCAATCTCAACTAATTAGGACTGTGAACAGGCAGCCCTTAAAGAGACAGTATACAGAGGCTCTAAAATTGCTCACTGGCTACAACATTTAAAACGGCTTAAACGCCGAACACCAGCCAGGCATGGAGCATTTAAACAAGCTCCGGGGAAGCTTTTAGGAACCCCCATTTGTAGGGGGGTTACATCTGTTTCTTTATAATACTGAACAAAGTCAATTAGTTGTGCTTTCCCTGCATTTGAGTGTCACCACAAGATAACAAGATGTCTAGGAAAGCTGTAGGGGTAGTCGCTGGAAGGAATTATAACTGGTGTGTGTGTATTTTCATCATGGGCTTAGATCTCTTTTCATGTCAAATGAGCTTTCCCCACCTTCTGGTGCAAAGCAGATTTTTTTATAAATAAAGAGAAGTAAATGGCCAAAAAGCATCAGATGGTATACTTTGGAGACGGCATTGTTCCCCCTTGTTCTTGCACACCTCTTTTTCTGAAAGATGCTACCCTTTTGGACTTTATTGATTCCCTTTAGGTACTTGAAAGTTTCTATCATGTCCCCCCTCTCCCTCCTTTCCTCGAACGTGTACATATTAAGCTTCTTAAGTCTCTCTTCATATGTCTTCTGGTGCAGACCCTGCACCATTTTGGTTGCCCTCCTCTGGACTGCCTCCATCCTGTCTATGTCTTTGTGGAGATTGGGTCTCCAGAACTGCATGCAGTACTTTGTGGAGATGGGGTCTCACCAGCTGTCTGTACAGTGGGATAACAACTTCCTGTTTTTCTACTTGTGGTGCCTCTCCCTACGCATCCCAGTATCCCCCAGCCCTTCTTACTGCCCTCTCACATTGCTTGCCCACCTTTAGGTCATCTGATATGACTACCCCCAGGTCCCTTTCCATTTTTGTTGTTAGTATCTCACTCCCCATTGTGTACTCTTCCCCTGGGGTTTTGTTTCTCAGGTGCATTACTTTGCACTTCTTAGCACTGAATCTAAGCTGCCATATGCCTGACACAGGTGGTACCATGCCCATATCACATTTGAGAACTATAGTGATACGGAGATAGTAGGCCGGTATCGCCTGAATAGGGCAATTCTGAGGCAGCTCTGTGAGCTGTGCAGTGAGGAGATGCAGGCACCCACCAGACGGAGCCATACCATGTCAGTGGAGACTAAAATGACTGCAGTGATGTGCTTGCTTGCCACGGGCACCTTCCAAAGACCAACAGGGGATACTATTGGCATCGCCCACTCAGCTATGTCCCACCTCCTCACACAGTTCCTCAAAGCTCTGCTGCTACGTGCTTCGGAGTGCATACGTTTACCCAGCACACAGGCTGAGCTTACAGCAAACATGCAGGACTTCCACAGGGTGGCACGCATGCCTGGTGTAATTGGGGCCATTAACTGCACCCACGTGGGCATCCACATATCACCTGGCCCCGAGGGCCCAGTCTACATAAACCACAAAGGCTACCCATCAGTCAACTGATAGGTGGTGTGCGATGCCACAAGGTGAATCATCAATGTCTGTGCCACACACTCCGGGAGTGCACAGGACACATACATCTGGCACAGCTCTGCACTGTGCCAGAGGTTTGAACATGGGGAGATCCCCATGGGTGACCTGGTGGGTGAGTAGGGCATGGGCCAGGGGGCTGGCGTGGCACAGCCGAGGGGGTGAAGGAGGACAGGCATGGTGGAGTGAGCAGTGGGTGACAGGGAGTAGGAGGCATCACAGCACAGCAAAAGGCTAACCATGTCCAGTCTCACACAGGTGACAGCGCATACCCACTAAGGCCATGGCTGCTCGCCCCCTACCGGCAACCGGCATCCCCCACAGAGGAAAGATACAATGAGGCACACACCAGCATGTGCAGTATCATCACGCGTGTCTTTGGCATGCTGAAAATGCATTTCCGATGCCTAGACAAGTCAGGTGGTGCCCTACAATACAGCCCATCAAAAGTCTGTGGCCTATTCCTGGCCTGCTGCATTCTGCACAACATGGCCATTGACTGTGGGATAGCTGTAGAGGCAAATGATGGTGACAGTAGTGGGGACGACAGCGGAAATGGGCCAGAGGGTGGTTGGCAGCCACCTCCAGGAAGACGGGGCCCCCCACATGGCAGCGCAGGCAAGGTGCCACAGGGATATAATCGCACAGGTGCACTGTGGAGAACGCAGGTATGTGCACTGACACACATGCATGGCCCACATAGAGCAGCAAACCACACACAGCCCTGGATGTGCACAGTGGGAGACATGCAGGGAATGGGGTGCACAGCAGGCATGGGGAGGCACTGGCACACAGGCGCGCATACACACACACAGCACAGGTATGCGCACACACACACATACATACTGTGGACCATGGCATGGATCAGAGGCATGACACCAGTGCACAGGCATAGCCGGCGTTGAGCGTATCGGCCATCGTTACGCCCATGCCACACGGCCCAGCAGCATGGTCAGTATACAGTGGGGGCATGTGGCACAACACACATACGCGCAAACACATGCAAACTGCACCACTGCCCACGTGTACACGGGGCAGCAGAGGGTGGTGCAGGGCAGCAGACACATCAGGCCAGCTGCGCAGTCCCTCGGCTGCCACGGTCACATGGGCTGCCGCACCTGGGCCGATCAGCAGACGCAGGCTGCTCATTGGCCACTGGGGGTGTGTCTGACACCCCTCCAGGGGATGATGTCCGGGATCGCGACCATGTTCGCTTAGAGGTGTGGAGGCAGCCAAACTGGGCAGCCCTTGGGATGCCTGGGATGCCTACATTGGATCCCGGCATCTGCTGTGATGGGGTCGTCAGACGCCGGGACCGTGGGGTGGACAGTGCACTGCGGGGGTCCTCTGTGCATGGCCAAGCCCAGTGGCTGCCACCGATGCAAGCCCTGCCGCAGTGGTACCAGTCATGCAGTCCATTGCCACCACAGTGGCACTGGACATGCAGTCCATCGATGTGGTTGTCGCCTCCCGCATCTGGCTAAACCTGTCCATGAGCTGTGCATTTCCCCATCCTGCAGCTCGGCCAGCTGGCGCACCTCTGCACGCAGTTAACTTACCTCTGTGGCAAGCAGCGCCTGGTTCTCCACAGATGCACGCAGCAATCGGGTGTGCTTTGCCAGCCACTCAGTGTCCTGCACCTCTTGGCCAGGGTGCTGGGCTGCCGGAGTGATGCAGCACGCTGCCGAGCCTCCCGCTCCGGTGGACACTGCACAGGGGGCCGTACTGGGGGTATAGTGTTGTCAGGTGCACCGGCAGTGGACCCTGTGCCATGCTGCCTTGCGGAACCCACATTCCACTGCTGAACCGATCGCTGGCCAGTACCATGCTGTGCGGCCACACCAGCACCACCACCCCCATCATGCACAGTGGTGGTGCCACACACCGGCACACTGATGGCGATGGGTGGCAGCTATGCAGCCGCAGGCACAGCGCCATACCCTGACACTGCCTGTGATGCATCCAGGGGTGTGTCAGGCAACACGTCCCCTACACTGTCCAAGATCAGCATTATGTCATCATCGGGGCTGGATATGGTCCCAGCTGGGTCTCTGCACACAGCACACCCAGGCTGTCATCATGCAGGAACCCAGCCAGGGCGTCATCTGACACCAGCCCAAGGATATCCACTTGCTCCACAGCACTCACCCTCAGCCTGTCTGAGCCACGCACGCCGGTAGAGGTGGCCATGGCCGTGGCTGCACCCGCCCCTACTCCATCCTCCCCATGGAGGCGTGAAGGTGCTGCAAGACAAACAGTGGGTTAGTGGTGCAATAATGGCCACGCGGTGGCTCCCCAAGACAGTGTGCATGTGGCCAATGCCACATGCAACCTTGTTGCCATGCACACCAGCAGTGACACATGCAGGTGGCATGCAACACTGGCATGCAACACGGCGGCATGCACTCCCGCATGTCCCTACCAACCCCTGCTGGACATGTCAGTAGAGTGCATAGTCACCATGCAGGGCTGAGCTGCCATCTGTCTGGAATCTGCCACCAGGCACACCTCAACTGCCAAGCGTCTGATGGTGGCCACCTCCAGCTCTTCATTAGCCAACAGGGTGGACGGGCCACTGCCGGTCGCACTGCAGGAGGCTCGTATAGCTGCCATTCTCTCTTTAATCCTCTGCCTGTTGGTGCCAACCTTTTTCCGACACTTCTGTGCACTGCACTGGTGCCGTCCGTGCTTGTTCACGTACGCTGCCACCGCATCCCACCCTGCCAGCCTCTCCTGGGGTGTGCCAGTGGCACTGCTAACCAGTTGCTCCCTGTTGAGGTATGCCTCAAACAGGGCATTCTGCTCTGCCTTGGTGAAGTTGGACCTTCTTATCCGGGCAGGCCCACGCCCTTCCTCATCTTCATGTCCCGACATGTTGCTACCTGTGAACAGTGACAGCATGTTGGGTCAGTGTCAGCATGGGCCGTGGCATTCCCTCATTGCATTGTTGTTGCAGGCCTCTGTTACCCTGCAGCAGCATCCACTTACCTATTGAGGCTGCAATACTGGTCCGTGGCCTGTGCTGTCTGCTGGTGCTTATCAGGTGCATCACATGCAAATGAGCTTGTGCGCAACAGTAATGATATGCTAATGCACCCTACTGCGCTGTGCATTGGCTGATGAGGTGATTTGCATATGGTGGGTGAATATTGCGAAAATGTGCCGTGCACAATGGGGTTGCGCTGGAGCAACCCCGTGTCACATGTTTGACACATGCGAGTTGCACATTCCCGCAGTGCGCATGTGTGCACAGCATTGCACATGTCTATCTCGCAGCTTGGGTTGCTGTGCCATTGTGCATGCGGCAGTGGTGGGGCATTGCGCATGCTTAAACTTCCTAACACACGCCTGTACTGCGCACATGTGCTCTGTGCGTGATGCAGCATGCAGCACATATCGGGCACATTCGCGATTGTACGACCCTTGACCCTGTGCATTCGCAAGGCCAGGGCAGTGTGTGCATGTCGGGGAATGTACAGTGCACCCGCATTGTGCATCACCATACTGCGCGATTGCATCATTTGGTTCACGATCTCTCATCCTACATGTGCCGCACCCACAAGCGTGATCTCCCTGCCATTCACGCTGGCATAATGAGTCTTCATCAGCCATGGCACAGGTGAGAGCATGACGGGCCATCAACTGGACAGATGTTGAGCTGGTTAATTTGGTCGCAGTGGTGCAGCCTTTTGAGGAGCAACATTTTGGTCTGGTGCCACTGCAACAGGCCAGGGGTGACGTGTTGCAACAGGTTTCCAGGGACCTGGAGAGGAGCACGGGAGTGGCCAGGAGCGCAGAGCAATGCCATCGCTGTTATGGGGACCTGAGGTGCAGGGATCCCGAGAGGCTGCACAGGATGTAGGCACGTGTCCAGCACAGGGTGGTGCCACAGCCAGGTAGGTGTGCACAAGTGACATGCATGCCCCGATGCTCATCAGTGGTGGGTGTAGGGCTGCGAGGCATGGTCCACAGCTGGAGTTCAACACAGTTCTGTTGGCGGCTGCGCGTCATGCATGGCTGCTGCATGTGTTGCAGTCATGCAGGCATGGGGGCCACAGGACTGCCGGGGGCACACCATGCAACATGTGGGCTGTGTGGTGGTGGGGGGCTCTCCATGCATGCTTGTGTGCTCATGTCCTCCTCTCTACATTCATTTCACAGGTCCAGAGGACTGCAGATGGGCCAGGGAGGCTGCAGCAGGGGCGAGGGACCATGGTAGGCCACAGAGGGCAGCACCGGATGGGCGCCGCATGGCAGTAAGTGTGGCCACATTGCCATTTTGTGTCCAAGTGGTATTGCAGTGGATACTGGATCTGGGCTTGGTGTCCACTGCCATGTGTCTGCACAGTCATGGTTGATGCACCACCCAGTGTACATGCCACTGTTGTACGTACTTTGGCGGCGTTGTGCCGGCCGGTGGGAGGGATGTGCTAACAGCTTCCAAAATGTGTGCTATGATGGTGCCGTTGCTCTGTGCCTTGTGCCCATGCTTGTGCATACATGGGCACACTGCACTACACTGTCTGACTGGCTGCACCATTGTAGTGTACTGTGTGGATGACTGGTGTGGCTCTCCAGGCATGGGTCCATTGTGGTCCCCCAGTGGTGTGTGCCCACGCAGTCCAATGCATGCTGTGGGTGGGCCGGGATATTTGGGGCATTGCACTGATTGGCTGTCCTGTCCCTTCCCCTAGGTGGTCACAGGACGGTAGCCAAGAGGGCTGCATGCCCCCAGGTCCAGGCACATGGGGGACTTCTGGTGCTACAATGATGGCTCCTGGCACTGCAGCGGAGATACCTACAGGAGACTGCGGCCTTGAGGCAGGCCATCCAGTGTCTGCATCGGTCTGTCGGGGGATGGCGATAGACCACCTCTACAGTGCCCCCAGTTGTACATAGCCCCCATTCCTTCACCACACCTGTTTCCCTGCTGTCCCACATCATGTTGTATAGTCCCTGCACCCTGCCCCTTCCTCTTCTCCCCCTGCCCCTTGTTTTATGACTGAGTTGTAAATATCTGTTTGATAAAGCTTTTGTTTTGCTAAAGCCCTGTGTCTGTGTCTGCTTTGCAGGTGGCGTGAGGAGCCATGCTAAAGATGTGTGGTCAGGGTGCATGGTGTCCCCGCAGGGATGAGTCAAATCGCGGGCTGTGTTCCCATGGAGTCCATGTTGTGTCCAGCACTGTTTCACATGTCAATGGCATGTCTGACTGTGGGTTGGATGTGTTTGGTGTGTCACTGTGTAGTCAGTGTGGGGCTCTGTACTGGGGTGGGTGACCAGGAGGGGGTCTCTGCATGGGGACATTGTATTCTTGGGGCCTGGTCCACCTGGTGGCACATGGACCTCAATGTGCACAGGTGCGCTCCCTTGCTTATGGGGGGGTTACATGCCTGTGCCTTATGACATGGGGGGGTCTTGCACTGGTGGTCACAGGAGGGATGGGGCCCCTGGGTAGTACTGTTTCCAGGGACATACAGGTTGCTGGACACTGCGGGCAGGTGGTGGCTGTGGCTGGCATGCTGTTGGGCTGCTTCAGGTGGGTGTTCACTTGCAGTTTGGAAGGATTGTTCTCCCCATATCTCCACAGCTGGTCAGGCCAACTTTGGACTGTGGCCTGCGGTTCTGGGGACTATTCCTGACGACACGCCATGTAGCGGCTGGTGGCGTGCTGACTGGTGGGATTCTGATGGTGGCTGGGCTCCATTCCTAATAGTGAGGGGCTAGCTTGAGCAGACTGTATTTGTACTCACTGGGCCATGGACGGGGTAGGGGGATGTGCCCATGACTCTTCATTGTCTGGTGTGGTTGGATAGGGGGATGGAGGTGGCCCATCCTGGGCCGCAGGGGCACTGTTGGCCCGGGGACATGTGCTACTGTTGATGGATGGCTGATGTCGGGGACACATCTGGTGGCTTCTGTCACTGACAGGGTGGTGGATGGCTGGTATGTGCTTCTGTCAGTGGTGCTGGGGCTGGGCACCATACAGGGCTTTGTGTGGGCATGGGCCAGACACATGGGACTGGTATCAGGAGGGGTGTGAGAGGTAGGATGCCACAAGGTTGTGTGGGTTGATACGTCTGTCCTGTCTGTCTGCTGGGTGCCTTGGGTGGTCCTGCTGTGCCTGGCGGTCATTTTCTGCCATCCGGTTTCTATGGTTCTGTATGTCTGTGTTCCTACCCCTGTTCCGCTGTGCATTGCTGGTTGTCCCCCTGTGCCATTGCCCCAGGGGTCACTGGGCATGTGGGCCTTTTCCCTGTCCTGTGCATGGCCCTGTGTGTCATTGTGGCCAGTGTCTGCCCATGCACCTTGTGCACCTGTCTGCTTGGACTGACGTCTGCTCGTGGGGGTGTACATGTCCACTGTGGCCAGGGCTGCAGTGCTCCTCCACACTTTGCCAGGTGCCCTGTGTGGCACTGAGTGGCCTGTGCCTCAATCAGCCCTGGTTGACCTGCCGTTTGTGTTTGCCACGTTCCTGGCACCATGCACTTGGTGCACCGTGGGCCTGCCTGGTGGGTGTCTGTTGCATGTTCCTGCCATTGGCATGGCTGGGGTGGCAGGCCTTTGGACAAGGGGCGTGTTCCAGGGTTGGTGGGCTAGGGTTGTCTGTGCACCTTCTCCTGGTGCCCTGTGTGCCCTCCAGGTCCATGCATCTGTGTTCATAGGTGTGCCCTGCTGGAGTGGTCCTGGGTCCATTGCCCTATATTTCCTTGATTAAGTATCACTGCTGCCTGTGGCTTTTGCCCTGCTCAATGGGTTTGTGCTCAGGTTTGCTTCGCGCATCCATGGTTGCACTGGCACATCTCTGGTTGTGCCGTGGCGCATCATTGCCATATTCAGCTGACTTACACTGGAACAGTTTGGGTGGCGCATCTTCTGAATATGGCTCCCAGCTTGCCATGGTGCATCTACCTTGCGCTGCAGTGGACTTGAGCCAGCCTTTGGCGCATTCCTGAATCTCCAGCCCGATGTGTTTTTTTTCACAAAAATGTTTTGCAATATAACTTTCAGAATTTTTAGATTTTTGGTTCAGATGCAGACCAAATGCAAGAAATAAGTTCCTACATATTTCTTAATCATAGTGTGTAGATAGATAGATAGATAGATAGATAGATATATTTGGCAAAGTACTGCACTCCCATTACAGACATTTCAAAAATATTCATTTTATGTTTAGTTATCCTTAAATGTTTTTCTGCTTTCACACATTCACAGGTAAAACCTGCAAACACTGTGGGTGGTGATAATTCAGCAGTTATGACCCTACAGTCTGAACCACTCCCTCAGTTTCATTTTGCTACAATTTCCAACTTACAATAAGTAAGAGTTAGTGTGGAGGTACCTTAGAAAACAGAATTGATGTAAAAAACGTACGTTTTAGTAATTCTTAAAGGCGTTATTTTTTTAAATTATAAATAATATTTACAAAACCATGCTTTCAAGCATATTCAGTACCCCAAAATTAGAGAAGTGAATAAAGGCCATGCAAAACCAGAAATGCTGAATACGTGTTTTTAACCACATGCACACATTGACAGGAAGAAACTAATGTGTTAAAGTCCATTAAAAACATCTCTTTAATAATTCAGTTCAGGCTCAGCTTAAAATAATAAAACATCTGTTTCTCCAGATGTGGTGAAAATAATGGCGATTCACAGAATATGAGAACGTGTGAATAATTTATGTTTTAAGCTAAGTATTTACTACATCCATGTGGCATTTCCATTAATCAACAAAGCACTGTTTAAATAAGTTTTTTCCTGGTCATCTCCTGTATGTTTGTTTTACCACTTTTGGATAAAAGTTCTGGTAGCTTAAATCATCTCTTGCTAATCGTTGTACCAGCCTTAAAGAGAGATGCCTGTCTTGAAAGGGCACTGTCAACCCTTTTTCGCATCATATCATTTCTAGTTGAAAAAAAAAACACATTTTATGATTATTATGAATAGACCTTCTCTATTGGATTGCTTCCTTTCTTAATCAAACTGAAATGCATGGGAATGATGCAATCATAGTCAACTTTGTGTTGCTTCAAATCCTTGATCTGCTGTGATTGCATACATCTCGAACATTAGGAACACCCCCAGACAGCAGACACTCATGACACAATAGTCTTCTCTCCTTCCACTGCATAATGAGTGGCCAAACTGTATTTGGGGGTGTCCCCAAGTCCCAGAAAAATGCAATAATAGATGATCAAAGGCTGTAAACAAACAGATTTTGTGTGGCAACACCAGTATCTTGGAGAGTCTGTCTTTTACTTGTAAAAGGAATACAAACATTTGTTAATCTCAAATGTTTCCTTGTGTGTATTTGCTGTGTAGCTGTTGGACTGAAGAGCTGGATCATAGCTAAAGCCTTTACTGCACCAAACTGAAGTGCATCTAGATTGCACACAAAAAAAATGTATAATATGACAGAGGTAACAATTTATATTTCCAAAGAGTAAAGGAGCAATGCAGTTTGGGCTCTACATGGAACGCCCAGGTGGTTTTTTTATGTGGCATATGTTTGCTTTATATCAGATGGTAAGCCCAAGATTTTAAAGTTCAATAATTCAATCGTGTGGTTCCACATTTAGTTAGTCTCATTCTTTATGGTGTCTTGTCCTCACTTTGCAGCTCTTAGAACATCTGATCACCACATGCTACTGAACCCCTTTGCCCCTAGTTTTACAAACCCCACCCCAATACATCAGAAAATCAATTGCATTGCTGCAAGTTAAAATTGTGATCATGAGATAACTCCACTACCCCAACCAAACATTAGAAAATGTCTACCAGGGGTGACAACAACCCCCTTCCCTTCTGTAGCTGATGGGACATCTCATCATCATGGGACAAGCAGGGGCTTAGTGAGCCGAGCAGACAATAGTCTGTCACCATGACAACAGACTTAGTCTTCTCTCAAGGCATTTCTGAGTACACTTCATTGCTGCAGTAGCATGCTAAAACAAAGTTAAACACTGATCAAGCAGAATAACTAGATTCCACAGTGTTTTGAACTTCCATCTTCATGTTTGATGATGTGTCCGTCATTTTCAGTGCCTTTCATTTCAATGGCAAAAGGTTGAGAGGTATGGGGAGTCACACATGAGGCTCAGTAGAGTCAGAAGAGGAATAATAATTTAAACCTCTGTCTACAAACAAGAAACACTGATGGCAAATCAAATACCTTTTGTTGCTGCTTTAGTTCAGTTCTCTTGTCAAATGATTTCCTCTGAGTCCACCTTTGCAGCCTACCACTGCCATTGCCTTGCCTGCTAGACAGTGCCACATGATGCCAGTCATGCCACCACACTACTACTCAGTGCTCAGTCAGGCCTCCACATGCCTGCCCTCAATTCACTGGACTACAACTTGCCCTAAACAGATGTCCTTATCTTCTTTTCTCAGGCATCCCTTCTTGGCCACTGGATCTCACTCTACAAATGACTGCTGGTGACTGGTTCTAACTCCTGAATCTGGCCCATCACTCACCTTCATTAGAAACATAGATTTTAATGGCAGATAAGGATTGCTTGGCCCCCTCACTCTGACCATTCCCTACCTATACTGTAGATAAGCTGCAGATACATAGATACATAGAGAGTATCGGCAGATAAGGGCCTATGGCCCACCCAGTCTGCCCATTTGAACTTGTAAGTTCAGTTTATGTTTTCCTAGAAGTCTGTTGCCCCTTACACCTGACCTCCAGAATTCCTTTATGTCTAGCCCATGCATGCTTAAATCCCGTGATTGTTTTAGCCCCCACCACTTCCTCTGGCAGGGTGTTCCACTTGTCCACCACCCGTTCTGTGAAGAAATTCTTCCTCACGTTTCCTCTGAATCATCCTCCCTCCAACTTCATTCCATGCCCTCTAGTCCTGGAACATGTTTTTCACTTAAAAATAGTGTATTCCTGCACCCTGTTCCTCCCTGTAAGATACTTGTATGTCTCTATCATATCCCCTCTCTCCCCTCCTCTCCTCCAGGGCGTACATGTTCAGTTCCTTCAACCTGTCCTCATAGGACTTGTGATGCAATCCATGCACCATCTTTGTTGCCCTCCTCTGAACCTTCTTTACCCTGTCTATGTCCTTACGTAGGTAAGGTCTCCAGAACTGTACACTGTACTCCAGGTGGGACATCACTAGTGTCTTGTATAGTGGAATTATGACCTCCCTTTTCCTGCTGGTGATGCCCCTGCCTATGCATCCCAGCATCCTATTTGCTTTACCTGCTGCCTTGTCACACTGTTTCCCTACCTTGAGGTCTTTAGAGATGATAACCCCAAGATCTCTTTCCTGCTTGGTGCATGCTATATCCTCACCCCCCTCCCCCAAACTGATATATTGTGCCAGGGTTTTTGTGCCCCATATGCATTATCTTGCACTTCTTTCCATTGAATTTCAACTGCCAAACTCCTGACCATTCTTCACGTTTCTGCAGGTCCCTTCTCATTCTGTCTACACCCTCTGGTGTGTCTACTCTGTTACAGAGCTTTATGTCATCAGCGAACAGTGAAATTTCTGCTTTCTAGGTCCCGCGCAATGTCACAGATGAAGATGTTGAATAGAACCAGTCCCAGCACTGATCCCTGTGGTACCCCACTGGTCACTCTTCCCTCTGTGGAGTGACAGCCATTTACCACCATCCTCTGTGTCCTGCCGCCCAGCCAGTTACCTGCCCACCACACTACTGTCCTGCCACACCCATATTCCCCAGTTTGTGTAATAGTCTTCTATGTGGCACAGTGTCAAAGGCCTTGCTGAAGTTCAGATAGGCCATGTCCACTGCCCTCCTCTGATCCACCTCCCTAGTCACCCAGTCAAAAAATTCAACGAGGTTGGTCTGACATGACCTTCCTCTGGTGAAACCATGCTGCCTTTGGTCCTGTAGTCCATTGACAACCAGATGTTCCACCAATCTCTTCTTCAGTAGTGCTTCCATGATCTTCCCCACTACCGAGGTGAGGCTGACTGGTCTGTAGTTCCCCGCTTCCTCTTTGTTCCCACTTTTGTATAAGGGGACTACATCTGCTATCCTCCAGTCTTTGAGTACCTCCCCTGTTTCCAGTGATCGGCTAAACAGGATTGCCAGAGGTTCAACCACCACCTCTCTTAGTTCTTTAAGGACCCTGGGGTGCACCCCATCTGGCCTCATTGCTTTATCAACTCTTATTACTTCCAGTTCCTTCAGGACCCTTTCTCGTGTAAAGGGACTTGTGTCCATTTCTGCACCATTTTCACCCCTTGTACTCCCTTCAGACCCTCTTCCTCAGTAAAGACTGAGCGGAAATACCTGTTCAATATGTCAGCTTTACTGTTGTCGTCCTCCACGCACACCCCATCCTCCCCCTTCAGTCTCACTATCCCTCCCTTTGCCTTTCTTTTTTCACTTATGTACCTATAAAAGGTTTTGTTCCCTCTACCCACTGATTTTTGCAATGTGTTCTTCTGTCTGAGCTTTGGCTTCCCTTACTGACCTCCCTGCCTCCCTTTGCTTCTCCTGGTACTTCTCCCTATCTCCTTCTGCCTGTGTCTTTTTGTATTACCTGAATGTAATCTTTTTGGCTTTCACTTTCTTTGCTACCTCTTTGGAAAACCATAATGACCTCGTCTTCCTTTTCCTCTTGCTAACCTGCTTAATGCATAATTCTGTTGCTCTTGTAATCCCCATATTTAAATACTGCCCACTGTTCCTCAACCCCTGATTCCTGCCCCATTCCCCTTAATGCCTCTTTCAAGTATCTCCCAATTTTTCCAAAGTCTGACCCCCTAAAATCCAGGATACGTGTTTTGTGTGGTTTGGTTCTGCTCTTTCTGTGATTTCAAACCACAATGACTGGTGGTCACTGTTCCCCAGGTGCTCTTCCACTGTTACCCCCATCACACTGTCCCTGTTTGTGAGCGCAAGGTCCAGTATTGCCTTTTGCTGAGTTGGTTCCATGACCAGTTGCTTGAAGAAGGCACCCTGAAGGGAGTCCAGGATAAATCTGCTCCTAGTTGATGCTGCTGCTGGGATGCTCCAGTCCATGTCTGGAATATTGAAGTCTCCAACCAGTACTACCTCACCCTTGTCTGCCATCCTTTGCATGGCTAGCATCAGCTCCCTATCTGTTTCTTCCTCTTGGGCTGGTGGTCTGTAGACCACACCTGTGTGGATGGCTGGCCCCATTCTCCTTTCCAGCTTAACCCACAGTATCTCTCCCCCATTTTGTTCCTCCTGGATCTCTGTGGCCTTTATGTCATTTTTTCACATACAGTGCCACTCCTCCTCCTTCCTGCCTGCCCTGTCTCTTTCTGAATATGTTGTAGCCAGGTATGGCCATCTCCCAGTCGTGGTTATCATTACACCAGGTTTCAGTGATGGCCGCAATGTCCAGGTCTGACTGCACCATGACAGCCTCCAGATCCTCCATCTTGTTGCTTAGGCTCCTAGCATTTGCACACATGGCTTTCCATGATTTGACCTCCCTAGACTGTTTTGCTGTTCTACTCCAGACCCTTCCTTTGTTGTCATTTATCCCTGATTCTCCTTGCTGTCTGCCCTTCCGCTGAATCTTGCCCCTTTTCTGCTTATCCACCTCTTGGGCACTAATCTCCATCTTTTGCACACTGCTTTGTAGAGATAGCCACTCCTCTGGTTCACTGGTTCCACTGCTAGCTGTGGGGGGTGAGCAAGTAGGTACCCTTCTTGCTGGCCTGCCACCCCCCTTTGCTAGTTTAAATGCTTTTCAATGTAGCATTTAAACTTGTCATTGAGTGCTTGGATTCCCCTCCAGGATGGATGCAGGCCATCAGGCCTGAACAAACCTCCATCCTCCAGGTGGGTCCCAGTCACCAATGAATTCAAACCCTTCCTCACAGCACCAGTTCTTCAACCATGAGTTAAAGTTCCTGGTGCATACACCCTATCTCTTCCTTGCCTCTCACAGGTAGTACTTCTGAGAAAGTGACAGAAGTAGCTACTTGCTTGAGACCCTCCCTATTTACTAAACTCTCATGAACTTCCTTTGGCTCCCCATTTGCCAGGTCATTAGTACCTAGGTGGATAATGACATCCAGCTCACCCTCCTGTCTTGCCTTCCCAGTGATCCCCAGGATCTTCCTTCCATCCCTCCATGCCATGGCACCTGGTAGGCACCTCACCTCCCTGTCCTCCCCCTCCTGTGTTCCTAGCTGGATCCCTCTTATGATGGAGTCCCCCACCAGGATTTGCTTCCTCCTCCTCTGGGGTCCACTGCTTTCCCTGCTGAGGTCACCTCCTTGGCTAACCTCCACATCCTTTCCTTCCACTTTTCTGGGTACCTCTATTTGGTTTTCCCCATTTGCCAGTGTGGCATATGAGTTCTTGAGTGGAATAGGATCTGGGATGTGCCTCTGCCTGACCGCTCTTACCCTCCCTGAGCCCACTGTCATCCAAGTGCTCCTCGTTCTCGGCATCCTTTGAGGCAGTTGAATTGGACTGGGTGGTCTCTGGATAGGGGTGATGGTACTCCTGACCCGGTTTACTTCCACTCTGAGTCTGGCTACCTCATCCCGCAGTCCAGAGAGATGCATGCAGATAGGGCAGCACCTCAGTGTCCAGAAGGTCTGCCTGAATATGGCTGCCCCACAGCCACTGCATTGCACCACTCCCACATTATACTGCAATTATACTGCTATTCCACTACTTGTCTGCTACTAAAGCTCTACTAGTTCCCTTTTTATTAATTTACTGTCCTAAAAATCCTGCCACTGATCCTTGGATACTTTTCTTTAAAAAAAAAAAAGAAAATAAACCAAGAAATAAATAAATGAATCAAAACACTTGTGCTGAGGGTGGGCTTCTTCACCCTTATACCCCTCCTACTCTATACCCCTTACTATACCCCATGTTTAGCTCTTGTCAATCAGATTTAACAGGGCATAAAATTAAGAGTTGGGGAAGGGAGGAGGGTGGGAGAAAACTTGCATCAATTAAAGACAGCAAGAAACACACCACCACTATGTTTTACATTTTCAACAGCCCAAAACAATTCTAAGTAAAGACAACAAAGAAAGTACAGTGTCACTAAACGCCCACAATCTAAGTTTAAAAGAAAAATAGCAATCACCAGTTACTGTAAAGCACTGAATTGAATATGCTTCCTTCCCCTTCTGAGAAAATAAAATTCACTTGCTACCTCAACTCTGACTAAGCCCCACCTCCAGTTATCATGTAGCTGAGGTCAGAGGCCAGACAATTAACACCCCTCACCCAAACTACAGGGCAAGTCAGACAAGCCAAGACTAAATTTGCAGCAATTAAAGACAGCAAAGAAATACACCACCACTACGTTTTGAATTTTCAACAGCCCAAAAACAATTCTAAGTAAAGACAACAAAGAAAGTACAGTTTCACTAAAAGCCCACAATCTAAGTTTAAAAGAAAAATAGCAATTACCCGTTACTGTAAAGCACTGAATTGAATATGCTTCCATCTCCTTGTTAACCAATGGCCCACTTCCTCCTACCCCCATTATAATTGTCTTATGTCTGTCCCATGCATTCTTGACTTTCCCCACTGTTTTTGACCCACAACCTCCTCAGGAAGGCCATTCCATGCATCCACCACCCTATCCATGAAAAAAATACTTCCTCACATTGCCTCTGAGCCATTTCCCCTCTATCTTAAAATTGTGCCCCCTTGTTCTTGCACATCTCTTTCTCTGAAAGATGCTACCCACTTGAACTTTGTTGATTCCCTTGAGGTACTTGAAAGTTTCTATCATGCCCCCCTTTCCTCAAGGGTATACATATTAAGCTTTTTTAGTTACTCTTCATATGGCTTCTCATGCACACCCTGCACCATCTTAGTTGCCCTCCTCTGGACTGCCTCCATCCTGTCTATGCCCTTGCAGAGATGGGGTCTCCAGATGGGGTCTCACCAACTGTCTGCACAGAGGGATGACAACTTTCTGTTTTCTACTAGTGATGCCTTTCCCTATGCATCCAAGTATCCTCCCAGCACTCCTTACTACCTTCTCACATTGCATGCCTACCCTTAGGTCATCTGATATGACTACTCCCAGGTCCCTTTCCATTTTTTTTGTTGTTGGTACCCTCCCATTGTGTACTCTCCCCTGGGTTTTTGTTTCCCAGGTGCATTACTTTGCACTTCTTTGCATTGAATCTAAGCTGCCATACTTTTGACCATTCCTCCAACCATGCCAAGTCCCTTCTCATTGCCCCCCCCCGTGTATCAACCCTGTTGCAAATCTTTGTGTCATCTGCAAAAAAGCATACTTTTCCTTACAGTTCCTCTGCACTGTCACTTATACCAGTCCCAGAATTGATCCCTGCGGTACCCCGCTAGTAATCTCCCATTCTTTGGAGTGGACTCTTTTTACAGTTATGCTCTGTGTCCTGTTGTCCAGCCAATTTTAATGTTGTCTTGCGCATGCGCAAGCAACATATTGTGGTAGCTTGTAATAGCAGGTTTTGGAGGTGCGGTCCTGTTGTGGCCAGTGGTGCCACTGCTTTTTTGGGCTGGGCTCTGTGGCATGAATTAGATTGCATGCTGTCTATAACAGCAGTTGCAAAGCGTGCCACCAACTTAAAACAATTTTCCCGCTACAGTGAATGAGAGACCCCTCATTACAAGGCGTGCCTTCCCTGGTGTAACATTTCAACAAAACATGGCGGCTGTCGCCATCCGCCTCTTACATTCCCCAACAAGCCAATGCCGAGGTGCACAATCCCACTGTCTGCATGTCCCCTCCCCAGTTCATTTGCTGATGGGGGAGCCCAATCCCCATCAGCATAATTCCCCCCATTTGTTGTGTGCAAAGGGGGGGTACCCAATCCCCCTTGGCATCATGCCCCCAAACAGGCTTTCTTTGGTGATGGGAGGCCCAGTTCCCTTTGGCATAAGTCCCCCTCCCCAAAAACGCTGGTGGCACACTGGGAGCCCACCCCAGTGTGCCAAAAGCAAACCTGCAAGAATAAATTTTCCCGCAATGTCTCCCCTCAGAATAAAGAAAAACTGTCTTCGGCCGGGTCCTTCCCCAACCCGTCCCCACCCTCTGCAATATCTCACCTCCCACCCCACCCCACACCTCATACGCGCTCTGGAGTGACAATCTTTGGTGGACTAGGAACACGTCTGCACTCTTCAAAGCTGACTGCGAACTGAAGAAATGCCAGTGCCAAAGCACATCTTCTTGACCTGGAAGGACACTACTACTTTATTCAGCTGTGAGCTGTGTGAGAAATTCTATATTGCACTTGATATCTGCAACAATGTGCACTTTTGCTCAATTCTTTGGGAGATGAAACTAACTACCCTTGGTAATTGCTTTTTATTTACATATTTATTTAGTGTTTAACCAAAAAGGCGCTTGCAAACTCTGTTTATCTTGTGAGTAACTTCAGAAGGATTTAAATACTGCATTTGGGTAGACCCTGGCAGTAGCTAGATTGTCTACTAGGATTTTCTGACAGTTAAACTATTTTAAATTTACAGGTGGCTGAGGAGTTGAAAAGGAGCTTGTAAACTCTGCTTATCTTGGAAGTAACTTCACAAGGGTTTGAATACTGCATTTTGGTTGTCCCTTGGGGTAGCTGGATTGACTACTAGGATTTTGGGACAGAAACTATTTTTGAATAATTTACTGGTGCATAGGAGTTTGTGATAGTTAAACTATTTTTAAATAAGTTACTGTGGTTAAGGTGTTGTCATAGCAAAACTTGCAGTGTGAATTGAAACACAGACAGCCTCAGGTGCAGGAAATTGTTCTCCTCATTGTTTTCAGACCACAAAGTGTTGTATTGGAACAGGAAAGGTTGCATCACAGCCATTGTCAACAAATTGCCCTGGCTGGAGATATCCAGACTAGATCAGATTACTATAAGTTACTGGTGGCTGCAATATTTAGAGACACAAAGCACATCTTCTTGACCTGGAAGGACACTACTTCTTTATTCAGCAGTGAGCTGTGTGAGAAATGCTATATTGCACTTGCAAATTCTATATTGCACTTTGTGCTCACAACAGAAGGAGGTGAACCTTACAATTGTCTTTGGTTTGTAGCAGATATTCTGCAGGTGGAGGCTACTTCTAACTGAAAGGTGAAATAAGGAACTTAGAATTATCAGGAAAAGATGGTCTTTCAAGCAACAGAGGGAGGTGGATCTAGCTTTACGTTTGTTACAATTCTTAAGATTTTCAGTGCAGGAAGAGTTTAAAGCACAGCTGACTTATTTTGGGGCTGACTGCTTTTAGAGCACAAACCACCAGGCTGTTTTGGGGCTGGGGAAGTTTACCTGTGTCTGACGTGGGTGTCTGGATTTTTCTCTGTTTGATTTGCAGGGTATTTTCTCTGTCAAATTGTTGTGTAGGGTATCTTGCTGACAGGAAGGCACTCATCGCAGCGGTGGGTCAGAGCTTTTAGCTGATTGTTTTGTGAGGGCACAGTTTAGGCCCAACCTCTTCCCACCCTCACCCCCACCCACCCTGGAAATAGTTCCTTTATACCTGGGGTTCTGACATCATTTCATCAAGTGTGCAAGGTGTATATCACTGTCATATCCTCTCTAGCACACTGCACTGACAATATAAGCATACACATTGTATAATATATATATTTCTATATAACAAACCAATCACACACACAAACACACACACAAAAAAATAGATAAACATGTGGGGAGTATTGCAATGTAATGGCTGTGGGGCAGTAGTCTTCCAGGAGTCTTTCTGGAGGCTGAGATGCTGCCTAATTTGCAGACAACTCTCTGCCCTGAGGGAGGAAGTTGCCTGTCTTCAGGCCACACTGGACAGTAGTAAGGGAACCTTCCCCCAGGCCACACTGGATGGTAGGAAGGGAACATCCCCCATCCAGGGAGCACCAGAGCCACCACCACTACCTCAGAGGTTGCAAAGAAAGCACAGCAGTTGGACCACAGTGGGCTCAGGGAGGGTGAGGATGGTGGAACAGAGGCACACCCAGTCAGTTGTTCCACTGCACAATCCATACACCATTCTGGGGGGCATAACTCCCCTATGGATGCACCCATGAGAGGAGACTAAGGAGGCTGAGGACAACTGTCACAAGGGAGGCCCACAAGAAGGAGGCAGAGGACACCACAAGGAAAGGAAGCAGCTCCTGGTGGGGGACTCAATTATTAGGGAGATAGAACTGGGGGAAGCAGGGAAAACTGAAGTAAGGTGCCTGCCTGGTGCCATGGCTTGGAGGGACAGGAAGTGCATCCTCAGGATCATGAGATCAGCTGCACAGGAGTCTGAGCTGGACATCATTGTCCATCTAGGGACAAATGACTTGGCTCATCATGAGATTAGAGCAGTGCAGAAGGACTTTGTAGAATTGGGGAGGGGCCTAAGACAAGTAGCACACACAGTATCCTTCTCTGAGGTGCTGCCTGTAAATGGCATGAGTGAGGCGAGGGTACTTTGCACCATGCAGTTTAATGAATGGTTGAAAAAATGGTGTGGAGCACAGGGGTTTGGCTTCATTGGGGACTGGGGTTCCACCTGGAGGGACACCAGCCTATACTGGCAGGATGGTCTGCATCTCTCCAGGAAGGGAACAAGTCTTTTGAGCAATCGGTTTAAATGCTTCATTGGCAAGCTTTTAAACTAGTCAAGGGGGGGAGTCACTGATAAGCAGCAGGAAAATCCCAGCCTCTCCCTACAAAACAGGGCAATAAATGAGAAAAAGACCGGGGTAGAAAGGTCAGTGGGGATGCTGCAAAAGAAGGTAAAGCCATCACAAAATGGAGAACAATGAGTACCAATGCCTGTAGTCTGAGTAACAAGCTTTCTGAATTAGTGGCCTTGATGGAGGAGGAACATCTGGATATCGTGGCAGTCACATCAACATGGTACACACAAAACCATGGCTGGGATGTAAACATACCAAGATACACTATCTACAGGAGGGACAGGGAGGGTAAAAGAGGAGGAGGAGTAGCTCTTTACATAAGGGAAGGAATCAAAGCAACAGAACAAAAGGGAAAATAGGGAGGAGAAGAAACACTGTGGGTAAATTTGGAGACCTGTAATGGCACCACAATCTGCACGGGTGTAAACAGACCCCTTCTCAGGGGAGGAAATGGACAAGGAAATGATAGAAAGTATACTTAGAATGGCAGAAAAGGGAGGTATTGCTGATGGGTGATCTGAATATGCCAGATGTTAACTGGAGTGCAGTTGCAGCAGCCACTTGAAGAGTGGGGTTATTCTAGATGCCCTACAGGGGCATGCTTTAGACAACTAGTATTGGAGCCCACTCGAGAGGAGCAATCTTAGACCTGGTTCTCTCAAATGAGATGAAGAGAGGATCACAGATGTAGAAGTGGGTAGCCATCTGGGAACTAGCGACCATCGAACAGCATGGTTCACAATAAACACAGCAACAGAGTCAAGCCATACAGAGGCAAAAGTACTGGACTTTAGGAGGGCTGACTTTGCCAAAATGGGTGAGTGCCTAAGGAATGCACTAGCAAATGGGCAGGAAGGAGGGTGGAAAAAATGGGGAATAATAAAACTGCCATCACAGAGGTAACAAGCCTTTGTGTAAAGCAAATAAACAAAATGAAATGATGTAAAAACCACTATGGTTCTCAAAGGAAGTGGCAGTGAAGGTTCAAGAGAAAAGAAAGCATTCAGGAAGTACAAGGAATCACAGAAGGAGCAGGACAGAGAACTGTATCAGTTAAAGCAAAAGGAAGCTGGGAAGGTAGTCAGAACAGCAAAGGCCCAAACCGAGGAAAGGACAGCCAACTCAGTTAAGAAGGGGGATAAAACCTTTTATAGGTACATCAGGGAGCAAAGGAAGACCAAGGGAGGGATAATGAGGCTTAATTAAGGGGAGGGAGGGTGGACAGAGGGTGACTGTGAAAAGGCAGAGACACTAAACAAATGTTTTTGCTTAGTATTTACAAAGGAAGAGGGGGAGGTACCTAAAACAAACAGTAGAAATACTCTGGATACAGAAGTTGATACCAGCCCATTTACAGAAGAAAGGGTTCTGAAAGAACTCTTAAAACTGAAGGTGGACAAATCAATGGGGCCTGATGGGATTCATCCCAGAATTCTAAAAGAACTAAGGGTAGAACTAGTGACACCACTGACTACCCTCTTTAACAAATTATGGGAGGATGGGGTGGTACCCGAGGACTGGAGGAGGGCAGATGTGATTCCCCTTCACAAAAGTGGGAGCAAGGCAGAAGCAGGAAACTATAGACCTGCTAGTTTAACCTCAGTGATAGGGAAAATGATGGAATCACTTCTGAAGAAAAGAATTGTGGAGTATTTAGAGACCAGAGGAGCACAGGACCCAAGGCAGCATGGATTCACAGCGGGAAGGTCATGCCAGACAAATCTGATAGATTTCTTTGACTGGGTGACCAAAGTAGTAGATCAGGGAGGGGCTGTGGACGTGGCCTACCTAGACTTTAGCAAGGCATTTGACATAGTCCCACACAAAATATTAATATACAAGTTAGCCAGCCTGGGAGTGGGTCCCAAGATGACAGCCTGGGTAAAGAATTGGCTGGACAATAGGACACAGAGAGTAATAGTAAATGGAGTCCACTCTGAAGAAAGGGAGTAACTAGTGGGGTACCGCAGGGTTTAGTATTAGGACCAGTCCTCTTCAATGTCTTTATAAGCGACATTGCAGAGGGACTGGAAGGAAAAGTATGTCTCTTTGCAGATGACACAAAGATCTGCAACAGAGTTGATGCACAAGGTGGGGTGGAAAGGATGAGAAGGGCCTTGGCAAGGTTTGAGGAATGGTCAAATGTATGGCAGCTTAGATTCAATGCTAAGAAGTGCAAGGTAATGCACCTGGGAAACAAAAACCCAGGGGAAGAGTACACAATGGGGGGTGAGATACTGACAACAACAAAAATGGAAAGGGACCTGGGGGTAGTCATATCAGATGGCCTAAAGGTGGGCAAGCAATGTGAGAGGGCAGTAAGGAGGGCTGGGGAGATACTGGGATGCATAGGGAGAGGCATCACCAGTAGAAAACAGGAAGTTATTATCCCTCTGTACAGACAGCTGGTGAGACCCCATCTGGAGTACTGCATGCAGTTGGAGACCCAATCTCCGAAAGACATAGACAGGATGGAAGCTGTCCAGAGGAGGGTGAAGCAAAATGGTGCAGGGTCTGCACCGGAAGACATATGAAGAGAGACTTAGGAGCTTATAAGTATAGCCTCGAGGAAAGGAGGGAGGGGGGACATGATAGAAATGTTCAAGCACCTCAAGGGAATCAACAAAGTCCAAGAGGGTAGCATCTTTCAAAAAGAGGTGTACAAGAACAAGGGGGCACAATTTGAAGATAGATGGGGGGGCAGCTCAGAGGTAATTTAAGGAAGTATTTTTTCACAGAGAGGGTTGTGGATGCATGGAACGGCCTTCAGAGGAGGTTCTGGAGTCAACAGCAGTGGTGGAATTCAGTCATGCATGGGACAGTCATAAGGCAATTCTAGGAGGTGGGGGTAGGAAGAAGTAGGCTGCTGGTTAACTAGGATCTGCAGCTTATCCATTAGGTAGAGAAATGGGCAGACTGGGTTGGCCAAGCGGTCCTTATCTGCCGTCAAATTCTATGTTTCTATGTAAGCTGTATAATGACATCAATGGGTTTTTGTCGGCTTATGTGGATATCTTTTTTTGACTTTTGGCAGCAAATTTTTAACATGAGATTGTTGGGGCCCCTCCTCATGAATTCAGTGACTGTCATAGCATTATTCTGTCCCAAAAGGTGATCTTGCGGTCACCGCATGGAATCACCTTTCGGGACCAATTAGCAAAATGACAGTGTCACTGTTCGTGAGATGGGCTCCCAAAAAGCCTATGTTGCAAATTTGGTGAAAAAATTCCAAAAATGACTGTTATGAGCATGTGTTGCATGGTTTCCAGGCACACTTGTAGCTTCGAGAATGTTTTATATTTTCACTCCACATTTTCAACATTGCCATTTTTGCACACCTCCTTTTGAACAGTACAGCTGTCATTTTTCACATCCTGCCTAAAATGGGGTTTCACACATCCGGTGCACAATGGCCTGGTCGCTGTGGGAAATCAACATTCGGGACAGATTAAAAAAATCATAGTAACACTGTTCATGAGCAAAGGTCTCTAAATGCTTATGTTAAAAATTTGAAAGAATAAAAAAAAAATTTAGTGCATTGTGCAGTTTTCACATATGCTTGTAACTTTGAGAATTTTTAATATTTTCACTCCAGATTTCCAACATTGCCATCTATTCACACCTCCTTATAATTGGTGCAGCAGTCATTTTTCACATCATGCCTGAAATGCGTGGTTGCTTTGGGAAATCAATGTTCGGGATAGATTAACAAAATCACAGTGCCACTGTTCATGAGCAGAGGTCCCAAATGCTTTCATGAGGTGGGCTCACAAAAAGGCCATGTTGAAAATCTGTAGTGCAAATACCAACAAACGCCGAGGCATTACGGTTTCTAACCATAAAGTCCCACCCTCTACAGACTGACAGACATCAGGGGTGTGCTGTTGGATTGTCATGTGTAATACGCATGCCATTCCACCCCACCACCACCCTGCAGCCACTGACAGGCATCAAGGTGTGCCTTGGACTCTTTGGCCCCAAAGTTCACCCCTTTCTTCTATACTGTGCCCATCCCAATGCAGTTCCTAATGGAATGGGGAGAGCATAAGGCCCAGTGACCCAAGGCACAACACAACACTTGTCAGAGTCTGCAGGGTACGATGAGGTGAAATGACATGAGCATTTTGGCCGATGACCCAAAGGCACACCTCAATGCCTGTCAGTCTCTGCAGGGTGGGGTGGGGTTGACAGCGGTTCCTACTTCACTGCCATTCCTATTATGCATCCCTCTAACTCCTGCACTACCAATGCCAACACCAACAAGACAACATTTGG
The DNA here is from genome assembly GCA_016271365.2 of Neoceratodus forsteri. NCBI lineage: Eukaryota > Metazoa > Chordata > Ceratodontiformes > Ceratodontidae > Neoceratodus > Neoceratodus forsteri. Next base: position 1,164,485,768 of record CM057454.1, read on the forward strand.
CATTGATAAATGCTTGTTTAAAACTGAAGCAGCATGTGAAGAATATTAGGCTTTTCTCTCCATCTCCTCTTGTGTCATTCTTTGTTGGAAGTTGAAGGAGAAACTTCACTTGAAAACAAACGTTTTAAAGCCACATTTAGGATTTTAAAGGGACACTGTCATCTCCCCTAGGCTTCAGAGTGTCTGTAGTTTAAAAAACATGTTACACTTTGTCATATTCTATAGAGATTTCTGATGTTGCTGGTAGTTTGATTTTGATTTCTTTTTTCTTCTTAAGAGTGAAAAACGGACCGCCTACCATATTGGTGTTACCCCCCAAACATGTGTTTGTTTACAGATCTTGATGAGCTCCCACTGCATCTTTTCTGGACTTGAGAACACCCTATCTCTGTGTAGCCAATCATGATGTAGTGGTAGGAGAAGTGACTTTTGTATCATGAGTGGCTGCCCTCTTTAGGGTTGTTTCCAATGTGCAAGAAGTATGCAGTAATGGTAGATCAGGGATATGAATGAAAACAAGGTTGGTAGTAATTACACCACTAGCTTGCATCTCAGTTCTAGTAAGAAAGAAAGCCTGTAAAATAACCAATAACATTTACACATTTTAAAGAAGGTAAACAATCCTTAAATATGGGTTTTTAACTTGAAATAATATGATGCAAAAAGTTTGAAGTGTTGTGACAAGTTTTACATAGCTCGTGAAATGCTAGTCACAGTATGAGTGTTTCATGAGCTGGGTAAAGAAATGTTGCTATTGGTCAGTGTCGGACATAGGACCTATAATATATATTCTTTGCAAAAAAAACTACATTAGTGCACCAGTTAGGGTTCAAGTTAATGCCACAAAAGTAGGGGAATGTTGTGTTAGGGTTTCCAACCCTAACTCCCCACACCCAGCCTCGGGCAATAAAAGGAAAACACATTAGGGTTTTGAGTCTCTTCTGGAGTCTTGGTCAGTAAGTGGTGTGGTTTTCCTTGGGGTTGTCAACCTCATGCTCCCCTCCCCCAGCCCACAGCCTCCTGTCAGAAGCAGAAGGTACAGCTCCAAGCCAGTGCCTCATAGTGACACACTCTTCCAAGGCAGAGAAGTATGTCTCCCCACATGTTGCCAGCACAATTTGTTGTAGTTTTCGTCATGTAGGGCCCTGCAGGAGATCATGTCTGAAGATGTTTGTTCAGGGAACAGGGTTGGCATTAGGAAGGCTCATTCTACCAATGGAAGTTAAGAATTCTTTGGGCTGTGTTGTGGGCTGTAGACATGCAGGGTCCTTTAGTCCCTGCACGTCCATGTGTCTGCATATACAGATTCACAGGGCAAAGAGTCCAGTTGCCAGCCAATGCATATGGCCCTCTGCCACCCATGAGTGCAGAGGTTTAGGGCCCTATACTAAGTGGATCAGCTGACCATGACGCTGTCAGGCTCTCCTCCTGACTACGACTACCCATTTTACTAATGTTACCCACTGCTTCTACATGGCCCTAGTGTAATAACTAAGGTACTCCAAAAACCATGTATCAATATCTATGCAAATCAGTTGCTCCCAAATTGTTTTTCCTTTTTTTGTTTACTTATTGTAACCAGTAGTACTTGACTCTTTTAGGCTAGCCTCCTGACTCCGACTGTCTATTTCCCATTGAGGTACTACTGTAAATATTTGTAATGTCAGTAATCTGTCTATTTCTCAACAATGTACCACTGTAAAATATCTGCCAAGTATCTGTAAATGTCTGTAAATCTGTAATCTGTCTATTTCTCAACACTGTACCATATTTGTAAATTATCTGTAAATGTCTGTAACCTGTGATTATTGTACAAACCTGTTGTTTACTCATTCTGATGTGGTACCTTTGGAAATGAGTCCCTGACTCAAAGGTTGTAAATCTGAAATTTTCAATAAAAAAAAAAAAAAAAAGAGCTGACTTCACTATATGGTACTCGGGCCTATATGAGCAACCCTGCAGCTTTCATTCCCTGGCTCATGGCAGGGTTGCATAACAGCACCATCCCACCACCTGCACCCCATATAACTGTGTCACTAAGCTCACCCCCAAACTCAGCTCACTGGCACGGGATCACAGAGCATAACCACAAAGGTGAAGACTGGCTGTACACACAAAGTTTCTTAATAATTTATTATTTTTTATTTTGTCCACAAATTTTATGGTCATTTATATTATATTGTTTGAAACGTCATTTAGCACCACAAATGTAAAAACATGTCTCAACCTGGATTTAAAAATATTACACCTGTCATGTTTATGAGGTAGTGTGGAAAGATGGCTGTGTTGAAAGTTTTGAGTTAAAATGTTGTAAATTTGCAAAGTTATGACTGGCCAATGAAATATTGCAATGTTCACTAAATAACCTGGGCATTTTACTGTATTTGTACACCATATTTTCAGCACAGCCTTGTATTACCCCACTTCATTAACCCAGTAGATGAAAATTTTCAAATGCTTGCCAAAATGTTATTCGGAGCCACATTTATGAAATCACGTTTTGGCCAAGATTTGAAATATGACTACTGTCCTGTTCATATGGTGGTGTGGAAAAATGGCTATGTCGAAAATTAGGGGTCAAAATGACCAAACTTGTGAGTGAGTATAGAAAAATGTCAATGTAGTCTCACAACTGTGATGTATTTCAATAATTTCACCACAGATTTTCAGCATAGCCATATTATGACCCACCTTATGAACCTGGTAGGTGAAAACTCTGGAATACTGACTGAAACTTCATTTTGTACCATAAATGTGAAAATCCATTTTGGCCAGGATTTCAAAACTTACAGCTGTAGTGTTTGTGAGATGGTGTGAAAAAAAAATGGCTATGTTCAAAATCTGAGGTCAAAATATTAAAAATTACCAAAATGTGAAAATTTCACTGTACGCTCATAACATTTTTACTCCAGATTTTCAGCATAACCTTTTTATGACACCACCTGATGAACAAAGTGTAAACAAATTTTAAAACCCACCCGTAGCTTCAAGGACGGATTTGCATATTTTCACCACCATTGTTTTTGAAGGGTAGGTCCAGGTTGAAAATTGGTGTAAAAATGACAAAACTATGAATAATGCAGTGGCCAATTCCAGCAGCAAGATGTTGTCTCCGATCAGTGAGTGGGGCTATGTTGTGGGACCTTTTGAGGTGAGTGAGGATGCGGGGGTGGTCATTGTAGGTGCTGAGTGGCAGGTTGGGCAGGTGGGTGAGGGCTGCTTGGGGGGGATTTCAGATTGCTGATGGACCATCTTCCTTTTGTAGGTGGGAAAAAGGATCAGTGATGGATGGTATTCTTTATTGTAAGGGAACAGAAGCAGACACTGGGGTTGGGCACCCTGGTGCTGCCACAGATAAGAAGGGAATGACAACCTGGATGGTAGGGTGGAAAAAAAGCAGGGTTGCAATGGGGTATGGGGCCCACCTGGAAAGTTGATATGGAGGCCAACCTGGGAAAATCAACAGGGGAGGGCCCAGGGTGACACACTTACATCAATATTCCTCCTAAATGTGAAACACTCACTCTGTGTTTCCATCTTATATTTACATACAGTAGTGCAAGTGCAACATTTAATTAAAAAACAAATGATAAATTCAAAGATTTTCAGAGTTTTGAAAGTAGTCAAGTATCCAACAAGAGGGTCCCAACTGGAAATTCTTAGGTATCCTGGTGGGTCAGTCCTACACTCAGCAGTACTGGGGGTGGGCAGTCCACTCCACTTCAATAAGTAGGTGTATAGATAGGCAGCTAGCTAGCTCAATATTTAGAAAGATAGCAAGCTATGTAGGTAGTTAGATAGGCGGTTAGACAGTCAGACAAGTGGTGGTTCAGTGGGAAGGCAGATCACCAATGAACAGGATTTTTTTTTTTCAAGTACAAAAAAAGGTCAGTGATGGATTGTTATTCTTTATTGTAGGGGTACAGAACCTGACACTGAGGATTGGCCTCCCAGTGTCAGGAGGATCTCCGGCAGCACTGGGGGTGGGCACCCTGGTGCTGCCACAGATAGGATGAGGATGGGTGACCAGAGGGGGGCAAGAGAAGCGGTACCAGGATGAGCACCCTGCTCCATTTTGATCTGTAGGTAGGTAGCTAAATAGGTAAATAGATGTGTGTGCTGGGAGACAGGTCACAGATGGACTTTTTTGGTGTATAAAACATACAAAAATCAATGAGGAATGTTTTTCTTTATTGCAGGGAGACAGAAGCTGACATTGGGGATTGTACATTCCAGTGTCAGGATGATCTTTAGGGGCACGAGGGTTGGGCACTGTGGTGCTGCCACATGTGTTTAACAGGCGTGTGTGGGGGGGTAGATCAGTCAGGGATCATTTTCTTTTTTACAGGTTTGAAAAACAAAAGTTAGCAACAGGTTGTTTTCTTTACTGCAGGGGGACAGAAGCTGACACTGGGGATTGGGCACCAATTGGAATGATCAAGTATTTGATTTCAGGAGGGCAGATTTCAGTGAAATAGCTAGATGTTTAAGAGCAGCCCTGGAGAAGGGAGAGGTAATGGAGGGCATGAAAGAACAGTGGAGGAAACTAAAAGGAGCCATAGTGGAGGTAACTAACTAATGCCTTAGGATAGTGGCCAAAGGGAAAAGAAGAAGGAAATCACTATGGTTCTCTAAAGAGGTAGCAGACAAAGTAAGGACTAAAAGAGCAAGTTTCAGGATTTATAAGGGAACCCAAAGGGAGGAGGACAGGGAGGTGTACATTGCATGTCAAAGGGAAGCAGAAAAGGATGTTAGAAAAGCCAAGACACAGACAGAGGAGGGTTTAGCAGGGACTGTGAAAAAAGGGGACAAGACATTCTATAGGTACATCAGTGATAGAAGAAAACCAGGTGGGATTGTGAGGCTCAAAGGGGAGGAGAGAGAGTATAAGGAGGGGGGGATCTGGACAAAGCAGAAATTCTGAACAAATACTTCTGTTCAGTATTCACTAAGGAGGGAGAGGGTCAAGGACCACAGCTGGGGAGAAGAGGCAATGGGGGGGTTGACACCATTCTATTCACAGTGGAGAGAGTTCTGGAGGAACTCACAAAGCTAAGGTGGATAAAGCCATGGAGCCAGACCACATACACCCGAGGATGTTAAGGGAGCTGAGACGGGAGCAAGCAGTGCCTCTGGCCGCCCTGTTCACAGAGCCACTCAACACAGGCATGGTTCCAGAGGACTGAAGGAGGGCACATGTAGTCGCACTGCACAAAAGTGGCAGTTGGGAGGAAGTGGGGAACTACAGACAAGTCAGCTTAACCTCAGTGGTGGGGAAGATCATGGAGACACGGCTGAAAGAAAGGATAGTGACACACCTGGAATTCAGTGGTACCTTGGATCTGAGGCAACATGGATTCATAGCAGGAAGGTCTTGCCAAACAAATCTGATGGATTTCTTTGATTGGGTGACTAGGAAGTGAATCAAAGAGGGGCGTTAGACATCGCCTACTTAGATTTCAGCAGAGTGTTTGATACCATCCCACACAGAAGGCTGGTTAACAAGATGAGTAGTCTTGGCATGGGGCATAAGGTGACGTATTGGGTTAGGAACTGGCTGATGGACAGAAGACAGAGGGTGGTGGTAAATGGGATCCAGTCTAGGGAGAGAGAAGTGACCAGCAGAGTACCACAGGATCAATACTGGGGCCAGTCCTGTTCAATGTCTTCATTTTTTACATTGCAGAGGGTCTGGAAGGAAATGTCTGCCTATTTGCAGATAACACCAAGATATGCAACATAGTGGATACTCCAAAAGGGGTGCAGAAAATGAAGAGGGACCTGAAGAAGCTTGAAAGATGGTCAGAGGTGTGGTAACTGAGGTTAAATGCAAAAAGTGCAAGATACTGCACATGGGTAGGGGGAACCCTGGGAAGAGCTACAGAATTGGGGAGAGGAGCTGACTGTCACCAAAGAGGAAAGGGACCTAGGGGTTATCATATCTGATGACCTTAATGTATCAAAGCAGTGCCAAAGGCTGCAGGGAGGGCCAGTGGCATGCTGGGGTGCATAGGCAGAGGCATTACTAGCAGGAGGCAGGAGGTGTTGATGCCGTTGTATAAAACACTGGTAAGGCCTCACCTGGAGTACTGCATGTAGTACTGGAGACCACACATGTGTAAGGACATAGGGTGTAGGTTATCAAGAGAAGGGCAACAAAGATGGTGCATGGCTTGCATCACAAAACATATGAGGAGAGACTAAGAGTCCTCAATATGTACTCACTGGAGGAGAGGAGAGAAAAGGGGAACATGATAGAAACGTTCAAGTACCTCAAGGGCATAAACAATGTGAAGGTGGGGAATCTTTTCCAATGTAGAAAATATATCAGAATGAGAGGACACAACATGAAATTGGAGGGGTGTAGATTAAGAGGTAATGTGAGTAAGTTTTTCTATACAGAGAGGGTTGTGGATAATTGGAACTGACACGAGAGGTAGTGGGGACAAGCATAGTGGAGGAGTTTAAACATGCCTGGGATAGGCACAAGGGGACATTGGGTGGGAAGGGAGTGATGAAAAGCCATTGATCACTTAGGGTCAGTGACTGCACACAAGTTTAGGGCTTATGGGCAGACTAGATGGGCCTAGCGATCCTTATCTGCCGACAGTTTAAATGTATCTATGTATTGGTGGGCTGGGGATGGGCACCCTGGTGCCACTACATGTATTCAGAAGGGGGTCCTACAACCCAGAGGGTAGGGGGCAAGAGCAGTGGTACCAGGTTGGGCACCCAGGCCTGGTTATTGTTTAAAAACAAAAAAAAGGGGAGGCAGGCAACCTGGTCCACTTAACACTAACAAAAAATAAATAAATTATGGATGGATACTTAGAATGCCTACAGACATTTGTTTGTTTGTTTGTTTGTTTATTTATTTATTTATTTATTTGTTTATGTCTTTGGTGACTGGGTAGGTGCACTGATCCAGAGGACCATTTTCAGTCATGGCCCTGGCCACAATAGTGGCAGGACAGAGACACATACAGATAGTGCATACAAAATGTAATATAAAAAATGCACACCCCACACGGGAAAACATCCCACCCCGCAGAAAATTATATATAGGACAGAGTAAACACATGCAATGAGCAACAAATAAAAGCAGTTAGAACAGGTTACACATGATAACAGTATACAATGGAGTGGTTCAGGTTTTTTACAGTTTGAGTAGCTATACAGGTAAACACACAAGGTAGTATCTAATTACAGGGGATTCATGATAAGATGTAGTAATGGCAATAATCAATTGTGCAATATCAGATAGTATAGCACCTGCAGATGAGACATTTTTGTAGAAAGAGGAGATAGGAAAAGAAGCGGGGACAGAGCAAGTCGAGAGGGTGAAAGGGAGGATATTTATTTCATTTATTTTTTTTAATTTTATTAATGGTATTTGAATTACAAACCTTTGAGTCTGAGACTATTTACAAAGGCTCCATCTCAGAAGTAACATACAACTGTATAAAAAAGTACAGCCAGACAATTAGAATATCCTGTACAGGGTAGTAGCTAATGTGGTGATGATAATTTCCAGCATTAGAACATAGCATAATAGAACTAAACAATTAATTCAGACTCAGACAAACATAGTTGGAGATACTGCAGATCTTGTTAGGGGGAACAAGGATATAGGACATAAGAGTAGGACCAGTGGTCCCTTGTCAGGGGATAGAAGTTGAGAGCTACGTTGTGAGACAGATGGCAAGGATGAGGGGGTGAACAGCCGCTACAGGAATTTACAACTGCTGCTGGTGAGCAGGTGGTTGCATAGCGCCTTTTTAAAAGGCCCTAGCCTACTTTCAGAAGAGATGGAAGTGGGAAGGGAGTTGAACCAGGCTGGGGCTCTTTAAAGGAAGGACCTGTGGACAAGAGATGTCCTGACTCTGGGTGCATGGAGACAGGATCTGGAGGAGCTGCTGGTGGATAGAGACGTGGTGCTGGGGTGGAGAAGAATGAATAGTTCTGGAGGGGTCAGACCAGCCAGGATTTTCTTGGTAAAGAGGTGGGTCTGGCATAGAAGCCAGTCCTCAAAATTGAGCATATTTGCCAAGGAGTCAAGTGAGCAGGTGTGAGTAAGCATGTTGGCACCTGTGAGCAAATGGCAGGCTTTGTTAAGGGACATTTTGATGCAGTTGAGGGCAGTGTTGTCTGCAGCCCCATAGACCAAGAGCCCATAGTCAACAAGGGATAGGACAGAGGACGTAATGGCCATTCTCAGGGCTTCAGGAGGGAGGCAGTTCCTGTGGCAGTAGAGGAGACTGATATGAGAGTTGACAGCTGAGCAGAAGGTGTGGATATGTCCATGGAACGAAAGGGCTGGGTCAAAAGTGAGGCCAAGGTACTTAAAGGAATTAACCTGTTTGAGGGGCTGGTGTTTGTTGGACAGGACTAGAAGGGGAGAGTCTTTGTATTTGCTTTGGGTATGTGCGAAGAGCATGCTCTTTATCTTCTTGTGGTTCAGTATTGTACTAGTCTGTGGTCGATGTGCCAGGTTTCAGCCTGGCTAAAGGAGTTTATGGAGGGCATTTTGGAGGGAGGTGGGATCAGGGTGGATGGAGAAGATGACCCCATCATTGGCATAAAAAAGTACTCTATCAGAACAGTTGTCAAGGACAGTGTTGGGATAAAGGCTAAAGAGTAATAGGCCCAGTATAGAGCTCTGGGTATTCCTGAGATGACCGGGCAGCATCCAGAGGTGGTGCCACTAATTTTGGCACACTGAGAGTGGGATGAGAGATAGTTGGCAAACCAGTTTTGGACACTCTGGGAGAGGCCTAGTTGAGTGAGGGTGGATTGTAGAAGGGGGTGGTTGACAGTATCGAAGGCTTTCAACAAGCCAAGAAAAAAACACTCCAGCTAGTAGTCCCTTGTCAAGGGCAGAGTGAAAATGACTGGAGAATTCATTTAGGGCAGTAGTGGTGCTATGGCCATGACGGAAACCATGTAGCTACTTGCAGAGGAGGTTGTGGGTGGTGAGACGGTCAGAGAAGTGATCCAATACTATCCTCTCTAAGGCTTTTTAGAGGGGGAGAGAATGGATATTGGTCTGCAGTTCCCAGAGGAGGTGTGGTCACCACCCTTGAAAACAGGGGTAATAACTGCAGTTTTCCAGATGGAGGGGAAGTGGTTGAGGCAGAGGGAATGGTTTAGGAGGTCAGTGAGGGGGAGAATAGAACTTCCAGGACCAAGCAAAGCAGTTTGAGGTCCAGTGTGTCACTACTATGACTGGCACCATTCAGGGCCTTGAGGAGGTAGGGCTTGGTATCTTGGGGTGAGGGGGGGAGGTGCAGTGGCTGGGATTGGGTCAAAAAAGTTAGGGGGGAGTACCGCGCTGAGGTCCGAGAAGGCGGTGTTGAGGGTATCAGCTATGCATTTCAGGTCAGTGGAGCCATCGATATTGAGCTGGGAGGGGGGATACAGGCTTTCTGTTGAGTTCCTTGATGTTGTCCCAGAATTTGTGAGCCGAGCCCCAGAAGAACGCAAGGGAGGATCTGTAGTAGTCAGCTTTAGTTTTATGGATGGCCCAGGTGCAGCTGTTATGAGCAGCCCGGTAGGCTTGCCTATCAGAGGGTCTGCCAGAGTCAAAGGCTCCATGCCAAGGTTGTCCCTCTGACGCAACTGAGAGATTAGGGATTGGGTGACCCAGGGGGTGTCTGGATTTTTTTTTGTGTGTGATTTCTTTTCTCTCCGCTGCACTACCATGTTAGCCACTCCTTCGGGCATGCCAAGGATACTTCCAACCCATCCTATTCCCGAGCCTCCACACTTAGATAGCAGCCACCTCGGGGTGACCCGACGAAACACTTCACTGGGTGGGTCCTCTTCCTCCAATGGGAAGGCACCAGCCTGGGCAGGGCAAGCAGACCAGCGCAACGTCTTAGCCCCGAGGTACTGTCAAGGTGGATGGCTGCAGGGGCACTGATGGCCTTGGAGATCCAGGCAACCATCATCTGGCGTAACACAGAGCCATTTTCCATGTTCTGGTACACTTCCCTCCTTACATCGTCGTGCAGTGCTCCTGGTCTCCACCAGAGGCTGCTGCCGACCGACGTCTACCCCAAGCCACCCCAGGAGAGGAAAGCAGTCCTGCGGAATCTCAATCCTCTCCTTCCCCTGCCAGCCCCCAGCGTCCTGAGTCCGTTCCCGAACCTGGGTCACCAGCATGAGTTGAGGTAAGGCGCCAGCGCCTCAGCCCTCTACGCCACTGGGCTGGCATGTCTGGATTTTTTATAGTAAATTTGGAGAGGGGAGCAAATATGTCACAGGCCAAACTGAAGGAGCTGATAAAGTAACTGAGGACAGTATCAGTTTCAGGAGCTAGGGAGATTGGGGTCCAGTCCCAGTGGGTAAGGTGGTCTTTGAGGTTATATCAGGAAGATCAACACAGTTATTGCACAATAAAACTTTCTGGGTGGGGTTGGCCAGGGTGTGAGCCGAGCCCCAGGAGAACGCAAGGGAGGATCTGTAGTAGTCAGCTTTAGTTTTATGGATGGCCCAGGTGTAGCTGTTATGAGCAGCCCAGAGCAGAGGATAGGTGTGATTATACCAAGGAGCAGTAGCCTAGGAGTGACAGTAGGTTTCACCAAGCGATGGCACGGTGTACTTCGTCAGATAGGTAATGTTTATGTCTGTAAGCTGCTCCCAGCTTTTGGTGGATCCTTTGTGTGGTTAGGTTGACATTTTCGGAAAAAGAGAGTAAGGGGTCAAGGGAAGCTCCTAAGTATTTAAATGAGGTGACATTTTCAAGGGGAGGACTGGCTAACGTGAGCAACTGTAGGGAGGATTTGGCTTTGGCTGCCTTGGTGAAGATGGGTTTAGAGTCGTAGATCATACACTTCATCTTCGTTTCATTTACTAGTAATTTATTTGAGAGGAACCAGTTGTGGGCAGAGCAGTAGTTGTGTGTGAGGGCAGCAGAGATAGTCAAGTGATTTGCCACTGTGATATATGACTTGATCGTCAGCGTAGAGAAGAGCATTATAATGAAGGCTGTCCTTGGGGAGCACATTTATAAACATAGAGATGAGCAGAGGCCCAAGTATGGAGCCCTGGATAACCCTAGTAAGTACAGGGAGGGGTGCAGAGGACAGTTTCCCAATAATACCCAACTGAGATCTGTTAGATAGGTAGCTGTGGAACCAAGCAGCAGGTCATTGGGAGCAGCCAAAGTGTAGCAGGGTTGAGTGGAGGAGGCAGTGGTCAGCCAGGTAAAATACTTTTGACGAGTCAACTAAAATGGCTCCTGTGGGTTTCCCCAGGTCCATGTTTCTCAGTATATGATTTGTGAAGATTGCCAGAGCAGATGAAGTGCAGTGTTGCTTGCAGAAGCCATGTTGGAGGGGGCATAGGAGATTATTTGTTCAGGTGTTCCGATAGCTGGGCATGCACGATTTTTTCAAGCAGCTTGCTTCAGAGGGAGATGGGCCTAAAATTATCTGGGAAGAAGGAGTCACCAGCTTTAAAGGCTGGTATGACATTGGCATGTTTCCTTGAGTCCGGTACAGTAGCTGTGGTGAGGGCAAGGTTGAAGATGTATGTAAGGGGTTTAACAATTGCAGTTGAGACAAGTCTAAGGAAAGTAGGATATAGCCCATCACTGCCAGGACTTCCTTTCACTTGTAGAAACTTTTAGCAGTTTGATGGTGTTAGTGTGGCTGATGGCCCTGAAATGTAAAAAAAGGGGACTGTGTGGTGGCACAGGAGGAGGGGAAGTTGTTAGGCTGGATGTTTCGGGCTCTGGTGGCCTTGAGGGGGTAGTTTGCAAAGGTAGGGGGATAAGACAGTGAATTTTTTCATTGAAGGTATTTGCAGTTTCAGTGGGGGTCTGAGTTGAGACCAAAGCAAGATGCAAGCTGAGATAACTGCTTACTATTTTTAGGGCTTAGAAGGGACTTGATGGCAAACCAGAAAGTGCGTGGCTTGCCACGGTTGTTGTTTTGCTGATTAAGGTAAAATTTGCACTTGAGCATCTTGGCAGTCTGTTTACAGGTGTTTCTCAGCTGCCTGTATGCATTCCAGAGAAGGGGAAGGGGGACGCTTTGTAGGCCTTCCATTTGCTATCCCAGTCTTTCATTAAGTTCAGGAGATCCTTGGTTATTCAGCGTGTGGGTCTGCCTCTTACCCATCTGGTTGTAAGGGGGATATATGTATCCTGTATGCAAGAGATGGTGGAGGTAAAGAAGGTAACTGTATCACTGATGTTGCTATGGTGGTAGAGGACGGAACAGTTTTGCAGCCAGGTGTCGCTGAGGACTGGCTATGGATCCTGGCAGTCAAACCTTCGGAAGGACAGAAGTTTGTGGGGGGGGGGGCAGTTTGACTTGATGGACAGAATAGGCTGGGGTGTGGTTGCTGATTGAATCAGACATTGTACCTGCTTGGGGGATTAAGTCTGCTTGGTTAGTGGTGACCCAATCAATGAGAGAGTCATTTTGGGTGCGGTCATTGTGTCTTGTGGGGATGGTGATAAGCTGTTCTTAGTTGTGTTCCTTCAGTAGGCTTGCGTAGGTTAGTACATTGGCATCCAGCCAGTTGGGTTGAAATCTCCACCTGCAACCAGGTCTATTGTGGGTGCTAGATGCTCCGCACCATCAAGGAAGTTGGATAGTCCTGGGATGCCTCCTGATGGAGGGTTATAGCAGCAACCTATGTGGAGTTTCTTAGACTCAGCCAGTTTTAGCTCAGCTAGGAGCCACTCACTTGGTGAGGTGGGGGGGAAGCACCTGATAGTGGAGGCAGTGATATGCTCTTGTACATAAAGTGCTACACCACTGCCCCTCTTTCTGCCAGGTCTGTCCTGGCATAGGAGTGAATAACCCTGCAGCTAGAAATGGGAGTCTAGGTGGTAGGGTGTGAGCCAGGTTTCAGAGAGGCCTAGTACCTGTGGTTTGTACAGGGCTACCCATGCCTCAAGATCAGGGAACTTTGATGGGTGGCTGCAGATATTCATGTGAGCAATTTTTGAACTGAAGAGCTTTGCCCAAATGGTGTCAGTGTGGTCAATGAGTATGTCTGTGGGACTGGGGTTAGGTTCTATGTCTCCAGAGAGGAGAAAAGAGCAGGGAGAGGCAGATGGGCGGGTACCAGCAAGAGAGTTGGGGAGGTAAGGGAGTGGACAAATAAGCCGAGTAGATGGCGTTCATAGTTTGACATTAGCACGAGGAGAAATTCACTCATAAGGGTGATTTCATGACTACACACATGAATTTGGGTATTCAAGTTACTGTCAGTGGTGGGTGAGAAGCATAGCTTTTGCTGGTCGACCACCAGGATGGATGCACAGATGTCGGTTACTAGTAGCAGGGAGGTTAGGGAAACCCACACAGTTATGATTGAGTGGCAGTACATGTTTAGTTGGGGGTGACAGACCTGCAAATTGTAACCTGGGTTTGATGAAAAAAGCCAGGTGAACAGAACTAGGGTAGTTGCAAAACAGGAGGGGTTGCTTTAGGCACAGAGAGGGGTAGTAGGACCAGCGAATGGGGAGTAAGATGTATAGCAGTGCTAGATAGGGGAAGGGTGTTGTTTGAACAATGGGTTTAGGTAGAGGAAGGAGCAGGGAGGATTTAAGAAGACTGGTCACTGGAAGCAAAAGTGGAGGAAGGTGTGGGCGGGACTTGTGTGGATTTAATAGAGGTTGGGACTGAGGAGGGTGGGTGGGACGAAAATGGCAACGTAGAAGGCAGCCAAGGAAAAGCTGGTCCTGTGCTTAGAGAGCAGGCTTGGGTTCCTTGGTCAGCTTACCGAATGTCCGATAGGAGAAGCACGTTTACAGGAACAGCCAGTCTGGTGGCAGAGCACGGAAAGCCCCAGAAATCAAAAATCAGTTGGGTGCTTCAGGACTGCACCTGATGTTGGCTTCTAGGGAGTGTAGTACAGGTGGCGGGGAGTAGTAGTCACTGTGCCACAGGAGCAGGGCTGAATGCCTGGTCAAGGGCTTAGTACTCTGATGTTGGCTTCAAGGGACCATAGTATGGGTAGTTGCTGTGCTGCAGGAGCAGGGCCGAGAGCTCAGTCAAGGGCTTAGTAGTTTATCATGAGATCACATGAAAGAACAGTGGTTCTTTTGTTTGACCTTGAGAAAGAACTTTAAAAAATGAAGTCCTCACTCTTCTTTCATGACCTGTCTTTACCGTCTTCTTTCATGAGACATGAAAGAACTCAAGAAAGTAGAATCTCAGCTCACAAAAGATGGCGAACTTAGTTTTTTCTCCACATTGTTCTTTCGTGAGCTGACCTTTCATGATCCAAAAAGTACTCACAAAAGTAAATCTTGTCTCATGAAATCCGATGGTGGACTTATTTTCTTTTCTCAGTTGTTTTGTGAGTCGAGACTCTTCTTTCATGAGTTTTGTCTTGGTCACGAAAGGAGGAGATCAGCTCATGAAAAAACGGTGGGGGAAAAAAGCTAAGTCCACTATCTTCTTTCATGAGCTGAGATTCTTATTTTGTAAGCCCCATGTAACAAGAATTTTGGCTGACAAAACAAGCCTCAGTAAGGATTTTAGAGATGTCCCAAAAACATATTTTGGGGCAGTTTTTCGAAAAACAAACTCCAGAATGGAGTTAAATTGGTCTGTTAGCTATATGCATGTGTTTATTTTTCTAAAGGGCATCATTGTTATGGGTTTTCAATAAGAAAAGGCAGAAAGAAGATGGCTGCCATAAAAAGGAAGGTTTTTTTCATAGTGAAAGAATTTCAGCTCCCAGAAGATCCAGAAGCAAATAGTTTGATACCTTTTATTGGACCAACACAGATGTTAGAAAAAGAAAACAATTTCTATGCTTTCGAACCAACCAAGTCCTTCCTCAGAGACTTCATTGGTCTGAAAGCTTAGACATAATTTTCTTTTTGTAAAATACATGTTGGTCCAATAAAAGGTATCAAATCTTTTGCTTCTGGATCTGTTCTTACAAGGACCAATACAGCAACTAATATATGTCTGTATATAAGCTCTCAAAAGAAGATTCATCTTACATCAGAAGGGAATTCTTCATTCATTTCAAATACCTATGATAAACTCTACTCAAAACCGAAATTTAAAATCCTTATTACTCTGGAACAGATTAGTATTTTTTTCAGTAAATCAATGGAAAGCACCATTCCAGGGCAAAATCTTTCTACCCTGAACATTTTAGAACAAACCTCCTTACCATCTGGGCTGTAGGTGAAAGAAAAGGAAAATAATGTTTTCCTCTCTGTTTGCACTGTCTGGATGTTGGAATTTGTACATCCAAATGGAATGAAATTTGCCAGATCCCGAGACCTTGTCCCTCAGACAATGCTTGCAAAATGTTGTAGAATTCCGTAGAATGGGCCAAAGCAATTTAAGTTCAAAGTTAGACATTTAACATTAAACACTGTACTCAGCCCTGTCAAGAAGGGTAGTATGGTACCCCATAACATAAATATTGCTTTTTATATCGCAGCTGGAGAAATATCATTGTGGAAAACCAAAGTGAATGTTTTTCATAATTGAGTTGTCTGAGATAGCAGTAACAAAACCAGCACTCAAAAGCACCTATGTCAGACGTGTGTTGAGTAAAGTGTTTAATGAGTTTTTGCTTGGTCTTCCATGCACATTACATTTTTTGTTCAGTATCTGCTGCAGTACCTACGCTCTTTATCTCTAAGGTTATATGCACCATTTTTGTGTTTCTATAGATCTCGCTCTATGTGCTCACACCTCGACCGTCACAGTAGTGCAGCTGGCTCCTGTTAGTGTTGTGTAGGATAAGTGCCCTGTGTATTGTAATCAGCATCTCTCCCATTTCTTTGTCAATATTAGCATCCTTCACAAAAATGATTAGTTTGGGCTGTTGTAGACAGTGGTCGGGAGGATGAATTATGGCTGCTGCTGCTGCTGCTGCAGTGATTGGGATGGGCAGAGAGGCTGCAGGGAGAGCAGGCACTGGGTGGCAGAGAAAAGAGTGGCCACTAACGTCTGGTTGATGCAGAAAGTTGTAGGAAGGTAAACAGAGTTTTGGGTACTGTTGCAGGAAGAGCTGCATAAGGGGGTAGGTTAGAGAGGCAGCAGGGAGTGCAGGCATTGAGTGGGGTGAAGTGATTGGCCAGTGATTTCTGTCTTGTGTGAACTGGTGTTGCGAGGGTGAGCAGAGTACTGGGTATTGCACGCTGCTGTTGCAGGATGGACTGAATGATGGAGTCAAGGAAGTAAGTCTGCAGAGAGAGAGAGAGAGAGAAGGCAGTGAGTGGTGGTGGAAACACAGAGACATAGACAGTGATAACAGAAAAAGACTAAATGTCCATCTAGTCTGCCCAGAGTTCCCTGTCTGCCCCAGGTCCTATTGCTTGTACAGGATGTTATCCATCAGTCCACCCCCTCTTGCTCCCCTCCATAGTGCTGCTGACCTGAACAATCATCCCTCTGTCCCAGCTATGCCTGAAACCATTTATTGCCGTGATGCCTACCACCTCTGCTGACAGACTGTTACATGGCTACCCCACCTTTCCATAAAATAGAACTTCTTTACATCCATCTTAAACCTTCCTCCCGCTGGTTTCCATGTGTACCCTTAGGTTTGTGACTCTGTACGCATGCTCAATAGTTCCCCACTGTTCATGTTGTTTATTCTCTTCAGGAATTCGAAGGTATTTGTCAATTCCCCCTCTCTGTTACCTAGTCTCCATTGTGTATGTGTTCATAGCCTTCAGACGATCCTCAAAAGATCTGCCCTGCCGACCCTGAATCATACAGGCCACCATACATTGCACCATCTCCAGTCTGTCCCTGCCCTTCCTTAGGTGAGGACTCCAGAACTGTGTATGCTATCCCAGATGTGGCCTCACCAGTGACCTGTATATACAGGTAGTAGTACCTCCTTTTTCCTGCTGTCTGTCCCACTTCAGATACACCCAATCTTCCTATTAGCCTTACTATAGGCCTTGTTACATCGGTTTGATTGTTTGAGGGAGTCTCAAATGATATATACTAATGATAATGGAGAGGGAGGCTGGTGATTTTCTGGCTTAAATAGAGAATTGCAGAGAAGACAAGCAGGCTTTCAGGGTGGATATTCCTGCAGCTGCAAGGAAGTGGTCCGACAGAGTTGTGGCAAAAAGGGTGCAGGCATTGGTGGTAGTGGAGTTGAATGGCAGCAGGCGGTAGTGGGAGATTCATGCATTTTGTAGTCTTATTGCTGGCTGCAGAGATGGTTGCAAAGATGTACGTATGCTGCTCTACCCTTCGCCTTACATTCTGCTCTGCACAGAGGAATACAAAAGCAGATGCACTGTAAGCATGTGTGTGTTTGGGGAGGTGCATTCTTGAGTTTTGCCGCTCAGACATGTGACTGTTATGTACACTAGTCCTCCAGATACCCATATACACTCTTAAGAAAGTGTAAGAGATAGCAGCGACCAATAGCAAGCCACACCTCTCACTTTCAGCAACACAAGTAAAACAGCTGCTGCTCCTTATTGATTTTTATTATATGGCATGGGGCACTGCTTGCTCTCTGATGTTTAGCTCAATAGGAACTTGCAGACCAGACCTAATAAAAATGAAATGGCAAGCTAATTTTACCTCTCTCTCTCTCTCTCTCTCTCTCGCTATATATATATATATATATATATATATGTGTGTGTGTGTGTGTAGATTTATCCATATGTATATATGTCTGTGTGTGTGTGTAGGATTAGATTTGATTTTTGGATTTAGAATGGTTTCCAAAATAGCTGTAAATTAAAGTTTCAGTCAATGAGGGGAAAAAGAAAAACAGTACAGCCTGAAGCACCCTAGAGCTTATAACATGAGCCACTGCAGGCTGTCCTGTTGGTCTGTGGGCATTGTTGCAACAAGGTAACCAAACTGTTAGGGTGTATTGGGGAGGAGTTGATACTGTAGTAGGAGGAAGGAGGTAATAAGGTAATACTACGTCTATAGATCAGTGGTGAGGGAGGCCTCATCTAGAACACTGTGCTCAGTTCTGGTGTCCTCACCTATGGACAGAAAAAAAATGGTCTGGAGACAGTGCAGAATTGGGTTACCAAAATGATTCGGTGCCAACAGGCAGATCCTACAAGGATTGACTTAGGGCATTGAACTTGTTCTCACTGGAGATCAGAAGTGAAAGAACTTCTGGTGCCTTACTGCCCCGGCCAGTCGCTCCGCTCGGCCGAGGGGATGTTAGAGATTCCAAGAGTGAATTTAAAATCTTCTGGTAGTACAGCATTTTCTTATGCTGCACCCACTCTTTGAAATTCTCTACCACGCCGGTTAAGGGAGTGCACTTCCGTGGAGGTATTTAAGAAAGATTTAAAAACTTATTTATGGCACTTAGCTTATCTGGATCATTAATGGAAGCTGTTTGTAAATATTTTGTTGATCGTATGGATGATTGTATGGCTTGTTTTAATAATGTGATGTTTTAATGAAATTATTTTTTGATATGTTTAAAATTGGCATTGTATATCGTGGTTTTGATATGTAAAGCGCCTTGATATTTTGAAAGGCGCTCTAAAAATAAAGTTATTATTATTATTATTATTATTATTATCTTGATAGAAACCTTTAAGTTCCTAAAAAGGGATGAAAAAGGTAAACTGTGAGGAACTATTTGGTATAAGGGACATGTCGGTAACACGGAGATAGTCGGGGGGGGGCTACATGAGGGATATGAGAAAGTTTTACTTAACAGGGTAGGTGGCTGAGACATGTAACAGCTTACCAGCTGCAGTGGTGGGTGCAAAAACCACACAGATTTCAAGCACAGATGGGACAGAGTTAAGAGCCTACTAATTACTCGGGTTACTCAGAAAAGGTGAAAGACTTAGGTGTAATCATTATGAGTGACCTGAAGCACTCCGCACACTGCAAGAGAACAGAGTCCATAGTAAATCAGATGCTGTATAGCTGGGTATAACCAGTAGAAAAGTAGATGTTATCCTGCCACTGTACAGGTCACTGGTTTGTCAGCATCTGGAGTACAGTGTGCAGTATTGGATTCCTTTCCTAAAGAAAGACATCAGCATACTGGGGACAGTACAGAGAAGGGTGACCAAGATGATCTATGGACAACAAAGCAGGTTATTCGAGGAGAGACTTGGGGATCTCAACATGTACTCTCTGGAGGATAGAAGGGAAAGGGGTGATATAATTGATATCTTTAAATATCTTAGGGGTTTCAACAAAGTGAACTCTGGGAATCCCTTCAGTCTTAATGGGAAAATGAACACTAGGAGGCACCTCTTCAATGGATGCTTCATGAGGAAAATCAGGAGACTTTTTTTCACTGAGAGTGTGGTAATAAAATGAAATAAATTGCCTGAGGAAGTTGTTTCCTCAAACTGTAAACTGTGTCAAGAGAGGTTAGGAAAAGGTAAAAGGGAGAATTGCATGAAGAGATGAGACGGTGGGAAAGGGGGGCACATTGTTGGAGAGGGAGAAGTGGATAGTGGGGAGAGGGGTGGAACCCCTTAGTAGTTACTGGGGGGGGGAGTTCTAAAAACTCGAGCAGGCTAGATAGACTGTAAGGCCTATTTTTCAGTTTACTAAACTTTATTATGTTTTAAAAATACAACAACAAAAAACACAAAACCACATATCGTAATAGTGAGTACAATAGAAAAAACAGTAGGAGAGACCAACAACCCCCCAAAAAGACAACTCCACCCACCCTTCCCAGATTGCACGTAACACATTACATGAAAATAATACCTTAAGAAAGTATGCATCAGTTAGTTTATTAAAGGGTCCCCAAATGAGAGTTAACGAGTGTGACTTTATGAGTAGGAAACAGGAAGGGGAACCTGCAGGCCATCAGAGATGGATATAAGGGCACAAAATGGATCCCAACATGAATGAAATGAGCATGGCTTACCTTGCCTGTATGCAGTCTGTCATCTTACTTCGAGAGGGCTCTTGCAGTAGGTAATTACATATAGTACTGAAGCTGGCAGGCATCAGGACCCCACAGAAAAATTTCTAGCTAGCAGTCTCTGGCAGGGGACTACCCCCACGTCAGGTGACTGACATCATACGACCTCAGTATAAAAAGGTGGTCCCACACTCCCGCCTTCCAGTTCTTTCCCGCCATTAGCTTGTGTAAGCGCCTTGCAGTTAAGTTCAACTGCTCATCAGTCTGTCATCGGTAGTTCTACCGCTGTTTATTTTCATCGATTTCTCAAATTTTGTCAGTTTACCTCTGCGGTGTATGTCGTCCCCTACTCTCTCCGAGCACAAGAATAAGTGCGACTTGTGTGACGCCCAAATACCGCACAAGGACGGACACTCCCAGTGCCTCTTCTCTCTAGGCCCGGACCACCCTGTGGATAAGTGCCAGCATTGCCTGAAGTTCAATGCCGCCACCCACAGACTGAGGCAGCAGTCCTTGGAGGCCCACATCTTTAAAAAGAAGATGACCTCCATGGAAAAGGAGCTGAAGAAGCTTTGTCAGTCCTCAACTTCACCCGAGGGTCACCGTAAAAAGAAAGACAAGGAGAAGCACCAGGACCGGGACTCCTCTTCCTCGGCCACCACGACTTTGGCTGGAGTCGCCGTGTTCAAGGTAACATCCCCCCCGGGGGACCGCTTCGTGATGGCCATCTTGGAGGCTTCCAAGCCGGCGTTGACCCACCCGTCTGGTTCGCGCTTAGGCTGTTTGGATGCCTCCGGGTCAAAGAAGGCTTCCACACCCACCAAGGCTGCAGCCCTGCGGCCTTCTGGGATGAGTGGCTCCGGTAAGCCAGAAGTCAGCTCCTCTGACATCCACCCAGAGAAGGCCGCTAAGTCGCTCGACCCTTTGGGGCAGCGCAAGGCCCCTAAGCAGCCTGACCATGCCACACCCACTTCACGGCCTCCCTCGGACGATGGTTCCATTAAGTCGGACGCCGGCTCTTCTGTCGTCCGCCTGGACTCCGCCGGTAAGTCGAACGTCGGCCCCTCTGATGATCGCACGGCGTTGGAGCCGACACCAGACCCTGACGTACAGTCTGCTGTCCCTGGCTCCCCACAGCATTCGCTGCCCTCCAAGGCCCCAGCGTCTCCTCAGCTAGACCCCCTTCCCCAGGTGATATAGAGGATGCAGGTATGCTCCCGTCAGGTCTCCCTCCCACTGGGCCGGATGACCTGACGTCGGACGCCGGTGCCGACGCTGGTCTTGCCGACGCTGGTCGACTTCCCTCTTTCTAAGTCATCCCTCGCCAGGCCTGCGGACCTCCTGTTCAGGCCTGCCTGCTGGGCCTTTTCTGGGACTGTCTGCTCCTGCAGACTCCTGGTCCCTGGGTATCCGACCCTGTCTTATCAGACGCCGTCATACCCGGGGCAGCAGTATCCAGTGCCCCAGTACCTGACACCGCCTATCCGATGCCGCAGGTACACAGTGCCTCACTACCCGACGCTGGGTTACCCGCCGTCCGATGCGGATCTATCTGTATCTCCTGAGCTGCGGTGGATTTGAAGGAGACTGTAGCCTCTGGTGGGCTGAGGCCAAGGCTCAGCTCACCAGGGAGGTGAAGCCATCTTCTGCGCTGGTCTTGGTTCCGGACCCCCTCGTCCAGGAGACGAGACTCCCTCCCCACCTCCAGATACCAGAGGCGAGACCTCCAGTTCCAGGGCAGGGCAGGATACGCTTCCACAGGGGCTTCCCAAGGGGTCCGTTCCTCCCCCACGTCTGGAGGAGGAGTCTTCTCCCTCTTCATCTTCCTCGGACACCTCGGATGATTCCGATGGTCGTTCCGACTTAGTCGACGAGCCCGGCTCTCCGGATAAGCCCAGGCTGAGGACTCCTTCGAAGTTTCCTCTGTAGTATCCTTTTACGGAGTAGCTGCAAAAAATCCAGGAAGTTCATCAGTGGCATTCCTTGGAGCTGGATCCACAACGTAAGAAACTCTCTGCGCACCTGGATGTGCCCGAGACCTGCCACCCTGGATTGAGCATCATGCTGATCTTGTTTCCACCATTTGGAAGCAACCGTTGGCATTATCCCCCCTTCCTAGGAAGTAGGATAGGCTTTATCAGGTTCCTGAGGGTGTCGACTCTTTGAATTCACACCCTCAAGCTGATACGGTCGTGATCAGTGCCGCTCACGGCTGGACAGCTAACCCCAAGCACTTGAGCTCATCACCACCCGACAAGGGATCCCACCTTCTGGACCAGTATGGGAAGAAGGTTTACGCTTCTTCCACTCTGGGTATTAGGGCCCTGAATTACATTGGTCATATGGTGGACTACCAGAAGGCGATCCTTAGCGAGGTGGAGACTAAATTGGACTCCCTTCCTGAGTCTCAGACGAAACAGGAAGTGGCAGATCTAGTCTGGTCTGTGCATTCGGCCAGTCTGCACATGCCTTGTGCCACGTATGACTCAGTGGACGCTGCTGGTCGGAGCTCGGCTTTCACCATGGGTTTGCAGCATCATGCCTGGCTCCAAGTGTCAGGTTTGGTCCCAGAGGTGCAGTCCGCTATCCAGGACGTGCCCTTCAGGGGTTCAGTGCTGTTTGGTGGCGATGTCAAGGACATCATCACCGATCTGCAGGAGAAGGGTACTGCACTTAAGTCGGTCGACTCTCTGTACAAACCCCCTCAAGCACAGCGTCGTCCCTTTTGCAGATGTCCTCTCCAAAAAGCGAAACCTCTGGGAAAGTGGGCCAGTAAACGTCGGGCCCCTCTGGCTGCCAAGCTCCCCCACCCAAAAAAGCAGCAGGGGCTTCAGCCACGATGCTGCCTCATACCTCCTGACTCCTTTCCTCTCCCACTGCCTCTGGGCCTTCCAGAGGAACCAGTAGAAGGGAGATTCTCCCTCCATCTACTGGGTTGGGAGAGGATAACTACAGACTCTTGGGTGCTCCAGCTGATCACAGAAGGACACTCAGTAGAGTTTCTTCCAAAACCTCCTCGAAAGCCCCCCCAGGTTGTCATACTCCCCAGAACATCTTCTTCTGGTCCGGGTAGAAATATCCTGTCTTCTTGTGAAAGAGGCGATAGAGCCCGTACCCCCACACCTTCAGGGGACGGGCTACTATTCCCATTTCTTCCTGGTCCCGAAGAAGTCAGGAGAGGTGAGGCCGATTCTTGACCTCAGCTCCCTGAACTTGTTTGTGGAGTACAAAAGGTTCAGGATGCTCTCTCTACAGAGCCTTCTGCTCCTCCTTCGGCCAGGACAGGACAGTGGCTGTGCACTCTGGATATGCAGGATGCTTACCTGCATATCTCTGTTCTCCCTTCCTACCGCAAATACCTGCATTTTGCTTTCCAAGGGGGCCACTACCAGTTCAAGGCCCTCCCATTTGGTCTTTCCTCGGCGCCCCAAATTTTTACCAAATGCCTTTTGGTGGTAGCGGCCTACCTGCGTACCAAGGGGGTGCAGGTTTTCCTGTACCTGGACGATTGGCTTCTGGCGGCCTCATCCAGGGAGGAACTCCTGCGCTTCCTTTCCCTTACCCTGCAGGTTTTTGCCTGCCTGGGTGTTACCGTCAGCCAGGCCAAGTCCCACCTGATCCCGTCCCAGAGGCTCCAGTTTATCGGGGCAATCCTGGACAGGACCTCCGGTATGGCTTTTCTGCCACTAGACAGGGCAGCATCGATCTAGTCTCAGGTCAACCTGTTGACCAGCCACAGGTGGGTCAGCGCCAGGTCAATCCTTCACCTCCTCGGGCTCATGGCGGCTGCTATTCCGACAGTTTCTCGTACTTGGCTCCACATGAGAATCTCTCAGTGGACACTTTGGTCTTAGTGGGATCAGCTGGTGGACGACCTTGATCAACTAGTTCTGGTCTCCAACCCTATGGTTCGGGACTTGCAATGGTGGGCGGTTCAGGAGATCCTTTGCCAGGGAGTTCCCTTCTGCCTTTTTCCCCCTCCCAGACGCTGACAATAGACACCTCAGGAGAAGGTTGGGGAGCCTGTCTCGGGCCTCACAAGACCCAGGGCTCCTGGCCCAAGCTCGAAAAATCTCTCCACATCAATGTGCTCAAGCTTCGGGCCGTGCTGTATACTCATCAGGCTCTGCACCTTTTTCTGCTTCCCGGACATCTGGCTGTCCAAATGGACAACATGTGTGTAGCTTGGTACATCAACAAACAGGGAGGAACTCGTTCCTACCCTCTTTGCAGGGAAGCAATGCATTTTTGGGATTGGGCAGTGCAGTACAACCTTCACCTGATGGCCGTTCACATCCCGGGGGTCGAGAACATGTTGGCAGACCACCTCAGTCGGTCGTCTGCTCACGCACATGAGTGGAAACTCGATCGGGGGTAGTAGACAAAATATTTCTATGCTGGGGAACCCCTCAGGTAGACCTGTTTGCGCTTCTCTCAACGCAAAACTTCCCGCCTTCTGCTCGCTCGCTGCAGGGCGTGGCATTTTGTGGAGAGACACTCTGTCTCTAGATTGGAAGGGAAGATTCGTCTATGCCTTCCCCCCGATCCCCTTGGTTCCGAGGGTCTTACAGAAACTCGGCTCGGAAGGAGCTTATATGATTCTCATTGCTCCTTTCTGCCCCAGGCAAGTTTGGTTCTCTCTTCTGCAACAGTATTCCGAGGAACCTCTGCTTCCTCTTCCTCTGTCGCAAACTTTGCTGACCCAGGATTAGGGGACTCTGGTCCATCCAGGCCTCGAGTCCCTTCAGTTGCAGACGTGGCTCCTGAAGACGTAGCTCGAGCCCGTTTCGGGGTTTCCCCCCAAATGGCTGAGATTCTGGTGGAGGCCAGGAAGCCATCCACTAGATCTACCTATGCCATGAAATGGAGACTGTTAACTATCTGGGCCTCTTCCAAAGATTTTGAGCCTTTTTCGTGCTCTGTTTGGCGGCTTCTGGATTGCTTGCAACACCTCTTTGATCTGGGTCTCAGTCATTCATCTTTGAAGGTTCACATGACGGCCATCTCGACCTACTATGTTCCTTTTGGAGACAGGATGTTTGCACAGCTGGAGGTCTCTAAGACCTTCCTTAGAGGGGTCCTCCATTTGAGACCCCCTATTCGAGTTTCTGTCCCTCCTTGGGATTTGAATTTTATCCTTGAGAAGCTTATTCTGCCTCCTTTCAAGCCGGGAGCTTCGGCAGATTGGAAGTTCCTCTCGTGGAAGACTCTCTTCCTTGTGGCCATTACTTCTGCTTGAAGGATTTCTGAGCTTTAGTCCCTGATGTGTAAAATCCCGTGTAACACCTCACCCCTGCCTTTTTACTAAAACGACAGGTGGCATGCTGTTAGCGTTGGCAGCAATACCTGATGGGGACCTGGGTTCGGGGAGGATGAGGTTACCTGGCACAAGGGACCTAGGTTTGGCTACTCTACACAGGGGCACCCAAGTAAATCCAACTACAGGAAGCAATAACTGTAATGTCCAGAACCAGGATTGGGATTTTTCAGTGTGGCTTTATTCAAATCTAGTTGACACATGACAAAGCATTGCATGGTCCCCCAAGGGGCTACGTTCACTGTATATGCAGATAGAGACTAAAGGTGGTCCATTTGAGAATGAACACATTTTTACATTGTCTGGCTCTGGACCCACCAGGCACTCAGCCCGGACTTGCATGCGCTTTGGATACATAGCCCGACTGGCCCGGCTCCCCTGCTGGCCACTTGACTGATGGTTCATTTAAAGAATGAACGCAAACTTTAACTTGGAGAGACTCCCATCACACAAGGAGTATATTTTCCCAAGCTGTGGCTCCCCACACCACATAGAGTCTGCGACTCCTAGAGAGATTTGATTTCTTACTTCCATCGAACTCCCATCAAACAAGGAGAATATTTCCCATCCTGTGGCTCTCCACACCACATAGAGTCTGCGACTCCTAGAGAGATTTTCAGGTTGCGACCCACGTCTGGGTACCCACCTCATCACTGGCCAGGCGCATGAGGCAAGTAGCAAATCACAGAAGAAATCCGTAGAGGTAGACCTGGTCACTAAAGATGGGGGGTGTTCCCACCTCCAGCTCCCACAGCCCATACCCGGCCATTTCTCTGGACAAACATAAACTTAAAACTTTGAAAATGTAGATTAAACGGTGGATGACGTGAAGCACCCTCTCTACAGCTTTACTTGAAATCCATTAAACTTTAGACTTTTTGACTGCTTTATTTGCTTGTCCTAGTTGAAATAGTCCTCCCAAATACCAGTCCACATTCCAACTTCCTTTATATTTCCAAACTGATGAAACAATTGATTTGCACCTTCAAATGGGGCAAAACACTCACCGATTCGTTGCAGGTGCCCCACAGGTGAAGTACCACTTCTTTTACTGTTATACAAAGAACAGAACTGAAAACGCAGCTTTCTTCCATAGTGGACTGAGGGGATTGCCCCTGAGATCCACAGGGATTCTCTTTCCACCCCGGAGAGGGGCACTAGAGACCTGGACAGCGGTCTCACCACTTTCAAAAGGTAAACAGAAGCTCCTTCCTGCTGGGAGGTAAACAGACAACTCCCAAAGTTCTAAACTCACTCCCTGAGCTGCAGATTCCAATGTGGCTTATGCAGCTGCGACAGTTCTATGGTGATGTCATCTCTCAAGTCTCAGCTGTGACCGAGAACAGAGTGAGACAGTGTGAAACCCATTTAACTGGAGTTTCACAAGCTGTCTTCCCTGCCTACCACTAGGTCTTACTGGGATTCTAGTAACCCCGGGTAATAAGGGGGTTACACTCGCCCTTGACCAGGAAAATGACTGTCCCCAGTCAATATGCACCCGGCCTTAGGCCATCCCACCCTATGTGCTACCTGCGGAGGGGGGTGATCAGGCCCCCTCCTACCATGTGCAAGCACAGGCAGGTAACACTAAGGGCCTAGAGGCCTATAGCTGACATGTCAGCCTCTACACTATCCACTTACTATGGACACCTAGTGTCTCTGGTAGAACCATCCAGAGCATAGCCCTGATAGATCAGTACTGCAGCCCCTACTGCAGGTCAGGGCCACAGCCTGTCCATCCCCCCTAACCCTCTAGGGAAAACCTATCTGCCTCTAACATAACATCCCAAACAAAAACAAAACCCAGGGACCTCCCCGACCTTGGGCAACCTGCAATTACTAAACAGCACTTTAAATTCTAACACAATAAAGCACTGACGAGGAACTCCGATGAGCCCCTCCTCCTCTTCTTGTCTTCTCTTCTGTCTTCTCAGGAACACCTGTAAGAAAAAGACAAACACACACTCCTAATCTGCATACACAGTCTACCTAAAAAACAAACAACAACAACAACCCCTACCATACAGAAAAAACACTGAACAATCCCAAAAAAGAATTTTTTTTAGAAAAAGGTAGAAAAACACAGTATTTACATTAGAGTACAATAATGACATTGGTTACAATACACATTTTGGGGGATGGAGTGCCCTAAAAGTCCCAACTAGTGACCACAAGGTCCGAAGGCTAGTCCAATAAAGAGTCTCTCCTGGGCCGGAGCCCCATGAAGCACAGTTCTAGAAGGCCAAAATCCCAAAGGGGAGAGTCTTTGCGGACAGTTCACACATTTTTGTAGTCTGTAGTGTAGGGTGTGTACTGCAATGTCATAAAGATAGAAAAAGGGTTTTTTGAACTTACCAGCCTCTTGTAGTATAAGACTAGGCACCGACCTGCACCGCAGTCGAAAACTCTCCCTGGCAGCATTTCTTCTCATACAGCTGGGCGGACATCTTCCGGGAAACACAGGAGGGCACATCTGGAAACAGCTGGGTTGATGTCATCTCTGGAGAAGGAACCTTAGAACAGGAACATAAAGAAGACAGCTGGTCCGACGTCATCCGATTACCAGGCGATGAACAGGAAACAGCTGGGCTGGTGTCCTCTCTGGATCTGAAGTCATCTGGTGGGCCAGTAGATGGTTGCTGAACAAGACAGTACACTGTAGACTGAAGAATGTGGAGCACCTGAGTCCTTGGTTATTCATATTGGCAGATCAATAAGGGCACTTCACAGTCTAGATGTGGCAGTATTGACTACCACTGCTCGGCTCTCCATTTTGTAGGCACAGGCTTAATTACTGGGAGGTCCTTGCACTGAGGCCAATAGTACCGGGGGTCAGGGGCTTGAATTATTACCCCATCTGGGCGAACATAATTCACACAGTGGGAGACTTCACGTCCCTCTCCAGCCACTATTCTCACTCTGTCCATAAACAGTGTCCTGCCTCTCTTCCACTGTGTATACTTTTCGTGGAACAGTCTATTCTTTACATGCTGGTTGGCCCCAGGATGCACATGTTTCATTGCTTCATCCCAGATCCAGGATTTCCTGCAGTCTTCAATCTCCTCCCAGACTCTCCGAGGAAAGGTAGGAAAGGTCATACCATAGATTTCATTGGCCTTTCTACGAACCAGTCTCTCCTCTTTACTTGCTTTGGTCAATCTGAGACCGCTGGCCTGGCTTGGGGGTGGCCAGTCCTGGTTCTGCCAGCTTCACATCCTCAAAGAAATTAAAAACGGATCCCTGACTTCTTCTTCTTGTAAAGCCAGGGCAGTGGCATCACCACCTTCTTGAACACATTCCTCCGAGGCAAGATCTTGAGGCTGTGTACCCGTTCCTTTCTCACAAGGCCACATAGGTTCCCCCTCATCTTCCTCTTCACTGAGGATCTGAGCCCAGGAGTGAGCAGTCGTTCTCACCCCTGAGACTATCCATTCATCACTAGGAGCGGAGATCGACACCATTAGCGGCTCTAGCCACAAATGGTTACCAGGGCACAGCTGGGGCACAACAGATGGCAGCCAGGGCACCGATATATTGTTACTATGGAGGAAGCTCTGCACCATATGGGGCACCAACTGGGGCACAGCATTTTTTTACTGGGGCACATGCCCTGGCGGGCCCTGGTGTAGAGCCGCCACTGGTCGACACCTCCCATTCAAAGGCCTCCCACATCTCATCTTCACCTTCGAGACTTGGGCTAGGCCCCCCCACCCAGGGGTCTACTGATGCTTTATCCAAACTTTCTTTCTGAGATCCAGCATCCAAAACTTCAATTTCAGATTCAGTCTCTAATTCTGCACCCTCTAACTTTGTGCCACACTCCCCCGAGGGACCTTCTTCCACAGGCTCTGCCTGATGCTGTGTGCTGCCAACTGCAGATTCTTGAATTTTTGTCCATGTGGGAGCCAAATGAATTGGAGGCGCTTTATACAAGCCATATTTTTGTAGACATCCAGCACAGTGAAGAATCATAAAGACATCCCTTCCAGCACTCAAGCACATCTGACATACACGCACTGGATAATTAGGAATTGCCACATCAGGAGGGAGTTGCCCTCCATAGCACCACTTTTCAATATCTCTCAGTCTATTTACTGCTGCTGTTACTGCAGCCCAGGCATGATCCAGGTAACGAGCTGGTCCTGAGGCCATAATTGCAGAAAAACAAACAAAATTCACTGTAACTGAAAGTCCCACTTTAAATGAACACACTCTGTAGCTTTAAAATGGCTCCTCTGCTGCTGTGTTTACTTTACTACCCCACCCTGTAATGGCGGCGGCAGCACTCCTGTGCATCAACATTTAGACTGTGGGTCAAGCCACTGCGCACCCGATTTACATCAGCTACTGATAACTTTTACTCAAACTGCACAACTTGCTCTGATCTGGCTGTTCACACATTTACAGGATTTTCCTTGGACTTTTCACATGCTGGCAACATTCATTTAATTACAGTCCCTTAAAAGCTTCAGGTTTCAGCACAGGATTGCCTGCTTCTACTAGTGTTGCACTTTTTTACAACCCACAGTCTCTCTCTCTGGCTGCAAATTTTAAACTGAGGCTACTTTCATTACTATGCACACATTCAATGGCTTTACAGACTTGCACTTGCCAGCAGGACATCACAGTCGCTACTTGCAAAGTGACTATACAGCTGCACACACATTTTATATGGCATTTTCTGAAAATCACTGATTGAGCAGTTTTAAATTGTTTACTCACTGTTATTTGTAGCAACTTGCTGCGATGGGGTAAAACGGCCTGCAGCCAGATTTTTGAAGGCCTCGGAATGCAAACGGGCGGGCAGTCTCCGCGATCGTCGTTTTAACCACAAAATTCACTAATCCCATGATCGATTTGCGGGTTGAGCCCGATTTTAAACTTAAAAGTCACTTTTAGAACTATTTCACAGCGCTTTGAATCCTTGCGACGCTCCTCCACTGCCAGTACACACACTACTCTCTGTCTCCCTCTCGAATGCTGAAGCAGTCACAGAAGAGCTGGCTGAGGGCCGGGACTAATGGCAAACTGACAACCACATGATGCCATGCAAATGAGCCTCTTCTTCCTCACGAGGGCTCCTCTCCTCACGGCGATCGTCGAGCAGGCAAATTTAAACTGTAAAATGCACTTTTTTTTTTTCAACTGACTCCACGGCGGGAGCCCATTTCAACCATGTAACATTGCCATTAACTCTGCAGTCACTAACTTTGCACAGAAAGCATTTCCAACATCCAGGGCATATTTTCT
The DNA here is from genome assembly GCA_016271365.2 of Neoceratodus forsteri. Taxonomy (NCBI): domain Eukaryota; kingdom Metazoa; phylum Chordata; order Ceratodontiformes; family Ceratodontidae; genus Neoceratodus; species Neoceratodus forsteri. The sequence goes on from CM057454.1 coordinate 1,164,516,174, forward strand.
CTGTTGCTACCCCTAGTTTTCTACACTTTCCTTCACAGAAATTCATTTTAAAACTGACAAAAACGCTGTAAACTTTTTGATGATGCAGGACAAAGGCACTCTCTTGGCTTTACAGCTCTTGGTAAACAGTTGGCATTTTTTAAACAGCAGCACAAGATTCACAGCACACAGCAACACACTAAGGAAATTGCTTCAACTTTTTGTTTTGGGCTACCTACTGCCAGATAGCCAAAACGCTAGCCTACTTGCCCAAGCACCTTCCTTCCCTAACAAATCCAAAGCGGTGCCTCCATTTTTGTAACCCCTCACCCCTGCCTTTTTACTAAAATGACAGGTGGCATGCTGTTGGCGTTGGCAGCAATACCTGGTGGGGACCTGGGTTCGGGAGGATGAGGTTACCTGGCACAAGGGACCTAGGTTTGGCTACTCTGCACAGGGGCACCAAGTAAATCCAACTACAGAAGCAATAACTGTAATGTCCAGAACCAGGATTGGGATTTTTCAGTGTGGCTTTATTCAAATCTAGTTGACACATGACAAAGCATTGCATGGTCCCCCAAGGGGCTACGTTCACTGTATATGCAGATAGAGACTAAAGGTGGTCCATTTGAGAATGAACACATTTTTACATTGTCTGGCTCTGGACCCACCAGGCACTCAGCCCGGACTTGCATGCACTTTGGATACACAGCCCAACTGGCCCGGCTCCCGTGCCGGCCACTTGACTGACGGTCCATTTAAAGAATGAACCCAAACTTTAACTTGGAGAGACTCCCATCACACAAGGAGTATATTTTCCCAAGCTGTGGCTCCCCACACCACATAGAGTCTGCGACTCCTAGAGAGATTTGATTTCTTACTTCCATCGAACTCCCATCAAACAAGGAGAATATTTCCCATCCTGTGGCTCCCCACATCACATAGAGTCTGTGACTCCTAGAGAGATTTTTCAAGTTGCGACCCATGTCTGGGTACCCACCTCATCACTGGCCAGGTGCATGAGGCAAGTAGCAAATCACAGAAGAAATCCGTAGAGGTGGACCTGGTTACTAAGGATGGGGGGTGTTCCCACCTCCAGCTCCCACAGCCAATACCCGGCCATTTCTCTGGACAAACATAAACTTAAAACTTTGAAAATTTAGATTAAACGGTGGATGACCTGAAGCATTCCCTCTACAGCTTTACTTGAAATCCATTAAACTTTAGACTTTTTGATTGCTCTATTTGCCTGTCCTAGTTGAAATAGTCCTCCCAAATAGCAGTCCACATTCCAACTTCCTTTATATTTCCAAACTGATGAAACAATTGATTTGCCCCTTCAAATGGGGCAAAACACTCACCCATTCGTTGCAGGTGCCCCACAGGCGAAGTACCACTTCTTTTACTGTTATACAAGAACAGAACTGAAAACAGGCAGCTTTCTTCCATAGTGGAAATAGGGGATTGCCCTTGGAATCCACAGAGGGACTTTTCTTCCACCCCCCCCCCGGAGGGAGGGGGCACTGAGACCTGGACAGCGGTCTCCACCACTTTCAAAAGGTAAACAGAAGCTCCTTCCTGCTGGGAGGTAAACAGACAACTCCCAAAGTTCTAAACTCACTCCCTGAGCTGCAGATTCCAATGTGGCTTATGCAGCTGCGACAGTTCTATGGTGATGTCATCTCTCAAGTCTCAGCTGTGACTGAGAACAGAGTGAGACAGTGTGAAACCCATTTAACTGGAGTTTCACAAGCTGCCTTCCCTGCCTACCACTAGGTCTTACTGGGATTCTAGCAACCCCGGGTAACAAGGGGGTTACACCCGTATCTGATTTTTCACAAGGAACGTGTGGCTCTGCGTACCAACCCTAAGCTTCTCCCCAAGGTGGTAGCGGAATCTATGCTGAATCAATCCATAGAGTTGCTTGCTTTCTTTACGCAACACTCCAATCAAGGGGAGTAGCTCTTGCATTCTCTGGATGTTGACCGGATTCTGAGATACTACACCTTCAGGATGAAGGATCTCAGAAAGACTGATCAACTGTTTGTCTCTTTTGCTCGTAAAAGAGAAGGCAATGCTGTTTCCAAGCAATGCCTATCTAAACGGTTGGCTCATTGTATCACATTCTGTTATGACAAGTACAACAAGACCCTGCCGGGTCAAGTCAGAGGCCACTCCACCAGAGCGGTCGCTGCCTCTGCTGGTTGTTTCAAGAATGTGTCAGCGGCCGACATCTGTGCAGCCGTTACTTGGACTTCTGTCCATACCTTCACGAAACATTACAATTTGGATATTGCCTCTCGCCGTAGAGCTGGATTCAGGTTGGCTGTTTTGCAAGGTCTCCTTTCCTAAGACCTTCACAGCCAGAGGGTCTACTTCTGGGTAGTTTTCCTCCTCCCGTTTGCTTCTTCTTGTTCCAGGCTGCTTGGGACTCAGTCCTCTATGTAATTACCTACTGCAAGAGCCCTCTTGAAGTTAGATAGTACAGTTACGTAAGAACTTACAGTAACAGTAGATCTTTGAGAGAGGATCTTGCAGTAGGTAATACCTTCCAGCCCCTCCATCCCCTAAGCTTTTTCAGCTCGTTTTCCAGGATGGGAAATATCTGCTTCTCTCTCATCTCACCTTTTGGCCTTTGGCGGGAAAGAACTGGAAAGCGGGCGTGGGCGACCGCCCCTTTATATTGACATTGCATGCAGTCGGTCACCTGATGTGGGGGCAGTCCCCCACCAGAGACTGCTAGCTAGAAATTTTTCCCGTGGGGTCCTGACACCTGCCGACTTCAGTCCTATATGTAATTATCTACTGCAAGAGCCTCTCTCGAAGATCTACTGTTACGGTAAGTTCTTATATAATTGTACTTTTCCATCTCAAGGGCCAACAGGATCTCCTGATGCCACTCCCTAAAGAACGAGATAGCATCATCCAACCAATGCTGACAGATAATTAGCTTTGCTGTACTAGAAATCAGGGACATACAAGAATGTTGAGACCCAAAAGCTTATTTAGATAAAGACTGACCAGACAAATTTCAGGGGTAAAAGAAGATTTCAGACCCAAAAGTGGGTCTAGGGAAAGCTAAGGGAATTCCAGAAAGTTCGCACCTTCAGACACTGCCAGAGAATATGCATCAAATGGCCCTCTACAACTCCACAGTGGGAGCAAGTTGGAAAGCGTAGTTTTCCATCCTGTAAAGGCTGACTGGCATGTAGTAAAGATTGTGCAGAATACAAAACTGCAACAGTTGGTAGCAGTCATGCTTAACAAATTTGTAGACCTTGTCAAACACTCTGCCTGACCTGAACCTCAGCCTGGAGCCGTAACACCTGCCTCCAATAATAGAAAATACCATCTAGGTTAGCCAGGTCCTTCAATTGAAAGAACTGTTAAAAAAACAGAGATGGCATGAGGCTGAATCACCAGGTGAGAGAGGTCAGGAAGAACTTCCACTGGTGAGGAAGACCAAGGTCGAGGACTCAAAAAAGAGGCAAGAGCACTGGAGAGTCGCAAATATTTGAAAGGGTGAAACACCAATAGAAAAAACTTATGTTGAATAACAGGGAGCGGGACGGACCATCATATCTCCCTCAACCAAGGAAGAAAGGAGGGCTAACCGGAGTCGAAGGCAAAATTGAAGAGGAATGGGCCATCTGGATGTTGGGGTCTCCCAAAATTGGCTGAGACAGGTTCTTACCCCAGTCCTAACCCATATACAGAATTGCTGGAGAGTATGTAGTGACCACCCCAAAGGCGTACCATGAAGCTTACTGTTAGGTGGCAACTGGGCAAATTTGAGGTATAGGAGTCAAGAAAGCTCGAGGCCCACTTATGCACAAAGGCGTTGTTCCAAAGACAATTACAGCAGCTGATAATCCATGGCATCAGGAGGGAGTATAGAAACATAGACATAGACATTGATGGCAGATAATGACCGCTTGGCCCACCTAGTCTGCACCTTTCCCTACCTATTGGATAAACTGTAGATCCTAGCTAACCAACAGCCTACTTCTTCCTACCCACCATCAGAATTGCCTTTGTCTATCTGTTGTCGAGGCACAGGTCAGGAAGCAGAGGGAAAACCAGGAGCAGTTGTAGAACTCACCAACAATATTTATTTACAGTAGCAGTAACATAAAATAAAAACTTGTTCAGTATAAATATGTACAAAGGAGAATAATTTTTTTTTTCAGTCTCTGTGTCCCTTTTTCTTCTAATTTCTCAGCAGTTGACGCTCAGCTCCTTTATAAGTCTTTTCAACACCCATTTTAAACAAACATCCTGTCCTTGTAAATATCAGGCAGGGCTGCTAGAACACAGTGTGCTTGCTGAGGAGTTATTTTTGCAGCTTTTGCAAAAAAGGCCTAAAATGTGAACTCTGGTAACCTCTGAAGTTTCCAATACCTTTTTTCAGTCATGTAAAAATACAATTATATACATTTCAACAGTAATGTTATATATTTTCCAAACACAAGGATCCCAATATCAGTTACATTTCCATATGAAGATTTGCACGTATTTCAATATTAGAAGACATGCAAGGGAGGAAAAGGCAGCAAGAGAAAACTGAGAAACAGTGAGAGGCAAAGAATTGCAAGCCTGTTGGGTTGATCAAGTCTGAAGTCTCACAGGAAAATTTGGTTGTGCAACAAGACAGAGAAGAGACTGTGACCGGGAGCTCCTGCCACTCTTGAGGACCAACCTTTTCTTAAATCTGTTGCAACAGTTCTTCTGTTTCTAAGCTTAATCTGTTCTTTACTATTTCTAGTCCTTAAGGTTGGCCACTATGGGCACTCCCTTCTCCCTCTCTTGACTGTGCTACAGTGTCCTCTTTAATTTTCATTTTTCCCCTCTAAGGTTCTCGTACAGGGAGATTATTGTGGTGACGTCCGAGTATATGTAAAACAGATTGTGTTTATTGTTGTTGGATTTAGTATGTAATAGCACTATGTTATAAAATACCTTAATGTATATGCCTTAAGTTTATGAAACTTGTAAATGTTGAAAATACCATGGCACTAGGTGTTTTTGATAATGGCAAAAAGTACTATGTGACTATTTTAGAAATTAAACTAGTTGTGCTATTTAAAATGTATGTAAATTGTTGTAAACTTAACAAGACAGAAATGTCATGATGATTTGCATATATCCCATGATGCATTGCATTATGGAAGTATGTATGATGTTGTATTTCTTTGAAACTTGATTTGTTGCCAATGCCCTTTGGGGTAAATCTTCTTTCAGTGATTCAGCATTGAGATTCTTTGTCTATAGCTTGTTTTTTTTTTTTTTGGTCCCCACTACTCAAGCAAATGGGGCTTGCATAGGGGTGGTCGCTACATCTCAACTAGTGAATTGGATCAGAGATCGGTGTCAATAGGTGCTGGCTAAGTGCAGAGAAAGGACATTCATAGTCTGTTGCTGCAAACTGATGTACTGAAGGAGAAATATGCCATTGCAGAAGGTTATTTCTTGTATTTTGAATAAACATCACACAGAGATCGTGTGTTGAACCTGAAGTTTGGTGTCTGGTCCATCTGTTATCTCACAACCCCTCCACAGACTTGGTGTTAGAAGTGGGATAACTTGCTGGAAGCGTCTGGACTGGCTGAAGAGGGATGTTTTCCGGTGGATATCTCCCAGGTATCCCAGGTGGACCGATGCACCAGGAATTGCCAGAGGAGAACCTGGAGAAGAAAGTCCATGGAGTTTTTACCAGAACCATGGACAGCAGATGAAGAGATGCTGCTGCATGGACTGTATCTGGGAGCTCGGAAGATGGCCTAGCCTGAAGATGACGAAGAGATGCAACAGGATGAGTTACCATGGGGTCAATGCAGACTGGAGGTACAAGAGACAACAGCCAGGAGGTAGAGACCCTGATGAGGATGGTCCACTGGACGAGTGGGCAATGGCTAGAGGCAGACCGACTACACAGAGAGGCGGAACACTGATGCTAGAGAGGTTTCTGCCAGAGACTTTGGATGAAGAATTGGAGGAGGATTTTTTGTGGGCTCAGTTTGAGGAGGACCCCCGACTGAGCAGGATATTCCTTTGTTCCCAGGATGTTACCGGTTGAAGGTCGTAGATGTAAGCATGGAATTTAAATGTGAAACCCCATGTAGGACTGTGCTTAGTAATATTGTGCTGGGGTTGAAGACTCCAAGCAAGCAAGAAGAAGCCTATGAGTCTGAAGGGACTTTTCTTGTATTGATGCAGCTAAATCTATTAACAGTATTGACTTGGGTATACTGCATGCTAAAAATGCTAATGTTGTCAAACTGTTACAGTATGTTATTGTTAAGGAGAGTAGAGGTCATTTAAAAAAATGTCACCCTTGGAAAAAGTGAAACTTCCACATAGGTTACAAGGTATTAGATGGTAACAGATGGCTGAAAATAGCACAGTGATTAAAAGGATGTTTACTAAGACACCCCAGAGTTAAAAAGTTAAGGAACCTGCTGTTTACCATTGCAGGATATTAAGCATGGGAGGTTCCTTGGCATCCTGTAGGTTTCTGTAGAGACTTGCCTGGGGATAAGATGACCAAGGGTTTGGGGTCATAGGTTATACAAAGGTGAAATAGGAGAGTAGAAACTACTATTGCTCCTTCCATATTCCCGCAGACACTTTGTGTTAGACAGAGGGGTCAAGTTAGTTGCAGGCAAGGCCAGAGGTGGCTCTGCAATGGTCCCTTTCTGTAGGCAAAAGTGTAGCATGTTTGGTCAGGGGGTGGGCCTGATGTCAAAGAAAGAGGTACCCAAGGGCAGACAAGGAGTCTGAGGTGGTACATGTGTTTTGCTCTTTTCTGAGTGAAAACCTACAAAGGAGAAGTGAGTGGAAAATGGATTGGAACCTGTGTTGGGGCAGCACCTTGTGTGTCTACCCTCAGGTGTCTATATCTGTAACAAGTAAACTGAATCAAGAGTCATAGTGGGTTTATGTTGAGGGGTTGAACCTATGACTGGGCCCCTGCTTAAAACTGAAATGTCTGGTGGGGTTGGAGCAGGTAATTACTCACCCCAGAAAAAGTTTCTCTATGGTACTGGACTTTGCAACTGTCCAGATTTTTGGTTAAGAAATATGACAGACTTTCCCTAAAAGGAGATGGGAAGGTACCATTAGTCTCTGCTGAGAAATGTGTTAGTGCCTCAGGGTAAAGAATGATGATATCCACTATGTTTAAGATGGAATGTTTATTGTTAATAGGGACCCTGAGACAGAGCTTCTGAAGATGGACGGTTGGAAACTCCATCCCTTCCTGGGACAGGAAGGTGGTAAGCAGTCTGCAATAACTGCTTCCCTCTTAAGGTGGGGGATATGTGACCAGGAGCTCCTGTCACTCTTGAGGACCAACCTTTTCTTAAATCTGTTGCAACAGTTCTTCTGTTTCTAAGCCTAATCTATCCATTACTATTTCTAGTCCATAAGGTTGGCCACTGTGGGCACCCCCTTCTCCCTCTCTTGACTATGCTACACTGTTCTCTTTAATTTTCATTTTTCCCTCTTAGGTCCTTGTACAGGTTGTTTATTGTGGTGACTTCAGAGTATATGTAAAACAGATTGTGTTTATTGTTGTTGGATTTAGTATGTAATAGCACTATGTTATAAAATACCTTAATGTGTATATCTTATGTTTATGAAACTTGTAAATGTTGAAAATACCATGGCACTGGGTGTTTTTGATAATGGCAAAAAGTACTGTGTGACTATTATAGAAATTAAACTAGTTGTGCTATTTAAAATGCATGTAAATTGTTGTAAACTTAACAAGCCAGAAATGTCATGATGATTTGCATATATCCCATGATGCATTGCATTATGGAAGTATGTATGATGTATTTCTTTGAAACTTGATTTGTTGCCAATGCCCTTTGGGGTAGACCTTCTTTCAGTGATTCTGCATTGAGTTTCTTTTTCTATAGCTTGTTGTTTTTTTTTGGCCCCCACTACCCAAGCAAATGGGGCTTGCATAGGGGTGGTTGCTACATCTCAACTATTGAATTGGATCAGAGATCGGTGTCAATAGGTGCTGGCTAAGTGCAGACAAAGGACATTCATAGTCTGTTGCTGCAAACTGATGTACTGAAGAAAAAATATGCCATTGCAGAAGGTTATTTCTTGTATTTGAATAAACATCACACAGAGATTGCGTGTTGAACCTGAAGTTTGGTGTCTGGTCCATCTGTTATCCCACAACCCCTCCACAGAGACAGAAAAGGAAAGATCCTTGCATTTAAACACTTTCTCCATAACAAATGGGGCAGGGTCCTATTCTACCCCGTAACACCGTCCCATGCATTCTTGAATTCCCCCACTGTTTTTGACCCCACAGCATCCTCAGGAAGGTTGTTCCTTGCATCCACCACTCTCCCTGTGAAAACATACTGACTCACATTACCCCTGAGCCGCTTACCCCTGAGCGCCCTCCCATTTTCAGATTGTGCCCCCTTGTTCTTTCACATCTCTTTTTCTGATAGATGCTACCCTCTTGGACTTTGTTGATTCCTTGAGGCACTTGAAAGTTTCTATCATGCCCCCACTCTCCCTCCTTTCCTCAAGGGTATACATATTAAGCTCCTTTAGTCTCTCTTCATATGGTTTCTGTTGCAGACCCTACACCATTTTAGTTGCTCTCTTTTGGACTGCCTGCATCCTATGTCCTTGTGGAAATGGGGTCTCCAGAACTGCACGCAGTACTCCAGATGAGGTCTCACCAGCTGTCTGTACAAGTGGATAACAACTTCCTGTTTTCTACAGGTGATGCCTCTTTCTATACATCCCAGTATCCCCCCAGCCATTTTTAATGCCTTCTCACATTGCTTGCTTGTCTTCAGGTCATCTGATATGACTACCCTCAGGTCCCTTTACATTTTTGTTGTTGTTAATACCTCCCTCCCCATTGTGTACTCTTCCCCAGGATTTTTGTTTCCCAAGTGCATTACTTTGCACTTCTTTGCACTGAATCTAAGCTGCCATACTTTTGACCATTCCTCCAACCTTGCCAAGTCCTTTCTGATCCATTCCACCCCCTTGTGTATCAACCCTGTTGTAGATCTTTATGTCGTCTGCAAAGAGGCATACTTTTCCTTCCTGTCCTTCTACAATGCCACTTATAAAGTCATTAAAAAGGGTTAGACCCAGTACTGAACCCTGTGGTACCCCACTAGTAACCCCCCTTTCTTTGGAGTGGACTCTATTTACTATTACCCGCTGTGTCCTGTTGTCCAGCCAATTGTTTACCCAGGCTACCACCCTGGGACCCACTCCCAGGCTGGCTAATTTGTTTGTTAATCTTTTGTGTGAGACTGTGTCAAATGCCTTGCTAAAGTCTAGGTAGGCCATGTCCACAGCCCTTCCCTGGTTGATTACTTTGGTCGCCCAGTCAAAGAAATCTATTAGATTTGTCTGACATGACCTTCCCTCTGTGAATCCATGCTGCCTTGGGTCCTGTGCCCCACTGGCCTCTAGGTACTCAACAGTTCTTTCTTTCAAAGGTGATTTCATCATTTTCCCTACCACTGAGGTTAAGATAACAGGACTGTAGTTTCCTGCCTCTGCTTTGCTACCACTTTTGTGAAGGGGGATCACATCCGCCCTTCTCCAGCCCTTAGGTACCACACCATCCTCCCATGATTTGTTAAAAAGAGTAGTCAGTGGTGTCACTAGATCTCCCCTTAGTTCTTTTAGAATTCTGGGGTAAATCCTGTCAGGCCCCATTGCTTTGTCCACCTTCAGTATTAGGAGTTCTTTCAGAACTCTTTCTTCTGTGAAAGGACTGGGATTGATCCCCCTATCCAGAGTGCTTCTGTTAATTGGATTAGGTACCTCCCCCTCCTCTTCTTTTGTGAATACTAAGCAGAAGTATTCATTCCGTATCCCTGCTTTTTCACTGTCCCTCTTTGCCTACCGGCCGTCCCCTTTATTAATCCTCACTATCCCTCCCTTGTTCTTTCTTTGCTCCCTAATGTTCCCTTAAAAGGTTTTATCCCCCTTCTTATCTGAGTTGGCCATCTTTTCCTTGAAGAAGTCCAAAGGAAACACTTAGAACTATGCAGGGCACAATAATACAAGAAAAAGTTTGGAAGATGAGAGGACACCCTTTTCTCTAGCTATGGTGAGTTGAAAATAGTCCTGACGGGAGGCCCCCTGCTTACAAAGAAAAGCAGAAAGGGATAGATAAAGCTTAACAAATCAGATATTGGGCAGGAAAAGGACCAACATTCCCAAGGGGTATATAATGCGGAGTAAAATATTCATTTTGATAACATTTACCCTGCCCCACAGGGAAAGTGAAAGGTGCATCCATCTTTGGAGGTCAGCTGACATGTCTTTCAGAAATGGAACAAAATTGTCTTTTCCCAGAGCAGTAATATCCTGGGTAACCCTAATACCCATGTAGATAACAGCATGAGGTTCCCAGAGCTGGCCCAAATCCACAATCTGATGATGGACATATGCATTGAGCGGCATGACTTTCATTTTTATCAAGAGTAAGCCTGTAACTGGCCACCTCTGAAAATCTATGAATGATATCAAGTGTAACAGGAACAGAAGAGTGGGGATTTACCAAAGGGAGGCATTAATCATTGGCATAAGCCGAGAATTTACAAGAAATACCAGCAACCAGTATACCTTCAACAGCGTGGTTTTTCTATAGGTGATGTAACAGGGGTTCAAGGTAAATATTAAACAAAAATGGGGATAAGAGACATCCCTGCCACATTCCCCACTGCAAAGTGAGTGGAGCAGACAACACCCAATGGCAGCAGATCCTGGCATTAGGGTTGGAGTATAAAGCTCACACCCAGTCACAGAAGCCATCAGGAAAACCAGACTTTCAGGGAGTGGCAAAAAGAAAGGGCCAAGAATCCTGATCAGAAGCCTTCTCTGCATCAAGTGAGACCAAGGCTGCAGGGACCTTGCTCTTGCCTGACCAGGAGATCAAAGACCAGAGCTTCTGAAGATGGTCAGAGGAAGAACAGCCAGCCATGAAGCAAACCTGCGTCAGACTGATCAGACCCGACCAGACTTGGAGCAGGCAGGATGCCAGAACCATTGCCATAATTTTCAAGACCAAATTAAGCAAGGAAATGGGCCTATAGCTACTGGGAAGAAAAAGGTACTTACCCAGCTTAGGAACTGGGGAAATACAAGCTTGGGTAAATGAAAAATCAGACAGACCAGGAGGATCACCCTCTACAATAGAGGAATTTAGAAAGTCACGCTGGAGGGGAGAGAGCTGCGGTTTATGCAGTGCTTCTAAATATTCAACAGTTTGAGCAGAGAGGCCAGACGAGGATGAGTCAACAGCATATAAGGACTGGTAATACTGGCAAAAGGCCTCAGCAATCTCCTGGGGCCTGGTGAAAATCTGCCCCCATGGGTCCGGTTGGAGGGAGTGTATGGCTGACTTTGCCTCAGACTGCCGTATATGCAAAACTCCAGTTAGCGTAGTCCTATACACTGAAGAACAGGAGATCAAACTACTGAGCCCTCAGGGCACTCAACTACTGCCGGACAGCAGAGTCTGAGGAGCCAGAAAGGGCATTCTCAAGGACTCTAATCTGGCAAAGCAAGCTGTCCAAATTAGTCACCCTCTGTCTCTTATGGATAGTAGCAAGTCTGATGAATTTCCCCCCTCACTGCATGTATCCCAACACCCCGCAACATGTCCAAGGAAGAAACTGAGCCCTCATTGGCCTGAAGAAAATTTCAAAGGAATGTTTAGACTGCTGCAAATAGATCCAGGTCCTGAAGCAGGGTAGAATTTAACTGCCAAGTGGAATCCCAGTCTTCTAACCCACATGGAGTGTGATCCAGTGAAACAGCAGCATGGTCGGAGACCACCATGGTTTGTATATCACTGGCCTGCAGACCAGCCACAATAGATGTACCAATAAGGAAATAATCAGTTTTGTGCTGTGAGGCATGTCGAATGGAATAAAAGGTATGTTGCCTCGCAAAAGGGTGCAAGGTCTACCAAACCAGCAGTATCCAGCAGATCATGCAAGCCCCACTGCCCTGGAGAAAGCCCCCCTACTAGATTCCCCAGGCCTATCAAGGTCCGAGTCACAAACCAAATTCCTATCACCACCCTGAACAAATGGTATATGCATGACTGGTGGGAGGTGAGATAAGAGGCCAGTAAAGAACCGAAGGGAATCTGCGATGGGGCCATACATGTATCCTAATGCCACTTCCAACAGTCCCAATCTGCAATGCAATAAAATGAAGTGACCCTCCAGGTCCCAAATCTCCTGCAACAGGTCGAAGGATACCCTTCTATAAATTAGGATAATCATATCCCCTCTCTTAATACTGGTTCCTGCTCCAAACACATGCCCCACCCACTCCCTTTGAAAATAAAAAGTGTCATCCCTACGTAAATTACTTTCTTGTAACAGGGCCAAACTGGGTTGAAGCTTCCTGAGTTGCCTCACAATCATATAATGTTTCCTCTTTTGTTGGGCACCCTTAATATTCCAAGAGGCAGACTGTAAGGCCTTTTTCTGCTGACTTTTTTGTATGTTTGTAACTGTCGGGATCCAGCAATGAAAACAACACTGGGGTTTTGAACGACAGGTTGAACATTTACCCCCACCGAAGAAACTGGTTCTGGACCTCATGCAGGAAGATCTTGAGAAGATGCAGCAACTAGTCAAGGAATGATTGGCAGGGGCAGATCCGATCAAGAGGGGGGAGGAACAGTAGTGCAGGATTAAGGGGGCAGTCCTAGAAATGACAGACCCAGCTGAGAAAAGATGATGATTTAAATAATTATGTATTATGAGTGATCATTATTATTTTTAAAGCTTACGTTTAAGCTTCAAAACCAATCATTGTGACTATAACTAACAATGATTAAACAAGAACCTTAAATGGCTACCAATCAAGAACCAGAATGTTATGGAAACTGTGTTTGTGACAAATCATGAGCTCATTTTTGGTTGCCCATGGTCAAAATTACTGCAGTAGATGAAAACAATAGATTTTTTTCCTTACACCTTTGGAATTTTTCATGTCTTCTGTTTAGAAGGTATACTCATGTTAGGAAGAAACTGTGGATCCCAATGCTCACTTTCCCAGTCAGCATTGCCCGACAGACCTGCTAACCCGATGCTAATGCTCCTGACAGGGTAAGGTAGCTGATGTGATGGAATGCTACCTTACCCCGTGTGATCCTCAAGAAGGGACAGCTGGATGGGGTTGCAGGCTGAGCTGACCCGGTGGTTGTGGAGGAAATACCATCAATGCTTTTGCCCGGCATATTCGCTTGCGTGACCGGGTTCTGGTTCGGGTCATGGCATTTTACACAACGTACCCCCGTAACACTTATCATTTTACTACGGGATCCGCTCCCCCTTGGAGTTGGATAATTTAGTTACGGGGGGTGTGGGAGGTGAAGCCCCCTGCATTTTACACTTTATTTACTGACATACCTGAAATTTGCATGTCTGGCATGTCAGTGAATCAGGCCCTTTCATTTCAGGCCGTTTTATTCAGCATACTGAGTTTTGGGATTACATGGTATATCCATTTAGACAAATTTATTGGAATCATCTATTTTGATACATCTTCTGTACAAGCACACTACTTTCATTTATAATTACCCTGAATCCTCATTTCCAGGGATGCTGATAGAAATGTCCAGGACCGGGACATACATTTAGGTCTGGGGCCTCCTTCCATCCCCAAGACATATAAATTGGGGTCCCCTGAGCCACTTGGGCCTGGGACAGTTGTCCTGGCTGTTCTCCCCCTCCCCCATTGGCACCCCTACTAATTTCTTCAAGGCATAAATTAGTGTTGCAGACTTGATTAGCGGGCTTTGCTAATTAAAATGAAAAATGATTAGCAACTGGTTGACGTTAATTAGCAGTGTGGGGGGGGTCCAGAATGTGGGAGAGAGGGCAAAAAATAGTGAAAAACAACGCCATTCGCACATTCTAAGCCCTCAGTGGCACTGGAAAAATTAGATTAGCACCTGCTGCAAATCAAAATTGATTTGCAGTTGCTGGTTTTTGATTTGCAAATAGCAATGCAAACCCACTTATTTTATGCCTTGTTCTTCATAGTGTTATAAGGGCTCAGATTAGTTTATATAGCTCCATTCAGTAGTTTCTTCATGATTTTTTTACAAGTATTTGATTTGGGCTCAAAACCCTTTCTAGCAGTCTGCAAACTAATACCGTCAAGGCAGAATTATTTTAAAACGCGAAGTTACCGTTGTTTTGGTCCATACACTATAATATACAAAACAACATACATAAAAAATACATATTAAAAGGTTTGAGAGTGTAGAAAGTAAGTAAGCATGAAGCCATGATGAAGGTGGCATCTAATGGGGAATGAATGCATGGTTGAGGGGGGGTTGGGGTGGCATAAGGACAAAGGCCGAGTGCCTACACCTTCCCAACCATGCATTATTCAATGGATGCACCACCGAATGAACTTAATGCTCTTGTAACTATGACAAGTGCAAGGTACGTTATGTTACAACTGACTGCTATGTGAGATATCAATGAACAGCAACTTGCAATATTCTTTAGTGCTATATTAACTGCTGTTCTGCTCTTTACTTTTGAATACATGTAGCTTTCCAATGTGTGCATGCATGGTCACAATTCGGTATCTATTTATACTGTGATGGCTGTTTTATGTAGGCTTGCAAGTCATGCTAAAAAATATCTTTGCGATACATATCACGGGAAAACGTCTCTTTTTTGTCTAGGCTGTTTTCACTCGTTCCCTTCATGTAGCTTACATGCCTCGCAATTCCTCAGACAGCAGAAAACCCTCATCAGTGGCTCAAGACCTCCCTGTACAGTGTGGTGCTCATGGGTTTGTTCGGATTGGCCACCAAGTGTGCTCAAGATTTCTCCTGCGCCTTCCCAGCACAAACACGGCTTCCATTCTTGCTGTTGCTCACTCACGTTCTATGTGCAGTCACTGGTACATTCTGAAGAAGGCATTACTAGGGAATTAATCCCCACTTCACAATGTACCACGTGACCTGTTTCTGCCAATCTAGTTTCTAGAATCTTGTATAGCTGTTTTTGCCATGTAACAATCCCTATTGTTTGCATGGTGGATGTTATTGAACAGCTGTTGTGGGTTTGTACCACAAGAGGGCAGTGGTGAATATAGCTGTTTGGCTTCTCTTTGTGTTCTACCATCCTCCTCCTCACATTCTGTCAATCTTCAAGGTTGCATTCTCAATATTTTAAGGGCTGTTACCGAACTTGAGGCAGTAGGTTTGAATAAAAAAGTTCTACCTGCTAAATCACTTTCTTTATAATGCTACATCATCGGCTTCGCTCACACTACAGGAGTAATTCCTGTTTCCATGATTACGATTGACACTTCAGTCTCACAGTGCTGGTTACTTAAGAAAAAAAGTGGCTCTAACAAGCCTGTGTCCGCTGGGGCAGAAGCAGGTGAGGAAGCGTAGGTAGAACTGCATCCAGCTTCACATAAAAAATGCCAGCCGTATGGTTGTCCTATAAGGATACTGGTCCTGACCAATGTGGACACAGGATTCCTTGTACCCATTTTAGAAATTGGCTTTTAGTGAGATTTTACGTCATTTTTTATGTTGGCTTGCGTGCATGCGCAAGCAAAATCTTGTGCTAGTAGCACATTTCAGAGGTGTGTCAGTGTCGGTGAATGCAGGGCACGCTTTAGTAGGTGCGTCCCTTATTCCCCAATAAGACAGCTTGCTAGCATTGACACAAGCATTATGTCATTATGTAAAGTGGACACAACTTGTAAGAAAAGTGCTGCTGCAATCAGAGACAAGCTCATCATGCAGCGGCAGAGATAACACACATCCCGACGTGCCTTTCCTGGTGAAACAGTTAAACAAACATGGCTTTTTAGTCATTCACATCAGATGAAAACACTTTTTTATTGTACTCTGTATAATGCTCAAGGTTGTGACTAAAATGTTTTGTCCTAAGACAACTTTGGCAATCTCTGCAATTCATTTCTCTGATCAAAAATCGCATTTAGTCACCGAAGTTTGGAGACGCCAGTGCGATCCCTGCTGCCAACAGAGCAGCTTGACACATACTGCAAAATGTTTGCCTAGTTCAATAAACCATTTTGTATAAAAAATATTTCCCCCTCTTCCCTGGTAACTTTCACACTTAAAATAAAAAAGTCTGCACATTGTTGACAAGACTGAAGACCTACCTATGCCTGAAAGAGCTGTAATCACTTGCACTGCTACTTTAGTGCATGTAAGAGTTTGTTTTGCAGCTGCCAGTGCCACTGTCTTTATGGCTGGGAAGTTCACTTCAGGGTGGGCGGAGACGTGGAGCAGGCTATAGTGCAGCAGAGGTCGGGGATTGGAATCCGGTGATCGGTCGGGACCGTCGGGTTGGATGTCGGGCTGTCCGCAGACTGTTGCTGCAAAACTCATCCTTACTCATTAAGGACCTCCTCAGTCAGGCTTTCAGACTTTGGTGGACCAGATGCCGAGCAGATGGAGCCTGCCTGCTGATCTAGGACTTATGGTCGTGGCTTTTTGGACTCTGTCTTATTGTTCTGCTTCTGTAATCTCTTTGAGTCATTCAGGCTCTGAGAAATAATTGTGTTGGGTCTGGGAGTCAGACAATTGGTGAGGGACTGCATTTGATTCTCCAGCCTAGCCAGCCGCCGCGGAGCCACCCACCTATCACAAGGTCAAGTGCATTGTGATTGTCTGAGGTACGTTAAAACGGCTTGTCTAAATAATTCTTGTCTTTTGTCTTATTCACCTGAGGGAAAGGCTTAAACATGAGCAGTAATTTAGTAAATTGAGTCAGTGACAGGGAGGGGGAAACAGCTTTTTGCAAAGCATCTCATAAACCTGATTAATTTGTACAGTGCCAAATGGTTGAGAAAGAATGCGCGATCTTTGACCTGTACTCATTACTTCCAAAGTGAAAAATCGGCACCAGTCCACCTTGTCAGAGCTTGCAAAATAACATACATTTATAGTTCTCTTTCTGTATGCAGCACATTTCCAAGTCCCAGACAGTCAAACAAATCACTGAGCAGGTACTGGACAAAATGCTTTCAAACCAGATTAAAGATGCAGTTGAGGAGTAAGAGGCATTTTAGCACATCATTTCATTAACATCCCCCGATTTGGCTGAAAACACTTTTTATTTAAAAATGCCACCATTGTCCTTCCCATGTTTTGCAAAACATGGAAAGGACAAAGGTGACATTTAAAGAAAATGATTTTCAGCCAAACAGGGAATGTTAATGAAATGATATGCTAAAATGCCTCTTAAACGTCAGTTTCAACTGCATTTCCATAAAGTCCAACTCCTAACCTTTCATCAAGGTTTTCTGACCTCATGGTGGTGCGCTTGCTATGACAGAATAGTACTAAGATACTGTGCTGCTACAAACATGGCAAATGTAATGACAGCAACTGCAGGGTCCACTGGGGGTAACAAGGGGCAGTCAGCTGTTTTTGAATTTGTTGAATCCTGTAAGCATGTACCAATGTAGCAGATTTAAAACAGTGGATTAACAGGTGTCAGCATGGCTCAGTTGGTAGCACATATGGTACTGGACCAGAAGGTTGTGGGTTCTAATTACACAATGGGATTGGACTTGTGTCATAAATGCTGGCATCTGAGTGCAGTCCTTACGGCTGTGCGTTACGCAGTTTCTGTGCAGCCTCATGACTTCACCAAGTTTTTATATTTTCACTCCAGATTTTCAGCATTGCCATTTTTTTACACGTCCTCATGAACAGTAGAGCTGCCATTTTTCATATCCTGCCTGACGTGTTTTCACACCTGTGGTGCCAAATGGCACAGTCGCTGTGCAAAATCACGTTTCGGCTAACAAACGCATAGTGCCACTGTTCATGAGGTGGGGTCACAAAAAGCCCATGCTGAAAATTTGGAGTACAAATACCGACAAATGCCCGGGGCGTTAGGGTTTCCAACCATAACGCCCCACCCTCTAGAGACTGACAGGCATCAGGGGTGTGACTTGGCATTGTCGATTGTAATGCTCATGCCATTCCACCCAACCCCCACCCTGTGACCAATGACAGGCATCGAGGTGTGCCTTGGACTCTCTGGCCCCAAAGTTCACTCCATTCTCCTATACTGCACTCATCTCAGCGTATTTCCTTATGGAATTGGGTGAACAGAAGGCCCGAAGACCCCAAGGCACACTGCAACACTTGTTGGTGTCTGCGGGGTAGGGTGAGGCGAAATGGTGTGAACGTTATGGCTGATGACCCAAAGGCACACCCTAATGCCTGTCACTCTCTGCAGGGTGGGAGGTGGGGTCAGCATCAGTTCACTACTTCACTGCCATTCCTATTATGCATCTCTCTAACTCCTGCACTACCAATGCCAATGCCAGCAAGCCAACATTCGGCATTGACAAATGCTTGTTTGTATTAGTAACAAATAAAGCATGGTTAAGTACAGTATTATGCTAGACCAGATGCACAGATAGATACCCTTTAAAAACTGTCTTGAAGTGTCTGGGTAGATCTCCGAGCTGGTGGACAATGTAGATGAACAGAAACAAGTGTCCCAGGACAAACCGACCACACAAATCAAAAAGTCTTATTTCCAGGTTCATGAATTTTATTTTCTTCAAAATCTGGCCCCAAGTTCATTGCAGGGAAGTATCAGATTTTTTTTTATAACTTCTGTGAAGACAAGTAGTAATGATTTTGTTTGTTTCGTTGTGGTCACTCTCTGCAGAGCGTTCTCCTTACTGGCAGCATCTCCTCCTACTGTATATGCAGAAGTCATAAAAGAATCTGGTCATTACCTACAGTGAACTAATGGACAGAAAGTGTTGTAATTTTGAGATTTGGAGATTGTGTGGGTCTGAAGAGACCAAGTGGTATGTACTGTTCACCTGTATAAAGAGAGAAAAAATCATTAGACCAAAATACGGACAAGGCCCTCGTCCCCTGGCAAACTTGGAAATATGACTTTCTGAGTGGCTGGTTTGTCCAGGAATGCCTGTTTGGAGTAAGGGCAGTATTACTCGCGTGACTTACAATTTTACAGTAAAAAACATATGGATTAATCATTGATCGTCCACAGATCGTCAGAAACCACGATGCTGATTTAAGCTTACAAAAGTAATCCGTAAACATGGATGGTGACTTAAAAGTTACATGCCGATGATCGAATCATGATCTAGATGATAATCTTAGGTCATGATCTCCCTTAATAATTTACTTTTAATGCTCCCTGTCTTCCTGGCCAGCCCTCCTGCCAATCTGTCCTCCCAGCCCCATCACTCCGGCTGCTCCCACTGCTTACCCTCTGTGGCAGAGAGTCTCTCGATCTGCCGTCACTGGATCCAGATTCTGGGAAGAGTCTGAGTCGCTGGGTGTGGGGCCTGCAACACACATCTGTCATCTTGCTGTGATCAAGGTTTTTGTGTTTTTATCCCCTGTGGGAGACATGGCAGGCAGTAAAATCATGGTGCATATGCTGATGTCTGTCATGCCTAATCAACCCTTCAGCTCGGGCTGCTCTCCCCTGGCTTCTTCCAGGGGCCAGTCAAGTAGCAGACCTTCCCCCAGAGGAGAGCAGTGTAACGGACGCTCATCCTCTTCCCTGGCTGGTCCTCCAACATCTTGGCCTCACTTCTGTATCTGCATCATCGGCATTGTAAGTGGTAGCACTACCAGTGCATCAGCGAGCTGACTATCCTTTGATGATCAGATGGTAACTGTGATGTAGGTCCCCCACCAGGGACTTCCAATTCGCTGCCACCACCTGGGTTTTTTACCAACAGGACCCATGAAGCCTGTTTCTGACTTCCTCCTTTGCACAATGTCAGAAAGGTCAACAAAATATATGGGTAGAGTGCTCTCTCAGAGAAGGACTGCAACAGAGTCGAGCAGAAATAGAATTACCCTTTTTAAATAACACACAAGCAGTCAATGATTCTATAAAAATAGACTGTTTACTAAAATACTACAAGTATTTACAACAAGATGTATTTACAGGAAACAAAAGGGTTGCACATTTACTAAGAAGGAGAAAATAAAATCACATTAAACAGATAGGTATTGTACAGCAGAAGTCTAAGCTATCATCCCCTACAAATCCTTCACCTGCCCTAGCTAATGAAGCACTTTTCCCTTACTGTGTTGTCTTACCTCAGCTAGTCTTTGTCATGGCAGGGGTTCGGGTCTTTAGGTGTTTGAGTCCAAGAGAGCGAGCTGGATATAAGCCCCTCAATATATTGCCTTGCTCCAGGTGGGAAGGGTCCTACTCACTCTGAATGACAAGTCCATGTTGCCCAGCCCTCTTTGAGAGTGTGTGTGCATGTGTGTCCCTCCACACTTCATCACCTCCTTGCTATCATAATGATGTCCTCCTGGTTCATTTTGTTCAACATGGGAGTATCTCCCAGAAGCAGACCCCACTGAGTTTAGGGGTTTATTGCTTTACTACCTCCTGTCTGGCTTTTCCTGTTAACTTTCTCATGAGAAGCATCAGACCTGCACTTTAACTTTTCCATATATACTTGCTCATGTGGTCTGGCAACCATCTTGTCTGAAGAAGATGCATATTCAAAAAGAATAACTTAATCAAACAAGTACATGGTTCTGGTCCCCTTCTCTGTCACAGTAACATTTAATGATTAACAATGATCAGAGATGTGCAGACATGGCAGACAAGGGGCTGTGGATTATGGAGTGAGTAAAAGATGGAGTTAATTTGTTTTAGGTACATAAGGGAAAATAGGAAAGGTGGGGGGTAGTTAGGCTAGTTAGAGGGAGGGTATATGAGTGTGCTCTAACTTTATTTCCTCTGCCCCATTCTGACAGATTCTGACTATACAGCTACAAGACAATCCCATTAAATATGAATGTTTCTGTTTCTGCCTCCCCTTACTTCCTTTGTCAAAAATGAAACATTGTTACACTCCTGGTATGGCTGAAAATGGGACATTGGCCCAGCCTACATCCTGTTAAAACAATTAAATAAAAGTCAAATGTCTAATTCTGAACATATAATAATTGTTTTACGTGATTTCTGTTTTTGTAATAAATGTGCAGGGTACAGTATTCCAATTGAACATTTGTTATTGCTGTTTGAGAGGGGCGAGGAACTCCCCATCGATGATGTAAAGGAGGAAGGAACTCAGCAGCAGGAGGATCATCATGAAGACACCCCCAGCAGTAAGTAGATGGCATTATGAGGTTTTTCAAAACCGTCAAAAGATAAAGATAGAAAAAGTCAAAATTGCTTGTTTCCCTTTGCAAACTTTAAACCTTACAGCATTTACAAACAAATAAAGATACTAGTTATATCCCCCCATTTCCAGATAAAGATGATGTTGAAACCAGTGTCTTTACAGAGCATCGGTGAAACATAGAAACATAGAATTTGACAGCAGATAAAGACCACTTGGCCCACCCAGTTTGCCCAATTCCCTACCTGATGGATAAGCTGCAGATCCTAGCTAACCAACAGCCTACTTCTTCCAACTCCACCCCCTAGAATTGCCTTATGCCTGTCCCATGCATTCTTGAATTCCACCACTGTTTTTGACTCCACAACCTCCTCAGGAAGGCGGTTCCATGCATCCACAACCCTCTCTGTGAAAAAATACTTCCTTACATTACCTCTGAGCCATCCCCCTCTACAGGGATGTATTTAACTCTAAAAATTGAGTAGCATTTTGCTCATAAAAGTGCTAAATCTTTATGAAAATCCATAGCTCTTGCCTCACTGTGTTTAACAAACACAGCACTTCTAGAAAATCTATATAAATACTTTCTATACAGTTAGTATAGTCCCAAGAAAAAAACTGCTAATCAATTATTTAAAACCCTGCTCTAGCTTCAAATTGTGCCCCCTTGTGCTTGCACACCTCTTTTTCTGAAAGATGCTACCCTCTTGGACTTAGTTGATTCCCTTGAGGTACTTGAAAGTTTCTGTCATGTCCCCCCCTCTCCTCGAGGCTGTACATATTAAACTCCTTAAGTCTCTCTTGATATGTCTTCTGTTGCAGACCCTGCACCATTTTAGTTGCCCTCCTCTGGACTGCCTCCATCCTGTCTATGTCTTTGCGGAGATAGGGTCTCCAGAACTGCACGCAGTACTCAAGATGGAGTCTCACCTGCTGTCTGTAGAGAGGGATAACAATTTCCTGTTTTCTACTGGTGATGCCTCTCCCTATTCCCAGTATTCCCCCCAGCCCTCCTTACTGCCCTCTCACATTGCTTGCTCACCTTTAGGTCATCTGATATGACTACTCCCAGGTCCCTTTCCATTTTTGTTGTTAGTATCTCACCCCCCACTGTGTACTCTTCCCCTGGGTTTTTGTTTCCCAGGTGCTTTACTTGCACTTCTTAGCATTGAATCTAAGCTGCCATACATTTGACCATTCCTCCAACCTTGCCAAGTCCCTTCTCATCCTTTCCACCCCACCTTGTGTATCAACTCTGTTGCAGATCTTTGTGTCGTCTGCAAAGATACGTACTTTTCCTTCTAGTCCCTCTGCAATGTCACTTATAAAGACATTAAAGAAGACTGGTCCTAGTACTGAACCCTGCAGTACCCCACTAATAACCCCCCTTTCTTCAGAGCTGACTCCATTTACTATTACCCTCTGTGTCCTGTTCTCCAGCCAATTCTTTACCCAGGCTACCACCTTGGGACCCACTCCCAGGCCAGCCAACTTATATATTAATCTTTTATGTGGGACTGTGTCACTGTGTCAAATGCCTTGCTAAAGTCAAGGTAGGCCATGTCCACAGCCCTCCCTGATCTACTACGTTGATCACCCAGTCAAAGAAATCTATTAGATTCGTCTAACATGACCTTCCCACTGTGAATGCATGCTGCCTTGGGTCCTGTGCTCCTCTGGCCTCTAGGTACTCAACAATTCTTTCCTTCAGAAATGATTCCATCAGTTTCCCAATTACTGAGGTTAAACCAACAGGTCTGTAGTTTCCTGCTTCTGCCCTGCTCCCACTTTTGTGAAGTCGAATAACATCTGCCCTCCTCCAGTCCTCAGGTACCACCCCATCCTCTCATGATTTATTAAAGACGGTAGTCAGTGGTGTCACTAGTTCTACCCTTAGTTCTTTTAGAATTCTGGGATGAATCCCATCAGGTCCCATTGCTTTGTCCACCTTCAGACCCCCTGATGAAGACTCATTTGTGAGCCGAAGCACTGGGGCAAGTTATCGCTTTGTTGTGTATGTATGCCTGTTGGTCCTTTTGTTCTCTAGAACGCTATGAATATTTGCATATCTATCGGTTTGGACCTGGATTTTTCCTAGCTGGTGAAGAGTGCTGAGCTTTTTTGGACTTGCTAAATATTTGGGGCTGGCTACCCTTTAGTCTCAGCACCACCCCACTGTTTTTCTGATCGCAGCACGTCTTTTTGGTTTTGTTCCATTTACCCCTGTCCTGCTCCCTACTGACCTTTCTACCTTGGTCTTTACCTCATTTAGTACCCTGTTTTGTAGGGGGAGACTGGGCATTTCCTGCTGCTTATCAGTGCCTCCCCCCTTGACTAGTTTAAAAGCTTGCCAATGAAGCATTTAAACCGATAGCCCAGAAGACTTATTCCCTCTCTGGACAGATGCAGACCATCCTGCCAGTATAGGCTGGTATCCCTCCAGGTGGAACCCCAGTCCACAATGAAGCCAAACCCCTGTGCTCTGCACCATTTTTTTCAACCATTCATTGAATCGCATGGTGCAAAGTACCCTCGCCTCACCCTTGCCATAGACAGGCAGCACCTCTGAGAAGGATACCATGTGTGCTTCACGCCTTAGGCCCCTCCCCAACTCCACAAACTCCTCATGCACTGCTCTACTTTCATGTTGAGCCAAGTCATTCATCCCTAGGTGGACAATGACATCCAGCTTAGTCTCCCGTACAGCTGTTCTTGTGATCTTGAGGATGTGCTTCTTGTCCCTCCAAGCCATGGTGCCAGGTAGGCACCTTAGTTCAGTTTTCCCTGATTTCCCCCCCCCAGTTCTGTCCCGCTGATAATTGAGTCCCCCACTAGGAGCTGCATCCTTTTCATGTGGTGTCCTCTGCCTCCTTCTTGTGGGGCTCCCTTGTGACAGTTGTCCGCAACCTCCTTAATCTCTTCTGCGGGTGCATCCATAGGGGAACTGTGCTCCATCAGAATGGTGTATGGATTGTGGAGTGGTACAACTGACTGGGTGTGCCTCTGTTCCACCACCCTCACCCTCGCTGAGCCCACTGTGGTCCAATTGCTGCACTTTCTTGGCAATCTCTAAGATAGTGGTAGTGGCCCTGGTGCTCCCTGGGTGGTGAACTGTGATTTAAACATCACGTTTGCTCATGGGGGTGATACATTATAGTGACCATAGCTGAGCTACCTTCACAGGGGCACAGCTTGAAACAACCCAGGAATTGTATCAAGCTGATATGTGGGATCTTTACAAGAAATAGAAGAAAACTGACATGGAAACACTAGCTCTTCATATGCTTTAGGAGCAAGTTAAAACCAAACCATTGGTGTCAGTGACAGTAACCAATTTATTTTCCATAAAGGGGATGTTGAAGCTGTGGGGCAGTAAAGCATTTCAGTCAAATGAAGTGTGCTGTTAGGCTTTTAGAAGGTGGAAGGGTTAAATTAGTTGTGCTGTTAGGCTGTTACGGGGTGGAAGGGTGATAAAAGAGGATGGGCGAAAGACTGCCTTCCTTAATGATTGCTTTTGCTCAGTTTTTACCGGGGAGCAAGGTAGGGCTTTGCCTGACAGTGGCATCAAAGTGGCTGATAATGGGGGTCCCAAAGATGAGGCAGTCAATGTTTACATGTGACATGGTCAAGGAAGGGCTGGCAGCCCTATGGATACATAAGGACCCGGGACCAGATGGGTTCTATCCGAGGACACTCAGGGAACTGGTTGAACCCCTGTTAGGACTATTTAACTGCTCACTAAGAGTGGGGGTGCTTCTAAATGACTGGAGGGTGACGGACATTGTTTCTCTCTATAAGAAGGGAGGAGTACAAGGAACAAGACCTATACTATAGACCTGTCAATCTGACCTCCATTATGAAGAAGCTGATGGAGTCACTGATCAAAAAGGACATTATAGACTACCTGGTGAGCAACAGTCTCCAGAATAGTAAACAGCATGGGTTTTTGGCAGGGAGCTCCTGTCAGACAAACCGTATAATTTTCTTTGTTCTGGTGAAGAGGGAACTGGATAGGGACCACACCTTAGATTTGATCTATTTTGGCTTAACTCATTTGCTTCTGGTGGCCATTTTGAGTCAGATCCAGCAATGTATGGTTCCGACGCCATATGGAATCTATGGGAACAAAGGAGTTTTAAGCAAGGCTTTTAGTTGGTGCCCCACAGATGCTTGCTGAGGAAGACTGAGGATCTAGGTGCTGCTAAATACATAGTTAATTGAGTAGGGAAGTAGCTAAAGTGTAGGCAACAGAGGTTTGTGTTCAGCGGAGTCAAACCTGAAGAGAACGAGGTTATGGACGTGGTGCCACATGATTTGTTCTGGCCCCGGTCCTCTTCAATATGTTTATTTACAACATTGGAGAAAGTATCCAGAGCACATTGTGTCTTTTTGCAGATGACACTGAGCTCTGTGAGAGAGTGGATAGCGACGAGGGAATCTGAGAAAAGCAGACTGACCTGCAAAAAAGCTAGAGGGGTGGTCTGAGGTTTAGTAGTTTAAATTCAACGCCAAAAAATGCAGTCAAATTTAGTACCAAAAATGCAAAGTGATACATGTAGGGAATAAGATCCCCAGGACAGAGTACTTTATGTATACACAAACACACTCACTCCTGCATAGTTCAAAGTGACACTCAATGTATTTTATGGGCTTTTTTTAGGAATGGTGAGCAGTCCCCTTGGTACAAGTGACCACAGAACTGTGTAGTTTAGAGTCAACACACTGGCAGAAAAAGCCATTCAAGGACAAGGATCCTAGAATTCTGAAAGGCCAACTTTATGGAGATGGAGAAACAGCTCAGAATTGCCCTGGCAGCAGAGTATACAATGGGAGGTGTAGAAGAACAGTGGCTTAGGCTCAAGAGACCCATAGCAGGAGTGACAAGTCTATGTGACAGATTGCTTAGCAAAACCAAAAGAAAGAAGCAGCCACTGTGGTTCTCTAAGTCAGTAGACTGGCCAGGAGTAATGGTCAGATGTCTCCCAGGTACATCAGCTCAGAGAGACACTGATCACATTGCTAAAATCCTGCACGAAGCAGGAGAAAACATTGATGTCCTGGTACACATAGGAACTAACGATCTCGCCAGTTAGTCAGTTGTGGAGACCAGGGAACACCTGACCAGATTGGGTGACAAACTGTCATCCAATTCATCTGGCATCTCCTTCTCTGAGATCCTGCTGGGCTGGGAGATGGGGCAGACAGACGGAAGGTCAAGAAGGGGAGATAGGGGAGATAAACATGTGGCTCAAGGACATGTGCCAAGAAAAAGGACATACATTTAAAGGTAACTGTCAACAGTTTGGGGAGCAAAAGTTCTTTAAGTTCAATGGACTGCATCTCACTAATGAGGGAGACAGTGCATTGGGGGAGAAGGTTGACGTCATTGCAGAATATTTAAACTAGCAAATGGGGAGAGGGGTGCAGCACCCGATACATCAAACCGGAAGTACACCCCTTCCCCCTCAGCTAGTGACCAAACAGCATGTCTGTAGTTCATTTGCATCACCAGGTAGGGAAAAAGGTCTGGCTCCCCATACGACATGCAGGGGAAATGCCAGACCTCACCCAACAAATAACGCACTAAATCTGGCCAATGGAAAATCATGTACACAAATGCCTGCAGTCTGGGAAACAAGAACCTTGATCTGGAGGCAACAATGACAGAGGCCAAACTGGACATAGTAGCCATTAGCGAGACATGGTTCACCAGTAACCACACTTGGGAGACTTCAGTACCCAGCTCTGTGCTGTTCAGAAGAGAACGAGGTGCAAAAAGGTGAGGTGGAGTGGCCCTTTATGTCAATGAAAATATCAAAGCTACAGAAATTTAGAATACACATAAGGAGCCAGAGGAACTGTGGGTCACCCTGGAAACAGAAAATGGAACAACCATATGAACTGGAGTTGTCTACAGGCCTCCAGACCAGGGGGAGGACATAGACACCTTACTGTTAGAAGATATACAAAACATGACAGCTAAAGGGGAGGTTCTGCTAATGGGAGACTTCAACATGCCAGATATGGTCAATGCCAGCAGGAACATCTACCAGAACTAGACACATAGTGGATTCCCTGCCGGGGGAGGGCCTCAAACAGTTGGTACATCAACCCACAAGAGACAGGGCTACCCTGGATCCAGTACTGACCAACGGGGAAATGATCACAGATCTCCAGGTAGAAGGTCACCTAGGGTCAGTGACCACCACATGGTATGGTTCAATTTGGCCACTAAAACTAAATCATCCCATTTCAAGGCAAAAATGTGGGACTTCAGAGGGGCTGACTTTGATAAGATGGCCAACAGAGTTAAGCTAGCCCTGGCAAGAAGAAATACAGGTGAGGGGGTACAGGCAAAGTGGGCAAGCATTAAGGATGCAATACTTGAAGCAACATCCCATTGTGTTGGGGAGAAACGCAAAAGCAAAAGAAGGAGGAAACCACTTTGGTTCTCAAAAACAGTAGCAGAAAAGATTAGAGCCAAAAGGTTGGCCTTCAGGAAATAGAAGGGAACTCAGCAGGATGAAGATAGGGAGGCATACCAGACTTCTTAAGGAAAGCAGCGGAGGCAGTAAGGCAGGCAAAGGCCCAAACCGAGGAAACACTAACACAAACAGTGAAAGACGGGGACAAGACTTTCTATAGATATATTAGTGAAAGGAGAAAGTCCAGAGGGGGTATTGCTAAGATTAAAGGGTATAAAGTGGAGTGTGTGGAGGAGGAACAAGGAAAAGCATCTATCCTACATAGAGATGTCTGGTCAGTATTTACTGAGGAGAAGGCAGGGCAGGGCCCACAACTCTGCACCGTGGACACGGGGGGGGGGAGGTGTGCACTAGTCCCTTCACAAAAGAAAGGGCCCTATGAGAGCTCGCTAAGCTCAGGGTGGACAAGGCAATGGGACCTGATGGTGTACATCCCAGGGTACTAAAGGAGCTAAGGGTGGAGCTAGCAGAGCCATTATCAGAACTGTTTAGTGTGTCTCTGAGCAAAGACGAGGTCCCAGAAGACGGGAGAAGGGCTCATGTGATCCTACTCCACAAGAGTGGTAGCAGGGAGGAGGCAGGGAAACACAGACCAGTCAGTCTTACCTTAGAAGTGGGCAAGATTATGGAGGCACTCCTTAAGGAAAGGATAGTACAACACCTTGAATCCACAGGAGCTTAGGATCCAAGACAGCATGGGTTTACAACAGGAAGGTCCTGTCAAACTAATCTCATAGATTTCTTTGACTGGGTAACCAGAGTGGTGGACCAAGAGGGTGCAGTTGATGTCACCTACCTTGACTTCAGCAAAGCTTTCGATATTGTTCCACATAGAAGATTGATTAATAAGCTGGGTAGGCTTAGTGGTGGGTCAGAGGTTGGTCAACTGGGTGGAAAACTGGTTGGGCAGAAAACAGATTGTGGTGGTAAACGATATACAGTCAGATGAGATGCAAGTCACAAGTGGGGTATCTCAGGGATCAGTCATGGGGCCAGTCTTCTTCAGTATCTTCATCAGTGACATTGCAGATGGACAGGAGGGTAAGGGATGCCTGTTTGTAGATGACACCAAGATCTGCAACAGAGTAAATGATCCAGATGGGGTGGGCAGAATGAGAAGAGATCTGGAAAAACTAGTAAAATGGTCAGAAGAGTGGCAACTGGGGTTTAACACAAAGAAGTGCAAGATCATGCACATAGGGAAGAGAAACCCTGAAGCTACCTATAGGTTGGGAGGGGAGTTGCTGGCAATCACAAGGGAAGAAAGAGACTTGGCCATCATCATCATCACAGATGACCCAAAATCATCCAAGCAGACCACTAAAGCAGTAGGTAAGACTAGAGGGATGTTGGTGTGTATTAGTAGGGGTATCACAAGTCATAAGAGGGAGGTAATAATCCCTCTTTACAAGACACTGGTTAGGCCCCATCTGGAGTACTGCGTGCAGTACTGGAGGCTGCACCTTTACAAAGACATTAACAAAATGGAGGCAGTCCAGAGAAGGGCAACCAAAATGGTGCAGGGACTGCATCAGAAAACATATGAGGACAGATTAACGAAGCTCAACATGTATACTCTAGAGCAAAGGAAGGAGAGAGGTCATATGATCGAAACATTTTATTTTAGTCTTTGGTAACCGGGTAAGGCCCACTAGGCACAAATGCCTGTTTTCAGGGGCGACCTGGGAGCACTGGGCAGTTAAGTGACTTGCTCAGAGTCACACAGTGTGCAAGTGGAGGTTGTGAGAATCAAACTCAGGTCTGGTCTGCTGGATGTACCAAGCTCATTCACACCTAGTTCCTCTAACCTCTAGGCTATACTGCCAGCCAAATATTCAAACATGTTAAGGGCATTAACAAGGTGAAATAGCCTAATGTGTTTAAATATAAAAACAAGCATTTGTCAATGCCAAATGTTGTCGCGCTGGCATTGGCAGTGGGAGTGGCAGAGCTAGAGACGCATAGTGCTGTGATTTTGTGAATGTGTCTCAAAAGGTGATGTTGCACAGTGAGCATGCTATTGTGTGCCACAGCTGCGGAAGCACGTTTTGGGCAGGCTGTGAAAAATGGCAGCTGGACTGTTGATAAGGAGATGTGCACAAATGCCAGTGGTGAAAATGTGGCATGAAAATATTGCAGATTGATGAAGTTACAAGGGTGCGTGGAAACTGCGCAATGCACGCTTGCAACACAGTCATTGCATGGAGTTTCAGCACCAGATTTTCAACATGGCATTTTAGGACCTCTGCTCATGAATAGTGTCACTGTCATTTGCTCAAACTGTACCGAAAACTGATTTCGCACAGCGGCCGGACATGCGAAAACACATTTCAGGCAGCTGTAGTGTTCATAAGGAGGTATAGAAAAATGCCAGTGATGAACAGCTGGAGTGAAGGTATTACAAATTCACAAAGTCATGAGCGTGCGTGCAAACTGTGCAACGCACGCACATAAAACACTAATTTTATTGACTTTCGGTCACACATTTTCAACATAGGCATTTTAGGGCATCTGCTAATGAACAGTGTCACTGTCATTTTCATCATGTGTCTCAAACACGGACTTTCCACAGTGACCACGCTATTCTGCGCCGGAACTGCGAAACAGATTTTGGTCAGGATGTGAAAAATGACAGCTGTACTGTTCATTAGGAGGTGCAGAACAATGGCAATGTAGAAAATCTGGAGTGAGAATATTAGAAGTTTGCGAACATATGAGAGTGCTTGCAAACTGCACAGTGCACACTCGTAACACAGTCATTTTATGGAGTATTATCACCAAATTTTCAACACAGGCATTTTAAGACCTTTGCTCATGAACAGTGTCACTGTCATTTTTGTAATGTGTCCCAAACACTGATTTCTCACAGCGACCGCGCTATTCTGCGCCGGGAGTGCGAAAACACATTTTGGCTAGGATGTGAAAAATGACAGCTGTACGGTTCACAAGAAGGTGTGATAAAATGCCAATGTTGAAATCTGGTGTGAAAATATTGTGTCGCCTTACAAGCATGCGTTGCGCAGTAACTATACTGCGTAAATAAAACAGTCATGTTTTGGTGTTCCCTGGTACAACATAGGGTTTTGAGAGCCTCCCTCATGAATAGGAGACTGTCATTTCAGAGGTCCCCGTGGCGATTCACTCTAGTGACTGCGAAATCACCTTCGGGATCCGAATAACTCCATGACAGTGCAAGAATTCATGAGAAGGATCCCAAAACCCCATGTTGAAAATTTAGGGCCACAAGTCACAAAATGCCTGAGATATGCAGCAAAGTTGAAAAACCCTGTTTATTCCATTATACAGTTTACCGCATTTCCTCAGTTCGTTCTATTTTGAAGAGTGCAGACATGTTCCCGGTCCACCGAGGATCATCACCGAATCTGGAGGTAAGTATGGGGTGAAGTAGGGTGTGTGGGGAGGCAGGGTGCACAAAGGGTGGGTGCGGGTGGGGGAGGGGCACAGAGACTACAAGGGACCGTTTTGTTTTACAGATTAAAAAAACAAACATTGTAGGACAGTTTTTGCAGGGCATTTGTACTGGGGTGGGCTCCCAGCATGCCATCTAACTGTTTAGGGGTCTCTGTAGCCAGGGATTGGGCACCCTCATTGCAAACAACACGGAGGGGAATTTATGCTGAGGGGATTGGGCACCTCGTCGGCATTAAACAATTGGGGGTTATTTTTCCAATGGGGTGGGCCCCCTGTCTGCTCCAAGGTAAGGGGGCGGGTGTGAGCCGAGGGGTTGGGCACCGGCATATCACAAATGGGGGGGATGCTTTATGTCGACATGGAGTGGGCTCCCCTCGGCACATTAACAGGGGCAGGGCAGCCGGCGGAGATGGGCACCCAGTCAGCAGTTGACCAGTGTGCCGCCATGTACACTATGGCAGTGAGACGGCAAGAAAAGGACCGCTGCGTCTGATGAGCTTTGCTCGGATTGCAGCGGACCTTTTCTTAGATGTGCTCGCCACATTATGTATGCATGGGTGTGGCGTCGGCATACAGGCTGATTGGGGAAATGCGGGATGCACCTACTGATGCATGCCCTGCATTCACCCAACAGCGACCGTGCCTCCAAAACTGCACTGTCCCAATATGTTGGCTGCGCAAGCACGTCGACATAAATATAACAGTACACAGCATGAGATTAAAGGGAGGCCGATTTAAGGGATAATGTGATTAAGTTCTTTTTCACAGAAAGGGTGGTGGATGCTTGGAACGGCCTACCTCAGGAAGTGGTGGATATGAATACAGTGCAGGGCTTCAAACAGGCATGGGATAGGCATGACAGGGAGCAATACAGATGAGTGTGAATAGATAGGCCACTGACAGAGCAAAGGCCTATGGCACATTTGTAAGGTAGAAAAAATGGGGCAGACTGAATGGATCTTGCTGTCCTTATCTGCTGTCAAGTTCTATGTTTCTAAGTAAGTAGCAGAGAAAGTGTGAGGAAAAAAGTAAGGCATTCAGGAAATACAAAGAGATGCAGAAAGCAGAAGACAGATTGAAATATCTGAAAAAGCAGGGAGGAGCTGTGAAAGCAGTCAGATGGGCTAAGGCAAGAATGGAGGAAGGAGTGACACAGGCTATTAAGAAGGGAGACAAGACCTTCTTCTATTATATTATGGAGAGTAAGAAGACCAGAAATGGTATTGTTAGGCTAAAGATGGGAGAGGGTGGGTGGGTGAACAGCCTTGAAAAAGCTGAGATACTGAACAAGTGGTTTTGCTCAGTATTTACCAAGGAAGAGTCGGGGGTTGGCCAAGACTCAAGAGGAAGGGTGTACAGGTGGAGGGGGAGGTGGACACCAGCTCATTTATGGTGGGTAAAGTCTTGGAGGAACTAGTGAAAATAAAGACAGACAAGGCAATGGGGCCAGACAGGATTCACCCTAGAGTGTTGAAGGAACTCTGAAGTCTTTGCAGGTCTGCTGACAACCCTCTTTAACCAATCATTAGAGATGGGGGAGATATCTGGGACTGGAGGAGGGCAGAGATGTTCCCCCTGCACAAGTCTGAAAGTAGGGAGGAGGCAAGCAATTACAGACCTGCATGCCTGACCTTGGTGGTGGGGAAGCTGATGGAGTCCCTGCTTAAGGAGAAGGTAGTGAATTTCCTGAAGTCAAGCGGTGCAAACGACCCAAGGCCACATGGATTCACTGAAGGTAGGTCCTGTCAGACTAATCTGATTTCTTTGACTGGGTGACCAGGGTGGTGGATCAGGGAGGGGCGGTGGATGTGGCCTACCTAGATTTCAGTAAGGCCATCGACATGGTTCAGCATAGTTGGTTGCTTAACAGATTGGAGCATTTGTGTGTGGGCTCTAAAGTCATTAAATGGGTTGGAAACTGGCTAAAAGGCAGGACCCAGAGGGTGGAAGTAAATGGCATAAAATCAGAATGGGGGAAGTGACCAGTGGGGTTCCATAGGGATCGTTGCTGGGTCCAGTCCTATTCAGTGTCTTCATAAGTGATATTGCAGAGGGACTGGAGGAGAAAGTATGCCTGTTCGCAAATGACACCAAGATCTGTAACACAGTCGACACACAGGAAGGGCTAAATAATGACCAAAGACTACTTGAGGAGTGGTCAAGGGTTTGGCAGTTGGGTTTCAATGCTAAGAAGTGCAAGATAATGCACCTGGGACACAGAAACCCAAGAGAGGAATATAGGAATGGGGGGGGGGGCAGGTTCTAGCCACCACAAGTCAGAAGAGAGACCTGGGGGTTATCATGTCCGATGACCCGAAGTCGGCCAAACAATGCGAAAAAGCAGTGGGAAAAGCATACAGAATGCTGGGGTGCATAGGAAGAGGCATAACCTGCAGGAGGAGTGAAGTGGTGATGCCACTGTATAGATCACTGGTGAGGTCTCATCTGGAATACTGTGTCCAGTTCTGGAGACCACATCTCAGGAAGGACATAGACAGAATGGAACCAGCTCACAGAAGAGCAACAAAAATGATACATGGACTACACCAAAAGACTTATGAGGAAACATTCAAGGAACTTAACATATATTCACTAGAAGAGAAAAGGGAGAGAGGGAATATGATACAGACTTTCAAATACCTTAGAGGAATAACAGGGTATAGGAGGGGAGCACATTTCAGAGAAGAAAGTGCTCAAGGACAAGGGGACATAACATGAGGCTGGATGGAGGGAAGCTTAGGGGGAATGCTAGGAAGTATTTTTTCACAGAGATAGTGGTGGATCTGTGGAATAGCCTACCAGCGGAGATGGTGGAAGCAAAAACAGTATGGGGATTCAGAAGTGCATGGGATAAGCATAAAGGCACCCTGCTGTAAAGCACAGCGGTGAAAAGGCAATCCAGATAAGATTAGGAATTGCCAAACCAAGTAGGAAAATGGGCAGACTAGGTGGGCTGTATGGTTCTTATCTGACAGATTCTATGTTTCTACATATTATCTGGTCTGTTGCCATTTCACCTTGAAATACCTCCTTGGATAACAGACTGTGTGATTTCCATATAGCACTCAGTCAATCTATCAATGGATTTTTGGCCAATAGCATGTTTACAACTTTTATGTCTGTTATTGTTTTTAATGTATGATCTAGGTGTTAATGGAATGTATTCTTCCAAAACAACTGGCATTAGCTTCTGATGAAAGACTTGGTGTTGCCCAAAAGCTAAAGCACCTGTTTTCTTTTATAACATCTATGTTGATCCAGTAAAAGGTATTGGATCACCTCTTTTTTTCTGGATCTTTTGTCATAAGTACCAATACGACAACAACACAGATTTTCTTTGTCATTGTGGAAGATACTGAAAATCGCAGTCTTACATGGCAGTTGCACAACATCAGGAAAAAGGAAGCCCAGTTGGATAGTGACATATATTTTCTAACCCAGTGCAAGAGACAGAACATTGTCCCTAATGTTCTATCCATTAAGAATCCATCAAAGAACATGTACAGTTCTAAATATACTGAACAACTCTGCTGGAGGACTTTTGAGAAACTGAGAAATCACATGTTTCACAGGACATATGCCAAGAAAGCCTTCTCAGAAAAACAGTTTGAGAGGATTGTTACCACACTGGAGAGAAAGTCTGTTAGGCACAATCCAGGCCTCGTGCAAGAGATACACATGAACTACCAAAAGGCCTTAAGGAAAGCCATTAAAAAAAAAATACAAAAAAAAAAAAAGTTACATACCCTTCAACAAGTCATACTTCCTAACAACCATGAAGAAGATAATAGGGTCATAGAACAACAAGGCAATACAGATGGGCACCTGTCAGTTGTTAATTTGTTCAAACACACACTGACCACTGGAGAATTAACTGTACTTTCTGTACTTTTACATTCTGCTCAACAAACCACTTGACAGAATACAGTTTTGTGGGGAACTGTAGAAATACTTATGTAGGTTAAAAGAATTCTTTCACAACAGAGAAGAAACCACAGACAGCAACAATTCAGCAGATAAGAGAAATAAATAATCTGATTTTATCCCTTCCCCCAAGTGGACATAATGTAAAACTGGACAGCTGTAGTCATTGTTTTTGAAAGTGGGTTAACTTTCGCATCCATAATAGGCAAAAACAGTCCCATCATAACCTCTCTCCTTTGGAAAGGAGTGCGATACAATAATTGAAATCGAACCGCAACATTGTGATAAAAAAAGCCAATAAAGGTTCTGCAGTGGTGATCTTAAACCATGAGGACTATGTTTAAGAAGCTAATAGATGGCTAACAGACCATGCCTACTACAGGGATATTCTCAGTGATCACACTGCACAATAAACAAGAAACTATGGGACATAATTGGATCTTTTCCGAATCATGTCCAAGACAGAATAACCAACCTCATCCCAGTTGAACCCAAGCTAGGGACTTTGCACATGCTGCGCAGAATCCATAAGCCTGGCAGTCCTGGCTTATGGTCAGCCGCAACACCACCTGGCCATCTACTGTTACCTCTACTACTTCTCCAATTCTGATCTGTCAACTATTTCCTCAACTTACTTCCCCTTCCCTCCCCTTGCCCTTTCACCACTACATTCCATCTGATCGTATCACGTCACACCTCGAACTGTCACCTGCTACTTAGCGTTGGTCTTGCTCCACCCCAATGCCTGCCACCTCTATGTAATCAATACCTCCACTAACAAGGCCCATAATCTGGGCTGATACCTGTAGTATATTCTCTATGTTGTTTGTCCTCTCTCCCTGTTGCCCCCTTCAGCCTGTGCGAACCTCTCCCTGTGTCGCCCTCCCATCCTCCCTTATTTCCTTGAGTTTGTTGCACTCAGTGTATATAGTGTTATTAAGTAGTGTTATTATATAGTGTTATTGCCTTGTAATGATTTTGCTCATAGCCTATCTATTGTTGTCATCGTTTATCTCAGATCTTAACCATAGTTTGTTGTTTGATTCATGCTGTATAACTTTGACATGGAACCTATGTAATGAGCCTATTCTCAAAGGTTTAATCCAAGATCTTAAATAAATAAATAAATAAATCAGGGGAGACCCATAGTATCTAGCAGTGGTACCCTGACAGAGGGGATCTCCAGTTTTGTAGAAACCATTTTAAAACCACTGGTTATAGAACGGGACAGCTACATTCAGGACAGTGCACACTTCCTGTGTAAACTTTCTGGTTATCAGGACTTGATACCTAATACCATATTAGCCATGATGGACTTATCCTTTCTCTATACTAACATTCCACACACTGATGGCATTTCATCCTGTCTTAAATACTTACATGAGAAAGGACAGAACCACAGCATCGACCCTGAAGTGGTTGGGAATCTTATTGATTTGATTCTGACAAACAACAACTTCAGCTTTAATGGTAAACATTATGTTCAAACTTTGGGAACAACAATAGGCACCAGGATGGCACCACAATATGCCAACCTCTTTATGGTGAATTTGGAGGAGTTTTTTTAAAGCACTCCACACACAAACCACTCACTTATTTCTGTTACGATTTATGATTTGCTTCTAATTTGGACAGAGGTCACACACTCAAGGAGTTCCATCAGGTACTTTATAACCTCCACCCATCCATAAAACTTCCCTTGAAATGTTCTGCCACCAGTGTTAATTTTCCGGACACCACAGTCACCATCAAGGATGGAATCTTGCAGACATGCATTTATAGGAAACCCACAAAAATACTTGTGTAAAAATAGTAATCACCTGAACCACACAAAACCTGAAATGTACAGTCAGGTGCTTGGATATTCATACTAGGCTTCATACTAGGTAGCAAAGGAGTGAGGGGGCTTATTGGCCCATAATGCTCCTATAGTAAATGATATTTAATATTAGAATTAGTAAGAATATACTTATCCAGTCTACCCTTGAAAGTAGATTTTGAATCACTAATTATGATATTCAAAGGAAGTGCATTCCATGGATTAATAATCCTCACAGTAAAAAAAATACTTACGAGGGATATAGTTAAAACACTGCCCAAGCAACTGGAGAGGATGTCCTCTAGTATTGAAAGCATTAGTTTTAAAATCCAAACCCATATTGTACATTACGTAATCATCTTGGATAACATCAAACATGAGCAATAGGTCACCCCTCATGCATCTGGTGGATAGTGACATCAAATTAAGAGAACTGAGTCTTGGATCGTATGACATATTTCTATATCCTTTTATATGTTTGGTAAATTTTCTCTAAACTTTTTTGAACTGGAGAATTTCTTGCCTCTTGAAAGGACCCGAAAACTGAGAGGTATAATCCAAATGAGGAAGAACATAAGCTCTATACAGAGGCAACAAAACCCTCTCATCTCGAGATTTTATGTTCCTGAGAATAGACCACACAGCACCATTAGCTTTTTGTATAGTTTTATTTATCTGCATTTTAAATGTGAAATCATTTGTAATATGTACTCCAAGATCTTTTTCCATTTCAGTACACACAAGGGGCTTGTTATCCAGCCAATATATATTACTTGGATTTTGTGGACCTAGATGCATTATTTTGCATTTATCATGATTTAATCTCATACCCCAGGTCTTAACCCATTCAGTTATAAGATCTAAATCTTTCTGAATAGAATTGATACTATTATAATCAAAACATGGTCCACCTATTTTAATATCATCAGCATATTTTAATGACTTTGAATAGCAATTCTTGCTAATGTCAGCAATAAAAGTCTGAAACAAACCAGGACCCAAAACGGATCCTTGTGGCACCCCACTGAGGACTTGACCAATATTGGAAAGATGACCATTTAATCAATACTTGTTGAGAACGATCAACCAGCCAGTGTGATATCCAACTTATGATGTTATGATTTATTGGAAGAGTACATAGTCTTTTTATAATGGCCCAATGGGGAATGGAATCAAATGCTTTACTAAAGTCAGTATATACTGTGTCATATGGTTATATAGTTATCTAACTGAAGACTAGCATCTTCATAAAAGCAGAGTAGGTTGGTAAGACAACTATGGCTTTTATTGAATCCATGCTGACTTGTATCTCGCTCACTTAAGGTTTCAGATATCATATCTTTAATAAGCCCTTCCAGAAGTTTACATAAGGGTGAAGTTAGGCTAGTTGAACGATAGTTTTCCCAGTTATTACGGGGACCTTTTCTATATATAGGGATCACATAAGCAGTCTTTCAAGATTCTGGTACAAAGGAAGAGTTAATACACTGCTCAAAGAGTAACTTAAGTGGGAAGGATAAACAGTCAACAAGAAGAAATAAAAGATGGCCAGAGATGTTATCAGGGGAGGCGCTAATTTTTCCTTTCAGCTTTAGGAGTTTATCATAAATTAATTTTTCAGATATTGAAATAGGGGTATCCTGAGTGACACATTTATATGAGTTTTCTCAAAAATTTCACAGAACTTAGAGTTAAAAAAGTTGGCCATATCACTAGGAAGAAAAAATGTACTATCATCAGATTGTAACGGACCCACATGACGTGTTTTTTTTTTTTAGTGAATTGACATAAGAAAAAAACGATATGGAGTTGTTTTTATTAACTTCAGAAGCCAATTTATACTCCCATCATTTCGTAGATCTCTGAATGCTTTTTTTGCATTTCTTTTGACTGGATAAATAAGGATTCCAATTAGCTTGTGAGGGAGATTTAAGATATCTAGAATGTCTCCTATTTTTAAGTTTAGTAAGTTTTTTAATGTTAGAATTCATCCATTTGGGATTATGACAGCCATAAGAGTTTTTTATTTTAAAGGGAATAAATGTGACGCGTAGGAAACAAATAGTGTCGTTGAGTTTAGAATAAGATCCCCTTATATCTGTAGCAGATAGAACATCAGGCCAACATATATTACTTAACCAATCCTTCATACCAGTGATGTCAGCTTTCTCATACAAGTAAACCTTAGTAGAGTTAAGAGCAATAGTAAGTGGATATTCAAGTAGGAAACTCAGGGTATTATGATCACTATTACCGATAGGGGCTAGAATCCTAACATTTTTTTACCTGTAGGTTTTTACTATAAAATACTAAATCCAAGATATTATACCCTCTTGTAGCTGATTTAATACACTGGGGTAGATTACACTGTACACCATATCTAGTAATGATTTTCCTAGACCAGACTCAGCGGTGAGGTTTACCCAATCCACATTGCTGATGTTAAAGTCACCCATTAACACAACATCTCCCAGAGTACAAGCCAAGTCTATTTCACGGTTAATGGTCTCTAAATATATTGAGGTAGAATTAGGGGGACGATAACATGTTCCAAAATTACACACTTAGGAGGACAGAGATACACATTTGACCACATTGAGAAACCACCTTTATTGGGCAAGGACACTCTTCTAGAGACTTGGACAGAGCTATAGAATGTGCAGTGCAGGTGCCAAGGGAACAAGTACTTCAGTATAAAGAAAGGACTACCACCAACAGAATACCCCTAGTAGTCACATATCATCCTGACCTTGAGCTTCTACATAAAATTATTAAGGACCTCCAACCAATATTCCATGATTCATTGGTGCTATTCATTGTACACACTCTGGAACCAATCAATCAGTCAGTGGCTGGCAATGGTAGGGTGTGCCAGTCATCAGCACATGTAGAGTTGGGAGGCGTGGGGAGGGGGCTACTGCCTACTTGGGTGGGGGGCCACAACTCTATGGAAGCAGGACTCTGTACTTTATTTTATGTAATACAGTGATTGGGGCAGGGAGGGGGAGATCCTACACCATGGAAACTGGATACTATATTCTTATGATACACTGTGATCGGGGCAGGGAAGGAGGACCTTACATTGTGGAAATGAGGTAATATATTTGTTGTTATGATACATTGTACTGGGACCGGTTCTCTTTAATGTCTTCATAAGTGACATTGCAGATGGGCTGGAAGGAAAAGTATGTCTCTTTGCAGATGACACAAAGATCTGCAACAGGGTCGATACAGAAGGTGGGGTGGGAAGGATGCAAAGTGACTTGGCAAGGTTTGGAGGAATGGTCCAATGTATGGCAGCTTAGATTAAACACAAAGAAGTGCAAAGTAATGCACCTGGGAAACAAAAACCCTGGGGAAGAGTACACAATGGGGGGTGAGATAATAACAACAAAAATGGAAATAACCTGTGGGTAGTCATATCAGATTACCTTAAGGTGGGCAAGCAGTGTGAGAAGGCAGTAAGGAGGGCTGGCGGGATACTGGGATGCATAGGGAGAGTCATCACCAGCAGAACACAGAAAGTTATCCCTCTGTACAGACGGCTGGTGAGACCCCATCTGGAGTAATGCGTGCAGTTCTTGAGACCCCATCTCCGCAAGGACATAGACAGGATGGAGGCAGCCCAGAGGAGGGCAACTAAAATGGTGCAGGGTCTGCACCAGAAGACATATGAGGAGAAATTAAAGGAGCTTAATATGAATACCCTCAAGGAGAGGAGGGGGGGACATGATAGAAACTTTTAAGTACCTCAAGGGAATCAACAAAGTCCAAGAGGGTAGCATATTTCAGAAAAAGAGATGTGCAAGAACAAGGGGGCACAATTTGAATATAGAGGGGGGACGGCTCAGAGGTAATGTGAGGAAGTATTTTTACATGGAGAAGGTTGTGGATACATGGAACAAGCTTCCTGGGGAGGTAGTGGAGTCAAAAACAGTGGGGGAATTCAAGAATGCATGGGGCAGACATAAGGCAAGTCTAGTGGGAGGTAGGAAGAAATAGGCTATTGGTTAACTAAGATCTGCAGCTTATCCATTAGGTAGAGAAATGGGCAGACTAGGAGGGCCATGCGGTCCTTATCTGCCATCAAATTCTATGTTTCTATTGTGATTGAGGCAGTGAGGGGTATCCCTACACTATGGAAATGAAGAAATATTTATATATATATTGCACTCCGTGATCGGGGGTAGGAGGGAGGAGGGCTGGCCCAGCGTACTTGACCGGATGCAGCAATGCAAATGAGCCCATAATGGGCATGCAGGACGCCTCTTTGCGCCATGCATGCCCAATGAACTCATTAGCATATTTTGGATAAATATAGCCCTTGGGGGGGGAAATGGTGCATCCAGGTACTATATGTGCCACATATTCCCCCGTAGGTGGTCTTCAGGGCCAAACCCTGGATGCACTATGCCAAATATGGTGCCCGCCTGCTACATGTTGTGCATCCAGGGTCCAATATTCAAACAGAATGCACAATCTGTTCCAGTCACACATTTTGTTTGAATATCCCATCAGATCTGACCAGCCTATGTTTATGTACGTCGCAAAGGTGTGGCCTCACTAACACTCTATTAAGGGGTAGTATTACCTCCTTCCACCTGCTATCAGTACCCTTCGATATATACCCCAGCATCCTACTTGCCTTACCATTGGCCTTGTTGCACTGGCTAAATTGCTTGAGGGTGTTGATAGTGTCATTAGCAGTATCAGTGGCTCAGCAGGTTGCACACTTACCTCTGAGATCTGATGATCAGAATGCTGTGGGTTCTATCCCAACACCAGGCACTTGGGTTAAATCCCAATACTGACATTGTAGTGCAGCACAAGGGGTGGTGGTGGTGCACTCCTGAGGTTCTGTCTTTTGCATAAGACATTAAACAGAGGTCCCATCTGTCTGTTTTGGCGGTTGTTCAGGTGGACGTTTAAGATCCCATGGCACTTCTCGAAAAGAGGAGGAGAATTTCCACGGCGTCCTGGCCAGATTTCTCCCACTCAGTAAGAGAATACCACCAATAGCTGAATCTGCTTCAGTGTCAGTTGGCATCCATCTGTATTGCCTCCTTCTGCGGGACCAGGCTGAAAACAGGCAGAATTGTCTAGTCCTCCTTTCCCAGTCAACAAAAACAAATAATGATAGCTCCTAGGTCACATTCCACAGCCATTGTACTTAGTCTCAGCCCACCCATCCAAAAAAAAAAAAAAAAAGAAAAGGTAATTTGATACCTTTTTTTTGGACCAGCATAGATGTTACAAAAGAAAACGGGTGCTTTCACTTTTAGACTACACTGAGTCTTTCATCAGAAACTGCCAGTTGTTTTGGAAAAATACATTCTGCTAGCACCCAGATCATACATAAACAAGCATTTGTCAATGCTGAATGTTGATTGCTTATATGTGCTGGTTAGGTATTTGAAAGTGAAAGTACCATGCCTAAGAACTGTCATGTGCCCCCAACCCCCAAGACATCCACTGTGTCTTTCTGTTCAGTATTCACAGAAGAGGGGAAGGGGCAAGGGCCACAGCAATACAGCAGTTGCAAAGGCCTGAAGAGGTGGACAATAGTCCATTCACAGGCAGAAGAATCCTACAGAAGGTGAGTAAATTGTTGGTGGACAAAGCGATGGGACCAGATGGCATACACCCAAGGATATTAAAAGACTTCGTTGAGGTCGCTCACTCCCCCTCTCTCACTTGCTCATTCTGTTTCTCCAGGCGCTGCAGGCTGCCCTGTTGTACTGGGCTCCTGCCCCTGTTGGTGCCTTTTTCTGGCCACAAAGAAATCTGCAGCAGTCCCAACAGAGCTCCATTGAGCTCGGTCACGCCTTCTCTCTCACTCGCTCATTCTGTTTCTCCCAGCACTGCAGGCTGCCCTTTTGTACTGGGCTCCTGCCTGTGTTGGCACCATTTTCTGTCCACCAAGAAGTTCACAGGTATCCAGACAGAGATTTGTTTAGGTCGTTTACTTCCACTCTGTCACTTGCTCATTCTGTTTCTCCCGCTGCTGCAGGCTGCCGTTTTGTACTGGGCCCCTGCCTGCACTGATGCCTTTTTCTGCCCACAGAGAAATCCACAACAATCCCAACAGAGCTCAATTAAGCTTGGTCACTCCCCCCCTCTCTCACTGCTCAATCTAAATCTGTCCCAAACACTGATTTCCCAAAACGACTGTGCTATTCTGTGCAGGAAGTGCAAAAACACATTTCGGCCACGATGTGAAAAATGACAGCTGTACTTTAAAAGGAGATGTGAAAAAATGCCAGTGTTGAAAATCTGGTGTGAAAATATTACAAATTTGCGGAGTTACAAGGGTGCGTGGAAACTGCGCAACACACAGTTGTAACACAGTCATTTTATGGACTTTCGTCACCACATTTTCAACATAGGCATCTTAGGATCTCTGCTCATGAATAGTTTCACTGTCATTTTCTCAGTCTATCTCAAAAACTGATTTCCTACAGCGACCGCGCTATTCGGCGCTGGAAGTGCGAAAACACATTTTGGCCAGGTTGTGTAAAATGACAGCTATACTGTACATAAGTAGGTGTGGAAAAATGGCAATGTTGAAAATCTTGAGTGAAAATATTATAAATTCACAAAGTTACGAGCTTGCATGCAAACTGCGCAATGCACGGTCGTAACACAGTGATTTTA
Source organism: Neoceratodus forsteri (assembly GCA_016271365.2). Lineage (NCBI taxonomy): Eukaryota > Metazoa > Chordata > Ceratodontiformes > Ceratodontidae > Neoceratodus > Neoceratodus forsteri. The sequence goes on from CM057454.1 coordinate 1,164,559,659, forward strand.
TGGACTGTCATCACAAAATTTTCAACATAGGTATTTTAGGACCTCTGCTCATGAACAGTGTCACTGTGATTTTCTTAATGTGTCCCGAACACTGATTTCCCACAGTGACCGCGCTATTATGTGCCAGACGTGCGAAATCACATTTCGGCCAGGATGTGAAAAATGACAGCTGTACTATTCATAAGAAGGTGTGGGAAAATGCAATGTTGAAACTCTGGAGTGAAAATATTGCATATTCACGAAGTTATGAGCGTGCATAGCAACTGCACAATGCACGCTTGTAAAACAGTCATTCTTTGAATTTTTCCCACCAAATTTGCAACATAGGTTTTTTGAGAGCCCTCCTCATTAGCACTGGCACTGTCATTTCATTAATTGGTTCCAAAAGGTGATTCCACGCAGTGACTGTGAAATCACCTTTCCGAACTGAATAACATCATGACAGTGGCTGAATTCATGAGGAGGGGTCCCAAAAACCCCATGTTGAAAATGTGGTGTATACATTCCAAAAAATGCCTAAGATATTCACCATAGTTGGAAAAACCCTGTTTATGCCATTATACAGCTTACCGGCATTTCCTCAGTTCACAGTTGGCTTTGAAGAGTGCAGACGTGTTCCCAGTGCACCGAAGATCATCGTGCCAGACTCCGGAGGGGGATGTGGGGAGGCAGGATGCGCAGAGGGTGTGGGTTGGGGGAGGGGCCACCGGACTCAACGAGGGACTGTTTTCTCGTTTACAGGAGTAAGAAAAAATATACCCATCGCGGGATGGTTTTTCTTTTTACAGGGACATTTGGCATGCTGGGGTGGGCTCCCAGCGTGCCACTTGAGTGTTTTTTTTTGGGGGGCTGTACCCAACAGGGGAATTGAGCACCCCTGCCGGCACTTACAGTGGTGTTGGACGAGCCGAGAGTTGGGCACCCCTGCAGACTACACATTTTGGGGTATACATTATGCTGAAAGGAAGTGGGCCCCCATCAGCAAATTCAGTCGGGAAGGGAGATTGAAGCCAGGGGATTGGGCACCGGCAAGCAGAGAGACAGAGGGCGATGATCGCGAGGGGATTTGGTACCGGCATACAGCAGAAACATGGGGGTGGGGAGATTATGCCGACGGGGACTGGGCTCCCCGTTGGTAAACTGGGTCGGGGGCATGAGGACCGCCCTGCAATGACAGGTCGCTCCCTCATTGCAGCGGAATGGCTGATGGTGCAGTGATGAGGCGGCCCCTGATTGCAGTGGATCAAAGGTTTCAAGGTGGTGGCACGCTAGCTGAACTAGAGTCAGTAGCAGCGTGCCACCCCATTGGGGAAAGCAGGCCAAGCCCCAAAAGACAGTGGGGGCATTGGCCACAACACTGCCGCACCTCCACAACCTGCTTCTGCAGCAAGCTGCTGCAACATGTTTCTTGCACATGCGTGCAATCAACATAAAAATGGATAAAAAAAGTTGTAAACATTCTACTGGCTAAAAATCCAATCAAAGATTAACTAAGAACTATATGGGAAGCACACAGTTTGTTATCCAAGAAAGCATTTCAAGGTCAGATGTCCACAGACCAGCTAACACCATTCTGATAAAAGCCCATAAAACATCATTGTGTGTTAGAACTACGCATGAGTGAGTGTGTTTGTGTATACATAGACAAACAAAGGGCCCCAGTTCTAGAGCCGCCCGGATACATTTCCACAGACTGGAAACGGGGCAGTACAGAGGAAAAAAAAATGATTCAGGGCCAGCAGGGCAGGTCTTACGAAGAGCACCTCAAGGCACTGAACATGCACTACTGGAGACCAGAAGGGGGAGAGAGGAGAGATAATAGAGAACTTTAAGTTCCTAAAAGGATTAGACAATGTGAACTGTGAGGAACACTTTAACTTGAATGTTAGTTCAGGGTCTTGAAGGTATGGGTGGAAACTGATGGGAGGAAGATTTAGGAGGAACGCGAGGAAGTTTTATTTTACAGAAAGTGGGGTGGAGTCATGAAACATTTTACCAGCCAAAGTGGTGGGTGCAAAAACAGTTGAAGGTTTCAAGCATGGTTGAGACAGAGTAAAGGGTATAGTAGTCACTAGAGGCAACAAACTTGTGAAGGAGGAGAGGGGAGAAGGTGCTGGGGTTGGGAACCTGAATGGACACTAGGTCCCAGAGTTAGATAAGGAACTTGGGCAGACTGGATGAACCACTGGTCTTTTTCCTCCCATCATTGTCTGTTTCAATGTTTCTAAAACTCTAGGCCTCCTAGATGGCCATGGAATCTGTAGCCACCGACATCCCACTCCAATTATTTCTCACCCTCCACCCCTTTGCTGTTCTCCCAGACTATTTACTGCAGCATCTTGATGGTTAAAGTGCCTATCTTCTGTTAAGGGGCTGGCATGTTCAGATCTTTTCATGCATTACCCATTCGATGGGTCCCCCTTTGGTGGGAGAAAGTGGAGGTGAAGGCTCCAAACTGTTCTAGTGGGCAGTCAGTTGTAGAATAAATTACAAAATTTGAAAGGAGTAGAATGCACTAACTGTCTTGTCTAATATTTGGTATTGACAGCAAGCCAATTCATACCAGTGCTTAACATTATATGGGTTGTGAAGTTTCGGCTGTTGCAAGATCCAGGATATTAGAAATAGAAACAAAGATAACGATAAAACAAGGCATGCTTCCAGTACAAGGGCTAGGAGCTGATCATGTCGTCCAACATCCCACTTCCCAAGGGTACCGGGTCAAAAAAGTACTGCAAGAAACACGCTGTGTTTAGTGCAAATGCATTTCGAGCGATGGGGGTATAATAGCGGTAAGATATTACTGCTCCCCGGTCTCTCTCTGCATATTTCCTGAAGAGGGCTGAAGTTGCTGTGTGCTGGGGTGGCTTGCTGAGCCACTACCATGGTGGAGTGGCTAGGACACGAGCACATGGCATGGTGGGATGCCTGGGACTGCAGTTCAGGTCCTGTTAGGTCCACTTCTTGCTACAAATTTTTTTTTCATAGAAACAAGTAATTCTAGGGACATGGATATGATGTTCTATCCACACTAACTGGCATTTGCCTTTCCCTTTAAGACTTGCCAGAAATGTCTTCAAGCTGGCTCCTCCCACCCACCTGGTTGGTAATTCCCTTGGCTCTGCCCCATGACACAAGATCTTCCTTTCCGCTGGACGAAGCAGGTTCCCTCCTCACTGCTGCTGCATTGAGTAGGCCCTGGTGATTAAATCTTCGGATTTACTTACAAAACTTTAAACTAAAACTCATTCTAGTTTCATCTTCAGCTCAGTCTTCAATTGTAACCGCGATGGAGGATAAATCCTCACACAGATTTCACCTGTGCTCATGCAGGCAGAGGATGTCTTGCACCGATCCCCATGCCTCGTGCATTTACTGTCTGGGCCACTATCACGAGCCACAGGCCTGCGACTTTTGTTGGCCATTTCACCCGACAGTCCTGGAGGACCACACTGCCCACCTGAAGTTGGGTCTTCTGGAGAAACGTTATCTGCTGGTCAAATCCAAGGATGCTATTGGGTGGTCTCTGCAGCTGCAAGGTCCACTGAGCAGTTGGAACAACTCAAGGCCTTCCTGGAGGAGGTGGCCCAGGCTGCCGCTCAATCCTCTTATGCCTTGGCCTTCGTTAAACTACAGTTGGGCTCTACTTATTCAGCCTCCTTCAAGGAGCTGTGCAAGTCCCTCCCGACCAAGTGACAGGGCCCTTCTGAATCACACAGTTCCTGCTCGCGCAAGGAGGAGTCCAAGAAGAATAAAGAGAAGACTCATCATTGACGATCCTGGGACCGGAGTGTTCCCGCTCTTAGGAATGTTCGGTTTCAACTACGGTCGAAACCATGGGCGCTGACTTCACAGAAAACCCATCGGGCCAGGCAGCTGAGACACTGGCTAATGATGCGGCTGAGATTTGTCTAGACCCTGTCAACCAGTTGTCATCTGAAGAGGCCAAAAACTCTCTGTTAAGGACCCTGGTCCTGCCAGTGACTACTAAAGGTGCAGCCTGGCCAGCTGAATGGGCCCTTCCGGTCACTAACCTAGACTCGGAGGAGCCTCGAATCTCCCAGGTGCCTGCTGAGGCCCCCCGTTGGCACTACTGATGGTCTCTGTCATCTACCTAGAGCGGGTCCTGCCGACATGGGTGGTCTTGCTCGTGGCACCATGGGAAGCGACACTGCCGCTATTTGTCGTTGTCCTCCTCTGATGAGGAGAGGCTTTGGCACAAGTTGTGTCAACGCTATGAAAACCTTATGTGGCAACAGTTAGTGCTGACCAGGTCGATGCCGGCTATCACCCTGGACATCACCTGGCTGTTGTCCAAAAGGCCGATGCTGACACTCCTGCTGGGGCCAGTTGACTGTTCCTCCCCCAGCAGAGCCGGTCCAAACCATTTCAGCTCAGGTGAAGCTGGCTTTTCCACTGATCATGGTGGAGCTGCCACCCAAGCAGCCATCAACCAGGGCACCATTCAGGGAGTCTTGGTTGGCTAAGGGGAATCACCATCAGCTGTTGGTCACTCTTACACCTGACAGCCTATGGTGGGTCGAGAGCAACTCGGGTGGTCGCCCATTTTATGCAGACTTCTAGGAGTCCGAGGATTCCTTTCTGCACTCCTGTCCACTGGATATGGAGTCAGTGGGGGATCTGTCAATGGATGAAGGCCCCACTTTGTTAAAGGGCATTCTCCGCCTAATCTCCAAGTCCACGAGGATGAAACTGGAGCCCGTTCAAAAGCAGGCTCACTACCCCTTACAGAAATTCTGGACAAAGGGGACTCTCCAACAGAGGCTTTCCCAATGACCCAGGCAGTCATTGGTCCTAGCCTGGAACTCTGGCAGTGCCCCGCCTCATGCCCTGTACCCTCAGCCTGGATGGCCGCAAATATACAGTGCCCACTGGTACCCTTTCAGGGTTCATGGAGCACCCATCGGCTGAGGGGTTGGTGGCTGACTTTGTGTTCAGGCACGTGGGCAACATGGGGGACATCTAGAGACCACAGGATAAGGAGTCCAAGAAATTGGACCACTTGGCTAAAAAGGTCTATGCTGCCTTCTTGCTCAACCTCCACCAGACAAGCTCAACCATTGTGATGGTACACTTCTCCCATGCCATTCTGGGCTCTCTGGAGGGTGATTCCTCATCTTCTTGTGGACCTCCAGACTACGGTCAAGCAGGACCTGGACCAGGGTCATGTTGTGGCCAAACAGCAACTTTAGATGGCCCTGGGCATTGGAGATTCCTGTGCCCACTCGATGGTGACCACGGTTGCCATGCACCGTAGGGCTTGACTGTAGATCTCAACCTTCATGGCAGATGCCCATCACAACCTGGTGGATGTACCATTCTTAGGCACTGACCAATTTGGGTCAGGTGTGGAAGGTCACCGTCCGCACATTTAAAAGTCCAGTGCCAACCTCGACTCTATGACATCTACCCAGAAGGACTCCAAGGGCTCTAAACAGCAGAAGCGAAAGCCCTTTCAGTCCTCTACTCCTGCAGCAAAACCAGCCCAGCATCAGCCTGGCCAGCAGGCTCAATCCTGGCAAACTTAGGTCAAATCATTGGCCTTGGTGGTCCAAAAGCCCAAAGGGAAGGACCCAGTGGCTCCTTAGCCAGATCCTCCCCCTCCAAGTCCTCAATGATAGGATGGGGGTTTCCACCCTCATGCCCACCATGCCTCCCCTGGGTTCTTCTGTTGGGGGGGGAGCCAACTCCACCACTTTCTTTCCACCTGGTCTGCTGTTACCATGGGCAGGTGGGTTCTGAAAGTGGTCAGTCAGGGCGTGCCTCTGAAATTTGAACAGTACCAGCCAAGCCGAGCCCGCACCCCATGGGAGGACTTGGTATCCGCAGATACTCCAGTTGGCTCTTTGAGATGACATATCCCAGTTGGTCCACAATTAGGTTGTGGTCAGAGTTGTGGATCCTCCAGAACACCCAGGATTTGTCTCCAGGTACTTCCTGCTGCCGAAGCAGATCAGGGGTTGGTGCCCCATTATAGATCTGCATGACCTGAACAAATTCCTTAGGTCCCACATGATGGTAACTCTGTCCTAGATCATGCCATCTCTGGAGCAAAACATGCGGGTTTGTTCTCTTGGTCTTCGGGATGTGTTTGTTCATATCCTGATCCGTTCGTCCCACCAAAGGTTCTTCCACTTCCGAGCAGAGGGAACCCTTTATGAGTTTCAAGCCATGCCTTTCAGCCAATCCTTGGCCACCAGGTTCTTCACCAAATGCATAGCAGTGGTGGTGACTTACCTGAGGTGCCAAAGGGTCCGGGTGTACCCCTACCTGGACGACTGGCTGATGGCAGGTCCCTCCAGGAAAGAGGTGGAGCGGTCTAGGGACCTGGCTGTCTAGATCTGCATTGAACTTGGCCTTCTGGTCAATGAGACCAAGTTGGAACTCGTGCCCTCGCAGGTGATCAGCTTCATCGTGGCAGAGCTTGACTCATGCCCATCCAGAGCTTGGCTCTGGCAGACAGGGCCAAGGTTCTCTCCTCCTTTGCCCAGTCATTTCTGGTTGGGCACCTATGCCCTGCCTAGGACTTCCTGTACCTTCTGGGTTACTTGGTGGCCTGCACCAATGTGGTCTGATGGGCCCGTTGGCATATGCACTTCCTGCAATGGGAGCTTGCCAACTAGTGGTCTCTGTGCAAAAGGTCACTTCGACCAGCAGGTCACCGTGACCCAGAGGATGTGAGATGCCCTCCAGTGGTGACTTGTCCCAGAACATCTGCAGGAAGGGATCCCATTTGTCCACCCTGAGCCGATGGTCGTCCTGATTAGTGACACCTCTCTCATAGGCTGGGGTGCCCATCTGGGGGAACACAGAGTCCATGGGCTCAGGACGTCTCAGGGGTCCTGATGCCACATCAACCTGCTGGAGCTCCGAGCAGTCTGGCTGGCATTGACTGCGTTAGCTCCATTTGTTTAGGATCAAGTGGTCCAAGTCCAGATGGATAACACTGCAACCATGCACTACCTCAACAAACAAGGTGGAATGCACTCCCTTCCCCTGTGCAAGGAAGCCCTCTACATTTGGACTCATACACAGCCTGGAGGCAGATCTTCTAGCCATTCATATGGCAGGAGCCTCCAATCAGCTGGCAGATGCCCTCAGCCAGGTGAACAAAGTATCTCATGAGTGGTGCCAACATCCGGAGGTAGTTCAAAGTCTGTTCTCCCAGTGGGGCACCCCTCAGGTGGACCTGTTACCTCCAGGGAGAATGCAAAGCTGAGGTTGTTTTGTGCCTATCCATCTGAGCAGAGAGTGCTGCAGGGGGATGCCTTCTCAAGGCCTTGGACTCATGCCTCTTCTTTGCCTTCCTTCTACTTTTCTTTATCCACAAGATCTGGAGGGAAAAGGCACAGGAGATCCTGGTGACTCTGAACTGGCCCTGACAGTTTTGGTACCCCAGTCTCCTCAGCCTCAGCAACAGGCTCCTGATGCATCTTTCCATACACCCAGACCTGCTGTCAATGAATCAGGGGAAGGTTCTCCACTCAGATCCTCAATTCTGCACTCACTTGATAGTCTGGTTCCTCAGTGGCTGGAGTTCCAGGCTTTGGTTCACCCCCGCCCCAAAGATGTCCTCACTGTAGTGGAGGCATCTTGAAAGTAATCCACCAGAAAATGCTATGCAATCAAATGGAAGAGTTCTTCATTTGATGTCAGGGCAAGGGGTTGGACCCTTCATCCTATCCAGTAGCTAGCATTTTGGACTATCTGTGGTCTCTGTCTCCCAAGGGGAACTTCAGTCAATGACCCTTAAGGTGCACTTGGCAGCCATCTCTGTTTACTGGGTGCAGGTTGGTCAGCAATTGGTGTCACAGGAGAAGGTGGTCTGGTACTTTTCCAAAGGTCTTGACCACATTTCCCCTCTGGTGCATGAACCACCACCACCATGGGACTTGTTGCTGGTTTTGGTAAAGCTCATGGACAAGCCATTTGAACCAGTGTCTCGCCTGTCATGGAAGACTGCCTTCCTGGAGGCTATCATGTCAGCCAGAAGCATCAATGAGCTCTAGGCACTCTCGGTGGAGTCTCCTTACCTGGTCTTCCAGAGGGACAAGGTTGTCCTGTGCCTCAACCTGAAGTTCCTCCTGAAGGTTGTGTCAGAGTTTCATCTGAATCGGGTGATGACTCTTCCGGTGTTCTTCCTTAATCACACTTCTCAGGCTGAACACAGGTTCCATACTCTGGACCTGTGGTGAGCACCTGCTTATTACAAACAGCGCACAGCTAGAGTTCGTGGAGAGGTTTACCAACTGTTTATCATGCTGAACCTGCACCTGGCAGACCTGCAGCCAAGTGGACAATTGGCATGTGGATCACATTCTGCATTGATCTCTGCTGTAGGTTGGTGGGTAGAGACTTTCCTGGAGGACTAAGGGTTCATTCCACCTGCCATACTGATGCAACAGTGGCTGCTTCTTGGGACGTCCCTATCCAGGAAATCTGCAGTGCTGCTAACTGGAAGTCAGCACACACATTCATTTCCCGTTGCCACATTGACCTCAAGTCATGCTGGGATGCTGGTTTTGGGGCCTCAGTTCTCCAATCTCTGTTTCCTAAGTAGGGGGTGTGTGCCTTGCCTCCCTCCTCCTGGAGAACTAGTAGGAGTCTGTAAGTTAGTGTTGATAGAACATCATATCCACATCCCTAGAAACGCAGGTTCCTCACTTGTAACAGTAGACCTTCTATGGACATGTCTCTTGCAGTGGGTTATTACTCTTGGGAGTCCGCTAGGCGGAGCTGTGACACGGTAGCTTCTTCCAGCAGTCTTTTATGGGCCACCCCCTTACCTCACTTCCTGTGGATGTTGTATAAAAGGGGGCGGCCCCAGGTGGACACTTAATTTTCCCGTTGGCTTTAGCCCACACTGCAGCTAACTCAGTCTTCTGCGTTGCAGTCTTCGATGTGAACTTGAACCCAAATTTTCTTCTCTGTCCTGGGCCTGTGGCTTACTCCCAGGCCCAGCTCTTTCCTTCCTTCTTTCTTTCTACAGGGCTGGGCCTATGTTCCTCACAATACCCCTGGCTGTCCTAGTTTTCAGCGGGCCTGTGTTCATTCACAGTACACCCTCTGCTCCTTGCCCCAGGCTCTCTTGCTGGGTCAGGGACTCCATCCATGCCTGACACAGCAGCCTTCCCAGGACAGAACTTGGGTGCTCGTGTTAAGGGCACCCCGGACCAAGGCTCTCATTTCCAGCATCGGAGGGAGCAGGACTCACACTCCTCTCACCCCATCCGATCTGCTCCAGTGACGGTGGCTCCTCCATCATTGACAGGGCGTACCTTGTCGACTGGGCTGCTCTCCCCATCAATGGAGTCCTCGTTTCTCCCTGTATCATCAACAGGTCATCCCCCATCGATGGAGCACTCTCCAGGACATGTCACATCGATGGGCACCATTCCCTCACCGATGGCATGTTCCTCATCAACGGGGCACCTTCCCCTGTCGACAGAGCATGTTGCTCCTTCTCCCTCATCAACGGGAGGCATTCCCCTATTGACGGGATGTTCCCAGTATGCTTTCTCATCGATGGGAGCTCCTCTGCTGTCGACAGAGCATTCCTCATCGATGGGAAGGCTTCCCCTGTTGACTGAGCATTCCTCGTCGACAGGAAGGCTTCCCTCATAGACGGAGTTTTCCTTGTCGATGGGACACCTTCCCCCGTCGATGGGACACATAGATTTCATGCCCTCGTCGATGGGGCTGCTTCCCCTATTGATGGGACATCCTTATAAGCAGCCCCATCGATGGCACCTCCTGGCCTGCCATCCACCTCCCTGGGCTGGCTCTCCCATTCCTCAGAGGGTGCCCGGTACCTCGGATCATTTTTGGACTAGGGATACACCTCGGGTTCCCCCCCCTTTCCAGGCCTGGCATGAGCACCCTGATGCTGCGTCGGAGGGGGTTCGCCCTTCCCCCTCCCTACGGGTGACCCTTTTCCGATGCCCATGACTGGGTTCTCGGGATCCCGCCCTGATTTCCTTGCCCCTCCTCCCATGCCATCCCACAAGGATTGGGATGTCACCCACTGGGGGCCGCAGTTGGCCACCACAAGGTGCCTCGCCATCCTCTGAGTGCCGCCCTTGGGTGCCCTCCATCTGTGGACCCCCTCCCTTCCCAGGTGCCAGGCATTGCCCGCATTGTTCTGGAGGTCCTACACTCCATGGGTCACGGCCCAGCCTCAGACTCGCCCATGGGTCCTCCTCCGCGCTGCTCCCCCTCACCTCTGCTCAAGCGCTTTTGCCTGGATCCAGTGGTTCCTGCCTGGTTCCCCCCCTTCCTGTGTACCCGGACTCCCCCTATGGGGACTTGGATGGGGGGGACCCCTTTGGGGTACTCGGCTCAGATACCAGCTATTTGGACTACATGGACCAGGGTTCCCCCTTCTCCGCTTCCTCTATGATGGAGGACATCCTGCCTGCTCCTCCAAATGCCTCTGCTTCCATGGACACCTCCTTCATGGATCTTCTTGTACAGATATGGGATGTGTTCCACTTCCCCGATGGGGATCCGGATTTTCTTCACCGGGACTTCGCAGACTACCTTGGCATACCCAAGAGCCCTGTCCTGGTTGTCCCTCCCCTGATTCCTGCGTATGCCAATGCCATGTCCAAGGCCTGGTGCCACCCTGCCTCTATTCTGCCCACCCCCCTGGGCCTGACCAGCTTTACCATGCTCAGCCGGACCACCCATGGTTGGCCACCACCCCCGCAGCTGACTTGGTGGTCATTACGGCGGCTCACTACCAGACCACCCGGTCTCGCCATACTAGTATGGTGCCGTCGGACAGGAAATCCTGGTGCCTTGATCACCTTGCAAGAGGATCTATGCCTCCAGTGCCTTACTGCTGCGCATCTTTAATTATCTGGGCCATATGGCCCGCTATCTCCACACCCTGGGTGCCTCGACTATGGATGTGTTGTCCTCCTTGCCACCCTCACAGGAGTTGACCTAGGTGGCTCAGCCTGTGGCCGCCTCTTATCTTCTCTTGCCCATCACCTTCTCTGGGTGAGCTATGACATGGTTGATACCGCTGCCCACCTGTTTGCCACTGGCATCACATTGCACCGCCATGCATGGCTTTGGGTGTCAGGTTTGGCTCCCGATGTCCAATTGTCAGTTGCTGATGCCCCATTTTGTGGGGACCAGCTCTTTGGTGCTGGTACCCAGGCCATACTAGATTCTCTCCAGGTCTCAACGCATACCCTATGGCCTGTCCAGTACCTCTACCATGGTATACAGCAGACCCCGTCTCCTGCTACTGAGGGGTGGACTTCCATGTTCCTGGGCCCCATTCCATAGGGTGTCTCATGGTTGCGGTTGGGCCTGCCGGAGGTCTGCCCAATCCGCCCTATGCCCGTCCCCTTCCTGGGCCCGGGCCCACCCCTGCACCTTAGCCACGTCATGGAGCTTTCCCCCTGCCTCCTCCTGCAGGCCTTGGAGGTGTCTGGGGGTCTATCTGCCCATTTTGGAGGCTTGCTTCCTTTACCAGACATAATGCTCCACACAGATTTTATGGGGACCTCTGCTACTCTCCCTCCTGGAGCCCTTCAGTGTCCTCTTGCTGTAGGAATTCCAGGGCGTCTTGCCCTGCTACACTCCACTACCTCCTGTGCTTTCCGCACCTTCGGAGCTCCACTGGATTTCTGCTGGCCATGGCCTTATGACCCCTGCCTCATCAGGTTGTATCTTGGAGCATGGCCTCCTGCATCTCTCTTTTTTCGCCTCGTCAGGTTTCCACCTGTCTCTGCGGCACTTTGGATGCCCTGCTGCACTTTCTGTATGCCATTGCCTTTCACACCCCTGCTCGGCAGGTTGAATCATTGGCATGGCTCTAGTACTACTATCCCTTCATGGAGTATTACTTTCCTCACCACCCTTGGGTTATCCACCCATTGGATATGGCATTTGTATCTTTGACTTCGATTTTGATGATGCCGCCCCTTGTCCAGGATCACACGGCCGTCCTTTGGATATGTCTGCTGCCCCATGGCTTCCACCTGGTGTGTTTGCCGCCCTTTTGTCCGTTTTCACGGATGTGTCTTCTTGGCTCTGCTTTTTGCCATGGCCTATATCCCGGCTTCATGCACCACCTGTCCTCCCTTTTGTTTTAACTGCTTGGTACTCTCCCAAGAGTAATAACCCACTGCAAGAGACCTGTCCATAGAAGATAGTTTGTTACTTAAGAACTTACCGTAACAGTAGATCTTCGAGGTACGGTCTCTTGCAGTGGGTACAATCCCACCCTCCATCCCCTTGTCATCTTTCCCTTTGGGTCCTTGATGTTCAGGCTGTATGGGTTGGGTTTTTCTATGGTCCCTCAGTTCCCCTTGGTCCTCTGCCTTTTTGCGTGCTGCAGCTGGCGGGGAACAGTGTGTACCTGGAGCTGCCCCCTTTTATACAACATCCACAAGAAGTGAGGTAATGGGGTGGCCCATAGAACACTGCTGGAAGAAGCTACCATGTGACAGCTCCACCTAGCGGACTCCCAAGAGTAATAACCCACTGCAAGAGACCGTACCTTGAAGATCTACTGGTGTGGTAAGTTCTTACGTGACAAACTTTCTAGGAGTAGTATATGATGGTCATCCACACGGACCCACCTGACCTCCTCAGCTTTGGCACGCACACACTCTGCTTCCAGCAGGCAAGATCTGGCATCATAGGTTGGAGCCCCTGGGAGATGCCATCCTGGTGAGTGGGTGGAGCCAGCTTGGACATTTCCGGCAAGTCTTGAAGGGAAAGGCAACTGCAAGTTAGTGTGGACGAACATCAAATATCACTCCTAGAACTACTGTTACAAGTGGGTAACCTGGTTCCCCCCCCAACCTTCTCCCCATCCCCGAAGTCCACAACCCCCCAGAGCTCATTATATTAAGTCTGGGGGGGTGGGGGGAAGCCCCCCACATGAAGAAGCAACTCCCATTTGTTTTGCTGGGGTTGTGCTGTTGCAGACAGGTCACTGTATTTCCCGACCCTGTTTCAGACAGTGCTCTTTTGCTTGGGGCATTTATTGCCACACAGTTTTTGCAAGCAGCGACATGACTCCATGCCCTTTCTGTGTTGCCATCATTCTTCAAAATACAGTGGAGCCAATCACGATGCAATGCAGTAATTATTGGTAAGTGACATGTCACAAAATACTGCATGACAAGAGGGCTTAATTGCCATTGAATTACAGTCTTCCGTGCAGTGTACTGCAGCATTTTGTGATATATAGCTACAATAATGGATTGGGGGGTAGGTATAACAAGATTTTACACACATCTTAGTTGTGGGATACTACATAAACCCCGAGTGCGATGCCCGAGGTTTTTTATGAAAAGCATCCCACCATGAGGGTGTGTGTAAAATTGAGTTTTACACACCACCACAACTGTTATTTTTTATAATTGCGGGTCAGCAGTTTTTTTTGTTTACTGTTGCAGTGTTAAAAAAACACACACACACTCACGCATGCTTCTGGTTTGTCCCCTCCTGTTGGCGCTTACCTCTGAAGCGCATCTGAGTCATTGCCGGTGCCAGTTTTTCTCCTGTGTGGCTGAAAACTGTGCGGTGCAGTTTTTGAATGGCGGGATCAGCCAGATACAGTACAAGACTAATTCAGTCATCCTCCCTTTGGGAGTGTGTCTAATCCCTTAATCCATTCACTCTTGCATAGGAGCAAGCAGGCATACAACCGTGAGGGAGGGGTAGTCTGCCTAGTACCACAGGAATGCACACTGCTCCATCCCTGCCTTCTGGTTATGTATTTTGGTTGTACCAACTTAATGAAGCGGGGGCTAGGATGGAGGTCCAGCAATGCCATATATGTATTCTGGGGACTGGGAGTTGCACTAGCTACCAGAGGTACTAAGTTAGGGAGGAGGAAGAAGCAGACCAGAAGCAAGAGGATCAACAGAAGGGAGAGGTGATACCAGTGGAGAGTGGAGTATGAAATCTGGGAGAGGAGAATATATGAAGAGTATGAGCGAGGTGAGGAAATCACAGAGAAAGGGATTATGTAAAGGAACAAATACGAGAAGTGGAGTCAGAGCAGGGATTTCTGAAGGGAGGACTTGTAGAAGGAACAGATGGAGGGAGGCTGGACTGTGGAAAAAGAGTCCTGTAAGAAATGTACAACAGGTGTACTGACGTATTGAAAGGGGATGGGGAGAAAGTATGTGAGTCAGAATATTGGAAGAAAGGGGACAGGAAAACATTGTTGGGGGCAGGAGAGAAGGGAGCTGAGATAGCAAAGGAGTGATCCATACCAGAAGCTGAAAATAAGGGAGGCACTGGGCCTTTCACAGGGGTTGGGTGGGACAGGGAGGAGTAATAGGAGCAGTGATAAGTCTGAGAAGGGATTAGGAGGGGGAACATGTATGTATTTTAGGGACTGTGGTATTGAGCTAGGTACCAGAGGTACAAGGTTAGGGAGGTGGGAGAGGCAGACAGGAAGTAAGAGAATCAGTAGAAGGAGGGTTGGTATCACTGAAGGGTAGAGAATGAAATCTGGGAGAGGAGAATATATAAGGCATGTGAGCAAGTTGAGGATGTCACAGGGAGATTGGGGTCAGGTACAGGAGCTGGCATGAGAACTGGAGTCACAGAGCAGGGATTTCTGAATTTAGAGAGGACTTGGAGGAGAAGGAATGGATGGGGAGGCAAGATCAGAGAAATTGGAGCTGATAAGAAATGTAAGACTGCTGTGCTGAGGTTTTAGCAGGGGTAGGGAGAAAGACTGTGAGTCAGAACAGTGGAGGGAGGAGCAGTAGACACTATCAGAGGCAAGAGAGAAGGGAGCTGAAATAGCAGGGGAGTGATCCATTTCATAATGGGAAAATAAGGGAGGCACTCTGAGAGGGGAGCCTTTCGTCAAGAGATGAGTGGAAGACCGAGGACAAATGGCAGCAGTGTTAAGTCTGAGGAGTGTTGTTCAGAACAAAGTGTCAGAAGCAGATGAAAAGTGGCCCATTCAGGTAAGGGTGGATGGAGGACCTAGAGGAGAAAAGACTGTGAGTCAAAGGAGTGTAGCTAGGGGGCAGTAAATACTATCAGAGGCAGGAGAGAAGGGATGTAAGATTGCAAGGAGAGATCCATAACAGAATGAGAAAAATAAGGGCGGCACTGTGAGACAGGAGCCTTTCCTGAAGAGATGGGTGAGAGAAGGAGGAGAAATGGCAGCAGTGCTAAGTCTGAGGAGGGTTGTTAAGAACAAGGCAGCAAATGAAGTTAAAGGCGGGTCCACTCTGGTGAGGGTGGATGCTGTGGTGGTATTATACACTACCTCCTCATGGTAATGCAGGGAGGATCAATTTCACAATCTCCCAGCTGGCAGGGACTGGGATACAGGCTTTGTTACTAAATAAATATAATGAATTTAGTGATTATGATTAATTTGTATGTGCTTTATTTATATACTGTTATTTGATATTTAAATCTCTGCTTGTAAACTGCTGCTCATGGGTTTATGTACAGCACCTGAGCCTCTGGGATGGGGCACTGTATAGCTGAATATTGTGTGCATCTATAATCCCCACAAAAATGGTTTAGCAGGTCTGTCAAATGTACTCCACTATCTTGCCTCATTAAAAGGCAAACAATAACTCGTTATTATGGGTGTCCTAAACCCAGACTAGCTGGGCAAGAGCTCCAATCTCTATGCTGCTGAGTTGGGTAGGCTCCCCCTGTCCCAGCTGGTATCCTCCTGACAAGGCTGTCAACAGCAGCAGTCTCTAGTCTCTTCTAGACTGGATAATCTGTAGTAGACCTGACAGGATCTCATGGACATCATTCCAAACTCTATCAGTGACCATTCTCCAGTCTACTGTGTCTGGAAAGCTAGGGCCTCAAACCCCAACCCAGAGAAATTCAGTTCCTAGACTACTCAAAGCTGAATAACAGGGCCCTTATCTTGGACCTTCAATATACTGACTGGGTGCCTTTAGACCAGATCTCCAACATGAACATGCCACACAATACTTCCTCTCTAAGCTTCTCGCATTACAGGACAAGCATGTCCCATTAAAAAGACAGAATTTGAGGAGCTGCCACCCGCCGGCTAAATTCTGATCTAATGGCTTCTAGCAAACCGCGTGACAAAGTCTGAAATAAAGCAAAGCTGTCTCAGTTCCTTGCAGACTAGACTGAATAAAAAAGGTCCAGGAACCATTGTAAACCATCCATAAGAACCGTCAAGAGAACCTACTACCAGCAGCTTCTCCACACCTCTGTTAGTGACACTTGTGGGTTTTAGAGTCATGTTAACTCGATTCTGGAGAGAGAGAGACAAAAGTGAATCCTTAACAGAAGTGGTCTTAACATAGAAGCATAGAATTTGACGGCAGATAAGGACCGCTTGGCTCACCCAGTCTGCCCATTTTCCTACCTAACAGATAAGCTGCAGATCCTAGTTAACCAACAGTTTACTTCCTCCTACCCCCCCCCACTAGGACTGCCTTGTGCCTGTGCCATGCATTCTTGAAGTCCCCCACTGTTCTTGACTCCACGACCTCCTCAGGGAGGCTGTTCCATGCATCCACAACCCTCTCTGTGAAAAAATACTTCCTCACATTACCTCTGAGCCGTCCCCCTCTATCTTCAAATTGTGCCCCCTTGTTCTTGCACATCTCTTTTTCTGGAAGATGCTGCCCTCTTGGACTTTGTTAATTCCCTTGAGGTACTTGAAAGTTTCTATCATGTCCCCTCTCTCCCTTCTTTCCTCAAGGGTATACATATTAAGCTCCTTTAGTCTTTCTTCGTATGTCTTCTGGTGCAGACCCTGCACCATTTTGGTTGCCCTCCTCTGGACAGCCTCCACTCTGTCTATGTCTTTGCGGAGATGGGGTCTCCAGAACTGCACACAGTACTCCAGATGGGGTCTCACCAACTGTCTGCACAGAGGGATAACAACTTCCTGTTTTCTACTATTGATGCCTCTTCCTATGCATCCCAGTATCCCCCCAGCCTTCCTTACTGCCTTCTCACATTGCTTGCCCACCTTTAGGTCATCTGATATAATTACCCCCAGGTCCCTTTCTATTTTTACTGTTGTCAGTATCTCACCCCCCATTTTGTACACTTCCCCTGGGTTTTTGTTTCCCATGTGCATTACCTTGCACTTATTTGCATTGAATCTGAGCTGCCATACATTTGACCATTCCTCCAACCTTGCCAAGTCCCTTGTCATCCTTTACACTCCATCGTGTGTATCAACCTGGTTGCAGATCTTTGTGTCATCTGCAAAGAGACATACTTTTCCTTCCAGTTCCTCTGCAATGTCACTTATAAAGACATTAAAAAGGACCGGTCCCAGTACTGAACCCAGCGGTACCCAGCTAGTAACCCTCCTTTCTTCACTGTACTCCATTTACTACTACCCTTTGCGTCCTGTTGTCTAGCCAATTTTTTATCCAGGCTACCACCTTGGGACCCACTCCAAGGCTGGCTATCTTGTGTATTAATCTTTTGTGTGGGACTGTATCAAATGCCTTGCTAAAATCTAGGTAGGCCATGTCCACAGCCCCTCCCTGGTCTACTACTTTGGTCACCCAGTCAAAGAAATCTATTAGATTCATCTGACACGACCTTCCCATCGTGAATCCATGCTGCCTTGGGTCCTGTGCCCCACTGGCCTCTAGATGACCAGCAATTCTTTCCTTTAGAAGTGATTCCATCATTTTCCCTACCACTGAGGTCAAACTAACTGGTCTGTAGTTTCCTGCCTCTGTCCTGCTCCCACTTTTGTGAAGAGGAATCACATCTGCCCTCCTCCAGTCCTCGGGTACCACCCCATCCTCCCATGATTTGTTAAAGAGAGTAGTCAGCGGTGTCACTAGTTCTACCCTTAGTTCTTTTAGAATTCTTGGGTGAATCCCATCAGGCCCCATTGCTTTATCCACCTTCAATTTTATTAGTTCTTTCAGAACCCTTTCTTATGTAAATGGACTGGTATCGACCCCCATTTTCAGAGTGTTTCTCATATTTGGTTTAGGTAACTCCCCCTCCTCTTCCTTTGTGAATACTGAGCAGAAATATTCGTTCAGTATCCCTGCTTTTTCACTGTCACCCTCTACCCACATTCCCTTCCCTTTATTAAGCTTCAGTATCCCTCCTTTGGTCTTTCTTCGCTCCCTAATGTACCTATAAAAGGTCTTATCCCCCTTCTTAACAGAACTGGCTATCCTTTCCTCAGTTTGGGCCTTTGCTATTCTGACTGCCTTCCCAGCCTCTTTCTGCTTTAACTGATAAAGTTCTCTGTCCTGCTCCTTCTGTGTTTCCTTAAATTTCCTGAATGCTGTCCTTTTCTCCTTAACCTTCCCTGCCACCTCTTTTGAGAACCATAGCGTTTTTTTCCTTCGTTGTGTTTTATTGATTTGCTTTTCACAAAGGCTTGTTGCCTCTGTGATGGCTGTTTGATCCTCCCCATTGTTCCTCCACCCCTCCTTCTTGCCTGTTTGCTAGTGCTTTCTGAGGCACTCTCTCATTTCCCAAAGTCAGCCCTCCTAAAGTCCAGTACTCTTGCTTTTGTATAGCTTGATTGTATGGCTGTGTTTATCGTGAACCACACTGTTTGGTGGTTGCTTGTTCCAGGTGGCTACCCACTTCTAAATCTGAGATTCTTTCTCCGTCCCATTTGAGTACCAGGTCTAGATTGCTCCCTCCCGAGTGGGTTCCAATACCTAGCTGTCTGAGGCATGCCCCCTGTAAGGCATCAAGAATGACCCTGCCCTTGGATATGCCTGCAGCAAAGGTGCTCCAGTTAACATCTGGCATATTCAGGTCCCCCATCAACAATATCTCCCTTTTTTCTGCCATTCTAAGAAAGCCTTCTATCATTTCCTTGTCCATTCCCTCCCCCTGAGATGAGGGTCTGTATACAACCCCCATGCGGATTGTGGTACCATTTTCTGTCTCCAGGGTGACCCAAAGTGCCTCATCTGCTCCTTGTTTACTCTTTAGCTCTGTTGCTTTGATCCCTTCCTTTACATAGAGAGCTACTCCTCCTCCTCTTTTACCCTCCTGCCCTCCTGTAGATTGTGTATCCTGGTATGTTGACATCCCAGTCATGGTTTTCTGTGTACCATGTTTCTGTGACTGCCACAATATCCAGGCAACCCTCTTCCATCAAGGCCACTAGTTCAGGGAGCTTGTTACACAGACTATGGGCATTGGTACTCATCACCCTCCACTTTTTGATAGCCTTACCTCTTTTATCCCCATTTCTGTCCTTACTGCCTTTGCCTTTTTTTACATTTAAATCTGTTCTGCTCCCTAATAACTTCTGTACCTTGGTGTTTACCTCGCTAATCACCATGTTTTGTGGTGGGAGGCTGGGATTTCCCTGCTCCTTTTCAGTGCCTCCCCTTGGCTAGTTTAAATGCTTGCCAATGAAGCATTTAAACCTCTCACCTAGGATCCTGGTCCCCCGGACAGATGCAGACCATCGCACCAGTATAGGTCTGCATCCCTCCAGGTGGCTCCACAGTCCCCAATGAAGCCAAAACCCTCGCCTCCACACCAGTTTTTCAACCACTCATTGAATTCCCTGGTGAGAAGTGCCTAGCATCTCCTTGCCATAGACAGGCAGCACCTCCGAGAAGGTTACCGTATCGCTACTTGTCTAAGGCCCCTTCCCAACTCTACAAACTCCTCTTGCACTGCTCTGATCCCATTCCTAGCCAGGTCATTTGTCCCTAGGTGGACAATGACATCCAGCTCCCTCCCTCCCTCGTGCAGCTCCTCCCACGATCCTGAGGATTCGCTTCCTGTCCCTCCAAGCCGTGGCGCCAGGAAGGCACCTTACCTCCCTCTCCCCTTCCTCCCCCATTTCTACCCCCTAATGATTGAGTCCCCCACCAGGAGTTGTTTCTTTCCTTGTGGGGTCCCATGCCACCCTCCTGTAGGTCTCCTTTGTGAAGGTTCCCAGCATCCTCCTTGGTCTTCACTGCAGGTGCCTCCATAGAGGAACCACTATCCACCAGAAGAGCGAATGAATTATGGAGAGGTACAGCTGGAGGGATGCAACTCTGTTCCACCACCCTCTCCCTCCTTGAGCCCACCCTGGTCCAGCCTCTCCTCTTTCTTGGCAACCTCTGAGGTAGTGGCATTGGCACTGGTGGTCCCTGGGTGGGGGAGGAGGTTTCACGAATCCTAGCCAGGTCAGCCTGGAGACGGGCAACCTCCTCTCTCAGACCAGAGAGGTGCCTACAAACAGGGCAGCATCGCAGCCTCCAGAATGTCTCCCGGAACACTGCCACCCCACAGCCATTGCACTGCACCACTCCTATCATGTCTTATTTTGTCTTGGATGGAATTAGCTGCAATAATCCTCTCATCATCGTTGAGGCTCTAAACTCTTGCATCGTGAACCTCTCATCTTACACATCACCCCCTGCACCCTCATCTGGACCACCACTCGACAGCAGTGAGCCAACAAAAACCTCCATTCAGCCTCCACCTGGTCACTGTACCTGAAGTTTTACAACTCCTTAAATCCATTCCTCCCTATGGGTTGGCAGGGGTGGATGGGCTACTACCTGAATTCCTGAAAACCATTTCCCCCTTCATTGCTTCTCCAGCAACACACCTCTTCAATCTGTCCTTGAGTACAGGTCATGTCCCAGACTGCCTGCACTGTCCCCTTTCACAAAAAGGGTGACACCATATGAGCAACTATCGCCCTATTACCATCCTTTCATCTTTATCCAAAATCCTGGAGAAAATCATTGCCACCCAGGTCCTGGACCACCTCCAGTTACACAATCTTCTCACCCTGGATTAACCTGGTTTTCAGTGAGGGCACAGCACATCCATTGCTCTTATCCAGTTTACCAATGAAGTCAGGTTTGCCATGTATAACAGCTGTCTTACAGGAGTATTTTCGTAGATCTCATGGAGGCTTTTGACTTAGTGGCTCCCCTTCTGCTCCTGTCCAAGCTGTCCACCCTTGGTTTTTCTTCCTCTGCAACCATGTGGTTCCACAACTATCTTGCAGAGTATCAGCAGTTTGTGCAGATCAGAAATAACAAGTTCTCTTTATCC
The DNA here is from genome assembly GCA_016271365.2 of Neoceratodus forsteri. NCBI lineage: Eukaryota > Metazoa > Chordata > Ceratodontiformes > Ceratodontidae > Neoceratodus > Neoceratodus forsteri. Next base: position 1,164,580,701 of record CM057454.1, read on the forward strand.
CACACTTGAATCAGAGTTCCACACGGATCAATACTGGGTCCCCTACTTTTCTCAATCTTTGTAAATGATCTCCCCCCACTGTCAAGTCCATGCTCTGCCTTGTCATTTGCTAATGATTTGATCCTCCATCTCCTCTATATCTGACATATACCAGAATCTTAATCCAGATTTCAACACTTTCCAACTCTGGCTGAAGTTAAACAAACTCGTTCTTAATACCAAAAAGACAGTCACCATGTTCTTTGGCTCAGGACCCAGACTCAGGGCCTGTTGCCAGCCTTTATTCATCAGAGCAACCGATGACACCCCCTTAGCACTGTTCCCTCTTTTAAAAACCTCGGTGTTATCTTTAATCCTGCCCTGAACTATGAACTGCAACTAACCACTGCTGTCAAAGCAGTCAACATACAGCTTGGCCTGGTGTATAAAGTTAGGAACAGTCTCACATCTACTGCAAGGCTGGCCATTGTGCAGGAGTTGTCAGACCTAAACTGGCCTATGGGTCGATTGCTTTTCTGAAAACCTTAAGAGGACTCCTCCATAACGGGGATGTCTGTGATACAGTGCTCCCTCGCTATAACAAATGAAATGGGAGCTGTGTAACGCATTCATTATACTGGCATGTTCATTACATCGAGGGAGTTGGCTATCCTTGTGGCTCCAAACTAAAGCACACAGACCGTATCTAATCAAAGTTTAATATGCAAATGAGCTAACGTATTAAATGTTTTAAAATGCATTGATATCTTAGTGTTTAAAATCATTTGGGGGTTTAAAAATACAAAAAAAACAAATCAATAAAAAACATACGGAATGTAAAAAGGCAAATAAGCATAAAGGCATAAACAACAAAACCAGCAGTGTCTATGTCTTTCTTGGCATACATATCAGTACGTTACTTAAAACAGTACATTACTTTAGAAAAAGTTTGTAATGCTTTCCTGCTTTGTTTTTTTATGTTTGCTTGCACACATGCGCAAAAAACATGTTGTAACAGCTTGCTGGAGTAGCAAGTTGTGGAGGTGCAGTCGTGTTGTGGCCAATGCCATTGCTTTTTGGGGTTTGTGTCTGTGGCACCATTGAATGAGTGCACTGTCTATGACAGCAACTCAGAAGCGTGCCACCAACTAGAAAAAAATTTGCTGCTGCAATGAGGGAGTGCCCCCTCACTGCAGGGCATGTCTTGCCTGGTGAAACATTTCAATAAACATGGTATGGCTATCGCCATTCACCTCTCACAGTCCTGTGAAAGCTGACATTGGGGTACCCAATCCCCCTGTTGGCATGCCCCCTCTACAGTTCATTTGTCAATGGGGAGCCCAATCCCTGTCCGCATAATGTCCACCGTATTTTAATTTATCTGCCGAGGAGGGTTCCCAATCCCCCTCGGCATCATGCACCCCTCTTCCAACACAGACACATTTTCTGTGCCAATGGGGGGCCCAATCCTTGTTGGCTTCAGTCCCCCTTCCCAAAAGACACAGGTGGCACATTGGGAGCCCACCCCAGTGTGCCCAAGACAAACCTGAAAAAAAAAAAACTTCCTGCAATGTTTATTTTGTTTTTTGTCTTTAACCTGTAAAAGAGAAAATGCTCCTTTGTTGTCTCCTGTGCTCCCTTCCCCTAACCTGCACTGACCCTCTGTGCACCCCACCTCCCTGCATCCTCCCCTTACCCCATACTTACCTCCGGAGCCCAGCGCAGTGATCTTCAGTGGAGCAGAAACATGTCTGCACTCTTAAAAGCTGACCGTGAACTGAAGAAATGCCCGGTAAGCTGCATAATGGAATAAATGGGGAGGGTGCAATTTATGTGGATATCTCGGCCATTTTTGCGACTTTTTGCTCCAAATTTTCAACATGGGATTGTTGGGACCCCACCTCATGAATTCAGTCACTGTCATTTTGTTATTCGGTTCCAAAAAGTGATTTTGCGGTCACTTTTTGCGACCAATTAATGAAAGGACAGTGTCACTCTTTATGAAGTGGGCTGCCAAAACTTTGGTGAAAAAATTCCCAAAAATGACTGTGTTGTGAGCATGCATTGCGCAGTTCCCACGTACGCTTGTAACTTTGAGAATTTTTAATATTTTCACTCCAGATTTTCAGCATTGCCATTTTTCCACACCTCCTTATGAGAAGTACAGCTGTCATTTTTCACATGCTGCCCAAAATGTGTTTTTTGCACATCTGGCGCACAATGGCGTGATCGCTGTGTGAAATCAACATTCGGGACTGATTAAGAAAATCACATGACATAAGAAAAGGTCCCAGAAAGCCCATGTTGCAAATTTAGTGAACAAATTAAAAATAAAATGACTGTGTTACTAGTGTGTGTTGCGCAGCTTCTATACACGCACGTAACTTCACCAATTTTTTATATTTTAATCCAGATTTTCAACATTACCATTTTCATACACCTCCTCATGAACAGTACAGCTGTCATTTTTCACATCCTGTCCAAAACATGTTTTCGCACTTGTGGTGCACAATGGGCACGGTCGCTGTGTGAAATCAATGTTCAGGACAGATTGAGAAAATCACAGTGTCACTGTTCATGAGCGGAGGTCCCAAAATGCCTATCTTGAAAATCTGGTGTTAAAAAACCAAAATAATTGTATTACAGGTGTGTGCTCATGACTTTACCAATTTTTTTGTATTTTCACTTCAGATTTTTAACATTACCACTTTATACACCTCCTCATGAACAGTAGAGCTGCCATTTTTTACATCCTGCTCGAAAGGTGTTTTCGCATCTTTGGCGCCAAATGACACAGTCGCTGTGCAAAATCACCTTTCGGCTAACAAAATGATAGTGTCACTGTTCATGCGGAGGGTCACTAAAAGTTCATGTTGAAAACTTAGAGTGAAAATACCAAGAAACACCCATGGCGTTAGGGTTTCTGACCATAACAACCTACCCTGTGGGGACTGACAGGTGTCAGAGGTGCGACTTGGGATTGTCAACAGTAATGCTCACGCCATTCAACCCCTACCTCCACTCTGCAGCCAATGACAGGCATCGAGGTGTGCTTTGGACTCTTCGATCCAAATGTTCATCCCATTCTCCTATACTGCACCCATTTCAGCATATTTCCTTATGGAATGGGGTGAGTATAAAGCCAGAACACCCCAAGGCACACCTTGACGCTTGTTGGTGTCTGCAGGGCAAGGTGAGGTGAAATGGCATGAGAGTTATGGGCGGTGACCAGAGGCACACACCAGTGCATGTCCGTCTCTGTAGGGTGGGGGTGGGTTGGGCATTACTTCAGTACTTCACTGCCATTCCTAGTCTGCATCTGTCTAACTTCTGCACTTCCAATGCTAATGCCAGAAAGCAAACATTCGGCATTGACAAATGATTGCTTTTTGGGGGCCAAATCCCTGGAATATGACAACAGCTGTCTGAGTTGTAGTACCTTAAGTGGATCCGAATGCTGAGCCTGTAGCCACTTGAGAGCTGTTTCCAGTCTAGCAATTGCCATATCACTTGGTGGAACTGCAACAGTCACTTCGCCATCTTCTTCAGAAGCTTCACTTTCTTCACTAGGCTGCTCCTGCTCCAATCCCATTATGGCATTAACTTTCTCTTTCTTGGTCAGCTGGTCATTGGTTGGAATCATGTCATCAACTGCTATCCAATCGTTGATTACCTCAGTGGGTGATTTTCCTGCTTCAGCCAAATTGAATTGTGTTGCTATGTCCTCAATCTCATTTGTATCACCCGATTCCATTTCTGAGTCAGGTTGTAACAAATCACCAGAAGACGGACCCAGAGTTGTTACACAGCAGTGGCGCACAGTCGATTCCATCACATTGCTCCACACCTCTCCAGCAATTGTCAGCACTTTAGGTAAGTTTCATTTCTTCTGAAACTCAGTGAGTGTAGCCAGGCAACAAAATCGCTAAGGAGTCTTTTCCAATGCTTCTTAAATGTTGCTATAATGCCCCCATCCATTGGCTGAATTCAAGATGTTGTATTCTTAGGCAAGAATAGGGCTCTGATTTGCCATTTCTTGATTTGAGCTTTGATTCAGGCGGGTTGGCAGGGCATTGTAAAAAAGGCAGTGTTGGGTAAGTTACTTTTTCTATTACTTTTTATTATGTTTGGAAACTTGTTCCAGGAAGCTCTGTGCAGTCACTAGCAAGGATGGAAAAGTAGTAGAAAAAGTAATACACCTGACAGTTACAGTGACTTATTTCTTTTTATGCAAAAACAATACAAGAACAACAAATAACTATAACAGGTGATATTTATTTGAAAGTAATAGGTTAGTTACTAGTTACTTTCAAATAATTGTAATCAGTTACAGTTACATATTACTTTTGTATAAAAAGACATAAGTAATTGTAACTGTAAGGTGTATTACCTTTTCCAGTACTTCTCCATGCGTGCTAGTGACTGCACAGAGCTTTCTGGAACAAGTATCCAAAAGTAATAGAAAGTAATAGAAAAAGTAACTTACCCAACACTGTAAAAAGGTTAAGTGAAAGCAGCACTTCTGGGGGCAGACCTTTTAGTCTAAGATGTCTCCCAACAGCTGCCATGAATGTGTTAAGAAACCACTGCTTGAAAATTATACTTGTCATCCATGCATTCTTGCTATGCGCGTACTCTACAGGCAATGCAGCCAAGTTTATGTGGTGGAAACAGCATGGCTTTGCAAACGCCCTGATGCATAGTGGAGTGACCTTATGTGTCCCTGCAGCATTGCTGCAAAACAGGAGTGTGATCTGATCTTTTGAAACCTTGAAGCCTTTACTGGCATTTTGTTGTGTTTTTGACGCCTGAGTGACATCAGGGAGGCACTACCAGAACGGGCCTGTCTTGTCAGCATTGTACACCTGTTCTGGCATGTACCCCCCCCCCCCAAGATGACATCCTTTAGCTGTGGAAGAAATTCTGCTGCAGCTTGGTCATCACAAGAATGCTACTCACCAGTTATTGCCACTCGCCTAATGCCATGTCTTTGCCGGAAGCGCCAGAGCCAACCCCATGATGATTTGAAGTGGCTGTCCTCACCCTAGAACTGTTTGGCAAACTGGTCCACTTTTCACTGGAGGACTGACCCAGACAGTGACACTCCATTTGCTCGTTGCTGGCTAAACCAAAGCTGGGTGGTGGTGTTGATCTGTTTTTCATCAGCAAGTCTCAATTTGTTTCTTTCAAGTCCATCCAGCTCACCACACTCTGCAACAAATTCATGCAGTGATGCCTCCTGTTTGTACCAAGTACAAATTGTAAATTTGGAAAATCCAGTCTTGGAAGATATTTTCTTAAGGCTTTCACCAGATTTTTGTCTGTCCAGGACAGCCAACTTAGTTTGTATTGAGTACGAGGAGTGTTTAATCCTTATAGCATCAGTGTAACACCAAAATGAGAATCCTGAACTGCGTGTGTGTTTTTAAAGTGTTTTCTTCATGAAACTGATTTTGTTAATTGATTAATTGAATAATTTGCATTACGGGGTAGTCAATTTATTTAATTGCAGTAACATGGTCAGGGAGAAGTTGAGAAGTTGATTGCAGTACTGTGCTTGAGCGCAGACATGCATACGGCACTATAACAAGAATGAATTTATCAAGTGGGTGAATTCTTTGGAAGCCAAGCGAGACATTCATTACAACCGAGGATTCGCTGTAACGAGGTTCGTTATAGTGAGGGATCACTGTAACAAAATCTGATGCTTTGTTCTGTCAGTACTCATGCACCCTTACCACTGCTCACTCTATTCTGGCCTCAGCTGGCTAGCCCCTACAGCCTTTTGGCAATACATTACAATTTACTTCATCAAAAACATCATCGCCACCCAGATACCAGACAAGCTGACCCTTCTACTAAAATCTTCTTAGTCTGCCTACCCCCTTAGATCTGCTGATAAGTCCCTCCTTACTCAATCCAATGGCAACACAAAAATGGGTGAAAATGCCTCCTCTGTCACCGCTCCAAAAGAGATGAAATCCCTTCTGCTGGCACTCAGAACCCCCAAGTTTCAAGAAGGAACTGTTAAGTTCCTGGCCTGCTGTGAACCCTGCTCCTGTGGTGGGTGCATCCACTCACTTGCCTGTCCCTTAACATTTTACCCTGACTCTGGTTCCCTATCATGTTCTCCCAGAGCATTGCCTAATCTATTTATTTCCCTAGCACTTGCCCCCTATTTTTGCATTAATAGTTGTTAATGTTGTGTTTCAGGGGCCTTGAACAGTCAAATCTTTGCTTATGCTACTATGCTGTATTATGATCCATGCCTTATTCCTGGCCTCAGTTTGTTGTTATCTGACTATATGTTTTTGGTTAATTGTACCGCTTGTTGTCACCTGATTTATCCTTTGTATTCACTGTTGTTTTCCCATGCATTGTGTGTAACCTATCGGTTCGTGCCTGAAAATTTGGCAGCTTTACTACCTAGCGCACCCACCTGGTCAACAGATAAATAAATACACAAAATAAATGAATACATAAATAAATGATCTGTAGAGCACACTGACCCTAGAGAGGAAATGGCAGGAGAAATCAAGATGGCTGTCCAGCCAATCAGCCAGATGTCTGAAGGAGGAGATTTTTCAGTTGCCAGTCATCTAGGATTGTGAAGACTGGTGGACCCTGGATTGTAGTTAGGTGCCGCCAGGTGCTGATGCTCATAAAGACAGTATTTTAGTTCCATGGTAATGGTCGGATCATTTTAGTATATCGCAATAAAAGGAGGGTCAGATGCAAAGTATGGGATCATTCTCATGTACCTGTCTGTAGGGCACATGAATAAATTATGGCAGGAGCTAGGAGTTGGCAGACATCACAGACAACCTAGTTGCAGGCTTCCCCAAAGTTTTCGTGTTGGGGGCTGCCTATGCCTGGGTTAGCGATAAGGCTCCACTTTTTGGTCAACAATTCCTCCAGCTGATGACATCACAGGGCTTTTCACTGCCAGTTGCCTCTAGAATCCATCCTCAGGGCCACTCCTTGGACCTGGTCTTCTTGTAGGGACTTGACATTTGTAATGTCATAGTTGATCTTGTTATTTGGTCAGATCATCATATCATGTGTTCCTATGTCCCTTTTATAGAGATGGTTCATTATAGTCCTAAATGTTTTCTAGAGCCTAGCAAACTCTTGGCAGTAATAAACATCCTGAGCTTGATGACAGGTTGTGTTGAGTGAGAAGAGAAGGTTGTGAAGAGCTGCAGTGTGGCCAGTATGGACGTTTTGAACTCTGGCACCTTACTATGTTTGTCCTTTGATCTTCTGCTGCAGCTTACCATGGCATTGTGATGAGTAGAGTTGGTTGAAGACTATGAACAGTCAAGGTTTAAATATTCTCAGGGGAGGATTGTGTCCATGGAGGATAGACTGATGCTGAGGACTCATTTTCATGATTCAAAGCAGACAACCTTGAAAAAGACTATTCTAGGGACATGGATATAGAACCCTTATACACACTTCTGGCAGTCTCCCTTTAAAAGCTGATTTGCTGGACTGCCTGTAAGAGAAGCTGCTGTCATCACCCAGGTAGTGTACCACTCAGTTTTACCCCATGACATCAGATATTCTCATCCTTTGCAGCTCTGCACGCAGTGTAGGCCCAAACTGTTCATGGTGTGACATTTGGTTAACTTTGTTCAAACTTTTTTCCAGTTTGCATTTTGGACATATTCCTTGGTTCTGTGTTCATCTTCCAATGCATATGATGGACTGTGGGGATTCTAAGCTGGCCCCGGCTTCAAGTGCTGCACCCACTGTTGTCAGAAAATGTCAAGGATGGATCTGCATGTGTCATGCATGTACTGATTATGTGAACAACATAACATCGCAGCCTACAGCCAGTGCTTCCCACTTCTCTCCAAGACCGCTACTGTATGCTTGTCTTCTCCATGCTGTTTGGCTGGCCAGATGGGATCCTCTAGGGATAAGGGACCTTTGCTTAAGAAGTCACAGCCATCAACTAATGCTAACATATCTTAAGAGTAACAATAGAAGATTCTTTTACACACAAAGAATAATCCCTATATGGAACTCCCTCCTGAGAGACGTGGCTGATGTGAAGTCCGCTGATATTTTCAAATCTAAACTTGATAAATACTTACTCCAGGATTCAGGCAAATAGTCCCAGCCTCGCTGGAGATGTACGTTTATGGGCCAAAAGCCTACTGTACAGCTAATAAACTCCTAATATATATCTACTGAAATCCAAGGAAGCTTGCAAGTGGTCCCCATGGCTGCTGGTTCCACATCCCATCTGGCAACTATGGCAGAGTTGGCAGCCAAGGCTTCAGCGGGCACCTCATCGAGCTACCAGCTTGCCAGGCGAATAGTCTCTGGAAATCATGCACTCGGATGAGTCCCAAGTGGTGCATAGAGGCAAATGGTGGAGGACAATTTCTAAAGATTTCTCAATGATTCTAATAGGTCCTTGATGCAATCCTCGAGAACTCCTGCTTTCACTTGTGATTTGGCTGAAGACTGCTGACCATGGGCTGGTGTCCTTCAGGGCTCTTCTCAAGCCCATTTCTGAGTCCCTTAAGGTTCCCTTGGAGCCAGTTCAGAAAATGAACAAGTGCCCCTTTTCTGAGATCCTGCATGGGGATAAATGCCCCAGGGTTTCCTTCTCCATGGCGGAAGCCATTCTAGCACTGTTGCTGGAACTTTGGGAGCACCTAGCTTCCTGCCTGGCACCCTCTGCCGATATGGTCCACAAGTATGCAATCCCTACCAGCACTTTTTCTGTATTTTCAGAGCACCCCTTGGCTGAGGATCTGGTTGCAGAATCAGTCTTCCATAAGTCTGGCAATACTGGGAATGTAGACAAGCCCCCAGATGAGTTCAAAAAGCTTGACCAAACAGCAAAGAAGGTCTATGCTGCATCCTCCCATGGTTTCTGTCAGGTGAGTTAGACCCTGATGATGGACCACTATGGTCACTCTCTGATGGGCATCTTGGATCATGCCATCCCATACCTCCCTGCCGACAAGCAGCTGGCAGTGAAAGTGGTCCAAAATCAGGGTTAGGTGCTGGCAAAATACCAGCTTCAGACAGCCTTGGTCATGGGCGACTCCTGCACCTGTGTCATGGCAGTGGCCATCATCATGCGTTGCAGCACCTGGCTGTGGATTACGGTGGACACCCAGCACAAGTTGGCTGAAATCCCCTTCTTGGGCACCTACTTCTCTTTGACCCTAGCTGGTGGAAGGAAACCTCACCAGGATTGAGTTCTGTGACCTTCTCTCAGAAGGACTCAAATAAGCAGAAGCAGAAGAAAAAGCCTTTTCATTTTTGGCCCTTTCCATCACAGCAGCCTAAGCAGCAGCAACCCTAGCAGGGGCTATCTGGTCTTGGCACCCCAAGACCAAGTTTCCCCAGTGAGGACCTCAAAAAGGACATGGGTATGGGTAGTAATGTCCCTCCAGCAACAGGTGCTGGTGCCCCCAAAGCTGCCTAATGATGGGGTAGGTGGTGTCTACTTCCCACCTTTCCAGACCCTGCTTCAGCTCCCAGTGGGGGACAAGCTGCACCAGTTCTGGCAGAATTGGACTGTAATTACGTTGGACAAGTGTGTTGCAGAAGTGGTGGGCAGAGGGTTGCTTCTTAACTTTGGTGCTCTCCTGCCTTACTGACCTCACACGCCAGGGGAGTCTGTGGTGTTGCAGGCCATGCTGTCCATCTCAGGGAAGACATTGCTTAGCTCTTTGAAAAGGTGCCATAGCCTGTGTCCCTCTACATAGCTGGCCAGAGCTTCATGTCCAGGTATTTCCTGGTCCCGAAATGGAGGGGGAGTTGGCAACCCATACCGGATCTGTACGATCTGAATCAGTTTCTCGGGAAGCACAGGTTCAGAATGGTCACAATGAACCAGATAATGTCATCTCTGAAGTCAGATATGTATCAGGCATATGTTACTCCCTGGACCTGAAGGATGCATTCTTCCACATTCCTGTCCATCCATCTCACTGGTGTTAGCTTTGGTTCTATGCAGGTGTTCTCTACTGGTTCCAGGCATGCCATTTGGCCTTTAGCTTGGTGCCCCTCAGTTAGGTTAATAATGTGTTATGAAAGAAGATGCAACTCCAGTAGTCTTGTTAGGTAAACTACAGAGAACAGTACACAAGTGAATCAAAATTATACTCCAGAGAATAGTACAGATGGCAATAAAGATGAGTGCATATGCCACTGAACCCATGAGGAAAGTCCCAGGGTTCCAGGCTGACAGAGGTACATGGAACCTTGCCTATATCTGCTAACTGCACTAAATAAGTGTGCCACAGACAGTCAAATCAAATCAAGCTTTATTTTTAAAAAGCGCCTTTCCAAATCCAAACGCTTTAACAATAAGTAAATCAAATACATAAATTAAAACAACAGCCTAAAATTAATCATTAAAATATATTTAAAAATCAGGATACACCAAACTAAATAAATGTGTTTTTAAAGCTAATTTAAAACTGTGGACAGTCAGGCAATTTCACACCCGATGAGGTAGAGAATTCCACAGGGTTGGGGCCATAAAACTAGATGATCTGGCCCCTGATGTCTTTAAACGAACCCTGGGAATCTCCAACAATCCCTCATCAGTGGATCGGAGCGGACGGGAGGGACAGTAGGGGTGAAGAAGATCTTGCAGGTAGCTAGGTCCCTGATCGTGTAGGGCCTTATAGGTCAGCAAACTGACCTTGAAGGTAATCCACCACTGTACAGGCAGCCAGTGCAGTCTGCGGAGGACAGTCATTATATGACTGGTCCTAGATGTACCAGTCAAAAGCCTGGCCACCACATTCTGCACTAACTGCAAGCGGCGGATATCCCCCTCCGGTAGCCCTAGGTACAGGGCATTGCAGTAGTCCAGGCGGGAGGTAAGGAAGGCGTGGACCAACATTGGAAGGTTGTCAGCAGGAATCAGATGCTTCACCTGGGCTATATTCCTCAGATGATAAAAAGAGGTTTTGACAACAGCCGACACCTGGTGTTTAAGAGCAAGTCAAAAGGAAGACCCGGTGGGCTGGTTGGCTACTGTCATATATGGCTTCACAAAGGCAAAAGCAAGCAAGCGACCAGATGGCAGCTCAGGACCGCGGGGTGCCTTAAGAGGCAGCAGGACCTTCCCCACCAACCCCACTCTCAAGCAGGCAAGTGACCAGATGGCAACTCCGGACCACGGGGTGCCTTAAGAGGTAATTGCAGGCCCCCTCCATGGCTTTGCATAGTTTTCTAAGGGGTGTTAGTCCATTGACACTGTGCGTCAACTGCCCCAGCCAGCCACCCTCCCGAGGCTGGCCCTTAATTTAAGGACCACCCTAGTCACACGACTTCCTGTTCTTACTTTTTCTATCGCTCCACTTTTCCATTAGCAGGTTATACTACACTGAACTACCTCCCACTTTTGCTGCCTCTCTAGCCCTCTCTTCTGCTGACCATCTCAACTCCTCCTCCTCTCCACCCTCCTAGTCCATACCTCAGTGTGTGCAGTACCCATAGTGCCCCCTAGAAGTCACTGCTGGCTCTCCTTCTACCCACACTTCCACATTCGTCTGGGCATAATTTTTTCCACCTGTACACCCTCCTCGTCTTGGCCACCACCAAGTGTTCCTGACCTGGGGCTCGAACCTTGCACCCTCTGCACCAGAGTCTGTGACCCTACCACTACTCCAAAGTGGTTGCCACATTTCAGGATGTCAGTTGGAGCCTCTTATAACTCAAACCATGATCACCAATACAATGCAGCAGGTGCCGACCAGACTAGCACTCCTCATACTATTGTCACTCAGCACGACCCCCCCCCCCCAGCTGGTACCACACCCCTGACTATACACCCACACTCATTCCCCACTGTACCACTCCACAGTCTATCCTCAGTGGCCAGTACCCCCCTCGCACCCCCCAGCCCATCTGACCTCTTCTCACCCCTCACCAGATGAACCATGGCCCTGCATCAATCTGGCCATCCCAGATCTCCAGTCCCTTGCTCCACCCATAGTTCCTCAAGGCCGGGACACGTGTTCTTCCCTGACCAACCGTTGCAGAAAACACACAGCCCTTGTCGGGCTCGTTTCCTTCCTTTTACTTCTGTTGGGTAACGTCCACCCCAATTCAGGCCCACTTTCAGCCTGCCATAACCACTCCTCCGCATCTACTGGCCTATGCATGGCCTCAATGAATATATGCAGTATTCTCAAAAAATGTGCCAATCTCCAGGGCTGAGTTGCCCAACACCAACCGGACATACTAGCTCTGGTTGAAACTTGGCCATCTAATAAAACACCTGATCATTTTATATCTCTACCAGGTTACACACTCTTTCGAGAAGATAGAGTTGGGAAACATGGGGGTGGCTGCGTGATTTAACTGCAAGACACCCTGGAAGGGCTGGCTCATCCATCACCTAAATGGAGCATGAAGCCTATTTAATCACCCTAGAAATAGTCACCGGTGCCTCACGAGCCCTGTTAATATTCACGGCTGCCTATACCGGCCCTTGACACCAGTACCCAGCTCTTCAGTCATTGCTAAAGCACCTCGCCAGTCTGCCCAGCAAGCTGGAGCAGATCACTATGGGTGATCTCAGCATAAACTGGCTCTCCAGCTCTGCCTCCCAAGCAAAGGATGCCATAGCAGCCCTCGACCTCATACAGCTGGTTTCCACTCCCATCCGGCACCACCCAACCAAAGGAACTGCCACTCTTCTGGACATTGTCCTAATGAACAGACTGCACATAATTAATAGCACCACCGTGCTACCCAATGCCCTTAGTGACCAGTCTCCTGTCACCCTTTTCTGGTCCTGCAAGCTTAAAAAAGCCAGTTCCTAAAACTGTCCTGAAACGGTGCCTTCGCCCTGGTAGGTTAGCACTATTCCGAGAGCACCTCCTCTACTGGGACTGGTCCCCAATCTCCCTAGCCACTGACGTGGATGCTGCTTTCAATTACTTTGTGCAATCTTTCAACACGGCATGTGACATCTTGGCCCCCCTCACCAAAACAACAATTAAGGAACATAACTCTCCTTGGATAACCCCAGCTTTAATCAGCCAGCTGAGGAGCAGAGACAACCTCTGGCATAGAGCGATTGAATCTGGCAACTCTTCCGATAGGCAAGCCTATAGTGCGGCACGCAATAAATGCACCTGGGCAATCCGCAAAGCAAAATCTGATTATTACAGATCCACCCTAGCCTCCTCCTGGGGATTGGCCTGGATGTTCTGGGATAATATTAAGGAGCTGAATGGAAAGACCAAGTCACCACCCCCTCTACCCAGTTAGATGTCAATGGCTGTCTCACCACAGACCCTCTGAGTATTGCTCATAGACTCAACAAAGCATTCTTGGATCTTAGTTCTGTCCTTCCCACCAATTTCTTCGATCCAGCCCCAGTTCATTTGCCCCATCACCTCCCACACACCCTTTCCATTTCAGGGTCCTCACTCCACTGGAGGCAAAACCCTACCTGCTTAAAGCCATTAGTGGCACTGGGTTTAGTATTGACACTCTGGACCCGAAACTACTTTGGTTAGCTTTCGATTCTGTCCTCACTCCCCTTACCAGCCTTATTAACTGTTCACTCTGCCATGGCCAATTTCCCCATGACTGGCAAACTGCGGTAATCAACCCCATTCACAAAGGTGGAGTATGCACCGCCCCCGGAAAAATACAGGCCAATTTCGACACTGCTTCCCCTCTTGAAAGCCTTGAAGAAGATTGTGACAGACCAAGTTACCGAATACTTTGATAAGCACAAGCTCCTCTGTGCGGAACAACACAGTTTCCATAGGGGACATAGCACCACTACTGCCCTTATCGAGTTCTCAAACTTCTTACACACAGCTCTGGATAAAGGGCCCCCTCATGGGGGCAGTCTACATTGACTTATCAAAAGTATTCAATACCGTTTGCCACCCACTCCTCGTATCCACATTCACCCAGCTAGGTTTTGCACATGGCCGTGTGTCCTAGTTCTCTGGCTACCTCGCCGGCCAGTCACAGTGTGTAAAAATCAACAATACTCACTCTAGCATGCAGAGTGTCTGCTCAGGTGTACCACAAAGCTCGATTCTTGGACTATTGCTCTTCAGCCTGTATCTCAACTCGCTCCCCAGCTCCTGCTCTGAAAAAATGCTCCTCTATGCGGATGACACAGTGCTTTTCACATCTCACCAGACCCCCTACCTCCTTCAAAGTGTCTTTCAGCACTCCTTCAATCAGGCAGAATCCTGGTTTCAAGACCGACGACTGATAATTAACATAAAGAAGTCTAAGCACATGCTGTTCTCACACTCCCAAAACAAAGCTAGAGATATCCCACTCAACATCCTGTCTGGCTCCCTTCTTCCACTAGAACAGTTAAAAACATACAAATACCTGAGTGCCACCTTTGACTCTTCCCTCTCCTTCCATGACCATACTCACAACCTCACTACAGCCGTAAACACTCGTGTTGGCCTACTGTACAGCCACAAGAACTGCCTCCCACCCCAAGCTCTAAGACAGGCCATCACCTCCTCTGTTCTGTCCCTAATGGACTATGGCATTCTAGTTTATGGTGCTGCTGAGAATACCATACCCAGTAAAGTCAAAATGTCACTTAATAAAACCTGCCATTTACTTACAGGCTCCAACAGACTCACTCACATGTGCACGCTTTATGACCTTGCTGACTTTCTCAACCTCGAGGAAAGACTACGCTACAATACCTGCCTCCTGTCCAAGAAAATTGTTGTAGGCTTTGCTCCACCAGACCTAAGTACCATTCTCACCCCTTTCATCCCTGCTGTACCTACCCAGAATGCTCTCAAGTGCACATACCAAGTACCCAGGGTCAAGACTTCCCTGGCGCGAAGATCCTTCCGGTATTGGGCACCATCCTGGAGCGATGCCATCCCCCATGTAATCACCACTCAACCATGATTAGGGCCCTTCAAATCAGCCCTTAGAAAACACCTCATCTCCACCCGCAGCTGTAACTCTGCATAGCCGCTGTTAAACTTTTCAACGGGGCTGTTCTTTAGCATCTTCCTGTTATCTGCAAATCCATTCTATAACTTGGAAATGTTGCCTCCTATGTATATTATGATATGTTAACTACCATGCTGTATAGGACCTACATAGAGTGGCACTCCCATGATGTGCTCATTTCACTGTAACAACGTACATATATGTAAATTGTCATATACAAAATTTGTTAACTAACATGTATAATCAGGAGGCAGTATAGCGCAGTGGTTTAAGGCTCTGAGCTGCAAATCTGGTGACATCCAGCAGACCAGGCCTGCGTTTGAATCCCACAGCTTCCACTTGCATCCTGTGTGACCCTGTGCAAGTCACTTAACTTCCCTGTGCTCCCAGGTCGCACCTGTAAAAAAGCTTTCAGCTTAGTGGAACCTCTGTAAAAGAGCCCTTGGCTCAAAGGTCTTTCCAATTTGTTAAATAAATAAATAAATTAAATTAGTGTGCTACTCCTGGTTAAAAAAACAACTAACTAACTAATTGCCTATATATGTTTTTACTGATCTTACTTCGAGAGGGTTCCTTCAGTAGGTCATCACATATAGGACTGGCGCCACTTGGCGTCGGGCTGCATGGCAGACTTTTCTAGCAATACCTGAAGGGGACCGCCCAGCTGACGCCACGTGACTGACATCAGCATGACTGTATATAGTGGGCGGTCCCCACACCCGCCCTCCAGTTCTTTCCCGCCATCGCCTCTTGTCAGTTGCATTGCAGACTTCCAGTTAGCGATTGTCGTGAAAGTTCATCGCGTCCGTTTATCCCTCGCTGCCTTTTTTTCTCAAAATTTCGTGTTCTTCCTTATGTCTTCACCCAAGAAGAAGTGCTCGTCCTGTGGCAGGCAGATCCCGCACAAAGACGGTCACTCCAAGTACATCCTCTGTCTAGGCCCGGACCATCCAGTCTCCTCCTGCCCTGAGTGTCAATCCTTTAACCAGGCCACAAAAAAGAGGTGACAGCAGGCTTTGGAGGCCCATTTGCTAAAAGCCCGCCTGGCTTCCTTAGAGAAGAAAATGGATCATCTCTGGGACTCGTCTGAGAAATCTTCTCCTTCAAAAAAGCACAAGGAGAACTCTAGGGAGCAAGCTTGCTCCGCGGATGACACCAGGCCCTCAACGAGCAAGGCCCAGCTGCCACCCAGAAAACTGGACGGTAAGTTGGACAAAACTTTGGCGGATAAGTCGTCCGTCGGCCCCGCCGGCGACCACGTCACCTTGGCCGATAAGTTGGCCCCCGGCTTCTCCGTGGACCATGCGGCTGCTGGTAAGTCGGCTCCCCCGGCTGGGGGTAGTCGCCTGGCTCCGGTCAATAAGTCAGCCGGGGGCTCTTCCCCTGACCACCCGACCCCGCCTGCTAAGTCAGCTGTCCCTAACGATCGCACTGGCTCGGTTCCCGTGTCGGGGCCTCACGGCGCCTCACCCGATGTCCGGCAGGACCAGAGGGAGAAAGCCCGTCTCCCTCCTCCACCTCCTTCGCCCTTGCCCTCCAATTCCCCGGTGGGCACGTCCGGCGATGCCAGCGGAGAACCCATCGACCCTGTCAAGACTTTGGGGCCCTCTCCGGGCTCCTCTTCTGGGGTCCAGGAGAAGGAGGCTCTTCCCTGGCCTACTGGCCTTGCAGGGGAGGCCTTTCCTCCGCCTTCTGGCGGGCTTCTGGCATCCCCTCCGACGCGGCTGATCCTGACAATAGTCCCTCTGCCAGGACCGGCCAATCAGCCTTTGCCTTTGGCCCTGATGCTGGATCCGGCCCCGACGCCAGTGCCCCTTCATCCAGTTCCAACGCTGGCCCCTCCGACGCCGGATCCCCTTCCGGCGCCAGATCGGGTGGCGCCTGTTCCGACATCTGTTCCACTGACGTGGGCTGTCCTGACGCCAGGCCCGCCACCTATATACATCGTGGCGGGTCCGATGTGGGTTCCCCCAACGCCAGATCTGATGACTGGGATTTATACCAGACCCCTAACTGTCCCGCATTACCCACTCGGGTATCCAGGGGATCTCTACCCGGGAGGTCCCACTCTGGACTGGAGTCATCCTGGACAGATCTACCCTGGATTTAACCCCTACTCCCACTATATGGAGCTCCAGGGCTACTATCCACCACCGGTCATCTCTCATCCTCCTCCTCTTCCCCCTCAGCCTCAGCTGATTCCACCTCCCCCTCCTCCGGTTGCTCTAGACTTCAAGACCTTGATACAGTCTTGGTGGCAGGGGGCTAGGTCGGAGCTGGTCTCAGACCTGGAAACTAGGCTCCCACAGCCACAACTTCCTAGGTCCCCTTCCCCGAGCAGTTCATCGCTGACCACTGTCCACATCTCAGGGAAGACTCGGCAGGATGTTTCCCTTCCAGACTACAGACGCCATCCTGTCAAGGAGGCGGACAATGATGATTACAGCATAGAGGGGAGGGAAGATTCCTTGGAGGAGGAGATCACGGAGGACCCTGAGGAACCGAAAGGTAAGAGCTTGCCAAAGTCTCCACCGGAGGATCCTTCCTTCTTGGACCTCTTGAGGGCCTTGAAAGATTACTTCGACTGGGAGTCGGAGGAACAGGATCCCATGAGGCAGAGACTCACGGAACACCTAGACTTAGAGTCTCTGTCTCCTATCCCGATTCCTCCATGGATGGCACCTCATCAAGACCTCACCACAACCATCTGGCAGATGCCTCATTCAATCCCAGACGTCCCTAAGTGGGCAGACAGGCTCTACTGGGCACCGAGAGATGCCCCCTTTTTAAAGACTCATCCCAAGGCTGACTCTGTAGTCATCTCTGCGGCTCATGATCGCTCTTCAACGCCCAAGCACATGAGCACTACTCCTCCAGACAAAGAGTCGAGGCAGATGGACCAGTTAGGGAAGAAAATATATTCATCGGCCACATGCGCCCTCCAGTCCCTCGGTTACATGGCCCATATGGTGTCCCATCAAAAGGCGACTATGGTCAGGCTGGAGACAAAGGTCCAGTCCATGGATCCCTCACCTTTGAAAGAGGAACTTGCCAAGAATCTCCACCTCTCCAAGATCTCCTGCAGGCATGCTTTACGTGCCACTTACGATTTTTTCGATTCCGTGGCCCGTACCTCGGCAACTACCCTTAGACGGCATTCCTGGCTTTACCTCTCCGGACTCACCAACAAGGTCCGGTCGGTGATTCAGGATGCTCCTTTTAGGGGCTTGGTCCTTTTTGGTGGGGACACCAAGGATATCATAACAGACCTACAGGACAAGGGAGTTGCTCTTAGGTCCGTTAGGTCGATGTACCGATCGGGCTTCCAGCATTAGCAGCCCTTTTGGAAAAGGACCTGGAGGCAGCGAAAGAACGCTCCGGCGTGCCACCAAGGGAAGCATAAGGCCACGGGTACAGCCACCCCTCCTGCCTCCAAAAATCAGAGACGTTCGGGAGGTCCTCCCCCTGAACATCCCAACACTTCTTGACTCCCCGGCCCTACTGCCTCCTCAGTCTTGCGACGGGGAGCAGGTGGGGGGGAGGTTTTCCCGCCATGCGCAGAAGTGGAGGGCGATCACCTCTGACGAGTGGGTCCTGCAACTAGTGTCCGTCGGACACACCATAGAGCTTCTGGAGATCCCCACAGAAACTCCACCACAGAAGTCCTCTTACTCTTGGGACCAGGTCCTTCTCATTCATGAGGAGGTAAATTCGCTCTTGCTCAAGGAAGCGATCAAGTGTGTCCCCTTAGGGCAAAGGGGAAAGGGAGTTTACTCCCACTTTTTCCTGGTTCCAAAAAAGACCAGGGACTTTAGACCCATACTCGACCTAAGTCAGCTCAATCAGTTCGTCGAGTACAAAAAATTTCAAATGCTGATGCTCCAGGGCCTCCTCCCTCTCCTCATGGAGAATCATTGGCTCTGCACCTGGATATACAGGATGCTTACCTGAACATTCCCATTTTCCCCAGCCGCCGATTCCTGCAATTTCGTTTCCAAGGGGAACACTTTCAGTTCCGGGCGCTCCCCTTTGGCCTGTCTTCGGCACCACGGGTCTTTACCAAGTGCCTTGCAGTGGTCACAGAGTCCCTGTGTCACAGAGGTATTGCAGTCTTCCCTTACCTGGACGACTGGCTGATTTCAGCCCTGTCCAGGGATTCTTTCCTCAAGGCTCTTTCTTTTACCCTGGACCTATTCAACCGACTCAGGATCACGGTCAGCATTCCCAAGTCATCCCTTATCCCTGCCCAGAAACTTCAGTTTATTGGGGCAGTCCTGGATATGGTCCAGTGCAGAGCCTTCCTTCCTCCAGACAGGATGGAGACCCTGATCCGTCAGGCCTCCAAAGTGGCCTCCCTCAGGACCATCCCGGCTCGGGAAGTCCTTCACCTTTTGGGCCTGATAGTGGCCTCCATCACTACCATTACCCTAGCAAGACTCCACATGAGGATTACTCAGTGGTCATTGTGGGTGCTGTGGGATCAGCTCCTGGATGACCTGGACCATCCGGTCCTGGCCTCCTCAGCAGTTCAGAAGGATTTACATTGGTGGACGGATGCTCGCAATCTTTCCTTGGGGCTTCCATTTTGGAATCCTGCACCAGCGGCTACCCTCACCACGGATGCCTCGAATATGGGGTGAGGTGCTCACCTCTGGGAACATCAAGCCCAGGGACTGTGGTCCAGCTTGGAGACTTCTCTCCGTATCAATGTTCTGAAGCTGAGGGTGGTCCTGTACGCGTTACAGGCCTTTCAGACCCTCCTTCCAAAGGGAACACTGCTAATCCAAACGGACAATATGTCGGTAGTTTGGTATATCAACAAACAAGGAGGAACCTGGTCGTACCCTCTATGCAGGGAGGCGACACAGGTGTGGAACTGGGCAGTCCAGCACCATCTGGTCCTTGTGGCCGTGCATGTTCCAGGCGTTCTCTACATCCTGGCAGACAGTCTCAGCAGATCTTGGACCCTAGCTCACGAGTGGGAACTGCATCAGGAAGTGGCGGAATCCATCTTCCAAAATTAGGGTCGTCCAGAAATCGACCTCTTTGCCTCCCAGTCCAACGCAAAACTTCCCAAATTTTGCTCACTCGTTCCAGAACAAGGTGCTTTTTGGAGTGACGCATTGTGTCTATCTTGGACAGGGAAATTTTTGTACGCTTTACCTCTGTTTCCCATTCTGCAGAGGGTTCTTCTCAAGCTTCAGGCGGAGAGGGCAAGGATGATCCTCATCGCTCCTCTCTGGCCAAGACATACTGTATTTGGTTCCCGCTGCTACAGCAGCTTTCCAGGGAACCACCGGTTCCACTTCCAGTGACTCACAACCTCCTGACTCAGGATCAAGGCTGTCTGCTGCATCTGGGGCTCAGGACCCTGCATCTTCATACGTGGCTCCTGCAGACATAGCGATTTCCCGCTTTGGGGTTTCTTCCAGGGTTGCTCAAGTTCTCATTGAGGCCAGAAAACCTTCAACTCGTTCCACTTACGCCATGAAGTGGAAACGGTTTTGCATCTGGGCGACCGCTAAGGGCTGGAACCCCTTCTCTTGCTCGGCCCCGTAAGTCATGGAATACCTCCTTCACTTATCAGACTCCGGTCTGTCTTATTCCTCCTTAAAAGTCCATATCTCAGCTATCTCAGTGTACCATGTGCTAGTGGATGGTAAACCTGTGGCTCAGCTGGAAGTCTCAAAAACCTTTCTGAAAGGGATTCTCCATCTGAAACCCCCCATCCGCAGCCCAACTCCACCTTGGGACTTGAACTTCGTCCTGGTAAAGCTCACCCTTCCTCCTTTCTAACCAGCTATGAGCTGTGATTTGCGCTTCCTGTCCTGGAAGGCACTTTTTCTTGTTCCCATCGCATCAGCTCGAAGGATTTCAGAGCTTCACGCTCTAGTCTGCAAGGAGCCATACTTGATTTTCCATCGGGACAGGGCGGTCCTCAGAACTCATCCGAGGTTTCTCGCCAAGATGGTGTCAGAAGCCACGCTAAACCAATCAGTAGAGCTTCTGGTGTATTACCTGTCCCCCTCTAACAGAGGTGAGGCACTCCTTCACACGATGGATGTCCATCGGATTCTCCGCTGTTATACCCACTGGACCAAAGAGTTTCACTCTTGAGACCAGTTGTTTGTCTCCTTTGCACAGAGATCAAAGGGCAAACCAGGTTCTAAGCAGGGTCTTTCCAAATGGTTAGGCAACTGCATCTGGTACTGTTACCAAAAGTATGATAAGCCTCTGCCGGGTACCATCAGAGGTCATTCTACTAGGGCATGGCTGCCTCTGCGGCCTTCCTATGGAACGTTTCTGTGGCTGACACTTGTGCTGCCGCTACTTGGAGTTCTGTCCATACTTTTACCAAACATTACAGTCTGGACATTGCTTCTAGGTGGAGGACTGGCTTTGGCCTAGCCGTCTTGCAGGGCCTTCTGTCCTAGACTGGGTCCTTTCTGGACTTCAGTTCTTTCTGTTGGAGTTATTTTTCCTCCTCCCTAGTTTCTCTCGGGTCTCTCCTTGGAGGGACTGCTTGGGACTCTGTCCTATATGTGATGACCTACTGAAGGAACCCTCTCGAAGTAAGATAGTACAGTTACGTAGGAACTTACCATAACAATAGATCTTCGAGAGAGGTTCCTTCAGTAGGTCATATTTTTCCCTCCCTCCTTCCCCTCATTTTATGTTTTACAGGGACTCCAAATCCTGTTCGCTCCTGCTGTCAGTCCTCTTCCTGGCTCCAGCGGGAGAACTGGAGGCCGTGCGTGGGACCGTCCACTATATACAGTCATGCTGACGTCAGTCACGTGACATCGGGTGGGCGGTCCCCCATCAGGTATTGCTAGAAAAGTCAGCCGTGCGGCCCGACGCCAGGTGGCACCAGTCGTATATGTGATGACCTACTGAAGGAACCTCTCTCGAAGATCTACTGTTACGGTAAGTTCCTATGTAACTGTACTTTGTGTGTTCAGTGTTTGTTGTACCATCTGTTTTTGACGATGAGCCTTTGTAAATGAGTCCCCAACTCAAAGGGTTGTAATTCTGAATCTACAAGTAAATAAATAAATTAAAAAAAAAAGGTAAAACTGTTTTGATTACCCTGCCCCAGTTTAGGGCTGTCAGAAATAGCAGTTACTACAAGTGAACAGAATATATAGAAGTGTACAATTCGACCACTAGTATAATAATAAGCTGCGTGCAAACAGAAGCAAAACAGTAAGAACCCGTAAACAAAATGGCAAACATATTACAGGTCTTTCCCAAATTTGATAATTCAGTTACCAATAAATCTGTATGCAACTGGAGGAATGAATAGACCAGTTTGAAAACTGATTGCTGTGAACATTATTAACCCCTAAAGACAAAAGCCTTTCTGCTGTAGTGATGCAAGCAGTGGGGTGCATGATGCATATGGTGCGCTCCCTGCCACTGCATCACAAGGCTATGATGCTTGCAAAAGGTCTCTGTCTGATTACTTTAACCCCAAGCAAAATAGGGAATTTGAGAGTAACACATTTTGGACAGCTAAACAGCTAACAAGTGTATCCATGGATGTTTACCACTCATTTATGATATCTTTATGTGTTTTTCCTTATGCACTATGTTCTGTTTCATTTAAGTTGTCTACCCAAGAACATATCTTTGTATTATCTCTGCTTACTGTATGCTCTGCCATGTGATTATATGTACAGTAACTAACTCCGGGCTGCTCCTATAAAGGGATCTCCAGTTCATAGCCTACCCGGTTGACAAAATTGATTAAATAAATAAATCTAGCACACAGCTGATACTGTATGAGACACTGTCACTGTGGATTTTTATGGGCCATTGCCTAGTCAGCAATATACAGTATCTTAGCTACTACAGATGAACAGACAAGATATCCTTTTTTTCCCCTTGATACTTTTTTATTATTATTTTTTTTCCAAGTTACATTTTTAAAATGTACTTTAAGTAAAATTACATATACAAAAACAGTAAAAAGTGATAAAAATAAAACACCAAGTACATAGCTAGAAGTCTATACAACTGGGAGGGGAGTACAAGTATTTTGTTGTAGTACAAATTGCTTACCTAACAGGGTTCAAAACTGTGAGTAATATTTACGCTTATTTGCAGTCATTTATTATTATAAACACTCATTTCCTAAATCAGTTCCCAAAAGGATGACCAAATTCTATCCAAAATGTCCAACGTATCTGACAGAGAGTAACACATTTTTTCATTGTTAAACAAGAAAGCCATCTGATAATACCATTCAATAATTGTTGGCGCTAAGGTGCTTTTCCAGTTTTGCATTAAGAGCCGCTTAATACTTAGGGAAGCATGTGGAATCCATATTTGTTGAAATTTATCTAATTCTAATGGTTCTGGAAATATGCCTACGATAAAAATCAATGGGGACAATGGAATGGCTTACCCTGTGACTCTCATACAAATAGTTAAGATTTATGTGTAGATCATTTGATTCTTAGGACAGTACCATAACATATAGTGTACGTTAGATTTGCACCTGGATTATTACACCACCAACAATTCCTATTGTTTAAAAAAAACTGTGAATTCAGTTTCTCCAGAAAAAAGTAGAATGTAGAATTTATATAGAATGTTCTATTGAATTAATCCAAATTAAAGTTCTTTATGATTTTGACTGGCAAGTTCCCAAACCATGTCCCATTCTTCATCTGTTATTCTAAGGCTTAGTTCTTCCTCCCTCTTTTCTTTGGCATTAATGGTCAAACAAGAAGAAGTTAGAATGCTGATCAAGAACTTACGATCCCTGACCCTTTTTTAGTTTGTGTATGCTTGGCGAACTCCTTGGGATAGTAGGCATTAAGGGATGTGACACTGTCTGTCTAATGCAGAGTGCTCTGCATGGGGCTCAACAGTATCACACCAATCCTCAGTCAGGCTTGTCCTGATGCTGTTTTGCCTGCAGTGGTCTGCACTTAAAAGGAAAAAGCCACACCAATCAGGAGGTGGCTTTTTCCTTTCATCTGCACGTCACTGCAGAGCAAACACCTGTTTGCGTCGTGACGTCTCCGCCTCACAACCCCACCAGTCCCTGCCTGAAAGATGGAAGGAAGGCTTTCCTTGCCTGCCTCCTCCACGTTCCGCTGTCTCCCATTGTAAAGTTTCTCCCACCCATGTAGAGTAGGCCACAGCCTAAGCTCCGTAGAGGCTGGGAGCACTGAGTGCCTGAAGGTCCGTTTACTGTAAGTGCGATTGATCGTGTTGGCAGACCCCTCCTCCCCCCGCCTGCCAGCGTCAGGGTGCTCAATCTCTGTGTGGTCTGTATCCCCCCTCATCCTTTAATGTTGCTCACTGGGAGCCCACTCCAGCATGCCAAAATCTGCTGTGATGTTTCTGACACTGGGATGCCCACTCCCGGTGTCGGATGCACTCCACCCACATATCCTCTGACCTCGGGGGGCCCAGTCCCTGGGTCAGCATTGATCCCCCCATGAACCACCCAGTACTCTGGCATACTGGAAGCCCATCCCAGTATGCCAAAATCCATAGTTTTCCTGTAAAAAAAAGAAAACAGACCCACAATGTTGTTTTTTTTTAACCTTAAAAAAAAGAAAATGGTCCCTTGTCATTGCTGGACTACTGTAATGCCTGTACCTTGGGTATCTGGAGGCAATCTCTGCAGGCTGCGGCTGGTGCAGAACACAGCGTTGAGACTTCTGACTGGAGTAAGAAGATCTGAACATATTACCCCAGTCCTCCATGGATTGCACTGGTTGCCAGTCAGATGGAGGATTGTCTTCAAGATAAGGCTTCTTACCGATAGGACCCTGCATGAAGAGGGTCCTGCCTATCTGTAAGAGCTCCTTGTCCTCTACCATCCAGCCCGGGCACTCCGTTCTGCTGAGGGAGGTCTTCCTGGCATTCCCAGGGTTAGGTTGCATCACTCTAGGGATTGAGCATTTGCTGTGGCTGCACCTACCCTGTGGAACTCCTTGCCTGATGATCTGAGGAGGGAGGGCTCCCTTGGTAGAAGACTTTAAAAGTGGATTCAAATGTTATCTTTTCCAACAGGCTTTTATTGATTGATTCAGAAATGTAATTGAATGTTTTTATTATTTGGTGTACAATCTGATTAACTGTATGGTTGTACTGTTGCTTTTACTGTACAGCTCTCAGAGTCTTATGAATGGAACACTTTATAAATAAAATATCCCTCTCTCTACATTCAACAGCTAATCTTAACAGAAGAGATTTTTTTAGAAATTTGGTACACCAACCATCTTTAAAATTGTGAATTCTTAATTATAAAATTAGCTTTAAAAACTGTTTCACAAATATGTGAGAGAACTAAAAATACACAGACAAATATAACGATATAAAAACATACATTTTTGCAAAAATACTACTTGATGACATTTTTTGCTGACTAACAAATATGACTGCTTTAATTTGGTGAAAAATTAAGTAGTTTTGCTTTGCCATGAACTATTTCTGCCAGCAGTGTATTCCAGTAGGAGTTTATGTGCTGTAGTTGTCAGTTGAAGTAACTTAATTGGGACGGTTTCCTGGCACTCAAGCCATGCTAACCCTCTTCAATTCCCACTGCATTGATGCACAGTGGCACAGCTTGTTCTTCCCCTGTGCCCCTTTTACTCTTGAGTTACTTGCAGTATTCATAATTGCAGACAGGCTCTGTCAATCTGTCAGCTGATTGTGTATCTGAAAGTTGTCATCTGATGTGAGCATGGAGTTAAATGAATGCTGTGGCATCAGAGGAAGGTCTGATAAAGTTTAAGTCAGCAGGGATTTTCACAAGCTACTGTATTCTGTGTCCTCCTTCACAATCTCCTAAATTTTATCCTGCACTTGCTAACTTTTGAATACTAGCACAAGTGTTGCCAGCCATCAGTGGTGTACTGTACTTTCAGTCACATTGGACTATGCCTCTCCAGTATGGTGAACAGCATATTTAAGGTGAGCCCTTTAATGGATTCTGTAATTTTGCTCCCGTAATCAGCTACCAGTAGAGGAGGCTTTTTTGTTAGTGCTTTTTGAAAGTCACTGCAATGCCTGCACTCTGTATGTTGGCTACGTGAGGTTGTATTTTTAGCGAGAATCATTGTTTATATCTTCCCATCCCTTGATGTGAGCTCAGTCTCAAGGGATGAACGAAGCACAGACTTAAGGAGTAGAAACACTTCATCAGGGAGGTGCCTATGTTGATTTGTCCTAGCTGCTCCCCAAAATAAGTCCTGGGGACATATATTAAAAACTCTGCGCTGGGCACAAACTGATTGTGCCAGGTTTGCGGGGGTCCTATATATTCAAAAGATGATATATTGCGGGCAAACATCAGTAGCACAAGGCAAAATTATGATGCATGCACCGTGCAAAGAGAAGAGGTGTGTACATGATGGGTGCTATGCAATATTCAGCTCATTAGCGCAGCACAAACTATGTTTGCACAACTTTGCGTGACACTTTGCACAGCACAAATTACTACCAAGAAAAAGGTAGTCTTAACCTGGGCAAAACAAGGACGGGGTGCATGGACGCAGCAGTAACAGGCAACGTGGCTGTAAGAAACAACAGCATGTGTCAGTGCATCCATGCAGTACACATGTCCTGTCCCCCCCACAGGGGTACACCACCACAATCCAGCTTACACATATGCAGCACTGGGGGAATGGCGTGTACTGAGGAGAGTGTGTACAGGTGGCCAGGCTGCTTCACATAGTAGGCACTGCCACATCGCTGGGGCCAACCACACAGTGCTTATGTGCCAGTGACAGGAATGCCCCTCTCATCAGTGTGCCTGTATGATGGCGTGTGACTGCCCCTCCCAGTGCACATACCACACACTTGCCCAGGATCCCCATCGCACATGGCCAGCCATGTGTATGTTAGTCTGGGAATCTGTTGCCACTGGACAGCATGACTGTGGTGTCCACTGTCAAAACACACCTGCCAGCTGTGCATGTAACTGTGTGGATAGCAGCAGTCATTGCCTGACACACCGCAAGCATTGCTGTGTCCTTCACAATAGCTGCTACTATGGTACTGTACCACCTGATACGCACTGTAGCAGAAATAACAATATGTCTATGGCATGCAGCACAACCAACCATTCATGTGGTGCTGCTCGCCTGGGCCACAGTAGTCTGTGCTTCTGTGTCCAAACCCAGCCTGCAACTACCAAACTGTTTATCATGTCTGACATACAGGTAGAGCTGTGAGCACACCCAGCCTGCAGCAAGTGACCTGTAGTTCCAGTCTGACATACAGGTGGAGCTGTGTGCACCATGCAATAGCACCAGGCAGCCTACATGGTAATGCATGCAAAGCAGGCCATAATGAGATGCTAATGTGGTTGTTTGCCTATGGATTGCCAAAGTAGGCTCTTTTGCATAGGAGTTTTGAATATAGCAAATTTTTGCACCGTGTTAATGTGTTAGTGTCGGGCAAACAAGTTGACCCTGGGCACACCTGTCAACCATAGCACACTTCTGCTGTTTCCCCTCTGCAATGTTTGCAGTTGTGCAACTGTTGTAGTTGTTGTCCAGGTCATACCTGTAAACCAGCTTTCAGCTTAGTATGTCTCTCCTGGTTAAAAATAAAAATAAGAAACACTTCATTGCTGTCACCCACATTGGCATCCCTCTGCAACTCTGCCTTACTCCACCTCAGTGTGCACTGGGCTGCTGTTGCAGTTTGGCCTTCCGTGTTGCTGTATTCAGAGCTGTCTTATTTGCTGGGTTATTTTTGCACTGCACTCTCAGCCATGTTTGCATGGCTTCATTTGCACAATATATTCCACTGATTTATCCCTGGGGCTGTTCCTTGGAATAGAGTGTTCCAATGGTTCCAAGCTATTTTTATAGGCCTTACTGTGCTAATTTTGCCCTTGCACTAAGTTTTAAATATCTGGCCCCTGATGCTCTTAGAAAATATCACTTGCCATTCAAGCATTCAGACTGTGTACATTTCTGACATGCAAGGTACCCAAGGTAATGTGATGGCAATATTGTGACTTTCAAAATAAGCAAAAGCAGAGGGGGTCACTTTATGTGCTGATGTTGCATTTCTATAGAATAATAATGTAACTCACATCTGCTGACGTTAAAAACTTTGAATACATTCACTTCATTTTTACTGGCCAAAGTTACAACTGACAGGCACTGGCAGAATAGGTCGGTATTGTATACATCATATACGGGTTCTGACAGATACCCCCTTCCTGTATAATTAGTTTGAGAAGAAACTCTTAAGCAGTTACATCTTCACAGCAGCCCTGTTCACTATCAACATGGACACAGTCTGTCTCGGCAAACTACTTAGCCTTCTCAGTCACCCCAGGTACATACACTCGATTGGGAAGCTGCTGAGCAAACCACAGCTTCATATTTAATGATTCTGTGCAGTGAATTTATAAATGTCAACCTCATTGGCTTTTTTTAATTATTTCCTCTTGAGCTTCTCTGACTTGGAACATTCAGGGATAAAATCCTTGCATGCACCCTCCTGTTTTCTCCAGGTCGAAACTGTGGATTTTGAAAAGCCTGGTTTTTTTGAGATTATGTAAGGCACTCAACTGTTTTCAGTCTGTCAAGGATTGAAATCTTAGTGCATGCAGCATGTCTGGACTGTTTTGTGTTGGCTGTAATGAGTGTCCCTCACTGTAAGCATCAGTGTTTAAAATGCACATCTGATTGAAACTGACAGCTAACAGCTGTGAGTGATTAGTGTGAGGATCATCAGGAGAGTTCACAACAGCTGAGGGATTACTGTAGAGAGATTCACTATGGGAATAAAGTACTGTAAAAGGGGAAGGTTCGGGAAGTTTAAGTTTATTGCAGGAAAGCTCCATTGAGCAAGCTCATTCACAAGGAGGTCCTGGGACATATATACATACAAAGGTCACATACGATCATAGAATCATAGTACATAAAAGTAAATGGTTCATGTGGTACATAGTGCTCAGTTAAATAATACACAGGAGGTAGTTAAAAGTATAGCCTTGTATAAACATTATAAGTAGGGGAAAGCCAAATTAACTGGGACAGGAGCGAAAGGTATAGAGAGTAGGAGGAGGGAACAGGGAGAGAGAGGGATAAGGGAGATAGGTGATCTGAAAGGGAGAGCAGGGTTGTGGAGAGATGTGGAAAGAATTTAGTGCAAAACATGGTTAGAGATGAAAAAAGGGAGGAAGGAGGGGAGGAAAGTGAGGAGACAATTAGGAAGGGAAGTAGGGAGAAACGGGGAAAGAAGTATGTTGAAGTTAAGAGGATCATGGGACGAATAGGGACAGGACTAGAAACAGCTGCAGGTATCTTTTAGTTTGGTTGCAGCAAAGGTTTTGAAGAACTTAACAGGGACAGTGCCAGGAAGGATATTAGGAGGTTCTTCTTTATAGAAAGAGTGGTGGATGAGTGGGAAAGATTGCCTAGTGAGCTGGCCCACACAGTCTGTGACTAGGTTCAAACACTGATGAGTCTGACACAAGGGAAAAGTATCAACTGTAGGGAAAAGGGGATGAGAGTATTCTAAGGAAGGAGGTGTTAAAAAAATCACTAGTGCTATTGCCTATTAACTTTGATCCAATGTAGGTCGGGCATAGCTTCCAGTGTGCATATACACAGGCCAGCTAGACCAATGGTTCTTTTTCTGCTGTCAATTATGATATGTACTGTGTATATATGTCTGCAGTATATTTCTTCTGAGTTTTAATGTTATAATGACTGTTATTGTTTATTTGGTACTTTAGACAGATGTAAATGATATGATATTTTGTTTATATAATCCTAAGCAGCAATTTGTAAAGCACCTCGGGTATTGGAATGGTGCATTAGAAATAACATATCTACTGTATGTATCTAAATAAAAAAGTCTAAATTAAAAAGGTCCTGATTACCATCAGCCTTTCTACAACAGATTTTAGACTTACTGGCTGATTGGTTCCTGGGCTGTCCTTGTCCCCATTTTTCTGCAGGGTGACCATGTTTGTAGTCCTTCAGTCTGCTGGTTCTTTCCTGGTGTACTGAGTCTGTAAAAATATCTGCCAGAGGTGCCACCAGTGACCTGCCCACTTCTTTCAGCAGCCTTGGGTGTAGCTTGTCTGGTTCTGAGGATGTGTTCAAATTTAGTACATGAGGTGCTATCAGGACAGTACCCTCAGCAATGTTTTTAGTAATCAATCTCTTGCAAACACCACCAGTTTATTCCTTGGTACCCATTTTTGCTCGTTGGTAACGGACCTGTCACTTTCCCCTGTGAATACTGAACTGAAATACTGTAGCTATTGTGCATGCTTGCTTCGGCCTCATTCTCTCTTGACACTCAACCCTCTCAAAGGCAGGAGCACTGATAGGCTTGACCCCAAACTCATATACCTTTCTGCCTTTGCCATTGCTGTCACTATCACCTCCCTTCTCAGCCTTTTTTCTCCCTTGATTCTGTCCCTGACACCTGGAAGCATACCACTGTTTTACCCCTTACTCAAGGAGGTGCGTCCTCCAGCTCTGACAATGACTGCCCAATCTCCCTGCTCCCACCTTAGCAAGACTTCAGAAATGCATCATGCTATCTCATATCTCTCCCATACATGATTCTTTATCTTTTTACACCACTTCCACTCTGGTTTTTGTAAACACCACTCCACCTCCTCCTGCAGCTTACTGACGCCTTTCTCTCAGTGATGGGTAAGGGCCTCATCACTTCTACCATCTTTGTTGACTTCACCAAAGCCTTTGACACTGTTGCCCACCCCATCCTCCTCCTTTGCAAACTCAGGGCTGTGGGGCTCTCTAACTCTGCATCTAACTCGTTTCTCTCCTACCTTGAGGAGATCCCAATATGTTAGAATTGGTGACTCCCTATCCCACACCCCAATTCCTATAAGCAATGGTGTTTCCCAAGGTTCTGTCCTTGTCCCTTTACTCTTCTTAGTCTTCTTAAATGACCTTCCCTATGTTTGCTCTTCTGTGTCCATCCATATGTATGCAGACAATGCAATCCTGTTTGTCTCTGATTCCTCCCCCAAGGAGCTGATGGCCAGGCTTTAACTGGATCTCAACAATGTTCACCACTGGTTCTGGTCAAATCTGCTATCCTTAAATGCCAAGAAAATGCATTCTATGGTCTTTGACGCTAAGCAGAAGCTCTCCAGGCTCTCTTCCCTTTCCTTCCTTCCATACATTAGAGGGAGTCTCAGTTGATGATGTACCCTCATTTAAGTACTATGGAGTCTGGCTAGATCTGCACTTCAACTTTTCAGTGCATGTGGATACCATCCAAAAGAATGCCACCCTAAGCTTGACACCTTATAGAAGAACAAAGGCTGCATCCTCCTCCCTGCTCACTGAGTTGTTCTCCAAAAAATTATTTTCTCTACTTTCAACTATGGCAACACTGTCTGCAGTGCTATGCCAAAGACCGCCCTAGCCTGACTGGACCCCCTCTTTGACTGGCTCTGTCACTTTGCCTTAGACTGTTGTCCTCCTCCTACTCACCACTGCTCCTTGTATTTCGCCTTCTCCCTAAACTCCCTTGAAATTAGACATCTAGCTTATTGTGCCTCCTTTATTTCAAAATTCTGTCTGGTCTCCTTCTCTCTTCCCTTACTTAATTCTTCTGCCACCCCCCCCAGACACCATTGTCATTGCACTCCATATGTAATCCTACCTATTGCTCCTTCACACTCCCTTCTAAGTCAACCCTTGCTGGTCAGGCTGCTCTTTCCTACCACTTCCCTAAACTTTGAAAGAGGGGGAGCAAATGGATAAGGGGTAGTGAGTTCCAAATGCTCTCTAACCCCTCTACTCCATGACTTCACCCCTAACTTCTGCAGCTGCCACTGATACTTGCCTCTGCTCCAGTTCTCAATTCCCTCTTCCCTTTTTCCAGATCTGCACTTGTCTCCCTCCCCCTTTTTTGTTTCCTTTCCTTCTCTAGAGCATTCTAGCCCTACATGGCCTCAGTACCTTAGAAATGTATTTCTATGTACCTCAGTGTGCAGGGTATGTTTGTATAAATTGCCTTCTGTGACTGCTTAATTCTATCATACTGTATTACTTCATAATTGTATTGTTATGATTGTTTTCAACGTACTGTATAATTTATTATTCTGATTGTTTTTTTCTAAACTCCTCCTCCCCTCTCCCTCTAGGACACTTCTGGAAACAAGTTGTTATTAGCTCAGTTTGTCTTTCCTGGTGAAACTTTTGAAATAAATGCTAAATGAATAAATACAAAATTCTCTTGGAGGCATATCACACCTTTGTTATACTGCTCTATGTTGTACTTAATGTTTCTTTTCTCCCTTATGAATCTGAAGAAAATCTTGTCAGTACTCTTTAACTCCCTCTGCATCATTCTGCCCTGTGTCTGTTCTGTCTCTTGTTATGGTGCCCTACCTAATGGCCAGCTTCTGTTTTATAAGTGGCGCTTTTTTTACCATGTTTCCTTCCACATAGCCTCATGAAATAAATAACCAATAAACTCCAGCAGAGTGCATTATTAAAATAACTCGATTTAAAAAAGAAACTGAGGTGTTCCAGAGAAAGGACAATTTAATCCAGTTATTACATAGGAACATAAGAATAAGAGATGGAAGTAGCCAGACATGTCCCTAAAAAAAATTAGACAACATCAAGTTACCGCAGTCCTTAATTGGGTAGACAAGGCTTTTATTAACAAAGATGGAGTTTAAAATGTACCGCCTACAAAACACAGGTTGGCCATTCACTGAAGAACCCTGACCGTTTTGTATACCGTGCGTCTTCAGGGCATGGTTCCCAGGTATTAGTGTCGGGTTTTGAATAGGAAAAAAATTAATGTGACCATGCATATTTTGTGCAATAAGTTTCAAAGTGCTTGTGTTATGTGCTATACATATCCCAACGTGTAACATAAGTATGCGGCAAGTGCCCATATACATTTCACACAACGTAACCTAAAACAGTACAAATACAGTTAAAAACAGCAGCAGTTAGCTGCTTGCCAATAACTTTCATGGTCATTTTAAATATACCGACTTATCTCAATCCCATATTGGAGGCAGACAAGGCAATTCCTTACAGTCCTGGAAAAGAGGGTAAGGACACTGTTTGTCTGGTAATCAGTTAAATTAATAAAAGGCCAGTCTGAAAGTTAGTAAGGCAGAACTATGAGGGGCCCCAACACTGTCTTAATTTCTTATAACACAATGTGGCAGAATATTTATATCTGGTTGCTTTTTCAGTTCTTAATACATGGAAGTAAACTTATTTTATCATTTAAACCAGGGGGTGTCAAGGCTTCCAACATGAAAATCCAATATGATTCCCTTTGTGTTAACTTGTCATTAATATTGTCCCCCTCCCTGAGGCCCAGGTATGTTTTAAACTTAATCTTTGCTAATAAAACCCTTGTCTACCCAGCTGAGAAGTGTGGTAACTTGCTGTCTTCTTATGTGGAACTGAGTTCTCTCTCCATAGCGCAGTTGAAGCTGTATTGCAGACATGGGTGTCCTAAAAAATACATTTCCTACATTTCTAGTTCTTGATGCACTTCAGCCTGTCAAACTCAAGTCCGTATGGTCTCCATCCATGTCTGGTATGCCTCTCTGCTCCAGCTATCACCCTCCCTCTCACCTTCCTGCTAAACCTATATTTCTCCTCAGGCACTGCCCCAGTGCCTGGAAATCTTTCTGTGTCATCCCTCTCCACAAAGGAGATGACACCTCCACACTCGGCAACTACCACCCAGTCTCCTTCCTTACTGCTGTGTCCATGTTACAGGAATGGTTAGTGCTCTCCAGGCTGACTGAATTCCTCACCTCCACCAGTCTACTCTCACCTTACCAATCCGGTTTCAGAAAATACCACTCCACCATATCCTCCCTTCTTTGTGTCGTGGGACACATCTAGTCTGCTCCTGATCTGGACCACCTCACCACTGCAGTCTTCTAGACTTGGCCAAGGCCTTTGACTCAGTATCCCACCCACTGTTACTGGATACACTCAGGAGTATAGGGCTTGCCCTCTCCCCACCCCGCTGTACAGTGGTTTCTGTCATACCTAGTACACAGATATAATCAGTTAAAATGGAAAATTCCTCATCGCCTTCCCTCACCATTCTTGTGGGTGTTCTCCAAGGCTGTATTCTCAGCCCTAGCCTCTTTGCACTATTCATAAACAACCTTCCCTCTGCCTACTCCAACTCCCTCATCCACATGTACGTAGATGATATCATCCTGTTCATCTCTGGCCTGGACCTTCCCAAAATCAAATTCATCCTACAACAAGACTTCTATGCTGTGCAAACTTGGTTTCAGGCAAATGGTCTCAAAATCAATTAAAAAAATGTGTCTATGAATTTCGGTATCCCCCAAAGACTCTCCATGTCTACTTACCCCCCCATCACCTCTCTTGATGTCACTGCCCTTAGCAATGTCTTATCTTATAAATATTTAGGCGACTGGCTGGACCATCAACTAAACTTCTCCAAACACATTGAAGCCATATCCTCCAAGCTGCGTCCTAAACTCAGCACTCTACTGCAATCAGGGTTCTCTGCCCCTCCCTATACAATGCACCCTACTGTCAGAAATGATAATGCCCATTTTAGACTGTGCTGACCTTGTCTACTGCACTGCTACTGTACTTGCTCAGCTCAGCTCACTTTTCTATGCCTTCTGCTGCTTGGCCACTAATTCCCCCTTTAGAACCCATCACTGCTGTCTCCGCTCTTTATTAGATCTCTTGTCCCTTGTGCATCAGAGGCTCATCCACTCTATCTCCTTTATCTCCAAGTACTGGTTTGACCTCCTCCCTTCCCCTCCTACCTCTCTACCAAACTCTGCTCTGCTCTTCCCTCACCCTACTCACTATATTCCAGGGACTCCCATTCTCTCTGCCTTCCCAAACCTTCCTCAAATGCAGATAAATCTGTATACTCCTATAGGCTCCCCTCACTTTGAAACTCTCAGTCTTCACTACTGCAAAATGCACCCTCACACTCTAATATCGAATCTCAACTGCACCACTTACCTCTTCTCACCTGCCCTCATAACATCCCTTAACCTCAGCAGAGCACTTACTGCTGCTCTAGACTCTATCTTGGACTTCTCTAACCCCCCCAAATTTCTCCTATCTCACCTGTCCCTTCCTCCACTGTTTTTCCTCTGCGGTCTCCCCTCCATCACATTGCTGTCCCCGGCATCATGCCTCTTCCACCATATCATTGTTTCTTTGTTGCTGGTTGTACATCACGCACTGGCTCCCCTGTACCTACAGTATTTTTGCAATACCACTGCTTAAACAATTGCTTCTCCGTTGCTGCTTATCTTTCATTTTTGATTATGCCACTTGTACTGCTATTCTGCTTAGTTGCACCATGATTTATGTATATTGCTGTATGTCTATTGCTGTATATTGCTTGTATGCTGCATATTGCTGTCAGTCTGTTCTGAAGTGTGCTGGGGGTAGGGTGAAACCTTGTATTGTTCTGCATTTAGGGATAAATGACCTGGAGGGAAAGATGGTAGAGGTAGTTCAGAATAGCATTGAGCAGCGGGAGCTGATATATGAGGAGGCAGGAAGATCAGTAGCTTTCCCTAAATTTCTTCCAGATCCCAGGGTGAACACTGCAAGGAAACTGAGGATAGAGGATTTTAACAAATGGCTAGGGACCTGGTGTCATTCCAAAGGGTATAGGCTAGCTGGCCCAGTGGCGCTGAGGGCTGAGGTGCTAATTGCTTTACCTTGTGCCAGCGACCTGTGTTCGGGAATGAGCATGGGCCGACGGGGGTTGACATGGGAGGGGAGGAGAAGGATTGAGCATCTGTGGGACTGCTCTCCTTCTCCAAGGAGGGGGGACATCAGTGGTCAGTTCTTGTCTGACCCCTAGCGGTAGCTGGGGCCAGAGCACCAATGCCATAGAAAGGGGATGGAGATGGGGCTGATGCCTGGAGGGAGAGTGTGCAGATGCATGCATGCTCCCTTCATTGGTGTCATTGCACACCTCACCTCCAGGAGGGACTGAAAAAAGGAAAATGGACTCTGGTCAGGCAGCATGATCTTCTGACCTCTGTGGCCTGACCCAGAATGGCACCTCCTTGTCTGGATCCAGCTCAATGAGTTGAGCTGGAGGGCTCCTCACCACCCCGCCACAAGGGATTATCTGTGAGGGAATTGAGGAGGTGGTCTGATGTCGGGTGTGTGAGCCGGGAGGTCATCGGAATGTTCCAGCCAGCCAGAGCCAAGGGGAGAAAACTACAAGCTAAAAAAAAAACCCCAAAGGATATGGGCTGGTGGAAAGTGGGGAAGGACCTGGGAGGACAGTGCTGTCTACACTAAGGATAGTCTTCACTTACTGTAAGTGAGGAGGGCAAGAAGATATTGAAACAGAGATTGGGAGAATACACAGCAAAGGAAGGGATTTTAAACTAGGAGCAGGGGATGTCACTGGCAAGTTTATTCATTTATTTAATTAGTGTTTGTTAACCAGGTAGGTTAGCAGGAGGAATGCTGAATCTACAGGAAGGAAACCAGAATGAGCTTGCCACCATACTAGAATGGAGAGACTAGGGCAGTGTACTACAGAGATTCTAGAAAGGGGGAACAGGAAGGGAGAGGGAGGAAGGAAAAGGGTGGTAGGTGATCACCTTGAATGCTAGTAACCTGGGGAACAAAACAGCAGAGTTACAGGCTCTCATGGAAGGAAGGGAGGTGGACATGGCAGCCATCACTTAAACATGGGCCACCCTTTACCATGACCGGGACCTGGCTGTACCAGGGTATAGGATATTTCACAGGGATAGGGTAAAAGGGAAGGGGTGGGTGGTGCTGTATGTGAGAGAAGGACTGAAGTGTGTTAGAGAGGAGGGGGAGGAGGGCATTACGGAGTCATTATGGATGCAGCTCCAAGATTCCAAAAATAGAACTCTTAGGATGGGAGTGGTGTACAGACCACCCTCTCAGACAGAGGACTTAGACAGGAAACTAGTGAAACAGATCAGAAGGACCTGCAGGAAGGGTATCACAGTGATTGTGGGGGACTTCAACCTGCTGGGAGTGGATTGAAGTACCCCAGCCACCACAAATGAAAGTGAGCAGGTACTTCTGGACACTGTCCAGCATAGCTTCCTGCTGCAAATGGTCAGTGAGCCAACCAGGTTATGGAACACCCTAGAACTCATGCTGGCTAATGGGGAGTTTGTGAGGGAGCTGGGGTGGAAGAACCGCTGGCTGGGAGCGATCATTACTCAGTGTGGTTCACATTAAATATGGGCAAGAAGGGAGTAGAAACAGGTACAAGGGTGTTAGACTTCAGGAGAGCTGACTTTGGGAGGATGGGAGAAGCAGTAAAGGGGTATCTGGCCAGAATCCATCCTAATGTGGATGCTAACCAGAGTTTGGAGGTCATCAAACTGGGGGTTGAGAGCCAACCAAAACCTGTATTAGAGTCCAGAATAAGAGGGCTAGAGCCAAGAAACTTAACTCAGTGAGCAAAGGGATCATGGAAAAAGTAGGGATAAAAAGAGTCACCTTTAGGAAGTTCAGGAAAACAGGAAGGGGGAGGACAGAGAGGATTACCTAAATAAATATAAAGAGGTGACTTCAGTAAGGCTTTCAACTTGGTGTCATATAGGAGGCTAGAAAGTAAGCTGGGGGCATATGGGTGGGGCAAAGATAGTGGGATGGGTAGTGAACTTGTTGCAAGGGAGACAGCAGAGGGTGGTGGTGGGAGAGAAACTCTTGCCTCTAAGGGACATGACAAGTGATGTACTGCAGGGCTCAGTACTGCAGCCAGTGTTGTTTGGGATATTCTTAGCAGATATCTCAATGGGCATCAAGAGCAAGATCAGTCTTTTTGCAGATTACACTAACATGGAAGCAGTAGTGGATGACCTAGGAGGGTGGCAGGGGTTGCAAGATGATGGAAAAATTGGAGGCCTAGTTAGATATCTGGCAGCTGGGGTTCGGTTCAAAAAAGTGCAAGGTACTACATTTTGAAGGAAAATAGTCAAGAAGGAGCAACCAGCTTGTGTGTGTGTGTGTGTGTGTGTGTATTGGGGGGGTTCGACTAGCCACAGATGAATAGGAGCAGGATCTGAGGTGGTGTAATTATGGGCTCAATGAATAATTCTGTCCATTGTAGGAAAGCAGCTGCAATGCCCATATCTAAAGAAGGATATTAAGTTACTGGAGCGAGTGCAGCACAAGGCAGCAAAGATGACCCAGGGGCTAGGGGGCATACCCTATGAGAGCAGGCTGAGGGAGTTAAACATGTACTCACTGGATGGAAGGAGGGACAGGGGAGATGAGATTGAAACCTTCAAGGACATGAAATGAATAAATAAGACAGGCCCAGAGGGGATTTTTCAAGTTAAGGGGCAGAGGGACACATGACATGATTTGAGACTGGAGTGGGGAAGATTCCGGAATAAAATGAGAATACATATTTTTACAGAGGAGGGTGATATCTGGATAGAACAAATTCCCTTCTGAAATGGTATCCTATAGCATAGTGGGCTGCTTTGAAAGGGGTTGCAAAGGATAAGGGGGAGGATCACAGGAGGGGCAGCTACAGTGTTGGAGCTGCTAGCTGCAAATTAAGCACACTCAATAGACCATACAGACTTTATCTGTTGGCAATTTGTATATGTTCCTTTGTTCTCTTTGCCCAGATTGCACCTGGAATCGAGCCTTTGGTCAGCATACCTTTTTCAGTCACCATATGTTTAAATAAATAAAATACATTCTTAGTAGCAATACCTGTTTAGATCAACATCTATCTTATGTTGGCAGTGGCCAGTGTTTAACACCTACAAGTCACAGTTTTGTGGAAACAATGTTTGGAAAAGCTGACATGTCTGATGTCAGCAGAGTATAAATTACACTCAGAAAGATTCTGGAAAAAACTGAGAGGTGTTTTATTTCACTGTAAATAAATACTATATTGTTTTTTAGCCAACAGGAGAGCTGAGAACAATGAGAGTCTGAGTCAGGAATTATCACTCAAGAAAGGTGAAATGTGCCATAGAGCAGAGAAACAATGTCACCGTCCTCCGCATAAAAACACTTTCTGGGCCCTCATCTCTGAACAGCAGCAGAGTCACAAAGGAAAGAGGACATATAACTGCACCAACTGTGACAAGAGTTTCAAACAAAAACATCTGCTAGTAACACATCAGCAAAACCACACTGAAGAGAGACCATATACATGTGGTGACTGTAACAAGATGTTTACAATTCACAGTAAACTCAAACAGCATCAGCAAACTCATACTGGTGAGAAGCCATACAAATGTGCCACATGTGACAAGAAGTTTACTCAGAAAAGTCACTTGGTAACACATCAGCAAATCCACACTGGAGAGAAACCCTATAAATGTGACAAATGTGACAAAAGTTTTACACAGAAGGGTAGTCTGGTAACACATCAGCAAGTCCACACTGGTGAGAGACCATATAAATGTGACACCTGTGACAAGAGCTTTACATATAAGCATAACCTGGTAACTCATCAGCAAATCCACACTGGTGAGAAACCATATAAATGTGACAAATGTGACAAGAATTTTATACGGAGGAGTCACATGGTAACACATCAGCAAATCCACACTGGAGAGAAGCCATATAAATGTGAAAAATGTGACAAAAGTTTTAAACAGAAGTGTTACCTGGTAACGCATTGGCAAATCCACACTGGTGAGAAACCATATAAATGTGCCACATGTGACAACAGTTTTAGACACAAGAATAGTCTGAGAATGCATCAGCAAATTCACACCGGTGATAGATTATATAAATGTGTTCAATGTGACAAGAGTTTTACACAGAACTGTAACCTGGTAATACATCTGCGAATTCACACAGGAGAGAAACCATATAAATGTGCCACATGCGACAAGAGTTTTACACATAAGAGTGTCCTGGTATCACATCAGCGAATCCACACTGGAGAGAAACCATATAAATGTGTCTCTTGTGACAAGAGTTATACACACAAGAATAGTCTGAAAATGCATCAGCAAATTCACGCTGGTCAGAGTTTATTTAAATGTGTTCAATGTGACAAGAGTTTTACACAGAAGAGTTACTTAGTAACACATCAGCGAATCCACACTGGAGAGAAACCATATAAATGTGCCACATGTGACAAGACTTTTGTACTGAAGAGTTGTCTAGTAAGGCATCAGCAAATACACACAGGATAGAGGCCGTATAAATGTGACGTGAGTTTTATGCAGAAGAGTAACCTGGTAACACATCAGCAAATCTACACTGGTGAGAGTGGTTGTGGTATCAGAAATTGCTAAACATTTGGAGAGACTAGCCTGTAAGAAATTATATAAATGTGCTGAATGTGACCAAAGGTTTACACTCAAGAGTCACTTAATAAATTATCAGAGATCTCACACTGGTGTCCATTTCAATTAAATTGAGAAGACCTGCTGGATTTAATTGAAATGGACACATACATTAAAATATATCAAAAGGAAAGATTGCAAAAACTACACATGACACACACAGGGAACAAATAAAACAGATAAACAAGGTTATTGGAATCCATATGATATCACTGAGATAAACAGAATACACTGTTGCGCAGCCAGACTAATAACCAATAGAGCAGTGCTACAAAAGCAAGGAATGAAGAACAAAAAGAGAGGGAAATGCAGCATACCACCATGGCAAAAGTGGATAGAGAGGATAATCATGGAGCTAAAAGCAGAAGTATCACTGCTAGAGGAGTTTAGAAAGGGTAATAGATCAAGGAAAGTTATCAGGAAAGTGGATGAAATCAAAGAAAAACACTGCATTAAAACAGATCAGGACCTAAATTTTACCATCTCAAATAACAAACTAAAGATCTGTGCTCAAGCCAAGAAGTTCAAGAGATATGTAGAAAGGAAAAATGAAAAAAACACAAAACAGATGGTTTAGAGAAAACCCAGAGAAATTGTATGGGGCGCTAAAGAAGAAAACAAAGTAAGAACACCACCGGAAAAGAAAGAAATTGAGGAATTCTGGAGAAGCATCTATGAATACCCAGTCGAACATAGTAGGGATGCAATGTGGATACAAGAACTAAAAGTGTAAGAAATGGCACTGCCAGGGATATGGAGTGGCCTGATGTAACAGCTAAGGAGATAGAAGTGAAGATAAAGAAGGCCCCTAACTGGAAAACCCCAGGTCCAGATGCAGTACCCAACTTCTGGCTAAAAGTACTAACATCTCTACACCATGCTTTAGCCACCTGCAAAACTATTTATATGCACATCCCATGTTGATACCCTGTAGCTAACAACAGGGAATATCACATTTTTTATCATTACTGAGCCTGCCAGTTTCCCCAAGAACTATTGCCCAATAACCTTTTTGCCAACAACATATAAACTATACACTGGAATTGATGCAGAGTCTACAGTCATTTAGACTGCAATAAGCTCATGGCAATAGAACAAGAAGGCAATAAAAGAAAATCATATGGTACAAAGGACCATCTCCTGCTGAACTACGCCATAATGGAGAGCTGCAAAAAATGCTGAAGCCTTAGTGTAACATGGATCGACTAAAAAAAGCATTTGACAGTATCCACACTCCTGGATCATGGCATGTTTACAGATCTACAGGATACATCCCATACTGATAAACTTCATCACAACCACTATGAGAAAGTGGCAAACCACCCTGCAGTTAAACCACGAGAAACGTCAAATCGCCATCCCAAATATAAGCATCCAACAAGGGATATGTCAAGGCAATTCCTAGTCACCACTTCTGTTTTGACTTGCCCTCAATCCCTTTAATAGCCTAATCAATAACCTAGGCTATGGATACAACTTGAACACCAGAAACAAAAACAATCAACAGCTAACATCTCACCTTCTATTTGTTGATGACCTAAAGCTTTATAGTTCATCTGACAAACACTTGAATGTACAACTACAAAGTAAGACCTTCTCTGATAATATATGGATGACATTTGGTCTAGACAAATGTGCCAAACCAACATTTATAGCAGGAAAGTTAACTCATAAAGAAAACATTAATCTGGCAGAGAGTTGTGACATAAAAGAACTTGAGCAAGAAGGAGTGTATAAATACCTGGGAATAGATGAAGGAGCAACAACACATGAACAAATAAGAGCAAAAAATAAGCAAGGAATGTTTCAGAAGGTTGAAGCTCATACTGAAAACTGCTCTGACAACACAAAATGAAGTGCAAGCTATAAACCGACTTGCCCTTCCAGTGATATCATACGTTTTGGTGTGATACACTGGCCACAGAAAGTGTTGAACCAGGTAGATATAAAAACAAGAAAACTGCTTCATGCTCACCAGTTATACAAAAACCAGCGCATGCCAAGATTATACATCCCGAGGTCGCAGGGAAGCATTGGCCTCATTGAGACTGATTACACACATATAGGTCCACAATAGTGGGACTACATGCATACCTACAGACATACTTGGACCCAAACATAGTCAAGGTCTTGCATCATGAAGAAAATAAGCCTAAGATGACTTTAATCATCAAATTAGGTGAAACCTTCAGGAGGGTAGCAGAGATGGATGTTAATCCACTGGTAGATAAGGAACAGCCAACAACAGAAAGTGCAAATAATCAGAAAAAAAGAGTATAAGGACAAAGACGGACAGAAAAGAAAAAATAACTTGGAAGCCCATAATTATAGTGGAAAACACAGGGAGCTACTGGAACAATCAAGCCCTGACCCAAGAGTGGTTAAAAAGAGGTGAATTTAGGTCACAGGATGAGAGATTGATAATGGCAGCCCAAGATAGTGAGCTACGCACAACATCGTTCACAAAATCCATAGAAAAAATAGAAGAAACAGACAAATGCAGGTTCTCTAGTACAGAATTAGAAACAGTTTTGTATCTCGTGGCTGGATGTGAAGTACTCATGGCAGAAGGCCTGTATACTGAAAGACACAACTATGTAGCAAGAGTGATTCACTGGAAACTGTGCAGACACTATAACACACAGGTAGCAGATAAACACTGGAAACGTGAACCACAAAGAATCACAAAGAATGAAGAAGTAATGATCACATGGGATCACCCAATACCAACTGCCAAGAAAGTGGAAGTGAGAAAAACAGA
Source organism: Neoceratodus forsteri (assembly GCA_016271365.2). Classification (NCBI taxonomy): domain Eukaryota; kingdom Metazoa; phylum Chordata; order Ceratodontiformes; family Ceratodontidae; genus Neoceratodus; species Neoceratodus forsteri. Next base: position 1,164,623,714 of record CM057454.1, read on the forward strand.
TATTGTAATACAAAAAAAAAGAACAAAGGTAACATTGCTGATTGAAATAGCCACCCCGAGTGACTACAGTGTCCTGCATTCAGAGAGACAAAAAATCATGAAATACCAAGATATGCAATCACAAACCAAACTGATGTGGAATAAGGACACACACATTGTTCTAATAGTGCTTGGAGCAATGGGATTAATCCAAAAAAAAACTTTCAGGCACATTTAAATATGGTACCAATATTTCTGACACCTTCTGAACTTCAAAAGGAAGCCATCTTGGAAATGTATGTGCTAAGAAGAGTGCTGTCAGCAAACATCAAAGACTAATACAGCACTGATTTCCTGAGTTTTGAATATGCCATGGCTTAAGAATGGGGTCCATTCTTGTCACTGTACCAAAAATCCCTAAAGATTTGGAGACACTAACCCCATGAGAAAATATGTAAATGTGACAAATGAGACATGAGTTTTACACTGATGTGTAATCTACTAAGGGATCACCAAGTTCACACCAGAAACAAACATCAGGATACAGCAAGAGATATTCCATGAATATTTCTTGTCACAACTCCTGTTTTGCCTTGATTTAAACCCACTAAGCTGCCTCATTAGTAACATAGATTATGAATATATCATAAACTGCAGAAATAAAAAGATAATCAAATGGCATTTCATCTTTTGTATGTAGATGACTTAGTTTAATAGCTCATGTGACAAACACCAGAAAGAACAGATGTAAACTGTCAAGTTTTTCTCTGATGACATCTGGATAAAGTTTTTGATTAGACTAGTGTGCTAGATGAGCATTCATTAAAGGAAAGCTAACCTATGCTGAAAACATCAATTTGAATGAGGACTGTAACATGAAAGACCTTGAGCAAGAGGGAATATACAAGTACAGTAGCTGGGGATAGACGAAGGAGCAGTAATGCAACAGGAGCAAATGAGAGAAAAGATCAGCAAAGAATACTTTAGGGCAGCTGAAACTTGTACTGGAAAATGATTTGATAACACAGATTGAAGTACAAGCTGTAAATCAGCCTGCCCTTCCAGTGCTGTCATACAGGTTTGGTGGCATTGACTGACCACAGAATGAGCTGGACCAGTTGGACAGAAAAACAAGAAACTTCTCAACTAATTTACAGAAATCAGTGTATGCCAAGACTATACATTCCAAGGTCTGAAGGAGGCATGGGCCTTCTTAAGAATGACTGCACATAATCTAAAATTGTGTGACTACAGACATATTCATTGACATCCCTGAGCTGAAATGTAGTCAGAATCCCACATCATGAAAATAAACATAAGACTGCTTGAATTACAAAATTAGGGAAAGCCCTTAGGAGAGGAGCAACTATAGATGAAATTCCACCAGCAAACAAGGAACACCCAGCATTAGAATTTAGTGCAGCAAAAAAAAGTTTTTAAATAGAAAGACCAACAGTAATGGAAAAATAACTGGAGAGACCATAACTGCAATGGTAGATACATGGATCTGCTGTAACAACCCTATATTGACCTAGAAATGACCCATCTGTGGTTAAAAAGAGGATAATTGGGTTCTGATACAGCATCCTGGACAGCATGTCACATTTTCTACAGCTCCTGCCTAGAGAAAGGAACTACATTCTAAAATTTTATTTTTATAATCTTGATCTTGTTCAGAGTTCACAAGATTGGTGACAAACTGGCTATGCAGTATGTGTTTATGTTTTAAGCATTTCAAACCATGGAAATGCCTAGAAACATAGCCAGAGGCTCGCATGATTTTTTTCAAATCCAAATCTTAGCAAAAAGATGCAAGTAAGCTGCAGGAGGCCTCAAATTCTAACACATGGTAGGTAATTCTGTCCTCATTGCTATCAACTATGCAGAAGATGCATAAAGTCATAGAACTGATAAGTTCTAAATCTGACTCTTTCAGTGGTTCCAAGTGGTCAAGCAGCAGGCGGAGACCCACAGGGTGGAGGTCATAGAGGCAATACATGTGTGCAGTACATTAGCTGTGTCAGTAGGCTTGGTTAAATAAAATAAGTTGCTACCGTCTCACCTGGAGCACTTGGACAAAGTACTGTCAGAAGAAAATGTCAGTGTAAATGGACTCACGGAGGAACTTGGGGAGGTCATCTCCATCTAATACAATTTTCCCTGGGTTAGGGGAAGTACTTACATTAGACTTTGATGCAGTATCAACTGAGTTTAAGAATTAACACCTTGCATGCTTTTACTTAAGCTGGGGTCAGTACTCCAATATGATGCAATGTTTGTTAAAGCTGTCAGACAAGTGGACATAAAGACTGATTACAACCAGACTTTAATGTTCCAAAATTTAAAGAGCTAGTGTACTGCTTGGAATTAATAGTAATTTTCAGATGCAATCAGCTGTCACTTCCAGTATCCAAAGTATTTTTTTTATTTTCTGTTTGCTAATTAGAATATTTTTTCCACTTGGCAGTACTGGGGTGATGTGTGGAGCAGCACTCTTTCTGGAAGAAAAAAAAGTCAGTTCTCTTCTTCCCACTACATCATCAGAAATGAAACCAAACACGTTGAGGCATCACAGTCCTTGCATCCTGAGCAGTGACTCTTGCAAGCTGCCAATCAAAGTGCAGGAAACTGTAACATCACTTGTAACCAGGGAGAGCCAGTCCTTGCTGCTTCATGTGAAAGTGAAACCTGGCAGTGAGAAATGGCTCTCATTGGTTTCTAGTGATGTCATAGTCAGTGTAGCTTCAGTGTTGAATGTGCCAATGCAGACTCCACCCCCAAGCCTCGGTCACCGTAGTGTAGAGTCATATGTTCTATAGTGTAGTGACCCCATCTCACTGTCTAATCCCTGTAGAATAAAGACATCCCCATAGGCTTTCTGTACTGTAGTGTCCCACCTCCCACTGCCTGATCCCCATAGAATAAAGAATCACCATCAGTTTTCCGTAATGTAGTGTCACCCCTTCCACTGCTTGATCCCTGTAGAAGAAAGAAATCCTCATCAGTTTTCCATAATGTACAAGGGTGGAGACCCCACCCTATCGGGAAATTACAGGCCTATCTTGCTCCCCCCTCCCTTGCCAAAATCCAGGAATCTCTTAATACTGACCAAACCGTCTGACTTTCTCTCCTCCAACCCCCCCCTCACCTGTACAGTCAGGATTCAGAAAACACCATTCCACCATCAACTCCCTCCTACACATAACTGACTCAATCCTCTCTGCCATGGACAATGGCCTCACCACAACTGCCATTTTTATAGACCTGGCTAAAGCCTTTGACTCTGTCTCCCACCTGCTACTGCTCTGCAAACTTAAGTCCTTTAACCTAGCCCAACCTACCATCACCTGGTTTCACTCCCACCTTTATGACAGACAACAATCTGTTCAAATAGGTGACACTCTTTCCACCCCTCTTCCTATCCTTTCTGGAGTTCCCCAAGGCTCAATACTCAGCCCCATCCTCTTTTCCCTCTTCATAAATGACCTTCCATCCATCTGCCCCCTCCTTCAGTGTGCATCTATGTGCAGATGACACCATAATCTATGCCTCAGGCCCCTCCTTTGATGGTATCCTTCCCACCCTCCAAAATGACTTCAACAGAGTCCAATCCTGGCTCCTCGAGAACCAGCTTACCCTCAGTGATAAAAAACTGTCACCATGGTCTTTGGTTCCAGGCAGAAGCTTGCCACCCTCTCAGCCCCCCCAGTGATTACCACCCTAGTTGGCTCACCCCTGGAGCTAGTCCCTGCATTCAAGTACCTAGGAGTATGGCTGGACAGCCACCTCAGCTACTCTTTGCATGTGGAGGCCATCTGCACTAAATTCTGACCCAAACTCGCCATCCTCTACCATCACAGGGCCAGCTTACCAATCCCCACCCGTTGTGAGCTCGTACGCAAAACTATCCTGCCCGTTATTGACTATGCCGACATAATCTATGGTACAGCCCCAACAACCTCTCTCTCTCCAGACTAGACATCCTTCTCAACTCTTTTTGTCGCTTCACCACTGCCTCCCCCCCCCACTCACGCACCACTGCCAACTCTACACTGCTCTCTCCACAGCCCCACTCTCCCACAGAAGAACCATCCACAGCGCCTACTTCATAGCAAAATACTGGCTTGACTCACTACCCCTCTACCTCACCTCCCGCCTTTCCCATGCCACCTCCCTAAATTACCCTCTTCACCACAGAGACCAATGCACCTTCTACCTGCCACGGCCTCATACTCTTACCGGCCAAGCTGCCTTCTGGTACCGTCTCCCCCTTCTCTGGAATAACCTTCCCTCCAACCTTCGCCTGGCCTCTTCCCATTCTGCCTTGATGCAACTCCTCAGGCTCCTCCCCACCCCAGCATGCCCAAAATGCTCTAATGGCCGTGGCAGCCAGCTGAAACCCCTCACACTCTATACCAACATACCCTAGTCCAGGACTACACCTCAGCCTCATTTACTTACTATGCACGTAAACTCATATTTTATTGTAATGTACTAAGAACTCTGTATAAATGTCTGCATATACTGTACGTACTCCCCCCTCCTCCTTTTTGTACTTGCTCTTTCACTGTACATTCTGTACCCAGGTCACACCTGGAAACGAGCCTCGGCTCAGTGTGCCTTTCCCAGTCATCAACTTTTAAATAAAATAAATAAAAATAAATAATGTAGTGTTCCCTGACCCTCTGCCTTATCCCCACAGAATAAAGAAATCCCCATCAGTTTCCATAATGTAGTGTCCCTCCTCCCCAGCCCTGATCACTGTCTAAACAGGCAAACAGTGCAAGCCCTTTCCGTAGAGATTCCTCAATACCCCACAGCCCAGGGACTTCTGGTGACGTCAGAGAGTTAATGGCAGCGTAGCCCTGTGGCTCCGTCTCCCCCCTGAATATCATCGACTTAAATCACCCGATTAAAGAAATGTCTTCACCTGCAAAAAGTAAAAGGAACAAAGCAGGAAAGCTATCATCGACTCCGGCATAAAAATTAAGAGATATGATGCAAGAGGAGGGACGATTGGAAACGCAAGAGAAGGAGACGACGGAGGGCCTACTGCAATCGAAGACCTCATTAGAGGAGATTCCAACTAGCCTGAGAGAGACAATAATGCAAACTGCACGCACAGTTGCTAAAATTGATAAAACACTGAACGAGTTTAAATCAGATCTGGCTAAAGTGGACCAAAAAACAGATCAACTTGAGCTGTGTGCTAACCAACTCGTGGAACAATCAGACTGACAAGACAGACTAATGCTTTACCTTCTGGCCAGAGACCAGAATTGACTCGAAGCTTGATGATCTCGAAAGTAGAAACAGGAGGCATAATATAAGACTGTTCGGGATTCCAGAGGGGTCGGAAAGTAAACATCAGAATACAATCCTGTTTTTGCAAGACATATTGAAACAAATCCTCCCTCTGCCTCATGACCTAGATCTTGCAATGGACCGGGCGCATAGATCTTTAATACCCCTCCCAAAAAATCCAGATGCCAGGCCCAGATCTATCGTAGCTAAACTAACCAACTACCAAGCGAAGGAAGAACTACTGAAGCAGGCCTGGAAACAAGGCTCATTAATGTACAAAGATCACCGTATATACATAGATAACGATTATACGAGCATGGTCCAAGAGGCTAGGAAAACACTTTGGCCAATCATGAAACAGCTACATGCTCGAAATATAAAAGCACAAATCTTGTATCCTGCAAAGCTGAAAATAGTCACAGATAAAGGTCCAAAAGTTTACCCAGATCTGTTGTCGGCTGCACCCTTTTTGGAGGCCCAAGGCTTATCGGTGCCTCCTCTCCTAAAGGAAAGACTGGAGAAAGATCTCATCTCATCGGCCTGGTCGGTGGCTCAGAGGGGTCCTCCACACCGGAGGGTGATCCAGGGAGCCCAGAAACTGAACCTTCGAACAGACATCTCCACCCTGATAACCCAGCTGGGGGACTCAGCGAATCTTAACAAAAACGCTGCGCATCTTCAGGTGGAAGAAGAAGACTCGGAATCCCCTGAGACCACTGAGCCTCGAGACACAACCTGAACAAGGATGGGAAAGGGAAAGGGCTACCTTCCCCGATGTCTCTCCAGACGCCCTAGAACTTGTTCCCCCACTCTGACTTGCACTTGTCTCTCCTATTCGTCAACTAGATAGACGGCCGTTTGATTCTCTCGCACTCTGGAGGAACTTTCTGTATCTGGTCACTTGGCACTTTGAAGACGCTCCCTAACCAGCCTACGCAGGACTTCTCAAAGGAATGCTCTGCCAGACATGATCTCGGCTCTAGCAGAGGAAGCGTCTTACTGCTATCGTCGTAGAACCCTTTTGGACAATTTAATCCCTGGATCCAGGGAATAACCAGAAACTCTATCAAGGACCACCAGAACTGCTTTTACCAGGCGAGGAGGCGGCTGATACGAGTCTGAACTGATAAGGAGTGGACTGCAAGTTGAAACTTGTTTAAAATGTTTAACTAGCTATTTTGAAATGTTAAAATAATAGTTTAGAAGCCAATATGGCTAAGTGGAGAATAGTATTTTCTCTGTTTCTTTTTCAGGTTGTTTGGTTTGGTCTATTTGATGGACCTATTTTGGGTGAAACAATTGTATTGAAGTACAAATTTGGGGGGTTTTCTGGCTTGTGCATGCTTCTTTCTGACAATAAGGCAACAGACTGGGGATCCCCATGGGAGAAGACAGATTCTCCGCTAAGCGGAGCTCCCTTCTAGTTGGTGCAGCTCACCTGCCTTATGGCTGGAACGCTATCCTCAGCCCTCCCTAGGAAGCCAATCTACATTCAGTTTCAACGAGGTAGACTGGGCACAAGAATGTGCACCTACCCCTAACCTTTTCTGGTTCAGGCCCCCGATGGAGGCTAGTCCTGAGCCAACACTCCTGATCCTTGATCAGGCCCAGGTTGTTTTGTTCAAAAGTTTCAAATTCATGTTGATAGTTCAGTCATTTGGGTACTTCTGGTTTGTTAAGATGTTATTACTTTCAGGCAAGATCAGGCTTCTATCTATTCCTCATGTTAATGGACAAAAACGATGTGTGATATATCAATGGCACGACACAACATAAAGATTTTGTCCTATAGTATTAATGGTTGTTCTAACCCGGTGAAGAGAAAACAAATTCAGAAATACATTGCTAAACAGGGTTGTGAGGTGAACTTCCTGCAAGAGACTCACCTCTCCCCTACGGAGGTCTTAAAGTTGAAAAATAAGTCCCACCCACGGTTGTTTTCTGCTTCTCTGGAGACAGGGCGCAAGAGAGGGGTAGCTATACTGCTGTCTGCGTCCTTTCCATTCGAGCTAGAGGATACTGTGGCGGACAACGGGGCCAGATATCTTATGCTGATAGGGAGGGTTCAGGACACCCCAGTTACCCTAGTTAATGTTTATGCCCCCCCGGGCTCCCCGGTGCAATTTTATACCTCTCTTGCCCAGCTGGTCATGGAAAGGTCTAAGGGCCTTCTAATTATGGGCAGGGACTGGAATTTAATTTGGGACAGAAAGATGGACACTACTTCAGGCATTCAGGGTCCGGACCACCAAAGATCGAGAGTGGTGGCCCGAGCTCTGAACCAGATGGGATTGATTGATATCTGGAGGGAAAAATATCCCAGGTCAAAAGAATACACGTGTTATTCACATAGGTTTAAAGTATATTCCCGATTAGACACTTTCTTCACATTTAAGGACAATATCTCTGCCTTCCCTTCGATGTGGGTGGGAGTATCCACCATATCAGATCACAGCCCAATTTTTCTTGAGGTAGCCATTACACTCCCTAGGAAAGTGACCCACTGGAGATTGAACACGTCATTGCTCCAAGATAAGGAGATAGTGGAAAAAATTAAAAAACATATTGTAGAGTTTATGACAGAGAACTCCACACCGGGGATAATCCCACAGATTATGTGGGATACACTTAAAACAACAATCCGAGGACAGTTAATATCTATAGCTTCCAAAAAGAAAAAGGATGGCTTATTAAAACAACAAAACTTACATGAAAAATTGATAGAAATGGAAACCTCACAGAAATTAAAATGGGATAGGCAAAGAGATGGTGAACTTAGACTGCTGAAGGCAGAGATTCAAAAGCTCCAACAGGAGGAGATAGAGAAAAACCTATATTATCTCAAACAAAAATTCTATGAAGGGGGTCTAAGAGGCACCAAATTGCTAGCAGCCCGCTTAAGACAATTTAAAGCCAGAGCCGCAGTAACCAAAATTGTCTCCCCAGCTACTGGCCAAATAACACGAGAACCAGAGCAGATAGCAGAGGCCTTTGTGTCCTACTATCGTAAGCTATACATGCCTCAGGAGCAAATGCCAGTACAATGAACTGTGGATTATTTGGAGGCCCTGCCCCTCACTATGCTTTCCAAAGAAAAAGCCCAAATATTAATTAAGCCAATCTCACAACTTGAAATTCTTAAGACTATTAAGAACCTGAAAGGAGGGAAGTGCCCTGGCCCAGATGGATTCGGTGCCGAATTTTATAAAGCATTCACCACAGAGTTGACTCCACTGTTGGAAGGAGTTTTCTCAGAGGTTTGGGAGGAGATGAACCCTGTCCCCCCCTCATGGCAATATGCCACGATCTCACTCATACCGAAAGAGAACAAAGACCCTGCAAAATGTGAATCATACCGCCCAATTTCCCTTTTAAATTCAGATTATAAGATTTTTACATCTATCATAGCAGCCAGACTGAACCCTATTCTTCCAGAACTAATTAACCCAGACCAGTCGGATTTTGTGATGGGCAGACAGGCTCCAGATAGTGTCCGTTCAGCTGTCATCATAGCTGATGCTATGCAACGTACTCACCTTCCTGCCTGCCTCATGAGCTTAGACGCCGAAAAGGCTTTCGATAAAGTCTCATGGTCATTTCTGTTCTTAGTTTTGGAGCGAATGGGTTCCCCACGTCCCTTTATAGACTGCATCAAAACGATATATACCGGCCCACAAGCTTATATTTAGGTAAATGGAGGACTTGCTAGAAGATTTAACTTGGGCAGGGGTACCCAACAGGGCTGTCCTTTATCACCCCTTTTATTTGCTCTTTATATAGAACTGTTGGCTGAGACAGTTCGTACCTCCCAGAAGGTTCATGGCATAGAAGCTGGGGGGCAACAGCGGAGGATCTCGCTTTACGCAGATGATGTGTTGCTTTGTTTGTCCCACCCTGAGAAGTCAATACCTGGGGTATGGTCAATTCTGGTAGAATTTGGCAAACACTCAGGTTACACCCTGAATAAAACTAAAACGGAAGTTCTAACATTTAATTATACCCCTTCTCAGGAAAGTGAGAGAATCCCTCCCTCTGGAGTGGTCCACATCCAAAATGGCATACCTGGGTGTCTGGTTGACCAGACACAGCTCCCAACTCTTTAAAGCTAACTATACTCCACTTTTAAAACAAATAGAGAGGGGTATGAGCAGATGGTCACTCATGAATCTCCCAATGTGTTCCAGGCTGCAGACAGTAACATTGAATATCCTCCCTAAATATTTATATCTGTTTCAATGCCTCCCAACTTATATTCCTAAAACTCAATTTCGGGAATGGCACAGAATAATACTAAAGTTTATCTGGAATAACAAGAAACCTAGAATAGGGGCTAGAGTACTTCAGATGAACAGGGCAAATGGGGGCAGATCGCTTCCAGACCTAGAAGATTACTATCTGGCTACACAGATAAAGAGGGCTCTTCAATGGGCCATCCCCACATACTCTGCTAACTGGAAAGATACGGAGGAAGAGGGGCGTAGACCTCCGCTGGGAGTCTGTGCTATCCAGATTGAGACCTCTAGGGCTTACCTCCCTCCACTCCTGGGATCGGTACGGGATACCCTGAGGGCGGCACACAGAGCCTGGCAGAAATATAAAATAAAGTACTCCCTCTGGCCTCTTTACAGGCCCTCCTGTGATGTCAACTTTGCACTAGCACGACTAGATCACACCTTTAAAACATGGGAGAGACTGGGTCTAGTTCACATTAAACAATTTATGTCAGGTGGCGAGGTAATAGGTTTCAGACCTTGGTGACTAATTATGGTCTACGAAGAGAGGACTTTTTTCGGTATCTCCAAATCAGGGATTACATTCACCACTGTCGTAGAGGGGTCCTCCACTCGAGGGATGCCTCCCCCTTCGTGGAGACTCTCTCTATGATGTTATCCTCGAGGAAAACCCTGGGCCTTATCTCCACCATATACAGAGCTTTGGCAGAACTAAAAAAGGACTATCTGGAAAGGGTCAAGAGCAGGTGGAGAGAGGAAGGAGGAGCCGATCTCAGAGAGATTAATTGGGACCTGGTCTTTAAATGGGCCTCTAAAATGACTAATTCCCCCTTCTGGCAGGAATTTAGTTGGAAGGTCAGGATACGATATTTCCTCTCCCCACTCTCACTGAACCGAAGAAGTCCTGATAGGGACGCATCATGTTGGAGGGGATGTGGAGAGGTGAAAGCAGATTATCTACGCATTATGTGGGCATGCCCACGACTGGGTTCTTATTGGAGGGGGATTACCAAAGCGCTCACCACAGTATTCGGACTGGAACCCACTCTGGATTGGCCATGTCTCATTTTGGGTGAACCACCCCAGGGCCTGGTGGGAGCAGACTCATTATATCTGTGGTCCCTTCTGCTGGCGGAAGCTCATAAGGCCATCACTAAATTGTGGCTAAAGCCTGACGCCCCCACTGTGGTCAGCTGGACTCTAATAGTCCAAGGAATTGCTGGCATGGACGAGCTGACGTACAAAATAAATGATAGAATCCCGGTTTATATCCAGAGATGGGCCAGATGGGAGCTGTGGAAGGAAGTGAATGTAGCAGAATCACACTTCAGCCACTGTGGAGGCCCTTCTCCCCACTAGCGTTGGAGGAAGAACGGGGGCGGGGTCTCATCTCCCAATGTATTAATCTGGTCTTGAATTGATAAATGGCTTAAGTGTAGCTGCCGCCCCGTAGAGGGCTATTGGGGAGGAAGGGAGGTGAAAGAGATGTGGGTGCCTCCAATATAATGAATCGGGATTGCTGGTTTGATCTGTACACCTCCTCTCATCTCCTAACAACAAGTTGACTAATTAGATATGAATACTGGGGGGAGGGGAAAAATATTGTTTATCTCATCTGAACTGCATTAACTTATTGTACAAAATTAGAAATTGTCTGATCTGCCTGTATCAATTGTACCTGCTGGTTAATAATAAACTTGAATTTAAAAAAAAAAAATACCCCACAGCCCCAAGTACTGTCAAACATCCCAACCACCCAAGCGTTGGTAACCATAATGTACATTGCCCTCCCAGCCACAATCACAGTAATCAACATGCACACAAACACCCCCATTGCATCATGTAGCGGCCCCACCACCACACAGCCCTGAATATTGCCAAATAACCTGAGCCCCAGTACCTGTACTGAAGATCCATCCTACACTGATCTCCAGTGCAACAGACCATCCCCAGTCCCTGGTGCCTAGTGCCCCCTGCCTACCCCAGTAGGCAGTACAATTCACTGCAACCCCACCCCATCCAGACCAGTGCTCAGCACAGGCCTCACCCCCTACTATGGCCAAACACTGACTAACTGGGACTGTATATCGTATGGTATGTAGTACATGCTCATTGACTGATAAGTCAGCCAGTGGGTGTGTTCTAGTTACTGTATGCAGAAAGGTCTAGATCAGTCATCAGCTGGCCATTGTAGGGGATTGAGGGCTGTGCCAGTCACCTGCACTGGTCTGGTTGGAGTGGGAGTGAGGAATTGGTGCCACCTACTGGGGTGGGTGGGAGGCACTAGCCACCAGGGACAGGGATTGGGGCTGGTATTTTGCACCAGTGATTGGTGTGGGGAGGGAGGATCTACAATCTGGTTAACGGGGCTTGCGTTGTTTGTCAGTGTTCGGGGCTGTGTGGTGGAGGGCTGCTACACTATGGAACAGGGGGCTGTGTACATGTTGATGACTGGGACTTGGGGGACACTCTACACTATGGTTTCTGGGGCACATGGGGGTCAGATTGTTATGCAGTGCTTGGGGCTGTGGGGCAAGGGGCCACTATACTACAGAAAGGGCTTGCACTGTTTGCCAGTTGGGACAGTGAACAGGGATGGGGAGGGGGAACATTACAGAAACCAATGGGGGTTTCTTTATTCTACGGGGATCAGGCAGTGGGAGGGAGGAACTTTATAGTATTGAAATCCAGTATGGATTTTGTTACTTTATGGTGATCGGGGCTGGAGGACACTACATTATGGAAAACTGATGGGTAATTCTTTGTTCTGCGGAGATTTGGAAGTGAGATTGTGGACACTACATCATGGAAAAGAGATAAATATACCTTTATTTGTTAAGCACTCTTCACGAAGTATCAGAGTGCTGTACATCCATAAAACAATTAAAACCATAGAATTCTAAAATGGGTGTTTGAGTATTATATGGTGATTGAGCAGCGGGAGGGGGGACACTACCATATGGAACAGTGCTGGGGATTTCTTCAGGTTATAGGGATTGGAAAGCTTGAGGCAGGCATCTCACTACAGCAACATGGATGGAGGGTTGTGTAGTAAGTGCTGTGTTCCGGGCTTGTGTGGGGGCTGTGTACCCGGCCCTTGCTATATGCAGGGCACATACCTTCTCCGCACAGGCAGGGTCTAAAAAGCATAACTATGCACTGGTGCAGGTGGCCATAATTATGCTTTGGGGGTTGAATATTGCAATGTGGGGCAGATGCATGGGGGACCCCTTATTTGCATTCACACAATATTCTGCATGGCGGTGTAGGTGGGTGTGCAGGGTGCATCAGGGTGTCTGAATATTGTATACTTAACACAAAGGCAGAGCACACACTAACCACAGCATAGCAAGGGCACTGGTCATATAAAAATATTAAAAAATATATACAGTACAAACAACGCCGGACATGTTTCGGATGCCTCTTTCATCCTTTCTCAAAAACTAAATTCACTCAAATAATGTGACCCTTAAGTACATACTACATCACATGACATCACATCAAATGATTAATTATAAACAGCTGAAAACATTTACTAAATAGTAAAGGCATGAGTATGCACAGGGGACTAAATTCCTAATATCTTAATTACATACTACAATAAACATATATCAATGAATAAAAGACCATGTGGAAAACTAAAAAAATAAAAGAAAATAATAAGGAAAATGTACAAACAATATAGGAATAAGGGAAGGGAAGAAAAGAGGGAATACATATTCAGACATAAAAAATATATAAATATGCATAAATCCATATTACATTTTAGTCACTATTTCTTCAGGAAGGGTTTTAGTTCAAAACCAGCATTTAGACCTTTTCCTTTTTTTTTTTTCATCTTTATCCTCCTCCTTCCTACCTCCGGTGCCCCCTCCTTCCGTCCGCTCATGTCCCCCGGTACCTACCTTAGGGATCTGCCCCTAGAGTGCCCATCCTCCTCTCCTCGCACAGTGGGGTCTGTCCTGCAGGTGGTCCGGGTGGACATAGGGCGGCCTTCATCTAGGGCTGCGGAGGATTTTCGAGTTTTTTTTCTCCTTACGTCTTCCTCCCCCAGGGCGCCTTGCACATGAGACGTCGTCCCGAGTGGTAGCGATGCTTCTGCAGACCCTCATGTGCGCGGCGTCCCCCTCCCGGCTCCGACAAGCGGCCGCCTCCATCCCTTCCCTTCTGCGGTGCTTCCTCCGGCTACGGAAGAATGCAGAGTGCAATGTGCTCTTGGTAACCCACCCCTGAGGGAGGAGAGCATCCGTTGGGGCGCTCAATCCTCCCTCCCCTGCTGACCCCACCACGAGTCCGTTCCCGAACCCAGGTCGCCGGTGCAGCACGAGGTGTGGCGTCTAGCGCCTCAACCCTCGGCGCCACCGGGCCGGCTAGACCTTTACCTTTAGTTGCATTTAAAGTAACAATCCAAAATGTGTCCCTAGTAAGCAATACATCATTAAAATTATCACACCGTGGTTTAGGGCATACTTTGTTTGAATATGTATTTTTTATATTAGTATTCCTTTTTCTTCCTTCCCATTTATTATTTCTGTGTTATTTTGGCCCCCCCTCCCTTTTTTAATCATTTTTTTCTTTTCTCCCCTTCCCATATTCCTATATTGTTTGTACATTTTCCTTATTATTTTCTTTTATTTTTTATTTTTCCATATGGTCTTATATTCATTGATATATGTTTATTGTAGTATGTAATTAAGATATAAGGAATTTAGTCCCCTGTGCATACTCATGCTTTTACTGCTATTTAGTAAATGTTTTTGGCTGTTTATAATTAACCGTTTGATGTGATGTCATGTGATGTATGTATTTAAGGGTCACATTATTTCAGTGAATTTAGCCTTTGAGAAAGGATGTAAGAGGCATCTGAAATGCGTCAAGTGTTGTTTGTACTGCATGTACTTTTTAATAAATATTTTTATATGACCAGTGCCCTAGATATGCTGTGGTTAGTGTGTGCTCTGCCTTTGTGTTAAGTATTTGATTTTTTGGGACATTGAAGCACCCCGCATCCTTGTGCTTGCTCCTTTGGTAGTATTGCTCTTGATTTTAGGAGCTTTAGAGCACAGGTTGTGGTCAGAGAGTTGTTACCTCCAAGCATAAAACCAAAATAGGTGCACTTGTTGGTCGCAGCAAAAATCTTTTAATATGTCGATTGAAAGAACTCTGAATTTGGTATTCACAGATACAGATGTAGACCCGCTTAGTTACTTGCAAGAACTAATGGATGCAGTGGTACAAAATAATCCATTTCTATTAGAAAATATGGAAACTACAAGTCAAACCACAAATGAGCATTCATTGGCGATGGCATTTAGAGAATTGGAGAATGGAAATGCACATTCTGGAATAAAACTTATTTGAAAGCCTATGTGACTTTAAACAGAATTCCTAGAGGCTTAAGATTAATTAAACACTCAACTTGTGGACTAGAAAATGTAGATTTTATAAAAGCCTGGGAAGAAATTTTAAGCAAGTTTTAAATTAATGAAGCTGATCATTAAATATAGCAAAGAAAGAGAAGATGCTTTGAAAATACAAATCAAAAATAATGGGAAAGAGGTGTTGGAATTTAGTAATCAGCAGGACTTTGATATGTTTAACCAAAAGCTGAAAGCTTCAGTTAATAAATTGGACACTGAATTGAAGGCAGTTAAACAGGTCAAATTTATTCATGATAAACAAGACTATGAATTAAATCGTGTTTACAATTGGAAAAAGACTCCACATGGTATCCTTAAGAACAGAGAGAGGCATGTATCATTTGAATTTAGCAGTGCCAGTGAGTCTGAAAGTGAGGAACCAAATCAACAGAACCATTTTCAGAGGGACAGACAGGAAACAGCACCTCTGTATACTCTGCACCGAAGCCCAAGACTACAGGAAACCGGAAGAGAAGAGCAGAATGGCAAAAGACAAGGACGTGGAGGAGGCAGAGGTCGCAGTCAGGGGCGATTTTCAATATACCACAATCAACGGTAATACAACAACAGACACTGGTAGAATCAACAGACAGACTACAGGTAATTAATTTATCTGCTTGTAATTTAGCAACTGATGAAATAGCTGTATTAAGTAAGGGTTTGAACTTTGCCCCAACTGCACTGGCTAACAAATTTGAAACTATTATTGACTTCAACCTGGCTATTAGGAACTTGGGCCTAAAATCTTTCTTTCATGACAAAGAAGTGATTAATGATAGCCAGCAAAAAGAGTTGGAAATAGAAAGACATTTTAGCCCGTCTCAACTTTCTGTCCACCACAAAATGCTACACTCAAAGTTTTTAAATGCCTGGTTGAGACGGATCTAGATGTGTTGTTTCATGACTTACCAAAAATTAAATATAAGAATTTAACAACACAAGAGACTCAGGCCATGACTGCATTACAAGAAAAGACTGAAATTGTCACTAAGAAAGTGGACAAGGGAGGATGTATAGTTGTACTGAATAAAAATGATTATATACTAGAAGCTAAGTGACAGCTAGGGAATTGTGAATACTATCTAAAGTTAAGTGATGATCCTACTATGGACTATAAATTTAGTATTGATGAATATTTAAATGAAGCAGTTCACAAAGGGGAGATCAATAAAAATGAGAGAGCCTTTCTAATGGTTGCATACCTTATTAGAGCTACGTTTTACCTCTTGCCGAAAATTCATAAAACGTTAAATAATCCACCAGGGTGTCTGATAGTTAATGGTTTGGGATCCCTTATGGAAAGTCTCTCTCAATTTATTGATGTTCACATTCATCCTTTTGTCACTTCTTTATCCTCTTAGCTACAGGACACTACAGATGTGCTTAAATTGGTTACAGATTAAGAAATTAACTGGGGAAGTTTACTGGTTACAATGGACGTAGAAGCCCTATATAGTAATATTCCACACGAGGGAGCTTTGGATGCTGTGGCATTCTTTTTAAATTTGAGAGAGGCTGACACAGTACCTAGCACTACTTTTCTTTTAAAATTACTGGAATTCATTTTGAAATACAATATTTTCTTGTTTAATCACAATTGTTTTTTGCAAATCAAGGTGACTGTGATGGGGGCTACTTGTGCCCCATCGATAGCGAATTTGTGTATGGGGTTTTGGGAAAATAAATATGTTTTGGATAGAATACAGAACCCATTTTTTGATAACATTATTACGTGGAAACGCTATATTGATGATTTATTTATTTTTTGGGTGGGAAGGAAGTTGCCATGAGTTAAGGGAGTTTATTGATTATTTGGAAAGCACTAACAGTAGTTTAAGATTTACATATAATGCATCAGAAAAAGAAGTTCACTTTTTGGATTTAGTAGTCAGAAGGAAACAGGAAGGGGAAATTATGACCAATATTTACAGAAAACCTACAGATGGAAATAATTTGCTACGAGCAGATAGCCGCCATCCTAAACACATCATTTGTAATATACTGAAGGGACAGTTTTTAAGGATTCGACATAATTGCAGCAACATTGTTGATTTTGATAAAGGTGCAGATGATTTAAATGTAAGGTTAAAAGAAAGGGGGTATAAAGCGTCTTATATTACTGAAGGACATAATTTTGCAAGTAGTCAGGACAGAGAGGGTTTTTTTCTGCCACATATGGAGAATGACAGACCGCAGTGACAAAGTCGATTTAATTTTGTGATTTCATATTCGGCTCATGCAGATACCATCACACAAATTATTAAGAAGCATTGGCATGTTTTAAGTAATGATCCTAGTCTGCAACAGATTGCATTAGTTCCCCCTTGTTTTGCATTTAAAAGAGCTCCCTCTATAGGTGACAGGGTTGTACTTAGTCATTTTGTGGAACAGAATTATAGACAGACATGGTTAGAAAAAGGGAATGTGGGTTGTTTTCCATGCAAGAAATGTATAGCGTGTACCTGTATTAAACAGAGGAAAGAATGTAAGATGCATGAAGATGGGGGAACATATCAGATTAGACAACTTGTTACATGTGATTCTGAAGGGATCATTTATCTGGCATTGTGTATGTGGGGCATATTATGTGGGAAAAACAATCAGGACTATGAAAACTAGAGTTAGAGAACATGTGAAAGCTATAGAAAAAATGATGCTACATTTGCAATGGCTGCACATATTATGAAAGGCAAAAATAGAAAAGAACATAAGTTTGAGTTTATGGGTATAGACAAAGTATGCCCTAAACCACGGGGTGGTAATTTTAATGATTTATTGCTTACTAGGGAAGCATTTTGGATTGTAACTTTAAATGCAACTAAAGGTAAAGGTCTAAATGCTGGTTTTGAACTAAAACCCTTCCTGAAGAAGAACTAGTAACTAAAATGTAATACAGATTTATGCATATTTATATATTTTTTTATGTTTGAATTAGGGTTGTCATGGTATGATGGTGTCACGGTATACCACAGTGTCAGAAGTCACGGTATTGATACCGTGGACAATTTCTGATACCGTGGTAACCGTGATTTATCGTATACCCCGGTATTGAGATCTTTCAACTAGTTTTTTGCATTTTTCAGGGACAACTGTCCCTTACATGCCAATTCTCCCTGATGCAAGAGTTTGAGGAGCCTTCTTTTTCACGCAAAAATTGTTTTGTGGATGCGACGTCCGCTGTCTGCTGCAGTGCTGTACAGATTAGTAAGGTTAGGTTTAGCTGTCCTCACGTGTCCAGTCCATAAGTGGACTGATGATGTCGGTTAAGAGACCTTCAATAAAATTTAAGTCAGTCTTTTCACTTCTTCCTTCCATTTTTTTTTATTTTCAATGTTCAGTTTCAGGACACAGTTTTTTTTTTTTTTAGTCATCATTTAATTTGTGAGTGTCACACAGCATACCACACAAGGCACACAGAGGCCAACTGAGTATTAAGCCACCAGTGATATACAAGTAATAACTGCTTCCTTTTTTACTCTTTTTATCCGCCTCTTTCTACCCTCAGCTCTCTCCACTCAGTAAGAGCTCTCAATGCTCCAAGCGTTGTGAACTACCCGACTTCAAGATCTGTCCCTAGAGTAACTCAGCTCGACTCCCCTTATGCCCTTGATGGCCCGGATTACCCCCCAGGCAGGGTGAGGAAAGGTTCCTCTTAACCCCCCACCGAGTGTTCTCAGGGAGAGGGCTTTGTACAATGGAGTCTGCCCTGATGTTGTCAGTGGTGGCATACTTGCTGCTGGAGAGATTGTCACCTAGGAGAGGTGAAGGATTTTTCCTCTGATCCCTTGTATTACCCAATCCCCTGAGATGCTGGTGCAGAGAGTCAACATGCAGATACACGCTCATCTCAAGCGCCTAACAGCGTCCCTCCTCCTCGGCTCCAGTAAGCGAAGCCACCATGCCCCTCGAAGGCCGGTGCATCCATCAGCTTTATCAGGATGTTAGTTGCTATATAGCACCCCTGGTATCCCACCCCGAGAGGGGGAGAGCATCCGTTGGGACACTCCAGCCTCCCTCCTCCGACCAACCCCTGCCGACCCAAGTCCATTCCCAAACCCGGGTCACCTGGCATAGCGCGAGGTGTGGTGTCCAGCGCCTCAACACTCAGCGCCACCAGGCCGGCAATAACTGCTTCCTTAATGGTAAATGGTGAGAACAGACTGTGCGCAACAGCACACAAAAGTCAGTGTGTTGTGTGAGTGGACTGTATCACTCACAGAATGCACACTAACTGTGCAGTACACACGAAGAGCACCACACTGCTTGCACAAAAAGCCACACTGTAATTGCACAGTGTGCATCATTATTGTCCTTCCTCTGCTGTTCTTTTGGAACAGATGCAGAAAATGATGTACTGGTTTCAAAATGAGTGACATCCCTCCAAAAAGGTTGAACAACAAAACATGTTTGTTGAGGGTTACATCCCCCTAGGGACAATTCCACAGCACCCGACACGACAGTGACAACAGCACCAGGTTGCTGTAGTGTCAGCATGGGACCCTACCACTGCATTCGGGGGTACTGCATCCCTTCCCCAAAACCACTCGGGGTTGGTTATTTAAGTAGCAGGGGGTGAGGGGGACACACGGGTGTCGACCAGCCATCCTAAATCCATTTGTTGATTGGCCTTGAGCAATGGGCATGGAATGGGGGTGAGGGAAGGATCAGCAGCAGTAACCAGGCTCAGCATCAAAATCTGTTATGTTATTTTGTTAACAGTAACAGTGTAACATGTCGTCTGTCATGTCATGTAATGATCATGTTAAGTTTTCTTATCTTTATGAGTAACAGAACAAACTGTCTGTGTTTAGTTGTCACTGTGTGTGCAAACTCAGACTGCAGACTAGTCAGCCACCTCATCGGCAGGGCTAATGAATGACAGATGAGGCCGCAGTGATCATTCATTCACGTGACTGTTAACTGTTGTGCTGCTGGTGCTCTGTCTTGAGTGGTCGTGCATGTTCATGTTCATTCATTGTAAGTCTGAACTATAGAGAGTAGTCAGTCTGTCAGAGGCACAAAACTGTCAAGGTTAGTAAGACACAGAATGACATACACACAGAGAACTTTTTCAGGTTCATTTTTTATTGTTAAATAATACAAAAATTGCCATGATGACAGTGCCATTTGCATTTGCAATTTGCAGTTTTGCATTACACTTACACTCCATGTTTTTCAGTTTCAGTGATAAGAATTGGCACTAGTAGTCTGTATGTTCCTTCAGTTTTCATTCCCAGTTGTTCCCTGCCCCTCTCTCTATCTGATTCTGCAGCACAAAGTCACTGCTGCCCAGCACACCTGCAGTGTGGATAACGAATTTGATGCCCGCCAACACATGCCATATCCGGAGTGCACTTTGCTCGCTAATCCAAATGCTCTCTGACATCTGCTGCTGTTATTGCTTCCTGATTTTGAGTCTGAGTCCTCCCTCTCTGTCCTCCTAATGTGATTTGTGATATTTCATACTTGGCATTGGCTATTCAGCTGAGCTAGCACATTTAGTGAA
This sequence comes from Neoceratodus forsteri, assembly GCA_016271365.2. NCBI lineage: Eukaryota > Metazoa > Chordata > Ceratodontiformes > Ceratodontidae > Neoceratodus > Neoceratodus forsteri. The sequence goes on from CM057454.1 coordinate 1,164,644,155, forward strand.
GTTGCTGTCTTGTCTCATCTGTCTGCTTGATGCACCCTGAGTCCCTCCTGTCCAGTTCCACTGTGGACCACTTCATGTCTCTCCCTTGGTCTGCTCGCCTGATGCCCCCACTAGAGTGGTCCCTAGGACGGAGTGAGTCCTACTCCTGATGAGTCCTCTGTGACTGACTCATGTCATTTGTGTCACAAAACTTTAGTTTGCCAGCTCAGCTGAGCTCTTGGTTGACTGTGGCTGGGGGTTACCTAACACAAAACCAATGAGAGAAATTACCTTAATTGCATAATTACCTTTAGCCTAGCTGCTAACTTAACAATTATAGTCACTTGACTTAGCAGTCACCAACCATGGCGTTGAGGATATAAGCTAATTCCTTTAATGCTATGCAGGACTCCAGTCCTCTTGAGTCACTTATTATATCACGAGACTTGACTCATGAGTCCGAGGTGGCAACAAGATGACTTGAGTCACTTGGTGGTAGTGGAAGGGGGGCTACATAAAACAAAACCCAATGGAAGAAGTAATTTAAATTCATGCATTTCTTAATTACTTAAATAGCTAGTAGCTTAAAAATCAACAAAAAAAAAAAAAACAGAGACATGAGTGCCTGCCACTGCCACAGCATTGCGGATATATAAGTGGATTCCTTTAATGCCAGACTGCACTCATGTCACACAACTCGACTCACAATAGCACAAGTCACTCAACCAAAGCAAGTCAAGCAAGCAACTCACATTGGCTCAGTGCCTCAGCTGGAGGCTACTGTAGTTAAATACCTATTACCTACCTTAAAAAAAGAAAAAAAGCAGCCAGTGAGTGCCTGCCACTGAGGATATATAAGCTGATTCTTTTACTGTCAGACTTGACTCATGTCACAGTCACACGACTGGACCTGAGTCACAGTATAGCATGACTGACTCAACCTATGAAAGTCAAGCAAGCAACTCACATTGGCTCACTGCCCCAGCTGGAGGCTACTGTAGCTAAATACCTAGTATATTAAAAAAAAGGGAAAAAGCAGCCAGGCAGCCACCATGGCATTTAGGATATATAGGCGAATTCCTTTAAATGCCACCATCTCTCACAGTTGGCTTAGCTCAGCTCTGGCTGTTGGCTTAGACTTGGAGTCTCGGACACAGTGAGTGCAGGCAGGAGTTGTGTTGTGGTTATGGTGTTGGGGTACTACATTGAGAAAGTAAATATGAAGAACACAAATCTCTCCAAATGTATCTGCACTACTTACTATTGCTTTTACTAACTTAATTTGAGGGGACTGAGTCTTGGAGGGAGCCCCAGGCTGTGAGGTGAGGATGGATGAGGGACACTCAGCCTAGTCATAGCCAGATAGTGAGCCTTGATTTTCCAATCAGAACTGTTCTGATTCTAAGTGGTGCTCTTGCTGTGCCTGCTTTTAAAGCTAGTGGCACACTACTTCAGTGATGTGCAACTCTGCATCTGCAACTCTAGTCCGCACCACTACCAGGAGTGGAGTGAGTGGACATTCCTTTCGCATTCCTCAACTCTCATCTTTAAGTTACTGACAATTTAACATAACAAAAATGTAAATCAAACAACTTACTACTCATACTCACTGTGCTAGTTTTGTATAGTACTTTTGGTATTGGTAGCATTTTGTGCTGTAAGCTAAGAGTACAAGAAAACACTTTACTTATAACAATATGTCACTCAAATTTTGGACTGCAATGAAATTACATTTTTTTTATATAAATCTACTTGTAGTGCTCGAAGCTCCATGCTCATCATCAGGAATCTGACTTAGTCAATAAAAAATATATTTCTCTTGCACATACTTGACTCATTATCTTTATTTTCTCTCATTAAATTCATAATGTGTCATTTACTAGTATTTTAACTGCTTTTACATATAAAATTTGGTTAAAATTGCATGATTTTTAAATATTGTAGCTTTTCCCATTGGAATGCATTATACCGCGGTATCACGATAACCACGGTATCACACACCGCGGTTATCATACCATCAAAATTTCATACCATGACAACCCTAGTCTGAATATGTATTTTTTATACTAGTATTCCTTTTTCTTCCTTCCCATTTATTGTTTCTGTTATTTGTGCCCCCCTTTTTTTAATCATTTTTTCTCCCCCTCTTTTCTTCCCTTCCCCTATTCCTATATTATTTGTACATTTTCTTTATTATTTTTTTTTATTTTTTAGTTTTCCATATGGTCTTTTATTCATTAATATATGTTTATTGTAGTATGTAATTAAGATATTAGGAATTTAATCCTCTGTGCATACGCATGCTTTTACTGCTATTTAGTAAATGTTTTCAGCTGTTTATAATTAACCATTTGATGTGATGTCATGTGATGTTGTGTGTATTTAAGGGTCACATTATTTCAGTGAATTTAGCCTTTGAGAAAGGATGTAAGAGTCATCCGAAACACGTCAGGTGTTGTTTGTACTGTATGTATTTTTTAATAAATATTTTTATATGACCAGTCCCCTTGATATGCTGTGGTTAGTGTGTGCTTTGCCGTTGTGTTAAGTATTTGATTTTTTTGGGGCATTGAAGCACCACATCCTTGTGCTTGCTCCTTTGGTAGTATTGTCTGAATATTGTCCTGCCCTAGATTGGCCACGCAAGTCTGGAGTTGTATGGTGCATCTAGTACTGCACCACGCACCTGCTTTCAGTATTGGGGCCTAACATCATATTTCCCTACTTTTGTCAGTTTAACACTAACAAGTGCATTAGCAACATTTTTTATGAAAAAAATTTACGTTTTGAGATAATATAATCATATTCTCATTTGCCTGTGTCATTTTTCAAATCCTGGCTAAACTGTGTTTTCGCAACTGAGGCACGGAATGACGTGGTGGTGGTACTGAATAACATTTTTTTTGGGGGGGTGGGATTTGAGAATTTTCAGTACTGGGTTAATGAGGTGGGGTAATATGAAGGCTACGGTGATTGTATGGTTGTGGTTTTGCTAACAATGTAAATGCAGAGCCTGGAGCATTTCCACATTAACATACGTATACACATCCATGGAGGGATAGGATGGGCCCTGCACGCTTGCAAGCAATTAAGGATACAATTACAATAGCTTAAAAAGTATAGATGGATGGGAGGGAGTGCAGGGTGGTATGGAGTAGTACAAGACTTCTTGATACCCATAATGCTTATGAGTTCTTTCATAAGGCAACTGTCAAAGTCTCTCCCATGATCAGAGTGCATGCATTTGGGGAGTCCATAATGCAAAAAGAACTTATTGCACAATACTTTAGCCACAGTGGTTGCTTTTTGTTTTTTTTGTGGAGAAAGCCTGTGCAAAGTGGGTGTTGTGTTCAGTTACTACTAGAATGTTACTGATTCCCTTCTGATAAGGTTCAAAGGAAAGGAAGTCCATACAGACCAAGTCCATCGGCCAACTACTGGTGATGTTTACAAGAGGCGTTGATCATTTGGGTAAAGTTTGGATCAAGGGCTGGAAGGGGAAGTGACTGTAATTTTTGCTGATTTTATTACTGTTATTGTTTCTTTTCCAGCTTTGTATAGATTTCAGTTGCTGCCAGGTTGCTTTTCTGGCTACCTGTTTGGGGGATTTTGTAGTGCAGCTGAGTGTTTCGGTGGGGGGGGGTTGCTGGTGTAGCTGCTTGTCTCTGGAGGGGACCACCCACAAAGTGCATCACTTCCTTTATACTGTTAGTCTGTTACATCATACGGTACCAGCTGACTGCATACACACATTGTTAGCCATCTTATTTCAGTACACAACACAGCCACACACCATACCCTGACATAAATTGAATAGAGACTTTACTGTGAGCTACTAAAAAGGTGAGGTCATGAAGTAAATTATGATACTGCTTGATAGTCAGGGGTGCAAGGAAGGTGTGCATAAAAGAAGGAACCAATCTTAAAAGGTCTGTGATCACCAAATGTGTCTGGATGCCCTCTGGGATCAAGGTGGGGTCTTTTGAACTGTGTAGGAAAATACTGGCTCTTTGAGGTGAAATTGAGGTACTGTAGCTCTGTGAATTTGGGGTTGGCTAAATGAAATCAAGGTAATGTGATTCTAGAATTGTTACTGGGGTACGATGTCCATAACTCTGGGAATCTGAGGCAGATGAATGTGGGATCAAGGAACTATGACTCTGGGGACTTGGGGCTGAGTAAGTAGAATCAAGGTACTGGGAGTCTTATACTATGAAAAGGGAAATCTGGGCATTTAAAGCTGATTGGGTGATAACTGTGACTCATATCATTGTAATAATAAAGAAGGCTAGGGCAGCATCACAGAAGGAAAATGGAGCAGGGCTTGGAAGGATGTAGTAGTGGGGGCTATGGCAGCTTGTGGGGTTGGGGACAACGGAAAGGTAGGTGTGCCGGGGGCAGCAGGACACCTGGTGGGCCAACATGGAAAGAATAGCTGTGGGCAGGGAGTGGAAGGGGGCATAGAGGAGAGAATGGGTAGGGGAAAATGATTGGGGAAGTCGGTGGAAAGGAAAGGGAAGGGTAATGCACCAGGGGGAGGGACAGTGGCAGAATAAATGAGGGGGGATCAGCGTCAGGAGTGGAGTAGTAGATATGGAAGAGGGAGGACTGTGGGGTGTAATAACTGTGGAGCAGTCATATTCGTGGGTATCCTGTGGAAGCTGGGGGAGTGCCCAGTGTATCAAAGACTGGGAGGCTGGAGGATGAGATTTTAAGCTTAACGAGGGAAATGTCTTGGACAGAAAGAGGAGAGGAAATGGGAAGCACAAACTAACTAGGTAAACAGAAGAAAGGACAGGCGTAGGGACTGGAGATGGCTAGAACAATCCACAGTGGGGACAAAGGGGGGAGATACAAGTACAGGAGATAGGGGACCAAAAAGAATGAGGGCCTTAGTTACTGCACATAGGCATACAATAGGCTCAAACAGGTAATGGCCATTAATGGGAATGATGGATGGAGGAAAAGGTTCTGTGGAAGAACAGTCCAGTGTAATAGAGAGAAATGGGATGGGGGTAAGAAGGGAAAAGAACCTAATGTGCGTCAAGATAGAATGAGCACAGGAGGGAGTACTGACAAGGGTAGTATAACAGGGCAAAAAGGGGGGAACAGTGTGCAGGAGGAAGAAAGAGTTAGAACAGGGATGGGATGGGAGGGGTGACCATGGAGAAAGGGGGTGGGATCTTGGTATTAGGGGACTCAATACTGAGAGTGGTCAGGTAGGGTAGCAAGGAAGAGCGGCATAGTCAGGTCTGGGTGGAAGCCATGCCAGGAGTGACGGCAAAAAGTGTTGGGTAATCAGTACTAAAATATGCTAGAAAGGGCAGGGAAAACCCACATCTAATTCTGCACTTGGGGATGAATGACCTGGCTAATGGGGTGATAGATGAGATGTAGAGGAGGTTTGAGGATTTAGTTCCAGTTTGCAAGGGGGCAAGAAGATCAGTTACCTTCTCGGAGATACTGCCAGTCCCAAGGACAAGAAAACTGAAGATTCAGGACTTTAATGAATGGCTGGTAACCTGGTGTCAGGAAAAGGGGTATGGGCTGGTAGGAGGGTGGGGCATGACCTGGGAGGATAGCAGCCTATACGCTAAAGATAGACTGCACTTAAATTAGGAAGGGAAGAAAGTACTGAAGCAAAAGCTTGGGGAGTATGTTGAAGAAAATGTAAACTATTAGAGGGCCATCCCGGTGTCGCAGAGGGCTGAGGCACTGGACACCACACACCTCGAACCACGCCCGGCGACCGGTTCAGGAGCAGGCTTGGCGCGGGGATCAGCAGGGGAAGGGGTAGGATTGAGCGTCCGTTGGACTGCTCTCCTCCCCTGGGGTGGGTTGGGGATGCATGGTCGCTCTGCAGCGGCCCCTGGTGGAGAACCAGAGCACAGCAAAGGGATCGCACTAAGGGGAACACCACAGAAAAGTGGAAACTGCACTGGGATCGGCCGGATGATGGCGGCCATCCCCAACGATGCCCTCGAGCAATCCTGGCAGAGTAACGTCTGCCTCAGCAGTACTCAGGCAAGAAAGGAAATAGTGTGCTTGAGTCCCCCGGCTGGTGCCTTCCCTCTCGAAGGAGGGGGACCCTCCTGGCAAAGGGATATGCTGGGCTAACCTGAAGGAAGACTGAAAATATAAGGTAGGCAGCTCTGGGGGAATTGCAGGAAGGGGTCGCTGGTGGTACTAGGTGGCTTGAAGGAGGAGCAGGTCCCAATGCACAATGGAGGGGGAAAAGATTACACAAAAAAATACTATTAGAGGGGGCGGCAGAAGGGATCGAGGTGATCAGAGGCCTCAGGATGGGAAACCATATGGGCTTACTCCCCATAACAGTGAGATAAGGTGAGGGGCAAACAATACAGGGAGGGCCATAAAGGGGGAGGAGGAAGGAGGGGGAAGAAAGAAAGGGGATGGAGGGTGGTATTTTCAAATGCTAGAAGCCTGTGGAATAAAAATGTGGAACTACAGGCTCTCATGGCGGGGGAGGGGGAGTGGACATGGCAGCCATCTCTGAGACATTGGCTACCCAAAACCATGACTGGGACCTGCTGGTTCCAGGTTACAAACTATTCCACAAGGATAGAGTTAAGGAGAAAGGAGGGGGTAATGCTGTACATGAGGGAGGGGCTAAAGTGTTTTAGGGAAGACGGGGAAGAGGGAGATACAGAGGCTCTATGGATGCAAATACAAGATCCAAAAAATAGGATACTATGATTGGGAGTGGTGTACAGACCGCTCTCCCAATCAGAGGAGATGGAGTATTGGTGAAACAGATCTGGAGGAACTGTGAGAAGCATGGGGTGGTGATACTAGGTGACTTTAACCCACCAGAAGTGGAGTGGGGGACACCTGCCTTCAAGTGTAGAAGGGAACAAATATTGCTAGATGCCTTCTAGGATAACTTCCTGATGCAGTTGGTCAGTGAACCAACTAGGGAAGGGAATACCCTTGACCCTGTACTGTCTAACTGGGAGTGGGTGAAGGATCTGAGGGTGGAGGAAACACTGGCAGGGAGTAACCACCAGATAGTATGGTTCCAGTTGTAGTTGGGCAGGGAGGCGGGGTATCTGATGCAGAGGTGCTAGTCTTTAGAAAGGCTGACTTCAAAAAGACAGGTGAAGTGGTACAAGGGTTCCTGGACAGAATTCAGCCCAATATGGACATGAATCAGAGGTGAGAACTCATTAAGCTAGGGATTGTGGAGGCAACAAATTACTGCAGCAAGGCCCAAAGTAAAAAGGCTCGGGTGAAAGAAACCTAGCTGGATAAGCAAAGGTGTTATAGACAGTGTGAAGAGGAATAGAGTAGCCTATAGGAGATGCAGAAGAACTGGAAGGGGGGAAGACAGGCAGGAGTACCTGAAGGAAGCAAAGGAAGTGACAAGGAAAGTAACGACAACAAAAGCATCAAGGGAGCTCAGGCTGGTGAAGGGAATTAAAGAGGGGGAAAATACTTCTTAAGGTACATCAAAGAGAAAATGGGGGGCGCTGCTGAGCAGCTTAGAGGAAGCAGCAATTATATGGAGCTCTGACTGTATTATATTAACTCACTCAGCCCCATAGCGTGTATGTGTGTCATCAGGAAAATTCCTCAAGTCCCCATAGTGCATATGTGCATCAGGTATTCACTTTATTTCGTCCCCAGATCGCATATGTACGTCCTGTAATTCTTATGCACTTTCTGGATCAACCAATCAGGGATCAGGTTATTGGAAAGTGCAGGTAGGTAGAAAACATTCTTACATACCAGAATACTGACTTTATATTGGACACATTTGCTACCTTTCAGATTTTTTTTAGGTTTTAATTTGGGTTAAAAAGTGAAGAAAATGCTAATTTTCTCCAATGCAGGTAACATTAAAAGAGAAATTGTAAATGCTAGAAATGTGTGATCCCTGATTTGAAAGCTCTTTTCATTGTGAAAAATTAGTATGCTGGTGTCTGAGCGCTAGGAGGTGTACTTTTTTTGTTTTAGTTTTTGGGATAAAAAAACTGTAAATGCTAGAAATGTGTGTGAGCCATCATTTGAAAGGTCTCTTTAATGTGGACAATTATCATGCTGGTGTCTGGGGTCTAGGAGGTGTACTTTTTATGATGTAGGTTTTTATTTGGGAACAAAATGTAAAAAAATGCTCTTTTTTTATCATTTCAGGAACTGTAAAAAATATCTGCAAATGCCACTAACATGAGTGACCCATCATTTTAAAGCTCTTGTTATTATAAACATTTTCAATGCAGGTGTCTAGGGGCTAGGAGGCATACTTTTTCAGTTATTGTGGTTTGTGTGTCATGTGGGCAGTTGTGCAAAGCATTTTTCCAAATTCAGTCGGTTTACTGGTGTTATGTGTTGGCACATGCCTTAGTTTATGGTCTGTTTTATTATGTAAAACAGCTCAGAAATACTCTAAACTGTGGCACTGTAATGCACAGATGTTGGTGTGATGGAAAACCATCAGACAACAGACATTTGCCACTTCTAAGGCTTTTTTTAGCTTTTTTTTTTAAAGGAATAAAAACGTAAATTTTCATTGTTACATGCTCTGAAAAAAAAAAAAAAATGTTAATGCTACTAACATTTGTGACCTTCATTTTAAAGATTTTTTTATTGTGAACAAACTTCGTGCTGTAAGTTTTTTGATAGGAGTTATACTTTTTTAGTTATTTATACTCCAAGTCGGAGTGTTAACATTTTAGTTCCAAACATTCTAACTGCTCAGGAAAACAGCCATTTTTACACAGGAATACAGCACTCACTCAAGATTCCATTCTAGAGCTGAGTGAGTTAATTTCCCTTAATTCATATTGTTAAATTGAATTTTATGCACCAATTTTGCCCTATTAGGAACAGTAGCACTCCATGTGTGAAGTTATGGACAAAAATCATGGTAATGCAGCAGCAGCGCTGAACTTTTTTGCTCCCAAAAAGACTACACAGGCACAAGCTGAGAGGCTTAGTGATTATGTGGAAACAAGGAAATCAAGTACAGACTGAGCCTCACTGGACACCATCCAGACTACTCTGAACCAACTGGTGAACTCAGTATGGGATATGGACAAAAAACTAGATGCTCTAACTCCTCGGGTCTCTGTATTAGAGATGGCTTTCACTCCATCTTCCGAAACAGGTCTTAGGCCCTTCCTTGGGAGTATTATTATGGGGGTGTCAGGACAGTGCATCTGCATTTACGCTGCTTCGTCCAGAATGGTACTGCAAGTGGAAATTGTAAGCTGATAATGCAGAGATCCATTTATGCCCAGTGGCCTCCATCTTGGCAGTGGTCAGCACATATGTTAGTGGGTTATCATCAGCACAGCAAATCTGGCCCCATGCAGGTACTTATGCAACTGATCAGTCACTGCCCACTTCAATGCAAGGATCTCTAACTTATGGACTGGATAGTTCTTTTCAGAGGAAGTCAAACTGAGACTAGCATAGGCAACTGGTCTCATAGCATTGTCATGTTCCTGGTATAGTATGGCGCCCAAACCCCATGCTGGCATTAATGTTAACAGTGTATGGCTTGGTGCAGTCAAAGGCTAGAACAGGAGCTTCTGTTAGGAGTTAAATAATTTCTTGACATGCACTCTCACATGAATCAGTCTGTCAGTCACCAAAATGTTCCTTGGTTTTGAAATATTCACTGGGGGATGTATTTGTTGCTCCTAGATGTTTGCTTTTCTGAGTGGGAGGATATCCCTGAGTTAGTCTATACAAAGACCTCACCACTGTTAAGTAGCTTTTTACAAATCTCCGGTAGTACCTGCAGAATCCTAAGAAAGATTGAAGCGTTTTCAAGCTAGTGGGTCTAGCCCATGTAGTAAGAGCTTTCACTTTTTTTGGATCAGTACTGTTACCTTGATTGGAAACAATATGTTCCACATACTTCATGGAAGTTAACTCATTTTGCTATCTACTGCTGAATTTAACCAGTTGCACTCCCTGATTTGCTGCTTACTTCCACCTGTGGGTAGTTTCCACAGTCCATATTTTGCTGCTAGTTGCACCACTTCCCCGACTGGTGATGACAGCCCTTTCAGAGGGGTTGAGAGATTTAAAATTACAACCCTCAAAATGTGGCAGCATTTATAGCAGCTGCCATGTGGCAAAGTGCGGACAAGTACAAAGGGAGTCTGAGGGAGTATAGAAGGCTCCCTCTACTCCCCAAAGTTATATCTGTGCTCCCTGAAGAGTTTGCTCTGGCTGGTTGGACATGACCTGCAGTGTACTTTCATAAAAGGAATAAGCTGAGCTGCACGGGAGGGCTGCAAGTGGGAAAGTTGCTTTTATCAGTTGTGATCCTTTATTCCTCTAAGAAGTGACTGGCTACTGAATTGAATCAAGGTGCTTTATGTCCGAGAGAGTCTGCATTGGATTCTAATACAGTTCCTTGCTGCCCAGTAACTGTGTGTTTGATCACGTGATGTGCTCTGCTCACTGACAGCTCTCCCTGCCAGCTCCTGCTAACCTCCTCATCAATCCACTTCAATCAACAGCTAAATTAATAATTATATTATTAGAAGAAGTTGGATTACCTTCATTACTGCCTAAAGAACCTGACTCTATCCTGAAGCATCGCAATTGGCATACAATCACTGCATTGGAGGCAGAAATGTGTTTGGCCTTGCCGAAGCATACACAACTGGTATCTCCCGAGAAGCAGGCCAAAAAGTCAGAACCACAGCGACAACCATCAGCTAAGCAATCAGGAGCTACTACAACAGCTGTTCCACTCACTGAAGAGAGATTTCTCCAGGAACTTCAGCCTTTTAAGGAAACATTTAACGGATATGGCAGCAGAGTTAAAAACTGTACAGTACATGGGGAGATGGGGAATATGAACCGAAGGCTCCGAAGCATGCATCACTTCATCTGAGGCCTGACAGGACATATCTGAACCTGAACTCCACAAGTTAAGGCAGCAAATTGCTAAATTACAACTAAAAACTGAAGATCTTGAGGGCCAAAGCCACAGAAACAATATTCTGATTTTCAGCCTGCCTGAAGCCGAGAAAGGTATCTCCACAATCACCTTTGTCCAGAAGCTGCTTACAAAGATTGTTGGCCCCTCTCCCCATAACCCAACCTACCTAATCGAGTGTGCCCACCAGTCTCTCAGGCACCATCCCCCAGACACAGCTCCTCCAAGACCAGTCATAATAAAGTTTTTAAACTACTTGGAGAGCTGTAAGCAATTCTGTGGGAGGGTAAAAAACTGCACTTTACACAGGATTTACCCCTTGAGACTCATCAGAAAAGGCCACATTTCACCCGATAGTTAACAAACTGATTGTGGCAGGCCTGAAATTTAAAATGGCCTACCCTGTTCACTTACAGGTACTCATTGATGGACCCTTGCTCACGTCTGATTGATCAGCCCAAACCCTGTCCGATCTCAGCTCGATACTGCCTTGTCTGTTCAAGGATACTTGAAGCTCAACACAGGACCTGCTTCTGGTTTTTGTACTGGTGATTTAATGATGTTGATGTTTAAATAGTACCTGAGTTTGCTGATCTCCATGTGTTAACTTGTTACTACGGATGGTTTCTCTTGGCGGAAGTGGTTTCTGTGGCCCCCTTGTGCTCCTGTTAAGAACTGAGACCTGCTATCTTGCAGAAGAAAGCCGACCACTACAAGATCATTTTTCAGTGGAACGGATTGATTGACCTGATGCTCTAGAGGGCAACTAGGAACCGACGGAGGGAAGCATCAGTTCTGAGGGACCAAAATATTGTTGCCCCAGTCCGTTCATTATATTGTTCCCTACCAGACAGGACTATTTCCAATCTACTGGTGGGGGGGGGATCTCCCCTATCTGATCCACTATTGTTTTAAGCTTACATTGTTTAAAGTTAGTTGGAATGTACCAATAATGCTATTTACAAGGTTCTGGCTCCAGTTTAGTATTATTAGGAGTCTGTTTAGGTCCACAGTTCTGACTCCTTAACTGTACTCTAAAACATTATCAAACCTTACATTCCTCCCCTTTCTTAGTTGAACCTGCTCTACTCTGTACTAACCCTCTATACATTTCCACTGTACCTCGCTGCTCGAGTTTTTCTTTCTAGACCTGTGGAAATCTAACCCTTCAAATCCTACCTCTCTCTGGACCTAGCAGTGCTACAAGAATGTTTTGGGTTGCAGTGAACAGGTTAGATTTTCACTATTCATTTATTGGAAACTATCATTAGCTGTTGAGAAGTTTACACGTTAGAATTTATTAATGTTTCTCCTTAGGGAGGGATGGGGGGGGGCTGGGAAGTCAGAGGGTTAGTGGATGAGGAGTCTCACATATGAAATGTTGGGGGGAAGACCCTGATTGTTCTGCTACTAATTTTCTGCCTTAAATGGATAGTGGGATTAAGATTTCAAGAAATTAAGGGCTATAAAGTATCCATATGGCCTTCTCGGTGGTCAGATAAATTCTATTACTCAGCAGAACAATCATTCCTGATTAAACCATACTCAGGAACTCCAGATAAGTTGGCACGGGTAAACAGGGTCTTAAGGGAATCACCCTCTGGCTGTCTCTTGAATTTTAGTTCTGGGGAGTCCTTCATCTGGCGTGAGGGCTATTGTATATAGGTTTGAAGAGGAAGGGTTCGGGGGAAGATTGGGTCCTTATTGGGATCGAATGGGATAATATTACTTGGTTATATTATAGTGGAAAGGGTGAGGTGGGGGGTGGGACAAGACTACTGTCATGCTGCGAAGCCATAGAAAAAAACAACCATAGGACTTGAGGAAAGTCTTTGTATGCTACAATGTGACCTTTGTTTACCAGGAAAGATGAAAGATACTTGCATAAAAAGGGGGAAGGGGATGGAGTGAGTTCTGCTGAATATGTTTCTGAAGTAATTTTACCTTCTTATGTAGAATTATTGTTAGTCAGTTAACAAAAGTCATAACATGGAATGTTAGAGGATCCAGGGAACAGCTTAAAAGATATCAAATTCTCCAACATATTTCCTTACTCAATAGCTACATTTCTTTTCTCCAAGAAACGCATCTTCTCACCAATGAAGCAAATAAATTGCACTGCCAGGGGGTGGGCCAGGTATTTGCTGCAGGGGATTCAACCTCTAGGAGATGTGGAAAGGATGAGAAGGGACTTGGCAAAGTTGGAGAAATGGTCAGAAGTATGGCAGCTAGGATTCAATGCAAAGAAGTGCAAAAAAATGTACCTGGGAAACAAGAACCCAGGGGAAGAATACACAATGGGGGGGAGGTAGTAACAACAACAAAAATGGAAAGGGACCCTGGGTTAATCATATCAGTTGACCTTAAGGCTAGCAAGCAATGTAAGAGGGCAGTAGGGAGGGCTGGGGGTATATTGGGATGCATAGGGAGAGGCATCAGCAGAAGAAAACAGGAAGTTGTTATCCCTCTGTACAGACAGTTGGTGAGACCCCATCTGGAGTACTGCATCCAGTTCTGGAGATCCCATCTCTGCAAGGACATAGACAGAATAGAGGCAGTCCAGAGGAGGGCAACTAAAATGGTGCAGGGTCTGCAAGAGAAGCCGTATGAGGAGAGACTAAAGGAGCTTAATATGTATACCCTTGAGGCAAAAAGGGAGAGGGGGAACATGATAGAAACTTTTAAGTACCTCAGTGGAATCAACAAAGTCCAAGAGGGTAGCATCTTTCAGAAAAAGAGACATGCAAGAACAAGGGGACACAGTTGGAAGATAGAGGGGGGGCGGTTCAGGGGCAATGTGAGGAAGTATTTTTTCACAGAGAGGGTGGTGGACACATGGAACAGTCTTCCTGAGGAGGTTGTGGGGTCTAAAACTGTGGGAGAATTCAAGAATGCATGGGACAGACGTAAGGCAATTCTTGTGGGGGGTAGGAAGAAATAGGCTGTTGGTTAACTTGGATCTGCAGCCTATCCTAGGGAAATGGGCAGACTAGATGGGCCAAGCAGTCCTTATCTGCCATCAAAGTCTATGTTTCTATGGATTCATTAGACCCTTCATTCCTACAAGCTACTATTGTCTTGCTACTCAAGCCAGACAAATCCCCTACACAGCCTACAAGTTATAGACCCATATCTTTGCTAAACTGTGACATCAAGATCCTAACCAAAATCTTAGCTTCCAGAATAAGGAGAGTTTGGTCTGGGTTACTCAGCCCTGAACAGGTTGGTTTTGTTCCTGGACGATCCTCCACTGACCAGCTTCGTAAAATAGCTCTTTTTAACATTGCCAAAACTTCGGTCACGCCAATGGCCTTGATTTCACTAGATGCCGAGCAGGCATTCAACAGGGTCGATTGGTCCTTTTTATGGTCAACCCTACAAAAGATGGGCTTCCCTACTCTCTTCTTTCAATGGTTGCAGATAATTTACTTGGCCCCATGTGCCAAAATTTACTGCAATGGTGTGTTCTCATCCCCATTTCCTCTCTACACAGGCACTCATCAAGGCTGTCCGCTCTCTTCCGTTTTATTTAACTTGTACTTAGAACCATTGATCCTGCAGCTTAAACTCCCCAACACCATGCGAAGCATCCCAGTAGGGCAGCTAACCCCATCACTCTCAATTTTATACAGACAACATATTGCTGCATCTCTCTGAACCCATTTCCTCCCTCAATGAAGCTCTGCAGGTGATTGACCAATATCGCAGACACTCCAACTACAAGCTCAGTCTCAATAAAACTGAAATATACCCTCTCAACCACCTAACATGTAAGCAAGACTTTAACTCCTTTGGTGTGAAATGGTCATCTGAATCCTTCAAATACCTTGGGATTGCCCTTACTACAGACCCAGTATTGCTACAAAAACTTAATCTAGACAATCTATTGACCGTCATACAACAGGACTTAACAAGTTGGAAGGATCTCCCACTGTCGCTTTTAGGAGGAATAAATATTGTTAAAATGAATATTCTCCCTGGATTATTCTATCCACTGAATATGCTCAATCTTTGGTTCCCCTTAACTTTCTTCAAGCATATTCATTCTCTTATTTCTTCCTTTATATGGCTTGGGAAATTCTCAAGATGATCTTACCTTGAACTAAGGCTACCTAAGAACTCTGGAGGTCTCAGACTTCCTAATTTCTTGCTATATTACTGGGCCAGTCATCTGTATAAATGTGAAAAAATGGCTCTCTATTCCCCAAAGGCCATCTGAGGACACCCACATTCCAATTTAGCTTCAGATAGAACTTCAGCTGATGGGAAACCACAGTATTTCCCTGAATACTATCCTAGTCTCTTCATGGAAATCATTCCCAGAAGCACTGACATTTTTTATCTATAGGGAATTCTTTAAAAGTTTTCTCACAAATCTGTGCTTACATGAAAAGCAGCCCTAATAAAGACCCTGCGCAACCCATCCTTTCTAACTTAAACATTAGGCTAGGCGGTAGGGTCTTGACTCCCAGATGGATTCCTATACCAGAAGAGCTCAGAGTAACAGACTTTTAGTCTCAGGATTCTCCTCTTCCACTACCAGAATTGATGACTAAACTTCAGTTTAGCCCCACTAATATCTTCAAAATGTGCAAGCTTCGTCGCCTAATCTTGAAACAATTTGGTCCGAGTTTAGTACTTTCGGCACTAAACAGTTTCCTTAACCAAATTCAGGATCTTGCTTCCATGCCTCATGGTGTCTCCAAGTTATATCTTATACTTCTCACTGCCCCACAGAATTCCTCTCCAGTAGGCTGTAATGTATGGGAACAATTAATGCCGGACTACACCTTTAATTGGACATGCATATGGAAAGACCTCTATACATATTTAACACAAGATAGAGTAAGACTCACTCAATACCATATTTTAAATAATATGTATTATACCCCTGTTAAACTGAGAAAGCTGGGTCACCTCCCTGCCCCCTTCTGTACCAGATGTAATAAGGAAATGGGTACTCTGTTACATATTTTTTGGTCATGTGAAAAGGTCTCTCCCTTTTGGACCTATATCCGGGAACATATTGACCCCCTATTAGAACTAACAGATCTCTTCTCTCCTGAGATATGTGTCATTGGAGACTATTCTCGAATACCAGTTAAAGAGCGAATATACCATATGGCAATCATTTCCCTGGCAGTTAAAAAACTGGTGCTCAGACATTGGCTGGCTCAGTCATCTTTTACATATAATGAGTGGTTACAGGAACTCTCCTTCTCTCTCAGAACTGAGCACCTGATTGCAAGCTTCTGACACTGTATTCCGGTGTTTAACAAAAATTGGGGTAAGTTATATGCCCTATACCTTCATTAATACCTCTACACTTTCCCTGGATCCTCATTTACTGATCATAAATTATGCTGCTTACTTATAAGATGTATAAGGGGTTAAATTACTCACTCCATTAACAGGAGGGGGTAGGGGGAGGTGGCTTGGGGTAGTGGGATGGGGGGCTGGGAGAGGGGGAAGGGGGAAGGAGGGAAGGGGAGGATAGGCATATCCATGTTCACTGTTACTATCACTTGAAATGGTTGTATTGTTTTTTTTTTAAACCTAATACAGTTGATTTAATATTAAAAAAAACTGTGTGTTTGAAGTTTGCTGAAGGAACAGTTTGCTTTATCGAGTGGTGCTTATTTGTGTCTACTTGCTTTTATGAAGTGCTGCTGCATTTGTTTCAAGACTAAGTTAACTTATTTTGCTATCTACTGCTGAATTTGCCCTGTTGCGTACCCTGATTTGCTGCTTACTCCCAGTGGGTAGCTTCCACTGTCCACATTTTGCTGCTGGCCATGCCCCTTCCCCCTGATTGGTGGTTGCAGCCCTTTCAGAGGGGACGAGGGTTTTAAAATTACAACCCATCAAATATGGCGGTGTTTACAGTGGCAGCCATGTGGCAAAGTGCAGACACATGCAGGGGGGAGTCAGAGGGAGCTGAGGTACTGGTGTTGCGACCTCTGTCCAATTTCTAAGGGTCATGTACTTGAAGGCTGTGATCATGAAGGGTATTAGATTCATGCATGTTACCTGTTTTATTGTATTTATTTTAGTCAGTATGAATATACTATGCTTGCATACTTTTTTATCGGGGTCAAGGTGGATAGTGATGCTCAAGATTTTACAATGTCTAATTGGTTGCCTGGTATGAGCACTCACTGGTCTACCTGCATAATCTGTCTTGGGGATAGGGAATTGCTCTTTATAAGAGGTTCACTGCTGTATATACTGTGTAAAAATATGACTCAGAATGTTAGGGGGAATGTAGGCTTTAATATAAAACTATTTATTTGTTTTGGATTATTATTGTGTGGAGGGATGTTGAATTGAATCTTTGACCTGCTGATCTGACAAACTCTACTGCCCCCTGTACTGTTCCCCGGCATGCAACCCATGGCCTTAAACTGTTTCATTTGAATTCTCAGAGTTTATTTCCTAAATTGGCCAAGACTGAAAATATTTCTAATAATTATAAACCTGATTTAACTTTTTGTTTCTGAAACTTGGTTGAAACTCAATAAAGGGGATAATTTGTGTGTACTTCAAGGGTACAGTTTCATTAGGGCCAATAGAAAAGGGAATAAGAAGGGGGGAAGGATTGCTATTTATTTTAGGGATCGCTTTCAGATCACAGTTGTTCAAAGCAGAGTGGACAATGATTGTTTAAATGACCGGCTTGTATCGCATTTGATTTTGGGGGGTAGTAAGTATGTTTATTTAAGTGCTGTATATAATCCACCTGACTGCAGTATAGTGGACTTGAAACAACTACTTGATTTTACTGATGGATTTGTGGGAGGATCAGACTTTATAATGCTTGGTGACCTTAATGTTAATTGAGGGCAATTTGATAACCTGGGGATAGAGAATTTATTGCAAACATTTTCACTGGTTCAGCTTATTTCTGATTGCACAAGACTAAATTCAGCTACAAGTAACCACTCTGTTTTGGATTGGGTGATCACCAGGAGTCCTCAGAGATTGTCCCATGTTGGGATGTTTGCTGACTCAGTCAGTGATCACCAGGCTACCTACTGTGTGCTAAACTTTAGGTGCTCTAAAGTTCCATCTCGTTTTACTGCAGTTTAGGAATTTCAAGCATGTTAATATGACTGCTTTACATAATTATATGGTAAGCATTGATTGGTCCTTTTTGGACTGCATACCAGATCCTGATAATGCCTTTGATTTGTTTTGTAAGGTACTCGCCCCTGTGCAAGACATGTTCTTCCCTCTTAAAAAGCTGAGAGTTTGAGGGGAACATAATAAATGGCTTACTACTGAAATTAGGGACTGGATGAAGGCTAGAGGTATTGCTTGGTCTAATTTTAAGAATGCACCTTCGCAATTCCTGCTGGAGAGAGATATAGGCTTCTTTGAAACAAGGTGTCACACATGGTTAGGGATGCAAAGATGTTGTTTTATAGGAAAACCATATCTGATAAACCAACAAATTCTAAATCATTTTGATCATCTATAAACCAACTCCTGTCCCCTTAGGCTAAATGTAGTATTACATCTTTGTCAACTTCATCAGGGGTAATTACTGATCCTATTAATATTTTGAATCAATTTGGTCTGAAATGTTCAGATCTATCAAGTTATTTTGATGCTGGATTTCAGTTGTCTTCTTCGAATTCATGCAGTGCATCTGAAAGACCACCTTTCTGTTTTTGTTCTGTTTCTCAGAATACGGTCCTTAAATTAATTTTGTCTATGCCAGATGATTATAGTGACTGTGGGGAGGGTTTAGATGGCTGTTTTATTAGACTTGTAGCTCTCTATATCGCTGGTCCTTTATGTTCAATTTTTAATTTGAGCTTAGTCACTGTATCTTTTCCTTTGAAGTGGAAATGCTCTAGAGTTGTTCCCATTCCAAAAAAAAATTGGATGCATCTGGGCTTGATGAATT
Organism: Neoceratodus forsteri; assembly: GCA_016271365.2. Classification (NCBI taxonomy): domain Eukaryota; kingdom Metazoa; phylum Chordata; order Ceratodontiformes; family Ceratodontidae; genus Neoceratodus; species Neoceratodus forsteri. The sequence continues at coordinate 1,164,662,967 of CM057454.1, forward strand.
TCACCCTATTTCTATTCTCAATCTTTTGAGTAAACATCTGGGAAAAAAATTGTTAATAAACAAATCACATCTTATTTGCAGAAATATGATGTATTATGTCCCCAGCAACATGGCTTCCGGCCTAACCATGGTACAGAGATTGTCTTGGTCAGGTTCACTGACACCGCCCATTGTAGTTCTGATAACGGCTGTGTGCTGGGGGCAGTGTTTGTAGACCTGACTAAGGCATTCATTTGATAAATCAGTCAGTGCTTTGCACTAGACTTTGTGAATTGGGACTTTCTGATAATGTGGCTGTTTGGTTTCAGAATTATTTATCTGATCATTCTTTCTATGTTTCTATTCATATCTTTGTTTCTTCTATTTTTCCTGTTTGTGCTCCTCAAGGGTCTATTTTGGGTTCTCTTTTGTTCTCTTTGTTCATTAATCCTCTGCCTTCTACTTGTTTAACCTGTGATAGTCTTCTTTATGCGGACTACTTGATATTTTTCATTCAATCCCACTTGTTAACATTTTTAACTTTTCTTCTACAGCAGGATTTTACATCAGTCTGTCACTGGTTCAGCGAGAATGCTCTGTTTTTGAACTCTTCTAAGACCAAAGCCATGTTGTTCGGGACCCCCTTTCATCTACAGAATAACCCTAGTTTAGTTGTCTGTGATGCTCATGGAAATTTCCTCAAACAAGTGTATGAATTTAGGTGTCATGGGGCCTTGTTGGATCCTAGTTTGTCCTTTCATGCTCAAGCTAAATCAGTCTGTCAGAAGATAAACCAAAAATTGAGTGTAATGTATAAATGAAAACAATATTTTAATCTCAGGACTAGAAAGGCTATTGCCAATGGGGTGCTGTTACCCATCTAGATTAGCAGAGAATCTCTACTATAAATTTTCAGCTATGGAAACGCAGTCTCTATCAACTGCATTTAATAACATTTGCCATTTTGTGATGGGGGTCCCCTTCAAACACATCATTTATTATACTCCTCCCTAAATTGGTTGCCACCTAATAGCCATTCAATGTATTCTGTTTATTGTTTAATTTTTAAGTCTTTATTTGAGATTAATAAATACCTCTTAACTGAACTGTTGAAGGTTAGAACTTCCTCGCTGCATCATAGATCTTTTAAGGGAACATTTCTTCTCCACAAATCTAGCTCTACTAAAGTTGGCTCTAGAGCCTTCTCAGTTGCTTCTCCGTTTTTATGGAATAGTTTGCCTGAGGATCTTAGAACTGTTGGTATGTTTGAAAGTTTTAAAATGAAATTGAAATTATAGTTGTTTACATCGCATGAATGAAATTGTTTTTAATTATTTATTGTTTTTGTCTCTTTGTATGTACGTTTTTGTACAGTAATAGTAATAACTTCATATAAAGCACAATTTAAAAAATATCAAAGCGCTTTTACAAACAACTAAAAACATGAGATTTAAAACAGTTAAAACAGCCAACTCCATAAATTAGAACTCAGGATATGCCAGAGAGAATAAATAAGTTTTTAGGGCAGATTTAAAGCTCTCCACAGTCAGGCACAGTATATGTATTACTATATGTATTAGGGTTGGAACTGAAAATGGGCTTATCCCAGGGTCCTTACCCAATTATCAAAATAAAACAAACAAGTCTGGCAGAACTGACACTTCTCCAGGGAGAGTTTTGGACTGTGTTCCTTCAGTCAGTCCAGCACCTTGAGTAGTAGGGTATCATATTCTTCCAGTGCTCTCACAAACACTGTCAGGTCATTCAAATAAACTAAGACTTCTAAGAGATTCATGTCACCCACCACCTTCTCCATCAGGTGCTGGAATGTTGCTGGGGTGCCAAATATTCCTTGTGGTATTCACTCAAACTGGTAAATTCCAAGAGGACAAATAAAGGCAGTCTTCTTATCTTCCTCACATACAAGTTAGCCAGTTAGAATGTTACCAGATTGTGAATTTTTTCTTGATTGTGTTAAGATGATTGCAAGAGATTGAGAGAGAGAGAGAGACTTCTGTTCTTACTTTATCAGGGTGGGGTGATGGAAAGAGAGAGAAAGTGAGAGAGGGAGAGTGAAAAAGAGAAATGGAGAGAGACAGTCTTCTCTTCATACTGAATGCTGTGAACTACTTTTCAGTTTGTTGGTACACACTAGTATTTTCTGTATGCAAAGAGCATAAAAACATTCTTATTTTTTTATAAATAAAACATGCATTTTAAATACATGCAATTAGACACTCATCGGTATGTTGTTATAGTACTTTTATTTGCATCGCTGCTTATGTGAAAGTGCTCTTGGCTTTGCCTTGTGCCTCGTGGTGCACCACAGGCAAGCAGAAAATCTTTGTAACCTCATACCATTTTGTGGTAATTGCTGACATATTATTTGTCTTTTGTACAAAGTAAATTGTAACATGACTATGCAAATACATTTTAGTTGTTTCTGCCACTCACTACATTTTTTCTTTTCATTTTCCAGATGCCATCATCTGTTTAATAAGCACAGCTTTCAGTGGAGAGTGGTTCCAAAGAAGACTAGGAAGGATTACAACTATATTCAATTCGATTCAATTCGTGTTTATTTATAAAGCGCCTTTCAAAATCAAGGCGCTGTACATGACAATAAAATCAAGATCAACAATAAACAAATAAACTATAAAGAGAAAGCCAAGTTAAAAAGATAAGTTTTTAAAGCAATTTTAAAACTATCGATGGTCGGGCATTCTCTCAACCAATGAGGTAGAGAATTCCACAGGGTAGGAGCTGAGGAGCAAAAGCACGAGATCCTGATAACTTCAAACGGACCCTGGGAATTTAGCAATCCTCATTGGCGGAGCAGAGGGGCGGAGGGGCAATAGGAATCAGAAGATCTTTCAGGTAACCGGTCCCTGATCGTAGGGCTTTAAAGGTTAGTAAACCAACCTTAAAGATGATACGCCATACGCACAGGCAGCCAATGCAGTTCATGGGCACAGGCGTAATATGACTGGTTCTCGAGGTCCCAGTCAAAAGCCTGGCTGCAGTGTTCTGCACTAGCTGCAGGCGTGGATATCAATCCTGGAAGCCCTAGGTATAGGAATTACAGTATTCCAAAGCGGTTGTAACAAAGGCGTGAACCAAAGTCGGAAGATCCTCCTGGGGAATCAGGTGTTTCACCCGGCGATATTCCTCAGATGATAAAGAGGTTTTGACAACAGCTGAGACCTGAGATTTCAGGGTCAGACCGTCGTCAGAAAATAACGCCCAGATTTCGCACCTGTCGAGAGCTAGAGAGCCGGCACCTCACCAAGTGATAAGCCTGGTGGATGTCTGCACTCCAAGCCCCTCCCAGGATGATCTGGGCCCACAACCAATACCTCGGTCTTATCCGGATTAAGCTTCAACCAGCTTGAACTCATCCAAATTCTGATTTCATCCAGACAGTTGTTAAGTACAGAGAGTGCATCACTCTGATCAGGGAGAAAGGATAAATACAGCTGAGTATCATCCGCATAGCAGTGAAAACTCAAGCTGTATCTCCTGATGATTTCTCCTAATGGCAGCATATACACTGCAAACAACATGGGAGCTAAAATGGAACCCTGCGGTACCCCACATGGTAGGGAGAAGGTGTCAGAGGAATAAATTCCAGTGACAACTCTCTGAGACCTATCAGTGAGGTAAGAACGGAACCATTCATGGACTGTACCAGACAGTCCACAAAAAACCCGCAGCCGCTCCAATAGCACCTCATGGTCTACAATGTCGAATGCAGCAGAAAGATCAAGAAGGACCAGAATGGTATAAGCCTTTTGATCTCTGGCCATTAGGAGGTCACTCAAGACCCGAACAAGGGCAGTCTCAGTACTATGCCTTTTTCTGAAGCCAGATTGAGAGTATCATAGACATTATGAGAGGTGAGATATTCATCCAATTGCAGTGCAACTGCTTTTTCAATAACCTTACCAACGAATGGCAGGTTAGAGATAGGCCAGTAGTTAGCTAGACAGTCTGGATCCAAGGAGGATTTTTAAGGAGTGGATGAACAACTGCCTCCTTAAGGGGATTAGGAAAACCCCCCCTCTCCAAGGACTTCCAGACAATGTCAGCGAGGATTGTGTAGATGACTTCAACACATCCTACTAACAGAGGTGTAGGACCCGGATCCAAACTACAACTAGTTGGACGCATTGATTGGATGATCTTCACAATGTCTGCGAATTCTGGGTGGTGAAACTCCAACCAAGCAGGCCGGGGATTAAGTACAACCGGTTGCCCACCGTGACCCCTCCAAAGGAGAGGTCGGACCGATGCCGGACCTGATGTCGGGAACCTTATCTGCAAAGAAGCTGCTAACTCCCTCACATCTGTTGAGAAACGCTTCTAGGCTGAAGACAGACTGGATTGCACAGCCTGTCCACAGTCCGAAAAGCTGAGCCGGTCGGTTCTTTGCAGCAGAAATTTCTCTGGACAGGAATTCTGCCTTCTCTGAGTGATTTCTGATTGGTAGCCATCATAGTGGGCTAGCAATCTAAGCCTGTCGACATCAAGGCCCGATTTCTGCCAGGCTCTTCCAGCCTTCGGCCTACTGCCTTATTCCTTCAAGGAGCCATCAAACCATGGACTCCTTTGGACGATAGTGAGAGGCCAACATGAACAGGAGCAATTTTGTCCAGTGCATCTCCCACAGCCTTATTATAGGCAAGTACAAGATCCTCTGACTCATGCTATTCACCCGACAAACTCGATAGGTCCAATACACCTGAAGGTCACTGGGGCCAACACCCCTTAAAGGGCGGTATTTGACCATCTCCGAAGGGGCAGACCTATTAGAGGGGGCCCTGAAACTGAACCTTATAGTGTAATGCTCCGACCAACTGACTGGTTCCACCCCCAAATCAGTGATCTCCATACCCAAGAGAAAGACCAGATCTAGTGAATGACCTCCAATATGGGTAGAGGAGGTAACAACCTGTGTCAGGCCCAGTGTACTCATCAACTGGAGGAGACTTTGACCAAAATGAGAGTTCATCTCGACCCAAGCGCTGAAGTCGCAGAAGAATTAATCTGGGAAACCTCAACACAAGGTCGACAATGAAGTCTGCAATCTCCTGTAGGAATTGCCACCGTCACCTGGTGGATGGTAGACAAGGAGAATCCACAACCTGCACCTCACCCAGGATATATTCAAAGATCTGGTGTTCCCAATGGAACATCCACAAGGCCCAGTTCAGATTTAAACATAATGGCCACACCTCCGCCTCTATGATCCTGCCTTGGACGGTGTATTACCGAGAACCCGGCTGGAGTTGCCAAGGCCAATATAGGGCTAGCATTTTCATCCAGCCAAGTCTCGTAATGCAAGTCAGATCAGTTGACCCAACAAGATCAGCTACAATAGCTGTCTTGTTTTAATAGATCTGGCATTGCATACCGCCAAGCCAGGATGAGATGTTGGGAAGACCTCGGTACCTGTCCGATATTTTCGGACTTTGGTATGGGGACAAGATAGGAACAACCTCTATCTTGACCCCATTTCGCCCCAGGACGTCTTCTGGACCCAAAGACCCTAATCCGCTTCTGCCCCCACAAGGCCCAGCTTCCACTTCTGCCCCGCCTTTAGAATGTTTACTACCCGACACCTAAAATAGGTGTCGGATGATAACGGTGGGCACTCAAAAGGGCGAAGTTCCCTGAGCCTGGTGGGGGAATAATGCCCAACCGTCATTATTAAACAAATCAGAAAAATAAGACTAACAATAAACCTAAAAATATCACAATTATAAACGCACTCTCCCCACTCTCTCTCACAGAGGAAGGGAGGGCAAGCCAAATAATCAAACATAAACCAAAAACAACGCAAAAATAACAAACAATAAAATAAAATACAGTAAATTTAAAACATAATAAAATAACCTATTAAATATTAAACAAATTTGAATTTAAACAATTCTATATCTTAAAATAATACAGCACCTCTCACATGCAGCAAATATAAAAAATATAAAATAAACTCCCAACACCACCTCTCACATGGCATGGAGTTAAACTCAAATTTGTAATAATAAATAACAATCACTCTTACTACCTACAGTCCAAAGACTAAACCACTCACTCAGTGTTCTATCAATAACATCCAACAAATAAAAGATAGTCTTTACGAAAAAGTTCGGAAAGTCAAATAATACAAATCCTGAGATCTTCCAATGACTGCTCCTCAGATGCCAGTGATTAATTATAAAACCAATAAAATACAGTCAGGAGATATGTTCCTGCAGGGAGCATTGCCCCCACTCGGACAGCAGCCAGCAGCTAAAGTTGCCTCATAGGTCAGCACTACAGCTGACCCCAAGGCAACCTAGAAGAGGCCCCGGTCTCCCCAGCTCCCTGGGAGGCACCGAGGGCCGCTCCTGCCTGGCTGGAGACCACCAGGTAGGCAGCACTCCCTACAAATTAGAACCAACTCCCGAGATAGCAGAGAAACCCTATACCACCATATATTAGAGAAAAAATTGCAGGGTCCTTAAAAAGCTTAATCCTCAGAGATATAACAAATCTCACAGATGATGCCTGATGTGCTCCTTGAGGGAATGCAGAGCAACAGCACTCTGACTGCACATGCAACTATGGCCCCTGAGGATCCATGGCACATTCAGGACACCAAAGGATCTGTTCTTCCACCTTGCACTAAAGTGCTGATTGATCTGCATATGTCATGATTTAACCAGTGATACTAGCAGGACAATTGAATGCAGACATGCGGCGCACCAATGTTGTGCAAATGCTGCACATGCCATTTCAAACAAAGAGAACTACATAATTGCTGTCTACTCATCAGTCCACAATCAGATGTACTTTTCTTTGGATCTACCATGCTGGTTTGACATACTTTATGTCAACCAGCATTTTGCCGACAGGAATCATGTCGACCGCAAGTTGTGGTCAACATGATTACTGTGTGTCTCCCAGTCCTGTTCGTTTATCAGGGGACTTTGCCCTCCCCCCAATCTTTTGGATTCTCAAGTCCAGTCTGAGTTGAGTTGGGGTGGGGATGCAGGACCGGGAGACAGCATGCCCCTGTCTTGGGCACACCAACACAGCGACCTATCAGCAAAATGTCGATTTTGCCGACAGGTGTGTATTTTGCTGACTTTGTGTTGCTGTAAGAGGGGCATACCCTTTTCTTTCATTGTGACATCCTCACATGTTCTGTTCACCACAAGTGTAATCAGAAATAGGCACAAGTTTTCTATTGACAAATACCAGAAGCCGGCCCAATGTTGTAATTGCATATGATCCAATCAATAATGTCTAACATATGAACCCACTTGTTCACAGATTGCCATACATTGATGCTCGTCATGCTGAAGACGTCTACCACATTATGCTGTATGCTGCAGCATAGTTACTGCAGTAATCACTGTTGTTTAATTTGTTATGCAATGAAATGTGATGCTGTCAGTATGATGTAAATGACACTGTTTCCTACATGTCAATAGTGAGTACTTGCCATTGAAAGTACATTGTTTTCAATGTCCGCCACGCTGGAGCATGGTACTGAGTGATGTTAAAAGTTGCTAAATTTGGTTTCATCCTGGCAGTCTTCACTGTGCACGGATTAATGTTCCATCAGATTCAATCAGAACGTAGTGGCATTAGGCATTTGTTTAAAAATTCTAGACAAGAATACTGTCATTACTGTATCATGTTGCCTGTGCCTAAATTTCCATGTTTAGCCACACTTAATGTGCCAGAAGTACATATTAGTGATAGCACCATTTAGATATCCAAGAGAAATATCCTTTGCAACTACTTTCGTCCTCCTATAATTATCTTATTTTCACAAAGTTTACCACCCTTCAATTGCTGAACCTGTACAAACAGCAACAGATTTAGAATTCAGTACATGTCTACCCAGTAGGGCAACCTAATGTATGGACAGCAAGCTGTGCCTAGATACTACTGTCCGCAGTCCCTGATTTCACTTTTCTGTAGTTATACTGTGCTCATAGCCATGCACATTGTTATACTTACATATAGCATTGTAATATTAGTTCTAGGGACATGGATATGTTGTTCATCCACACTATCTGGCAGGTTCCTTGCCGCTTTAAATCTTGCCGGAAGGTCTTCAAGCTAGCTCCTCCCACCCACCCGGGTGGTAGAACTCTCGACTCCGCCCCATAACGCCAGATTTTCCTTACCGCTTGGAAGCTCAGGTTCCCTCCTTAATGCTCTGTGATTAAGCTTTGGGCCTAAAAACTCTGATTTTGAAAATTTCTTCTAAACTTTTCTACACCTTCACGGTCTTCATCCCTTGCGGCTGCGATGGACAAATCGACTCCCAGTTTTCAGAGATGCCCCTATGGGCAGAAGATGTCTCAGACGGATCCGCACTCCACGTGCGTTTACTGCCTAGGCCAGGAGCATGACCCGCAGGCCTGCGAACTGTGCTCATCTTTCTCGGTCGTCCTTGAGGATCGCTGCCCATCTCCAACTTAGGCACCCCGAAAGGAGATTTCCTCCGGTTAAATCCAAGGAGGCCCGACTGGCGGTGTCCGCGGCTGCGGGCTCCGCAGAACAACTTGAGCAGATGATCGCCCTCGAGGAGGAGGCGGCTCATGCCGCTACATCTTCGGCTGCGGCATTCGTCCGCCTCGCTCAGGGCCTCCTATTCGGCTTCTTTTAAGGAGCTTTGCTTGACCCTCTCGACCAAAGGTGAGGGTCCAACTTCTTTCTGGATCGCTTCATCGGTCGAAGAAAAGTAAGGGTAAGTCCCATCGCCGACGCCTGGGAGCGGAAAGATCTCTCCCTGTCGCAGCCGACTTCGTCGATCATCGGGCTTCGCCACTGGCTTCACGGTGCCCCCGTCAGGTCAGGTGACCGAGACACCAGCCGACGTGGTCGAGATTTTTCTCGACCCGTCAGACGGGTTGTCGGCTGGAGAAGCCGAAATTCCCTCCTCCCTGGTTCCCCCGGCGAGGACTGTGGATACTGTCGGCTCATCTGTGCCTCCGGTTCCGGAGCCTTCGGATTTGTTGACCGAGCCGAGGGGATTGCCGATCCTCGGCTCCCCGCCGCGCCGACCTCGGCCTAGCCGAGATTCTCGGTCTCGGACATCTTCGCGGTCTAGCCGATCCCGTCGACACAGGCGGTTTTGGTCTCAGCACAGCGGTAAGCGGCGTCGCCGCTCTTCCTCATCTTCCTTTTCCTCGGATTTAGGGAGGCTTTAGGTTATGCCGAAAATATGAGGAACTTAGTGGCAACAACTAATTTTGTCCGAAACAAGCCGCTCAGGCCTCTTCTCCGCCATAAAATGGTTGTCACCGGAGCGGCCGAAACAACCCCTCGTGGTGGTCGAGGAGCCTGTTTCCAGGCCGATTGTTCGGTCTATTTCTGCTGCCCCACCAATACTGGTGGAACCGCCTCCGCCTCAACCGACAGTCGGGGCCCCGACAAAGTTCGCGGTCGGCTCATGGCCTTCCCCATAGGCTGTCGGTCACCCTCACTCCCGATAAGCCTCGGCACGTGGAGGGTGGCGCAGGCTCTAGGCAGCTATTCAACGACTCATCGGAGTCGGACGACGACTTCTCCCTGTTTTCCAAGCGCCTAGACTTGGAGTCCTCTGGGGGGAAGTCGATGGACGATAGCCCTTCGTCCTTCCTTGGACTACTCAGGCTCATCTCAGAATCCATTGGGATGAAGCTCGAACCCGTGTCCAAACGGGCTAGATATCCCTCACTGAGATTCTGGACGAGGGATTCTCCTATGGAGGCTTTTCCGTGCGGCCATTGTTGGTCCGCCCTGGAATTGTGGCAGCGTCCGGCTTCCTGTCCTGCGCCTTCGGCCAGGATGGCCAGGAAGTATGCGGTCCCTACAGGCTCTCTGTCCGGCTTTTCCGAACACCCTTCGGCTGAGGGGTTGGTCACGGACAGTGTTTTCCAGCGTGCCGGAAATGCCAGGGACGTGGACAAACTGCCCGACAAAGAGTCCAAGAAACTAGACTATGCGGGGTGGAAAGTGTATGCTGCCTCCTCCCTCGGCCTTCGTCAGGCCAGTTCGGCCGTCTTGATGGCACATTTTTCCCATGCCCTGTTGGGCTCCCTGGATGAGGTCGCCCTCATCTTCCTGCGACCTGCAGACCACAGTAAAGCAGGTGCGGACCAGGCAGGGCAGTAGCTACAGCAGCTCCAGACTGCGCTGGATATTGGGGATTCTTGTGCCCGGTCAGTGGCGGCCGAGTGGCTATGGCGCCAGGGTGGCTGAGGATATCCACTTTCACCTCGGATACCCAGCACAAGCTTGCGGATGTTCCCTTCCTGGGAACTGACCTCTTCGGCCCTGGAGTGGAAGGCCACCTCCAGAGGATCGAAAAGTCCCGTGCCACCTTGGACTCGGTCTCGTCTGCGCAGAAGGACAAGGGCCGTAAGCCTCAGCCTAAGCCCTTTCGCCCCTCTGCTCCTGCTGTGCGCCCAGCCCAACAACGTCAGGGCCAGCAGGCTAGACCTTGGTATTCCAAGCCCAAGCCGTCAGCTTCCTCTAATAGGAAGCAAGGAGGAAAAGGCCCTGGTGGTCCCTCGGCCGGTCCTTCCTCCAAGCCTGCACAGTGATGGGCTGAGGGGTGTCGCCCCATCCCCGTCACCTCACCCCTGGTTCCCCCCGTGGGGGGACGGCTCCGGCACTTCCTTTCCGCCTAGTCCACTGTTACCACGGACAAGTGGGTTCTGGAGGTGGTGGGAAGAGGCCTGCCTCTGGAATTCGAGCGGGCTCCACCCTTCAGAGCCGCGCCCAAGGGGACTTCAGCCCCAGACTCTCTGGAGGCTCCGCTGACGACATCGCCTCCTCCTTCAGAAAGGGGTGATAAAGAGATAGAGGACCCTCCATCAGAACCAGGGTTCATGTCCAGGTACTTCCTGGTCCCGAACAGACGGGGCTGGCGCCCATTCTCGACTCCACACGACCTGAACAAGTTCCTAAGGTCTCGAACCTTCAGAATGGTCACTCTGGCTCAGATAATACCATCTCTGGAACACGGCGTGTGGTTCTGTTCTCTGGACTTTCAGGACGCGTTCTTTCACGTCCCTATCCGTCCGTCTCATCAGAGTTTCCTCCGCTTCAGGGTGGAAGGATCCCTTTTCGAGTTCCAGGCCATGCCCTTCGGCCTCTCTCCAGCTCCCAGGGTCTTCACCAAGTGCATGGCAGTGGTGACAGCATTCCTGCGGCGCCGAGAGGTCCGGGTGTACCCTCACCTGGACGATTGGCTGATAGCAGCCCCCTCCAGGTCGGAGGTGGAGCGGTCCAGGGATCTGGCCCTCCGGGTTTGCTCTCAACTCGGCCTCCTAGTCAACGAGGCCAAGTCGGAACTCGAGCCGAAGCAGGTGATATCTTTCATCGGGGCAGAGCTCGACAATCTTCGAGCCAGACCACGGCTCCCGGTGGACAGGGCCGAGGTTCTTACCTCCTTTGTCCAATCATTTCTGGTTGGGCACTCGCGCCCTGCCTGGGACTTCCTGCGACTCCTGGGTCTCATGGTGGCCTGTACCAGTGTAGTCCGTTGGGCACGCTGGCACATGCGTCCCCTCCAGTGGGGACTGGCCAGCCAGTGGTCACAGCGCTGCGATCCTTTGGACCAGCGTGTGTGGATGACCCAGGAGATGTGGAACGCTCTCCAGTGGTGGACCGTTCCGTCCCATCTGCAGGAGGGTATCCCGTTTGTCCGCCCCGAGCCGACGGTCTCTCTAATGACCGACGCCTCTTTGATGGGTTGGGGTGCCCATCTGGGGGAACACCGAGTGCACGGCCTCTGGTCCCCGCGGGAGTCCCGATGCCATATCAACCTGCTGGAGCTCCATGCGATCCACCTAGCTCTCACCGCCTTTGCTCCGTTTCTCCGGGGTCAAGTGGTCCGGTTCCAGACGGACAACACCACGACCATGTACTATCTAAACCGCCAGGGCGGGACGCGCTCCATGCTCTTATGCAAGGAAGCTCTCCGCATCTGGTCACTAGTGCGCAGCCTGGAGGCGGATCTCCTGGCCATTCATGTGGCAGAAGCCTCCAACACCCTGGCCGATGCCCTGAGCCGGATAGGGGCTGCATCGCACGAGTGGTCTCTCCTGCCGGAGATAGTACAAGACCTGTTCTCCCGCTGGGGCACACCTCTGGTGGATCTGTTTGCCTCCAGGGAGAACGCCGGGTTGAGGCTGTTTCATGCCCACCCCTCAGCAGGGCTCGCTGCAGGGGATGTCTTCTGAGGCCATGGACCCCGGGCCTCTTTACGCCTTTCCCCATTCCTGATTCACAGGGTCCTGCTGAAAGCAAGGAGGACAAGGCGGGTGATTCTGATAGCCCCAGACTGGCCTCGCAGTTCTGGTACCCAGATCTCCTCAGTCTCAGCTCCAGGACTCGAGGCAGCTTCCAGCTCGCCCGACCTGCTCTCAGTCAATCAGGGAAGGTGTTCCATCCGACCTTCAATCCCTGCACCTGACGGCCTGGTTCCTGAGTGGCTAGAGTTCCAGGCCTTGGGTCTTTCCGACGAGGTCCTCAACATCGTTGAGGCGTCCCGTAAGGAGTCGACCAGAAAATGCTATGCCTTCAAATGGAAGAGGTTCTCCATTTGGTGTCAGGATAAAGGGTTGGACCCATTCTCGTGTCCTGTGGCAAGCATTTTGGACTATCTATGGTCCCTATCTAGTCAAGGGCTTAGGTCGACGACCCTTAAGGTGCACCTGGCAGCCATTTCTGCTTACGGGCGGAGCGGTCAGCAGTCAGTGGCGCAGGAGAAAGTGGTCGGGCGCTTCTTTAAAGGCCTTGATCACATTTCCCCTCCAGTGCGGGAACCCCCACCTCCGTGGGATTTACTGCTGGTACTGGCAAAGCTCATGGGCAAGCCATTCGAACCAATGCACAGGTGTGGTCTCCCCCACCTGTCGTGGAAGACCACCTTCTTGGTGGCTATCACGTCAGCCAGAAGGATGGGAGAACTCCAGGCGCTTAGCATCGAGTTTCCTTACCTGGTCTTCCACAGGGACAAGGTTGTCCTACGCCCCCACCCAAAATTCCTTCCGAAGGTGGTGTTGGAGTTTCACCTTAATCAGGTGTTGACTCTGCCGGTGTTCTACCCCAATCACACCTCGGAGGCGAATATAGGCTCCATACTTTGGACCCTAGAAGGCGCCGCTATTATAAGGAGCGACGCTGAAATTCGGGAGAGGTTCGCCAGCTGTTTGTCACCCACGCTGAAGCCGCACCTGGCAGACCTGCAGCCAAGCTGGACGATAGGCAGATGGGTCACCTCCTGCATAAATCTCTGCTATGAGTTGGCGGGCATGGAGCCTCCCAGAGGGATAAGAGCTCATTCTACCCGCCATACTGCTGCATCAGTGGCTGCTTCCAGGGACGTCCCTATCCAGGAAATCTGCAGGGCTGCTACCTGGAAGTCAGCACATACCTTCATTACCACATCGACCTTGAGTCACGTCGGGATGCTGGTTTTGGGGCCTCGGTTCTCCAATCTCTGTTCCCAAGTAAGTATATAGGGTGTGCGCTTTGCCTCCTCCTCCGGAGAACTGCTAGAGTCTGCCAGATAGTGTGGATGAACAACATATCCATGTCCCTAAATACAGGTTACTCACCTGTAACAGGAGTTCTAGGGATGGTATATGTTGTTCATCCTACCAACCCACCGACCTCCCGGCTCGACGACAACCTGAGCTTTCCAGCGGCCAGATCTGGCGCTGCGGGCGGAGCGAGTTTTACCACCCGGGTGGGTGGGAGGAGCTAGCTTGAAGACCTTCCGGCAAGATTTAAAGCGGCAAGGAACCTGCCAGATAGTGTGGATGAACAACATATACCATTCCTAGAACTCCTGTTACAGGTGAGTAACCTGTATTTTAAACCATCATCTCCACACATACTTTTTGTCATTCATGCTGCTCATCAAGTGTATAGAGGATGGCATTGTTCCTTCACAGCACCCAATGTGGGGTTTACATTCCGCTTACCTGAGGACAGGCCACGGTGTACTAAACTACTTACATGGGTTTACTGTCAAGAACACATTTTCCCTAATCAAGATTGTTTACAGTCACCATGTACAAACTTTGATAATATTTTGCAGACTTCAGATGTCAACAACCTGCATCTTTGCTACGTTCCATATCTTAGGTTCAAAAATCAAAGCCAGATCTCGATTTCTGCATTGCTGTCAGACACCAATTGTTTCCATAGAATGATAAAGAAACTGCATCATCAATTGGCTGTCCCAGGCAGTCACAGTGAACTTGGGCGTTTTCACGCACATGCTACCTTCACCTTTATCTCTGCATCTGTCTCTCTCCCCCTAAATCAAGACAGACTAGGTAACTGAGAGAGAGAGAGAGAGACAGAGACTCCAGTGTCAACTATGCTGGACCAGCACATCAAACTGACACATACAGTATATATGTTGTTCAGTACAGCATCATATTAATTTCTTGAATTTTCGTCTGTCCCTGGAAAAAGTAATTGGCACTTCTAATATAAACCATAACAAAGTACTAATGCTGTCATATTTTGGAACACTGCAAATTTCAGGCATGTTTTTAGGTGCCAGCTAGAGGTTTGTACGGTACCTTACACTTCAGTGTTGAGATGTTTCTTAAGGTACATTGACAATGTGTGTTTCCACTGATGTATTTCTGGCACATCAATAACATGTCAGTAACCTAATACTAAACTCTTACTACTTTACCAATTGTGTAGACTAAAACAACCACATAAGTAGAGGACACACCAACCTCATAAATAACAAGGGCACCAGTCTCTGAAGATTCACACTAAAAAATGCATTTATTACATGGAAAAAGCATAAAACCTGACACGTTTTGAATTTGTAAGCATCCTTTTTCAAAGACTTTTATGAGGTTGGTGTGTGCTCTACTTTTGGGTTGTTTTGTTTCTGATTTTAGTATTGAATTACCACCGTCCATGTTGCTTACTCCTTGTGTACTGCAATTTCAATTGTGTAGACTCTTTCAACAAACGTTACCACCAAATGATTGTATTGATGGAATACTACCATTGACTCTTTGGTAAACAAAACAACCATCTTATTAACTTATTCGATATGGAATGACTGTCCCTGTTGATGTATCCCTGAACTTTACTGCTATTAGGTACTTGCATTGATAACGCTTCTTGGTGACTAATTTCCATGGCAAATGCCACATGATCTTGGCATCACAAAGTTTACTGGGTCAAACATTAGGTGCACATGACTTTGCTTTCAGCTTCCCCAACATTATGGAACTCTGTCCCTCATTATATTCACCACAGTCCCATGGTGTACCATCTTTTAATAGGTGCTCACAACCTTTTTTTTCTGCCTGTCAATTTTTGCCTTAATTAATGTTATTTAAAAACAATGTTACTTTAAATCTCTTTGGATGTCACCATTAGCAGCATCAACACTCTTTCATTTTCAAATGCAGATGCCATGGATATTATTCCACATAAGAGAAAATATTGTTTACAGATTATTAATGCTTGGAAACGATGTAAGAGCTGAGTTAGAAACAATCATGAGGGATACACAGTGCAAGGAATACATCCTTATTATGGGATTTCTTTATATTATATTCGCATCATTTGTATCCTATTGTGCAGCACTTTAGTGAAAGAGAGCAGAAAATAATGTTCATGTGGAAGCAGATCAACATAAGCAAGAGTGCATGAGCGGGGTCACTGACTGTACAAGGCACTAGGTAATGCCAACAGTCAGCCATGTAAAGTAACCAGTAGGTCCATGTGTCCATCAGCACCAGTCATTTATTTTGTAATTTCAGTGTGTCACGTGCATTTTATGAATCTTACATTGGCTTATCACTGCTAAAAACTGAACTAGGTGTTGACAGTATCCATAAACTGCTAATTACTTTTTTTTGCTGTCCATAGCAACACGTTGTTCAAGTATAGCAGATATGCTCTCTGAATTTGCTTATTAATATGTATTCATTGTACTGTAGTTGATGGCTCGATACACCCTATGGAAGGAAGGAGCTCTAGAAACCTCTTCTCCACCTGCCTCCAAAAGTTGATCACTCAGCATAGGGCAAATCCAAAATTTATATGATCATGTGTTGCTACTTTGCACAGACAGTTCCTGCAACTGAAGGAATACCCAGTGATTGAATATTTGGCTGGAAATTGTGGAGAGCAATTGAATAATGTTTTCATTGATAATCATGAGTGATCTATTCATTTTTGTTACTTATCCACCGTTGAAAAGTCAGAGCCTTAAACGGATCCACTCATCTTGCTCACGTCTGGAATTTTGTCTTGACGCTGTCAGGGCACACACCATTGGGTATGTGCTGTTTTTGTTCTACAAAGTTTGGCCTGCAAGATTATAACCCTGTTCAGAATGGAGAGAGGGTACATGATGAGCACCTTTAAATACTTAAAGGGCATTAACAAAGATGGTAAGGCAGGATTGTTCAGTGTAAAAGGGTGGAGGGGTCACAAGGTTACATAGTCTGAGGTTGTGTGGTGCGAGTATCATGAGGAAGATCAGGAGGCTCTGCTTCACAGAGAGAGCAGTGGAAAGATGAAACGCACTAATGGAATTCTTAATTGACCTGTGGACATCTTTATTCTGGGATAGGATAGAGTCATGGGCAGTGTCAGTACAGGCACAAATAAGTTTTGGAGTAGGAGCCAGATGGTGGATGAGGGGAAGAGACTGGGTGTGGTTGGGCAGCTCACAGTTCTATAATACAGCGAGCTACACATGCGGGCAGCCTCGCTATACCCATGTGCAGGTCTGCAGATAAGGGGAGTATCGGACTATTGTACTCACTTCATTTGTAGTAATTATCTTCAAAACATTTTTGTAATGAGAACTGCAACTAACCTGCCATTTGTAAATACCCACACTCCATATAATAGTGCTGCATAACATAACTGGTGATTCAAAAGGGACAGTATTTTTCCAGATTTTCAGCTCGCATATGCATCTCAGTGTGGTTCTGCTCACCATGTTCTAACACTTGTGAGTACAGTACTCCTACTTGCTAACATTATCAGGAGTATTGTTGGCAATGGATCGGTTATTATCTAACAAAAAACTGCATTGTTCTTAAAAAGTGTACTCCTCACTTCACTCCATCCATACCTTAGTATGCATCTGAATTTGGTTATACTAACTTCACTTTTAAAATGAGGAGTCCAATATGCACCCCAAAAAATCTAATCTGGAGTCCTGCCCAGAGGCCTTTTCTGCTGTACATTTTGCATGTTTGTATGTCCGTATGGTTAAATATATGCCTTCCTAGTCCCTATCCATCACCTTTGTTTTAGTCCTACCCTCTTCCTTCCCCCTGCATATTGATAGGCACAGTGATCGGTGGTCACAACATTAGAGAGGTTACCTCAATCCCACTTTATGGATGCGGTCCACATGTGACATCACAAGGTCAGATGAGGAGTCTACACTGCTTTCCTCCTTGACTTCAAGGGTCAGAGAACAGTCCTTGCTATTGTCCAGGATGACCTTTTTCTTCTGTGCCATGTGTTTGCCTGGGTTCTCCACTTTACTCCTGTAAGACTGTTAACCTGGTTACATGGCTTCCCAGTGCCACATCCCATTTCACCATCACGCCATGACTCTCCCTCCTTCCCCTATGTCTTTCACTAATTTCTTGGGTTGGCACCATCTACAGCCACACCAGCAATGCATTGCTTTGCCACAATGTGAAAAATGAGAAAATATGATTTATAAATCATTGATATGCCAGTGTGACCCTTGACACTGTGGCGATGTCCTCCACTCATTCTTATTATACCTATGGTCTTTTCCCTGTTTGACTGCACACACCTCACACCCCACCATCCAGTTCACCCTTCTGTCCTACTTCTGGTCTGTGCAACCGTTGCTTCCCCTCTCTGAGTTGTCCTTTCAGATTCTTGCCATGTACTCCTGATATCCAGGCCTGACCATCTAATAGCTACTTCTTCCAGCCAGTTCCCCAGCCCCACTGTCATCCACCCTCTTTCCCATTGACCATCTCCTCCACTCAATTTCTTCCTTCAGTTGCCATGAGTTGTTTGCTGCCTGGCAAACTGCTGGCTTTCCACAATGTCACACAGAAGATGGCAGCACCACAACTATCATAACTGACCATCGTCCAACTGCAACATTGCCACCCACATCTATTGCATCTGACCTACAAACCCCCTACCATTATGCACCATGGTCATTGATCCTTTGGATGGCAACATGCACCACAAACATATGCAATTTTCCTTTGCTTCCAGTTACCTCTTCACCCCATTTGTCCTTTATTTGCCCAATAGCCTTCCATATGACTCTCTTGTAGACTGTCTGTCCATTTTTTTTTTTGCCCTCCTTCCTATCCCTCTACAGTGCCTTTCACTGTCCCCAGAGCACAACATTTTGTATGCTTTGGTTGCTCTCTGTAGTGTATTTCAAATGTTTGCAGAAACTGTGTTCATAAGTGCTTTGAATATAATTGTGGAAGTAGCCATATATAAATAGAATTCAAATGAATCAATGACTGGCAGCAAATTTCTGCGATGACATTAGCTATGGTCTATGGTCATTGTATAATGTCATGACAACAGAAATTTTTCTTTAGCAAACACTTATCAAGACATTATAAATAAACATTTGATTTTTGTTGTGTGCTTGTGAAGTTTTGTTGTTGTTGTCGTGCCTTTTTTTAACAAATCATGTCATGGTAATCTTGGCATAGATTTCTCACATTGCCTCATCCAGTGTGTTGATTAACAATATTTGCTGTACTGCAGTTTTCTACGATTTTGCAATAAATTCAACTGTAACATCATGGCCTTTTCCTTGTGTCTGTCTTGGGTTCTGCATGGTTTGGTACGGATGTTGATTCTGCTATCACGTGACGCCACATGGCCATTGGATGCTACCCTTAACAAGCAATTCAAGATGATGTTGAGCAGTCTTGAACATGAGTCTTGTCTGCCAGCTGGAATATCGGGGATCAGTATTGGTTCAAATTGTACCTTTCCCCTGCGCATGTCAAACAAAAAAGTGACACCGCAAGTGATAACAGCAGCAGTCATAAAGTAGAACATAGACCCTTTTTCAAACCCTTTTTCCTTATTTCTGACAAAGTCAGAATGCAGAATGCTTCTCCTTTCCTCAGCTGCACTTTGCTATGATTCAGTAAACTCACAGTAATAATCCACAGGAACCTATAACTAACCATTGTTTAAACATTGCCTATCCTGCTATACTTGATGTTCTTATCTTTCACCCTTTAACTTTAGTGATTAATTGATGCTTGCCCTCAGTGCAGTATGTTTTTTTATTTAACTTTAGTTCAGTATGTTTTTACCATGTGTGTTTTGTTTTCTCTGTTTCAGCAATGACAGTATGTTTGCACTGTTGTGTTTGACATGGAACCTTTGTAAAAGAGCCTCTTGGCTCAAAGGTATTAATCCAAAATGTAAAATAAATAAAAAATACATATATATTGATTTCATGGTGGCGCTACAGGGTGCAATAATAAGACAGCCCATTGATGAAACTAGACATGAAGTGGGCAATACTGGACTGGATACGGTGAAACAGATACAGTGTTGTTACCAGACTCATAGTGGGGCACCCTCTTGTCCTGCCAGATCAGAAAATAGCACACATTGTCCCCCAATCCCCGCTAGGAATGATGAAACACCACAACTTAGTAACTTTTGCATGCTCGCTGGCAATATTTATTTTTGGCACAGAGATACTATTTACATTCCTCATTGTCATAGTTCAATCACAATACACAACAACTCTGTCATAGAAACATAGAAACATAGAATTTGACGGCAGATAAGGACCGCTTGGCCCACCCAGTCTGCCCATTTCCCTACCTATTGGATAAGCTGCAGATCCTAGTTAATCAGCAGCCTACTTCTTCCTACCCCCACCCCCCAGAATTGCCTTATGACTGTCCCATGCATGCTTGAATTCCACCACTGTTTTTGACTCCACAACCTCCTCTGGAAGGCCATTGCATACATCCACAACCCTCTCTGTGAAAAATACTTCCTTTAAATTACCTCTGAGCAGCTTCCCTTCTATCTTCAAATTGTGCCTCCTTGTTCTTGCACACCTCTTTTTGAAAGATGCTACCCTCTTGGACTTTGTTGATTCCCTTGAGGTACTTGAAGTTTCTTATCATGTCCCCTCCTCCTTTCCTCTAGAGGCTATACATATTAAGCTCCTTTCGCCTCTCTTCATATGTCTCCGTGCAGACCCTGCACCATTTTAGTTGCCCTCCTCTGACAGCTTCCATCCTGTCTATGTCTTCAGGAGATTGGTCTCCAGAACTGCACGCAGTACTCCAGATGGGGTCTCACTAGCTGTCTGTACAGAGGAATAATAACTCCCTGTTTTTTACTGTGATGCCTCCCATGCATCCCAGTATCCCCCAGCCCTCCTTGCTGCCCTCTCACATTGCTTGCCCACCTTTAGGTCATCTGATATGACTACCCCAGGTCCCTTTCCATTTTTGTTGTTGTTAGTATCTCACTCCCATTGTGTACTCTTCCCCTGGGTTTTTGTTTCCCAGGTGCATTACCTTGCACTTCTTAGCATTGAATTTAAGCTGCCATACATTTGACCATTCCTCTAACCTTGCCAAGTCCCTTCTCATCCTTTCCACTCCACCTTGTGCATCAACTTTGTTGCAGATCTTTGTGTCATCTGCAAAGAGACATACTTTTCCTTCCAGTCCTCTGCAATGTCGCTTATAAAGACATTGAAAAGGACCGTCCTAATACTGAACTCCATGTACCCCACTACTAACCCCTTTTTCAGAGTGGACTCCATTTACTATTACCTCTGTGTCCTATTCTCCAGCCAATTTTTACCCAGGCTGTCATCTTGGGACCCACTCCCAGGCTGGCTAACTTGTATATTAATCTTTTGTGTGAGACTGTGTCAAATGCCTTGCTAAAGTCTAGGTAGGCCATGTCCACAGCCCTCCCTGATCAACTACTTTGGTCACCCAGTCAAAGAAATCTATCAGATTTGTCTGGCATGACCTTCCGCTGTGAATCCATGCTGCCTTGGGTCCTGTGCCCTCTGGCCTCTAGATACTCAACAATTCTTTCCTTCAGAAGTGATTCCATCGTTTTCCCTACCACTGAGGTTAAACTAACAGGTCTGTAGTTTCCTGCTTCTGCCTTGCACTTTTGTGAAGGGGAATCACATCTGCCTTCCTCCAGTCCTTGGGTACCACCCCATCCTCCCATGATTTGTTGAAGAGGGTAGTCAGTGGTGTCACTAGTTTTACCCTTAGTTCTTTTAGAATTCTGGGATGAATCCCATCAGGCCCCATTGCTTTGTCCACCTTCAGTTTTAAGAGTTCTTTCAGAACCCTTTCTTCTGTAAATGGGCTGGTATCAACTTCTGTATCCAGAGTGTTTCTACTGTTCGTTTTAGGTACCTCCCCTTCCTTTGTAAATACTGAGCAAAATATTTGTTTAGTATCTCTGCCTTTTCACAGTCACCCTCTGCCCACCCTCTCTCCCCTTTATTAAGCCTCACTATCCCTCCCTTGGTCTTCCTTCGCTCCCTGATGTACCTATAAAAGGTTTTATCCCCCTTCTCAACTGAGTTGGCTATCTTTTCCTCGGTTTGGGCCTTTGCTGTTCTGACTGCCTTCCCAGCTTCCTTTTGCTTTAACTGATACAGTTCTCTGTCCTGTTGCTTCTGTGATTCCTTGTACTACCTGAATGCTTTCTTTTTCTCTTGAACCTTCACTGCCACTTCCTTTGAGAACCATAGTGGTTTCTTACCTCATTTCATTTTGTTTATTTGCTTAACACAAAGGCTTGTTACCTCTGTGATGGCAGTTTTATTATTCCCCATTGTTCTTCCACCCCTCCTTCCTGCCCATTTGCTAGTGCATTCCTTAGGCACTCACCCATTTTGACAAAGTCAGCCTCCTTAAAATCCAGTACCTTTGTCTTGTATGGCTTGACTCTATTGCTGTGTTTATTGTGAACCATACTGTTCTATGGTCGCTAGTTCCCAGATGGCTACCCACTTCTACATCTGTGATCCTCTCTTCATCTTCATTTGAGAGAACCAGGTCTAAGATTGCTCCCTCTCGAGTGGGCTCTAATACTAGTTGTCTAAGGCATGCCCCCTGTAGGGCATCTAGAATAACCCCACTCTTAGAAGTGGCTGCTGCAACTGCACTCCAGTTAACATCTGGCATATTCAGATCACCCATCAGCAATATCTCCCCTTTTTCTGCCATTTTAAGTGTACTTTCTATCATTTCCTTGTCCATTTCCTCCCCCTGAGAAGGGGGTCTGTATACAACCCCTGTGCGGATTGTGGTGCCATTGCCGGTCTCTAAATTTACCCACAGTGCTTCTTCTCCTCCCTGTTTACCCTTTTGTTCTGTTGCTTTGATTCCTTCCCTTATGTAAAGAGCTACTCCTCCTCCTCTTTTACGCTCCCTGTCCCTCCTGTAGATAGTGTATCCTGGTATGTTTACATCCCAGTCATGGTTTTGTGTGTACCATGTTTCTGTGACTGCCATGATATCCAGATGTTCCTCCTCCATCAAGGCCACTAATTCAGGAAGCTTGTTACTCAGACTACGGGCATTGGTACTCATTGCTTCCATTTTTGATGGCTATACCTTCTGTTGCAGCATCCCCACTGACCTTTCTACCTTGGTCTTTTCTCATTTAGTACCTGTTTTGTAGGGAGAGGCTGGGATTTTCCTGCTGCTTATCAGTGCCTCCCCTTGACTAGTTTAAAAGCTTCCAATGAAGCATTTAAACTGATTGCTCAAAAGACTTGTTCCCTTCCTGGACAGATGCAGACCATCTTGCCAGTATAGGCTGGTGTCCTCCAGGTGGAGCCCCAGTCCCCAATGAAGCCAAACCCTGTGCTCCACACCATTTTTTCAACCATTCATTAAACTGCATGGTGCAGTACCGCCACTCATGCTACATTGACAGGCAGCACCTCTGAGAAGGATACTGTGTGTGCTACTTGTCTTAGGCCTCTCCCAATTCTACAAAGTCCTTCTGCACTGCTCTAATCTCATGATGAGCCAAGTCATTTGTCCCTAGGTGGACAATGACGTCCAGCCTCAGACTCCCGTGCAGCTGTTCCCGTGAACCTGAGGATGCGCCCTGTCCCTCCAAGCCATGGCACCAGGCAGGCACCTTACTTCAGTTTTCCTGCTCCCAGTTCTATCCCCCACATTGAGTCCCCACCAGGAGCTGCTTCCTTTCCTTGTGGTGTCCTCTGTCTCCTTCCTGTGGGCCTCCTTGAGACAGCTGTCCTCAGCCTCCTTAGTCTCCTTCGTGGAGCATCCATAGGGAGCTATGCTCCCCAGAATGGTGTATGGATTGTGGAGGAACAACTGACTGGGTGTGCCTCTGTTCCACCATCCTCACCCTTCCTGAGCCCACTGTGGTCCAACTGCTGTGTTTTCTTCGTAACCTCTGAGGTAGTGGTGGTGGCTCTGGTGCTCCCTGGATGGGGGAGGTTCCCTTCCTACCGTCCAGTGTGGCCTGGGGAAAGGTTCCCTTACTACTGTCCAGCATGACCTGAAGACGGGCAACTTCCTCCCTCAGGGACAATGTCACACAATTTTCTTTGCTCCGGCCTCCTCCTTCTTCTGGCTGCTTGTCCTTTCCATATTTCAGAGTCTGGACACTGTCAATCTGGCCCCCTCCTCCATCACCAGAATCAGGCCAGTTCCACACTTACCTGAGCCTCAGCCCTCCAGGCCCGGACCCTGTGAATCCAGTGCCTGGACCTATCCCCCCCTCATCACATTAACACCACACCCGGGTTCCTTGTCCCCAGCCCATGTAGCCTATCCCCTCCCTCCTTTCTGCCCCTTCCCCTGATCCTATCCCCCATTCTCTTCTTCCAATGCCCCACCTCCAGCTTGTGAAGGACAGTGGGGCTCCCCCCTTCCAAGCTAGAATTTAAGTCCTTTCTTGGCTACTTCCCCCACTAGGTCACTGAATGGACTTAGGAATAGGCACATACCAAATTCAAACAAATGCACCCCATCGGACCTGTATACTGTGACTTGCTCGAAGAAAATGTCCTTGTGCTGGATGTGCACACCCCCTATTTCGGTTACTGCCCATGCTATCCTCTTATTAAGGTGCTTCCTAACCTTTCCAATCAAACTGACATTCCTGGCCCCCTTGCAGACCCTCTGGGAGGTGACCTCGGACCAACCACCACCCCTTAATCTCCTCTAGGTCACCCATTTTGTTCTGTCCCAGGACTCCTCATGGTACACCCCTCATGTCGTTGCCCCCCAAGTGGATGATAATGCAATCCAGTCTTCCACATTGCAACCTTAGTTCATCCAGCACATCCCTTTAAAGACCTGCAACATTTTGTGCACCTCCCCCTGTGTCTCGCTGATGAGGAGGAAGTCATCCAGATCATGCACCACCCTCCTGTGCCCATACTGGGCCCCAAATACCCACTGTGCCCAGGAGCTGAATGCCTCAAATGTGGAACAGGCCACTGAACAGCTCATTGGCATGGCCTTGTCAAAGTAGAGCCTACCCTCAAATTGAAAATCCAGGAGATACCAGTCTGCCAGAGTGACTGACAGTAGCTGAAATGCCGACTGTATGTCGGTCTTCACCAACCGTGCCCTCTCGACTGTCCTGATCAGTACTATGAACTGTTCCAACGAGACGTAGGACACTGCCCTGAGGTGTTCTGGTATGCCCTCATTTACTGACCAGTCCTCTGGGTATGACAGATGGTGAATCAAGCGGAACTCCCCATTCTGTTTCTTCTGCACTACCCCAATGGGGATACCAGGAAGTTGTCACATGGGGGGCCTCCAAAGGCCCTTCAACCCGATCTGCCTTGATTTCCTTTTGTATCTTGGCCCGTACTACCTCTTCTTTCCCTCTCACAGACCCAAGATTCTTGGCCATCATTTCTGTCCTTCCCCCTTGAAAAACCCAGTGGAAAACCCTTCTTGAAACCCTCCCTCAGTAGATCCCCAATTTTTCATTTGGGTAATCCGTAGTCCACCCACAACTCTGAATGGGTGCAATCCCACCTCAAGTCCCCTTTAGTTGCCATTCTCTTCCTAAATCCCTCATCATATTTTAGCCAATCATATCCCAATTTCGCCTTGTACGTGTTCCTAATGATGGACATGTATGTCAGCAGGGGAATGGCCAGGTATGGCTGCTTCTCCAGTACTAAGGTACTCTAAACAATGAAACCCCTTTGCCAGTTCTTGATGGTCTTCCCCTTGTACTCTTCTGCCTTATGACCCACTATTGCCAGTGCCACTGTCATCTCTGATTTCCACCCGATTCCTTTTGCTCAGATTTTGTGACCATGTCCTCGTCCACCATGCCGAAGATGTCCATGTATTCCCCTTTCCAAATCCTTTCTTTGAATGAAACCAGGACATGGTTTCCTAATGAGCAACCCAGGGGACCTTCGTACAGCTTATTGCCCCCTGACTTGGTACCTGACCTACCTTTTCCCCTCCTTCCCCCTTTTCCTTTATTTCCGGTAAGACCCGTCTTTTTTTTTTTTTATAATTATCCCTCGGTGGACTTGAACCACCAACCTTTAGATTAAGGGCCAAATGCACTACCCAATTGCACCACAGAAGCAACACTCGCTTGGGTGCCATTGTCGCCTCTGTAAGCTATGTGCAGGAAAAAGAGGATAGGACAATGCAGCATGTGTGCTTTGTATCATCAGACAGGAGTTATCCCCAAGTCCAGGCTGCCAGCAGATTCCCCCACCCCTGCTTTGGACGCTCAATGCGGGTCACCTCCCAGCCCCTGCCACTTGGTGCTGGCCAGTGCTCTGCACCACCTGCCCATACTCCAACATACATTGATCCCAATACCGGTTGGCCCCTTTGTTTTGCCACACCATAGAAGGGAGGTAACATGAAGTACACCACTCCTTTTTGAAAGCATTAGCCCTGCTGCCCCATGGCCTGTCTCCATGTCCTGCCCCTCCTCAGGAAGCCCTGGTCACCTCCTCTAGGCCCCCGGCCCATGACTCCCGAGGGGCATGGTTTCAAACAGTAATCCACCCAATGCCTCCTGTGCACTCATTGGCAACATGGGGCATTGTGACCAACAAAACAAAAGAGCCCAATCTGACACCACGCGGGTGAGGGCCTACAGGTGAGTACCTCCAAGGTCCTTTAAGACAACAGCATCAGCTCTCCCCGTTTTCCTATCAGAAACCCCTCGGTCCTGCTAGCCCCAAATGCATGGGTTGCATGGGCCCATATGCATGTAGCGACCTCTTTTGCCAGAATAACCCAGACCCTTCCCCCCATGTAGGCCTTCCCCCACCATGTGACCTGCCTGAGGCCTACTCGGTCAGGGGGAGGCCACACCATTATAATCTGCAGCCACGCTCCCTTGGCACCCCCGGCCTCCTTGCCTGCTGGGGCGCTACATCGCCATCTATTCACGTGTCTTGTTTAGTTATTTCTTACATTTTTGTTTCTCTCTTACTTTTTTTTGTTTGTTTTGTTTTGATACCTTTCCACTGCCTTTTTTTTTTAATTCCTTGCTGCCCGCCTCCCTGTTTATCTGTTCTTTCTCATCTGGCTACCACCCCCCTCCCAGCCCCGTGAGGCCATCAGTAGAGTGAGTACAAAAATACTACATGGTATTTATTGAAAATAACAGTCTTGCCTCACCCACTTCTTGGGCCGACCTCCTCCTTGCATGGTCCATCCCCTGTTTCCTGGACCCTGCCCCGAAACCTACACTTCAGCAAGAAAACTACGGAACCACCTGAGCACTTCTCCCCACTCTTATTCTTGCAGCATGGCTCTCATTTTACTACCGAACCTTGTACCCAGATCCGCCATCTAGCACCCTTCACCTCCCACTCCAGCGGGCCATCTGCTCACCCACATTTATTCTATGTATGTACTGGATGAATGTCTATGTTTTATTCTGATGTGGAGCCTTTGGAAACAAGTCTATACTCAAAGGGTTGTAATTCCAATTTTCTAAATAAATAAATCCGCCTGCCAACACATGGCCTGCCTGGCAGGCCATGTCCAATTTTGAAAAAAATGCTCCCCCAATCCTACCCTTGCCTTGTTCGTGGCTCTCATACTAAGCTACTTGACCTGCCTGCGTCACTCCTTCCTCCTTGCAGTTGGTCCCTGCAAGCTGAACTGGCCTGCTGGCCTAACTGCATGCTGCCACAACCTGGGGGTCTCCACCAACCGCTCCAGCCAGCCTCACTCACTGCTGTTCACCTCAATTGTGACACCTTGGTATATTTCTCTTCCCTTTCTCTTTTTTTATTTTTATTTTTAAACCACATCAACTACTCAGCTTGCTTGGACTACAACAGTGCTAAACCTAGGGCTGCCCCAGCAGTGCGATGTCCTGTTCCCTCTGCAACTGGCCTCTGTTACCACTACACCAAAAGCCTTGCATTGACTCCAGCGTAAACAAACGAAAAAAACAACGTCATCATAAAGCACACAGTCCTTACTCACAACAGCTCTATTTTAACTCAGTTGCAGCCCATCATTATGAAAACACCCGTACCATGCTTAAACAAAAACAGCCTTCCATTGTTAAAACATAGCCTGGCTGCAACATCTCAGCATTCCTACCAACTACTACCCCACATGCTGCTTCTCCAAGACCCAAGGGCATGTGCATTTCACACATAAAGCCAGACTCATCACAATGCAGGCCACTACTCCAAACCTAGCTCTACATCACAAATGATTTTAAATCGGTATCTTTATTGTTACTGCTGAACCCAGCTGTAACTTCATTCCTAAACAAAACCTTTTTAATCACAAACCACCACCATTTTAATCAAGCTAAACACACTGGGCCGCATGGCCTGCAAAGGCCTAGCTTCCCCATGTGCCTTACCTGGATATTGCCAAACAATGTGCTGAGCTCCAAGTTCAAGGAATTTCTCAGCAAAAGAGGGCTAGCTGAGGGTGTCCAGACCTGATATGCCCCCTCAGGACCCCAGATCAGGACACCTCTTAACTCCGCCCCAACCAATGCCACGAGACCTAGCCCCTACCCTGTCATATTACTCATGCCTTCATCATAGATGATGTCAACAGCCCCCCACCTCCCCCTCCCCCTCCACCACTTCCCTCCCCCATCCCATTATTTCTTCCTGGCAGGGGCCATGGGACAACCTGGCCTGCCTTTTAGTGGCAAGCCTAATTACGTTTATAATGAGACAACTGCCATTCAATTTGGAAAAGAGAGAGAGGTATATGAAGAACGTTGCATTATGGTTGCACATTATGTTGCGCTACATTAGGTTGGGTAACATTAGGTAAAGCACAGAAGTAGCAGCAGATAGCAATAGGAATTAAGAATTGGGCACTATCTTTTACTCACAATATCAGTGAGCTGAGGGACAAGACGTAAGTGATTATTATGATCAAGCAAGGGGTGGAGTGTGTGTGTACTATTGTTGGAAAAACAGTAGCGAAAATAAATGAATACTGTGTTCCATCATAACCAGGCAGGAGGTTTGTCCATTGCCTTCAGGAGGGAGAATATGATCAGTGGTAGAGGTAAAAGAAATGTAGTAATCATAGTGGATAGATTGAGGGAGTGGCAGTAAACAATGAAAATGGTGTAACCGCCTTCCCCAGACAGAGTACAGGGTACCTCAGGGTACATACTTGGTGTAATACTAGTGGTCTGTCAGGTTACTTGGTACAATGATTAATTAATTATAGTCATGCATGGTACCACAGGACTGCAGAACAGCACATATGGGGTGCCTCTCCACAAAAGCATTCCCAAGGATGACCGATGGAATTACTGACCAACCAGTTTCTCCTCAATTGTGTGACAGCTAAGGGGGACCATACTCTTTGTTCATAGAGCCACTCAACACAGGCATGGTTTCCAAGAGCTAAGGGAAGGGTGCATGTAGTCACACTGCACAACAGTTGCAGTAGGGAGGGAGCGGGGAACTATAGGCCAGTCATTCTCACCACAGTGGTGGGGAAGATCATTGAGACACTGATGAACTAAAGGGTGCACAGTATCTGAGGAAACATGGATTCACAGTGGAAAGGTCATGTTAAACAAATCTGATAGATTTTTTTGATTGGGTGACTAAGGAAGTCCCTGCATCAACCTTTTCATGGTAGCTGGGGTTCAATGCCAAGAAGTGCATGGTCCTGCACTTCAGAGCTCGAAACCAGGGGTCCACAATGGCACATACAAGAGAAGGAGAGAGAAGCTGTAAGTCACTAACGAAGAATAGAGTGAAAGAAGGAGAAGGAAAAAGAGTGAGCAGAAGGAAGAGGGTTAGGAGATAGCTGATATCAATTAGGAGACATAAGCAGGCAGAAGACTGAGGAGGGTAACATTCATGATGGGAGTGGTGCAGTGCAGTGGTTAAGCAGCAGTCTTCAGGGAGACATTCTGGAAGCTGCAATGCTGAGTCTGAGGGAGATCAAGTGCATCCCATGGAAGCGCAACTTGAAGGCATGGGAAGCAAATCCATAGGATCGCTAGGGAGATAACCAGGAGGGAGGAGCTGGACGTCACTTGTCCACCAGGGGACCTATGACATAGAAGGGGATAAGGGTGGAGTTAGCCAGAGTCCAGTGGGGCTTTCAGTAAGCTGGGGAGGCACAAACTGGTCACAAGTTTTGTCTCATTCTCAGAGGTTCTACCTGTCCAAGGCACTTGGGAAGATAAGGACACTCCACATCCAAGCCTTCAACACCTGGTTGAAGGATTGGTGGTGAAGAGAAGGATTTGGCTTCATAGGGGACTTGTGCCCTACATAGGCAGATGTGGGCTTATTTCAGGAGGACAGCCTTCATCTGTCCTGGAAGGGACCTCATTCCTTGTTGAGAAGTTGGAATGCTTCAGCAGAGAGAATTTAACCTGGCTGGGGGGGGGATAGTCAGAAGCAACAGGTGGCTTAGGAATACTCCCCCACGGTAACATGCAAAAACACAAATTGAAAACAGGAACAGCTGAAGTGGTCAGTGAGGAGCAGGCAGGCAAAATGTGTAAAAGGGGGAATAAATGGGAGGGTAGGAGCACATGAACAAGAAAACTGGGGTGGTGTATACAGGCAAGTGAGAGAAAACAAGAACATGGAATCCCTGTAGGGGGTTTGACTTAGACAGCTGGTGCATGAGTCAACCAGGTACAAATCGAATCTGGGCCTGGTATGGACCAATGGAAACAGAGTCGAATGAGTCCAGGTGGAAGGGCTCCAGAGACTATCATATTGTGTGGTTTGGTCTGGAGACAGGGACTCAAGTAAGCCACACAAGGGTAAAAGTATTATATTTCAGGAGGGCAGATTTCAATTAAATGGACAGATATTTAAGAGCAGCCATGGAGAAGGCAGAGTTTATGGAGGGAGTAGAGGAACAGTGGGGGAAACAAAGGGGAGCCATTGTGGCAGTAACTAACTGATGCCTTTGGATAGTGGCCAAAGGGAAAAGAAGAAGGAAACCACTATGGTTCTCTGAAAAGGTAGAAAACAAAGTAAGGGCTACAAGATCAAGTTTCAGGAAGTATAAGAGAACCCAAAAGGAGGAGGACAGGGAGGTGTACATTCAATGTCTAAGGGAAGCAGGAAAGCTGGTAGGAGAGCCAAAGCACAGATGGGGGTTAGTACTGACTGTGAAAAAAGGGGACAAGACATTCTATAGTTATATCAGTGATAGAAGGAAGAACGGGGTGGGGGTGAGGCTCAAATGGGAGAATGGAGAGTGCAAGGAGGTGGATCTAGACAAAGCAGAAATACTGAACAAATACTTATGTGCAGTATTCACTAAAGAGAGAGAGGGTCAAGGACCACAGTTGGGGAGAAGATGCAATGGGGGGAGAAGTGGACACCAGTCCATTCACAGTTGAGAGAGTTCTTGGGGAACTCACAATGCTAAAGGTGGATAAAGCCATGGGGCCAGACCACATGCACCCATGAATATTAAGTGAGCTAAGAATGGAACTAGCAGCGTCTCTGTCCACAGAGTCACTCAACATAGGTGTGGTTCCAGAGGACTGGAAGAGGTTGCATGTAGTTGCACTGTGCAAAAGTTGCAATAAGGAGGCAGCAGTAAGCTACTGGCCACTCCACCTCAATTTAGTTGTATGGAAGATCATGGAGACAGTGATGAAAGAAAGTATGGTGGCACACCTGGAACCCAGTAGTGCCCAGGATCTGAGGAAACACTGATTTACAGCAGAATGGACTTGTCAAACAAATCTGATTTATTTTTTTGATTGGGTGACTAGGGAAGTGAATTAAAGAGGTGTGGTTGACATTGCCTACCTAGATTTCATCAAAACCTTTGATACTGTCCCACACAGAAGGCTAGTTAACAAGATGAGTAGTCTGATGCATAAGGTGATACATTGGATTAGAAATGGGCTGATGGTTGAAGACAGAGGGTGGTGGTAAATGGGATCCAATCCAGGGAGATGGAGGTGACCAGCAGAGTAGTACATGGGGTCAGTACTGGGACCAGTTCGACTCAAGTGTCTTCATTAGTGACATTGTAGAGGGGTTGGAAAGAAAGGTCTGCCTATTTGCAGATGACATCAAGAACTGCAAAAGAATGGATAGTCCAGAAAGGGTGCAGAAAATGAAGAGGGATCTGGAGAAGCTTGAAAGATTGTCAGAGGTGTGGCAACTGAGTTTCAAATCAAACAAGTGCAAGGTAATGTACCTGGGTAGGGGGAACCATGGGGAGACCTACAGAATGGGGGTGAGGTGACTACCACCAAAGAAGAACAGGACCTAGGGGTTATCATATCTGATGACCTTAAGATATCAAAGCAGCATACAATGGCTGTAGGGAGGGCAAGTGGCATGATGGGGTGCAGCGGCATTACTAGCAGGAAACAGGAGGTGTTGATGCCATTGTGTAAAACACTGGTAAGGCCACACCTGAAGTACTGCGTGCAGTACTGGACACCACACAAGTGTAATAACATAGACAGTGTGGAGGCTATCCAGAGAAGGGTGACACAGATGGTGCATGGCTTGAATCACAAAACATGGGGAGAGACTGAGTCCACAATATGTACTCACTGGAGGAAAGTAGAGAAAGTTGTGACCTGATAGAAACTGCCAAGTATCTCAAGGGCATAAACAATGTGCAGGTGGGGAATCTTTTCCAGTGTACAAAAGATATCAGAGCAAGTGGACACAATATGAAATTGGATGGGTGTAGATTAAGAGGTAATGTGAGGTAGTTTTGCTACATAGAGATGGTGTTGGACGCTAGGAAAAGTCTGCCACAAGAGGTGGTGGGGGCAAGCACAGTGGAGTGGTTTAAACATGCCTGGGATGGTCACAAGGGAACATTGGGAGGATAGAAAATGATGAAAAGCCATTAATAACATAGGGTCAGTGACTTAATACAAGTGTGGGTCTTACATGCAGACTATATGTGACTAGCGGTGCTTATCTGCCAACAATTTCTATATATCTATGGATTTGCAGTTGACACCAAGATCTGCTACAGAGTGGATACTCCTGAAAGGGTGCAGTAAATGATGAGGGACTTGAAGAATCTTAATAGATTGTTTGGGGGAACCATGTGGAGAGCAAGAGAATGGGGAAGGGGGTGTGCTGCCTGTCACCAAAGAGGAACCTATGGGTTATCATATCTGATGATATTTAGGTATCAAAGTAGTGTGCAAAGGCTAAAGAGAGGGCCAGTGGCACAATGGGATGCATGGGCAAAGGCAATACTAGCAGGAGGCGGGAGGTGTTGATGCCATTGTATAAAACACTGGCAGGGCTTCACCTGGGGAGTTGTATGCAGTGCTGGAGACCACACATGTGTTAGGCCATAGTCAAGATTTAGGCTAACCATAGAAGAGCGACAAAGATGGTGCATGGCTTGCATTGCAAAACATATGAGGAGAGACTAAAAGTCCTCAATATGTACTCACTGGAGGAGAGGTGAAAAATACTGGACATGATAGAAACATTAGATTCATAGGTAATATTTTGAAGTTTTTCTACACAGAGTTGGTGGTGGATGCTTGGAGCAGTCTGCCAGAAGAGGTGGTAGGAGCAAGCACAGCAGAGGGGTTTAAACATGCCTGGGAAGGGCACAAGTGAACACTGGTGGGGGAGAGAGTGATAAAAAGCCACTGATCACTTAGGGTCAGTGATCGCATCACAGTATAGGGCTTATGGGCAGATTGAAGGGGCCTGTTACTTATCGACTTATTTTAATGCGTCAGTATCACAGTAGACAGGAGCCAGGCTGTAGACGTCATCACTCTGTCTGTCAGCAGGGCCTTAGACTCTGTGCCCCACAAACGGCTTATCAGGAAGTTTGTGGGTCTCAGGGTTGGTGATAACATGGCCATAGGGGTTGTCAGCTGGCTGCGTACCATAACCCAGAGGGTGGTTGTGGGTGGTAAGTAATTTGGCACTAGAGAGGTCACAATGGGTGTGCCACAGTGTTCCTTTCTCTGGACAGTGTAGTTCAATGTCTTCATCAATAACTTTAGGGATTAGTGAGATGGAAGGAAATGGTAGGCCAGTAAGCATGACGGCATTGGTGTGATATTTACTGCATACATTAGTAAAGGAATTGAAGGTTGGGTGCCTGATCTATAACTGTGCACCAACTCCAAGACAACATGTTAGCTAGTCCATAAATTTGAACCTGGTAACACTAGGATCAGTGGTTAAAGTTATTGTGAGGATGGTAGTCACACACTATAAAAAATTGTGGATAATGCAATCAGTGGTGCAGTGCAGTGGCTGTGTGGCAGCAGTATTTTCAAAAAAACAACAGATTGATGCCCCTTCTATAGGTACATGTGTGATGCTGGTGGCAGTGGCCGGTTTTCCAGCTAAAATGGCTCTGATTCAGAAGACACCAAGAGTTCACCAAGTCACCACAAACTACCACGGCGGTTGCAATGCAATTTGAGATCATGTACTATGGTGTGCTTAGGCCAGGTAATGGTGGAGTGTCAGTGGCATATACACAACCTTGGTTTAAATGAGAAATTGCAAAAATATATTTTTGTTCTCAAAAGGGAGACATAGTGCCACTCGTAATTGCACCTAGTGAGTATGAGCATGGCATCCCAGATGTAGCCCCAAGGGTGGGTGATGTACGACACCTGATGCAGAGTGATAAACTGCTAGTGGTGGTCAGCACTGTCCATGGAGAGGAGCTCATCACAGCAATTATGGCGTAGGAGTACCAAATGTGACAGATGGGGCGATGGAAAGTGCATACGGAGTATAGCTTTGCAGATAGAATACAATGTGAATTGTGATGTCATTCTCCATGATTGGACAAATAAAATAGCTGGGCAGAAGGCTGACATAGCAAGAGTTATAAAGGAGGATTTGGAACCTGGGAGAGGTAGAGTGCAGATTGCAAACTCCAGGACCTTCTCTTGCGTGTTTCAGGGCCATAGCTAGTGGGGAGTGGGGGTTGGGGTATGCTACTAATCTCTGCGACATGGGCATCATCGCTTGTATTAAAAGGCAAGATAAGGCAGAAATACTATTGTTCCTGTCTCAGGCAACAAACATGTTACAGGCTGAAAAGGAATGGTTTCATGCAATATACGGATACTCGAATAAATAAAGAATGGGAGGTGTACCTTAACGTAAGAAACAGGTGGTGCTGAGAAGGTATGGAATGCATTCTTTGACTATGTGACTAGGAAAGGGACATACAAACATACACAAACATACGAAGAAGCCATCAGAAGCAGGCCATTTGGTCTATCAAGTCTGCTTCTGTTACAGGGTCCACAGCTTGAGCTACTGTCCCAGCGCCATCCCCCAACTCCTCCCTTCCTCCCTATCCATGACCCTTATCCTCCCCCATATATGTGCCAGCCTCTCTTAAAGGTGTTCACTGTCTTCAATGAGGTGACCTCTTGGGGCAGCGCATTCCAGATGTCCACCACCCTCTCTGTGTAGAAGTGCTTCCTGACCTCCCTACTAAACCTCCCACCCTCCAGCTTAAGACTGTGCCACCTCATGATACGGTTGCCACTCTGCTTAAGGAGACTGTCCCTATCAACCTTATTTATCCTTTTCAAGTTCTTGAAGTTCCCAATAATGTCCCCTCTCTCTCTCCTGTTTTCAAGGGAGTACATGTGCAATCCCCTCAACCTCCCTGTGTGTGCCTTGCCCTGCTGACCAGCTATCATCTTTGTAGCCCTCCTCTGGACCTTCACCAGCAGGCAATGTCTGTTTTGAGATGTGGGCACCAGTAGTGAACTCTATATTCTATATGCTGCCTTACCAGTGACCTATACACCGGCAGTATAACCTCCTCTCTCCTACTACTAATCCCCCTAGATATACATTCCAGCATCTTGTCTGCCTTTGCTGCTGCTTTCTTGCACTGCGTGGAGTGCTTCAGGTCACTAGTAATCATCACTCCCTGGTTCTTCCCTTCCTCTGATGTAGATACTCAGACTCCACCCAGGTATTACTCTGCCCTAGAATTCTTGGCTCCAATATGCATAACTTTGCAATTCTTGACACTGAAACCAAGCTGCAGGATCCTGGACCACCTCTCTAGCTTGTCCAGATCTTCCTGTAGGTTCTGTATCCCTTCAGCTGTGTCTACTCTCCCACAGAGCTTGGTGTCATCAGTGAATAGGCACATTTTGCCCTTAATGCCATCTCCAATGTCATTGATGATGACATTGAACAACACTGGCCAGGAAGGAAGGAAGGAAGACAGAAAGACAGAGGCTTAAGAAAGGAGAGGAGTGGGCGGAAGGTAATGTGGGGAAAAGAAAGTGTAGTGGGACATAAAGATAGTGTAGATGGAGTGGCAACTGGCATTGAAGGTGAACAATTGACCAGTCCCAGACAGAGTACATCCAAGGATACCAAGGTGGTGGGCTGTGGAGCTGGGTAATACTACAGTTCATGATGGTCTGGCGTGGTACCAAAGGACTGGAGAATGGCACAGGCATTGCCCCTCCATGATAGTGTTGTCAAGGATGCACCAGGGAATTAAAGATTGGTACATCTGACTTTAATTGTAGACAAGCACATGGAGACCATACTAAAGGAAAGGATAGTGCAATATGTACAGGAGAATGGTCTCTAGTATGTGACGCAAAGTAGGTCAATGGGGATGGGTGGGGGGACCCTGTCAAATTAATCTGAATGACTTTGTTGACAGTGTTACTATGACAATGGACAGGGCCCAAGCAGTAGATGTCACCTGTCTTGATGTCAACAATTCCTTTCCCTCTGTACCACACCAATGGTTAATATGACAGCAGATTTCATGGCTGTGGTACAGATGGCCAGATGGGTAGAAAAAATGGCTGAGGTACAGGACAAACAGAGTGGGTGGGGGGAGGGTCGAGTGCCTAGTTAAGCATTGATGCATTTATATGCTGTGCTTAATGTGTATCACATTGCCACATGTTACTTCTTTAAATGACATAACATTGACAAACATTGTGTCACTTACACAGGATAAACAGGAAAGTAGACATTCATGTGGGGAGTAGTGCAATGTACTGGCTGTGGGGCAGCAGTCTTCCGGGAGTCTTTCTGGAGGCTGAGATGCTTCCCTATTTGCAGGCAACTCTCTGCCCTGAGGGAGGAGTTTGCCCATCTTCAGGCCACACTGGAGTGTAGTAAGGGAACCTTCCCCACCCAGGGAGCACCAAGGCCACCACCACTACCTCAGAGATTGCCAAGAAAGCACAGCAGTTGGACCACAGTGGGCTCAGTGAGGGTGAGAGTGGTGGAACAGAGGCACACCTAGTCAGTTGTACCACTCCACAATCCATACACCATTCTGATGGAGCACAGTTCCCCTATGGATGCACCCACAGAGGAGACTAAGGAGGTTGCAGACAACTGTCACAAGGGAGCCCCACAGTAAGGAGGCAGAGGACACCACAGGGGAAAAGGAAGAAGATCCTGGTGGGGGGCTCAGTTATTAGCGGGATAGAACTGGGGGGATCAGGGAAAACTGAAGTAAGGTGCCTGCCTGCCACC
This sequence comes from Neoceratodus forsteri, assembly GCA_016271365.2. Taxonomy (NCBI): domain Eukaryota; kingdom Metazoa; phylum Chordata; order Ceratodontiformes; family Ceratodontidae; genus Neoceratodus; species Neoceratodus forsteri. The sequence continues at coordinate 1,164,699,973 of CM057454.1, forward strand.
ATGGCTTGGAGGGACAGGAAGCGTATCCTCAGGATCATGAGAACAGCTGCATGGGAGACTGAGCTGGACATCATTGTCCACCTAGGGATGAAAGACTTGGTGCAACATGAGATTAAAGTAGTGCAGGAGGAGTTTGTGGAGTTGGGGAGGGGCCGAAGGCAAGTAGCACACATGGTATCCTTCTCAGAGGTGCTGCCTGTCTATGGAAAGGGTGAGGCATGGGTACTTCGCACCTTGGGATTCAATAAATGGTTGAAAAAATGGTGCAGAGAACAGGGTTTGGCTTCACTGGGGACTGGGGTTCCACCTGGAGGGATACCAGCCTATACTGGTAGGATGGTCTGCATCTGTCCAGGAAGAGAACAAGTCTTCTGGGCAATCGGTTTAAATGCTTCATTGGCAAGCTTTTAAACTAGTCAAGGCGGGAGGCACTGATAAGCAGCAGGGAATTTCCAGCCTCCCTCTACAAAACAGGGTACTAAATGAGGTCAGGACCAAGGCAGAAAGGTCAGTAGGGAGCAGGACAGGGGTAACTGGAGAAAGCAAAGTCAGTGAGGACAGGGATGGTGCTACAAGAGGTAAAGCCATTAAAAAATGGAAAGCAATGAGTACCAATGCCCGTAGTTTGGGTAACAAACTTCCTGAATTAGCGTCCTTGATGGAGGAGGAACATCTGGATATTGTGGCAGTCACAGAAACATGGAACACAGAGAACCATGACTGGGATGTAAACATACCAGATTACCCTATTTACAGGAGGGACAGGGAGGGTAAAAGAGGAGGAGGAGTAGCTCTCTACATAAGGGAAGGAATCAAAGCAACAGAATAAAAGGGTAAACAGGGAGGAGAGGAAGCACTGTGGGTAAATTTGGAGACAGGCAATGGCACCACAGTCTGCACAGGGGTTGTATACAGACCCCCATCTCAGGGGGAGGAAATGGACAAGGAAATGATAGAAAGTATCCTTAGAATGGCAGAAAAAGGAGAGATATTGCTAATGGGGGATCTGAATATGCCAGATATTAACTGGAATGCATTTGCAGCAGCCACTTCTAAGAGTGCGGTCATTCTAGATGCCCTACAGGGGGCATGTCTTAGACAACTAGTATTGGAACCCACTCGAGAGGGAGCAATCTTAGACCTAGTACTCTCAAATGGAGATGGTGAGAGGATCACAGATTTAGAAGTGGGTAGCCATCTGGGAACTAGTGACCATCAAACAATATGGTTCAAGATAAACACAGCAGTAGAGTCAAGCCACACAAAGACAAAGGTACTTGACATGAGGAGGGCTGACTTTGCCAAAATGGGTGAGTGCCTAAGGAATGCACTAGCAAATGGGCAGGAAGGAGGGGGTGGAAGAACAATGGGGAATAATCAAAACTGCCATCACAGAGGCAACAAGCCTTTGTGTGAAGCAAATAAACAAAATAAAACGATGTAAGAAACCACTATGGTTCTCAAAGGGGTAGCAGGGAAGGTTAGGGAGAAAAAGAGAGCATTCAGGAAGTACAAGGAATCACAGAAGGAGCAGGGCAGATAATTGTATCAGTTAAAGCAAAAGGAAGCAGGAAAGGCAGTCAGAACAGCAAAGGCCCAAACCGAGGAAAAGATAGCCAAATAAAGAAATAAATAAAAAAGAAAAACACAATGTTTAGGAGGTTTCTAAAATCTAATGATCCTAAGGATATGATAAAATACAAGGGTTTAGTTAAGGAAACAAAAACAGCAGTAAAGAGAGCAAAAGCAAATTATGAAGTGGAACTTACTGCAAAAACAAAGGATAATTATAAAATATTTTACACATACATTAATAGTAGTAAGCAATCTACTCACGTGATTGATCCTTATATGAACCCAGATGGAACTAAAACCAATGGTATAGAAATGGCTAATATTCAGAACGACTACTTTTGTTCAGTATTCAACAAGCAAGATACTAAAGATGATAGCCCCATGGCCGGTTCACAAACTAGTCCTGGTAATATTAAAATTGATATGGATGAGGTTAAAGATAGATTAAAAAAACTCAAAATTAATAAATCCCTTGGACCAGATAATATTCATCCTAAAATATTAGTAGAACTTTCAGCATGTTTAGCAGCTCCCATTACATATATCTTTCAAAATCCATAGATATGGGTGAAGTTGTACAAGGGTGAAGAGAGGCCGTGGTAGTTTCAATTTGGAAGAAAGGCCCAAGAACCATCCCAGGAAATTTTTGACCAATTAGTCTGACATCACAAATATGTAAAATCTTAGAAGGTATAATAATGGACATTATACTAGAACATCTAGGGGCAACAAAACAACTAGATTCTACCCAACATGGATTTACGAAATCTCGCTCATGTCAGACTAATATGTTAGTTTTCTACAAACAAGGAAGTAAAGCACTGGACGAAAGTAATGCCATGGATGTGGCTTTTTTAGATTTTTCTAAAGTGTTCGATAAACTTCCCCATGCAGAACTGGTGTATACCGTTCATAAAACAGAATTGGACCCCAGATTGGTAAGTTGGATAGCCTGATGGCTGAGAGCAAGGAGACAGAGGGTGACTGTGAATGGAGTCCTGTCTGATTGGGTGCAAATGACAAGTGGGGTCCCACAGGGATCTGTGCTGGGCCCGTGTCTTTTTAACATATATATAACACCATTGAGATGCAAGCATAGTAACATCTGGTTAGCAAAGTTTGCAGATGATTGTAGAATAGGGTCTATAGTTAATACCTTGGAGGAACAAAAAAATATGCAGGATGCCCTACTAGACTTAGCATTCTGGACTACAAAGTACAAACTTGAACTCAATGTGAACACATGTGTAGTTATGCATTTGGGAAAGCATAACTCAAACATTGCTTATAAAATTAACAACACAGTCCTACCTATCAAAACTGAGGAAAGAGATCTTGGAATAACAATATCCTCAGATATACAATTCACAACCCACTGCACCAACGTCTCTAAAATTGCAAACCAAAGACTCAACTGTATTCTTAGTCATATAAAAAGTAGATATAAGAGGGTCATTATTCCACTTTATCAGGCACTGGTGCAACTGCACCTTGAGTATGGAGTCCAAGTATGGGCCCCATATAAGAAGGGTGATATTTTAAAGCTAGAGCGGGTCCAACATAAAGCCACTAAGGCAGTAATAGGTAACAATGAATTAACCTATCAGGAAAGGTTAAAAGGCCTCAATATCTATATATTACAGTATAGGAGACTCAGGGGCGATCTGTGCATGCTTTACAGGGCATTACATGACAATATTCTGTGGAAAGAATATGGTCTTAAAATCAAGGAATGTAAATACACAACCAGGGGCACCATCTCCAACTAGTGACATCCAAATGGAATTTGATGAAAAGGAAATACTGGTTTAGTCAAAGGGTGCCTTCCATCTGGAATAGTTTGCCTAGGGAAGTGGTATCTAGCATCTCTATTGAATTATTCAAAACAAGACTAGATAGATTTTATGTTAGCAAATATGAGACGGTTTAGTTGGACAAGCAATTAAAGGACGCAAGTCTACTATGCTTGAAAAACCTATGAAGCCTATGAAACTCAGTTAAGCAGGAGGATAAAACCTTTTATAGGTACATCAGGGAGCGAAGGAAGACCAAGGGAGGGATAGTGAGGCTTAGTAAATGGGAGGGGGTGGGCAGAGGGTGACTGTGAAAAGGCAGAGATACTAAACACATTTTTTGCTCAGTATTCACAAATGAAGAGGGAAGGTACCTAAACCAAACAATAGAAACACGCTGGGTATGGGGGTTGATACCAGCCCTTTCACAAAAGAAAGGGTTCTGAAGGAACTCTTAAAACTGAATGTGGACAAAGCAATGGGGCCTGATGGGATTCATCCCAGAATTCTAAAAGAACTAAGGGTAGAACTAGTGACACCACTGACTACCCTCTTTAATAAATCATGGGAGGATGGGGTGGTACCTGAGGACTAGAGGAGGGCAGATGTTTTTCCACTTCACAAAAGTGGGAGCAGGGCAGAAGCAGGAAACTACAGACCTGTTAGTTTAACCTCAGTGATTGGGAAAATGATGGAATCACTTCTAAAGGAAAGTATTGTTGAGTACCTAGAGGCCAGAGGAGCACAGGACCCAAGGCAGCATGGATTCACAGCTGGAAGGTCATGTCAGATGAATCTAATAGATTTCTTTGACTGGGTGACCAAAGTAGTAGGTCAGGGAGGGGCTGTGGACTTGGCCTACCTAGACTTAAGCAAGGCATTTGACACAGTCCCACACAAAAGATTAATACACAAGTTGGCCAGCCTGGGAGTGGGTCCCAAGATGGTAGCCTGGGTAAAGAATTGGCTGGAGAACAGGACACAGAGGGTAATAGTAAATGGAGTCCACTCTGAAGAAAGGGGGGTTACTAGTGGGGTACTGCAGGGTTCAGTACTAGGACCGGTCCTCTTTAATGTCTTTATAAGCAACATTGCAGAGGGACTGGAAGAAAAGTATGTCTCTTTGCAGACGACACAAAGATCTGCAACAGAGTTAATACACAAGGTGGGGTGGAAAGGATGAGAAGGGCCTTGGCAAGGTTGGAGGAATGGTCAAATGTATGGCAGCTTAGATTCAATGCTAAGAACTGCAAAGTAATGCACCTGGGAAACAAACACCTAGGACAAGAGTGCACAATGGGGTGAGATACTAGCAACAAAAAAATGGAAAGGGACCTGGGGGGTAGTCGTATCAAATGACCTTAAGGTGAGCAAGCAATGTGAGAGGGCAGTAAGTAGGCCGGGGGGGGGATACTGGGATGCATAGGGAGAGGCACCATCAGTAGAAAACAGTAAGTTGTTATCCCTCTGTAGAAACAGCTGGTGAGACCCCATCTGGAGCACTGCGTGCAGTTCTGGAGACCCAATCTCCACAATGGCATAGACAGGATGGAGGCAGTCCAGAGGAGGGCAACTAAAATAGTGCAGGGTCTGCACCAGAAGACATATCAAGAGAGACTTAAAGAGCTTAATATGTATAGCCTTGGGGGGCATGATAGAAACTTTCAAGTACCTCAAGTGAATCAACAAAGTCCAAGAGGGTAGCATCTTTAAGAAAAAGAGGTGTGCAATAACAAGGGGGCACAATTTGAAGCTAGAGGGGAGATGGCTCAGAGGTAATGTGAGGAAGTATGTTTTCATGGAGAGGGTTGTGGATGCATGGAACAGCCTTCCTGAGGAGGTTGTGGAGTCAAAAACAGTGGTGGAATTCAAGAATGCATTTGACAGGCATAAGGCAATTCTAGGGGGTGGAGGTAGGAAGAAGTAGGCTGTTGGTTAGCTAGGATCTGCAGCTTATCCATTAGGTAAGAAAACGGGCAGACTGGGTGGGCCAGGCGGTCCTTATCTGCCATCAAATTCTATGTTTCTGTTTCTATGTACTGAATGTGGTGACTAACTAGGCAATCTATTCATTTATGTATCTCCAAATTAAGTGACATGTTGTCAACACAGCATGGAGATATTGGCTCCAAAGAAAACAGGATGTTATAAGGTCTGTCATTATGTGTGCCCTACCCTGGAACCAGGGAGGCAGTGGCCACCTATAATAAGGTGGTGTTTGGAGCTCTGGATGCCATCGTACCAGTTCGTATATGACCCAGATCTTCTCACTTGAGATCCCTGTGGTTTAACGGGGATCTCAAGGTGATGAATATCAAGGATCAGTAGTTGGAGAATTTCTGGCAGAAGTCCCAGCTAGATGCTGACAAACTGGTCCTGCACACCCATCATCATGAGTACCAGGAGGTAATCTCCGGTAAGAAGGCAGAGTTCCCCTCCAGGGAGATTGCGGCAGAGAGGAACTGACCTGCTCAGCTTTTTCAGACTGTGGACAGGTTTCTTAATCCAGCCTGTCTTCATCTGAAAAAAGCCTTTTCACCAACCTTGTATGAGTTTGCTCTGTTCTTCTCTTACAGGGTGTTTACTATCCAGTCAGGGGTTCCATCAGGTAGACTTTTGCCTCGTAGTTGATGGTCTGCATGGCGAAGAGGTACTCTGCCTGCCTGGGATGAGTTTAGGCCAGTGGATGTGTCTGAGGTGACTCTAGTGATCTTAGAGCTGAAGCATACATCTTGTGAACTTGACCCAGTCCTGATGCATTTCTTGATGGGATGCACCATGGCTGTTGGCCCAGTGTTCACCGGGATAGCCAGGTGTTTGATGGTGGAGAGGGTGTTCCAAGCTCATCTGAAAGAGATGCTGGTGAGACACCTCCTAAAAAATCTCCCCTCGACTGAGACATCATAGCGAATTACCGTCCTATCTCCAACCTGCCTTTTTTGAGTAAGGTTGTTGAGAAAATGGTAACACAGCAGCTCGGGGATCGGCTCCTGTCCTTCAACATTTATGAGCCACTTCAGTCTGGTTTCCAGGCTACACAGCACAGAAAATGTACTAGCCAGTGTGCACAATGACTTACTCAGAGCTAGAGATAGAGGAGACAGGTCGGTTCTTGTGCTCCTCGATTCCTCTTCAGCTTTCGACACTGTGGACCACATTGCACTTCTCGATCGGCTCTGTGAATTTTGTGGACTTGCCGGTGTTGCCATCAGATGGTTTGAGTCCTATCTCTCAGACAGGGTGCAGTGAGTAGTGATGGGGAATTTCTCCTCCTCTCCAATACCTCTGTCCTGTGGACTTCTGCAGGGCTCAATCTTGTCACCGATGCTGTTCATGGTGTATATGCTACCCCTGGGTGAGATCCTTCGACAGTACAGCATGCAGTTTCACTGTTATGCAGATGACACCGAGCTGCATTTGTCAATTGCCTCCGGGACATCCAGTGCAGTTGATGTGCTTAACACCTGTCTGGCTAAAATTGATCACAGTTCCATCAGACAATGCTAGGAGAAGAAGGGCCACCTCCCCACAGCCCAGAGAAGCATGGCTATCCCCTCCAAGCCAGGAGAAGTAGGGCTATTACACTGGATCCAGGAGAAGCAGGGCCATCTGCCCTGAGCCAAAAGAAGCAAGGCCATCATGCACTTTTTACAGCAGGTATTCACCTTACAAACTGCTCCTACATGGATTACTCACCTGCCAGGAGAGAGAGGGCCATGCATTCTCTCTCTCTCTCTCTCTCTCTCAAGTCCATCACTTCCCCACAGTACTGAGTCATTTTCAAATGAATCCAATCACTTAAAAAAGTTTAAGCAGTCAGAACCTGGTCTCACTAGTTCTGCAGGCAGGTTCTCTCTTGGCTGTTGTTGCTGATGTTTGGACTTTTACTCAAGGGTCTAGCTCTGTGCTGCAGCTACTGGCTGGGCAGGATGGCTTTGTGCTGCAGCTCTCTCCTGTTACAGACCAGACCATGTCTTTAGTGAAACAAGCCCAATAGACTACAGCTCTTTTTAAGGTTGGCTATACTGCTGGGTTTTGTGTAGGGGAGGTATTTTGTGTGTCTGTCAACAAGCAATGCCAATATGGTTCTGGTTTTAGCACTCATGCATGACCAGGTAGCTCCTGATGCAAGTAGGTGACAGTGAGGTGGCATCATATAGTGCAAGAGTCATTGGATGCATCAACTGCATCATTTTGTGATCCTATGGTGGCTTCAACCATGGATCAGTGCTAACCCTGCTTGCTCGACAGCCTACTTCATTGTGCCTTGGAGCACCTGGATGGCGGGAGGTGATAGCACTGCCACAGTGTGGCCCCAAGGGGACTGAGCACAGGAATAGCTGACATTTAGAAGCAAAGATGGCAAAATGCAGATTAAGCTCTGCTGAGTGGCGGCACAGCCGATTGACTGTATTAGCACGCTGACATTGGACGCAGTGCGCATCAGTGGCACTGCTGCATAATTCTGACTCCGACCTCAAATGGACAGAAACATAGCCAGGGACCGTACTGCTGAATTTAAGTGCTGCACAGACCTTGGGATGGGAGTTGGTGCTTGGTGCGTGGGTGATGGTGGATGGACGGTTACTCAGCCTTGGGTGTTTGGACATGAATGATTCAGTGGCAAGTTGCAGCTGGCAGAAAGTAAGCACTGCAGCAATGACTCAGAGCACAAGCTCAGACACTGGGGAACAGTACTTTCTGAACCAGGCATGTACCCAGGTGTGCCCTGGTGTAGCGCTGCCTATGCTGACCAGAGAACGGTACAGGGGAAGGACCACCTTCCTAGCAGATTCACCTCGCTATACACCCTATCATCTTATTGGCCTTTGGTGCTGCCTTCCTGCACTGAGCCTTTTTGTTAATGCTGCCTACAATAATCACCCCCAGGATCCTTTTCTTCCTCGTTACTGTTCAGCTGTACCATTCCAAGCTGATTTCACCTCCCCTGGTTTCTAGCTGTGAAGTGCAGGACCATGCACTTCTTGGCATTGAACTCCAGCTGCCATCTATAGGTTGATGTGGGAAGTCATAGGGTACCGGAGAGTGGCAACTAATAATAATAATAGTTTTATTTATAAAGCACCTTTCAGTTTTCAAAGCACTGTACAAGTTAAAACAATACAGCTATAGTGGTGCTAATTATTCATTATTTTACAATTGGCCGATATCAGGGGTAGGGTAGGGTAGGGGGGACCACTAGACCACCAGGATGGCACTCATTCTACATTTCTTTACACTCGGTTGATATTGGGGAATTGGTGGGACAGTGACACAAAGACACAATGAGACCAACTGTCCCAGAGGGACATAATCTAAATATCCTTACACCGGCCCTTGCTTGTCTAGAGACAGAGCACAAAGTGGGTTGGTGGGTTGGATGACAGGCCATTTTACAGTATGGGCAACATTGCTGCACCCAGTATTCTAAGTGTGTCTTCAGCAGGGCCAAGTACTGGGGTTGGACAACCTAGCTTCTCCCAGAGGTAATTTAACTCCAAAAGCACCCTCTCAATCTGTTTGCCCTTGCCACTAATCTCCTTCACAGTGCTGATTATTTCATTTCAAATGTTATTAGTAAACACAGCATGGATGTGTCATTTCCCAAAGCACGTGATGTTATGAGGTAAGTCATGACTCATGTCATACCAGTACTGAATGGTGTATGGCTGCAGAGCACCAGGCAGCGATGGTAAACTGTGGTTACACAGGATATATGTAAAAGTCAAAGTATTGCATAAGTGGATGCAGTCAAAGGTCACAAGACTGTAAAGCACATAGATATATGGGCCAATGTTTTTTGCAGCCCTAGGATACCGATACTAGCTATGTTTTATTTTTTATTTATTTGGAAAATGTTTCACCAGGAAAAACACCATGAGCTGTAAACAGTTCGTTTCCAGAAGCATGCTGGGGACTCCTTTCATTGGCGTTAGCATTGTCAATCTTGCTCAACTCGGCCCTTTGTAATTATCTCCCAAGTCTCTGTGGGACGGTGCTGTTTTCTCAGACAGAAATCAAAAGTAGACCAAGAACAAACGAAAGCAGGTGATAACAGCCCTCGAGTGTGTTTCAGTGGCAATCTGAATGAGAATGAAGAAGGTGATTGTACTGGCATCAACTGAGGCATTCACCACAATGATCCTGTTATAATCCAATAACACCCCACTCCAATCCAGGCTCAAAGAAAATAACTTTATTGACTCTGTAGCACCGACCAACACAGAGACAAGAAATAATGATGCCATATGCATGAAATAATTGCTTGTCATTTGATGCACTGGTGTGGACAACGTAGTGTAGCATCACACAGAATGTATGGTGGATGCAATACCTACCCCAATAGTGCTACATATACTCATTTCTTTTTCTGGTCAGTAATAAGAATGACATAGTGATAACTTACCGGCACTGGTTCTGAACATCACAGACCACTGTAGCGCAGTCAAGTATGGAGTTGGAAAATATTTCCTGCCTATTTTTGTTTTTGAGATGGGCTCACCACACCGCAACCACCCATGGGGGGTGCTTGGCCCACTGCACAAACATATTAAAGGAATCTAACTTAGTGGAGGTGAGTGGATCATGGGGACAGATGAAATTTGATAGGACATGGTATACTTGGTTCCATGTCACCTTGAAAAAAAAAAGTTTTCCCATCATGCTACATCTACACGGAACAGGACTAGAAGCCTGGTGTCCACTGCCACCCGTCCATGTTGATCCTTGCTTCTGCACTCCACACCATTGCAGCAGCTAAGCCATCCATTGAGATTTTACAACCAGGGGAGTGCTTTCTGCAAGTGCCATTCATCACCTCTTGTAGGTGCCCCTCTGCAACCACCCATGCACGGAGCTCTGCTGACTGCACACCCATACTGAAGGAATCTGTCTTAGTGGAGGGGAGCAGATCTATGGAAAAAATGAAATGTTATAGGACATGGCACATTTGTTTCCATAGGGAACGTGGAAAATAAAATAGAAGTCCAACTAGTCTACATCTACAGAGAACAGGATTAGAACCCTGGTCTCCACTTCCACCCGTCCGAGTTGATCCTTGCCTCAGCCCTCTACAGTATTGCAGCAACTAAGCCAGCCTTGTGAATTTTGCTGTCCTTGTCCTGTGGCAGCACCATGGACAACAACCAGTGGAGAGCTAACTGCAAGCGCCGACCTTTACCTCTCGCTGTCCATAGTAGCACTTTGCAGAATAGCACGCAGGTGTATGGTGGTATTCTGGTCACGTTATAGTAGGCAGTTACCTCAATCACCACCCCTTCAATGCATCCAAAAATTTATTTGGAAATATTTCACCTTGAAAGAAAACATGAACTGTAGCCAGCTCATTTCCAGAACCGACCCGGGGTGGGTTGCGGGTGGGGGTGGAGGGGTTACAAGAGTAGGAAGAACAAGTAAAACTATTAATTGAATAAGAGCAAAAGGAAAAAAGCTAGGACATACAATGTTGTTCAAATACAGAACAATACAATCCAGAACATTCAGATGGGGTAAAAACCATATGAATGAACAAACATAGTTGTAGCCATGGAGCAGGTAAACTGGAGGGTAGGTAGGAGATGGAGAACATCTTTTAAATGCTATAAGTTGGAGGCGGAGCACAGGGTTGATAATTGTATAGGAAAGAGTTTGGTAAGGGCAGTTAAGAATGCAAGTGGGGATGGAGGGGAGGGTTAAGAATGTGGAGGAGGAAGGGGGGGTGAGAAAGAGACAAGCAGACAAGGGGGGGTCAGCTGGGGAAGCCATACCCCCTATGGATGTTGGGTACACTGCAGGCTGGACAGAATAAGGCTGAAAGAGATTGGAGAGGTGGTGGGGTGGAGGAAGGGGAGTATAAAAGAAGGTGGTGGCTGATGAACCGGGGGGAGGTATAGGAAAGGGCTACTGGCTAATGTAATGTGAAATGCATGAAGGAAGCAATTTAGAGTGGGGGGGTGACAAGGGGAGGAAGGTAGCGCAGTAGAGTGTAGAACTAGATGTGGTTGAGGGAGCAGGAGGTGGTGAGAGGTGTGGGACTCAGGATACAAGCTGTGAAGCTATACCACTGCAGGATGCTGAGAACACCATGGGTGGGATAGGACACAGCAGAGAGTGGTGACAGTGAGACAAGGAGATTGGGAGAGTGGTATGCTTGAAGGAGAATGAGTCTGGGATTGTGGATAGAGGAGAATGTGCAAAAAGAAGGGGATGTACAGAGAAGGTGACAAATAACAAGTACAGTAAGGGAAATACAAGTTATGTAGTTAAGGTAGTAGGCATCTCTGGTCTGACGGTGCACAGGGCAAAGTTTCTGGTGTATGAGCTGGCAAAGGAATGCGGAGGGTCGTGGGACTTACTGGTGCATCTGGGGACAAATGATATAGAGGGAAATAGTGTATAGGAAATCCAGGGTACGGTCTGGAACCGGTGGCCCCCTGCCTGACACTCCCTGGACGGGGTGAACATGTGGAAAATGACCACTGGCAGTGACAGTCCCTGTAATGGTCTGCTCTCATTTCACCTTCCCTATGTCCTGCCCCCTCCCCGGACCAACTCCGACCTGGAGTTGAGAATCCTAAAGTCTGGGGGGTGCAGGGGGCAGAGAAAACACTGGGGGCTTGGGTGGCACAATACCTGCGTTGGTATTGTGCCATCGCTGTACGGGTGGTCGACAGATTTACTGCCGACCAAACTTGATGCTTCCTCTGGGAACTGGCCAGAGTTTGTCAGGATAATGGATGCACTGTTTCCTTCTCAGAAATATTGCCAGTACCAAAGGCCACTGTGGAGAGCAAAATGAAGATCGAGGAGGTAAATGACTGTCTCAGGAAGTGGGGCGAAGAAAGGGGGTCAGGGGTATTGGGGTACTGGGGGGGAATTTGAGAAGCTAAGGGACTGTACACCAGGGATAGGCTTCACCTTAATCCAGTAGGGAAGGAAGTTCTAAAACAAGGGATGGTGGACTACGTTCAAGCTAGGTGGGATTTAAACTTGTAAAGGGGGGAACGGGGGGGCTGACCGGTCCTTACTTCTTGCAGAGGGGCCTAGCCTTCAGCCCCTTGGGTTGGGCAAATGTCTAGAGGAGGATGATTCTGTAGGTGAGGAAGGAGGGCAGATGTATATGATATCTGGGGGGGCATGACAAAGGGGGTAGGGACATGGGTTGGAGGGTGGTGTTAGTAAATGCCAGGAACCTGGGAAATAAGATGCCAGAGTTCTAGGCCATGCTGTTTGAAGGAGGGGTAGATGTGGTGGTCATGGAAACTTGGGCCAACCCTAGTCCCGACTGGGCTCTTAATTTGGGTGGATACACAGTGCTTAGGAAGGATAGAAAGGAGGGCAGGGGGGAGGACTGGCTATGTTCATAAGAGACAGCATAGAGATTACTAGGGTGGAGGAAGCAGAGGGTAATGTGGAGGCCTTATGGGTCACCATGTGAACCCCTGGAGGAGGCAGGATCAAGCTGGGAGTGGTATATAGGCCCCCAGGGATGGGGGGGTTTCTGGAGGAGTGTCTGTTGCATAGTATTAGGGGCCAGTGTGGACTAAAAGGGGAGGGAGTGGTGTTGATGGGGGATCAAAATATGCCAGCTACTGACTGGGAAACCATGACTTCCACGGTGGCAAAGGAGCAGAGGTTGCTGGATGGCTTCCAGGATGTGTTCCGCACTCAACAGGTTTTGGAGCCTACAAGAGATGGGCATGTCCTGGACATGGTTTTTGTGGATGGGAATCTGGTACAGGATCTAACAGTGGAGGATCCCCTGGCAGGGAGTGACCATGATACTGTCTGGTTTCGACTAAATTTTGGGGGACGAGGGGGTAGTTCTAAGACATTGGCTATTGATTTTATGGAGGCAGACTTTAAGGGTATGGGTGAGATTCTCAAGGAGTATTTGAAGGAGATTACACCACGGATGGATGTGGAAGGAAGATGGCTGGTCATAAAACGGGGACCCCAGGAAACCATCAGGATCTATGCAAGGGTAAAGCGCAAGGGGGGCGAGGTCAAGAAATCTGAGCTGGTGGTCCAAGGAGGTTCAGGAGGCAATAAGGGAGAAGAGTGCTGCCTACAGAGGATACAAAAAAATGAGAGGGGAAAGGGATAAGAAACTTACCATCTTGCATCCAGGCAAGTCACCTGGATGGTGAGGGGGCCAAGTCCAGAAAACAGCAGCGGCTGGCACAAGGGATATGGGGTGGGGAAAAGGGGTTCTTTAGGTATATGGGGGAGAAGAAAAAAACAAGGGTCAGATTGGTAGATTCAGAACAAAAGGGGGGTGGGTGGAGGAAGTGAGGGAACAGGCGGAGGTATTAAATGAGTACTTTGCCTCCATGTTCACTAAGGAGGGGGCTGGGAAACTTACAAAGTGGGTGCTGATGGAGTTAGAAGGGGCAGCGGGTAGGATTGTTGGAGCAACAATTAAGGAAGAGGTGGGTGGGAGAGTTACCGCAGGGACTTCACATCAGGACGGATTGGCTAATGGGGGGGACGATGCTATCCCCATTGGCTGGGTGTGGGAAGCCCTAAAAGCCCTAAAAAAGGAAAAATCTCCAGGGCCAGATGGCATACATCCTAAAGTTTTATGGGAAATGGTGGATGTACTGGCTGCACCTCTGGCAGATTTCTTCAACAGGTTGCTTGAGACAGGGTGCGTACCTACGGATTGGAGGGTGGCACATGTGGTGCCCATCCATAAAGGGGGATCGAGAGAAGTGCTGAGTAACTATAGACCTGTCAGTTTGACGTTGGTGGTGGGTAAAATGATGGAGAATATACTTAAGGAATGTTTGGGGGGGTTCTTGGAGGAGATGGGATACCTGGATAGTCATCAACAAGGGTTTGTGCCAGGTAGATCATGTCAAACTAACCTTGTGGAGTTCTATGAGTGGGTAACATTGGAACTCAACAGGGGAAGGCCTGTGGATGTACTGTTCTTGGACTTCAGCAAGGCGTTTGACTCGGTCCCTCACAATAGCCTACTGGTGAAATTGAGGGGATGGGGGGCAGGCCCATTGATGGTCAGATGGATAGGAAACTGGCTGGCTGGATGCACTCAGAGAGTAGTGGTTGGTGGGGAGATCTTGACTCCTAGAGGGGTCATTAGTGGAGTACTACAGGGCTCGGTCCTGGGACTGATCCTGTTTAATGCCTACATCTCTGACATCAGGGAGGGTATCAGGAGTGAAGTGAGTCTCTTTGTGGATGATTCCAAGCTGGGTGCAGTGGCTGAGAGGGAGGGGGGAGGTTGGCCCTGCAAAGGCACCTGGAGACCCTGGATAGGTGGGCTTGCACCTGTATATTAAATTTTAACTCCTGTAAGTGCAAGGTATTACATCTTGGGGAGGGGAACCCCAAACATGAGTATACCCTAGGAGGGAAGGAGTTGGAGGTCATGGCAGGGGGAAAAAGACCTAGGGGTCCTGGTGGATATCAGCATGAATAAGTGAGCAGTGCAGGAGGGTGGCAGTAAAGGCTAACAGGATGTTGGGCTGCATTGCAAGGGGGATTACCTCAAGGAGCAGGGAAGTGATTCTGCCGCTGTACAAAGGCCTGGTTAGACCACACCTGGAGTACTGTGTGCAGTACTGGAGGCCGCACTTAAGGAGGGACATCCAGCTCCTGGAAAGCATGCAGAGGAGAGCAACCAAAATGATCCGGGGCCTAGGGGAGTTGGCGTATGAGGAAAGACTAGAGGGGCTCGGACTGTTCTCATTGGAGGAGAGGAGGGATCAGGAGGACATGACTGAGGTCTACAAGTACCTCAAGGGAATCAAGAGAGTAAATCAGAGGGGATCTTTAGGCTAAAGGAGGGAGGTATCACCAGAGGACATAGTTTGAAGCTCGAAGGAGGATGGATGAGGGGGGAAAGGAGGAGGAGATATTTCACTGAGAGGGTGGTGGAACCATGGAATGCACTGCCTGGAGAGCTGGTTCTGGCTTCTATGGTGGAGGGGTTCAAGAGAGGGTGGGACAGGTATAGAAAAGGGATGAAACAGAGGTTTGCTTGCCCCGGGGGGGGGCTGGGGTGGAGGTCAGGAGAAACAGGAATTTAATAAGGGAGGATGGCTTCAGTACCCAACAAGGGTTCTGAGGCACAAGCAGACTCGATTGGCCGCAAGGTGCATTCTGCTGGCGAATAGTATGTTAGAAGTGCCGTGGCAAAGAAAGGTAAGATACCAATTGCTTATCTTGCCAGTGTTGACACACTGATCTACTTGACCAAAGACACTTGGTACACAAGTGGATCACAGCCTTCCAAGCACAACAGCAGATTCAAGTCACTTTACACACATCAAGGTGCATTGTTTCTTGTCTTGCAACTCCAGCGGAGAACAAGAAGGTAGTTGGACTCAGCCATGATGGATACCACAGGAGGAGTGTTAGAGGACACAAGAAGAAGGAAACCACTCCACAGGTGGGATGGCAGGTGCCTCAGGGGGTACACTTGGTGGCCAAAGTAGTCTGGAAGAGTTAGGTTCAGTGGCTACCCAGTGCCACATGTTTTGGGATGGGGGCCACATCATATGTCACAAGTCTTTGTGATAGGCACAGCAGAAAAACAAAGAGTAACAAACAAAAAAAACTCTGGTTCTCGAAGAACATAAACAGGGTGGTAATAGAGCTAGGGAAAACTTAACATTGGTACATGGACACACAGTGCTCGCAAGATTGTGGGCTCTATCTGGCAAAAGCAGGGGTTGGCACTGAAATCTGTTAGGACAGCAAAGGCACAAACTGAGAAAAAATTTGCACATGCGATTTAAAAAGGAGACAATATTGTATTTAAGGATTGGGAAGCAACCTTTGAGCACAAGAGCTCTTTTTCACAAAGGTTCTATATCCATAAACTGTCCCAAAGATACAAATAATGACACATTAATACATCAAGTTACTTACAACAGGCAGTAGCATCTGGGGCATAGTGACAGCTGAGCTCCAAGAGAGCCATCCAGGTAAGGGGGAGGAGATTGACAACCAACACATACTAAAATAATAAAATACTTTTTAACAATTCCGTACTTATATACCCCAGTACCATTGCAATGAGAACAATAAGCATATTTTGTCTGCCTGGATTGGCAACTCACTATTTTGATTTCAAAAGTAGTTTTGGGGGTCTCTTGGTATTACCATCTGGGCCATTCTGTGAGGTCACCCAGCTACCAACATCAAGACAGACCACTCATTTGAGGCAGATGCATTTAGTGTAGTGATCCAGCTGATGGGTAGTGCACTGCGATGTTGGTAGCTGGGTGACCTCACAGCATGGCCAAGATGGGGATACAAAGAGAACCCCACTCCTTTAAAAATCAAAATAGTAAGTTGCCAATACATGATGACAAAGTATGTTTCTTGTTACAAATATCATTTTTGGTTTGTTGGGGGGTGGGGGGCAGGGTGCATTCTGACTTGTTTTTGTTGATGTATGCCATAATCAGTAACACCCCTCATTTAGAATCCCATATACTTACACATATCTGGTTCAGACCACGGACAGCAGTATCACATGTATTTTAGCCCACTGACAATAATAAGAAAAATGTGAAATTTGTATGGTGAGTAGCTAAGCAAACTTTTCATCGATGAGTGTCAAATCCAGCAACTATAAGAAGTTGTGAACATAACATGGTTGTATAGGTTTAAAATCTACTTGATTCCGACCCAGTGGCAGTGAGGGTTGAGGCGCTGGATGCAACACCTAGCACCCTATCTGCGACCTGTATTCGGGAACTAGCATGGGTCGAATTGCTTCGGCAGGGTGGAGATGGATTGAGCATCCGAAGGACTGTTCTCCATCTTCAGGGAGGAAGGAGTGCAGCCGCCAGTACATGCCTGACCCCTAGCGGAGTCTGGGGTTTGACAGCATGGCGCTGCATGACGAGGGGGGGGCTGGGGACACTACAGACACTTGATGTGGGCACACATGGGAGCATGCATGAACACTGTCACAGATGTCATTGCATGCTGCACTCCCACAAGGGGAGAAAAACAAACAGAGGATCCAGGTCACACGGCTTGATGGCCGCCTACAGTCACGCATCATTCCTAATGCTCCACCACCTGTTCCAGATCTGTGCTTGGTGGGGAGTTAGGGTGTCCCTAGCCTCCCCACCACAGGGGGTAAGCTGTGGGGGAGTACAAGGTGGTGGCCTGAGTTACTAGCGGGAAGATGGCAGCCGGAGGAGGAGAACAGGAAGAGAGCTGACCGGGGCCACGACCGCAAAAAGTAAGCCAAAAAAAAATGGATGTTATGTGGACAGCCATGACCATTTCCATACCAGTACTGAATGATGTATGTCAAATGTGAACCATGGAGTATTGCTAAACTGTGGTTACGCTGTTTTTTACTTTTGAAAATTTTTTTGTTAAGGGAATGATGTCAAAGGTCACTGGCCTGTAAGGTTTGTAGATATTTGTGCTAGTGGCAGATGCTGTCTGATGCTGAAAACAGTGACATCATTCCTTATTCATGTTTGGCAGTGTAGTTGCACTTGGCTCAGCACAATTATCACCCAATTTTCTGTGAGATGGTGCTGTTCTCTGAGACAACATCTAAAAGCTGCTCAAGGACAAAAGTAAGCAGGGGATAACAGCCTTTGAGTGTGTTTCACTGTCGCTCTGCCTTAGCAGAATGAAGACGATTATACTGTCATCAACTGAGACCTTACCCACACTGATCATAGAATAATACTAAAACAAAATGCATATTTAATTCACTTTGTCTCATGGAGAAACACAGACATGATACAGTCGTACAGTATTGCATGAAATATGGTGCCTACACTGACTGCACAGATGTGTCAACATAGTGTATTGTCACACACTGAATATAGGCTGCCCCTGAAAACAGGCACTTGTGCCTAGTGGGCCTTACCTGGTTACCAAAGACTAAAATAAAAAAAAAATAGCACCTGCAATCCATAGTTCAGCCATGACAGAAAGATAACATTGTTTTTTCCAGTAATAAGAATGAGATGTGGAACACTGACCAGCCCCTCAAGGCATCAAATCAAAAAATATAGATATGGAAACATTGGTTGACACTGACAGTGGTGAAACACCCTGAAAAGTGTGCCAAGATACTTGGTCCACAAATGGATCGCTGCATGACAAGCAATTCATCTGATTCAAGCACAAATGTCCAAAGTCTGGGACATAAAGATCCATGCCAGGAAGCCTGGATGCCAACCTTGACATAGCTACAATAACAGGGACATTGTACTTTGCGAATCACAGCTGGGAAGTCCATGTACAATCAATACACTGTTCAGAATGGTTACCAAAGGTAAACAAACATTTATCAATGAAGAAAGTTTGTTTGCTGGTATTGTCATTGGTAATTCAGGAGTTGAAGAGATGCATAATAGGATGGGCAGTGAAGTAATGAAGTAACTCTAACACCCACTACCACCCTGCAGAGACTGATAGGCATTGGGGTTGTGCCTTTGGGTCACTGGCCATAACAATCACTCCATTCAACCTCACTCCACTCTACAGACATCTACAGGTGTCACAGTGTGCCTTGAGATCCTTGGCTCTTATGCTCACCCCATTCCATAAGGAAATAAGCTGAGATGGGTGCAGTATGGGAGAGTGAGGTGAATGTGTGCAACGGTTGGAAACACTAATGCCCCAGGCATTTGTTGGTATTTTTGCTCTAAATGTTCAACATAGGCCTTTTGGGACCAAACCTCATGAACAGTGGCACTGTCATTTCATTAATTGGTTCCGAAAAGTGATTGTGCGCAGCGACCGCAAAATCACCTTTCGAGACCGAGAAATGAAATGACTGAGCCAGTGTTCATGAGGTGGGATCCCAAGAACCAAATTTGAAAATTAGGATCCAATTGGGATCCAAAACTACAAAAAGTGGCTGAGATAGCAGTCTAAGTTGAAAACCCTCAAAAGGGCAAGCTCAGCCACCTTCACCGGATCATTGGAGGAGCTGTAATTGCTGCAGAGGAGAGGTGGTGATTGCTGGCCACATCGGCGGTGAAGGAGCAGGGGCAAGGGCTGGCCACATAGACAGTGGAGGAGTGAGTGCACCAGTGGGATTGCTGGCTGTATCAGCAGCAGGAGAGGGCACTAGTGCTAGTCCTTTTCCTGGCGGTTGCATTTGGCGGCAGGCCAGGGCTTCTGGGAGCAAACAGGCTGCAGAGTCGGAGGACCAATCAGAGGGCAGGGTGCCAGGGTTGAACTTGTGGCTGGGCTACAAAAGCCCAGCCACCTTCATCGGATCACTGGAGGAGCTGTAATTGCTGCGGAGGAGAGGGGGTGATTGCTGGCCGCTTCGGCAGCAAAGGAGCGGGGCAAGTGCTGGCCACACTGGCGGTGGAGGAGTGAGTGTACCAGCAGGATTCCTGGCTGCATCGGCAGCAGGAAAGGGCACCAGCACTAGTCCTTTTCCTAGCAGCTTCTGGGAGCAAACAGGGTGCAGAGTCAGAGGACCAATCAGAGGACAGAGCACCAAGACTGAACTCGTGGCCGGGTTATAAAAGGGCATGCCCAGCCACCTTCACTGGATCACTGGAGGAGCTGTAATTGTTTCCCACCCCCCATCCCAACCCCGACCCCTACCTCTATTAAATAAAAGGTGGGGGGAGGAGTCAGGGGATAGGAGTGGCCTGAACTAGTAGTGAGCTGGACTGACACCTTGCATGTAGCGTGTGGGATTGTTAAGGCAAAAGGTGTATGCAGTGTGGGGGGACTGTTAAGTAGAATCTCTGAAATTTGAAATCAATTGTAGCTCTGATCACTGGGGAACCCGGTGGGATTATTTTTTGGCATTATGGGGGGGTGGCTTTTGACCTAAAAACCTGCTATGATGATGGGGAAGGGACCTCACATCACTAGAGAGGGCATCTTTGGGAGGGTGGTTGGGTGTACAGGATGTGGTGCAGCCATGGTACTTGATTGGGCTTGGAAGTTTGGGGGTTGCCCAGTGTGCCACCAGCTGGCACATCTTAGGGAAGAGGTGAAGGGGATTAGAAGGCAGTGGGGGGATATGGGGGAAACTGGAAAAGTATGGGGCAAGGGGTAGCCTCCGTAAATGCACCAGGTGCTGAAGCCTCAGGCATAGGGAGAGGAGTGCAGGGGGTACTAAGGGGGAACATGGGGACCCTGGCAGAGGGAGCCCAAAAGGTGGATATTTCCAAAGAAGTAAGCAGGCATCTGGGGTTGTCCAGAGAGGACCAAGATGGGGGGTGGGATGGGGGGAGTCCTGGGGACTGGTCTTAGGCTCACAAATCATTTTGACCCCTTATGTCTGGTAGTAGAGATGGGGAGTATTGGGGGAGAGGATCAAGCTAGGGCAGGGACGGATAGGGCGGGGAAGGGAGAATGGGGCAAGAGACAGGGACTGGAAATCAGGAGGAATGGGGGAGGCATGGCAGGTGAGAAAGTGGGGGATGGGGGCTCTGGAAAGGCAGAGGAAATGGAGGTGGGGGCAGGGAAAGGAGGATAAGGTGAGCAAGAAGGAGGCTGCAGAAATTGGGGGGATTGAGGGTATGGGCCAGGGTGGCATGGCAGGTAGGGGGGAGCTGAACGGTGACGGGATGGAAGCAAGTAAGACCCAAGTTAGGCCAAAAGATAGGGCGGATGGCCCTATCAAGGGTGGGGACAGTGGGGATAGCGACAAAACAATGATACAGGGTTGGGGGAAATGCCCAGGACCGTGGCGGAGGGGGTGATCAGTGACAATAGGGAGAGGATTACATTTGACACCCGGATTGTGGAAGGTGCAAGAAGCTGGCTGGTGGAGGAGGCCAGAGGAAGGGGTGAGAATGTGCAGAGAAGAAGGGGAAATTGGCTGGGTAAACATGGAGGCAAGGGGAGGTTAGAGTGCTACTGTTGGGGGATTCCATGATCAGAGATATCCAGTGGGAGGGGCAGGGGAAGGGTAGAACCTGTCCGGTAAGAACTAAATGTCACTTGGGCCTGATGGTGCAGAAGGCCAAGCATGACATATATTCACTAGGAAGGAAATGTGGGGGGGTCCCCGAGCATACTGGTGCACCTGGGTACAAATGACATAAATGGGAATAGTGAATTAGAGATACAGGCCAGGTTTTGGGAGCCAGCCAGGGTTTGCCATTCCATAGGATACTCGATCTCCTTCTCGGAAATCCTGCCAGTGCCGAGGGCTAGTGGGGAGAACAAGCAGAAAATTAGGGTGATAAATCAGTGTCTCAGGGAGTGGTGTGAGGCTAGGGGGTATGGTCTAGTGGGGGACTGGGGGGCAATCTGGGAGGATAAGGGTCTGTACACTAGGGATAGGCTCCACCTCAATTTGGAGGGGAGGGAAATCCTAAAGCTGAAACGAGCTGGGTTCATCAGTGGAAGGTGGGGTTTAAACTTGTAAAGAGGGAGGGATCAAAGTAGGGGCTGTTGCGGGGGGTGCGATAAAGGAGGGTCTCGGTCTCCACTCCCCAAAGGGGCTGGAGGGCCAAGGAACAATGCCAACAGGTATTGTGCAGGGAAGGGGGCGCATGGGGCCAAACGGGAGCACAAGGGTTGGGGAATGGGAGGAGGGAAAAGGGGTCATGGCTCATCGTGAAAAATGCCAGGAGCTTAGGAAATAAGATGCCTGAGGTCCAGGTGATGCTAGTGGAGGGGCAGTGGATGTGGCAGCTGTCACTGAGACCAGGGCCAGCCAATGGCACGATTGGAACCTAAACCTGGAGGGCTACATTATGTTCAGGAAGGACAGGGGAGAGGGAAGGGGGATAGCACTGATAGTCAAAAATGGCATCAGTATAGAAGGGGTGGAGGAAGCAGATGGGAACGTGGAGGCAATTTGGGTCACCCTGCAAATGTCGGGGGTAAGAGAGTAAAGTTAGGAGTGCTATACAGACCACCCATGCTGATGGAGGCTCTGGAAGAGAGTTTGGTGGCAAATGTTGTGGGTCACTGTAGATTGAAAAAGGGAAGGGCAGTGGTGATGCGAGACCTGAATATGCCATTAATGAACTGAGGGACTATGACATCCCCAGTGGCCAAAGAGCAGAGATTGCTGGATGACTTTCAGGACACGTTCCTGACCCATCAGGTGAGGGAGCTGACCAGAGATGCCAGGACATAGTTCTGGCAGACAGTGACCAGATTGGGGGCCTGGAGGTGAGGGACCCATTGGCAGGGAGTGACCACACCACAGTCTGGTTTTACCTGGATCTGGGGGGAGGAAAGCTGCACAAAGACGGTGGTAACTGACTTCAGGGGTACAGATTTCAGGGAGATGGGAAGGATCCTTTTAAGGGGCATTTGGACAGGATAAGGCCAGACATGGATGCTAACAGTAGGTGGGAGATCATTAGAAGGGGGGTACAGGAGGCTACCAGGTCCTGTACAAGAGAGAGGCACAAATCCAGTAAGGCCAGAAAACCCTGTTGGTGGACCTGGGAGGTTCAGCAGGCAGTGAGTGATAAGAAGGTGGCCTATAGGTGCTTCAAGTCCTCAAGGAGTGAAAGGGATCAGGGGGAGTATGAGCGGATGGCCAGGAGGGTCACCATGGTGGTTAGAGTGGCTAAGGCAAGGAAGGAGCAGATCTTGGCCAGGGAGATAAGGAGGGAGGGAGGACAAGGGGTTCTTTAATACATTGGGGAGAAAAGGAAAGCGAGGGGGCAGATCAGTAGGATTAGGACAGGGGAGGGCTGGGTACAGGATCCAGGGGAGCAGGCCGATATACTAAATGAGTACTTTACCTCAGTTTTTACCAGGGAGAAAGTGGGAGCTACATATGTCGGGGGAGAGGGGGCAACCTCGGGGAGAGGGTGGAACCCTTAGAGATAGGGAGCCCTGACATGTCTGGGGAAAGGGAAGGGCCAGCACTGTCAGGTGGGGAGATGACAGTACAGGGAGTGGGGGGGATCATGGAGGTTGAAATTCCAGTACAGAGAGTGAGGGAAGCCCTCGGGTCCCTTTGGATGGAGAAAGCAACAGGGCCAGATGAAATACATCCCAGAGGACTGAGGGAACTGTTGGATGTCTTGGCAGCCCCTCTGGCAGAGCTTTTTAACAGCTCTCTGAAGACAGGGTGGGTACCCCAAGACTGGATTGTGGCCCATATAGTGCCTATTCACAAGGAAGGATCAAGAGAGAAGGTGGGGAGCTACAGACCCGTTAGCCTGACGTTGGTGCTGGGCAAGGTGATGGAAGGTATTGTCAAGGAAAGGCTGGGGGGGGTACTGGAGAAAATGAGGTACCTGGATAATAGACAGCATGGCTTTGTCCCAGGAAGATTGTGTCGGACCAGCCTTGTGGAGTTCTTTGACTAGGTGACGAGTGCCCTGGACCAGGGTAGGTTGGTGGACGTCCTCTTTCTAGACTTCAGAACATGGTTCCACGACTACCTGGTGGGCAGACACCAGGATGTAAAAGTCACCTCACACGTCTCTAACCCCCTCCCAGTTACCGCCGGCGTCCCCCAAGGATCAGTCTTGGGCCTACTGCTCTTCTCCATATTCCTAAATGACCTCCCATCATCCTGTAGCTTCACATCCATACAAATGTATGCGGACGATACAGTACTGTATGCCACAGGCCCCTCCACAAGCACAGTGGCAAATC
This sequence comes from Neoceratodus forsteri, assembly GCA_016271365.2. Classification (NCBI taxonomy): domain Eukaryota; kingdom Metazoa; phylum Chordata; order Ceratodontiformes; family Ceratodontidae; genus Neoceratodus; species Neoceratodus forsteri. The sequence goes on from CM057454.1 coordinate 1,164,723,906, forward strand.
TCCTACAGCAAGACTTCAACACCATCCAGGAATGGTTCAGATCAAACCAACTATTCCTAAACCCTAAAAAAACAATGTCACTAACCTTCGGCTCACAGCAAAGACTCTCCCGCCAAGTTCCCTGCCACCCCTTCAAAACCCTGGACGGGACCCTCCTGGAACATTGCACCAGCTTCAGATATTTAGGCATCTGGCTCGACCCACACCTCAATTTTGTCATGCATATCAACTCCATACATAAGAAACTTCTTCCTAAACTCGGTGCCCTATACAGGAACAAAAGCTGCCTCCCTTCTCCAGCTAGGAATGCTATTGTCCAAAAGATGATCCTCCCAGTACTCGACTATGGTGATATAGTCTATACTACCACTTCCTCCTCCATCTTGGCCAGCCTTGACACCCTTTTCCACTCTTTTTATTGGTTTATCCTCAACTGTCCACAAATAACCCACCACTGCACCTTATATAGCTCCCTAGCCCTGCCGTCCCTCCAAGACCGAAGACTAACCCACAGTGCTAGGTTCGCAGCCAAATTTTGGTCCCATTCCCTACCCCCCTACCTGGCCTCTACCCTCTCGCAAAACAACCCCCCCCACTTACTCCCTCAGAAGCATTGACCCCAGGCTCCTCCACGTCCCCTTTATGTGCACAACCAAAGGTCAGGCCGCATTCAATTACTGCATCCCACAGTTATGGAATGCCCTGCCAGCTGATATAAGACACTCACCCAACCCCAGCCATCTCAATCGCCTACTCAGCACCCACTTCTCCTCCTGCTGCTCTTGCTATAACTAATGTCAAATTATGTATAAAAATTGTGTTTCTGTGCTCAGTTGTAACCATCTAAAATGTTCCTGTACTGATCTTCTGACTGTCTGTATCTATCTGCCGATTGTCTGTACGGCGGATGGCCATTTATTGTGTTGTTTATTTATTTATTTAGTTTTTGTTGACCGGGTAAGTGCACTAGACAAATCCTGCCTATTTTCAGGCACGACCCGGGGGAGGGGGATACAGATGAATGCCAACTGACTTTGAACCAGATTAAGCTGTTGGTGGTATTTTTAGTGAATGAGGGAAATTTGGCTAGGACACCGGGGAGATTGCCCTACTCTTTTCGATAAGTGCCATGGATCTTTAACATCCACCTGAACTACCACCAATCCAGGCAGATGGGACCTCGGTTTAACGTCTCATCCGAAAGACGGCACCTCAGAAGTGCAGCACCCCTCTCATGCTGCACTACAGTGTCAGTACTGGGACATTAACCCAAGTGCCAGATGTGGGAACTGAACCCACAGCCCTCTGATCTCCCGGCCTCAGAGGCGAGTGTGCTACCTACTGAGCCACTGACACTGTTAACTCTGTACCAAATATATGTACTATTGTCTTGGGTCTTGACCCCCAGGTCGCATCTGGAATCGAGCAACACTGCTCAGTATGCCTTCCTGGTTAAACTCGTAAATAAATAAATAAAGGCATTTGATTCGGTACCCCATGGTAGTCTGCTGGGAAATGAGGGTGGGGATGCAGATGAACAGATGGACAGGAAACTGGCTCTCGGAGTGAACTCAGAGGGTTGGGGGGGCTAGTCTCATCTCCAAGAAGGGTCATTAGTGGGGTTCCCCAGGGTTCGGTACTAGGACCCCTCCTGTTTAATGCATATGTCTCTGACATAAGGAAGGGTATCAGGAGTGAAATGAGTCTCTTTGCGGATGACTCAAAGCTGGGTGCGGTGGTGGATGGGAAGGAGGGGAGAGTGGACCTGCAGTAGGACCTGGAGGCTCTGGATAGGTGGTCGAGAAAGTGGAAACTGAGATTCAATGCAGGGAAATGCAGGGTTCTGCACCTAGGGGCCAGAAATCTGGGCCAAAGGTATACCCTGGGGGAGGTCATACTACAAGTCTCAAAGGGCGAGAGTGACCTGAGGGTGGTGGTGGATGTCAGAATGAACAACTCTGAGAATTGTAGAGGGCAGTGGCAAAAGTCAATAGGATGCTGGGTTGCATCACTAGAGGGATTACCTCTAGAAGGGTGGAAGTGATCTTTCCTCTGTATAACTGCTTGGTTAGGCCACACCTTGAGTACTGTGTGTACTTCTGGAGACCGCACTTAAGGAGGGACATTGCACTCCTGGAGAGGGTACAAAGGAGGGCAACCAAAATTATCTGGGGCCTGGGGGAAAGGACCTATGGAGAGAGGCTCGAGAAGCTCAACATATACACCCTGGAGGGGAGGAGGGACAGAGGGGACATGATAGAGGTCTTCAAGTACATGAAGGGGATCAATAAGGGTGGCTCAGTTGAGGTGCTCCAAAAGAAAGGGGGGAGTGCAATTAGAGAACATGGGTGGAAGCTGGAGGGGGGGAAGCTGAGAGGGGGAGAGAGGAGGAGGTGGAACCATGGAATGCACTGCCCAAGGGACTGGTGGAGGTAGAGACTGTGGAGGGGATTAAAAAGGGCTGAGACAGGTATAGGGGAGGGTGAAGCTGACAAAGTCCAATGCAAGTGGAACATCTTGGACTGGGGACAGAGAAACCCAGGGGGGACAGCAAAATCGGCACCCAGTCTGGGTGCTGACTATCAAGCAGACATGAAAGACCAATAGGCCTCTTCTGCTGGCATTTTAACATGTTAGTATGTTATTAAGTAATGCCTCTTCATCTCCTTCCCGAAACTGCCTCCTTCCAGTCTCAGCCCATGCCATGTGTCCCTTCACTTCCTCATCTTAAACAGCCCCCCTGTGCCTGATTTGTTTACCACCCTCAAGTATTTAAAAGTTTAAATCATGCTCCCCCTCTCCCTTTGCACCTCCAAGGTAAACAAGATCAAATGCCTCAGTCTTGCTTCACAGGTACTGCCTGCCATCCATGGAATAATTTTTGTTGCCCCCTGCATTGTACGCTGAGCAGCTCGATATCCCTCCTCTGGTATGGCCACAATTGCTGCACGCAGTACTCCAGCTGTAGTCTGACCATGGACCTGTACAGTGGCAGGATCACGTCATTGTTCCTGGATGAGAAAGCACGCTCAGTGCATCCCAGCATTCTGTTGGCCCTAGCAGCAGCCCTCCTGCATTGAACAAATTTGTTCATGCTCCCCGTTATAATGGCCCACATGTCCTTCTCCTCCTCAGTGACCCCTAGCTGCACTACTCCTAACCCATATTCCATCTTCGTGTTGCTCGTCCTGAAGTCCATAACCTTGCACTTCTTTGCATTAAAACCCAGTTGGCACAACGCTGACCACTCCTCAAGTCTGGTTAGGTCCCCTTGTTGCCTTTGCAAACCCTCTATGTCATCCACTACAGCACCCATTGTTGTGTCATCCATGTACAGACTGATCATGCTCCCAACCCCATGTGCAATGTCCGAAATGAACAGATCAAACAACACTGGCCCCAGCACATAGCCCTGTGGAACAACAGTGATCAATGGCTTGGGAGATGAATGTTCTACCCCCTCCATCACTCTTTGCAGTCTATCCCAGAGCAAAATGGTAATCCTGCCAGACATCTCAGCCACCATTCCTAAGTGCTCAATCTCCACTCCCAGCCACCCATGAAGGACTGAATCAAATGCCTTGCTGAAGTCCAAGGATAGGACATCGACTGCATGGCCCTTGTCCAGTTTCCTTGTCACCCAACTGTTGCATTCAATTAGGTTTGTATGGCAAGATATCCTTGAGATGAACCCATGCTGCTTCCCATCCTAGACCTCAATGAACCACTGGAAGGTTACCAGCCATGCTTTCAGGAATGCTTCCATGAGTTTCCACACTATTGAAGTGAGACTGACAGGTCTGTGGTTGCTAGGTTTGTCTTTTGGGATGCTCCTGTGGATAGGCACCACATGCGCCAACCTCCATTCCAACCTCCACCCTGTGGCACACACCTCATGTCCAGAGAGTCGTTGAACAGGTCAGTCAGTGGCCAGACCACAACCTCAGCCAATTTTCATCAGCACCCTATGGTGAATGCCATCAGGGCCCAGTGCCTTATGCACTCTAAGTACATGCAGTCCCTCAAATCCACTGCTTTCATGAATCCACTATATCAGTCACCTCTTCCCCCCTCTTCTCCATCCATTCCCATCCATGGGTGTAGCGTACCTGCTTCCTCACTCACGATCAGCGAGCAAAAGTGCTTGTTTAGTATCTCTGACTGTTCCTCCCCCTTCTCCACTATCACCCCTGCTACTCTAAATCCAAACTAGCTGGTCCTTACAGTTCCTCTTTTACCAAATTCATAGATAGAATTGATTTTCCACTTCCCTTATGCCATGAGCAAGAATCTGCTCCTTGGCTGCCTTGGCCTCCCTTACTAACTTGGTTACTTCCCTGGTCCTCTTTGCGTACAACTCCCTGTCCTCCCCCCCACAAGTTCTTTTTATTCTCCTAAATGCAGCTATCTTAGCCCTTACCCCATCCAACACCCGACTGTTCATCCAGCATGCCACCTTGTCCCTGGACTTCTTGCTCAGGGTCCTGGTGCATACTACCTTTGCTCCACCCATGCCAGACTTTATGATGTCCTTCTTTTGATTTGTATCCATCACTGGCCTAATTCCTTTAAGGTGGCCCCTCAGTGTCTCATTCATACTCCCAAAGGCTGCCCATCTGAAGCACACTACCTTTTTTGCTGACGCCACCACCCCCTTGTTCATGCTAAGCCTGTCGCTAATTCTATCACTCATGGCTAGTGGCTCACCCACCTGTTGCTCCCTCCCCCAGCTCCCCATTCTAAAGTACCAGGTCAAACATGTTGTCCAGTCATGTTGGTTCCTCGAGCAACTTCACCAGGTGGCTGTCCTGGAGCGGATTCTCAAGTACATTTTCCCTGGTGCTAGATGTCAATGTACTTATGATTCAATGGACCTGAAAACAATATTGCTACCCACTGTTGTCGTGGATTTGATTATTTGTATAAGACACATGCAAACACAGATTTTTACTTAACATACAGGCACGTGCAGTCTGCTCATTTGTGCACATAATATTTCTCAACATACTAAATGCTCAGTAGCATATCCTATCACTCCTATGAGATACATGCTGTATGCCCCTTGCATTCTTGAAACCAAAAGTTTTTTTAGCTAGCACATCATCCATGTGGAGGCAATGCCATGAATACAAAAGCCATTTATGTAATTTAATGCTTCCTCACAGTAACCCAGTGTATCACCCCATAGCCTCATATTGGCGACCCATGTTCTTGTGCATATCCTTTCTTGCAAGAAGCAGTGATATGACAACTTGTTTCCAGTGCTGTTACATAAAGTCTCAATCATGTACCCCTATACCGCCTTTCATACAGTGCATAGGTACCTATCTCTGTCTGCCTTTACTCATACATTTTAAGAGGTGATAATTTCACCATTCTTATGCCATTCTATGTGCAGTACTGCCTCCAGTCTTACAATGTTCATCAGGACATCTGCCTTGTAAAACTGAAGAGAGTATTCCATATCTGGCATGACCGGTTGTCTGTACATAGGAATCACAACATGCAGTGTTTTATTAGTGAATCTTACCTCCATGCATGCCAGAGTTCATTGGGCACTCCCTAGTGCTTGCAAACATTGCTCGACCACCTTTTGGGCACCTGTTATGTCCACCCGATCCCTGTTTTGAATGGTTATTGTTAGTATCTCTCCACCCATTATGTACATTTAACCCTTATTTTGGTGTCATTAGAACATGAATTGGAACCATTTTGTATGAAACATGAGGTCACTCAATGGACAACTCATCCAATTCTCAGGTTCTATTTGTTTTGCTTCTGTTTAACCCATTGGAGACGTTGGTATCATCTACAAAGTGGCATACCCTCCCTTTCGTCCAATCCACAAAGTCACAAAAGCAGCCACTCAAAGGTGACACACAACTGAACAAAACACCATGGATCTCCACTCTTCCACCCACTCTGCCAGGATTGAACTCCGTACCACAGTACTGGAGTACCATTTAGCATGTGGCCTCCATGAGTGATAGCTTCAACACTGTACATGTTAGCAAGTACAAGCAGAGTAATGCACATAAACACATGGGTGTCATTCACTGGTGACTATTAGAAGTTGGTAAATGTGCAGACTAGAATGACCTAATGGTCGGAATTTGAATAGATAATATATGTGTATTTATTTTTGGGTCCATAAGCCATTTATGTAACCAAGGTGATAGCCAGGATGCTTTTGTAACCACATGGCACTCAGTAATTGCTACAACAGCATGTGTGATTGGGGTGGTACTGGTTGGGCAATGAATGATAAGAGTATGTGCTTCCTACTTTCACCAGTCACTCTCTGACAATTCATAGGCTCATCAGTCTGTCTGTTAATCATTTCAGTGCCCATGTAAAATCTGATGGGGGATGGATGAAGGGTGATAACCTTTTATTGACCAATAACAACCCTGTTGGGATAACGATCCACAACAGAGCATTACCTTCCCCACTCAAACCACAAGAACAGCCATTGGTTGATTGTGAGGGCTAAGAGTTCACTATCTTCTTCAGTGACATGGACTGGCAGCACATCACAATAGGTAGCAATACACACTACATGCCTCTACACCCAACCAACATTCAAGGTATTCCAGAAGTCACCCAACGGCACCTGTGATGCAATACCAATTCATTTTCCACTGCTCCCTCCATCATCTTATGTAGAATGAACCTTCATTGACACCACACACTGTCGGGCTTTCACATGCATGAATCTTCAAGATGACCTCTACAGCAAGATATTACCAACCTGTGGTGCAAGTGCTAGTACCAAATGATCACACACAAAGTATTATCGATGCCTCATGTCAGAACCTTGTAAAAAAACATTCATGGAGTTTTATGGGTCAACACTGACAATTTTGAAATACTTGACATCATCACACATGTCTAGTTTTGGCAACAATACCAGAGCATATACATGTATTCCATTTATGATGTTTGCTGGCATGATTTCCATCCTTTGAAGCAACATACTAATCCTGTCTTTGCTAACTATACATAACACGGAGAAGGAATATTGGACACATCAACAGTTAAAACTAAAGTTTTAATACATAAAGAAAAAGAAACAATGAGTAAATTGTACTAAGAACACACAACAGTAAAACAAAAAAAAGCATTTGTCAATGCCGAATGTTTGCTTGCTGGCATTGGCATTGGTAGTGTAGAAGTTACAGAGCTGCATAACAGAAATGGCAGTGAAGTATTGAACTGAAGCCAACCCCACCACCACCCTGCAGAGAGTGACAGGCATTGGGGTGTGCCTTTGGGTCGTCAAGCATATCGGCCATGCCTTTCATCACACCTTACCCTCAGACACTGGCAGAGTGTCACGGTGGTGCCTTGGGGGTCTTTGGCCCTTATGCACACCCCATTCCATCAGGAAATACAGTGAGATGGGTGTGGTATAGGAGAATGGGGTGAACTTTGGGGCCGAAGAGTCCAAGGCATACCTCAGTGCCTCTCACTGGCTGCAGGGTGTGGAATGGTATGAGCATTACAGGCAAGAATCCCAAGTCACACCCCTGATGCCTGTCATTCTCTACAGGTTGGGGTGTTATGGTTGGAAATCCTAACACCTCAGGCATTCATTGGTATTTTCACTCCAAATTTTGAACATGGTTTTTTTGTGACCCCCACCTCATGAACAGTCGCAATATCAGTTTGTTAGCCGAAAGCTGCTTATGCACAGCGACTATGGCATTTAGCACCACAGGTGCAAAACACATTCAAACAGGATGTGAAAAATGACAGCTGTACTGTTCGTGGGAGGTGTAAAAATGGCAATGTTGCAAATCTGCCAGTAAAAATAAAAAACTGGTGAAGTCACGGCGTGCATAGAAGCTGTGCAATGCATGCCACGTAATATAATTGGTTTGGGGTTTTTACAGCAGATTGTCAACACAGGCATTTTGGGACCTCCGATCATGAACAGTGTCACTGAGATTTTCTTTATCTGTCCTGAACAATGATTTCCCACAGCGACCACGCATCTATGCGCTGAAAGTGTGAAAACACATTTCGGGCCATGTTGTGAAAAATGACAGCTGTACTGTTCATAAGGAGGTGTGGAAAAATGCCACTGGTGAAAATCTGGACTGAAAATATTACAAAGTCATGAACTTACGAGGGTGCGTGGAAACTGCGAAATGCTCACTCGTAACGCAGTCATTTTATGGACTTTTGTCACTAAATTTTCAACATAGCCATTTTAAGACCTCTGCTCATGAACAGTGTAACTGTGATTTTCTTAATCTGTCCCAAACATTGCTTTCGCACACCAACTGCACCATTGTGCGCTACATGTGCGGAAACACATTTTGGGCGACATGTGAAAAATGGCAGTTATACTGTTCATAAGGAAGTGTAATAAAATGGCAATGTGGAATATCTGGAGTGAAAATATAGAAAATTCGCAAACTTACGAGCGTGCATAGGAACTGTGCAACACACACTCGTAAAACAGTCATTTCTAGGAATGTTTTCACCAAATTTTCAACATAGCCATTTCAAGACCTCTGCTCATGAACAGTGTCACTGTGATTTTCTTAATGTATCCCATACATTGATTTCGCAAACCGACTGCGCCATTGTGAGCTACATGGGCGGAAACACGTTTTGGGCAAGATGTGAAAAATGACAGCTGCACTGCTCATAAGGAAGTGTGATAAAATGGCAATGTTGAAAATCTGGAGTGAAAATATTGAAAATTCGCAAACTTATGAGCGTGCGTAGGAACTGCGCCATGCACGCTCGTAAAACAGTCATTTTTAGGAATTTTTTCACCAAATTTTCAACATAGCCATTTTAAGACCTCTGCTCATGAACAGTGTCACTGTGATTTTCTTAATGTGTCCCATACACTGATTTCGCACACCTACTGCGCATTGCGCTACATGGGCGAAACATGTTTTGATGAGATGTGAAAAATGACAGCTGTACTGCTCAAAAGGAGGTGTGGTAAAATGGTAATGTTGAAAATCTGGAGTGAAAATATTGAAAATTCACGAACTGCGCAACGTACGCTCATAAAACAGTCATTTTTAGGAATTTTTTCACCAAATTTTCAACATAGACTTTTTGAGAGCCCACCTTATGAACACTGGCAGTGTCATTTTGTTAATGAGTTCTGAAAGGTGATTTCACACAGTGACCTCGAAATCACCCTTCGGGCCCAATTAACACCATGACAGTGCAAGAATTCATGAGGAGGGGTCCCAAAAACCCAATGTTGAAAATTTGGGCCCAAAATTCCCAAAAATGCCTGAGATATGCAATAAAGTTGAAAAAACCCTATCTATCCCATTATACAGCTTACCGGCATTTCCTCAGTTCGCGGTCGGCTTTGAAGACTGCAGGCGGTTCCCTGGTGCGTCAAGATCGTCGCACCGAGCTCGGAGGTAAGTATGGGGTGGGGGTGGGGAGGCAGGGTGCACAGTGGGTGGGTGTGGGTTGTGGGAGGGGCAGAAGAAGCCAAGGGACAGTTTTGTATTTACAGGTATTATTTTATTTCCTAAGATGACGAGGATGTTTGCCACGCTGGGGTGGGCTGCCAGCATGGCAGCTGGAAGGATGTTGGTGGGGGCAGGGGCTGACGGGATTGGGCACCGTCGGCCCATAGCATCATTTTGCCACACTAGGGTGGGCTGCAGCATAGCACCTGGATGCTTTGGGGTGGCGTGGAGCCGGCGAGAGTTAGGTGCCTCCGTCGGCCATACAGCTCTAATGGGGGAGGGAGGCACATAGAAACACGCAGTGTGCATTGCAGCATATGTGTGTGTGGTAGGGAGTGCGCATGAGCAGGTGATATCTTATCGCTGCTCACTGAAGCATAGCTCCCCCTTTCAACTGTACGCCACTGCATTTTGGAGCTGTCACAGACAGCTCAAGCAGGCATTGGAGAACTGCGGCTGCACCTGCAAGCACACTGCCTGAATTGGAAGAGGGCTGCCACACCTCCAAAACTCGGATGATGGCACTATGTTTCTTGCACATGCAAACATAAAAAAAGACGGCAAATGGAAAATTCAGTTATCTAACTAGTCTTTCTGGATGGAAACCAGTATACTGGCCAGAGGAATCTGGATAAACATCACAAATTCTCCAGACGTAGCAGCTCAGAATCGAAACCCTGACCCATTACCCCAGATGACCAAGGTGCCATAGTATGAACTGTCTGTATGCAGAATGCCTTCTGTAGTGGTTAGTGTCTTCATCTGGAGGGAGTGAAAAAATGTCCTGCTGATAATTTGCTGACAAAGTTAGCACCGCCAGGTCTCCTACAATAAAGCAGAAAAGGAACAATGAGAATTTATTGAAACAGTAATGTACTGTAAACACAAACTGCATAGTATTAATAATGACACATAGCATGTGAAGGCTTTACATGAAAACAGACAATGGAAAGCAAATTAATTAAAGCACAAATCCAAACAAAAAACACAAATTAGAACCGTGGCTGTGTTAAAGATCGCTCTACTAACAACTTTAATGATGCACATGGAAGCTCTTCATTCAAGTACAACATTGAGCAATTATGAAAATGCAGCCACATTAGGCAGAAATCAGTTGATGGTCAGGACAAAGAGGATGATGGTGAATGGTACCCACTATGTGGATATGTAGGTGACCAGCACTGAGCCAAATGTATATGTTATGGGAACAGCACACTTCCGATTTCGTCATAATTCACATTGTTTACATGGAGGTGGAGAAAATATATTTTTTTGCAGATAACACTATGATGCACAGCAGGTGAAACCAAATAATGAATGATCCAGCACATACCTCTCAACCTCTTGTCTCATAAATCAGGGACAAGGCTTAAAATAATCAGGGACAATGACCCCAAATCAGGGACACATCTTAAAATTTGTTAATGTAAACTCAGAAAGCTGACACTATAAGAGGATTAGTGTAAGATGCCTTTTCAGAAGAAGAACACGTTTGTAACTGTAATACCTGACATTATTTTATGCTAACAATTCCCACTGTTCAGTCACAAAAAACAAAATTTTACGAGGGACACAGGAACATTTTAAGGCAAAATCAGGGATGTCCCTGAAAATCAGGGACAGTTGAGAGGTATGATTCCAGCACAGCACAGATGCATTAGCAGAACAATGGCAGCCTTGACTTATGGCATCAAGTGAATGAACGTTCATGCAATCGATGAGTTAAATGTCAAGTGAGGCATACATGGTGTGAGTGGGGCAGGGCATGCAATGACTGCTGATTTCCAGTGGACCATGCGGCACTCAGATAAGATGCCAGTGGCATGACTGGGAGCACTAGGATTGGTATCAGCAGCGGAACGATGGTGGTAATGATCACTGGCCAGGCCGCCACCGTAGTAATGAGTCCAGTCATGGTGAGCACATCTTCAAATGGACACAGCATACTAAAGAGAATCTCTGTACTATTTTTGCTCCCACCACATCTGCTGGTAGGCCATTCCATGGATCCATCACCCTCTCTGTGAAAAAATACTTCCTATAATTCCCCCCAAGCCTCCCTCCCTCCAGCCTCCTGTTATGTCCCCTTTTGCATTTTTCATCTCTGAAATATGCTCCCCTCCTGTACCCTGTTTATTCCTCTAAGGTATTTGAAAGTCATATCCCCTCTCTCCTTCTCTCTTACAGTGAATAGGTGTTTAGTTCTTTGAGTCTTTTCTCATAAGGTTTGTGGTACAGTTCATGTATCATTTTGGTTGCTCTTCTCTGGACTGCTTCCATTCTGTCTCTGTCCTTCTTGAGATGCAGTCTCCAGAATTGAACACAGTATTCCAGATGATGCCTCACCAGTGATCTATACAGTGGCATCACCACTTCACTCCTCCTACTGGTTATGCCCCTTCCTATGCACCACAGCTTTCTGTTTGCCTTCCTCACTGCTTTTTCACATTGTTTGGCTGACTTCAGGTCATCGGATATGATAATCCCAAGATCTCCGTCTCTTGACTTGTGGTGGCTAGAACCTGCCACCCCATCCTGTATTTCTCTCTTGGGTTTCTGTGTCTCAGGTGCATTATTTTGCACTTCTTAGCATTGAAACCCAACTGCCAAACCCTTGACCATTCCTCAAGTAGTCTTAGGTCATTTCTCATTTTATCTAGCCCCTCCTGTATGACAACTCTGTTACAGATCTTGGTGTCATCAGCATACAGGCATACTTTCCCTCCAGTCCCTCTGTAATGTCCCTCTGTTACTTATGAAGACATTGAATAGAACTGGACCCAGCACTAATCCCAGTGAAACCCCGCTGGTCACCTCCTCCTCTTCTGATTTTATGCCATTTACTACCACTCTCTGGGTTCTGCCTTTTAGCCAGTTACCAACCCATTTTGCCACTTTAGAGCCCACATCCAGATTCCCCAATTTGTTAAGCAACCTTCTATGAGGAATGGCATTGAAGACCTTACTGAAAGCCAGGTAGACCACATCCATCGCCCCTCGCTGATCCAACACGCTGGTCACCCGGTCAAAGAAATTGATAAGATTAGTCTGACAGGACCTACACTCAGTGAATCCATGCTGCCTTGGCCTTTTGCACTGCTTGACTCCAGGAACTTCACTACCCTCTCCTTAAGCAGGGACTCCACCAGCTTCCCCACCACTGAGGTCAGGCCTACAAGTCTGTAATTGCCTGCCTCCTCCCTACTTCCTGTCTTGTGCAGGCGGACCACCTCTGCCCTCCTCCAGTCCCCAGGTACCTCCCCCATCTCTAGTGATTGGGGGATACCTGGAGACTGGTGGAGGGCAGAGGTGGTTCCCCTGCACAAGACTGGAAATGCTCTTCTCTGGACTACTCTGAAGCAAGATCAGTCTGTTCAAAGATGATACTGAGACAGGAGTTGTGGTTAATGATGCAAAGGGGTTGCAGGAGGACATCACTCAGCTGGAGGAGTGGGCGAAAACATGGCAATTAGGGTTTAATGCCAAGAAACACAATGTTCTGCACTTTGGAGCCAGGAACCAGGGGAAGGATTATCACTTGAATGGGGTACAGCTGGGGAGCTCCACATAGGAGAAGGACCTAGGTTTGATCACTACAGGGTGCATGAACAACTCTGCTCAGTACAGGAAAGCGTCAGCAAAAGCCAACAAAATGCTGGAATGTATTGCAAGAGGGATCTCCTCCAGAAGGAGGGAGGTTATCCTACTCCTGTAAAGGTCAATGCTCAGGACCCACCTGGAGAACTGCATGCAATACTTGTGCCCATTGCTGAAGAAGGACAAATTGCCACAGTGTCGTCAGGGTAGAAAATCTAAAAAAATAAAATGCATGTGTGTCTACATCACCAGTTGGCAGGAGGAGGCGATGGGGATAAAACAGGTATATCCCCCCCCCGCCAAACAAAAGAAAAAGTAGTCAATGTGTCAGCACTTAACCCTTAGGTCAGAAATGCAGTCTCCAGGACCAAAGCCACAGCATATATTCTCCACAGCAGAGGACATGAGCCAGCATTTTTGGCACTCACACCATTCGGGTGAATTAATGTTTGGCACAGGTGGTGAACATGCCAAATCAGGCTGTCTCTGTTCCAGTATATTGAATGCTAGACCAGGTGTGTGCACAGCAATCTCAATGCAACATTCTACAAGTGTCTCCATGCTCATGCTCCGAATGTTTTCCTGTAAAAAAAAAAAAAAAAAAAGAGAGAGAAAGTGAAATTACACAACATATAATGTTATACAGGGGGCTCAAGTGATAGATTAGATGTCAAGTCACTACAAATGTTACTACCATGAAATGCAGCAATAAGCTACTCACCAACATGTATCTATAATACCAAGGTGCACCATGACAATGTCTCACGATACAATTAGCTTTTTTAAGAGATCACAAAGTGTGTATAGTGGCATTTCATGTTGTCAGAATGATATGCACACACAGTAGTACGTGTCTGTCTACAGGCTGCACGTACAACAGCCCTTACTGCATGTCAAGTATAATTCTGTTTTCTATGTGCATGGTCCAGCTATGACCATGCCATGCATCTCTGAGCTCTCGTACCATCGTTTTACTCACTCTCTTTGCTGTGGCACTTTTTCAGACATACACTACACTTTTTGTTAGAGCTTGTATTTCAACGTACCACTGATTAGTCCACATTTCCATGGCATGTTATGACCACTGTTGTCAGAACCAACACTTATTGTGAGGTATGCTGTTGTTCTTAAATACTGTATGACACTGTATTTGATGTTTTGTTTCACATTCCATTTGGTCTCAGCTTGCATACAGGGGCATACATATTGTGGTCTTTTCATGTAGCCGCATGTCATGGTCCATGTATCCATGACAGTCATTCGAAAAAATTTTTGTCGACCGACGTTACAGCAACACCCTTATGTCAACCACATTTTGCAGTTGGCATGAGGCTGTCACAGTAGAGATTGTTTTCTTTGGGGGGGCTTTGACCCCTGCCCCTCACTAAGGTATCAGGGAGGGGGTGCAATACCCCTGAAAGCAGTGGTGGGGTCCCACGCTGACACTACAGCGACCTGGCACTGTTGTCACTGTAGTGTTGGTTGCTGTTGAAAAGTCACGGTAGCAACGGCATACCATGGTCCATGATCAAGCAGCTTGTGTCACTGCAAAGCAGTTCAAATTGATAAACACAGTGGAGAAAATAACATAGATCAGAATACTAACTAGGAGAGGTTTATTTAACCACTTCTTATGGGGAACAAGAACAAGGGGTGGTAATTGCTGGTGATCTGAAATAGTCCACTCAGTGAAATAAGCCAATAGCAAAAGCAGACAGGATGCTAGGTAGCATTGCAAGAGGATTTTTTTTCTAATTGTTTAATCAGAAGTTGCACACTAAGCTGAAAGCTTGTTTACAGGTGCGACCTGGAAGCACAGGGAAGTTAAGTGACTTGCTCAGGATCACACAGTATGCAAGTGGGGGCTGTGGGATTCAAACTCAGGTCTCCAGATATGCAGCTCAGAGCCTTAAACCACTGCACTATACTGCCTCCCGATTTACCAGTTGGAGCATCAATGATCCTTAGCCATTGTACAGGACACTGGTAATGACAATTTTGGAATATGGAATGAGAAACTGACATCAATACCTGAAAAATAACATTAACTTGCTGGAGTGGGTTAGAAGAAGTGCAACAAAAATGAGCAAGGCAATGATGGCAAGGTAATATAGGCACTAGGAAAAAATAAGTTTCTGGCTATGATGGCAAACTTTATTTCCTCAATTACGCACTATTCACGACCATCTTCTGTGGTGTATCACACAGATACAGTACTTTGTAACCTTGCGTAACAATTTTTGATACAATCACAGACTGTCTGTAAAAGGCATCAGCATCAAAAGTAAAACAGTGGTGGAGTCCTTTTTAAAATTCACTCATGGTACATAAAACAACTCCACAGTGATCCATTGCCCCATGGAGAAGGACGTCCCCACCCATCACAAAAAGAGGAGAGCTGTCATTGGACGCTCAATCTGCTCCCTCCCCTTCCAACTACTGATGGACCAAGTTCCACACCTAACCCAGGTCGCCGATGTGGCGCAAGGTGTGGCATCCTGTGCCTCAACACTCAGCTCCACCAGACCTGCTTATCCTGTCAATTAACTGTAAAACTAAACACTGATTATTAGCTCAATCACAAGCACAGCACCCACCCATAAAATTTCACCATGCTCTTGTAGACAGTTGATTGTATTTGCCCGAATACCACTAGGAGTCTCGTAGTAATCAATGAGGAGTGTACACTGGCATGACCATGGCTACCACCCCAGCCAATGCCAAGCCCACACTGTGCTGATTGTCCTCTTCTGTGACAGCATGTGACAGGAGCAATTGTGGCAGTATCCATACTTGCATCGACAGCAGCACTCATTCGAGGCACAAAGGATTCCTCAGTCTCGGACAAGGATGAATCTTAGCTTGCAACATCAGATGGTGAAGAAGCAGAGTAGTGCTATAGAAGAAAATAAATTGATGGAGTAAACAGCTATGTAGGACACCGCCAATGCTTCCTCCAAAGAAACGTACTAATACATGTGTCAAACATAATTCAGAGACTAAAAAGCTGTGCGACACGCACATGTCATTAAAACATGTTGTGTGTAATGTGTGCATGTGTGTGTATACTCCAGTGTTGACCTTCCAGGTGTTTAAGTTTTACACCCTCTGGCCAACAGGACTATTAACTGAGCAAATCCATTAACCATGCATGCTTTTCCACTGCCTCATCAAGTGTACAGATTGAACAGTTCCACTGCCCCATCAGGTATACTGACTGAACAGTTGCATTATGCAGCACAAGCCCAAAGGCCTATTTAAAGGAAAATGTTACTAGCCTCAGTGTCCTTACCAATATGGCCATCACTGGAATGAGTGTGAACGACAACACCAGGGCACACTCTGATGCCTGTTGATCAGTGGATAGTGGTGGTGGTGTGGTCTGCTGTGGTTGGGTGGTGGGGGTGAAGCAGTTGTGGGAGGGGGTGTTGTCCATGGCTCAACCATAACATGTAATTTCCCTAGTTTTGTCACCCTTGCACTAACTGATCCATTTGCAAAGAACATAGGGAGAGACTGGGATAAAATTGTACAGGCATGCCTGTTTTGTAGTCATCACAGAAACAAATGTTTCAAGCTCAAGCATTGACCATCAGCATCAGGAACCACATACCTTCCTTTTGAAGCACATAGCAGTGGATGTCAGATTACTAAACTATGTTAGAGACACACCTCTGTCAAAGTCAGTCAGCTTGGAGAAAAATGAAGAAATACAGCTGAAGCAGACTATGTTCGCACTGCAATAAGAAGCAACACTTGTTGCAGTATGATAGCTCAAAACTCCTTTTTTTTGTTTTATTGGTGGTGAGGGGCATCACTGATATATATATATAGGATAGAAGATGGGCAACTATGCACAGCCATTGTGTTGTGACACTGAGGGTTCTGTTTGCCTGAGACCTCGAGAGCAAAGCTCAAGAGGTCTATGAGAATCAGATCCCCAATGTGGCACAACACACTGGTTGTGCACAGAGTTGACCATCCACCATTCTATGTAGTGTATGGTCATCCACGCTGATTTGTGACACTGCACTTTGTTTCAGTGAACTGGTGGTTGGGGAGGCAGTTGAGGGTTTGTGGTAGGTACAAACCACTGACATAGTGTGCTGAAGATGTTTCTGCAAATTCAAGTTTAAAAAACAACTTCCTGCTTAATTGGATAAGGAAAATCAAGTATGTGGCAGCATTCCACGTTGTTCTGCTGCAGTAGTGACATCACTACTGCAGCAGAACAACATAATGATGTCACTACTGCAGCAGAACAAGCATATTCCAGGCATGGGATTCCATGCATAACAGCATTCCACCATACACTATAAGAATGTAGGTAGTAGGCACCCAGCACAAGAATGGAGAACAATATAGGGGTGTCGAAGCACTTTGGAATGCACAAATCCAAAAGTTGTTCACAAATGTATGTAGTTGTATACAAATGGATCATGGACAAAAGAACAACAAACCCCTGTATGAATCACAGAGAACATACAATATTATGTAACAACTTTGTGTGTGTTTTTACAAAAAAAAAGAACTAATTTAGCACTCACCTTTAATTCTTGTTTGCCTCTTATTCACATCTTGTAATAGCCACCACCCCCAAACAAAAGATAACTGATATGTCGAACATGATTCTAAACCACCAAACAGAGCCACGACTGTAACTGGTTACTTCCACGGAAATATTCAAAAAGCTGCAGTAGTACCTTCAGTTTTTTTGGTTCTCTCCATGCTTTCACGGTCAGGGAGGTACATTTTCAGCCTCAATAATAATCACAAAAACATAAAAGTATAATAATGATGCACCCCTTTTACCTGGTGTCACATGACATATACCTGCAGGGGAACAAATGGCATACACAATGCCCCATAGGTGAATGAATGCTCACCAAAACCAGTAGACTTCCAGTGTCTGCCATGGTGCTGTAAAGCAGTGTTAGCTGCTTGAATATTTTTTGCCTCGAGATCATTTCACTATTCAGATTGCCAGGTTAGGACTCATACAGTTATATGGGCAGATGACTGATAAACAAGTTATATAGGTTGAGACAGCAAAATGCACCTACTGAAGCAAACACAAAGAAAAATGTATACCAATTACACAATCCTGAAGGTGGCAAAGGGCTGTGACAGAGCAGTGGCTAGAGGCAGCAGAATGCTAGACAGCATCCGGAGAGGGATCACTAGTAGGAGAAAGGAGGACATTATACCCTCATACACCTTTCTGGTTTGGCCACATCTGGAATATGGGGTTGCGTTCTGGAGGCCATATCTCAGAAGGATGTGGATGGGCTGGAAGTTTAGAGGAGGGCAACGAAGATGGTAAAGGGGCTCAGCAATCTATACTATGAGTAAAGATTAAGGCAATTGAACATATACTGCTTGGAACAGAGGAGGGAAAGGGGGGACATGATTGAGACCTTCAAGTACCTAAATGGAATAAACCAAGTGCCAGTGGAGAGCATCTTCCAGCTGAAAGGAAATCAGAGGACTACGGGGTATGGGCTACATATTGTTGGGGGACAGTTCAAGGGGGACATTAGGAAGTACAGTTTCACTGAGAGGGTGGTGGATAATTGGAATAGGCTCCCTGAGGAGTTGGTTTGGAGAAGCAACAGTTGAAGGGTTCAAAACAGCATGGTACAGACACAAGAAACTGTTTAGGGTTGTGGCGGTGGGTGCACTCTGGGGCGCAAAGGCATGTCCTACTAGATAACTAGGCAAGTGGGCATACTGGGTGGGCCCGGTAATCTTTTTCTGCAATCACATACCTATGTCTCTATGTAACTGCACAGTATGGGTAGGCAGAAGCCATTGATGAGTGTGCCACACTAAAACAGTAACAGGCATAACCATCAAAATGAGAGGTCACAGATGGCCAATTGATTCCATCTTTTGGTTTATAGCTCTTGAAGAAACAGGTATAGCAGTAACATACAGTATGCCCAGGGCCCCTAGTGCTCTGCGGCAGAACTTTCTGATTTCTGCGGCAGGGCTCATTGGTTTCTGCGGCAGCATTTTCTGATTTCTGCGGCATGATTTATTCACTTCTCTGACAGAATGCAGTTCTGCCATTGGTTAAATATGATGTGATGTCATCAATGACATCATATGCTGAGAATAGAGGAGGGTCTTCAGGATAAACAAGATGGGAAATAAAGCCTGGCACCATGGAAAAACAGTATATTTGAATAAAAATTCACCAAAAACAGTGAATTCTGCAACATTATATACATTCTGCGGCATGATGCAAATTCTGCGGAAAATTCCTCAACCGCAGAATCGCAGAATTCAAGGGGCCTTAGGAAAAGGATAGCATCAAACAGTAGGGGTCAATTGTACTAGCAATACCATTTAAACCATAGTCGATCACCCGCCTCTAATGATACCACATCTTATATACACATTCACCAGTGGCCAGTAGTGTAGCCACATATCCAATGAAGGCAGAAAAGGGATGCATATATGATAAATAAAATGCAACCATAAAACACCTTTGTAAAACACTAAACAAAAAACAGATAGCTCTCAGAATTAAATGTTGCAGATCTGATAATTAAATTGACAGGTAGTGGCACATGGTGTATGTGGTTATGAATAAGCAGATGGTATTATCGCTTTGTTCACGAGCGCATATAACAGAGGATGGAATGGGGGAATACATCATGCTGTTATATGATCTTGCATACAATGCTGGTTAGACTGTATCTGCTTCTTTTGAACTCAGGACATGCCATTTAGTGAGGTGCAATCAGAACTTCAAAATAGATGCTGCAGCAAAGTGCCCACAATGATGTCTTACATGTGTACTCCCCAGAGTTGCGGTAACACTTTCCTCTATGTCATTCAGCTTATTTTGGCATTGAAAAACAAGGAGTTTTATCAATTGAGCAGAAGGAGTCCGTTCAATGAGGCTAGTCAAGCTGGACACATAACATGAGCTCCCCCCAGGTCATCTCAACATGAAGTTAGGGTGCCACAACTTGCAGAAATACAGAATCATTCTGCCCACTAGCTCAGAGGCAAAAACACAGAAATGGGGGAAAAGTGTAATGCAGTGGCCTAGGTAATTTTATTTGATTCAAGCAGAGAAGTAGCTGGATACTTTCCGAACTACTTGTGGTGCATAGCTGAAATTTTTTTAATTTAATTTTGCTGAGGGCAGGGAAGGTGGTTTATTGGACTAGCCCTGTACTGCTATGTAAATGAGAACATGGGACGGACACTGACTGGGCACAAGTAGTTTGGTTTGATACTGATCTCAATCCACCTAAGTGAATTAATGTGGCTTTTCAGACTTTACGGGGGTGTACACCCATACCATATAGATGTTTTGGATTTTTAAGTGAAGTCGATGGATTGCATGCCACTATTTAGATAGAAAAAGATATCCTGTATCATACAATCCAGAACAAAACCACTGCAGTCACCTGCGATCTGACCCCCAGAATCACCCTGCAGCAAGGTGCTCACAGTGTCGTGTAACATTTGTACTCCAGTCATTCAGCATATTTCTGACCATTAGAACTTAAAACTCTAGGAATGTAGTAGCAGGGATCTACGAAACTAGGCTAATGAAGCTGGATGTGTAATTTTTTTTGGGGGGTGGGTGATTCACTGCAGTCCACCACGCCAATATGGAGACACAAAACCGCAGCCTCCCCAAGGTGGCCACAACAGTAACTTACAGTAGGGATCCACCAGCCTCAGACCTACAGAATGTTTCTGCCTGGCAGCACAGAAGCAACATGAATGCGATGCAAAACCCCCCCAAAAAACAGTAAGTGTAAACCGTGTGCTCTTATTTGTAGCAGGCTTCCTGCAGAACTACATTGGCTGCTAATTAATTTTTTTTCTAACAGTGGTCCGCAGAACATAATTAGATCAGGGTTTTCTAACCTTAGGTGGGTCACCTGTCCACCCAGTCCGGAATGGAAAGTTATTTCATTAGGAAACAATAGCAAATGAATAAAGCATTGAAATTCCAGCATGGATTCACAACACTGAAATATAGTGATGCTGTAAATAATAAGATGGGGAAAACAAATGGCTGTAAAATAAATGCATTAAAACCACATAAAACACCACATTTCATTCATCACCAAATAAAAAACGAAAGCACCACAGTCTCTTACGTCTATCTATTTGCTGCAGGGAAATGAGATTTATGTTTGGAGCAGTGAGAATTAAAAATGAGGAACCAGTATTGCTAAAAGACGCGGCATTCTTGATGTGTGAATGAGGATCTCTCTGATCAGACTGAAGATACAATCGGAGGCTGGCTACCTGCCAAGTAAGTGATGAAAGGCAGAGTGGCTGGCAACAAAATACAAGGGCACAGAGGGGGGAAGAAAATAGCTACAAAGGCTTGTAAGTGAGCGCGCACTTCCCCTCCCCCATGTTCCAACACACGTGCGGACATACACACTAGCTGAAACTTGCTTACAGGTGAACAAAGAAGGCAGAGCAGAGAGCACAGAAAACAGCAATTTTTTTTTATTTTAATTACACAAGAAAACGGAAATCGATTTGGAATGAATCCAAGCACATCATAAGTGGAAAGCCATCAAAAGAGAGCAAGGTAAGTGAACATACAAATAAACATTATCTGATAGTGCCCCTTTAAGGAGTGTCTCCATGATCTTACCCACAATAGAGGCTAGATTGACTGACCTAAAGTTCCCTGCCTCTTCCCTGCTACCACTTTAATGAAGTGGGATCAAATGAGCCCTTTTCCTGTCCTCTGGGACCTCCCCTGTGCTCAGTGGCTCACTAAGCAGTTCTGCTAATGGCTCCATTAGTTCCTCTCTCAGCTCTTTCAGTATCCTGGTATGTATGTCATCTGGCCCCATTGCTTTGTCCAACCTGAGCTTAGCAAGCTCTTCTAGGACCCTTTGTTTTGTGAAAGGTTCCGAGTTCACTTCTTTCCCCTCTGTGTCTATCATGTCCAGCTGACGGCCCTGTCCGTCCTTTTCCTCGGTAAAGACTGAGCAGAAATATTCATTTAGTAGAGATGCTTTTCTCTGGTCGACTTCTACGCACTCCCCTTTATCCCCTCTGAGCATAGCAATTCCCCCTCTTGTCTTTCTTTTTTCACTAATGTATCTCTAGAGTGCCTTGTCTCCTTTCCTTACTGATCATGCTAGTGCCTCCTCAGTTTGGGCCTTTGTGTTCCTCACTGCTTTACCAGCTTCCTTTAGACAACTCTGGTATGCCTCACTGTCTGTGTCCCTCTGAGTTTCCTTATATTTCTTGATGGCCACACTTTTGGCTCTGGCCTCCTTTGCCACTGCTTTAGAGAACCAAAGTTTTTTCCTCCTTCTTTTGCACTTACTTTTCTCTTTAACACATTGACCTGTTACTTCAACTATTGTTTCTTTTATACTTGTCCATTTTTCTTCTACCCTTTCTGCTTCCCAGGGCTAGTTTGATCCTTTCACCTATCTTTCCAAAGTCTAAGATTTTTGCTTTGGAATGAGTTGACTGTGTTCTTTGGCCAAACTGAACCATACCATGTGATGGTTGCTAGACCCCAGGTGACCCTGGATCTGGAGGTCTGAAATCCTTTCCCATTTGACAGCACCAAATCTAGGATAACCATGTCCTTGGTGAGTTTCTGCACAAATTGTTTGATGTCCTCCCCATGCAGGGAGTCTACAATATCCCTGGTTCTGGCCACCCCTCCAGCAGGTATTGACCAATCTGCATCTGGTATGTTAAAATCTCCCATCAGTACCTCCTCCTTTGCTACCATCCTTTCTATGCCCTCTAACAATGATCTGCCAACACACTCCCCCGGTTAGGTTGTCTGTAGACCACCCCAGTTCCTATAGTTGACCCTTTTCCAGTTTCCAGGGTGACCCACAATACTTCTGCCTCATCCTGTGTATTGCAAGATCATGCACATAGGATAGCGAAACCCTGAAGCCACCTATAGGTTGGGAGGGGAGTTTCTGGCAATCACAAGGGAACAAAAAGAGACTTGGGCATCATCATCACAATGTTGCACCTGGGTTATGCCCCCTATCATCCCACATACACCTTAAACTGTATTCCTGGTCTATTATACTGTGATACTGCTATTTTGCACTAACATGTAGATTTAGGCACCCATCATATAAGCATGAGTGCCAGGAATGTGCCTTGCTGCTCAAATTTGCTAATGTTTATATCCTTTATAAGATTAGATTATGCATGATTATTATACCTCACTATAATGCATTATGTTTGTCTTTTAGATATATTCCATATATAATCTACCTAATTACTGATATGATGACTCTGAGGGATCATCAGTGATTACTTTATACACAGTGGCCCAGATATTCAAAAGGGTTGCGCCATGCACAACCCACTGATGCGTCCCGGCATGATATTCAAATGGGAATTGTGCCTGGCACAAATCCCAACACGTCAGAGCGCATCAGTAATGTATGCAGGTGCAGGTAGGGGGTGCGTGCCCATGCATACTCTGCACAGCCCGATATTCAGCCCGGGATGTGCTGAGCCATGCATGTGCAACCCCTACTTGCGCCACACAAAGTTGAGCAAAAAAAAGGAGCAACGGCCAGCCACCCACCCACAGGTGAGCTGCCGTATTGCAGGGTGCAACACAGCAGCTGCCACCTGTGGGTGGCCACCCGAGCTCCAGCTGCACCTCTGTGGTGGCCCCCCCATGCCCGGATTGTGGGCATTGGTGTGTAAAAAAAGACTCCTATATCCCTGGTGGTCCAGTGGACCGCTGTCTGCCCGATCATGGGCTGAAGTAAAAGAATTAGAATTCTATATCCCTGGTGGTCCAGTGGACTGCTTCTGCCCAATCACAGGCTGAAGTTAAAGAATTAGAATCCTATATCCCTGGTGGTCCAGTGGACCGCTGTCTTCCCGATCGCGGGCTGAAGTAAAAAAAAGAAACCTATATCCATGGTGGTCCAATGGACCCCGCTCCCCACCCACTCACTGATCCCCACCGCCTGCTCCCCCGGTCAGCGGTGTAACCTGCTCCGCCTGCTGCCCCGCCACCCGCTGACTGACACTGTAGGTAGGACTGTACACCCATTGGTCCACAGTGTGAGCCAATGGGCAGCAGCCCGTACCATACTACACATTCCAGATACAGTATGTGAATGGATCCATTCACATATCTGGAATGTGTAGTATGGTAAAGGCTGCATGCCCATTGGCTCGCGCTATGGACCAATGGGCGTACAGCCCTACCTATGGTGTCAGTCGGTGGGCGACAGGCAGGTGGGGTGCTGCTACCTGACGCTGACTGGGGGGGAGCAGGGCGGTGGGAATCAGTGATGCAGGTGGGGAGGGGTGTCCACTGGGCCACCAGGGATATAGGATTCTAATTTCTTTTACTTCAGCCTGCTATCAGGCAGACAGCAGTTCACTGGACCACCAGAGATATAGGAATCTTTTTATTTTTACTCAAGTCCGCGATCAGGCAGACAGCAGTCCACTGGACCACCAGGGTTATTGGAGTCATTTGTATTTTACTCAAGCCTGTGATTGGACAGACAGCGGTCCACTGGACCACCAGGGTTATTGGAGTCATTTGTATTTTACTAATGCCCGCAATTGGGCTGTGGGGCACATTGCTGCACTGCAGGGGGCGTTGGTACCCGATTGCTGCTGCCTGGCAGGGTGCCAGGCACAAGTCATTGGGGATCGGCGCACCTGCATGCAAATGGGGCCATAATGACATGCAAATGGCCCCATTTTCACCTTGCATACATCATTGCCCCATTTGCATGTGCACTTTTGAATATCGCGGTAGTTGCACCTAGCGCAATGGAACATGCGCTTAGCGCATCCTCACTTGGCCATCAGCATACAAAGGCTATGTGGTGGCTAGGTATGATATTTAATGATGCTGGAGCCATGGCGCAGCTCCATTGAATATCACCAGTCCACGCCCCTGCACAGCTAAGATGAGCTGCGCCCAGGCTTGCGCCAGAGCCTGGTACAGTTTGAATATCTAGATATATACTGTATGTGTATATATATATATATATATATATATATATATATATATATACTGATATAATCATATGTAGTAGTGACCAGTCAGCACTTCTCTTTGTCTAAGCAAGCTGACAGAGAGAAAACCTTTATTATGTCTTATACATAGGAAAAAAATGCCACATGTAATGTAGTTTGAACTTGTCAGCATTTCTTTTGTCCAAGCTTCATGCTAACTGAAGCATATTCTTTGTCTTACATTATACTCATTAGTAATTCTGTCTCCTAAATCATTATCCAATGGAGAATGTCTTATACAATCTTCCTGATAGTATAAGACCAATATATAATGTTTCTCATATTTGTAACTATGGGGTCATCTCTGTTGCTATACTGTTATCTGTAGTATATAGCTTTGTGTAACCTAGCTTCACATGGAGAGAGCAAGAGATCTTGAAGAGCGATAGATCTTAGAACTTGGAGATTATGTACATTCTTCAGAAGAGTGGTGAGAAATCCATCTCCCTTGTGATTTTCTCTGTCACATGCTTGGTGTAAGTAGTATAATAAACATTTATTAGTACTCATGCTTGTGTAAATGTTTCTTGGCTAACACCAAAGATGTAAGAATCTGTATTATTATTATTAGCTACTCTACAAACTGAGATTGTTTAGATAACAACAGATAACCTGAAATCATCCAAGCAGACAACTAAAGCAGAAGGTAAGGCTAGTGGGATGTTGGGGTGTATTAGTAGGGGTATCGCAAGTCATAAGAGGGAGGTAATAATCCCCTCTTTACAAGACACTGGTTAGGGCCCATCTGGAGTACTGCATGCAGTACTGGAGGCCACACCTGCACAAGGACATTAACAAAATGGAGGCAGTCCTCAGAAGGGCAACCAAAATGGTGCAGGGACTGCATCAGAAAACATATGAGGACAGATTAATGGAGCTCAATATATACAGTGCCTTCAGAAAGTATTCTCCCCCCTTGGATTTTGTCACATTTTGTGATGTTGCAAACTCAAATTAAAATACATTTATATGAGATTTTTTTGTCACGTATCTACACAAATTACTCTATAATGTCAAAGTGGAATGAAACTTCTGGAATTTTTTTGTACATGTAATTTAAAATAAAAACCTGAAATGTCTTGATTTGATAAGTATTCACCCCCTTTGCTATGACACTCCAAATTGAGCTCAGGTGCATCCAGTTATCTTGTGAGATCACTCTGAAACTTGAATGGAGTCCACCTGTGGTCAGTTCACATGGTTGACATGATTTCAGAGGAAATACACCTGTCTATATAAGGTCCCACTGTTGACAGTGCATGTCAGAGCAGAAACTCTACCATGAAGACCAAGGAGCTGTCCGTAGAACTCCGTGATAGAATTGTGAGGAGGCATAGATCTGGGGAGGGGTATAAAAACATTTCTAGGATGTTGAAAGTTCCCAGGAGCATAGTCAAGTCTATCATTAGGAAATGGAAAGAATACGGAACCACCCAGACTCTTTCTAGAGCAGGTCATCCTCCCAAACTGAGCAACCGGGCAAGAAGGACCTTGGTCAGGGAAGTGACCAAGAACCCAATGACCACCCTGACAGAACTACAGAGTTCCATGGCTGAGATGATAGAACCTGTCCAGAGGACAACAATCTCTGCAGCACTTCACAGATGTAGCCTCTATGGGAGAGTGGCTAGATGGAAGCCACTCCTGAGAAAAGGCCACATAATAGCATGCCTGGAGTTTGCAAGGAGGCACGTGGCAGACTCTGAGACCATGTGGCAAAAAGATTCTCTGGTCTGATGAAACAAAAATTGAACTCTTTGGCCTGAATGCAAAGCGCTATGCCTGGCGCAAACAAAACACAGCTCATCACCCATGTAACACCATCCCTACCATGAAGCATGGTGGTGGCAGCATCATGTTATGTGGATGTTTTTCAGTGGCAGGGACTGGGGCATTTGTCAGGATAGAGGGAACAATGAATGGAGCCAAATACAGGTGCATCCTTGAGGAGAACTTGCATCAGTCTGCAATAGACCTTGGACTGGGGCGAAGATTTACGTTCCAACAGGACAACGACCCCAAGCATACAGCCAAAGCAACACTGGAGTGGCTTCAGAACAAGAAGGTGAATGTCCTTGAGTGGCCCAGCCAAAGCCCAGACTTGAATCCCATTGAGAATCTGTGGAAAGACTTAAAGATTGCGGTTCACCGACGCTCCCCATCCAACTTGACAGAGCTTGAGCAAATCTGCAAGGAAGAATGGGCGAAAATCCCCAAATCCAGATGTGCAAAGCTGATACAGACATACCCAAGAAGACTCAAAGCTGTAATTCCTGCCAAAGGCACTTCTACAAAGTACTGACTCAGGGGTGAATACTTAAGTAAACAAGATATTTCAGTTTTTAATGTTTCATAAATTTTGTTACACAATATAAATATTTTTGCCCTTTAAATTGTTGAGTATGCTGTGTGAATCAAGGGGAAAAATCATTTCAATGCATTAAAATTCTGGTAGTAACACAACAAAATGTGACAAAATCCAAGGGAGGTGAATACTTTCTGAAGGCACTGTATACCCTAGAGCAAAGGAGGGAGAGAGGTGATGTGATCGAAAGATTCAAACACCTTAAGGGCATTAACAAGGTGAAAGAGTCTAACATGTTTCAATGTAAGAAAAATAGCAGGACAAGAGGACACAGCATGAGATTAGAGGGAGGCTGATTAAGGGGTAATATGAGGAAGTTATTTTTCACAGAAAGGGCGGTGAATGCATGGAACTGCCTACATCAGGAAGTGGTGGATATGAATACAGTGCAGGGGTTCAAACAGGCATGGGATAGGCATAAGGGAGCAATACAGATGAGTATGAATAGACAGGCCATTGACAGAGTTAAGTCCTATGGCACATTCATAACGTAAAAAAAATGGGCAGACTGGATGGGCCTTGCAGCCCTTATCTGCCGTCAGCTTCTATGTTTCTATGTTATGAATTTCAGTTGCTTTTATGTTTTCTTTGACATTTAGGGAGACCCTCCCCCTTCCTCTCCTTCCTGTCCCATCTGAACAATACATAGCCAGGTACAATTATTTCCCATGTGTGGTTACTGCAGACCCATGTCTCACTTATGGCTACTATGTCAAGTTTAGCCTCTGTCACTGTAGCCTCCAGATCTGGGATCTTGTTTCCCAGGCTGCAGTCATTTGTGTACATGATTTTCCATGTGCCAGATGGTGGCTTGTTAGCTACAGTATGGTGGGAGGTTTACCTCTCCTTTTATTATTTGTGAGGAGTTGGACTCTTTTCCTCTTCTGCTGGTGTAAATGACCTAAGCAAGTGCTGAACCACAGTTTGATTGCAATCTAAGGGAGAAGGGGTGCCTTCTTTACCATGTTTTATTGGATGCTGCACCCCTCTCCCTTACAACCATTTCATTGGTAGCCAAGGAGGGAGGGGTGTCTTTTTGCATGCACAATGTTCCTGGTGCTGTATTCCTCACCTTTTTTACCATGTTTTGATTACTAGCTATGGGGGGAGGGGTGTCCTTTGTCCCATATGTCATGTTGAAAGCTCAACCACTCTCCCCTTTACTAACTTAAATGTCCTGCAAACACATCGAACTTCTGTCCCAGTGCACTGACTCCCTCTTTAGTCAGATGCAGACCATCATATTTAAAGAAAGTCCTCTGCCAGAAAAAATATGTGTGTGTGTGTATATATATGTATATATATTGCAAAAAACTTAGTTAATGCACCATTAGGGTTGAACAATCCAAAGTAGGGGAAATGCAACCTTAGGGTTCCCAAACATAAGACCACACCTCCAGTGTGCATGCAGCAACAGGTATGACAGATGTATTTCGGCATTGTGAACCCTGATGCTCATCCCACTCTCCTATACTGTACCTGTCTTATCTTACTCATGGAATGGGGTGAGTATTAGGGTTCTCAATGGCAAAACACATTCGTCATACCAGTTCCTGCATACACAGTGGGGGTGCAGTCTTATGCTTGAGATCCCTAAGGTTGCATTTCCCTACTTTTGATGGTTCAACCCTAATGGTGCATTAATGAAATGTTTTGTAATGAATTACCTTACTTTTTCAGATAGCTTCCTTGTATCCTTATGTGTCTGTGACTTTTGCATTTTTTCATACTTTAACTCAAAATTTTGAGCATAGTTTTCTTATGACCCCTCTTCATAAACCCCGGAGGTGAAAATGTTCAAATCTGTGGCAAAACGCCATTCTGTACCACATGTGCAAAAACACGTTTCAGGCAGGAAGTGAAAAATGACAGCTCAACTATTCTAGAGATAGTGTGAAAAATGGCTATGCTGAAAATTTGGAGTGAAACTATTTAAAATTACCAAAGTTATGCATGTGTGTAGAAATATTTCAATGACTGTTCAGAAGTCAGACACTTTTATGAATGTTTTCACCAAATTTTCCACATGGCCTTCTTGGGACACCACCTCATGAACAGTGGCACTGTCATTTCATTACTCCGTATGGAAAGGTGATTTTGCATAGCAACCACAAAATCACCTTCTGGGCCTGAATAACGAAGCACCAGTCATAGTGTTCGTGAGGTGGGGTCCCAAATAGCCTACGTTAAAAATTTGACAAACAAATACATAAAAAAGGCAAAAATAACAACATAACTTCTAAATGCCACTGAAATACTGTATACAGCATTTATTGTACCTTAATTCTTCAGTTTGCAGTTCAGCTTTCAAGAGTGCAGACATGTCCAGTCCACAGAAGATAACAGCAGATGACCTCTAGCGGTAAGTATGGGGTAAGGGGGGTGTGGAGTGGTGGGTGCTCAGTGGGAAGGTGAGGATGGGAGAAGGGGATGATAGGGAAGATGAAGGACTGTTTTCTTTACTTCAGGACCAAAAACACATTCAGGGACAGTTTTCTTCTTTACAGGAAACAAAAGAACCATTTGGGAACAAGTGGGCTCCCCAGTGTTACACACTTTTGGGGGGTGTTGCAGTGCCGGCATGGGGATTGGGCCCCCTGACCTCAGCAATTAAAAACAGAAGGGACTAAGTGGGGTGGGCATCTGACACCAGGAGTGGGCATCTCTGTGTCACAGTTAATAAAAGAAATAAATGAAGAGGGTGGGGAGTGCCACTATCACCAGGGAGAAGGGAACAGTGGGCAGTGACTGGGGGTGCTACTAGACACCAAAATTTTCAGACAGCAACTCAAAGCTATTTCTAAAAAATGGCTGTAGAAAGAAATGTTGAAAACATGTAAATGTAGGAGTTTAAAACACACAACAGATGCATATGAAATTCAGTATGTTAAGAGACATGCTCGAGAGATTATGCAAGCCAAAATGTGTGCAAATCAATTGAATGGTTTCACAGTTACTAAGGTTCAAAAATTCATGTGTGAAAACAAGATGCCTTTTTGCAAAACCAAGATACATATTTTCAAAAACAAGATACATATTTGTGAAAACAAGCTTGCTTTACTTTCACTTTTATACTTATTTTCCACCCATAGGAAATAATGGTAAATTAAAACTTTCATAACTTTTCAAGGGATTACCTTTTTTTTTTTCACCAAACCCTCAAAAGGCACATATGTGTGGCAAAGGCTTTCAACCCTGAAAATTTCAGAACACTAGAAAAAACAATTTCTGAGAAACGGCAGTCTAAAGAAATTGACAAAACCTTAAAATTTTATGTTTTTCACCACTCTGCATCTCAAAAACCACAAAAGGGATTCACACACAATTTGGCATGTCAAGAGACCTTCCCCTAACCACAAAGCATGCCAATGTTTTTGCAAAAGGTAGAAGACTTGGTTTGCTGGCCAAGGCACCTAGCTTCACCTGAGCTCTTTCCTTCTAAGACTGCTTGAAAGGCAGAGTAGAGAAACTTACCAGAGCAAGGGAGAAGGATTAAGACTTAGTTTGGCTAAGCAGATTTACTGTGTGGTGGTGTTTTGATTTTTACTCACAGGGATTGCTACTGTTTGTGGCTAACATTTCATTGCTTTATTTTTCTCTGATTCAAATTGTTGTTGCTGGTATACCTTCTTCTGCATTATTACAAGGTGTGCCTACAGGTGTGTGCTAACAGATTACTGCTGTAATCTTCTGATTCAAATTGTCTTTTGCAAGGTATATCTTCTGTTACTGCTTTATTTTTCTCTGGAGCAAAGTGTTTCTTACAGGGTATATCTTCTCTGAAATTATTACAGGTGGTGCTTTACAGGTTTTACAGTTTTATCTAACATTAGGATAAGCTTTCAGGGTTACTGCATTTGTTGTTGACTGATTGTTTCTGCTTTTACCTCCTTGTTCTTTCGTCCGTGGTTCTTCTTTTTAGGCAGGGGAAGGGCCCAGCCACCCACCCCCATCCCCAACCACCCCACGCTACACTCCTTTTATAGGGTACCACAGTTGTGACATTTCCTGTGGCAGAGCAGGAAGGAGCGATCAGTGGGGCTCCACAAGAGTGATCTCATTTACAGGGGCACTAGTAATTTAACTTGTTATAACAAGTTAAACAAGCACAATTAAACCATTACTTGCATTTTTTTCCTTTTTTTTTCCTTCTAATTACTCTGACTAGGTTACAAACCCAGCAACTTATTTGGAATGGATTTCATTAACTGCAGGTACTGTGGAACAATTTTCAGAAGGACAGTCTTACAGGATTTAGGACACTGTCCTACATGCTGGGCCTTTGGAGATCTTCGGTCTCAGCTCCGGGCAGCATGGGCAGAGATTGCACGCCTCAAATTTCATATTGAAGAGGAAATACATTATAAGAACCACCCGCCATTTCCCCAGCATCCAACAGAAAAACCTCGACCGCAGAGGGTAGTTGGTCCTGGAGGTTGGCAGGTGGTTAGAGGAAACAAATCAGGTGCCCCATCTCTCTGCTCTCCAACACATTACCTCCAAAAACCACATAAACGCTACAAACAGGTATCTGCCTCTATCTCTGAAATCAAATAAAGAGGCAGAAGACACTGCAGAGCAGGACACTGCGGCACAGGAGCTAGCACAACAATACTCACCCAAATCAGGAACCAAAACTAAACAAGCACAAAGGAAATCCAAAAAACTTCTGATCATAGGAGACTCCATGATTCGGGGAGTTGATACCCATCTCCAGCCAGGGGTGATGGTCAGATGTCTCCCAGGTACATCAGCATGGAGAGACACTGATCGCATTGCTAAAATTGTTCACAAAGCAGGAGAAAACATTGATGTCCTAGTACACATAGGGACTAATGATCCTAGCCAACCCGGTCAGTTGTGGAGACCAAGGAACACCTGACTAAGCTGGGTGACAAACTATCATCTATTTCGTCCGGCATCTCCTTCTCTGAGATCCTGCCAGTCTGGGAGAAGGGAGCAGATGGACGGAAGGTCAGAGAAGGAGATAGGGAGCAAACACGGGCTCAAGGACTGGTGCCAGGAAAAAGGACACAGATTTGTAGGAACTGGCAACAGTTCTGGGAGCGAAAGTTCTTTAAATTTGATGGACTGCATCTGACTAAAGAGAGTCAGTGCATTGGGGCAGAAGTTTGGCGTCTTTGCAGAATATTTAAACTAGCAAATGGGGAGGGTGCAGCACCCCATCGTCGAATGGAAGAACACCTCCCCCCTCAGCTAGTGGTCAAACAGGAATTCAGCGTGTTTGCCATTCAATTGCATCACCAGGTAAGAAAAGGTTTGTCTCCCCATACGATGCACAGGGGTAATGCCAAACTTCACCCAACAACTAACACACCAAAATCTGGCCAATGGAAAATCATGTACACAAATGCTCACAGCCTGGTAAATAAGATCCCAGACCTGCAGGCAATAATGTCAGAGGCTAAACTGGACATAGTAGCAATTAGTGAGACGTGGTTTACCAGTAACCACACTTGGGAGACTTCAGTACCTGGCTATGTATTGTTCAGAAGAGACCGAGGTGCAAAAAGGGGGGGAGGAGTGGCCCTGTATGTCAATGAAAATATCAAAGCTACAGAAATTCAGAATACACATAAGGAGCCAGAAGAACTGTGGGTCACCCTGGAAACAGGAAATGGGACAGCCATAAGAACTGGGGTTGTCTACAGGCCCCAGACCAGAGGAGGACATAGACACATTACTGTTAGAAGACATACAAAACATGACAGCTAAAGGAGGTTCTGATAATGGAGACTTCAACATGCCAGATATAGATTGGTCAATACCAGCAGGAACATCTGCCAGAACTAGACTCATAGTGGATTCCTGCAGGGGAGGGCCTCAAACAACTGGTACAGCAACCCACAAGAGACAGGGCTATCCTAGATCTAGTACTGACTAACAAAGAAGGGATCACAGATCTCCAGGTAGAAGGTCACCTGGGGCCAGTGACCATCACATGGTATGGTTCAATTTGGCTACTACATCTAAATCATCCCATTCCAAGGCAAAAATATGGGACTTCAGAGGAGCTGACTTTGATAAGATGGCCAACAGAGTTAAGCTAGCCCTGGCAAAAGAAACACAGGTGGGGAGGTACAGGCAAAGTGGGCAAGCATTAAGGATACAATACTTGAAGCAACATCCCATTGTGTTAGACAGAAAAGGAAGTGCAAAAGAAGAAGGAAACCACTTTGGTTCTCAAATACAGTAGCAGAAAAGGTCAGAGCCAAAGGCTGGCCTTCAGGAAATATAAGGAACACAGCGGGATGAAGATAGGAGGCATACCAAACTGCCCTAAGGGAAGCAGGTAAGGCAGTAAGGCAGGCAAAGTCCCAAACTGAGGAAACACTAGCACGAACAGTAAAAGAAGGTGACAAGACTTTCTATAGATACATTAGTGAAGGAGAAAGTCCAGAGGGTATTGCTAAGCTTAATGGAGAAAGGGAGCATGTGAGGAGGAGGACCCTGTAAAGGCATCTATCCTAAATAGATACTTTTGCTCAGTATTTACTGAAGAGAAGGTAGGGCAGGGCCCACAGCTCAGCATCACGGACACAGGGGAGGGAGGAGATCACTCCCTTCACAAAAGAAAGGGTCCTACAAGAGCTTGCTAAGCTCAGGGGTGGATAAGGCAATGGGACCTGATGGCATACATCCCAGGGTACTTAAGGAGCTAAAGGAGGAACTAGCAGAGCCATTAGCAGAATTGTTTAGTGAGTCTCTGAGCACAGGAGAGTCCCAGAAGACTGGAGAAGGGCTCATGTGATCCCGCTCCACAAGAGTGGTAGCAGGAGGAGGCGGGAACTACAGACCAGTCAGTCTTACCTCAGTAGTGGGCAAGATTATGGAGGCACTCCTTAAGGAAAGGATAGTGCAACACCTGGAATCCATAGGGGCACAGGATACAAGACAGCATGGGTTTACAAAGGAAGGTCCTGTCAAACTAATCTCATAGATTTCTTTGACTGGGTAACCAGAGTGGTGGACCAAGGGGAGCAGTTGATGTCGCTACCTTGACTTCAGCAAAGCTTTGACACTGTTCCACATAGAAGATTGATAAATAAGCTAGGTAGGCCTGGGTGGGTCAGAAGTTGGTCAACTGGGTGGCAAACTGGTTGACTGGCAGAAAACAGAGAGTGGTGGTAAATGGTATACAGTCAGAAGAGATGCAAGTCACAAGTGGGGTACCTCAGGGATCAGTCCTGGGGCCAGTCCTATTCAACATCTTCATTAGTGACCTCGCAGATGGACTAGAGGTAAGGCTTGTCTGTTTGCAGATGACACCAAGATCTGCAACAGAGTAGATGATCCAGATGGGGTGGGCAGAATGAGAAGAGATCTGGATAAACTAGCAAAATGGTCAGAAGAGTGGCAACTGGGATTTAATGCAAAGAAGTGCAAAATCATGCACATAGGGAAGAGAAACCCTGAAGCCACTTATAGGCTGGGAGGAGTTGCTAGCAGTCACAAAGGAAGAAAGAGACTTGGGCATCATCATCACTGATGACCTAAAATCATCCAAGCAGACCTCTAAAGCAGTAGGTAAGGCTAGGGGTGTTAGGGTGTATTAGTAGGGTATCACAAGTCGTAAGAGGAGGTAATAATCCTCTGTACAAGACATTAGTTAGGCCCCATCTGGGTACTGCGTGCAGTATTGGAGCCACACCTTCACAAGGACATTAACCAAATTGAGGCAGTCCAGAGAAGGGCAACCAAAATGGTGCAGGGACTGCATCAGAAGACATATGAGGACAGATTAACGGAGCTCAATATGTACCCTTGAGCAAAGGAGGGAGAGAGGTGATATGATCGAGACATTTAAACACCTTAGGGGCATAAACAAGGTGAAAGTGTCTAACATGTTTAAATATAAGAAAAATAGCAGGACAAGAGGACACAGCATGAGATTAGAGGGAGGCCGATTAAGGGGAATGAGGAAATTCTTTTTC
Source organism: Neoceratodus forsteri (assembly GCA_016271365.2). Lineage (NCBI taxonomy): Eukaryota > Metazoa > Chordata > Ceratodontiformes > Ceratodontidae > Neoceratodus > Neoceratodus forsteri. The sequence continues at coordinate 1,164,759,323 of CM057454.1, forward strand.
ACAGAAAGGGTGGTAGATGCATGGAATAGCTTACCACAAGAAGTGGTATATGAATACAGTGCAGGGCTTCAAACAGGCATGGGATAGGCATAAGGGAGCAATACAAATGACTATGAATAGATAGGTCACTGACAGAGCAAAGGCCGATGGCACATTTATAAGGTAGAAAAAGAAATGGGCAGACTGGATGGGCCTTACGGTCCTTATCTGCCGTCAACTTCTATGTTTCTATGTTTCAAATCTGTTGTACTGTTGCAAACTTATTAAAGTGCTGATTTTAAGGTTTAACATTAAACTGCCCAGCCAACCCTAATATACTGGCGCTACTGCGCCAGTATAATATCTCTAGATAGACAGATATAGATATAGCTATAGATTCAGTGCAAAAAACTCCATTAATGCATCAGTTAGGGTTCCTGTTACAGAGACAAAAGTCAGGAAATTCAGTGTTAGGGTTCACAACCCTAACACTCCACCCCCAACTCTCCACATACCAAAAGGTGTTGGTGTGTGCCTTGGGGTCATTGGCCCTAACACTCATCCCATTCCATGTGTAAGGAAACTGAGATGGTACAGTATAGTAGAATGGGGTGAGAGTTAGCCCTGTTGGCCTCAAGGCACACCCCAACACCTGTTGGTATGTGGAGGGTTGGGGTTGTGGTGGAGTGGTAGGGTTGGGAACCCTAACACTGAATTTACTGACTTTTGTCTCTGTAACAGAAACCCTAACTGATGCAATAAGAGTTTTTTTTGCAATGAATTTCCTTACTTTTTCAAATAGTATAATAGTGTCCTTATTTTACTGTGGGAGTGCTGCACTCCAATTCCTCCATAGATTAGCATATGTATGTAGGTGTGAAAGTGCAGGGCCCTCTGGGCCCTGCAGTTCCATGTGTCAAACAACAGTGACCAAATTGTCAGCATAGCCATCTTATTACCTACCTCATGTACCCCGGTACAGATAAACTGTGAAATGGAAGGGAAAATGTAATTATGTGCAACTGGAATGCCATTCTGCATCATAGGTATAAAAAGGCATTTCAGGCAGGATATGAAAAATGACAGCTGTACTGTTCATGAGGTGGTGTGGAAAAATGGCTATTATGAAAATGTGGCTGCAAAATATTAAACATGATCAAAGTTATGCACAGGCATGGAATAAATTCAATGGGAGCATGTAAGTTTGGCACTTTCAGGATTTTTTCACTAAATGTTCAGCATGGCCTTTTTGGGACCCCACCTTATGAAAGCTGACACTGTCATCTCATTAATTAGTCCTGAAAGGTGATTTCATGCAGTGAGAATGCCATTCCACACGACAGGTATGAAAACACTTTTCAGGCATAATTTGAAAATGACAGCTGTATATTCATGAGGTGGTGTGAAAAAATGGCAATGTTGAAAATTTGAAGTGAAAATATACAAAACTGCCGAAGTTATGAGGCTGTGTAGAAATATTTCAATGACCGCATGTAACTCAGACATTTTTTTAGTATTTCTGCACCAAATTTTCAACATGGGCTTTTTGGGACTCCACTTCATGAATACTGGCACTGCCATTTTGTTACTTAGTCATGAAGGGGGATTCATCATAGTGACCGGAGAAAAGGCGAACATGAGAATACATACCGCACACTCTCCCTGACAACAAACGAGTGTAGTGAACACTGAAGCCTGATATCACACAGATCACATGCAAAATAAAAACAAACTGATCAATAAAGTGAAATAAACCCTAAAAAAAACTCTAAACAGCAGTAAGTAAACATTAAAACTTCACAAAATGCAGACTCTTGGCTCTGACAATAACTCCACCCCCCCCAGGTATGGCGAATCCAATGATGCCCGACGCATGATACAGACAAACAAAAACAACCAATCAGATACTCACACAGACATCCATTCAACCATACCAACCAACCAAAAACTACAAACACACATCCAGTCAATCACAGTAACCAATCAAAAGCTACAAACTTTCCATTCATAACAGAGCACCAACAACTTCATTCACAAAAAGACTACACAACTGATCAGGAACACCACAACAAAAAATAACACCACAATGCCACATAAAAAGGAAAAAAAAACTTAATTTCAACAAAAAAAAAAACCCTATTGTATAAATTGCACACATGCTATGTGACTTGTGGAATATGATAAATATTCATGGAAAAAAACTCCATTTAATGCATTAGTTAGGGTTGTTCCACAGTGACAAAAGTGAAGAAATTCAGTGTTAGGGTTGAAAGCCCCCCTGGCACCCCCCAGCCTGAACCCCCAACCGGCATCGGGGTGTGCATTGGGGTCGTCGGTCCTAACTCTCACCCCATCACATGTGTAAACAAGCTGAGGTATAGGAGAATGGGGTGGTCACTTTAGGTCCCAGAGGAGGTGACCTAAATAAAAAGATAGGACAGAGAGAAAGCTATTGGATTTATACTCTAGGAGCCTGTTCACATATGGGCCTTAATGAAAACATTGAGCTTGCAGCCTTTTTGAAAAAGTATAAGTGATATATTGCTTGTTTTCTCTCCCTGCTGTTTTATATTAAGACAGTGCCTGGTTACCTCATTTAATAGTTTTGTCTGTGTTTTAAACTAGTTAATTGTACGGACTGTGATTAATGTTGAAATCTGTATGCAACATGATCAGAATCTGGAAATTGTTCCATACAATATATGTATAGTATATAATAACAGAAGACATATTCTATTTGAGGTTACCAAGTTTATTTCATTTTATTGGTGTTATCTTGTAAAAGTATGGGACCAATGGATAACTACATTGTATTGGGGAACTAATTCAGTCCTCCAAGGGTCCATTAATTGATTATTATTCACTTAAAAGAGAGCATTGTATGTATTGGTGAATTCATGTCACATGATTAATTGCACTGTGTATTTATTGAGGCATTTGTATGCTGATCTTTTACTCTGAAGAAGCCTGGCAGCGTACCAGGTAAAACGTTAGTACTCTCTTAGCCACTGTTTTGTATTCATGCTGGTCTGCATATTACATTTTGGATTTATATTCTGTCTACTGCTGTTTTACTTGCTGTATGGGTGCTCGTATGTTCGTTGTCTTTGGTTCTGTAGTGGTATAGCACCATACAAGTCCTGGTGCTCCTCGTTTTCTTTCTTCTTTCTTCTTTTTGTATGATCATATGTGAGGAGCACAGGTTGGCATTGTTTTAAAAAGAGCCATAAAAGCTGTTTTGGCACAGACTTCATGCAGCATAAGAAGCAGGTTGATGTGATATGTTTCATTAACACCAGCACTTGGCCACTTCATTTATCGCACGGGTCGCAGAAAGATTAACCTGATACCTTAATTACAGAGCACAGCACTATTTGAGCAAGTGGGAAGGTTTCCAGGAGAATCATTTGAGAACTGGACTGTACCATGTGATGGCTCACATACAGGAAGAAGTTCGACGAGTGCAACAGGCCTATGATAATGGCGTGCGAAGTGGCGTACACACTACTGGCTTTGCGAGTTTTGTTTTTCTTGCACAGGAGGAAGAAAACACGTCGTTGGGAGCAACTGTACAAGCAATGTGCGAGGGTGGTGAGTTACATCCTAAGACTTCATTTCGCAAACTTGAGAAGCTGGTTTTAAAGGGGAGACATATGTTTTGGCACAAAATTACTTTGGAGGCATACCTCCAAGTACATAGAGTACCCAGGGGGTTACGCATTATCCAGAAACCGTCATATGGAACAGAAAACCAAGATTTCATGACACAGTGATGTAGCAACATGCAGGAAGCATCTGTTAGGAACACTGAACTTATTTTGGAGTTTGCGAAACCCATTAGAGATGAATTGTCTCAAGAAATTAATGACATTGAAATTAAACTAAAGGAGTCTGGGGGTATAATTGAATGGGAGAAACTGAATAAATTATTGTTGGAAAAAGTAACTAGATATGATATTAGAATTAAAAAACAAAAACAAAAGAAATTCGTAAGAGATGAGAATGACTACCTTAATAACAGGATTTTTGACTGGAATGACATCAAAGAAGACTGTTTTGAAAAAAGTGGTGATGTTCCTGCTATTAACAACACTGTCCTGGATCATACGACGGGACCATCAGATACAGATGATTCCAATTCTCATCCAGATGGCTTGATGGGGGAATCCCCACCAGGAAAGTCCCCCCATACAACCAGGGGACCAGACACAGTCAGCAGCAATGCAATGCTCGTTTTCAAAATGTGAATTTTCAGCAACGAGGATGAGGAGGCAGCATGGCAGAAAAAACAGGACCAAATACTAATTAAGAATATTTTGCATGATTTATACCACAAAGTTAGTGCATGTAACAGAATGTGTGATGTACAATCTTCTTTGATTGTTTCCGTGTCCTGTAATGATCACAATGCAATGTTTAAATCAACATCCATTTTTACAACTGGTGCAACTCCAATTTCAGAGATATTGGAAAATGTATCAGGTTTGAATGATGGTGTTAATCACAATTTTGGTGATATTTAGCCAGACATCTTGGTAGATAAGGTGTTTGGTAGGTCTCAGGATGATTTACTTAAACTTGACTGCGGTTTTGATGTTCAAAATAATGTCCAAAACAGCGGCCAAGTGTCACCACATTGTGACTTTTCCCTTTCAGAAGGTGTATCTTTGTTAGATGACAATCAACTAGACCCTTTGGTGCCAGTCATTAATTTGTCTAATCATACTCTGACACAACATGAGCTTTCAGTTCTAAGTAAGGGTTTGTCTTTTTGCCCCATGACAGGGGTAGACCATTTTAACACATTTGTGGATTTACATAAATTGGGTAGGAATTTGACGTTTAAATGTATAATGGGTAAATCTGAGGATAATTATAATGTTGGGGGTAACATCTCAAGATTACAACTGAGATCCGAATATTGTCCACCCATAAACTCCATGGTTGCAGTTTTTATTAAAAAATGTGAGATGGATTTGAAACATTTACAAGAGAAAAAGGAAATACAGCATTTTGATAATTGTATCAGAGAAGAAAGGGAGGCTTTGAAAAGCTTGAATTCAAATCAACATTTAACCATTAAGCCAGCAGACAAAGGAGGAGCCATTGTGGTACTCAACACTGCAGATTATATCAGGGAAGTAACTAGACTTGTTAGTGATGAGACTTTTTACGTTAAGATTACACATAAAACTGTGGATCTTTTTAAAAAAGAAGTAGGTAGATGTCTAAATGAAGGTTTTTTGAAATTATATATCTCTGAAATTGAATATAGAACTCTTACAGTTATATATCCAGTTATTCCAACTATTTATGCTTTACCTAAAATTCACAAAAGTTTAAAACAGCCCCTGGGGAGGCCTTTTGTTTCGGGAAGTGGTTGGCTTACTGAACCTATTTCCATGTATCTTGATAGCTTTTTACAGCCTATAGCACATAATTTAAGATCATATCTGAGAGATTCTACCCAAGTAGTGCAAATTATTGAGGAGCTGTGTGTTGAACAGCCTTGGTATTTTGCTGTAGTTGATGTTAATTCATTATATACTGTAATACCACATGATAAGGGATTGAGAGCTCTGTCTTTCTTTTTAGACACCAGATCAGAGGAAGACAGAGTAAAAACACCTACACGTTTTTTGGTACAGTTGGCAAAATTGGTTTTGACCATGAATATATTTTTATTTGATGGTCAATTATATCACCAACTACGGGGTACAGCAATGGGTACCACAATGGCTCCTAGCTATGCAAATTTATTTGTGGGGAAGTGGGAGTTGGATCATCTGTACAGCACCGCCACAAATCCATACCTTGATAGTGTGGATTTGTGGCGGTGCTTTATTGATGATATACTCATCATTTGGAAAAGCACAGCAGATGATTTTGAACAATTTATTCAGTGGATGGAATCCACAAGTAGTAGTCTAACATATAAGTATGAACTTCATCAGACTGCTGTTACATTTCTTGATTTGAAAATCTATAAAGATGGCAAAGGTGGAGTTTGCACTACTTTGTTCCAAAAAAATACTGATAGGAACACTTTGTTAAGATTTGACAGTTGCCATCCTTTCCATACTAGGCTCAATATTCCTAGGGGACAGTTAATAAGGACCTTAAGAAACTGTACTGAATGTACAGAATATGACACAAAACGAAGAGAACAGGTGCAACGATTCTTAAATAGAGGCTATAGCAATAAAAGCATTGTGTCAGCTATTAAGAAAGTGGATCAATTGGATAGGGGTGAAACTTTGTTGCATAAACAACAAAATAATAAATTAAAAACTGAGTGCCCCTTTGTCACCAGCTTCTCTAGTCAAGCACATAAAGTTAAACAGATTATTGTTAATAATTAGCCTATTCTAGAGCTCGAATCTGAATTAAAAGAAGTGACCAAAAATGGACCAAAAGTTATTTATGGAAAATGTGAAAGTGTAAGGGATTATGTTGTATCCAATATAGTAACTACTAACATCAAGGACAAACAAATGTTGTTAACATCTAGGCCTAAAGGTACACATAGGTGTGGTAATTGTATGTATTGTAAATACATAATTGCTGTAAAGAGTTTAAACATCCAGTTACAGGGAATAATACAGAACTGAATGATTTCATCACATGTAATAGTTCTGGTGTAGTATATTTGTTGAATTGTGACTGTGGGGCATACTATGTTGGACGTACCACACGAAAATTCAAAGTAAGAAGGAGAACATGTAAGGGCAGTAGAAAGAGGAGACATGACCTATGCCATTGCTAAACATGTCTCAAAATATAGTCCCAAGAAACACATTTTTAAATTTCTGGGTCTGGAATTGGTCACTTTAGGTCCCAGAGGAGGTGACCTAAATAAAAAGATAGGACAGAGAGAAAGCTATTGGATGTATACTCTAGGAGCCTGTTCACATATGGGCCTTAATGAAAACATTGAGCTTGCAGCCTTTTTGAAAAAGTATAAGTGATATACTGCTTGTTTTCTCCCCCTGCTGCTTTGTATTAAGACAGTGCCTGGTTACCTCATTTAATAGTTTTGCCTGTGTTTTAAACTAGTTAATTGTATGGACTGTGATTAATGTTGAAATCTATATGCAATATGATCAGAATTTGGAAATTGTTCCATGCAATATATGTATAGTATATAATAATAGAAGACACATTCTATTTGAGGTTACCAAGTTTATTTTATTTTATTGGTGTTATCTTGTAAAAGTATGGGACCAATGGATAACTACATTGTATTGGGGAACTAATTCAGTCCCCCAAGGGTCCATTAATTGATTATTATTCACTTAAAAGGGAACATTGTATGTATTGGTGAATTCATGTCACATGATTAATTGCGCTATGTATTTATTGAGGCATTTGTATGCTGATCTTTTACTCTGAAGAAGCCTGGCAGCGTACCAGATGAAACGTTAATACTCTTTTAGTCACTGTTTTGTATTCGTGCTGGTCTGCATATTAAATTTTGGATTTATATTCTGTCTACTGCTGTTTTACTTGCTGTATGGGTGCTTGCATGTTTGTTGTCTTTGGTTCTGTAGTGGTATAGCACCATACAAGTCCTGGTGCTCCTCGTTTTCTTTCTTCTTTCTTCTTTTTTCTTTTAGTTAGGGTTGAGTAGCACTTTTAAGGTTAAAGGGTCCAATTTTGCACCTTTAATAACTTTGCCACCATTCATTAGATTTGATATGGATGATTGGGCACGGTAGATCTTGGGACCTGCCAAGTTTCATGCCAGTGGGATATACGGCTGCAGGGTTATTAAGCGACAATGAATTGTGCAATTATGCTTTTTTGTGATTTCTTTGCTCTCGCCTACAGGTCGCACGGTTTGTGTGACTGGTCCAAAAACTTCAGAGACCATGCAGCCGGGGTCCCCAATGTGCCTTCAAAGATTTCATGAAAAAATATTAAACAGTTCAAAAGTTATTCAAAAAACAAGTTCCCATTATAAGTCAATGGGAAAAGTTAACAAAAAGTTCAACACTTTTGCAAATGCACTTTTTACTTTTGCAAATGGCCCCTAGTACTTTCGCAAATCCACCATTTTGTTTTCAGTTTGTGATCAGAAAAATGCTTGACATTTAAATTTGGGACCATCTAGGGACACAATTCTTTTTGTGTTCACCTAGTCAGAGCCTGAGGATGCTAGCCATGTCTTTATTTTGGGGTTAAACACCCCAGAAATATGTTTTTCAAAGTTCTGGAAAAAGTACTTTCGCAAAGTACTTTCGTGCTCATGACACTTTCGCAAATCTGTGTGAAAGCTTTCACAAATCACGAAAGTACTTTGCAACACTATGGCCAACTTGACAGGAGTTCTTTGCCACCTTGTTGCAAAAGAAGAATGGTTAGGTCTTTTGGCCTGAAATTTTAGGGGGAAGGCAGCCAACATGTCACACATGTGCCTTTTGGTGAGAAAATATTGTATGGCTCCAAAGTTACGATACTCCAAAGTTGATGCTTTTTTCCCATAGACTAACATGGTGGTGTACGCCGCGCCTTTTGGGGCTCGTATCTTGAAAACGGTGCGAGATACAGATTTTTTGTCACAAATTACATAGCCCTGTGGGCTATGTAATTCAAAACAGTAGCCAGGAAAATAATGATTTCAGTGAAATTAAAAATTTTTTTCTACATCGTACGGTTGGTGAGATATTTGCAATTAAGTACTTCCAATGCTTGTTTTAAGCTTCAATTACCATTAAAATGCATACATTCTTTGTACACACTGTGTTCTCTATGCAATTCTCCAGTAAAAAGATGGTATGCGCTTCTGTTACTGTTACAGTTACTGTTTCTCCTTGCGTTTATGTACCTGTTACTGTTACTGTTCCCGTGTGCGCCACCGTGTGTGTTACCCTTTGCGTTGTCATTTGCCCTTGTGTTTTTGTTACTGTTACCATTTGTGTTTCCACCTTGTGTTTGTGTTGCTGTTCCTCTGGGCCCCGCGCTCCCGCCACCGCATTACATTCAGTATTTCTCATCATCATTCTCAAAAAGAAGGGAAATTAGATGAAAAAACTCCATTTAATGCATCAGTTAGGGTTGTTGCACAGCGACAAAAGTAAGGAAATTTGGTATCAGGGTTGAAACCCCCCATGACACCTCCAGCCCGCCCCTCCAGCTGGCATCGGGGTGCGCGTTGGGTCGTCGGTCCTAACTCTCGCCCATTCTCCTATACCTCTGCTTCTTTACACATGTGATGGGGTGAAATTTAGGCTGATGACCCCAACGCCACCCTGATGCCGGCTGTGGGGCGGTTGGAGGTGTCCAGGGGATTTCTACCCTAACACCAAATTTCCTTACTTTGTCACTGTGGAACAACCCTAACTGATGCATTAAAGGGAGTTTTTTGCCTCTAAAATATATATATATATATATACACACACACATATATGGATATATATATATTTATATGTGTGTATATACACACACACACAGTATATTTCTGGCCCCTTAACTGTTGTTTTGAATACTCACTATTTCCTCTGTTTATTTATTAATGTTTTGCACCCTACTTACTTACTTACTTACTGCCTCTGTGCCCTTTAAGCTCCTGCTCTTCCTGTTCTGAGACAAGAAGTTCCTGTATTTCTCAGTAGTCTCCTTACTTGCTTAGAGTCAGACTTCCAGCAGCTTGGAGGGGGGGGGGACGGAGAGCTACTCTTTTCCTTCTAGGATGGTGAGCCTTTTGTGGCTCTGTGATCACTCACTTCCTGCTCCCAAACTAGAAGTTCCTGTTGTCAGTCAAATCCTGTGCCTATGAACTGGCTTAGGGTTGGGGTGGGGTGGAGGAGAGGGAAGGAGGGCAATATAGTCCCAGTAGAGAAGTATAGTTATAACAACAGTTACTTCTTCTTGCTGTTCTCTGCCTGTTCTCTGACAAAAGCTAACTATATTTACAGAAGTAGGTGACCCGGTGAGCTGAAACATTTGTCTCAAAGGCCTTGGACAATGGGGAGAGGACTGATATTGGTCTATAGTTAGAAACAACGGAGCAGTCCCCACATTTACATACTGGCATAACTAGTGCAATCTTCCAGATGTTCAGAAACTGGGAATACTGCAGAAAGAGGCTAAAAGGTTTGATTGGGGGGAGCAAGCACATCTAGGGACAGAGCAATTAACTTCATGCCCAAAACATCACTACCCAGTCTGGTTTTACCCAGAACCCATTTGACATATTTGATTGTCTCCAAAACAGATGAATTTGAAGTAAAACTCTGTGTAGCTAGGGATACTGGTGGAGGGGGGATATGAGCATGGCTTGATAATGGAGTGTAGCCCTGGTAATTATAGTGGGCATAACCATGCTGAGATTGGTAAAAGCATTGATGAATACGTTTGCAATATCTTCTGGGTCAAGGACAACATCTGTGTTCATGTTGAGCATAACTGGATGCGATTTGTCATCCTTCCTCAGGAGATCCTTTAAGTTATCCTAGACCTATTTTTCCACCACCCTAGTTGTTAACCTGCTGTTCTTTCTAACAGGATGCCTTTGACTGCCTAATTTCTCTGATATACTTATTATGAGCAGCCTTGTATTTTTGCAGTTCCACAGGTGAGACAGAGGCTCTGGCACATAACCATAAATTGTCTCTTGCCTGTATCAGGGCTAGGAGGGAAGAGGTGATCCTCTCAGCAGACATGCCTCTAACCTTACATCTATTGAATGGGGCAAATATGTCACAAGCATCATTAAAGTGGGTAGTAAAGTAGTCTATGGCTAGGTCAATATCCAGAATTGAGATGTAGTGAAATTAAATTTCACCAGCAAAATTCCAGTGAAATTGTGAATTTCACTGTGAGAAACATTTCACAAAATTTGTGGATTTTGCTGATGAATTTTATGGGTGTAAAATGCAAAATTCCATGAGCAAAATTGCACATTTTGCCTGCGAAATACAGAATTTCACCCATGAGCGGTGGAATGTTGCCTGAGAGTGGTCAAATTCCACTGTTCGTATGTGAAATTCATGATTTTGCAAATGAAATTTGCAATTTCACCTACAGAATTTTGCAGTATGTGAAATGCATGTATTTTACTAAATATTTTGTGGAATGAAATTCATGGATTTCGTACAGCTCTAATCTGGAATGGAGTCAAGGTAACTCTAGTCAATTTGGGCTAGATGTGCCGTGAAATCAACAATTTGGCTTTTGTGGAGAACCTGGCTGTAGACTGTTTTAGGGGGAGTCATGGCAAGTATATCAGACCAGGCACACAGAACTGGTGAGTGGTCACTGATTTCATCCCCTTAGCAATCTAACCTCAGTGAGCCTTTCTGGATACAAGGCCAGAGTCCAATTTAAGAGAGTGCTGGTTCCAGTTTTTTAGTTGGTCCTGGTGCATTCCTTGGCTACCTGGGTAAGGTAAAGGCTTGACACCAGGTCCATATGTGCAAAACTGGATTTGGCAACCCAATGCATGTTGAATTCTCCAGTGACTATGGCTTCCCAGTTTTGGCTAGCTTGCTTATAATGTTTGCCAAATGATTCAGGGCCTGGTTGGTGTTTGCCAGGGTGTATATAAACTGTTATAATGACAAAGTTTTTATGACCATTCCCCAATAGAAGTTTCACAGCCAGATGTTCACAGTCACCAGTGGGATTGTCCAGTGTACTTTTATTACCCTGGAGGTTAGCGTGAAGGTAGAGTAGAGTAGATATCCACCTCCCCGTTTACCTTGCCTGTCCTGCCTGATGAGGTTATATCTGCACAGGGTGATAGCAGTGTCTGGGGTTCTATGGAAGAGCCAGGTTTCTGTGAGTGAAACAATGTCAGACTGGACATGAGACACCCAGGCCTGGTTTTTTAGAAATTATGAGCTTACTTGGTGTTCCAATATAAAGTGAACATTCTTGCTGATGAATTACAAAAACTAAAAAAAGTGCAAGGAGCCTCAGAGAATTTTTCTATGTCTGAGGATACTCCAAAGCATTAATCATTGGCTGGACCACCACACCATGTCGTTCACATTCAGTAGTCAACACAAATGCAGCTTTCAGTCAGGGATCAATTGTTTAAAAACTCAGTTGCACAGGCTCAGCCCAAATTCCATATGGATATGTTAATTATATGCTCTTAAACACAGAAGACAAAAATATGAACAAAAATATTTAGTGGCCAGCTAAGCCCATTAGTGGGCCCTAAAACTATACTAACCAGCCAAGTCTTATAATGGGTCTTCATCACAAAAAATGAAATAGGAATGCTTACCATCAGTATAAGCCATATACTGTAAATGGCAAAAACAGCACTTCAAAAGCCACACAAGACTTAGATGCATAATTTCCCAAAGAATAAATAATGTCTAGTTTTTCCTGATTGTATCACTTAGTCTCTGTAATCCTATGCTATTTTATGATGTTTGCTGTCTATACCATTGTTCCACTGTATTGTGTTTTTAGATTGTATCATGTTCCCAATGTAACCCCTAAACTCCAGGGCGCATCTGGAATCGAGCGGTACTCTGCTCAGCATGCCTTCCTGGTAAATCTCTTAAATAAATAAATAAAGAAAGAAAGAAAGAAAGAAATGGACAGCTGAGCTGGGTAGCATACCAATGGTAGACCCCGCCAGTTAGAGCAAGGAAGCATGGAGTGTCAACAGTTCCAAACTGCATACAGGATATAGAAGGATCACACTCAGCAAATTGATGATCCAGGGAGCCTGACGTATGTGCAAATCTGGGATTTAGAGGTACTCAGAAAAACATAGTTGGGGAATACAATGTCTGTGGCACAAGGAGGAAAGGATTCTGGCTTTTCCAGCAGGATAGGTAGATAAGAAAAGGAGTAAGTGACTCTCATGTTAAGGGATTTTGTAAAGAACAAAGAGGCTGTCAGTAGGATCAGTAGTTTGACTGAGTCAATCTAGCAACACTAAGAGAGAAGGGAGGCAAAATAATCTCCCAGAGAGGAACAGCAGGACTGCAAAAAGTTCAGCACAGCTTATCAAATGAAGTAGTGATATGTGCATTGTGAGTGTTAAATTCCACACAGAAAAAATTCTAGATGCTTCTCTATATCCTACCATAAATATTTGAAAACGTTTTACCAATGTTTTTTTTTTGTTGTTGTTGTTTTCCCACATAAATTTAAAACTGCTAAACCAATTCATCCAATTGTGTTAGATGCCAGGATACACAACAGATATGCATGATAAATATGAAGTCTTCACCTGCAAGAGCAGAGAAGTTATATGCATCCACATTTTTGAGTTTTCCCAAACATTTGTGGATGATTACATACTAAACTTTTGAACCCCTGCAACTTAAAAATCTCTATTCCAATTCTCTCAATATTTAGATGATTCTATAACCAACAAGGTTATTCGTGCTAACTTATGCATGTCTAGCTCCAAAGCTACCTGAGTTACATGCAGATAAATGCGTTCATGAAATTTCCTGCAGAAAACAAATTGACAGATTTTAAGAACATATAATTCAAAACCGAATGCAGGATATATAAGGGTCACACTCAACAAATTGAAGATCCAGGGAGTCTGATGTATGTGCAAGTCTGGGACTTAGAGGTACTCAAAAAAACATAGTGGGGTACTACAATGTCTGTGGCATTAGGCAAGAAGAATTATGGCTTTTTCAACAGGATAAGTTGATAGGAAAAGGAGTAAGCGACTCTTATTTTAAGGAATTTTGTTAAAAACAAAGAGGATATCAGTAGGATCAAGAGTTTGAATCAATCTAGCTATGCTAAGAGAGAGGGGGGGCAAAAAGCAAGGTATTTCTGGTCAGAACTGGAATCCTCATCCAATAGCGCAACATTTTGGAAAACACTAAAGGACGTTGAAGGTTACTCCCTGGCCAATTCACTCCCTCCAAAAATCTCTGTCAATGGCAGTACCACTACTGACAAAAGATTTGATTCTAGAACTCCTCAATAATCACTTTGCCTCAGCAGGTTTAGCTTTTTATTCATCACTGGTAGAGATGCAGCGAAGTAAAATTCCACCCGAGACATGGACACGAAGTGGCCATTTCACGTTATCATTCCGCTACGTGAAGTGCTCATTTTAAAACCTCACTTCACATTGTAATTATGACTTCACATTGTGCACTCCTCCTTACTTTGCATAAAGGAGGAGTGAGAATTCACAGGCAGCCCACACATACATCACATGACATACACAGTGTAGGTTGCATGCTTCAGGCTGGAAGGCAGGCAGGAAGTGACTCAGGCTTGAAAGAGAGTTTCACTTTTGCCTTGTAATAGGAGCAAGAGGTTGTGTGCTGCTTAGGCAGAGAGTAACATATGTTGGAAAATACTTTAACCTTTAAATACTTCTGCTATAGGTGCTTATTTTTGAATATTTGCTGTCTGGATTTGTGTTTGTGCAGTATTTCAGTTTAGTAGTTGTTTATTTTTAACTATTTTTGTGTGTCTCTGTGTGTGTCATTGTGAGAGAGTGAGAGAGAGCCCAGAATGGAGGGGGGGGGAGAGACTTGGGGGTTTTCGTTGACATGACGGAGATCGAGTGGGTGTGTGCATGTGTGGGGACGGGCTGCACCTGGACTGAAGCACCATCCTAAGTGTTCTCCCCTGAAGCAAGAAATAGTGGAGTTGGTGCCATGGAAGCAGCACCTCCTGTGGCACCAACCAGTTCCCTCCAGTGCCAGCAGCATTTGCTGTGGCCCCGTGCCAGCAGCTCAGCAGCAGCAGGAAGTCAGGGAGGAGGAGGAGCCACAGCAGCAGTTGCAGTAGCAGGTTTCTGCGTCCCTGGCCCCAACTGTATAGCAGCAGCCCCTGGCTCCAACAATACCTGGGCCCCCCCACCTGTGTCTCATCCTCCCCACACCTCATTAGTGTGGGAGTTTTTTACTACACTGCCTGGGGACAGCAGTGTAGTGATGTGCAATTTGTGCAGTGTTGAGGTGCGCCATGGCCACAGAGGAAGTCACATTGGCACAGGGGGTGAGTGCACCCACATGTATAACCACCATCACCTAGAGTGGCAGGCCAATGTTGCCAAACAGGGCAGCAATGCATTTGCTGACCCTCCTGGGGAAGAGGGGACAGAACGGCGTCCACCTGCACGTGGTATGATGTGGAGGATGGAGAGCCATGGCAGAACTGGCTGCTCCATGGCCACAACCTGCAGCACTTCCTGATGACAGTGGCAACCCTCCCCAACTGCCTGTCACACAGGCCGATTTGGACCTGCTGTGGAGTGAGATGGATGCCGCAAATCACTGGCTTTACAATGTTGAGCAGCAGTTGGAATGCATTGAAGGGCACCAAATACAGATCATGGAAATGCTTCAACTGCTGCTGTCCCATCACAACATTGATTATTAGTTTTAGTTTGTCCTTGCACCCACCACCACCCTCTGTGAGAAAAAAATAGTTCCCGATGTTGCCCCAATCTGTTCCCCCTCTATCTTGAAATTTTGGTCCCTTCTTCATGCACATCTTTTGTTCTGGATGCAGCTACACTGTTGTTGAGTCAGTTTCAGTACTTGATAGTTTCTATCATGCCCCCCCTTTCCTTGTGTTTATATGTAGTGTCCTTTAGTGTATCATCACCTGGCTTCATTCTGGTGCATACTCTTCAACATTTTAGTTCCCTTGCTTTGTACAGCCATGTTTTGATGTCACTTTAATGTGATGGCTCTCAATACATCCTAGTATACCCTGTCCCCCCAGCCCTCTATACTTCCTTCTTGGATTTCTCTTGCATACCTTTAGGTCATCTGACACAGATCACTGTCCATTTTTGTTGTTGTTAGTCCCTTCCCCATTGTGCACCATTATGTGTATAATAATGTTAAGTGTGTGTTCCGTCTTTTTTTCGCATAACTTTGTTTACCTGCCAGAAATGGTGAGAACCATGCACAAAAACAGGTGAAATAAAATAAAGTAAAAAAAGTGTTGTGCTTGCCCTCATTATATTCCTACTTCACAAAACCAGAAAGCCATAACTCCACACAAATAAATGCCAATAAAATATGTTCACTGCTAGTGCAAATGTATTTATGGCAAAACAAGGGACACTAATGGCCCTTGTGCTTTGGCGATTAAGCGCCAAAGCGCAAGGGTAATTTGTGTGTGCCTTGTTTTGCCATCAATAAAGTTGCATTAGCATTGAACATTTTTTCTTGGCATGTATTTGTATAGAATGGTGGCTTTTTGGGTTTGTCTTGCACTTTCGGAGCTAGCTACTCTGTACCAGCACCCATCCACAGTATTAGTGCAGCGTGCTTCTGGCAGCTCTGTTATATTCCTACTTAACAATGTCTGTTTACCATGAGATATTTTTGGTGTCTCAGTAATGTTTCCTTTCTGTCGTGGTAGTTTGTCTGTTGAAAAGCAGGCACGAGCAATGCTATAATCTTCTAAACAGCATGTGTGCAGTGCATTGTCAGATGCACACAATGGCCAGCACACTAAAAACATATAGGATAGCTGACTTGTTCCACAGATAGATAGATAGATAGATAGATAGATAGATAGATAGATAGATAATTTATTGAGCGCCCATTTCCACAGACTCTGGGTACTGTACAAACCACAACAATAAGATAAACTCTTTAATAAAACCAACCAATATGCAACTTATAACGTAATTAAAATCACAATTGTTCAATTACATTCAACAGTCATAAAAGGCCTGCCAGAATAAATATGTTTTCAGGCCCATTTTAAAAGCTTCTACCGAGTAAGCCTTCTTCAGACTCTCAGACATAGAGTTCCACAAGGTAGGTACTGCAACAGAGAATGCCCTTACTCTGGGATACTCTGGGAACCTCAAGGAGGGCTCCCCCATCAGAACGAAGCGCCCGAGAGGGGTGATAGGGGACAAGGAGATATTGCAGGTAAATAAGCTTCCTATTGTGTAGGGTTTTTGTAGGTCAGGTGGCCTACCTTGAAGACAATCCTCCACCTGACTGGCTGCCATTGCAGTTCGCGGAGGACCGGGGTGACATGTTCGGATCGCCTAGCATCTATCAATAATCTTGCTGCTGTGTTCTGCACCAGCTGCAGTCTGCGGAGGTTGCCTCCAGATAACCCTAGGTTCAGGGCATTACAGTAGTCCAATCTGGAGATGACGAAGGCATGTACTAGTGCAGGCAGATCATCAGGCAGAATCAGGGATCAGATTCGGGTGATATTTTGGAGATTATAAAAACCACTCCTGTTGACATCCAACACTTGGCCATCCATGGTCAGTCCATCATCCAGGATCACACCCAAATCCTTCACCTGTATGGAGAGAACAAGAGGAACACCACCTACACTAGGTCATAGGGTACCTCTGCACTCCCTCCTCCACCCCGATGACATATATCCACCACCAGCACCTCAGTCTTGTCTGGGTTTAGTCTAAGCCAAATTTGAGCCATCCATGCCTGGATCTCTCTAGGCTGTTATTAAATGTGGCAACCGAATCCTGGTTCTCAGCTGCACAGGACAGATACAGCTGGGTGTCATCTGCATAACAATGAAAATCAAGTCTGTATCACCTGATAATGTCCTCCAGTGGCAACATGTACACCGTGAACAACAAGGGTGACAAGACTGAACCTTGAGGAACACCACAGCAAAGAGGCTTCATGGCAGATGAGGCAAGCCCCATCTTTACCCTTTGCACTCTGCTTGTTGGGTATGACCTGAACCAGCAGATGACCTTGCCAGATAGGCAATAACAGAACCTCAAGTGGTCAAGCAGCACCTCATGATCAATGGTGTCAAACGCCATGGAGAGGTCAAGGAGGACTAAGATGGCATGGTCTCTCCTATCGCTCACCATGAGGAGGTCATTCAACACCCTCAACAGGGTGGTCTCCATGCTATGCCTCACCCAGAAACTGGACTTAAGTGGCTCATAGGAAGATGAAGAAGTGAGGTATCTCTCAAACAGAACAACCACCACTTTTTCAATAGCTTTCCCTAAAATAGGAAAGTTCGACATTGGCCTGTAGTTGCTGAGGCAGTCTGGGTCCAGCAAAGGCTTTTTCAAAAAGGGTCTAACCAAGGCCTCTTTCAAAGCCTGTGGAATGATCCCAATCCTCAAGGAGCTCCAGACAATCTCAGCAACCGCAGGTCCCCACAGGTCCAAACATCTGACCAGAAGCCGAGTTGGTCCTGGATCGAGATCACATTGAGTAGGTCATAGCTTAGAGAGTATCCCCACCACATCTTCCACCCAATTATCTCAAACTCCTCTCAGACAGGTGGAGTGTCTCTGCACCTCTCAGATAGGCTGCTGATGTCCTTTTAAGAGACACTTAAGGAGATCTCTGCCCTGATGGAGGACACCTTGTCGACAAAGAACAGAACCAGCTCCTCACACCTATCAACTGAACCTGCTCCCCCCACACATAGACAGTTAGGATGTAACAACCTGTCCACCATGCAGAAGAGCTGAGCTGGTCTATTCCTTACTGTGGCATTCTCTCTAGACTGAAATTCCACCTTCTTCCGAGAGATTGCCCCCTGATAGTCAGTGTAATGTGACTTCAGGGCCAATCTGTCCCCCTCCAGTTGAGATCTCCTCCAGAGACTCTGTAACCTCTGCCCCATTGTCTTTAAGCCATGCAGATCATCATCAAACCACAAGGATCTGCAGTGTGTAGACAAAGGGTGGACACAAATGGGTGTGATGGAGTCAAAGGCAGCAGAGATGGCCCTATTATAGGCTGCCGCTGCCTCCTCTGTCCCCACCACACAAGCCCCTCTCAAACTCGATAGGTCCAGTACCTCCACCAGTCCCATAGAGGAAACACCTATCAAAGGGCAGTACTGTACCATCTCCACAGGGGCAGGACCTTCTAAGGGGGGGGCGTTGCCAATGTGAAACCCATGGTGCCATAATCTGACCAATTTACTGGATCAACCCTGAAATGACTTATTTCAAGTTTCAAAGAAAAGACCAAATCCAGTGTGTGGCCACTCAAGTGAGTGTCATATCTTGCACTTTGCATCAGACCTAGGGCCCCCATGCTCTAAAGGTGATAGTGGCCCAAACCTGGAGCCCCACTGTCAACGCAGGCATTGAAGTCACCTGGGGGACTCCAACATCAGGCCGGTGACCAGCTTCTCGATCTCCTGCATGAAATCCCTCACTAAACCAGGGGCTCGATAAATCACGAGGACCCCAAAGCCCGCAATCCCACCCTGTCAAGCAGACACACTCAAAGGTCTTATTTTGATCAACAGGGAGCACTGTGAGTTTCATGTCAGACTTAAAACAAATAGCCACCTGCCCCACCCCTGCAATCCAACCTCAGGCTGTGTAATACAGAGTACCTGGCTGGCACTTCTGCCTCCAACATGGGAGTGGCATTTTTGTCTAGCCAGGTCTCCATGATAAAGGCCAGATCAACCGAGGAAATCAAGTCCACTATTATAGCAGTCTTATTCCTGATCGACCTGGCATTACATAACACAGCCTGAGTTGGATGAGACATAGGAGTTCATGGTATAAAGAATATATAACGTGTATTTTATTTGTACCATCATCAACAGTGGACCAACTCATATAATTTGTTTTCAGAGGGCTCAGTGGGCAGTGTGCACCTGACAGTGCACACACGCTGTTTAGCACATCATTGCAGTGCTCACTCCTGCTTTTTAACAAACCATAGCAGAAATGAAACATTGCTGAGACACCAAAAATATTTCATGGTAAATAGACATTATTAAGTAGGAATATAACAGGTCCAGAACCACACTGTGGTAATACTGGTGCTGGTGGAGAGCAGCTATCTGCAAAAGTGCAAGACAAAACCAAAAACCCACTACTAGTTGAGTTCAGAGAAATACATGCCAAGAAAAAATGTTCACTATTAGTGCAAATGTATTGATGGCAAAACAAGGCACACAAATGACCCTTGTGTTTTGGTGGTTAGGCTTTCTTTTGGTTGCACCCTAATGAAGGCCTAAGCACTGAAGAGAAGGGATCATTTGTGTGGCTTGTTTTGCCATCAGCAAATTCACACTAGCAGTGAACATTTTTCCTTTGCATTTATTCATCTGGAATGCTGGCTTTCTGGTTTAGTCTGACACTTTTGCAGCTAGCTGCTCTCCACATGGCACCCGGCACCAGTGTTAGCGCAGCATGCTACTGTACCTGTTATATTCCTACTTTTTTTTTGTTATGCTTTTTGCCAGCCTAGCACCAAACTCAGCCCTGGTCATGACCCCCGCTGCCTCCTGCACCCACATGAGCTACGCTCCCCCTATGTCCCCTGGCTTACCCCCAGGATGGGGTCACGGCACTTACCCGTGTCGCAAATGTCGGTTTGGGTTTTAAGGGGAGCTAGCCTGGGAACACATTGAAGGTGGTGAGGAGGGTGTCACAGAGGTGCTTGGCTGGGGATTTTTCTGTCCCCGAAAGGACGTTATTTTTTCCTCAGGGCCGGGGACATGCAATGACGTCCCGGGTCTGCCCTGCCCCCTCCTAACGTCCAGACGCTGGTTGCAGTGGAGCCCTCCGGCCTCCGCCATGGGTCCGTAGTGCACCAGATGTCTGTCCCCCCTCCCCCTGGAGAAAGAGAGCAGTCCAGAAGACGCTCCATCATCTCCCCCCGGCCGGCGTTATATTCCAACTTAATAGTGTCTGTTTACCATGAAGTATTGTTGATTCCTCACCAAAGTTTCATTTTTGTTATGGTTTGTTTGTTGAAAAGCAGGAATGAGCACTGCAATGATCTGCTAAACAGCATATGTGCACTGTCAAATGCACGCTGCCCACCGAGCCCCCTGAAAACATATCGTCCACTGTTCATGATGGTACAAATAAAATATATGTTATATATTCTTTATACCATCAACAGTGGAACAAGTCAGCTATCAGCTATCAGGCTGTCAGTATAGTCTAGATGTTAGAGGAACGAGGTGTGAACTAGCTTGGTACATCCAGCAGACCAGACCTGAGTTTGATTCTCACAACCTTCACTTGCATACTGTGGGACTCTGAGCAAGTCACTTAACTGCCCAGTGCTCCCAGGTCACCCCTGAAAACAGGCACTTGTGCTTAGTGAGCCTTACCTGGTTACCAAAGACTAAAATAAAAAATAAATAAAAAAATATGTTTTCAGGGGGCTGGTCAGTGTGTACACCGGACAGTGTACTGCACACATGCTGATTAGCAGATTATTACACTGCTTACTCGTGCTTTTCCACACACACACACACACTCACACAGCAAGATAGAAATAAATCATTACCGAGACCACTAAAATGATTTATTTTTGGAAGCAGAGATTATTAAGTCAGAATGTAACAAGGAAGGGAAGGCATCACTTTTTTAACTTATTTTATGTAGAAAGTTTTTGGTAAGTGTTCATAAAAACCTTGTGATGCCGTCTTATGTCCAGAAGATTCCTGACTCCAGATGAAGAGAAATGAGAGCATACTGCAAAATGGAATGCAAAGTCTCCATTAATTCATGCCACACTCAGTCATGTGTGCAATGCAACTACCCAGTCCCCAGAATTAATGTGTACCTCAAAATGCTGCTGTCTTATGTCCTGAAAATTCCTGACTCCAGACAAAGAGAAATGAGAGCATAGAATGGAATGAAAAGTCTCCATTAATTTATGCCGCTCTCAGTCATGCGTTCACACACTCCAATAAGAACTAAGTCCCCTGCTACTACTGTTGGAATTTCATGTAATGCTTCTCTTGACCTGACTGAGCTGATGCACAGTGTTTTGCCAAATGATGTGCTAGAAGGATGACCCAACCATTGAGTTAACTGTCTATGATGATGTGATAATGCTGTTGGTTACCCCCCAAAGTCTGCTGCACTAACCCCAACAGGAAAGATGCCCTCTGTGTGTACACTAATACTACTTATGGTAAGTTACTGTACCTGGTCAAAGAACCTGACCTTAAATATATATGTATATGTATGTATATATACTATACATATATATATATTAAAAGGCAAAAAACTCCATTTAATGCATTAGTTAGGGTTGTTCCACAGCGACAAAAGTGAGGAAATTCGCTGTTAGGGTTGAAAACCCTAACTCCGAATTCACCCCCCCCAGCACCAAACACACAAACACACACACATACACACACACACACACACACAGACATTCAAGTATGGGGGAGGACCAAGTCAACACAACCAATGACAGACATCCAGCAGCAGGTGACAGAAATAACAAACAATTGTCTAAATGTACTACAGACATCCCACCCACCTGACCAGGTACTGCATGCTCAGCGGAGATCAACAGCAAAACTGAGGCCATGTACACCAAACGACACATCCCTGATTGCAGCTGCACACAACGCATTCACACTTAGTAGTTGCATGGCCTTACCTACCGATGCCCCACACCACACCACAACTGGTACTGTGCCGTTATTCAACATAAATGCTGAAGGTGCATGATGACAGTTGTAGAAAGGTTTTAACACTAGAGAGTATACATTAATTAAGAGAAGCACATAAATTAACTACAAGACACTAGCATGCTCAAGATAAAAGTAGTGATACATTTAGTAGGTGATTTACATAGTAGTACATTTACGCAATGGTTTACTCAACATAAGGAGGCTGATGTAAACGTATGGAAAAGCATTGCCTGTTCAACACTGTGAAATTCGCATCGCCAGTATCACATGCATTCTTACTGGTGAAGGTGTACTGCTGATGTACATACATAGACCTTCAGTGTGTTTCAATACTAAAGATGCAGTAAGTATTCTTTGTAAGAAACATTGTAATTGCATTGATCAGGCCAAGCAACTTCTAAATATCATAGCACTACTGAGCCAACAATGATGTACCTGTATCGGAGATGTATATAGGATAGATTTTCCTGTAGGACTTTCTGAGTATGTTGTACCTGATTAAGACAATCTCATTGCATCTGTGATGACTAACTTATTCAAATAGTAATACATTTACTATTGTTGCAATGAGTGATCTATTCCACTTATGGACACAGTGTAATTTTTTTTAACAGTTGTTTCATACTCAGGCTGTATGACTACTGTTTGGGTTTGCCACACTTCTGTCACTGATGCTATCAAAGTGATAACTATGTTAATTGTGGTACAACAGGAATCAAGTAGGTATGGTGTAGATATAAACAGAATGTCTTTTAGTATTGATTTCACCTCAATGGGGTAAGTGTACTAGGACAGCAGGGTTATCCTCTATCACTGACTCTGTCAGTTATAAGCACACTAGGGTTTCGATGACTGTAATGATCAAGTTACACTGTTCATCTTCATGAGTTCATATTCACAGCCATTCTCCAGTAACTAGACAGTGTATGGTGTAACTGGGTGGGACACTGTGTTGCAAAGCTGCTGCAGTGCCTAGCAGAGGAGAGTATCTACCATAAAGACAATTAAGCAATAAGGCATGACCAACAGTTATGTTAAATGGTCTGTTAATCACCCTGTAGTGGTTTAATGTTGAATGAGGCATAGCCGAGTGCCACATGTCGCTAGACAGTGATAAACTGACCATTAACATAATAACTGTGAGTGGCTTATTGCTATCATAATAAAACTGTTTTTTAAACAACATTAAACCATGTTCATCATATGGTTAGGCTCTACATGTATGTTAATAAAAACTAAACATAAGGCTGTTACAATGTTTACAGTCAATTAGAAAGCTGCATTTCTCAAACCCTTGTTATAATCAGATATATTATTCCTGTACAACTCCTTGGTTTTGCTGAACTCTATTGCTCAGGTGGCCCACCACATGTGTGTGGTCTGGTGTGGGCATCGGTAGGTAAGGCCATGCAACTACTAAGTGTGGTACGTTGTGTGCAGCTGCAATCAGGGATGTGTACGTTTGGTGTACATGGCCTCAGTTTTGCTGTTGATCTCCACTGAGCATGCAGTACCTGGTCAGGTGGGTGGGGATGTCTCGTAGTACATTTAGATAATTGTTTGTTATTTCTGTCACCTGCTGCTGGATGTCTGTCATTGGTTGTGTTGACTTGGTCCTCCCCCATACTTGAATGTCTGTGTGTGTGTGTGTCTGTGTGTGTGTGTGGTGCTGGGGGGGGTGAATTCGGAGTTAGGGTTTTCAACCCTAACAGCGAATTTCCTCACTTTTGTCGCTGTGGAACAACCCTAACTAATGCATTAAATGGAGTTTTTTGCCTCTAATTTCCCTTCTTTTTGAGAATGATAACGAGAAATAGTGACTGTAATGCAGCGGTGGGGCCCCGCGCTCCACCACATGATGTCTTGTGGCATAGTAACAGGAGCAGCAATGCAAACAGAAATGCTAACAGTGGCACACATGGTAACACAAGCGCGAATGAGAACAGAAAGGGTAACGCACACGGTGGCGTAGACGGGAACGGTCTGCCAAGTGATGTGTTATCACATAGTAACATGGTGCCTGCAAATGGAAATGTCAATGGGCATGGTGATGCAAAGTGAAACAGAAAGAGAAACAGTACTGTAGACACAAATGGCAAAAAATAACAGAAACGCAAAGCTTAAGCGGATAATGCAATAGGGCCTCGGCCCCGCATCATGCGTAGCAGCGGGGAGCGCTGGGCCCAAAGGGCCCCACACTCCCACCACATGATGTCTTGTGGCATAGTAACAGGAGCAGCAACGCAAACAGAAATGCTAACAGTGGCACACATGGTAACACAAGCGCGAATGAGAACAGAAAGGGTAACGCACACGGTGGCATAGATGGGAATGGTGTGCCACGTGATGTCTTGTCACATAGCAACATGCTGCCTGTAAATGGAAATGGCAATCGGCATGGTGACGCAAAGTGAAACAGAAAGAGAAACAGTACGGTACACACAAATGGCAAAAAAGTAACAGAAACGCAAGCGCAAATGAAAACGCAAAGGATGACGCACGTGGTGGCACAGACGTCAACGGTAAGTGAAACGGGCATGGAACCGCAAGTGGAAAGGGCAATGGTAACAGTAATGTAAGCGCACAGGCTGGTTTTCCCCAAAAGCTGAATAGAGAAAGAGAGTGAGTACAAAGAATGTATGCATAATAATGGGTATCGGAGCAGAAAATGAGGACTTGGAATACTAAATAAGTTATATCTCAGGAACCGTATGATGTAGAAAAAAAATTTAAAAGTCATATGATTTATGACTGACTGGCTAGTTTTGTACTTAGCCCTTATCAGGGGGCTAAGAAGTTTTCCGACAAAAAGTCCGTATCTCGCACCGTTTTCGAGATACGGGCCCTGAAAGGCGTGGCGAATGCCGTAATGTTATCCTATGGGAAAAAAAGAGAAGTTCGGAGAGCCATAACTTTGCCTCCCTGTAATATTTTTTCACCAAACCACTGAAAGACACATCTGTGAGCTGTTGGCTGTCTTTCCTCCAAATTTCAGGAAAAAAGACCAAACGGTTATTTTGCAGCAGGGATCCAAAGGATTTCTATAATGCGTCGGGTGCCGTAATGTTATCCTATGGGAAAAACCGTCAACTTTGGAGTGCCGTAACTTTGCCTCCGTGTAATATTTTTTCAATACAACACTGAAAGGCACATCTGTGCGATGTCTTCTGCGTTCTCTCCAAATTTCAGCCTAAAACTCCCAACCGTTCTTTTGCAGCGGAGTGCCAAAGAATTACTGTTATTTTGGATAGTGTCGCAGTAGTGTCGTGATTTATAAAGCTCGCAAAAAAATTGCGTACAACTTTCGCAGGTGCGACACTACTTACGACACTACTTTTCCAGAAATTTGAAAACATATTTCTGGGGTGTTTTACCCCAAAATAAAGACATGGCTAGCATCCTCAGGGCCCGACTAGGTGAATACAAAAAGAATTAGGTTGCTAGGGGGGTCTTAATTTTAAATGCCAACCATTTTTCTGATCACCAACTGAAAACAAGATGGCAGATTTGCGACACTAACAGGGCCATTTGCGACACTAAAAAGTGCATTTGCGACACTGTCGAACTTTTTGTTAACTTTTCCCATTGACTTATAATGGGAAACTGTTTTTGAATAACTTTGAACCGCTTTAATATTTTTCACGAAATCTTCAAAAGGCACATCAGGGACCCCCAGCCGCTGCGCTCCCTGAAGATTTTGGACTGGTCGTGCAAACCGTACGACCTGTAGGCGCGACCGTAGAATTCCAGAAAAGCGTAAACGCGCGCACAGATCATGCTTAATAACTCCGCAGCTGTATATCCGAGCAGTACAAAACTTGGCAGATCCCAAGGCCTATGGTTCTTGATCATGTATTCCAAATTTCAGGCAAATCCGTTAAATGGTTGCAAAGTTATTAAGGTGCAAAATTTTGGGTTTAACATAGAAATGGCTCCTCAACCCTAACTATGGTAGCACTACCGTGCTACCATAATTAGCACTCATGCAGACTGAACTGCTATAATATCACTTGTGGCTTCACCACTCATGATATTATCACAGTTCACTGTGCACTCATGCTAATATTTGCCATATTCCACAGTCGCCCATCATGTATCCCCTATATACTGTACTTATACTATACATATATACAGTGTATATATATATATATATATATATATATATATATATATACGTATATACATACACACACACATACATATGCACACATATATATTCATTGCAAAAAACTTTGTTAATGCTTCAGTTAGGGTTAAAGCAACAAAAGTGGGGAAATGAGACATTAGGGTGAGCCCATAGCACCCCCATTACCTCACCACCCATCCTCTACAGACTGACAGACACTGGAGTGTGCCGTGGGATCATGAGGCCCAACTCTTACCCCATTCCATGTGTAAACAGGTTGACATGCTACAGTAAAGAAGACTGGGGTGAGAGGCAGGCCTCATGACCATATGGCACACCCCGGCATCTGTCAGTCTGTGGAGGACAGGTGGTGGTAGTGGGGTTAGGGGCTCTGCCCTAACATCTCATTTCCCCACTTTTGTCACTTTAACCCTAACTAATGCATTAACGAAGTTTTTTGCAATGAATTTCCTTACTTTATGAAAAAGTGTAATATAACTAGTAAATAGCACATTTTGGTGGTAATGCGGAGCCCAGAGTGCCCCACTTCCCATAAAGCTGCCCATTTGTGCACAAGCAGTGCCATAGCACTCAAAAGAAACCCTTGTAGCACATTTTTGCTAATATCTCCATAACCGTAGCATGTAGCAAACAAATTCCACTTGAGGTGTAATCTATGACTTCCAAACTTGTTTTTGTGGCTTAGTTCACATAAAAGAGATCTAAGCGGTGGGTATCGAAAAATTTGTATCTCGCTTCAGTTTCGAGATACGTGCGCCAAAAGTTGCTACAAGC
This sequence comes from Neoceratodus forsteri, assembly GCA_016271365.2. Taxonomy (NCBI): domain Eukaryota; kingdom Metazoa; phylum Chordata; order Ceratodontiformes; family Ceratodontidae; genus Neoceratodus; species Neoceratodus forsteri. The sequence continues at coordinate 1,164,786,573 of CM057454.1, forward strand.
GCTGCAGTGTTATCCTATGGGGAAAATAAACACTTCATGATAGCATATCTAAGGAACTGATTAACTTTTCAACAGCGAAACAGAATAATTCACATCTCTGGGGCATCCTCTTCATACCCTGCAAATTTCAAGTGAAAGGACCAAACCATTTACTTACAGTGCAGTGGTAAAATTTTTAAAATCCATGTTCGCGAGGTAGCAAAATCCACAACCGCGAGGTCAATCCCTGTTCATGAGCTGTCAAAATTGCCATCTGTGAGAAATCCTTGACTGTCAGATTTTGGCCAAATGGGCCCTAAATGATGGTCAAGGATTTTGCTACCTCACGAAGGGGGATTGCTCACAGATTGGGATTTTGTCAGCTCATGAAGCAGGACTCACAAATGCAATCCCCTTTCACATTCTAACAAAATCCCAGTCCGTAAGTTGATCCCCTTACATGAGGCAGCAAAATCCTTGACCGTGAGTCAATTCTCATCCGCGACAAGGGCCATCTGGTCCCTAAGTGATGGTCAAGGATTTTGCTGCTTCGAGAAAGAGGAATGGCTCATGGACTGGGATTTTGTCAGTTTGCAAAAGGTGATCGGAAGCAAGTCGTGAAAGAAGAATTTCAAAATTTGATTTTGATCACAAGATTCTCTGATCATGATCGTGCATCGTGAGGGAAGGACAAGATGGCCGGATTAAAAATTCATTTTTCTCAACCCAGGAGTGCCCTAGGAAGTCAAATGAGGGTGGGTTTTGCTCAGCGGGCTTCGTTCTGATGAACCATGGTGGTGGTTTACCAGAATTCTTTCAATTTTTTGATTGCTTGCAGTTTTAATTCTTTGTTTGTGAGCCTGCAAATTCTTTGATCGCGAGCCTGCAAATACTTTGATCGCGAGATTCTTTGATTGCCATCGTGCATCATGAGTGAGAGACAAGATGGCCAGATTTTAAAATCACTTTTCTTAGCACAGGGGTGCCCTGCAAACATAAACGAGGCTGGGTCTTGTTTAAGGGGCTTTGTTCTTCCCATCTGAATATCACATCAGTGTATGAATATGCATGGTAGTTCAGTGGTTTCTCATCATAATAAATAATGTTATGTTGTTTGGTCGTCCCCGGTAGTTCAGTCTTCTTACTTCCTTATCGTAAGTTTTTTTACCCTGGTAGTTTAGTGGTTCTCCTGTTGTATGTGGGTTATTACTGTTATTATCTTCTCGGTAGTTTATGTTCTTATTCGTATGAAATATTACTGTGATTGGGACTTTGTGTTCAGTGGTTTCTCCTGTATTAGTATTGTTGGTCACTATTTTCACATTTCTCGTAGTCATGTGGTTTCATTTACGCTGTGCAGATTATTTCAGCACTTCTCTTCTTTTCCTCAGTTAGCACTGAGCACAGCTCATTTTTTCACCTCCATGGTTGGTCATCGCTGTCTGTATTATGAGCGCTTAATGCAAAGAAGCAGCCAGAAATATTTTCAGAGTGGCCTCTTTGCATTACTGCTTGTAATGCAGACAGTCTGTGGCTGGCCATGGAGGTGAGAGGTGGGTTGTGCCAGTCATTGGCTAGGGAAGGGTGGGGGGTGCTGGGTGGGCTGTCACAGCTGGGTGGGGGCCACTAGACTACCTAGGAAATGTGAAATAAATATTTATTTTATTATAATGGAGGGAGGCCACTAGACTACTAGGGATATCTACAGTCACAGCTGATATTATTTCATACAGATGGGGGGGCACTAGACTACCAAGGATATTAACAGTGATAATTTTTTTATACACTTGGGGGGGCACTAGACTACCAGGGATTAAAAAAAGACACATTGGGGGGGTGCTAGACTACCAGGACATTAGACATCATAGTATTATTTATTATGATGGGGTGGCCACTAGACTACCAGGGATATTTCATACACTATTATTATTATTCAGATGGGGCAGAATAGTCCTCTTTTGATCATCAAACTTGGCCATACTTGGCTGAGAAAAAGTGATTTTAAAATCTGGCCATCTTGTCCCTCACTATTTGTTCATGAGTGAGCAAATTCTTTGATCGCAACCCTGCAAATTCTTTGATCACGAGATTCTTTGATCGTGATCGTGCATCATGAGAGTAGGATGAGATGGCCAATTAAAAAATAAATTTTCTCAGTCCAGAGGTGCCCTAGGAAGTCAAATGAGGGTGGGTTTTGCTCAGGGGTATTCGTTCTGTCGAACCATGGTGATGGTTTGCCACAATTCTTTCAATTTTTTAAATTACTAACATTTTTATTTTTTGTTTGTGAGTCTGCAAATTCTTTGATCATGACATTCTTTGATCGCCATCTTTGATCGTGAGGGCAGGACAAGATGGTCAGATTTTTTATAATGGAATAGATAGGGAAATGTTATCAATGTTTAACATTGAATATCTCGGAAACAGTTTGGTCTTTTTACTTGAAATTTGGAGGATGTTTACAGTATGTCCTGTGGATGTAAATTACAGTCATTACATGTCTGAAAACAATTTTTTGCCGGAGATATGGTGTTGCGCAGTTTACATTCTGCAGACACCGTTTTGCTTGTGGTGGTGCCTTGAAATTGATAGGATACCTAGCGTCAGTGTCATGGATGTAGTTTTCAGTCATTGTGTGTGTTAAATGTCATCAGGTGTGTAACTGTGCAACTGTGACGAATGAAAATTTAAAACTGTGACATGCTGTATGTCGGACACGGTTTGGTGTTTTCACTTGAAATTTTGAGAGTGTTGACAGGATGTTCTGTGGATGTGAACTGCAGTGTTTATGTGTCGGACACTTTATTTTTTGCAGAGAGATTGCGTGGTGCAGTTAATGTTTTGCAGACAGCGTTTTCTATTGTTCTACTACATTAACATTTGTTTTGTGGCTGCTTATGTTGTTGTCAGTGTACTTTTTAGTCATTAGCTGTATAATGTGGCCCAACACTTACAAGTTGGTGGGAGCGTGGGGCTTGAAGTGCCCCACACTCCCACCAACTTGTGCAACTTTCTACTTTTGAATTCTTTTTTAAAAAGTAAGGAAATTAAATGCAAAAAAATTCATTGATGCATCAGTTAGGGTTATTCTACAGTGACAAAAGTGAGGAAATTCAATATTAGGGTTCCCACCCCTTGCACCCCACCATCACCATCCTGCCCCCACCAACAGGAGTCGGGGTGTGCATTGGGGTCATCAGCCCTAACTCTCACCCCATTCTCCTGCAGTGCACCACCTCAGCTTGTTTGCACATGGGATGGGGTGAGAGTTAGGCCTGATGACCCCAACACACACCCCGATGCCTGTTGGTGGGGCAGGTGAGGTGGGGTGCAAGGGTGGGAACCGTGAAATGTTGAATTTCCTAGCTTTTGTCACTGTATAATAACCCTAACTGATGCACTAACAAAGTTTTTGCATTTTATATATATATATATATATATATATATATATATATATATAGAGAGAGAGAGAGAGAGAGAGACATGTATATACATATATATAGAGAGAGAGATATATAGATATTGATGTGTATATATATATATATATATAAATATATACACACACACACATATATATATATATATATATATATATATATATATATATATATATATATATATTTTATAGGAGCATGGGTCGTGCCCCTATGGTTAGGGTTGAGTAGGCACTTTAATGTTAAACCTCAATTTGTGCACGTTAATAACTTTGCAATCGTTCTATGGATTGGCACGAAATTTGGCATGCAAAGTCTCGTATGGTAGATCTCTTGATTTACCAAGTTGCATTTCAGTTGGACTTAAGGTTTCTGCAAAGCAAAATGCTAAAAAACACATTTTTTGCCACTTTTGACACTTTTTTGCCCATGGTGCTGCGACCACACAGTGTGGTCTTTTGGTCCGAAATTTGGAACAGGGAAAGAGGTTGGGTCAAGGAACAATCCAGCATTGCTTTGGTAAAAAAATATTAATATATTCCAAAGTTATTACATTTCTCATTTTCAGGTTCCGAGCTTGCTCAGTTCACTCCAAATATATATGTATTCTTGACCAACAAGGATTGGTCTCACAGTCAAGGATTTTGTCAGCTCATGGACTAGGATTTAAAAAAAATCCTAGTCCATCAGAAAAATTCCCTGTCTGTGAGCCATCTTGTTTTCAGTTTTCCTCCCAGACAAAATGTTTCTCCACGGGTGACTTTTGGGCCAAATGAGGCATGAGTTTTGCTCAGGGTGACGTCCTCTACAAAGCCATGCCTTTAGTTTGGCTTGGTTTGGTAAAAAAAAAAAAAAAATTTAAAAATGCGGTGACTGCGACTTTCTAATGATACTAGTCCGTGAGCTGACAAAATTCTAGTCCTTGAGATGATCCTGGTTCACCACCCTTGTCTGTCATTTGTGACCATATGGCCCTTCTCACAGACCAGAATTAAGCTGATGGACTATGATTTTACTACCTTGTGAAAGAGGATCATCTGACGGACTAGGATTTTGTCAGCTTGCGGACAAGGATTGTTTTTTTTTTTAATCCTGGTTTGTGAGGTGACAAACTGCGGTCTGCAAGCTGTCAAAATCCAAGTCCGCCAGCTGATCATCTTTCGTGAGGCTGCAGAATCCTTGTCCATCACTTTGTAACCAGATGGCCAAAATCTGATGGGTCAAGGATTTCTCGCGGACTGTGATTTTGGCAGCTCGCAAATGGGGATTGATGTGATGGTTGAGGATTTTGCTACTTCACGAACTAGGAATTTTTTAAGTTTTTAAAGCTTTGAGAATGCACTGTAAATAAACGGTTTGGTGTTTTCACTTGAAATTTGCAGAGTACTAAGGGGATGTCCTAGAGATGTGAATTAAGCTATTTAGGTGTTGGAAAGTTACACAGTTCCATAGATACATCATTATGAAGTTGAGGTTTTTCCCATAGAGTACAATTGTGGTGCCCATAGCAACTTTTGGTGCCTGTATCTCGAAAATGAAGCAAGAGACAGAATTTTTGCTGCTGGTGGCAGGAACAAGATTGGAAACCATAGACTATACCTGCAGTGGAATTGTTTTTGTAGGTTGCACGGTTAATGAGATATTGGCAAATTAGTGTCACAAGAGTTCCAAAAGTCTCTTTCCAACACATTTCTGTGCCCATATCTCATAAATGGTACGATATGGATTCACTCTATGTATGTTGCAAGCAGTGCTTATTGTCACAATTACAACAACACTTGAATTTTTTTTTATAGCTGCTACAGTTCCCGAGATATCGGCAAATTAGTGTTGCAGGGGGTTCCTTGACCTGTAGGACTGCTGTATGGCTCTGTAGCTCTGTGTAAGTGGGTGCACAGGGTCCAGAGGGCACATGACCCCACCGATGCGTATCGTTATGCACAAATGGGCAGCTTGGTGGGAGTGCGGGGCCCTCCCACCAACACATGCTATTTACTACTTATATTACACTTTTCCAAAAAGTAAGGAAATTCATGGCAGAAAACTGAATTTGTCAGTTAGGATTAAAGTGACAAAAGTGGAGAAATTAGATGTTAGGGTTGAGCCCCTAACCCCCCCACAACACACACCCCCATCCTCCATAGACTGACAGACACTGGCATGTGCCATGGGGTCATGAGGCCTAACTCTCATGCTATTCTCCTTTATTGTAGCATGTCAACCTCTTTACACATGGAATGGAATGAGAGTTGGGTCACATGACCCCATAGCACACCCTGGTGTCTGTCATGCCCTGTCTGGAGGATGGGTGTGTGTGCTGTGGCAGGGTCAGAGGCTCAACCCTAACATCTCATTTCCTCATTTTTGTTGCTTTGACCATAATTGATACATTAAATGCAGTTTTTTGGCATGAATACATACATATATGTAATGTAATGCCAGTATAGTTAGGGTTGAGTAAGCACTTTAATGTTAAACCTCAAATGTTTCACCTTAATAACTTTGCTACTGTAAGTCAGATGTGCCTGAAATATTGCATGAGTGGTCTGGTACCATAGATCTCTGGATCTAGCAAGTTATGTTATGGTCAGATGTACAGTTGCAGAGCTACACAATGCCAATAAATGCAAAAAAACAAACTTTTTGTGCATTTTTTTGCTCGCACCCACAGCCTGCACAATTTGTCCATTGGGTCTGAAATCTTCAGGGAAGATGCATTCTGGGTCACCAATGTGCCTTTTGAAGATTTGATGTAAAAATATTAAACCATTATTCAAAAAACTAATTTCCCATTATAGTCAATGAGAAAAAATATATGTGTCTCATGAAAATTTTGCAAATGCAGTTTTACTTTTGCAAATGATCCTTTTACTTTTGTACTGTGACCATCTTGTTTTCATTTAGTGAGAGATAAAAATGCCTGGTGTTTAAATTTGGGACCCTCTACGGTAAACACTGACTGTTGGGTTTACCTAGTCAGGTTCTGAGGATGTCAACCCTATCTTTTTTCCGGGGTAAAACCCCCCAGAAATGCCGTTTTAAACATTGGAGAAAAAAGACTTTTGCAAATCATGAAAGAAACTGCCAAAATACTTTCACAAATGTGAAACGTTTGTGCTACTTTCTGCAAAACTTTTGTGATTTGCAAAACATTTTTTTTTAAAACAGAAAATCTTTGCTATCACCCTGCAACTGAACGGTTGGGTCTTTTGGGCTGAAATTTGCAGGGTGGCAAACCCTGGTCCCACAGATGTACCTTTCAGTGGTTTTATGCCAAAACATTCAAGGGGCCCAAGGTTACAGTGTTCTGAAGTTGAGAAATTTCCTGTAGGGTAACATTGCGATGTTCGTTATGCCTTTCAGTGCCTGTATCTAGAAAATGAAGTGAAATACAGAGTTTTCAATAGGTGAATTAAGCTATAGAAACAAGTTTGGAATTTACAGATTACAACAGCAGTGGCATTTTATTCCTACTTGCTATGGTTACAGAGATACTGGCAAAAACATATTCTAAGGGTTCCAAGGCTGCCTTTTTAGCCTTTTTAGCACTTTTTGGTACCCGTATCTCATAAACTTTGTGAGATACAGATTCAGTCAACTTATCTCATGTGGAGTCCTCACTGTCATGATTATGACACTTGAATTTTTTTTGTAGCTGCTATGGTTGCTGAGATATTGGCACATTACCATTACAAGTATTCTTTGCCCTATGGGGATGCTGTATGGCTCTGTAGTTATGTGTGAGTGGGACACATACCATCACACAAAAAATGAACAATGTGAAGGGAGCACTGGACCCAGAGGCCCTGTGCTCCTTTGCTCCCACTAACACATACCACATACCAGTTATATTACACTTTCTCAAAAAGAAGAGAAATTCATGGCAAGAAACTCCATTAATGCATCAGTTAGGGTTAATAGCACAACAACAAAAGCATGGAAATGTGGTGTTAGGGTTACCACCCCTACCACCAGATCCCCACATCCTCCACACACCAACAGGAATCGGGGTGTGCACTGAGGTCATCATGCCTAATTCTCACCCCATTCTCCTGTATTGTACCACCTCAGCTTGTTTACATGTGGAATGGGGTGAGAGTTATGCCAACAACCACAACGCACACCCTGATGCCTGTTGGTGTGTGGAGGATGTGGGGGTGGGGTGGTAGGGGTGGTAACCCTAGCACCATATTTCTATGCTTTTGTCACTGTGCCGTTAACCCTAACTGATGTATTAACATAGGGTTTTTTTCCTGAATATATATATATATACTGTATATATGTAAATTTTACTGAGCGGATGAAAGACCTTTACAATTTTTGTTTTTTTGTTGTCTGTTAGAACATCTAGGTAATGCCTATAATGATGTGATGTGTCATTCTGGACTAGCCAATAAGAATGATGGAGTTTGGCAATAACTTCTAAATTACTTGTGTTATAATGTTCAATTAGTTTATGTGTAATATATTTCTGATATTTCAGACTCATACTGATACCACTGGTGGCATAATCTTCTAAAGTGTCAAGGCCTTTTTTCAGAATATGTGAGACCTTTCAAAACAAATTTAATTGCATCAAGTCATTAATCATCCATTCATTTTTTTTTCTTGTAAGCATGCATATATATATATATATATATATAGGATGCAATGTTTTTCTAAATGCAAAAATGTAATCGAATAGTTCACTGTTTTGGCATGAAAATAAAGCTGCTATACTGGGAAATCCCAGCTCAGCCCTTTCAAGTGCTGCAGGCACTATGTTCCCTAGCCCCAGACTTTCTTTAAATAATTTATTCATTGGAACTTCTAGAGACTTGAGTTTACCAGTATCCCATACTTCAGCGCTGTACAGTGCCTGTGCATTGTATTTGACTTTCAGTGCCACTAAAATGGGTTTTATTGTATTTCCACCATATTTTCTACTAAACAGGTTGAGAGAAGTTGCAGTCCGTTTCAAGTTTTTTTCAAGGAGTTTATATGTTTTGTCCATCTACTATCATATGTGAAATTAAGTCCTAGATAAGTATATTATTTAACTGTTTCCAGCCTCTTTTCACCAATTTGTCAGACTCTTTTTATATGATTTGAACCAAACACTATGACCTTACTTTTTGTTTCATTTATGTTAAGTGAATGGTCAAATGCGTTAGTGTATAATATTCGTAACTTTTTTAATAGTCCGGACTGTGATAAGGAGAAGAAAACCAGATTGTCTGCATATGCTAAAGCATTACAATACCTGGTCAAAACTTTTGGAGAGTCAGACTCAGTGGTTTCTAATTGTAGCAGTAGGTTATTTATATAAATACAGAAAGGCAGCAGGGCTAGCACACACCTTTTCCTGAGTCCCTTTTTAATAGGAAATCTAGCAGCTAGCTGACCATTTCTACCCAGTCTAATCTGGGCCCAAGTGCCCTTATAAAGTTATCTAATTATGTCTATAATGGGTTCTGACAAACCACATTTTTTCATCTGGATCCATAAAGTCCTTTGTGTGAATATACTGAAAGCTGAATTAAAACCTGTGAAGGATGCAGTACATACAATTGTTGCTTTCTCAGTCTGACATATTTATCAAGCAGATGTCGAAGAATAAAGCAATTTTCCGTGGTGCTGTATGCTGCTCTAAAACCTGCTTATAGTTCTGACAATCCACCTAATCTGTGTATTTGTTCTTTCAGTCTATTCAGGATAATTTTGGAAAAAAATGTGCACGTTATCCAAGAGTGAGATGGGCCTAAACTTCATAGGATTATTCTTGTCACCTCTTTTGTATATAGAGATGATTAGTGCACTTTTCCATGATGGTGGAAACACTAATGTATTGCAACAATAATTAAAAAAGCAAGCTTAGATTCTGGCCCACATCGATGGGGCAATTATAAATACTTTGGCCCGAATAAGATCTGGGCCAAGAGAACTTTTACATTTTAAAGTAATAATTTCAAAATAGACTTCAGATGGTGTAAATGTTCTAAATAGTGTTGTGTCTAAATTATCTGTGACATCATTTATGCTGGAATCATAAAAAAGTAGCTGTATAATGCTCAACCCATACATTCATTGTAGTGTAGGAATCAAGCTCATACTTTAAATTGTTCTTTCCTTAGGCTGCTAAGAGCCAATATGATTGGTAATCATTTTCTATAGTATTAGCATTTTTCCCACTGTTTAGTCTGATATCATTCATTTTTTCTATGCGTTATTTATTGATCGACAATTTATGTAATTTCAATTTTTCTACATATTCATAATTCTCAATAGAAGAAAAAACAAAAATACATCTAATAAAATAATATAAATATATAAAATATTAAATTTCTTTACTAAAGTGCTTACATGCTTGTATTGATCTTAGGTCTAGAAACTCATTTTTTTTTAATTGTCTTTTCAACAATGTGCATCTTTTTTTGTTCAATTATTTTACAGAATGGACTACCTTCACCAATACGTCTACTGAACTTGATCTTAGTAGATACAAAACCATCTGTTGTGGCTTTGTTACTAGTGTAACTAGAGTTTCACCCAATGTCCTATATCTTTTTTTATACAATGGGCATAATATTAGTAAGTGTAATATGTCATCTTCCCCCATCTGACATCTACAGTTGCTCCCCCAGTCAGGCCAGAAATTGTTCTTAATCTTTGGCTATCATGGTATGCAATCTATATTTCATGAATATTTTCCTTCTTCTTGAATCCTTTATAATAATAATAATAATAATTTTATTTATATAGCGCCTTTCACTGTATCAAGGTGCTGAACAAGTTAATAAAAACTTCAACATTCAATACAAAGCATCAAAGACCATAAACATTATAAAATATATCATAAAAACATAATAAATTACAATAAAATTTCATACATTTTACAATACATATTAACTTTCCAAGCAGGCCATTCTCCATAAATGTGTTTTCAATTCCTTCTTAAATATCTCCACGGAGGTGCATTCCCGTAACCGGCATGGTAGAGAATTCCAAAGAGTGGGTGCAGCATGAGAAAATGCTCTGCTGCCAGAGGATTTATAACATTCAAGTATCTTTCCAGTTTGAATTTCCTTTTATTGATTGCAAGTCATTTGCTAATTTTATTTTTGCTTAGTCCCATATCTCTTTGTGTGTGTGTGTATATATATATGTATACATACATGTGTGTGTGTGTATATATATATATATCGAGAGAGAGAGAGAGCATGGTAGTGGTACCATAGTTAGGGTTGAGTACCCCATTTAAGGTATATATCTAAATTATATATCTTATCCTTTCTTTTATTATACTGTATATTTCTTCCAGTGGTTTTATATTTTTATCTGTGATACAGTATAATAAACTGAAAGGCTTTATCATTTTCTCAGCTGTTTACATGCATGGAAATGTTTTGAACTGCTTTGCATAGCTAACTGCCTGCTCTATACATTTGCGTGGGAGCCTAGTCTCCTTCATCTTGTATGCCTTCAGCCAGTATTTTATCATTCTTACCTCTATATTATATTGGATTGGTAGTTGACCAATTTCTATGCTCACAAGGGCAGTTGGTGCACTTTTTGGGAGTCCCAAAATATTTTTATAATATGTATTTATCAGGGGCTGTAAAGCCTCCCTTAATTCCCAGCCCCAAATTTTGGCTCCATATAAGATTTGATTCCTTATTTTTGTATTTATTATCTTAATACATCCTTTTACCGATCTTCCCCCTATTTTATTTACAAAACCCCTCACTACGGCTGAGAACTTTCTAACCTTTGTCTACTTCTTTCTTCTGTTTATCCCATTGTAATCTATCATTAAACTGTATTCTCAAGTAATAATAATTTGTTACTGTCTCAATTTGTTTATTATTGATTTTTATTTTATAATTTCCTAAAATATTTTCCCAGTGTTGCCACAGGCATAAGTTTGGTCTTATCGTAGTTTATTTCTAGATACATATTTTCCATTTCTTTTTGTAAAAAATTAAAACTTCTTTTTATTCCCAAAAAGCTAATTATAAAAAGTAGCCTTGACTGGGTAAGGGGTAGTGAGAAATGTTCTATTAAAAACTCAGTGAAGATCCTCTACCAGATTTTAAGGTCAGCGTTAGGTGTCCATGGTGACGGCTTCTCTGTCGGCCTCTCAGAGTCCCCAGGAAGTCAATGGAAAGCCACCATCCACCGTTCAGTGTGTCTTCCTGGTGAAACATTTCAATAATAAAAAAATAGCCAACTGGATGCCCAATCCCCCTGTCAGCATGATCCCTTCCCCAGTTAACTAGAATCTGCAGCTTATCCAATATGTATGGAAATGGGCAGACTGGGTGGGCCAAGCAGTCCTTATCTACCATCAAAGTCTATCTTTCTATGTTTCTATTTGCCGATGAGGTAGCCCAGTCTCCATCAGCATAATGCACCTCCCCCCATTTGTTGTTTACTGAGGGGGTGCCCAATCCCCCTTGGTTCATGCATTCCCCCATCACACTGTATGGCCAATGGGGGTGCCCAATCCCCTGTCAGCTCCACTGCCCCCCCCAAAAAACTTCCATCTGCCATGCTGGGATGAAAGTCTCTTTGGCCAACGGGGGTTCCCAATCCCCTATCGGCTCCACTGCCCCCAAAACAAACTGCCTGGTGCCATGCTGGGAGCCCTCTCCAGCTTGACAAAAGTCCTGATATCAATGTAAAATAAAACCTATAAGAAAAAACAGTCCCTCGTTGATTCTCTTGCCCCTTCCCCAACCTGCACCCGCCCTCTGTGTACCCGCATCCACACTTACCTCCAGAGCCCAGCACGATGATCCTCAGTGGATTGGGAACACGTCTGCACTCTAAAAAGCCGACCGCAAACTGAAGAAATACCGGTAAGCTGTATAATGGCATAAATTTTTTTTTTCCAACTTTGGTGCATGTCTCGGCCATTTTTGGGAATATTTTCACCAAATTTTCAACATGGGGTTCTTGGGACCTCACCTCATGGACTCTGTCACTGTCATTTTGTTATTTGGTCCCAAAAGGTGATTTTGTGGTCACTGCACGGAACCACCTGTCAGGACTGATTAATGAAATTACAGTGTCACAGCTCATGAGGTGGGCTAAAACCCATTGGTGGTGGCAATCCATAAATTCTGTTTTACAAGTGTGTGTGTGCAGTTCCTCATGCACGCTCGTAACTTCAAGCATATTTTAATATTTTACTCCAGATTTTCAACATTGCCATTTTACCACACCTTCTTATGAACAGTACAGCTGTCATTTTTCACATCTCACCCGAACTGTTTTTGCACATGTAGTGCACAATGGCATGGACAGTGTGTGAAATCAATGTTCAGGACAGATTAAGAAAATCACAGTGACATTGTTCATGAGTAGAGGTCTTAAACTGGCTATGTTGAAAATTTGGTGACAAACCACCATAAAATGACTGTGTTATGAGTGTGCATTGTGCAACTTCCACGCACCCTCGTAAGTTCACAAATTTGTAATATTTTCAGTCCAGATTTTCAACATCGGCATTTTTACACACTCCTTATGAACAGTACAGCTGTCATTTTCACACCCTGGCCAAAATGTGTTTCACACTTCCAGCGCAGAATAGCGCAGTCACTGTGGGAAATCAGTGCTCGGGACAGATTAAGAAAATCACAGTGACAGTGTTCATGAGTGGAGGTCCCAAAATGCCTGTGTTGAAAATCTGCTGTAAAATATCCCCAAACTAATTACATTATGGCTGTGTGTTGCACAGTTTCTATGCACACTTGTGACTTCACCATTTTTTTTTTATATTTTCACTCCAGATTTTCAACATTGCCATTTTTTACACCTCTTCATGAACAGTACAGGTGTCATTTTTCACATCCTTTCAAAATGTGTTTTTGCACCTGTGGTGCCAAGTGGTGCAGTCACTGTGCAAAATCACCTTTTGGCTAACAAACTGATAGTGTCACTGTTCATACAGTGGGGTCACAAAAATACCATGTTGAAAACTTGGAGTAAAAATACCAAGAAATGCCCAGGATGTTAGGGGTTTTGACCATAACGCCCTACCCTGTAGGGACTGACAGGCATCAGGGTTATGATTTGGAATTGTCAGCAGTAATGCTCATGCCATTCCACCCCTACCCTGCAGCCAGTGGAAGGCACTGAGGTGCACCTTGGACCGTTTGGCTCCAGAGTTCACCCATTCTCCTATACTGCACCCATTTCAGCATATTTCCTTGTGGAATGAAGTGAATGTAAAGCCTGAACACTCCAAAGCACATCTTGACACTTGTAAGTGTCTGCAGAGTAAGGTGAGGTGAAATGTCATGACCGTTATGGGTGACAACTCAAAAGGCACACCCCAATGCCTGCCCATCTCTGCAGGGTGGGGTGGAGTTGGCATCAGTTCAATACTTCACTGCCATTTCTATACTTCATCTGTCTAACTCCAGCACTTCCACTGCTAATGACAGCAAGCAACACTTGGCATTGACAAATGCTTGTTTGGTTTACTTTCCTTTTTTTGTGTAGAGTTCTTTTTTCCCTTTTTACCTCTGCTTTCTATTATTTTAGGGGTAGAATGAATTTGTAGTGATTCTTGCAGTATTTCTTTACTCATTATGCCACTAGCAACAAACTCAGGTGTATGACAGTTACACGGTTTTTTTGAGCTGTTAATTTGTGTTAATAAATAAATTTTTGCCTCCTGGGCTTGCTTCCTCATGACTACCATCTTGTTATAAGAGATATAGACACTATTTAATCTCATTAAAAATAAGCACCTCAGTTATAGACATCATTGCAAAGAATGTCATTAATGCATCAGTTAAGGCATCTCCCCAACCCCCACCCTCTACACACCAAGCACTGGGGTCTGCGTTGGGATCATCAGGTCAAACTTTCAGCCCAATCCACATGTAAGGAAGCTGAGATGGTACAGTATAGGAGAATGTGGTGAGAGGTAGGCTTAATGACCCCACTGCAGACCCTGATGCCTGCTGGTGTGTAGAGGCTGTGGGTGGGGTGGTGGAGGTGTTAGGGTTGGAAACTCAAACACCTCATTTCCCAACATTTGTTGCTTCAACCCTAACTGATGTATTAAAGTTTTTTTGCCATGAATTTCCTTATCTTTTGAGAAAGTGTAATCTTACCCTTATATGGTTTTGGAAGCGCCAGGCCCATATCATTTGTATGGAATGCAGGGCCTATCCATAAGTGTAGATACATTGCAAAGAACTGATATCTCCCTGTGGGAGCCCAGTATTGCATAATGGATGGCCATGCAGTCCCATTACTGCATAATGGTATCCATATGTGGAAGTGCAGGGCCCTCTACCTATAACTGTAGAGACACAGTGCTGGCCTAGACACATTCCAAGGACACCACGATATCATGGCAGTCACATAAACATGGTATACAGAGAACCATGACTAGGATGTCAACATACTAGCGTACACAATCTACAGGAGGGACAGGGAGAGTAAAAGAGGAGGAGGAGCAGAAGCTCTCTACATAAGTGAAGGGATCAAAGCAATGGAACTAAAGGGTAAATAGGGAGGAGAGGAGGCACTGTGGGTCACCCTGGAGACAAAACATGGTATCACAATCCATATGGAGGTTGTATACAGATCCCAGTCTCAGTGGGAGGAAATGGACAAGTAACAGAAGAAGTAGTAAGAGCACCCACAAAAATCAGAGAGCACATGACTTTGATGAAAAAAATGAATTCCTTTTATTTAAATACAAAACTGCATGTTACATGTGCACCAAGTCCCAAAAATAAGAGGTAAAAGCGTTACCAACACTTTTAAAACATTTTCCTAAAAACATTCTGGAATTATTGGAACTCATTTTATATGTTAGTTATTTCACCCCAACTTCATGGTACAAATTATTTCTTCCTAAATTTCTTTAAAAATGATGCTAAATCAATGGCATCATTTAAACCCTGTCCATATTTGCTCCCTAGTGCATAAATCCAAAAACGTTCTCATCTGCCAATCATTTGTTCGATGTGCCCCCCCAAACCAAGTCTAACCACTTCTATGCCAACATTGTTAGTCTTGTGGTTCACTCTACTATTACCTTTTATGTGCTGGACTATGGCATAAGTCATGTCATTTTTAGCTAGAGCACGAACATGCTCTCCTATCCTCATTTTAAAACATCTTATTGTCCGTCCCACATAATAACTCCCACAACTGCATTGAAGTAAATAGACTACACATTTGGTGTCACAATTACTAAAGTCTTTAATTTGTACACACTGTCCTGTACGTGGATTAACAAATCCCTGACGTGCGCATGTATTTACAGTAAATGCACCTCCCACATCTATATGTGCCCTCGGGGGGGGGGTCACAGACTAAATTGCTTGCGTAAAGGTTCTGGACTTGGAACTGAGTTAGTTACCAGTAAATCTTTTAGGGTTTTACTCTTCCTGAATACTATTTTAGGACCATCCTGTACCAATTCTTTTAATCTCAGGTCTAATTGCAGTATAGGCCAATTATTAGTTATAATTTCCTTTATTTTGTCACTTTGTTTGGAATATGTAGTCACAAAAGGACAGTGAGCATCTGATTTTAACTTTGTGCTCATACCGTATCTGTATACTGCAATGTCTCTTCATGTTTCATATAATTTACATTTACTATGACATCTACTATACTCTGATTGCTGTATCCTCTTTCTTTAAATCTTTTTACTTGTGTTGCACATTTTATTTTAAATTCACTGTCCTCTGTGCAGTTTCTTAAAGTACATATTAATTGGCCTTTAGGAATGTTGTGCTTTACATGGTATGGATGGCAACTTTCACATTTTAAAAGACTGTTTCAATCCATTTCCTTCTGAAACAATGTTGTACATACATCACCATTCATATTCCTATAAATTTTCAAATCCAGGAAAGTAATCTCAGATGAATGTATTTTATACTTGTAATGTAAACTACTGCTTGTATTTTCCATCCACTGTACAAAATCATGAAATTCTTCCACTGTCCCTCTCCACACTACAAGTATTTCATCTATAAAGCGCCGCCACAAATCCACCTTATCTAAGAATGGATTTGTGGCGGTGTCACAGAGATGCAAGCATTCCCAATGACCCACATACAGATTGGCATAAGGTGGGGCCATTGTGGCTCCCATCGTGGTCCCTCTTATTTGGTGGTAAACTTGTTGCTGAAACAAAAACACATTGTTTTTTAACACTCTGTCAGCTAACTGCACCAGAAAAGCAGTAGGGACTTCCACTTGTATTTCACTTCTAGTGTTTAAAAAGTACTGCACAGCTGCCAAACCTTTACCATGTGGTACTACTGTATAAAGGGGAGTTTACATCAATAGTTGCAAAGTACCAATCTTCATCCATATCCAGGTCCTCCTTCAATTGTACCACCTCTGTCAAATCCTGGATATAGGACTGAAGATCTTGCACTAGGGGCTGTAAGTGTTGGTCCACAAAAATTGATAGTGGTTCAGTCAGCCACCCCCTACCCAATATAATTGACCTGCCCAGTGGATTGGTTAAACTCTTATGGATTTGGGGCAAAATGTAAATAGTGGGAATAATGGAATGGCTGACTGTTAGAGCTCTATATTGAGTATCAGAAATGTAACCTTTCAGAAACCCAGAGTTTATTTTATCAATGTCATTCTTATAAGTGGAAATGCATTACCTGTTCACCCTCTAATAAAAATCAGTATCAGAGAGCTGCCGTTCAATTTCACAGATGTAGTCTGCAGTGTTCATGACCACAATAGCTCCTCTCATGTCAGCTGATTTTATAAATTTATTTTCTGAAAGGGACTAATGGCCAAGAACTCCGCCTGACTACAGTTCATGAAACCTTGCACTGCTCCCATATTATGAATATGTTCAAGGTCTACCTCACGTTTTTTAATAAACATAGAAACTACAGGATTTGTTTCAGGGCAGTACAAAGAACCAGCCTAGAAACTGCTTTGAACAACATTGGGTATCAACTCTGTGCCATATAACTCTTCATTAGCTTTCTCAGAGTACATACATTTGAGAGTTAAGTTTCTAGAAAAAATATGTAAATTAACATTAGTGTTGAAAAAATTGACATCAGAAGTTAGACTGAATAAAAATCCTTTACTAAGTACTTTTTCTTCATCAGCAGACAGTTCATAATCTCAGATGTTAGTCACATGTTTCTTTTCTGGGGTGGGGACTAACTGATTCCATGTATTGATGTACTAATAGTCTGTTTTTCTTCCACACCAGCCCCCCGTCCTCTTCCCCATGGTAGTTGAAAATCCTGAAAATGAGTCACTCGTTTATTACTTCTTGTATTTCACAAATTCTGTAACTGTGGGGGGCTCTATTGTGCATCACCCAGATCTTCCTCTGCTACAGGATCTGTTTCTGATCCATCAGTGTCTGAAGGCCCACTAGTATAATCTAATACAGTGCTAGTGTCCCCTTCCATGTTGTTCATACCAGCTCCCTTTTTCAGTATGGATTTTGTTTTTTTTATGTGTTCTTTCTTTTACATGCCAGTCATAAACTTGATTTAATTTGTAATCATTTCATCCCTTGTAAACTTTTTTGTTTATGCTTTTTCAATTGGATGTCATATCATGTTACTTTATCAAATACAAATTTATTGTATTTAGTAAATTCTTCAGTAGTAGTCTGTGATTTCAAAACACTTTCTGCCTTAGCTATCTCTGAAGTCAATTGTTCCTGAGCTGGTTTAGCATAGTCCAAAATTAATTCTATGTTTTTCAAAGATGCCTCCTCCATGTTAAGACGCCATTTAGTCATTAATGTTAAATCATCACTGCCATGAGCTGGCTTCTGTAAAATCCAAAGGCCCCGTGGTACTCTTAACATATAAATATACCTCTAAGGTAGTTTTATGCCAAAACATCCTCCTATCTTTTAGAACAAGTCTCTCCAAGTTCCAAAATAGTATTTTGGTCTGAAACTCCATTGTTGAATCTGCAGGAAATGGACAAGGAAATGATAGAAGGCATCCTTAAAATGGTGGAAAAGGAGAGTAGATATTGTTGATGGGGCCCTGAATATGTCAGATGTTAACTGAAGCACCTTTGCTGCAGTCACATCCAAGAGCTGGGTAATTCATGATGCCCTACAGGCGGCATACCTCAGACAGCTAGTATTGGAACCCACTTGGGAGGGAGCAACCTCAGACCTGGTACTCTCAAATGGGGACAGAAAGAGAGATCTCAGATTTAGAAGTCGGTAGCCATCTGGGAACAAGAAAATCACCAAACAGTGTGGTTCTCGATAAACACAGCTGTTGAGTCAAGTCATACAAAGGTGAGGATATTGGACTTTAGGAGGGCTGACTTTGGCAAAATAGGGTAGTGCCTCAGAAATGCATAAGCAAATGGGCAAGAAGGTGGGGTGAAGAAACAATGGGGAAAAAAATCAAAGCTGCCATCACAGAGGCAACAAGCCTTTGTGTGAAGCAAACAAAACAAAATGAAGGAAAAAAAAAACACTATGGTTCTCAAAAAAAGTGGCAGGGAAGGTTAAAGGAGAAAAAAAAATAGCATTCAGAAAGTATATGGAAACACAGAAGAAGCAGGACAGAGAAATGTATCAGTTAAAGCAGAAGGAAGCGGGAAAGACAGTCAGAATAGCAAAAGCCCAAACTGAGGCAAAGCTTGCCAACTCAGTTAAGAAGGGGGATAAAACCTTTTATAGGTACATTATAGAGCAAAGAAAGACCAGGGGAGGAATAGTGAGGCTGAATAAAGGGGACGGGTGGGCAGAGGGTGATAGTGACAAAGCAGAGATACTGAACAAATACTTCTGCTCAGTAGTTACAAAAGAGGAGGCGGCGGAGGTACCTAAACCAAATAATAGAAGTACACTGGATAGGGGGATTGATACCAGTTTACAGAAAGGGTCCTGAAAGAACTCCTAAAATGGAAGTTGGAAAAAGCAATGGGGCATGATGGGATTCACCCCAGAATTCTAAAAGAACTAAGGGAGAACTAGTGTCATCACTGACTACCCTTTTTAACAAATCATGGGAGGAGGGTGTGGTACCAGAGGACTGGAGGTAGGTGGATGCGACTCCCCTTCACAAAAGTGGGAGCAAGGCAGAGGCAGGAATCTACAGACCTCTTAGTTTGACCTCAGTGGTAGGTAAAATGATGGAATCACTTCTGAAAGAAAGAATTGTTGAGTACCAAGAGGCCAGCGGAGCACAGGACCCAAGGAAGCATGGACACACAGCAGGAAGGTTATGTCAGATGAATCTAATAGATTTCTTTGACTGGGTGAACAAAGTAGTAGACCAGGGAGGGGCTGTGGGCGTGGCCTACTATACTTTAGCAAGCCACTTGACATAGTCCCACAGAAAAGATTAATAAAAAAGTTAGCCAGCCTAAGAGTGGGTCCAAGGGTGGGAACCTGGGTAAAAATTGGCTAGACAACAGGATGCAGATGGTAATAGTAAATTGAGTCCACTCTGAAGAACTACTAGCGGGGTTCAGTACTGGGACCGGTCCTCTTTAATGTCTTTTTTGGTGAGAGTGCAGAGGGAATGGAAGGAAAAGTATGCCTCTTTGCAGATGACATAAAGATCTGCAACAGGTTTGATACTCAAGGAGCATGGAAAGGATGAGAAGGGGCTTAGCAAGGTTGGAGAAATGGTCAAAAGTATGGCAGCTTAGATTCAGTGCAAAGAAGTGCAAAGTAATGCACCTGGGAAACAAAATCCCAAGGGAAGAGTACATAATGGGGGGAGGGGGAGAGATTAATGACAACAAAAATGGAAAGGGACCTGGGGTAGTCATATCAGATGACCTAAAAGTAGGCAAGCAATGTGAGAAGGTAATAAGAAGGGCTGGGGGGATACTGGGATGTACAGAGAGAGGCGTCACCAGTAGAAAACAGGAAGCTGTTATCCCTCTGTACAGACAGTTGGTGAGACCCCATTTGGAGTACTGTGTGCAGTTCTAAAGACCCCATCTCTGCAATGACATAGACAGGATGGAAGCAATCCAGAGGAGGGCAACTAAATGGTGAAGGATCTGCACCAGAAGCAATATGAAGAGACTAAAAGAGCTTGACATGTATACCCTCAAGGAAAGGAAGGAGAGGGGGATATGACAGAAACTTTAAGTACCTCAGGGGAATCAACCAAGTCCAAGAGGGTAACATCTTTCAGAAAAAGAGATGTGCAAGAACAAGGGGGCACAATTTGAAGATGGAGGAGAGATGACTAAGGGGCAATCTGAGGAAGTATTTTTTTTCACAGAGAGAATGAACTTCCCGAGGAGGTTGTGGTGTCAAAAACAGTGGATGAATTTAAGAATCCATGGGACAGACATAAGGCAATTCTAGTGGGAGGTAGGAGGAAGTAGGCTGTTGGTGAAACTAGGATCTAAAGCTTATCCAGTTGGTAGAGAAATGGGTAGACTGGGTGGGCCAAGCAGTCCTTATCTGCCATCAAAATCTATGTTTCCGGATTATGTTCCCATGGGCATGGAAGTTGTGATGTTACTCTCCCTAATCCCTTGCTCTTTCCTAGGGTCCCTATCTGCTCCTTCACCGAGGCTCTGGGGATTGGTTTTGTCTGACTCTTAGTGTTATTTTGATATTGGGAGGGGGGTAGTTATTGGGTATTGAGGATAGAGTGATAGATCTGGGTGGTTTGTGAGGTACTGTTATCTCAAGGTGCTCTTAGATTGTATCTCCGGAGTTTTTACTCCAGCTAGGTATGACTGGATGTATGTTTGACTGCTGTTATTTTATGCACCTTATGTTAAAACTTTCAATAAAGCGTTAATAATGCAAAAAAAAAATCTACGTTTCAATGTTTCTTTGTGCTGCAAATGGCACAATATCTCAGTAACCATAGCAATTTTGGAAAAAATTCCAGAGAAGTTGTAATCATGGACTGGTAACTGCATGTGTGCTTAGTACAAGTGGTTTTAGCGTATAATCCGTATCTCGTACCATTTTCAAGATATAGGTACTAAAAGGTGCTGTTTTCACGATGTTATGCTATGGAAATTTCTCAACTTCAGAATGGCATAAGTATGAAACTAATGCAAATTGTTACACCAGACCAGTACAAGTCACATTTGTGGGGCAACCCCTTTGTACCCTGCAAATTTCAAGCCGAAAGTCCTAACCGTTTCTTTGCAGTGAACTGACAAAGAAACAGCAACATTTACAAATCCCCTTTCATGAGCTGTCAAAATCCATTTTTGGGAGCTGAATCCCTTTTTGTGAGCTGTCAAAATTCCTTTTTGTCAGGTAGGGACATCTGGTCGTCCCCACATGAAAGGGGATTTTGACATCTCACGAAAAGGGATTGGCTCACAAAAAGGGATTTTGATAGCTCATGAAAAGTAGGGAAATAAGGCGTTAGGGTTTCCAGCCCTAACAACTCCCCCACCCTTACCACACACCCCCACCCTCTATACACCAGAGGTCCCTGTTCTCCCAAAAAACATGTACAGGTAACATTACACTTTCCCAAAAGTAAGAAAATTCATTGCAAAAAAAACATCATTAATGCAACAGGGTTGCAGCAACAAAAGTAAGAAAATAAGTCGTTACGGTTTCCAACCCTAACATCTCCCCCACCCCTACCACCCCACCCACGCACCAACAGTCATCAGGGTGTACCTTGGGGTCATCAGGCCTAACTCTCACCCCATTCTCCTATACTGTACCATATCAGCTTCCTTACACATGGAATGGGGTGAGAGCTAGGTTCGATGACTACAAGGCACACCCCCTGCCTGTTGGTATGTGGAGGGTCGGGGTGGGGTGCAGTGAAAGGAAAGGGAGAGGTGTTAGGGTTCAAAACTTAGGGGGCTAAGTGCAAAACTAGCCTGGAAAGTAATAAATAATATGAAATTTAATTTTTTTTTTCTATCTCGAACGGTTCCTGAGATATATGCAATTTAGTATTCCAAGTGCTCATTTTCTGCTCCAAGGCCATTATTATGCAAATATTCTTTGCACTCACTGTGTTTCTCTATGGAGCTATTGGGGAAAACCAGGGTGTGCACTTCCGTTACTGTTACAGTTAGCGTTTCCACTTATATTTCTGTAGCCATTTGCACTAGCATTCCTGTGTACGCCACCGTGTGCATTAACCTTTTCATTTTCATTTGCATTACTGTTACCATTTGTGATTTCACTACACTGTTTCTGTTTACATTTTGATTTGTGTCACCGTGTGCATTTCCATTTGCGGCCACCCTTCTGTTTGCATTTCTGTTTCATTTGGCATCATCATTGCTGTTACTGTTACCATTTGCATTTCCAATTGCATTACCTTCACCATGCGTGTTATGGTTTGCGGTTCCCTATGTACTTGAGTTTGTTTTCTGTTTCCTTTGGTGTTATTGTTGCTGTTACCGTTAGCATTTGCAGTTCCAATTGCGGTACCATGACTGTGCGCATTACCATTTGCGTTTCTGTATGTGCTTGCGTTTCCATTTCTGTTTGCATTATTGTTCGCTTTGGCATCATCGTTGCTGTTACTGTAACAGTTTGCATTTCCAATTCCATTACCGTTACTGTTTGCGTCTGCATCATCGTTTGCATTTCTGTTGCCCTTAGCGTTTGTGTTTTTGGTTGCATTTCCATTGTCGACTGCATTACTGTTCCCTTCTCCAGTGCTGTAGCCTTAACCATTTGCATTTCTGTTTGCCTTTCTGTTACCATTTGCATTTCTTTCACCATTTGCGTTTCCATTGGCATTACCATTTACATTACTGTTTTCTTTAACGTTTGCATTTCTGTCACCATTACCATTTGTGTTAGCGTTTGCATTACCACTTCTGTTTTTATTAATGTTTGCACTTGCGTTTCTCTTATCATTTGCGTTACCATTTACGTTTGTGTCACCATGTGTGTTACCGTTTGCGCTTGCATTTGCATTACAGTTACCATTACTATGTGACTAAAAATCACGTGGTGGGACCATGGAGCCTGAAGGGCCTGCACTCCCACCACCACATTTCATTCACTATTTATAGTCCTCATTCTCAAAAAGAAGGGAAATTCATGGCAAAAACTCTGTTTAATGCATCAGTTAGGGTTGTTACACAGTGACAAAAGCGAGGAAATTTGATGTTAGGGTTGCCACCTCCCTTGCACCCCACCCTGCCCCCACCAACAGGCATCGGGGTGTGCATTGGGGTAATCGGTCCTCTCACCCCATTCTCCTTCACACAGCACCACCTCAGCTTATTTATACATGGGATGAGGTGAGAGTTAGGACCGACGACCCCAACGCACACCCCAATGCCTGTTGGTGGGGGTGGGGTGCAAGGGGGCTTGCAACCCTAACATCGAATTTCCTTGCTTTTGTTGCTGTGGTACAACCCTAATTGATGCAGTAAACAGAGTTTTTTGCCATGATATATAAATATATCAATATATATATATATATATATGTGTGTGTGTGTATATCTATCTATATCTATGTGGAGAGTTGTCAGATAAATGATTTATCTACACAAGTACTGTTTGACCTCGGGTAACCTCATGAGTGGTGTATGCCATGAGTGAGGTGTCCGAGGTCAAACAGCACAAGTGTAGACAAATCATTTATCTGACAACTCACCATTATATATTTCATTTATGCAACAGAGATGCTTTCTGTCAGTGCAGGGATATGTGCTTTTGATTGCTTATCTTTTTTTGCATATGTTTGTCAAAAAGTCAACAAAAAAATAACATTTTTTGCTAATTATAAAAAAACTATAAGGTATCTATAAATGAAACACCACTCATTTTGTAGATAACTTTGTGCTGAACAACCATGCTATCTTTTTTCACTTTAAATTTATTCGCATTTGAATATGGGTAGTACTTCTATTGAGGCCGAACATTCTAAATGAGCTCTGGAGTTATTGTGACATAGCTACTATATGGAAAAATGTTATTTATTCAATGGCTGTGAAGATAAATGGATTCATTCAACAAGTTTTGAACCCACTCCTATTGCATACATATACATATATATAAATATACACACATAAATATCTTTGTATATATTATATTATAGGGAAGTGGTAGCACCACTATAGTTAGGGTATGTACTAGGACTTCTAAGTTAAACTCCAATGGTTGCACCTTAATAACTGTGGCATTCTTTGACAAAATAGCTCAAAATTTGGCATGTGTGGTCATTCTGCCAGTGCCTCAAGACATGAAATGTTTCATAGCAACATCTTGTATGGTTTTTGAGACATGAAGTGGTACAAAAGTGAAAAGTTATCATTTTTTCCCTATATGTAACATGGGATTTTTTGGTCTCAACTACAGCCCATACAAAATAAAAATGTTTTTGAAATTTTCAGCGATGGTGACAAGGGTGTTCCTTTGGATAGTTTGGTGAAAAGATACCTCACTATTTTCAAATTGTAATGGTTTTTGTGATAGCAGCTAGACAGGCAGGTAAATGAAAACAGTTTTAACAGTTGATTAAAAGGATATAATGTTCATGATCAGAGAAATACGGTTTCTGCTGTCAGCTACCATTTTTTTTTTCTGTTCTATAAACTGATTTCTAAAGACATACTACTTCCTAAGGAATGACCAAGACCTGTTTTTAGAACTCAGTCACATACTTAGTTCCTGTATTGTATTATTATTAAAAACATTTGAGAGCAAGTAGGTATTTTGGGGGGGGGGGTGAATTATATTTCCCTCACTCACCTAGTTTCAGATCAATCAATTGAAAAAATAACCATTCACAGTTTTTTACAGTTCAAACTTTAGTGTCAGAACTGAAAAGACTGTGTACAGTAAAGCTCTGTGACAGTTCGAACTGTCACAGCTCCCTGGTGTCTAGTGGCACCCACAACCACCAAATTCTGTTCCCTTAACAGGAAATAATGTGTCCCTGCTAGTCAAGTAGTCCTTCCCCACTCCTCTGTTCTCCAATCACTGCCCCCTTAGTATAAATTATTTTCCCTGGTAGTCCAGTGGTCCCTCCCACTCCTTCATTCTCTGATTGCCATCCACATGTTAAAACTATAATCCCTGGTAGTCCAGTGGTCCATCTCCCTTCCCTGATGTCCGATCACAGTCCCTGTAACAGAAAATAATTTCCCTGGTAGTTTAGTGGTCCCTCCTCCTTTCTCCACTCAGTCTGCATTGTGAAAAATGATTTCCCTGGTAGTCCAGTGGTCCGTCCCCCATTCTTCAATCACCATCCCTGTATTTAAAAAAAAAAATTCTCTGGTAGTCCAGTGGTCCCTCATCCAACCCCCATTCTCCGATCACCATCCCAGTATTAAAAATATTCCCTGGTAGTCCAGTGGTCTCTTCCTCTTTCCTTGATGTCTGATTACCACCCCCATAGTAAACAAACTCTGGCCAGAGCTGATAGGGCTGCAGGCGAGGAATTTTGGTTAAAAATATTGAAAATTATTTTTCTTTTTATATTTTTACACCTACTTTTCAACACAGCCTTGTGGTGAACCTGCCTCATAAAGAAGGGCAGAGAACATTTTCATCTCCTGGCCTAAAGGTGATGTCATACAGGAACTGCAAAATCAATTTTTCGGCTGCAAACACACATTTTGAGCAGGAGTTGAAAAATGACAACTGTCACATTAATGAGTCACTGTACCAAAATGGCTATGTTGTGGTAAAAATACTTAATATTACCAAAGTTATGAGCCTGCACTTGTAAAATTCAGCATTGTCTTATAACTTAAAACAATAGTGCAACAATTGGTGAAGATTCTGACCTATACTTTTCTATGCTATTTTAGACTGCCACTTATCTCCTCACTTGTATGATACCCTTCTTTCCACAATCTGAGTCTGCCTGAGTACCTTTTTCAGTCTGAAATAATAAAAGGAGCACTCCTTTTAATGTGGCTCGAACCAGGTTTTCATCGGTATTTGTAGCTGTTTTTGGACAACTATTGTTCTGTAAGGGCAGAGAGCACTGCCTGCTGCATAACAGTTCATTTTAGTCACAACAAAAGTGATGTATAAACTACAGATGGTCAAAATTAGCTAAAAATACTAATGAAGACCTGGTCTGCACTGTAATAATCCTTAGGTTGCCGAAAGTTTGAGCATATAGAAATTTTGGACTGATATATCAGTCTGTGGCATAGCAAGGGTTACAAGGAGTGCTCCTTTTATTATTTCAAACATGAAAGCAGTGCTAAAGCAGACTCAGACTGTGGAAAGAAGGATATCATACAAGTCAGAAGGTAAGTGGCAATCTAAAATAGCATAAAAATGCATTGGTCAAAATTTTAACCAGATTATTGCGCTGCTGTTTTAATAGATAAACATACTAGAATCACACAGCACAAGAATGTGCAAAGTATAATATCACCCCATATGAAATTTATTCAGTGTCAAGGAATGCATTGCTATTTTTTTTGGGGGGGGTGGCATTGAAAAAGTATGACTTGGGCCACAGAGAGGAAATTTGGATACAGCTTTACTTAATCAAACCCTACTATGGGGGGGGCAGTGTTCACCCCAGAAAAGGAGAGCTGCCAATAGGTGGCTCAGTCCTGCTCCTACCTTCCACCCAGGCCGGCTCCCCGATGACCCAAGGTAGTTCCCAAAACCTGGGTCGCTGGCGTGACATGAGGTAAGGCTAGATGCCTCAACCCTCTGCACCACCAGGCTGGCAGGTGATGGCCTTCTAAACTGACCTGCCAATAGAGACTGTGAACATGAAGACAGTAGAGCAGTCCCCAGTGTTGCCCATCCCTGAGCTTTTACTAGCACTTAGCTGATATGGCGGTGGAGAGTTTTTAGGCATGGCAAGAGCATTGAAAAGGATATGAGGTGCTGTCACCACACCGGAGTCAGCTGTAACTAATACTGCTCCTATTACAGAACTGCAGATGTGTGATACTCACACATGTGCAGTTTGTCTCATAGTCAGCCATATCATGGCAGAACTGACATGACTACACATGTGCCATACTCACATATGCATAGTTTAAGTCAGCACCGGTAAAAGTAAGAACCCACTGAACATGAGACACTACATCTTAGCCAGTCTAATGTGTATCAGTACATTATAGAAGTAGGTAAAATTAGGACCCCTCTGAAAATGAGATCCTGCATCTCATCAAAGCTATCCTGTGTCAATACATTGCCAAAATGGATAAAGTATGACCCACTGAATATGACATACTGCATCTCAGCCAGGCTATCCGGTTGTGTCAGTACAGTGTAACAATGCTATAATACCATCAAGAGCTTCTGGAGACATGTGAACTTTGAGAGCAAAGCTTGAGAAATTTCAACATTTTTCCAGCTCTTCTGTGATATGTTGCAGGTGTGTTTTACCATTTAAAATCAATAAAAAGAGCCTTAACATTTGTTATAGTGATTTTACTGACAGGCATAATAAAGTCAGTTGTGTACATGTATTGATTTGAGCATACAGGAAAATGTACAGGAGTTTTGTTCCAGTTTTACATGAAAAATACAGAGAAAAGGAGGGTGCCCTACAGAGAAATGCTTTGTTCAATCTGAGAACACTGCAGTTGACACCACTATCATTCTTTGTAATTCCCTAGGATGCCCCTTGCAACCTATGAAAACCTTAAAAGATTAACTGCCTGGCATTTATTTACCCTTCCTTCAAGTATAAAACCATAACAGTTTCAATTGCCCCATAGTCAGCCATATCATGGCAGCACTGACATGACTACATATGCACCAGACTCTCATATGCATAGTTTAAGTCAGTACCAGTAAACGTAAGAACCCACTGAAAATGAGATACTGCAGCTTAGTCAGGCTAACGTGTATAAGTATATTGTAGAAGTGGGTAAAATTAGGACCTCTCTGAAAATGAGATCCTGCATCTCATCAAAGCTATCCTGTGTCAGTACATTGCCAAAATGGATAAAAGCATGACCCACTGAATATGACATACTGCATCTCAGCCAGGCTATCCGTTTGTGTCAATACATTGTAACAATGCTAAAATACCATCAAGAGGTTCTGGAGACATGTGAACATTGAGAGCAACGCTTGAGAGATGCCAGCATTTGTCCATAACCTCTGTGATATGTTGCAGGTGAGTTTTACCATTTAAAATAAATAAAAACAGCCTTAACATTTGTTATAGTAATTTTACTGACAGGCATAAGTTGACAGGCACTCAGCTGTATATATGAATTGATTTGAACATACAGAAAAATGTACAGGAGTTTTGTTCCAATTTTACATGGAAAATACAAGGAAAAGGAGGGTGCCCTACAGTAGAACACTGCAGTTGACATCACTATCATTCTTTGTAATCCCCTTTCTAAAACATTAGCTGCCTAGCATTTAAAATCCTTCCTACACCCAATTCCACTAATTAGGTCCAGATTTAACATACATAGATACATAGACAGTGTCGGCAGATAAGGGCCTATGGCCCACCCAGTCTGCCCATTTAAGTCTGTAAGTTCAGTTTATGTTTTCCAGGAAGTCTGTTGCCCCTTACCCCTGACCTCCAGAATTTCTTTATGTCTATCCCATGCATTCTTAAATCCCATGATTGTTTCAGCCCCCACCACTTCCTCGGCAGGGTGTTCCACTTGTCCACCACCCGTTCTGTGAAGAAATTCTTCCTCATGTTTCCTCTGAATCGTCCTCCTCCAACTTCATCCCATGCCCTCTAGTCCTGGAACATCTTTTTCGCTTAAAAATAGTGTTTTCCTGCACCCTGTTCCTCCCTGTAAGATACTTGTATGTCTCTATCATATCCCCTCTCCTCCTCTCCTCCAGGGAGTACATGTTCAGTGCCTTCAACCTGTCCTCATAGGACTTGTGATGCAATCCATGCACCATCTTTGTTGCCCTCCTCTGAACCTTCTCTACCTGTCTATGTCCTTACGTAAGTATTCTCCAGAACTGTACACCGTACTCAGGTGAGGCCTCACCAGTGTCTTGTACAGTGAATTATGACCTCCCTTTCCTGCTGGTGATGCCCTGCCTATGCATCCCAGCATCCTATTTGCTTTACCTGCTGCCTTGTCACACTGTTTCCCTGCCTTGAGGTCATCAGAGATGATAACTCCAAGATCCCTTTCCTGCTTGGTGCATGCTATATCCTCACCCCCAACTGATATATTGTGCCAGGGTTTTGTGCCCCATATGCATTATCTTGCACTTCCTTGCATTGAATTTCAACTGCCAAACCCCTGACCATTCTTCAAGTTTCTGCAGGTCCCTTCTCATTCTGTCTACACCCTCTGGTGTGTCTACTCTGTTACAGAGCTTTGTGTCATCAGCGAACAGTGAAATTCTGCCTTCTAGGTCCTGTGCAATGTCACTGATGAAGATTTTGAATAGTACCGGTCCCAGCACTGATCCCTGTGGTACCCCACTGGTCACTCTTCCCTCTGTGGAGTGACAGCCATTTACCACCACCCTCTGTGTCCTGCTGTCCAGCCAGTTACCTACCCACCGCACTACTATCCTGCCCACACCCATATTCCCCAGTTTGTGCAATAGTCTTCTATGTGGCACAGTGTCAAAGGCCTTGCTGAAGTCCAGATAGGCCATGTCCACTGCCCTCCCCTGATCCACCTCCCTAGTCACCCAGTCAAAAAATTCAATGAGGTTGGTCTGACATGACCTTCCCCTGGTGAAACCATGCTGCCTTGGGTCCTGTAGTCCATTGACAACCAGATGTTCCACCAATCTCTCCTTCAGTAGTGCTTCCATGATCTTCCCCACTACCGAGGTGAGGCTGACTGGTCTGTAGTTCCCCGCTTCCTCTTTGTTCCCACTTTTGTATAAGGGGACTACATCTGCTATCCTCCACTAATATATTAAACTGTATATTTATTATTTACTGTATATTTATTATACACTAAATATTCAGAGGAAATGCTCTCACACACACACACACACACACACACACTGGGAGAGTTGACTAAGACTGTAATTTGACATTACTGCAGTTGAAGCTGTTATCTGTTGAATGTCATGTCACTCACTAAATTATTAGTCTTCAAAGATAGCAAGTCACATTGCAATGAAAACTAATTCTGGTCAGATCCACCACGGCTACATAATGAAGTTAGTGAAGTTGTGCGGAATTATTAAGGAGGTATGGAGAAACAACACAATGATTTGTAAGTAGTAAGATTTGTTTTAGTTTCAGTTCTAAGGAAGGCATACACATTATTAGGAAAACACATGGAGGTGTACATTGTAATGGATGGAATAGGAAGCAATATAGGTTTACAAAAGAACCTCAGAGCAAATGTAACTGAGGTACTGTATGTGTTATCCCGGATGATATTGGCCAGACAGTCAAATTTTAAAGAAAACACAATTGCACATACCCCAATAATGCAAAGCATCATGGGAAACATATGTAAATCCCCATGATGGTACAGAAGGTGGCAGTACATGAAAAAGTAATGGCTGGCATATGTTCAGCCTTGGGATTATTTACAGAGTTTTTTTTTTTTTTTTAGAGAAACAGGGTTTTTGTCCATGAGGTGATGTAAGTTATATTTAAGCAATGTGTTGATGTCAGGAAGTCAGGTGTAATGTGTAATGGACCGTTAGTAGAGAAAATATGATAGTAACTTTCAGAGGGGGTCGTTTTTGATAAGGGCAGGTTAGTTATGCTTGTGATAATGGGAATATTAGGAAAGTATGAGGTCTATGCAGAAGTGGAGTACAAATATGCACAGTTTCATAAGTATGTGCCAAGAGTGCAGGCAAAGGTGACATGCAGGTTTGTTTTACAAATAGGTAAAAATAGCGATACATGCAATTGATAGAAAGATAGATAATCACATAGACATATAGACTGAGAGAGAGAGAGAGAGAGAGGGAGACAGACAGACAGGCAGAATAGGAATAGCAGTAAAGTACCGAAGTGACGCCAACCCCATCCTCACCCTGCAGAGATTGACAGGCACTGGGGTGTGCCTTTGGGTCATTGTCCATAACGCTCATGCCATTTCACCTCACCATACCCTGCAGACAAGTGTCGAGGTGTGCCTTGGGGTGTTCAGCCTTTACAGTCACCCCATTCCATAAGGAAATATGCTGAAATGGGTACAGTATAAGAGAATGGAATGAACTTTGGGGCTGAAGAGTCAAAGGCACATCTCGATACCTGTCACTGGCTGCAGGGTGGGGATGGGGTGGAATGGCGTGAGCATTACTGTTGACAATCTCAAGTCACACCCCTGATGCCTGTCAGTCCCTACAGGGCAGGGTGTTATGGTCAGAAACCCTAATGCCCTGGGCGTTTCTTGATATTTTCACTCCAAGTTTTCAGCATAGGTTTTTTTTTTTTTTGAAATCGCACTTTATCCTCCTCACAGCCTGCCTCCTCTGACCCTTCAGCAGACATCCCACTACCCGGAACCCTGCCCACACCGACCACAAGTCCCCATGGAGCTGCGGTTTACCCCCGGGTGGGGACGAGGTGGGGGGATCTAACCCCGTAACTTACATTTCGTCGGCCTCATGGACTGCTGGGTGGTTACGGGCACATCATGGGCACGTCCTGGGTCCTCACATCTTCCCGGACGAGGCAGGCTCTTTTCTCGTTTTCTCCTTCCCCGAGCAGTCAACGACCTCCCCTAACATCATGACGCGTGTGTCGACATCCGTACTGCTCAACGGCCAACCAGCCAATCCCTAGAGGGGCTTGCACTTCCTCGAGCCTCCACTCGGGGTCATGCAAGTGCCAGGCTATGGCCGAATCCCTCCCCAGAGCAGGCGAGCTGTCATCGGATGCTCAAGCCTGTCTCCCCCAGCCGACCCACCGACTACCCGAGTCCGCTCCCGAACCCGGGTCGCCGGCGTGGAACGAGGTGTGGCGTCCAGCGCCTCAACCCTCGGCGCCACCGGGCCGGCCCCAGCATAGGTTTTTATGACCCCACTGCATGAACAGTGACACTATCAGTTCTTTAGCTGAAAGGTGATTTTGAATAGCGACTGTGCCATCTGGCACCACAGGTACAAAAACACATTTTGAACAGGATGTCAAAAATGACAGCTGTACTGTTTATGAGAAGGTGTTTAAAAAAAGGTAATGCTGAAAATCTGGAGTGAAACTATAAAAAAAATTGGTAGGTCATGACACTGCTCCTGCTAATGTATACTTTTTTCAAATTCCTATGCATCCCATTGTTTTCATCTCTGTTGCTGTTATGTGACTTCTTAACCTAGCAACGGCATTTAATGCATTACATTATAAGGACAAGTAACTGTTTTTAATACATTTACAGACAGTTACAGAAACTTAATTTCCTTCATAGAATAATTTAACTTTAGCAACAGTGGTAGTACAAAGCAATTACTCAGACAACTTGAAAACTATAATTACCTTATATTGTACATTGACACCCCATAATGACCTCCTTGAAATTGAGATGCAAATGTCACACATTTATCAGTTTTCCAACAGGAATATTTTTGCTATCCTAAATACATTTCTTGCTTCAGTAACTGTTATGCACATCTATTGCATGACCTACTTATTGACATTTTATACCTCCTATGCAATGTACTGCTGCTTACTACATCAACATCATGAACCATAAAACAGATGACTGCCATAACTAGGGAGGCAATATAGCACAGTGGTTTAAGCCTCTGAACTGCAAATCTGGAGATCTGGGTTTGAAACCCACAACCCCCACTTGCATACTGGGTGACCCTGAGCAAGTCTCTTAACTTCCATGTGCTCCCAGGTTGCCCCTGTAAACAAGCTTTCGGCTTAGTGTGCCACTCCTAGTTAAACAACTGAAAGAAAAAAACCCACAATATATTATTTTTCTTGCTTTATTTTGCTGCTACAAGCTTTGACTAATATAGCCATCCTTAAATGTACTTTTTATAGCTTATGTGTCTGTGAACTAGGCAGAACTACACTTAAAATCTTACACATAAATAAATAAATCATCAGAATAGCATTTATTTCAATAGTATCTCCTTCCTTCCTTTTCAGGTACCCATGTCACTATGTATATATATTTATATCTTTTAACTTCAAAGTACTAAACGTATTCAAATGCACAAAACACAAGACTTTATTCTCTTCACACATTACTGTTAAACTTCAGGTTCCCAGAATGGCCAAGAAACAATTGTTAAACTTCACTCTTGCATGCCACCGTCACACCCACTTCTCATGCAAACAATCAATTAGGCAAACCTTTTCGTTTCTGTGCTATGCACTCTTACATCAGAGAGACATAAATCTTACAGAACTGCTAAAAAAACAAATTTATCAAGACTGGATTTCTGAATTAAAACCTGTTGTTTACAGTACCTATGTAAATAATAGTTTACTAGCCACAAACGATGCTACAGACATGACAATAACATCCGTATAATGGACTTGTCATACAGGATTTGTGACAGTCTGTCTGCATGTATCTGACAAAGGAAAAGGCACCTGCTTGATCCTTTTTTTTTTATTTTTATGCCCAACTTGCCCATACTGTTAAAGCCAAATATTGACATGCTTAGAGTTAAAAAAATAAAATAAATCATGATGTCTATGTGTGTGTATTGGGGGGATGATATGCCTAGATGCAGTTTCAGGCACTCCTTAATTACTTCCCCAGGTAGCTCTGACAGTCAGTTGTTCCAACGTGATAGATCCACCTCCTGCCCCTCCCACATGAACCAAGAAAAAAGGTGGGGGTGGATCTTTAGGAGCTTCTCGGGTAGAAGTGGAGGTGGATCTTACTCCTCCCAAAAAAAACTAATGCTGCCTCCCACTACTTAGGTTCCAGTTCTTGTACCTCATATTTAAGAAAGAAAATAGTGCCCTGCAACCATTGACTAACATGAAAGCATATTTATTTGAGGGCAGAAAACATTTCTTGGAGAAGGGTAAGGCAGAGGAGACTATTTACAACTTCAGTCAGTTCCATGGACAGAAAACATGACATCAGCCCTTCTGTACCTGCAGAACGTCTGCAGGATCCACGCACTGCAGCCATGAAAAGCTGAGAAAACAGTGTTGAACTAGTCTAATCAACAGCCCTCTTGCATTAGCTCTAAAAATGCTATTTACCAAGTTGGATTCAAAAGTAAGCATGTGTTTCTTGTACTCTCTGAACCATTACAAGTTTGGGAAGGAGAGGTGATTGTCCACAGCATTTGTTTCTTAATCCCTAGGCTGCCGAAAGAACTAAAATTAATCTATCTGACTGAGCCCTGGACAGATGTTCAGTCTGCAGCACTACAAGGGTTAAATTGAAGGAAAGCAAAGACATGGAAGGATCATTCAAAAAACTCCAAAGAAAGTGTTCCACGGTCTGAATCCAGTAACTAATTTTTAGAGCTGATGCAAGAGGGGTACAGGCCCCGCCTACCTGTAGCCCTAAGAATTCCCATAGTAAAAAAAAAAAAAATTGCCCGACAGTCCAGTGGAACTGGCTCCCTCCCCGTTCTCCAATTGCTGTACCACATTAAAGCGTATTCCACTGCTATTCCCCCTTTCCCCTCCTCTATTCTCTGATTGCCATCCCTGTGCTCCCATTTATGTCCTTGGAGTTTAGTGGCACCCCCACCCCAGCAGTGTCCTTGTTACTGTGTGACCTGTAATGAAGAAAAGCTATTTTTTTTCTCTCCAGACAGCGAAACCTATATAGCGAACACAACAATGCTGACAATGTTGACAGTTCACTGCAAAGTCCTGGGACCCCGGCACTCCTTCCTCCAGTCCTGCAACACCTCTCCAAACCAACTCTGACTCATCGTTGATTATCCTTAAGTCTGGGGGATGTGGGGGCAGAGCCCCCTGCATGCAGAATTCAGGGGGCTTCACCCCTCAATTAAAAGATACTGTTTCTGTGATCGATTTATGTCAACTGCAAATTATGGTTAACATAAATCTGTCACTGTGAGGTTGGTTGACAAAATATTTGTCAGACTGGCATTTTAGAGCCAAAGCTGTCCCCCAACTTTTTTATGAAATAGAAAAAGGTCCCTTACTGATCAGATCCCACCCCTACCTTCCACTCAGCACCCACCACCCCACTCATCCCCAGTACACACCCCACACCGTCACTCACCTGAACAGGTCCCAGGTTTGAGATTCACTCTCTGATCAAAGACACGGCTTGCTGCTGGAACTGGTAACTGCAATATGAGAAACTAAGGTAAATGCAGTTCAATGGATTTCTATGGGGGTTTAACTTTTATGCATAACTCATTTTTTACATTTTGACACCAAATTTTAAACAAGGCCTTTTGGGGACCCCACCTCATGAACAATATGATGGTCATTATGCATCTCCAGTACAAAAGGTGATTTTGCAGTTGCTTGGTGAATTCACCTTTCAAGCAAGATTTAAAATTATTTTCTGTCCTTGTATGTTAAAAATGTGAGGTCAAAATATGTACAAATGACAAAGTTATGTCCATTCATTGCAATTTTGGTACACACGCTGGTAAGTTTTGACATTTTAAATATTTTGACCCCAAATTTTTACCAGCGCTTTTTTTATTACCCCACCTCATTTATATCATAGCTGTAATTTTTCAAATCCTGGCCAAAATGTGTTTTTGCACCTGTGGTGCAGAATGGTGTTGCAGCTGGGTGGAAGTATGTTTTGGTGGAGATTTGCACATTTTTTTGTACCGGGTACATGAGGTGGGGTAATAAGATGGCTATTCTGAAAATGTTGTTGTTGTTGTCTTATGAAAGGAAGTGCAGGGTCCTTCCACAGCTACATACATGCATTTATGGAGGAATGGGAGCACTCCCACAGGCAAATGAGGATATGACTACTCCATCTCAAAAAGTATAGATGGGTTGGAGTGCATGTGCTTCCACAGGCAAATAAGACTACAATTACACTAACTCAAAAAGTAAGGAGCTTATTTGCAAAAAAACAAACAAAAAAAAACTAAACTGTTAATGCACTAGTTCGGGTTGCTGATAAAGTGACAAAAGCAAGGAAATATGAAGTTAGGGTTTCCAATCCTAAGATTCCAGCACCACTCTTGAAACAAATAAGTGGTGGAGACTTTCTTGGGGTTGTCAACCTTAACCCTCACCCAAGTGCAGTAACAAAAAAGCTAAGATGTGATGAATACAGGTGTGTATGTTTCCTGAATGCACACAATGGGGAGAGTGTTAGGCTTGACAACCCCAAGGAAGACTCCACCCC
Organism: Neoceratodus forsteri; assembly: GCA_016271365.2. Taxonomy (NCBI): domain Eukaryota; kingdom Metazoa; phylum Chordata; order Ceratodontiformes; family Ceratodontidae; genus Neoceratodus; species Neoceratodus forsteri. The sequence continues at coordinate 1,164,823,085 of CM057454.1, forward strand.
TTGTTTGTTTCAGTAGCGAGGCATGTGTTTTAGGGTTGTATCACTAAGGTCATGTTTCCCTACTTTTGTCGCTTTTTCATCTACCCTAACTGATGCATTAACATAGTTATTTGCAAAGATATACATATACAAATACATACATAATGAATTTGAATGCATAGAGCTGAAAAGTACCTGAAATGTACTGGTTAAGACACAGGTCATTGATACCAGAAAATTCAGTATAAAAAAAACTCTGAATATGAGTAAGATGACTGGAAATAGTAATACGTTACTTTGGTATGAACTTATATAGAATCTTTTTTGGTTATGTTATGGGGATAATCTGTTTAATACAGATGGTCCACAACATAGAAGCTGGGGAGTAGGCATGATGTGATACACCCTAAGAAAATAGTGTGACTAAGTATTAAAGCATTGTCTTTGGGAATGTGTGATTAATAAGAAGATACTGATTTGATCTGATTTATAGAAACCTATAAGAAGAGGACTATGTGTTGTATATCCTGGCGCAGACATTCAAAGGGGTTGCACCTGGCACAGAGAAGTGCCAGTGCACCCCACATTGTGCCCCGGCGGGATATTGAAGAGGCCTGCCCGGCACGGTGCAAATCTTGTTGCGCCTGCGGCGCAAGTGTAATCGTATGCAGTGCAGATGCAGGGGGCATGCCCATGCATGTGCATCACATCCTGATATTCAGCCCTGGATGTACAGCACATATGCTGGTGCAGCCATGCATTGCGCCTCATAGGGGAGTTCAAAGTTGAGCCCCAGAAAAGTAGGATCAAATCCTGGTCACCCACAGGCGGGCTGCTGCATTGCAAGGCGCTACACAGCAGCTGCCTGCCGTGGGTGGTCACCCACTGACCCAGAACACCACCCCAAGCACACACAACCCTGGTGGTCCAGTGGAACCCCTCCACCCATAGCCGTGATCGCACAGTATATGTTACGAAATACATCCCTAGTAGTCTAGTGCCTCCCCGTGTCCACGATTCCCTAAGAAATAAAAGCCATGCCCATCTCTGGTGGTCTAGTGGTCCCCCCTCCCACCTGAGTCCCCAATCAATGCCATTATGCCTGTCTCTGGTGGTCTAGTGGCCCCCCGCCTGTACCTGTCATTAAATGGGCAGCAGGGCTGTATGCAGGCGGGCTGCTGCCGCCCGCTGATGATGGTGGGGGGAGTGGTGTGGCCAAGGGGTGCCATGTGAGTGGGAGGGGCGTGGGGTGCCACTGGATCACCAGGGTATTTCATTGTGGAGTTTTACCACGATCACGGCAATGGGAAGGGGGCCACTAGACCACCAGGGATGGGCATAATGACATTGATCAGGGAATCCAGGACTCGGGTGGGATGGGGAACCACTAACGATGGTCATGGCTTTTATTTCTCGGGGACTCGGGGGGGGGCACTGGACTACCAGGGATGTATTTCTTATCATATACCACAGGGGCTGCCCTGCACACGGCATGCAAATGGTGCCATAATGATATGCAAATGGCCCCATTTACACCTTGTATATATTATGGCCTCATCTGCATGCCCCTGGCTGAATATCATGGGGGATGCGCCTAGCGCAACTGCACTTGTGCATCCCTGTGCTCCTTATCTGTGGTTTGCACCAGTGCAGTATGTGCACCGACCTTGCCATATTCAACGGTGCTGCACCATGGCACATCACCTTTGAAAATCACCTGATCCTGGCTCTGGTGCATCCCAGCTATGCTGCACCCAGGCTTGCATCACTGCCTGGTGCAGTCTGAATATCTGGGCCACTGTAACTATGAAAAAGGCAAGACTTACATATTAGTAAGGTATAAATATTATTCAACATGGGACACCAGAAGAGTATTAGATTTGCAATATTTATATTTTTGTAATAAACAATTGGCACATAAATTGGTAAATATAGTTTTAAATCCTTTTTTTTTCTTAAAAACTAAGTTTTCTAAAAAGCCCATTATGGCAAAATGGGGTGGATGTAAAATAAATCAATGTATACTGGAATACTCTGTGGCAGACATTGTTTATTCTTTTCATAAAAAAAAAAAAAAAAAAAAGAGATTGAGCTCCCCCACTCCATTTTCACTGGACTAGTATGCTTGAAAGGTGGTAGCTTCCTAGTATTCCAGAAGAATCAGTTGCAGTTCCCCATAGCACCCAGGACATTTTAGTTAACAAGAGTGCCACCCGGTGCACTTCAGCAGCATTAACATGTGAATGATTAAAGCTTAACCCATTAACACGATTAATATAGCAGTTCTTAGCACTGCATTGCAGTACTTTACATATTGTGGTATATCCTAGTAATGATAAGATTCATACTAGGAAGGTAAGAAATGCAGAAGACAAGTAGCCCATAGTGCACTTCTCTCATTATACGGGTCAATGTTCCCATAACAAATTTTTCATAAGGTGTTTATCTAACTTTAATTTGAAAGTATCAAAACTATTATTTTCCACAATGTCTCTTGGAAGGGAGTTCCAAATGGGGATAATTCTTTGGGTGAAAAAAAACCCTTCTTAAAAGTCCTCAAGGATTTGTAAGCATAAGTTGAAACCTATGATTTCTAAGGCTAGTACGCCTATGGTGAATTCTAAACCCTAGCTGTGATGAGAGCTGATATTCTCCAATGATTTTAAACATAAATAGTAGATCACATCTTAGTCTTCTAAGGGAAACAAATTTCGTTATTTTAATCTTTCTTTATATGACATATGATGGGAGGCTATTCAACATTTTAGTGACCCTCCTCTGTACACTCTCCAATGCAGTGATGTCCTTCCATAGATAAGGACTCTATAAAGGGGATGAATAATCCAAAATTGGACAAACATAAGCTTGGTAGAGAGGTATGATACAGGCTCTGTTTCTAGAAGAAATTGATCTTTTTATACAACTTATAAGTTTCTTAGCTTTACTGGCTACCTCTGTACAATGATTATTGAACTTAAGGTCATTACTAATGAGGATTCCAAGGTCCCTTTCGTTGTTGACTCTTTTTAAACGTTTGCCATCCATAAAATAATCATTACGTGGGCTATTTTTACTCAGGTGCATAACAACACATTTTTCAGAGTTTAAGATCATTCCATGAGCACTGGCCTATCTTTCCAATTTTAGGAGATCATCTCTCAGTCCATGGGACCCATCCATCATGCTAACATCTGCTGCTAGTTTGGTGTCATCAGCAAACTTAATTGCATAACTATTTAAATATTTATTAAGGTCTGCAATGAAGACAGAAAAGAGTGTTGGTGCTGGTCCTAAAACTGAGCCATAGAGGACTCTGCTTGAAACAACTCCCCTATCAGAATAATGGCCTCATATTTTGACTATCTGTTCCCTATTTTGCAACCATGCTTCAATCCAAGTGATGCTTTTTTTTAAAATTTGTACCCTTTTCATACTACTGATCAAAGAGTCATGTGAAACTTTATCAAATGCCTTGCAGAAGCCGAGATAGACAACATCCACAGGCTTCCAATTTTTCAGAGGTGCACTATCCTTTTCATAAAAGACCAGGTTAGCAGTCAGGCAGGACCTATGAGTTTTAAAACCATGCTGTGAATCATCCAGCAAATTTTTGGACATAATTTTGGCTTCCAGCCTGCCTTTAATAATGGATTCGAATGTCTTTCCCAAGAAACAAGTTAGACTAATTGGTCTAGAATTACTGGGGTTGCTATGGTCACCTTTTTTAAAGATTGGTAAGACCACTGCTTTGCGCCAATCATTTGGAACTTCACCTGACTCTAAAGACATATTAAAGAATATATGCAAGGGTTCCACCAACCATAGTTCAGTAACTTTCAATAGTTTTGGATGGATAGCATCTGGGCCAGGGGACATGTTCAGTTTAATCTTTTTTAATTTGGTAATTATTTCCTCCCTTGAGACCCTGAAGGATGGGACATGTGAAGATGGATCTATATCCAATTACGGAGTACAGGATTTAATATTCACATGCTTATGAGCAAAAGTGGAGCAGAAGTAGTTATTAAGGTGACAAGCCATTTCTTTGGGTCAGAAACTATATCAGAGCCACTTTTATTTGGGTCTATATTTCCAGATGCACATTTCTTATTGATGATATAGGAAAAAAAAAAAAAGATTTTACCACCATTATTCATGTGTGCCAATTTGAATTCAGTTTTATGTTTTTCCTTGTAGATGGCTCATTTACAATTTCTAAGTGTCTCTGTATTTTTATGTTTATTGTAGCGGTTGTTGTGACTTTTATGAGCCCTAAATGCCCATTTTTTAGCAGTGATTAATAGTTTAACCTTATTTGTAAACCATAATGTCTTTTCCCCCTTTTTTATTATACAAGCTCTGATTTGGAATATATCTATAACTGAGCTCAGTCATTTTGTTTTTAATTTTAGGCCAGAACTGGTCAACTGAGGTAATATCCAATTTTCAGTCTCATTGATAAAGTTCATCTAGTACAGCTCAAAAGTTTGCCCTACTGAAATACTTGGTGATAGTAATCCCAGAAGCTCTGATTTTTTTATCCAGAGAAAAAGTAAATTACAGTAGCAGCCAGACACTGCCAGCTATTTCCCAAAAGTTCAGTGATATTTCCTGAAATATCTCTTGCTTTCTGCATTTCCACAGTAGGGGCAGCAGAGAGAAACTCTTCAGAAATTTTGCAAAATATCTGGAAATAGCTGACAATGTCTGTGGCTACTACTGTATGGTCACTGTTATACAGTGGGTCACGTATGTTAATATTAGATATATTATCAGAGATGTCAGTAATTGCAAGATCGAGCATGTTATTACCTCTGGTTGGAGTGGTAACTAACTGCTGTAGACCTTATGACATACATGACTCCAATAGAGTATGTTCTCGAGAGTTGGAAGCTGTATGTAACTACCAGTTAATCCCTAGTGTATTAAAATCTCTGAGTAAAATTAGTAATGGGAACATTCAGGATGGCTGGTATTGAATATACCACAATTGGCCTTCCAGTATCAAAGAAAAAGGACAATATACATTTTACAGCCTCAGCTATTAACATATCTGTAGTCTCAACCAGTAGTCCTCACCAGTACTCAAAAATACTGTATCAATAGCATCTTTGGAATCCTTTCTCAAGTCAGACTCCAATTCATGTGGGTACATGACAATTCGCTCCCATGATTTCATACCGCGAAAATTCACTCCCGACTATACGCTCCCGTGGCAATTCATTCCTACGACATTATCCACCTACGACAATTTGCTCCCGCTCCCTCATCCTAGCGCTAACACACCACATTCCTTTTGCAGGCAACATCTATGAGCCAGTTCTCTCTCCTAATATAGTTACTGCCCACAAAGTAATTGCAGCTAGCATCCTGGGTAACCATAGGTTTAAAAGAGTATACAGCTTTCCCCCGAATCCACTACATCAGTTTTCACAATGACAGGCTGCTTCATAGTGTCCCAGAGAGAAAAAAAAAATTTGTGGATGATTTAAATTATATCTATACCTTCCACAAACACGGACACATGAACAAGGTGATTTGGCAATGCGAGCTCGCTGTACACAAGGCAAAGCTTTGCAATGCATGAATCCATACTAAAAGCTACGAGGACCCTACCATTATACATCATTTTTCTATTCATTCACATGCACCGGATGCCTGTGCGGTGGAAAGAGTGGAAGCAATCCATGCTGCAAAAGAGAGAGCTGCTGCCACACAAGATAGCACTACACAGGTGCTTCTGCATTCAAAATCCAACATATCACTTGCATCCCAAGGGAAAATTAGTGACAAAAACCTAAAATGGACTATACAACAGGTTAGAGTTCATGGCGCACTTCCCAACCAAAAAGACTTACTGGAATTACAAATCCCTGAATCATACTGCATGTATAAAACATCTGAATGTGGTGACACAGTACCTTTCTTATTGTACGACAGTGGCCCTGGGCACAATAGAATCTTAATGTTTGGAACGCATACAAATTTAACATTCTTGGAGCGATGCCCACATTGGTATGCAGACGGCACATTCAGCGTTTCCCCCCCACTGTTCACAGCTTTGATTACTGAGTGAGTAAATAAGTGATTTTTAAGAATTTCGATTAAAGTATTGCTTTTAAACTTACATGCCCGCTGTATAGAACAGATCTGAACTTAACTGCTACACACACACTATCAGAAGCTGGTAACCATGGCAACTGATGTCATACGCTGGAAACCACAGCTCCAGACTCGACGTCAGATGCTGGAAACATGGCGACCATCAGCATTTCATCATATTTGTAAGCGCTATTGTGTGCTATTCAATGGTTCCCAAATTTGTCGGAATTGCCTGTGATGCCATTTTACATTTTGTCGGAATTGCCTGTGATGCCATTTAGTAAGTTGCACTGTGATTTCAATACTCAATACTGTGACTAATGCGGGAGCAGGAGCGGGAGCGAATTGTCATAGGTGGATAGTGTCATAGGAAAGAACTGAAGTGAGAGCGTATAGTCGGGAGCGAAATGACATGGTATGAAATCACGGGAGCGAATTGTCGTGTTCCCAATTCACGTTACCCTTTCATTCTGCAGCAAATGTTTTTAGTGATTTATTTCCACCAGTGTGTTTGTCTTTCAGTCCATGAAGATGAATACCTGTCCTCCATGCTGTACTCTCAATTTTGCAGGGTAGATTGTATTTAACAGGGTACTGACTTCTAAGTTTTCATTTTCTACCATCAAAGCTTTTTTTTTGCCTTTGAAGTATGGCACAGCTAAAGTTTGGGAACATTAAAATCCTGTTATCATCAATCTTCATGTCCTTTACTTGACCGACAGCTTTAAACATGGCATCACGTTGGTGTACTGACTCCAGTTTAAGTAAAAGCATGCAAGGAGTTAATTTTTTCACTTAGTCGATACTGCATCAAAGTCTAGTGTAAGTGCTTCCCCCAACCCAGGCAAAATTGTATTAGATGGAGATGACCTCCCCAGATTCCTCCACAAGTCTATTTACAATGGCATTTTCTTCTCACAGTAATTTATCCAAATGCTTAAGGTGAAACTGTAGCATTTGATTTCATTTAACCAGGCCTACTGACACAGCTAATGTACTGCACACATGTATTGCCTCTATGAGCTCCACCCTGTGGGTCTCCACCTGCTGCTTGACCACTTGGAGTCACTGAAAGAATCAAATTTAGAACTAATCAGTTATACGGCTTTATGCATCTTCTGTATAGTTGATTGCAATGAGGATAGGGTTACCTACCATGTGCTAGAATTTGAGGCCTCCAGCAGCTTACCTGCACATTTTGGCTGAGATTTGGATATGCAAAAATCATGCGAGCCTCCGGCAGTGTTTCTAGTCTTTTCCACTGTTTGAAATGTTTTAAATGTAAACAAATACTGTAAAGCCAGTTCATCACCAACTGCACATCCAGTTCATCACCAATTCTGTGAACTTTGAACAAAATCAAGATGATAAAAGGAAAGTTTTTGCACTTTGTTCTTTTCTCTATGCAGCAGCTAACAGCAAATGCCAGGAGTTTGGGGAACAAAATGATAGACTTACAGGACATAATGGTAGAAGAGGGCCTCAGACAATGTGTCCATAATGGAGACCTGGTGATCAGAGCATGAGACATGGGAAATGAGTATCCTGGGGTAATGACTGTTTAGAAAGGACAGGACTGGTAGAAAGGGGGGTGTAGCACTGTATAGCAAGGACTACATCAGGGCAATGGAAGGGCAGGAGGAACAAGGGAAGGTGGAGGTCCTTTAGGACAAGATGGAAAAATGGTCTGGTGCATCATTGAGACTGGGTGTGATTTATAGACCTCCGACAGAGAGGAAGTGGACAGTCAGCTGTTGCAGGCAATTCAGTAGATGACACTCAAGGAGGAAACTTCTGCTGGTGTGGGACCTTAACCTCCCCAAAGTTGACTGTGAAATCCCATTAGCAACATCAGCCAAGAGCAGAGAGATCCTTGAGTACCTACAGGGAGCTTTCCTGCAACAGTTGGCAAGGGAGCCCACTAGGGGTGCTAACATTCTGGATGTAGTCCTAACCAATGGGAAAAGTGTGGAAGAAGTTGTAGTGTGGGACAGCCTAGGTGCAAGCGACCACAATACAGTAAAATTCAGGGTAAGACCGGGGAAGGAAACAAGCTGGACCATCACCACAGTCCTTGACTTCAGGTGGGTGGACTTTGCCAGAACGAGGGAGTTTTCAGGGAAGAAATGGAGAGGATGGAAGAAATAGAGGATGTGAAGGAATTATGGGACCCAATGGGGGGGGCTATGGAAAGCCACTGAACTCTGTATCAGGAAGGTAAGGAAGAAAAAAAAAGAATGGCTGCTCTTGTTCACCAAGGAAGTGATGAAGGCAACTGGGGAAAGAAAAAGCGTGTTCAGAACATATAAGAGGACACAGAGGAAAGAAGGCAGGGAGATTTATAGAGAGAAGCTTGGAGTGACAGGACAGAGGATTAGGAAGGCAAAAGCAGATATGGAGGATAGGATTGCTAGGCAGGCCAAATGGGGAGATAAAACTTTAGGTACATAGGTGGGAAGAAGAAGGGGATAGTCAGAGTGAGGGGGGATAGGGAAGTACAAGTGGAGGAGGATTTTGAGAAGGCAGAGGTGCTTAATAGGTACGTCTGCTCAGTCTTCATGGTGGAGGGGGACAGAAGGGGACCAGAGTTAAGAGGGTGAGGAAGGGATGACAAAAAGGTAGATACAAGCCTGTTCAGTGAGGACAGGGTAACAAAGGAACTAGGAAGACTGAGGGTGGACAAGGCAATGTGTCCGGATGCCCTAAATCCTAGGGTGCTCCAACACCAATGGGAGGAACTGGCAGCACTTCTGGCGAAGCTGTTTAACTTGTCCCTGGATACAGGGTGGGTATTTAAAGACTGGAAGAGGGCAGATATGATGCCACTTCACAAAGGTGGTAGCAGGGAGGAGGTGGGAAATTATTATCCAGTCAGTCTCACCTCAGTGGTGGGTAAGGTGATGGAGGTGCTATTAAAGAAAAGGGTGGCCAGTTACCTTGTAGACACTGGACTACAGGATGACAGACAACATGACTTCACAGAAGGGAGGTCTTGCCAGACAAACCTTATTGAGTTTTTCGATTGGGTGACAAGGGAGGTCAATCAAGGAGGGGCAGTGGACATGACTTATCTGGACTTCAGAAAGGCCTACAACACTTTCCCTCACAGAGGGTTGATAAATAAGCTGGAAAGCTTAGGGGTGGGACTGGAAAAAAGAAGGTGGATGAAGAACTGGCTGAGGGAAAGAAGCCAGAGGGTGGTGGTAAATGTGGTGCATTTCAGTGAGGAAGGGGTGATGAGTAGGGTGCCCCAGGGATCAGTACTGGGATGCATATTTTTTAATATTTATATCAGCAATATACCGGAAGGACTGGAGGGGAAGGCATGCCTATTTGCAGATGATATAAGGATCTGAAATAGGAAGGACACCCCGTAAGGGTAGCAGCAATGAGGGAGGACCTAAAGATTCTGTAGGGGTGGTCGGAAACATGGCAGCTGAAATTGAATCCCAAAAAGTGTACAGTAATGCACATAGGACATAACCTGCAAGCCATTTACACCCTCAGGGTGGGAGGAAATGAGGGTAACTGAGTAGGAGAGGGATCTGGGGATTAGAAGTTCACACAACCTTAAGGTGGGGAACCAATGCAGCAAGGTGGAGGGTAAAGTAAATAGAAAGCGAGTGTGCATAGAGAGGGGTATAACCAGCAGAAGGAGGGAGGTGCTGATGCCCCTTTATAAATCCTTGGTGAGGCCTCACTTGGAGTATAAGGCCCAATTCTGGAGACCTCACCTATGCAAGGATACAGACAGGACTGAAAGTGTTCAGAAAAGAGCAACCAAGATGGTGCGCAGTATGCATAGGAAGCCCAATGAGGTGAGGTTGAGGGAACTGGATCTGTACCACTGGAGACTGTGGGGGGGGGAAGACATGGTAGAGATGTTTAAGTACATGAAGGGGATAAATAAGGTGAGGGAGGGTAGCATATTTACAAGGAAAATAAATGCTAGAACTAGGGGTCATAGTCCAAGATTTAAAGAAGGAAGGTTTAAGGGCAATGTGAGGGTACATTACTTCACTGAGAGGGCGGTGGAGTTCTGGAAAAGACTGCCAGAAAGGGTGGTGGGAGCTGAAATGGTGGAAGGATTAAAGATTGCATGGGACAAACATAAGAGGGTGACCAGTGGGTGGAATAGGATGTCTCTGAATAAAAGGGAAGAGTGTGTGGGGGGGTGTAAGAGGCAGACTCGATAGGCCAGAGGGGTCCTTTTCTGCTGCCAGATTTCTATGATTCTATGAGATGTAGAAAATGTGACAGAATGTCCAAGATACTGGTCCTTGTTAACCACAGATTGGTCAGTTCTAGGTCAATATAGGATTGTTACAGCAGATCTATTTATCTTCAATTTGTAGTTATAGCCTCTCTAGTTGTCTTTCCATTGCTGTTGGTCTTTCTCTTGAAAAGCTTTCTTTTGTCCCACTGCAAATTCTAATGTTGATTGTTCCATGTTTACTGTTGGAATTTCATCTAGAGTTGCTCCTCTACTAAAGGCTTTCCCCTAATTTTGTAATTCAAGTAGTCTTATGTTTGTTGTCTTCATGACGTAGGACTCTTGACTACATTTTGGCCCTGGGATGTCAATAAATATGTCTGTAGTTCCACAATTTTGGATTGATATTTGTAGCCAATCTTAAGAAGGCTGACTCCTTCAGACCTTGGAATATATAATCCTGGCATACACTAATTTCTGTAAATGAATTGCGAAGTGGCCAGTGTTGGACTGAGGTATGTGGGGCCTACCTGGGAAGGTTGATTCAGGGGCCCACCTGGAAAATCAATGTGAAAGGGCTCAGGTGACACACTCACATCATTATTAAACTTCCATACAATAGCTCTGTGCTTGCATCTTGCATCTACTTACAGGGCCCATTTAATTAAAAATAGATGATAAAACCAAGGATTCTCAGAGTTTAGAAGGTGACCATGTACCCAGTAGAGGGGGCCTACCTGGAAATTTCCAGGTATCCTGCTGGGTCAGTCTGAATCTTCAGGTTTCTTGTTTTTTCTGTCCAACGTGACTAGCTCATTCTGTGGCCAGTCAATAACACCAGACCTGCATAACAGCACTGGAAGGGCAGGTTGATTTACAGCCTGCACGTCACTCTGTGTTATAAACGCAGTTTCCAGTACAAGTTTCAGCTACCTAAAGTGTTCCTTGCTGATCTTTTCTCTCATTTGTTAGTGTTTCATTGCTGCTCCTTCATCTATTCTTAGGTACTGTACTTGTATTCTCCCTCTTGCTCAGTGTATTTTCTGTTACACAGTCCTCATTCAAATTGATGTTTTCAGGTATAGATTAGCTTTCCTTTAAAAATGAATGCTGCTCTAGCACGCTAGTCTAATCAAAAATGTTATCCAGATGTCATCAGAGGACTTGACAGTTTACAACTGTTCTTTCTGGTGTTTGTCACATGAGCTATGAAGCTTTAAGTCATCTACATACAGAAGATGAGATGTCATTTGATGAACTTTTCATTTCTGGAGTTTATGATATATTCATACCCTAAATTGCTAATGAGGCAGCTCAGTAGGTTTAAATCAAGGCAAAACAGGAGTGGTGACAAGAAATCTTCACGGAATATCCCTTGCTGTATCTTGACGTTTGTTTGTGATCTGAATTTGTTGATGCCTTATTAGAGGACTGTTCTGTATGAAACTCTTGTCACATGTATATGATCTCTCTTCTTCGTGGATTTTCTGATGTTTTACCAGGTTACTCTTCTGTGTAAAACTCTTGTCACATTGAGCACATTTATATGGTCTCTCTCCGGTGTGAATTCTTTGATGATTAACCAAGCTACTCTTGATTGTAAACCTTTTGTCACATTCAGTACATTTATATAATCTCTCACCAGTGTGAATTTGCTGATGTATTCTCAGACTATTCTTGTGTGTAAAACTCTTGTCACATGTGGTACATTTATATGGTCTCTCCCCAGTGTGAATTCGCAGATGTATTCTCAGGCTAATCTTTTGTGTAAAACACTTGTTGCATTGAACACATTTATATAATCTCTCACCTGTGTGTATTTGCTGATGTGTTGCCAGATTATGCTTCTGTGTAAAACGTTTGTCACATTTGTCACATTTATATGGTTTCTCACCAGTGTGAATTTGCTGATGTGTCACCAGCTTACTTTTCTGTGTAAAACTTTTGTCACATTTGGAACATTTATATAGGTTCTCACCAGTGTGGATTTGCTGATGTTTTACCAGATTACCCTTCTTTGTAAAACTCTTGTCACATGTGTCACATTTACTCAGTTTCTCAACAGTGTGGATTTGCTGATGTCTTACCAGATTACTTATCCGTGCAAAACTTTTGTCACATGTGTCACATTTATATAGTTTCTCACCAGTGTGGATTTGCTCATGTCTTACTAGGCTACCCTTCTGTGTAAAACGTTTGTTACAGTTGTCACATTTATATAGTTTCTCACCAGTGTGAGCTTGCTGATGTTTTACCAGACTACCCTTCTGTGTAAAACACTTGTTACATTTGTCACAGTTATATGGTCTCTCTCCCGTGTGAGTTTGCTGATGCCTTATTAGATGACTCTTCTGTGTAAAACTCTTGTTACATGTTGCACAACTATATGGTTTCTCACCAGTGAGAGTTTGCTGAAGTCGTACGAGTTCACTGTGAATTGCAAAATTCTTGTCACAACTGTCACATATGTATGGTCTCTCTCCAGTGTGAAATCTCTGATGATCTGCCAAGCTACTCTTGAATGTAAACCTTTTGTCACAAGCAGCACATTTATATAATCTCTCTCCGGTGTGGATTTGCTGATGTGTTACCAGAAGACTTTCTTGTTTGAAACTCTTGTCACAGGTGGGACAGTTATACGTCCTATCTCCTTTATGATTCTGCTGTTGTTCAGAGATGAGGACACAGAAAGTGTTCTTATGCTGAGGACAGTGACATTGTTCCTCTGCTGTCTGGCACATTTCATCTATCTTGAGTGATAATTCCTGGCTCAGACTCTCATTGCTGTCAGTTCTCCTGTTGACTGAAAACAAATATTTATTTATTTACTTACAGTGAGGTAACAACATATCTTAGTTTTTTTTCAGAAGCTTCCTGATGGCAGTGTTGACTCTGCTGATATATACTATCAGGCATGTCAGCTTTTCCAAATATTACTTGTTTACATAAAATTGCAACTTGCAGGTGTTTAGGACTGGCCATTGCCAACACAAGATAGATGTTGATCTAAACAGGTATGCTACTAAGAGCATGAAATGTTTTTCAGGGACATGGCTGCCTGCTTCAATCTGTTATTTTTACAGTCTTTTGCAAAAATTGGATTAAATTATCTTTTCTCCAGAACATCTCAATTTATTTTTAAATGAGTTATTTTAATAATACACTACTTGGGTTTATTGGTTATTTATTTCACAAGGCTATGCAAAAGGAGGAATATCATAAAAAAAGAGCCACATCTAAAAGACCATTAGCTAGGACACCATAACAAGAGACAGAACTGACAAAGGACAGAATACTGAAGAAGGAATTAAGAGTAATGAAAATATTTTCTTAAGATTCAGAAGGAACAAAAGAAACATTAAAATAAATGTCTCATTACCACTGTACTAATTTTTTGTATGTACAGATTGCATTTATCCTGTCCCTGATGTCTGTATTGATTGCATTATTCTGTTCCTCATGTTATAGTCATGATTGTATTTGAATATTTGTATCTCCACTGTCACCCTCCCCCAGGACACACCTGGAATTGAGCAGTAGTCTGCTCAGTGTGCCTTCCTGGTAAAATGTTTAAATAAATAAATGTTGACAGTTCCTATAGCGAACAGGAGTAATAACCTGTATGTGTTGTGAATCAGTCTCCTACCATTCAAACTGCCAAATAGTGCTGTTTTCCGTGAAAAAAACATCCTTTGATTTTAGTGCTCTGCTTCATTTGCATAATCTGCCCCTTTCGTTCTCAGTGCTGTGACATTATACCAGGGAAACAAAGTTACTGTACCCACAATGCCTCACTATGTAAATCAGTATACAGGGAATTACATTTCTGTGCTCACTGATGAAATAGGAGACTACATCTCTCAGTATAGAAGTCTTGTAGCTAGATACGGTATGTACAATGCATTGTTGTGAAAATAAATAAAAGCTTATATTGTTGACACCACCACAAAAGTATGGGACAGCATCTCAAAATAAGGAAATTATAACATAGGTTTGTATTTTACCCACAATGCCTTGCTACTTCTTTACATACTGTTGCTCACCACCAGCAACATAAGGAACTGTAAGTCGGAGTAAGGCACATTTAAGGCAACATTATAAATTACCCAGAATTCCTTGCTGTATGTAAAACAATGACAACTCCCTGGTATGACATCATTGTGGGGTTCTGGCCACACACAGGAAACTGGAGGACAAAACCCTGATAAAACAGTAAAAAAAAAATTAGTTTTTTTTACAAAACAAATTGCAGCTTCAACATTTGAAGCATGTCTGGCAATGTCATGTGTAACAGTCATTTGGGGAACCTTCAACATTTACTTTAAGTAGTACAGCATACAGCAGCACAATAACGATAGGGTATGGTTTCAAGATAGTTATATATGTATGTATTTATTTCAAAGGTTTATCTATTTATAATGTATTTATTTCAAGTTTCACCAGGAAAGACATACTGAGCTGACAACAAATTGTTGCTAGATGCATCGGGAGTTCAGAAAAACAATTAGAACAATAAATTATACAGTATTTGTACTAAATGGGGGGACAAAGGGATACCACAGGGACAACAGATAAACAATCATCAAGTATCACCTCAAGTAATAAACAAATAATGGTAATCAGGGATTCTATTTTAAAATGCACTGATAAAGTAATATGTCAGGGAAGAAAGGAAACAACAATTGCCTACTCACTCTCTGGAGCAAAAATAGAGGATATTAGAAAGAATATAGGGTGCTTCTTGAAACAGATTCAGATCCCCTTATTGCGTTACATATAGGCACTAATGATGTGGACAAAAGGAAAATAATAGATATCCAAAGAGACTTTGAAGGGGTAGGAAGTAATATAAATACTGTAGGTAGTAGGTCATTATATCTGAGATCCTCCCAGTTCCCAGGGCTAACAACTGTAAAAATCAGGAAATTAGATACCTAAATGGTTGACTGAGGAGGCAGTATGACCTTCAGAATTTTGGATTCCTAAGAAATTGGGACCAATTCAGCATGGACAAGTGCCTTTATGATCATAATAGACTTCATTTGAGCACACAGAACATGGGTATTAGCTAAAAGAATAAATGAATCCATCATAAAACAAACTGACAAGGGAGGAAAAGCAAAAGGTGCACATACAGAACAAAATCAGTTCCAAAAATATGACCAAAAAAAGGCTAACAATGACCCGAGGGAAATACTGACCCATGCTAGGAGCCTAGTCACCAATAAAGAAGAGCTGCAGCATACTATGATAAAAGAGGGTATCAATCTATGTGCAGTGACTGAGACATGGTGGAAAGATGGAGATGAATGGAATAGGGATATTGTTGGCTATACTTTGTATAGTAAAGAGAGTAGTGGTGAGGGGAGTAGCTCTACATACTAAGAAGCCAGCAGAGTAGGGCCTAAGGTCTATCAAGTCTGCTCAGGGATCAGTGTCCATTCTGGGCACCATTTCAACCTCTTCCACAAGGTCCTCGACCCCCATCCCCCAACGGTGTTCTGAGATGCACCCTCCCCATGTACCTGTCTCAGCCTCTCTTGAACCCCTCCACAGTTGTAACAGCCACTTTCCACCACCCTCTCGGTGAAGTAGCTTCTCTTTACCTCCTCTGAGTGTTGTGCCAACTAGCCTCAATGGGTGGCCCCTGGTGGCCCCCTCCTATCGCAGCTGGAATACCCTATCATGGCTTACCCTATTTAGCCCTTAAGATATTCGAAGACCATAATCATATCCCCTCTGTCCCTCCTGTCCTCTGGGGAGTACAGGTTGAGCTCCTTGGGTGTCTTCCCATAGGACTTTTCCCCTAGACTGTATATCATTTTAGTTGCCCTCCTCCGGACCCTCTCTAGGAGAACAATATCCCTTTTTAAGTACGGATGCCAAAACTGCATGCAGTATTCAAGGTGCAGTCTAACCAGGCAGCTACACAGTGGAAGGAGCACCTGCCGGCTTCTCAAGGTTGTCCCCCTGGCTATGCTCCCATTTTATTTGCTTTGGCTGCAGCCCTTCTACACTGCTCTGAGTTGTTCATTTTGGCATCCACAACCACCCAAAGGTCCTCCACCCCAGAAGCCTTCAGTGTCTCCCCTCCCAAGGTGTACATGAGCTGGGTTTCTGACCCATAGGTGGAGAACCCTACATTTCTCAGTATTAAAACCTCAGTTTTCAGGTGCGTGACCACCACTCCAGAGTCTCCAGGTCCCCCTGTAGGACTGACTTGCCCTCCTCCCTGTCCACCACCTCCCCCAGTTTTGAGTAATCAGCAAAGAGGTTCATGTCACTCCTGATACTGTTTCTGATGTCTGAGATATAAGTGCTGAACAGGAGCGGACCCAGCAGCGATTTCTCTGGGACCCCACTAATGACCCTCCTAGGAGATGAACACCCCCATTACCACCTTTTGAAAATTCACTGCTAGCCAGTTCCCTACCCACCTAACCATCTGTTCCCCCACTCCCATTTCTCTTAGTGTCTCCAGCAGCCAGGGGTGTGGCACAGAGTCAAAGGCCTTGCTGAAGTCCAGAAATAGGGCGCCCACTGGCCTGCCCTGCCTCAAATGACTTAAAAGTGGAAAATATAGAGATGGATACTGAGAATGATCATGAACTGGAGCAGGTTTGACTGAAACTTATACCAACTTAGGGAAGGAAAAATATTATTGATATCATCTATAAACCTCCAGCAAGTACAGTAGTATGCAACTAAATAAAACATTGACTGAGATAATAGCTAGCTTGGATCTAGATGACAGGATATTAATACTTGGGGATTTGAATATGCCAGGGATTGACTGGGATACCATGGACGGCAAATCAATTGCTGAAAAAGTGTTTATTGAGGTTATTAATTGCCTCAGTCTGGAACAGCATATAACACTCAACACAAGAGAAAATAATATAATGCATGTAGCATTACGTAACTTGGGGGAAAAGGTGACAAACTGTAGACCAGTGGGATCACTATGTGGAAGTGACCATGAGGTGGTACAGTGTGAGGTGATGCTGGAAGGCATAAGGGTCAATGTACCTAATAAAATCAGATATTATAATAAGGCAAATTATTAAGAAATGAGAAATTATCAGTATATGGGACTGGAAATACAAATTTAAAGATAAAGATTTAGAGAAAATGTTGGAAACTGAAAGGAAAATTGCAGGAATTAATAGAGCAATACATACCAGTTAAAGCAAAACATAATAAAAAAGGAAGAATTCCAGGATGGATGAGTAATGCAATCAAACACTAAATCAGGAGGAGGAGGAAAGCATACAGGAAAGCAAAGAAGCTACACAATCGGGCAGTGTGGGATGATTATAAAAAGCACACTAATGAGTGTAAAAGGGAAATTAAGAAGGAAAAAAGGAACCATGATCTTAAACTGGTAACTGATATTAAAGACAACTATAAAGCCTTCTATAGTCACATTAACTAAAAACATGGGGGTAGTACACAAGTGGGACCCCTAGTGAACAGTGAAGGACAAATAATGACTGTTGAAAGAAAAATGGCAGAAGAATCAAACACATACTTTAGTAGTGTTTTCAATAAGGGGACAACTTCTGGCAATTCTGCAATGCCCATATAAAATACATCAAGTATTAAAATACATACATAGATACATAGACAGTGTCGGCAGATAAGGGCCTATGGCCCACCCAGTCTGCCCATTTGAGCTTGTAAGTTCAGTTTGTTTTCCTAGAAGTCTGTTGCCCCTTACCCCTGACCTCTAGAATTCCTTTATGTCTATCCCATGCATTCTTAAATTCCGTGATTGTTTCAGCCCCCACCACTTCCTCTGGCAGGGTGTTCCACTTGTCCACCACCTGCTCTGTGAAGAAATTCTTTTCATGTTTCCTCTGAATCGTCCTCCCTCCAACTTCATCCCATGCCCTCTAGTCCTGGAACATCTTTTCGCTTAAAAATACTGTTTTCCTGCACCCTGTTCCTCCCTGTAAGATACTTGTATGTCTCTATCATATCCCCCTCTCCTCCTCTCCTCCAGGGAGTACATGTTCAGTTCCTTCAACCTGTCTTCACAGGACTTGTGATGCAATCCATGCACCATCTTTGTTGCCCTCCTCTGAACCTTCTCTACCCTGTCTATGTCCTTACATAGGTATGGTCTCAGAACTGCACACTGTACTCAGGTGGGACCTCACTAGTGTCTTGTACAGCAGAATTATGACCTCCCTTTTTCCTGCTGGTAATGCCCTTCCTATACATCCCAGCATCCTATTTGCTTTACCTGCTGCCTTGTCACACTGTTTCCTACCTTGTGGTCATCAGAGATGATAACCCCAAGATCCCTTTCCTGCTTGGTGCATGCTATATCCTCACCCCCCAACTGATATATTGTGCCAGGGTTTTTGTGCCCCATATGCATTATCTTGCACTTCTTTGCATTGAATTTCAACTGCCAAACCCTTGACCATTCTTCAAGTTTCTGCAGGTCGCTTCTCATTCTGTCTACACCCTCTGGTGTGTCTACTCTGTTACAGAGCTTTGTGTCATCAGCGAACAGTGAAATTCTGCCTTCTAGATCCTGTGCAATGTCACTGATGAAGATGTTGAATAGGACCGGTCCCAGCACTGATCCCTGTGGTACTGCACTGGTCACTCTTCCCTCTGTGGAGTGACAGCCATTTACCACCACCCTCTGTGTCCTGCCAGCCCAGCCAGTTACCTACCACCACCTACTGTCCTGCCCACACCCATATTCCCCAGTTTGTGTAATAGTCTTCTATGTGGCACAGTGTCAAAGGCCTTGCTGAAGTCCAGATAGGCCATGTCTACTGCCCTCCCGATCCACCTCCCTAGTCACCCAGTCAAAAATTCAATGAGGTTGGTCTGACATGACCTTCCCCTGGTGAAACCATGCTGCCTTGGGTCCTGTAGTCCATTGACAACCAGATGTTCCACCAATCTCTCCTTCAGTAGTGCCCATGATCTTCCCCACTACCGAGGTGAGGCTGACTGGTCTGTAATTCCTGCTTCCTCTTTGTTCCCACTTTTGTATAAGGGGACTACATCTGCTGTCCTCCAGTCTTTGGGTACCTCCCTGTTTCCAGTGATCGGCTAAACAGGATAGCCAGAGGTTCAGCCACCACCTCTCTTAGTTCTTAAGGACCCTGGGGTGCACCCGTCTGGCCCCATTGCTTTATCAACTCTTATTACTTCCAGTTCCTTCAGGACCCTTTCTGGTAAAAGGACTTGTGTCCATTTCTGCACCATTCTCACCCTTGTACTCCCTTCAGACCCATTACCCCTCTTCCTCAGTAAAGACTGAGCAGAAATACCTGTTCAATATGTCAGCTTTTACTGTTGTCAACTCTCCACGCGGGCTCCCATCCTCCCCTTCAGTCTCACTATCCTCCCTTTGTCTTTCTTTTTCACTTATGTACCTGTAAAGGTTTTGTCCCCTCTACCCACTGATTTTGTAATGTGTTCTTCTGTCTGAGCTTTGGCTTCCCTTACTGACCTCCCTGCCTCCCTTTGCTTCTCCTGGTACTTCTCCCTATCCCCTTCTGCCTGTGTCTTTTTGTATTGCCTGAATGCAATCTTTTTGGCTTTCACTTTCTTTGCTACCTCTTTGGAAAACCATAATGGTCTCCTCAACCTTTTCCTCTTGCTAACCTGCTTAATGCATAATTCTGTTGTTCTTGTAATCCCCATTTTAAATACTGCCCACTGTTCCTCAACCCCTGATTCCTGTCCCATTCCCCTTAATGCCTCTTTCAAGTATCTCCCCATTTTCCCAAAGTCTGCCCCCCTAAAATCCAGGATACGTGTTTTTGTGTGGTTTGGTTCTGCTCTTTCTGTGATTTCAAACCACAATGACTGGTGGTCACTGTTACCCAGGTGCTCCCCCACTGTTACCCCCATCACACTGTCCCCGTTTGTGAGCACAAGGTCCAGTATTGCCTTCTGCCGAGTTGATTCCATCACCAGTTGCTTGGGGAAGGCACCCTGAAGGGAGTCCAGGATAAATCTACTCCTAGTTGATGCTGCTGCTGGGATGCTCCAGTCCACGTCTGGAATATTGAAGTCTCCAACCAGTACTACCTCACCCTTGTCTGCCATCCTTTGGATGGCTAGCATCAGCTCCCTATCTGTTTCTTCCTCCTGGGCTGGTGGTCTATAGACCACACCTGTGCGGATGGCTGTCCCCATTTTCCTTTCCAGCTTAACCCACAGTATCTCTCCCCCATTTTGTTCCTCCTGGATCTCTGTGGCCCTTATGTCATTTTTCACATACAGTGCCACTCCTCCTCCCTTCCTGCCTGCTCTGTCTCTTCTGAATATGTTGTAGCCAGGTATATTAATGATGTGTACACAAGGCTTACAAATTTAAATCCTAAGAAAGTCATGAGGCCAGAGTAATTGCACCCAAGAATTTTGAAGGCACTAGCAAGGGAATTGTCAGGCCCAATGACACAAATCTTTCAAAAAATCAATACATAGTGGACAGACAGTACATTCTTGGAGGGAAGCTAAGGTGATTCCTATATATAAACAAGCATTTGCCAATGCCGAATGTTTGCTTGCAGATATTTGCAGTGGTGTTTGGCACTTTTATGCCCCATGCCTCAACTTCAGGAAGACTGGAGGGGCCTGGGGACATAGAAGAGATGGACAGCAACAGCCACAAATTCCAAGAGTGGAGTCCTGGTTAATCTCTCACCAGGGTTCCTGGCTGAAGAGCTGCTTGCCCGGCTGGTCTCCATTGTTACAATCCTAAGGACAGCGGAGGGTGAAGAGACTGTTTAACCACTAGAGGTAGAGGCACAGTAAGATGAAGCTTGTTTCCAGATTTCACCTTGGTGCACAAGAAAGTCGACTGACTTGCGCAAGGCCACACAAGTAAGCAAGTGGGGTCGGCTGATGGGATTCAAACCCAGGTTGCCAGGTTTGCAGCTCAGTACCCTTAACCACTATGTTATACCGCTTCCTATACTGTAATATAATTAAACAAAGCAGCAAAGCATTCATTTAATGGAGTGTGCACATATCGAGAAAATCACAGACATGGTTTTTTAAATGCAACGGCAAAGACAAAAACAATGCTATGATCATGATCTTCATAACAAATGACTTATTCAGACAGTAAACTTAGCATAATACCCGACAACTATATTGCTGCTGCTAAGGCATAATCAGACACTCACACACATATGTAATAACATCAGACTGTCAGCCCACCAAGCCTAACATACATAATAATACATTGTACAGCTCTGTTCCTGCTAAGCAAGGCTGTGAATCACACACAATAAATTAGTAAGTGACATATTAGTAAATGACATAACAACAAACATAACATATTCAGTACACAATGGAGAATTGGTTCCCCACCTTAAAATTAAAGGAGCACTACACCTTTTACATGTTATTTATACTATCATCCTTTCTTCATCACCAGTAAGCTCCATTACAATAGCTGTTGGGGCTGTACATGTTTGCTTTAGTTTACTGTGACAGTTAATGGGGGCACCCAGGATATTTACTGGGCGCATCTATTTTTTTCTATTATCAGTGTCAGTGGCTCAGCAGGTAGCACACTCGCCTCTGAGGCTGGGAGATCAGAAGGCTGTGGGTTCTAGCCCCACACCAGGCACTTGGTTTAATATCCCAATACTGACACTATAGTGCAGCATGAAGGGGATGCTGCACTCCTGAGGTGCCGTCTTTCGGATGAGACGTTAAACCGAGGTCCCATCTGCATGTTCTGGTGGTAGTTCAGGTGGATGTTAAAGATCCCATGGCACTTCTTGAAAAGAGTAGGGAAATTTCCCTGGTGCCCTGGCCAAATTTTCCCCATTCATTAAAAAATACCACCAGCAGCTTAATCTGATTCAATGTCAGTTAGCTTTCATCTGTATTCTCTCCCCTGGGTCGTGCCTGAAAATAGGCAGAATTTGTCTAGTGCACCTTCCTGGTCAACAAATACTAAATAAAAAAAAATGTTCTGATTGTGAGATCTCCTTTGTTCCTGGAAACAGCAGTAGCAGACACGTCACTGTGTTGATTTATACCAGTTATCTCTATGCAGCAGGTCCAAAATGACCTTAAAAGAGACCAGACAGCAGCACTTAGAGCCCACACCCAAGTGCGGGGCAGGTCCCAAGTTGCACTGCAAAATCATACTGTTTACTGCAGAATGGCAGCTTGCATTGGGTTTATTTCTGCTGACTTCCAAGCTGACAGTTACTGTAGCCAGAAATCCCAGAATCTCCTGCAGCTGATGTCAGAACAGGGTTGCAGGAGTGGGAGATTCAATAGCCTGCAGTGCATGCTAGAATTTTTATAAACCCTGGTCTTTCTTTTGTTTGCTGATCCCACTGTCCTCCCTGGGTTATGTACAGTCAGAAGACTATACATAGCCCTGGGAGGACAGCAGGACTGGCAGACATCTAATCAGAGCTTACAAAAGCTCAAACATGCACTGCAGATTATTGAATCGTCCACTGCTGCAGCCCTGATCTGACAATGACTGCAGGGGATTCTGGTATTTCTGGTAATGGCAGATGTCAGCTTTGAAGTCGGCACAGTCAGATATGATCTACTATACTGCAATAGATGGCAGGAAAAAAATGTGCATACAAAGTGCAACTTGGGAGCCAGCATGGTGGCAAAGAGGGCTGAGGTGTTTTATGTCTTACTCTTACCTTTTCCCATGCCAGCGACCCAGGTTCAGAAATGAGCCTAGGTCCTGGGTAGGCAGTTGGGAAGGGGGGGAGGATTGAGCATCTGGAGGGTAGCTCTCCTCTCCCGGAGAGGGGAGGTTTGCTGTCTTAGCCATTGGTTGTCCCCAGGTGGAGGTCTGGGGGTAGCACTGGCAGCCTTGAGTGACAAATAGGGTAGGGCTGTGGTCAAGTAGGCAAGTGCACTTCCATGTCCATGCCTATATGCCACCATGGCATGGAGCTTAGGGAGAAAAGAGGTAAATGGATGATGCAGGCTCAATGAAGTCCTGCCCACCTGCCTCCACTCTGCAGGCCAATCATCGGGCCCATCTGGATTGCATCTCCAGGGGGGAAGCTGATGGCCCTCCCCTTCCTGGCCCTACTGGGACTGTGAAGTGTGGGCTGAGGACTGTAGGAATCAGTATGGGATTTAGCATGGACTGTCTGGTGCTGCAGGTGCCTGGCAAGAGGAGGTGGGGACTGGGCTGAGAGCCTGCCTGCACCAACCAAGGCAAGAAAAACTCCACAACAAAAGAAAGTGCAACTTGGCACCTTGCAGAGCCTTCCCCTTTATTTTTATTTTATTTATTTAGTTTTTGTTGACCGGGTAAGTGCACTAGACAAATTCTGCCTATTTTCAGGCATGACCCGGGGGAGGGGGATACAGATGAATGCCAGCTGACCTTGAACCAGATTAAGCTGTTGGTGGTATTTTTAGTGAATGAGGGAAATTTGGCCAGGACACTGGGGAAAATCCCAAACTCTTTTCGTTAAGTGCCATGGGATCTTTAACATCTACCTGAACTACCACCAGTCCAGGCAGATGAGACCTTGGTTTAACGTCTCATCTGAAAGATGGCACCTCAGAAGTACAGCACCCCTCTCATGCTGCACTACAGTGTCAGTACTGGGATATTAACCCAAGTGCCAGATGTGGGAACTGAACCCACAGCCCTCTGATCTCCCGGCCTCCGAGGCGAGTGTGCTACCTACTGAGTAGGCTACTGACACTGCTTTAAACCAAGGTGCGTTCTGCCCATCTGTGGAGATGGCCTATGTGGAAGTTGGGATCCCTTGGCACTTACTCTAAATGTAAAGGAGTTTCCTGCGTCCTTGCCAACATTTTGCCATCAATAAAACAAGTCCATGTAATCCACCCACCAGGATACAGCTGGAAATGATCTGTCACAACTCGGTATACCCCCGGAAATGAGCTGTCACAAGTTGGCGTACCTTTCTTCATCCAAAGTCACAAATAAAATGCATTTCCAACAGCTTTAGAAATAGAACTGACCCGTGACAAGGACACTGGTAATATTTTCATTAAGTGAGGTGGATGTCCTTTCAAAGCAGCAAAAACTGACCATTGATTGAAACCAGATTTTTTTTAACTCTGAAACTAATAACGTGCAAATGTCATACCAGTCAGTGAGCCCAGCCGAACATAATGAATGGAAATCATCATTAATGCCTACAATTAGTAAAATATATATTTTTCTTTCAACATGCTTACCTAGAATAACCCAGCTAAGAATCAGACATCTTTTTTAATGGGTTCCTACTGCAAAATTGTTCAATTGGGAAACCTGAAGCACAGGGAGGTTGAGCAGAGATTGAATGCTCCACTGCTTGGGGCACAAGGTTAGGAACCAGAAAGCCCAGCTTCAGATCCCACCACCAGAACCACTTACACACTTTGTGACCTTAATCTATTACCATGGTCACCCTGTGCTTCACCCATGCCCTACTTCCAGCTATAATTTGGGTAGAAGCAGGATCCCACTCTAAAAGGAGATGCTGCATCTCTGATGGGTTATCCTGGGTACATTTGTCAGTATCTTTTTTTTTTTAATCACATCTCTTTTTTCTCACCTTACAGTCACAGTCGCTGCTGTATATCCAGCCACTTCTCCTCCTTCACTGCCAACCCCAAAGCTAACGTGCCCAGCTGGCATATGCAGCTACGAGCATCGAAAGGGGCCCTCCCCTAAGCCCCTGCACCCGACAAGGATCCAATACCTGCACATGTCTTATTTTAGGCCTCGTTAGCTGGTGAAGCTAGCGGCGATCAAGCTGCCAGGGACTATGCTGCCATTTACCCTTTTTCTCGATGGGGCATGGGCGTGCAACGAGAATCCTTAGCCTGGCGATGCAGACATCACCATGCTCCCCTACTTAGCACCCGTGACAACTGCAGTTCCTCCGGCATCCCCAGGGACCACAACAGCATGGAGTGCACCCACCCCTTTTCCTCAGGACTAGGACAGCTGTAGTCGGACGCTCGATCCTGGTCCTCCCCTACTGACCCCCAATGACCTGGGTTCATTCTCGAACCCGGGTCGCCAGTGGGGAGCGAGGTGTGGCATCCAGTGCCTCAGCGCCACCGGGCCGGCCATTTGTCAGTATCTCAATGTTATTTATGAAACCAAATGCATTTTCTTAAAGAGCTGCTGATGCTATAAAGAGAACTTTGAAAGACGTACTGTAATATTTAGGTACAGTGTTGCAGTTGTATTTTATATATAATCTATAGATTTCTCCTCCCCATTACTTATTACTGAGGAAATCTGCAGGAATATATGATCTTTATCACTCAGAGTCCATCTGCCTCAATAGCTTACTCCCTACTTCAAGTCATAATCCTGTGTTGTGGCATCACAGTCTGTTGTCATGGGAGTAAAAATGATGCCACAAACACTGCATTATGATCTCAGGTAGGAAGAAAGCAACAGGAATAGATAAACTCTTCAGAAGCAAAGATTCTGTTTTATGCAAAAGACCTCAGTAATAAATATGTGGAGGAGAAGCACAGTACTAATGTGAAATTCAAACTGAGTTGTGTCTAAATATTATTTAACAAATGTCCTCCTAAAGGCGTTGGCTGCTCCTTAAGCTACTGTCATACTGGGACCCCTATGAAAACAAAATGCCTCCTATTCAAGGATTATCCTGGTGAATAACATTTCTAATTAAATTATTGTTTAAATGGTTTTCCCTGCACTCCCTCCCTGTGACCCAGAGTCTGGGCCACGGGCAGGGATGGGGTATGGGGGGAGTGCAGGGACAGAGTGAGTGTGACATGTTTCCATGTAGGCAGCCAAAGTTTGGAAGCAGACTTGTGCCCCTGCAGCCATGGTACCATGGCTGGTGAGAACCCTGCATGTTCCAGTCCAGGAAAGATTGTAAATGCTATTTGTTGGGGCTGGCAACTTGGCAAGTGGTTGTATGCAGTGCTGTGAGGGAAGCAGGAGGGCCAAGGAGGTGACCAACACTCTTGGATCATGTGACCGTGAATCCTCCCCACTCAAACCTACTTCCCTACTGGGATTCCAGAGGTGGACCTAGGATTTCTATTGGGGGAGGGCACTCTAAGTAGGCCTGGGTCATAGAACATTTCATGACATTTTCATTCATACTCTTATTTTTAACCCTGCTACATACAGTGTGTCATACTGTATGTAGCAGGAATAAAAATATTGATTTTTATGATGCTGTTCTGCAGACTGCACCAACAATAACAGTATTTTTTAAATATGTTTTTATGCTCCTTTGCTGCCGTGATAGTGACACACTCCATCAGATTGTGGCCTCCAGCCCAAAGGGTGTGCCTCAGAATAGGGATTTTCTTATCTAGTCGGCTGCAGCTGGTTTTAACTTGCTGAAAAAAACATTGTGTCTAGATCAACTTAGGGCTTTCCAAAATTAGATCACCAAAGCCCTTCAGTGCCCCAGGGTGTGCGCTGAATGCACAAGACAGTGCCACATGCATGGCCAATCAGATGTATGTGTTGTACATACTGGCCCAGATATGCAGAGCAGTTGCGAATGGCACAACTGAGTTGCGCCGGTGCAAGTGTGGAATTGTGCCAAGGAGCCATATACAGCGGTAGCCAGTGCGCAATGCAAAATCCATTGTGCCAATGCACAACTATAATGCATGCAGGTGCAAGTGCAGAGGGTGTTCCCATGAATATCCAGTGCAGTAGCATATTCAACCGTGAAACCATGGTGCAAATGTGGAGCAAATCAAAGTTGCTCCGAGCATACTTGTTCCTAGTAAAACGGCGCAAACACACAGACAGCAGGTGCACCAAGAGTGGGAGTGAGAGGGAGCAATACAGAGAGAAAGACAGACACATGACCAGACACAGAGGGAGAGGGACAGAGAGGTGGTAAGGGCGAGGGAGAGAGGGGCAGAGAGAGAGCGAGAGACACACACACATGCACAGACACAAAGCCTGTGTACCAGGGTGGCACACAGCCAGCAGCCAATTGCCCAGGGGGACAGTGGACAGCAGGAGACATGGAGAGTGTGCTCGTCCTGATGGGGGTGGTGATGAGGGGTGTAAGGCAGCAGGAGGATAAGCTATGTGGCCGAAGAAGGGCTCGGTGGCGGCATGCCCGACACAGGCGGTACCGTGCCCGCTGCACCATTGGGAACCAGAGTGACACTGAGATAGTGGGCCAGTACCGCCTGAATAGGGCAATGCTGAGGCAGCCCTGTGAGCTGTGCAGTGCAGAGCTGCAGGCACCTACCAGACAGAGCCACGCCATGTCCGTGGAGACGACGGTGACCGCCGTCATCTGCCTGCTCACCACAGGCACCAGCCAAGGACCAACAGGTGACACCACGGGCATCACTCAGAAGGCCATGGCCTGCATCCCCACACAGTTCCCCACTGCAGTGCTGCCACATGCTGTGGAATGCAGCCGTCTCCCCAGCATTCAGGCAGAGCATACAACACCACTGCAGGATGGCCACAGGGTGGCATGCATGCCTGGCGTGAGTGAGGCCAGTGCCTGCACCCACATGGGAATCTGCATGTCACCTGGCCCTGTGGGACCAGTGATGTCAACAGGACAGGGCGCCCAATTAGCACCTGCCAGGTGGCGTGCGAGGCCATGGGACACACACCAATGCCTGCGCCACACACGCTGGGAGTGCACAGAACACCTTCAACTGGCACAGCCCTGCGCCGTGCCACAGATATGTACATGGGGACGACCCTACAGGCCACCCAGTGGGTGTGCGTGGCATGGGCAGGGTACAATGGGCAGCGCAGTCCTGGAGATGGGGGTGGGCAGGGTGTGCATGGTGGTGTGGGTGCTAGGGACAGACAAGGGGCACTGCACAGCATAGTAGAGGGCTAACCATGGCATGCTCTACACAGGTGACAGTGCATACCCGCTGAGGCCCTGGTAGCATCACCCTGGTCCATCCCACCCTGCAGTGCTGTCTGCCCCCAGTGTGCTGCTGCGGCATCCGTCACGCCTATGAAGGTTGCACTACCAGTACATGGCCTGTGCTGTTCGGTGGCACTTTTGTGGCGCAGCGCACGCAAATGAGGCTGTGCACACCACTAATGATGTGCTAATGCACCCCACTGCACCACGCATTGGCTGATGAGCTCATTTGCATGCAGCGTCTGAATATCAGGATACTGTGCCATGTGCAATGGTATTGGGCCCGAGCAAGCGGCAGTGCTACACCCATGCATGCATGGTGCTCAGGCCTAAGGTGCGCATGCACTGACATGGTGTCACTCACGCGATGTATCAGCAGGGCCTGCAACGTGCACTTCGTGCATGACGGCGTGCTCCCTATCATGCTCATGCGCACTGTGGGTGGGCATGGTTCCTTAGGCCATTGCACTGGGCACCTGTCTTGTCCCTTGCTATAGGTGTCCAGCATCTAGTGTGACACCACCCGCACCAGATGCTGAGCCAGCTCATGCGGGAGACCTTGCTCTTGGTCTTGGGCATACTTGGGGTGGTGGTGGCCATGCTGGTGGTGGAGAGGGGTGAGGGATGGCATGCCAGGGTGGCAGGCCGGGCCGTTGCTAGGGTTTCCCCTGTATCCCCTGTCACCCCTGTTGGGTCTGTCCCTACAGTCCCCCCCACTTCACAGTCCCTGTTCCCTGTCCCCTTACCTCACAGTCCCTACCCTTCCCCAGCCCCTGCTGGGTCTGTACATAGTTGTTCCATACATACATACATACATATTGCCTGGCATACCAGCCTGTGTCCATGTCTGCTGTGCAGGTGGCATAAGACGCCATGCTGCAGTGGCCCAGTGTCCATCCATGTTGTGTGCATGTGAGGGGGCGCATGTTGTGCTTCCATGGTTCCCTGCTGTGTGCTATGGTCTGTCCCACTGTGGTGGTGTCCATCCCCTGGGTCGGTGGCTGTGCATTGGGGTGCCCAGGGGGCAGCGGTCAGTGGTGTGTGGCGGGTGTGTGCATGGTGGTGCTCACGGCCATGGTCATTGGTCGGGTACTGTTCACACACTGTGTTGGGGTCCTCTGCCTGGCATTGTGCAGCCTGTCCCATGTGGTCTGCCACACTGCCTGCCACCCATCCTGTCCAGTGCCCACTGTGTGGGCTCCCTGTGTGATGTGTGTGTACTTGGCTGCATGGTCCTGCATGTGGCCTCAGGGGGGTGGGGCATGGCCAGCAGCCTGCTGGGGGGGGCTCCCTTGGTGCCCCTAAATCAGCCGTTGGTGCCTCCTGTCCCCTGCTGTCCATGTCACTGTTGTGTTCTGGGGTCCAGTGCCAGGGTGCCTGTGTGTGCCCTGCTGGTGGAGGCCTCCTGTGGCCTGTCACTGTTCTACCATGGCCCTGTCCCTGGGTCTGTACTCTGTGCCCTGCAGCCTTCTGTTGCACTGCTGCTCTGCTGCCACGGGTGCGCTGGAGCATCTCTGTGTGCGCCATGGCGCACCTCTGTTTGCTCTATGGTGCAACTCTGCCATATTCAGCTGCATTGTGCTGGCACAGTTTGGCCTGCATAACCTCTGAATATGGCTCCAGTTGCACCATGGCACATTGGATTTGCATTGCGCCGGACTTGCGCATTTCTGAATATCTGGGCCACTGTATATATCCTACCAAAAACCTGCTCCATACCATGACAGTTTAATGTTTACAGAGGCCCTGCTGGGATTGTGATATCAGGCAGGCTTTGGTCTCATAATACTGGGGAACTGGTGTTAGACCTCTTATGTGATTATCCTGAGAAGGACAGTTACATTATTTATTTTTCAGGCCTGAAAAAAGCCTTAGGAATGTGTATAAAATAGAGCCTGTATGTTTCCTGCGGAGAAATATACATGCTCTGTGTACACATTCTAACACTCTTTTCAGGCCTGAAAAATAAATAATAATGATAGTACACCTAAAGGTAAGAAATTTTCTTTTTATTTTTTACCTTTATTAACCAGGTAAAAGCACTGGTTCAAGAGGAACTTTTTTCAGGCTCAATTCTGGCCAAAACAAAATACCTTCTCCAGGACACTCACCTGAACATGGAAGATCGAACTGCAGAGCACTTCCATCTAGAGAGGTTGGGTGGTGGGAGTGGCTGGCCTGGCACTGGCAGAGACAGACTAAAGCCACGACATTAGGTACACTAGTCTATGGCCACAGGAGAGGCTTAGCAGGGGCAACCGCAACTTCTTTGCCTAGCGGGCAGGAATCAAATCGGGTTCGGATCAGTTGCACTGCAGTGCTGTTTTATGAATCCGGGAGCAGGTCCGGGAAGAGATTTGAACTCACTAAAAACTATTCAAGTGAGTCTCACATGAGATAGAATGGCGCTGGGTGACTGTCTATCTGGATTCAATGTGGTGTCCCCCGCCCCCCCGAGACAGTGAGAGCAGCGCGTGGGAAAATTGTACAGGCAACGATTGGTGGAGGCTTGTGGAGCAAAGAAGCACATGGACAAAAACTGACCAATTGCTCCGACTCCACCTCCACTACACTACAATTCACTTTCTTCCTCAGAATCCGATTAGCACCCCCCCCGGATGGCCAACCACCAGTGTGCGACAGTGTTTGGACATGGGCAGCAGCGCCGGGCAGCTTATTTTTAAAAATAAAAATCAATTTTAAAATGACCCTGGGGGAATTTTTCTGTACGCAGTGGCGTTCAATAACTATACATGGTTACACCACTGATAGTTTAAGATTATTATTGGCTAGCTTGTGCGGACTGCTGAGGTGGAGGAAGAGTGGAAAAAATCACCACTTAGACGCTTAATGTGTAAATTAACTTTCTATCATGAGCTTGGGAACAGACTGTGGTGTTTAAAGATGCTGCTTTGGGATTTTGCTTCTGAAAGCGTCTCTCTTTGCACAGCTCCATCCCTGCTATTTTCTTCCGCAATTGCTGGAGACAAAGGTGATGTCAATATGCTAAATAGATACACATTACCACCGTTGATTGCAGCTGTGGTTTTCTTTGAACTGAAGACCACTGCAGCCGAACTGCTGTCATAGACAGCTCATGCATCCATTGGTGTGGTACAGTCATGCCTGCTACACAAAGCACTGCATTGGACAGGAGGGTCACACATCTCCAAAAAGTCATACTGTCCCAAAACGTTCCTTGCACATGCGTGCAAGCAAATGCAAAAAGGGGATAGGAAATTGTCCAAGAATTATAATTCAGTCAGCTTGACATCGATCCTGGGCAAAATGATGGAAGGGATTATAAAGGACAAAATTTATAAATTCCTAGAAGTAACAAATCAAAGGACACTCTACAGCATGGGTTTGTGGAAGGATGTCTTGCCTGACAATTTTATTAACTTATGAGCCAGTTACAAGGGCACTGGAAAATAGAAAGACTGTTGATGTTGCATTCTTTCATTACAGTAAAACCTTTGATAAGGTACCACAGATGGCAGTATTCTCACATTACATAAAACAGGATTGAATGAGTTAATAATAGCACGGGCAGAGTTTTGGTTGACCAATAGAAAGCAGCATGTAACTATACGGGGAACATCCTCTGGATGGACACCAGTTACAAGTGGGTTGCCACAGGGATCGGTGCTGGGATCGACTCTTTTTCATATCTATGCAACATCAATGAAACGTGAGGATATTTTGATGGTAAAATCTGCAGATAATGGCAAGATTGGAATGGTACTAGTGGACAGCACTGATGATGAAGAGAAATTACAGAATGAAATAAATAGATTGGAAAGATGGGCACATAAACATAATTTAACCTTTAACCATGAAAAAAATGCACTGTGATGCACGTGGGAAAAAATAATAGGTGTGCATCATATTTCTTGGGCAGACAAACTTAGAATCATGACTGAGGAGAGGGATCTGGGAATAGCAATATCAAATGATCAGACCTAAAAAAACAATACCTTGCAGTCAAAAAAGGCAAACGGTATCTTGGCAAGTACACAAAGGCGCATCAAGAGCAGGGATACAAAGGTCATTATGCCTCTGTATGGCTCACTTGTCAGGCCACAGTTGGACTATTGCATCCAGTTCTGGGCATCTTATAAAAGGGGAGAGGTAAGATTAGTGGAGGGGGGTGCAGCACAGGGCAACAAGGATGGTCAGAAATCTATGAGCACAACAGTATGAAGAAAGGTTACACAGTCTTGGTTTCTATACACTGGAGTATAGGAGATTAAGAGGTGATATGTGCCTGGTGTTCAATCCTTTTAATGTTGGGGAGTTGTGGGATTGTCTGGGGGTAGAGATTAAGACACATGAGTAGGGATATTAGAGGGCATGAACTGCAACTTAGAGGGGAATTAAATCATACTAAGAGGAGGGCAATGTGCTTGTCACAGATAATTGCATAGTTTACCAATCAAAGTCATAGGCTGTGTACAACTATGGAGACTTTTAAGCTTAAATTATATCAAGAACTCTACTGAGATATACCCTTTGAGAATAGGGCACACAGCCAAAGCGTACTATTGCCTACAATGCTCTTACAACTATGAATCTATGAAAACAATCATTAAATAAAATTAAAAGTAATACAATATGACAGAATTCAATATTCACAGTAGGCAATTTATGCAAACATGCCCAGCACATTGAGTTACATGGAAATATATTTCAAAGGTGTGGAGGCCATGTAGTGCTTGAAAGTTATAGTGAAAAGAAGGAAACAAAAAGGTGGGGGACAAGGGCAGATTAGGGTAAAGGGAAGGACAGAAAAGAAAAAAGGGAACTGAGAAGTGGACCAGGGACAGTTATCAATGGCAGCTGCAAGAGTGAGAGGTGAAGTTATGGAGTAGCAAGGAAAGAGAAAGCATTTGGAAGAGGAGAAGTGAATGGATGGATGGGGGCGAGTTGCAAAATTTAGGGAAGCGGTAGGAAAAAGCAGCCTAGCTAGTGAGGAATCACCTAGAAGGGACTGCAAAGAAGCGAGAGCTATAGTTTTATAGGGAGTGTGTGGGGGAGTGGGGATTGAAGTAAGGCAAAAGTGGAGGGAGGCCAGCCAGAATTTTGAGATAAAGGAGGCACAATGAGCTACTGTAGGTGTGTAGCTTCGAGGGAGGAGTACAAGGAGCAATGGTGAGTGTGGGGCCGACAGTCTATGGCAAAATAAGAGAGGGAAAGAGGGGGTCCAATCTGGCTATGGAGGTCTTTGATGCAGCGCTGCAGACAATGTCACCATAGTCAAATGTAGGGAGAATTATTTCTGAATAATAGCTTAGTGAGCAGGTAGGAGGATGCAGCCTTTGTTCCTGTATAACAGGCTGGGCTTAGGGTGAAAATTTGTGAGGAAAGCATCCACATGCACCAAAAAGTCAAGGTGCCAGCCTAGACAGGCTCCATGGTACTTAAATAAGGGGATATCATCAACTTGAGACACCATCTAAGGCATGGAAGAGGGAGAGGTGAGCCTGGAGAGCTTCTGTTCAGTGCCAAAGGTCTTCAACCCCATTTTCTTGGCATTTAAGGATAGATTATTCAACTGGAACCAGTGCTGAATGTTGCTTAAGTCCAGTTGAAGCCTGGCCATCAGCTTAGCAGGGGAGGAACCAGAAGCAAATTGGACTAAGTCATCTGTGTACATATGGCTGGATGCAGAAGAACAAACAAAGCAAAGGAAAGGCCATTTAGGATGACCAAGAAGAGTACAGGAGTAAGGACAGAAGCTTGGGGAACACCAGTGCTGCTAGGAAGTGGGGCATATGGAGTCACCATTTCTAACAGATTGGGATCTGTCCTCAAGGCCAGAGCATAATCAGTTTGCTGCAGAGTCAGAGCGCCATGTAGCATTATGCTAGTCAAGGAGGAGGGGGTGGGCAAAAGAGTCAATGGATTTGAACAAGTCAACAGATGGCAAAGGTGATGAGGCTGATCCATGCCAGGGAGTATGCAGTAAGTAATCCGGTGGAGGAAGAAGGAGACAGAGTGGTGTTTACAGAAGCCAGACTGGAAGGATGTGAAAAAAAGAAGACAAATCAAGGGAGGGGAAGAGTTGAGATACTGTAGCATGATGTGTTCTTAAAGTTTAGCTAATAAGGGGAGTAGGGAAATAGGGCAGTAGTTGCCAGGGCTGGAGAAGTCACCTCCATTAGGGACAGGTATAACAGTGGCATGCTTCCAGGAATCAGGGACAGAAGCAAGGGAGAAGGAAAGGTAAAGAAGGGAGGTTATAGGAAGAGCAATGGCAGGGGCCAAGAGGTGCAGAAGTTTGGGGTCAAGCCCATCAGAGCCCTGTCGTTGAGAGTCAAGAGAGAATGAGGCCAAAGTTAACATGCAGAATAGCTACAGTATTTTAGTTTAATATTCACAGTGGAAAGAGATTGGTCCATTACCCAAAAGCAAAAATTGGTACCAAGGAAATGAACTATTGATGTTTAGGATAGATGGGTTACTAAAAGCATTACTGAGGGTACAGTCCTGATAGCATCTCATTTATTACATTTTAGCAATTCCCAGAACCAGACAAGCTACACCCAAGGCTGCTGAAAGAATTGGGCAGGTCACTGGCAGCACCTCTGGCAGATATTTTACAGACTCAATACACCAAGGAAGAACCAGCAGACTGAAGGACTGCAAATGTGGTCAGACTATAGAAAAACAGAGACAAGGACAGACCTGGCAACAATCGGCTCGCAAGTCTAAAATTTGTTGTGGAAAGGCTGATGGGAATCATGATCTTTTTTTTTAATTAGACAGATACAGAAGATATTTGATTTCTAATGCACCAGTGCTCAAAGTTCTTTACAAAGTGCTTCTTAGGATTATATAAACACATAAAAACACATTATTCACATGTCTAAAGTACCAAATAAACAATAACAGTCATTATAACATTAAAATACATAAGAAATAATATACTATAGATACATATAATTTGACAGCAGACACAGAACCACTGGTGTATCTACCCTGCCTATATGCACACCTGACGCTGTGCCCCACCTATGCTGGTTCAAAGTTACTAGGCAATACCCTAATGATTTTTCAACACCTTCTTCCTAGAATACTCCCGTCACCTTTTTGCATAGTTCATTATTTTCCCTTGTGTCTGTCACATCCATGTTTAAATCCAGTCCCAGACTGTGTAGGCTAGCTTACTAGGCAATGTTTTCCATTCATCCACCGCCCTTTCCATAAAAAGAGCCTCCTTAAATCCTTCTTGAACCTTCCATTTACAGCACTCTATCTCCATAGTGAACCTCACTATAGTAATCCCTCAGCTATTGTGAACACTCCTGATGGCTCTTACACTAATCACTCACTGCTGTTGGCTGTCAGTTTCAAACAGCTGTGCATTTTAAACACTGATGTTTACAGTGGCAGATGTTTACCATAGCCAACACAAAACACTCTGCATGTGCTGCATGCACTAAGCTTTCAGTCCTTGACAAACTTGAAATCAGGTGAGTGCCTTACATAATCTCACAAGAAACAGGCTTTTCAAAATCCACAATTTTGACCTTGAGAAAACAGGAGAGTGTACTTAAGGAATTTTTCCTTGAATGTTCTGAATCAGAGGAGCTCAAGAGAAAAGAATTAAGAAAAGACAATGAGGATGACATTTATAAATCCACTACACAGAATCATTAAATTTGAAGTTGTGATTTTCTCAGTAGCTTCCAGACGGAGTGTCTCTACCTGGGGTGACTGTATTTGAGAAGGCTGAGCAGTTTACTGAGATATACATGGCAATGGCTATTATTTCTGATCATCAGACTGACTGGTGGTTCTAGAAATGGCGTGACATCTGCTCTGTCCATGCTAATGGTGTACACTGCTCCTGTGAAGATGTAACTGCTTGAGAGTTTCTTCTCAAACTTAAGAAAGCCTAGTCTGGCCTGTTCTGGCAGTGCCTGTCAGTTGTCACTTTGGCTAGCAAAAATAAAGTAAAGACAGCCACAAACGCTGACCTGTGGGGTACGTTATGTATGTGAAATGGTAATGCATTGCGTTACTCTGCCACTTGAGGGCAGCATTCCAAAATGTGTAAGCTAGAAAGAGAGCAGAGAGAGAGAGAGCGTCATTGCTGAGACCAGAGAGGCACCTGAATAAAAATGAAAGCTACTCTACTCCTGTTGCAGTGTGAGTCTGTTGACAAGACCAGAATAAATGTTAGAACATAACATAATTGGCGACGAGGTGTTTAATTACTCTCTGGTACCTTACCAGAACGAACTACAGCTGTGAAGGTTTTCCTGAGACGTAACTTTTGGACCCACAAGTGAACCTGGGAGAAACACATAAAGATGGCCGCTACCATAGGACATATTGATGCCTTTGATGAAAATGTGGAACAATGGACAACTTATATTGAGAGATTTGGACATTTTGTCACAGCAAATGATATAAGTGATGAAAACAAGTGGCTGTGTTACTGAGTGTCATGGGCAGCACAACGTACAGTTTGCTGAGAAGTCTAATAGTGCCAGAAAAGCCCAGGGAGAAAACTTTTGCCAGTATTGTGGAGGTCTTACAGACACATTTCTCTCCTAAGCCTCTGGTGATTGCGGAAAGATTTCGCTTTCACAAACAAAATCAAGCAGAGGGTGAGTCTGTTGCGCAGTATGTGGCTGTTCTAAAGAAATTAGCTGAGCATTGCGAGTTTGGCACCCATTTAGATTATGCCCTCCGGGACAGGTTTGTGTGCAGTCTGAAAAGTGAAGCAACACAGAAGCGTCTTTTAACGGAGGTGGGACTGACATACAAGAAAGTGATAGAGATCGCTGTATCGATGGAAACAGCTGCACGGGAGGCTCAGCACTTAAGTGATTCCCTGAAAGTAAATGCTTTATCCTTCTCTTCTCCCAGGAAGCCTAATAAATGTGGTCGCTGTGGGAAAGCTAATCACAGTGATAAGGATTGCTGGTTTAAAGAACAGACATGTCATAACTGTGGGAAGAAAGGCCACATTGGGCGAGTGTGCAGAGGGAAAAAGAAAGGAGGGGAAACCAATGGAAGCAAAGGGAAGCAATTTGCGAAATGTAAAAAGAGAGAAGTACACTGTGTGGAAACGCAGGGAACGTGCAGTGATGACACTGATACTGAATTAGCATTGCACGTGCTGACTCTTAAAGGGGAAACGGCAACCATCTGTGTAATACCTGAAATTGAAGGGAAACCACTGAAAATGGAATTGGACACAGGGGCTGCAGTTTCATTGATTTCTGCAGACAAGTATGAAACTATGCTTAAACATCTACCCCTGCAAACGACTGACGT
The DNA here is from genome assembly GCA_016271365.2 of Neoceratodus forsteri. Taxonomy (NCBI): domain Eukaryota; kingdom Metazoa; phylum Chordata; order Ceratodontiformes; family Ceratodontidae; genus Neoceratodus; species Neoceratodus forsteri. The sequence goes on from CM057454.1 coordinate 1,164,860,540, forward strand.
TGTACTGAGGACATACACTGGCGAGGCAATTTCACCTGAAGGTGTCATCAAGGTGCAGGTGAAAATTAATGGGCAAATGGCACTACTGCCTCTGTACATGGTTAAAGGTAACTACCCTTCACTCTTAGGCCGAGAATGGCTGAAGAAAATACGCCTCAACTGGCAGGAGATAAGGACTGTTAGTATGGGGGACCACAACACTTTAGAAGCAGTGTTGCAAAAACATGCTCCTTTATTCAAAGGGGAGCTAGGCACAATGAAGGGCATTGAGGCAAGAGTGTTTTTGAAGCCACAGCACAAACCAAAGTTTTGTCAACCTCGCCCAGTACCTTATGCACTCAGACTGAAAGTGGAGGCCGAATTAACTCGCCTAACCGAAGCTGGAGTCTTGTCACCTGTACAGTGTAGTGACTGGGCGATGCCAGTAGTGCCAGTGGTAAAGAAAGATGGGTCCGTGTGAATATGTGGAGACTTTAAAGTAACCACAAATCCAGTTCTGTGTGTGGAACAGTATCCGATTCCATGCAGCGAAGACTTATTTGCATCGCTGGCACAGGGCCAATGCTTCAGTAAGCTGGATTTGTCATATGCTTATCTACAAATGAGAGTAGATGAAAACTCAAGGAAGTATCTCACAATAACCACCCAAAAGGGTATCTTTTGCTATAATCACCTACCTTTTGGCATTGCATCAGCTCCAGCCATATTTCAGTGAGCTATGGACCAGGTTTTACGAGGTCTTCCAAATGTTCACTGTTACCTGGATGATATACTGGTGACCGGAAGGAATGATGCAGAGCACCTGAAGAACCTGGATGCAGTTCTGCAGCGATTGGAAGATTTTGGCTTGTATGTCCAGAAGGAGAAGTGTGAATTTTTCAAGACTTCATTGGAGTACTTGACATACCATAGATGCAGCGGGCTTACACAAATCGCCTGAGAAAGAAAAATCGATTGTGGACACCCCAGCACCGGAAAATGTGAGCCAGTTACGGTCATTCTTGGGCCTGTTAAATTATTATGGCAGGTTTATTCCCAATCTGGCTACAATTCTCAACCCACTAAATGGTTTGCTGTGCAAGAGGAAGTCCTGGTGTTGGACAAAGGACTGTGAGAGTGTGTTTAAGAAGGCTAAAAAGCAGCTTGTTTCTCAAGATGTGCTCATTCACTATGATCCACAGCTGAGCATCAGACTGGCATGTGATGCCTCACCTTATGGGGTGGGAGCAGTTCTTTCTCATGTTCTACCGAATGGGGACAAAAAGCCAATTGCCTTTGCAGCCAGAACTCTCAGCAAAGCTGAACAAAACTATACCCAAATTGAGAGAGAAGCTTTGGCAATAGTGTTCGGAGTTCTCAAATTCCACCAATACCTCTATGGTTGGGAATTCACACTCCTCACTGATCACCGTCCCCTCATGACCATTTTCAGCCCCCAAAAAGGTATTCCTTCCATGGCAGCAGCCAGAATGCAACGTTGGGCTCTCTTGTTATCAGCTCACAACTATCGCATCGAATACAAGAAGGCGGCTCTGCATGGCAATGCTGATGGGCTCTCAAGATTGCCTCTGCAGGTAGCCCACAGTGACAAAGTGGACACCGTCGATGTCTTCTACATCAGTCAGCTTGAGAAACTACCCATCACAAGTTCTGAAATTAAAAAGGAGACAAAAGTTGACCCTGTGTTGTCTCAAGTCTTGGACTTAGTAACAAAAGGGACTTTTACTGTGAACCAGGACATTCACGGTGAGTTATCACCATTCTACGCCAGACGTAATGAGCTTTCAGTACAGCAAGGTTGCTTGATGTGGGGTGTCCGGGTGATTGTCCCTTCAAAACTACGTACTCGTGTTCTGGATGAGCTACAGTACATGTGGGACACCCGGGTGTAGTGAGAATGAAGGCTTTAGCTAGAAGCTATATTTGGTGGCCAGGGATTGATTTGCAAATTGAGCAACAAGCAAAGACATGTACTACCTGTCAGCATGTTCAGAAAATGCCGTGTCCCTCACCTCTACATCCCTGGATGTGGCCAGGTGCACCGTGGCAGCGCATTCATGTAGACTTTACGGGGCCGTGGGAGGGACACATGTACTTAATTGTCGTAGATGCCCACTCAAAGTGGCCCGAAATTCAAGTCATGGACACCACTACTACCAGTAAGACCATTCAAGTGCTGGAGGACTATTTAGCTCCTTACGGATTCCTGAACAGCTGGTCAGTGACAATGGACCACAATTTATTTCTAGTGACTTTGCAGCATTTTTGAAGTCCAATGGTGTGAGGCATATCCGTAGTGCCCCATATCACCCCTCAACTAATGGTCTAGTGGAGCGTTTTGTGCAAACCATGAAGAATGCTCTGAAATCGGTGGGGGGGTCTTTGACTTTACAACACAAGTTGGATAACTTCCTGCTGGCATACCGAAATACACCCCATGCTACAACAAAAGAATCTCCAGCAATGTTATTTTTTTCGGCGTAAGCTTCGCTCTCGTCTTGATTTGCTTAAGCCAGATGAGGCATCAGAGGTTTTGAAGAACCAAGAATCTCAAATACTACACCGGCAAGCTTGGTCAAAGGACAGGCAGTTCATTGTTGGTCAAGAGGTGCTTGTTCGAGATTACCGGAAGGGAGAGAAGTGGACCTCTGGTGTGGTGACATCTTAGACGGGTCCAGTGTCTTATACAGTTGATGTTGAATCTGGAATGAAATGGAAATGTCATGCGGAACAGCTCCTAGATCTTCAGCAGCGCACAGATGGGGACACTTCCAGGGAAGAAAACCCACGGGAAATGTGGATTCCATCTGCTGTAGCTTACAGAAGCCCCACTACGGAAGTCTCAACATCTTCTGAACATGCTAAGGAGGAGGTGGAGAGGAGCAATGGTGAGACTGTACAACCACCAACCGAGGATCGGAGGGAGGTACCAGACAGGGCAGCCATGCCAAGGGTTGCTCACGAGAAACGTTATCCATCCCGAGTTATAAAACCTCCAGATCATTTGAACCTGTGAGACGTTTAAAAGAAATAAATGTTTTGTGTAGTTAGAGAGCCAGATCAGATTATTGGGGCAGAATAATCCCCTTGACTGGTTCAAGGCCTGGGGCAGTCTACCCCCTACCTCTAGCATAGTATGAACCATCTTGATAATAGCGAATAACGCTAATACTTGTTCATTTGGTAACAGTATAATTTAGTGGGGAGGAAATGTTATGTATGTGAAATGGTAATGCATTGCGTTACTCTGCCACTTGAGGCAGCATTCCGCTATGTGTAAGCTAGAAAGAGAGCAGAGAGAGAGGGTCGTTGCTGAGACCAGAGAGGCACCAGAATAAAAATGAAAGCTGCTCTACTCCTGTTGCAGTGTGAGTTTGTTGACAAGACCAGAATAAATGTTACAACATAACACCCACACCATGGCAAGACTCTTTTTCCACTGAAGAGTAAGCCTGCTCCCTGGGAAGTAACTGCTTACTGAGGTACACTATGGGGTGATCTTTTCTTTGGTTGGATGTTTGACTAAGCACTGCCCAAATACCCACATCTGAGGTGTCAATCTGGACTACAATGGTTTTATTATAGTCTGGACTTGCCAATATAGAAGCACTGCAAAGTGTCTCCTGTAGTCGTGTAAAGGCCTGTTCACAGGCTAGTTCCCAGGTAACTTTCTCAGGCATCCTTTTCTTTAACAAGCCAGACAGGGGAGAGGCAATGGTACTATAGTTTGGTAAAAAATTTCCTATAGTACCATGCTGTCCCTAGCAAACTCCTAACCTGCTTCTGTGTTTCTTATCTTGGCCATGCCTTGATGGCCTCTATTTTTGCTTGATTAGGACAGAGCTGTCCCCAGCCTACTACGTGTCCAAGGTATGCCACCTCAGCCATGGCCACCTGGCACTTCTCAGCTTTTACAATGAGACTGGCCCTTTGTATCTTGCCCAGCACTTCCCTACGGTGGGACAAGTGTTCCTCCAATCTGGCACTAAAGATGGCAATGTCATCCAGGTACACCACAGTGTACTCCTCAGCATCATTTAATGCCTGGTTCACCAACCTTTGGAAGGTGGCAGGGGCAGTCTTCATTTCAAAAGGCATAACATTAAACTTAAATAACCCTATCGGAGTGATGAAGGCCGACCTCTCCCTAGCACTGGCAGTTAACTCTACCTGCCAATACCTTTTCGTCAGGTCAATAGTTGTAAGGTTCAGTATGTTGCCCCTCCCAACTTGTCCAGAAGTTCATCCATCCATGGCACTGGGCGGGCATCTGACTTCATGACTGCACTGAGTCCATGATAGTCCACACAAAAATGAGTAGAGCCATCTGGCTTGGGAACAAGGACTATGGATGAGGCCCAGGGGCTGTGGGATTTCTGGATTATCCCTAAATCCAGCATTTCCTCCACCTCCCACCTAATGTCCTTTTGGAACGCCTCTGACACCCGATAAGCTGTTCACCGTATGGGCGCCTGCGTCTCTGTCTCTGCATCATGCATCATTCAGGGGGTTAGTCCAGGCTTGGTGTTAAACAATGGGGCAAAGTCTGCTAAAACCTTCCTTACTTCCTGGATCTGGTCCGGTGTCAACTGGGGTGACATTTCAATTGCCTTCACAGAGGACTCCCACTTGTTTTCTTCCAGCAAGTCCAGAAGGGGTTCCCCTTCATCCGTCCCCTCCACAGGACTACACACTGCAAACACCATGTCAGCCCTATTAGCATATGTCTTCATCAGGTTGACATGGTACATTCTTTGTGTATGTCTCCTGTCAGGTAGTTCTATAATGTAGTTTACATCATTTAACTGTCTGATTACTTTGTACGGTCCTGCCCACCCGGCCTGCAACTAGTCTTTCCAGACTAGGATTAGGACCATGACTTCCTGACCCACAATGTATGAGTGAGCTCTGGCTCTGCGGTTGTACCACATCTTTTGTTTTTGTTGGGCAGCTGCCAGGTTGCTTTGGGCTGTCCCCATAAGCTCCTTCAGCTTTTCTCTAAACTTAAGGACAAAATCCACTATGGGATTTCCCTGGTGGTGTGCTTGCCTTCCCAGTCCTCCTGGATTAAGTCTAGGGACCCACATACCTTGCGTCCATTTAAGAGCTCGAAGGGGAAGAACCCTGTCAACTCTTGGGGCACCTCCCTGTAGGCGAACAACACGTGGGGAAGATATTTCTCCCAATCCCTCCCATGCTGTTCTGAAAACACTTGGAGCATTGTTTTAAGGGTACCATTGAATCTTTCCACAAGCCCATCGGCTTGCGGGTGATAGGGTGTTGTGCATCTCTGCACCTCCCCACACTTCTCCAACAAACATTTCATTAGGTCAGACATGAAGGAACCCCCTCGGTTGGTGATAACCTCCTGCGGAAACCCACATGGGAGAAAATCCCTATCAAGGCATCTGCCACTTTGTCCTCAGTGAGGATAGAGCAACTGCCTCTGGGTACCAGGTGGCAAAATCCACCACAGTCAGGATAAACCTCTTCTCAGAGGAGCTGGAGGTATTTAGAGGCACCACAATGTCCATTCCCACCCTCTGGAATGGCTCCTCTACTATGGGCAACGGAATTAGGGCTGCTTGGATTTTCTTACCCACCTTGCCTATTTCTTGGCATCAGTGACAAGACCTGCAATACTCCTTCACCTGCTGGGTGAAGTTGGGCCAATATAAATTCTGGACCAATCGCTGCATAGTGTGTGTGATTCCCAGATGACCAGACACAGGAATATCATGTGCAATCTTGAGCAACTGCTCATGGTACCCCTGGGGAATGACAAGCTGCCTGCCCATCACCCCTCCCTCTGTCCTTACATCCTGCTTATATAGCAGTCCATTGTCCCAATCAACTTTATGTCTTCCATTACCTCCCTCCATCAGAGTCTGCCCAAGCCCTCAGCTTCTCTAAACTAGGGTCACTTTTCTGAGCAGCTGCAAACTCCTTACACATTCCCAAGGCATGGGACAGGTTCCCTTCAGTTTTTAGACTAGGGTCCCTAGCTCTAGCATCAGGGCATTCAGGATTACTGCCATCCCTAACCCTCTGACTATGGGTCACCCCTCCCTCCTCAGAGTAACCCTCTGTAGCTGTTCTGTTAACTGTTACCTGGGGAATTTCTACCTCCCCCTTTCATTATTCTCCATTTCAGGAGACATAGGCTGGGGAACTAGCCTCCTAGTGTTTTCCACAGGGGATTCTATGGGGTCCAGGGAACTACAATTTACCTTTGCTGCTTGGCTGTGGGTAACTGCACACAACATCCCCTGTTGGAGATTGTTCCCAGTAATTATGTCTAAAGCAAGATTTTCGCCAACTGCAACCTTTTGCACAGTCTCCCCTGTTTTACCCCATTCCAGGAGAACACTAGCAAGTGGCAGTGTTGTTTTCTCCACAGTGAATCTCCGAACCCTCACAAATTGATTGGGTGTAAGCTGTTCAGGCTCTACCAAATCCCATTTTACCAAAGTCAGGGATGCCTCCCGCGTCCCTTAATCCATGGGTCTGTACCCTATTCTCAGGAACTGGCTGTGTGTGTTCCCTCATGTTTACTGGCATGCTTTCAGGGACACACAAACAACCCACTTCTTTTCTAGCACCACTTGGTGCACTCTCTGCCCTTTTTTGGACACTGCCTGGCAAGATGACCAGGTTGTCTGCAGACCCAACATTCATTTTTTGTAGCAGGCAAATCTTTCTTTGTAAGCTGGGGCTACCTGGCTTTGGTGGAGGCAGGGAGGGTTTTAGCTGCCCTGAAAGTGTGTTTTTCCCTTTCTGCACTCCACGTCCACCCCATTCCTCTCAAAGCAGGTCTGCTCCTGGCTTAGCAGTCCAAGAGTTCAGCAGCCTCTTGCACTGTTTTTGGATCTCAGTCCTCTAGCCGGGTTTTCAGCTCCGTAGGGCAAGCCCAAAAGAAATGCTCTAACAGTACAAAATGTTCAATTTTTTCTACAGAGTCTGCTTCAATCCTTTCCCACCATTTTAAAAATGGACGTTGTTTAGTGGCTAGCTCCTCATAGCTCAAGTCAGGGCTTCTCCTGAGCTTACGGAATTTAACTCTGTATGTCTCTACTGTTACATCATACTTTTTTAGCAGGGCAGCCTTAAGTTTACTATAATCATTACTGTCCTCATTGTCCATTTGACCCGATGCGTCCCAAGCTTTCCCGGATGAGTAGTGGGGATAGCAGGAAGCTCCAGGGCTCTCTGGGATTATTTGCCTGAATACATACTTTTTCGAAGGACTTTTTGGTCCTTTCCAGGCACAGACAGTGACTCGAGGTCTTGGGCATCGGCTGCCACAAGTGCCTCGACAAGATGCTGCTTTTTGGCTCAGCCATCATGTTGGACTCATCTCTCTTGGCACAACTGCCTCAGGTAGTATGCAGTGTATTCACTGTAGTTGGAAGTCATCTTCTTCCCTATCTATGGCTACACTAACTTGCACCTGAAAAAAAAAGAGGCAGGGAATTTAGACTGTAAGCCTTTTGCCTCCTACATTTGTCCTTCCTATTTTTAACCCCCTTCCTCCTGTCCTCCGCTTTCCCCCTTTATGAGTTTAGTTACCAGTGGCGACATCATAACTTTATAATCCTCTGTGTTGACTGTACTGTAGGGGTGGGAAGTTTTATTCTCCCTGCTTCCTCCCCCCTGGCTAGTTTACATGCTTGCAAATGAAGCATTTAAACAGTTCACTAAGGACAATGGTCTCCACACAGGATGGATGTAGGCCATCACCCTTGTACAGGTCCACATTCCTTCAGGTGAGTCCCCAGTCCCCATTGAAGTCAAAACCCTTCTCTCTGTACCAGTTCTCCAGTCAAGAATTGAAATCCCTGGTGTGGAGGGTCCTAGTCTCAGCCATGCCATGGACATGCACCACCGCTGAGAAGGTCACAGAGATTGCTACCTGCCCAAGGCCCCTTCCCAACTCCCTGAGCTCCTCCTGCACCATTTCTATCCCTGCCTCATCCTTAGCCATATCATTTGTCCCCAGATGGACAATGACACCAAGCTCCCCCCTCCTCATCACTGCTGTAGCAATTCTCAGGATCCTGTCCCTGTCCCTCCAGGCTGTGCTTCCCAGTAGACACTTTACCTCCCTTTCCTCCACTGTACCTGTCCTCAAATCCATCCCCCAGACTATGGAATCCCCCACTAGGAGAAGCTTCCAAACCCTTTGCCATCTTCTACAACCCACCTGTGGAGTTCTCTTATAGCGAACCCACTCATCCAACTTGGTCGCAACTTCGGGTGACAGTCTGGGATCTTTGTGCTCCTCCAAAACTGTGTAGGAGATCTTCAGTTGCATTGGGTGGGGGATGTGCTTTTGATCCACCTGCCTCACCCACCTACCGTAGTCCACCCACTCCTTTTGCTAGTCCAACTTTGAGGTAGTGGGTGAAAACTTGGTGGCCACAGGGTGGGGGAGGAGATTGCTTGAAACTTAGCCAACTTAACATGAAGGCTGGCAGTCTCTGCCCTCAGCCCAGAGAGGTGCCTGCAGATGGGGCAGCACAGCAGTTCCCAGAAAGTCCTTCTGAAGACTGCTGCTCCACATCCATTGTGCCACACCACTCCCAACATGATACCTTTCTGCTCTACTTCTGTGTGCCCTGATTGCTGGTATTAACAAACGGGGAGGCTGTAAGGGGTCTGGGAGTGGCATATCATGTGGTTCACACTCAAAATGGGAAGAGTAACAGAAAGGAACAGGTGCTAGGGTGATTGATTTTAATGGAGCGAACTTTAAAAGGATGGGGGAAATTTTGGTTGAACATCTGGTGGGAATTCAGACATGTATGAGTGCCAGCCAAAAATGGAATATCATTAAGAAAGGGCTGCAGAGGTACTGAGACCTGCACCAGGACATGGGACAAGAAGGGGAGAGCAAAAAAGCTGAGCTGGTGGACTCGGGAGGTAATGGAAGGCATGAGGGCCAAGGGAAAAGCATTCAGGAGGCTTAGGAAATCAGGAGGGGCAAGGGGACAAAGATGAGTACACAGAGAAATCCAGGGAGGTTATCATGCTAGTCAGAGTGGCCAAGGCTTCCAGAGAGCTGAAACTGGCACAGGGAATCAAGGATGGGGAAAAGGACTTCTTTAGATACATTGGTGAGAGAAGAAGAAACAAAGACCAGATTGTGAGGATTAAGAAAGATGGGGGTGGGTGGAGAAGGGGGAGGACCAGGCAGAGGCACTGAATGAGTACTTCTGCTCTATGTTCATGAAGGAAAGAGGGGGTCAGATACCTGATGAGAAGGGTGGAGTAGGCAGAGGGGGGCGGGGTGACTGATATCAGAATTACAGAGGACAGTGTGCTGGAGGGACTAAGGGCACTAAGGGTGGACAAGGCATCAAGGCCAGATGACACTTGCTCTAGGCTACTTGGGGAGCTAGCGGACATCCACGTGGGACCACTGGCAGACCTTTTCAGTACATCCCTGGACACAGGATGCATGCCACAGGACTGGAGGATGGTCCGTGTGGTGCCCATTCATAAAAGTGGCCCAAAGGATGATCCAGGCAACTACAGATCAGTGAGTCTCACTTCAATCATGGGGAAACTCTTGGAGTCAATCCTAAAAGAGAGGCTGGTGACCTTTCTAGAAGACAGTAGGCTTCAAGACGGCCATCTGCTTGGTTTTGCATAGGGGAGGTCCAGCCAGATGAACCTAGTTGAGTATTACGACTGGGCTACAGGGGAACTGGATGGGGGCCATGCAGTGGCTGTCCTATATTTGGACTGTAGCAAGGTGGCTCAGTAGGTAGCACACTCGCCTCTGAGGCCGGGAGATCAGAGGGCTGTGGGTTCAGTTCCCACATCTGGCACTTGGGTTAATATCCCAGTACTGACACTGTAATGCAGCATGAGAGGGGTGCTGCATTTCTGAGGTGCCGTCTTTCGGATGAGACGTTAAACCGAGGTCCCATCTGCCTGGATTGGTGGTAGTTCAGGTGGATGTTAAAGATCCCATGGCACTTATCGAAAAGAGTAGGGGAATTTCCCGGTGTCCTGGCCAAATTTCCCTCATTCACTAAAAATACCACCAACAGCTTAATCTGGTTCAAGGTCAGTTGGCATTCATCTGTATCCCCCTCCCCCGGGTTGTGCCTGAAAATAGGCAGGATTTGTCTAGTGCACTTACCCGGTCAACAAAAGCTAAATAAATAAATAAATAAATAAACATTGGGATGGGGACAAAAATGGTCAACTGGATCACCAACTGACTGAGGGGTTGGCAGCAAAGGGTGGTGGTGGTGACGGGGACTCACCACCAAGGGACATTACAAGTAGGGTGCCCCAGGGTTCAGTACTAGGACCGGTGCTGTTTGGGGTATTTATAGTGGATATCTGAAACAGGATCCAGAGTAGGATCAATCTGTTCTCAGATGATACTAAAATCAGTGCAGTGGTAGATGACATAGAGGGGTGGAGGGTGCAGCAGGAAGACCTGACCAAACTACAAGAATGGTCGGAGACATGGCGGTTGGGGTTCAACGCCAAGAAGTGCAAGGTTCTGCACTTCAGAGCAAGGAACCAGGGGAGGAAATATCAGTTGGGGGGGGTACAGTTGGAAACCACAGTGGAGGAAAAGGATCTAGGGGTACTAACAGCGGGGAGTATGAACCACTCAGCTCAGTGCAGGAAGGTGGCTGTAAAGGCAAACAAGATGCTGGGGTGCATAGTGAGGGGAATCTCCTCCAGGCACAGGGAAAGATCCTACCCCTGTACATGTCACTGTTCAGGCCACTCCTGGAATACCGCGTGCAGTACTGGTGTCCATTCTTGAAGAGGGACATCAGATTGCTGAAGGAGGTACAAAGTAGGGCAATGAAGATGATACAGGGACTTGAGGGAAAATCTTATGAAGAGAGGCTGGGAGAGCTGCAAATGTATTCCCTGGAAGAGGGAAGGGATAGTGGGTATATGATCAAAATCTTAAAGTACCTAAATGGTATTAACAGGATTAATACAGAAGGGATTCTTCAGATCAGAAGGGGGAGGGACATGAGAGGGCATCATCTGAGACTGGAGTGAGGGGGAGATTCAGGAGTGAAATCAGGAGACACTTTTTCATGGAAAGGGTGGTAAATAAGTGGAACACTCTGCCCGAGGTGGTACCATGTATAACGGTGGGAGGATTTAACAGAGGGTGGAACAGAGTGAGGGGGGTGGTTATAAGGAGGGGAGGTGAGGGTGGGGCAGCTGCAAGTTGAGGGGCTAGCTGCACAATCGAGCAGACTCAATAGACCATGAGGCCTGTTTCTGCTGGCATTTTGTATGTTCATATGTTATGGAACCTCCCTTCTCTTTAGTACCATAACCCTTTTCCTAGTGACTATTTTACCAGGAATCCCGAATGTACCATGCAAAAGAATTTTTTTGTTTACTTCGACACAATAGGAATCTCAAGAAGATATCCACCTAGATTATGCAGCACTACCTGTCTACCTACTGTAGTTCTCCATGCCCTGTCCTGTTTCTGAGCAGGAAGGAAGTTGCCACACCTTCCGATGTAATACCTACAAAGGTAATCGAGCTGGAGGTGCCTTGGATAACCCAGCTGGTCCTGTGACGTATAACCAACTAATGCAAAGCAGCCTGAGCCCTTCTGTCTGGGCCCAATACACAAATACTCTCCACTGAACAGCAAGTCTGAAATGAAACACAAGAACCTCCCAGCAACTTAGGTAATTCTTAGCTGTACCAAATCATCAGATGCAAAACATCACAAAAACACAAAAAAACAAAGGCAATTCAGAAAATCGACTAGTAAACTAACAAATAAACAAGCAGCATTTCAACTCCCTATGAATACAAAAAAGCAAATGAAAATCAGTAAATTGAACCCCTTCCCAGCAGACTAGCCCAAAGAAATTATCAGTAATCTCACTTCCTTCCCCAGCAGACAAGCACAGATAAATACAGTGTTTCAGCCTCCTATACTTAGCAGCAGCACTGTTCAAAACAAAGCAGTAAAAAAACCTCTACTCCTTCAGCCCACATCCCTAACTACAGGAAAATTAAGGTAGACTTCCCTCAGCGCTCAACCAGGATTGCGCTGCTCTCCCTTTGAAGTCACGGATGCGATCTGGGCTCCTAGTTCAGAGTGTTGCAACGCAGCCTTCTCTGTGTCCAGATAAGCTCCTTATGACTATAAACTGGTAACAAACATGTGTAAATCTAGCCACACCACTTCTAGAAAGGCACCACAAATACTATCGGCTGACAATAAGCAAAGCAAAGCAATCTTTCTTTCTATAGTGCCTTTCTTAGAACCAAGGCGCTTTACAAACAGCAATAAAAACATATCCATAAATAAAATATATAAATATAAATTAATTAAAATCATCTGGGAAAGCTTTTTGAAAGAGGTAGGTTTTAAACTCTCATTTAAACCTCTCGATGGTCAGGCATCTCTCAACCGACGAGGCAGAGAGTTCCACAGGGTAGGGGCCGCAAACGAAAAGGCACATGCACCAGATGTCTTCAAACGTACCCTGGAAACCTCTAGCAATCCCTCATCGTCGGATCAGAGAGGACGGAGGGGGTGGCAGAGAGTCAGGAGTTCTTGCAGGTAGCAATACCTCTTTGATAGAATTTATCAAAATCATGTCTTCACTTGTGTGTTATTTTAATTAATGCACAAGAGAAGTTATGATTCTGATAGTTTAGAATCAAATTGGCATCAACTGACAGTATTATTGTAGCTGCAGCTGCCAGTCGCAACCAATTGCTTCCTTTATGACAAAATGAGCAGATGAAGATGCTACCAGTCCAGTCCACCCACTCACTTGCCCACTGCAGCTCTAACAAAAATAACTTGGCATAACCCCTGTTCCACAAATAAATGCCTGAATATACCTGTTGGTCCAGTGGTTGTAAACAGTGTTTAGCCATCTGATTGTATCGTTATCAATCCATCCACCCACCCGGACATTCTCACACCGCAGCCCTAAACATTACAAAATTCACTGACTGTGAAAATTACCCCTATCTTAATTACAACCTCATTCTCGAATAACTGGCTCAAAAATAACTGGTGGTCCCGTGGCTGTAAATGGAAACTTGGGATGTCTGATTCTAGTGCTATCGGCCCAGTCACCCACCCGCTTGGGAAGGGGAGGGAAAGGGAACATTGTTTAACCAGGAATAGCACACTAAGCCAAAACTTGTTTCCAGATGCTACCTGGGAGCACAAGGAAGTTAAATGACTTGCTCAGTATCACACAGAATGCACCTAGGTCAGGGGTTCTCAAATGGTGAGGCCAGCCTCCCTGGGGAGGCTCCAACCTGTTCCAGGGGAGGCTCAAGCAAGTCTGAAAAAGTACTGTATTTACATTTTGAGTTTTATTTATTTTGTTTGAAAGGATGAAGCAAACCGAAAGAGGATAACAGTAGTTGAAATTTATGTATTTATTTACAAATCATTGAGAAGAGAAGGTGAAGGAGTCAAGGCTTAGTTCAGGTGTACATGGAGAAGGGTAGGGAGCGAATACAATTCAAAAGGTAACTGCAAAGCAGTCAAGCAATACAAAATGAACAATAGTGCAAACAAATATGAAGAGTAAATTAATGAGTGGTGGTAATTGATCAATTTGTAGAGTGATGGCAGAACAGCTCAAATACAAGGGTTGAGCATAGAAGTGCTAAGAGCAATAGCAGGAAGGAGCAAAGTAATCCCTAAGAAGTTGCATAAGAGCAGGGAAAGGGAGGATGGGGCGAGGTATGTAGGAAGGTTATTCCAGATAGAGAGGAAACAGAAAGTAGTCTGACCCCATGAAGGTACTGCAACAAGGGTTAACAATGGTTCAAGAATCAAAATAGTGGAGCAAATAGGCTGGCCTGTGTGTGTGTGTGTGTGTGCGTGGGGGGGTGGTTTACAGTAAAGCTGAATAACATTTATTTTGCTTTGTTAGTCAGATAACACCTTTGAACAAAGGTTCCACATCAGTGAAAGACAAAGAACTGAATGAGGGCCAAGTACTCAAAGGGGTTTCAATTTATTTGTGGTGTACTGTGCAAAGTACAGTATGTTAATTTTCTTTGGGGAGGCCCAAGATTATTTCAGCTTTTGGGGAGGCTCAAAATCTTTTCTGTGGATTTGGGGAGGCTCACTGTGACAAAGTCTAAGAACTGTTGACCTAGGTGGCTTGATCACATACCACAGCACTACTGACTGTCAAAGTTACCCCTGGATTAACGAAAACCCCTTTCACTAATAACTGCCTCAAAGACGTGGGTGGTCCAGTGGCTATAAATGTGGGGCCCCTCTCCAGCACCATCTGGGAGAGGGCCACTACCCCTACCAGCTACCTAGCATACAGGTTAAGGGGCCTGGATTCCCAAAGTTCACCTATAGGGGTCCTAACCAAATAGATAGAAATAAAATGGCTGTGCCTCGACCCTGAGTACATATCAGTGGGTCTGACTGCTTGCAGTACGACTCTCTGGGTGTCGTACCAACCCACCTCCCTAACAGTTACCCCAGGCATGGACTTAACAAGTTCAATCCTCCCCACATTCAGTTAAAACATTTACCTTTTCTGTTTCATCCAATACACAGGATCACTAAATTAGGCTCTGGATCCATCTCTGCTGCAAAACAATAACATTGGGTTTATTTACAGGGGGCGAGCTTTAGGGATGGGGTAAGTGGAATAGAGGTTATGCATGCTTTTGATTCTGCATTTTCCCAAAATCATGTTTCTCTTTAATTCAAACCTAGATCTCAATCAATGCAGCCATCCAATCTGTCTATCTAGCTAACTGCTGCAGGCATACTCAAACCCAGACCCACAGGTCCCAGTTCATTTAACCCCAAAGTCCAGTACCTGGGTACCCAGTTTTTAAGTTGCAGGCCTGAGTTGCAGCTGGTAGCTGGTGTTGGTGCACTTAAGGAATTTAACTTTTTACATTCCTTTCTTTTGGTTAGAGCTAAACCTTTATCTTTTCCCTCTAGTCTGTGGCTGTACCTCCAGCCCTAGTGGGCAAACATATTTACAGTCCCCAGGTGCAGGGCAATTCCTGCAATTTATTCACGGCCCTGCAGAATCAGTCCTTAGATGGCACAATTCACTGAAGTCCTGGGGATGGATGGCAACACAGCAGAACCAGGCACAATACTTGAACAGGGGGCACAGAGGCTGCAGCTTGCTCTCTCTTTCTCTTGCTTGTAGATCTCGCAGCTGGTCCCCTTTGTCCCATTACAGGCCCCACTGCAGGGTACATGCGCAAGGCCTTCCAACCACAGAGAACCTAAATATGGGAGTAGCCCCACGGCCCAGCTCCCTCCAATCAGAGCACCCTAGCACTCAGTTACAAGACCTGTAATCCCCTACAGTGGCAGACCCCACTTGATGGGGGTTAGCAAGTTCCCCACCTGGCCCTGGGTGTCAGCAGAAACCTTCACCACATTCTCTTCTGCTTCTCTCTTTCTCTTTCCTGCCATGGTATGTAGCCACAGCAATCCATTTGTCTCTTTACCTTGCTGTATCTCAGGAGCAGACAACAGGCACCCAACCCAGAAAGGCACCTGTCCATCCTTCTTTGACAGTTTCTCAACCTTAACACAGCCACATTCTTGCTCTGGGTCACACATATCACCTGCACACTTAAGTCCCTTTTCTCACTGTGCAGGTACCTCGCAATTCTCCGAGTTGAAGAGGCTCACTCTTCCTTTTCTTCTCTCAGTACATGTACATACTCTTGTTTCTCATCATTCCTATGCATTCCCATCTTTTTTCAGGCTTAGAAGTAACATTTGTCCTTTTACCCAGCTCAGGACACAACTGCTGCTCTTTTTCCAGGCTTAGAATACATCTGTCTTTTTTTCAGGATCAAGACACAACCTTTACCCTTTTCCCAGGTTCAGGACACAACCTCTTCTCTCATCTTCTTTATTGCACCACTGTGGTGCAATTTTAGAGCAACACAGAACATTCAGCATCCTGCAGCTTTCCTTTTCTCTTTTCCGAGCTGCTTCTTTGATCTCTTTTCTCTCACCAGCTTCTCCTTTCCTGATGGAGTGGGCACTCCCTGCCCTGGGGGAACAAATTGCTGGTAGCCCCCAGGCAGACCCTTCCTGCAGCCCCTTTCTCTCCAGGGGCAGGAGCCCCCTCCCTCTAGAGGAGTTCTCACCGAACTGCCTCACAACTGAAAAGTCCTTGCTTTATGGGGAGCCCTTTCTTTGCTCCCATTGGCTGGAGCTACTGTCCTTAGGCAAAAATTAATATGTATGAGGCTCCTTCAATGCCTCATTGGTACAGAAAAAGGCACCTAAACTTTCTCTGGTATTTTTCCCTAAAAGTCCTTTCAGGCAATCCCAGAGTTCCTGGCAAGAATTCCGACTTGGTGGTTGGCTGGCTGGTGTCACATGGCTGCCAGTTTTACCATGCCGCAGTGACAGCGACCACGGAAACATCCCCGACAGCGACAGCCACATTGCAGAGTGTCGGCAATGCAGTGTCGGGGATGCCTCCATGTTTCCCTCGGGGGAGCAATGCCTTCGAAACCCCATGTCTCTAGGATTCCAACTCTGAGTCGGAGTTGGACTGGGGGGGACACCCTTGAGAGGCAGTCCCCTGGCTGTGCAGATTTTGCCCAAATCCTGTCGCTGTGATGGTCTTCGCCATCGGGGAGTTGCTGCGGTGATGGTATACCATGGCTGCCCAACATGGTAACTGGGGTAAACAGTCCCACACAAATTCTACAGTGTCACAAGTTCCAAAAGTTCTTGAAGTCAAACACTTTACTTTCATTTATATATTTCCCCACACAGTTGTAGCCACCCCTGTGCCCTGTAAAACAACTGTCTTACTTAACATATATATTTAGCCCTTTCTCAGTCACTGCTGCTGTTTCTTATTGCCTCTAGGCAGCTCATTCATTTCCCTATGCAGCTCATGTGTGCCCCAACTTCATTCACTGGCTGCAGACTGTGAGTACACTTTATTTTATTTAAACCCTGGCAGCCTTTCCTTTCCCTGTCACACCATTACTTTATTTATTTCTTTGAATGCATTCCTTTCCTGTAGCTAGCACCTATTTTTAGTGCCCTTAGGTGCTGGACAGAAACTCCCAGTACTTCAAAGGGACAGCACATCATTAATATTCATGAGGCAGCTCCTTGTAGCGTGAGCGCGGTTGACGTGCACAAAACTGGCTTTTCTTTCCCTCCAGCCAACTCTCCAGTTCTGTCAAGGTCTCTGGCTCCTCTTTTATTGCCCAATGGGACCAGGACCACCGGAAAGGCACACTGAAAGGATGCTGAAACAGCTGTATGAAAATGCGCTACTGAACATGTGTGGAGCTCACCGTCACTGCTGTGCCATTTACAAGCTGCCAGCTCTGCAAATCTGCTCATCCGGCCCTGCGCTCTCTCAAAAAAACATCCGGGGACCAGCACAAGAGGCACAAAACACATGGGGCAAGCCAGGAAATGGGACCCAGGCCAAAAAAATAATGGGGGTGGAAGCAAAACCCCAGAGAAATAAGCCTTTTTGGGGGGGGCTCAGGTAACCCCGACAGCTGGGTTACAAACAGAAAATCTGTCTGGCTTTCTGTGAAAAAGGAGAGGATTTTCCTACAGAGTCTGTGTGCTAAAATTATTGCTGACTTGGCAATGGCCCATAAAAGTCCACAGCAAGTGGCCCATACAGTATCAGGTAATTCAGACATCAGTAGTGATTCTGGGTGCACATCATGTAAGCATTAATCCCCGACAGAGGAGGTCTCTACTAGGGATTAATGCCTGGTTGGGGGGGTTGTGCACGTGGCTGCAGGCTGAGTGCTTCCAATCACCAACCAGGCATTAATCCCATCGTAGAGCCCGACTCTGGAGGGGATTAATGCTCTTGTAACATGGGCAATGTGGATATTACTTATGTGCCATTATTAAGTGTTATATTTTATACATTTGCATAGGTCCATTGTTTGAGAAAATATAGGTAGGGATAGAAAATATATACAGGTTACTCACCTGTAACAGGAGTTCTAGGAATGGTATATGTTGTTCATCCACACTCATTGGCAGTATCCTTGCCGCTTTAAATCTTGCCGGAAGGTCTTCAAGCTTGCTCCTCCCACCCACCCGGGTGGTATAACTCCGGCTCCGCCCCATGGCGCCAGATCTGGCCCGCTGGAAGCTCAGGTTGTGCGTCAGCCGGAGGTCCGGGAGGTCGGTAGGGATGAACAACATATACCATCTAGAACTCCTGTTACAGGTGAGTAACCTGTATTTCTAGGGACATGGATATGTTGTTCATCCACACTCATTGGCAGACTCCTAGCAGTTCTCCGGAGGAGGGAGGCAAACGCACCCCTTATACTTACTTGGGAAAGAGAGACTGGAGAACCGAGGCCCCAAAACCAGCATCCCGGCGTGACTCAAGGTCGATGTGGTAGTGGGTAATGAAGGTGTTTGCTGACTTCCAGGTAGCAGCCCTGCAGATTTCCTGGATAGGGACGTCCCTGGAAGCAGCCACCGTTGCAGCAGTATGGCGGGTAGAATGAGCTCTTATCCCTCTGGGAGGCTCCATGCCCGCTAACTTATAGCAGAGATCTATGCAGGAGGTTACCCACCTGCTTATCGTCCGCTTGGCTGCAGGTCTGCCAGATGCGGCTTCAGCGTAGGGTGACAAACAGCTGGTAACCTCTCCCGAATTTCAGCCGTGCGCTCCTTATAATAAGCGAGCCTTCTGAGATCCAGAGTATGGAGCCTATATTCGGCCTCCGAGGTGTGATTGGGGTAGAACACCGGCAGAGTCAACACCTGGTTAAGGTGAAACTCCGACACCACCTTCGGAAGGAATTTCGGGTGGGGGAGCAGGACAACCTTGTCCCTGTGGAAGACCAGGTAAGGAGACTCGATGGAAAGCGCCTGGAGCTCTCCCATCCTTCTGGCTGACGTGATAGCCACCAAGAAGGCGGTCTTCCACGACAGGTGAGAGGACACACCTGTGCATAGGTTGAAATAAGCTTGCCCATGAGCTTTGCCAGTACCAGCAGTAGACCCCACGGAGGTGGGGTTCCCGCACTGGAGGGAAATGTGATCAAGGCCTTTGGCGCCAGACCACTCTTCTCCTGCGCCACCGACTGCTTCCGGCCGCGCCCGGTAAGCAGAGATGGCTGCCAGGTGCACCCTTAGGGTCGTCGACCTAAGCCCTTGATAAGAAAGGGACCATAAATAGTCCAAGATGCTTGCCAAGGAACAGGAGGAAGGGTCCAAGCCCTTGCCTGACACAAATGGAAAACCTTTTCCATTTGAAGGCATACATTTTCTGATGGAACTCATACGGGACGCCTCAACTACATTGAGGACCTCGTCGGAAAGACCCAAAGCCTGGAACTCTAGCCGCTCAGGAACCAGGCGCCAGGTGCAGGGATTGAAGGTCCGGATGGAACACCTTCCCTGATTGACTGAGAGCAGGTCCGGCGAGCTGAAGCTCCGCTGAGTCCTGGAGCTGAGACTGAGGAGATCTAGGTACAGAACTGGCAAGGCCAGTCTGGGGCTATCAGAATCACCTGCGCCTTGTCCCTCCTCGCCTTGAGAAGCACCTTGTGGATCAAGGGAAATGGGGGAAAGGCGTAAAAGAGGCCCGGGGTCCATTGCCTCGAGAAGGCATCCCCCTGCAGCGAGCCCTGCTGAGGGGGGCGGGCATGGAACAGACTCAGCCTCGCGTTCTCCATGGAGGCAAACAGGTCCACCTGAGGTGTGCCCCAAAGGGAGAACAGATGCTGTACTACCTCCGGCAGGAGAGACCACTCGTGGGATGCAGCCCCTATCCGGCTCAGGGCATCGGCCAGGGGTGTTGGAGGCTCCTGCTCGCGTGAATGGCTAGGAGATCCGCTCCAGGCTGCTGAGTGACCAAATGGGAGAGCTTCCTTGCATAGAAGCATGGGCGCGTCCGCCTGGCGGTTTAGATAATACATGGTCGTGGTATTGTCCGTCTGGACTCGGACCACTTGACCCCGGAGGAACGGAGCAAAGGCGGTGAGAGCTAGGCGGACCGCTCGGAGCTCCAGCAGGTTGATGTGGCATCGGGACTCCCGCGGGGACCAGAGGCCATGAGCCCGGTGTTCCCCCAGATGGGCACCCCAACCCATCAGAGAGGCATCGGTCGACAGAGAGACCGTCGGCTCGGGGCGGACGAACGGGATGCCCTCCTGCAAATGATCTGGAACGGTCCACCACTGGAGAGCGTTCCACATCCCCTGTGTCACCAACACAAGCTGGTCCAAGGGATCGCAGCGTTGTGACCACTGGCTGGCCAGTCCCCACTGAAGGGGACGCATGTTCCAGCGGGCCCAACGGACCACGCTGGTACAGGCCGCCATGAGACCCAGGAGGCGCAGGAAGTCCCGGGCAGGGCGCAATTGCCCAACCAGAAATGATCGGGCAAAGGAGGAAAGAACCTCGGCCCTGTCCGCCGAGCCGCTCTGGCTCGAAGAGAGTCGAGCTGCGCCCGATAAATAAAATCACCTGCTTCGCTCGAAGTTCCGACTTGGCCTCGTTGATAAGGAGCGCCAGTTGAGAGCAGACCTGGAGGGCCAGATCTCTGGACCACCCGCCTCCTTCCTGGAGGGAGCTGCCATCAGCCAGTCGCCCAGGTAAGGGTACACCGGACCCTCGGCCCGCAGGGAATGCTGTCACCACTGCCATGCATTTGGTGAAGACCCAGGAGCTGGAGACAAGCCGAAGGGCATGGCTTGGAACTCGAAGAGATCCTTCCGCCGAAGCGGTAAGGAATCTCTGGTGAGACGGACGGATAGGGACGTGAAAACGCCGCCCCTGCAAGTCCAGAAGCAGAACCACCGCCCGCTGGCTCCAAGGATGGTATTATCTGAGCCAGAGTGACCATCCTGAAGGTTCGAGACCTTAGGAACTTGTTTGGAGTCGTGTAGGTGTGAGAATGGCGCCAGCCCCGTCCGCTTCGGAACCAGGAAGTACCTGGACACAAACCCTGGGTCTGAAGGAGGGTCCACCCTCTCTTACCATCTCCTTCTGGAGGAGGAGGCGATAGTAAGCTCGAGAGCCGCCAAGTGAGGCTGGGGATCCCGAAAGCCCCGAGCGGCTCCTGAAGAGGTGGTGCCTGCTCGAATTCCAGAGGCAGGCCTCTTCCCACCACCTCCAAGCACCCACCTGTCCGCGGGTAACAGCGGACCAAGCGGAACAGAAGTGCCGGAGCCGGGCTCCCCACGGGGACCCAGGGTAAGGTGACGGGATGGGGACGACACCCCTCAGCCCGTCACTCAGGCAGGCTTGGAGGAGGGACCGCCGAGGGACCTCCTGGGCCCTTCCTCCTGCCTCCTGTTAGAGGAAGCCGGGCGTGCTTGGGTTTGGATGCCAGGCCGAGCCTGCTGGCCCTGACGTTGCTGGGTCAAGGCTGCCGGGGCACAGAAGGACGAAGGGCTTAGGCTGTGGTTTCCAGTGCCTTGTCCTTCTGAGCGGAAGAGACCGAGTCCATGGTGGCATTGGACTCCTCGATCCTCTGCAGGTGACCTTCCACCCCAGGGTCAAGAGGTGGTCAGTCCCAAAAGGGAACATCCGCCAACTTGTGCTGGGTATCCAAGTAAAGGTGGATATCCTCAAGTAAACCCCACGACATAGCCACTAGCGCCCCCACCGATCTGGCACATGAGTCCCTACATCCAAAGCAGTCTGAGCTGCTGTTTGGCCACTGCCCTGCCTGGTCCGCACCTGCTTAACCGTGAGTCTGCAGATCGAGCGGGAAGATGAGGGATGACCTCATCCAGGAGCCCAACAGGGCATGAGAGAAAAATGTGCCATGAGGACGGCCGAACTGGCCTGACGAAGGGCCGAGAGAGGACGAAGCGAGACTTTTCGGGCCCGACATAGTCCAATTTCTTGGACTCCTTGTCAGGAGGTTTGTCCACATCCCTGGCGCTGCCGGGCCGGAAGCTGTCGGTAACCAACCCCTCAGCAGAGGGTGTTCCAAACCGACAAGGAACGGTAGGGACGCGCACTTCCTGTAGCCATCCTGGCCGAGGCGCAGGGGCAGGAAGCAGGCGCTGCCAAAGTTCCAGTGCGGACCCACTATAGCCTCGGCCCCGAAAGGCCTCCGACGGAGAATCCCTCGTCCAGAATCTCCGTGAGGGGATACCTGGCCCGTTTGAAGCGGTTCGAGCTCCATCCGGTAGACTCAGATGAGCCGAAGCAGTCCTAGGAAGGACGACGGGCTATCGCCCATTGGCTGACCTCCTGAAGACTCCAAGTCCAGTCGCTGGAGAAGAAGGAGGAATCGCTTCGGACTCGAAGAGTCCTCAAAGAGCTACTCTTGGCCTGAGCCACCCTTCACCTGCCGGAGGTCGGCTGGGAGTGAGGGTAACTGACAGCCGATGGGTAAAACCCTTAATGCACGAGAATCCTTGGTGGGCCCCAGTGGTGGCTGTGGAGCGGAGGTTCCACGGACCAGTGGAGCAGCTGGTTTGGCAGAACAACCGGCCTGGGTGTAGCTCCTCGGACAAGTCGAGGGTTGTGTCGGCGTTCGGTGACAGCCCATAATGGCGGGAAAGGCGCGGGTGGCTTATTCCGGCCAGGAGGAGCTGTTGCAACATAAGGTCTCGTACCGTCCGGCGTAATTCACGAAGCCTCCCTCATCCGAGGAGGAGGGCGAGGACCAAGCGCTGACGCCGCTTATGACGTGCGGGGCCGAGACCGCCTATGACGGGGGAGCGGCTGGACGCGAAGAGGTCGAAGACGAGACCGAGAGTCCCGGAATTTCCGGGGTCGGTCGCGAGGAGAAGTCGGCGTTCGGCCTCGCCGGCTCGGAAGGTCCATCGAGGGCTCGGGACCGGAGGCTACGGCGAGCCCACGGGATCCTCAACTCCTCCGGGGAACCGGGAGAGGAATCTCGGCTGCTAAAGGCGACAGCCCGTCCAATGGGGTCGAGAAAATCTCGACTTCATCAGTGAGAGTCTCGGTCAACTGACCTGGCACGGGACACCGTGAAGCCAGTGGCGAAGCAGCGATGGGTAACCGAAGCCGGTCGGCGGCCCGGGAGAGGGACCTTTCCCGCTCCCAAGAGCGTCCGACGGAGGGACTTACCCTTATCCCTCTTTTGGACCGAGAAAGGTCCAGCAGACGCAGAGCCCTTCTCCTTTAGTGGAGAGGGACAGACAAAGCTCCTTAAAGGAAGCCGGTAGGAAGAACCCAGAGAGGCGGGATAAATGCCGCGGCCGAGGAAAGACTCTGGCCAGCGCCACGCCTCCTCTTCGAGGCTGACCATCCGCTCGACTGATCCGCCCAGGCCACGCCGAGACACCGCAACCGCCTCCTGGACTTCACCGAGGGAAACGCTCTCGGGACGGCCCAGTTGCAATCGGGCAGCACGGTCTTCGAGGACGAGGCGAGAAAGATGAGCACAGGTCATAAGCCTGCGGGTCGTGCTCAAGGCCTAAGCAGTGAACACACGTGGAGTGTGGATCCGTCCGAGACATCTTCTGCCACGCATGGGCATCTCCGAAATCCGAGAGTCGATTTGTCCATCGCAGCGAGGGATCAAGACTGAAGTCTTTTGGAAAATATTATTTTTAAATCCGCAAACGGAGAAATAGGAACCAGTCATAAACGCAGAGCGTTAAGGAGGGAACCTGAGCTTCCAAGCGGTAAGGAAGATCTGGCGTCATGGGGCGGAGCCGAGAGTTATACCACCCGGGTGGGTGGGAGGAGCAAGCTTGAAGACCTTCCGGCAAGATTTAAAGCGGCAAGGATACTGCCAATGAGTGTGGATGAACAACATATCCATGTCCCTAGAAACAGTACTTTTCATGTTGTCAGAACCACCTTTATTTATATTGTGGTGTTCCTCTATTTACACATTTACAGGTTTATCATGGAGAGCAAAGATTGTGATAACTGTCAGACTGTTTTTTTTAAATATCTTGATGTACAAAACTTTTTATTTTGACTCGCTCATGTGGTTTCCTGCATTTCTCTTACTTGTGCTTAGATACGGTGGTATCTCATTTGCATATTTTACGCATGTATGCAAGGCACTATTATCACATGCTAGAGGCTTACTGCATTACACTGTGCAGCCGGCTCATGGAGCGGGTGCCTTTTAGGTACGTGAGCACCAATCTTCTGTGCACATTGCAGGATTTTACATAGTACGCAGTTTATGCTTTGGCTCATATTTAGTTACAGAAAACTGTATGCAAGGAGAAAGGGGGACAGTTAAACAAAACTGTTTGCAAGCTTATAAGCAGCTTGCACTCTTTATACATATTCACTGTAGCCTGAACAACTGCTGCTATGTCTGTTAACAATACAGTGTGTATCGGCTCGGTAGGTGGCATATTACACTTCTTCTGCTACAATCTCGCATTTTGGATCTGGCTGCTGTGGGTACTGCAGCTCCGAGGACAATTCTCTGTGACATCCACTTTTGGTGGCTTTCACAGGGATAGCAGGAGCGGACATTAGTGCGGCATTAATACCTGCTGGGAAATGACGAGCTGATCCATTTCTGCCTATCGCTATGCTCGTTTTTGGCTGGGGTTAATACCCATGTTACAAGATTCATTTGTTACTGCCTGCCATGCGGACAATTTCTTACCATGGTCTCTGCAAACTGGTCTATGTTTAGAAACCATATTTTCACTTTCAGTGATTTCTTGGTGCTTACTATGCCAAGGTGCCCAGTGTGTGCTACTGCAACTGTTTTAGCTCTTAATGAGACTGGTATTAATATGCTGTCTCCCAGAATTAGAAAATCTTCCAGAACAGACAGTTCTGTTTTCTGTCTGGAACAAAGTATCAGTTCAGATAGGTAAAATTCAGGGTCTGGGAACTAGCTCAGTGTTAGTTTGTAGCACTTAAAACATAGAAACACAGACAGACAATGACAGCAGAAAAAGACCAGAGGCCCATCCAGTTTTCCCAAGTTCCCAATAATCCCTGGAACCTACTACTCCTCCATGTTACTAACCCTCCCCGTCCTCTCTAGTCTTCTCCTTAGTCCTGTCGCCCCCAGTAACCACTACTCCCTTCATTATGTCCCAGCCCTGCTTGAATCCTTGACTGTTTTTGCACCCATCACCACCTCAGCCGAAAGATTGATCCAAGGTTTCACCATCCTTTCTGTAGAGTAGTACTTCCTCACAGCTCTCCTAAACCTACCTTCTGTTCATTTCCATCCGTGCCCTCGTGACTGCAAATTAGTATTCAGGCAAAATAGTTCCCCACAGTTCACTCTGTTAATTCCTTTAAGGAACTTGATGGTCTCTATCATATATCCCCTCTCACTTCTGGTCTCCAGTGAGTGCACATTTAGTGCCTTGAGGCACTCTTCATAAGATCTGCCATGCTAGCTTTGAATACTTTTTGCTATTCTGTGCTGCACGGTCTCCAACCTATCCTCATCCTTTCTGAGGTGAGGACTCCCGAACTGGGTGCAGTACTCTAGGTGAGGCCTCACCAGGGATCTGTAGAGGGGCAGTATTACTTCTTTTCTTCTGCTATCAATACCCCCTCCCGGCACATCCCAGCATCCTGTTAGCTTTGCTGTAGGCCTTGTTGCACTGACTCGATTGTTTAAGTTAATTGCTAAGGACAACTCTCAGATCCCATTCCTCAGCTGTAGTGCTAAGTTTCTCTCCTCCAATCCAGTACTTTGTCTTGGGGTTCTTTTCCCCTATGTGCTTTACCTTGCACTTTCTAGCATTGAATTTTAAACTGCCAGACTTTAGACTACCCCTCTAGCTTTTGTAGAGCTCTCTGCATTTCCCTTATTCCCTTGTCGTTATCCACCTTCCCACATAGTTTTGTGTCATCTGTGAAGAGACACAACTTGCCCGGGATTCCTTCTGCAGTGTCACTAATGAACATGGTGATGAGGACCAAACACAGGACCAGTCCCTGTGGAACCCCGCTGATATCCTCCCTCTCCTCTGATTTAACCCCATTGACCGCCACCCTCTGCTGCCTCCACTCTAGCAGGTTACCCACCCAGTTCACTATGGATTTAGCTGCACCCAGGTCTTCCATCTTCTTGAGCAATTGTTTGTGAGGTACTAAGTCAAAAGCCTTGCTGAAGTCAAAGTAGAGCAGATCCATAGCATGGCCCTTGTCTAATTCCTTTGTCACCCAAAGAAAACTATCAGGTTAGTCTGACACGATCTTCCTGCCACAAAACCATGCTATTTACTATCCTGGAGCCTGTTGCTCTCCAGGTAGTCTATGAGGTCCTCTTTGATCAGTGACTCCATCAGCTTCCCTACTATAGAGGTTCGACTGACAGGCCTATAGTACCCTGATTGCTCCTTATCCCCCTCCCCTTATGAAGTGGCACAATGTCTGTCATCTTCCAATCCCTTGGAACTTCCCAAGACCCAAGTGAGCTGTTGAAAAGACATACTAGTGGTTCAGCCAGCTCCACTGCTTCTGTGTCCTTATTAGTTCTATTACAGCCTGCAGAGTCTTGTCAGTTTTTGTTGCTTCCTTATCTCTATATGGGTTAGAGCTTTTGGCACTGCATATGAAGCTACAAAGCTGATGTATTCTTATGTGTGTCACCGGGGTGGGGGGGTGCAGGCGAGAGGATTAAGTATCCAGAGGACAGTTCTTCTCTCCTGGAGGGTGGAACCTTGCTGTCTTGGCCCCTTGGCTGTTCCAGGGTGGAGGCCCAGAGGTAGTGTCAGCAGCTCAAATGATATTAAGAGAAGAGTTGTGGTCATGGCGTTTGTATGCCTCTATGTACATGCACTTACCCCACTGCAGGGACAGAGGGGAGAAAACAGGAAAAATGGGAGTTGAATGCTCTATTAAGTCTTTCCTGCCTGCCCTTGCTCAGCAGTGTCACTGGTTCAACAGCCCACAAATCTGGATATAGGGTCTTCGGGTTGGGCGAAGATGACTCTCCCCTTCCTGGCCCTGCCACAGGGGCAATGGGATATGAGGCTTGGTGGACCTGGGAGGCAGCTGACATGTGGGGGAGACAGGGACAAGGCTGAGAATGAGAAGCTGCCTGCGACACACCTGGTGGATAAAAACCTCTGCGGAAAATAAGAGATGAAAAGGATTTAAAATAATATAGTGTTTAAATAGACTAAAAAGCCAAAAATCAGTTCTTAAAAAAAATGTAACAATACCTAACAAAGTGAAATCCGCTCTGGAGATTTAGTCAGCTAATCAACAGTTTTTTATAGGATTTGTCCCTTTTCATAAGCTAGATGTAAGGGCCGTTGGCTATGTCACGGTACTTGTAAATCCAAAAGCAAAACAGAAAGTCAATGGTTCCAGCACTCCAATCTGTATAGCAGAAGAACACATTATACTGGGGGTGATTCTTCTGAATCTTTTATTCAGTTTCAATTACCATTTAAAAAGTCATACAGACCCAGCTGCAAACATCAGCAGGGAGCACCACTGGAGCCCCAAAGTTTTGTGCATGCAGTCCATTCGCAGTTGCCTGTGTCTTCACTTCCTTTCCTACTGTTTGAGGTGCCGGACAGCAGGGGGCACACCTGAAAAAAATGCCGGGCAGCGTAAGGATTAATACGTTGGGGCTCCAGTGGGTTCTCCTTGCAGCTATTTGCTGCTGTGCCTATGTAACTGTTTAAATGGAAATTGAAAATGAACAAAAGATTCACCCACAGTGTAAGGTGTTCTTCTTCCTTATGCACTTCAGCGGAAGATCCTTTGACTCACTGTTCCCCACTGGTGACCACCCCCTGAGTCCTTGTCCCCAACCAATCTCCCAGCCATGAGGTAAGTATGTCCTACACCCCCACCACCCAAGTCACCCACCTTTTTTAAGATCCTTCTGTGGGGTACAGAATCAAATGTTTTGCTAAAGTCTAGATATATCGTATGGCTGGCCAATGTCTAATTTCTTCAGAAACTAACCGGAAAAAAATCCATCATGGCCCAGTGGTACAGCAGTAGAGTTACAGCTCGAGACACTGTTAACCTGGGTTCGGGAATGAGCCCGGGTTATCAGAGAACTGACCAGGGGAGGTGAGTGGAGCATCCAAGTCAATGCTCTGCACCCTGGGGATGGAGGGAGTATGGCTGCCAGCACACTAAAGCTACCTTGATTACCATGGGTGGTGGTACAGCCAGCAGCTGCCAGTGAACCTCAAGGATATGCACATGTCTCCATGAATGTAATGTCTTGGGAGGGAAAAAAATAATGGGAAAATGCCCTACCATGTCAAGAGGATATCCACCCTGCATTGCAGGCCCCACACCACTGACTGTGGTACATTGGGAGCACATGTTCCCAATATACCAACTGTGTCTCCTCCAGAGAAAGGGGCACCCAGCGGTCCCACCCTGTGGGCAACTCAGAGTGCCCAGGGAGTTGAAGTAAGTTCCAGGAGGTGGATGGCAGGGCTGAATGTAGGGGTCTGGACCAATGGGGGCCGGTAGACTAAAGGAAAAAAAAAAAAGTACAACAGTTAAAAAAAGAATCCATCAGTTTATTGTGGCCCACTCTGCATAACACGAACGTATGCTTCTTACTGCACTATAGTGATAAAAATGCAAATGCAAAGGCGACTAAGACCAAAGTGCTGGTGCTCAAGCAAAAAGTAGACAAAATTATTCACAGTAAGCTCAGCTTCACAGACTCGAATACAGCAGAGAAACACTCGCTGTGCTGCAGATTAATAACCATCAAAAGGTTCTTTATTTCTCAGTAACAGCAGTAAATGTTAAAACACTCCTCCACAAAGGCTGATCAAATGAGTTCAAGGAAGAGCACCTAACGTAAAATGATCAGGCAGAGGAGGTAAGATCCAGCACCCAGTCCCCAGGGAGTCGGACTTTGGCCTGAAACTAGTCTAGGTTCACCCTGATGAAGTGAAGTGAATCACCTGTGAAGGGTTCAATTCAGACTTGGCCAGATTAACCAGAGGACCCAAGTCTCTGCAGGTTTGGAGGGCCCGCTGCATGGATGACTCCACTACCTTGATTTTTATCTGTATTTATTGATTGTTGTTTTTATCTTATTGTACAGTGCCTTGAAGTGAGAAAGGTGCTATACTAAATAAAACGTATTATTATTATTATTATTCTGGAATGGCCCAGCAATCAGCCAGTCATTCAAGTGGGGCATACCTTGACCGCCTGGTGCTGCAGAAATGCTGCCCCCACTGCCATGCAATTGAAGACCCTGGATGCTGAGCAGAGGCTGAATGGCATGTCTGGAACTGGTAGAGAACACCTTCTGTGTAGAACTGAAGGTACCACCAGTGAGATGGATGAGCAGGAATGTGGAAGAACACGTCCTGGAGGTCCATGAAGCCGAATGAGCCTTGCTCCAGAGATGGTAATATCAGGTTCAGTGTGACCATCCTGAACATGTGCATACTGAGAGGCTGATTGAGGTTGTAGAGATCCAGTATGAGGTGTCTACTCCCCCCATCAGCTTCATGACCAGGAAATACCTGGACACTATGTCTAGGCCAACCATAAAATGGGACACAGGCTATGGCTCCTGTTTCAAGGAGCTCAGTAATGTCCTCCCCGAAGGTGCAAGAGCGTCCTGCAACACCACAGACTCCCTTGGCTTGTGAGGTCTGTGTGGTGGAATACTGCCAAAGTCAAGATGCAACTCTTTACCCACCACTTCTAGAACCAAATTGTCCAAGAATTACTGACGAAGTGTGCCAAATGTGGTGTAACCGATCCCCAATGGGGAGCTGGGGCAGGGGCTGGACAAGTGGGAGGTAGATACCTCCAACCCATCACTGAGCAGCTCCAGAGGCGGCACCAGTGCCTGTTTTCAGAGGGTCACCACTACCCCTACTCCTGCACTTTTTTGGTCCCTGATCAGGGAACCTAGTCTTGGTGTGCCAAGCCTGAGATTGCTCCTGCTGGGGCTGCTGCTGCCTAAGCTGCTGTGATGGAAAGGGCCAAAACTAAACTGATTTTTCCTTCTGCTTCTGTCCATTCGAGTCCTTCTGAGAGAAGGCCACATAACTCGATCCTGGTGAGGTGTCCTGCCACACCAGGACCAGAGAGGTAGGCACCCAAGAAGGGGACATTGGCCAACTTGTGCTGTGTGTCCACCATAATACACAGCCAGGCACTGCAACACATTGCAACAGCCACTGCCATGGCACAAGTGCAGGGATTACCCACATCCAAGGTTGTCTGAAGCTGGTGTTTTGCTAGCACCTGATCCTGGTCTCAGAACACTTTCACCACCAGCTGCTTGTCGACAGGGAGGTATGGGAAGACATGAACCAGGACTCCCATCAGGAAGTGACCATAGTGGGCCATCATCAGGGCATAACTCACCTAACAGAGATCAAGGGAGGATGCAGCATAGACCTTCTTTGTTTTGTAGTCAGGACAAGCTTTTTAAACTCCCTGTTAGGGGAGGACTTGTCTACATCCCCAGTATTGCCACACTTATGGAAGACAGAAGACCGAAAGGGGAGCTCAAAAAAACCTTGGTGCATCATTTTTAATATTGACTGAAGAAAAAAACAAACAAATACACTCAAAGTCAGATGATGGTGCTCCAAATACTTTTAATATGCCCCCAGAGTAACAAAAAGCTGACACAAACTGAAACAAGTCTCAATGTTTCATGCAAAAAATGCTTCTTGAAACTGCACTTGCATGAAATGTTGAGGCTTGTTTCTAGTTGGGTCAGCTGTTTATAACTCCTAGGGCACATTAAAAACTTTTGGAGCTCCCTCATCTGGCTGAGTGTGCTTTGTTTTTTCTTTGGACTTATGGAAGACGGATTCCACAACCAGATCCTCAGCGAATGGGTGTTCCAAAAATCCAGACAAGGTGCTGGTGGAGACTGCATATAGCACTTGTGGACCATATGGGCAGAGGGTGATGAGCAGGAAGTTGGGTGCTCTATAAACTCCAGCACTGGTCCCGGAATGGCCTCTGCCATCGTGTAGGCACCCTCAGGGGTTTCATCCCCAGCCAGGATCTCAGTTAAGTGGCATTTGGCCATTTTTTGGGCTGGCTCCAAGGGAACATCCATGGACTCAGACATGACCCTACGACAGCCCCAAAGGATACCAGCCTATGGTTGATCGTCATCTCTTTGGCTGAATCACAGCAGAAAGCATGAGTCCTTGAGGACTGTATCAAGGACCCATCAGAGTATTTGAGGAATTTTTAAAAATGGCTTTCAGCCATTTGCTGCAGCGCACTACTTGGGACTCATCTCAGTGCATGATTTCCATAGACAATCAGCCTTGCAAGTCAGTAGCTAGATGGGAATCCTTAGAGGAAGCTCCCTGCTAGAGCTGTTGTGGAGGTGAGTTCACCTGAATCAGTGGCAAGACTTGTGCCAGGGACATCTGTCTCAGAAGGACCAATGTGGGATGAAATGGTGACAACCAGGTGGCCATTGGGGTCAAGCATCGAGCCCTATCCTGCCCAACCAAGACCCACTGCTGCCGAAGGAGCTCTTTGTAGCACCGCAACATATTCTGACAGAGCTTCTCACTGTCCAAGGATGAGGAGCAGGAAGAGAGTTGACAGCAATGCTTCCCAGGTGAGCGAGATTGAGTGTGTGAGGAATTCCTCAACTTTGACCTGGACCTCAAATGTTAGCATGGCCGACAAAGATGAGGATATATGGCCAGAGGAGTTGTATAAACTACCAATACAGGGTAGACCCGGCTCATTTCTGAGATTCAAGAATGTGAAATGTAGCAACAGAGGTGGGGACAGACAAAATCTTTTACTTCAAAAAGAAGGGCATTGGATGTACAGATTAAATACTGTTAGTTCATATGGTTTCAATGAAATACTTGATCTCAAACCATATTTAACATTAAAAAAATTCTACATAGCTGTATGGTTGAAAACCTTTTTTTAACACCCCCATATTCCACCCTTCAATTTAGGAGTTAGATTACATAAAATAGTCTTAATATAAAGCTTTCATTAAGCCCTCAGTGGTTTATCCTTTTCCTACCCACCGCCTGCCACCCCCTGTAGCCAGCAAAATCTATCTGCCTTACTGAATAAATGACAGGTCAATATCTAAAACTGTGTATGTAGTGCCACATGTAGCACCATTACCTGTGATTATAAAAAGTGTCTCAGAAATGCTGCAATCTGATTGGCTCTTAGGATTCCAACAGCCTTACATTAATCCCTGTTACACTGTCATGCACAGCCTGAACACCATGGTTTAGAATTCTTCCAGTCACCATTCTATCCTCTAGCACTGCTGAATGACTGGAATGATGCATTCTGATTTTGAACCAGCATTCTTAAACTGTTGGTGGAAGAATTATTTTATTAAACATCTCCCTCTAAATAAGGAAAACATTCAAAATGTATACTTTTAATGCTTTTCTTTTGGAATATGTTTTGTAATAGCAATAAGGCATGACCAGGAGTTAGATTAACAGTCAGTTAATCATACCCTAAGGGCATTATGGCACTAGGCTGCACCTTATGCCACATTACACCCTTGGGGGTGATTAACAGACTGTTAATTTAACCCCTGGTCATGCCTTATTACTTAAGTGCTCTGGAAATATATTCTATAAAATTAATGGTTATTTAAGAGACAGTATTACATAACCTTGAATTTATATTTACATCTATAGGAAGTAAGAAATAAAAAAGTAGAAAAAAAAGATAAGAACCCAGAAAAATTGTGATACCAGATTTGAATTCTTACTGAAAAGGTGCTAAACTTTGTCTTTCGCCTTCTGTTTTTATATTGTAGGAACTCCAAGGCATATAAAAAGATATGACTTAGCAACTGAAGCAACTGTGTGCAGTGTGCTTGTTGTGAGATCCCCAGAAGGAGTTCCATGAAATAACGGGTGATCACAAGTAGTAAGTTAAATATGTGCATGTTTTGGAGATTAAAAAGATGATTTACTGAATTCAGTAAACAAAGTTTACATAGTTTAAATGCAATGACAATTATAAAAGATGATATGTTGTTACTCAGGAAACTTAAACACTTTGACTTGCACTGCTATGATTTTGCCTTACTAGAAAATTGCATTAATTAAAAAAAATATTTTATCAAAGTTTTTCTGAAGTAGCAGAAGTTTGTACTTAAATGCACATACTGTTTTTCACATGGTGTTTTCTATATTTTGTATTTAAATTGACTTTTGTTAGTTTTCTTTAAGAAAAGAAAGAAATGTCTTAAATGACAATGTCACTGATGAGGTCATGATGTGGGGGACTGTAAATAAGTGAACTGCTATCAAAGAACCCACTCCTGATGAAGCCTTAGTTGGAAGGCAAAGTGTTGGGGTACGCTGTCTTGTTGTGCCGGCTCAGACCATTTACATGTATTTATGCTTACTTTGCTTATTTTGTGCAAGAAAATAACTATTTTAAAAGACACTCTAATGGTCAGGTCATACTTTTCTATATGCTTGGAGTGTATTCTAACTTGGGAACTGATTCCAGAAGTAGGTAGCTCCTAAGAGGAGACAATTGGGTTCACCAACTGCTCCTGGCCTTCTTGTGTGAGGCCCAATGGGACCGGGGTCCTGGACATTCAATCATCTTCAATCCTCTCCAACAATGGATTGACAGAGTCAAAAACAAACTTGACCACCTGTTCAACCTGTGTCAAGGCCAACAAGTGTGATGGGGGCACCATGGGGTTAGTGGCCTGTCCCTTGATCAAAGCTAGCTCATCCAAAGCCAAGTGTCTGACTGACAGCTGTTGCACAATTAGGGAATTAGAAGGAGTGGGAAGAGCATGCCCTTTCCTGTTCCCACACTTGCCGGTGGGATTTTCTTTGACCTTTTCACCGTAGTGGGGTGGGAAGGGCCCTCTCCAAAGGTCTGGAGGGTCTTGCACATTTTACAAAACCTATCTGCAAATATCATGCTAACTCTGGTCTCTAACAGTGCCAAGATCGATGAGGTACCTGCTGCAATCTTGGCTGCTGCATTTTCCATAGCTGTCAGGTAAGATGTGGCCCCACAACCATTGGGATCACCTTATGAGCTTCCTTGGGTTTCATGAGAGGATCCCATTCAGCCAGCTGAGGAAAAGATGAACACAGCAGTCTGGGAGGAAAGCAGGAAACATAGCCTGACACAAGCTTCAGGCTGCAACATTGTGTTCTTTACCTGAACAGTAAATGCACGACATGTACAGATCTGTCCATGACATTTTCTGAGTGCACTAGATGCACTGCTTGAAGCCGGGAGCAGACATAGAATCCTCAGTATCCAGTATGCATCGAAAGACAAGAACAGAACAGAGGAATATGTCCAAAACACAAATTGGAAAGAAGTTTGAACAAAGTTAGCCTATGGCGCACTGCGAATAGTTTGTGCCTGCACTGTGTGCAGAGCTATGAAGGAGGAATCCTGACTCTTCCAGCAGAAAGGAAGAATTGACAACATGGGGGGCAGTCAAGGGATACACCACCCGGGTGGTGAGAGGGGCTTCTCATAAAGACAGTTCGGCAAATCAACTCTTAAAGGGAGACTGCCAGAAGTGTGGATAAGTGAACAATATCCATATCCCTAGAACCTGTCTGCAGAGGCTTGTGGTAATGAGCCTCAGTATCAATCTATCTTCCATGGATCCAGACCTCCACTGAGAACATTTAAACCTCTGTTCTTTGTCTTCAACCAACTCATCTCATCACAATGCCATGGTGAGTCATGGAGGAAGATTAAGGGACAAGCATAGTATGGTACCAGCGTACAGAACACCCATAATGGCCACATTGCAGCTCTTCACAGCCTTCTTTTCTCACTCAACACAAACTGTCATCAAGCTCAAGATGTTCATTACTACCAAGGGTTTGGTAGGTTCAAGATTACATTTAGGTCTGTAATGAACCATCTCTATAAGAGGGTGATTTAAATGTTGGGACTCCAACATACTTTTTTTTTTTATTATTTATTTATTTAGTTTTTGTTGACCAGGTAAGTGCACTAGACAAATCCTGCCTATTTTCAGGCACAACCGGGGAGAGGGGGATACAGATGAATGCCAACTGACCATGAACCAGATTAAGCTGTTGGTGGTATTTTTAGTGAATGAGGGAAATTTGGCCAGGACACCGGGGAAATTCCCGTACTCTTTTCGATAAGTGCAATGAGATCTTTAACATCCACCTGAACTACCACCAATCCAGGCAGATGGGACCTCGGTTTAACGTCTCATCTGAAAGACGGCACCTCAGAAGTGCAGCACCCCTCTCATGCTGCACTACAGTGTCAGTACTGGGATATTAACCCAAGTGCCAAATGTGGGAACTGAACCCACAGCCCTCTGATCTCCTGGCCTCAGAGGCGAGTGTGCTACCTACTGAGTTGTGAAACATCTGGTTCCCGTGGCCGATCTTCCAACATTGGTTCACACCTTTGTTACGACCTGTCTTGACTACTGCAATAGGAGTTGATGATTTGAACAAATAACCAGATCAACTCTGATATTACAAATGTCAGATCCTTAAAAGAAGACCAGGTCCTAGGTATGACCATGATGATGATTTCCAGAGGCAACTGCCAATGTAAAGCCCAGTGATATCATCAACTTGAGGAACTGCTGACCAAAAAGTGAAGCCTCATTACTGACTCATGCATAGGCAATCCCCAACACCAAAACTCTGTGGAAGCCTACAACTAGGTCATCTGTGAAGCCTGCCAACTCCAAGCTCCTGGAATAATTTATTCCTGTGCTCTACAGACAGGTACATGAGAATGATCCTACATCCTGTACCTGATCCACCTTTTATTGCAACATAT
The DNA here is from genome assembly GCA_016271365.2 of Neoceratodus forsteri. NCBI lineage: Eukaryota > Metazoa > Chordata > Ceratodontiformes > Ceratodontidae > Neoceratodus > Neoceratodus forsteri. Next base: position 1,164,896,250 of record CM057454.1, read on the forward strand.
TAAAATTTACTTCAATTCAATTCAACTTTATTTTTATAGCACCTTTCAAAGCCAAGGTGCTTAACATAAAACAGAAGGCAATATAAATACCATTAAAACATCAGAAGTACATTATCCACCATTTGGGAAGACCAAATTAAATAAATAAGCTTTAAGCTCAGTTTTAAATCTACTGACGGTTGGGCATTCTCTCAACCGATGAGGTAGAGAGTTCCACAGGGTCGGAGATGAAAAAGCAAAGGCACGGGAACCAGACATCTTCAATCGTACCCTGGGAACCTCCAGCGATCCCTCGTTGGCAGAACGAAGAGGACGGAGGGGGCTGTAAGGTACCAAGAGATCTTGCAGGCAGCCGGGTCCCTGATAGTGTAGGGCTTTAAAGGTTAGCAAGCCAACCTTAAAGGTGATCCGCCACTGAATAGGCAGCCAGTGCAGCCCGCGGAGCACAGGCGTAATACGACTGGTCCCAGATGTCCCAGTCAAAAGCCTGGCAGCCGCGTTCTGCACCAGCTGCAAGCAGCAGATATCAACCCCAGGAAGCCCTAGGTAGAGGAAATTGCAGTAGTCAAGACAGGTCGTAACAAAGGCATGAACCAATGTTGGAAGATCGGCCATGGGAACCAGATGTTTCACCCGGGTGATATTCCTCAGATGATAAAAAGAGGATTTGATGACAGCTGACACCTGAGATTTTAAAGTCAAGCCATCGTCAAAAATAACACCCAGGTTACGCACCTGGTCTGAGGTAGTGAGTGGCACGCCACCAAGTAATAAGCCTGATGGTTGTCCAACCCCCAAACCCACCCTCGGACAACCTGGGTCCACAACCAACACTTCAGTCTTGTCAGAATTCAGTCTCAACCAGCTGGAACTCATCCAAGATCTGATCTCGGCAAGGCAACTGTTCAGCACAGAGACCGCATCAATCTGTCCAGGCAGAAAAGACAAGTACAGCTGAGTATCATCTGCATAGCAGTGAAAACTCAGACTGTATCACCTGATGATATCTCCCAATGGCAGCATATACACTGCAAACAACATGGGGGCTAATATAGAGCCCTGCGGCACCCCACAAGGCAGGGAGTGAGCGCCAGAGGAATAAATTCCAGTGGCCACTCTCTGAGACCTGCCTGTGAGGTAAGAATGAAACCATTTTAGGACTGTACCAGACAGTACACATAATAACTGCAGGCACTCCAATAGCACACCATGGTCTACAGTGTCAAATGCAGCAGAGAGATCAAGAAGAACCAGAATGGAACATGCCTTTCAATCTCTAGCCATTAGGAGGTCACTCAATACCAGGACGAGAGCCGTCTCCATGCTGTGCTTCTTCCTAAACCCGGATTGGGGAGTATCATAGACATTGTGAGTTGTAAGATGATCCTCCAACTGCAGTGCAACCACCTTTTCAATAACTTTACCAACAAATGGCAAGTTAGAGATAGGTCGGTAGTTTGCTAGACAGTCTGGGTCCAAGGAGGACTTCTTAAGGAGTGGTCGAACAACCGCCTCCTTGAGGGAGTCAGGAAAGACTCCCCTCTCCAAGGATTTCCAGACAATGTCAGCAAGGATCGGGCAGCTAACATCTACACAGCCCACCAAAAGGGGTGTAGGGCCTGGATACAAACTACAACTGGTTGGATGCAATGTTTGGATGATCTTCACAATGTCATTGAACTCCAGCTGGTGGAAATCTGACCAGAGAGACAGAGTGCCAGTCACTTCCCATCGACCACTACAATCACTCATAGGAGGGGATAAACTGAGGCCAGACCTGATGCTGACAACCTTATCTGCAAACAATCGAGCAAACTCCTCGCATCTTAGCTGAGAAAAACCTTCTCTGGGCTGGAGACAGATTGGATTGCAGAATCTGGCAACAGTCCGGAAAAGCTGAGCTGGTCGATTCTGTGCAGCAGAAATCTCCCTGGACAGGAATTTTGCCTTCTTACGGGTGATTTCTGATTGATAGCTATCATAATGTGCCATCAACCTAAGCCTGTCATCATCAAGGCCGGACTTCCGCCAAACCCTCTCCATCCTTCAACCAACTCGCTTCATCTCCTTCAAGGAGCCATCAAACCATGGGCTCCTTGGGCGAAGAGTGAGAGGCCAAACAAGAACAGGAGCAATCTTGTCCAAAGCATCTCCAACAGCCTTATTATAGGCTAGGATAAGATCATCTGGACTCATGCATTCACTCGACAAACCCGAGAGATCCAGTACCGCCGATAGGTCACTGGGATTAACTCCCCTTAAAGGGCGGTACTGAACCAACTCCGTAGGGGCAGACCTATTGGGGGGCCCTGAAACTGAACCTTATGGTGTGATGGTCAGACCAACCGACCGGTTCCACTCCCAGATCAGCAATCTCCATACCCAGAAGGAAGATCAGATCCAATGAATGACCCCCTACATGGGTTGCAGAGGTAACTACCTATGATAGACCCAGCAATGCCATCAGCTGGAGGGAGATTTTGACCAAAATGCAAAAGTTCATCGTTGACCCAGGCATTGAAGTCCCCCAGAACAATCCATCTGGGGGACCTCAATACCACCTCGACGATGAAGTCTGCTATCTCCTGCAGGAATTCTCCACCATCTCCTGGTGGACAGTAGATGAGGAGAATCCCGCAGCCTACACCCTCACCTAGGATATATTCAAAGGATCTGGTACTTCCCAATGGCAAATTCACAAGGCTCAGCTCAATCTTAAACATAATGGCCAAACCCCCGCCCCTATGATCCAACCTTGGACGATGTATCACCGAGAAACCGTCTGGAGTTGCCAAGGCCAATATAGGGCCTGCATTTTCATCCAGCCAGGTCTCGCTGATGCAAGCCAGATCAGTTGTTGCAACAAGATCAGCTATAACAGTTGTCTTGTTTTTTAATCGATCTGGCATTGCATAACACTGCCAAGACAGGATGAGCTGTCGAGGAAGACCTCGGTGCCTGTCCATTAATGCAGGAGCCCTTGGGTATGGGGACAAGACAGGGAGAACCCCATCCTGACTCCATTTCGCCCCAGGGCATCTCCTGGATCTCACAACCCCAATCCGCCTTCCCCCTTCCAGTCCCCCATCAGGCCCAGCTCCCCCTTCTTTTCTGTTTCTAATTATGTTCAAAGCTCGACACCTAAAATAGGTGTCAGATGGCAGAGGACGGCAATCAAAAGGGCATAATTCCCTGAGCCTGGCGGGGGAATAATGCCCAACCATCACTAAACCTCCCCAACACATTATAAAATAAAACCAGTAATTAAAACGACCAACCTAGCTAAAGAAATAACTGAAATCTTAATAATGCTACAAAATTAAATACACATTAATACTCAAAAAGAAAAAAAAAAGAAAAGAAACTAATAAAATAAATAAAGACCAAGTCACTCTAAGATGTCAAATAATTCCTTCTTCCACTATCTCTCAAAGTGAAAAGAAGGAAAGAGAGAGGTCAACAAATAAAGTCCCACAACTGTCTCTCACACAGAAGGGGAGGACAAATAAAAAGGAATAAAACTAAAATCCAAGTTCAAATTAACTTTGTCCTATACTTCTTTAGCCAGAGACTCACACCTCCAGAGAACCAGAAGCACTGTCATTTAATCTCTTCAGTGGGCTCTCACCTCCACCCAAGACCAATGAACAGTCACAAATCACAGCAAGCAATCGGTTCTGCAACAAGACCGCTTTGTAATTCAAAGTTTAGGGTGAGTCACACATAGTCCTTCTCCATACTGACTGTTTGTACACAGACTAAGGGAGTAAACAAAGCAACAAATAAAGTAGGCAAAGGATCCACACTCAGTTTCAGCAGGTTCTTCACCCGACAGGACTCGGGCATCAATTCCAGTACAGGCACTCAAATCCACAACCAGACGCTGAGAGAGTCTCGCCCTGCCCCAGACCTTTCTCCCGGACCCACTCGCTACTACGGCAGCTCACCAGCTGCTGAGCACCATTAACAGAAGTATCGCAGAAACTACCACCCAACAGCAGCAGACCCTGGAACACACCACCAGGTTTAGTCCAGAACAGGGAAAACTCCACACTCAGCAATTCGCCCGACTGCTAATGCAGAACAAACTTCCTCCAGATTCCACCAAGGCCGACTCCATCTCACCTCACAAACTCCAGCAAAAGTCAAGCACCAGAGCTCCCAAACTCGATCGTGGTCCTCCCAAATCACTCATCACAGTAGCCAACTCACCAACATATGCCAGTTCTCAAATCAGGCTGGAGCAAACCTCCTTGGTGCCATGCAAACACCCCGATGCAGTGCAAAGTCCTGTACACCACACTGAACAGTCGCTGGTGACGAGGGCAACAATTCCAGTAGACAAAAATGTCGGGTAGGTCATGGCCTGGCCATTACCGTGGAACTAAAAGACTGTCTCTATGAACGCTGACACCTGGTAGCACCTGACTAGAATCCACCAGTCTTCACAATCCTTTAGCCAAACAAAGACTGAACAGCAATTTAACAAATGAGGAAGGGGAATGAAGTTGTTATTCATTAAACTGGTTAAGTTTATTATTTACTGAAATAAACGTTACACACAACATAACCCTTAAAGATTATCTGGAAAGGAACTAGATTCCCAGGGGCTTAAGGGTTACAACTGCACCTTCCTGTGGTGTGGAAAATTTCAAACATAGAGTAGGAACAAAAAACAACTGAATGAGTCAGTGGGTTTATTGAGCTGTTGATCAAAAAAGATACACTCAAACACTCTGACCTTATTTCAGAAATATCTGAACTAAAAAAACAGAACTATTCAAGTATACGCATAACCCCAACTTTACTATTTGTGATAAAGAGGTTAAAACAAAGTACAGACATACCAGGAAGAGGTTATTGAAAGAAAACAAAAAAGTTGACAAGGGACACCTCAGACTATGCCAAAGAGGAAATATTTGTGTGGTCCAGACATCTGAGATCATATAGCAGGGTCTGCTCTCGCTCACACAAGTGTTCTAAAACTAAAACCAATTCTGTTAAAATAGTGACACCAGATGAAAGTGACTCTTCAAATAACACTCCAACTTCTGATCATTTTTTTGTTAGGAAAAAGAGAACAAGCAAAAAAGACAAAGAAAGACAAACACAAAAGAAAAACCTGAATGTGCAGGAGGTTCAGAAAACAATTAGTGCAGCCTGTGGAAGCAGGACAATTAAACAAGCATTTTCCATGAAAGATGTTCACCACTGTTATAGAAGCCCTGGGGTAGCAGATGCACTGTGGTGCACTGTGTGGATTGTGTATAAGAAAAGTTAGGAGCCTACATTTGTAAATTTGAATGCAGGCTCATAACTATGTTTTAATAGTTTTGTCACAAATTGGCAACATTGCCTTCTTATGACCCCACCTCATGAAGAAGTGCAGAGAAAATTTTCAACTCCTGTCTAAAAGGTGACGTCATGCAGGGACTGTAAAATCAACTTCCAGGATATGAAAACACATTCTGGGTAGGATTTGAAAATGACAGCTGTCGCGCTCATTAGGTACTGTAAGGAAATATCTATGCTAAAAATGTAGGGTACAAATACAGAAAATTACCAAAGTTACAAGCCTACATTCACAAAATTAATTCTAGGTTCATAACTTTGTTGTTTTTTAGAAATATTTTGACACCAAATTTTAAACATAACCTTGTTATGACCCCACTGTATGAAAAAAGGGCACAGAAAATGTTGATCTCCTGCCCAAAAGGTGATTTTGTGCAGGGACCATGAACTCACCTTTCAGGATATATAAACATATTTTGGGCAGGATTTGAAAGATGACAGCTGTCACATTCATGCTATGCTATACAGAAATGGCTATGTTGTACATTTGAGGTAAACATATTTAAAAAAATTCTCAAAGTTATTAGCCTGCATTCGCAAAATTCAACATAGGTTCATACATTTGTTGTTTATTTCTAATATTTTTACACCAAATTTTCAACATAACCTTCCTATAAACAAGGGCAGAGAAAAATGTGAACTCCTGTCTGAAAGGCAATTTCATTCTGAGACTGTGAAATTACCTTTCAGTACATAAAAATACATTTTGGTCAGGATTTGAAAAAATAAAAGTTTTCACATTCATGAAAAGCTGTAAAGAAATGGCTATGTTGAAAATTTGGGGTAAACACACTGAAAATTACCAAACTTATGAGCCTGCAATCACAAAATTTAATGCAGGCATATATCTTTTTTTTTTCAAATTTTCAACATAACCTTTTTGTGACCCTGGCTCATGAAGAAGAGCACAGACAATTTTGAACTCCAGCCCGGACAGTAAAATCACCTTTTGGGATGTAAAAACACATTTGGCCAGGATTTTAAAAATCACACCTGTCACATTCATGAGGTACTGTAAAGAAGTGTCTATGTTGTAATTTTGGGGTACAAATATTGAAAATTGCAACAGTTAGGAGTCTGCATTTGAAAATGTCAAAGTAGGCTCATAACTTTTTTGTTCTTTTTTTCTACTTTTTACATAAAATTTTCAAAATAGCCTTCTGATGACCCCACCTTATGAACAAGGGCAGAGAAAATTTTCAGTTCCTACCGGAAAGGTGATTTCATGCAGGGACCACAAAAATCACCTTTTGGAACAGATATGCCTTATATCTGTGCTACTCTTCATGAGGTGGGTTTCTAAAAAAAGGTATGTTGAAAACCTGGGCCAAAAATATGCAAAAATGGCCAAGTTATGCCAATAAGTTCAAAACCCCATTGACATACATTGAACCGCATACCTGTTTCTTCAGTTCATGGTCTGGCTTTGAAGAGTTAAGATGTGTCTTTAGTCCAGAGAAGATTAGGGCATTGGACCCCCAATGGGTAAGTAAGGGCTTGGGGGCATGGGGTGCTGAGTGGGAGGGTCAGGGGGGCTGTAACAGCCACAACAGACATTGATAGATGGTTTTCTTTTTACAGTTACATGGAAAAAAAAAATATATGGGGAGATTTTCTTTATTTCAGTTTGTAACACTGTTTTGTTTGTGGGGTGAAGTGTGGAGAGTGAGGGTCAGGTGGGTGGGAGAAAAAAAAAAAATTAGGTCCCACAAGGATGTGACCGCGCATGCACTGTAGCGGATCTCGGGGTTTAAAAAAAAACAACAGAGGGACCGATTATTCCTTTATGTATGATCATAACACTGGGGGACTGGATACCCCCAGTGCCACTGTTATTTTTTTTGGGGGGGTGCTGAGAGGGAGGGCTGGATGGGTGGGAATATACAAAAAAGAAAGTAAAAAAAAACCTGCAGAGGAGATGTGACAGCACATTGCTAGCATTGTGGTAATCGAACATGGGGGGGGCAACCCGGGGGTACTGGGCATCCCCAGTGTCACTGTTATGTATTTTTGTTTTTATAGAGCTTTTTTCCACATGGGGGGGGCTGGCAGGCAGGCTTCAGCCACTCCTTTCTGCGAAGGCTCCAATCTGCCCTTCCCAGGGCATCATGTAGCCTGCCAGATTCACCCGATTTCCATTTTCTCCCCGGTTCCCTGTTGCTGGGACACGCACATCAGCATACACATATGGAGGTGCATGTACACTGCAGAAGTCCCACAGCATCCTCCCTTATTTGGTGCCCTAAGTCCTGCACTACCCTTGGGCCTCCACCAAGGACAGTCTTTTAGTGGGAATGCCAAGCCTCCCTCCCCAGAAGAGAAGAGTAGGCTTCCAGACACTTGATCTCATCCATCCCCGGTCATCTCTCCAGCAACCCACATGCACCGCAAATACGGGCTGCTGGCGTGGCAGGAGGTAAGGCACCAATGCCTCAGCCTTCCATGCCACTGGGCCTATCACCATTATATGAACATATGAATCTGCCCACAGAAACAGGCCAAGTGGTCTATCAAATCTGCTCGATTATGTAGCTAGCACACCTAAACTGCAGCTGCCCCAACCCCTCACCCCCCACCCTTTGACCCCCCCATGCACCCTGTCCCATGCCCTTTTAAAGCTGCTCACTGTCCTGTAGGAAACCACCTCATCTAGCACGGTGTTCCATTTTCCCACCACTCTCTCTGTGAAATAATGCCTCCTCATTTCTCTCCTAAACCTACTACCCTCCAACCTTAGCTTATGCCCTCTCATCCCCCTTCCCCTCCTTAGCCTAAACAACCCTTCTGTCCCTATCTTGTTGATCCCCTTCAAGTGCTTGAAGGTTTAAGTCATATCCTCCCAATCTCTCATCTCCTCCAGGGTAAAATAAGGGCACAAGTACTGTACACAATACTCCAAGTGTGGCCTAACTAGTGACCTGTACAGTGTCATGAGCACATCCCTATGCCTAGATGAAATACTCCATGCTATGCACCCCAGCATCTTGTTAGCCTTGGCTACTGCCTTCTTGTACTGACCCGCGAGGTGCTCATGTTCCTTGTTACAAGCACTCTTAGGTCCTTTTCTTCATTTGTGACCCCTATCCAAACTACCCCCAACCAATAGTCCCTCCCTGGGCTCTTCGCTCCAAAGTGCATAACCTTATGTTTGTGGGGAGGGGGTGCTGAGAGGGTATGTCGAGTGCATGGTACTCACTGGGTGCCAGAAACAGACATCAATGGACAGTTTTCTCTTACAGCTGGCAGACATTCCAGGCTAACCATTATGGATTAGTTTGGCCTCTTGGGTGGCGTACACCAAAAGGAGAAGAGCTGACCCATAATTGGGTTGGCTCTTTCTTTTGATATAAACAAAGTTTCCAACCCAGCAAGCCCAAACTCTATCATGATTAGCCTGCCTGATGAATGGCGTGGCATGGAGTTACTTATCTCAAGAGACTAACATCTGCTCAAGTGAGTGTACTTTCCAGTGGACTGCCCTTTGTGCTGTCCAGAACAGAAACCTGATTTATTGAAATTAAAAACTGACATATTTTAAGTTTTGTAAGAAACATTGCCTTAAGGACATTGTTCTTAATCAAAATCAACAAGTCAACACAATGGGACATTCTGCGGCTGAATCTATTATGGGTGAAGTGGACCCCCCCAACTCCTGCCTTACATGATTTATAGGCACTTCCATGGAGTGAACTGAACTTGACAAACAGAATTTAAATACTGACAATGACTTAATTATGGAAATGGAAAATGGCATAGATAGTCAGGAAACCCCTCTGGACTCAGATGGTAATGTTTTATATGCAGAACTAACAGGAAGATACTTTGGCTGTATGAGAAAATTTTATTTCAGAACTCCATCTATTTTTTGTCTACCATCCAAACATCCTAGTATAAGGGAGTATGAGAAGGTTGTTCTAAGGAAAGTTGAAACAAATCATAGGTTCAGCATTGCCACCTCTCTGCAGAAACCTGTCTAGGGATGAAAAATCAGTGCTCAACTTAAGACATAATTCAAACTTAATAATTAAGCCTGTAGACAAAGGGGTCAATGTTGTTCTAATGTCAGCTGAATTTTGTTAGAAGATGGTGATGACCCTCCTGTCTAATGATCATTACAAGAAACAGTATGCAAACCCAATGCCTGAGTATAAAAGACAATTTATAGTTTGTTTTGCAAACAGCCAAAGCAATGGGTCATATTAAGGAAAATAAATTTAAATTTATTTGGCAGGAGAACCCTATAATGCTCTCTTTTTATGTTTTGCCAAAAGTCCATAGCACTGTTAATGGCGGGTGATGTGGAGCTCAACCCTGGCCCTCTAGGCACCAGCATCCCAGCCATAAACTCCACCATGCCTGTCTGGATAAATACAAAGGGAATAAGGAGGATTCATATGAACATAAACAGCCTCAGGCCTAATATGCATGAACTGGAGGCATGGACCAATCTTTTTCCCCTGACATAATTGCTATTTCAGAAACATGGCTTAAACCTAATATATTATCACATGAGGTGTAACTTCAGGGTTTAACTTGTTTAGGAGAAACAGAAATGGCAAGAGATGTGGTGGAGTTCTTATTTATGTAAAGTCTTAAATCCAGACCTCCCTGGTAATTACCCTGAACCTCGAAAAATCAGGGTGTGAAATGCTATTTATTAAGCTTCTCCTGGGAGGGTTAAGGCCTCTATTAGTCAAATGTGTCTATAACACTCCGAGGACAGCTCTGGGGGCATTAACAGCTCTCACATACACTATACGTAATATGCCGGACTGTGATAAAATAATACAAGGAGACTTTAATCTGCACTGGGGTGCAACTATGAGTGGAGACATTATAAACTACCTACAGGAAGCAAATATGACACAGTTAATTCAAGAGTCTACACGCTTCAGTCTAAAGACAGGAAATCATTCCATGCTCGACTGGGTGCTAGTGTTCAACCCAGCTAGAGGCAAGCTGGTAGGGACATGTTCAGACTCCCTCAGTGACTACACACCAGTGTTTGTGGTTTGATGAAATAATTACCCCAAACAGCCCCCCAGGACTTTCTATTCTCAAAACTACTCAGCCCTTGATGAGGGCTCTTTCCTCCAATCTTTATCAGAAGTAGATTGGATGCAAGTTTTAGATGCCCCAAACATAGATGTTACCCTCGATGGCTTCATAAAACACTTCCTATCGATAGCCAACAAGCATGCCCCTTTGAGAAAGATCAGGGTCAAAGCCAGGACTCCAGGTGGCAAAACCCTGACCTGAAAAGCCTCATGAGAGAATGAGATAGGGCTTGGTGTAAATTTAAGGATTTTAACTTGACCAATGACTGGGTGAAGTATAGGAAATTTAAAAATAATTGTAAAAAAGAGCTCAAGAAAGCCAAAAAGTACTATCTCCATACCCTGCAAACCGAAAACCTATCAGATCCCAAGAAATTTGGGGCACAAATAAATTCTGTCCTAAAAGAGAATACGGCTAAAGGGATAGGTGAAATTACGACAAATGGGGTCTGCCAGCACACCACACAGGACTCAGGAAATGCCTTCAATGCTTTTATCACTAATCTGCAGAAATTCAAATTGTATGCCCCCACCCCTGAGACTATAAGCCAGGATAACAAGGATCCTCAACAGGGCCCTAAATTTCACCTTAAACTGGTATCCGGGTTGAAGTCCTAAAGCTGCTCAGGGGCCTAAAGCCTGATGGCTTGATGGGTATCGACAATCTGGAGCCTAGACTGCTCAAGATTGCTGCCCCTGTCATTGCGGCACAGTAACATGGCTATTTAAAAGGTCCTTGCTTGATGGGAAAGTACTTTCATAATAGAAGATTGCCCTGTTAACCCCTATTCCCAAAGCGGTGTCACATGAACAGGTGGAGAACTATAGGCCAGTCTCCATCCTCTGTACCCTTAGCAAACTGCTGGAGATGGTGGTCTACCAGCAGGTCCTCACTTGCCTGGAGGAGCATATCTTAGTGACAGCACAACAACATGGCTTCAGGAAGAAGCATGGTACAGAGACAGGCCTTGTAAGCTTCACATCTGATGTTTATGCAGCCCTAGTTCAAGGCCAGCTTCTTTGTGCGGTCTTTATTGACCTCACCAAGGCCTTTGACCTAGTGGACCACTGGCTACTCATAGCGGACCTGAAGGCCCTGGGCCTAGATGCGCTTGCTTTGGATTGGTTTTCTGACTACCTTCATGGTAGGACACAACTTGTCCATTGGCATGGTGCTAGATCTGATGAGCACCCACTACATGATGGAGTTCCCCAGGGCTCTATTTTGGGCCCTCTATTATTTTTTATGATTTGTGAATAGTCTACCACTACACTGTGGTGGGGCCAAGGTCACCCTATATGTGGACAACGCTGTGTTGTATAGAACCTCCAGTGACTCAGTGTCCCTAAACCGATTTTTGAACCAGGATCTCTCAACCCTTGAAAAATGGTTTCAGGCTGACAAACTAGTTCGGAATAGCAGAAAGACCAAGGCCATGCTTTTTGGCCCTAAGAACCTGGGTACTAAGAGTAAGGTACTAAGAGATCGCACCTTTTGTCTCATTCACTCTACAGTGGGTCTGAGGTTGAAGTGGTAGAATGTATAAAGTACCTAGGAGTGTATATATAGACCAGGATGTTAAGATCACCTGACCAAAATGGTAAATCAGAAACGTGGCCTCCTATTTAAGCTTAGCTCTTTCCTGACCAAAGAGTCTAAACTTGTGGTCAGCAATGGAGCTATCCTCTCCACTCTATTTTATGGCTCACCTCTGCTTCAACCATTAAGGTCTACAGAAATGCAGCATCTGAGGACTCTGTACCCTTGAGTCGGTCACTTTGCTGCTAGAGTGAACCTCATGGAGCACCACTGCAAAGTGTTGAGCACCATAAACTGGCTGACTCTAGAAGGGAGACTGGCATATCCCCCACTGTGACTTTGAAGCTACAGGAACCAGTTGCTCCCCCAGTCTGGTAAGCCTATTGAACCTCAAACTGAATGGCAGAGAGCTCAAACTGCAAGCTCCTTGAAGTTCCCAGAGCTAGGCCCTCCCAAGGTCAGCGATCCGCTAGAGTTGCCCTCCCTAAACTCTGGAACAATCTCCAGAAAGACCTTCAGGACTGTAACTTGCTTGATGGGTTCAAGAAAGGACTAAAGACTTACCTGAGGGGACTGACTAGTTGCTCCTGCTACCACTGATCTCCCACCAGGAATTTCTAGAGGGTGATGCCAATGTAATCTCAGGACTGTTAAAGGCCTCTCATGTTGAAGCTCTGCTCTGGTACTTAAAAGCCAGACTAAAGAAGTTGTTCTTATGCACTTGAATATGTTATTTTTTTTTGTATTGTAAATCTATGTTTCTAACACTCATTTGAACTGTATTTTGCCAACGGTGGAATGTCTGTAATTTGAACTCTCTGTATTTTTTGCTTCCCTCTAGGTACATGTAACTAAATCCGAGTCGCCCCTGAAAAAGGGACTATCATGGTCTCAGTGGGTCTACCCAGTTACCAAAATAAAAAAAAAAACATAATTAGTTAACAACTCTGGCAGTTCCATAGTATCTGAGTAGATTTCTTAAGTGACAAGTTAAGCAAGTTAGTGGACTTTTTTTCTGAAACCCTGTGTTGTAACACTGCCTTCATATAGGACACTAAATCAGGTCACTTGGGAAGATAGTTTCCTATTTAAAGGCAAGGATGTGGAAGCCTTATATACCTCTATTGAACATAAGATTGGGTTGCAGAGTTGTGAGTACTTTCTGCTAAAGAGTAACCTTGCATACTGAATTCCCAGGGAATGTCTGTGGCATGGCCCCTCTCTTATTTCAACTTGGCTCTGGGTCACTGAGAGGTGACAGTGGTATTTAACAAAGAAATTAATCCCCCACACAGACTATACCAGACATTGGTTTCGATTTATTGATGATGGGGTCTGTGCGTGGGATGGCACTCAGTCAAGCTGAAGAGTTTATGAAATGGCTGAAATTGAACATCTGAAATCTGCCATGTATACATACATTCTGATGAACTGAGTTTTCTTAACGTCACTTTCAGAATTGACAAGAGTGACAGAATTATAACCAGGACTAGGAATTACAAAATGAGTACCAGAGGCAATACAATTGAGATTAGATAGTGCACAAACCTGAGAAAACTTGCTTCTTCTATCCCATACAGTCAGTTTCTCAGATTGAGGAGAAACTGCTCAGATGAGTTAGAATTTGAGGAGGAAGTTAAGTTACAATATGGTCAATTTGTGGAGAAGGTATACTCTAAACGGGTTTTACATGAATAACTACAAAGAGTGAGGGTGGTGGATAAAAATGAATTACTAGTCCTTGAGCTAATGAAATCCGACATGGATCAACAAATAAACTTTATCACAGATTTCAGCTCTATCATTGGTAGTATAGGAACGGTGATCAAAAGGTTTTGGCCCATTATCTATGTTGTTACTGTGTACCTGCCTATGGGAACAGTGTACTGTGTATTATATGCAGTTAAAGCCAATAGAAATAAAGCAAAAAAAATGATAGCAAGCTAGCATAAGTAGTGGGTGCTACCCCACAGGTTACTTTCAGACGGGGCAGAAATCTGAGGGGCAAATCAGTACATAGTATGTACAAGCCACCACCCGAACCCAAACCCCAGTCACATTTAAATTGGTTGCCCCCTAGACCTAAGGGGACATTTTAAGTGTAGCAGTTGTAATGTGTGCCAGGTTGTGCCACCAATCTGTGTACTTTCAGTCACCACATACTACAGCTGAACCCTGATTATCCAGACCAGCCAGGGATGTGGAATTTGTCTGAATAATCGATCATCTGGATAAATTAGGTTTGGCTGCATGAGGTAACATTGTTTGGGACCAGGTCGCTAGTCCGTATGAATGAATAATATGGATAACCAGTGTCTGGATAATTGAGGTTTCACTGTAACAGAAAAGTGGAGGCCAGGGAATTCAGAAATTGCAGCTCTAGGTTCACAGTGTATGTCCTGTGGTGCAAATGCACCAAACTTTATGTAGGACACACAGTAAGAACAATTCGAGAACGCATCCATGAACATGTCAGGAATATCACAAATCCCAATTTTAAACACTCCAGTTAGCATTCACTTCACAAAAGTACATGGGGGGGGGGTTAAATTGTTGTCAGTTAATGACTTCAGAATGAGTTGGGATGGGTTTTAGGGGGTAATAGTGAAGGCATCTCCTTCAAAGGGAAACCTACTAGATTTTTCAGCATAAACAGTTTGAGCCCTAATGGGCTAAATGAAACTTGGGATCTTAAACCACTCTTAACTTAATTAGTAAATAAGCTATTATGTATTTCAATACATTTATGACTTCTCTTTAGTCACAGCCCGCGCTGCCTTCCCCCCTCCCCATACTCACATTTTTAGAATATGTGCTCCTTAAGCGTTAAGTTTACAGGGATAAAACTGTGTGTAATTCTATATATTCAGCACCCCCTTTTAACTCCAGTTCTTTAGCCAGTGCCCAAGCTGCCCCCCCCCACACGCACTTGCAGAATCTCTGCCCTTTGAGCATTACGTTTAAAGGGTTAAAACTGTGTGTAATTCTATATCTTCGGTATCCCCCTTCAGACTTGTAGCTATTCTTTTTGTGGGCATGAAGGAGTCATTATAAAATGTTATTTATAATGGATGTCTTTTTTCAGATTTCATGACACTGAGAGTGACACATCCCACTGTAGGTAGATTGTTACCTTCAGCCAGTATCAGCCACTGAGCATATCAGGATTTAAACTGTTTACCACATCTGCTTGAATAATGGCCCATGCTCGAATAAGAGCCTGCATGAATAAGAGCCTGTGAGCATAATACATCTATTTTATTAAGCACTGGATCTCAATTAACAGCCAGGGTGGCGCAGAGCTGACACACATTAACCCATTCATTAATTAAGGGCAGAGTGCTATTAACTTGGTCAGCATTACAAACATTACTCCATCATTAAGGCAATACGTTTTTAATGGACCGTGCGGATTTCACGAATACTGTGAAAACAGGAATATATTGTGAAAGTTTCAGTAATTTAAAATAACAAAATCATATTCAAACCAAATTAAAAGAATTTACTTTACTATTTTAACATTTCACTGCTTTTTTGCTGGGTAGCTCTGTTCAGGCTCATAAAATGTGCCAGGTATTCACTTTCTCCTTGGAAGTTCATTTAACTTGTTGAGTGCTGGAGTAATCGCATTACAAGGTTGCATTGCAACATCTATCAAACAAGTAACTTGACAATTACCTTACTAAACAGGATGTACACTGACCGCTGCTAATCAGTTTATTAGACTGTTACCCCCAAGTGTTACAAATAGCCTTCATGAATGTGATCTGCAGTAACTGCTTCTAATCAGTCTGCTGGAGACCACTACCGTGTAACACGCCAGGCAAACTGCAAATGTCAGTGCAACAAAAACCTCTTTCAGCATCCAAACCGGCAATGTGTATCCCGAACCTGTCAAATATTGCCATGTCGTGCCTCAGCATTCCAGTACATAGAAACACAGAAACATAGAATTTGATGGCAGATAAGGACCACTTGGCCCACTCAGTCTGCCCATTTCCCTACCTAATGAATAAGCTGCAGATCCTAGTTAACCAACAGCCTACGTCTTCCTACCCCCACCCTCTAGAATTGCCTTACGACTGTCCCATGCATTCTTGAATTCCACCACTGCTTTTGACTCCACAACCTCCTCAGGAAGGCTATTCCATGCATCGACAACCTTCTCCATGAAAAATACTTCCTCACATTACCTCTGAGCCGTCCCCACTCTATCTCCAAATTGTGCCCCCTTGTTCTTGCACACCTCTTTTTCTGAAAGATGCTACCCTCTTGGACTTTGTTGATTCCCTTGAGGTACTTGAAAGTTTCTATCATGCCCCCCCTCCTTTCCGCGAGGCTATACATAGTAAGCTCCTTAAGTCTCTCTTCACATGTCTTCTGGTGCAGAGCCTGCACCATTTTAGTTGCCCTCCTCTGGACTGCCTCCATCTTGTCTATGTCTTTGTGGAGACTGGGTCTCCAGAACTGCATGCAGTACTCCAGATGGGGTCTCACCAGCTGTCTGTACAGAGGGATAAGAACTTTCTGTTTTCTACTGGTGATGCCTCTCCCTATGCATCCCAGTATCCCCCCCAGACTCTTTACTGCCCTCTCACATTGCTTGCCCACCTTTAGGCCATCTGATATGACTACCCCCAGGTCCCTTTCCATTTTTTATTGTTTTTAGTATCTCACCCCCCATTGTGTACTCTTCCCCTGGGTTTTTGTTTCCCAGGTGCATTACTTTGCACTTCTTAGCATTAAATCTAAGCTGCGATACATTTGACCATTCCTCCAACCTTACGTGTTCCTTCTCATCCTTTCCACCACACCTTGTGTATCGACTCTGTTGCAGATCTTTGTGTCATCTGCAAAGAGACATACTTTTCCTTCCAGTCCCTCTGCAATGTCGCTTTTAAAGACATTAAAGAGGACTGGTCCTAGTACAGAACCTTGTGGTACCCCACTAGTAAGCCCCCTTTCTTCAGAGTGGACTCTGTTTACTATTACCCTCTGTGTCCTGTTCTCCAACCAATTCTTTACCCAGGCTACCATCTTGGGACTCACTCCCAGGCTGGCCAACTTGTGTATTAATCTTTTGTGTGGGACTGTGTCAATGCCTTGCTAAAGTCTAGGTAGGCCATGTCCACAGCCCCTCCCTGATCTACTACTTTGGTCACCGAGTCAAAGAAATCGATTAGATTCATCTGACATGACCTTCCCGCTGTGAATCCATGCTGTCTTGGGTCCTATGCCCCTCTGACCTCTAGGTATTCAACAATTCTTTCCTTCAGAAGTGATTCCATCATTTTCCCAATCACTGAGGTTAAACTAACAGGTCTGTTGTTTCTTGCTTCTGCCCTGCTCCCACTTTGTGACGTGGAATAACATCTGCACTCCTCCAGTCCTCAGGTACCACCCCATCCTCCCATGATTTGTTAAATAGGGTAGTCAGTGGTGTCACTAGTTCTACCCTTAGTTCTTTTAGAATTCTGGGATGAATCCCATCAGGCCCCATTGCTTTGTCCACCTTCAGTTTTAAGAGTTCTTTCAGAACCCTGTCTTCTGTGAATGGGCTGGTATCAACCCCTGTATCCAGAGTGTTTCTATTGTTTGGTTTAGGTACCTCCCTCTTCATTTGTGAATACTGAGTAAAAATATTTGTTTAGTATCTCTGCCTTTTCACAGTCACCTCTGCCCACCCCCTCCCCTTTATTAAGCCTCACTATCACTCCTTTGGTCTTCCTTCACTCTCTGATGTACCTATAAAAGGTTTTATCCCCCTTCTTAACTAAGTTGGCTATCTTTTCCTCAGTTTGGGCCTTTGCTGTTTTGACTGCCTTCCCTGCTTCCTCTTGCTTTAACTGATACAATTCTCTGTCCTGCTCCTTCTGTGATTCCTTGTACTTCTTGAATACTTTCTTTTTCTCCCTAACCTTCCCTGCCTCCTCCTTTGAGAACCATAGTGGTTTCTTACATTGTTTTTTGTTTATTTGCTTCACACAAAGGCTTGTTGCTTCTGTGATGGCAGTTTTGATTATTCCCCATTGTTCTTCCACCCCATTTACTAGTGCATTCCTTAGGCACGTGCCCATTTTGTCAAAGTCAGCCCTCCTAATGTCCAGTACCTTTGCCTCTGTATGGCTTGACTCTACTGCTGTGTTTATCGCAAAGTGTGGAGAGATCATTCTCTTGCTACAGTGCAATGCTCCAAGACAGCAGACGCAGCATTAATCCATCTAACGTGTGCATGTATTCGATGCTTCAACAAAATTAAAGGACATTTCAACATACTGTATTATGTTTTTTAATATCTGTAGTGATAAAAATTCCATTTTAGCAATTAATTAATGCAGTACTTGTTTAATGTTTTATATTGATGGTTTCACCTGATTTTTTTAACTAAATTAAAAATTGTTACATTTAACATATGTGGTTGCGTTTTCCATGAAAGCAGCATTTTTGGCCATGAAGCAGCCGTGAAAAATGTCATTTTTTAGCATGAAATACTTAGAGCCTTAACCATCATACCTGTCACAGTCTAGCAGCTCAACGACAAACAGCACTCTGAAAATGAGCCCACTAAGTAGGTGTTAGGCAGAGCTATTGTATAAATCATTATTCCCCTCACACATGATTAACAGAGATTTGCAATCATGAATGATATTGTTAAATGCCCCTGAGAACACCTGCCTGAGGCAGAGTCAACATCGAACAAGCAAAAGTTTCCCAGGTAAAGTGCTGACTTTAAACTTCAGCAATTGATTTTGCGAATAACGGGAACAGCAAAGAAAGTGCTTCCTGCAACTTTGGTGTGGATGCCAAGCGTATAAGGGAGTGGTGCAAACAAGAGGACCAACTCCACTTTATGGCAGCTCAAGGTCAGATGAAATTGGATGAATGTGATCAGTGTCCAGCTTCAGAAACATTGGGGGTTGAACTTTATGCCTGGATTGAATCTAAGTGAGTGCAGAGGCTGCATGTAACTCGCAAAGCAGTAAAAAAAAAAAAAAACCAATAAAAATGTGTTTAAAATCCAGTGCTGAGAAGCAGTTTGTAGCCAGCAACAGCTGGTTATGAAATTTATTCCGTAGGCATGGTATCACCCTACACTGCAAAACAACTGTTGGCCAGAAAATTCCTGATAAGGTTTCCCCTAAGTTAACCTCCTTCCTTGTATTTGTATGGAGTTTAAGAATCAAGCAAGGCTACTCCTTAGCTCAGACTGGTGGAATGGATGAAACCCCTATATGGTTGGATAAAGCAGCAGACTACACCATTGATTTCACTGGCAACAAATCTGTTCCTCTCAAAATCACTGGCTATGAGAAGTACAGAGTGACAGTTGCCTTGACGGGAAAGGCGAATGGCACCAAACTACCTCCATTTATAGTTTTCAAGGGCAAGTGTCATGATAAAGAGTTGGACACTGTGACAGGTGTGGTGTGTGCTTACAGTGAAAATGGATGGATGGATGGATGAACGAGGACCTTAATGTCTGTTTCAATCAGGCGTGGGGTTCCCTGGTTTTTTTGAGGAGGCTTCTTGTTTGGGATTCATATTGCTGCAATTTGCAAGACTCAACAAAGTGTGTCCTCAGGAAGCTTAAAACAGACACAGCTGTCATCCCTGGTGGCTGCATTGGCCTTATACAGGCCACAGGTGTCTTCTGGAACTTGCCATTCAAGGCTAATTATCAAGAGCTTTCTGAGGACTGGCTGTCTGAGGGGGAGAAGCAGTACACATGAGGTGGGATGGGAACTTGAAGCCAACCACCAGAGTACAGCTCGCAAAGTGGGTGAAGCAAGCATGGGACACTATACCCGCTGAGCTGATCGTAAAATCTTTTGTGGTCTGTGGGGTTTCCAACTGCCTTGACAACTCTGAAGATGAAAAAATCAATGTGTTGAAACCAGATGGAAATCTTGATGAGCAGCGAGATGTGGTGTTGGGAAAGCTGTGTGGGCTGTCCACCTGTAAGGCAGACGCTCATGATGCAACACCCAAACCAGACGACAAGGAAGAAACTGCCAAAAATGAACTGGCAGTTGAGGACAGTGATGACTAGTGCTGTTCTTAGTTTCTTTTTATGACTTTTGTTCATTTTTGGTGAAGAAACACAATTAACTACAGATTAATCACAGATGTTGTTATAGTGCCCGTGGTGTGCCTGTGATGTGCTGTGATTGTGCATAGTCCCCCCTCAAACACAGGTTACCGTACCATAGTTGTTCACTGCCAGTACCGGTAATCCCTATCCGTGTTCCTCAAACTTCTGCATATGTTCAGATTTGCAACCCCTTTGCAAAAGTCCACAATCTCAGTCGCTTAAACCCCACAGACACGGATGTGTGCTGCAGAAATAAATAGGCGCCCGAGCACGAATATGTGCCTGCTTGTATTAACACTGGTGTTAACACACTCACAAAATAATTATGTGCCGGGGCTCTTATTTGAGCAGATACAGTACTTTAAGAGAAAAAGACATCTAGTAATGTGTTTTCTGCTTTCTCATTTGGTTTTATTTTCATATTTTGTTCTATTTTTTGTTTGCTGTTTATTGTGCTAGTTGAATGAAACTTTGAAGAGATTAATGTTATTGTTAAAGTAATGGTATGCATTTGAACTTGATCACATTTTTGCTGACATTTTTTCTGATGTAATGGTGTGCACATATAAGCCTGTCAATCACTAATAACTTTGCCCTATGAGACAAAGGTCCTTTGACCGAAGTGCTAGGGTATTGTCCAGCTTTTAAGTGTGTGGATTTCATAATAAGGTTTTTCACTTTACAGCTTTCTATTTTCAGAATGTGTTATTTTTTGTCAATCTGAAAGTACATCATATTGGTTAGTAGAGTATTCATAATCCTAGATGGCTGTCAACTGGAAAGTCTCCTCCTTCAAATATCTGGCCGTCTGGCAGGGCGGCCATCTTGATTTCTCCAGCCAACTCCTCTCTAAGCTCAGTGTGCTCTATAGATTGTATAGACAGACAGGCAGGCAGGGACAGTCAGATAATTTAATTAATAAAGCGCCCTATACTATATAGTGCCCCATCTCAGAGGCTCAGGTGCTGTACATAAACCTATGAGCAGTAATTGACAAGCAGAGATTTAAATATCAAATACAGTACATAAATAAACATAAAATTAATCATAGTCACTAAAAATCATTACATATATTTAGTAACAAAGCCTGTATCCCAGTTCCTGCCCATTGTGAAATTGTGAAAATGATCCTCCCTGCATTAACAGAAGGATATAGTGTATGGTACCACCACAACATCCACCCTCACCAGAGTGGACCCGCCTTCAACTCCTTCTGCTGCTTTGTCTTAATGGTTTACCCAGTGCAGTGCGATAAGAATCTTGTCACCATAAATAAGAGTGCCAGAAACATGTCTCACATCCTGGTGAAGTTTGGAATTTAATTCATAAATTACAAATTCCATGTAAAAATGGATATCCAAAACCTTTTTATATCAATGGTAAGGACACGGAACAGTACTCTGAGGTAGTGAATTGTTTTAATGACCTATTTGTGAATATAGGGGTTGTAAAGGATGAAATAGATGAAGTTACCTTAATTGGGGAAGATACGTTTTTTGATAATCATGGGGAATCAAGGCAGGTGTTTAAATTTGGTGAGATAGATATTAATGATGTAATGTTAGAATTGTTGAATATTAATGAAAGAAAGGCTATGGGACTTGATGGGATGAATAGCAATTTACTGAAATCTGTAGCCCCAGTGATTGCCTACCCCTTGACACATATCTTTAATTTATCATTAAATACAGCCGAAGTGCCTGTTGAATGGAAATTTGCTAAAGTAATTCCAGTTGTTAAATCTGGTTCCAAAAGAGAGATTAATAATTATCGGCCAATATCTCTGATACCTGGGGTAGCAAAGATTTGTGAAAAAATGGTAGCTAAGTAGTTCAAGCATTATATAAAAGAGCATGGCATTTTGAATAGTAATCAGTCAGGCTTCAGAGAAAGATATAGTACTCAGACTACATTAATAAAAGTAACTGGGGATATTCAGATTGCAGTGGCTAATGGATTACTGACAGGAGCAATCATAATCGGTTTGTCAAAAGCATTTGATTCTTTAAATCATGGTATACTTATTACTAAACTGAAAAACATGGGATTTTCGGATAATGCTGTAGATTGGATTTCCAATTACTTAAGGGGCAGGAAACAAAAGGTATTCTTAAATACATATTCTTCAGATTTTAGACAGATAGGGCAGGAGTACTCCCAGAGATCAGTCCTGGGGCCCCTTTTATTTAATTTATATACAAATGACCTGGAATTTAAACAAGAAAAATATATATATCATCAGTATGCAGATGATATTATTTTGTATGTTTCAGGTGTGGATTCTTATTGTATACAATATATGTTACAAGTAGCTTTTGAAGAGATACAGAACTATTACATCAAAAATAAACTGGTTTTGAACACTACTAAAACCAAGGTTATTTTATTTCAGCAAAAAAAATAAAGACCCTTACATTAAAAAGTCCCTGGAAATAACAGCAAAAGATGGCTCTAAATTACAGTTGGTAAATGAGTACAAATATTTAGGGTTATGGATGGACACATATTGTAAGTGGTCTTTTCATACAAATAAATTAGTTAAGAGGTTGGAGCAACAACTGGGGATGTTATATAGAATAACAAATAATTTTTCAAGGAATACCAGGTTACACGTGATAAATGCTATGTTAGTGCCAGTGATCGATTATGCTGATGTGATATATGGGGGAAAATAAGACAGATTTGAAAAAATTAGATAGTATATATAATAAAATGGATAGGTATATCATGGGGGCACGTAGACTTACACATCATTGTGAGTTGTATAGAAATGTGCGGTGGGATCATTTGTATATTAGGAGAAATCAACATATAACTAAATTCATGTATAAGTTTATAGAAAATAAATTACCTGAATATATTACTAAAGATCTAAAAATAAAACACCCAGTTATGGGTCTGAGATCAGCCCAGTATATAGGGTTTGAAGTGTCAAAGTGTGGGACAAAAAGTGGGTGTGCTATGTTGTTTTATCTGGGTCCAAAAATTTGGAATAGTCTACCTGTTAATTTGAGACCCTATGTTGCCAAAGTGAGTTGGACCACAATTAGGCGGTGGTACCTTAAACAAAGTGGTCAAATGCATGAATGTGGCATAGAACTGGAAAATGGATATGTTTTAATTGAATGGTAAACTGGTTTGTGGGATGTGATTTATTAGGTGGAAATGTATTTATTATGTAAACTTGTAATTCTGTAATTTTGCATGTCTTGATAAATTTTCTCCCTAGATTGTAAACCAGGTTATGCACTTTAGAAGGTGTCCCTTGAAAATGATTGTACTTGTGTACTCAATGGGATCGTTTACCTTTTATGAATGAATAAAATCATTACTGTTACTACTACTACCACCAGCAATGACCATGGCCCCACATTCTGCCGCAAGACAGGTCAGCTGACAACGGATACTAGTGGAGCAGTGTTAGTTCTGTACTGAAATGAGTGGTGTGGCACCACACTTTCACATGAAATGGAACTGCATAGCATCCACCATGTTGCAGAATCACGGACCTTACAACCTTAAAATAAAGTAAGTGAAAATGCTTAAAAAACATTGCTTTCACCCGGCCGCACTGAGGGTAGAGGTGCTGGACGCCACACCTCGCACCAAGCCGGCGACCCAGGTTCGGCTACGAGCTCGGGTCGCCAGAGGGTCGGCAGGGTGAAGGAGGATTGAGCGTCCCAATGGACACTCTCTTCCTTTAGGGGTGGGATACCAGGGGTGCTCTGCACACCTGACATCCCTAGGGTCGGTAGGAGTACCGACCGCGGGGCAATGGCGGCTCCATGGGGCTGGAGCCAGGAAGGGTGGACACTGTTAGGCACTTAGCAGGCGTAGTGCGTAAGCACGTAATCTGCCCAAGCCAGTGTCCTCAGGGGGGCTGGATGGGGACCACAACAGAAAATGGAAAACAACCCTCTGTGGTCCTAGATGACGACTGCTCCACATCACTAAGCCACAGGCTTTCGAGCAGATCCCGTTGTGCAGGTGCTTTATGGAGAAAGAGGAGGAAAAGGGTAGGTGTTGCGGGGCATTCTAGGGGCAGACTCTGCAAATATGACATGGGGACATGAGTGGCCTAAAGGAGTGGAACAAAGAGGGCAGACTAGGAGGTCGGATAAAAGAAAGTAAAAAAAAATTGCTTTCCTTGTGAAAAACCTAATTGGGTGGTAAGACTTTGGGGGTGAGGAGCCTCCATTTTTGACAGTTTTCCTTTAAGTCAGTACAATCAAGGTGCATAACCAGGAGACAGAGGAGGAGCAGTCTGCATCCTTGCAGCACTTGGCAGACTGACCCTCCCTCATGGTTGCATGCCTGCTTGCTCCTATGCTAGAGTGAATGGATTAAGGGATTAGCACTCTCAAGGGGAGGATGACTGAAGTAGCCCATCTATGTAATAAATGTACAGTGGTGCCAGCCAGGATGCAATGCAGTAAAACAGTAGTATATCACAAAATGCTGCAGTACACTGCAGGGAACACTGTAATTAAATGGCAATTAAGCCCTTTTGTCATGCAATATTTTGTGACACGTCACTTACTGCAAACTACTGCAGTGTTGTGGCTGGCTCCACTGTATTTTGAAGACAGAGCAATTTAGAAAGTGGGAGGTTTGTAAAATATATGATCAGCTCCTTGCCTATCACCAGGAGCACGTACTGTTTTATCATTATCTTTGTTTCTATTTCTAATGTTATGAATCTTGTAACAGCTGAAACTACACACCACATATAATGTTAAGCAGGGGTACAGATTGGCCTGCTGTCAACACCAAATATTAAATAAGACAGTTAGTGCATTCTACACCCTTCAATTGTTGTAATTTATTAGGCCAGCCCGGTGGCATGGAGGGCTGAGGCATTACTGCCTTATCTCCTGCCACAAAGGTGACCCGTGTTTGCGAAGTGAGCGGGTCGCTGGGGGGTTAGCTGGGGAGGGAGAAGATTGAGCATCCAGAGGATAGCTCTCCTCTCATGGGGGAGGGTGGGGACATGGACTGGCACTTGCCTGACTCCTAGTGGTGGCTGGGGGCCTGCAGGCCAGGTCCCACAATGTGGGGGGTGGAGGTGGAGCAGCCGCCTGACGTATGGTGTGCAGATGCGTGCGCAGTGCATCACTGACGGCACTGCATGCTCCCCACTGCATCAAGGAAAACCAGAAAAGTGGTCCCACCATGCAGAATGATGATGGTCTTCCCCCCACAGCGAACCACCCCGAGAGGACACCTCCCATGTTGGATCCACGCCAGTGGGTTGATTCGCTCCCCACAACCTGCCATGAAGGGTAAGTTGTGGGGACAATAGGGAAGGGGGTACAATCCTCAGGGATGTTACAGGTGGCCGTCGGGATCCAGGGGAGATGAGGAGCAAAAAAAAAAAAAAAAGAAATTGTAATTTATTATACAACTGCCTGTCGACCAGAACACTTCAGAGCTTATGAATCCGCCTTCTCCCACCAAAAGGAGAACCATTGAGGGGGTAATGCAGGAGAGGATGTAAACATGTATGCCCCTTAACAGAAGACTGGCACCTTAACCATCAAGAAACTGCAGCAAGTAGCCAGCTTTTTAAACAAAAATTAGTCTGGGAGAACAGCGTAGGGATAGAGAGTGAGAAATGACTGGAGTGGGATGTTGGGAGGCCTAGAGTTTTTAGAAACATAGGGCCCAATTCTCAAAGCCCTATGTGTGACACAAGGTGCCTGCGCCAAACAGAAATGGTGTGCAGCAGACTGCACAGTGTATGCACTAATATTAGCAAATACACTGTACAGTCCACTGCACAGTCAGTTCAGTCGGGGACCGGCCGCGGATGTGTGAGGAGGGCTGTGTCGGTTCCCTGCTCTGTCTGGGGTTGGGGAGGGGCACTATCTGCTTGATTGGGGGGCACAGGACCAGTAGTGAGTGGGTTTGTGTCAGCTGTCATACTAACAGGGAAACCAGGATCTTGGAGAGGGGAGATTCCAATACATATATATACTGTGAGGGACACTTCAGGGATCAGGTAGGGGATTCTGCCCTGTATTCTGTATGAGGGCACAACGTGGCTTGGGGCTTGGGGACATCTATTGATGCATTGGGTTTGCAGCAAACCCTCCTGTGCGTCGTGAGCTTGCTGCATAGATGGGGTTCCCGCAAGTGTGGGGACATAGGCGCCGAGACCCCGCCTGTACCTGAATAGGGTGCAAGGTCCCTGGGGCACGGGGCTTCAGCACAAGCTGCTGATTGCCGCAGCTTGCACCAGACACAGCTCCCTTTGAGAATGGGGCCCTTAGAAACAAATAATGATGGCAGAAAAAGACCAGTGATCCACTGTGTAATAATACGACGCACAGGCAAGGTACTTAAGTTTCAATGCTTTACTAGCCAGCTTAACACACTATATAGCTAGGCAGATTGTCTGAATCTGGTGGGTTACAGCCCACCAATCACTATTTATAGCAAGTTCCAAAGAGATTACATCACGTAATGTGTGCGTTAGCATTTATAATTTCAACATTAACCATATTCATACATCTCCCCTTGAGTATGTTTCCCTGAAGAATCATTAAACTGCAACTTTAGAAAGAAGTTTTAATTTTTAGTCCAAGTCCCTTTAAGTCCTGTAATGCACAGGGCATTTTGACTGGGCACCCACTAACCCTACTGTGCTGTGTGGGGCTTGTTGAATTGCTGTGCAGGCTTGTTCAGGCAGCCACTATCCTGCTGACATCACCGATGGAAGATCCTCACTGGGGTCTAGGCCTGGCTGCACCACCACTGTTGCTGCTCTCACTGCTGTTGGCATATTTTCTCCACCCACTGCTCTCTCAGGAACAATCTCCTCTTTGGATTCCATTCCTCTCAGCTCCTTCCTGGCAAGGTGAGGGGGTTGTTTACCCACCATGGACTGGACTGTAATGCTGAAGGTCCCAGAAGGTCTCAGTGATTACGCCAATAATGCTTACCATTGGCACAACAATGGACTAGGGGGTCTGGGCAGGCAAAACCACCACTGCAAGGGTCCCTTCATGCTGGTCCATGTGCATACGCACCTGTTGTCCTGGAATCAGCTGAGGCAATGGATGTGCCTCTCTGTTATAGTAATACTGTTGCTTTCTCTGGGCAGGCTCTAGTAGAGTATGCACATTTGTTTCTGGAACCTTATGCTATACAAGTTCAGGCCATTCTGGAAGTAATGTGTTGGTATGATGATCCATTAATAATTGCACTGGGGAACCTGTGCCTTCCATAGGTGCGTTTCTCAAACCAAGCAGCACAATATAGGGGTCTCCGCTGTCTTTCATGACTTTCCTCAGTTAATTACGGACAGTTTAAACTGATCTCTCAATCATTACATTACACTGAGGGATGAAGTGATGTGCTTGAATTGATAGTTCTTGGCAAACATCTCAAACTGTGCGCTAGCAAATTGTGGCGCATTGTCCATAAAAAGAGTCTCTGGTATGCTGTGCCTTGCATATTGAGGATTAATGTGATTAGCCACAGTTTGACTTGTACCATTTTGTAATCTGAACATTTTACAAACATACTAAAATGCCAGCAGAACAGGTCTAATGATCTTTCGTGTCTGCTCATTTTGGTCAGCCCTCACCCTGGGAGCTGACCTTGCTGCCCCCCTCTCCGTCTCTGGCTTCTCCCTTTCCAGACTGGATATTCTCGCAGCACTGGTTTTTGCTTCCGGAACCCTTCCCCTGTACCTGTCCCTCCCCCTCTCAAACCCCTCCACCATTTCTGCCTCAACCAGCCCCCTGGGCAGCGTATTCCACGGCTCCACCACTCTCTCAGTGAAGTAGCACCTCCTCCTTTCTCCCCTGAATCTCCCCCCTCCAGCTTTCACCCATGCCCTCTAGTTGTCCCCCTTTCCTTTGGAGCACTCTGACTGCTCCTCCTATTACCCCTTCACGTGCCTGAAGACGTCTATCATGTCCCCCCGGTCCCTTCTCTCTCTTCCAATGTGTACATATTTAGCTCTTCGAGCCTCTCCCCATAGGTCCTATCCCCCAAGCCCCAAATCATTTTGGCTGCCCTCCTCTGGACCCTCTCCAGGAGTTCAATGTCCCTCTTTAAATGTGGCCTCCAAAACTGCATGTAGTATTCGAGGTGCAGCCTCACCAAGCAGTTATACAGTAGGAGTATCACTTCCCTCCTTCTGGAGGTGAGCCCCCTAGTGATGCATCCAAGCATCCTGTTGGCCTTTGCCGCTGCCTTCTACAAGTCTCAGAGTTGTTCATCTTGACATCTACCACCACCCCCAGGCCCCTCTCAGCCATCGATACTTGTAGCATCCCCCCCCCCGGGTGTACACTTGGCCTGAGTTTCTGGCTCCCTGGTGCAGTTCCTTGCATTTCTCTGCATTGAACCTCAGCTTCCGCTTTCTAGACCACCTTTCCAGAGCCTCCAGAGCACCCTGCAGGGCTTTAATAAAATTCGAATAATAGTTCACCATCACTCAATATGTTTCTCTGGTAAAGTCAAATAAATTGGCTCCCACCATTCAACATGGTCTCTCTGGTACTTCATGAGGCTACAGCGGTTCTTTGGGTTGGGTTTCCTGTAGTTGGAACTGATGCCACTGTTAGTGACTAGATCACTGATTTGACGATTCATTCCTGGCCAAAACAATATGTTTCTGGCTCTTCTTCTGCATTTCTGTATGCCAAAATGGCTACTATATGTTTTGTTAAGCATTTATTTCCGTAATGAGGCAGGTATTATCAGTTTCTCACCTTTATGAAGTAGATAATTCTCAGCCAGGATCTCTTCTCGAAAGAGCTCATAGGCCAGATAGCCAGATCCACTTGTGATCTCCCAGTGGTCCAACCTTGCAGAACGGTTTATTTTAGCCTTGTAGTTTTGGGTCTTGGGCTGTTTCCTAGTCAGTGATGGGTATTTTCTCAACTGTATGGTTTTCATATTTGTCACTCTTTTTCTGGCAGTGTCCATTTTTGTACCACTCTGTTAAGGATATCAGCAATATGTAGCTATTTCCCAGCTTTATAAATTACCTATAAATAACATATCTGCAATTTGAGCATCACATTCTGTATTCGTGGTGGAGCAACTTTTGAGAGGCTTGTGATCTGTTTCTGCAAGCACCCTCTGTCTACCATAGATGTACTGGTGAAATTTAGGGCATCTACAGACACTGCCAATATTTCTTGTTCCATTTACGGTAGGTCTCTCAGCTAGCAGCAGACATGCTCCCCATCCTTCAGAGGAAGCATCGACTGACAAGACCACTGGTTTGTGTAAGTCATAAATTACTTGCACTGGGAGATGCATGGTAATTCTCTTTAATTCACAAAAGACCTACTCATCTCTGGAGTCCCAATGCCAAGCCATTTCTTTGTCTTACAATTCTTTTAAAGGTGTATTCAGCATTGAAAAACTGGATATGAACTTGGATAAATAGCTGACCATCCCAATGAATCACTGGAGTTCTGTAACAGTTTGGAGAGTAGGCATGTACACTACTGCTGTTATTTTCCCTGGGTCCACTACTAGCTCTTTCTGGGTTAATATATGTCCTATGTATGGAACTTCTCTCAGAACAATTTTTAATTTTTTCAAATTTAAAGTTAGGTGGCTCACGTTCTCTGTGGGACCCTTTTCAACCTGGCATTATGCTCCTGTACATCAGATTCCCAGACTGGTATGTCATCCATATGGTTTCTACGTCATCCACACTTTCAAATATCTCAGATATTTTCCTCTGAAACACTTTGGGGACTAAGCATATTCCAAATGGCATTCTTTAAAACTTATAGCATCCAAAGGGGGTGTTAAATGCCACTAGTTCAGAACTGGGCCCATCCAATTTGATTTGCCAGAAAGCATGTCCAGCATCGATCTAACACTGAAAAGATTTTGGTGCTAGCCAACCCTGCGGCAACTCTACAGTTTTCATAGGGTAGTGTTACCAGTTAATTGCCTCATTCAAGTCTCTCAGATCAATATATATCCTCATTTTATTAGGCTTCTCAGTTATTGCCAAGAAGTTAACCTAGCTTGTAGGTCCTCTTTGTTGCTTGATAACCCTCGGTCTTTCCATATTATTTAGCTCATCTGTAACTTTTTCTCTCTCATAGACCAAAGGGTACCTTCCTAGGCAGGTGTATTACTGGATTTAAAGACTTGCCTATCTTGATATGGTATTCTCCCTCAAGACACCTCATCTCCTGAAAAACATCAGCATACTTAGATAGTATTAGACAGTGTCAGTGGCTCAGTAGGTAGCACACTCGCCTCTGAGGCCGGGAGATCAGAGGGCTGTGGGTTCAGTTCCCACATCTGGCACTTGGGTTAATATCCCAGTACTGACACTGTACTGCAGCATGAGAAGGGTGCTGCACTTCTGAGGTGCCGCTCTTCCGATGAGACGTTAAACCGAGGTCCCATCTGCCTGGATTGGTGGTAGTTCAGGTGGATGTTAAAGATCCCATCGCACTTATCGAAAGAGTTGGGAATTTCCCCGGTGTCCTGGCCAAATTTCCCCTATTCACTAAAAATACCACCAACAGCTTAATCTGGTTCAAGGTCAGTTGGCATTCATCTGTATCCCCTTCCCCCGGGTCGTGCCTGAAAATAGGCAGGATTTGTCTAGTGCACTTACCCGGTCAACAAAAACTAAATAAATAAAAATAAATAATATGTCTTCGGTGGATTCACTCTCTGTGTTAACTGAAAACAATTTCTGAACCAGTTTCATCTCTAAGCATGTTGGCAGTCCAAGAACAGGTGTAACATTTGCATCAACAACTTGAAATGTCACTACATGGGTACTTGTTTTTGAATCCCACAACTAGTAAAACTTCCCTGCATACATTCAACTGGTAACCAGAGCAGGCGACCAATCAAGCCTTTGACTTTTGAATAGGTGTTCTTGAAAAGTTCTGTACACATTCATGTGCATCACATAGCATGGGGCACCAGTGTTCAGTTTAAAAATCACAGTCTTTCTATTAATACTCAAATATACTTTCCAATCAATGTCCACAGCTTGGTCAATTAACTTTTCAAATGCATACTCACTCTCACTTTCAGTCCCTTCTTCAACTGCAGGTACCTTTGCACCTAGTTCTGCTATGCACATTCTGGCAAAATTATTCTATATACTGTATAGTCAAGATTTCTGGCCATATGTAGGGCATCTGTTGGGGCCATGCTCTTACCCATATTTCCCACAATCGTACATAATGAACTTTCTAGGTGGCATAGGGCAATACAGTTATGTAAGAACTTGCTGAAACAGTAGATTGTTGTGAGGAGCTCTTGCAGCGGGTAACACCAGAAGGTATGAAAACACCAGGCACTAGGACCCCATGGAAAACTTCTAGCTAGCAGTCTACAGCAGGGGACTGCTCCTGCCATCGTCAGTACTCTGACATCTGCCTATCCTACAAACAGGGCGGTCCCCCAGACCTACCTCAGTTCTCCCGCCGGAGACCTGGGCACAAGCACAGAAATGGAGAACCAAGGTGGTTCCTCAGGGTTGAGGAAAAGCAGAGCAGCTGATAAGGAGAAGCAGCATGCGGGGGAAAGTGAGAGGGAAAGCAGCACCTGCTGAAAAAGCTCCTCTCACAGATCTGCTGTTATGGTAAGTTCTTACATAAGTATTATCTTACTTCAAGGGTAGCTCTTGTAGCAGACAATATCAATAGGACTGAGTCCCAGGCAGTACTGGAACAGACCCAATCAGATGGGTGGAGGTGAAAAACAGTAACAGGAAACTCATGAGTGAAGGACCTGAAGGACTGTGAGTCCAAAGATGGCCCTACACTGAGAAGCAATAACAAAACTGTAGTGCTTGATAAGATCCAAGTGGCTGCTGTGCAAATGTCTGCAGTGGACACACTATTGAAGGAGGCAATAGAGGCAGCCATACCTCTGGTAAAGTGGCCTTTTACTGTTCCCAGTAAAGGCTTGTCGTACTTTTGGTAGTAACAGAAAATGCAACTAGCAAACCATTTAGACAAACACTGTTTGGAAACAGGAGCCCCTTTTCTCCTGGGGGCAAATGAAACAAATAACTGGTCAGCTCTCCTAACAGGGTGGGTGCAATCCAAATAGTACAGAAGCAACCAGTAAACATCCAAAGTATGAAGCAGGGCCTCTCCCTGATTAGAACACTTGGGAAAGTAAACAGGCAGGTGGATGGATTCATTCAATGTAAACTCAGACACCACCTTAGGCAAAAACATAGGTTTTGTGCGCGAAGGCACCCTGTCTTTGTGAAAAACCAAATGAGGCCCTTTTCACAACAGAGCTTGAAGCTCGGAAGTCCTTTGAGCGGAAGTAACAGCAGTTACAAAAGAACACTTTCCATGACAGAAAGCATAGGTCGCAGCTCATGACCATCTCAAAGGGAGGCAGACTGAGCTTTTCCAACATAAAAAAGGATCTCATGGTGGGACAGGGTCCAGAAATGGGGGCCTCAAGTGCAAAATACCCCACAAGAAGGTGCACAAAATTTCCAACTGTGCAACAATCTTGCCTCAACAGGTGCATGGTACACAGAGATGGCAGAAAGGTGCACCTTAAGGGAAGAGTACCCCAGGCCTGAGTCTGAAACAGGCAGGAGGTACTCTAAAATCAGATTAATTGGGCAGGTGAAGGGATCCAAGTGCTGAGCATTGGCTCAAATGAAGAAGTGCTTCCAATTCATGGCATAAATGGCTCTTGTGGAAGGTTTCCTGGCAGCCTCCAAGACATCAGCCACTTGGGAAGAGACTTCAAAGCAGGCAATAGCTAAGCCTGCAGGAGCCACACATAAAGATGTAATGACTTGAGGCCTGGATGGACCAGGGTTCCCTCTTTCTGAAAGAGCAAGTCCAAGCATAGAGGCAGGGGAATGGGAGGCTGTACCACCAGCTGCTGCAGTGGTGGAAATCAAATCTGGTGTGGACAGTAGGGAGTCAGGAGTATCATCTCCACCTCTTCTTCCTGAAGCTTGAGGAGCATGCTCTGCAGTAGTGGAAAAGGAGTGAAGGTGTATGGGAACCTCCCTGTCTAAGAGAGGGACAATGTGTCTTACCAGAAACACCAGGTCCTGGACTTAGTGAGCAGAAAACTGGCAGCTTTGTGTTGAGTGGGGACACAAAAAGGTCCAGTTCTGGATGACCCCACCAACTGAAGAGGTCTTTGACCACAGAGGCCAGGAGCTCGCACTCACGAACACTTGATCTGAACCTGCTTAAGCTGTCAGTCAGAATGCACTGAATGTTCAGAACATGGATAGCTGGGAGTTTCAGGCTGTGTCCTATTTCCCAATGCCAGACTCTCATGGCTTCTCGACAAAGAGGGTAGGAATGTGTCCCCCACTTGTTGCCTGTCTGGATCAGCAGTGGGCCTGGAAGAATTTGGGTCTTGAAGGCCTGCATGGTATAGGGAACCACCCACATCTCCAACACATTGATTTGAAGATACTGTTCAGATTGGGAGCATGTCTCTCAGTCTGGCGGTTGGCCAAATGGGCACCCCAGCCTAGACCCAAGGCATCCATAGTGAGAATCTGATGCGGGGGCACGGCCCAGAGCTGAACTCCCTTGAGGAGGCTTGGTGGAATTCCTCCATCACTCTAGGCTCTGTCTCACTAGAGTGGTAACCATCACCAGCTGATCCAGATCATCGTTGCGTTGGTCCCATTGGGCACAGATTCCATACAGGAACTCTCATGTGAAGTTGCGCTAAGAGGACGTTAGCTATAGCTGCTGCCATGTGCCCCAGCAATCAAAGGAAGGTTCTGGCTGGAACCTGATGGGGGGAGGAGGAGGAGGATACCAGCCCAGCCTGCACCATGAGGCATTCTGCTCTGTCCTGTGGCAGGAAGGTTCTGTCCAGTGATGAGTCAAAGTCTGCCCCTATGTACTGAAGGCATTGGCTCAGCAAGAGACAAGACTTGGACAGGTTGAGGGTAATCCTCAGTATCTGGAACAATAGAAAGGTGGACTCCAGCATTTGGATCAGCTGAGCCCTGGAGGGGGCTGTCAACAGCCAGTCGTCCAGGTGGGGAAAAACATAACAGCTCCATCTCTGAAGAGCAGCAGCCACCAAAGCTAGGCACTTGGCAAAGACCTGGGGTGCCGAGGAAAGGGCAAATAGGAGGGCCAGAACTGAAAATGGTCCCCCTGAAAACAAAACCAGAGGAACCAGCGGTGGGGCAAGAAACTGAGTGTAACCTCCCAGTCCCCTGGGGTTACTAGAATCCCATCAGTGTCAGTGCTAGGTACGGAAGGCAGCTGGTGAATAACTAGTTAAGTGGATTTTCACCTGCTCCCTCTCTATTTACTTGGTCTCAGCTGAGAGGAGAGAGGTAATGTCATTTAGAACTCTTGCAGCAGCATAAGCCATGGTAGCTAGCTCTGAGTGGGGAGTTTTTGAATTTTCAGTTAGTCTGCAGTAGACTGTAAGAGTGAGCAGTACAGGAGATAGGAGCTGCAATGTGGGCTCTGAGGAGAGACTACTTTTTCTCACCCTAGTGCTAAGAAACATCTACCTGCCTTGTAGAAGTGGTAGAAACCATCTAGCAGGAGTTCCTGATTTTTTCATCCCTGGTGAGATGAGGAGGAATGCAGAATGGATGCAAGGGGCAATCCCCTGATTTGATTCAGAACATTTGAAGCTGCCTTTTGTTTGACAACTGTGAGTAATTCTGACTTTGGGTATCCCCAGAGAAATGTACCTGCTGTGTGTTCTTTTGGGGTGTGCTCTGACAAAGAGACCTTGTGACAGGGTGACCCCTGTCATGCGTGGGTGCCCCAGTAAGGAGATGTAGGTCTTCCCTTAGCCCACCTCCCATTTAGAGCTAACTTAACATAGAAACATAAAAGTTGATGGCAGATAAAGACCACAAGGCCCATCCAGTCTGCCCATTTCTTTTTCTACCTTATAAATGTACCATCGTCCTTTGCTCTGTCAGTGGCTTATCTATTCATACTCATCTGTATTGCTCCCTTATGCCTATCCCATGCCTGTTTGAAGCCCTGCACTGTATTCATATCCACCACTTCCTGAGGTAGGCCTTTCCATGCATCCACCACCCTTTCTGTGAAAAAGAACTTCTCACATTACCCCTTAATCGGCCTCCCTCTAATCTCATGCTGTATCCTCTTGTCCTGCTATTTTTCTTATATTGAAACATGTTAGACTCTTTAACCTTGTTAATGCCCTTAAGGTGTTTGAATGTTTCAATCGTATCACCTCTCTCCCTCCTTTGCTCTAGGGTATACATACTGAGCTCCGTTAATCTGTTCTCATATGTTTTCTGATGCAGTACCTGCACCATTTTGGTTGCCCTTCTCTGTGGACGGCCTCAATTTGGTTAATGTCCTTGTGAAGGTGTGGCCTCCAGTACTGCATGCACTACTCCAGATTGGGCCTAACCAGTGTCTTGTAAAGAGGGATTATTACCTCCCTCTTACGACTTGTTATACCCCTACTAATACACCCCAACATCGGTGGGAGTAAAGTGCATTAGTGCATTTAAAGAAGTACAATGCATGAGAAAAGGCATTCGGTGCATAGAATAGAGAATAGAGAGAATAGAGTGCTGCAGTGCAGCCACATATATAAGTAAAATACTATTTTAAAGTATCCCAACAGTAAATGCTGCCTGCTATTTAGAGTGCAAATTGCTAGAAAGGAATTAAATATGAATAAGGTGCCTCAAATTTTTGAAGTACTATTTAAGGTGCTAAATGCATAAAAGTGCAAGGTGCTGGTGTAAAGTAAAAATAAAGAGATTGTTTAGCACATGTTTTATAAGGGGCTTGTATTGCCTTCACAAATGCCAAAGAGCTGCTAGATTTAAAGTGCAGAATAATCTAACCAAGCTGTTCGCTGGAGGTTGAATAATGTACTCATGGGCTTTAGGAATATAAATGTGTTTGTATATGCACACCTGTAGGACTGTAAAGTACATGCAGTGATAAATTTATGCTTGAAACAGAAAATGCTTTAAGAAATCATAAGGTGTATAAACATTCACGTTAATAAAATGGATGGAAAGGTAAAGTGCAAAGCTAGCTAAATTTTATATAATTTACAATGGGTGAACACCAAGAAAAATACAAGCAAGAGCGTCTTTGGTGCCTTAGCTCTAAAATGAGGCCAGTCTGTAATTTAGCCCCAGGCTGTGTTTGTTCTAGAGAAGGCCTGTTTGTTAACACCACCCTCCATTTTTTAAAAACACAAGAGGTGCATTAAAAGCCCTGAAATTAGTAAATGATTAAAGGGGTTACTACAGTTCTGAGGTTTCCTAAGGGAACTTTAATGTTTTGCAGTTACACATAAACCCAGGAAGAAAACTAAACAGTTCAGTGTCTTATCTGACTGCAGGACTGCATCTGAGGATTTCTAAAGGAGAGCAGCACCCACTGCAGTCTCCTCTTTATACAGCCTTATCTGTCACTCAAAGGTAACTAAGGAGGGACCCTATGTTAGTTGCCAGGCAATTAAGCATTTATGAAGTTTTACTAGCTTAGTATTACTCATGATGTTTGGTTATTTGATTATATCAATGTGCAGTGTTGTATTATAATGTATCGTGGGTCACCTTGTGATTATATACTAGCCTAGCTAGTTTTCTTTTGTATTTTTAGTTACGGGTCTAGTCAGGTGACCCCGACCCAGAAAGTATTTAAACCTGCCACTAGATGCATTAAATTGGATAGGAGATAGGAAGTCAGAAAGAGACTGATGGAGGTAGGAGAAAGACCTCCCAGTGGTGTGGGCTCACACTGGTCATTCTGACTGAAGCCTAGAATCTGCTGAGTCCAAAAACAGTGGCCTTTGTTTTGAATGCAACAAATGATTATTTTGATGTTTTCCATTTGATTTCTGAACATATATTCATTCATTTTATGACAAAATAAAATGATAAATGCCTCTGGACATTTTTTATGCACTGTGAATTGAGTCTGCCTTGTCCTTGTTATCTTGAATATCCACACCCAGTGACAGACCTATGCACCCAGTTCTGTTTGAGACTCTTCTCAAGCTTTTCCTAAAGTTGGCGGACAATCGTGGAGTCCCCGGTGAGACTTAGCACATTGTACAGAACTTTAACCTGCACTCAGAAGTAAATTGTTTCATATGCTGAATGTGCCAGACATTCCAGAATGCACAGTTCTACTGTTTTTCTCAAATGCTGAGGTGTAACTTCCGAAAGAATGTCTGGGTATGGACTGAGGAAGCAAAAGGTGGGCAATTGCCCATCTGGAGTGACGAGTTCAGCACTACAGGTTCCGTAAGGGCACCTATTTTTCAGGTCATATGGCCAATGCCTGAAGAGAAAGTTTACCCCCTGGCATGGGCTGTGCTAAATTTGAGCACCAATGTGCTCCACTGTGGTCACTGCCAATAGAAGAGAGATGTGTGTTTCAGCTGAGGCTTTGCCACTGAAAGGGTTCAAAGTCCTATGCAATATGAAAAGTTAGAGTTTCTGTCTGCTACAGATGATGTATTCTGCATTGCCTTGTACCACAAAGTGTAAACCCTTGGGGTCCACCTACGCTTTAGTGTACCAACTTTGGAATAAAGCCACACTACAGAACCCCAGCCTGGTCTGGACAATCTTGTTACTGCTTCCTGTGTGGAATTACTGGGTATCCCTCCAGAAGTGCAGATCTAGTATAGCGACTTGCAAAAGTTCTCTCCCCAGGACCTGGGTTTAGTAATGGTCATTTTGTCTATAAATACTGTCACTGTGCCCCCACCCCTTTCTTTCCCCTAGACAGAAATATGGGAGGTGTGCTTACTAGTTAAACAAGTGGTGAGTGGGGGGTTACACCAGGATATGCAGGTAAGCATCTTGCATATCCAGGGAACAGAGCCAGTCCCCCTAGTGAAGTTGGGGCAGCAACCCCTGAAGAGTCACCATCCTGAAGTGCTTGTACTCTGTGTAGGGGCTTAAACAGCTGTGATCCAGAACTGGCCTAAGATTCCAGGTTTTGTTGGGGATGAGGAAGAAGTGGAAGTAGAACCCTTTCCCTCTTTGAGCTGGGGGACGGGCTCTATGGCTCTTTTGTGCAGGAGCACCTGAATCTCCTCCTGAATGAGGGTGAAGTGGGCCTGAGGGTAATGGTAGGGGAGGGCTTTTGGAGGGATCTACAGAAATTCAAGGGTGTGACCCCTTAATACTTACTGGAGCACCCATTGATCTGAAGTCACGGTTTGCTACCCCTCAAGGTATAGGAAAAAGTGGCTCCAACTGCCTCCCCTAAAGCCTCTGCTGGAGGGAGGTCTGGCAATGAGTCAGGCAGTGGAACTAGGGGGTGGGCAGAAGCTCTGTCTGGATGAGTCAAAGTTTTAAACTTGAACGCAGCCTTCATCTGTTGGCCCTTGTGCTGCTGCTGTCAGGAGTGCCGCCAAAAGGACTGGTGCTGGGAAGGGGTGGGCTGGGAGCATTACGTGGAAATGTACCAACTTCAAGGCCTTACTCAGCTCCTGCAGGCGGGAGATGTCATCTTGAGCATCCACCCTCAAACAGAACAGATCCCTAAAAGGGGCGTCCATAATTTTTGTCTGAACAACAGGAGCAAAATCTGCCACCCTGAGCCAGGAGTGGTGCTGGATGCAGACTCCTGCAGCTGTCACATGCTCGGAGGCATCGATGGTGTTGTAGGCAGCCCTAAGCACATGGTTGCCCACATCTGAACCGGACTTCAAGAGCTGGTCCAGTTGGGATTTCGTGGAGCTCTCTGGGAGGGCTTGAACCAGGTCCCTTGCCTGATATCATAGAGCATTCTGGTACTGAACCATATGGGCCACATAATTCTGGGTCCTGATGGCCAAGGTGGCAGAGGCATGAACACACTTGCCAAGCTGGTTAATCTACAGATATTCCTGGTCAGGACAGTGGGTTGCTTGGGTTTCTTGGTGTGGTCATGGGCCACATTCATGACCATAGAGTCTGCCACTGGGTGTTCACCCATGAAAGGCTTGCCCAAGGTGCATGGCATATGCGGCCATCTTTTTAGCCAAGGGGGATGAGAGGTGGTTCCATGCTGCCTTAGTGACATCCTCATGTGAGTCTCTCAGAGGAGGGACACCAAAGGAAGGGTCTTCTTCTTATGAGGGTAGATAGCCAGACAATATTGCTCTGGGTCCAACTCCTCCGTCTCCCATACAGTCAGGGACCCAATATGCATCATCATGTCCAAGAATGAAGGATCATCCATGGGAGACTTAGCAGTCTCTTTGGGAGGCGCCATATCCTCAGAAGGGCCCCTTAGAGTTTCCAAGACTTCCAAGGAAAAAAGGAGAAATCCTCCCCAGATGAGTCACTCTCTGGGACTGGCGTCAGTGGACAATGTTCGACCCTACATCACTCCTGGCGACCAAGGCTGACAGTGGCTGGGTCCCGCTCATCCAGGGGTTAAGGAGGGCGGGCCCCTAGGGAGAAGGAGGAGTAACTTTGTCCTTCATAAAGGCCCACCAGGCTGAAACCAACATTCTGTAATCCACCGGGGGCAGTGGATTGTATGACATGTAAGGGTACTGTGGAGGTGGGTAGTGGTGTGTTGGTATACGTGGTGATGTCAGCTACCCTGGGGTCAGGTCGGCAGGCGCCGGCTGGGGGTTCCCCTAAGGGTCAGCAGATGTTGGCTGCATTTCAGGCTGGAGCAGAAGTGATGATGGTTGAAGCATTATCTGTGCAGTCATCAGCACCACTGGCATTGGCCTGAGAGGCGACGGTTGATGCCAGTCTGGCGAGACAGTAGACACGGGCCCCATAGGTGAGTAGGGTGCCTGCAGAGGGAATGACACTCTAGAAGGAGGCAGAGGTGATGTCTGTGTGGAAGAGGCGAGCGCTTGCTCTGGGCAATGTCTAGAGCAGCCAGCTCCAACATTGGGAACTGACAAAGGCAACACCAAAGCCGGGAGGTGACGAGTACAGACCTGCCAACAGAGACACTATTCCCATCTGAGATGCCTGGTTGAGGGCCCATAGTGATCAAGGGCCTAAGTGTTTGGAGTTAAGAGGCAGGGGATGACGTCCGCTGCCTTGAGGAGCCATGACCTGAGACTGAGATGAGGGTGGGTGGCTGAGTCAATGACAACTCTGAGTATGAGAGGGAAGCCAGAGGAAGGACTGACCTCCTGTGGCAGGAAGACTCAGAAGTGGTCACTAGTTTGTACGAAGACCACGAACAAGAGGCTGACCTAGGACAGTCCCAGTGCTTATGCTTCCCACTTGATGACTTCTCCTTCTATGAAGTAGCAATAGTAGTCAATGCTCTGGAGGCCAGGGATGCTGAAAAGCTCTTAGCCTAAAGCTCCTTCTCCATCGCAAGTAACTTCTGCTAAAGTAGGAAAATCTGGAGAGATGTCAAGTGGCGTCCCTGTGTGGCCTGGTTGAACTCCTGGCAATGCTGGCAGGCCTCAGTGTCATGGTCTGGGCCTAAGCAAAGCAGGAAATAAGAGTGGCTGTATTTGGTGGGAATCTGCTTGCCACAGGTGTACTTCATCAGCCGGTCGAAAGACATGGCTGGAGAAGACATAAGCAAAAAGGAAGAAACACCAAAAAACAATGTTGCTACTCAGAAAAGAAAATGCGGTAAGAACACAAATCAAAATGGCGGTCTCCTGAAGCAGGCATCTCTGAAGGTCCAACATGCATGAGTCGATGGCAGGAAAAGAACAGGGGTGGGCATGGGGGACTGCCCGTTTTATAGGATAGGTGAATGCTGGCAAGCCGATGTCAGCAGGGGTGGTTCCCCACTGTAGATTGCTAGCTAGAAGTTTTCCATGGGGTCCTAGCACCTGGCGGCTTTAGACTTACAGGTCTTGCCTGCTGCAAGACCCCGCCCCCTCAAAGTAAAATCGCCCACTTTTTGCACACACACACCCTTTTCAGAAAACAATTTGCGGCAATATCTTTGGGAGGGGGTCACTCATGGCTTTAATTTGCTGTTCACTTAATTCAGCAGCTCTGAATACAGTACAGTATGTCAATGGTTTCGGCTAGAGTCAAATCCATTTCACGGAGCAGTCAGCACTGCACATGGTCATCCAGAATAACACAAACAATTCTGTCTCTGTTCATCAAAGTTACTCAAACTGCTAAACTCACAAGACTTAGCTTTCAAATGCAATTTTGTAAGATAAGCATAAATAGTTTCATGTGGCTGTCGGTTTCAAGTGTTGAATAAATGCCTCTCATAGGTGGATATTCTTGTGTGGGTTGCAGTAGCTCTCAAACTGCTCTATGATCTGGGTCAAGTTCATGTTGTCTTCTTCCTTTGCCCAATCAAATGTACTGCAGATCTCCAAGGCCATGGAGCCAACCACATGCAGGAGTTTCATAGCTTGAATCTTTGGGGACTTCTCAAAGACTCTCAAGATCACAACAAAAATCTCTACTTGTTTAAAGTGATGCCGATTTTCAGCAAGATTGCCAGTTAAGTCCAAAGCGGGTGATGGTGACAACCGCTCCATCTGCTAACACTATGTGATAATCAGAAGCAGAGGCAAGGTACTTCAGTTTCAATGCTTTACTAGCCTGCTTAACATTACACTATACAGCTACATAGAATGTCTAAGTCTAGCAGGTTATATAACCCGCCAATCACTATTTATAAAATGCAATATGTGCATCATTAATATTCATAAGTTCAAATTTAACCATATCCTCACACCTCCAGTAACCCTGGGACCTAGTGTCCATCCAGGGTCCTAGCCCTCTCCCCTCCTCCTTCACAAATCTATTGCCACGAGTGACTACTATACCCTTCAACTGTGCTTGAAATGCTCAACTGTTGTAGCACCAACCACTTTGACTGGTAGACTGTTACATGGTTCCACCACACTTTCTATAAAATAATATGTACTCATGTCCCTCCTGAACCTCCCTCCAGTCAGTTTGCACTCAAGCCCTCATGGCCTCAAACTAGCATTGAAGCTGAATAGTTCCTCGCAGCTCACCTGTTTAATTCTTTTAGAAACTAGAAGGTCACTATCATATCTCCCCTCTCCCTTCTGGTCTTCAATAAGTACATGTTCAGTGCCTTGAAGCGCTCCTCAATAGACCTGCCCTATTGTCCCTGAATTAGTTTTGTTACCCTGTGCTACACTGTCTCCAGTCTGTTCCTACCCTTCCTGAGGTGAGAGCTCATGAACTCAAGAGGGAGGCAGTACAGTGCAGTGGTTTAAGGCTCTGAGCTGCAAATCTGGAGACCTGGGTTTGAATCTCACAGCCCCCTCTTGCATATACTGTGTGACCCTAAGCAAGTCATTTAACTTCCCTGTGCTCCCAGGTCGCACCTGTTAACTAGCATTCAGCTTAGTGTGCTATTCCTGGTTAAACAATTGAAACAAAACAAAAAGAAAGAACTGGGCACAGTACCCACAGTGTGGCCTCGCTAAACATCTAAGATAGTTATTACGTCCTTACTCCTGCTATCATTACTCCTCTCTGTACACCCCAACATCCTATTATCATAGCCACTGTTGCACTGGTTCAATTGCTTGAGGATGTCATTAATGATATCTCCCAGGTCACATTCCTCAGCCATACTACTTAGCCTCACTACACCTATCCAGTACTCTGTCCTGGGATTCTTACTCCCTAGATGCATCACTATGCATTTTTTGGTGGTGAATTTTACCGCACTTTTTGGCACTGAATTCTGAGTGACAAACCATATCCACCCCGTAGCTTTTTGTAAATCACTCTGCATTTCTCCAATTCTTTCATCGTTATCCTCCCTCTCACACAGCATAGTGTCATCCGCAAAGAGACACAACGTGCTCTGGGTACCTTCTGCAGTGTTGGTGATGAACATATTGAAGAGGACCAGGCCAGAGACAGATCCTTGTGGAACCCCACCCATGACCTCCCTCTCTTCTGATTAGACCCCGTTGACCACAAGCCTCTGTTACTTACCCTTCAGCCAGTTTCCTACCCAATTAACTACGTCCTTAGCTGCACCTAGATCTTTAGTCTTTCTCAGCAAGCATCTGTGGCTGGGGCACCAACTCAAAAGCCTTGTGTGAGTCAAAACAGAGCAAACCCAAGGTGTGGTCTCTATCCAGTTCTGTCATCACCATATCAAAGCAAACTATCAGTTTTGTATGACAGGATTTCCCTACCATGTAGCTATGCTGTTCACTACCATGGAGATCATGCTCACCGGGTAGTCTATAAGGCCCTCTTTTATCTGCTTCAGCACAATAGAGGTCAGACTGACAGGTCTATAGTACAGGTCTTATTTCTTAT
Source organism: Neoceratodus forsteri (assembly GCA_016271365.2). Taxonomy (NCBI): domain Eukaryota; kingdom Metazoa; phylum Chordata; order Ceratodontiformes; family Ceratodontidae; genus Neoceratodus; species Neoceratodus forsteri. The sequence continues at coordinate 1,164,939,509 of CM057454.1, forward strand.
CGACACCCCCCCCCCCCATGGAGCAGAACACTATCTCACTATCTGCCACTTTCTAGCCCTTTGGAACCACCCTCATCCTTAGTGAGCAGTTAAATAGTCTTAATGGGTTCAGTCAGCTCCGCTGCCAACTCCCAGAGTATCCTCAGATAGAATCCATTTGGTCCCAGGACCTTATTTATTTATAGGGCTGCCAACCCTTCTTTGACCATGTCACTTGTTCTTTTTTTTTTTTGTTAATCCTTTTTACCTCGGCTCCTGATCTGCCTTCACGACCCTGCATCCTTCTCATCCGGCCACCGTCCAGTCCTCTCCCAGCCCCAAGAGGAACCCTCACTGCCAATTACCCCCACAGCTTAACCCCCGCAGTGGGGTGGTGGAGAGTACCCCTCACTTTCCAACTGAGACTGGATCCAGTAGTGCAGTGATGCCCCCGAAGCTGGGTGTCCCATAGATGGCCATCAAGCCGCCACAACCGTTTGCCATATTTTTCCCTGTTCTGTGGCTGAGTGAGTGGGGCGTGCAATGATGCCAAGGGGGGGTGCACACGCATCCACACATGTTCCCTCCCAGTGCCATGTCCTAACTCACTCCCTGAGTGCAGTGCCAGCGCACCATCCCCAGCCTCCGTTAACTGAAGACCCCCTCCCCTGCCAACCCCCAGTGACCTGAGTCCATTCCTGAACCCGGGTCACAGGTGTGGAGCAAGGTGTGGCGTCCAGCTCCTCAACCCTCAGCACCACCAGGCCGGTCGTGACCATGTCACTTGTAAATATTGGCTGCCTCAACTTTGGGACCCCCTTATCGGACACTCTGATGCTAATGTCGGGCAAGGCCATGCCTCCTTCCCTCTCTCCCTGGTGAAAACTGAACAAAAATAATCATTAAGGAAGGCTGTCTTTTGCCCATCCCCATCTAGCACCCTACCCATCCCACCCTCACCCCACAATAGCCTAGCACAGTTAATTTGACTGAAGTGTTTTACTGCCCCACAACTTCAACATCCTCTTTCTGGAAAATAAATTGCTGGTTATGGACACTGAAGTCCAGTCTGTTTTTTCACTCACTCCTAAAGTACATGAAGGGCTAGTGTTATTATGTCAGTTTTCTTCTATTTCTTGCAAATATCCTACAAATCAGATTGAGACAATTCCTGGGTTGTTTCAAGCTGTGCCCCAGTGATGGTAACTTAGCTACGGGCAATATAATCACAACCATGAGCAAATGTGATGTTTAAATCACAGTTCACTGATGCTCTATGAAGGTACTGGTTTCAATATAATATTTATCTGGAAATAGGGGGAATGTCCCCTCATATGCCTTAGCTAGTGCTTTGGATTGCCTGTTTGTGGACGGGTGTGTTCCTGCATATGGGGCATATGTTTGCTGGCTTGGGGTGCTAGCGCAGACTGTGGGTTGTTAGAAGCCTCATGTGTGACTAACTGTGGTATTCTCCAGTGGCGGCAGTTGCATGGGCTGTTTCTGGGGTATGCTCACTCGGAGGAGTCGGTGGAGTGCTGAAGAAGAGGTTGGAAATTGAGTAATTTCTTAAAATATTTCTAACAGGAAGATTTAGAGGCCTCAGTGGGTCCTGGTGATAACATCTGCAGGTTAGAACTTTGAACTTACCACAACTATGGGTGCGGTATATGGACCCACATTTCCTGATGACTTTACTGGTTGTTTTTTGGGGTGGCCTTAAAAACTCATTTATGGAACCAGGTATTTGGTGACTGTTTTAATTTGAATGCTTTTGGATGCTTGTGTACTAACTGATTTGCTGCAATTTGTACAAATGCTGTTTGTTTTTAAACCTGTTCGGCACCTTGGTTTTGGAAAGGCACCTTACAAATAAAGTTTTATTATTATTTATTATCATTTTTTGTTGAGGTCTGCAACTTGTTGAACATTAGTGGTAGTGAGAGAGTACCATAGCTACACTTCATTTGTCAAGGTCTCAGCTTATTGGACATTTGTGGTAGTAACAGTACCACAGACTGTTTTTTTGGCTTTGGTTAGATAATATATAATAATCTCACTCACCCCAGGTGGCCATTTTGAATAAGGTTAAGCATGAAATATTTCAACTCGCATGCGAGTTCTAGGGCTGAGTGAAGTTTATTGAGAGTTCCCCAAACCGCTTTATCATTGTATCACTGAAGATTTGGCATTCTACTTTCCTGAACTGTGGCAATCTGTGACTGATTTTATTGGATTAAACTGCTCCATATTCCTATTTAGTTATTTGTTTGTTACTTTTACTTTTCAAATTTTTATTGGGTTTTATGGGGGGTGGGGTAGGTGGGTGAAGTTGCTAGGTGTGGTAGAATGTGTGATTGTGTGAGGTTGTGTTTTGTTTTGTTCTATTTTAGTTGGTTATTTTTTTTAACCATTCTTTGCTTCTTGTTTAATGTATTTTACTTATGTGTTGGCAGAAGTCTCATAGAAACATAGAATTTGACAGCAGATAAGGACTGCTTGGCCCACCTAGTCTGCCCATTTCCCTACCTAATGGATAAGCTGCAGATCCTAGTTAACCAACAGCCTACTTCCTCCTCTCAGTCAGGTGCTGCTCTCCCACCACACTCAGTGTCCTCTGACCTTTTCATTGTCCCCCTCTCTTTGCAGAGGTTTCTAGATGCTGCCATGTGTTGGGGATTGCTCAAAGAAAGAGTCTAAGGAGAACTGAGCCTGGTGGGTTAGTGTAGTGGAGCGGAATGATTGGGGTGGTGGAGGCAAAGAAATGCCCTGGGGCAAAATAGGTCCTGGAAAAGGGTCCTTCCTGCCTAGTTCCCATACCCAACGATTCCACCTTTGGTGGGCAGATACTGTAAGCTCAATCAGCCTCACCTGCCTATCCTACTTAGGTGGTGTCATGCAATGCCAGATCCATTAGGAATAAGACAGCGATAATTGCTGATCTTGTTGGGTCAGCTGATCTGGCTTGCATCACTGAGACCTGGGTGGATGATAATGCTGTCCCAATTCTGGAATTACAGTAGCTGTTCCTGCTGGGTACTCGGTGATGCATCACCCAAGGGATGTTTATAGGGGGCGGGGGTGAAGCCATTTGTTTTTGTTCAGAACTGGCCCTTATAGAGGTCCTGGTGGGGAGGGCTAAATCTTTCGAGTGCACTGTCCGCCTGGGAATGAGAAGGGGTTTCTGCAGGAAGTCACAGACTTCATTGTCGATCTGATGTTGGGAGTCTGCCAGATGGATAATTCTGGGGACTTCAATGTCTGGGTCAATGACGAACTCTCGCACTTTGGTCAAGATTTTCTCCAACTTATAATCTCGATGGGTCTCATACAGGTTGTTTTCTCTGCCTCACACACAGCTTGGGTCACTTCTTGGATTTAGTCTTCTTACTGGGGATGGAGATCTCTGAGTTGGTGGTGGAACAAGTCAGTTGGTCTGACCATCACACTACAAGGTTCAGTTTCTAGGCTCCCCCATAGTCCTGCCCCTGTGGAGATGGTTCGGTACTGTCCTTTAAGGGGTTTGATCTCTAATGGTCTTACAGCAGTGCTGGACCTATCAGGTTCGTTGAGTGCTAGCAAGGATCCAGAGGAGCTGGTACTTGGCTATAATAAGGCTGTGACAGCGGCTCTGGATTCCACTGCACTTGTCAGTGTTCACCCCCTCATTCTCCACCCCAAGTCCCCATGGTCTGACAGGACTGTCGCTGGCAGAAATCCAGCCTAGAGGTTGACAGACTTAGATTGATGGCCCATTATAAGGACCATTGATCAGCAATCTACCATAAGAAGGCAGAGTTCCTGTCCAGGGAGGTTGCTGCTGCACAGAATCGACCAGCTCAGCTGTTCTGTACTGTTGACAGGGTGTGCAGTCCAGCTTGACTCCAGCCACAGAAAGCATTTTCACTGGATATGTGTGATGAGTTTGTTTGATTCTTTGCAGATAAGATTGCTACCATCAAGTGTGAGATCCACTCGGTTTCCTCCAGTGGGCCTTGTGGATGTCAACGAGAGGTTGCAAGTTCCCAGTTTGTCTGGTTCAATTTCAGCTGACTGGATAACGTATATGTTACATGGATCATCCAGGAACTCCACCCAATCAACTGCAGTTTGGACCCGGGCCCAACATGCCACTTAGTGTGGTGTGTTGACATCATCGGCCCCGTCCTGGCAGAGACAGTCCAGTGTTTGATGGAAACAGGGGTGTTTCCTTCTCCCCTGAAGGAGGTGGTCGTGGTGCCCCTCTTTAAGAAAGCTTCCCTTGACCTGGACTGCCTAACTACAGGCCAGTCTCTAACCTGCCCTTTGTGGGCAAAGTTATTGAGAAGGCAGTGGCGGAGCAACTGGAGATCCATTTAACCACCCATGATGTCTATGAACCTCTCCAGTCTGGATTCAGGAAGAGACACAATACTAAGACAGCACTTGTTTAGGTATTAAATGATCTGACTGTGCAAGATCAGGGGTGCCGCTCCATCTTGGTCCTCCTCGATCTCTCTGCAGCATTTGACACCGTGGACCATGGTGTGTTATTTGAGTGCCTGCACTTTTTATATGTATTTTTTTGTGAACTTATAATGACTTCCAGGGGCAAGCTATTCAAGGGTCTGACTACTCTTTGTGAAAAATAAGAGGCCCTCTTTTGAGTTCTGAATTTGCTTTTTGCTAGTTGGAGTGGGTGACCTCTCGTATTGATATTTAGTTGTTTGAAATCTAATCCACATTCAATTGACAAACTATTGTCATTAATAATATCCCAAGTAAATAATATGTCCCCTCTAAGACATCTCTGTTCTAAGGACATTAGATTTAATTTGAGAAGCCTATTCTCATAGGAGAGAGATTAATCAGGAATAACGGATTTAGTGATTCTTCTTTGGATTTTCTTGTTTCTGTTTATGTCCTTGCACATATAGAATGACCATAATGGGATACGTGTCTTTTATGCCTGAACGGGCTGGAGCCATCTCAGTGTTTAATAGCTGCCTCTCCAGGATCCAAGACTGGATGAGGGCCAGCTGGCTGAAGTTGAACCCTGAGAAAACTAAGGTGTTAGTAGTGGACCCAGGTCACCAGGGGTTAGAGGTTTAGTGACTGGTCAACCATCCGGGCTATGCCTTGGTGGGACCCAGTTGCTTACCTCTAACCGAGTGTGGACCTGGGCATTGTCTTCGACAGTGGCCTGACTTTAAAGGCTCAGGTGTCTGCCGTCATGAAAACCTCATTTTACCATTTGAGGAACATCGCTCAGATTAAGCAACCGTTCCCCCCGATGACCTTCCAGTTTTTGTTCAAGCTTTTGTGACCTTCTGTCTCGACTACTGCAACCCCTCTACCCTAGGCTACCAGGGGTTGATATCCACTGTCTGCAGCTGGTCAAGAATACGGTAACCAAGCTGCTGACCAGCCTGTCGAGATCTTGCAACATCATGCCTGTGCTCCACGGCTTGCACTGGCTGCTAGTTTACTGGTGGATCACCTTCAAGGTTGGTCTTCTGACCTATAAAGCCCACACGGCAAGGGACTGGGCTACCTGCAAGATCTCCTTTGCCCTTATCGCCCCTCCAGTCTCTCCACTTCTCCAACAAGGGATTGCTAGAGGTTCCTAGAGTATGTCTTAAAACCTCTGGTGCTTGTTCTTTTACTTTTGCTGCTCCTGCCCTGTGGAACTCTCTAACTCATCGGATAAGAGCGTGCCTGACTTTTGAGAGCTTTACATCTGCTTTTAAAACTTATCTTGTTAATCAAGCCTTTTCAGATTTGGGCTAGTACTGCTTATTATTGATTATTTGTTGTTCTTATCATTTTATGTATTACGTGACACATTTCACTGTACAAGCACTTTGATCAACTGGAATTGGCCTTTTTATAAATAAATACTAACAAAAAAAGAACATATCTAGTATGTTTATTTGTTTGTAAAGGCTGTAAGTTTTAAAGTTTGCAAAGAGAAACAAGCAATTTTGACTTCTTTCTATCCTTCTTATCTTTCAAACATTTTGGGAAAACCCCCACACATTCCATCTACTTACTGTTGGGGGTGTCTTCATGATGATCCTCCTGCTGCAGAGTTTCTTCCTCCTTTACATCATCGATGGGTAGTTTCTCATCCCTCTCAAACAGCAATAACAAGTGCTCCTTTGGGATATTGTACCCTGCACATTTATCACAAAAACAGAAACCAGGTAATAAAACAATTATATCTGATCAGAGCTAGACATTTGACTTTTTTTTTTTTTTAACAGGATGTGGGCTGGGCCAATGGCCCCTTTTCAGCCATGCCAGAAGTGTAATGTTTCCTTTTTGACAAAGGAAGTAAGGAGAGGAAGAAACAGAAAAATTCATGTTTAATAGGGTTTTCTTATGGCTTTATAGCCAGAATCTGTCAGTCTGGGGCAGAGGAAATAAAATTAGAGCACACCAATGTACCCTCCCCCACTTGCCTAACTATTCCCCCATTGTCCTTTTTCCCTCCTTATGTACCTAAAAGACAATTATCTCCACCTTTTACTCCCTCAGTAATCCACAGCCCCTTGTCTGTCTTTACCATCGTGACCTCCACCCTTGCCTCTTTAGGTTTAGCCTGATAATCGTGCCAGACTTTCTCCACCTTGTTTTTCTTATACTCAGAGAAGATCTTTTCTTTTTGTTTCCCCAGCTGCCCTCATCCCCTCTAAGAAACAGATCATTCTTTTGTATTTGTTCCTTTTGTCAACCTTCCTTGCACAAAATTCCCCAGGCGAATCAGTAAATAATAATGTTTTGTGAGGTTCAGTCATCACTTGGCAAGTCTGGGTAGTGAAATACCCGACCCTCAAGACTACCCACGGGAACCTCTGAACTACCCCAAAATACCCTATAAATACCCTAGTGAAGAAAGGGTTTGGGTCAGATAGTTACTACCAGATACATTCTGTAGCCTGATTACCCAACCCTGACTATAACCGAAAACATATCACTTTCCCTGGTGGTCTAGCAAACCCCCACCACCAGTCTACCCGTATTAAATATCACTTTTTCTGGTGGTCTAGCAGACCCCCTCCCTATTTCCAATCTGCCCTTATCACTTACCCTGGTGGCCTAGCAGACACTCCCTCCTTATCCCTGATCTGCTTGTATTAAAAAATGTCACTTTCCCTGATGGTCTAGCAGACCTCGGCCCCCAATCGGCTCATATATAATTATCACTTTCCTGGTGGCCTAGTGGCCTCATCACTCCCCCACCCTGGCCAGCATTGCCCCACCATCCTACTCCCATCCCCAAGCTTGCTACTGTCCCAGCTCTCCAATCTCCACCACAGCCAGCCACCGACAGTTCATGTCAATGAATGAGTGTGTACTTGTAGATGTACGCACTCATTCTTTGCCCCGACAGGTGACAGCTCACAGATAGCAGCCAGCTATGGTGGAGAGCAGAGGGCTGTCCCAGTTGCTGGCTTGGAGTCACGATGGGGGGGGGGGATGGCATGGTGGAACATTTCAGCTGTCATGTCAATAAATGAGCTTGTACTTATTCAGGTACATGCTCACTCAATAACCAGACAGTTCAACTGGTGGCTGGCCATGGTGAAGAGCAGAGTGCTATGCTGGTAACCAGCTCAAGGATGGGATGGGGGGAATGGGGTGGGGCACTGCCTGCTGGGGTAGAGAGGTGGGGGTTATTTCATTTTTTATTCTTAACCATAAAGTGAACCGAGAGTCTCCACCACTGTGCTAAATTCATCTCCAAATTTTGGTTTGTCTCTCATCCTTTCTATTTCTCCTCCTCCCTAACTGCACCTGCCCACTCTCTTAGGTCTTATGACTCCCGTACTCTACGTGTACCTCACCGGACTACTACCATAGGTCAGCCCACCTTCTCATATCATCTCCCAAAACTATGGAATTCCTTCCCTCATCAAATCTGCCATTTTTCCTCCCACTTATCCATCTCCTCTGCCCTTCATAACTTCCTGTCTGTAAACTGCACCTGCAATTGATCCAGCTGTAATGTATTTTATGAGCTGGAAGTTACTACCCACTGTATTGCACTTAACCTGTTTCACTGCTTCATCATGTGCATATGTACTATTGTAGCACGTGATATTTCTGTTTATTTCTGTATATTGTCATCTTGCTGTTTTCGTGTGTGCAATTCCACTACTCTTCCCCCCCCAGGACGTACCGTGAGAGAAGCAACCTGTTGTTCAGTGTGCCCTTCCTGGTGAAACTCTTTAGTAAATAAATAAATTGATAAACTGAGCACAGCCCTTTTTCAGTCACACCTGACATTTAACATATAACAAAAACACAAACAGTACAGTACAGATTAATTTACATTACAAATACAAGTACAGGAATTAGAAATGTCACAATGTGCTCACAGCAACCTCTTAAAGCAGCAGTGTTTATTAGTAAGGATACACATTTTTCAGTAATAAGGTTAGTCTGACAAAAATATCAAGATACACATTTTTTCTTTTCATTTTCTTTCATTCCTGAACCAAGATATGGGGTCTTGAAGTTTATAAAAGTTCCCACTCCCATGCCACACCCACCCAAAAAAAAATTGTATTTTGTGTTGTTTACTATTAGACACATGTGGGAGAACCATCCTAATACAACTACAGCATGAATCTAGCATGTACATTCAACAACTAACATCAGGGGAAGAGATTTTCAAAAATGGCGAATGGCAGCCATCTTTAATTATGTGAGTCATTAATTACAAAATCTATTAAAAAAAGTCTTAACAACATCAGAGAAAACAAAAAAATATACTGAGCATGACTCTTAGGTTGTCAGGAATACATTTTTTGCTAAAAAACCTATATGATGAATTGTTTTGCAGACTAACAAGTACTGCTGCTTTAAAGTGCTTTAAATTATGTGCTGTCTTGATTATTGCTATAAAACCATTTAGTAAGGTAGGACCATACCAAATAAAAGAATGCTTACTTATTTTCAATTTTATAGAATTAGGGTAAAACAACATGTCTATACCATTTTTGTCGAGTAAAGTGCCCGATGTCTGACAAATGTCTTAAACGTTTTGGTAATGTATTTTGATAAATCCTCTGAGCAAACATAGCAGCATGGTATTCTTTTCTCTGCTAAGGAGACAAAATGTTCGGTCTGTTGTACAATAGGCAATGATGGGTCCTTATGGGGGCCCTCAAACCAAACCTACAAATACTATTCAAAATCACTTAATACTTTGAAAGGAATGGACTCCCTTGGTTTACAAACAGAACTGCCCCATTGTCTAAAACTGGGATTAGTATTTTTTTTACTATTATTATTCTAGCCTCATCAGTTAAATTATTGATATTTCTGCATAAGAAACCTCATTTCTGATTTATTTTCTTACTAATCATATCTAAATCTCCAATTAAATTCAGGGTAGGGTTCAAATAAACACCTAAATACTTGAATAAAGTTACCCCAGAAATCTCACTCCCATTGCTACCCAAGATGCACTGGTCTTCGTCCTCTCTGGCTAACCTTTGTGCAGTCCCAAACAGCATTACCTTTGTTTTTGTTTTTTCATTTAGTTAGCCACTCAGTCAGCTTTACATAATCTTCTTGAAGTTGTCCTCTTATTAGAGCCACAAAGGGGACCATGTCATCTGTACATAAAATGCATTCCATATTCACAAATTCTTGAGGCAAATTGTTCACAAAAATGGAGAACAATAGAGGTCCCAGTACTGATCCCTGGGGAACCCCAATCCTCACCTTCTGTGGTTCTGACATATAGTCACCTATCCTTACCCTTTCTATATGCAAACCCAGATAACTTCTAAACCATTGCAAGCTCACCCCTGATATTCCACAGGCCACCATTTTTCAAATCAGTTGTTCATGGTCCACTCTGTCAAAGGCCCTGGTCAGGTCGATGAGCACCACACCCATCACTAAACCAGTGTCACTTAGTGTCAGTGACTCAGCAGGTAGCACACTCGCCTCCGAGGTCGGGAGATCAGAAGGCTGTGGGTTCTATCCCACACCAGGCACTTGGGCTAAATCCCAATATTGACACTGTAGTGCAGCATGAGGGGGGTGCTGCACTCCTGGGGTGCCGTATTTCAGAAGAGACGCTAAACCGAGCTCCCATCTGCCTGTTCTGGTGGTAGTTCAGTTGGATGTTAAAGATCTCATGGCACTTCTCGAAAAGAGTAGGGGAATTTTATTGAAAAAGAAATAAACATTACATCATGTCAAAACAAATTAATAAATAACCATTCTGAAACCAAAAAACCTAAACATATCAAAGGAAACTTAAATACATACATAGATTACATGTTTTCCATCCAAACTTTACTTATTCGTCATTTCTTATGATACCCAAAGGAAAAAAAAAAAATCAGAAAAATAATTCTTTGTTTAAAATACACATCAGAATATATCTCCAAGGTTTTTCCCACAGATATAGTACTTTTTCTGCACTAAACTTCTGTTTATCCTGCTCTTTTACTGTCAAAATAGCTATTTCAATTTGTGTTATCAAGATGTCATTCCTTTGTTAAATTTGTTGTAATACATATTGACTCTACGCTGCCACATACAATACTTTATTACTGCAAAGATAACCTGTAATGTACTAGCATGGAAATTTTTTCCATATCCCTGAATAATCCCCCAAAATTAAAGTATTGTAAGTTATTCTACATAAAAAAAGGCCATTTCCACTTGCAGGCTAGTTCTGACCAACATTTTACACTTTCTGGACATACTAAAAAGAAATGATACAAAGTTTCTTCACAGGGCGTGCATGGTAACTTTGGGCAATCTCTCTCTTGTAGGGCCTTATGCATCAAATTCCCCTTTACTGCTAGCTTCCCTTGGCAGCACAATCATAACACATCCCACATATTTTGTGGTATTCTATTATTTATTAGGCTTGCCAGAGCCTGAAGCATTTTGGTAGGTACGCATTCTGGAAATATCAGCACTATTTTTTGTAATTCATAGACTATGTGATCATACAATTGCTTCCCATTTAGCGTGAAAATGCTGTTTTTTATCTAATTTCAAATGCCTAATCTTCTTTATATTGGATACTGCATAGCTCAGTATTTTATACTGGGTTAAATGTTTTGGGGGGACAGGATCCCATTTCCCCAGATATGTCTGGAACGCATATACCTGCCATTTTTGCCACACTAATTGAGCAGTACTCCTGCTACCTCCCAATGTGTTACAGAAAAAAAAATTAAAAACATATCACAGGGTCTACCATATTCAGACCTCCTTTATTCTGTGGGAGGTATGTAATTTGTCTCTTGACTGGGTACAGGTGACTTCCCCATACCATTTGAAAAAAACAACTCAGGAGTCTAGTTTCCAGTTGCACTGGAGGAGGATATATATAACTTAAAAATGTAAATACGGGTAATACATTTTTTTTATAATCATAATTCTTTTCTTCTTACCCACCTTCTAATTTTTCCATATCCTAACTTTTGCCTCACAAATCCCTAATTGTTCTCCCAATTTAGAAGGGCTGCATCTTCTGAGTAAAACCAAATCACTAAAATGTTATGTGGGGAACCGTCTATTCTAATTCCTGCAATATTCTGAATGTTTATATCTATGCTCCCTATAGGTATTACTACACTTTTATCTTTATTTATCTCTGCTCCTGATATCTCTGCAAATTCTTGAAATACTTGTACAGCCCTTGATCCAGATTCTACTGTATCCGAGAAAATGCATACATCGTCTGCATAGACTGTAATTACTTCTGGTAATAAACTCGGATGTGGAGAAAGACCTATTATTTGATTATCCCACTTGATTTGCCTGATAATAGGATCTATTGCAAATGTATATAACAATGGACTCTGGGGACATCCCTGCCTCACTCCTTCTGTAACATACTATCTCCCCCAGAAATCCATTAACTGATGGGATAAAACATGCCTTGGTATATAGTCCTTTGATCTACCTTACTACATTTTGAGGGACCCCATACATATCTAATACCTCAAAAAGATATTTATGTTCCACCCTGTCAAATGCCTTTGTTTGATCCAATGCCAAAATATATCCTGCCTTACTTCTATGTTTACTATTTTCAAAAAGTTCTCTTAATAGATATAAATTATGTTGCATCTTTCTGTTTGGTATAGTACATGTTTGTGGTGTATCTATCAATTCTCCTGATGTGTGTTGTAACCTTCTGCATATTATAAGTATTTTATAATCACAGTTTAATAAACTAATGGGTCTCCAATTTCAAATGTCATATTTGTCCCCTTTCTTATATACATATATATAACTTATTATTGTCTCCCAAATTCTGGTATACCATCTTCTTGATCCATTTTATCTAAGATATAATTAAAGACAGGTTCCAATATTAAGCTAAGTTCAGAGGCATATTCTTTATAAAAATCATTTATTATGCCATCTAGGCCTGTAGAAGTTCCAGTTTTTAAGGTCTTAATTGTATTATAGATCTTCTCCTGAGTAACTGGCTTTTTCAGTATGTCCCCACCCTCTATATCAACTGTTGGCAAAGGTGCCATAAACACAGTTAGTGTTCTTACGGTACTATGACTAATAGAAAATTATTTTTTTAAATAGTCTTGTACCTGTTGTAACATCCTAAATTGGAAGTGATCAGAGCTCCTTCTATTGTATATAGGCCTATCATTGTAGTTAATTCCAATCTTTGTTTACATGCCATATACGGGTCTGTTGCTGGCTGTTCAACTGCCCCACATCTCATTTCAGCTTCCAGTGTCTTTTCTCTATTGTACTGATAGTTAAACATGAATTTTTTTATTTCTGTTATTTGTGATTTATATTTTCACTGATCCTTTAGAGGATAGGACATTAATTTATACAGTTAATTCCTGTATTCTAGATATTTAATGTAATTTGAGTTAGCTGTTTCTTTCCCATAGGACATAAAACATTTTTTTAGTTCATTCTTGGTGTCGGACCACCAATCCCACAAATTCTCATATATACATAATGTTGTTATCCTGCTTGCCAAAAGTTGCTCTATTTTTTTCCTGTCCCTCTTTCTTATCTAAAACTAAAGAATTTAGTTTCCAAAGTAATGGCTGTGATAAAACCCTATGTGGAGCTGTTGCAAAACTAAACTTGCATATAAGCATATTATGGTCAGAAAACTCTGTAGGTCTGATTTGTATTTTCATGGGTTTGCAGTGTTTAGAGGAAAAAATTAGATCTATTCTTGTGGCATACCTATTTCTATGATAGGTATACCCTGGGTCAGTCCTTACATTTTTATACACATCTGTGAGACCTGCACCCCTGCTATTTTTTTTAAGTGCATGTGAATCACAACATACTTTCTTCTTCACAATCTCCCCAGAAGCTGTAATGTCTATACTGCAGTTGAAATCTCCACCCCAAATAAGATGTTTTCTAGTATATAAATAAGGTTGGATGGCCTCAAACAACTCTATTCTAGTAACCTTAGTCTGAGGGGCATATATATATTGATGCATCTGGGATCCAAATCCCTATATTTACAGTTAATTATCAAAGCTCTTCCTAGCATAATGTCAATTACCCTACTAACTGAAAATGATGTACCCTTAAACAAAATATCAACCCTATCTGCTGAATCCATACCAAAAGTCCAGAAAGAGGGACCCCACAACCAGCTTCTCCTTGCCTGCTCTATTTCAAAAAGGGAGGATAATCTGGTTTCTTGAAGAAACACCACCTTTCCCCAAAGCTTGTATAAAATTTAAAATAGAGATCCTTTTTTTGTAGTTCTATATACTACATACACTGAAGGAGGCTATGTTCAAAGTGGCCATGAATCAATGTTTTCAGCTAAACATCAGTCATTCTCCTCCTGTGAGGCCTTAGCTTTTCTTTTCTTCCCTTTTTGTTGTGTTACTTATTCCTCTTTTAGTTCCATCCTCTATTTCTGACACTACCTCTGATTTATTGGAAATGTTTGATTCATGTTCAGACTCTTCGCCTTCTTCTTGTAATGGTGAATAAGGGTTCTGAGTATATGCACAGAATCAGTGGCGGAGCCAGGTTTGGGAGCGTTTGGAAGCCTGGGGGGGGGGGGGCCATTCAGTCAATCATGGGCTCCACAATGGGCACTAAACATTGAATAAAGATGGTGGTGGGGCACCACTACTCACACTGGGGCAACCAGGAGGGGTGACCAACCCCCCAGCTCCCCCTCTACCTCCGCCACTGCACAGAATGGGGCCTGTGATAATTTGGCTGCTGCTCTGGTTACCCTCCCACTTTTTGGTGCTACTTTACCCAAAGGGGGGCGGGGAGGCATAGTATGTGTTTATTTAGAAGTACCAGATTCTGCCTGTTCAGAGCTGTCTAAATCAACAGTTCTTAAACTTTGTCATAGTGAGCCTCCCCCTAAGCCATGGAAAAGATCTTGAGCCTCCCCCAAAATACTGAAATATTTTTGGTCCTCCCCATAGAAAAATAGCTTACTTTTCACAGGTACATCAGGAATAAATTGAAACCTCTTTGTATAGCTGGCTCTCATGTTATTAAGCTTATTGTACCCCCCCCCAAAAAAAAAACAGGACAACCTACTTGCTCCAATATTTTGACTCTTGAACCATTGTTACTTTTACTGCCATACCTTTATGGAGCAGATTACTTTTTCAGTTTCCCCTGTAACTGGAATAATCTTCCTGCTGACCTCTGCCTCTCCCACTCTCCCCCTGCTCTTAAGCTACTTCTCAGGGATCATTTTTGCTCCCTCCTGCTCTTGTTCCTAGAACTTGTATGGTTGACTCTTGTATTTGGACAGTTCTGCTGCCAGTCTAATTGATCAATTGTTCCTTGCATTGTTTATTGTTCTTAATTTGTTTGCACTTGTATTCATGTTGTGTTGTTTGAGTGTTTTGCAGTTACATTTTGAATTGTATTCTCTCACTACCCTTTCCTGGGTACACCTTATATAAGCCATGGCTCAGTGTACAGTACCTTCTCTGGTCACAGACCTCTTAATAAATACGTAAATCCACCTACTATTATCCTCCTTCAGTTTGCCTTATCCCTTCACACAAAATCTATAAAGTTCAATAGTGAAATATAATACTTTTAAGACTTGCTTGAGCCTCCCTTGGAAAAGCTTGGGGCCTCCCCAGGGAGGCTGGCCTCACCATTTGAGAACCCCTGGTCTAAATCATTTCCCTGTGGTTGTATTTGTCCACTATTTTCACTGGGAATAGGAATGCCCTGTTCCATGTTTTGTCCTTCTAGCTCCCTATCTCCTGTATGTGAGTGCATCTCATTATCATGCAAATCTGTCTCTTCCTGCCTTTCAGGGCCTGCTGACTGTGGGGTTGGGGGGTTAAAAAAGGGCCCTCTTTTTTCTTGAGCATGCTGTACCAAATCATCCTGATCCCATCCCTCATTTCAGTTGTGTCTAGCCCAGGGGCATTGATGAAAGGCATGTCGCTTTTCATCCCATAAGTTACACTGAAAGATGTTTTCACATAAGGAACCTGGGTGTCCATAACCACCACACATGGAGCTTTTTTTATTATTATTTACTTTTTTTTTTTTTTTTTTTTTTTACTTACTGTGCTTTTTTACCCGCCCGGCACTAACCCCATAAAATTAAGACTCTAGCTGAGCTGTGACGGACCCGGACCCTCACTCCAGGATGCCCCCGAGTAAGGCCAGCAGCAGAGGCAGAACTGAAGGTGGCTGAAGGGTCGGGCACCGAGCCCCGGCTCATACTCGGGGGCCAGCGGAATTTACAGTGAGTCCCCTTGGAGCTGGGGATGTGCAATGATGCTATCGCCTTATGGCAAGCATCTGTCCCAGCTTCACCCATGTTGCAGTGCGGCGCCATGCTCCTGGCCTCCGCCAGGGGGTGAACGATGCCGGAACTGGTTCCCTTACCTTCCCCAGAGAAGGAGAGCTGTCCTCCGGATGCTCAATCCTTCTCCTCCCCTGCTAACCCCAGGCGGTCCGTGCCCATTCCCGAACACAGGTTGCTGGCATGGCACGAGGTGTGGCATCCAGCACCTCAACCTTCAGTCCCACTGGGCCAGCACACATGGAGCATTTTAACAAATCACAAGTACTGCTAAGATGCATTCTTGCCCCACACTTATAACAGGCTCTGGGCTGTCCTCCATAAAAACAGACCCCCCCATCTTTTCCCCCCAAACAACTGTTAGGTAAATGCATCACCTCTGCATTAATCTGGAACAATTTCACCTTAAAATTTCCACCCTCCCATCCACATTCCTTCAGTATCTATGATTGCTTCTAGGGGCCACAAAACATCACATCTATTTTGTAACCAGTGGTTTATATCACTAACATTGACCTCTTCATTACGAAACAATATAGTTACCATTTTTATCATTGGTTTTGTTAAGGGTATTGCATAAAATGGGGTCCACAGTGGGGTTTGTTTCACAGTATTATGTTTCCACCAAAATCTTTCCAGTCCTGCATTTGTTTTAAAACTAACGTCAAAAGTATCCTCCCCTGAAACATGTATTAATGCATAAATATCATTGGGGTAAACTGAAGTGAGGATTTCAATAACTGTTTAGCAACATAATACCTGTCTGGATGCTCAGGCAGGCCTCCCCTATATCTAAGCATTACTGCATTTTTCCTAGGGGCGTGCTCCAGTTTATTTTTAAACAACTCTGATAAAGTTCCTTTTTCAGGAATTCTAGAATCATTTCCTTCCTGCCTAGTAGAGCTCTGATTACTACTGCTAGAATTAATGCCATTTCCTTCAGCATTTTTATTAGTTTCCCTCAAGGTACCCCTTTTGTCCTGTACGGAGTTGGTTTGTATAATAGTTTCTTTACCAGAATGCATTCTTTTGTCCAGTTCTTTTGAGGTACTAGGCTGTTCAGAGAGTGATTACAGTCATTTTGGCATGTTTTACCTGTTGTGAAGACTCTACAACAGATGTCTGTTCTGTATCATCGGAGCTTCGTTGTTTACATCTTTTTTCCCCATTGTGGTGACTCCAATCTGCTTGGTAGAATGCCTTCCCTCTCTTCATCCCACGTCAGGTCTGGAATCCACCTGTCATTTGACTGCTGGGTCCAGCCTGCCTTCTGCAAAGCCATCTCTGCTGACCAGTCTTCGATTGTTGGCTCATTTTCTTTGTTTAAGCTGAACTGTTGCTGTATCAGCTGAGATGTCGATACTTCCTCTTTGCGACCCAAAATTTCCACGTCTTCTCCCATCTGCTGCGTCTTTCTAGCAGCAGCCTCAGTCACCCGCTGCACCTCACCAGAGGGTGGGTCGTCTATTATAGGTGCCGGGAGAGGAAACTTCTCACTCTCGAGACCTTGTTCAGCTGGTATCAATATTTTAGAAACAGCACAGTCAGATCTCACTACTCCAGTTGCACTATGCACACTCACCGTTTGCTGTTCCTCAAATACCATTGCTTCCACTGTGTCTAAAGGGTCACTGGCTTGCTCAAAAAGATCAACTTCTTGTTCCATCTCCACAGGTACATCCATCTCCTCTACCTCCTCTGACATACTGGCCATGTTGCAATCTCGAACAAAGGTCCCTACTACTGGTCAGTAGGGCAATTTCCCTGGTGCCCTGGCCAAATTTCCCCCCATTTACTTAAAATATCACCAACTGCTTGATCTGGTTCAAGGTCAGTTGGTGTTTATCTGTACCCCCCTCCCCCAGGTCATGCCTGAAAATAGGCAGAATTTGTCTAGTGCGCTTACCTGGTCAACAAAAACTAAATAAATAAAAATTTAAATTACTAGGGAAAGTGATAATTATATTAATTACATGCAGATAAAAGGATAGGGAGGGAGGAAGGGAGGTAGGCTAGACCACCAGGAAAAGTGACATTTTTTACATCTGCTTGCATGCTCAGAGCACAAGAAACATATTGAGGTAGTAGAGCATTGCAGAGGTGCGCAATGTTGTGGCCAATCCAGTGAACGTTTTAATAGGCTCTTCTGTTGGCCACCAATTAATGCTGAAGCTGCCGATGACAGCAGTTTCAGAGTGAGCACCACATTTGAAAGAAATCTGCCACTGCAATCAGGGTCAGTTTTGTCATTGCAGTGGCAGTCCTCCTTCCCTCCAAACCAGTCACACAGCAGGACAACAAATTAGCTCCCTCCCTCCCACTGCTGCTGCCTGTCCCATGCCCTCCATGAAAACTGCCACTGCAATGACGAAACTGCCCCGATTGCAGCGGCAGTCTCCCCTCTCTCCCAACCAGTCACACAGTAGTACAACAAACTAGCTCCCCCCCACTGCTGCTGCCCACCCTGTACCCTCCATTCTCTGTCCCCTGCTGAAAGTGGGGTGCTCAATTCTCATGTCCGCATGAATCCCCTTCCCCCATTAATGTGGCACACTGGAAGCCCACCCCAGTGTGGCATAAAATTCTTCTTTGATGTTTCAGACACTGGGATGCCCACTCTCGGTGTCGGATGTTTGCCCCCCATGCCCCTATGCTCTCAGCCAACCTCGGGGTGCCCAATCCCTGGGTCAGCATTGATTCCCCCCCACCAGTACTCTGCCACACTGGAAGCCCACCCAGTGTGCCAAAATACATTTTGTAATATCACACCTGTAAAAAAGAAAACAGTTCCATGATGTATTTGCTTTAAACCTGAAAAAAATAAAACAGTCCCTCGTTGTTCCTGCTGGCGCCTTCCCCCAACCTGCACCCTCCCTCTATGCACCCCACCTCCCGGCACCCGCCTCACCCATATTTACCTCCGGAGGTTGGGAGCAGCGATCTTCTGTGGACCAGGAACACATTTGCACACTTCAGAGACCAACCGAGAACTGAAGAAATGATGGTAAGCTTCAATGGTGGGGGTGGGGGGTCAATTTAGGTGGATATCGCAGCAAATTTTGTGAGTTTTGTTCCCAAGTTTTCAACAGGGGATTCTTGAGACCCCACCTTGTGAAAACTGCCACTGTCATTTCATTTGTCTGTCCTGAAAGGTGATTTTGAATTTGCTGCACAGAATCACCTTTCAGGACCAATTAACAAATTGAGAGTGCTACTGTTCATGAGGTGGGTTCCCAAAAAGCCCTTGTTGCAAACTTTGTGAAAAAAAAAATGACTGCGTTATGAGCGTCCATTGCGCAGTTTCTACGCATGCTCATAACATCATCAATTTTTAATATTTTCATTCCAAATTTCTAACATTGCCATTTTTTTCCACACATCCTTATGAACAGTACAGCTGTCATTTTTTGCATCCTTCCCAAAATGTGTTTTTGAACCTGTGGCACAGAGTAGGGCGGCCGCTGTGCGAAATTGACTTTTGGGACTGATTAATGAAATCCCAGTGTCACTGTTCATGAGGAGTGGTCCCAAGACCATGTTGAAAATTTGGTGAAAACATTCCAAAAAATGATTGCGTTACAAGAGTGCACTGAACAGTTTCTATGCAAACTTGTAACTTTGCCACTTTTTCATATTTTCACTCCAGATTTTCAACATTGCCATTTTTTTCACACCTTCTCATGAACAGTACAATGGTCATTTTTCATATCCTGCCCAAAATGTGTTTTCACACCTGTGGAACTGAATGGCATACATGCTGTGTGAAATCACCTTTTGGGATTGACTAACAGAATGATACTGCCACTGTTCATGAGATGGGGTCCCAAAAAGCCCAAGTTGAAAATTTGGAGCAAAAATACCAAATAATGCCAGGGGTGTTAGGGTTTCCAACCATAATGCCCACCCAGTATAGACTGACAGGCATCGGGGGGGTGACTTTGGGTCTCCGGTTGTAATGCTCACCCCTTTCTGCCCCCATCCCCACTCTTCAGCCACTGACAGGCATCAAGATGTGCCTTGGAGCTGTCCCGGTGGCGTTGAGGGTTGAGGCGCTGGGCGCCACACCTCGTGCCATGCCCGGCCCGGGTTCGGGAGGCGAGCCCGGGCCGGCTGGGGGTCGGCTGGGAAGAGATTGAGCGTCCATAGACTGCCTCTTCCTGGGGAGGGTTGGGGATTGCGCCCGCCTCCTGAGCGGCCTCTGGTGGTGATCCTGGGCGCCCATGCATGGCGCAGCAGACACACTAGGGGCGGAGTTGCGGCTTAATATTGCCTTGCCTGCCACACTCCGAGGGGCACAAGCAAGAAAAAGCTGAAAATGCCTCACACACCTTCGGTGAGATGACGGTGGCCCCAGGGGATTTTGCCAACATCCCAAGCGCCAGCCCAACGCACCCAGGATCTTCCTCCATGCCCGACCTGACGACCATCAGGTAGGCACCTCACACTTAAGGAGTTAACCACCGAGGAAGGGCGGAATCAGCACCAGAGATGGTACCGGGGGTCAAGCCTGCCTAGGGTCGTTCGGGGGAGGGGATCAGGGGAGAAGCGGGGGTTCAGGCTGGGAGTAGGGCGGACTCCGAGTGGGCACTCCTGAAGGATACCTGAGGGTGTGGAAGAAAACAAAGTTTAAAAAAAAAAAGGTGTGCCTTGGGGTCTATAGCCATAACATTCACCCCATTCTCCTATACTGCACCCATCTCAGTTTATTTCCGTATGGAATGGGGTGAGCGTAAGGGGCCGAAGACCTCAAGGCACACTGCGACACCTGATGGTGTCCGCAGGGTGGGGTAAGGTGGAATGGCGTGTTATGGCCGAGGACCGAAAGGCACATGTCCAACGCCTGTTAGTCTCTGCAAGGTGGGGTTGGCATTACTTCAATGTTTCACTGCCATTCCTATTATGCATCTCTCTAACTCCTGCCCTATCAATGCCAATACAAGCAAGCAAACATTTGGCATTAACAAACACTTCTTATTTATGCACAGTAGAGCAGCCTCAGGGCACCACAGCTTGTGCACATCCAGTAGAGTGGGTGGCAGTGAACTTGAGTCAACCTGCCCTCCTGCTGCATATTAATCCACCAATTGTTTCTGTCCTTTTTAGGCCTCTCAGGACCCCCAACCCCAGCACAACACTGCGGCCTGCATACACCATCAGAGCAACTGTGGAAAGCGTGGACCACGAGGCGCTAAGAGTTAATAGCACCATCCTCCCGCTCTACCTGCTTGCTGAGAGGTGTTAGCCCGTCCCAACCACCCTCCCACCCAGCGGCATCCCTTAATTTAAGGACCGCCCTAATCACATGACTAAGTCCTTAAATTCCCCTTTTCACCTTATACTGTTTTTCCACTAGAGGGAGTGCTGCACATTTCCTGCTAGTTCCTGGTAGGCCTCTCTATCTCCCTGCTTCACCTCCTCTCCACTGCCTGTCACTCTACCCCCTGTGAGCCATCTCTTCTTCTCTGAACTCCAGCTGTTACCCTACCTTCCCATGCTCCACTTTCTCCACTGCCTGCCACTCTACCTCCCCTGCTCCTCCACTACTCTCCTGCCCATCTCCCTCACCCAACTCTTCCCTGAGTGGCCACTAGGAGTCGCAACCATACTCTCTGTTTTTCGCTCTCCACACCCCAGCCTTCCAAAGCCTGGACTAGGCATTTTTTAGCATCCCCTTTCCTGGGTATTGAACCCAGTACCTTCTGCGCCAAAGTCTGTTGCCCCACCGCTAGACCATCATGGCCACCTCAGTTCTAGGATCCAATATGGTACCCTTATACTTAGTTTCTGCCTGTTCCCTACTGTCAGCCATGGTCGCTCCTGTACACTTGCGCAGCCTGGCATCGCTGCTGTTACTGATGCTGTCCCTCCCCCACCTGTGCCTGCCACCACCTCCCCACAGTGCCATCCTCAAGCAACTTCTCCTTGCTCTTCCCACCTATATATCCCCCACCTTGGTCACGTCTGAGTCCCCTCTCCACCCGCCCACCAGCCCACTTTCACCTGTCATCGTCCCTTCCTGATTCCCCTTGGCCCCCCCATACCTTGCTATCCCTGCCCTCCACTTTCTTCTAATCCCGTGCTCCCTGCTAGCCAAATCCACATACAGCCCTCCTCTGGCACACAGCAGATGACATCTAGCCCTACTTAAGGTACTCTCCCTGCTCCTTATGCTGTCCGGTAATATCCACCCCAGCCCTGGTCTTATCTGCACTGGCCTGCCCCGGTCTCCACCTGTCACGAGTCTACACATAGCCTCCATGAATATATGTAGCCTCTTGAAGAAATCTGCATCCCTTCAATGCTGGATCGTACAACACCAACCAGACATCCTAGCGTTGGTTGAAACCTGGCTCTCCAAATCAACCCCGACTCCTTCATTGCCTTCCCTGGGTATTCTCTATTTAAGGAGGATAGAGTGGGTAAGCGGGGTGGAGGATGTGCCATTTACATGCGAGACACCTTGCTGGGTCATGTCCTCCCACCTTCTCAACTGGATCATTGTGCGAAAGCTATTTTACTCAAAATCACTCCAGACCATTCTAGGGCCCCACTTATCATCACGGTGGCCTATGCTCCCCCCATGGCACCAAACTCCAGCTCTCCTTTCACTCTCAGAATACCTCTCCAATCTTCCCAATGAGGGTGAACAGATTTTGCTGGGGGACCTCAATACAAACTGGCTTGCCAGCTCTGCAGCTCATGCCAAGGATACCTTTGCAGCCATGGACCTAACTCAAGTAGTAACACAACCAACCAGATACAATCCCTCTACTGGAACTCACACCCTGCTGGACACTGTCCTCTCCAACCGCCCCCATAAAATTGTGGACATCACTGTTCTTCCCAACTCCCCAAGCAACCACTCCCCAGTAATCTTCTCATGGTCCTGTGAGTTACCAAAACATGCGACTAAGGTGGTAATCAGCCGGCACTTCCTCACCGGTAACCGGTAAACTCAGGCAGCACCTTGCCCTCTGGGACTGGTCCCCTATAAACCTTGGTCCCAGCATTGATGCTGCGCTTGACTACTTTTCTCTCTCCTTTAACACAGCCTGTGACATTTCCCCAGGGACCCACGCATGAAGCGGTGATTCTAATCAGAGAGGCAGATTGCGTGGGGACTCCACGGCCATCGCCCGACCACACCACTGCTTCTTCAGCCACCCCTGTAGTACTCCACTCTGGATCCCTATCCCAGAGACCCACACCTGAAGTGATGCTTCTGATCAGAGAGGCAGATTGTGCCGGTCTCCTCCCCGCCGGTGCCTTCGCCCTCGGAAGAGAGGGACCCACCCGGTACAGGGTTGCACCGGGCTGCAGATTTGAGGTTAGGTGGCTTGGGGGAGATAGTAGGGGGATGTCTGAGGGCTATGGCAGCCCGAAGGAGAGGCAGCTTCAGAGCACGACGGGGGTATAAATAGAATATACAAAAAAAAAAAAGGCAGATTGCCCGGCCGACTCCACAGCTGCTGCCCAACCACACCACAGCTTCTTTGAACGCTCCTGTGGTACTCCATCCCAGACCCCTACCCCAGGGACCCACACCTGAAGTGGCGCTTCTGATCAGAGTGGTGGATTGCCCGGCCGACTCCTCGGCCACCGCCCAACCACACCACAGCTTCTTCGGCCGCCCCTGCAGTACTCCACCCTGGATCCCTACCCAGGTACTGCTACCAGCTGGACTTATGGAGCCAAGGCTTCTGATTGGTGTGGCATCCTTGCAGGAAGATCCTGATTGGACTACCTACTTTCTCAGCCACTACCGATTGGTGCGCCTTTTTGTATTGACTTAACATAGGAATTTTCACCAAGGCTTTGCTCTGTTTGCACTGGTGAAGCACTGCAGTATTTTTGAAGCACTGCAGTATTTTGTCCTTCCCCCCACCCCCACCCAGGCCTCCTTTTATACACATTTACTCCTCCCCTCTGCACACCACCACTCCTCTCACTGCGTCCTTGCGCACCTTGAGCGATCACCAGAAAGCAGGAACTGCTCCTTAAAGCTGAAATGCACCTAATTTCTCAGGTTTCACCTCTAACAACTATAAAGCATAAAGGCTTGCCCACTTCAACTGGCCCTCGGACAGCACAAAATATCTCTGGAGAACATGTCATGCCAGCTACGCCACCACCTAGGATTCAATCTCAAACTTACCCATATAGTGCACCCAATCCTACTGCCCGGAGATCAGGAAAGTGCTCTGTAAGGGCGTACCATGCAAGATATACCTCCCATTGGTTGGATCTCAATCAGACTCCCATAGTGCACCCACACCTACTGGCATTGCCCACCACTGGAATACAAACAATGCCACCACCTGCATTTTGGCTAGCAACATCCATCTCTCATTGCCTTTCTACTACTCTCTGCTGCACTGATGCATGCTTGCAGTAGTGTAGTTCTGGGACCACTTCCAATATTTAGGAACGGGCTCCCAAACTCCACATCAGGGCCTGGTATCCCAATGACCTAAGCCCCCCCGAGGACTGTGTCACTGTGTCACCGTCTGATCACCCCTACCCAATCCCACTGCCTACCATAATCACAATCCCTGTCGCCTGCAGGACTAGTACTCAATCCCTGTCCCAATGCCATACACCTCGCTCAGTCAAGCAACTCAAACGCCTTGCAATCAGAGTAGCCTGGCTACTCTTAATGCTCTTGGACAATATTCATCCTAACTCTGGCCCCAGTTACAATGCTGCAGGGCAAACCAGGAAAAGCCGACTGATCAACATTGCATCCCTCAACAACTACAGTCTTCTTCGAAAACTGGACATGTTGCAAGCCTGGGTAGTGCCACCACAACCCGGATGTCCTGTCCATAACTGAAACGTGGCTTACATCCAGGACCAAGGACAGTCTAGTCCAACTCCAAGGGCACACCCCCTTCCACCTTGATAGGCTTGGAAAGAGGGTTGGTGGCTGCATTATCTACATAAAAAATTACCTGCAGGGAATAGCTCTTCCACAATTAAGTACTGGAAAGAATGTACAGATACTCTCTGTGTGGCTAACCCTGGGCACCCAGGGAAAGGGTCTTGCTCTCATCTCAGCCTACTTACCCCAAGGGAAGTAGCAGAGGGCTTTAGAGTACTGCATGAGCACCTAGCCAACCTCCGTTCCAGCAGTGGAGTCATTGTACTGGGTAATTTCAACATCAATTTGTTGTCCCAGGATGCTGCCACCTATAAGGATGCAGTCTCCTCAATCAACTTCCTTCAACTGGTGGACCAACCCACCCATACAAATTAGAGATTGGGTACCATCACCTTACTAGGCTGGATGCTAACTAACCACCCAGAGCAGATCTCAAGCCTAAAAGTGTTCTCAGACTCCCTAAGTGACCATTCACCCATCATTTTTACCTGGTCCAACAAGGCCCCTAAACCGCCTGCTACAGTGATAATATCCCACATACTAAAAAAGGGCATGTTAGGGCTCTTCAAACAACACCTGCAGCAACTGAGCTGGGCACCAATCCTGAGTGCCAAAGACGTTGACACAGCACTGGGTAAATTTATTGAAATCTACAATGCTGCCTGTGATATCTTTGCCCCCACAGCAAAAAGAAAAGTCAGTGGCTTGCACAAAACGTGGATAACCCCACACCTCATTGCCCTGATGAGCTCCAGTTACCTCCTATGGTATAAGTACAAAAATACACACGCAGAGCAGGATATGCAAAACTATAAGGCAACATGGAATAAATGCACCAACGCAATCCGCCAGGCAAAAAATAATCACCACAGATTTGAGCTAAACTCGTCCTGGGGAGACAGCCATAGATTCTGGGAGAACATCAACGCAATCACTTGGAAACGGGATACCTTATCGCCCACAATGCTGGACCATGAAGGATCCTATACACAAGACCCCAAATCCATCGTAGACATCTTCAACAAAGGTTTTACTGACCTCAGTTCAGTGCTTCCCCCTAGTTTCCATGACCCAGCCAGCACTAACCCACCCAAAACCCTAAGATCCCTTCTAACAAATCACGCCCCCCCCCCATTCTACCTTAGAGTATTATCTAAAGAAGAGGTAAAAAATATCTCTCCAAAGTCCTTGGGAAGTCCAGGCATAGCTCTGAGGGCTTGGACCTTAAAATAATCTCTCTTACGCTTGACGAACTGCTAACATCACTGACCAGTATTATAAACTTGTCCCTCACCACAGGTACTTTCCTGAAACTCTGGAAAGCCGCAGTCATAACCCCCGTCCACAAAGCAGGCAGTAAGACTGACCATGCCAACTACCACCCAATTTCAATTCTCCCCCGATCTCAAAAGCCCTCAAGCGGATACTCTACGATCAGCTGGTCGAACACCTCAACAAATACCAGCTACAATGCCAGCAGCAACATGGCTTCCATAAACTCCACAGTACTACGACAGCACTTTTTGAGTTCACGGGTTACAATAACAACACCTTCGACCATGGGCACTTGGTGGGGGCAACTTTATTGACCTCACCAAGGCCTTTGACGTAGTCAACCATGACCTCCTCCTGGCCCAATTAGAGGCAACTGGGCTGTCCTCTGGCTCACTGTGCTGGTTCTGGAGCTATATCTTAGGACATGTACAGCCGGTAAAAATAAGTAACGTACTCTCAGATCCCCAGTAAGTGTCCACAGGTGCCCCCCCAAGGATCCATCCTGGGCCCCCTTCTAGTTAGCCTTTTCTAAACAACCTATCGCTAGCCTGTCAACAAAAACTCCTTCTCTACGCTGATGATGTGGTAATCTACTCCAGTCACTCTGACCCTACCACCCTGGAGCAGCGACTGCAAGAGGACTTTAACAATGTGGAAGACTGGTTTAGCAAAGCTAAACTACTAGTCAACCATAAAAAGACAAAGTCCATGCTCTTTGCCCCAGCTCATAGCCGCTACAGGACTTCAACTTTGAATATTCAGAATAAACAAAATTACTCCACTGAAATGGTCCCCAAGTTCAAGTACCCTGGACTCACCCTAGGCAGCTCCCTCTCATTTGCCTCACATGTCGATCATGTCGCCACAACAGCTAACAGGAAGCTCGGCCTTCTATATAAACACCGAAGCTGCCTCAATGATAAAACCCTCCAGCTTGCCATCACCAGCTCAGTTTTCTCAACTATTGATTATGGACTTGCCATCTACAGTGCAGAATCTGACAACACCCTTAGGTGTCTCGCCACTATGCTTAATAAAGCTTGCAGACTTGCACTAGGAGCCCCGTGTCTAACCCATACCTGTCACCTCTACCAGCAAATGGGGTGGCTAAATCTGAATGACAGGGCCCACTATCAAACCTGTCTTCTTTCCAAAAAAGCAGCACTGGGCCTACTGTCTCCTGGGCCAAGCTCCCTCATACACCAGGCTACACCAACAAGGATTACAAGGGCATCCAATAACATCTCCATCAAGATCCCCTACCGATGCACCTCCCAAGGTCAATGATCCTTTGAATACTGTGCCCCACTATGGCTCATCTCGCTTCTGCCTGAAATAGCCACCATCAGCAAAATTGGCTCATTCAAATCCACACTTAGAACCCACCTGTCTAGCCAAGTGATATGCACCTGCTACACCGGATCAGCTCCTCCAGGAACAACTCTTCTGTTTACCCCCCCACCTAGCACTTATGCACTGCCCAACCTTGCTACTTCCCCCCTCCTACTCACTTCACCCAACCCCCTCCCACACCCCAGTCACACTCCTCCTATTCCCCCAGGGTCCACCGCCCACCTCCACCACCAATTTCCAAACCCTCTGTCCTACCACTCCCCAACCCTTCTAACAAGGTGACCCCGACCCGGGAGGTTACCCCAAGCTACCACCTCTACCATCCCCCCCCACTACTAAGAACTGCTGTGCCTCCTCCTGCTCCTTCTCTTTATCTAGATACTATTGATGCATCAACTTAGCCTGTATGCTGAGTCATAAACCAATACCATGTAGTTTGTCCTTCATTATTGTTGTCACTTGTCTGATGTACCAGCAATTCTGTGTGTTCCTATTGTACATTCACATTATTCCCGACGTGGAAGCTTTGTAAATGAGCTTGTAGCTCAAAGGTTGTAATCTGAGAATTCAGTAAAATAAAATAAAAAAAACACTTTGCCCCTCCCTACAAGACCCATGCAAAAAAACACAACACTCCTTGGCTCACCCTATCTCTTCTCAGACAGTTGAGGCACAGGGACAATCTGTGGCACAGAACCATCGACTCGGGTAAACCAACGGATAGACAGGCCTACAGTGCCAAGCGCAACAAGTATACTTGGGCCATTCGTAAGGCCAAGGCATAATACTATAGATTGACCCTTGCCTCCTCTTGGGGGTCTGCCCATAAGTTCTAGGATAACATAAAAGAACTTAATGGGAAGTCACATACCTCCCCATCACAACTTAACATTAATGGTACCATCTCCACTGACCCCAAATGCATCACTGACTGCCTCAATGCCACCTTTACCGACCTTAGCACAATACTCCCTAGCAATTTCATTGACCCAATAGCTGCTTCCCAGCCACCCACCCTCCCTCATCCCCCCTTCTACCTCCACACCATCACTCCTCAGGAAGCCAGGCCATACCTGTCTAAAGCCCTGAATGGCTCCAGCCCCAGAAATGACCTGTTAGACATAAGACTCCTTCGCCTGGTCATAGATGTAGTGCCCCACCCACTCATAGACCTGTTCAAATCGCTCTCTATGCCTTGGGCAGTTTCCCCTCACCTGGAAAATGACAGTCATTATTTATTTATTTATTTATTTGAAGTATCGGATTTACAACCTTTAAGCCATCGTCTCATTTACAAAGGTACCTCGTCACATGGAGGACAGTAAAAACAGAGAGGGTACAAATTACAAAGGAACCTCCCTTGGTAATTATCATCCGATATCTATTTCCCTCCTCTCTTGAAAGCCCTGGAAAAAATAGTGACAGACCAGCTTACTGATTACCTTGCCTCCCATGACCTGCTCTGCAAGGAGCAGCATGGCTTTCGCTCGCAGCACCACTACAGCACTCCTTGAGTTCTCTAACTTACTCCATTCTGATCTTGACAAAGGTCATCTAGCTGGCACTGTCTTCACTGACCTCTCCAAGGCCTTTAATACGATCAGTCACTCCCTCCTGCTGGACTATCTCCTACAATTTGGCTTCTCCCAATGATTCCTCTCCTGATTCACCAGCTACCTATCCTCCCAGACCCAATGCATCAAAATAAACAGCACCCTCTACAGCAACCACCCCATCCACTTAGGAGTACTGCAGGGCTCCATCCTGGTACCTTTTCTTTTCAGTCTGTATATTAGTTATCTACCCAATTCCTGCTCTGGCAAGGTTCTCCTCTATGCCACCAATGCTGTCATCTTTGCCTCACACCCAAACCCCACCACTCTCCAGACTACCCTCCAGCACTCTTTCAACCAGACTGAGCGCTGGTTCATGGACCATAGATTGGTCACTAACCTGAACAAAACTAAGGCAATGTTATTTGCTCATCACCAAAGCAAGCTTAGAGACTTCCCCCCTGCAGGTACTCTCCAGCTCTCTCCACCCCCTTCAGCAAGTCTCAGTCTACAAATACCTGGGCATCACCTATGACCCAGCCCTCACCTTCCACTGCCACATCATCTGTCACCAACGCACGTATAAGCCTTCTTTACTGCCACAAGGACTGTTTGCTGCCCAGAGCTCTCGGAATGGCCATTACCTTTTCGGTCCTCTCCCTAGTTTTCAATTCAATTAAATTTTATTTATATGGCACCTTTAAAATACCAAGGCACCTTACAACATTAAAACAGCTTCAACATAAAATTACTTATATTATAAATAGTGTAAAATAGCAATAAATAGTCAACAATATTAAATTAATCCCCAGAAGCATGAATCCATAGGACAGTTTTGAGGGCCTGTTTAAATCCATCCATGGTCTGGCACTCATGCAATTGACGGGGCAGTGAATTCCAAAGGGTGGGGCCGTGTGCATAAATGCACTGGCCCCAGAAGATTTTAAACAAACCCTTGGAATCTCTAGCAACCCCTCGTCAGTTGAGTGGAGGAATCGCTCAGGGCAGTATGGGACCAGAACCTCTTTCAGGTAGCCTGGACCCTGTTCGTGCAGGGCTTTATAAGTCAGAAGTCTGACTTTGAAGGTGATTCACCACTGTACTGGCAGCCAGTGCAGTTCGCGCAGCACCGGGGAAATATGACAGGACTGAGAGGTTCGCGTCAATAACCAGGCCGCTGTGTTCTGCACCAGCTGCAGGCAGCGTATGTCCACCCCCGGGAGCCCTAGGTAAAGGGTATTGCAATAATTCAGGTGAGAGGACACGAAGGCATGGACCAACATAGGAAGGTCACTAGATGGAACAAGGTGCTTATCTCCGGAGATATTCCTCAGATGATAGAAAGAGGATTAGACGATGGGTGACACCTGCGAAAAACCCTCGTCAAAAATTATCCCAGGTTTCACACCCATTCAGAGGTTGGGAGTGGGAGATCCCCAAGAAAAAGTCCCGAGGGTGACCCGACCCCTCTATCCAGTGACCCGGGTCCACCACCAGCACTTCAGTCTTTGCAGAGTTCAACCTCAACCAGCTCAAATTAATCCACTCCTGGATTTCTGCGAAGCAGTTGACTATGGCCTTCTGGTCTATGCAGCCACTGAAAGCACTGCTATCAAAAGGTCCATTAATAAGGTCTGCAGACTCCTGCCTGCGCTGATCGGTGCACTCACACCTGTGCATTTTATTCCCTTGATAATGTGCTCAATTTTGAGGAGAGGCTCCAACATCAATCTTGCCTCATGGCCAAAAAAAATACTCCTCGGTCTTTCCTCCCCAGGGGTTGCTTTGTCTCTCACCCCTGCAACCCCCTCTGTCTAAACTCACAGCGCCTCAAAGTCCTCACTCATGGTTCCGAGAGTTAGGAACTCCCTAGCCCAAAGGATCTTCTTTTGCATGGCCCCATCCTGGTTCAACTCCCTCCCCTCCATGGTTACCAGCTTACATAAAACTGGTCCATTTAAAGAAGCTCTCAGGAATCACATTTTCTCCACTCGCTGTTGTAAGTGTCCTCAGCGATGAGGCATGGGCCCTGCAGCACCACCCACCTACCTGCTTTGCCTGTGTCTAGGTCTTCTCCAGTGACAAAGTCTTTTATCTAGACTGCATTTGCCTAGTCTTATTAGCACACAGTTCAATTTAATGTGATTACTTACTTTAGCTACCTCACTGTATAGGCTCACAGCTGCACCTGTATATAATTGCCATTGCTCTGTCAACAATATCTGGTAGCACCCTACTGTCTTAGTACAGTTAGCTCATTGTGCTGTATCTGTCTGGAACTATAACTCGTTTTAACTTGAATTCTCTGTAACCAGACGTGGAGCCTTTGGAAAGGAGTCCCTGACTCAAAGGGTTGTAATTCCGATTTGACAATAAATAAAATAAATAAGAATATGGGCAGATCAGGGATAGGAAGCGGGTTCAATAATGTTATAATCAGGAAGGATAATTACCCATTACCCATCTCAAATTACCCAACCCGAGAATTACACTGTATGGCAGGCAAGTACGTACATTATCCGAACTGCCCGGCCCAGCGAAAAATAGGAAAATACCCGACCTACCCAACCCAGCTACCTATCGGGTAGCCCATGACTACACATCACCGATCCTTGTTAATCATCAAATGTTACCATCTGATCATCAAGGGATAGCCCGCCCACCGATACGGTGGAAGTGCTACAGCTTGCGATGCCAATGATGCAGATAGAGAAGTGAGCCCACGATGTTGGAGGGCTAGCCAGGGGAAGAGGATCAAGCGTCCATTGAACTGCTCTCCTCTGAGGAGAGGGGAGAGCCAATGCACAACTGGCCCCTGGAAGAAGCCAGGGGAGAAGTAGCCCAAGCTGGCGGTTTGTGGAGGAGTGACAGGCAGACAGCACAGGCACCATGTTGTCACTGCACAACACATCTTCCACAGGGGACAAAAACAGAAAATTTCTGGTCAAAGCAAGATGACTAGTTACTTGTTTTTATTTATTTTAGTTTTGGAAGTACAACCTTTGAGCCAAACTGGCTCTTTTACAAAGGCTCCAAGTTAGTAGAACAACAGACGAAACAGTGCAATTTATATCATAATATGAGAACATACACTAGCTAAGTGGCAAAACTACTTTATAAGCAAGATAAATGTGGAGTGCAACCTCAAATACAAATACTTTTATTACAGAAATATCTCTAGTCTATAGGTCTAGTCACTAAGTGCCAGATGCTTGTAGTTGGCAGCCAGAATCAGCCTTGTCAAGGAAAAGGGGAGGAAGGAGGAGGTATGGAGAGTGCTGGCATGGGTACAGAGGAGGCATGTTGTATAATGTTATTAGGGGGATAGGAGAAGGGGGTATGGTGATGAGGGAGAGCAAGCTGGTAAGTGCTGTATACACAGGGGCAGCCTAGGGGAAGTGTAAAGCGAGGGGAGGGGGTGAGGACTCATGGGGTGAAAGGGGTAAGAGGGTGGGAGGGTAAGGGTTGGAAGTCTAGGGTACGGGATGAAACTCCAATCATTGCGCACAGCAGTTGCACTCTTGGGATTCTTCCAGGAGGCAATGGAGTTCTTTTTTGAATTGGCTGAGTTTCTTATGGTGAAAAAGGGAGGGGTAGGCCAGTCATCCAGAGAGGGCCTCGATAGGAGAGGGACCTCTGGGCAAAGGAGGTTTGTTTGTATGGTACATGCAGTACCCCTCTAGCAGAGCTTCAGGTTGTTTTACTGTTGGAGTTACGTTGGAAAAGCTTCTAAGCTAATTCTGGGACCAATCCTAGGAGGGCTTTTTTTCCTATGATACATACATTGTACTGTGTACAGACTCTTAGTCCCCGGACTAAACATTGTGGTCAATTTGCTGCAGTCAAAAGATCGACTGGACAAAAGGTAGCATACCAAAATGCCGCACTTCAATTTGACAGTGAGACACAACGGCGCGGACAGATCGGAGCTTTGGACAAAACATCGCTGCGACGAGATTACTCCGACTGCGTGCACCATTTTTATTGTGTGCTCTGTGCGATTCAGGTACAAACCAGGGAATTAGTATTTTCAAAACAGATGAAATTAGCTATTTATTTGAGGGCAAAGTCAGGGAAATTGGCAAGGAAGTTCGTGAAGTGTTTAAAGTGCATACAGTGAAGCAGGGCAGTATTTAAAATGCTTGGAGCACTGTTGTGCTGTAAGAGCATACTGCAGAAACTAGTTTCGCTAATTTGACTACAGTGCCCTTTAAGACATATACAATGCCCGAACTCTGATGTTGTTGCACCCGGAAGTCAGCTCGTAGTGACCAAGACTGTTTGGTTTGGATACTGTTGTTATGGAAGTACTCAGAAGTTCAATGTAAGTTTTTTAATAATTCTCTGAAGTTTTTAGTTGCAACTTCAATGTGAAAAGTGCAAAGGCAGGACAAGTTACTGTAATGGGCACTGCGAGATGAGAATATGTGTGAGAGTGAGAGGACAAATACAAATGAAAGCATGGGCCCACTGACCAAGACCAAAGAAGGCAGGACATTTTACAGTGACAGGTAGAGATACAATAATGTCCTGCTAAAGGAAAAAAAGGATAAATACAAGTGAAGCAGAAACCATATGTTACTAGTTTGCTAGGTGCTGACAGTCTGACAGTCTCACAGCTGATTACTGGAAAAGATAAGCTGTTTTTTTTAGTAGAGCAGTTTTGGTTGTGCTTGTTGTAGAGTGCGGCTGAAATGTTGCTAGCAGCATTGGTTACATTATGACTGCGACAATCTAATATTGCGATTAAAACAATTTCACCCAATTGACCGCAACATGTTGTCCACGGCAAAAAAGATTGCAACGAATTGTCCTTATGCCACGTGGTACTGGAACCCTAGAGGTAATGGGAGCCAGCCAGTTGTGGAGTATAGACTGCAAGAGTGGGAATACTGATTAGCTCCTAAAACAAGTCGGCAGGCTTTGTTGAGCAGGAGTTTAACCCTTCTGAGAGCAGTTTCAGTGGCCGTACTACAGATAGTCAGTCCAGATTCAATGATGGACATTAGTGAGCTTTTGGGTGACAAGGCCGAGGGCCTCAGTGGTCACAGCATTTCTGTGTCGGTAAAGGAGTCCTAGTCTGATGTTGGCTGTTTTCACGACATGGTCACTATGTGTGTTGAAAGAAAGGGTGTTGTCTAGGAATAATCCCAGGCATTTAAAGGTAGTAACCTGTTTGATTACTTTGCTTTCGTTACTTAGTGTGGTAAATTGGCTATATTGCTTTTTTGAGCTTTGTAGGGTAAAGTGCATTGCTTTTGTTTTTCTGTAGTTGAAGAGGAGTTTGTTGTGAGCAAACCATGACTCCAGCTTGGTAAATCTACTTTGAAGGGTAGCTGTTATTTCGTGGAGGTGTGTTCCTGGTACGGAGATCACTGCAGCATCTGCGTAAAGCAGCATCTTAGCAGGGCACACGCTTGGCAGGGAATTGATAAAGAGGCTGAATAGTAAGGGCCCTAAAATTAATCCTTATGGGACAACCAAAGTAGCATTCCAGGTTTCAGAGGATACATCTTTTATCCAAACACATTGGGACCTGTGCGAGAGGTAGCTTGAGAACCAGGACAATGTATTGGTGGAGCAGCCAACGACTGCAAGACTGTTGAGCAGGATGTGAGGATTGACCATCTCAAATGCTTTGGTTAGGCCAATAGAGATTGACCCAACCATTTTTCCACTATCCAGGAAGTTACATAGGTGTGAAGTAAAGTCCGTGAGTGCAGTAATAGTGCTGTGGGATTTACGGAACCCATGCTGCTGAGGGCAGAGTAGGTTATATTTGTTAAGGTAATCCATGAGCTGATCTGACACAATTCTCTCTAGGGCTTTTGAGAGGGGTGGTAAAATAGATATGGGGCAGTAGTTGCTTATGCTGGTCCTGTTTGCACTTTTAAAGACTCGGGTGACGAGGGCAGTTTTG
This sequence comes from Neoceratodus forsteri, assembly GCA_016271365.2. Classification (NCBI taxonomy): domain Eukaryota; kingdom Metazoa; phylum Chordata; order Ceratodontiformes; family Ceratodontidae; genus Neoceratodus; species Neoceratodus forsteri. The sequence goes on from CM057454.1 coordinate 1,164,974,251, forward strand.
CACTTGTCAGGGAATATGTTTGACTTGAGGGATATGTTAAATAGTTGCATTAGTGGGTTGGCAAGCTCTTCTAGGGTGATGGCAAGAAGCTTCATGTCGAGCATATCACTACCCATTCTTCTTTTACCAAGGATCTTCTTCACGATCATTTTGAAGTTGAGTGGTGTTTGCAGTGGTAGCTGGGTTTGGGGGCCTGGCTGTTAGGGTCAGTAGCAAGGAACTCTGGAGGGAGGATGGAGCTGAGGTCTGTAAAGGCCAGATTAAAGACATTAGCTAAATCTTTGGGTTGCTGGAGAGGTCCCGCAGGGGTGACAATTAGATCTGGTGAAGCTTTGGATTCTTTCCCAGCCAGTGTCTTTACATTCTCACAGAACGCTCTCCCATTCCCCCAGCACTTTTGAAGTTCCTTTCTGTAACAGCATTCCTTAACAAGTGGGTGCATTTATTCCTTGCAGTCTTGTAGGCCATAAAATCTGCCTGTCTTCTGGTAGATCTCGTTACATGTCAGAGGTTGTCCCTATTCTTCATTAGTTCCAAGAGGGGAACATTAAGCCAAGGATTGGATGCCCCTTTTGTTTTGGATGTTCTGAATGGTGCAAATAAGTTGCAGGCTTTATTGAAGATGGTAATAAAGTATTCCAGAGCCTGGCTAGGGTCAGGGCGAGTGACAAAGAGAGATCAATCTGCATCTCTCAGGTAGCTCTTGAAGAGGCCAAGTTGCCCTTTCCTCAGAGAGCATTTTTTTCTGGTTTGCGGCATGTCCTTAGGGCACCTGTTAGACCAGGAGCAGATAATGGGAGAGTGGTCGCTCAAGGTGTCTGGCAGGACAGTGATATTTTTTTATGTGCTCGGGGAAAGTAGCTAGGAGCCAATTAATGAGCGTGCTAGTACCTGTATGACAGTTCATCATAGTCGTTTGATTTACCATCTGCATTTGGTAAAGGGTACATATCTTGTCCCTGACATCAACTACTGTATATCCTTAGCTCAGTGTTGGGTAAGTTACTTTTTCTATTACTTTCTATTTCTTTAAGAAACTTGATCCAGGAAGCTCTGTGCAGTCACTAGCAAGGATGGAGAAGGACTAGAAAAAGTAAATACACCTGACAGTTACAGTTATTTATTTCTTTTTATACAAAAATAATAGAAAACTATAACAGATGACATTTATTTGAAAGTAATAGGTTAGTTTCTTTCAAATAAATGTAATCAGTTACAGTTACGTACTACTTTTGTATAAAAAGACATAAGTAATTGTAACAATAAGGTGTTATTACTTTTTCCAGTATTTCTCCATCCTTGCTAGTGACTGCACAGAGCTTTCTGGAACAAGTTTCAAAAAGTAATAGAAAAGTAACTTACCCAACACTGCCTTAGCTAGCCAGTTTAAATTAGAGTCCTCAAGGATAACCCGTTCCCAGCCCTGCTTTGCTTTTGACATGTTCGGTGATTAACTCAAGTCCTGGCCCTTGTTTTCCTGGGGGTATGTAAACTGTAGTAAGTAACAGAGTTTTACCTTGTTGATCAATTGAAAGTTTAATGGAGAGTCTCTGAGCTTCCTTGGCATTTGTGTTGTAAGGCATGATTTGTCCGCAGATGCTGCTGCTCAGGTAGACTAGGCACCCACCCCTCATTTGGACAGCCTGTCCATACGAAAGGTGGTGTAACCATCCAGAGAGAGATTGAGGAGTCTGGGACCATGGAGGAGAGCCAGGATTCTGTGAGAGTGAGAACCATACCTCTCAACCTGCTAGGAGCAAAATCAGGGACACTCCCCTGAAAAATCAGGGACAAAAGGCCAAAATCAGGGACATCATATTTTACTCAGCGTGGCACAATGCTATTGCATGACATGTACATCACGTGATGTAGTACTGTACATATGTAAAGTACATTTAGTTTATGCTTTTTAAATGTCTAATTCAGTTGCATACTATCAAATGGCATAATAAAACACATTCAAACGTTCTGCAAGTGCATGCTGTAATTTCTCCTCACTTACATACTTGAAACTAAAGTGTAACATAGGCACATCTAAAGAAATATATATTTTTTAGAATCCAGTTAAGTTAATTTCCAGGCTTTTTAAGGATCCACAGTTATTACTTTACAGACTTAAAGGAGAACTGCACTGAATCTATATGTAATTTTCCCCAGCAGAAGCTGTTTTTAAATATTGCTTCAAACTGTGTTATTGCTCTAGCTATCCAGACTTTTCAGCTATTCTAGTGGGTATTTCTGAGTTACATGCTGCTGGTAAAAAACACTTTAGAATTGTATGATGTAGTTTATGTCCCTGTTCTACTCTTCTATTGCTTGCACAATGCACCTGTGCTCTGCTATAGAACTCTGTGGCTGAGAGGGACATAAGTGTCAGTTTAGAACTGTATGATGTAGTTTAACACTAGAGTGTAAAACAGAAACAGCTGCTGAGGTTCCTAAAAGGCCTGCATTGATGGAACAATGTCATGTCAATTAAAAGCAGCTCTAGTACTTTTCCGACATGCGAGATCAATTCCAATTTTAATAATCCAAAGAAACCAAGATCAAAACAAGATAAATTCTTATAACAAGTTCTTGTAAATACAAGTTCAGCACACCGTGCCTGTTACAGCAGCCATGAGTTCATCCTACTAGTGGCCCCACCATAGATTGGAATACTATAAATGGAACAATAACAGAAATATAACTAGTACTTACAAACAGCTTCAGATGGGAAACATGCATTTATCAATGCCGAATGTTGTCTTGCTGGCATTGGCACTGGTAGTGCAGGAGTTAGAGAGATGCATAATAGGAATGGTAGTGAAGTATGGAACCGACGTCAACCCCACCCCACCTGGCAGAGAGTGACAGACATTGAGGTGTGCCTTTAGGTCATCTGCCATAATGCTCATGCCATTTCACCTCACCCTACTCTGCAGACTCTGATAAGTGTCATGTTGTGCTTTGGGGTCATCGGGCCTTACGCTCATCCCCCATTCCATAAGGAAGTACATTGAGATGGGTGCAGTATAGGAGAAAGGGGGTGAACTTTGGGGCTGAAGAGTCCAAGGCACACCTTGATACCTGTCATGGGCTGCAGGGTGGGGGTGGGGGTGGAATGGCGTGAGCATTGCAGCTGACAATCCAAAGGCACACCCCTGACGCCTGTTAGTCTGTACAGGGTGAGACGTAATGGTTAGAAACCCTAACACCCTGGGCATTTGTTGGTATTTGCACTCCAAATTTTCAACATGCCCTTTTTGTGACCCCCACCTCATGAAAGCATTTGGGACCTCTGTTCATGAAGTGTGTGGAAGCGTGGCTTAAGTGACAACACGAGACAGTTCTGAGTTGTAGAAAACACACTGACTTAGTGTGTTAAAAGGATTTATTTCTGTTACAAATCAAACTCATTCACTGAAGCAACGAAAGGAAAATAACTTTCATAGTTTAAATCAAACAAAATTCACACAGGGTGATCCCATCAGACTAACAGGACCACCATCCTCTGTGTCCAACATCCATCTGAATCAGGCTTCAGTTGAAGTCTTTATATAGTCTTTACTTGATGACATCATGTTACACTAACTCCACCCCTAATACTAATACAAGGAATTAATCTACACTAATACATGCATTTGGGCAGTAACTGAGATCATTAGTTGCATTAAATCATATTTATAAGCCCATTAGATTGGCTGAATCAAATAAAGTTTTATAAATTTTGTATAAATCATAATAATTTTAACTGCATACTAATAGGACACCTTAACACCCTGACTCCTCCCTCTGATGTAATACCTCCTTCTGAATGTTGCTATAAAAGCAGGACAGAGAGGAGCATTCAGTCGTATGAGTGCCTTCCTACAGGTCAGAACTATGTGTGGAGTGTTAGGCAGGTAAGGTTTAGCCTTTAACCCAAAAAGAAAATGAAATGTCTCCATTATAAAATAAAACTCCGTCACTAACAGTGATTATGAATACTAGACCTAAATTGCTACTGTCACTTTAAATATTAGCTTTGTTTAGGCTGCTCTGAAGTCTGGCTGAAGGAGTTCCTTCCTAAGCACCTCTGTCAGGTAACTTATAAACTTAACTATTTTCTTGTTCCCTTTCTGACGTGCTCTATTTTATCTGGACTGGGTCATCGAAAGACCAGGCAGGCATAGTCCTTGTGTGCAGGTTGAAACAAGAAAAGGGGAAAAATGATAACTGTAGAAAGAGCTTGCTATGAGTCATTTCTTGTTTTGTTTTTATTCACTTCCTGCTTGTACCTGCCTAGTTGTCTCTGTAAGACGCTCACAGCCCAATGACAGTGAGGCAGCAGGGAAACAGGGCATGTCAGGCAACACTCTCCTTGCTCTAATGAGCAAGAATTCCAACACAGCTATAACCTCTACATACTGAGTTCAACAAGGGGGGGGCGTATACATATCGAGAGTCTACCTTTTACAGTCTGACATTCATTTGGTGATATGTGGGAACTTTCCACCTTCTGAACAAATCCTAAAGAGAAATCAGGCAGGAATGTACTATAATAGGAGGCCAACCCTATTACAGTACAAAATAAAGGATGGAGCAAGGAAAAAAAATAAATATAGAAATAAACTAGTACTACTGCAGTAGATTTAAAAGAAAAATAACAGAACAGAGAACAGCAGAGGTTTGTCCGGGGGGAGGGGGTTCCCACTCTACCACAAAGTGGCACTGTGATGTTGTTAATCTGTCCGGAATGTTGATTTCCCTACAGTGACCATGCCATTCTGAGCCCTGTGTGAAAACACAGTTCAGGCAGGATGTGAAAAATGACAGCTGCACCATTTATAAGGAAGTGTGAAGAGATGGCAATTATGAAAATCTGGAGTGTAAATATTAAAAATTCTTTACGTTACTAGGGTGCATAAAAACTGTGCAATGCACGCTCATAACATAGTTATTTTGTAGAATTCTTTCACCACATTTTTAACATAGGCATTTTGAGAACTCTGCTCATGAACAGTGTTACTGTGATTTTCTCACTCTGTCCTGAACATTGTTTTCCTACAGTGACTGAGCCATTGTGCGCCAGATGTACAAAAACACATTTCAAGCAGGATGTGGAATATGACAGCTGTATGGTTTATAAGGAGCTGTGAAAAAATGGTAATGTTGAAAATCTGGAGTAAAAATATTACAAATTCTTGAAATTATGAGCATGCGTGGAAACAGTGCAACACACGCTTGTAACAATCATTTTTTGGAATTTTTTCACCAAATTTGCATCATAGGCTTTTTGGGAGCCACCCTCATGAATAGTGACACTGTTGTTTCATTAATCAGTCCAGAAAGGTGATTCCAAGTAGTGACTGCAAAATCACCTTTCGGGACCGAATAACGAGATGACAGTGACAGAATTCATGAGGTGGTGTCCCAAGAACCCCATGTTGAAAACGTGGTGCCACAATTCAAAAAAATGGCAGCGATATGCACCAAAGTTGAAAAAAAAACATTTATGCCATTATACAGCTTACTGGCATTTATTCAGTTCGTGGTTGGCTTTGAAGAGTTCAGACATGTTCTTGGTCCACCCAAGATCATCACATCAGGCTCTGGAGGTAAGTATGGGGTGAGTGGGGTGTGTGGGGAGGTGGGGTGCATGGGGAGGTGGGGTGCACAGAGGGTGGGTGCGGATTGGGGGAGTGAGCTGCCAACAGCAAGGGACCGTTCTCTACTTTACAGGTTTTTAAAAAAATATTAAAACATCATGGGAAGGTTTGATCTTTTAACAGGCACATTTGGCACACTGGGGTGGACTCCCAGCATGCCACATGTGGGGGTGGCGGGGACTGGAGCTGATGGAGATTTGAGCACCCCGTCTGCAACTAAAAAAGGGTCAGTGTTTGTGGGGGAAGATGACACTGAGGGGGATTGGGCACCCCCCTCGGCAAACAGCTGGTACAGGGACATTATGCCGATGGGGAATGGGCTCCCCATCGGCAAATGAACTGGGAAGGGGGTTTGATGATGATGATGCCAACAGGGGGATTGGGCACCCCTGAAGTCGACTTTTCTGGGGACTGTGAGAGGCAGACAACGAAAGCCGCCACCATGTTTATTAAAATGTTACACCAGGGAAGGCACGCCCTGGAATGAGTGGATGCTCCCTCACTGCAGCGGCTAAATCATTTCAAGTTGGTGGCACGCTTTTGCACTGCTGTCATATACAGAGTGCAATCTAATTTATGCCATGGAGACCTTCCTAAAAAAGCAATGGTGCCACTGGCCACAACACGACCATGCCTCCAAAACCTGCTATTCCAAGCTACCACAATATGTTTCTTGCGCAGGTGCAAGTCAACATAAAAATGACTAACAGGCTCAGTGCAGTTCTCCTGAACAGAAATACAGTCTATTGGAATGCAGTGTGTATCTCTCGCTCTCTCAGTTTCATTCCAGAAACTAAGCCTGTGCAATGCAAGAGGAGGGCTGCCTCCTCCAGACTGCTTTTATCTGCTTAGTTTAACATGTGTTGCTGGCTGATGTATCGGCCCAAAATCCTAGACCTGCTAATTCTCTTGGTAGCTTAAGAGTTAAACACACTGGCATTCAAAAATCAGTGATAGAAGCAATTAATTTGTGACTGTGGGACAAGCAGTCTAAATTCATGAGGTCACGGAAAATCCAGGACAGGTGAGAGGTATGGTGAGAACATCAGGTCTGTGAATTGTTACCCAGCCTTGGTGTTGGGCAAGTCTGTGCAGGAGGCTACAAATGTTAATAGTGACAATTTTTGTAGAACCAGTAATCAACTCTAACAAATCTCTACATCAGACTAAACATTGCTTAAAGCGAGTAATCAAAACATTTCAAGCAGAGAGCAGTCCTGGCATCAATTTTTTGGCAGCAGTTCCTAGAGGACTTCTGGATTGCTGCACATAGAGTGGGGAAAAACTCAGCTGGCAAACAAAAGCAAGTGAGATTCCTCCAGGGGTAGATGCCAAAATTCAAAGAGTTCCAACCCCTACCTTGCTTGTAGGGTGAGCCTCGGGGGCTTCGCCTTAGGCAGGTTTTCAAACTGCAAATGCAGTTTGCTTGAGAGGAGCAACCCGAAAGGGCACAGTAGTCTCCTGAGGAAAGAAGAAGAGAGGACAAAATTAAATAGCAAGCAGACTACTGTTCTCAGCAGGCCACACACCTGGCAACTCATGCTCCTCCCAGAACCTGGATCCAGGTTTGGCAGGTCTTGGGATTTCCTACCATCTTACTATGGAGGGCAGGACTTGAGGAACTAAGGGAGAGGCAAGCCCTGGGAGAAGCCAAAGTGATGGGGCTGGGAGAACTGATGGAAAGGAGGGCCAGCTAGGAGGATAGGGAGTATAAAAAAAATGATCATCAAGGAAGATCATGACCTACGATCATCATCTAGATCATGATTTAATCATCAAAATTTAACTTTAAAATCACCATGCATGATTACAAATTATTTTTATAAGCTTAAATAAAGCAAGATGGTTTCTGATGATCTGCTAATGATAAATGATGAATACATTCATTCTGTACTGTAAAATGTTGGCACGAGTAATACTGTACTTTTTCCAAAACAAGTGTCCCAGGACAAACCAGTCACACAGAGAGTCTTATTTCCAAATTCATGCATTTAATTTTCTTCACAACCTCATAGTCTAGCCCAACAATTTGCCCAATATGGGCTTCTTCAGGGCATGACGGCCTTGTCAGTAATTTGTTTTAATGACTTTTTTTCTCTTTATACAAGTGAAGAGTACATAGCGCTTGGTCTCTTCAGGCCCAAACAAACTGCACATCTCAAAATTACAGCAATCTCTGTCCATTAGTTCACTGTAGGTAAGGATCAGATTTCTTCTATAACTTCGTTATACAGAAGATGCTGACAGTATGCAGAATGGTCAACAGAGCATGACCTGAACAAAGCAAACAGAAACATTACTGCTTGTTTTTTGAAATCTGATCCTACCCTGCAATGAACTGAGGGCCACATTTTGAAGAAAATGAGATTCATGAACCTGGAAATAAGATTTTTTGATTTGTGTGGCTGGTTTGTCCTGTGACACCAGTTTCTGTACATCATGTATACTCTTGATGAAAGGAGGGACAGGGGGGACATGATAGAAACTTTTAAGTACCTCAAGGGAATCAACAAAGTCCAGGAGGGTAGCATCTTTCAGAAAAAGAGATGTGTAAGAACAAGGGAGCACAATTTAAAGTTAGAGGGAGGACGGCTCAGGGGTAATGTGAGGAAATTCTTTTTCACGGAGAGAGTGGTGGACGCATGGAACCGCCTTCCTGGAGAGGTTGTGGGGTCTAAAACAGTGGAGGAATTCAAACATGCATGGGACAGACATAGGGCAATTATAGTGGGGGGTTGCAGGAAATAGGCTGTTGGTTAACTAGAATCTGCAGCTTATCCAGTAGGTAGGGAAATGGGCAGACTGGGTGGGCCAAGTGGTCCTTATCTGCCGTCAAAGTCTATGTTTCTATGTTTCTATCTACTCTGCCTACCAGCTGCTCTGCATGTAAATCCTACCTTGCAGACCCCACCAGGTCTGCCCTTTATTGCCCAATCCACCAAGCAGGCCTACAACATTACAAGACCTGCCTTCCCAGCCTTCAGGTCCATCTCCCCCTCCAGCCAGGGCTACTCCCCCACTGAACTCGACTAGGCAAGCCCCATTACCTCCACTTTCTCCACCACCAAACCAGGCACTGCCAAGGTGGCAACAACCCTTCCATGCACCTAATCTACCAAATTTGCCTATGCCCTTAAGCTTTCATGGCCCATGGCAGGAACTGACACACCCACCTATGCCACCAAACCATCAAGCCCCATGGCTGAGAGGCTACCTAAGTTCACTCAATCGACGGGCTGTACCTGCCTCTTTGCCCCCAATAATTGAAGAAATGTACCCAGGGACCAAAGGCATGGTTTCTATGTGGATTACTGCAGACATTTCCAATAGCCATGGAAGCTAAAGCTAAAAGTGCAAAGATAAGCCAGTAAGGCTGGGGTGTTAGCTTGCTTATTTTTATAATTAAAAATAGATTACAGTAGTTAATTAACAATTATTAGTTGTTGATGGGGCGTGGGCTGGCCACCGACAAAAAAGGTAGCTTAAACATCGAGCTCCTCTGAGTGTGGTGATAATGCACAGCCAAACAACCTAATCCTAGGATGTGACACAAAACTTAAAGTGTAACTGAACCGGGTGACCCTCCTTAACCATCCAGTATGACTATTTCGTGGTTTATGCAGTGCTTCAGTGTTCGGTTAGGCGCTGGCATTCACGAGTCGCTCGTCTGGGTAAGCCGCAGTGCTCAATTGCTGCCACACTGCTTAGCCTGGGCCTATACAGCATTACTTTGAGTGCACCACCTTAGCCCATTGAAATGGCCTCAGGGGGCCCCTCAATCTCACCCGCCGACAGCTTCATCTGTGGGAGATTCTCTGAGCTATATTACTCGGATGCTAGAAGCCCTGCTGACTCGAGTTGATGATATTAGCTCTACCCTTATGGGCACTACAGCAGATGTCCGCCAAATACAGGACCACCTCAATGTGGCTGAACAACGGGTTGAAATCATAGAAAAACAGCAGCTCTCACTGCAGCATAAAATACAAATACAAGAGCATCAGATGGACACACTGTTCGCCAGGATGGAAGACCAAGAAAATAGAGGGAGGTGTAACAACCTTAGAATTCTTGGGGTCCCAGAGGGATCAGAAGGTAACTCCATGGAGCAGTTTCTTAATGAGCAGCTACCTTTGATGATGAAAGAGCGGTGGAGGGGGCCTGTGGAGGTCGAGAGAGCCCATCGTATTTCAGGGAGGAGAGACAGGGCTGCACACTCCCTGAGACCCATAATAGCATACCTGCTCAGATATACAACAAAAGAATGCATCCTGAGGGTTACCAGCGACTTGGGTGAAATTAGATGGTATGGGGCAACCATCTCAATTTACAAAGACTTTGCAAAAGAAACAGCTAACAGAAGACATGCTTACGGCCCATTAAAAAGTTTTTGGTGGCCTATAACTTTCAGTACAGGTTTAGAACACTTACCAAGCTTCTAGTCTCTAAAGATGGGAAAGAACTGCTGGCAGAGTCCCCCTCTGAAGTGGAAAGTTGGATCTCCAAGCATTGGCCTAATCTCCCGCTACAGACTACATCTCCCAGAAGGCTCTGGGATCCTTCCTCCTCGACTGCCCCCTCCAGAAACGTTAATATGAACAGACAGTACTCGGAGGACTACTTTGTGCACGGACCTGGTCCCCCTCATCACGATTCCCCCAGGTCGAGGAATGTGTCGCGTTCACTGCTGCTTACTACCTCCACCCCAGACACTCTCTCTGAACACTTGTCTCTCCCCCCAAGGGCAACGGGACCTTCCTCTCGACAGAGACAACGCTCACAAAGCAGACAGCAATCGCCATCTGACCAACAGGGAGCTGCTCCCCCAGCCAAGATATTCAGAGATAAATCTCCCCCAATCCTCAGAGACTGTCACTCCTCCCAATTTGATATGCCAGCCACTGAACCCTCCATGGACTGGGCAGATATTCCGGAATCTTCACTGGTTGAGGCAGTTGACATCTGTGGAGTGCTTAAACCCGGGGAAAAATCCTATGCTGCAGCTGTCTTAACACTATCCCAGGATCCCATAGCAGCTGATGTGACCAGCTGAGTGTCTACTTGCAGCAGCCTGCTGCATCTCTTTGACTGAGCTATTAATGTGTTATACTAGTGACTTTTGGTATATAACAGTTACATGTTCATGCCTGCTGCATGCAATGTATACCTCATAGGCTACTAATGTATCACAGCTGATAATATGGAGGCTTACACAATACCATTTCTTTCCCCGGTCTCTAGTCTTCTCTGCTGATGTTGCTGGAGGTTATTTCCTGACCCCAGTTACCCAGTGTAAACAACACTAGGGGTATTTGCTTGTGGGTAGCATTGCCATTGGTGGCACCTGGCCCTTATAGTGTTTGGCTTAGGAGGTCACCCAACTCTCCCCTCTTCCCCGCCCTTTTTTTCTCCTCCCCTATCTAACCCCCCTCCTTCCCTTCCTCCCTCCCTCTTTTCCCTTCCTGGGGTTGTGTTTACCCCGAGAATTGTTACCACAGGAGAAGTGAGATTCTTTTGTTGTCTTCCCTCCCTGTTCTCGAATGTGGAAGCTAGCGTAGCTGAGGGTTTTATCATTCTATCGCCATAGTTTCACCTTAGCGAGGGAACGATTTTTGGGATTGCTGCTGTAGGCAGCACCCACACCCACCTATCAGACCATGCACCGGTAACGGGCCACCTATACCCCTCTGGGCCAACGACCCACTGGTACTAGATGGCAGTGCAACCCCATATTGGTTAAAGACCCAGAATTTAAGCAGACCATGTTACAAGCCACTCGGGACTATTTTGCACTAAACTCAAACTGTGGAGTCTCTGCAAGCACAGTATGGGAGGACTTTAAGGCTAATCTTAGAGGCCATATTATTGCGTTTACAGTACACCGGAACAAAGCCCGGAAGAGATCTCTAGATAGATTATAATCAGAGTTGTCTGGACTGGAGACACGTTTTAAAGCCTTTTCTGCGGCTGTTCTAGATGTGTCTCTATCTCGTAGAATAGTAGGCCTTACGTATCAAATAAATGCTATATTACAGCACAAAGCAGAATGACTCCTGATCAGATAAAAACATTCGTACTGGGAAGGGGGCGGGCAAAAGTGGCAAATTATTAGCCTACTAACTGCGCAAGCAGCAGGCCTCGGCTAAAATTCCTGTTCTCCGTACTAACGCTGGTACAGTCTTCTCTGACCCGGCCGGTATTAATCAGACTATACCTTTTCTATCAATCTCTGTATAAAACTCAAATGGCTTTGATGCCATCCCAGCTATCCCAAACTCTAATTCAGTTTTGTCAGCCCTTTAACACACCTGCCTTAAGGCCGGAGCAAGTTTCCGAGCTGGACGCTCCCATTACTATGCCTGAGTTAAAGCAAGCTCTGTCCCAGATGGCCAAGTGTAAGGCTCCGGGGTCTAATGGGATGACTGTTGAACTATATCAAACTCTGGAACAAGAGATTGCCTACCCGCTGTTGTCAGCCCTGCAAGATACAAATGCCTCAGGTTCCCTCTCCCCTACAATGAAAGAAGCCCTTATCACTTTGCTACCCAAGAAATCTAATAATCCCCTTAACTGTGCAAATTACCAGCCTATATCCCTTCTACTGGTAGATACTAAAATTCTAGCCAAGATATTGGTTACTAGAGTGCATGCTGTTCTTACCTCCTTAATTCACCCCTCTCAAGCGGGATTTATGCCAGGGAAGGTAGGCTCCGATAATACTAGATTACTGCTCAACCTGAAATGGATAGCAGCCAGATCTAAGATCCCTATAGAAACATAGAATTTGACGGCAGATAAGGACCGCTTGGCCCACCTAGTCTGCCCATTTTTCTACGTTAAAAGATAAGCTGCAGATCCTAGTTAACCAACAGCTTACTTCCTCCTACCCTCCAGTAGGACTGCCTTATGTCTGTCCCATGCATTCTTGAATTCCCCCACTGTTCTTGACTCCACGATCTCCTCAGGGAGGCTGTTCCATGCATCCACAACCCTCTCCGTGAAAAAATACTTCCTCACATTACCTCTGAGCCGTCCCCCCTCTATCTTCAAATTGTGCCCCCTTGTTCTTGCACATCTCTTTTTCTGAAAGATGCTACCCTCTTGGACTTTGTTGATTCCCTTGAGGTACTTGAAAGTTTCTATCATGTCCCCTCTCTCCCTTCTTTCCTCAAAGGTATACATATTAAGCTCCTTTAGTCTTTCTTCATATGTCTTCTGGTGCAGACCCTGCACCATTTTGGTTGCCCTCCTCTGGACAGCCTCCACTCTGTCTATGTCTTTATGGAGATGGGGTCTCCAGAACTGCACACAGTACTCGATGGGGTCTCACCAACTGTCTGCACAGAGGGATAACAACTTCCTGTTTTCTACTATTGATGCCTCTTCCTATGCATCCCAGTATCCCCCAGCCTTCCTTACTGCCTTCTCACATTGCTTGCCCACCTTCAGGTCATCTGATATAATTACCCCCAGGTCCCTTTCCATTTTTACTGTTGTCAGTATCTCACCCCCCATTGTGTACTCTTCCCCTGGGTTTTTGTTTCCCAGGTGCATTACCTTGCACTTCTTTGCATTGAATCTGAGCTGCCATATGTTTGACCATTCCTCCAACCTTGCCAAGTCCCTTCTCATCCTTTCCACTCCATCTTGTGTATCAACCCTGTTGCAGATCTTTGTGTCGTCTGCAAAGAGACATACTTTTCCTTCCAGCTCCTCTGCAATGTCACTTATAAAGACATTAAAAAAGGACTGGTCCCAGTACTGAACCCTGCGGTACCCTGCTAGTAACCCTCCTTTCTTCACTGTGTACTCCATTTACTACTACCCTTTGCATACTGTTGTCTAGCCAGTTTTTTATCCAGGCTACCACCTTGGGGCCCACTCCAAGGCTGGCTAACTTGTGTATTGATCTTTTGTGTGGGACTGTATCAAATGCCTTGCTAAAATCTAGGTAGGCCATGTCCACAGCCCCTCCCTGGTCTACTACTTTGGTCACCCAGTCAAAGAAATCTATTAGATTCGTCTAACACGACCTTCCCATCGTGAATCCATGCTGCCTTGGGTCCTGTGCCCCACTGGCCTCTAGGTACTCAACAATTCTTTCCTTCAAAAGTGATTCCATCATTTTCTCTACCACTGAGGTCAAACTAACTGGTCTGTAGTTTCCTGCTTCTGTCTTGCTCCCACTTTTGTGAAGAGGAATCACACCTGCCCTCCTCCAGTCCTCAGGTACCACCCCGTCCTCCTATGATTTATTAAAGAGAGTAGTCATCGGTGTCACTAGTTCTACCCTTAGTTCTTTTAGAATTCTTGTGTGAATCCCATCAGGCCCCATTGCTTTGTCCACCTTCAATTTTATTAGTTCTTTCAGAACCCTTTCTTCTGTAAATGGACTGGTATCGACCCCCGTCTTCAGAGTGTTTCTCTTGTTTGGTTTAGGTACCTCCCCCTCCTCTTCCTTTGTGAATACTGAGCAGAAATGTTCGCTCAGTATCACTGCTTTTTCACTGTCCCCCTCTACCCACATTCCTCCCTTTATTAAGCCTCAGCATCCCTCCTTTGGTCTTTCTTCGCTCCCTAATGTACCTATAAAAGGTCTTATCCCCCTTCTTAACAGAATTGGCTATCCTTTCCTGGGCCTTTGCTATTCTGACTGCCTTCCCAGCCTCTTACTGCTTTAACTGATAAAGTTCTCTGTCCTGCTCCTTCTGTGTTTCCTCATATTTCCTGAATGCTATCCTTTTCTCCTTAATTGTCCCTGCCACCTCTTCTGAGAACCATAGTGTTTTTTTCCTTCGTTGTGTTTTATTGATTTGCTTTACACAAAGGCTTGTTGCCTCTGTGATGGTTGTTTTGATTACTCCCCATTGTTCCTCCACCCCTCCTTCTTGCCTGTTTGCTAGTGCTTTTCTAAGGCACTCTCTCATTTTCCCAAAGTCAGCCCTCCTAAAGTCCAATACTCTTGCTTTTGTATGGCTTGATTGTATGGCTGTGTTTATCGTGAACCACACTGTTTGGTGGTCGCTTGTTCTGGCTACCCACCTCTAAATCTGAGATTCTTTCTCCGTCCCCATTTGAGAGTACCTGGTCTAAGATTGCTTCCTCCCTAGTGGGTTCCAACAGTAGCTGTCTGAGGCATGCCCCCTGTAGGGCATCAAGAATGACCCTGTTCTTGGATGTGCCTGCAGCAAAGGTGCTCCAGTTAACATCTGGCATATTCAGGTCCCCCATCAACAATATCTCCTCTTTTTCTGCCATTCTAAGGAAGCCTTCTGTTATTTCCTTGTCCATTCCCTCCTCCTGAGATGGGGGCCTGTATATAACCCACGTGTGGATTGTGGTGCCATTTCCTGTCTCCAGGGTGACCCAGAGTGCATCATCTGCTCCCTGTTTACTCTTTAGTTATGTTGCTTTGATCCCTTCCTTTACACAGAGAGCTAATCCTCCTCCTCTTTTACCCTCCCTGTCCCTCCTGTAGATTGTGTATCCTGGTATGTTGACATCCCAGTCATGGTTCTCTGTGTACCACGTTTCTGTGACTGCCACAATATCCAGGAAACCCTCTTCCATCAAGGCCACTAGTTCAGGGAGCTTGTTACACAGACTACGGGCACTGGTACTCATCACCCTCCACTTTTTGATAGCCTTACCCCTTTTAGCCCCATTCCTGTCCTTACTGCCTTTGCCTTTTTTTACATTTACCTCTGTCCTTCTCCCTAATAACTTCTCTACCTTGGTGTTTACCTCACTAATTACCATGTTTTGTGGGGGGAGGCTGGGATTTCCCTGCTCCTTTTCAGTGCCTCCCCCTTGGCTAGTTTAAATGCTTGAAATGAAGCATTTAAACCTCTCACCTAGGATCCTGGTTCCCCCCCCCCATACAGATGCAGACCATCGCACCAGTATAGGTCTGCATCCCTCCAGGTGGATGCCCAGTCCCCAATGAAGCCAAAACCCTGAGCTCCACACCAGTTTTTCAACCACTCATTGAATTCCCTGATGAGGAGTGCCCTAGCATCACCCTTCCATAGACAGGCAGCACCTCCGAGAAGGTTACCGGATGCGCTACTTGTCTAAGGCCCCCTCCCCAACTCTACAAACTCCTCTTGCACTGCTCTGATCCCATTTCTAGCCAGGTCATTTGTCCCTATGGCGGCCCTAGCTGTCGACTTCGCTAAGGCATTCGATTCACTTGAATGGAATTACTTACATGAGGTCCACAGTCTCTACGGTTTCGGTCCTGTATTTAGGAGTTGGATCTTGACACTCTATAATTCACCTACGGCCAGAGTTTTGACTAACTCAGACATATCTCCTCCATTCCCAATGCATAGAGGGACATGTTAAGGCTGTCCTCTGTCTCCTCTTCTCTTTCTGGTCACCTTGGACCCATTGATCAGAGTACTGGCTAATACCGAGGGCCTGTCTGGCATCCCTACTCGGGGCAATTCTCATGTAGTTGCGGCATATGCAGATGACCTGTTGCTTACCCTGTCCCACCCTCAACAATCTCTCCCCCTAGCTCTCTCCACTCTCTAAGAGTTTGCCCTATTGTCAGGATTGCAGGTGAATCAGAGTAAAACCACTTTTGCCCCACTTAACGCAGCCTGCACTCAGGACTGCCTTCAAGGCACAAAATTAATTTGGGCTCCCTTGGGGTTCACATATCTTGGGATTTTTATTCCCACAAACTGGGCGGACCTCAAATCCTCCAACTTTTTTCCTCTTCTGAAACAGTTACGCACAGAAGTGGAATGCTGGCATAAGCTACATTTATCCCTCCCCGACAAAGTAGCAGCTATACACATGCTTCTTCTCCCCAGAGTTTCATACTTATTCAATAATCTTCCAATACACCTTTCACCTAAGCTTTTCTCCTCCCTATAGAAATCAGTATCTCTCTTCATGTGGGAGGGGAAAACTCATGGGGGGGGAACTTAAACTGAGGGCATATTGGTCTAAAGGAGGCCTGGGTGTCCCCTGGTTCCAAGGTTACCAGCTGGCAAGTGTGGCAGCCCAGGCCACTAAATGGTTTACACCTGAAGGCACATCCCATCCGCTATGGGTTTATGTTGAATCAAACATGCTATCCCCCATTCCATTAGGAGCCCTACTAGGCCCAGAAGGCCCATCCAAAAAGGATCCATCCCCACTCATGATCGAAACACGACATGCCTGGTGACGATGCAAGGCCTTATCCCATACTCTTCCAAAAGCATGGCATCCCCCTTTGAGGTACGCCAAACTCTGGCAAAATAGTTTTATCACTATAGGTGGGAAACCTATTAAACGGCCGGACTGGGAAGCCAAAGGAATATGACGTATACAGGACTTGATGCTGCCAGATTCAGATATCTTGCTATCCTTTACTCAACTAAAACAGCAGTTTCCTCTTCCCAATACTGACTTCTGGTGTTTTCTTCAGTTACGTAGCTCAATTAATGCTCTCTCCTCTCAATTTAGTACAGACAAGAAATGGTCATGGCTTGCTTCATTGCATAAATTTCCCTCTTCAAAAGGTCGAATAGGTAAATTTTATGCCACCTGGCGGAAGGCTTAGGCTGACCCCACTGTACAATGCAAAGCCAAATGGGAAACACATATAGGTGAAGTTATATCCGTTGAGTCTTGGTCCCGTTCAGTTAAGAATACCCATAATGGTTACAGAAATTCTAAGAGCTGTTTTTTGCAACTCAAAATCCTTCTGCATTGGTATAGAACCCCAGCTGCCCTACACTCAATGGGATTGCTACCCCATTCTAAGTGCTGGAGATGCTCACAACCGGATGCCCACCTTTTACACGTTATATGGACCTGCCCTCAGCTAGTCCCCTTCTGGAATAACGTTGCTCATGAATGTTCAGGAGTTCTCTCCATTAGAGAATTACCATTAGATACTGCACTGCTCCTTGGAGACTCCATTGGGCTAAGCCCCCTACCTAGGGAACATAGAGAGTGGATTAAGCTAGCATTGCTAGAGGCTAAGAGACTCATACTAATGAACTGAAGACAGCTTAATAACCCTACTATTAGTATGTGGCTGACAGCGTTGGCTCGGCTGACCCTCTTAGAGAGAGACTATCTTATGCCCATCGAGGACAACTTAACTATTTCCACAAAAAATAGGACGCCTATCTTTCATCCCCCCTGTGTAAAACCCTCCCTGAACCTGACAATTGTCCCCTGCTAGGATAAGGGAACTTATTGTTTTATATTTAACTTTATTGCCCAGAAGTCTATATACATATTTGGTACTGTCTTATGGCTGGAGTCTGACCTTGTTTCTCACATGTGTTTGCTTATGTGTTTTAAGTGAGATCTGCATGACCCTGAGAGGTGATATGTAAGGTTAACTACTGTGTATTGACTATGAAGTTTTGAATGACTATGTAATGTCTGACCTGTGATCCTTGGAGTGTACCATAAATACTGTAACAGGAAAAACCAAAAAATTAAATAAAATTTTCCATGATAAAAAAACAAACAAAAAAAAATTATAAGTTGTTGCTAACCAATAGTTTAGCAATAGTCTTAGCAATAGTTGTTGTTTACCAATAGTTTTGGCAAATATTTGATCCTATACTAGTCAGATAGGAATTTATAACTTGATAGATCATTCAATTTCAATTTTAATTGATTCGGAAGATACCTTTGAGCCCAAGCTCTTTTACAAAGGTTCCACATTAGTGAGAAGATAAGGTACAAAACAACATAAAAAAATAATATCCTGTTTAACATATGCACAAAAACACTGTGGATTACAAGCTAGAAAGGTGAGAAACATGAGCACAGTTATAGAGGCAGAGAATAGTGCAGCCCCTAGGAGCCTTGTCGTCAGGTAGAGGGGGGGAATGGTCACGGAGGTTGTAAAGCAATAGGTGGGTGTTAAAGGTAGGCTGTAGGGGCCTTGTCTTAAAGTGCAGCCAGGGGGCGTGAGACGAGGGAGAGACAAATGCTGCTACAATCATAAATTGACAGAGGATTGTACTTAGATGTTGTCTGAGGTTAGTTTTGAATTTGGCTAGACAGGTGGTGGCAAGGAGCTACTCGGGTAATTCATTCAGCCACAAGGGGGCAAGGTAGGCAAAGGCCCGTTGCCCGAGCAATATAGAAATTTAGTTTTTATTTTTTCTTCTTTATTTTTTCTTCTGTGACTTCAGGCAAATGTAAATGTAAAAAAAAAAAAAAAAAAAGACCTGTAATTTTCCAGACACGCTGCAGCTTCATGTGCCCTGAGCATAACCCCCTGAACTTTTCTTGACATTTGCTGGGGACTTTCCACCAGTAACCGCATAAGCAACAATGACTAGTAAATTTTGCCTCATTAAAAACAAATATTTAGCCAAGAAGCAGTCAGTCGTATCCCGTCAAGTAAACAACTGACCACAATCTGGTATCAGCTGTTCATACCTCAACTGCAAGCAGAGCTCAGCTGTTCACACCTCTGACAAGATGCGAGCCATCTCACAGTCTTGTTTTTGCTTTAATCTTAGCTCTTGGGAAACTTCTTGCTCATCTAAATGCCATGATGTCAAGTCCATACTTTATTTCACTATATCACTCAAATGCCCCTTGGTTATTGACAACTCTCAACATCTGTTCATTAATTAATGATCAGCTAGCT
The DNA here is from genome assembly GCA_016271365.2 of Neoceratodus forsteri. Classification (NCBI taxonomy): domain Eukaryota; kingdom Metazoa; phylum Chordata; order Ceratodontiformes; family Ceratodontidae; genus Neoceratodus; species Neoceratodus forsteri. Next base: position 1,164,993,505 of record CM057454.1, read on the forward strand.
TGTAAAAGCTGCTAATATCCAAAACTATCAAAGTATCAAACCCTTCTGTTTTCTGCCTTGGCAAAGGGTATATAAATCCCCAACAATTCCAACCAAGGTAAGAAGGCCCAGAGGAACAGCTGCCTCTTGCTCCCAGAGTCTCAGAGGACATCAGGTTTACAGGTCTGGTGAGTGTTACCACACTTTGGGCATAGGACCTAAAGAAACTGGCACTCTGGCATTATTCTTTTTATTTCGTTATACGACTACCTTAGTCAATGATGGGAATTTTTATTTTACTTTTGCTTGCACTGCTGTTCAGTAGTTATAGTAATTAAGTTTTAATAATTTGCTTTAATTTGAAAGATAGGTGTTTGCCTACCCCTGTGCTGCCAAAAAATTTGCTCTACAAATGTTATGGTGATAGAAATAGTTAAATGGCATAAAAGAAGTTTTGAACTCATGATTACTTATGTTTTTTGTTGCAAAAATTAACTTGTAAGCACTAGAAGGCAAACTTAAATCAAAAGTAAATATTTTTAACTATGAATCCTGGTACTAGTTTTCATTTTCAATTCAATATTATCAAACTTAGAGCAATGGAGTTAGAACAGGATAACCTCCGTAGTAAAACAGACTTAGATTTTTGCTTCCAAGGCCATGCTGGGACTCTTAAGCTGACAATCAAGGGCTATATCCACATGATAAATTGTGCATATTTGACATACACTGAGCCCCTCCATAAACACGTGCGTTTTCAACCCCAAGAAAAAGCACTGGTGTAGAATATTTGACTGCCCTAGGCGCCAGGCAACAGATGGGTTTAAGGTTCATGTGAAAATATTCAAGGAACTAGGGTAATATCACTGTTCCTTAGTACATAATCACAAACATAAAAGTAATTTAGACTTTAGCGAACATACGGCCTTTGCAGACTGAGACCAAATAGTCCTGGTCAGCCTGATGTCAGATGCAATAGTAGTGGCAGGTGCCCTGTGAAGAAATTCGGAGGACACACTGCCCGCTCTTTGTGTCTTGACTACCAATAAACTTTATCCTGACCTGGCCAGACTGGTGGATGAATTACAAAACGTCATTCCCAGTCAGCGGCATGCATGGAGAAAATATCGAATTTCGCTGGTCATGGCGAAAGCCATGTACACAGACCAGACCAGGGCGGCTACCAAGGGGAGTCCTATGACACCCCGGGCAATGCCCGCACAGCACAGCTTGGAGATCTACCCAGACATTTCAAGACGGTTTCTGAAGGGTACTCATCTGTGCATCTGATCTTGTGTAATATTCTACTTAATATTTTGTTACCCATATAAAAGACATTATGTCAAATATCACCAAAAGCAAACTAATTATTCTTTATAAAATGGGTAAAAGGGCTTTGCGGACACTATGAGCCATATATTGATTGATTGCCTTTATCCCGTGCAATCTTTTCTCTCTGAGGAGTGGACCTAATCTCACCACGTACCATCTCAGATGTGTCTGGTTCTGTGTTGATGCTGGAGAAGGGAGTGATCCGGGGGGGTTGAGAGGGTGGTGGGGTATTTTTGTAGGAGAACCAGGTAGTTGCATGAGAAATATTCTAGTCAGAAAGTTCTAAATGTGTTTGTTAATCTGTTGTATTGTTTACCCTGGTCACCTTACTAATTAATTTTTTCTTTTTTTTTTTTGTCCATGTATTGTTTTTACTCCTATGTAAACCTGACCTGGCAAACTTTAATAAAGTTCATTAAATATGAAAAAAAATGAATCTTATGTCCAGATTGGTCAGGACCCATGTCCTTATAGGACAATCCTGTAGCTGGCACTTTTGTAAAGCCAAATGCTACCTCACCCGATTCTGTCCCCATGGACACCGGCTCAGTACAGTCACTTTTGTTTTTCTTAAGTAAACGGCATTGTGAGACTGATGTGCCAATCGTAATCATGGAAACATGAATTACTCTTGTAGCGTGAGCAAAGCAAATGCTGTAGCAACATAAAGAAAGCGCTTTAGCATGTAACACTTTTTTATTCAAATCCATTGCCTCAGTTCAGTAACAGCACTCAAAATACTGAGAATGTAACATTGCCAGACAGAGTGTGTGAGGAGGGGAAGGATAGAACACAAGGGAAAGCCAAATAGTTACATTCACCATTGCCTTCTTGTGGCACAACCCTACAACAGCAGTTCAATAACACCCACCAATGCAAACAATAGGGACTACTTTCTACTGTACAAGAAAAATAAATCTTATTTTTATTTACTTTTTTGCATGTTATAGTTTATGGACCAAAACAATGGTAATTTCTATTTTTAAAATAATTCTGCCTTGACAGTTTTAGTTTGCAGACTGCTATGAAAGGTTTTGAGCACAAATAAAATACTCGTTGGAAAACAATAAACAAAACTACTGAATGGAGCTACATAAACCAATCTGAGCCATTATAACACTAGTAAGTAGTGAAGATACAGAGGAATTATAATTGAAAGTATGCTTATACAGAAGTTGTATAATAAATTTGTCTAAATCGAAGACGAAAAATTCCAAAGGTATAGGAAAAAAATGTAATGTTATCATCTAATGCAGTAATCTTGACAATGGCCAACCATATATGGGATCATGATTTATCACAATCACCATTTCTATAACATCACTCTTTTAGGTTAACTGCCATTTAACGTTCATATTTAATTATTGTTAGTCATGATCACAAAGACTGGTTTTGAAGCTTCAACATAGTCATTAAAACTAACTGATCATGATTAGTCATGATACATAAATTAATAAATGATCATCTTTCACAGCTGGGTCAGTTGTCTATCGGAGTGCCCCCTTAAATCCCGCCCTACTGTTCCTCCACCCTCTCAATCTGGTCTGCCCCTGCCAATCTTTCACTGACTACTTCCCACATATTCCCAAGATCTTCCTGCCTGAGATCCAGAACCACTGTCTTGGGGGGGGGGGGCATTGTTCCCCCTGCCAGTATGAACCCCTCAGTGTTGTTGTCGCTGGATCCCAATGGTTCCCTGACAGTTGCAAATGTGCAAAAAAAGGCCTTATGATCTATCAAGTCTGCTCAAGTTTGCAGACCCCCCCAAGTAACTACAGAAGGATCCACACACCCTCACCGCTATCCACTTCTCCTTCCCCTATAAAGTCACTCCCTCCTCCACCTTCCCACCTCTTGATGCAATTCTCCCTTGTACTCTGTCCCAGCCTCTCTTGACACTGTCTGCAGTCTTCTAGGAAGCAACTACCTCAGGCAACTTATTCCATTCTGCCACCACCCTCTCAGTGAAAAAATGTCTTCTTATTTCCCACATGAAGCATCCCCCACCAATTTGGCAGTGTAGTTATTTTCCCATTAAAATCAAAGAGACTCTCAGAGTTCACTGTTAAAAAAAACCCTGAGGTATTTAAATGTTTCAATCATGTCATGCCTCCCTCTTCTATCCTCCAGGGAGTACAAGTTGAGATCCCAGAGTCTCTCTTTGTACGACCTGCCTTGTTGTCCCTGGATCATCTTGGTCATCTCTCTGTACCATCTCCAGTAAGCTGATGTCCTTCTTCAGGAAAGGACTCCAAGACTGCACACTGTACTCCAGATGTGGCCAAACCAGTGACCTGTACAGTGGCAGGATAACCTCTACATTTCCACTGGTTATAACCCTTGCTATATATCCCAGCATCTGATTTACTATGGACTCTGTTCTCTTGCAGTGTGCTAAGTGCTTCAGGTCACTCATAATGATCCACCTCCAAGTCTTTCACCTCGTCTGAACTGCTGACTTGCACACCTCCCAGCCAATATATAGTCTCTGGGTTATTCACCCCCACATGCACTACTTACATGTTTTGGTATTGAATCCCTGCTGCCAAATACCTGACCATCTCACTAGTTTAGCCAGGTCCTCACTAATGTCCTGCCTTCCTTCTTCTGTGTACAAATTCCCACACAGTTTTGTATTGTTCACAAAGAGTCATATTGTACCTTTTTTCCCCAATCTGCAATGTCACTAATGAAGATGCTGAATAACACTGTGCTGAGTACCAAGCCCTGAGGGACCCCACTAGTGACTAGTCTAGAATCGGAGTGTAGCCCCTCTATGACACCATCCTAGAGAGGGACACTACCCCTGCCTTGCCAGCTGTTACAGGATTAAGGGGCCTGGGTTCCTATAGCTGTAACACGGGAGTCCTTTCCCAAAGAATACAAATAAAAATGGTGGTGCCTCCACCCAGAGTATATATTTGGTGGGTCAGATTAACTTGCAGTACAATCCCCTGGGATGTCGTACCAACCCACCTCCCTAAAACAGCTACCCCAGACGTGGACCTACCAAGATTTGAACCTCCCCAAATTGCACAACTGTCATTTTACATTCCAAATAATAACATGCTCACTAAAATTAGACTTTGTAGTCAGTTATTTTGCAGAACAGTAACATTACAATTTATTTACATGGGGAGGGTTAGGATGGGGTAAATGGAATAGAGATTATGCAAAAACCTGTTAAATTTGCATTTTCAAAGATTTGACATTTTCCCACAATCATTTCCCTTTATTTTCCAAACCTACATTTAGAATCATGCAACCACCATTCTGTCTTCCTGACTTACTGCTGCAGGAGTACCCATTGCCCAAACCCCCAGCTGGTACAAGTCCAGAATGAGAGCCAAATTCTGTCCCTGGGTACCCATAACTTACAGTTGCAGGCCTGAGGTACAACTGGTTGGCCAGAATTGGCTTGGAGGATATTCTCCCCTTCCCCCTCCCTCATCTATGCCGAGTGCATTGACCCAATTAGTGCAACTAGTTGCACGTGGAATTGCACACGAGGAAGCACAATGCCACACAGAACAGCTAGTAGAGAGGAACGGAGTGGAAGAGAATACAGCTCTCAACCTTCCAGAAATCCCGCAGAGACGATGGAGAAGTCCAAGGCTGATAAGATTTCAAAACGAACAAGACAGGGAACACGGGGAAAGGAGAGGAGGAGAAAACACAAGCTGGAACAGACTCAGCTACTACCGGGGGGGTGGAATCAGAGATCCTGGAACCAATGGAGAAGGTAATGGAGAATCCGGTTATCAACATTTCAGATCAAGTGTTAGTTAAGAGAAACTGAAATAATAGTGTTGCAGAAGGTCTTAAATTACATCCCAACTAATGAAGTAAACAAATTTAAAACAATAATTGATTTGTACAGTCTTTCTTGAAAACTTGATCTACAAGTAATCTTTGGTAAGAAAAGTGGAATAGATAAAGAATTAGAGGAAGAGAAAGAAATGGAAAGTACTTTTAGGAATCCATCTGTTTATATCCCTCCAAAAAATCCTGCAGTACTGACTTTTACTAAAGCCCGTGAAATGGACATACAAGCCTTACAAAAGGAAAAACATAGATACTATAATTGTACTAATAAAGAGAAACAGGCAACTAGAGATCTGGCATCGAATAACAACATAGAGATCAAGCCAGATGACAAAGGGGGAGCAATTGTTGTTTTAAATAAAGTTAAGTATAGAGATGAAAAATGCAAATGTTTAATACTATGTACTATAAGAAATTGCCTAGAGATTTTACTTACGATTATAAGCATGGTATAGATGGTTCACTTCATGACTTTCTTTTGAACAGTGTAATCACTAAGCAAACTTTTGATTATCTGACAGTCCCCTACCCCATCAGAGCTACCCTGTATGGCCTCCCAAAAATTCACAGGAGTATGGAAACGCCTCCAGCTCAGCCCATAGTTTCTAGCATAGGCTATTTAACAGAGTAACAAAGAAGGCAAAGAGGTTGCACATGGGAAGCAGGTGCAGGGATAGAAAATACAGCGAAAGGAAAAAATCCCGCACTCTGCCAACCAAAATAAAGGACTGCTCACCATATGGGTTAAAACGAAGTGCTTCATTTTATTAATAAGGTGCCATGTGCCAGGCCCTGATGTGTTTCGGAACCATGTTCCTTTATCAAAGGGTCTGATACGGTACCAAGGCAAATGCCTTATATAGTCCCAAGATGATGATATCATTGATCAGTGTAATTAGTGCAAAATCATGAAAAAACAAGTGCTAGTGCATCACAACAGTGCCACACAGTGGTGAAAAAGAATTATGACAATATCACATATTAATTGTAATGATAATTTTATTTATTTAGTTTTTGTTGACCAGGTAAGTGCACCAGACAAATCCTGCCTTTTTTGGCAATTCCACTAACAAAGCCCTTAACAAAAAAAATAACAGTGCTGTTCAGGAATGAGGGAGTAAATGTAGCTGATATTACTTATTGGTTGCAACAACACTGCACGGTTCAAGGCCCCCCTGAACCAATTTTAGATGAAGAACAACTATGGATGGGGGGGATGGCAATACCAAATAGTGTTGAAATTGGTTAACGGTCAAACTAAGCATCTGCCGAACTGTTTTTTTGGGGGCAGAGATAGGGAGGTAGTTTTCTATCCTGGTCAACCTAGGGCTTGTTATAAATGTGGTGATGTGGGTCATTTAAGCAATGTGTGTGACAAGCAAAAATGCAGATTGTGAGGGGATTTAGGACATATAGGGGCTCATTGTCGACAACCTTTAAGATGCAACTTATGCGAGGAGAAAGGTCACTCTTTTCGCACTTGCTCATGGGCCTCCCATAATAATGTAGACATTTCCGTAAGGGCAGAGCAAGATGTGTATGTAGCCACAGCACAGAGGGAGAAAATGAGGATGGTAGAGCTACTCACAAAAGGACCCGTAGGTACTCCACTACCTCAAAGAGTTTCTAGGAGAACAGGGGATCCTACAGTAATAGAGAGTGTTGAGGTGCAGGACCAGGAGGGAGTAGTACAAGATAGTCAGGAAGCAGGAGAGGGTATTCTGGAGAGAGAAGAGGCGATAGAAGTAGAGAAAATTCAGGAGCCGGATCAATTAGGAAAAGAAGGCAGAGAAGGGATTTCAATGCCCCCCCACCGTTCAAAGTGAGGCAGTTTTTCAAAGGGTAACTAGATCGAAGGCAGGAAAGTTGATTGATACTGTTTCAAAACAAACAAAACCTATGGAGGAAGTGGTGGTACAAAACTCTTATGCATTATTATTTGAAGAGAGGTTGGAAGAGGAGGGTGGTGACTCTGATTTGTCCTCTGTAACTTCCTAACAGGCTGATGGAAGCACTGAGTTTAGTTTCCCAGATAAACAAAAAACTAGAAAAAGGAAAAAGAAAAGATGAAGGGTTCTGGTGGTTTTCTTTTCTCTCTAATCTTTGCTATATTCATAATGGTAATGGCCATATCTCTTTGTACCATTAATGTTAATAGTATTAAGGCGCATGAGAGGAGGCAGAGTAACTTCTTGAGCCTTAGTTTTGGGAAAGAAGCAGTAATCGTGTTACAAGACACCAGGCTACACTCATTATCTGAGGTACAAAGAGCGCAGAAGGATTGGAGGTGGGGGGTTTCTTATTGGTCAATAGGAGATGAGAGGTGTTCAGGGATTGGGGTACTCTTTAAAGGAACAGTTCAAGTATTACATGTATATGACTTGATACCAGGAAGAGTGATGATTATGGATGTAGTTTTAAAACAAGAAGTCTTTAGAATTATCAACATTTATGCACCACAGACTAAAGCAGAATGGTCTGAGATGTTTAGACGTGTTGAACCTTATTTACACACTTCCAAATTAGTATTGTGGGGGGGGGATTTTAATTGTGGGCTGTCATACAGAGATTGGGGGAGAAATACAAAAAAAGTTTTCAGTGACATTAATTCTTTGACATTAGTAATGAATATAAATGATATAAAAGATGTGTAAGACATTTTACAACAAGAACCAAGTCATACCTTCTTTAAAGGCAGATTGTCAACAAGAATTGATTAGTGGCTAGTATCTGCTAGACTTACTTGTCAGGCAGTGGGAGTCCGACCTTTGGAAACCTCTGACCACCTTATGGTGGTTTTAAGTTTGGGAGAAAGACAACGATTAATTATTGGGAGAGGATGCTGGAAAATGAACACATCTTTGTTGCAGGATGCTATGATAGAAAAAGGGGTGAAACTAATCATTCAGGCAAGAAAGGATTTATGTTTTATGTATACAAGTCTGATAGAATTGTGGGAAGACATAAAAAGAGACTTACAAGATTGGTATGGTACATATACAAAAAAAAAGCAAAGGATGAATATATTCAATATCTAGGCCTACGGGCAAAATATCTATGTTCTTTAGTCCAAGTAGGATTTGATGAGGGTAAAAGGAAAAAGATGCAACATATCAGAAATCAGATGAAGCAATACTTGGAAAAATCAGTTAAAAAAATGGCGATTCATCAGAAATATACAACACAAGGTGCAAAGGAAGAAGTAAATCCTTATGAGGGTAGTTTAAATGGGGTAGAAAAGAGAACTTTGACTAACCTTCGAGACAAACAGGGTTCTATACAAACTCAGAATCAAGATATTATGCTCATAATACAGCAGCATATGGTGGATACCTTTCAGAGGAACAGGGAAGAGGATCAAGATTGGATTATGGACTTTGAGATACCGGCTTTAAGTACAGAGGAACAAATGAGTTTAGTTGCTCCCATTTCAGGGTTGGATATTCAGGAAGCTATCTCACAATTATCTACTAAATCAACTCCAGGACAGGATGGGATACCGAATGACTTCTATAAGCAGTATAGTGAGAGTTTGGTTCCTTGTCTTGAGGTACTTTTGAACGCCATTTGGGAAGAGGGCAGATTGACCCCCTCAATGCAGAGGGGAATAATGTTTTTTTCTCTTTAAAAAAGGGGATCCCCTCGAGGTTAAAAATTGGAGACCATTAACATTATTAAACTCTGATTATAAAATATTAGCAAAGATTCTTACGAAAAGATTAGCAAAAATAGCACAGAAAGTGATTGTTCAGGAACAGACTTGTGCAATTCCGGGAAGGAACATAGTGCAAAATCTAGTAATGATAAGAGAGATTGTGGAGCAAAGTTTAGGGAATAACTTGGGAGGATATTTAATGACAGTGGACCAGGAAACTGCCTTTGATGCAGTACACCAGGAATATCTCTGGGAAGTTTTACGTTACTATGGGGTTCCTCAAAGGTTCTTAGAAATAGTTAAAGTCTTATATAAAGTGGCCCGGGCAATACCTTTGGTGAATTTTTTATAGGGGTTTTAGTTTAGTTTATTAGTCTAGGAATTAATACCTTTGAACCAGGGCTCTTTTACAAAGGTTCCACGTCACAAAGAACATTTAACAAAGCATGATACACATTACAGGTAAAACCAGACAGGAAAGTTACATCATAAATTTGCTATTAACAGTTTAAGGCAGTAACATTTTTAAGTTTCATAGAAAAACAAGCTATAACAGGTTCAAGCGAGTAGACAATTTCAAGGTTAAGGAAACTTCCAGGGAGAGGGTGATCATTAGGCACCAAAAGGAGGCTAGAGAGGAGGGAAAGGTGGTGAGCGGAGAGTAAGTGAGAGGGACAGGAAAAAGGGGGAGTGAGTTTGGGTGGGAGACAGGAGTAGTAGAGTACCAGAGGGTTCATTAGTCAGGAGGAAGAGGCCTCAGATGTGAGGATGGACATGAGGAGTAGTAGTCTTTATCTAGCGCAGTCACAGTTGCTAGTGGTGGTGAGGTGGGCATAGAGCATGGATTTGAAAGCTTCAAGCGAGGTTGAGGATAGAGTAGGTGGACTAAGCGCATTGAACCATGTCGGGCCCCAGGCGAAAGATCTTTGTCCCTGTGCAGTCCGGGCATCTCGAACCAGGAAAGGTTGGCGCTCAGATCTGGTGGAGGGTCGTGAGCCAGGATTCAGTAGGAGTAGGTTTTGAATACATAATGGAGTCAGTCCCAAGATAGATTTTTTTGCCATTGTGCAGGTGAGATAAATAAGATGATTTGATAGGTTCAACCAGCCTGATTCATAGTACAAATCACACGTGTGAGTCAGTCTTTGGGCCCCCGTGAGGAGCCGGCAGGCCTTATTTAGAGTGATTGAGATACGCCTTAGAGCAGTGGAGGTAGCTGAGCCATAAATAATAAGGCCATAGTCAATGATTGAGATTATGGAACTCTGTATAGCTGTATGGAACTCTGTATAGCTATTCCAAGCTAGGTTCCAATCTATTTAAAGAATGGTGTCAAACAAGGTTGCCCAATGAGCCCTTTATTGTATGTTTTTGGTCTAGATCCTATATTACGGAAAATTGGACAAAGCTCTGATATTAAGGCAATAAGTAACAAGGATGGATATGTCTTTCCAAAATGCTCAGCTTATGCGGACGATTGTGTTTTTTCAGTAACAGATGAAAATTCAGGGTTTGAAGTCCTATCCATAATACAAAAAGCTTATCAGACAACAGGTATTAAAATTAATATGACTAAAAGTAAAGTTTTGATTGTAGGGGATAGTATAGATATAAGGAATTTTCCAATCCTGATGACGAAAGACCAAGTGAAAATTCTAGGTGTATATTTTGGCACAAAGGAATCAGAGTCCCAAAATTGGAATGAAGTTTATGATAAAGCTCATAGTAAAGTTCAAGCTTGGTTATTTTGGAAGATGTCCAAAAAAAAGAAAGTGTATCTTCTTCAGGCATACATAGCACCTATCTTTTTGTATTTATCCCATGTATTCCCTTTACCATATTATATGCATACAAGAGTTCTAGGTTTATTTTTTCACTTCCTATGGGGGAGTAGGTTAAACCCAGTTAAAAGGAACCATACATACAGAATGAGGAAAGAAGGGGTTTAAATATGCTACAACCTATAGTATATTTATTTAGTAATTTCTTTTTAGTTCTCTACTCCCTTTAATAAAGCAGACATCAGGGATCGGGCAGATCTGCATGCAGCTATGGGGCACACCTTTCTTTACAGCATGGGGTAAGGGGAAATGGAATCCAGCGGAGCGTAAACTACCTGGTTATGTACAAATTGCACTTATGTATATTAGAACTTGGAAAGTAGAATTAGCATGGTGTATGGGGAAAGGGAAAAAAGTCTTTTACAAAACAATCTTGGATTCTTGGTATCGAGAAGACCCAGTTTTTCAGGTACCTTATAATGTTAATTTATTATTGAAGGGCATGTTGGAAACAAGAATTCCTTGGAAGATGCAAGATTTTGCTTGGCTTTGTGGTCACCAGAAACTGCAAGTGAAAAATAATCAGAGGCATAAGCAGCTACATGAGAGGGAATGTGGGGAAAAGACATGTGCTGGGCTTGTGGAGACAATGCAGCACCTTTTTTTTGAATGTGTCCATGTGCAGGGTTTTTGGAAGTTATTATCGGATATGAGGGTCGAAAAGCTAATCTTATTAATAGATTATAATGTCTTGGTTTTAGGGCAAATCCCGGCTGCCTGGGCAAAATGGGCAAACAGTACAATTCATGTTATGCTGGTATGTATCAAATGGTCTATCTGGCAGGCGAGATGCCTAAGGTCTTTGCAAGGTAAGGTAGTACAGCAACATGATGTTTTGTTTAATATACAGAGAGACTTGGATAGTATCCATGGGTATGAACAATGTATGCTTGAAAAGGATGTGGTTAAGAAGTTATGGAAAAACTTTGATTGGGTGGGATAGGGGCTTTAAAAGGGAGGAAGGTGTTAAAGATGAGGAGGTGGGTTTTAAACGAAGAATGTTTTCTATAAGTAAATACATCCCCAAAAAACGAGGGAAAGAGTTGGTTCTATTTTGAGAAATGAAGGAATATGTTCAGTTAAATTTAGGTGTTTTTTCTCTTACTTTATGTTTCTCTGTTTAATTATACTAATAGAACTGATGACATTTTTTTTTTTTTATGATATTACATGATGTGTGTTTTCTGGATTGATTTTGAATATGAATAAAAATTTCCCCTACTCTTTTCGATAAGTGCCATGGGATCTTTAACATCCACCTGAACTACCACCAATCCAGGCAGATGGGACCTCGGTTTAACGTCTCATCCGAAAGATGGCACCTCAGAAGTGCAGCACCCCTCTCATGCTGCATTACAGTGTTAGTACTGGGATATTAACCTAAGTGCCAGATGTGGGAACTGAACCCACAGCCCTCTGATCTCCCGGCCTCAGAGGCGAGTGTGCTACCTACTGAGCCACTGACACTGCTATAATAATAAAACAACAATCATTTAGCTGTACAATAAAAACCTGTATCTACAGTAGTACTATCCAGGAAGCAGAGGAATCCAATGAAGTATAAGGACTTCTTGTCTCAGAATGCTCCTTTGAATAACTGGTAAGTAATCTGAAAAAAATTATTAAAAAACCTGTTAAAGTAAACATGGAATTCTATCTCCTATAATCCATAACATGTAAAAATCACACAATTACATTATTAACCCTAAAAAATGATAGTTCTGATAATAATCACCACAGCTCCGATTATAATAGTAGTAAAATGACATCCCATAAGCACTCAAGTTATTAAAACCTATTTCCTTTTTAGGAAGGGTGTTATATCAAACTTCTCATTTAAACCTGTTTTTTTTAATAAGCATTTAAAGTATAAATTCAGAACCCTTCTCTTTTTAAAATAAAATTATCATAATCACCTTCTCTTGGATTTCTAAAAACTTTTTCTATCCCCTGGAAAGAGAAGGTGTGCATTTTTTCATTCCCACTCTCCATAATGTGTTGTACCGTTGCATAGGTAGAATCCTTGTTTCTGACAGCTCTCACATGTTCCGACACTCTTTCTTTGAGCTTCCTTTTGGTCTTTCCTATATAGAATGCTCCACAGACCCACTTCTCAGGGGGAGGAAATGGACAAGGAAATGATAGAAAGTATACTTAGAATGGCAGAAAAAGGGGAGATATTGCTGATGGGTGATCTGAATATGCCAGATGTTAACTGGAGTGCAGTTGCAGCTGCCACTTTGAAGAGTGGAGTTATTCTAGATGCCCTACAGGGGGCATGCCTTAGACAACTAGTATTGGAGCCCACTCGAGAGGGAGCAATATTAGACTTGATTCTCTCAAATGGAGATGGAGAGAGGATCACAGATGTAGAAGTGGGTAGCCATCTGGGAACTAGCGACCATCGAACAGTATGGTTCACAATAAACACAGCAATAGAGTCAAGCCATACAAAGACAAAAGTACTGGACTTTAGGAGGGCTGACTTTGCCAAAATGGGTGAGTGCCTAAGGAATGCACTAGCAAATGGGCAGGAAGGAGGGGTGGAAGAACAATGGGGAATAATAAAAACTGCCATGACAGAGGTAACGAGCCTTTGTGTGAAGCAAATAAACAAAACAAAACAATGTAAGAAACCACTATGGTTCTCAAAGGAAGTGGCAGTGAAGGTTCAAGAGAAAAAGAAAGCATTCAGGAAGTACAAGGAATCGCAGAAGGAGCAGGACAGAGAACTGTATCAGTTAAAGCAAAAGGAGGCTGGGAAGGCAGTCAGAACAGCAAAGGCCCAAACTGAGGAAAAGATAGCCAACTCAGTTAAGAAGGGGATAAAACCTTTTATAGGTACATCAGGGAGCGAAGGAAGACCAAGGGAGGGCTAGTGAGGCTTAATAAAGGGGAGGGAGGGTGGGCAGAGGGTGACTGTGAAAAAGGCAGAGATACTAAACAAATATTTTTGCTCAGTATTTACAAATGAAGAGGGGAGGTACATAAAACAAACAGTAGAAACACTCTGGATACAGAAGTTGATACCAGCCCATTTACAAGAAGAAAAGGGTTCTGAAAGAACTCTTAAAACTGAAGGTGGACAAAGCAATGGGGCCTGATGGGATTCATCCCAGAATTCTAAAAACTAAGGGTAGAACTAGTGACACCACTGACTACCCTTTTAACAAATCATGGGAGGATGGGTGGTACCCGAGGACTGGAGGAGGGCAGATGTGATTCCCTTCACAAAAGTGGGAGTAAGGCAGAAGCTAGGAAACTATAGACCTGCTAGTTTAACCTCAGTGATGGGGAAAATGATGGAATCACTTCTGAAGGAAAGAATTGTCAAGTTTCTAGAGGCCAGAGGGGCACAGGACCCTAGGCAGCATGGATTCACAGCGGGAAGGTCATGCCAGACGAATCTGATAGATTTCTTTGACTGGGTGACCAAAGTAGTAGATCAGGGAGGGGCTGTGGACATGGCCTACCTAGACTTTAGCAAGGTATTTGACACAGTCCCACACAAAAGATTAATATACAAGTTAGCCAGCCTGGGAGTGGGTCCCAAGATGACAGCCTGGGTAAAGAATTGGCTGGAGAATAGGACACAGAGAGTAATAGTAAATGGAGTCCACTCAGAAGAAAGGAGGGTTACTAGTGGGGTACCGCAGGGTTCAGTATTAGGACTGGTCCTCTTCAATGTCTTTATAAGCGACATTGCAGAAGGACTGGAAGGAAAAGTATGTCTCTTTGCAGATGACACAAAGATCTGCAACAGAGTTGATGCACAGGGTGAGGTGGAAAGGATGAGAAGGGACTTGGCAAGGTTAGAGGAATGGTCAAATGTATGGCAGCTTAGATTCAATGCTAAGAAGTGCAAGGTAATGCACCTGGGAAACAAAAACCCAGGGGAAGAGTACACAATGGGGGGTGAGATACTAACAACAACAAAAATGGAAAGGGACCTGGGGGTAGTCATATCAGATGACCTAAAGGTGGGCAAGCAATGTGAGAGGGCAGCAAGGAGGGTTGGGGATACTGGGATGCATAGAGAGGCATCACCAGTAGAAAACAGGAAGTTATTATCCCTCTGTACAGACAGCTGGTGAGACCCCATCTGGGTACTGTGTGCAGTTCTGGAGACCCAATCTCCTAAAGACAGACAGGATGGAAGCTGTCCAGAGGAGGGCAACTAAAATGGTGCAGGGTCTGCACCGGAAGACATATGAAGAGAGACGAAAGGAGCTTAATATGTATAACCTTGAGGAAAGGAGGGAGAGGGCGGACATGATAGAAACGTTCAAGTACCTCAAGGGTATCAACAAAGTCCAAGAGGGTAGCATCTTTCAAAAAAAGAGGTGTGCAAGAACAAGAGAGCACAATTTGAAGATAGATGGGGGTGGCTCAGAGGTAATTTAAGGAAGTATTTTTTCACAGAGAGGGTTGTGGATGCATGGAACGGCCTTCCGGAGGAGGTTGTGGAGTCAAAATCAGTGGTGGAATTCAAGCATGCATGGGACAGTCATAAGGCAATTCTAGAGAGTGGGGGTAGGAAGAAGTAGGCTGCTGGTTAACTAGGATCTGCAGCTTATCCAGTAGGTAGGGAAATGGGCAGACTGGGTGGGCCAAGCGGTCCTTATCTGCCATCAAATTCTATGTTTCTATGTAAGTACAAGTGGCCCTATATATTACCCCACTAGTATCACAAGTGATACGGTCTTTAATCTCATACTGTTGCTAGTTCTTTCCAGTCACACATATGACATTTTTTCCTGTTATTATAACACTACAAGTGCTAAATTTGCCACATTTGTAACTACCTATACTAGGTTTTAACCAAGTCTCTTTTACTGGTTGTATCTGTCTACTATGGACTAATTTGTCTCTAATGGTACTAGCATGTCTGTAAGTCATTCTAGGTAGTTTGTCATGATACATACTTAGATGTGGATCTCCCTTTATTATGTTCCAATTGGTTGAAACTATGTCAGCTATCTTAGATGAATGTACAGAGAATGTGCTGACAAAACTCAAAACCTCACCAGTAGTGTAATCTTTCTGTTTATGTGTCAATATCTCATTTCTAGACAAACTTGTAATTTCTCCATGAATTTTCTCTATATATTCTTTCTGATGGCCTCTTTCCATAATTCTGGATTCTAAATCTATTGCTGCTTTTTGAAAATCTATATCTTCACTGCAATTTCTCCTCTTCCTAAGAAATTGTCCTTTGGGAATATTCCTGACAATATGTAGTGGGTGGCAGCTAGAGGCTAATAATAAAGTATTACTTTCACAAGGTTTTCTAAAAATGTCTGTGGATATTGCCCATTCCCATTCTTTCTAATCACCAAATCCAGAAAGTGTACACTCTCCTGACTGGCCTCATATGTAAATCGTAGATTGGGGTTAGATTCCTGTAAAAAGAAACAAATGAAGCAAATTATGTGAGGTCTCCAACCCAGATGATAAATATATCAGCAGTGTAATGTTTATATAAATCCAGTTTCCAAAAAAAGGGGTTGTTGTCCACATTTCTCACAAACGTGTTTTCCCACTTTCCCATGTAAAGATTTGCAAGACTAGGGGCAAAAGTAGCCCCCATAGCTGTTCCTTTAGTCTGTAAATAAAACTGATTCAAAAAGTAAAAGGTGTTAAACTTGAGCACAAACTCAGACAATTTTAAAAGCAATTCTGTGCACGGTCCTTGGGTTGAATCTCTAGAATTAAGAAAAAATGACAGAATATCCAAAGCATCTTCTTGAGGAATATTAGACTATAAAGATTCAACATCCATAGTGATCAAATAAGCATCAGAGCTAATCTCTATATCATCTAGAACCTTTAACATTTCAGTTGTATCCTTAATATATGATCCCAAATTAGTGACAAACGGTCTCAAAAAATAGTCTACATATTGCGATAGTGGTTCGGTTAATGATCCAATCCCACTCACAATGGGTCTACCTGATGGTGGTAAAGATTCAAACTTTTTATGTACTTTTGGTAGTGTATAGATAGTGGCTCTGACAGGAAAATCCACTGTTAAGAATTTTTTAACATCTGTATCTATCCACCCTCTATTATAAGCATCCATAATAAACTCATCGAAATGATCTTTAAAAAAGACTGTGGGATCTGACTCGTCTCTTATAAAATTCAGTATTTGATAGTTGTCTGTTTATTTCAAAAATATAATCTGTGGTATTTTGAATAACAACAGCCCCTCCCTTATCTGCCTGTTTAATCACTATATTCTGATCATCTTTTAATATTTCTAAAGCTTGTCTCTCCTTTTTTGTAAGATTATCATAGGTGGTACTAGGCAGATAGGAACACACTTTTCAAATTCATTTTCACATACTTTCTGGAATGTCATAATAGCTGAACTGGGTGGAGGGTGAAAGACTGACTGACCTCTAAAATATTTAGTTTCTAACATCACATTATTCCCAAAATCATTATTCTCAGAACTAGTATCTACAACAATGTTGTCAGTTCCAAAGTTATTAATACTCGTGTCATCCTTATGACCCCGTTTGGAAAAAAAGGATTTACGACTTAAGTTATGGCAGAATTTCTGTAAATCCAAAAACGTCTCAAACTTGCTGATACCTACTGTAGGTATAAAAGATAGGCCTTTGTTGAGAACTCCTTCTTCAAACACTGTTAAAGTTCTACTAGACAGATTAATAACCTTCTCTGATATCTGCCTTGTCTCCTGTGAGGGAAATAATTCTGTCTGAGAAATCGAGAGTTGTACTGTGCAGCTAGATGTTGATTCATTGGTCTCTGATAGCTTTGGGGGTGGGAGTGGGGATGAGGCCCTTGAGTCTGTTGTCTGTTGTGATTGCCAAAAACTTGTTGTCTCCTCTGTTGTTGTTGTTGTTCCTGATGTATACTGTATCTTTAATCCACCTCCCCCTCTCCCCCTATGTCTTCCCTTCTTGTCTTTCTTGTTCTCTGTTTCTTCTGTAGGGGTTCCCCCTGCCAGGCCCCCTCTGTCCGGGTATGTGAAAACCCTGGTACCTATTTGATCTGGTACTGCGTCTGGGTAGTGGTTCTCTTGTTTGGTTAGACTGTATATCAAAGGAATCCTCTCTTGAGGTATTATTTTCATTACTGCTTATGTCACTATTATCAGTGCTTATATTAAAAGACACTCTTCTTTCTTTTCTAAGGATTCCCCTCAGTTGTTCCTTATTTTTCCATGTGTATATTTTATTATCCTGATAATCACCCAGATCTCTTGTACTTGTGGAGCTTTCTATATAGGAAAGACCAAAAGGAAGCTCAAAGAAAGAGTGTCAGAACATGTGAGAGCTGTCAGAAACAAGGATTCTACCTATGCAGCGGTACAACACATTATGGAGAGTGGGAATAAGAAAATACACACCTTCTCTTTCCAGGGGATAGAAAAGGTTTTTAGAAATCCAAGAGGAGGTGATTATGATAATTTTATTTTAAAAAGAGAAGGGTTCTGGATTTATACTTTAAATGCTTATAAAAAAAAACAGGTTTAAATGAGAAGTTTGATATAACACCCTTCCTAAAAAGGAAATATGTTTTAATAACTTGAATGCTTATGGGACATCATTTTACTACTACTATAATAGTAGCTGTGATGATTATTATCAGAACTATCATTTTTTAGGGTTAATAATGTAATTGTGTGATTTTACATGTAATGGATAATAGGAGATACAATTCCATGTTTACTTTAACAAGTTTTTTAATAATTTTTTTTAGATTACTTACCAGTTATTCAAGGGAGCATTCTGGGACATGAAGTCCTTATACTTCATTGGATTCCTCTGCTACCTGGATAGTACTACTGTAGATACAGGTTTTTATTGTACAGCTAAATGATTGTTGTTTTATTATCATTACAATTAATATGTGATAGTCATAATTCTTTTTCACCATTGTCTGGCACTGTTGTAATGCACTAGCACTTGTTTTTTCATGATTTTGCACTAATGACGCTGATCAATGATGTCATCATCTTGGGACTATACAAGGCATTTGCCTTGGTACTGTATCAGACCCTTTGATAAAGGAACATGGTTCCGAAACACGTCAGGGCCTGGCACATGGCACCTTATTAATAAAATGAAGCACTTCATTTTAACCCATATGGTAAGCAGTCCTTTATTTTGGTTGGCAGAGTGTGGAATTTTTTTCCTTTCGCTTTTTTTCTTTTCGTTTTCTCTTTAACAGAGTATCTTGGTAAATTTGTTGATCATTGCATAAAGGAATTTATGCCAACTAGCCCCTCTTTCATTAAAGACATGACTCATCTGATAAATGTTCTAGACAAAATTTGCAGTAGTACAGGAAGATGTGCTGATGACTTTAGATATCACAGGGCTATATACGAACATTCCAAATGAAGATGGGCTAAATGCTTTGCGGGGACCCTTAACAAAAAAGAAAACTGTTATAACCAGGCTTTGATAGAGTGCCTCGTTACATTAACAGAACAAGTTTTAACAAAAAAATACCTTCATGTTTGACAACAACTTTTATTTGCAAGAAAAAGGGACGACCATGGGGTCAGCTCTGGTCCCTAACTATGCCTGTATCTATTTGGCAGATTGGGAAGACCAACATGTACTTTGTGAAAAAAATCCATTTCTCAAAAAAAAAAATAAATAAATATTGTACAGACGTTACATTGACAATTTGTTAATTATCTGGGGAGGTGATGTAGAGGAACTTCCAGTATTTGTTAATTACTTAGAGGGAACAAATGACAACTTGAAATTTACCTTAGAGTTTCATAATGAGACAATTAACTTTCTGGACTTGAGTATTAAGAAAGTGGATGAATGTTTGCACACTAGCATATTTAGAAAAGAATCAGCAAGAAATGCTATCTTAAAATATGATCGTTGTCATCCCAAGAAATTGTTAGATAGTATTCCAAAGGGTCAGTTAATGAGAGTTAAAAGAGAGGAACAGCGTTTCAGGGAAAGAGGCTCCAATTAGATTAGCCTAGAAACAGCTAGAAACCAAGTACAGGCGACTGAGAGAGTAGATTGTTGAAACAAAAGCCGAAGAAGAAAGATAGTAAACTTAACTTTGTTTTTGATTTTACCCCTCAGAGCTATCAGATAGAACAGATAATCAAAAAGAATTGGAGCAACTTGAAAACTGATCCTAAATTGACAGCAATTGTACAGACACCCCCATGGATGGTCCACAGAAGAGGAAAAAATATTGGTTACATGGTTACCAGCAGCTACTATGTGGAAGAAATTACTCTGGAACCATCATTGTCAAAAGGAACCTTCTGCTGTAGATATTGTTCTTTTTGCAGATATATCAGGACTGGGAATTCATTCATGCATCCAATTATTCATGAACTGCAGCACTACTCATGTAGTGTATGCAGCTGCTTGCAGTAAGTGCAGAGAGTTCTATGTGGGAAAAACGAAAATACATTTTAAACTAAGAATTGCAGAATATTTACACAGCATTGAAAAAGTGAAACTCACAAATGCATTAGCTGCACATGTGAAAAATAAGGGGGTAGGACATATATTCAGTTTTCAAGGCTTAGAAAAGGCGAAAATAGGTCGGGGGAAACATAGAAACATAGAATTTGACGGCAGATAAGGACCGCTTGGCCCACCCAATCTGCCCATTTCCTTACCTAATGGATAAGCTGCAGATCCTAGTTAACCAACAGCCTACTTCTTCCTACTCCCACCCCCTAGAATTGCCTTATGACTGCCCCATGTATTCTTGAATTCCACCACTGTTTTTGACTCCACAACCTCCTCCAGAAAGCCGTTCCATGCATCCATAACCCTCTCTGTGAAAAAATACTTTCTTACATTACCTCTGAGCCACTCCCCCATCTTCAAATTGTGCCCCCTTGTTCTTGCACACCTCTTTTTCTGAAAGATACTACCCTCTTGGACTTTGTTGATTCCCTTGAGGTACTTGAAAGTTTCTATCATGTCCCACCTCTCTCTCTAATTTCCTCGAGGCTATACATATTGAGCTCTTTAAGTCTCTCTCCATATGTCTTCAGGTGCAGACCCTGCACCATTTTAGTTGCCCTCCTCTGGACCACCTCCATCCTGTTTATGTCATTGCGGAGACTGGGTCTCCAGAACTGCACGAAGTACTCCAGATGGGGTCTCACTAGCTGTCTGTACAGAGGGATAACAACTTCTTGTTTTCGATTGGTGATGTCTCTCCCTATGCATCCCAGTATCCCCCCAGCCCTCCTTACTGCCCTCTCACATTGCTTGCCCACCTTTAAATCATCTGATATGACAACCCCTAGGCCCCTTTCCATTTTTGTTGTTGTTAGTATCTCACCCCCTATAGTGTACTCTTCCCCGGGATTTTGTTTCCCCAGGTGCATTATCTTGCACTTCTTAGCATTGAATCTAAGCTGCCATACACTTGACCATTCCTCCAACCTTGCTAAGTCCCTTCTCATCCTTTCCACCCCATCTTGTGTATCAACTCTGTTGCAGATCTTTGTGTCATCTGCAAAGAGAGAGATACTTTTCCTTCCAGTCCTTCTGCAATGTCGCTTATAAAGACATTGAAGAGGACCGGTCCTAGTACTGAACCCTGCGGTACCCCACTAGTAACCCCCTTTTCAGAGTGGACTCCATTTACTATTACCCTCTGTGTCCTGTTCTCCAGCCAATTCTTTACCCAGGCTACCATCTTGGGACCCACTCCCAGGCTAGCTAACTTGTATATTAATCTTTTGTGTGGGACTGTGTCAAATGCCTTGCTAAAGTCTAGGTAGGCCATGTCCACAGCCCCTCCCTGTTCTACCACTTTGGTCACCCAGTCAAAGAAATCTATTAAATTCATCTGACATGACCTTCCCACTGTGAATCCATGCTGCCTTGGGTCCTGTGCCCCTCTGGCCTCTAGGTACTCGACAATTCTTTCCTTCAGAAGTGATTCCATCATTTTCCCTATCACTGAGGTTAAACTAACAGGACTGTAGTTTCCTGCTTTTGTCCTGCTCCCACTTCTGTGAAGTGGAATCACATCTGCCCTTCTCCAGTCCTCAGGTACCACCCCATCCTCCCATGATTTGTTAAAGAGGGTAGTCACTGGTGTCTCTAGTTCTACCCTTAGTTCTTTTAGAATTCTGGGATGAATCCCATCAGGCCCCATTGCTTTGTCCACCTTCAGTTTTAAGAGTTCTTTCAGAACCCTTTCTTCTGTAAATGGGCTGGGATCAACTTCTGTATCCAGAGTGTTTCTATTGTTTGGTTTAGGTACCTCCCCCTCTTCATTTGTGAATACTGAGCAAAAATATTTGTTAGTATCTCTGCCTTTTCACAGTCACCCTCTGCCCACCCCTTCCCCTTTATTAAGCCTCACTATCCCTCCCTTGGTCTTCCTTCGCTCCCTGATGTACCTATAAAAGGTTTTATCCCTTTTCTTAACTGAGTTGGCTATCTTTTCCTTGGTTTGGGCCTTTGCTGTTCTGACTGCCTTCCCAGCTTCCTTTTGCTTTAACTGATACAATTCTCTGTCCTGTTCCTTCTGTGATTCCTTGTACTTCCTGAATGCTTCTTTTTCTCTTGAACCTTCCCTGCCACCTCCTTTGAGAACCATAGTGGCTTCTTACATAGTTTTGTTTTGTTTATTTGTTTCACACAAAGGCTTGTTGCCTATGTGATGGCAGTTTTGATTATTCCCCATTGTTCTTCCACCCCTCCTTCCTGTCCATTTGCTAGTGCATTCCTTAGGCACTCACCCATTTTGGCAAATTCAGCCCTCCTAAAGTCCAATACGTTTGCCTTTGTATGGCTTGACTCTACTGCTGTGTTTCTCATGAACCATACTGTTCGATGGTCGCTAGTTCCCAGATGGCTAGCCACTTCTACATCTGTGATCCTCTCTCCATCTCCATTTGAGAGTACCAGGTTTAAGATTGCTCCCTCTTGAGTGGGTTCCAATACTAGTAGTCTAAGGCATGCCCCCTGTAGGGCATCTAGAATAACCCCGCTCTTAGAAGTGGCTGCTACAACTGCACTCCAGTTAACATCTGGCATATTCAGATCCCCCATCAGCAATATCTCCCCTTTTTCTGCCATTCAAAGTATACTTTCTATCATTTCCTTGTCCATTTCCTCCCCCTGAGAGGGGCTCTGTATACAACCCCTGTGCGGATTGTGGTGCCATTGCCTGTCTCCAAATTGACCCACAGTGCTTCCTCTCCTCCCTGTTTACCCTTTTGTTCTGTTGCTTTGATTCCTTCCCTTATGTAGAGAGCTTCTCCTTTTCCTCCTCTTTTACCCTCCCTGTCCCTCCTGTAGATAGTGTATCCTGGTATGTTTATGTCCCAGTCATGGTTCTGTGTGTACCATGTTTCTGTGACTGCCATGATATCCAGATGTTCCTCCTCCATCAAGGCCACTAATTCAGGAAGCTTGTTACCCAGACTACGGGCATTGGTTCTCATTGCTCTCAATTTTTCGATGGCTTTACCTCTTGTAGCAACATCCCCCACTGACCTTTACCTTGGTCTTTTCCTCATTTAGTACCCTGTTTTGTAGGGGGAGGCTTGGAATTCCCTGCTGCTTATCAGTGCCTCCCCCTTGACTAGTTTAAAAGCTTACCAATGAAGCATTTAAACCGATATAGACAATTTACTTTTGAAGCAGGAAAGCAAATGACAATACATTCTGAGAGTTAATTTAGATGGAGGACTAAATGAAGCATTTAGTTTGGTCCCATTTTTTTTCAGTTAAATTCTTTATTGAATTAGAGACAAACAATACAAGAGAAACAATAATGGATACACAAACAACATTTCAAAACACTTACAGTATGTCACAATCAATTAGTTACATACAGTTCATAACAAACAAAACTTACAGCATGGTCGTGTGACTTTTATGGATACATTAGAATGTATAGAAGTAGTTCTGGAGAAGTGGAGAACTGTGGGAGGAGGACCTCTACCGTTAATGTGTGAAGGGAGGAGGGATGGAGGGGGAGTTAGAATTATTTTCTCTGAGGGGTTAGGTTTTGCATAACCTTCATCCAGGTGGTTTTCCTCAAGGGGGTTTAAACTTGTCCTTACTTAATGGAACAACAGGGGTGGTTGTTGAACCCTGGACATAGTGCATAAAGGGGGTCCATCTGTCTGAATACACTTGCTGGGTGCCATTGGCAATGTGTGTTAATCTGGAGTAGGTAGACAGCTTTGCCATGGCTACAGCTTGGTCCCATTTTTAAAGAAAAGAATATAGAATATTTAAATGTAGAAACGATAAAGTAAAAAATTTAGAAAAATAAGAAAAATATGAAAAGCGTCATTAAGAGCTTTTTTTTCTCCTACTTAGGAAATATGTATTTATATTAAAAAAATCTTTGTCTTTTTGTACCTTTTAGATCATTTTAATTGTTTATTTTTAATGGTATGTATAGACAACAAAAATCTCTTTAGTGGTTGCTGCAATGAATATAACAAAATGAAAATATGTTATGGTAGAACTCCTGACACCCAGTGGTTTGTAAATGAATTACAATGGAGTGATTACATATGTATGATGTCATAATTGAGCACCTTAGGGATTGGTGTATTTGAAAAGGTCATATGTTTCCCACAGTATATAAAAGTATGGGTGCCAGAGCTTAACATTATGCCTTGATAAAGCATTGGCATAACGTGAAACGTTGGTGGTTTTTTTACTGGCTGTTTGCACTTTGGTGATCTTTTGCTGCTTTTTAGATGAACTATTTATTTAAAATAAAAGTATACATCTTTTTCACTATAATTTTGAGTGAACATGGTTTCTTTCTGAGTTACCAGACTATTTTGCTTTTCTAATGACTCCACTTGTCTAGGCACTAGGTATTATAGTAGCTGCCTCTCTGCTCTCTTTTCGCCGGAATTGGCTTGCTTATTTGAATTAAAATTTAACCTTTTATATGCTTTCTTTTAATTAACTCTAAGCCTTGACTCTATCTCCAGTCCTGGTGGGAAAACTATATACAGTCCCCTGGATTTTAGCAAGGCAATTGCTGATGTTTACTCACTGTTCTGCAGAATCAGTCCTTGGATGGCACAATTTACTGGAGTCCTGGTGGTTGCTGGAGACAGCACTTGCAGAACAGGACTCAACGCTTAGAGGGACAAATATACTGCAGCTTAGATCTTCAGGCTTGAAGGTCTTGCAGCTTGTCCACTTCGGCCTATTATGGGCCTGACACAGGGCATGTGTGCAAGGCCTACCGACTTCAAGGGACCCAGACCCAGGAGTGGCCCCCCAGCCAGGCTCCTCCACAGTTCAGGGCACACTAGCACTTGGGTACAAACTCCGGGACCCCCTATGGCTGGCAAGTCCCACTTGATGGGGGTTAGCGAGTTCCCACCTGTCCCTGGGTGCAGAATGGAATCCGTAGATCATCTTTTCCTTCTCTCAGTTACCAGCTATGGAGTGGCTCTGGGAAGGACTGGTCAGAGTCTGAGAATCCAGGGTTTACCACAACAGTCTCTTTTCTTGCTGTATCCCAGGAGCAGAAAGCAGGCACCCTGCCCCAACAGGTACTTGTCCGTCCTTCTGCTCATAGCCTCTCAATTTTAAAATACAGCGTCACTCTTGCTCTGGCTCACACCCAATCAGCAAGACATCAAGAAAGTATCTTTCTCACCATGCAGGTACACAGTAATTATCTAGGCTAAAGAGGTCTTCTCTTTAACTTCTCAACCAGTATCGGTCCCATTTTCTATAATCTCGCTTGCCTAGCTGGCAAATAGTCCTTTAACTTTGTCCTTCCCTTTTTCTGCAGATGCTGTGTCTTTTCCAGGGTAGACAGTACCTTTTACTTTCTCAGCATTTCCCTTTCACCTTTTCTCTTTTCTAGTGACTCACCATTGCGGTGCTGCTGAAATTACCAGTCTTTTCCAGGATCAGACACAACCTTTGTCTGTGTTCAAAGATCAGGATATAACCTACTGTATGTCTTTTTCCCTGGCTTAAGACACAACCTTCTCTTTCATTTCTCCGCTGTGGTGCATTCTCTCGACCACTGCAGACATTTCCAGCAACCTGCAGCTTTCCCTCTGCTTCAGCAAAGCTTTGCATTCAACTTCTTTTTTCTGACATCCATTCTCTTCTCAATGGGGGAAGGCAGGAGGTGCCCTGGGGTCATCCCCCCAGGCAAGGCCCTCTCCCAATACTGCAGCCCCGTTTCTTCATGGGGCAAAGGCCCCCCCCCCACTCAGTGACACGGCTTTCACTGGACTGGCCCAGAATCTAAAAGTTCTGTTCTTTTTGGAGCTTACTGGCAGTCCCCCACTGGCTGGATCCACGTTCCTTTAGAAAAAATTAATACGTGCGAGGCCCCCTCACTGCCTTACTGGTGGAGAAAAAGGTGCCTAGATTTTCCCCGATATCTCCCCCCCAAGAGTCCTTGTACAAGCACCATAATCCTCCTGTGAAATCCTGGCATTGTGGTTGGTCATCAAGTGTCACATGCAATTCATGATGGCTGCTATAGCAAACAGTTCCCCTATAGTTTGTACAGTTTCCACAAGTTCCAACAGACAAACAATGAACTTTAATTTGGTAATTTCCCCACACATTTGAAGCCAAGCCTGTGCCCTATTAAGTTACTGCCATATTTAACTTATTAGATCATCCTTTTCCCAGCCACAGCTGCTGTCCTGCATCATCCCCCAGGCAGCCTCACACAGTCCCACTACATCCCATGCATAGAAACATACAAACATAGACTTTGACGGCAGATAAGGACCACTTGGCCCACCCAGTCTGCCCATTTCCCTACCTACTGGATAAGCTGCAGATTCTAGTTAACCAACAGCCTACTTCCTGCAACCCCCAACTATAATTGCCTTGTGTCTGTCCCATGCATGTTTGAATTCCCCCACTGTTTTAGACCCAAAAACCTCCCCAGGAAGGCAGTTCTATCCATGCAGGTTTCCCCTTTCAACTGTCTTGCAGCCCACATGGACATTGTTTATAATTCAGTGTCCCACAGAACAGGTAGCAATCCCTATTGCTTATCACACCAGTTCCAACATTTAAACATTTTGTTTATTCCTTTGCCTGTCATGAGCACTGTTACTTTTGCCACCAAGCACTAGACAGGCATTCCTCATCTTTATTCATGAGCTACCTCATTAATATTCATGATGCAGCTCACAAATGCTGCAGTGCGATTGGCACTCAGAAAACTTGCTATTTCTCTCATGCTGCTGCCTCTCCAGCTTAGCAAAGGTCACCAGTCCCTCTCTTGTTTTATCCTGGGACTAGGACCACCAGACAGACAGCTCTAACGGCCACTGAAATAGCCGGTAAAAAATGCAGTATCACATATACGTGGAGCTTGCCCGGCACCGGAGTGTAGGAAATGGGCAGCAGCTCCATGCTATACGTCCTCCAGCCTCGAGTTTTAAAAAAAAAATTGGAAGGAGAAGAACAGGACCACTGGAGGGACCAGGGGAAGCTATGAGGGAAACTTAAGAAATGGGAGCAAACTAGGGGGCTCATAGGCAAGCCCTCAATGGGGGGGTTACACAAGACTCAACTACCACCTTCTAGTTTCTATCTTGCAGCCAGTGTTTGACCCACCAAGCCAGTTTTGCCTCTACAGTATACCCTCGTCCACCAGATTTCTGATAAATCTCCTGTGGGGAACAGAGTCACTGCCTTGCTAAAATCAATCTACATTATTTCCACTACTTGGCCTTTGTCTACTGTCCTGGTTACCCAATCAATGAAATCATGTAGGTTGGTCTAGCTCATTCTATCCTATTGTCATTTAGAATGTTCAGGTACCCTCTGCCTGCTGCTAGAACACCTACGTGCCTGAAGGGTTTTAGATCTGCAGCATTCATACAAATACACTGTGCTTAAACCTACATATCTTAAAAAACATACATCCAATTTTAAAACTGTAAAAAGAAAAGTTTTTCAGGACAAAAAGTTTTTGAAAATGAGTGAGGTTTGGTAATGTCTATTTAACTGGATTTAATGTTGTGTAAGGTTGTTTTCATATTTTAATAAATTCTGATGATTTTATCTAAATATAATTATGCTCTAGTTAGTCATGCAAAAAATATAAAATTTCTGTAAAATTGTTGATTAAAATTGTTAAAAATATACTAAAAACATCTGTCATTGTCTAAATATAAATTTTGCAAGTTGTTTACCATTTTTTAGTCAGAAATCAATATCTGAATCTCTGGTTATTACAGTTTGAGTTTTTTGTCCACTCCACTGGTTGGAATTTTTGCAGTGTTTAATTCTTCTTACCCACTGATTTTAGTTTATGAATCTGATTATCATTTTTTTTTGTTTTTCCCCTTGTTTAGTAAGAACATATTTATACATTACCTTAGAAGAACATATCAGGAAGTGATGCAGGAAGGAAGTGCTTTGTGAGGTCAAGTGATGTAAACAGGAAGAACACTTCTAGTGTAGGTCAGTGAGCTGGCACAGGAAATGGATACATTTGTTAGTGCTGGAGGTCTCTCTATGATTAATTGCATATTTGCTGTAGTTAAAATGTGTAATATCATTGAAATAAACGATTTTATTTTATTTTTGTAATAAAATCCCATAATAAGTATAGGAAACTGTATTTTATTTGTGCTGTTTGCTTTATCATACTGTAAATGAAGCATGATGTTCATGTAAAGGTTCACAGTCTTTCAGTAAACATCATGTTACATAAATCGGTGTATTATTTAATTTCCTGGCATAGTTTATTTTGGGGGGGGTTGTATTATGGGATGGTTTAAGGTGAGGGAATGACTGTATGATGAAGCACTGTGTGTTAGTTGTGGTGGGGGGGGTCCAGCATTCATAATACATGCTCTGAGAGAAGTTTTCCTTACTTTTACATCGGTATTGCTTTGTGTTTAATTATTTTAGTTTTTAATTCAGGAAGGGGGTTTTCAAAACTGCTTATCTTGTCGGCATCTTCAGAAGGGCTGAAATAACTGCATATTTGATTTTCCTTTGTGGCTAACTGGACTGATTACTAGAATTATGTGACAATCTGCATCAATATATTTTGCAATAGTTGGTGGTAGTTGTGTGATTTAAAATAGCAAAGGCTGCAGTTTGTAATTGGATACCAGACATAGCCTGAGGTGGGGGAAATTGTCTTCACAAGTCAGAGAGGTCTGCATCACAGCCAATTGTTCTAGCTTGACCATTTCAGCATTGATCAATTACTATAAACTACTGGTGTGATCCTGTTTCAGACAGAAGTCCATCTTCTTCCAAGTTGTGTACTGGGTGTGCTTTGAAACAACTGAGAAGCTACATGGGATATACTATATTGGGCTAGATATCTGTAACTAATCTCTCTCTCTTGCTTACATCTGTGAGAAGTTTTCCTTACTTTTACATCGGTATTGCTATGTGTTTAATTATTTTAGTTTTTAATTCAGGAAGGGGTTTTTCAAAACTGCTTATCTTGTCAGCATCTTCAGAAGGGCTGAAATAACTGCATATTTGATTTTCCTTTGTGGCTAACAAACCACCAGGCTGTTTTGGGGCTGGAGAGGTTTACCTGTGTCTGACTTGGATGTCTGGATTTTTTCTCTGTTTGATTAGCAAGGTATTTTCTCTGTCAAATTGTTGTGTAGGGTATCTTGCTGGCAGGAAGGCTCTCATCGCAGCAGTGGGTGAGAGCTTTTAGCTGATTGTTTTGTGAGGGCACAGTTTAGGCCCAACTCCTTCCCACCCTCACCCCACCCACCCCTGGAAATAGTTCCTTTATACCTGAGGTTCTGACATCATTTCCTCAAGAGTGCAAGGTGCATATCACTGTCATATCCTCTCTAGCACACTGCACTGACAATATAAGCATACACATTGTATATGATATATATTTCTATATAACAAACCAATCACACGCGCGCAGCACACACACACACACACACACACACACAAAAAGAAACAAAAGAAAAGTAGATAAACATGTGGGGAGTAGTGCAATGTAATGGCTGTGGGGCAGCAGTCTTCCAGGAGTCTTTCTGGAGGCTGAGATGCTGCCCTATTTGCAGACAACTCTCTCTGCCCCTGAGGGAGGAAGTTGCCCATCTTCGGGCCGCACTGGTCAGTAGTAAGGAAACCTTCCCCCAGGCCACTCTGGACAGTAGGAAGGGAACCTCCCCCATCCAGGGAGCACTAGTGCCACCTCCACTACCTCAGAGGTTGCAAAGAAAGCACAGCAGTTGGACCACAGTGGGCTCAGGGAGGGTGAGGATGGTGGAACAGAGGCACACCCAGTCAATTGTTCCACTCCACAATCCATACACCATTCTGGGAGAGCATAACTCCCCTATGGATGCACCCACAGAGAAGACCGATGACAACTGTCACAAGGGAGGCCCACAGGAAGGAGGCAGAGGACACCACAGGGAAAGGAAGCAGCTCCTGGTGGGGGACTCAATTATTAGGGGGATAGAACTGGGGGGAGCTGGGAAAACTGAAGTAAGGTGCCTGCCTGGTGCCATGGCTTGGAGGGACAGGAAGCGCATCCTCAGGATCACGAGAACAGCTGCAAGGAAGCCTGAGCTGGATGTAATTGTCCACCTAGGGACAAATGACTTGGCTCATCATGAGATTAGAGCAGTGCAGGAAGACATTGCAGAGTTGGGGAGGGGCCTAAGACAAGTAGCACACACAGTATCCTTCTCAGAGGTGCTGCCTGTCAATGGCATGGAGGAGGCGAGGGTAATTAGCACCATGCAGTTTAATGAATGGTTGAAAAAATGGTGTGGAGCACAGGGGTTTGGCTTCATTGGGGATTGGGGCTCCACCTGGAGGGACACCAGCCTATACTGGCAGGATGGTCTGCATCTGTCCAGCAAGAGAACAAGTCTTTTGAGCAATCAGTTTAAATGCTTCATTGGCAAGCTTTTAAACTAGTCAAAGGGGGAGGCACTGATAAGCAGCAGGAAAATCCCAGCCTCTCCCTACAAAACAGGGTACTAAATGAGAAAAAGACCGAGGTAGAAAGGTCAGTGGGGGATGCTGCAACAGAAGGTAAAGCCATCAAAAATGGAAGCAATGTACCAATGCCCGTAGTCTGGGTAACAAGCTTTCTGAATTAGTGGCCTTGATGGAGGAGAACATCTGGATATCGTGGCAGTCACAGAAACATGGTACACACAAAACCATGACTGGAACATAAACATACCAGGATACACTATCTAGAGGAGGGACAGGGAGGGTAAAGGGAGGAGGAGACTCTTTACATAAGGAAGGAATAAAAGCAACAGAACAAAAGGGTAAACAGGGAGGAGAAGAAGCACTGTGGGTAAATTTGGAGACAGGCAATGGCACCACAATCCGCACAGGGGTTGTATACAGACCCCCTTCTCAGGGGGAGGAAATGGACAAGGAAATGATAGAAAGTATACTTAGAATGGCAGAAAAAGGGGAGATATTGCTGATGGGTGATCTGAATATGCCAGATGTTAACTGGAGTGCAGTTGCAGCTGCCACTTCGAAGAGTGGAGTTATTCTATATGCCCTACAGGGGGCATGCCTTTGACAACTAGTATTGAGCCCACTCAAGAGGGAGCAATATTAGACCTGATTCTCTCAAATGGAGATGGAGAGAGGATCACAGATGTAAGTGGGTAGCCATCTGGGAACTAGCGACCATCGAACAGTATGGTTCACAATAAACACAGCAATAGAGTCAAGCCATACAAAGGCAAAAGTATTGGACTTTAGGAGGGCTGACTTTGCCAAAATGGGTGAGTGCCTAAGGAATGCACTAGCAAATGGGCAGGAAGGAGGGGTGGAAGAACAATGGGG
Organism: Neoceratodus forsteri; assembly: GCA_016271365.2. NCBI lineage: Eukaryota > Metazoa > Chordata > Ceratodontiformes > Ceratodontidae > Neoceratodus > Neoceratodus forsteri. Next base: position 1,165,024,932 of record CM057454.1, read on the forward strand.
AATAATAAAAACTGCCATGACAGAGGTAACGAGCCTTTGTGTGAAGCAAATAAAACAAAACGACGTAAGAAACCACTATGGTTCTCAAAGGAAGTGGCAGTGAAGGTTCAAGAGGAAAAGAAAGCATTCAGGAAGTACAAGGAATCGCAGCAGGAGCAGGACAGAGAACTGTATCAGTTAAAGCAAAAGGAGGCTGGGAAGGCAGTCAGAACAGCAAAGGCCCAAACCGAGGAAAAGATAGCCAACTCAGTTAAGAAGGGGGATAAAACCTTTTATAGGTACATCAGGGAGCGAAGGAAGACCAAGGAGGGATAGTGAGGCTTAATAAAGGGAGGAGGGTGGGCAGAGGGAGACTGTGAAAGGCAGAGATACTAAACAAATATTTTGCTCAGTATTTACAAATGAAGAGGGAGGTACATAAAACAAACAGTAGAAACACTCTGGATACAGAAGTTGATACCAGCCCATTTACAGAAGAAAGGGTTCTGAAAGAACTCTTAAAACTGAAGGTGGACAAAGCAATGGGGCCTGATGGATTCATCCCAGAATTCTAAAGAACTAAGGGCAGAACTAGTGACACCACTGACTACCCTTTTAACAAATCATGGGAGGATGGGGTGGTATCCGAGGACTGGAGGAGGGCAGATGTGATTCCCCTTCACAAAAGTAAGAGCAAGGCAGAAGCAGGAAACTACAGACCTGTTAGTTTAACCTCAGTGATAGGGAAAATGATGGAATCACTTCTGAAGGAAAGAAGTGTCGAGTATCTAGAGGCCAGAGGGGCACAGAACCCTAGGCAGCATGGATTCACAGTGGGAAGGTCATGCCAGATGAATCTGATAGATTTCTTTGACTGGGTGACCAAAGTAGTAGATCAGGAAGGGGCTGTGGACATGGCCTACCTAGACTTTAGCAAGGCATTTGACACAGTCCCACACAAAAGATTAATATACAAGTTAGCCAGCCTGGGAGTGGGTCCCAAGATGACAGCCTGGGTAAAGAATTGGCTGGAGAATAGGACACAGAGAGTAATAGTAAATGGAGTCCACTCAGAATAAAGGAGGGTTACTAGTGGGGTACCGGGAGTTCAGTATTAGACTGTCCTCTTCAATGTCTTTATAGCGTACATTGCAGAGGGACTGGAAGGAACAGTATGTCTCTTTGCAGATGACACAAAGATCTGCAACAGAGTTGATGCACAAGGTGGGGTGGAAAGGATGAGAAGGGACTTGGCAAGGTTAGAGGAATGGTCAAATGTATGGCAGCTTAGATTCATTGCTAAGAAGTGCAAGGTAATGCACCTGGGAAACAAAAACCCAGGGGAAGAGTACACAATGGGGGGTGAGATACTAACAACAACAAAAATGGAAAGGGACCTGGGGGTAGTCATATCAGATGACCTAAAGGTGGGCAAGCAATGTGAGAGGGCAGCAAAGAGGGCTGGGGGGATACTGGGATGCACAGGGAGAGGCATCACCAGTAGAAAACAGGAAGTTATTATTCCTCTGTACAGACAGCTGGTGAGACCCCATCTTGAGTACTGTGTGCAGTTCTGGAGAGCCAATCTCTGCAAAGACATAGACAGAATGGAAGCTGTCCAAAGGAGGGCAACTAAAATGGTGCAGGGTCTGCACCAGAAGACATATGAAGAGAGACGAAAGGAGCTTAATATGTATAGCCTCGAGGAAAGGAGGGAGAGGGGGGACATGATAGAAACGTTCAAGTACCTCAAGGGAATCAACAAAGTCCAAGAGGGTAGCATCTTTCAAAAAAAGAGGTGTGCAAGAACAAGAGGGCACAATTTGAAGATGGGAGGGCGGCTCAGAGGTAATTTAAGGAAGTATTTTTCACAGAGAGGGTTGTGGATGCATGGAACGGCCTTCCGGAGGAGCTTGTGGAGTCAAAATCAGTGGTGGAATTCAAGCATGCATGGGACAGTCATAAGGCCATTCTAGAGGGTGGGGGTAGGAAGAAGTAGACTGCTGGTTAACTAGGATCTGCAGCTTATCCAGTAGGTAGGGAAATGGGCAGACTGGGTGGGCCAAGTGGTCCTTATCTGCCATCAAATTCTATGTTTCTATGTTATGTTTCTATGTTCAGATGCACTTCATATGTTCTGGGGAAATGAGAGGGGCTGTATGCATGTAATAATGGTGCTAATATACACTGTAGATTCATCATCCTATACATATACCCATAATGTAAATTGCTGAAAAGGCACTGGTAATTTGGGGTATACTGTGTCATGGGGAAGGGGGTGGGTGTGCCTGTACCAAGGAATGATGCTCATAGGCACTGCAGTCATTTTGTGTCATGAATTGGCACCCGTCCTTGGGGTATACTCAATTGTAGGGAAGCAGGTGGGGCTGCCTGCACCTGGTAATGGTGTTCATATGCCATGCAGAAACATTGTGAGTACACATACAGGGTGATGACATGGGCATCTGTAAAGGTTGTGTACTATGTGCTGTGTCACATGGTTTGCCTGCATACACATGATATGTTGCAACATTCGGTGTGGTGCGCTGTGTGGGTGGGAAGGAGTGTGGGTATGCCTGCACCATGGAGTGATGCTCATTGGTGCACATGTGTACTGTGTGCTATGTTTCATTTGAATGGACTGTATCGTCATACACACTGGCACTAGTCATCTCAGTCATCGAAGTGAGGATGGTCTGAAGCATTATGAGCACAAGGGACTAAAGTGGTTGTGGAGTGATTCGAACGTGAACAGAACATTACAGTACATCTGAGGGTAGTGTTGGAATGAATCTTGATGTGCACAATGCACTATGCCATGGTGACTGAGGAGGGATCCATATCAGTAATGCACATCACAGAGTGACAGAGATAAAGGTTGGACAGAAGACTGATGAACAGATGGACTAAATCAGTGACTCTAGTGGGATTTGAACCTGGACAGCACTTTACAGTGCAGTAGGGCTTGGGGCTGAACTGACACCAGATCAGTCAATGGACAACACCACTGGCTGTGGAGGGATCTGAACCTGAAATGCACTTCACTGTTCACTACAGTTTGGGGCTCGATGGATGCATGATAAGGAGACAGATTTTTCAAGTGGCAGTGTAGGGATCTGAGCCTGAAAAATACTTTACAGTGCATCAGAGATTGGGGCTGAACTGATGTCATATGAATTGATGGGCTACACTAGTGGATGTGGAGGGTTTTGAGCATGAAATGCACTTCACAGTGCTTTATGGGATTGGTCTGGACTGATGCATGGTAAGTTGATGGACAACACCATCAGTTGAGGAGGGATCTGAACCTGAAATGCACTTCACTGTTCACTACAGTTTGGGGCTCGACTGATGCATGGTAAGGAGCTAGATCTTACAAGTGGCTGTGGAGGGATTTTAACCTGAAGAACACTTTACAGTGCATCAGAGGTTGAATCTGGACTGACGTCATACGAGTCGATGGACAACACCAGTGACTGTGGAGGGATTCAAAACTGATTTGGCCTTTACAATGCATCAGAGATTGGGGCTGGGCTGATGCCAGTATCAGTAATGCACTAGTAATATCCACTAGCCCCGCCCTCAGTTTTCCATTTGCCCTCCCCATGCTGAACAGGCATTTTTACCAGCCTTTAGTGAAAGAAATATACCTCTTGCATTCTAGATACTCTCCGTCTTCCTCCTTATTCCCCTCCTCTCAGTAAAGCTCCTGCATTAAATAAACATGGCATTGAGATGTGTTACTGCTAGGACTACACTCAACTGCTTTCATTGAACACTGATTACCAAGATCTTGCTGCAGTAGCATCTTTTGCAACAAACTTGGGGACTCAAAAGGCCCTGGTTGGCAGTTCCCGTGGTGGTACACCTCACTCTGTGTAAAAACAAACATGGGAGGTCCCGACTGGCTTTGCCTATTAGCCAACATTTTCTTGCTATGTAATATGAATGGACCCCCTGACAGATCTGATTTCATTAAAGAGACATGTCCTGCGCCACCAGTCTCCCCACATCATAAGAATATGTACTTAACATGCTGCCCTTGTCTGCCCCTGATTCACTCGAAGTATGTTGAATCTACCAATAGTGGGACAGCAATCTACTCTGCTATGCATACCCCCAAACCTCAGACACCTAAACAATGCATAGGCTGTTGCTACCCTGCTTGGATCCTAAGCTACGCATCTACAGGGCAACACAAGAGGACGACTCGATCCCTGGATCCATGCGATCTAGCTTGCAACAAATGCAACAAGACCCGTGCTTTTAAAAATCTCCTTGCCAACCTGAGAAGAATTCTCCTCCTTCTACTACTGTGCTCAGGAGACATTGAACTTAATCCTGGCCCCACAAGGTTGCTCTCATCACCGTCCGAAGTTACTACTCTGAAAGGAATCAGTTTCCTGCATGCCAATGTCTGCAGCCTTCTAAAGAAGCTGGAGTCTGTCCAGGCCTGGATTATTCATACCACTCCAGATATTCTTGTGATCTCAGAATCCTGGCTTCGGGCATCCACACCAGACAGCGAGGTCAATATCCCCAATTATCTACTTTTCAGAGCAGACAGAAAGACCAGGGGGGGGGAGGAGTAGCCATTTATGTTAAAAACAAATTCACAATATCTGTATTAGATGCTACTTCCGTTGCTGGAGGATTCAAATGCCTGTCCCTCAGAGTTGAACCATCTCAATCTGTGGCTTTCTGCATAATAGGCTGCTACAGACCACCTGCAGCAGGACCACAGCTCTTGACTCATCTGTCATCACAAATGGACGCGACACCTATGGAGAACAATCTTACTAGGCGACCTAAATCGACTGGCTAACTAACGGATCACTACCCCAAAACGATTCTATGACTCTATGGGTTCACCCAACTTATAACTGAACCAACTCGCATCAACAATAAAAATCCAATGAGAAGCACCCTCCTGGATGTCCTCCTTGTCAACAAACCTCACTACTTTTCACATGCCGGTATCCTTCCAGCTGATGTTAGTGACCACTGCCTCATAGCTGGCATCAGAACCATCACTAAACCACTATCCACATCAAAGTTCTCTACCAAAAGATCCAGACGGAACTTTGACCCTTTGTCCAACTTCAATGATCTAAAAAACTCTTTGCTCTGGCAGAGTTTCTACCTGGCTAAATCAGTGAGTGATGCCTATGATGTTTTTCACAAAATCATAGCCAGTGCTCTAAACAACCATGCTCCTTTGATCAAAGCTCGAATAAAAACCAGAACCTGCCGTTGGTTTTCGCCAGACCTGAAGAAAGCCTTACTCAAAAGAGACCAGCTGTGGAAAAAGGCCCAGAAATCACATGCCGATGCAGACTGGTGTCTTTTTAGGTCAGCTAGGAATGCCTGTACGAAAATGATCAGGGAGGCTAAGGCCACTTTTTATCAAAATGAATTGCTCTCTGCATCCAACAGCCCTACCAAATTCTGGTCCACTATAAAGGAATTGTCTGGCTACTCACCAGGTAATGTGCTACCATCCAAAATTACCATTGACAATGTCACTGTCACTGATAAATCTGAGATTCTCCAAGCCTTCAATAACCACTTTGCCACAGCAGGCATGGCATTCGATGATGCACCAGTAAGTAGTCTCCGTCCACTGCTCAAAGCCCAGCCACCCGAACCAAGTAACAAAAATATGATTTTCTCCTTTTCCTCAACCACCATAAAAGAAGTTGAAGACCTTCTGCTACAGCTAGACACTAGAAAAAAGTGCAGGAGCCGACTCATTCGACCCATACTTTCTGAAAATAGCATACCACATACTTGCCGCACCTATATCACACTTATTCAACCTGTCTCTAGCCCAAGGCTCTCTCCCCACGGAATGGAAAACTGCTCATGTTATCCCTCTATTTAAAGCAGGGGACCCAAGCGACCTAAACAATTATAGGCCAATCTCTCTACTACCTATACTTTCGAAAATGCTGGAAAAAATTGTGGATACACAGTTGAGATCATTCCTAGACAACTCTACATTGCTTAACCCCATGCAGTCCAGATTTAGAGCTAAGCATAGTACTATTACGGTGCTAGCCAAAGTCACTAATGACTGGCAACGGGACCTCGACAATAAAAAAATTTGTTTGTGCGGTGTTTTTAGATCTCAGAAAGGCTTTCAATACCGTCGACTGCTGCCTACTTCTCTCCACCCTAAATACCATAGGCATGGACTCAATCTCATTGGATTGGTTCCAGGACTACCTCTCTGATAGGCAACAACAAATCAAGGCCGAAGGAGAGCTTTCTCCACTCAAACCAATAAAAAGAGGAGTCCCACAGGGATCCATATTGGGCCCCCTACTGTTCGCCATCTATATTAACAACTTGGACTTAGGAATCATGGAAGCCAGTATCCACTTGTTTGCCAATGATACGGTGCTCTACCTAAGTCGTGACTCTCCTGGAGCCGCATGCTCAGAACTACAAGCCGAATTCAATACACTGCAGAACCAGCTTCTCAACAAAAAGTTACTACTAAATGCAAAAAAAACCAAGGCCATGCTGTTTTCACCATCCAGCTCTGGGGCCAACACTGCGGCTGCTGGTACAGTTCCTCCCATAACCACCCTACTAGGCAAAAAGCTTGAATTCGTGTCTAAATTCAAATATCTGGGTATATGGCTGGACAACAAACTCTCCTTTATGGAGCACACAGAAGAATTGATGAAAAAGCTTAGGCAGAGGCTTGGCCTCTTTTACAGAATTAAACACCTCCTGACTGCAGCCACAAAAAGACAGCTTGTTCAATCTACATTCCTCTCATTAATCGACTACGTTGACATTATCTATGGCCAATGCTCTGTCTCACACCTTGCAAAACTGTATGTACTGTACCACAGAGCCTTAAGATTCATAACTGGCCTCCCGTCCTCCACACACCACTGCTCTTTATACGCTGCAGTAGGGTGGCCTTCTCTGCAATACAGATGGCATAGAAATGCAGCCCTCTGGACACTTTGAGCACTCACCAACAAACTCCCTGATTACATTGTTGCCTGCCTCCCCTTAAGTCCAACAAGTAGCTATGCCCTAAGAAGCCACTCGCTAATTTCCCTAAAATTCCCCAGGATCAGTAACCACTTTGGTAGGGCTGCCATAAGCCCTGCTTTGCCCACACTCTGGAAAAGGATACAAAGATCTCTGAAACTTAGCTCTCCTGTCAGTATTGCTGTGTTTAGGACTCTTTATGACAAAATGTTCGCCGAAATCTGTAAATGTTTCCATAGTACCTAGCTGTCCTGCTGATGGTTCCCTCTCTAGCCTTATCATATGCAGCCACGAACCTAACCCCTCTCTTCCCTATCTAACTTATTCAATAGTCAGCTGCCATGCTGGCCCTCGGAACCCTTGGCACTACTTTCTTTCTAACTACTCCCTCCCGCCACTCAAATAGATGATACAGTCTTCATCATGGGCCCATCTGATGCCTAGGACACCACCCAAGCATATAAACGGTCACTGAGGGCTGAAATGTTAATAATTGTACCTTTCTATGGAGGCCTGAATAAATATATTACCTTAACTTCTATGTCCATGAAGGTTGTATATACCGCAATAATGTTATGTGATGCATGTATGTTCCAACGTGAATACTTGGAATGTATATATTCCACCTACCATTTATCTGTAAGATTGCTTTTACCTTTGCACATTTTGTATACTGCACCTTTAATCTATGTATGTATAACTGTCCTTGACAACAACAGGTCCACCTTGTAAATGAGCTTGCTCAACGGTGATCGCCTGGATAAATAAAGATTTGATGATGATGATGATGATGCCAGATAAGTTGAAGGCAACACCATTATTTTTTTTCATTTTAAACAATCAGCAACTGCGTATTAGGGAGAAGACTCAAGTGCAGAGCATGAGACAAACATGCTACTGACCCTAACCCACTTATCATCCATAACGCAGGGAGCAACATGCCACATAGATTTTAACATAGTCATGATACGAACATAAACTCTTTAAAAAGTAACAAAAGGTGCTGAATTCATGTGACTCCATCTAGTACATGCACAAGAAACTCTCTCTCCCATCAGGAATGCCAGCCAGATCCATGAGATGTGATCACACAGGATGACCAGACATTATCCCAAAATGAACAAAGTAACAACTATGAAAACTTTTATCATAAATAAAAATAAAAACAAATAAAGTAAATACAGATTACAAATAGAGGTTTTGGCACCAAAATTAAGTGAGTATTTTAGGATAAAGGCAGCACCTCTATCTTGAAACTAAGTTTCCAGTCACCATGCTCTTCCTGCGTCAGTGTGTGCTCTGACTGTTTAATGGAAATAGTGACGTGTACAATAAGCATAGATTAGGCATGGCAACAGTGAGGATAAATATGACCAAATGGTGACGCACTACAGAGCTAGGGCAGGTGCAGGTGAGGGCTGCGACCCCTAACTGAAACATCAAAAAAAAAAAAAAAATCACTGTACACTCCCGAGCCCAGAAAGCCACTTTCCCTCCAGTGACAGCTGTGAAAAAATACGAGTCCTTGCTTGAATGCCAAATAAGGATTTAGTCTAACTTTTCAGGCACACACATTGAATAGAATAGTGGAAGGCACAACAAAAGATCTGCGTGCAGGTTCCCTGGTGCCTCGACAACTAAGGCTTCATCAGGGGGATGGTGCCTGCATCAAAGACAATCCCTTTATACCAATTAAATTCAGAATTGATGATGTCAGAAAATCCGACCAATCACAGAGCTCGGTTTTTAAATACAGAAATATTCGGCTCACTTAGTGGTATAAACGGACTAATAGTTATAACAATCATGATATCAATGACAACATGTTATTGTAGAAAAATACCCCAAAAGACAAAAGATTTAGTAGTTGCCGTATTGGTCCTTGCAAGAATAGATCCAGAAGCAAATGATTTGATACCTTTTAATGGACCAACATAGATGTAACAACAAGAACAAAGTGCTCTAGCTTTTGGACCAACCAGTCCTTCTTCAGAAGCTCATGGCAGTTGTTTAGAAAATACAATACTTATAACAGCTAGATAACGCAGAGAAAAACAGAAAGAAAATCCCCATTGGTTTAAAATACTCATTTAAAAAAAAAAACAGAAGATAATGTCAGAGAAGTTTAACAGTACAATACTGCCTTCAGCCAGAAGCAACCTTGGGTTAAACATGCTTCGTGGAACACACACACAAAGAATCCTACTGCATATAAATTTAATTGACATAAGATAACACTGCTGAAGCAGATAACTCCTAAATCAAGCTATGAGTGTCACAGTTAATATAAGGATGTGATTACTGAAAGGCAACCCCCACCCAGATTAAAGACAAACTAAGATTTTTATAAGGCCAAGAAATTTCAAAAACCTCAGGACTATATAAATGATAATTTAAATATAAATTGATAATATTAGTGTCAAACAAAAACTCTAGTCGAGGAACCTCAAGGAATTAAGACCATGTAGCCTGATATGTACTGATGTCAATATATACTGAGAATGTAGCAACTAGATGTACCACAAGTGTCTAAGGAATCTGAAAAGAGATAAAATGTAATTTCTCTCCTCCTCTTCATACAAACAATACAACCTAACCCACCTCACATCACAATAATGTGGGTGGGAGATCTATAACAAAGGAGATATTGTCTCTCTCTCTCTCCTCTCCCCCTTTTTTCCCTCCCTCTCACACACACACACACACACACACACACACACACACACACACTCTCTCCTAGTGAACCTATATTAACTTCAGTCACTGCAATTGTTCCCCAAAGGAATTCAATATGTCTTGAAATCCAAAGTAAAAGGGCTTATGTCTGCTAATATATACAGAGTAAAAATGTAACACTATTAAACCGTACTACTATCTGCAATGTAACATTTCCAAGGATACTAGATAGAACTACCATGAAATAAACCTGCCACCCTCCCCAGGATAAGGTAACTAGAAGTAAATATAAAGTATATATGTAAGACCAGCAGTCTAACATACCTATATATCCACAAATTACTACAATATTAGCCTAATGAAAAAGATCTGTGCAGGACCCCATGCAAATGAGATCACACACCCAATATGTACAGAGTTACAAAAATTATATATAACAGTATATGATAACACTCCTGTATGTACACTAGCAGGCTGGGTAACTGAATAGGTGCAAAGGAATCAATCCCCACCCCCACCCCACCCCCAGGCAAAGATAAAAAGTAAGGAGGAATTAATATTCATTGTATGTGTGAAATAAGAATAGTAACACATTATAACTCCATAAATCTAAATAGAGACTTACCTCAATGTGACAGCAAGCCCCACATCTGTTGTATCACATACCTCACAACACATACCCAGACACATACATACACACACGCATCCACATCCCACACATGCTGAAGTCCTATAAAATGTCAGTATGAAGAAGAAAAGGTCTGTGGATGTTAGTTTCTGTAGTGTCCCATAAAGCCAATATCAACATTCATCCCATCTGCTACCATATTGAGATGTAAAATAAGTTTAATCTCAAAAGCTTGTCTCTGTTGTGTGTTTTTGAGATTTCCTTTTAAGACCATTACTGACATATCTGAGATTGAGTGGTCAGGCTGGGAGAAGTGGTGCCCCACTGGTTTTTCAGTCTTCCTTGCTGTAATAGTATGTCTGTGTGAGTTCATCCTAGTGCGAGCTGTTGGCGTGTCTCTCCTATATAACCTGTTTGTGGACATCTCTTGCACTGAATGAAATAAACAACATGTCGTGACATGCATGTATAACTCCATGCACCTGAATTGTCTGTTTTGTGATGTAACCACACAGTCCGAGGTAGAAATGAGCCCACAAGTCTTACAGGGGCGTTGATTGCAGGGTCGGGTGCCATTGTGTGACATGGTATTCTGTTCCGTGAAAGTTTGCTCCTAATAATTAGGCTGGATAAATTTGGTGGTTGTTTAAAAGATAGTAGTGGGAGTTCCTTAAAAATACAATTAAGGGTTTCATCCTCACTAAATATTGGGTGGAGATCTTTAATAATCTTATGCAGACGCTCAAGGTCTGGATGATATGTGACTACCAAGGGTATTCTGTCTGTAGCTGTCTTTTCTTTATATTGAAGTAGTTGTTGTCTTGGTACTTGCGTTGCCCGTTCTGTTATCCTGTCAATTTCCCTGGAAGAGTGTCCCTGCTCAATAAAGGTGTTTTTCAACATAGCCAAATGTTATCTGTCATCCTCATTTGAACAAATACGGTGACAACGAAGTGCTTGACTGTATATGACAGATTTTTTTGTATGGTTTGGGTGGTTACTTTTCTTGTGCAGGTATCTCTGTCTGTCTGTTGGCTTCCTGTAAATACATGTATGTAAGGTTCCATCCTTAATGATGACTGTGGTGTCAGAAAGTTAACCTGGAGGTAGAGTACTCAGGCAAGCTTTATGGTAGGGTTGAGATTATTAAGTTTGTGATGAAAATCTTTGAGTGCATCTGTGCCTTCCGTCCAGATGATAAACAAATCACCAATGTAACGGAAATAAGCTAGTGGTTTGTGGGGATACTGCCTTAAAAATCCTCCTCCAAGTCAGCCATAAAGAGGTTAGCATACTGTGGAGCCATTTTGGTGCCCATTGCTGTTCCTATAGTTTGAACATAATGTTTACCATTGAAGTTGAAGTTATGTGTCAAATGAATTCCATAAGTTCCCCACCACTCCAGGGTTGATGTTTTGTTCCGTCCTTCTCATGTATGTATTTAAGGCATGCTGCAATGCCATCTGTGTGTGGAATATTAGTGTAGAGGATGTTATCCATTGTCACTAAAATGGTATCAGGTGGTAAATCCTTATAACCAGAAAGTACACGCAAAAAGTGCGTAGTGTCCTGGATATAACTGTCTCTTTCCATAACCAGCGGTTTCAAAATGGTCTCTACAAACCCTGAGATCCCCTCAGTCAAGGTACCATTACCAGAGACTATGGGTCTCCCTGGATTGCCAGGTTTATGTATTTTAGGCAGCATGTAGAATGTCCCTGGCCTGGGTTCATCAGGGATGAGGTGAGTTAGTTTCTCTCGGACATGGTCAGGAAAGGTTTTAATTAAGTCACGTAGTTCATCTTTATATCTTGTAGTGGGGTCACTCTCCAGTTCTCTGTAGTATGTAAGATCTGTTAGCTGTCTATTAGCTTCAGTAATATAATCCTCTCTGTTTAAAATCACCACTGCAGAGCCTTTATCAGCTTTTTTGATGACAATGTTGTGGTTTGATTTCAGTGTCCCTATAGCTCTCCGTTCCAGTGGAGAAAAGGTTATAATGGGTTTGTTTTGCCTGGTAAGGATCTGACCACTGACTTGTTGGCAGAAACAATTAATGTAATTGTCTAGTTTTTATTCGCCCGCTTGAGAGGGTAAAATCAGATTCCTTTTTCTTATCCATTACATTATTGCTGTTTGCACTGTCTTCACTACCAGTGATTTCTTCCCTGCCATGAAAGAATTCTTTAAGTCTCAATCTACGGAAGTACTCCTCCAGTTCACCACAAAACAGTATGTTATCCAGTGGTTTTGTTGGGCAGAAAGTGAGGCCCTTTGAAAGTACATTTAGTACAAAAGACAAAAAAATACACCACAGTGGTGACCGCCAATTGGATTGCTCGAATAAAAAAAAAATATAAGTTATGAAATTAATTATAGTGTCAACCTGATCAGCTTAACATTACACTAAAACAAGATGATTTGTTGTTGCAATACAAACTAATGGCAGAATGAACATAATACATGTTTCGCAGCACATGTAAAAAATAGTAAATTTATTTCTTTATGTATTAAGGCTTGTTTTCTCAAAAATAGCCAATGGGAACGCATATTATATTAGGTAAAATCAGTAAGGGTACGATGTCCCCTATTAGCTGGTACAACTCAATTCATCAAATGTAAACAAATGCTTGAGCTGCACCAACAGAAAGATATGGACGTCAATCAGCGTCATCAGGCACTACAGCACATGATTTAGGACGCCATATGGTGTCATCAGGAAAAAGAGGTATGTTTTTTTATGACGCCATATGGCGTCATCAGGAAGGAATGAGCTAGCAGGACTGCCTTGCCACACCCTGTCACCCTTCACAGTTCACACTGGTAAATACAGCAAAGTATGTTGTACTTCCCTTCGGGATCCTTGACCAGCTGTACCAGTAACCAGTCCTGCAGTATACTTGGGTGAGCTGGTGCAGGCTCGAGCCAAGATCAAGCTGAAGATGTGGCTCGGCTCAGCAGCAATGCAAAATCTCGAGCTAACCACAAGCCAAGCCACAGTATGCTAGAAAGTGTATTTCCACCTAGAATGGGAGTAGATCCAGATCTCTTACTATATGGTCCAGTGAAGGCAATTCAGCTATGGTACTTCGTGAGGTAGATTTTAAAATAGGTATCATATTCATCCAGAGAGACATTCAGATTCTGCAGGGTTTTACTGTCATCACAACAATTTCCACTGGTTACTTTGCCATTCAAACTGCTCATCGAGATCACCTGCAGCATGAAATAACCAGTGGCATGAGGAGTCTATAGAATCATAAAAACAGTTTATTACACATTGTGCTCTATATTGAATAAAACACACTAATAAGCTACAGATAAAAGGGCAACATAGGGAGTCTCCAAGATCAGGCTAGTTCCCTAGTCCCTGCAGTAAACACCAACACTAAACCGGAGAGCCAAGCTGTATCTGGTTGACTCTCTCTACATCATGGTCCCTTTCATTAGTAATTTACTTTGTGCATTTATTTATTGAAATGTTTCACCAGGAAAGGCACAATGAACAGCAAGGTGCTCATCTCATGGTGCGTGCTGGGGAGAGGGGGAACATGGGAGACAATACATACATATACAGACATACATACATACATACATTCGATCAAATATCAACAGAATTTGTACAGTAATGAAACAATACAATTCAAGAATCACAGATGGTAATGTGCATAAGTGCAGTAGTGAGGTACTTGTTGTCAACAATCTTGAGGGTGCAGAAGTGCATTGGTCTCAAGTGCCAGCTTTGGCCTAAGGGGAGCCAAAAGTATGATTAACCAGCCAGCAGGTGGGTTGAGATGTAAGATAAGGTAAAGGGTTAGAGAGTGAGATTAGCCACAGGTTTAGTTTACTGAGAGGAAATTATGCAAGGCAGAAGAGATGGAGTAGGCGGAGGATGAGGGGTGGATCTGCAGAGGAAGGGCATTCCATAGTTTAGGGAAGCAATGCCTACAGTAGTTGACCGATGAGAAACTACCAATACACAGGAGTCATAAGATCTGAGGGAGTGGTCTGGTGGGGGAGGATGGAAAGAGAGGAAGATAATGGGGGAGTGTCCCAAACCAAAATGTAGAGATGATTTGGTACAATGTAGGTGGCGACAATTTCCTAGAGAGGGAAAAGCTATGGAGTGATAGAGATTACAGTAATGGGTGAGAGGAGAGGAGTCAATAGCGAAGCGTCAGATGGAGCTAAAAAGGGCATCCAATCTAGTTAAGAAAGACTTGGGATTGACACTGTAGACTACATCACAGTAGTTAAAAATGTGCAGAATCCTATTCTGGACAAGTTCATGCTTTGCCAGTAGTGGAAGGCAGTCTGGTTCATGTATAATGCGCCTAGCTTGGGGTGCAGTTTCTTCTGGATTTTGACCACATACCCAGAGAAGCTGAGGTTTTGGTCAAGTCAAACCCCCAAGTACGTAAAGAATGAAGTGTCCTCAAGCTCCAGGACTGTCCCATCAAGGGTGTACCATCACAAAGGCAACAAAAGCCTTTGTGTGAAGCAAATAAATCAAAACCAAAGAGAAAAAAAAACACTATGGTTCTCAAAAGAGGTGGCGGGGAAGGTTAGGGAGAAAGAGATAGCATTTAGGAAGTAAAAGGAAACACAGAAGGAGCAGGACAGAGGACTGTACTTGCTAAGGCTGAAGGAAGCAGAGAAGGCAGTGAGAATAGCAAAGACCCAAAGTGAGGAAAAAATAGCCAACTCAATTAAGAAGGGGGATAAAATCTTTTATAGGTACATTAGGGAGCATAGAAAGACAAAGGGTGGGATAGTGAAGCTGAATAAAGGGACAGTGGGTGGGCAGAGAGAGACAGTGAAAAAGCAGAGATACTGAACAAATACTTCTGCTCAGTATTCAAAAAAGACGACGAGGCAGAGGTACCTAATCCAATCAATAGAAGCACTCTGGATGGAGGGGTCAATCCCAGTCCTTTCACAGAAGAAAAGGTTCTGAAAGAACTCCTAAAACTCAAGGTGGACAAAGCAATGGGGCCTGACAGGATTCACCCCAGAATTCTAAAAGAATTAAGGGGAGAACTAGTGGCACCACTGACTACCCTTTTTAACAAATCATGGAAGGATGGTGTGGTATCTGAGGACTGGAGGTTTATGGATGCAATTTCCCTTCACAAAAGTGTGAGCAAGACAGAGGCAGGTAACTACAGCCCTGTCAGTTTGACCTCTGTGGCAGAGAAAATGATGGAATCACTTCTGAAGAAAAGAATTGTTGAGTACCTAGAGGCCAGTGGGGCACAGGACCCAAGGCAGCCTGGATTCACAGTAGGAAGGTCACGTCAGATGAATCTAATCAATATTTTTGACTGGGTGACCAAAGTAGTAGACCAGGGAGTGGCTGTAGACATGGCCTAACTTGACTTTAGCAAAGCATTTGACACAGTCCCATACAAAAGATTAATAAACAAATTAGCCAGCCTGGGAGTGGGTCCCCGGGTGGTAGCCTAGGTAAAACATTGGCTGGACAACAGGACACAGAAGGTAATAGTAAACGAAGTCCACTCTGAAGAAAGGGAGTTACTAGTGGGGTACAGCAGGGTTCAGTACTGGGTCCAGTCCTTTTTAATGTCTTTATAAGTGACATTGCAGAGGAACTGGAAGGAAAAGTATGCCTTCTTGTAGATGACACAAAGATCTGCAATAGGGTTGATACACAAGGAGGGTGGAAAGGATGAGAAGGGACTTGGCAAGGTTGGAGAAATGGTCAGAAGTACAGTATGGCAGCTTGGATTCAATGCAAAGAAGTGCAAAGTAATGCTCCTGGGAAACAAAGACGAAGGGGAAGAGTACACAATGGGGGGGGGGAGAGGTAGTAACAACAATAAAATTGGAAAGGGACCTGGAGGTAACAATATCAGATGATCTAAAGGTTAGCAAGCAATGTGAGAAGTCAGTAGGGATGGCTGGGGGAATACTGGGATGTGTAGGGAGAGGTATTATCAGTAGAAAACAGGAAGTTGTAATCCCTCTGTATAGAGAGTTGGTGAGACCCCATCTGGAGTACTACATCCAGTTCTGGAGACCCCATCTCCACAAGAACATAGACAGGATGGAGGCAGTCCAGAGGATGGCAACTAAAATGGTGCAGGGTCTGCAACAAAAGCCATACGAGGAGAGACTAAAGGAGCTTAATATGTATACCCTTGAGGAAGGGAGGGAGAGGGGGACATGGCAGAAACTTTTAAGTACCTCAATGGAATCAACAAAGTCCAAGCGGGTAGCATCTTTCAGAAAAAGAGATGTGCAAGAACAAGGGGACACAATTTGAAGATAGAGGTGGGACAGCTCAGGGGCAATGTAAGGAAGTATTTGTTCACAGAGAAGGTGGTGGACTCATGGAACCGCCTTCCTGAGGAGGTTGTGGGGTCTAAAACAGTGGGAGAATTCAAGAATGCATGGGACAGATAAAAGGCAATTCTTGTGGAGGGGTAGGAAGAAATAGGCTGTTGGTTAACTGGGATCTGCAGCTTATCCAGTAGGAAGGGAAAACGGGCAGACTAGGTGGGCCAAGTGGTCTTTATCTGCCATCAAAGTCTATGTTTCTATGTTTCTATGATATGTAAGTAGGGCAGGGAAGGGAGTCTGGAGAATTTCTACCTAGTGCCAAAAGTCATTTAAACTGTTTTCTTAGCACTGAGGGAGAGTTTATGGGACTGGGACCAGAGTTGGGCTTTGTTGAAGTCATGCTGGAGTCTGGGTTCAACATCAACAGGGGACTAGCCTAAAGTGAAGAGGACCATGTCATTGGCGCACATATGGACTGAAGTAAATAAGCAGGCTGAGGGGAGGTCATTTAGAAATATGGAGAATAGGACGGGGCCCAAAACAGATACCTGGATTATGTCAGTGTTGATGAGGAGTAGTTGGGATATAGAGTCCGCTATTCTGACCAAGTGGGTCCGACCTACTAGGTAGGCTTTGAACTAGTTTGTGGCAGACTTGGTTAAGCCAGCCGAGGAGAAGGAGTTTAACAGAAGAGTCTGGCAAATTATGTCAAATGCCTTTGCTAGGTCAACAAAGATTGCTGAGGTGATTTGGCAACAGTTCATCCCTGACAGGATAGAGTCAGTGAGTCTTTAGTTCTATATAGAGGATAATGTGTAATAAACTAGAAGTCCTACTCCACTGGTTATTTCCAGCTGCAGTTGATCTCGATGAGCAATACCCTGCTGGTGACCTACAGCTACCCAATGGCCCAGTGGGTAGAACACTATTCTCCCTTGATGGTGACCCAGGGCTGCCAGGTGGCCCAGTGGGTAGCACACTGTGCTCCCCTGCTGGGAACCAGGAACCACCCACTGGCCCAGTTAGTGGTGCACTGTGCTCCCCAGCTGGTGACCTGGGGTCATCTGATTGGGAGTGGGTATTGTACAGTGCTTCCCTGCTAATGACTCATGGATACCCGATGGCCCAGAGGGTAGAGCACTATTCTCCCCTACCGGTGACACAGGGCTGCCTGAAGGTCCAGTGAGTAGCACACTGTAATCCCCAGCTGGTGACCTGAGACTACCCGACAGCTCAATGAGTAGCACACTGTGTTCCCCTGCTGGTGTCCTGGGGCTACCCAATGGCCTAGTGTGTAGCACACTGTGCTCCCTTTCTGGTGACCCAGGGCCACTCAATGACAGTCTGTAGCATAGTGTGCTCGCCTGCTGGTCATCCAGAGCTTCCCGATGGTCCAGTGGGCAGTGCACTATGCTTCCCTGCTGGTGACCCAGAGCTGCCCAATGGTTCAATGGATAGTGCACCATGGTCCCCTGTTGGTGACTGGGTTCTAGAGTGGACTTCAGAAGCTGGGCACAGGGTGGCCTAAAGGATGGGAAGACACTACTGTGTGGCAGCACTCCCGGCTCAATGAAGAGAAGCACCAGGATGCACCTCTCTGGCAACCCCTGCAGTGGGCTGGGAGCTTGCTCCTGTGCAGAGGCTCACCTACAGTACATGAGGCTGGCTTTAGGCTGTGCCAGACATCAGGAAGGTGGGCAGGGGAAAACTGAAACTGGAACCGTGAGTGAAGACTGGCCCATTCCTCAGCCTGTGCTACTACCCAGGCCTGTCCATATCTGGATGAGGACACCATGGGGTGGGGGATACTGCCCCTCCTGGTTCCACCACAGGGGGGCATCCTTGGGTGGTTCACCACTGGTATGTCCTGGGGAGACATGACCTGGGCTAGGGCAAATATAATGCTGGCTCAGAGGCAGAAAAGCTATGTGGATAAAATAATGTAAAACATTCTAATGATTTTCTATAAACTTTCATCCACCTCACCAAAATAGACCCAGCACATTCCAGCATTAGAATGCCATTTTAGTTTCAAATACTACACACACCAAAATACATTTTTTAATTAGCCCTTAAATCTCCATTTTCCCAAACCCACCACCATTTACCTGTTGCCTCATTTTTCTCCTTCTTCTTTATATTATTTCCTCCCTAGCCCCCATCTTTTTGTATTTTCTACATGCTATAGGTGAAATGTTTACTATGAGTGGAATACAAGAATTCAAATGTTTTCCACAGGTCTACTGACAGAATGTTTACCCCACTATTAAGCAGTAAGACATAACAGGATGTGGGCTGGGGCGGATAACGGCATACCTCAGGTGTGTTGTGACGCACAAGGAATCACCGAGTGCCTTTAACTTCTTGAAAAGTGCAGTTATAACAATACAAAGCACACCATGGAGTGTCTTACTGCGATTAACTAATGGGTCACATGATTTTGGGGGAGATGAAAAATGCACAAAAATAAAAAGTACATTTTTTTTTTTTTTTAAACATTCATCATCCACCCCAGCACTACACAGTATTGACATGCTAGCTCAGGTTTAGATATTACGCTCCACACAATACATTTTTTTTTTCAAATCAGCCCTTAAAACCTCAACCTCCAGGAGTGGTTAGAGGTACATCAGCTGGGTTTTAATGCAAAAAATGCAAAATCATATATCTAGGGCACAGAAACCCAGGGGCAGTGTATAAAATGAGGGATGGGTGATACTGTCACAAACCAGGAAACAGCTTGGAGTTACTACATCTGATCACCTCAAGGTGGTGGGGGCAGTACAGTAGGCAAGGCCAGTGGGATGCTGGGGCACATAGGGAGGAGAATCACTAGCAGAAAAAAGAGGTGGTGTTGCCACTGTATCAAGCACTGGTGAGACCCCAGCTGGATTACTGTGTCCAGGTCTGGGGACCACATCTCAGAAAGGACATAGACAGGGCAGAGTGTGTCCAGAGGGGGCAACTAAAATGGTGCAGGTGTTGCATCAAAGACCCTATGAAAAGAGACTGAGGCATCTCTATAGGTACAACTGGAAGAGAGGAGGGAGAGGGACGAATAACTGAGACCTATAAATACCATATGGGGGTGAAAAAGGTACAGGTGAAGAGTATTTCTCAGAGGAGATAGTGCACCAGGATGAGAGGGCATGCAATGATAGCGGAAGGGAGAAGTTTAGGAGTGATGTCAGGAAGTACATCTTCACTGAAAAAGTTGAGGACACCTGGAACCACCTGCTAGTGGAGGTAATGGGAGTGAAAACAGTGGTAGGAGTCAAGCATGAAGGAACAGGCACAAAAGAATCTTAGAAGAAAAGTATGTGGGAGCCAGAGATCAGATAAAGTCTGCGGTGAAAGTATAGGCAAGGGCAAAATAGGTGGGCAAAATGGTCCTGATCTGCTGACAAACGCTTATGTGTCTGTGTTTCTTTATATCATTCTTTCTCTTTCCCCCACCTCGTTTCTTTTCTATCTTTCCTACACTCAGGAGGTGAAATGTTTACTATAGATAGAATACATAAGTAATAAGACATGATGAGGCCTGCATTAGGGTGAAATAATTTCATGCCTTCAGTTGGGCACGAGACACAGCCCAAGCCATTAAATGTACCTGACAAGTGCAATTATATTACCATAAGGCACACCTTGGAGTGTCTTATTGCATTTAAATATGTGACTTAAAATGAATGAAAATAAGAAGAAAGTATTTTAAAAAGATAAAAACTGGATCTTCCATTGAAATATGCTTCCATTTTTACTTTGAATACAAAAAATAGTCCTTAATCTGGTAACTAGGGGGTTAGCTAAAAATATAAAACATATTGAAAACTACATGTGGCACACATTTTTATAAGGAAAAAAAACATGTTAACTTGCATTTCAAATCAATACAAATACTGTTTTTTAATGGGAAGGTGTTCGAAACTTTAAACCTGCCAGGCTGGCTTTTCTGGTGGTTGGGTGGGGGGTGACAGATTTTTTTGTACCTGAAAACACCATATATGATTCAAAAGTATGTGCTTTTATAAACTTCAGGAAATTTATCTGAGCAGTTTTGTCTGCCTCTAACTATGGAACTGTTTTCCCACTTTTTCTTTTTGTTTATATGTTATTGCCTACTTTCTTCATCCTGTTTTTTTCTGTCTCCCTTTCCTTACATTCAAGATATGGAATGTTTACCTTTGAAGGTAGTAACTCAAAATTCTGTTCAGTTCCACTAGCAGAATGTTCCTCTCCTAACGTTCTGTATACACACACACACACACACACACACCATAGAGGATTGTGCAAAGTCATACGCAACAACAATATTCTTGTTTCAAGAGGTTTTCCTGTAAACTGATTACCACAACAGTACAGCTTGAGAGGTGTTCAGTTACCAGGGTAACCTTGAGGTACAAGAAGATCCTTGTTTGTGTATGACTGCTCATACACAATATTTTACAGTGTATGGGCATTTGTGTCCATTTTGGATACTGTACTTTGTTTCGATGAACTGGAATGGGGGTCACTAGAGGGTTGGTGGCAAGCTCAAATTACTGACACAGTAGCTACAGATGTTTCTGCAAATTCAAGAAAAAAAAAAAAACCTTCCAGTTTAATTGGATAGGGTAAATCAACTATGTGGTAACATTCCAAGTTGTTCTGCTACAGTAGTAATATCACTACTGCAGCAGAACAACATAATGATGTCACTACTGCAACAGAACAATCATATTTTAGGCATGGAATTCCATTCATAACAGCATTCCACCATACACTATATATAGAATAGTGGATGGGTGACCATCTACAATAAGGCTGTGTTTCCATCGAGGGAGTTGATGATGTCATAGAGATCATGAGAGCGAAGCTTCAGAGGTTTCTATGTCATCATCAACTCCCGAGATGTAAAACACAGACTTAGTTGTGGATGGTCACTCATTCACTATTTTTTTTATAGTGTATGGTTCATGCTCCTGCACTAGTCCTGGCTTGAGTCCCATCCTCCAAGATTCCAGTCTTTCACACTACGGTTACGTTCTGCTCCAGTTATGTCCCTGAACATAGTGGTACTCCTTGCTGTGGTCCTGCTCTGCTTTTCCCCATAACTGTGCCAGAGATTTTGGAAAAAACAACAACTACAAATTGATAGTTTGGACACAGAGCCAATTATGGCAGTTCTTGTCCAAACTGTCTGCTCATCCGACCACTCACTAAGTGTGTCTGCCATTTTAAAGTGTATTTTTTTTTTTAATCACGGCCCATTTCCACCAATCAGGCAGGAGCACAAGGGGGGAAAGTTGTACTATCGATGTAACATCAGAGTGATCGTACAACTTTTTTGACCTTTGAACTGTCCTACAACAAGATTTGGAAAACCTTTGTTTTCCACATACAATAAGCCCTAACCATATACTATAATACTGTTCAGAGCATGGATTTCCATGCTCAGCAGCATTCCGCCATACACTATAAAGGCCTTTTCTAGAGCCAGAGACTCAATTATCTCACTGGCAAGGCAAGCAGAAGAGATTTCCCCGATGAGCAGGTAGACAGAAGGAGGATTTTTCATTGTCTACAAATAAACAGTTGTAATGGAAACTATGAACACTAATGTTTCTAATTTGTTTATGTGTGTTAGGAGTGTGTAATGATCAAGAAAACAACATTTAATTTGTTTTATTTTTTATTTAAGGTAATTTTATTTTTAAGGCCCAGTTGAAGGGTTTTACAGTGTAAAGGCAGCAGCCATGTCTGTGATGGAAGATCAATTCTGGTTGCAGGGGAACTGATGGAAGATAGTTCTGGTTGAGAAAGGACTGATTTGTTCATTGTGTGATGTGTTTTAGAAGCAGGATGACTGTGCATTATTCTCTACTATAAAATGGGCAAAGGATTTTAAGCAATCTGATGGGGTTGTTAGCCATGCGTTAGAACTGTCAATGCACAGCTAAAACTAGAAACCCAATTTAGAATACACAGACCCATTTTCTAAGTGCAATAATGCACCGTCACCTGACTGGTTTTAACCAATTCAATTTCTTTGATTTTTAGACCCATTTTTATAAAATAATTAAAATCTGAGCTCTGCTGGTAGAATGTTCACACCAGCAAACACATAGGATAGCGTATGGCCACCCATACACAGCAAGGCAATTCTTCACTCAAGTGTTTTCTATGATGGCTGATGACATCGACAGCGAAGCTCGAAAGGTCCCTCTGCCGTCATAGAAAACACGAGGGGGAAGAACTGCCGAGCTGTTTGGGAGGTCATACACTATTCTATATAGTGTATGGTGCCCCAAAATACAGGATCACTTCTGTTTTTTGACCATCATTTTTCACTGAAGATTCACACTCCTGGTCTCTCCAGCTGGCCGTCCAACTCGCGTGCTGGAGTTGTCAACCGCTCCCTCCTATGAACAGTGTTGGTGGGGGTATTACATTGTGATGTCCTCACTAACGCTGAACAAAAAATCATTCTGCGTTAGTGAGGACATCACTACTGAAGCAAAACGACTTTCTGCGGTATATGGGTTTCCATACACAACCGCATTCCACCATACACTATAACAAGTCTTCAGATGAAACCAGGGGTTTTCTCTGTAGCAGGTTAAAGTGCATAACTTTCCCTGTTTAGCAGGCCAGGATAAAAGGGGGATTTTTTTCATGGTCAGCAAAGAAACACCTGAAATTATTACTGTAAGTACTGGGGTACTTCATTTTTGTTTATGTACTATATGTCTGTGTAAGAAGAGGATTATAAGGACAAATAACATTCAAGTATAGTGTGTAGTGGAATGCTGGGATTGTATATTCACAATAAGGCACTCCAGGACATGGATAATTGGGGGATTACCCACTTCTCGTCTAGTTAAGTCACAGTTCCACACCACATGAGGCGTGGGTAAATCCCCAAATAACCCATGCTCCATCATGCCCAACTGCTTATTTATTTATTTATTTATTTGTTTTTGTTAACCAGGTAGGGCACGCTAGACAGCCATGGGCCTATTTTCAGGTGCGACCCGGGAGGGTTACAAAGGCAGAGGCATACATACAACAGTGATGAAGTCAGGTTACATACAGATAATGCAAAAAGGCTTAACAGGAGTTGTATAGGCAGCTGAAATTATAGGTTAAATATACAAAAACAGGAAAACAACAGACATAGCCTGGAAGGAATAAGGAAGCAAGACATTGTTAGAGTTCATTAGGCAATAAGGGACGGGTGAGGAACCATATATTAGGTGGGTTTGGGAGTGCACCGCTGGATAAATAACTGGAACAATAAGTGCAATGGAAGTAAGTGCCAGGGAAGGGAGGGCAAGAGCAGGGAATATGGAGGGACAGTGGGGTGAAGGGGGCCGGATAGAAAGAATGGGAGAAGCCAAATAGGGAGGGTGGGAGGTAAGGAGGGGAAAAAAATGAGCGGGTGTCCACCACCAATTTTAGGAGGGTAAGTGCAGTGGGTGTTGAGAGCCCTCAATATATAGGTAGGTCAGGTGTATTACGAGGTACAGGGATATGTGGAGGAAGAATTCAGGAAGTTCCAGAGAGAGGTTTTGAAGTGGCGATGGGAGGGGGAGGACCGAGTGGGGACTGGAAGCGAGTTCAAGATTTTAGGGGCATAGGAGGTGAAGGCATGATCCCCCATGAGGGATCGGGTTCTGGGAACCTGGCGATCTAGGGCCGCCCTTGATCTGAGATGGTAGGATGGGGGGCCAGGATTGAGGGGGGGGGCGAGGGTGGAGGGGGTGGCCGATTGGATAATGTTGTCAATGAAATTGCCAAGCACAAAGGTGCGGTGCTTAGCCGGAGGGAGCCACCCCAGACGGGAGTAGAGATCACAGCGGTGAGTGAGGGAAGGGGCAGAGAGGGCAAAGCGGCAGCGTTAGCTTAATCATACCCTGGGAACGACTGAGGTTTTTCCTCCATATCTCCTGTCTTACTGCTGCTCCCAGATTCACCTGAGTAACTAGATTTAGTATTTGTCATATTAGTCCTTGTAAGAATAGATCCAGAAGCAAATGATTTGATACCTTTTAATGGTCATTACGCTTCTGACAAAGGACTTATTGGTCCGAAAGCTAGAGCACTTTGTTCTTGTTATTACATCTATGTTGGTCCATTAAAAGGTATCAAATCATTTGCTTCTGGATCTGAGTAACTAGTGAGCCCTTAACCTCTGTCCCATCTGTGCTTGAAACCATTTATGGTTTGGGCACCCACCACTGCAGCTGGTAAGCTGTTCCATGGCACAGCCACCCTCCCTGCCAAGCAAAACATTTTCATGTCCCTCCTATATCCCCCACCCCATCTGTCCCCGTGTTAGCAACATGTCCCTTCTACTGAACTAGTTCCTCGCAGTTTACCTTGTTCATTCTATTTTAGGAACTTAAAGGTTTCTGGCATGTCCCACTCTTTCACTTCTGGTCTCCAGTGAGAACATGTTCAATGCCTTTAGTCAATCTTCGTAGGATCTGCCTGTTGGCACTGAATCATTTTGGTTACCTAAGTCTACACTGTCTCCAGCCTGATTTTTCTGTCCATAGCTGAGAACACCAGAACTGAGCACAGTATTCCAGATGAGGCCGGCCTCACCAATGATCTATACATGCCATATACCTCCTTCCTTCTGCTACAGTAACAATGCCCCCAATACACCCTAACAGTTTGGTTGTCTTGATGTAGCTATGTCCACAGACCAAATGAACAGCCTGCTAATGTTATAAGTTCAGGGGGGTTTCAGGCTGTGCTGTTTTTAATTTTTTCCTCATTTTTTGAAATTTTAATTTACAGCTATTTTGAAAACCATTCTAAATCCAAAAAATCACATTTAATCCAGGATAAACTTAAGCCTAAAATTAGCTTGCGATTTCATTTGTTGTGTTTGCTTGTGTGCGTGGACAAGGAAAGTTTTGGGACATTATGACTTTTTGGAGGTGTGTGACCCTCCTGTCCAGTGCAGTGCTCTATGTAGCAGGTGTGACCATACTGCACCAATGGATGTGCGAGCTGTCTATTATAGCAGTTCGGCTGTAGTGGTCTTCAGTTCAAAGAAAACCTCCGCTGCAATCAGTGGTGGTAACATGTCTATATTTAGCATAGTGACGTCACCCCTCCCCACTGATGTCAGGGCTGCCCAATACCCCTGTCTGCATGCCCCTTCCCTAGTTCATTTGCCAACAAGGGAACCTACTCCCCGTCGACATAATGCCCCCCCATGAGTAGTGTGCTGATGGGGGTGCCCAATCCCCCTCAGCTCTTGTGCCCCAACACAGACACAGTGTATGTGCCGATCGGGTGCCCAATCCTGGTCAGCTGTGGTCCTCCCCCCAAACAAACACCCAGGCTGCATGCTGGGAGCCCACCCCAGTGTGAAAATCATCCCTGTAAGTGTAAAAACCATCCTGTAGTGTCTTAATTTTTTATTTTACCTGTGGAAACAGAAAACGGTCCCTTGTTGTCTCTGGTGCCCCTTCCCCGACCTGCACCCACCTTCTGCATACCCAACCTCCCCATAAACCCCTCACCCCATACTTACTTCCAGAGTCCAGCACGGCATTCTTCGGTGGAGTGGGAACACATCTGCACTCTTCAAAGCTGACCATGAAGTGAAAAAATGCCGGTAAGCGATATAATGGCAAAAATGAGTTTTTTCAACTTAGGTAGATATCGCGGCAATTTTTGTGAATTTTGGCACCACATTTTCAACATGGGGTTCTTGGGACCCTGTCTCATGAATTCAGTCATTGTAATTTCGTTATTTAGTCCTGAAAGGTGATTTTGCAGTCACTTCGCGGATTCATCTTTCGGAACCGATTAACAAAATGACAGAATCACCATTCATGAAGTGGGCTCCCAAAATGGCTATGCTGCAAATTTGGTGAAAAAATTCAAAAAAATAGCCATGTTACGAGCGTGCATTGTGCAGTTTCTATGCAGACTCATAATTTTGAGAATCTGTAATATTTTCACTCCAGATTTTCAACACTGCCATTTTTGCACACCTCCTTATGAACAGTATAGCTGCTATTTTTCACGTACTGCCCAAAATGTGTTTTTGCACATCTGGTGCACAATGGTGCAGTTGTTAGGGGAAATTAATGTTCAGGACAGATTAAGAAAATCATAGTGACACTGTTCATGGGCAGAGGTCACCAAATGCCTATGTTGAAAATTTGGTGAATGAAGTCTACGAAATCACTGAGTATCGAGCGTGTGTTGTGCAGTTTCATACGCTCGTAAAATTCAAGAATGTTTAATATTTTCACTCTAGTTTTCAACATTGCCATCTCTTCAAACCTCCCTATGAATGGTACAGCTATTATTTTTCACATCCTGCCTAAACTGTGTTTTTTGCACATCTGGCACAGAATGGCGTGGTCGCTGTGGGAAATCAACGTTCAAGACAGATTAACAAAATCACAGTGTCACTGTTCATGAGCAGAGGTCCCAAATGCTTCTATGAGGTGGGGGTCACAAAAAGGCCATGTTGAAAATTTGTAGTGCAAGTACCAGCAAATGACTGGGGTGTTAGGGTTTCTAACCCGAACACTGGGTGGTTAAGTGACTTATTCATAGTCACACAGTATGCAAGTGGAGGTTACGAGAATCACATCCAGGTGTGGTCTGCTGGATGTACCAAGCTCATTCACAGCTCATTACTCTAACCTCTAGGCTATGCTGCCAGCAAATTAGCAATATCCTGTAATTTGGTGATACATACAAGCTTGTGACATTCGATTCAATTTTACTAGGCTGGACCTGTCTATCACAGGAGTTCTGTTTTGTTTTTTAATCTCACTAAATCCATAAGTTGTTGCTTCTATAAAAATCAGATTGTAGGGGGTATATTAACATTTCTAGACTAGTTGAATCTCCCTTCTCTTGACCAACATAACTGTTGTAGATGGCTGGAATTGATAGGGAGGGATTTGCAATAAAATTATTTTGCTTGGTGCCAGAACAGAATACAGTTAGACATAAGAGTGCATGGACTGTATAATATAACTTCTGGTATAGAAAGGACTTTTCTTGTGTTAAAGCTTGAAAATCCTCACAGGTCACTTAAAATGTCTCTTTTTACTCAGTGTAAAGGTAATGGCTCTGTGTCATTGTTTCCTCAGCCCCAGGAGTTTACCTTGTCGCTGGTGGTTGGGTTTAACTGCTGACTCCTGAAGTCAACAGACACCAAAAACTCCTGACTCATTTGTATGAAGACTGTCTGCTCGAGACTGATACTACGCATATTTCCAAGCCATCATTCAGTTTCGCCTGGGCGCCCACTGTATCAGGTTAAGCAATGGATGGTTCAGACTCCATATGGAGCTGCTGGAGGAAATGGGTTGATAACTGAGCTCTTAATAGTCTTTATTAAATATTGCTGTGTGAAATTACTGCATTCTTAGCAATATGATCATCATAAATGTACATTTATTGTATTTCTGTATAGCAAAAACTGGTTTACAAAAAGTACCCTTAGAGAGAGAGGGGAAAGAGGGAGCATGCCTCGCAGCTTTCCCTTGATTTTGCCTCAGAATGTTCCTGTCCCATGCGTGCAAGCAAACATAAAAATCATTAAGAGGCAGCAGATGTTTTACCTGGATTGCTGAACACGAGTGATGCGGCTTGCTAGTGGTTGCTGCCAGCTCTCACACTTTCTCAAGAGTGCATATAGGTATTTGGATGACTAGTGTGCACAAGAACCACATGACTGAGCAGCAAAACTCAAGAATACAGTCAACCCCCCACACACACATATATACAGCACATCTGCGTCTGCATTTCTTGGTACAGAATGGACTGTAAGGGGCAAGGTGGAGCAGCATACATATATCTGCAACCATCTCTGCAGCCAGCAATAAGACTACGAAATGCATAATTCTCCTACTATTGCCATCTGCCAATTACCTCAACAGCCACCAGTGCCTGCTACCTTGATACCACAACCATGTCGGACCACTTCTTTGCAGCTGCAGAAGCATCCCCCCCCCTAAAAGTCTGCTTGTCCTCTCTGCAACTCTATACTTTAGCCAGAAAATTACCAGCCTCCCTCGCCATTAACATATTATATATATATATATATATATATACATATCTCAATATCATTAGTGTATATTAATATCTCATCATTAGTGTCTCCCCCAAACAATCAAGCCAGTGTAACAAAGCCTATAGTAAAGCTAATAGGATGATGGGGTGTATCTGAAGGGGGACAGACAGCAGGAAAAAGGAAGTACTTCTACCTATATATAGGTCACTGGTGAGGCCGCATTTGGAATACCGTACACAGTTCTGGAGTCCTCACCTCAGGAAGGGCAAGACAGTCTGGAGATGGTGCAACATACGGTGACCAGTATGATTCGGGGTCAACAGGGCAGATCTTATGAAGATCGTCTGAGGGCCCTAAACACATACACAATAGAGACTAGGTAAGAGAGAGTGGGATTTGACAAAGACCTTCAAATTCCTGAAAAGAATAAACAACATGAACTGCGGGGAACTATTTAGCAGGAGTACAGAGTCACAAACCTAAGGGTACACATGGAAACCAGCAGGAGGAAGGTTTAAGATGGATGTGAGGAAGTTCTGTTTTATGGAAAGGTGGTGGACCTGTGTAACAGTCTGCCAGTGGTGGTGGTGGGCATCAAGGCAATAAATGGTTTCAGGCATAGATGGGACAGAGGGATGGTTGCTCAGGTCAGCAGCACTGTGGAAGGGAGGAGGGGTTGACTGATGGATAAAATCCTGTACAGACAACAGGCCCTGAGGCAGATAGGGAACTCTGGTCAGACTAGATAAACATTCAGTCTTTTTCTGCCATCACTTGTCTCTGTGTTTCCACCACCACTCAATGCCTTCTCTCTCTGCAGCCTCTCTTCCCTGACCCCATCACCCAGCTCATCCTGTAGTTGCGACATGCAGTACCCTGTACCCTGCTCATCCTCCCAACACCATTTGATAACAGACAAATAATCACTGGCCAACCTCTCCACCCCACTCGGTGCCTGCACTCCCTACTCCCTCTCTACCCTACCCCCTCATACAACTCCTCCTGCAACAGCACCCAAAACTCTGTTTACCTCCCTACAACTTTTTGCATCAGCCAGAAGTTGGCGGCCACTCTGTTCTCTGCAACCCAGTGTCTGCTCTCCCTGCAGCAGCCATAATTCATCCTCCCAACCACTGTCTACATCAGCCAAAACTGATTATTTTGGTGAAGGATGCCAATATTGACCAGGAAATGAGACAGATGCTGATTAAAATACACAGGGTGTTATCCTACCAAACACCCACATGAGCCACCTGCAGTACTGTGATAGTCAAGGTGTGACCACACAGATTGAGATCACAAAAATGGTGCACACAAACTCAAAGATAAAGAGATTGGGTACTGCAACAGATACTTAACATAAAATGCAATGCACATGGAAGACCCAGCAAAAGCTCATCAAACTCGTTGCCTAACACATATCTGATCTAGGCACTTTTATGTGCTGGTTTTGTTACTGCTATCTTACAAAACTCAATTATGAAAAACATTCAGGTTGGCTTCCCACATTGATTTTGCTCCAGCTGTGATATAAAAAGCAATATTTATGTTATGAGGTGCCATAATGCCTTCTAGACAGGGTAAAGTATGGTTTTTAATGTTAAATGCCTAACTTTGAACTTTAATAGCTGTGGCCCCGTTCTATGAAATTGTACAATATTTTGCATGCACTATCTGTGGGTCAAGGTCTCTAGATCTGGCAAGTTTCATTCCATGTGGATGTATGGATTCCAACATGCAGATAGTGCAAACATAAGGGGAAAACATTTTTCTTTCTTTTCTCTCACATACAGTCCAGATGATAAGGAGTTTTGTTCTAAAATGTTCAGGGTAGAAAAATCTTGCCCTAGAATGGTGCTTTTCATTGGTTTATTGAAAAAATATTAATCTGTTCTAGAGTAATGAGAATTTTAAATTTTGATTCTGAGCAGAGTCTGTCTTAGATGTTTGAAAAGAAGGAAGAGATTCCTTTCTCATGTAAGAAGAATCTTTTTTTGGGAGCATATATACAGAAATAGATTAGTTGCTCTATTGGTCCCTGCAAGGACAGACCCAGAAGCAAATGGTTTGATATCTTTTACTGGACCAACATATAGGTTACAAAAAGAAAACAATGTCTCAGCTTTCAGACCAACCAAGTCTCTGAGGAAGGAGTTGGTTGGTCTGAAAGCGTAGACATTGTTTTCTTTTTGTAAAATCTATGTTGGTCCAATAAATGGTATCAAACAATCTGCTTCTAGATCTTTTGGAAGCTGAAATTCTTCTTTCATGATGAAAAAAAAACTTCCTTTTATGGCAGCCATCTTGTTTCTGTTTTTTTTATTATTATTGAAAACCCATAAAAATGATTGCCTATAGAAACATAAATACATGAATATAGCTAAAAGACCCATTCAGATTCTTTCTGGAGTTTGTTTTCCAAAAAACTGCCCCAAAATATGTTTTGGGACATCCCTACAATCTTTACCGAGGCTTGTTATGTTAGTCAAAATTCTTGTTTCATGGGGCTCTCAAAACAAGAATCTTGGCTCATGAAAGAAGATGGTGGACTTACCTTTTTCTCCCCACTGTCCATTCATAAGCCAACCTCCTTCTTCTGTGACCAAGACAAAACTCATGAAAAAGAAGAATCTCATCTCACAAAACAACTAAGAAAATAAAAAGTCCACCATCGGGTTTGGTGGGCCAAGATTCTATTTTCGTGAGTCCTTTTGTGATCATGAAAGGTCGGCTCATGAAAGAACAATGTGGCAGGAAAAAACTAAGTTCACCATCTTTTGTGAGCTGAGATTCTTCTTTCTCGAGTTCTTTCATGTCTCATGAAAGAAGAAGGTAAAATCAGGTCATGAAAGAAGAGGGAGGACATTTTTTTTTTTTTAAGTTCTTTCACAAGGTCAAACAAAGTAACCATTGTTCTTTCATGTAATCTCATGAAAGAATGGTCTGTGGGCCTTCCATCCATCCATCCATCTATTTATTTTTTGTTAGTGTTAAGTGGAGAAGGTTGCTCGCCTCCACCTTTTTTTTTTTAACAACAACCAGGCCTGGGTACCCAACCTCGGTACCACTGCTCTTGCCTCCTCCCCACTGGGTTGCATGCCCCCCTTCTGAATACATGTAGTGGCCCCAGGATGCCCATCCCCAGTGTGCCAATGATCATACTGACACTGGGTTGCCAAATCCCCAGTGTCGGCTTCTGTCCCCTGCAATAAAGAAAATAGCCTCTTGTTATCTTTTTTTTCCCTAACCTGTAAAAAAGAAAATGTTCCTTACTGATATGACCCCCACTACACACACACACAGCTACCTGTTAAATGTATATGGCGGCAGCACCATGGTGCCCAACCCTGGTGCCCCCAAAGATCATCCTGACACTAGGATGCACAATCCCCAATGTCAGCTTCTGTCCCACTACAATAAAGAAAAACATTCCTTGTTGATCTCTTAATGTTTTATAACCCCAGAAAGTTCATCTGTGATCTGCCCCCCCCCCAGCACACACATCTCTCTATCTATCTATTTAGCTACCTACGGATCAAAGTGGAGCGGGGTGCGCACCCCTGGTACTGCTTCTTTAACCCCCAGGTCACCCTTCCTATCTTTGGCAGCACCAGGGTGCCCACCCCTATTGCTGCCAGAGATCTTTACAACACTGGGGTGCCCAATCCCCAGTGTCAGCTTCTGTCCCCCTACAATAAAGGATAACAATCCATCATTTATCTTTTTTTTACCTGAAAAAAAAAAGCCCTGTCCATTGGTGATCTGCGCTCCCACTGCACCACAACCTGTCTGACTCTCTGTCTCTCTTTCTGTCTAGCTAGCTATCTACCTAGATATCTTTCTAAATTTTGAGCTAGCTGTCTATCTACCTACTTATTGAAGTGGAGTGGAATGCCCACCCCCAGTACTGCTTTGTTTCATACTGGCCCGCCAGGATACCTAAGAATTCCCATCTGGGACCCTCTTGTTTGATACTTGGCTACATTCTAAACTCTGAAAGTCTTTGCATTTATCATTTTTTTTTAATTAAATGTAGCATTTGCACAACTGTATATAAATGTAAGATGCAAAGACAGAGTGAGTGTATCAAATATAGGTGGAATATTAACATAAAAACATAGAATTTGATGGAAAATAAGGACTGCTTGGCCCACCTAGTCTGCCCATTTCCCTACCTATTGGGTAAGCTGCAGATTCTAGTTAACTAACAGCCTACTTCCTCCTATCCCTCACTATAATTGCCTTATGTCTGTCCCATGCATTCTTGAATTCCCCCCACTGTTTTTGACCCCACAACCTCCTCAAGAAGGTGGTTCCATGCATCCACCACCCTCTCCATGAAAAAAATACTTCCTCATGTTGCCCCTAAGCCATCCCCCATCTTCAAATTGTATCCCCTTGTTCTTGTACATCTCTTTTTCTGAAAGATACTCCTGTCTTGTACTTTGTTGATTCCCTTAAAATACTTGAACATTTATCATGTTCCCCTTCCCTCCTTTCTTCAAGTGTATTGATGTAAGTGTCTCACTCTTGGCCCTCCCCTATTGATTTTTCTAGGTAGGCCCCCATCCCCCATTCCAACCCTGCTTCTCTTGCCCCCTCATGTCCAGGTCATCATTCCCTCATTATCTGTGGCAGCACCATGGTGCCTGAACCAAGTGCCATGAGAGATTCGTCAGACAACTGGGTGCCCAATCCCCAGTGTCTGCTTCTGTCCTCTTACAATAAAAAAAAAAAATGATCCACCATTGATCTTTTTTCAGCACCGCCAAAAAAAAGAAAATGGTCCATCAGCGATCTGAAGTCCCCAAGCAACTCCCATCCACCTACCCAACCTGCCACACAGCACCTGCAACCACCAGCCCCACACCCTCACTCATCTAAACAGGTCCCACAACACAGCCTCACTCACTGACTGAAGACAATATCTTGCTGCTGGAACCGGCCACTGCACTATTCATCACTTTGTCATTTTTGAACATTTTTACACAACATTTTCAACCTAGTCTCTTTTGGCCCCACCCCCTAAAAAAACAATAGTGCTGAAAGTATGCAAATCCATCCTGGAAGCTTCGGGTGGGTTTTGAAATTTTTTTTCCACTTTGTTCATCAGGTGGGGTCATAAAAAGGCTATGTTGAAAATCTGGAGTAAAAATATTGAAAAACAACAAAGTTACGAGAATACGTTGACATTTTTACATTTTGTTTCATTTTTAATATTTGGATCTCAGATTTTGAACATAACTATTTTTTTCCACACCATCTCACAAATGTGATAGCTGTAATTTTTGAAATCCTGGCCAAAATGGGTTTTTACACTTATGCTGCAAAATTAATTTTCTGTCAGTATTCCAGAGTATTCACCAACCAGGTTCATGAGGTGGGATCATAGTATGGCTATGCTTAAAATTTGTGGTGAAAATATTGAAATACATCATAGTAAGGAGAATAAGTTGAAATTTTTCTATACTCGCTCACAAGTTTGGTCATTTTGACCCATAATTTTTGACATAGCCATTTTTCACACTACCTCATGAACAGGACAGCTGTCATTTTTCAAATCTTGGCCAAAATGTGATTTCACATCTGTGGCTCAGAATGACATTTTGGTGGGCATTTGAAAATATTCATCTACTGGGTTCATGAAGTGGGGTAGTACAAGGCTATGCTGAAAATATGGTGCACAAATACAGAAATATGCCCAGGTTATTTAGTGAATATTGCAATATTTCATCGTTCAATCATAACTTTGCTAGTTTGCAATATTTTAACTCCAAACTTTTAACACAACCATCTTTAAAACACCACCTCATAAACATGACAGGTATAATATTTTTAAATCCAGGGTGAGACATGTTTTTACACTTGTGGTGCTAAATGATGTTTCAAAAAACATAATATAAAAGATCATGAAAATTTGTGGACAAAACCAAAAAAATTAAGAAACTTTGTGTGTACTGCCAGTCTTCACCTTTGTGAGTATGTTCTGTGATCCTGTGCCAGTAAGCAGGGTTTGGGGGTGAGCTCAGTGACACAGTTACATGGGGTGAGGGTGGTGGGATGCTGCTGTTATGCGATACCGCCATAAGCCAGGGAAAGAAAGCTGCTGGGTTGCTCACTCAGGCAAGAGTGCCATATAGTGCAGACAGCTCTTCTCTTAGTATAGAGCCCTATACCTCTGCACTCATGGGTGGCAGAGGGCCATGTGCATTGGCTGGCAGCTGGACTGGATTTTTTGCCCTGTGCATATGTATCTGCAGACACATGGACAAGCAGTGACTAGAGGGCCCTGTGTGTCTGCAGCCCACAAGACAGCCCAAAGAATACTTAACTTCCGTTGCTAGACAGAGTCTAGCCCATCCCATTCCCTGAACAAACATCTTCAGACATGATCTCCTGCAGGGCACTGCATGAAGAAAGCTACAACAAATTGTGTGTGGCAACATGTGGGGAGACATACTTCTCTACCTTAGAAGAGTGTGTCACTATGAGGCACTGACGTAGAGCTGTACCTTCTGCTTCTGACAGGTGGCTAAGGGCAAGTAGTAGGTCTGACAATCCCAAGGAAAACAATAGCACTGATTTACCAAGACTCCAGGACACTAAACCCCCAATGTGTTTTCTTTTTATTGCTTGAGGCTGAGGTGGGGTGTTAGTGTTAGAAACCCTAACACAACATTCCCCTACATTTGTGGCATTAACTTGAATCCTAACTGGTGCACAAAGTTTTTTGCAAAGAATATGTTGTATTTATTGTAAAATTGGAATTAAAAATATATATTATAGGTTCTATGTCTGATGTTAACCATTCAGTATGTTTCTTTACCTAACTTATGAAACACTCATACTGTGACTAGCATTTCCGGAGCTTGTAAAACTTGTCACAACACACCAAACTTTTTGCATCATATTATTTCAAGTTAAAGACCCACATTTTATGATTGTTTACCTTCTTTAAAATTTGTTGATGTTGTTGGTTGTTTTACAGGCTTTCTTTCTTACAAGGACTGAAATGCATGCTAGTGGTGTAATTATACCTAACCTTGTTTTCATTCATATCCTTACTCTACCATTTCTGCACACTTTCTTGCACATTGGGAACAACCCTAAACAGCGCAGCCACTCAAGTTACAACAGTCACCTCTCCCACCATTGCATCATGAATGGCTAGATAGAGATGGGGTGTTCCCAACTCCAGAAAAGATGCAGTGGGAGTGCATCAAGATCTGTAAACAAACACATGTTTGGCTGGTAATACCAATCTGGTAGACAGTCTGTTTTTCACTCTTAAGAAGAAAAAAAGGAATCAAAATCAAACTACCAGCAACATCAGAAATTTCTACAAAATATGACAAAGCATAACATGTTTTTTAAACTAGAGACACTCTGAGGCCTAGGGGAGAGGGCAGTGTCCCTTTAAAATCATAAATATGGTTTTAAAGCGTTCCTTTTCATGTGAAGTTTCTCCCTCGACTGCCAAGAAAGAGTGACACAAATGGAGATAGAGAGACAAGCCTAATATTCTTCACATGTTGCTTCAGTTTTCAAAAAGGTACAATAATGTTGTAACAGGTCACTAATCCCATCCCATTACTGCAATAACCGACACCATCAGACATGAAATTGTTAATCCCCATTCCCCTAGCCTTACCTACTGAAACCATGGTTTCATAATTCTGCACCATCACTTCCCTGTGTAAATCCTTCTCCCGTTTGCTTAACATCTTCCACTCCTCTTCAGAAAAAGCAACTGCAACATCTTCAAAGGTTTCTGGTGCCTGAAAAAATGTGAGATGTATTTTATTCTTGTTTTAACACATTGATAAATCTGCAAATTTTTTAACTCAAAAGGGAGCATACAAGGTTCGAACTGACAGCTGGCAAAGACCAAGCAGTCCAGGTCTATCAGTATTTGAAGAGTGACTCCATCCAAAAGTGCTACTTTGCAGAATTAGAATAAGCATACTCCAAATACATCACATACCAAAAATTAAGTTTCTGTGTTACTTCATTTTAAAGTTATGAGCTATTTTGTAACCCTGATTTCACTACCTGTTCAGAAAAGCCAGTTTCAGTGAAGAGCCGATGATGATGATGTCATTTCCAGAACTCACAGTCTAGTCTTCCCTGTCAGTATGCTTACAGGATCTTTTCATCAAAGTTGAAAAATCATGTGCAATGGTTTTTACAAGTAAAAGAGGCAGCAACATTCAAAAACAGTTCTATAAAACTATAGCCCAGATATTCAAAAAGGTACTGCGCGGGGGCAACAGGGTTACGCCATGCAGCTAATGCACCCAGTGTGATATTCAAAGGGCAGGTTGCGCGCGCGCAACTCCCGACATGCCGGGCACATTGGCACGCATGTATGAGATGTGGGCATGCCATGCATATGCATCACATCCCAATATTCAGCCCCGATGTGCGGTACATATGCTGGTGCAACCTTTACATGTGCTGCACACTGGTGCTCGGTTGAGCCAAAATTAAAAGGCTAAAATGCTGACCACCCACAGGTGGGTGGCTGTATTGCAAGGCATAACACAACAGCTGCCAGCTGTCGGTGGCCACCTGCCTGGCAGGAACACCATCCACAAGCACCCGGAGCCTCCCTGGTAGTCCAGTGGACCCCCCTCCCTCCCTATATGCCCGATCGTGGGCTGTTGGAATAATAAATATTAACCTGGTGGTCTAGCGATTCCCTCCCTGTATGCCCAATCGCAGACTTCTGTAACATTACATTTTAACCTGGTGGTCTACTGGTTCCCTCCCCGTATGCCCGATCACGGGCTGTTGTAATCTTAAATATAGCCTGGTGGTCCAGTGGTACCTCTCACCCACTCATCGAGGACCCTGGTCACTCAGCACCCTGCCCGCATGCCGCCCGGCCCATCGACGAGCTAGCGCGCAGCAGCATGATCTGTATGCCTCATATCGGCCTGCAGACCATACTGTATTACACAGGACCAGATATGTGAATGAACGTGTTCATTCACATATCTGGTCCTATGTAGTACAGTATGGTCTGTAAGCCCATTGTCCACACTGTGGACCAATAGGCACACAGATCATACTGTACGCCGTCATTCGGCGGCGACGGGCGGTGGCGCGGCAGGGTGCTGGGTGGCCAGGGTCCTCTGTGGGTGGGTGGTGGAATGGGGTACCACTGACCACCAGGCTAATATTTAACATTACAACAGCCCGTAATCGGGCATGCGAGGAGGGAACCACTAGACCACCAGGTTAAATGTAATATTACAGAAGCCTGCGATCGGGCATATGGGAAGGGAACCACTAGACCACCAGGTTAATATTTAATAGTACAGAAACCCACGATCGGGTGTACTGGAGGGGAGGGGGTTACAATAGCCCACCAAGGACCCAACCCCCAACAACAGCAGTTAAACAGGGCACCAGGCGCATTTCACCGGGTCGGCCTGCACAGTGCATGCAAATGGGGCCATAATGACATGCAAATGGCCCCATTTGCGCCTTGCATATATCATGGCCGTATTTGCATGCCCCCGGCTGAATATCGCAGGTGATGCGCCTAGTGCAACTGCGCTGGCACATCCCCGTACTCCCTCTCTGTGGCTTGTGCTGGTGCAGTGCCACTGCGCCATGCGCAGTATGTGCACCGACCATGCCATATTCAGTGGTGCTGTACCATGGTGCATCACCGTTGAATATCGCCAGGTTCTGGTCCCGGCACAGCCCAGTTGCGCAGAGCCCAGGTTTGCACCACTGCCCGGCACAGTCTGAATATCTGGGCCCATGTGTGTTTCAGGTTTTGGAACAAAGTTGACAAATTCATATTTTAATGCCTTTTTGATGTGGTCCATTTCTCCAGGGTTGCTGAATGCTGAGTCAGCATGCCTCCAGGCTGCTGATACCATT
The DNA here is from genome assembly GCA_016271365.2 of Neoceratodus forsteri. Classification (NCBI taxonomy): domain Eukaryota; kingdom Metazoa; phylum Chordata; order Ceratodontiformes; family Ceratodontidae; genus Neoceratodus; species Neoceratodus forsteri. The sequence goes on from CM057454.1 coordinate 1,165,063,469, forward strand.
TGCGGTGCTACTGTACTGGGTCTGTTAGGAAGTTGTATTGCTACTAGCATTGCATTAACTTCACTGATGTTTGTCAGTGTCTGCTTTATAACAAGTTTTTAAGAGCACCTTTCCCAGTCCTTTTGACTTTCATGCATAAATGATCCCTTCTTGCATTGATTCTGGAATTTTTTTTTTTTTTTTTATTACTGTCCTCTGCAGTTAGTTTTTGCATTCTGCAAAATGAATGAAATACGATTCCAGAATCAGTGCAGGAAGGGGTAATATATGCATTTAAGTCAGAAGGACTGAGAAAGGTGCTCTAAATCTCAATCTCTATCTCTCAACAAAATATTGCTCTAAGATGTATTTTCTAGGAGTTGAAATTCAGCATCCTGTTCCTGTAAATTTCATGTCCTGTCTTTCACAAAATGGGGTAATCCTTGCATGAATGTCAAAAGAACTGGGAAAGATGCTGACAGCAACTTTATCTTCTCTCAATCCCCATGCTTTGCTACCGAGGCAGAAGAAAGACAATTTTACAGAAAAAAAAACATACTGACAAGGCATTTGGATTTTGGCATAATGCATTGCTAACAGGGTATATTTGGGAAGGGGGAACATACTGTAGTATATACATTGAGTACTGGTAGTTTCCCTTGCAAAACTGCTTCAACTGCACTGTACTACACAATGTGAGTCACTCCTCTGCCCTACAGTGATGCCATCGGGAGCCAGCAGCTCAGTAGATGAACAGCAAAGGCAAGTGCAGTAGGGCTAAGGCAGGGCTCAGAAACAAATCCAAATTATGGAAGGCAGCATAAGCCTTGGCCAAAAATAACAAATGCACACACCCTTTCAGGTCTAGTACTGCATATAATGACTACAAGATGTCACTTTCTGGACCATCATTAGAGGTGACCTTTAACAGGGGCCCAACATGTGTTAATTCCTGCTAGCCCTGGTAAAATTATCATTTTAATGTGGAATACAACATAGATGAATCTGAATGTAGGTTAAGTAACAGCCTGTCAGGGAAAAAACACTAGTGGCCAGATATTCAAAACTTTACACCTGGCACAAATCGACTGCACTGGAGTGCTCTATTTAAAAGGCCAAACAGCACCGGCACAATGTGATAGCGCCAACACTATGAGATAATGTATGCATGGCACAAAGTGAGGGGTGGGGACATGTGTACAGGTGCAATGGTATATTCAAAAGTATATCACGTGCGTTATCGCAACATGTAGTGTGGCACAAATTACCGCCCATGAAAAGGTGGTCTTAATGCCAGGCAAACCCAGGATGGGGTGTGTGGACACAACAGCAGCAGGGAACAAAGCTGTATGCATCCAGTGAGGAGGCAGTGTGGGTGGACGGCCACCCTGGGCCACTCCATATGCACAGGCACACAAACTGTGGCATGCAATGCCCCAACAGTGCTGTGAAGTGAGCATTCATGTAAATGATGCAACTGAGCTAGAACACCACTTGCAGCAACAAACTATTTGAACAATATTGTAATGCATTGTAATATGTACCTAATGTGATATTTGTGTATTGTGTGTTGTTGTGCATTGCATGTCTTTATTGTACACTGTTGCATCTAAGCCACACAGTTAGTGTCTCTGGGTCATTCCTGACACTGGGCCTTGGCCCAGTGTGCTTACCTGGTAAACAAGATGATAAAAAAAAAAAAAAAAAAAACAATGAACAGAACATGTACATAGCAGAGACACGCTGCACACAGACGGCACTGGTCCTAATGCTGCCAGGCATTAATGGGTGCCCCAGCACCCAGTGGAAACCAAGGCAGTGTGTCCATGCAACACACACCTCCAGTTCCCCCACTGGGGTACACCAACACAGTCCAGCAGACACATGCTGCACTAGGGGAATGGAGGGTGTTGAGGGGAGAGTGTACAGGTGGCCAGGTTGCACCGCATAGTAGGTACTGCCACACAGCTGGGGCCATCCACACAGTGCACATGTTCCACTGACAGGACTGCTCCTGACAGCAGTGTGCCAGTCTGATGGTATGTGTGCTCCCCCCTCCAGGACACATACCCTACACCTGTCTGGGATCCCTGCACACATGGACAGCCATGTGTATGATAGTGTGGGGATCCCATGCCACTGGTGCAGTACATGAGGGTCACAGAACAGTGTGACTGTGGTGTCCACTGTCAGACAGCACCTTCCAGCTGTGCTTCTCACTATGTAGATAGCCCCAGTCACTGTTGCCTGACACACCGCAGGCATTGCTGTGTACCTCACAGTATTGCCTACTATAATACTGTACCATCTGATAAACACTGTGGCAGGAACAATGATTTACCTCTGGCATGCAGCACAACTACCCCTTCCTGTAGTGTTATTCCTTTGGGCCACATTAGTTTTTTGCAACTGTATCCAAACCAAGACTGCAGCTAATGTTCTGTGAGCTGTGAGCACACAATGAATGTGGCAACTAACCTGTAATACCAGTCGGACCTACAGGTGGAGCTGTGAGCACAGAAAGAAACATGGCTACTGACCTGTAATTACAATTGGACCTACAGGTGGAGCTGTGTGCACCATGTTATAGGGCCGGGCAATCCACATGCAAAGCAGCCTGTAATGAGATGGTAATGTTGCTGTTTGCCCATGGATTGCCTGAGTAGGCTCATTTGCATTGCAGTTTTGAATATAGCAAACTTTAGCGCCGGGCAAACTGGATTGCGCCATGCAAACGTGTCAGCACCGCGCAATACTGTAATGTTCCCTTACATGGTTCTGCAGTATTTGGCCTGCACTGTTTGCTGCTGTTATGCTCCACGGCTTTGCTAGCACACGTTACCCACATGGTTTAGCCTTACCTCACTCCACCTCTGTGTGCACTGGGCTACATAGAAACATATAGAAACATAGACTTTGATGGCAGATAAGGACCACTTGGCCCACCCAGTCTGCCCATTTCCCTACCTATTGGATAAGCTGCAGATTCTAGTTAACCAACAGCCTACTTCCTGCAACCCCCCACTATAATTGCCTTATGTCTGTCCCATTCATGTTTGAATTCCCCCAATGTTTTAGACCCCACAACCTCTCCAACCTCAGGAAGGCGGTTCCATGCGTCCACCACTCTCTCCGTGAAAAAGAATTTCCTCACATTACCCCTGAGCTGTCCCCCCTCTAACTTTAAATTGTGCCCCTTGTTCTTACACATCTCTTTTCTGAAAGATGCTACCCTCCTGGACTTTGTTGATTCCCTTGAGGTACTTAAAAGTTTCTATCATGTCCTCCTCCTCCTCCTTTCATCAAGGGTATACATATTAAGCTCGCTCAGTCTCTCTTCATATGGTTTCTGATGTAGACCCTGCACCATTTTAGTTTCCTCTCTGGACTGCTTCCATGCTGTCTATGTCCTTGCATAGATGAGGTCTCCAAACTGCACGCAGTACTCCAGATGGGGTCTCACCAACTGTCTGTATAGAGGGATAACCACTTCTTTTTCTACTTGTGATGCCCTCCCTATGCATCCCAGTATCCCCTGGCTCTCCTTACTGACTTCTCACATTGCTTACCCATCTTTAGGTCATCTGATATGACTACACCCAGATCCCTTTCCATTATTGTTGTCGTTAGTACCTCCCCTGCTATTGTGTGCTCTTCTCCTGAATTTTTATTTCTCAGGTGCATTACTTTGCACTTCTTTGCATTGAAACTAAGTTGCCATATGTCTGACCATTCCTCCAACCTTGCCAAGTCCCTTCTCATCCTTTCTACCCCCTCTTGTGTATCCACTCTGTTACAGATCTTTATGTCATCTGCAAAGAGGCATACCTTTCCTTCCAGATCCTCTGCAATGTCATCTATAAAGACATTAACGAGGACTTGACCCAGTACTGAGTCCTGAGGTACTCCACTAGTAACCCCCCTTTCTTCAGAATGTGTTCCATTCACTATTACCTTCTGTGTCCTGTTGTGCAGCCAGTTTGCTACCCAGGCTACCACCCTGGGACCCACTTCCAGGCTGGCTAACTTGATTATTAATCTTTTGTGCGGGACTGTGTCAAATGCCTTGCTAAAGTCTAGGTAGGCCATATCCACAGCCCCCCTCCCCGGTCTATTACTGTGGTCACCCAGTCAAAGAAATTGATTAGATTCATCTGACATGACCTTCCTGCTGTGAATCCATGCAGCTTTGGGTCCTGTGCCCCGCTGGCCTCTAGGTACTCAACAATTCTTTCTTTCAGAAGTGATTCCATCATTTTCCCCACCACTGAAGTCAAACTAACAGGTCTGTAGTTTCCTGCTTCTGCCTTGCTCCCACTTTTGTGAAGGGGATTCACATCTGCCCTCCTCCAGTCCTCAGGTACCACCCCATCCTCCCATGATTTGTTAAAAAGTGTGGTTAGTGGTGTCACTAGGTCCTCCCATAGCTCCTTTAGGATTCTAGGGTGAATCCCGTCAGGCCCCATTGCTTTGTCCACCTTGAGTTTTAGGAGTTCTTTCAGTACTCTTTCTTCTGTAAATGGACTGGCGTCAACCCCACTATCCAGAGTGCTTCTACTGTTTGGTTTAGGTAACTCCTCCTCTTCTTCTTTTGTGAATACTGAGCAAAAGTATTCATTCAGTATCTCTGCCTTTTCACTGTCTCCCTCTGCTGTTGCAGTTTACACTGCTCTCGTTTGCTATGTTCAGTGCTGTCTTATTTGCTGGGCTATTGTTGCACTGCACTCCCAACCCTGTTTGCATGCCTTTATTTGCACACTATATTCAACTCATTTAGCCCCAGGGCTATTCCTTTGAATATGGCATGCAAATGGTTCAGGGCTACTTTTACCTGCCGTGTAGTACTATATTTGCCCTGGGCAAAGTTTTATATATCTGGCCCTAGGTAGGCTGGGTTGGCTACTGCATAGAAGTTCTTAGTAATGTTTTAAAACAGCATTATCTCTCCCACCCACATCTACAGGGAGGTAGAATAATTGTTTTAAAGTGCCATCCTGAGAAATCACCTCAATTGAATGACAGGTGTGTATGATCGCAGCCTTCCACCGCATCAGAAAAGTATTCATTCTGCAAATCTTACGAGTGAAAACAGGAAATTTTGCTCACTTGCCTTCACAGCATGAAAAATAAACAAACTAAACCTCACTGCAGTGTGCTATGATTCAGCACTCAGCAAACCTGGAGAAAAGGACCACAACATAAAAGCACCAAAATAAAGAAATGAAAAAGAATACACATTTGTCAACTTTTTTACAAAACCTGAAACGCACAGTTTTTATAGCAATGTTTTTTGAATGTTGCTGCCTGTTTTACTTGTGAAAACTATTGCACATGAACTCCAACCTTTGAAGAAACAGGTTCTATAAGCTTGCTGACAGGGAAGACTAGACTCTGAGTTCTGGAGATAACATTGTCAGCAGCTCTTCACTGCAGTGCATTTAGGGTTGTAAATGGACTTGTAACTTTTAAACAAAGTAAATCAGAGATCTCATTGTTGGCATGAGGTTAATTGTTCTATGCTGATCCAAATTCTGAAATTTATTGGTGCAAAATATTTTGACTGTAGTCCCTCTTTAATGGAAAGGAGTCCAACCAAAACCCATCCCTCCACTATCCTTGTAGATGTTTCCTGTGATGTTTTACTGTTATATATATATATATTTTTACAGTTAATTTATTTATTAAGTTTTATCCATAACATATAGTACAATAGACGTTACTTAAAGTAAGAGAAATCTTGCATTTTATAATAGATATTACACTTAAAGACATATGCATTAGCACAATGTTATGTCAGAATATCATTATACTGGATTGTAAGCATAACGCCCTAAAGTTAGAGGGTTTTGTATATTTACTTAAAGCAATGCATTAATTACAGCTTGTACTATAGTAGAACAGTAATAAAGAAAAAAAAAGAAGAGGAAAAAGAAAAACAGTTCTACTTAGCATATTTGCTAATTTTGTACTAAATGTGAGGAGCTGCATCGGAGATAAATTGTGCATCTACGTCTGTATTAAGTATATGTCTATTTAGAAAAAGAAAGAAAGAGATTAAGCAAATCTATAACTTATGAGTTTGAAGAAAGTTTAAGTAGTCCTGCCAGCACATATAAAATTCCTTGAGTCGGTCTGTTATCAAATATGAAATTCTTTCAAGTAAGTAATGAGTCATATTATTTAGAATGTCCTTAAGAGTAGGTATTATTTGAGTTTTCCAACGAATTAGTATCATTCTTTTGACTTGCATGAATAAGATCTGCAGCCATTTATGTTGATATTTCGTTAAATTAGTGTTATTGTTTATAATTCCTAAAAGGCAGAATTTAGGTTCAAATATAACGTCATGTACAATAATCTTAACTACTAATTTATGGACCTCTTGCCATAAGTTAAATATGGATTTACACAACCACAGTATATGTAGAAGGTCCCCATTTGGTAAATTACAGCGCCAACAGTAATTATTGGGTAGTAAACCTATATTATGTAGATGAGACTGTGTTTTGTACCGTAAGTGTAAGATTTTGAATTGAATCAACCTACTACGCATATCTTTAAAGGAATCATGACAAAGCTTCCAACATTTGTCCCAATGGGAATTTGCTATGTTTACATTTAATATTCTATTCCATCTGTCTCTAGCAGAGAGAGACTGATTCGGTAGCAAATCTCTGATCTGATTGTATATTTTACTGACTAAGCTAGAGGGAGTATTGATCCACATATTTATGTATGAGCGGAATGATGCAGACTTATTAATTCGTTGAGAGTTAGAGGATATAGCAGTTCGGATTTGTAGGTACTTCCAGAATTCTGTCTTGGGAATATTCCATTTAGTTTGAAGATTGGTAAAAGAATTTAATGTGTTACCATTGTCAGTCAGAATATCATTCAAAAAAAGAATGTTCTTATACATCCAGTATTTGCTATATATTGGTTTGTTCTCTAGTAAGAGTTTCGGATTACCCCAGATAGGTGTGAAAGGTAAAGGAGAAGGATCAGATTTAAGCCATTTGTGCATTTTGAACCAATAATGAATAAATGTATTAATTGTGGGATTTATTTTTAATTTAGGAGATAGTGTAAAGTAAACGAAACTGTTCGGTGTATGTCCTGAGGACAGAGAAGCTTCCATGTCATATACCATAATGGTACATTATAATTAGGTTTAAGAAACCATTTGATAGTTTGTAGAGGCTTGAATGCCCATAGGTAAGCCATATACCATGGTATTCAAATCCACCATGGATCCAATGAGATGTAGTTTAATACGTATTGAACCTTGGTATGTTACCTTCCCATAGAACTTTATCAATTATTATTCAAAAGAAGGAAGAGATCTTAAGTGGGATACAAGCAAACAAATAGAGAATTTTAGGCGTGATATTCATCTTACTTTGAGATATTTTTCCAAATAGGGATAGGTTCAGATTTTCCATCTATCTAGAGCTGTTTTAATATTTGCAAGTAAAGGACGAAAGTTGTTATCCCATATTTTGTCTAAATCAGTTGATATTTTTATCCTAAGTAAGTAATGCATCATGGGACCAGCTAAATCAAGATGTATATTCATAAAAGATTTGCAATGATTATTAAGTGGTAGTACCTCAGATTTTTGATAATTAACTGTAAGTCCAGAAAGCCTGGAAAAAAGATTGAGAATATTGTTGAGTGGTTCACCAGATACTTTCAAATCTTCCAACAAAACCAACATATCATCCGCATATGACAATGTTGTATATTGCCTATGTCCGATACAAATGCCCTTTATATCATTACTCTGTCTGAGAGAGGCGGCAAGAGTTTCAAGAGCTAAGATAAAGAGAGATAGCGAGAGAGGGCATCCTTGTCTAGTACCCCTTTCTAATACAAAGGACTGTGACAATGTAGAGTTAGTAAGTACCCTGGCATGAGGTTTTGTATAGAGAAGTTTGATCCAAGAGCAAAATTGGTTGCCGAAGCCAAATCGGGATAATACCAAATAGAGAAAGTTCCAATCTAAAGAGTCAAATGCTTTTTCAAAATCTATAGCAATGGCTGCTGCTGGAGATTTAAGAGACTTGGCCCTATATATAAGGTTAATTAGGGAACGCAAATGATCAAAGCCCATCCTTCCCTTAACAAAGCCCACTTGAGATTTGTGAATAAGCTTTGGAATGTATGATTCTATACGATTAGCCAGAATGTTAGCAAAAATCTTGCCATCTGTATTAAGCAGAGATATTGGATGATAATTAGTAGGGATGGTTGTATCTTTGTCTTTTTTTGGGAGAATTGTAATAATTGCATCTGTCATAGATTGTGGTAGATGACCTGTAGTAGAAGATTCATGGAATACCTTACATAGTAAGGGCACAATTGTTCAGCAAGAGGCTTATAAAACTCGACAGAAAGCCATCTCCACCTGAGGAACGTTTCAGATTTAAGAGAGGTGAATTGCCTTTTTTATTTCTTTCTGTAGTGAAAGGTGTATCTAAAGAGTGCGTTACATCTTGTGAGAGACAAGGGAGCGCTAGTTTATCTAGGAAAGAAGAAACATCTAAAGATGATGATAGGTGAGAGGAGGAATAGAGTTTTTATAGAAGGAAGTCATTATCTGATTAATAATGGATTCATTAGTTTGGGTTTTCCCGGTTTGATCTTTTAAGGCAGCGATATGACGTTCCATTTGTTGCATTCTAAGTCTATATGCAAGAATTTTACTCCCTTTCTCCCCACCTTCCCAAAATTTTTGTTTTATTCTTAGTAGTGCGATTTCTGTTTTTCTAGAGAGTAACTCATTGATTTGCATTCGCAACTGTAGGATTTCGTAATGCAAATTAAAGGAGGGGTCAGGTTGAGAATTGTTAGAATATAATAATTGTTTTGTTTTCAATAGTTTTTCAAGATTATTGATTTGTTGTTCCCTAAGTTTCCTCCTATAGGCCGCATAGCTAATAATTTTACCCTTAATGTGACTTTAAGCTTTCCCATGTAGTACCCATAGAAGTATCCTTTGGGTCATTGAGATCTAGAAATTCTTCTATTTGTGTTTTAATCCACGGTAAGAATTCTGGATCTTTAAGCAATAAAGGGTCTAATCTCCATGTGAAGGACTTTGTAGGAGGGGAACCCCAAGTAAATAGTAGTTTGACTGGAGCATGATCCGATATAATTAATGAAAGGATGTCGACTTCTATAATATTGGCCGTTATTGCAGGAGAGGTTAGCCAGAAATCTAGTCTACTATAAGACTGATGATGAGGGGGTTAAAAAGTATATTCTCTCTCTCTCTAGGGTGGAGGATTCTCCATATATCGGATAGGCCCATATCTCGCATTAACTGAGAAATTGTAGCTAAACATTTGGGGTGACAATCTAGTGAGCCATTACTTCTATCCATATATGAATCTAAGGTAAAATTGAAGTCCCCTCCAATCAGTATTGGATAGTTAACTATGTTTAGTGAAACAAGCAATTGGGTTGACTTCTGAAAAAATTGAGGGTCATCTGAGTTTGGTGCGTAAATATTAATTATAGTTAATGGCCCTGAAGGAGTATCAAACGTTATAATAATCCATCTACCATCTGAGTCTTTCTGAATATTAGAGGGTATCCATCTCAGATTTTTATGTATTAATATAGCAACGCCTCTTTTTTTTGTTATAGCAGATGCTGTATATACTTGACCAACCCAGTCACGTTTTAGTCTATCACTGTCTGTATCCAGCAGTTTAGTTTCTTGCAACAATGCGATTTGTATTTTGTGTTTCTTAAGGTAGTTTAAAACCTGTTTGCATTTATTTGGCACATTAAGCCCCTTGACATTCCATGTACATAATGTTAAATTAGCCATCTTATGTTATATTTAATCTACTATATACTAATTGTCGTGCCAGGGGACTACAATGCTGACTTGTATTTAACAATGGGATACAGAAGAGTTTGTGATAAATATTATTTATATTAAGTATGCTGGCAGGCTTTTTTAAGTCTGACAAACTAGAGAAAAGTATACTTTCTATCTGTTTCTCTTCGATGCAGCTCTCTCCAACTATTATAATCCTAACAACATTAAACATCTAAAAGTTGTAACCATAAACTAATACAATCATCTAATAAATACAGAGTGGAAAGGTCGGTCTAAGTGTCAGACGTAAAAAGCACTCAAAAAAAAAAAAATTTCTAAGACCAAGACCACCTCTCTGTATTCTAGGACGTAGCTTATCAAACAGGAAGTAGGATAGTCCCAGGTAAAACAGAGGGAGAGATGCTATCCAGATTTCCTTAGAACAGACACTCAGTCTAAAAGTTTCCAACAAAGTCTAAATACTATGATTTATAAGCCCTGAAATAGGGTGATTAATATATGTGTCTTTGCTCTTAAAAAAAAAAAAAAAGAAAATATCAAAGGTGGAGGTTGCCAATAGTGTTACTAAATCTAGCATCACCTCTGGTAAAGAGAGGAAAAAAATCTCCACTAGTAAAGATATAAATGACATAAATGTCATAAAGTAACAAGAGTTCCAAATGATTCCATATTATTGATCAATTGCCTATAATGAGGGAAAACTAAAATGTTTATATTATTTAACATCCCTTCACATTAAACTATGATCCTTATAGCGATTTAACCAGTAATTTCTTATGAATTTTTAAACTCTATTCAAATAAGTGCACTTTCCTGATTTGGACTCCTTGTGTGGCTATAACATAATGATGTAACTCTTACAATGGAATGCCACGTCAGAGAGATAAAGATTCGTTTTGAAATTATCATAATTGGAGAATACGCTCTCTACATGCCGCCCATCTGCTCACATTCGAGGTGCGCATTGTACAGACACAACTTCACTTTGGCAAACCCAGCCATCGATTCGATGTTGCCAAGATACATTGAGGAGGAATTCAGCTCCCAATGCACTTACAAATGCAGTGCGTCAATCAATGAGATGTTTTCTGGTGCAGTTCCCATATTCGAGTCCCGCCACAGCCACATTAGTCCTATTACAGAAATAAAGCCCGGAGACTATTGGTATCCTAACTTTATATAAAAGCAACCAACATAAAGCATCAGACTTCGGAGAATAATATAAAGGGCCGGGATACCATTTACATGATAGCATGATGTGTAATTACTGCACCATCCAGGAGAAAGAGAACAAAATATAGCGCGGTATATTGGGTACCCATATGTGCAATTATCTGGAGTGCTTCAACGGAGTAGAATCTCCTTTGTATTTGCTCTTGCCCCGACGTTTTTTGTTTGGTGGCTCCATAGATTTGACAGGGGAGCTCTCACCCTCGCATGCCCAGGAGATATCTAGCCGATCGCGGTCTGCCTTGTCTTTCTCCGGAACACCCGACTCTGCATGAAGGTCATCACTGCATGAAGGTAACTCCTGAAGTATTGCATATTTATTTTGAACAGATATGTTTGGTATTACTCGTTCATCGGATGTAGATTTGGAGGCGCACTTGCTAGATGATTCAGGACTGCTATTTCATCTTACAAGATGATCCGTGATGGCAGTTGATTCGTTATGTGTTGCACTGTTCTGCCTCGTCCGTGGCTTGTCAGGGGAGATTAGGTTAATACCCCTTTCCTTCAGGGTATTTATGCTGCCTGTTTTATCAGCCATAGTAATTATCAGGGGCTCAAGTGTGGGCTGTACTTGTCGGGTCATAGAGTCACTATTACTGTTTACTGAGTAGTTATTCAAAAAGAACCCGAGAGACTCTGGATTATAGAAGTCTTTAAAAGAATTTCCAATATATACCCGCATGGTCGCAGGGTACCTTAGGGTAAAGCGGAGACCCAGTCGGTGCATATGTCGTCTGGCATCAGTATAGGCCCTCCGTTTCAGCGACACTTCTTTTGAAAAGTCTCGATATATATAGATATTGTGTTTGTGCCACGTAAGTTGTCCGATTTCCCTTGCTTTCTGTAGAATTAACTCAATGTTGGCATAATTGAGAAATTTTGCAATTATAGGTCTCGGTCTTTGTTCCGGGGAGGGTTTTGGGTCTAATGATCGGTGAGAGCGTTCTATTGTAAGCTCATTGCCGGTTTGAAGATGCAATATGTATGGCAACTCTCGTAGTAGAAAAGCTGTGGTATTCTTATCTCCGCTTCATAGGGAATCCAAATAACCAGAGGTTATTTCTTCGGTTTCTTTTCTAGGTCCTCTATTTTGACTGTAATTCTTTAATCGCCTCGGTCTTGAGATCTGATAGTTGTTTTAAAATCTTGTATAGATTCCTCATTAAGGCGGATGTTTTTTCTAGAAGATCAGTCTGGAGACAATGGTTTCCATCATCTGCGTATTATGTTGTGTAGCAATTTTCAACTCGCTCATATCCGTAGATAATTTGTTAAACATTTCTTCAATTTTCTCCAGTAGATTTGGTTGTTTATCAGAGTGGGCCACTGTGAGGCCTAGCAGAGAGTTTTTAGGATCTATAGAAGTGTTGAGGATTATAGAGATGATTTATACCAAAAAAAAAAAAAAATAATATTCACAGCTGCTGTAATACCTCTCCTTACTTTGTTCTCATGAATAAACTGTTATTTGTGGCTTAGATAGCAGAGGATGATGCTAGATGTAGTTTATTAGTGAGGAGCTCTGCAGTTAAACCTCCATCTTGCTTGGTGTCAGGCCACGCCCCCTATATTTTTTTTAAATATAAAATTTACATGTTATGCTCCCACACTGCTCTGGGTCTGCCCAGCCCCCTGCTCCTTCCTTTCAACTCTACGAGGCTGCCCACCTCCCAATGCTGGAGTCAGGTTGAGCCAGATTCACTTTCCACCTCCTTCTGTGCGCAGAGGCAGGGGTTTCTCTGCTGGAGGAGCAACAGACAGTGGTGAGGGTGGAGCCCAAGTGTGCCTGGTCCATCCTGCACGGAGAAAGGCTTTTCTTTGTTCTGGTGCCGAGTCATGTCTCTTTTGAATGCCGGCACTTGAAACCCATGTGTCATGCTTGCGGAGCCTGCAGAGGGGCACTCCATCACCCCCCCCAGCTGCACTGTCAGTTCACTGCCACCTGTGGTCACTAAGGTGACAGTGTCATGGCGGCTGCAGCAACCTTCCCCTCCCCTCCTCCTCAGAAGAAAGCATCCCCCAGGACATTCAATCTTTCTCCTTCAGCTAGCAGTTTGTGACTTGACCTCCTTCCCCAAAACTTGAGTCACCAATATCTTCAGCGACAGCATTACTGCTGCACCAGTGGACCAGCTGTGGTGTCATTGCTCTTCAGTAACTCATCTGGGTTTGTGCTTGGACTCAAGTTGATTGCACTCTCTGTGTTAGGTAATGCTTCCTCTTCTGAACCCCACCAACACTCCAAAGATTCTGCCCATGTCTTCTTGTTTTCTTTTCCAGCTTTAAAAACAAACAGCCTACTGGAGTCTACCGTCTTAACCCCTTCAAACAACAGAATCATATCCCACTCAACTAACTCTTCTCCTTAAAGAAGAGGTCCAGCTGCTGTCAAGTCTCTCCATCACCAGGGAGTGTGGTGCAGGACCCCAAACAGCTCAGCAGAGCATGATGCCCAGATATCCAGAGGAATTAACAGAGCAAGCAAAATCGAGGCACTGGTGATCCTCGGTCACATCAGTTGCACAGGCATACTGTAGATTCTTCTTCCGTTACCCTTCTAAAGAAACCAAAGACATAGTTCCTGTCCAACTTCAACAACTGGTTCATAAAACAGCACGTGCAACAGAGGGTTAGATTATATGCCACCTTTGACCTAGTTCTCAGTAGAGGAGATGTAGAATGGATATCTCTAGTGTGGATATCAAAACACTAGTGGGAGGCAGTGACCACAACTGAATACACTTCTCCCTGGGAGCAGAGAAGGCTAGCTGGGCCTCAGCCATCAAGACCCAGAACTTCAAAAACCCAATGTAAGGATAAATGCAATTTTCTGAAATTTTTATTATGATTGGCTATCTGATACAACAGAAGCATGAACTCCATTCATATTCACAAGTTCTTCATAGTTCTCGTTCATTCACATTTTGTACAGCACCCTGGCTGTGATTACAAGAGAAATATCTGTATATAGGAAGCTGTAATTATTTTGCTATTTCACACGGGTCTTCAAATATGGGGAGAATCACACACATTACACGGTTATCATTCTAGATTACTGTGAAGGAATAAAAAGGTATACTGAGAAAATAATACACTCTGCTCCTCCAACTCCCCTTTCTTCATCATTCCCCACTGCAACACCTCTGCTAGCCAAACTGATTTTTCTGTGCCCTTGCCCTCCATATGGCACAGTCTCCCTTCCCCCTCGTTGGCTCTACCTTCTGACTACCCACTCAAGCTACCATCCAGAGATCACTTCACCCCCTCATGCCAATGTTTTACTATGCAGATGTGGTCTATGGCACCGTCCAATGTCCACCCTGGCTAAGCTGGACCACCTCTTCCATTCTTTCAGCCACTTTGCTATGGATTCTCCTCCCCTTAGTCACCACTGCTCCATCTACCTGTGCCTCTCCTTCCCCTCTAAATTCTCAGCACTGCTTTCATTTGCTGCTTTCCTCTTAAAAGAACTGGCTTGTTTTTCTTACTTCATACCTCTCTAACCTACTCTTAACTCCTCCTGTACCATCTTCATTTGCACGCCATTTTCCAGATTCTCATTTCTTCAGTATGCACCACTGCAACACCTGTTTTGGCCAAACTGATTTTTCCATGTGTTTGCCCTGCATCTGGAACTGTATCCTTCCCCTTCATCTCTTCTTCTCTTACTACCCACATAAGTTGCCCCTCAGAGCACATTTCACCTCCTCTTCCTCCTGCCCCTACCTAACTGGCCTTTTGTGATCCCAAGAGAGTTTTTGACCTTATCTTTTAATTAGTCCATTAAACCAAACAGTATATTGTGGGCCCATACAGCAAAGAAGCATGGTTGGGGGTGGGTCCTCCTTAAAGGGAGTACCCTCATAGCAGTATGCCCTAAGGATGGCTCCCGTAAACCATCAGGAGACCCTGGAGGGACGCATGATTGGAGATGCCCCCCCAAAACCTCAGAGGGAAACTCTGATGGGGAGAATGATTGAAAAGGTCCCATGCCAAGGATCACATCTTTCCGGTGCTGCACAAACTGCACTGGCTGCCGGTACAGTGGCGGGGCACCTTTAAAGTCAGACTTCTGACTTATAAAGCCCTACATGGACAGGGCCCTGAAAGAGCTTCTGATGCCTTACTGCCCCGGGCAATCGTTCTGCTCGGCTGATGAGGGGTTGCTAGAGATTCCAAGGGCTTTCTTAAAATCTTCTGGGGCCTGTGCATTTATGTATGTGGCCCCAGCACTTTTGGAATTCTCTACCCTGTCAGTTATGGGAGTGCATGACCATGGAGAGATTTAAACAGGCCCTAAAAACATACTTGTGGCTTCAACTGTATCTCGTTTTTACCTGGATTTTATCTGTATTCTTAGGAATCTGTATTTAAGCCCCCTACTATTCAGGAAGTGGATCGCTATTTAGAAGAAGTTAATCTACCAGGGTTATCCACCTCACAACAACAATCATTAATAATGCCCATCTTGTCAGAGGAGATACTTAGGACAATTGACAGTTTACCTTTGGATAAATTATCCAGGGCTAGATGGGTTTTCCTCTAACTTTTATAAACAATTCCAAAAGCAGCTTATTCCCTTGCTACATATACTTTTTCAACACATTTTAAAGGAAAAGGAGATAGAGTCCACGTTATTTGAAGTCCTAATTGTGGTATTACCCAAAACGGGGCTCAACCTGGAATTAACTTCTAGTTATCGTCCCATTTCACTCTTAAATCAGGATATCAAAATTTTGACCAAATTAATAGCTACCCGTCTCAACGGGGTTCTACCGTCCCTCACTGGAATGGAACAAGTTGGTTTCATGAAAGGGAGATCCTCTGTGGATCATCTTAGAACATTAACGCATGTTTTATCTGTTTCAAGAGATGCCCAGCACCCAGCAGTGCTGGTCTCCTTAGATGCCGAGAAAGCTTTTGATAGGGTGAACTGGAATTTTTTATTTGGTACACTGAATGCTTTTACTTTCCCTTCTGAATTTCAGCAATGGATAAGGGCCTTATATCATGGTCCTTCAGCCAAAATCACGGTGAATGGGGAGATGTCAGCTGTTTTCCCTTTAGAATCTGGTACCAGGCAAGGGTGCCCACTATCTCCCTTACTTTTTAACCTGTATTTGGAGCCTTTGGTTCGTCGTTTAATGGGGTGCTCTCAGATTAAGGGCATAAAGGTTCTTGATCATCAAATTAAGGTATCAGCATATGCGGACGATATATTATTACAATTATCCGACCCGGAAAGGTCGATTCCAGCTATGCTCACTGTTATCAGAGAATATAGTCTTTTGTCTAATTATAAGTTAAATATGGGCAAGACGGTTATTTTTCCCCTCAACCACAAGGTTCAACGGAGCTCCGTGGAGGCCTTTGGCCTCCCCTGGGCACAGGATACTTTAAAATATTTGGGTATAATCATCTCCAGAAATACTGCCCTTATGCAGAAGCTTAATTTAGAATCGCTACTTCGAGTTATTGAGTTGGACCTTGGAAGATGGTCTAAACTTCGTATATCTTTGTGGGGGAGGACTAATTTAATTAAAATGAATGTTTTTCCAAGGCTATTCTATCCGATGAATCTGCTTAATATCTGGTTACCTTTTGCATGGTTCCGAAGAGTTCATGAGATGATTACAAAATTTATATGGGGGAATAAGCATCCTAGATTGGCATACTATAAATTGGCTGCCCTTAAAAATAGGGGTGGGTTGCGTCTTCCTCACTTCACCTTTTATTACTGGGCTGAGCATAGTTCTAAATACCTGAGATGGCTCACACCGAGGGAAGAACTTCTCTCTTCTCCATTCTCTCCTCTCTGGCTTAAAATTGAACTTTCT
This sequence comes from Neoceratodus forsteri, assembly GCA_016271365.2. Taxonomy (NCBI): domain Eukaryota; kingdom Metazoa; phylum Chordata; order Ceratodontiformes; family Ceratodontidae; genus Neoceratodus; species Neoceratodus forsteri. Next base: position 1,165,080,371 of record CM057454.1, read on the forward strand.
CTTATGGCGGCTAATGGGTTATCTCCAGCAGCTCTCTTCTATATTTAATCCAGCTCCTTACCAGTACAGTTAAAAAACACACCAATAGCAATTTCGGTCAGAGTGCACTCGCAGTTGTGTAATTTTCTCAAATATAATCATACGCGGGACATAGGTCAACCGATTGAGGGTAACCCCAACTTAAAGATAAATAATAAAATACCACCAAATGGTTAGCTGTTATTAGGGACCTACCCCTGGCTTAGTTGATTTCAGAGGATCATAGGTGGCTATCGTCTTCTGAGATAATGTCGGATTTGAAGTTGCCTGGCACATATATTTTTAAAATTTACCAATTAAGACACCTTATTGTAAAAGTGTTTGGTATCTCACCTCCCCGCTTAAGTCCAAGAAGTTTTAGGATTGAATTGGGTGCCTTAGTTGGAGCTCAAAAAATGGTGTCACAAGCTTATAAAATACTGTATAAATGGGCCTATCCGAATTGTTTCGCCCCTTCTGATTTTTGGACCTCCTTTTTTCCAACTCAGGAGTTACATTGGGAGTCATTATGGAAGAACTGTCATAAATATGTTTTACAGGATAGACTATGTCTCACCCAATTTCACATTTTGCATAATTTATATTATACTCCACAAAAGTTATTTAAAACGGGGCTCCTTTCTACTCCAACTTGCAATAGATATGATAAAGAAGAAGGGTCTATCTACCATATTTTCTGGACTTGCTCTAAAGCTACAGCTTTATGGGCCAAGATTCAACAGAATACTGATCCTTTGCTAGGTCTGAAAGAGTTATTCACCCCCGATATCTGTTTATTAGGGGATTATAGTAAAGTTAATATTTCTGTTAGACGTTATCATGTGGCTCTTATCTCCATAACTACTAAGAAGATAATCTTGAGGCATTGGAAAGACAGTGAAGACATTTCTTATACTGAATGGCTGAGGGAGCTACTTGCCAATTTGAGAACAGAGAAAACTATAGCCAGTCTTCATAATAAACCCGAGAGATACAAAAAGAAATGGAAATCATTGCATACATTGTTTTCTCTTTAAGAGGTCCACTGTATATATCTGTGATACTGTTGTTTATTCTTTCTTATTTATAGAGTAATAGGATTCTCATGTTTGCCTTGCTATGCTGTGTTGCAGGGAGGGGAAGGGGGGAGGAATGTGTTTGGGTGTGTTTGAGGGCGGGGGAGGGGAGGGGGTGGGTGGAGAAAGGGCCCTGTACAGGTTAGTCTTACCTGAATGTCTTGTACAATGATCTAATGGATCCTTTCTCATGTGAATGTTTGTCTGTTTGTTTTGTTGTATTTGTTGTATTTGTTGAAGAAAACGAATAAAATTCTAAATGGGAAAAAAAAAGGAATCTGTATTTATTGTTTAACGTGTTGCTTTAACTTGTTGTTATGTGCCTTGGTTTTTTGAAAGGCGAAATACAAATAAAGTATTATTATTATTAAGAGGCACACAAAAACATCACGCAACGTGTCCAGATAGCAAAGCATTTCTGTATGTTAGGAGAGCACAGAGAGAACCAACTTCTCTTGGAACTCCATTTTGCAATGCTATCCTGAGAGAATAGGACTTCAGGATGCAGACACTCCATTATCCCATGGGACGATGACTAATCAGGGAATGGGTAAGTTAATGCTAACTGTAGCTAAGTAGGTATTATGCAAGCAACATAGTGTGGTAGCTTGGAAAAGCAGGTTTTGGAGGTGCAATCATGTTGTTACAAATGACACCACTGCTTTTTCTGTGCGGCTCGCTCCAGTGGGGATTGCAGTGGTCAGTGGGAGGTCACTGATCCTCGTTTTGTTTGGTCAGACTTTGAACAGCTGGTGACCATGGATGTTGTGAGGATCATCCAGAGTTTGCGGCCAAAATTCTGTAGTTTGGACCCAGGTTCAACTCACCTCCTTGTGGGGGTGTGTTGAGGTCATTGGCCCGGTCCTAGCAGAGATAGCTGGGTGTTCTTTACAGACAGGTGTGTTCCCAGACACCTTGAAGGAGGCAGAGGTAACACCCCTTCTTAAGAAATCTTCTCTTGACCCCGACTATCTTGCAAACAACAAGACTTTATTTATTTATTTATTTTAAACATTGCATTCTTTAGTCCGCCTTGGCTCAGCCTGCCTGTCATCCAGCCACCATCCCCCATGCTCCAACAACCTAGCCGCTCAAGCTTGTACTGGGGGCTAACATGCAGAGCCCTCAGTGGGGGCCCCCTATTCCCTGACCACCAGGCCTGGATCCAATACTCCCCTGACGCGATTCAACGCAGGTCTAAAGGAGCGCTGGGGGCATGGCCATCAAGCCACCATGACCAACTGCCATTTTCCACCAGGGTTTTTACTCCCCAGAGCTACGGATGTGCAATGATGTCTATCCACAGCGTGCCGACATCTGCCATAGCCCTCCCTAGTCTAGTGCACCACAATCTGCATCACCCCCGATCTCCATCGGGTGTCACTACAGCATGGTACAAGCCCCAGTCCCTCCCCAGGATGCAGAGAGCAGCCCAAGGGCACTCGATCTGCCTCCTCCTCAGCTGACCCCAGCAACCCATGCTCATTCCCGAACATGGGTCGCTGGCATGGAGCAAGGTGTGGCATCCAGTGCCTCAACCTTCAGTGCCACCGGGCCAACACTGAAAGATGGTTTCTAACCTTCCTTTTGTAGGGAAGATTATCATGAAGGTAGTCGCACTGCAGCTGGAGGGTTATCTTACTATCCAAGAGATCTATGATCCTCTCAAGTTGGGTTTCAGGAAGAGGCAGAGCGCTGAGACTGCACTTGTCCAGGTGCTCAATAATCTCCTGATAGCAAGAGATCGGAGGACCTGATCAATCCTGATTCTTCTTGAGCTCACTGCAGCATCTGACACCATGGACCATGGTGTGCTTCTGGAGCGCCTGAGGTTCATCTGTGGACTGTCTGGTATGGTCATCAGGTGGTTTCATTCATACTTCATGGGCAGGTCTCAGAAAGTGGTATTGGGGTTTTATTCTTCTGACCCAGTCTCCCTGCCCTATGGAGTCCCTCAGGGCTCTGTGTTGTCGTCCATGTTGTTTGCAGTGTATATGCTGCCATTGGGGGACACTGTGAGGTGGTACGGGCCGAGTTTCCACTGCAATGTGGAGATACTCAGCTCTACATGTCCTTTGTGCCTGGGCAGGATGAAGCGGTCTTGGTGTTTAACTACTGCCTCGCTGGGATCCAGGACTGGATGAGTGCCAGCTGGTTGAAACTGAATCTGGCCAAAACTGAGGTGCTGGTGGTGGACCCAGGTCATCAGATTGAGGGAAAACTGGCTGGGCAGCCTTCCAGGCTTCGGCTCCGGGGCAGCCAGCTGCTGACCTTGGACTGGGTGCGTAATCTGGGTGTTATCTTTGATAAAGGGCTGATGCTTAAATCATGGGTGTCGGCTATCAGGAAATCCTCTTTTTACCATCGGAGGAATATCTCCCGGGTGAAACACCTACTTCCCCCCCCATGACCTTCCAACTCTGGTCCATGCCTTTGTGACCTTGCACCTTGATTACTGTAATTCCCTATACCTAGGGCTTCGGGGAGTTGACATTCGCTGCTTTCAGCTGGCGTAGAATGTGGCAGCCAGGTTGTTGACTGGCTTGCCTCGATTGTGCCATGTCACACACTGGTGCTCCATGGCTTACACTGGCTGTCAGTTCAGTGGCGGCTCACCTTCAAGGTTGGTTTGCTAACCTATAATGCCCTATATGGACAGGGTCCGCACTATTTGCAAGAATGCCCGCATCCTTACAGTCCCCTCTGCACACTTCACTCTACCGACGAGGGTTTTCTGGAGATTCCCAGGGTTAGTTTGAAGTCACCTGGTGCTAGGGCTTTTTTGTCTGCTGCCCCAACCCTGTGGAATTCTCTACCTCATTCGGTAAGGGAGTTCCTGACCATGGAGAGCTTTAAGTCTGCATTGAAGACTTACCTGTTCAGACTTGCCTTCCCAGATTTCTGAAAATCTATTTTAATTGATTTTGCTGTTTTATATGTTATTTCATGAGCTGTGTCATTCTGCTGTACTTTTATTCTTTGTACAAGCGTTTAGATATTTCTTTGATTTGCACTTTATAGAAATTAAGTTGAGTTGAGTCCTGCTCCCCACTTAGGGTCATCAACTGCAGCCCTGTTCTCCACTTATGTTCAACAATATGCCGTTGTGTGGGTGGGGCTGCACAGACAGTGTTGGAGCACCACATGAGCTGGAAACTGCGAGCAGACTGTTGTAAATTAAAATACTTACACAAACCACGTTCACCAAATAATATTGTATGGCTCAACAGGACTCTCAGTAGGCAGCTCTTTTGTGTGAGCTAGTCTGACCCTAGAGCATAACATGTCAGCTGCTCCAACATATTTTTCTGTGCCAGTAATTTAATATTTGCAATTTTGTTTTGCTAATATTATTTGACTGTGTGAATATTGTAAAAATGTCAATTGGCACTTAAAGTAAACATGATTTTATGATTTGAATATTTATCCCATCCCTATCACTGTTCATATCTAGGTTGAGTGTGCTAGTCTGCACCCCGCTGTAAATTCTATTTTAAAATGATAAATGCTAAGAAAAAATGTTAGTGTCAGTACAAACCTGATTTAAGACTAATTTGTGTAAAAATTAAATTGTATAAGCACCATGTGCAACTGGTTGAAATGTGGCAATAATAATACTGACTTACAGCATGCATTTACAGAATGTGAAATAAAACAACATGTAGAAGGAAACTGCGATTATTTCTTATATCAGAAGCGGCATGTAAAAAATCTCTTGTGACATAAAAAAGAAATCTTATGTAATGCCATGTTTAATCTTCAGTCTTTGAAAACACAAAACAAGCTATCATCAGTCCTAAAAAATGTTTTTAAATGGCTGTGGGGGAAAACATTTCTGAAAAGAAGACAATAATAATACTCACAAAATAAAAATTGAAATGGAAATGTAAGGCAACATTAAGCTAAAAGCAATCCAAAAATTAATTTTTTTGTATGGTAACTTTCAATAATAGGTTTCTTTTGTAAAACATAATCATTTTCATGAAAAAAAATGTCAAACAGATGCCATTTACTCCACTTCTGCTTTTTTTCTTTCACATCAGCTTCCTTACCTCCAGCTTCATGATCCACTGCTTTAGTCTCCACACCACCTGCTTACAATTCAGAACCCCACTCTTCAGAACTGAGAGCAGCTTTTCAGAGTTTGGGACTAGAAAGAGTTCAGTGGATATTTCCAGAAACAAGTTCCCTCTGCAGCTCCCTCTGTGTGCTCCCGTTTCCACATAGCTGTTCTTGGAAACAAAAATGTACTTCCTGTCCCTCCCTGAAGTGTGTCCCTAAATTATTTAAATTAGCTGATTAATATTCATGAGATGCTGCAGCAAGGGGAGGAATACCAAAACATAGTAATCCCTTAAAGAAGCAGGAGCACATCTAGATTTGATGTCTCATGACTAAGGCAAAGCCAAATACCCTTTCAGTCTGGATGGCAACACACAGGGCTGTTCCTACCCTTCAAAATATTTGTGGGAACCCAACTTCCTAATATTAAGTTCCCCCCCCCAACCATCCACAGGCATACTTGTGGCAAAACAATCAGTTGTCCCCCCACCATTTTACACAAGCCACCAACGCTATTCTCTGATGTAGCCCTTGACTCCTGAGCAAACCTCTCAGCCTTGAAATGAGGAACACGGACACTAAACAAGGGACAATGAGTGGGATCTGCCCACATAATGATGAACACATCCTCAAACATGGAATACAAGCTTAAAACACTGTGGAAACCAATATTTGTACAATATTTACTTTTGATTTAGCATCTGAGAATATTATGAATTTGTACTTTAAAGTTTGCCTTTACTGTGCATTCTCTGTGTGGGCAGACCTTTCCTACGAGAGACAGAGCAATTCTGAGGGATACAATTAGTGTTATCCCCCATAATCAGGAACAGTTGAGAGGTTTGCTTCTGAGGCAGTTTCTAAAAGGGACACTGTTTAAAGCTACCAAATGTCCCAGTTTGTCCAGGACAGTCCCAGTATCAAAAGGGCTGTCACTGTGTCCTAAAGCATTTCTGAAAATAAGGATTTTGTCACAGGTTGAGATTTTTGTCCTGGATGAGGAACCATTGAGCCGACGATCTGGCCACTGCACCTCCCCAGCAGCTGTTCCTTGCCAAGAGGCCATCCTCTCCATTCCTGCCATGCATGCCTGTGGCTTTTTATGAATCACCAATGGTGGGCAAGGATTGCTAAAAGGTTCAGTTCAGAGTCAGTGCTGTGCTTTAGGGAATCCGATTGGAGCAGGAGTTTGAGTATTTTAGTACCCCCAGCTCGATCCAACTTGAACCATAAATGGTAGACAAGGATCGAGTAAAAGGTCACAGCTCAGCCACTATTGATCCAATTGAATCACAAGGCAGTGCTGTGCTTGTCTTTAGGGGATCTGATCAAAAATAGACGGCACTGTAAAACGCGCCATCGCCATGAGGTGGGGAAGAGACTCACTCTCACTTTCCTCTCTCTCTGGGTCTGGTTCTCCACTTGTTTTGGGTTGTTTTCTGTAAAGTTTTTTTCTTTTGTGGCCCATTTACTACTGGACTTGGACTCTCTTGTCCGCCTGGTAGGGAATCAATGGTATGTGGTGGGCTATGAGATGGTCTGGATGGAGGGAATCATGATGGGGCAGAATCGGGTACCCTGATGGTAATGGTGATGATGGCCCTTGGCCTTGTTGAGTGCGTCTTATCTGATGGATGTCAGATGGACCAGAGAAGAACAAATAAGGGTGAGTCTAGTGTTACCATTATTCAGGACCATGATCATAAACTTTATATTCTAAACAGATTATCATAGGCTCTCTGACTTTTCATGTACAGTTCAGCGCAATAGAATAGCTCGCCATAAAAAGATTATACTTTTTATTTTGATTGCTTAGGTTTGCTTCAACAACTTCGAATATTTCATCATTCTGTGAAAATGTGGGTCTGGGTTCAAAACCCTGTACAAGGCTGGTCTCCAGTGAGGTGTAGTTGCAGCACTTATAATGCAAACCTGTTTTGCCCTTTTAGAATATTGAGAAAATTAGTCTTGTAAACAGCAGAATGCAGTTCATGAAAGAATGAAAGAGCCCAGGGGCTAACAAGATGGTGGTTGTGTGTGAGATGCCTGAGTTCTAAGCTTAGCCATTTCCACTTTTTATCAGTTCTGTTTTGCTTGTTTGTTTTGTTTTTGCTTACTTTTTAGTTAGTTTTATAGTCTAAGGGCTGTAAGTCATTGGAGCTGTCTGCGGCACTGACCAAAGCCAGGTGCCACATGGGGGTAGCAGCTTGCACCGGGAGGGCTGAGCAGTGAAACACAGACCATCGGGGGCTGTACCAGAGGAGAGGAGCCAGATGGGTGGGACCTGGGAGCCAAGGCAGAGCACCAGAAATTTCTCCACCAGCCCTCCCTGCACAACCGCCAGTATTAAATGGGCCACTAAGCATGCTTATACTACCAGAGAGCCAATAGAGGTACAGGGTTGGTGTTACTGGATGTTATTCGGACCAACCGAACTGAAGGCCTGAGAACTCAACCAGATTAAGGCCCAGGGGCAGGAAACAGGAACATCTGCAAGGTACTGTAACTAGTGACCAAAAATGTAAGTCCTTGGGGCAGTTTTCACTTGAGTTGAGTTGTGGCTACTCCTTGAGGAGGTAAGTTGAGGGCAAACTCTTGTCATTTGGGAATACTCCCTGAGGAGACATATTTGAAGGAATTTCCTGTTGTCGGGGCTAATCTTTTGGGGGTAAAGTCTAAGGGTATACGGACAATGATGAGTGGGTTGAAGGCAGGATGGGGAAGGAGGTGTGGCGATTGTACAGTCAGGAGCTATGGTGAATGCAAGTAGGCAAGACTGAGAGGGGTGACATGGGAAGGGGGTTGGTATATGGGGAGGGAGACTTGTGTAGGAGACAGGAGACCAACAGGGGGTCCAGGGGAGACAGGGTGATGGGATGCAGTGGTTGTGGGGCAGCTGTATGGATGAGTACACTGTGGAGGCTGTGGGAATATCCCATATGCTGCAAGCTGAGAGCACTGCAGGCAGAGGTCACTGGGTTGTCAGGAGAGATAAGAAGGTTAAAGGTGAGGATGGGTAGAGAGAGTGTAGGAAGGACTCCCCCTCGGGCGTACAGTGATTCGGAGTTTCAGGTGATGGGGGGGAGCATGGAATGGAGCGAGTGGAGGAATGCGGGTTCCAAGCCACTCTGGGGTGGAAGGAATGATACTGCAGGCAGGAGAGGGGTAAAGTTAAGTAACATGTATGAGGTGATAATGTCGCTACCAGAGGGAGAGGATGGTGCTGCCAGAAGCGAGGCAGGAGGCAGTCAGGACAAGAAGAATACTGGGGGTAGGGTTCCTGACAGTGGGAGAGATGTGGTCTCGAGGGACAGAGGGAGGGGAGGGGGAAATAGGGAAGTGGGAACAGTAGAGTGGAAGCAAACAGAGTGCTGGGGGGCAATTGAAAGGGCAAGAAGGAGTATAGATGGGGCATAGGACATGGGAGAGGATGGAGGCTCGTCAGTCAAGGGGAGGCAGTAGGCAAGGGGATAAGTTGGAAAGGGGTGGAGGGAAGGCAGGGGGTCTGAGTGCTGCTGGGCAGGAAATGGCACATGCTCAAGGGGGGAAGGGGTGGCAAATAGATACAGGCAAAAGAAGGGATGGAGGGGGTGGAGACTAGTAGTGGTGTTAGGAGACTCTACACTAAAGGGGATGTGGTGGGAGGGAGGGGTGAATGACACAGTCGGATATGGGTGGAATCCATACTGGGCTCAACAGCGGGAAAGGCCAGGCAGGCCATGCTGATGTGTGTCAGGAGGGGAAGGGAAAAACCTCATGTGATGGTGTACGTAGACATCAATGACCTGGTAGAGAGTCAGGTGAAGGTCATCAGGGGGAGATTTGAGGAGCTAGGGAAGTTGTGCAAGGAGGCTGGGTGCTCAGTGGCCTTCTCAGAAGTGCTTCCGGTACCCAGGGTGAGCAGAGCAAGGAAGGACAGGATTGTGGAGTTCAGTTCTTGGCTGGCAGGGTGGTGTCACTCACAAGTATATGGACTAGTGGGGGACTGTGGGAACACAAGGGACAACTGTGACCTACATGCAGTAGACAGGTTGCACTTGAGCAGGCTGGGCAGGGGGCCTTGAAACAGAAACTGGAGGAGTACATAGCTTCCTGGGGAGTTTTAAACTAGAAAGCAGGGGTTGGCGAGGGTGCTGCTAGCATGCAAGGCTGCCAAATAGGGGAGTAATATGAGCTAACCCACCAAGACAGTAGTGTTTGAAAGGAGGAGGGGCAGAGGGAGGAAAAGAGGTTGGAGGGGGTGCAGGGCAAGCAGAATGCATGGGCTGGATGGGGGGTAGTCTTCCTAAATGCAAGGAACCTGAGTAATAAGGTAGCTGAGCTACAGGCTGTCTTAAGCATAGGGAAGGTGGACATTGCAGTCATCACAGAGACGTGGGCCAACCAACACCAGGATTGGGATCTGGTGATTCCTGGGTACAGGGTTTTTAGAAAGGACAGGGGAGTAGGGAAGGGAGGAGGAGGAGTGGCAATTTATGTAAAGGATAGAATCAGGTGCACAAGGGACGAGAGGGAGGTGGGGAGGATGGAGGCACTGTGGATGCAGTTCCTGCACCAGAAGGGTCAGAAACTAAGGCTAGGGTTGGTATATAGACCACCAGCACAGTGTGAAGAGATGGATAGGGAATTGGCAGGTCAAATTCAACAGGTATGTAGCAAAGGGAGCGTGGTGATCATTGGGGACCTCAATTTAGCTGAGGTGGACTGGGGTATCCATGCCACCTCTAGCGCCAGAGAACAGGTGCTACTGGATGCATTCCAGGAGAGCCATCTGGTGCAGCTGGTTGGTGAACCAACCTGGCTAGATAATACATTAGACCTGGTATTATCAAATGGGGGGACGGTGAGAGAGCTACGGGTGGAGGACCCACTACCTGGGACTGATCACCTTTCAGTGTGGTTTATGCTCAGCATGAGCAGGGAGGCTGTGGAGTCAACAACAAGGGTAGTGGACTTCCGGCAGGTGGACTTTGGGAGGATGAGGGAAATACTGAGGGGTCACCTTGAAGGGATTAGGTCAGAGATGGACGCACAACAGAAGTGGGAAAAATTAAAGTCTGGCCTGAGAGAGGTTACTGTATTGTGCACCAGGACTCTGAGCAAGAAGTCCAGGGCCAAGGTGCCATGATGGTTGACCAGGAGGGTGTTGGAGGGGGTGAGAGCCAAGAGAGCTACATTTAGGTGAATGAAGAGAACTGGGAGGGGGAAGAACAGGGAGTTGTACACAAAGAGGGCCAGAGAAGTGACCAAGTTGGTAAGGGAGGCCAAGGCCACCAAGGAACTGAGGCTGGCTCAGGGCATAAGGGAGGAGGAGAAGGAGTTTTTAAGTATGTGAGGGGAAAAAAGGAAGTGTAAGGACCAGATTGTTCAGATTAGGAAGGGTGAGGGGTGGGTGGAGAGGGAGATGTAACAGGCAGAGGTGCTGAATGAATACTTCTGCTCTGTGTTCATGAGGGAGGTAGGAGGACCACTACCTCCGTGGACTGGAGGGGTGGGGATGAAGGGGAAGGATTTGACTGATGAAGTGATTCAAGAAAGCAGGGTATTGGAAGATCTGAAGGCTCTTAGGGTGGACAAGGCACAAGGTCCTGATGGCATTCACCCTAGGGCATTGAGAGTGATGGCGGAGGTGCTGGCTGGGCCACTGCCTGACCTGTTCAACACCTCTCTGGACATGGGATGCATACCGCAGGACTGGAGGTTAGCTCATGCTTGCCTATCCACAAGAGCAGCCCAAAGGATAAGCCGGCCAACTACAGATCTGTGAGTCTCACATGTATAGTGGATAAGCTAATGAGTCATTCTTGAAGGAGACACTGGTAACCTTCCTAGAGCTCAACTGATCTCCTGGATAGGCAGCAGCATGAGTTCATCTCAGGTAGATCATGCTGGACCAACCTGATAGAGTACTATGACTGGGTGACAAGGGAACTGTACAAGGGCCATGCAGTGGACATCCTATATTTGGATTTCAGCAAGGCCTTTGACTCGGTACCTCATTTAATTCAATTCAATTCAATTTTATTTATAGAGCGCCTTTCAAAACCAAGGCGCTGTACAAACATTAAAATTTATAAAATCCAAAAATTTAAAATCAACCAGAGCTAAGAACACAAGGAGAATCATTAGATCTACATTAAGCAAGATGTTAACATCACTTATAAAACGTTAATTCAATTTGAAAAGCATGCTCAAAAGATGTGTTTTAGTGACCTTAAAGTTATAATGGTTGGGCATTCTCTTAACCAGCAGGTAGAGAAATTCCACAGGGTTAGTGCCGCAAGGCAAAGGCACGTGATCTGATGACTTCAAACGAACCCTGGGAATTCCAGCAATTCCTTGTTGGCGGAACGGAGAGGACGGAGGGGGCAGTAGGGAATCAGATCTTTCAGGTAACCGGGTCCCTGATCATGTAGAGCTTTAAAGGTTAGTAAACCAACCTTAAAGGTGATCTGCCACCAAACAGGCAGCCAGTGCAGTTCACGGAGCAGAGGCGTAATATGACTGGTTCTAGAAGTCCCAGTCAAAAGCCTGGCTGCCGCGTTCTACATTAGCTGAAGGTGGCGGATGTCAACCCCAGGTAGCCCTAGGTAGAGGGAATTGCAGTAGTCCAGATGAGTAGTGACAAAGGCGTGGACCAATGTTGGAAGGTCACCCGGGGTAATCAGATGTTTCACCCGGGCGATATTCCTCAGATGATAAAAAGAGGATTTGACAACAGCTGACACCTGAGATTTCAGAGTCAGACCATTATCAAAAATAACGGCCAGATTTCGCACCTGTTCAGAGGTAGGGAGCGGCACACCACCAAGTAATAAACCTGATGGTTGTCCAGCTCCCACACCCATCCCCGGATGACCTGGATCTGCCACCAATACCTCAGTCTTGTCCGGATTGAGTCTCAACCAGCTCGAACTCATCCAAAGTCTGATCTCATCAAGGCAGTTGTTAAGTACAGAGAGTGCATCACCCTGACCGGGGAGAAAGGACAGATACAGCTGGGTAACATCTGCATAGCAGTGAAAACCCAGACTGTATCGCCTGATGATTTCTCCTAATAGCAGCATATACACTGCAAGCAACATGGGAGCTAAAATGGAGCCCTGTGGTACCCCACTAGACAGGAAGTGAGCGCCAGAGGAATAGATTCCAATGACAACACTCTGAAACCTGCCTGTGAGGTAAGAACAAAACCATTCGAGGACTGTACCAGACAGCCCACAGAAGACCCGCAGGTGCTCCAATAGCACTCCGTGGTCTACAGTGTCAAATGCAGCAGATAGATCGAGAAGGACCAGAATGGTACACGCCTTTCGATCTCTGGCCATAAGGAGGTCGCTCAATACCTGGACAAGGGCAGTCTCTGTACTATGCCTTTTCCTGAAACCAGACTGGAGAGTATCGTAGACATTGTGAGATGTAAGATGATCATCCAATTGCAGCGCAACTGCCTTTTCAATAACCTTACCAACAAATGGCAGGTTAGAGATAGGCGGTAGTTAGCTAGACAATCTGGATCCAGGAGGATTTTTAAGGTGGGTGAACTACACGCCTCCTTAGAGGGTCAGGAAAAAAAACCTTCAGGATTTCCAGACAATGTCTGTAAGAGTTTGGGTAGATGGCTTCTACCCACCTACTAAAAGCGGTGTGGGACCGGATCAAACTACAACTAGTTGATTGCATTGTTTGGATGATCTTCACAATGTCCCCGAATTCTGGCGGTGAAAGTCTAACCAGACAGACCAAGGACAAAGCCACTTCTAGTCGACCACCGCAATCCCCATAGGAAAGTTTGGACCAATACGGACCTGATGTCGGCAACCTTATCTGCAAAGAACTGAGCAAACTCCTCGCATCTTAGCTGAAAAAGCTTCTCTGGGCTGAAGACAGACTGGATTGCACAGTCTGTCCACGGTCCCGGAAAAGCTGAGCCCGGTCGATTCTGTGCCACAGAAATCTCTCTGGACAGAATTCTGCCTTCTTACAGTGATTTCTGATTGATAGCTATCATAATGTGCCATCAATCTAAGCCTGTCGGCATCAAGGCCCGATTTCTGCCAAACTCTCTCCAACCTTCGGCCAACTCGCCTTAACTCCTTCAAGGAGCCATCAAACCATGGACTCCTTGGATGGAAAGTGAGAGGCCGAACATGAACAGGAGCAATTTTGTCCAGAGCATCTCCTACAGCCTTATTATAGGCTAATACTAGATCATCCGGACTCATGCATTCACCCAAAAAGCTCAATAGATCCAGCACCGCCATTAGGTCGTTGGGATTAACACCCCTTAAAGGGCGGTACTGAACTATCTCCATAGGGGCAGACCTATTAGAGGGGGCCCTGAAGCTGAACCTTATGGTGTAATGGTCAGACCAACTGACAGGTTCCACCCCCAAATCAGTGATCTCCATACCCATGAGAAAAACCAAATCCAATGAATGACCCCCTATATGGGTAGAGGAGGTAACAACCTGTGTCAGGCCCAGCATGTTCATTAGCTGGAGGAGACTTTTGACCAAAGAAGAGTTCATCGTCGACCAGGCATTGAGGATCACCCAAGTATCAGTCTGGGAAACCTCAGCACCAGGTCGACGATGAAGTCTGCTATCTCCTGCAGGAATACTCCACCGTCACCTGGTGGACGGTAGACGAGGAGAATCCCACAGCCTGCACCCTCTGCCAGGATATATTCAAAGGAATGGGTGACTAGAGGCAATACTGGAACATCTAGGGGTGGGGACTAAGATGGCTGGATGGATCAGAAATTGACTTGGGGATAGACTGCAAAGGGTGATGATGGGGGGAGAACTCTTAACCTCCAAGGCAGTGATCAGTACTGTGCTGCAGGACTCTGTGCAGGGGGCAGTGTTGTTTGGGCAGTTCATATCAGATATAGCGCAAGGGGTAGAGAGCAGAATCAGTCTGTTTGTGGACAACACCAAGATGAGAGCTGTAGTGGATGACATAGAGGGATAGAGGGGTGACAGAGGCTACAGGGTGACCTCACCAGGCTTGAGGAGTGGTCAGAAAGGTGGCAGCTGGGATTTAACTCAAAGTAGTGCAAATTTATGCACATCAGGGCGAGGAACCAGAGGAGGGAATATTGGCTGGGTGGGGTGCAGTTAGGGGTCACTAAGGAGGAGGAGAAAGACCTTAGGTTCATGGTAACGGGGAGCATGAATATCTATGCTCAATGTAGGAGGGAGGCAGCTAGGACCAGTAGGATGCTAGGGTGCATCGCGCGGGGATTCTCATCCAGGCAGAAGGAGGTGCTCCTGCCCATTTGCAGGTCATTGGTCAGGCTGCAGTTGGAGTACGGTGTGCAGTTTTGGTAACCATACCTGAGGAGGGACATCAAGCTTCTAGAGGGGGTGCAGCACAAGGTGACAAAAATGATATAGGGGATGGAGGGCAGAACATACGAGGAAAGGCTGGGTCACTTGAATTTGTTCACCTGCAGGAGAGATGGGACGGGGGAGTTGGGACATGATTGAGACTTTCAAATACTTGAGAGGGATCAACAAATCTGGGGAAGAGGGGCTGTTTAAGAGAGGAAGGAAAGGGACATAAGGGGACATGGACTGAGATTTGGGGGGGCAGGTTCAGGAGGGAGATGAGAAGGCATTATTTCACAGAGAGAGTTGTGTCAAAATTGAACGCTGTGCCTGAGAGGCTGGTGGCATGCAGGCCGGTGAGGAGTTTCAAAAGGGCATGGAACAGGGCATAGAAGGAGGGTGGGGTAAAGGGCATTGAGGTGTCCCAGGAGGTGAGTGGAGGGATGGGGCAGCTGCATTATAAGTCTCCTAGCTGCACATATGAGCAGACTTGATAGACCGTAAGGCCTGTTTCTGCTGGCAAGTTTCGTATGTTCGTATGTCTAGCTTTAGGTAGTGCTTACAGTGAGACAGGTAGTGAGGAAAGTGTGTATTTTTTCTGGGTTTGTAGTCAGGGGCTTGTTTAGTGCTTTTTACTGTTTAGTCATGATGACTTTGGGACGCCAAACTGCTAGCTTTACAAAGCATTGCTAGTAATTTTTATCCCCTTATTAGCTCTATTACTTGCTCCCATAGCTGGCAAGCAGGAGCATTCTGTTTTTCTCATTTTCCTCACTTTTTGTGTCATGGCTGACCATGTCAGCAAAACTGTGATTGACTCTCCAACTGCAGTTGAGAGTTGCAGAGGTCTGCTGGGAGCCGCTGGTCCTGTTCGCCTGGATATTTAGCCTGGATTTCTGTTCAGGGCTGTTGGAGTGAAGATCAATACAATGATGGAGTGAGCTGGATGGAGGCATCTGCTGCAGAAGTCATGGCGGATTAGTGAACCATCTGCCAGTGTGGTGGGAGTATGACCGGCATCCTGATAGCAAGTAGACCTCGCTACTGCCTTAAATCTCTCTCTCTCTGTAAGGTCCCTGGAGGGACCGCTGGTGGGTTTGGGTCATGACAGACTTCTTGGGGTGGGCAGTATTGGGGGCTCCAACCAGAGGGTTGATTCCCAGTAACTGTTAAGAGTGGGGTGACTTTGGCCATTGGTGGGTGGCTAGGTCTCCAGTGCCACCTGACCTGGATAGCCTGTTATCGGCCTGTGGCTGCTGATTGCCATTTTGGGGGAAAGAAAGCAGGCAGTACCCTTGTGCTCAGAACCACAGCACAGAACTGAGGGTCATGGACTGGACCAGCCAGTGACTAGAGTGGGCACCGGAGGGGAATGGTGGGTGGTGTGCTCCTTCGAGGGGAGCTGGTGATCTTTTCTTCAGGGACTCTTGTTTTTCTGGTTACGGGCAGTGATGGTCTTCAGCCACAGGGAACTGTTATTATGCGGCCCTGAGGCTGAGGTGATGAGTGTCAAGCGAAGATCCTTGGATGGATGGAGAAGATCTGGTTTGCACTCTAGGCTACCATCTAGTGGCTCATTATATCTTGGCAGAACTCTGGACCTAGATTTGGGAGGTAGTAGAGAGGGTATACATCCCCGACGTCGACATGTCGACAGCGAAGTCCCCTACAGTGACAACAGTGCCACGTCACTGTAGGGGACCCGCTGGCACCCAGCACTGTTTGTAGGGGGTCCTGCACCCCCCTGACTCAACTCCGACTTGGAGTTGAGAATCCTAAGTGGGTGCGGGGTTCGGGGCGAAGGCCCCAGAAAATACTTGTTGCTTGCACCAGCAGTCGACTCTAAATGCAGTCGGCCTGTTGTTGACTGTCGGGTCGTTGACAAACATTTTGTCGACGACCCATCATGGATTCATAGAAAGTACCTCTAAAGAGTGTGTCTGGTACTACATTAATTTCTGTGTTGTTGCTGGTGGAAGAGGAGAGTAATCTTGGACTGTGATTATAAGGACTGGGTGAGGGTGAGATCCTCGCCTGCCTTAAGATGTTCTTTTTTAACCTTTGTCATGCTTCTTATATCCAGATATTGACTTTGCACTAACTACTAATATGGACTCCTTAAGCACCTAAATTGTTGTGTTTATTTGGGTTGGGTATAACTTTTTCTTTTGTGGGTTGGGGTTCGGAAGTATGATTGAGGAGTGGGAGAGTGGGTTATTTTGGCTGTTTTGTGTTTTAGGGTGGGTTTGCTAGTTGATTGTAGAGTAGGTGATTTTTAATTTTTTTTAATTTCATTGTTTAGTTAGTGCGGGTTGGCTATTTGGGTGGTAGGAGATTATGTGTTGACAGGTGGCTCTTCCGGTCAGGCACTGCTCCTCATCGGAGCTCCGGGGCCTCTGCCCCTTTAACTGTCCTCCTCTGCCTACCGATGTTTACGGCCATTGTCAGGCATTAGGATAGTAGGTATGTAACCCCCTTGCAAATGGGGGTTCCTAATGTGCCTTATGCCTGCTTGATGATCGGCATGAAGCCGCCTAAATAGGGACCTGGTGAGTGCTCTTTTAGGGCCTCCGTATTCTGTCCCTTTAAGGCCTGCCTGTTGCAGTCAGAGTTAGTTGAAATGGGAGGGGGTTTGAGTGTTGCTATGCTCGACTCCCGCCCGGGCTGCAGAATAATCGCTCCATTTCTGCCATCGCTAATTGCGCAGAGGGAGCTTCGGTAGAAGATGTGCTTGTCTGCTGACTATTTATTAGAGTAGTAATGATATTGTAGTTGTTCTAACCTGTTTTAGTTGCAGCAAGGACTGTTTGATTGCCTCCTCCATTTTGCCCCAGAACTGCTGAAGTGGGCCAATCAGTACCTCGGGACCCTGCAGAGTTGACTGACCAATGGAGGAGCTGTTTGTTTTGAGAAAGGTATTATGGGCTATGATGCTTTTTCTGCACCACTGAGAGCTGGGAGAAGTGACTGGCAGGCTCAACCAGCCAATTGGATCGGGTCACGCCTGAGTGGAGAGGAGTGCCCCAAACTGTGGAGAGCCAGAGCGAAAGTGGCTGAGGAGAAGGAAGGAGCTGTGTGCTTCTGCACTGGAGAGTGTTCACGCGGGAAGCGCGTGAAGGCCTGAAGCAGCCGTTGTGTTTTCGTTCGCGTTGCCCAGCAGATTAAATCCGGTGGCAGGATTTCAGAGGAGGCTGTGCCCCGTACAGCTACCCACCAGGCTCAACCTGCAGGAGGACTGGAGAGAATTGCTGAATCGCGCTCAGTCCGAAGGAAAAGTGGAAGCTGCCGTTGCAGTATCTCAGTGGCTGTGAGTTTGTGGGAGCCTTGGAAGCAGCTGCCTGGTGTGGTACCCCTCTGTTGCTGTTTGCCATATAAATGTGTGAGGAGGCTCGTGGAGCTCAAGTTCAATCCTGCTGCCATTAAAGGACTTTGCCTTGTTTAGAGTTTGCCATATAAATGTGTGAGGAGGCTTGTGGAGCTCAGGAGCAGCCCGGCTGACGTTGAAGGACCCTATCTTGTCTGGAGGTTGTGAGTACTAATTCAGGGTAGCTCCCTGTTGAATTGCAACATTGGATCCAAATGGAATTACTGTACTGCTGACTGTTTAACCTTTTCTCTTCTCTGTGTGAAAGGGCCCCTACCAGCTGCCACGGTTTGGACTAGCCACTAGGGCTTGGGTACCCAGGGACAGTAACTTGTAGGGTTAGGCCTGTGCACAGAGCCTTAGGTACATAGCCATAGTGTAAGCCAGTTAACCTGATTTTTCCCCTTCCCCCTTGTTATCTACCCTTCTAATAAATCAGATTGCTGTGTTATAACTACACCCTGGCTGGTTTGTACACTTCGGATGAGCTGCTGCATGGTGACTATGATATAACTGTACCTTACTTTACAGGGGGTCTCTGAAGTGAGCTGAAATATATCAGCCGTGGGGTAAGTGTACTGGTGAAAAGAATTGTTAGCACGCAGTGTGAGTCACTAGTGGGACAAGAGGGGGGTTGCAGTAGCCCAGAGGGCTGTAACCGAGGTAGTCTTACTTGTACTAACCCCGACCTCTGTGTGGAGGCACCCGTCCACAGATCTGGGCCCCTCACCCTGCCTCAGTGGGGGAAGACAGGGGTAGTAGCCCTAAGGGTAGCACCTCCTAGGGGTTACAGGTAGAAGGTATGGGCTGGGGGCCTGGACGTCGGGGAGGAGAGAACTGGGGTGGACAGCTTGGGGTAGTGGGGACAAGAAGACATCCTGGGGTGAAATGAAGATTGGAGAAGGGTCTTCCCTGTCTGGTACCCATATCCAAGGGCTTCACCTTGAGTGGGCAGGCTTTGTAGTCAGCCTTGGAGTCCCATCTGACCCAGGCAGTGATTTGCAATGCCAGGTCCATCAACAACAAGATGGCAGTGATTGCTGATCTTGTTAGGTCATCGGACCTGGCTTGCATCACTGAGATGTGGCTGGATGTGAATGCTGGCCCAATTTTTGAGGCGACAGTTCTGGACGGGTTCTTGGTGATACACCTCCTGAGGTTGGATTGTATGGGCGAGGGTTTACTAGATTTGTTTTGGAAAAAAGAAGGCCCATCATGATTTTCCCCCATACATTGTGGGCTAATATGAAAGGGTAGGGTTAATAGTAAGCCAGATATCCAATTGTTTCTTAAAGGTATAAAAATTCCTAAGGTCAATTAGTTCTTGGGGCAAAGAATTCCATAATCTGAGGGCACGTATTGTAAGATAGTTATTCCTTCGATTTGAATTAGCCTTTTTAATTATGATATGTTTGTTGTGTGACCTGAGTACCCTTCTAGCACTGGAAAAAGTGAGACCACACTGTGCCATCAACTCTGGGGATTGTAGAACTTTATAAAGAAACAGGTTATCCCCCCTACATCATCTACTTTGAAGGGTATGAAGATCTGTAGCTTGAAGTCTCTCAAAATAAGTCTTTTGAGACAAACCGGACAGCATTTTTGTGGCACATCTCTGGACAGCCTCAAGTTGAGCTATGTCACCCATTAGATAAGGATTCCAAAATGGCAAACCATGGTCTAAATAAGGTCTTATGTGAGATCTGTACAGGGGGAATAAGACATTGCTCAGTCCTAGTGACAAAGGAACTTTTAATTTGGTTGAGGAGGGAGTTAGCTACCCTAGTGATTTTGAACAGTGGTCATGAGTTGCAAGTTTGCTATTAACAAGAATACACAGGTCCCTTTCCATATTAGATGCATTTAATGCGATATTATTTATTCTATATATATGTTTGGGGTTTTTTGTACCAAAGTGAAGAACAATACACTTGTTGACATTAAGTTCCATTCCATTGGTCAGAGTCCATTGTCCGATGTTTTTTTGGTCAGAAACAAGACTTGATAAGCTTGCAGCAGTATCTACATTTCCACCAAGTTTTGAGTCATCTGTGAACTATGATAACCAATTTGGGAATTAATTTGCATGTCACTTATGTATAGGTTAAACAGTGTAAGTCCCAGGACTGAGCCCTGTGGTACCCCACTAGTAATTGGACATTGGTTTGACAGGGAGTTGTTTATGTTTGCCCTTTGGGTTCTATTTGTTAACCAGTGTATTACCCAGTTAGTGAGGCAATGTGAAAAACCAAAGGATTCCATTTTGGATACCAATTTCCCATGCGGGACCTTGTCAAAAGCCTTGCTAAAATTCAATAGCATGATGTCTGATGAGATGTTTATTATCTAGGCCAAGGCCTATGTTGTTGTAAACAGTGACCAGGTTAGAGGTGCACGAGTGTCCTGTTTTAGAACCGTGTTGTGATTTGTCAGCAAGGTTAAGTGTACCCATTTCCTTTTCTATAAGGGTTTTAATGATTTTTTCCATAATTTTACAGACAACAGAGGTATGGCTAATGGGTCTATAGTTCTGGACATTGAATTTGCTACCTTTCTTAAAAATGGGAGTCACTTTAGCTATCAGCCAATCTAAGGGGATCTGTGCACTACCAAGAGATTTGTTAAAGATAATATTTAAGGAAGCTACTATTGCTTTTGTTGTTTCTAATAAAAATCTTGGAGTAATATTGTTTGGGCCAGGACTAGATGATTTTTTTTAAAGTACGCAGAGCTCAAAGAATCATACTGTCGCATTGAAATATTTAGTAGTCTTGTTAAGCAGTTGATGGATAGTTGGGGTAGGGACATCCTTGGGGGAGAACACGAGGCAAAATAAGTATTAAAAATGTTTCTGGTGTCTATGTCAGAGTTGAAAATTTTGTTGCCTTGAGAAATTGGTCCAACCTTTCTAGTATTCCATTTTTTTCTATTTAAATATGAGTATAAAGATTTATGAGAATCCTTGGTGTGGGTTATTCTAAATTCAAGTTTTGCTTTGACTTGTTTTATTGTATGTTTGAGGGAATGTAAAGCAGTTTGATATTTCGAGTAAATAGTCTATTTAATACAGTCTTATTTTTTTAGTTTTTAGAATAATCTTTGTTTACACTTTATTAGAGGTTTAATTTTATTGTTGAAACATCAGGGAATTCGCCCTTTTGTGTTATATTTCTTTTTGGCTAGATCCCATAATGATTCAAGCTGGTGGATTGTTATTTGTAACACATTCCATTTATTATCGGTAGATAAATGATGCATTAAGTTGCTCCAGGGTTTGGAAAGGAACAATTTATTTATTTTTTTTTAGTTTGATTCATCATAATTTTTGAATATAGTGTGTTTAAGTAGACTTGAGTGCCCAGTTAAAAGAGAAAATAAAATAGTAGAGTGATTGCTAGTACCAAGGGGTGCCCTGACGTGTGTCAGAGATGATGTCTTTAATATTGGATATAACAAGATCAAAAATATTGGGGCCTCTGGTGGGGGAAGTGATGAGTTGTGAGAGACCATGATCAGAAAGGCATGAAAGAAACAGTTTATCCTGATTACTGGTACCTAATAAGGACATCCAGTCTATGCCAGGGAGGTTAAAATATTCTAATATAATAATATCCACCTTCTCTGATAAGCAGGACATACCATCCAAGAGTTGTGTGAAGTAGGCAGGGTCTGGCTGGAGTGGGGGGGCTGACCCTTGAATTGGATAGACACCCAAATGCTTTCATTAGTGGTTGTGTGTTGAATTTTGTGGGAGTTAATGTCATCTCCAATGTAATGACAGACTCTGCCACCCTATCTGTCTTGCCTATCTTTATGATAGAGTTTATAGCCCTGAATTTCTTTCAACAAGGTAGAAGAAGCATCCCACTGTGTTTCTGATACTGCAGTTATTCCTATGTTGTGGGTTATTATAGTGGCTTCTAATTTGGCCATTTTAAACTGGTTTAGTAAGCAAGAGTTTAGTGACAAAACTCTGCATGAGGTGGTGGTTTGCTATTTTTCAGAGACTTGGGAAGTTTCCCATGCTCCCCCTTTACTTCAAGTTTAAAAGATTATTCATTTTTGCTAGGAAGGATTTACCAAGAAGGGTACTGCCACGCCTACTGAGGTGCAGTCCGTCCTAACAATAAAGGGACTGTCTGTCTGTGAATTTCTCCCAGTGGGTTATACAAGGTATATTTTGTTTGAAGCACCATTTATGTAGCCATTCGTTAATAAGTTTGATGTTATTAGTGACAGACTCAGTGGTTCTAGGGACTGGCAGGATTTCAGACAAACAGATAGTACCACCTCTTTCAATAAGTAAGTTGCTTAATGTGACAGTATCTTGTTTTATCTACTCCGGGCTATTGTGCTGGATATTGTTTGTGCCAGCATGAATAAGTACTAGCGTATTACTTCCTGCGTTGTGTAAAATGTTGGGAATCATGGATGTGATGTCTGCAATCCTGGCCCCTCTGAAACTGGGACAAGTATGGTTTGCTTTATTCGTGTTACATAAGGTGCGGTCAATGTGTTTAATCAAAGAGTCACCAAGCACAAAGATCTGTCTTGGCTGTACATTGGGGGGTGGAGGGATTTCAGAGATAGGTTGATGGGAAGGGGGTGTTAAGGGCACAGAGAGTGAAGACTTACATGATGAAGGACAGATAGGGGGTTGCCATTTGTTTTAGAATGGAGTTAGGCCTGCTAGATGTACCGGTGGGGGAAACTTGATCCTTTGAGTGTATCTTGGGGGCATAGGTTTGGAGTGCAAAATTCTTCTCATCTCCATCCACCCAGGGATGGGAAGCAATTTTTGCATAAAGTTGCAGACTTCATTGTCGTCACTGTGTTGAAGTCCCCCTGAGTGATGGTGCTTGGTGACTTCAACACCTGGATCAATGATGAACTCCTGCACTTTGGGTAAGATGTCCTCCAACTGATGTATTCATTGGGATTAACACAGGTGGTTTCCTCTGCAACCCATATTTTGGGTCACTCACTGGACCTGGTCTTCCTACTGGATATGGAGAGCACCGACCTGGTGGTGGAACTGGTTGGATGGTCTGACCATTGCACAGGTTCAATGTCCTGGCACTCTCTCATAGGCCTGCCCCTTGGAGAGGGCCCAGTACCACCCATTAAGAAGTGTGACCCCAAATGGCCTGATGATGATACTGGACCTATTGGGATTTCTGAGTACAAGCTCAGATCCAGAGAATCTACTGCAGGCCTAAAACAAGGCAATGGTGGCAGCACTGGACTCCAATCTGTGTTCACCCCCTCTCCCTTCAGCCTCAGTCTCCATGGTTTGATTGAGCCTTGAGGGTGATGAGGAGGGTTGGGTGAAGGTTGAAGCATCACTGGCAGAAATCTGGCCTTGATGCCAACAAGCTTAGATTGATGGTACATTAAAAGGACTATCAATCAGTGATCTCCCATAAGAAGGCAGAGTTCCTGTCTGGGGAGATTACTGCTGCATGGAATCAGCTATCTCAGCTCTTCCAAACTGTGGACAGACTGTGCAATCCAGCTTGTCTGCAGTTACAGAGAGCTTTGTCATAGGAGAAATATGATGAGTTTGCTCACTTCTTTGCAGATGAGATTGTCAACGTCAGGTCAGAGATAAGCTCAGCCCGGTCCAATGGGGGTGGCGGTGATCGTTGGGAGGTTGCAATGTCTTGGTCTGGTTGGTCAGCTTTTGATCAGGTGGTGATCTTGGATGTCATGAGGTTCGTCCAGAGTATTTTGCTGATCTACTGTGGTTTGGACCTGGGCCACAACCCGTTTCCTTGTGGGATGTGTTGCAGTGATTGGCCCAGTCCCAACTAAGATTGTCCAGTGCTTGTTACAGACTGAGGACTTCCCTGACTCCCTGAAGAAGGTGGCGGTGAATCCCCTCCTTAAGAAACCTTCTCTTGACCTGGATTGTCTTGCAAACTATAGGCCTATCTCTAACCTTCCCTTTGTGAGTAAGGTTATTGAGAAGGTGGTCGCACTGCAGCTGCATAATCATCTTGCCATTCATGACATCTATGAGCCCTTCCAGTCAGGATATAGGAGGAGGCATAGTACTGAGACTGCTCTTGTTTGGGTGCTCAGTGACCTCCTCATAGTGAGAGATTGCAGGAGGCATTCCATTCTGGTCCTCCTTGATCTCTCCACAGCATTTGACACCACGGACCATGGAATACTGCTAGAGCACCTGCGGCTCATCTGTGGATTGTAGGGTACAGTCCTCAGTTGGTTTCGGTTCTTCCTCACTGTCAGGTTTCAGAGAGTAGTGTTGGTAATTTATTCCTCCAACGCATTCTCCCTGCCATGTGGGTTCCCACATGACTCTATGCTGTCACCCATGTTGTTTGTAGTGTACATGTTGCTGCTGGGGGACATTGTAAGGTGATACAGGCTGAGTTTTCACTACTATGCAGATGATACTTAGCTGTATATGTCCTTCATACTGAACAGGATACAGTGCTCTCAGTATTTAACAACTGCCTATCCGAGACCTAGGACTGGATGAGAGACAACTGGTTGAAGCTGAATCCTAACAAGGCTGAGGTTTTGGTTGTGGACCTGAATCGTAAAGTAGAGGGGTCTTCAGTGGGGCAGGCATCTGGTCTTGTGCTTGAGTGCTGCCAGCTGAGAACCTCTGAATGGGTGCGGAGTCTGGACAATATTTGTGATGAGGGGCTGACCCTGAAAGCTCTGGTGTCATCTGTCACCAAGACCTCATTTTACTGTATGAAGAACATTGCCTGGTTTAAACACCTGGTTCTGCCGATGATCTTCTGACTTTGGTCCATGCCTTCATGACCTCCCACCTTAATTACTGCAATGCCCTATACCTAGGGCTCCTGGGGGTTGACATCCACCATTTGCAGTTAGTGCAGAATGGCAACCAGGTTACTATCTGGGCTCTCTCGATCTAGCCATATTACACTTGTGCTGTGTGAGTTGCACTGGCTGCCAGTTCAATGGCAAATTACCTTCAAGGTCAGCTTGCTAACCTATAAAGTCCTACATGGACTGGGATCATATTACCTGCAAGAGCATCTTTGCCACTATTGCCCCTCCTGACAGCTTTGTTATGCAGACAAGGGATTTATCAAGATTCCCAGGGTTTGGCTGAAGACATCTGGGGCCCAAGCATTTTCTTTTGTAGCCCCTACCCTGTGGAATTCTCTACCATATCACATTTGGGAGTGTCTGACTGTGGAGAGCTTTAAAGCTGAAGTGAAAACCTATTCATTAACCCTGCATTCTCCTCAAACTGATATGGATTACTCTGTCTGCAATTAATTGAATTTTAACCTATTTTAAATGTTCAATTATTGTTAAAGTGCTTTAATACGAGTGAATTGTGCTCTGCAAATAAAGATTATTATTATTTATTATAATTATTTCTGTGAGAGGGCAGCAGTATTTCTTTGAATGAAGGCATAACACAACTCTGAGTTAGCATACCTGATTAGTGAGAATGCAAGATCTTACCTCAAGAGGGTTACTGCAGTAGGTCTTCACATATAGGACTGCACCCTCTGGCATCAGGTCCACGTGGCAAACTTGTAGCTAGCAGTCATCAGTGGGGACCGCCCCCTGTTGTCAGGTGATGTGATGTCAGCTTGACTATAAAGGGGATGGTCCCGCGCCCATCCACAAATTCTTTCCTGCTGTCACACCAGTCTGTTTGACAGATGTGGTAGAACAGTGATCAGTCGCCCACTTACTATCAATGATTTTTGGCCCTTTTTTCTTCATAAATCTTTTAAAAAGTGCCCATGGTGCATGTCTTCTCATCCCAAGAAGAAGTGCTCTAAGTGCGGCATGCAAATCCCACATGGGGATGACCACTCTCGCTGCCTCCTCTGCCTGGGGCCTAAGCACAACTTGGCTGAATTTGCTATTTACCAAGGATTCAACCAGGCCATGTGAACTCATTTCAAGCGGACCCTTGAGGCCCACCCTCTGTCCCAGAGACTAGCCTCCATAGAAAAGGAGCTTCAGGAGCTGTGAGAAAGGTCGTCGTCGCCAGCCCCTCAAAAACACAAAAAGAAGGACAAGGAGAGACGCTGGGAGCGAAGCCCTTCTTCCCAGGGGAAAACCAGCCAGACATTCGTTGATGAGCAGGGTGAACCCTCTAGTTCTATGAGTACCACACCTGCTGCACCTTTGTCCAACCCCGCGGGATGAACACCCTCTCCCCCCAACTGTGGTGAGCAGGCAGCCAGGGGTTACCTCTCTCCAGAGGTTTCAGTCAGGTCTCCTGCTATGCGCACTGCTGACAAGTCACCTGCCAGCTCCGATGACAGGCACTCGGCCTTGGCCGAGCAGTCTGACTGTGTGCCTTCTACCTTGGTTAGCCCGGCCACGCCTAGTAAGTCGGCCGACGGATCTTCCTTCAAACCACATAGATGCATCTACTCTCTCATCAAGCTCCATTGTGGATCTCGACCCCAGGATGAGTGTGCTCATGGGGTAACCTTCATCCCTGCCTCCAGGGATTCACCACCCATACTGACTGGTCTCTCCCATTGGGTACGCTTTAGGACCTGTTTCTGGAGTCCCTCCTGGAACTTCCCCCTTTGCCAGGTTCCATTCCTCCTCTGGAACCCATTGTTGAACTTAGGCGGCTCAGGTATGGACCCTCCTCCTCCCTTGGGACCCTCGGGCCCTTTGCCTGACCCGCTGCCTAGCGTCAGTTCAGCGCCCCCGCTGATGGGTCTGTCGGCTCCTCCTTCGGGCCCTATGGGTGGTTTTCTAGGGCCAGACCCTCACTTACCACTCCCAGGAGGCCCGATGCTGGACAATATCCTTCCGATGCCAGACTATGTTCTGCCGACACCAGGTTACCCACCTGCACCTGGTTACCTGCCAACGCTGGGCTACCCAACACTGAGTTACCCTACACCAGGCTACCCAACACCACTCTACCTGACACCAGGATATCCTTCACCGGGTTACCCAACACCAGGATACCCTGCACTGAGTATCCAAGGGCAGGGCTTGTACCAGTACCCTTACTGGCACCAACCACCCAGTTACCCCTCTTTTCAGGGGCACCCCAGGGTACCAGCCCCCGCCCTGCATCCTCCACCTCTGCCACCAGATTGTGTGTCCATCCTGGCATGGTGGAAAGATGCTTGGTCACAACGTTTGTCAGAATTCAAGCAGAATCAGCTGGTAGGGGGCACCTCCTTCCCTCCCTAGGGCACCCCTCCTAGTCCAGCACACTCCGGCTAAGCCTCTGGCACTCTCCATCATGGAGACACCGGTATTGACTCCTCCCTGCCCAGCAGGTCGGAGTCTCCAGAATTGGATGAAGATTCAGATATTGACCAGTCAGAACCCCACTCACCGGTTGAAACTTTTCCCAAGGAGTCTCCTAAATCATCCCCTGAGGAGTCTTCCTTTGGGGAGCTTTCAAGGACCATCCAGAAGGCATGTGGCTGGCTGGCTGGCCTTGGAACTGGACCCCCAGTGTAAGTGATTAGCTGAGCATGTGGACCTGGCTAATGTGGATCCCCAACCCATTCCTCCTTGGATGGGGCCACATGAAGATCTTGCATCCACCATTTGGCAACAGCCTCCTTCTATCCCGACTGTTTCCTGTAAAGTGAATAGGACCTATTTCCCCCCGGAAGGGGTCTCTCACCTTACTGCATAAGTGAAGGCAGATTCTATAGTCATTACCATGGCCCATGACAGATCAGTGCAACCCAAACACCTGAGTGCTTCTCCTCTGGACAAGGACTCCAAACAGTTGAATCAATATGGCAGAAAAATTTATGCCTCATCCGCCTGTGCCATTAGGTCTTTAAACAATGTTTCACACATGGTAGCCTTTCAGAAGGCCTCACTCTCAGACCTAGAGAAGGATTGCTAGAAAATCTCTAATGAACAGCTTAGGGCTAAACTCTTGGAGAAGGTGTGGATGAATAAATCATCCTGCCATCACGCAATCCGAGCCACCTACAATTCTGTAGATTCTGTGGCTCAGGCTGTGGCTTCAGGGATCTGCCTCAGTTGCCTAGCTTGGCTACGTCTGGCAGGTTTGGTACAGGACGTTCAATTGTCCCTACTGAATGCTCCATTTAGGAGTCCAGTTCTGTTCGGTGGCGATGCTAAAGAAATAATTACTGGGCTGCAGGAGACCGGTAAGTCCCCCTAAGATGTACATTCCATGTATCGTACTGGCCAGAAGAAGCAGCATGTTCACTGTCAACAGAAGTGGAATAAGAACCAGGGCAAGCATCAAAACAAATGACATGCCACCTCTTCAGGAGCCCAAACTCCTCAGGCCAAATTTGCAAAAGTCACCTCAGGAGCAAAGGCTCCCCTCTGCATCCTGACTCACTTCACTTCCTTCTGTTCCCACCGTCTCCTTCAGAGGAACCAGTAGGGGTGAGATTCAGCCTCTACCTGGAAGGGTGGAAGGCCGTCACTGCAGATATATGGGTCTTACAACTCATACAAAGAGATCACTCGATAGAGTTCCTGGAGAAAGCTCCATCAAATCCTCCGGGAAGGTCTTTCTACCTGTCGGGACAGATCCCCATCATCAGTCAAAAAATCCAGGCTCTTTTGTGAAAAGGAGTCATACAGCCTATCCCTCCAGAACAAGCAGAAAGGGGATTCTACTTCAATTTCTTCCTAGTTCCAAAGAAGATGGGGGACTCTAAGACCTATCCTAGATCTCAGTATGCTCAACCTCTTCATGGAATACAAGAGATTTCACGTGCTGACTCTCCAGGGACTGCTGCCCCTGCACCTGACAAACACTTGGCTGTGCTCCCTGGATATGCAGGATGCTTACCTACATATCGCTATCCTCCCAGCCCATCGCCACTTCCTCAGATTCTCCTTCCTGGAGAACCATTTCCAGTTCAAAGCCCTTCCCTTTGGCCTGTCTTCAGCACCTCGGTTTTCACCAAGTTCTCAGCGGTGGTTGTGCATTTCTTCACCGCAAGGGCATTTACATGTTCCCATACAGGGACAACTGGCTCTTTTCACCCCATCACTGACCAGCCTGAAGGAGTCTCCCTCCTTTGCTCTGCTTGGGAATTTCGGTCAACCTACCCAAATCCCAGCTAATACCCTCCCAGTGCCTCCAATTAATTAAAGTGGTGCTGGATACAGTCCAGAGCAAGGCCTTTCTACCTCTCGACTGAGCGGAGATGCTTGTCTCCCAAGCCACTTTAGTGGTGTCTTCATGGTGGACCATGGCTTGTTGAGTCCTTCGCCTTTTGTGTCTTATGGTGGCAGGCATTCCTATAGTCCCCTTGGCCAGGCTGCATATGAGGTTAACCCAATGGTCTCTTTGAGTCCAGTGGGATCAACACCTGGATGACATGGATCTAATGATCATGATCTCCAATAGTCTTCAGAAAGATCTCCTCTGGTGGCAGGATCCCACACACTTTTTGGTGGGGGCCACCTTCCACCCCCAGCTCCTTACCAAACCCTTACCTTGGATACCTCAAATGTGGGTTTGGGAGCACACCATGGGGAACACAGAACACAGGGTTCATGGTCTCCTATGGAGGAGAATCTTCACATCAACATCCTGGAGACAACAGCAGTTCTTTATGCTCTTCAGGCTTTCCAGTCATTGCTTCTTCAGGGAACACTTCTCATTCAGATAGAAAACATGGCCACTGTCTGGTATCTGAACAAATAGGGAGGCACCTGACCGTATACCCTCTGCAGGGAAGAGATGAGGGTGTGGTATTGGGTGATTCAGCATGGCCTATTCTTGACAGCAGTCCACATGCTGGGAGTTCACAACATCCTGGCGGACAGCTTCAGTCGATCAGTTGCCAGGGCTCACGAGTGGGAACTAAAGTAGGAGGTGGTAGAAGACTTGTTTCTTCTATGGGGTCAACCAGATCTAGATTTGTTTGCATCCCCATCCAACACAAAACTACCCAGCTTTTGCTTACTCATTTCTGAGCATGCTGCTTTTTGGTGAGACGTGCTGTCTCTATCCTGGACAGGGAGGTTTCTGTATACTTTTCCTCCCTTTCCTCTAATCCAGAAGGTTCTTCTGAAGCTTCAGGCAGAGGGAGCTCACATGATTCTCATTGCCCCTTTGTGGCCTTGACAGATATGGATCCTGTTGTTGCAACAACTAGTTCTGGAACTGCCATTACCTCTGCCTCTATCCCACAACCTTCTGTCCCAGGAGCAGGGCACCTCGGTACAATCTGAGCCTCAACTCTCTCCATCTTCATGCATGGCACCTGTGGACATAGCGATTTCTCACTCTGGTGTCTCTTCTTACGTAGCTCAGGTCTTGGTGGAAGCCAGAAAGCCCTCCACCAGATCCACCTATGCCATGGAATGGAAGAGATTTTCTATTTGGGCCACAGCCAAATGCTTGGACCCTTTTTCTTGCTCGGTCTCCCAGGTGTTAGAGTACCTCTTACATCTTTCTGAGTTGGGCCTCAGTTATTTCTCAATGAAGGTCCATCTCTCTGCAGTGTTGGCCTACCACCTCCCGGTGGAGGGCAAAACCCCAGCCCAGCTAGAGGTTTCTAAGACTTTCTTGAAGGGGATCCTTCACAATAAACCTCCAGTCTGGAATGCTTGTCCTCCCTGGGATCTCAATTTTATGTTGGAAAAACTTACTTTGCCCCCTTTCAAACCAGCAGCAAGTTGTGATATGCATTTTATGGCATGGAAGATGCTATTTTTAGTTGCAGTTACTTCAGCTGACAGGGTTTCGGAGCTTCAGGCTCTGGTTTGCAGGGAGCCTTATTTAATTTTCCACAGGAATCAGGTGGTCCTGCGGACTAATCCTTCTTTTCTTCCGAAAGTAGTTTCGGAGATGACTCTAAATCAGAATGTTGAAGTGCTGGTGTTTTTCCTAGAGCACTCTAACAGAGGGGAATATCTTTTGCACACCCTCGATGTGCACAGGATTTTAAGGTATTATACCTCTTGGGCTAAAGAGGTTCGAAAGTCGAATCAGCTCTTTGTGGCCTTTGCCTCCCAGTGCCAGGGCAAGGTGATCACTAAACAGACTCTGTCTAGATGGCTGGCTAACTGTATTCATTACACTTACCAGAAGTATGAAAAACCTCTTCCAGGGCGGTCAAAGGTCACTCCACCAGGAGTGTGGCCACTTCTAACACCTTTTTCAGGAATGTGTCCACTGTGGATATTTGTGCAGTGGCAACTTGGTCTTCCATCCACACCTTCACTAAGCATTACAGTCTGGACATCGCCTCTAGGTGTCAAGCTGACTTTGCCTTGCAGTTTTGCAAGGTCTTCTGTCTTAGACAGATCCTTGGTTGGCAGATATCTTCCTCCTCCTGGAACCTTGTCTCTGACTTCTTCTTTGTGTTAGACTGCTTGGTATTCAGTCCTAAATGTGAAGATCTACTGCAGGAACCCTCTTGAAGTAAGATACAGCAGTTATGTAAGAACTTACTGTAACAGCAGATCTTCAAGAGAGATTTCTGCAATAGGTCTAGTTTCCCACCCACCTATCCCCCAAAGTTTTTCCTTTTCTCCTGTCTTGGTCTCTGGCTTTGCCAGGGCACAGGGTTCCAAGGGTTTTCACTCCTCTTTTCTACTCCATTTACTTAGGTCTCCAGTGGAAAAGAACTGGAGGGTGGGCGCGGGACCACCCCTTTCATAGTCGAGCTGATGTTGCGTCACCTGACAATGGGGGGGGGCAGTGCCTGCTGATGATCGCTAGCTGCAAATTTACTGTGTGGACCTGACACCAGGAGGCACAATCCTACTTGTGAAGACCTACTGGAAGAACCTCTCTTAAAGATATACTGTTATAGTAAGTTCTTATGTAACTGCTATATATTATGTTGCTGCTACAATGCTATGGGTGACAAAGGTCAGCTGTTCTGATACAAGTCTGTTCATTTGGAGTATTATATAATGGTTACATATCAGACTTTGACTCTGAGAGTGTATGTTCAATCTCAACTACCCCTTGCAAAAAGCTTTATGAATGTTGTTAAAGAGTAATATAATAGCACTATAAGAAAACCAACATCATTCTATAATATGACAGCAAAATGTATTCAAACAAGGGTGAGTCCTCTCTGAAAACTTCATTTTTGCAGGTCGGCAGGTCAGGAGGAGCTAAAATCAAGTCAGTGACAGTCTTGGAAGTGGTACTTTGCTGACTTTCTGTTTCTGCTGAAGCCTTCGAGGTTGTGGTTACTTCTTGGGCCCTTGCTCGGTTAGCGGGTGGGGTTTGCAATAGCTTGGGGTGAAAGATTGTTATGTACAGGCTGCAGGTCTGAGACCACTAGGGCCTAGCAGT
Source organism: Neoceratodus forsteri (assembly GCA_016271365.2). NCBI lineage: Eukaryota > Metazoa > Chordata > Ceratodontiformes > Ceratodontidae > Neoceratodus > Neoceratodus forsteri. The sequence goes on from CM057454.1 coordinate 1,165,112,501, forward strand.
CCACAGACCACCAATCTTTCTATAAAAATCTTTCACAGTACATTATAATAATGCCTAGTTGCAGCTGCAGACGTTAAGGCCGATCAGAGTGTCCCATGCCCGTGACTCCAAGGGAACAAATAATTGTTTGCTCTGGAGTCAAGGGTAGAGAAGTTGTAGCAAAAGTGTAAATTATCTGCAGTATAAGCCCCAAAACTTGCCACAGAACATCTTACCCTCCAGAACTTCAGGGAGCCACTAGGCCCCCAGACCTCTAGCCTTAATGTGCCCCACTTGAGCCTCCCAAAAATGTGGGAGCCTTAGCACTGTTAGACTTTAATGATCCCAGTTTCACACAACTGATCATGAGACACATAAAAAATTAAAATCTTCTCAAGCTGGTCCAGTGACGTGGAGGAATGTTGAATTGAGCAATGTGTGCCCCTGCCATAGAAAGTGCTAAAAACTGTGGAAAAGTAAACATTTCAAGCTTAAAAATAATTGTGGACAATGAGGACATTTGTGCCAAAGTCTTCTGCAAGTTTTAAGTGTTTTGTGATTTAAAATGGGGGACTTGCTAAAGGAAATGTACAAAGTGCTGGAGGTGTACTGATCTACTATAGGGCAGGTCAAGACGTCGCTCATCTTCCTGCTTCTGACATGGTATCATCTCCTGCTGAGTCTCTTTTCATTTCCCTTACACTTGGAACTGTTAAGAAATTCATCATCGGATGTGTATATATGCCCCCTAGCCATGCCTTCACTGGTCTGTCCTCCCTCCTAGCCTCTCTTGTCAGCCTTCCAAGACATTACCTTATACTTTGTGGTGATTTTGACCTAGATTGGCTACACCCAGATGCAGAAAAAAAATGCGTGCCTTGCTTACTAACTCTAGACTTACCAAACTCCTCCAAGATCCTACACGTATTAACACCAAGTCTGGAAATCGTACTCCACTTGATTGGATGGTCACCAACTGCATGCAGAAGATAAAAGTGGCAGGCATACTCTTGGACTGCATAAGTGATCACTCTCTCATTTTTTGTGTTTTGAGAACCAACTATCCTAACCCACCTCCTAAGATCTCCCTGGTTTGGGACATGTCTAGGTTTGACGCTGGCAGCTTTATCACCACCATCAATAACACCGACTGGTTCCCCCCGTCAAAACACTCCCTGATATAAATCAAACTTTAGACTTCCTGATTTCTACCTTCACTCAAATAGTAAACCAGCATGCTCCCAAGAAAAAATGCAGGTCCAAGGGCATCAGGGCTTCGTGGCTTACCAAGGAAATTAGGACCCAAATGCCCATCCATGACAAAGCATGGTGCGCACATACAAAGAGTGTATTTCCCTCTGACTGGCAAGTCTACAGATGCTATATTAGCTGACAATGCAATGTTTGTTTTTAGGGATTGGGTCAGGCAGCTTCTCTTTTTGGATCAATTGAGCTTAAACCAAGCCAGGATTCTAGTGTTTATAGAGGTTTGTTCCTACCTGAAATATTTTAGTTCATTATTGTGTAAGAATTAGAATTTACTTCTCTATGCAGAGACTAACAGAGGCAGCATTGATAATAATTTTGTTTTAATTAATTTTACAGCCAGCATATTGAGCTACTCTGTGGTCTGTTGAAGAGACATGATGGTCCTGAAACGTAATCCTTTTGAGAAAAATTAAAAGAGAGCTAGAAAATATTTAAGGAAGCAGAGTGCTTGTTCTTACAGTGGAGGAATGAATTGGAGTGTGCCTCCTACAGCATGGGAGAGAGTCAGAAATAGAAATGGATGACCAGAGTGTGCAAGCAGGATTATCTGTCCTGATTGCACCAGAAACACAGGATGGCAATTCCACAGTAATGAAGAAAACCAATCCCCAGAAGAGCTCTCTGAGTGAACAGGTACAGAGGCAGGGTACTGTAAAAGTCTTGGATGGGAGCAAGGAGATTTTTAATTATGGCAAAAGAGGTAAGCGGGCAGCCAGTACACAGGCACAGATTGAAGGTGTGCTGTTCACAAACTTAAGTGTGGAGCAGGAAGAAGTACCGATTCTGGTTAAAAAAAAAAAGTATTAACTTTACCATTGGGAATGCCCCGGGGTAATGTAAAAAAAAAAAAACCAGCCAGTAAAGAAGCCCTGCATGGAGGAAAGAAAGGTTTATGCAGTCCCACAAGATGGGGGCTTCACCATACAGTAAACACTGGCATAAATTTTGCAAATTCGGTGGCTGGTATCTCTTAGGACAGCCTGAACTGGGTGGATGACTCCCTGCAGAAAACAGGATGAGTCCGGACGTTAGAGGGTAAAGGGTAAGATGCAAATCTACCCCGAAATCTTGGCGGAAACTGTGTAGATGATGAAATGAACACTAATATTTTCCCAGGCAAAGGGCCTGATAATTCTTAAAGTTCATCAGCCCCACCCCCACCCCCCTGGGAAAGGCAGTCCGACAGCACAGCAGGAAGGCACAGTTGAGGATAATGACCTGCTAGTCTGTATTAAGATAACTGAAGGAGATTCTGGGGTGGCTGGGGTTCCAGACATAGAGGACTCCCCCACCATCTCCCTCTGCTGGAACAAACTGATCAAGTAGTCCCCCTCCAGTCATTGATAGGGCAGAGAGGATAGGAGTACATCGCAGTCCGATTCCAGTGGAACCAGGAGGAAGGCAATAGAATACAGGGCCAAGACAGAATGTCTGGTCTGCAAATGTTCGGGAATGTTTATTTCCTGACAATATTTGTTCCACATTAGAACCTGCAGCTAGGCAGAATGCAGTTCACCTGAAATTCAGGGGTGACATGAATAATGTCCCAGACAGAATTTTTGTAGGGTGTGCATTGCTTAAGAATAGCATGAAGTACTACGCCTACAAAATATATGCCCTGATACGCATGCCAGGTGACTCTGTCTTTGATGTCAGTTTTAAACACTCTGCTGGTTTGAAGCATTTTGGAAACAATACAAACAGCTCAAGAATACTGGTTTATGGAAACCTTTCTTAGCAATACCCCTGACAAAACCCCTTTTTAAAAAGATTATGATAATTTTCGTAATGAAGGGGTAAACGTGGCAGACATTATATACTGGATTAACCAACACTGTGGTAAATGGATACCTAGAACCTATCCTGGATGAGGAACACCTGTGGACAGGTGGTTGGAGATACCAGGTGACTTTGTGACAAGAAGCAGGGACAACACTGCATCTCCCAAATTGTTTCTTTCTGGGGCAAGACAGTGGAGTGATTTTCTATGCTGATCAACCCAGGGCCTGCTATAAATGCTAGGAGGTGGGGCATCTGTAAGGAGCTGCTTACTGTTAATGTGTGCCTTCATTGCCAGAGGAATCTCTGCCTTTTAGGAATCCAAAGGTGTGATCCAGGAAACCCGAGGAGATGTGGAAGAACAACGTGGAGGAACGATGAATGGAGTAGCGGGTTCCTGCTGGGGTGAGAGCCCAGTCAGACCATCTCGCAGGAAGTCACTGATAAGCAGCAGGGAATTCCCAGCCTCCCCCTACAAAACAGGGTACTAAATAAGGTAAAGACCAAGGCAGAAAGGTCAGTAGGGAGCAGGACAGAGTAAATGAAGAAAGCAAAGTCAATAAGGACAGGGATGGTGCTACAAGAGTTAAAGCCATCAAAAAATGGAGAGCAACGAGCACTAATGCCCGTAGTCTGGGTAACAAGCCTCCTGAATTAGTGGCCTTGATGGAGGAGGAACATCTGGATATCGTGGCAGTCACAGAAACATGGTACACACAGAACCAGGACTGGGACGTAAATATACCAGGATACACTATCTACAGGAGGGACAGGGAGGGTAAAAGCATATGCCTTGTACTTTGTGTATTTTACATTACGATTTTCGCACGTGACATGCAAGTTTGTTTTTTTTCTAACTTGTACCTTGTTGTCTCATGACGTGTAATCTTTTCCTAATTATGTACCATGTTGTCCCAAGTGTGTAAGTATGTAATTTCCTGTACTCTCCCGGGTCGTACCTGAAAATAAGCAAATTGTCTTGTCTAGTGTACTTACCTGGTTAACAAAAGCTAAATAAATAAATAAATAAAAAGAGGAGGAGGAGCAGCTCTCTACATAAGGGAAGGAATCAAAGCAACAGAACAAAAGGGTAAGCAGGGAGGAGAGGAAGCACTGTGGATTAATTTGGAGACAGGCAATGGCACCACAATCCGCACAGGGGTTGTATACAGACCCCCATCTCAGGGGGAGAACATGGACAAGGAAATGATAGAAAGTATCCTTAGAATGGCAGAAAAAGGGGAGCTATTGCTGATGGGGGATCTGAATATGCCAGATGTTAACTGGAGTGCATTTGCAGCAGCCACTTCTAAGAGTCAGGTCATTCTAGATGCCCTACAGGGGCATGCCTTAGACAACTAGTATTGGAACCCACTTGAGAGGGAGCAATCTTAGACCTGGTACTCTCAAATGGAGATGGCGAGAGGATCACAGATTTAGAAGAGGGTAGCCATCTGTGAACTAATGACCATTGAACAGTATGGTTCACGATAAACACAGCAGCAGAGTCAAGCCATACAAAGGCAAAGGTACTGGACTTCAGGAGGGCTGACTTTGCCAGAATAGGTGAGTGCCTAAGGAATGCACTAGCAGTTGGGCAGGAAGGAGGGGTGAAAGAACAATGGGGAATAATGAAAACTGCCATCACGGAGGCAACAAGCCTTTGTGTGAAGCAAATAAAACAAAATGATCTAAGAAACCACTATGGGTCTCAAAGGAGGTGCAGGGAAGGTTAGGGAGAAAAAGAAAGCATTCAGGAAGTACAAGGAATCACAGAAGAAGCAGGACAGAGAAGTGTATCAATTAAAGCAAAAGGAAGCAGGGAAGGCAGTCAGAACAGCAAAGGCCCAAACCAAGGAAAAGATAGCCAACTCAGTTAAGAAGGGAGATAAAACCTTTTATAGGTACATCAGGGAGCGAAGGAAGACCAAGGGAGGAACAGCGAGGCTTAATAAAGGGAAGGGGGTGGACAGAGGATGACTGTGAAAAGGCAGAGATACTAAACAAATATTTTTGCTCAGTATTGACAAATGAAGAGGGGGAAGTACCGAAACCAAACAATAGAAACACTCTAGATATGGGGTTTGATACCAGCCCATTCACAGAAGAAAGGGTTCTGAAAGAACTCATAAAACTGAAGGTGGACAAAGCAATGGGGCCTGATGGGATTCATCCCAGAATTCTTAAAGAACTAAGGGTAGAACTAGTGATACCACTGACTTTTTAACAAATTATGGGAGGATGGGGTGGTACCCGAGACTGGAGGAGGGCAGATGTTATTCCACTTCACAAAAGTGGGAGCAGGGCAGAAGCAGGAAACTACAGACCTGTTAGTTTAATCTCAGTGATTGGGGAAATGATGGAATCACTTCTGAAGGAAAGAAATGTTGAGTACCTAGAGGCTAGAGGGGCACAGGACCCAAGGCAGCATGGATTCACAGCAGGAAGGTCATGTCAGACGAATCTAATAGATTTCTTTGACTGGGTGACCAAAGTAATAGATCAAGGAGGGGCTATGGACATGGCCTACCTAGACTTTAACAAGGCATTTGACACAGTCCCACACAAAAGAATAACATACAAGCTGGCCAGCTTGGGAATGGGTCCCAAGATGGTAGCCTGGGTAAAGAATTGGCTGGAGAATAGGACACAGAGGGTAATAGTAAACGGAATCTGCTCTGAAGAAAGCGGGGTTACTAGTGGGGTACCGCAGGGTTCAGTACTAGCACCGGTCCTCTTTAGTGTATTTGTAAGCGACATTGCAGAGGGATTGGAAGGAAAAGTATGTCTCTTGGCAGATGACACAAAGATCTGCAACAGAGTTGATACACAAGGTGGGGTGGAAAGGACGAGAAGGGACTTGGCAAGGCTGGAGGGATGGTCAAATATATGGCAGTTTAGATTCAATGCTAAGAAGTGCAAAGTAATGCACCTGGAAAAAAAACCCAGGGGAAGAGTACACAATAGGGGTGAGATACTAACAACAACAAAAATGAAAAGGGACCTGGGAGTAGTCATGTCAGACAACCTAAAGGTGGGCAAGCAATGTGAGAAGGCAGTAAGGATGGCTGGGGGGATACTGGGATGCATAGGGAGAAGCATCACCAGTAGAAAACAGGAAGTTGTTATCCGTCTGTACAGACAGCTGGTGAGACCCCATCTGGAGTTCTGCGTGCAGTTCTGGGGACCCAATCTCTACAAAGACATAGACAGGATGGAGGCAGTCCAGAGGAGGGCAACTAAAATGGTGCAGGGTCTGCACCGGAAGACATATGAAGAGAGACGTAAGGAGCTAAATATGTATAGCCTCGAGGAAAGGAGGAGGGGGGAGACATGATAGAAACTTTCAAGTACCTCAAGGGAATCAACAAAGTCCAAGAGGGTAGCATCTTTCAGAAAAAGAGGTGTGCAAGAACAAGGGGCACAAATTGAAGATTACGGGGGGATTGCTCAGAAGTAATGTGAGGAAGTATTATTTCACGGAGAGGGTTGTGGATGCATGGAACAGCCTTCCTGAGGAGGTTGTGGAGTCAAAAACAGTGGTGGATTTCAAGAATGCAATTCTAGGGGGTGGGGGTAGGAAGAAGTAGGCTGTTGGTTAACTAGGATCTGCATCTTAACCATTAGGTAGGAAAATGGGCAGACTGGGTGGGCCAAGCAGTCCTTATCTGCGGTCAAATTCTATGTTTATATGTTTCTAAGTTGTCGGTCGCTGTTTTGGAATGGATCAGCAAGAAGGAGGCCCTTCAGCAAGAGGTGTGTGGAGTGAGCAGAGCCAGAGGTCTCACTGTGCTTTGGAGGGGGTTGGGATCCCTGGCCCAGATGGAGGGATGGTCACTATCGACACCGGAGGGTGGTGAAGCGGATCTATTCCCTTAGGTGAAACAAGGGGCCCACTGAAGGGTGGTCTAGCTTGAGTCACTGCAGTGAAGGTCCAGGTGGGGCCCGGTCCCGGAAAGTGAGAAAGACTCTGAGATACTGAGGCTCTGCTGGTATCGTTTGTATGAACACTTTGCTGAGACCTCGTTGAGAAGAACCAGGTGTTCGGACTACCCACTGGGCACTGCTTAAGGGTGAAGTACATCCTCTTTATTTATTCCTCAGGCACGTTTGTTGACAGTAAATGAAGTGACAAGTGGGATATTGGTCCTGAGAATTATCTGGCATTGTATTCCAGCCTCGTGAGAGGGGGCTGGAAACATTTCAAAGCTCCTTCCCTGCAGTGGTGAGAGCACTGTGGGGGCAGAAATAAATGAAAATCTTCAATGTTGATGAGACTGTGACTGAAACTGAGAAGCAAGTAAGACACTGTGTTTTAAGGATTTCTGGGCATTAGAATCCAGCCTCGTGAGAGAGGGCTGGAAAAATTTTAAAGCTCCCACCCTGCAGTAGTGAGAGTACTGTGGTGGGGGGGGGGGGTGCCGAAAACAATTTAAAGTCATTACCGAGAGACCTGAAGATACTTTTTGAACACCATAGCTGTTAATAATTTATGTGGCTGCTAAGGGTTAATTAGTTATTTTTTGTCAAGTAAGAAGGGTATTTATTTATTTTTAAGTAAACTTCAGAAAGTTTAGACTGGAGGGAGGGGGAGGTTTTGTGTGAGTTGGGTGTGTGATTAGAAATATTGGTGTGTGTGGAGTGCCTGAAGAGATGTGTTGGGGAGTTAGGAACACGGTCAGGCAGTACTCCCCCTCAAGACTAAAGGATCGTCATCCTTTTGAAGATCCTCCGCTCCCATTTGAAGTTTACAGTAGGTGCTGGGCCTTCGGCATCTTAAGGAGACGAGGGAGTGGAAGGAGTCGAGGATCCTGGGACTCTTGTGGGGAATGGGAAAGGGGTGGGCGGATTGAGATAGTGAGAACCAGGAGACGCCCTGGGGTGAAATGGACACAGGAATGAGGTTATCCTTGTCATATGCCCATACTCAAGAGCTCTGACATTGTCAGGCAGGAAGTGGGACCATCCTTGGATGCCTGTCCCTTTCGGGCAGTGTTAAGCAATGCCAGATCAATCAGGAATAAGATTGCAGTGGTGGTGGTTCTTGTGTCTTCTGTAGACCTGGCTTGCATCACTGAGACCTGGTTTTATGGAAGTGTGGGCCCTATTTTGGAGTCTGTGGTTCCAGCCGGTTCTTGGCGATTCACCGCCCGAGAGTGGACCATTGGGGGGGTTGTTGTCTGTTTTAGACAGGAAATGGATCTTAGGGAAGTACCAGTGGGAGTCACCAATTCCTTTGAGTGTATAGTGGGTGCAGGTGCAGGCTACAGGACATTTTTCATTTACCGTCCACCATCTGATGAGAGGGAGTTCTTGAAGGAGGTTGCGGACTTCATCATCGAGATGGTATTGGAATCCCCCAGATGGTTGATTCTGGGGGACTTCAATGCCTGGGTCGATGATGAACTCACCATTTGGACAAAACCTCCTCCAATTGATGGATTCATTGAGTCTGACACGGGTTATTACCACTGCAACTCACGAGAAGGGGGACTCATTGGACCTGGTGTTCCACCTGTGGGTGGAGATCTCCGATGTGGAAATGGAGCCAGTCGGTTGGTCTGACCATCACACCCTGAGATTCAGTTTCGCAGCCCCCTGAAATAGTCCTGCACCAAAGGAGTTGATACAGTTCCGTCCTTTAAGAGGAGTTACCTCAGAAGGCTTAATGATGGTGCTGGACCTCTCGGGACTTCCAAAGGATAGCATTGACCCAGGGCCCCTAGTGTTAGCCTATAATAAGGCCGTCACGAGGCCTTTGGATGTCATTGCTCCAACTCATGTTCACCCTCTTACTCTCCGCCCAGGTGCCCTCTGGTTTAATGAGGAAATCTGAGAGCTGAAGAGGCAAGGGCTAAGGTTGGAGAGGCACTGGCAGAAAACTCACCTGGAGAGGGATAGACTTAGATTGTTGGATCATTACAAGATCTACCAATCAGCAGTTTCCCATAAGAAGGCAGAGTTCCTGTCCAGGGAAATTGCTACAGTGAAGAATAGGCCACCCCAGCTCTTCCACACTGTGGACAGACTGTGCAATCTGGCCTGTCTTCAGTCTGGTTGTGAGTTATCACAAGTTCAGTGTGAGGAGTCTGCACAATTTTTCGCTGATAAGGTGTCTGCCATCAGGGATGAGATCAGCCAGTGCCTTCTCATTGGATCTTGCACTAATCAATCAGGTGGTACTAATGCAAAATTGATCTGGTTCACCTTTAGCCAACTGGCAGCCCTAGATATAGTGAGGATTATCCAGACTTCACGGCCAGCCTACTGTAGTTTGGATCTGGGCCCTACACACCTACTAGTGGGGTGTGTAGAGGTTAGCAGCCTGGTCCTTGCTGAGATAGTGGTGGTTTCATTGGAAAGAGGGGTCTTTCTAGATCCCTTAAAGGAGGCGATAATACGCCCTCTTTTGAAAAAAAACCTCCCTTGATCCCGACTGCCCATCTAACTACAGACCAGTCTTGAACTTGCCCTTTGTAGAGAAACTTATTGAGAAGGTGGTTGTATTGCAGCTGGAGGATCGTTTAACCAACCACGATATCTATGACCCTCTCCAATCTGGCTTCAGGAAAAGGCATAGCACTGAGACAGCCTTGGTGCGGGTACTAAATGACCTTCTGATGGCAAGAGATTGGAGAGCCCATTCCATCTTGGTTCTCCTTGATCTCTCAGTAGCATTTGACACTGTAGATCATGGAGTGCTGCTCGAGCACCTGTGGTTCTTCTGTGGACTGAAGGGGGGAGGTCCTCAGTTGGTTTTGATCATTCCTCAAGTTCAGATCGCAGAGAGTGGTGTCGGGAATTCATTTCTCTGTCCCTCACTGGCTGCTCTGAGGGATTACACAGGGCTCAGTGCTGTCCCTCATGTTATTTGTGGTGTATATGCTCCCATTAGGGGACATCATAAGACAGTATGGGTTGAGTTTTCATTGCTATGCCAATGACTCTCAACTCTGCATGACTTTTGTACCTGAACAAGAGTTAGATTCTGTCACGGTGTTTAATAACTGCCTGCTGGAGATACAGAACTGGATGAGTGCTAGCTGGCTGTGGTTGAACTCAGGTAAAGCAGAGGTATTGGTGGTGGACCCTGGTTATAGGATGACAGGGGCATGGGTGGAGAAACCATCAGGTTTATATCTTGGGGGAACCCCACTTATTGCCTCGGGCCAGGTGCGTAACCTGGGTGTGATATTTGATAAAGGCCTGATCCTGGGGGTGCAGGTTTTGGCTGTAGTCAAATCTTCCTTTTACCATCTAAGGAATATAGCCCAGGTGGAACACCTGGTCCCACCTGAAGATCTTCCAACCCTGGTCCATGCCTTTGTCACCAGTTGTTTTGATTAATGCAATGCTCTCTACCTAGGGCTTCCGGTGGAGGATATTCGCTGCTTGCAGCTAGTGCAGAACATGATGGCCAGGTTGTTGACTGGAACCCCTAGATCCAGTCATATAACACCTGCGCTGCGTGAACTTCACTGGCTGTCAATACAGTGGTGAATCACCTTCAAGGTCACATTGCTGACCTATAAGGCCTTACATGAGCTGGGACCCCTCTACCTGAAAGAACTCCTGTATTCTTACTGTCCCACCCGCTCACTCCGATCCTCTGGCAAAGGATTGCTAGAGATTCTCAGGGTATCCGGAAAGCATCGGGTGGAAGATCTTTTGCCTCTATGGCACCTACCCTGTGGAATTCTCTACCTCACCTGATATGAGAAAGCCTGACTGTGAAAGGATTTAAAAAATCCTTAAAAACATATCTATTCAACCAAGCATATGCAGCGACTCACTGAATGATTGTAAAGAGTTTTATCTGCTTTTATGTGTATTGTTGAAAGATTTTTGGAATGTATGTAGTTAAGGCACCCTGAGCCTTGGAATGGTGCTGCATATAAATAAAATTTTATTTTACTTTACCTGAGTAATGTATGTGACAAACAGAAATGTGGTCTGTATGGGGAAGAGGGGCATGTCAATACCTTTTGCAATCAGTCTATGAGGTGCAGCCTTTGTGAGGGGACTGGGCACACCTTCCAGGATTGCGAATGGGCTTCTCACAATAGTATGGACAAAATATTAAGGGCTGAGCAGGATGTGTACGTGACCACCGCACAAAAGGAAGGCATGTGACTTCAGGACTTAGTGATGGATGCCAATGGTCTGGATCCAAAACCTCAGAGAATAACGAAGCCAAGGACAGTTCATCATAGAGAGTTACGAGACCCCCCCCCCTGAGTAAGCTGCCCCATGACAGACCTGATTATTGATACTCAAAGCAGGGTACCTATGAAGGTGCTACCTATTCCTGCCCAAGGTGCTGAACTGACCCCCAGCTTGCTTGTACAGGAGCTGAGACCGGAAGTTGCCCCTGACCCAGAAACTGAAACCAGAGGGTCTCAAAGTGAGGTTGAGAAAGAAACACAGGACATGCCTCCTTCAGAGCAGTCCACTGAGGTCCCCTTTAAAAGAAGAATAAGGTCCAGAAATGTCCAGAAGCCCTCTTCACCTCAAAATTTATCCAGCACTACAGAAACTGTCCCAACTAAAAATGCCTATGAGGCCTTGATGGATACAGAAGGGGAGGAGACAGGGGAAGAGTCTGATGTGTCCTCAGTGGCTTCCTCACTGCAAGAGCCAATGTGAGATGGGGCTTTGAGCGATAAACCCAAGCTGAAAAAAATGAAAAAAATGAAAATGACTGTTTGACTAACTTACTGTATCTTTCCCTCTTTTACTAATTAAATGGATGTAAGCATAAACTTCGTTACTTCCAATGTCAATGGTATCAAATCCTTATTACTGATTAAGACTAATTACCTTTTCCAGTTTAGTGGAGGGGGAGGGAATGTTTTTCTATTACAGGACACTCAACTGCACATTTTAGCTGAAATCACCCAGGCACAAAAAGAGAGATGCAGCCCATCCCTTTGGTCCACTGGCGAAGAGAGCTGTACTGGTTTAGGGATATGTTTTAAAAATGTGCAAGTTAAAGCAGCAGTGCAACAAAGATGGGCTAAAATTTGACCCCAACTTTTTTCTTCCTAATCAATACTAGATGTCTTCCAGTTTACTTTGGTGGTGAAATTTTCAGTTTCTGTTATCATTTAAGAATTTTATGAAAGTTTAAAATAATTATTTCTCAAGAAAAAAAGATGGCCGCCTTAATTTTTGCGTTAAAATAATATTGAGGACCTGAAAAGGGTAATAATCCAGACAAAAATGCAAATGTACCATACACAGCATAGGAAGCACACAGAAAACCCAAATCAATAGTTCTGCCAATATCTTTTCATTACCATAGCAGAAAATTACCTTTTTAGAAAAACTTTTTTCGTTGCACTGCTGCTTTAAGTTTTTAAAAATAATTGACCTACATTCTGGTAGAACCATCATTTTGGATCTTTTGTTAAATACCATAGCATACAGGTTAATTAATATCTATGTCCCTCAATCAAAGACAGAGAGAACGAATACCATTCGGGAGACTGAGCCCTACTTATTACCTCCAAACTCCTTTTATGGGTTGGGGATTTTAATTGTGACCTCACAAATGGAGACTGGGGTAGAAAATCAGAAAAGATTTATTGTGACACTAATGCTTTACGAATGATATTGCAGAGAAATATGCTTTGTGACATGTATGATAGATTACATGAACAACCATGTCACACCTTTCATAAAGGTAAATTGTCAACCAGGATTGAGTTTTGGTTCATATCAGAAAGGTTGGCAGGTCAGGCGGTGGAACTGGTGGCCCTGGAAACGTCAGATCACTTGGCAGTTACAATGACAATAGGGTCATTTCAGCAGCATAATGTCGATAGGAACGATTGCAGAATGAATGTGTCAATATTACAGCATGATAATTGTTATTTGGAGCTGTAGGATTTATTGGCAGCAAGAGTAGATATCAGGTTTCTCTATGGTAGCTCCCTTGATTGGTGGGAGGATACTAAACATGATGTAAAGCAGCTGACACAGAAAATATCATGAGGAACAGCTAAAAAAATACACCGAGTATTTAGGGCATAGGGCTAAATACATACATTTAGTAGAAAACATGAGAAGGATGGAGGCAAATCAGATAGACTAATTGAATGCAATAAAAAAACAGCTAATATATACCTACCAGAAGGAAACTGTGCGCACTTTGGCAAAACAACAAAAGTTTTCAACTCAGGGACCGAAAGAGTATATTATTCCTTATGATTTGGACCAGGTGGGACTCAAACAAAGGATCACAACAACTCTTAGGGATCAAAAGGGGAGACTTGCTGACACACAGTGTACAATTCAGCAGGTGGTACAAGAGCATGCAAGAAGCACTTTCCAGATGGGGGGGACAGAGGGGTTCCCTTCCTTTTTTGGTGCAGCTAGATATTCTGGACCTGATGGAAGACCAGAAAAAAGAGATAACAGAGGACTTTACACTGGCAGAAATTAAAGAAGCCATTATGAAATTATCATCAAATACTTGACCCAGAAAAAATGGGATCCCTAATGATTTTTATAAAAAAATATATTGAAATAATAGCATCCATACTCCAAGTGGTTTACTTAGTGGCCCAACAGAATGACAGGTTGGGAACCAGTATGAAAGAAGGGGTAATCTTTTTTCTGCACAAAAAGGGAGACCCACAATACGTGAGTAATTGGAGACTTCTCATGCTCCTTAACACTGATTATAAAATTTGGGAAGATTTTGATGACCCGGTTGGTGAAAGCTGCAGACATTTTTCTACTGGCTACCCAATCATGCACAGCTCCGAGTCGAGCCATACAGCAAAACCTGACCTTTATCAAAGAGATAATTGAGCAGAGCCATAGTATGGAGTTGAATGGCTGTCTACTGTCTTTGGACCAGGAAACAGCATTTGATGCGGTTAAGCACAAACATTTGTGGAGGGTCCTAGAACAGTATCATATCCCTTTGAAATTAATAAAATGGATCAAACTTTTGTACACAGAAGCCCAGGAGACACCACTGGTGAATGGGCACTTGGGGATCCCACTGTATCTCAGAAACGGGGGCTACACAGGGATGCCCCTTGAGTCCACTGCTGTATGTTTTTAGTTTGGATCCTGTTCTCAGACTGATTGAGTGTGTGGCAGATATAAAACCCATGACAAATCATCTGGGTAAGGCTTATCCGAAAACTACGGCCTATGCGGATGACTGTGTATTTACAGTGGCAGACCAGGAGTCGGGAGAAAGGGCATTAGACCTTTTTTCAATGGTCGGCAATATACGGGAATGAGAATAAATCAACAGAAAAGTAAAATAAGGTTTTTAGGAGTAACACCGGATACCCCTGATTTTCCAATCCCAACTACAAAAGAACCAATAAAAATACTTGAGATTCTGTTTGGAACGCCGGAAGTGACGGAAGAAAACTGGGATTTGGCATACGATACGGCCAACAAAAAAATACAGAAATGGTCTACCTGGAAAATGACCAGAAAGAAAAGGATTTTTCTGTTAAAATCATACATTGTACCTCTTTTTTACATGTGTCACATGTGCATCCTCTGCCTTTTGCAATGCACACAAAAATAATGGGTCTGTTTCTCACCTTGGCATGGGGGAGCCATTTAAATCCAGTTAAACATGTCCATACATATCGAGCTTTGAAATCTGGAAGTTTAGGCATGTTACAACCTCTGGTTTTCTTTTTGGGAATTTTTTTTTTTTTTCAAATATTAAGCCCCTGATTATGGTCAAAACAGATATGGGTGTTCAAGTTACGCAGACGTGGGAAGCAGCTTTTCTCACAGCCTGGGGGAGGGGAAAATGGCATGTGAAGGAACAACAGCTGCCTTATTATATACAAACCACCCTAAGATATATACGAATGCGGAAAATTGATTTAAATTGGGTTGTAAGTATTGAAAAGAAGAAAGTCTACACAGTATTAGTAGAAAAATGTTATTTTACAGAACCTGTTTTTCATATTGATGCAAATATTGAGGAAACGATGAGACTGGAATGCATGACAGAGGCAAGGATACCACTGAAAATGCAAGATACAATCTGGCTATGTGTGCATGGGAAACTGAATGTCAGGGATAATCCGAAGCATAAAGCACTGGAAGAGAGAACGTGCTTGTCAAGGGGATTTGGAAATAATGCAACACATGTTCTTTGATTGTACTTTTATACTAGATTTTTGGGACACTTTGGCCAGTTTTTGGGATGAACCTGTTTTTGGTACAATGAAATATGATATGCTGGTGTAGGGGCAACTACTGCATGTTTGGGGAAAGTGGAAAAGAGTACCACCTGTGTCATTTTTGCACCTATTAAGTTGGCCATATGGCAGATCAGATGCAAACGTTTCTTACAGTAAGAAATGGTGATACAGCAGGACCTGTTTTTTTATGATACAAGAAGAACTAGATAGGATTTATACATATGAAAGACACACATTGGGACAGACAGTGTGTACCCAATTATGGAGAGGGAAAGACTGGGTGGGATAATATGCCTTTGAGGGTACTGTTCGTATTCCAGGGGATGGCATCATCGATGGGAGATAGAAACATAATGAGTATTGTATATGTGTAGTGTCCCTGAGTTACGGGCAAAACAGAAAAAAAAAGAAATAGAAAAGTGCCAGTTATAGGTGCCTCAATACAGTAAACAAGTGCCCAAGAAATGCCCAGGTGCCCAGTTTAAAATGCCAACACAAATCTCTGTAGAAAGCCTGTTAAAAATATTGTAAATAGCTTAGAAATAATGCACAAAATAAGCCTTTCTGCCATGCTGCAGCTAATGGATTGTTGAGCTGAGCTAATGAAATGCTCACTGTGCGGCACCTGCTATGCCTTCCAGAACCAGAATACAGAGTGCTGCAGTTTAAAAAATAATTTACTGTTAGAGAGAACTGGGGTGATTGTGGAGGAGTGAGGACACAGAAAGTGAGGAGGAATGAGAAGGCTTGCCAGGAGGCTGAAGCTGTCCCTGGGGGCTTGTTGTGTGCCTAATACCTCTAGTCACTGAAGAAATGTACCTGTAAGCTGGTCCGGTCTGCGGTGCCGTCCCGAGCCGCCTGTGAAGAGTAGAGACGTCCTGTTCTTACCCCAGGAGTCCTTTAGCATCAGTCATTTTTTTACACTTAGCTGGCTAAGTGCAGCTGCCCTGGAGGTGTGCCTTTAAGAGATATTTAAATGAACGTAGAGTCAAGCTAATCAAAAGACAGGAGGGGGTGTGAGTTGAGTGAGAGCTGTTGGATGCTTAAGAATTTTTTCTCTGCTGGACTGAGCAATATTGCCTCTGAGGTGTCTCCCAACTTTCCTTATTGACAGCCTCCTAGTGCTTATCTGGGTAAAGTTTTCCTCATAAATTATTTCCTTTACTGTGCTGAGTGAAAGTTTTACTTTTTCATTAGCGCTATGCAAATTTGAAATTTTTATCACGATGGCTCTATTTTGACTTTATTTTTACCGTGGCTATTTAGTTTAAAGCCTAATTTTATCATGGGTGCTTATTTTCGATGGTTTCCTTCATTTGTGAAGCAAATTCTTGTGGGAACCATCGAATTAGGGACAGTTGCCTTGTTTTTTTACCTCAGACCTTGCGGTGATAACCACGAGGCACCTGCAGTAGATTTCAAATTTAAATACTGCCTGGGGTTTTCTCTCTAGATTGGCAATTATGAGGAAACCTTTTTTGTTATATTACTGGACCTTGGTACCATCTGTGTCAGAACTATCTGTAAGGGTCCAGCAGCCACCTGTGCACAGTTGAGTATTACTGGGTTTCTATTAAGACTGGCACTGGTATAGATCCCAGTTTTACAACCAAAAAAAAAGGGCACTAGTAACAGACAGTTTATTAACTGGGGCAGGATTGTCCGGTGGCATTTTCACAGAAACCTGCACTCAGTTCATAGGTCCAGAACTGGTTTGCTTTGCTTAAATTGGCAAACATAGCAGACAAACCTTTGATTATTATGGCTGAGGATAAATCAAAGGCTTCGAATAAGGGGCCGTTCAAAAGTACTAATACCAAAAGCAGAGGTGATGAGGAACCCTCCATATCCCAGCCAAAAAATAAAGCTTCCAGAGATGAAGTTCCTCACAAACTGAAAAATAGTAAAAGTGACAAGAAAAGGAAGCTTGATCAAGCCTCTGATGAAGTGGCTAAAAAGAAACTCTGTCAAGACAGATATGCTCCCGTTGCTCCCAAGAAAGCCAGTAGCGAGACAACAGGGAGCTTAAAGCATACAGAAAAAACAAAACACTTACAAACTGTGCAGGTTCTTCCATTAATGCAAGATATGGAAAAAGCATGGCAATTGTTTCAGATCCTTCAAAAGCTGGGTCCTCGAAATACTGGGGCTGGCAAGCACTCTTCCACAGTTCTCTCTTGTGTAGTCTGTGAGGGTGACACAGATGATGATCAATTTTATGATGCCCCTGACATGGATTTTGAGGGCCCTTGAGCCCCAGGAGTCCCTGGACCCTCACCTTGGGGATCCTCCAGGTGACCATGAGGATCATTCCTCTATGTTTACATTTATACAAAATATGCTGGATACCCTGGACCTCCCTATGCAGCAGCCCAACCAGGATATTAACGAAGATGAAGATTATAGGGAGATTAAGGGTCTTTCATCCTCAAAGACCCTGGTCATCCCTATCTGTAATGCATTTAGAAAAAATACCATGAAGGTGCTTCAGCACCCCACTTCAGTATCAGGGGTTGATAAGCGGCTTGAGAGAAAATATAAATTGTCTAAAAATGGTACCGAGTTCCTGTCTGCACACCCTAGACACGAAAGTATAGTGCAGCAGGCAGCTTGTGAGAAAGCTGGAGTCTCCTTGTTGCCCTCTCCCATGACAAGGATTCCAAGAAAATTGACTTTATAGGAAAGAAAATGTATGCCACAGCTTCCCTGCTTCTCAGGCTTTCTTCTTACATGGCATTCACAGCCAAATATAAGAAAGCCCTTTGGAAATCTGTCCTGGCTATCGCCCGCAACGGATCAGATTCTATGGTGCAGGAGCTGCTGGATATGTCAAAAACTGCCCTGGAAGTCCGGCCCGGTGGCGCTGAGGGTTGAGGCACTGGATGCCACACCTCACACCACGACGGCGACCTGTGTGCGGGAACGGGCACGGGTTGCCGTGGGTCAGCAGGGAGGAGATGGATTGAGCATCCAATGGACTGCTCCCCATCTCCGGGGAGGGGGGGTTTCTGACAGCCGGTGCTTATCTGACCCCTAGTGGAGGCTGGGGGTCAGTGGCACATAGCCACAAGTCATAGGGGCAGGACGTGGCAGATGCTTGATTGGGGGCATGCATGGGAGCCTGCACCCAGTCGCTGGCATCATTGCACGCCATGGCCTGCAGGGAGAAAAGCGGAAAAAGAGCCCGGCAGAATGAAGTTGTGCCCCGCAGTGTCATCCCCGAGCAGGTACCTCCCAGGCATGGATCCATTGGGGTGGGTCGAGTCACTCCCCACCACCCTGCTGCGAAGGGTAAGTCGTGGGGTGCATCAGGGAGGGGGGTCTGATCTTCAGGGGCTGGCGATGGGGGGGACAACAGATAGCAGGCTTGCAGCTGGAGCTCTGGAAGAGAAAATAATAATAATAAAAAAAAAAAAAATGCCCTGGAAACTACTATGTACCAATTCCACATGACAGATGACAACAATAATGCAGCCTCTCGGGCGATGGCCCATGACATCTCTCTGAGATGCTTCGCCTGTCTTAGAACAACCAGTCTGACCACAGACTCTCAGAACAAGGCCATGGATTTTCCCTGTGATCAAAATATGTTGTTTGATTACAGAACCACTGACTACATGAAAAAAGTCGATGAGTACAAGGCCTCCTGGCAGAGCCACTCATCCAAGCCTAAACCCACCACCCCTCAGAGATCCTGTCCCAGGGGTGGTAGGAGCAGAAGTTTTATTCCCAGGCCTTACAATCCCTATCCCCAATCTGACTTTAGCCAGTACATGGGGTCTTTCAGAGGCAGGGGCAGAAGGGGCCAAAGAAGAGCCAACTCTACCCAGCCATCTGCCTCTCAGTCTAAGTCCTGATGTGAGTGTCCAGGTCGCCTCCCAGTTTCCAGTTGGAGGCAGACTCTCTCTCTATCTTCAGCACTGGTCCCTCATCACGTCGGACAAGTGGGTGCTGGAGATAGTGGAGAAGGGTCTGTCATTACAGTTCAAGCAGCTGCCAGACCTTAAGCATACCCAGGTGTCAAGACCTCTGTCCCCAACACAGATACAGCTGTTGGAAATGGAGGCACAAAACCTTCTGGCTTTATGAGCAGTGGAGAGGGTCCCCACGCATGAGAAGGGCAAGGGCCTCTACTCCGGGTATTTTCTGATGCAAAAGAAAACTGGGGAGTGGTGACCTATCTTAGATCTCAGATATTTAAACAAACATCTGGAAAAAATCAAATTCAAAATGGCCACTCTGCGACTGGTCATACAGTCCTTACAGCAGGGAGACTGGCTAGCCTCCTTAGACTTAAAGGATGCCTACTTCCACATACCCATAAGGAGATCTCACAGGAAGTTGGGTCTCAAGATGGTAGCTTGGGTAAAGAATTGGCTGGAGAACAGGACACAGAGGGTAATAGTAAACAGAGTCCACTATGAGGAAAGGGAGGATACTAGTGGGGTATCGCAGGGTTCAGTACGAGGACCAGTCCTCTTTAATGTCTTTGTAAGCGACACTGCAGAGGGGCTGGAAGGAAAAGTATGTCTCTTTGCAGATGACATAAAGATCTGCAACAGAGCTGATACACAAGGTGGGGTGGAAAGGATGATAAGGGACATGGCAAGGTTGGAGGAATGGTCAAATGTACGGCAGCTTAGATTCAATACTAAGAAGTGCAAAGTAATGCACCTGGTAAACAAAAACCCAGGGGAAGAGTACACAATGGGGGGTGAGATACTAACAACAAAAATCGAAAGGGACCTGGTGATAGTCATATCAGATGACCTAAAGGTGAGCAAACAATGTGAGAGGGCAGTAAGGAGGGCTGGGGGGATACTGGGATGCATAGGGAGAGGCATCACCTATAGAAAAACAGGAAGTTGCTATCCCTCTGTACAGACAGCTGGTGAGACCCCATCTGGAGTAGTGCATGCAGTTCTGGAGACCCAGTCTCCACAAAGACATAGACAGGATGGAGGCAGTCCAGAGGAGAGCAACTAAAATAGTGCAGGGTCTGCACCAGAAGACATATCAAGAGAAACTTAAGGAGCTTAATATGCATAGCCTCGAGGAGAGGGGGGGGGGACATGATAGAAACTTTCAAGTACCTCAAGGGAATCAACAAAGTCCAAGAGGGTAGCATCTTTCAGAAAAAGAGGTGTGCAAGAACAAGGGGGGCACAATTTGAAGCTAGAGGGGGGACAGATCAGAAGTAATGTGAGGAAGTATTTTTTCACAGAGAGGGTTGTGGATGCATGGAACAGCCTTCCTGAGGAGGTTGTGGAGTCAAAAACAGTGGTGGAATTCAAGAATGCATGGGACAGTCTTAAGCAATTGTAGGGGGTGGGGGTAGGAAGAAGTAGGCTGTTGGTTAGCTAGGATCTGCAGCTTATCGATTAGGTAGGGAAATGGGCAGACTGGGTGGGCCAAGCAGTCCTTATCTGCTGTCAAATTCTATGTTTCTGTGTTTCTAGGTTCAAACTCCCTTCGGGTCACAATCAGTTCACCACATTGCCCTTCGGTCTGTCCTCTGCCCCAAGAGTCTTTACTAACTGTCTTGCAGTGGTAGCAGCACATCTCAGGAGACTGGGTGCCGCTCTCTACCCCTATCTGGACAACTGCCTCATAGCAGCAAAGTCTCCTTACTAGGTCAAGGAATCTCTTTCCCTCACAGAATGCACTCTGGAGTCTCTGGGTTGCCTGGTAAGTCTAAAGAAACCTCACCCGGAACCCACCCAGCTGCTCACCTTCATAGGGGCCCAGCTGGACACTCAGAAGGGATATGCTTTCCTCCCGCAGGAAAGAATTCAGTTTCCTTTCAGTGGCAGATTCTTTCACCTGGGGACAGACAAGACCAGCAAGACATTTTCTCAAACTTCTGGGACATATGGCCTCTATAACTGCAGTAGTCCCAGGGGTCAGGTACAGGATGAGACTCCTGCAAGCCTACCTCAGAGCTTGCTTGGTCTCAGAGAAGCAACACATTTTCAAAGTTGATACCTGTGTCGGAGGAGTTCCTCCAAAAGCTGGTGTGGTGGAAGAACCCTGCAAATTTGCAGGCAGGGGTTCCCTTTCAAGCTCCTCTTCCCACAAAGTTGATCACCACAGATACCTCCCTTTTGGGTTGGGGAGCTCATTTAGACAGTGCCTCAATAAGCGGCAACTGGACTCCCGAAGAGTCACAGTTGCACATAAATCTTTTTGAACTCAGAGCAGCCTTACTAGCTCTCAAAGCTTTTGCTCCCAGCATAGAAGGGCAGGCAGTTCAAATTCAAACGGACAACACCACTGCAATGTTCTACATAAACAAGCAGGGTGGTACCAGATCAGGAATACTCTGTTTGGAAGCTCTGAAGCTCTGGTCTCTAGCATTCTCCCTGGGAGTCAGCCTCTCAGCTATTCACCTCCCAGGCAAACTCAATACTCTGGCGGATGCCCTAAGCCGCATCAGTCAAGGTCAGAGTGAATGGACACTGAACAAGCAAGTACTAGCAACAGTGTTCAGGTGGTGGGGCACACCAGACGTGGATCTGTTTGCCTTTCCTCACAGTTTTCAGCTTCCTCAGTACTGTTGCAGGCCCCCAGTTCCGGGAACACTTCCTCAGGATGCCCTGATCCTGGACTGGTCAGGGAGGTTCCTATAAGCATTTCCTCCCTTTCCCCTGATATTCAGGATTTTGCTGAAACTCAGATAGCAGCCTGCATCAATAATCCTCATGGCTCCGGACTGGCCCAGGCAAGCCTGTTACCCTCTCCTTCTCTCAATGTCCTGCAACAGGCCCATTCGCCTGCCTCTATCTCGCTCCCTGCTGACCCTTTCTCAGATGGGATGGCAGCACCCAGACTTACACAGTCTTCAACTCAAGGCCTGGTTCTTGAGGAGTTAGAGTTTCCATCCCCACAGTACTTTGAGTAGGTCCTTAAGATACTGAGGATGGATAAAAAAGCAAACACTAAGAAGACTTATGCAGCCAAATGGAAAAGGTTTTCCCTCTGGTGCAAGAGTGAAAAGGTTGAACCCCTATCAGCTTCAGACCCTCAGCTGTTAAGACTACCTGGTACACTTATAGGCGTCAGGCTTGAAATCATCTTCACTCAAGCTACAACTGGCGGCAATTTCAGCCTACCTTTCAGTGGGAAAGAAGAAATCATTTTTTCCCACAACATTTTTAAACAGTTTTTCAAAGGCCTCTTCAAACTCCAGCCTCCAACCAAGGAACGGTTCCTCCTTGGAGCCTGAACCTTTGCATAGATGGGCTCATGAATCCACCTTTTGAGCCTATGTCCACAGCCCACATCAAGTTTGTAACTTGAAAGACCGTCTTCCTGGTAGCCATTACATCTGCCAGGAGGATTTCAGAGCTACAGGCCCTGTGCACTGAGCCAAATTACATCATCCCTCACAACGATAAAGTTGAACTCAGGACAAATAGGAAATTTCTGCCAAAGATGGTTTCAGAGTTTCACTTACCAGTCCATCACTCTGATTGTCTTCTTTACTGAGCCATCCACTCCTGACGAGCAAAAGCTCCACAGCTTGGATCAGAGGAGTAATTTTGATATAAAGGTTGGGGGGGACAACATCACTCTCAGCCAGCCTCGGATCACGAGTGCTATGTTACCCAGCAAAAAGTAAATTATCTATGGAAAAATATCATTATTTCTATCAACATACCTTTGAAAGTGAATAAGTACATTATACAAGCAGGACAACACTAATGTAAAACCTCAAAGGGTACCTGTGCTTTCTCTCATGCTGCCTCGAAGCACTGGAACGCTTCCCCTTGCCATCTGTCACATACGAACATACACATGTGCCAGCAGAAACAGACCACCCAGTCTGTCTTGAGTGTGCAGCTAACATCCCTAGTTTGCAGCTGCCCCACCCCTCCCTCCCCTTTGTCAGCCTATTGCCACCCCATCCTCACTCTCACCTGTTCCCTGTTCCATGCCCTTTTGAAGCTGTTCACAGATTTACATGATACCACCCATTCTGGTAGGGCGTTCCATTTTGCTACTACCCTCTCTGTGAAATAGTGTCTCCTCATTTCCTTCCTAAATCTTCTCACTTCTATTCTTAGCCCATGCCCCCTGGTGATCCCCCCCTCCTTAACTTAAAGACCCCATCTGCCCCATCCTTACTGATTCCTCTCAGACACTTTAATGTCTTTATCATGTCCCCCCTGTCCCTTCTATCCTCCAGGGTGTACATATTCAGGTCTCCCAGCCTGCTGTCATAGTCTCTCCCCTCCATTCCACATATCATCTGTTTTGCCCTCCTCTGTACCCTGTCCAGGAGCCTGATATCATGCTTTAGGTATGGCCTCCAAAATTGCACACAGTACTCCAAGTGTGGCCTTACCAGCAACCTGTAGAGGGGCAAGATCACCTCTCTTCACCTGGATGAAAACCCCATCGCTATGCACCCCAGCATTTTGTTCACTTTTGCAGCTGCTCTCCTGCACTGGGCAGTGTTGTTCATGGTCCCTGTTATCATCACCCCCAGGTCCTTCTCCTCCTCAGTGATCCCCACTTAACCCCTCCCAGCCAGTATTCTCTTCTTGGGTTCTTCACCCCAAAGTGCATAACCTTACACTTCTTTGCATTGAACTCTAGCTGCCACCTCTCTGACCACTCACTCCTCTAGCTTTCTTAGGTCCCCCTGTAGCTGCTTCCATCCCTCCTCTCCATCCACCACTGCTCCAATTTTGGTGTCATCAGCGAATGATTTTGGTGTCGTCACTCACCAACATATGCTATATTTAAAAAGGAGCTGCAAAATTTCCTAACCAACTGGGGTTCCACCTGGAGGGACACCAGCCTATACTGGCAGGATGGTCTGCATCTGTCCAGGAAGGGAACAAGTCTTTTGAGCAATTGGTTTAAATGCTTAATTGGCAAGCTTTTAAACTAGTCAATGGGGGAGGCACTGACAAACAGCAGAAAAATCCCAGCCTCTCCCTACAAAACAGGGTACTAAATGAGAAAGAGACCAAGGTAGAACTGTCAGTGGGGGATGCTGCAACAGAAGGTAAAGGCCATCAAAAATGGAGAGCAATGAGTACCAATGCCCGTAGTCTAGGTAACAAGCTTCCTGAATTAGTGGCCTTGATGGAGGAGGAACATCTGGATATCGTGGCAGTCACAGAAACATGGTCACACTAAACCATGACTGGGCGTAAACATACCAGGGATACACTATCTACAGGAGGGACAGGGAGGGTAAAAGAGGGGAGGAGTAGTTCTTTTACATAAGGGAAGGAATAAAAGCAACAGAACAAAGGGTAAACAGGAGGAGAAGAAGCACTGTGGGTAAATTTGGAGACAGGCAATGGCACCAATCCTGCATAGGGTTGTATACAGACCCCCTCTCTCAGGGGGAGGAAATGGACAAGGAAATGATAGAAAGTATACTTAGAATGGCAGAAAAAGGGGAGATATTGCTGATGGGTGATCTGAATATGCCAGATGTTAACTGGAGTGCAGTTGCAGCTGCCACTTCGAAGAGTGCAGTTATTCTAGATGCCATACAGGGGGCATGCCTTAGACAACTAGTACTGGAGCCCACTCGAGAGGGAGCAATACTAGACTTGATACTCTCAAATGGAGATGGAGAGAGATCACAGATGTAGAAGTGGGTAGCCATCTGGAACTAGCGACCATCGAACAGTATGGTTCTCAATAAACACAGCAATAGAGTCAAGCCATACAAAAGACAAAAGTACTGGACTTTAGGAGGGCTGACTTTGCAAATGGATGAGTGCCTAAGGAATGCACTAGCAAATGGGCAGGAAGGAGGGGTGGAAGAACAATGGGGAATAATAAAACTGCCATCACAGAGATAACAAGCCTTTGTGTGAAGCAAATAAACAAAACAAGACGATGTAAGAAACCACTATGGTTCTCAAAGGAAGTGGCAGTGAAGGTTCAAGAGAAAAAGAAAGCATTCAGGAAGTACAAGGAATCGTAGCAGGAGCAGGAGAGAGAACTGTATCAGTTAGAGCAAAAGGAGGCTGGGAAGGCAGTCAGAACAGCAAAGGCCCAAACTGAGGAAAAGATAGCCAACTCAGTTAAGAAGGGGGATAAAACCTTTTATAGGTACATCAGGAGCAAAGGAAGACCAAGGGAGGATAGTGAGGCTTAATAAAGGGAGGAGGTGGGCAGAGGAGACTGTGAAAAGGCAGAGATACTAAACAAATATTTTTGCTCAGTATTTACAAAGGAAAGGGGAGGTACATAAAACAAACAGTAGTAATACTCTGGATACAGAAGTTGATACCAGCCCATTTACAGAAGAAAGGGTTCTGAAAAGAACTCTTAAAACTGAAGGTGGACAAAGCAATGGGGCCTTGAGGGATTCATCCCAGAATTCTAAAAGAACTAAGGGTAGAACTAGTGACACCACTGCTACCCCTTTAACAAATCATGGGAGGATGGGGTGGTACCTGAGGACTGAGGAGGGCAGATGTGATTCCCTTCACAAAAGTGGGAGCAAGGCAGAAGCAGGAAACTATAGACCTGTTAGTTTAACCTCAGTGATAAGGAAAATGATGGAATCACTTCAAAGCAAAGAATTGTCAGTATCTAGAGGCCAGAGGGGCACAGGACCCTAGGCAGCATGGATTTACAGCGGGAAGGTCATGCCAGACAGAATCTGATAGATTTCTTACTGGGTGACCAAAGTAGTAGATCAGGAGGGGCTGTGGACATGGCCTGTTTAGACTTTAGCAAGGCATTTGACACAGTCCCACACAAAGATTAATATATGTTAGCCAGCCTGGGAGTGGGTCCCAAGATGACAGCCTGGGTAAAGAATTGACTGGAGAATAGGACACAGAAAGTAATAGTAAATGGAGTCCACTCAGAAGAAAGGAGGGTTACTAGTGTGGGTACTCGCAGGGTTCAGTATTGGGACCAGTCCTCTCTAATGTCTTTATTTGCGACATTGCAGAAGGACTGGAGGAGAAGTATGTCTCTTTGCAGATGACACTAAGATCTGCAACAGAGTTGATGCACAGGGTGGGGTGGAAAGGATGAGAAGGGACTTGGCAAGGTTAGAGGAATGGTCAAATGTATGGCAGCTTAGATTCAATGCTAAGAAGTGCAAGGTAATGCACCTGGGAAACAAAACCAGGGAAGAGTACACAATGGGGGTGAGATACTAACAACAACAAAATGAAAGGGACCTGGGGGTAGTCATATCAGATGACCTAAAGGTGGGCAAGCAATGTGAGAAGGCAGCAAGGAGGGTTGGGGGATACTGGGATGCACAGGAGAGGCATCACCAGTAGAAAACAGGAAGTTATTATCCCTCTGTACAGACAGCTGGTGAGACCCCATCTGGAGTACTGTGTGCAGTTCTGGAGACCCAATCTCCTCAAAGACATAGACAGGATGGAAGCTGTCCAGAGGAGGGTAACTAAAATGGTGCAGGGTCTGCGCGAGAACATATGAAGAGAGACTTAAGGAGCTTAATATGTATAGCCTCGAGGAAAGGAGGAGAGGGACATGATAGAAACTTTCAAGTACCTCAAGGAATCAACAAAGTCAAGAGGGTAGCATCTTTCAAAAAAGAGGTGTGCAAGAACAAGAGGACACAATTTGAAGATAGAGGGCGGCTCAGAGGTAATTTAAGGAAGTATTTTTTCACAGAGAGGGTTGTGGATGCATGGAATAGGCTTCCGGAGGAGGTTGTGGAGTCAAAATCAGTGGTGGAATTCAAGCATGCATGGGATAGTCATAAGGCAATTCTGGGGGGTGGGGGTAGGAAGAAGTAGGCTGCTGGTTAACTAGGATCTGCAGCTTATCCAGTAGGTAGGAAAATGGGCAGACTGGGTGGGCCAAGTGGTCCTTATCTGCCATCAAATTCTATGTTTCTATGTTTCAAATCTGTCCCTTGCTTGTGCTTTGATCCTACCTGGTTGTAAACCCCAGGGGGCACTACCCTTAGGGCTACTACCCCTGCCTGCCTCCGCGGAGACAGGGTAAGGGGCCCAGATCCATTGGCGGGGTGCCCCACCCAAAGGTCGGGTTAATGCAGTTTAGTCTGCCTC
The DNA here is from genome assembly GCA_016271365.2 of Neoceratodus forsteri. Taxonomy (NCBI): domain Eukaryota; kingdom Metazoa; phylum Chordata; order Ceratodontiformes; family Ceratodontidae; genus Neoceratodus; species Neoceratodus forsteri. Next base: position 1,165,139,760 of record CM057454.1, read on the forward strand.
GGCTCACAGCCCTCTGGGCTACTGCAACCTCACTTCTCATCCCACTAGTGGCTCACACGAGGTACCAACAATACTTTTTCCTAGTACACTTGCCCCAGGCTGATATCTCTCAGCTCACTCCGGGACCCCTGGAAAGTAAGATACAGTTATATTGCAGTCATTATACCGTAATTCACCATAAACGCACAAACTAGCCAGGGTATAGTTGTGAAACAAACAATCTGATTTATTTGAGGGGGGAAGTAACAAGGACAGGGGAGAGATCGAAATGATTGGCTTATCGCTATACTTATCTACCTAGGGCTCTGTGCACAGGCCTGACCCTAATGTTTACTGTCCCTGGGTACCCAAGCCCTAATGGCCAGTCCACCGTGGCAGCTGGTTGGGGCCCTGACACAGATAGCCTTTACAATATTTGAAGAAAAGTCAGGATGGACAGGAGATTCCATTAGTCAAGCAGCAGTATAATAAACAACTTAAAACCACTGTTGCAACTTAGCAGGGAGCTACCCTGACTCAGTACTCACGACTCCAGCAAACAAAGGTTTCTGCACCACTGACAGGGCTGAGCCTGAACTTCACCAGCCTCCTACACATTTATATGGCACCCAGAGGGTACCACACCAGGCAGCAGCTTCCGGGCTCACACGAATCTCAGCCGAACACAGTGCTGCAACGCAGCTTCAACTTTCCGAGGACCGGCGATTCAGCAGGTTCTCCAATCCTCAAACAGGTCAAGCCTGGTGGGTAGCTGGGCTGGCACCAGCCTCCTCTGAATGCACGCAGCGGATTTGATCCATTTCACTCAACGGCGAACAAACGGCCGATGCAGGCCTTCACGCGCTTCCCACGCGAACACTCTGCCAGCGCAGAAGCACACAGCTCCTTCCTTCACCACAGGTACTACGCATCTGCCCCTTCTCAACCTGGGGCTTCCCTTAGCATTCGGGCGCTACCCGTGTCTAATGGCTGGCATGCCTGACAGTCAAGCAATCTTCTCTCCTCAGTGGTGCGAAAAAAGCGCTATAGCCCATAATGCCTTCTCTATCCCTATGAGCAGTTCCCCTATTGGTCAGGCAGCTCTCCAGAGTCCCGAAGTACTGATTGGTCCAATTCAGCAGTTCCGGACCAAAATGGAGGAGTCAACCGAAACAGTCCTCACTGCAAAGGAAGGCAGGTTAGAACAACTTCATTACCATTACTATGTTACATTATTTTCAACAACAATCACATCCCCCCAGCAGAATTCCCTTAAACCATTAGCGACAACAGAAGCAAGTTATTTTTCCACGTCCCGGGCGGGACTCGGGCATACAACCCACAACCCCTCCATTTCAATAAATCACGACTGCAACAGGCAGTCCTTAAAGAAACAGTAAACGGAGGTTTCAGAACGCTCCTTGTTACTCATCGATGAGCTAAAGAGCAGGACAATAGCCTGGTAGGGAGCACTTAAACAGGCTCCGAGGGAGTTTCAAAGAACCCCATTTGCAGGGGGTTACACCTCCTAGTTTCCTCTGAAAACTTTGGCGCCTGGCCAAGTAATTACCTCCTGTTCACCTGAAGGCACACAGCCTAAGTGACAGTACATCACACTTTGCATTACATACATGAATATTTACAGCGCACTATAGATTATACAACGATGTACACACGCAACCCTCAGTTCCTCTTTTCCCCAATCAGGTCATTATTTCCTGCTCACAGCCCCGGATCTGGGGGAACCCCGCCATTTCTGTTACTGGTGGGTCACCTAAAGTAGGGGCACCACACTCGAAGGGCAATATTAACAGACTAGAGTCATCCCCCAGGGCTAACTTAGGCAAAGAGCTCAGGGACACATACACCCCTTTATGGACCACATTTAAGGGCAGGTCCACAGGCTGGCCCAGAGACTCGTAGCTCAACTTTACTACAGGCCGTACTTCTCGACTGGAACGTCTAGCGGTTTCGGAAAACCCAGAGACAGACCCTGATTCCAATCCAGCCTTACTGATGCTAGTAGTGGGAATCTCCACAGGGGAAGAGGACCCAGGGCTCATAGCACTATTGGGGGCCTGACCCTCTACCCCAGGACCCACCCCACTGGGCTCAGTTGAGGACTGTGTAGACGCTAGGGAGGAACCATCAGGGCATTCAAAATATTCTTCCGGTTCTGGCATATCACTGGCTGGTTCCCCCATATCACTCTCTTCTTCTGAAAAGTCAGATAATTCAGCCAGGCCAGACAATTCAGCCAGGCTAAAAGACCCCACCCCTTGAGCTTTACTGCTACCCAGCTCATCCTCTGGAGGCATTGGTCCCGGAGACAAGGTAGGGGGCTCGAACAGTCCAGAAGGCCCAACCTCATCTCCGGAGTTAACAAGGGGATTGCCCCAAAACAACTGGCTCAGTTCATAAGAGGGATAGTATTCAACATCATCTTCATCGTCCTCTGACACCGATTGTTGATTATCTCCTTCTGCAGGGTTTGAACAGGACTCTCTTGGTTGGCTTGCTGAAGTATCCACGGGTTTAGTTTTCTGCTTGGCGGCAGATCTAGTCACCGGCCAGGAGGAGGTGGCAGTGGAAGGTTCAGCTTCAATCAGGATCTGCCCGATTGGCAGCAGGTGATTTCGATGGATAGTTTTCACATTTTTGGAGTTGTTTTGAGGTCACACTTTATACACAGGCAAATCAGCCAGTTGTCCCACAACAATGTGAGGGAGGTGATGCCATCGGTCAGCAATCTTGTGCTTTCTATACAGTCCCAGGTTCCGCAGCAAACTCTGTCCCTTCTCTTAACTCCAATGTCTTACTTTCTTGTCATACCTCTCCTTATTGTCCAAGTTCTTTTTAGCCTGCCGTGGTCTGGGCCAACTGATAAGCATGGTTTAACTGGGCCTTCAGCTTCTGCACGTGTTGCAGATGATTTTCTTGCACCCGTCGGAAACTCAAAACACACATCCACGGGCAACTAGCTCTCTCCCAAACATCAGTCGGTATGGGGAATATCCTGTGACATCCTCTTGGTGCAGTTATAGGTGTGAACCAGAGTACTGATCTGCTGGCTCCATCTCGGTTTGTCTTTGTGTTGCAATGTGCCCAACATGTCAAGTAAGGTGTGTTAAACCTTTCAGGCTGGGGATCTCCCTAAGATGGTAAGGGTGGTTCTTGACTTTCCACCCCCCCCACAAAGACAGCATCTCTTTAATCAGGTGGCTCTCAAAATCTCTTCCCTGGTCGGAATGGATCCACTGAGGGGCCCCGTAGTGGACAAAGAAGTTCTCAACAACTATCTTAGCCACAGTAGTTGCTTTCTGATCCTTGGTAGGGAACACCCATGCGTACCGGGTGAAATGATCGGTAACCACCAATATATTACTGATATTTTTCAGATCGGGTTCCAGACTTAAGAAATCAATGCAGACTAGTTCAATGGGGGCGCTAGTAGTGACGTTGACCATAGGAGCAGCTCTCTGGGGAAAGGCTTTCCTCTGCAAACAGCGACTGCAGGTCTTGACATACCGCTCCACATCTGCACCTCATTTTGGCCAGTAAAACCAGGCTGGTACCAAGTCGAGAGTTCGTCGATACCCAGATGTTCCCATCTGATTATGCAGTAACACTTTAAAACCAGTTCCTTCAACTCTGCCGCAGCACCAGCTGTTGTTTGACAATCTGGTCCCCTATATGTACAGTCTCTCGGTATAGTAGTTGGTTAATCAGCCTTAATTTGGGCCCTTCTTTATATAACAAAGGTGGCTCTTAAGTCGGTAGAGCGCAATTTGGACACATCTCGCCCGGCCTGCAGGGCTTCCACCACCAGTTTTATCAGAGGATCTCGGGATTGAGCCCGTTGAAGACTAGTATTGTCGAACTGAGGCAGTGAACTAGTGTCCAGGGTGGAAAAATGACAGTAGGCAGCAGGTATACAGCTCTCAGATGGCCCCAAGCAATCCACCATACAGTTCACAGCATTGGGGGACACCTGAACTTCCTTGTCAAACTTCTGGCAAAGGGCTCTTATGTCGGGCTCAGACAACCTGATCCAGTCAGCTTGGGGCATAGGCCTCTGAGAAAGGGCATCCACATCTATATGGTTTAAACCGGCCCTGTATTCAACAGCATATCGTGGGTAGCCAAGGCAGAGGAGCCACCTGTGGCCAGTGGCGTCCAACTTGGCTGAGGTTTGTACATAGGTCAGAGGATTGTTATCTGTCTTTATTAATATCTTGGCACCGTACAAATAGTCATGGAACTGATCAACAATGGCCCACTTCAGAGCCAGGAACTCTAGCTTATGCGCGGGACAATTCTTCTCTGGCCAGGCCAGACTTCTACTGGCAAAAGCTACAGGCCTCAGGCCATTTGAGTGCCCCTGATACAACACGGCCCCCAATCCTTGAAGACTAGCATCGGTATGAAGAACATAGGGCTTGGCCGGGTCAGCATAAGCCAATATGGGGGCATGGGTGAGCTGATATATGATGTCATGGAAAGCGTCCTCACAATCAACAGTCCAACAGTCCCCAAACAGTTCATTCAGCTGGAAATACCTCTTCTCAGCGTCGGATCGTACAACTTTTTTATACTTTTTGTGTGTAGGAGGGTACCCCTGAGTGAGGTTGAGGAGGGGACGAATCACTTGAGAATAGTCCTTGACAAATCGCCTATAATATCCACAAAACTCCAGAAATCATTGCAACTCCTTCAAGTTCCTGGGTTGGGGCCAAGTAGTCAACGCCTCCACTTTGCTAGGGTCAGTCTCTATGCCCTCAGTAGACACTATGTGGCCCACATATTTTACAGAAGTCTGGAAAAATTGACACTTATCTATAGACAACTTGAGGCCGAACTCCTCCAGCTGATCCAAGACCTTGAATAGTCACTGTTTGTGTTCTTCCAACGAGCATCCAAACCCTATGACGTCATCTAAATAGACCAGACACTCGAGCAAATTCATATCCCCCATGGCTCTCTCCATCAGGCGCTGAAAGGTGGCTGGGGCACCTGAAATCCCTTGAGGCATCCAAATGAACTCATAGAAACCTAGGGGGCAGATGAATGCAGTCTTCTGTTGGTCCCCTGGGGCCATCAGGATCTGATAGTACCCACTGCGGAGATCCAACACAGAAAACCACTTGCTGCCATTTGAACAGTCAGCGCGTCACTGTATTCATGGCATGGTGCCTGGTTAGGGAATGATGCCGATTCAGAAAAGTGCTATAGTCTCACACATCGCACCATCCCATTCTTCTTCCTTACCACCACAATGGGGGAAGCATAAGGGCTCCTGGACTCTTGTATCACACCAGCAGCCAACATCTCTTGCAGATGCCGCTGTACATCATCGATGTCAGCCGGGGCCAAGCGCCGGGATCTCTCTCGGAAAGGCCTTTCGTCATGCAGCCGAATGTGATTCTCGGCCCCTTGCACACATCCCACGTCGCATTCTTTCAGGGAGAATACCTGGTCCCGTTGGGCAAGCCTCTCACTGATCCTCTTTTTCCATTCAGCTGGCAATGGAGAGTCACCGAAATCAAAAAAATCAGAAGTAACCCAATAGTCTGCCTCGGGACCCTTGCTACTTGGCAATACTATGGTATCTGGACAATGGACACTTGCCAGGGTACACCCTATTCTGATTCGAATCTCTTTGTCAGACATATTATGCACTTGAACCATCACTCTCTTGACATAAGCATGAGCTCTAGCTGGCAAGATACTGGGCTTTATCAACAGTCCTTCAGGCAATCTTCCCTCTCCAGGTGCATCCAACATTAATAATTTATTCTTGACATCCGTCCTTAATCGTACTTCTCCATGCAAGACACACTGGGCATTTGGGGCGAGTATCACTGGAGCCGGGTCCTTTTTCCAGACCACCCCCACCGGGCCCTCAGGTTCCTCCTGATCAACCTTCCTCTGGGTGGCAACTGCATTTTGGAGCACAGCAGGTATTTTTAGAATTCACCCAGCTTTGAATGCCTGCTTTTCTGAGCACAACTGGGCCAATCGTCCAAACATATGAGCATTCGTCCCAATCAATAGAGGCACCCCATCGTACAGTCCAGTGGGTGGGCACACTAAAACTAAAGTTTCCAACTGCTCATCCATTCCAGCCACAGATGTCGAGAATGATAATCAAACTTGGATATACCCCAAATATGGATATGCCTTATCGCTCAACCCCCACACATGTAGACCATGCAAGGGTTGCAGGGGCACCTCAGGTAAATGTGCCTGATACCAGTCCTGAAACATGATGGTTACCTGAGAACCACTGTCTAATACAGTCGAGTGGGAATCCCATTTACTGGCACCGAGGTCTCCATTGAAGGCCCAACCACATCAGACCAATCGGGGGCCAAAGCATTGAGGGTCGACTGAGCCTGGGCCCAAGTCACAAAACTTTTCTTGGGGGGTTGAGACTGGGTCGGATGCCCAGTGATCAGTCTGTAATAACTTTCCTTAAGTTCTCCGACCTGTGACACTCAGGTTGGAAATGTCCATCTTCTCCATAATGGTAACAGAACTTGGGGTCGGAGATCACTGTTTGGCAGTGGGCCCCCATGTTTGTGGGGGCCCTGAGAGGTGAGGGGGGCTCCTTGGGCTGGGGGGTCTGATTTTGGTTTATCTCAGGGGCCCGGACCTAACAGGGTACATAGCAGATTGCTTTAAGTCCCTCACCAGTTCCGTAAATTCCTGACCTCGGCCCTGAACTCACTCTCTACATGGGGGTCAGAGGAGACAACTCGCATTCCCACAACACCAGGAAAATCAAGGGATGCCTCAGACCCTCTGGACAGGCTGACCTCCTCAGGGGTGTTAGGCTCAGGGGTCCCACTAGGGTTTATCGCCCCCACACATGGCTCCCACCCCTCTTCATCAATCTCCACCTCTCTAATTTCCCTCATTAATTGACAATATTCAGGCGGGGTGACCCGCCGATCATGTAATTTAAGTTTCAGCAGTATTACACTAGAAAATCTGGCAGATTTTAAAACATGTTCTACCAGACCTGATTCAGGGCTGCGGCAGTGATTCCCCCCTTTCTATAGGCCTTCTGCAAGGCCCGCTCCACTCTAGTAGTGACGGACAGTTTCTCATTTCTCCACTGCTTAGCAGAACCTGAATTTCCATAATAAGTCTTCACCAGTCTCTGTACTCCCAAAAACCCCTTCTAAAGCAGAGAGATACTCTGCAGCTGTGGCTTCCGGACTGGTGGCCCAGAAGAACCTAATGGCTTCTAAAGCGGGACCCCGCAAGCTCTCCATCAGCCTCTTCCTTTTCTCCCCCTCAAAGCATCGCCATTCCTGGACTAAAGGGGTGGCATAGTCCATCCAAGCCTCCAGATCATCCTCCTGTGGAGGCACTGGCACCGTGCCAGAGAAAAGTTTTAACTTACGGTAAGAATCGAGCTGTATGGGTGGGACCACTAGGGGCAGTAAAGCCAACACAGAACTCTTGGGCGTACAAGGGGAGGTGCCAGGGGAGCCCTGAGGGGTAGCATCACTGGACAAATCTAAGGCTTGTAGCAGTTTCTGGTTAGTTCTCCCCTCCACGGCCAGCAATTTAAGCAGTTTGTCTTTAAAACTATTTACTTGAGGAGACCCCCCAGGAGTGACTGACCCACTTCGAATATGAATTAGCCTCCATCCCTGTGAAGCACCCTTCAGATAAATCACGGGAGGTACCTTCTCGGGGTCGATGGCCACACTGCACAGAAGTAACACCTGCAACGTCTGGTCAAGTAAATCAGCCATACGCCCTTTTACCTCCACTTTGCCCAAACATTTTACTCGCTCTGCTGCAGAAATGATGTCAGCAGTTGGGGTTCCCAAAGGCACATCTAACAGTAACACAATCTTCTGGGAGTCCAGCTCTTCGGCTTCACCCCACCCCATCAGTCTGTGTACCATGGTCTTAATAGGTCCCAGCTTAATTTTTCCCAACATATACCCTTCCACTTTTTCAATTTCTTGTGTGCTTCCCCACTTGGCCACTAGGGGACACTAATCCTAGCGGTGCCTCCAATTTGTAACCCCCAGGGGGCACTACCCTTAGGGCTACTACCCCTGCCTGCCTCCACGGAGACAGGGTAAGGGGCCCAGATCCATTGGTGGGTGCCTCCACCCAAAGGTCGGGGTTAATGTGGTTTAGTCTGCCTTGGTCACAGCCCTCTGGGCTACTGCAAACCCCCTTTCATCCCACTAGTGGCTCACACGAGGTCCCAACAATACTTTTCCCTAGTACACTTGCCCCCAGGCTGATATCTCTCAGCTCACTCCGGGAACCCCCTGGAAAGTAAGATACAGTTATATTGCAGTCACTATACCTTTAATTCACCATAAACGCACAAACTAGCCAGGGTATAGTTGTGAAACAAACAATCTGATTCATTTGAGGGGGGAAGTAACAAGGACAGGGGAGAGATCGAGTTGATTGGCTTATCGCTATACTTATCTACCTAGGGCTCTGTGCACAGGCCTGACCCTAATGTTTACTGTCCCTGGGTACCCAAGCCCTAATGGCCAGTCCACCGTGGCAGCTGGTTGGGGCCCTGACACAGATAGCCTTTACAATATTTGAAGAAAAGTCAGGATGGACAGGAGATTCAGTTAGTCAAGCAGCAGTATAATAAACAACTTAAAACCACTGTTGCAACTTAGCAGGGAGCTACCCCGACTCAGTACTCACGACTCCAGCAAACAAAGGTTTCTGCACTACTGACAGGGCTGAGCCTGAACTTCACCAGCCTCCTCACACATTTATATGGCAACTCCAGAGGGGTACCACACCAGGCAGCAGCTTCCCGGGCTCACACGAATCTCAGTCGAACACAGTGCTGCAACGGCAGCTTCAACTCCCGAGGACCGGAGCGATTCAGCAGGTTCTCCAATCATCAAAACAGGTCAAGCCTGGTGGGTAGCTGGGCTGGCACCAGCCTCCTCTGACCCGCCTGTGGTTAATCCATCTCACTCAATGGCGAACAAGCGGCCCGGCGCGGGCCTTGCAGCTTCCCGGGCGAAGCACTTTTGGCGCCAGAAGCACACAGCTCCTTCCTTCACCACAGGTACTACGCATCTGCCCCTTCTCAACCTGGGGCTTCCCTTAGCATTCGGGCGCTACCCGTGTCTAATGGCTGGCATGCCTGTCAGTCAAACAATCTTCTCTCCTCAGTGGTGTGAAAAAAGCGCTATAGCCCATAATGCCTTCTCCATCCCTATGAGCAGTTCCCCTATTGGTCAGGCAGCTCTCCAGAGTCCCGAAGTACTGATTGGTCCAATTCAGCAGTTCCAGACCAAAATGGAGGAGTCAACCGAAACAGTCCTCACTGCAAAGGAAGACAGGTTAGAACAACTTCATTACCATTACTATGTTACATTATTTTCAACAACAATCGCATCCCCCCAGCAGAATTCCCTCTAAACCATTAGCGACAACAGAAGCAAGTTATTTTTCCATGTCCCGGGCGGGACTCGGGCATACAACCCACAACCCCTCCATTTCAATAAATCACGACTGCAACAGGCAGTTCTTAAAGAAACAGTAAACGGAGGTTTCAGAACGCTCCCTGTTACTCATTAATCAGCTAAAGAGCAGGACACTAGCCTGGTAGGGAGCACTTAAACAGGCTCCGAGGGAGTTTCAAAGAACCCCCATTTGCAGGGGGATTACATGGTCATCCTCTATCTAGTCCACTTACTACTGCCCTATCCTTACCAAGGTTACCTAACCCATTCTAATTTTGCTTCTCTGACATGTCCTCCTACCTCAAACTTTCTGTTGATTTTGACTTTACCCGAATAGTTCCTCTCCTTTTTATCCTTCTGCTCATTTTCTTTGCTTGCACTTACCTGGTACCTAACCACTGTGTGTCTCTCTGCCATTGTTTGGTTCCCTTACTATTTGAAAATCATACTCTGTCAGACCACCACTCATTCCTTATTGTTCATTACTGTGTGCACTTATCATTGTATTTTTGCTTAGCTGGATATCTTCCCTTTGTTAACCTTCCTCCTATTCATGCTACTGTTTATTTTACCCAACATTATACCCTCATTGCTACACTCCAATGTTTTATGTGCCTGCTTTTTCTAAGAATTACATTGTATAACTAGGTCAAGACTGCCTTTCCTAATATGTTATTTGTCTCTGCCATCATGGGAAATTGTATTATTTGCCTCATTTTTATGTTGGTGCGCTTGCGCAGCCAACGTCTTGCACTAGTAGCAGATTTGGAGTTGCGGTCACTTTCGGGGGAATGCAGGGCAAGCATCAGTAGGTGTGTCCCTCATTCCCCAATCAGCCAGCAACAGGGGCCAATACCCTGCATAGCTAATGTAGCCACCAGATCTGAGAAAAGGTCTGCTGCAATGAGAGCTAAGCTCTCATGCAATGTGACCACAACACCCCTCCCAAGACGTGCAGGCAATATGGCGGCAGTGACTGCTGCCGTCACCTGTCACAGTGCTGACAGGGGAGCCCACACCCAGTCAGCATAATCCCCCCCCATTTCCGCTGTGTGCTGAGGGGGTGCCCAATCCCCCTCTGCATCATGCACCCCCCAAAAAATGCTTTTCTTTGCCGATGGGGGGCCCATTCCCTGTCGGCTTCAGTCTCCCCCTTTCCCAGTTCAATCTGCTGATGGGGGAGCCCTCCCCATCAGCATGATGTCCCCCTTTATTGTGTACCGGTGGTGCCCAATCTCCCTCAGCTCATGTCCCCTCCCTTCCCCTATGTGTCAGCAGGTGCCCAATCCCGTCGGCTACTGCATCCCCAAGACACTTGGGTGGCACACTAGGAGACCCACCCAGTGTGCCAAATACCTGTAAAAAAAAAAAAACCTGTCCGTGATTTTTTTGTTGTTTTACCTGTAAAAAGAAAATGGTCCTTGTGGTCTCCCTGCCCCGCGCCCGCAACCCACACCCTCTGCACCTGCCTTCCCAACACACACCTCACCCCCACTTACCTCCAGAGCCCAGTGCGATGATCTTTGGTGGACCGGGAACATGTCTGCACTTTTCAGAGCTGACCGTGAACTAAAGAAATGCAGGTAAGCTGTATAATGGTATAAATAGGGTTTTTTCAACTTTGGTGCATATCTTGGGCATTTTGGGAATTTTGACACCAAATTGCCTATGTTGAAAATTTGGTGATGAAATTCCATAAAAATACTGTGTTACAAGCATGCATTGCGCAGTTTCCATGCACCCTTGTAACTTTGAAAATTTGCAATATTGTCACACCATATTTTCACCACTAGCATTTTTTCACACCTCCTTATGAACAGTATAGCTGTCAATTTTCACATCCTGCCCTAAATGTGTTTTCGCACCTGTGGTGCACAATGGCATGGTCACTGTGGGAAATCAACGTCTGGGACAAATTAACAAAATCACAGTGCCACTGTTCATGAGGCGAGGTCCCAAAATGCCTATGTTAAAAATGTGGTTAAAAAATTCCCCAAAATAATTGGGTTATGGAAGTGTGTTGCACAGTTTCTATGCATGCTCATGACTTCACCAATTTTTCATATTTTCACTTCAGATTTTTTTTTTTTATCTGCCTCCTCCTTGATATAGGGTGGATACTCCTTCAGATCTACCAAGGTCCCCACTGGAGCCCTTGCCTCAATGCCAGTCCCTCACCCCATATCCGCAGCCCCCCGGGTAACCCGGACGTAACCCTTTGCCAGGCGGGTCCCCCTCCTCCGAGGGCAATAGGCTCCGGTAGGGGCCGGCCAGCACACTATACTTGGATCTGGTGCTGCTAGGGTGAATCTAGGCTGCATTGGGGTCTTGACGGCAATGGGAGCCAGTGACCGTCATCCAGTCATCCCTGGAGCTTTTCCTGCTTTGCTTCCCTGGGGGTGTGGTTGCCACAACATCAAGGCTTAAGCCGACGTTTCCCGTGCCATCCCTTGATATGTAGGGCCACAGCATGTTGCCATACCCCCAGCTTCCACCAGGGGTCGGCAGACGCCAGGTCCTGAATCCACCCTCCCCCTGAGAGAGGTGAGCAGTCTCCGGACGCTCCCAGCCATCTCTCCCCGGCCAGCCCTCCAGTATCCCGAGTCCATTCTCGAACCCAGGTCGCTGGTGTCGCAAGCGGGAATCCATCTGCTGCGCCGACAAGCTGGCCCTTACTCCAGATTTTCAATGTTGACATTTTTGTACATCTCTTCATGAACAATACAGTTGTCATTTTCCACATACTGCCCAAAATGTGTTTTCGTCCCTGTGTTGACAAATGGCATAGCCACTGTGCAAAACCACCTTTCAGCTAACACACTGACAGTGCTGCTCTTCATGAGGTAGGCACACAAAAAGCCCATGTTGAAAATTTGGAGTGAAAATACCAATACACACTTACAGTGTTAGGGTTCCCAACTGCAGTGCCCCACCCTGTACAGACTGACAGGTGTCAGGGGTGTGACTTGGGATCATCAGCTGTAATGCTCATGCCATTCCACCCCCACCCCCACCCTGCAGCCAGTGACAGGCATCGTGGTGTGCCGTACAGTGTTCGGCCACAAACATCACCCCATTCTCCTATACTGCACCAACCTCAGCGTATTTCCTTATGGAATGTGGTAAGTATAACACACAAAGACCCCAAACCACACCACGACACTTGTCAGTGTCTACAGGGTAGGGTGAGGTAAAATGGCTTGAGCGTTATAGCTGATGACCCAAAGGCACACCCCAATGCTTGCTGGTCTCTGCAGGGTGGGGATGGGGTTGGCGTCACTTCAATATTTCACTGCCATTCCTATTCTGCATCTCTAACTCCTGCACTACCAATGCCAATGCCAGCGTGACAACATTTGGTATTGACAAATGATTGTTTGTACTCTCTCTGTATTGTATAGTCTCTACTTTGTAACCTCCCAGGTTGTGCCTGCAAATAGTCATCTCTATGGCTAGTGTGCTTCACCCAGTCAACAAAAAATAAATAAAATAAAAAAAAGAGACACTGCATCTCACCTTTACTATCCTGGGAAATGCAGTAGACATCAGAACCCAATTGCAAATGACATATCACAGATTACATCTCATTTGATCTATTTTGGTTAAATACATACTAAAAATGTGCACAAGCTAGCAGGACCCACAAGCACAACAGCAATGAAAGTGGTAAACATTTGGCAGTGACAAATGCGTGTTATTTTTCATTTTGCACAGCTGTTAATTCATTTTAACACAGAAACATAAAATTTGATGGCAGATAAGGACTGCTTCACTTGACTTATCCAGTCTGCCCATTTTTCCCTATCTACATTATCACCATGGTTCGTAGACCCAACTTGATCTACAGCTCTTTCTTCCTCCCCTCTTCCTTTCTATAATGACTCCTTTGAACTATCAACCCAAGCCCACTTGCAGGGTAAGGGTTTGATTTTTTTTTTTTTATCGACGGCTGAGGGCTGGCTGGAGTCCAATGGGCAAAGCAATAAACCACTCCCCCAACCAGGCCTTAAAAGGCTGTCCCCGGGTCAGTCCTCATTCAGTTTTCTTCATTGCGGCTAGAGGCATTGTTCCTCACACCTCTTCTCCTGTTCTCTTACCTGTTCTTTATTTACTGCATTTTAGCAGCACCTCCAACCACTGGCTCTACTCCATTTCCCCCCTGTTCATCGTACTGCTCACTGCCACTGGCCTGCAGCTCTCTCTCCAGTCCGGTGTTCATTTTTCCTCACTTGCATGCCTCCATCCTGTTCCTGTCCTGGTCTGGTATGCTGAGTAGCCCATTTGGCCAGTTCTACCTCCCCACTGCAGCTCTATGTGGCCTCCCTTCTGTTGCCTGTGCTCCTTCTCCTGTCTCACTGCTCAGAGGCTGTCTGTGGCTCCTTGGTTCTCCCATCCCTCCTGCTCACTCTGTTTCCCCTGTACCATTTTTGTAGTTTCATGCCCCCCCTCCATTTGCTGGTCCTGTCTCTGTCGCCTTCCCTCTTCTGGGTTTGTGCTGGTGTTGTCACTGCTCAGCTTTCCCCTCATACATTCCACACTTCTCCTTCTCCCTCAATCTGTCTTCCTTTGCTCTCTCTGTCCCTTTTGCCCGCTGTGCTCATTCCCATGCTATGGAGGATGCCTCACTCCTCTTCTTTAGTACTCTCCACAGTGACTTCCTGTGCCCTGTGCTACTGAGCTCCTCAACGGTTCCTGTGAGCTGGAGGACAGTGTTTACTTCACTCCTCTTGACTTCTGTTCTCCCCTGAGCAATGCTCACCTCCTGGCCTCTCGTACCTGTTCCAGGACTTTATTTTCAAAGGCCTGTCTTGATGATTGGACCACATCTACTGTTATTGCCCTGTGGTTCAGATCCCGATCTCCCTTATTGATTCCTGGCTCCCTTTTAAAGGGCAGTTGCTCTCTATGAGGACTGCGACTCCTACTGTCAGTTCTCGTCTGGTCTCCTCTTACCTCCCCTTATACCGCGTTTTCTTCCTGGTACTCCTACCCTTCCTTTCCTCAACCCAACCTGTTTGCCACCCATCCTGTTTCACATCATAGGACTATCAATCCGACTGGACTGTATGCCTGGCTGGTGTGCTCTGCAGTCTTCCTCTGGGATTTGCCATTTGTCCTTGCCCCTGCTCTCTCTGACCTTTGCCATTCATTGCTCTTGGTTACACCATGATGCGCTTTCTTAATTTCATCCCTGACTGTGCTTCCCCATGGTGGGTGCTTGTCCTCCTCCTCCTCCCATTCCCTTCATCCTCTATTCCTCTCTTTCTCTGACCTCTGCTTTCTTTTGGGGGCTTCCCTATCCTGCCATCCCACTATACCACCATACCCTACTCATTCACATCGCCTAATATTCCCTCCAGCATATCCCCCTGCCTACTTGTCTCCTCCTCCTCTGACCTTATTCCCTCATTCTAATCAAACCTATTCAGATGTCCTCCTGGTACTACCTACCTCACCATCAGCTGCCGGCTTCACCTGGTTGCACTTGTTCCTACCTTCATACAGTTCTATCCATTCCTAATTTGGCTCTCAATGGACCTGGTTGGCATGCACTCCCGTAGTTACCAATCATGGGTAGCTTCCTCATGACATGAGTCTGGTTCTCCTTCACTCAGGCCGATCTCAGGGTCTACTCATTCACATCGATTAATTGAGCATACTTCTCATTGAGTCTTATGCTTCCTCATCAAACTGCTCCACATTCAGAGACATGCCTTCTGTGTCCAGTGCTCCTTGGCTCAGGGCTAACCTGTAGCCGACAGTCTCACTCTGCACCCATGAAGTCTGCATCTAGAGCATGCAAAGCTCAGAGCAGGGTCCTTCTCCCTGGCCCATAGTGAGAATGTCTTCACTCTGGGTGGACCTTCTGTCATCCCTCATCTCGGTGACACCTCTGGATGTAGAATTTATGTCATCCAGCTGTGAGGGGTGGGGCTGTCATCATCAGAGCCCCTTTGGCTGCCTGAGTAGGTTTGGAGGCACCATCTACACTATTCTCCTTCAGGACCACCTCTGGTTCACCTAGTCTGTTTCGTAGGCTCACATTGGCCAGCTGAGTGGCTTAGCAGTCATCTTTCTCCTCTCTTGCTTCTGAGCGTCTCATTGCAGAGGCATTGCTCGTAACCCTCAACAGTTGTCCATTTAGAAGGACAGAGCAAAAGCTTCCTCTAAATTGTAATGTTTTCCTTCTCACTCAATCTCGACTCTAAACTGCAGTAGCTGAGCCATCACTAATCAAAACATCCTTCAGCCTGGAGGAAAGGCGACCTAGGCCTTGGATCCCCAGAGGTTTCCTCCTCAAAGGGTTTTTTTCCTCTCCTCCTTGCCAATGGTCATAATATTAGATAGGGTTGGAGTTTCCTTGGGTGCTGTAGTTTAGTCCCGCTGTTGGATGGAGTCAGATGGTGGCCCCGGCTGTTTCCTCTCTCCTTAGGAAGTCAACCCTTCTACATCTTGTCTGCTTTCATTTCATTCATCATCCTCTTCATATCTAATTTTTCTCCTGTCCTCCCCATTGACGTCTATCACCTTAATTTCCAGTCTCGATATATTCTGATTTCTTGCCTCTTCGATGCTCGACACCCTTTTGGGCATTCTTTTTGGGCTTCTTCCTAAGTTACCTTTAGCCAAAGGAATTATTCCTGTGGCACCTATGGGGGTGGGAATCCTCCTATAGGGTCCCTTGTATCGTACCCCTACAGGGTGGTATATCCCTTGGATACCAAGGCAAACAACCACAATGTACCTAAGTCACACAAGCATACATCTCATCCAGTTGCGCAAGCCTATTGAAACTGATAGCTGAAGGCTGGCTGGAGGTCAATGGGCAGAGCAACAAACCACTCCCCCAAAAAGGCCTTAAAAGGACCTCCTCTGGGCCAGTCCTCATTTGCTTTCTTTGTTGCCCCACCATTCACCCCTCCTCCTCCAGCGACTCATCTCTCTTCCTCGTGGGCTTTTTCCTAAGCTACCTTAGCCAAGGAAATTATTCCCATGGCACCTATGGGGGGGATCCCTCCTCTAGGGTTCCTTGTGTCATACCCCTGCAGGATGGTATATACCATGGATAGAGAGGTGACCAGCCAAATGCATTGAAGTCACACAAGCATACATCTCATCCAGTTACGCAAACCCATTGAAATTACTTTGACTTTGGTAATAGAGGCAAATGCTGGAGTTGCGTGCTAGGCTAACCATATAACCCCCATAAGCAGATACCTGCCCCAACCAACAGAGGCAACAGTCAGGCTCAGGTGGCACACAGAGAGACACTAGCCAGTACAGCATTTTAAGTCAGACACTGACTGTAGACAGTAAAGGCACAACCAACACAGCAAAGCAGAACAGACCACCAATAAACATAATTAAACAGAAACATCACCTACCCTGGCCTTTTGCAGACTATTAGAGCTATGTTAGCTCAAGTTGAACAGCTTTGTGCTGATTGCTGATTGTGTTGGTCACAGTCTACTGGTAGAGCCACTGGCCCACTCCAGACACAACAGTAAAGAGAATGCCTCACAGATTGCAGCAGGCTTCTTTTCCCAGGCACTCCCTGACCCTGACTGGTGCCAAATCAAATGGCCAATAGTGTGTGGCCC
The DNA here is from genome assembly GCA_016271365.2 of Neoceratodus forsteri. Classification (NCBI taxonomy): domain Eukaryota; kingdom Metazoa; phylum Chordata; order Ceratodontiformes; family Ceratodontidae; genus Neoceratodus; species Neoceratodus forsteri. Next base: position 1,165,156,819 of record CM057454.1, read on the forward strand.
CTGCCAGTTTAGAACTGCCCTGTGCAAACTGGAATTCCCTTTCACCACCTCCTCTGCTTGTTTGTCAGTGTCTTGTTTTGCAAATTTGTGCATACAGCATTGTGAGTAAATGCACCTGTGGCATGATGATGTTGCTGGCTTGCTGCCCTCCAAATCACTACTCACCCCCACCACTGCACTGCAGCACCACCAGTCAGTCCTATCTCCCAGGTAGTTGTTGCTTCATCATTGCTTGCAGCAGCCTCCAGCAGTCCATATTCCTCTGTCCTCTGCTCTGCCTTCCAAACTTCCACTGCAGGCTCAGACCGAATGATGCCCCGACTGACCAACCATCTGACCTCCACAGTCAGTCACTGGTGCTCACAGCCCTGAACCACTCGATCCCAGGCCATAAAACCCCAGCCTCCCCCCCCACCAACTCCAGGCTGGAAAGCAAAGCAGTAGCTCCTCCACAAGCATCATCAGAGGGCAGATGTGGCCACAGGAGTCGCAGGACATGACAGTCACAGTCAGGAGGAGAGGGGAAGTGAAGTAGAACCAAGCAGGCAAACACATCAATGGTAGCACTGCAGGTTTTTTCCCTCGATGTGAGCAGTCAGTCTCCCACCCACTCCTCCTGACTCCTCGCTATTGATGGTGGCACGCGCTTATGCTACTTCCAGGTGCGATGTGGTCCATCACTGTCTCCCTCCCTGCTACAATTCAGTCTTCTCCTCCTCCTGGTTTTGGCCAGGCCACTTGCGTAGCACTGGTCCCCCCCACTGCCATCTAACTGTCTGGCTGCCGTAGCTCACTGCGCTCTCTTAGGGCTCTCACTCCCAGGACCTGACCCAACCCACCAGTAAAATTCAACCCCCCGCCCACAGAACAGCAGGCTCCTGTGTCCCTCCCAGCTCACCAGCAGGCAGCAACAGCATATGGCCTGAATGTTGGGGGTGACAAATGTGCTCACCTAAAATGTTGCAGGGGACTTGTGCCCCCCCCATCACCCCCTATAATTACTCCCCTGTTCCCTGCTACCACTCTTGTGAAGTGGGATCACATGAGCCCTTCTCCAGTCTTCTGAGACCTCTCCTATGCTCATAGACTCATTAAACAGTTCTGATAATAGCTTTGCTAGTTCTACCCTTAGCTCCTTTAGTACCCTGGGATGTAAGCCATCAGGTCCCTTTGCCTTGTCCACTCTGAGTTTAGTGAGCTCTTGTAGGATCCTTTCTTTCATGAAGGGACTAGTGCACACCTCCCTCCCCTCTGTGTCCACTGTGCTGAGCTGTGGGTCCTGCCCTGCCTTCTCCTCAGTAAATACTGAGCAGAAGTATCTATTTAGGATAGATACTTTTCTTTGGTCCTCCCCCACACACTCCACCTTATCCCCTTTATTCTTAGCAAGACACACTCAGGACTTCCTCATTTCATTAATGTATCTATAGAAAGTCTTGTCCCCTTCTTTTACTGTCCATGCTAGTGTTTCCTCGGTTTGGCCTTTGCCTGTCTTACTGCCTTCCCTGCTTCCCTATCATTAATTCCTTCTCAGCCCTAATTAATATATCAAAATCAGGGTGATCATTTCCAATGATCACAGTTATAGCTAGTCAAGAAGCCCAACCAACAGTAAGAGTATGTGGAATCTCTTTGATAGTCAATTCCATGGCAGTGGTGGGATAAAAATGGATGTCTCTATGGATGCAAACAACTACAGTGCTAGGTCCCTTTGGCTATCATTCACCAGGTCAGCTTTGATCAGAGTCTGTTGACTTCTGGAGTTTATAAGACAAATAACTTCTGTGTCCCAACATTTACAGTCATAGTGTACTGTCCCAAATATGTAAGGCTAGATGAACTGGTCTGTATATTTTCTTAAGGCAATTTCTGAAAATATGGCCCATTCCTTGGCAATTGTAGCAAATTATTTCAGATGGAAAGTGTGTCCCTTGTTTCCCTTCCTGTTTGCGGTTTGTAGGTGTCCAGGAGAAAATAAAGTTCCAAACCACAGAGGAAGAGAAGGTGTCGGATCCTTGATATTCTCTGCATCTAGATGGACTGGTTGTTAGGTAATCCTCCACCAGTGAGATGGTTTTCTCCACAGTCTCTGGATGGTGTTCTCTAACCTACATTTATACATCTTGAGGTAAGATTTGAATAAATTTCTCCAGCACAATCATCTCTAAATTCTGGTCAATGGACTTGTTTTCTGGTTGAATCCATGTATGACAGAATTCTTTTTACTTCACATAGGCTGCCCATAGAGTGCCGGTGGGCTGAATTGTTATAGCCCTGAACCTTTGTCTAGAAGTCTCTATATTTATTTCATAATGTATGAGGATCTTCTGCTTTACCAGTTCAGAATTTTTTGCATTTTGACTTTCCATATGGCTATATGCTAATTGTGTCCATCCAAAGAGATGAGCCAGTCTCACAACCCATTGAACATGGGGCCAGGCACGAGCCCAAGCCACTCTTTCAAAGGCTGTAAGGAAGGGTTCAATGTCATCTGTCTCTATTAATTTCATCAATTTAATGTCCATAGCAGTTTCCATACTTCTTGTGGGTTGTTTGTTCCCTAGGTCCTATATAGCCCTTACTGTATCAGTCCATCTCTCTTCTTGTCGTCTCCTGTCAATTTCTTGCTGTTTATCCATTTCTAGTTGTTTGAAACAAAGCCACCATAGCAACTCATTCTGGCCCTCCAATGGTTCATCCTGTCTCCTGCATGCTGGTGTCAGTTATGGGATCAGACTCTGTCTTCCTCCTAGTCCCAAGGTCTAGGACAGAGAGAGAGATAGGCTTCTCACCAAGCTTCTCCACCATGACTCTTGTCAATACTCCTTGGGTTTGGCTGCTGAGTACTTCATTTGGACTCTCTTAGTACTGTCCATCTGGGTATCATGGCGATGCCCACTGGAAGCACCACCTGGCTCAGTCCAGACACTCCAGTTATCCCACTCTAACACCAATTTGTGAAGGAGAATGGGAAGAATGGATGGTCAATATCAGAAGGAATCAGATTTAATATTCTTAAAACATGTTTTTCCTTATTTAAAAACAACTAAAAAAAGAAATAAATTGAACTTAAACAAAAAGAAATACAGTACAATATTTCTCAGCAGGAATCACAATACTTCACTATAGAAGTAGAGCATAGCTTTGCATGTAATAGCAGTCTTCAGTGACATTGTCCGGAGGACATGAAAAACAAGCATGTCCTATCCTCTCTCAGGTCAGAACACTTCTAACCAAGCAATCTGCTCATTCCATAAGTCAGGGCTTTTTATACCTACCCTCTGGATCAAGATGTTCACATGTTTACATAATATAGCAATCTTGTGAAGACATACATAAATGATTTAACACCCAGAACTCAAAATGTTTCATAGTTATACATAGATTGCCTACATTTAATAACAAAAATCCTTGCACTAAACTCTTAGAAATTTATATATAATGCACTTAGCTCCACCCACCTCTGTGAGGTCATAGCTTAGGAAGGAGTAGAAATTCATTAGGTTAGTGGACAGCTGACTCCTATAGGAGTCCTTTCTCATTATCTCATACAGTTGAGCAGGTAAGCTTGTTTATTTCTAGAGTCACATTAGTAAATGAACAAAACCCATGACAGTAGTTTTGTTTTTTATACTTAACAAAAGTATGGGCTTTAAAGCTAAATCCTAACTGTTGTAGAATTACAATATTTCTAACACAGTGCTAGCCAACTTTTGGTATGCCATGGGGGGAAGAGAGAGTGAGAATGGAAGCTTTTTCCCCCTCACTCCCCTCAGCATATGTGTCCTTCCTAGAGAGATATTTACAAAACTGGTAACAACTGGAAAAAGGTGAGATTACATGAAAGAGAGAAAAAAATATTAAAAGGAAAGAAGGAGACTGTGAAACTAATATTATAATACTATGTTTAAAGCAGAACAGATCACTCAAGAATGAGCAATGGGATGGCTGCTCACTCCGAAGGTAAGAGGCTGCATCTTTAAAAAAAAGAAACAAACTAAATTTATAATTAAACTGTAGGTTTACAGAAAGTGGGGCAAAGTTCACTGGAGCAGCTTAAAGTGAGGGACGGCTGATCACTTTGTATGTAACAGGCTGCTATTCCACAACCGCTAGCATTAACAAAAGTATGACAGCATGCTGGACCACGGACTATAGTGTGCCACTATACAGCAGTTTTCTGCAGTCCAGAACACATTAGAGGGACATGTGTAGAAGTGGGAGGGGGGGAGGATAGAGACCCCAAAGGCATAACAACAACACCTCCCAAAAAAAACCTTTGCTTTATTAAGTGTGGAACAGGGGCATAGGGCAAATATACTGAAAGATATGCCCTATTCTTAAGTTACGGAGCCCACCCCTCAAAAAAACGGTATTTACATATCTCTTTCAGCAGACCTGTCTGCACACAATTCTTATACTGTTATCTCTGCTACTCTGTTTGGCTTATGAGGGACCAAAGAAAGGAATAAAAAGAGATTAAAATAATTAGAGAAACAAGGAAGAGAAGAGAGAGAGAAAAAATGTTGCAGGTGGCCTATCTGATAGGATAAGTAAAATAATAAAAAAAATATAGGATAGTTGGAAGACAGGTAAGAAGGTGCTGTTGCAACAGACTTAGAAGAGGGAAGTCCTTCGTAACATAGTATAACATGGCTCACCCTATCACAGTCATCACCTGTGCAGTTATGGTGCCGCCAGTGACTCACTACCCTGACCTTGGGTCAAGTACTGTGGGAGTAAAGTTGCTGGGGTGGCTGGAAAGCTGGCTCTGCTCCTGGTTGTGGGGGGTTGTTGCTGCTCTGTGGGTTGTCTGGGAGATGGACTTCGGTGCTCCACCTGATACTATATTCTCGCATCGCTTCGACCTTGGTTTGGTGCTAATCTCTCTCTCGTCTTCCTCTGGTCACCACCATGGGCTGCTAAAAAAAGGGGGAGCTAAACTGAGCCCATGCTGTGCATCTGCTGCTGACTGCAAAAACACTGACTACTGGATGCTGCTGTCACTGCTGCTGCTTGGTTCCTGCTGTTTGGGGGGGGATAACTGCTGTCTGCTGCTGATCAGACATAAAATAAAGTTGATTCACAGGAAGGAAAACTGCAGAGAATGGTAAGCCCTTTCTGTTCCTTGAACCAGTTCTCCTACATCCTTACTTTCTCTCAGGCACCACTTTGTCAGGACTGTCATTTGGCGCCTGAGAGTGCTCATGAGACAGGCCAATGGGTGGTCCACTGGCTGGCTACTCCCTGCAATTGATGGCCAGTTTTCACCATATGGGAAATGATATAGTCCCCCCCAACATTTGGGATGCTGAGTCCTGGCAATGTGGGGGGCAACAGATGGTCCAGTGTGAGCACATTCATATGGGTTGGCACTGGCTTGTGCAATGCTCTGGGGGTAGAAAACTGCCAGGGATGCTGCTAGGAGAAGAAAAAAAGTTGGACTGCAGGAAGCAGTTTTACTGTGTGTGTGTGCATACTTGGGCCTCTATTTAGTATGATTTTTTTCCCCCACTGACTGCCTTATATCAGCCCTTCCCCTTCTGACTTACTCCCCCATAGCCATCCCTTTGCTATTACCCCTGACTTACCCCTCGAGGTGGGGCCACCATGTTTCAAACCTGCCCTCTACACCAGGTAAGATGTGGGGGGAACCGACATTGCCTTCCTGGATTACCCCCTAGGACAGGGTTCCGGTTCAGTTAGTCCAGTGGTGGAACTGTGGCTAGATCAGTGTGGAGGCAAAGAGTGATGTAGGCCTGAAGGGAGGGCTTCATGGTGGCAGCCAGTGAGAGTTTGTTTTTTCCCCCGTTTAGCAGGGGTGTGGACGTGCAATGACGCCAGCATCCACCCTGCCCCTCACGTATGATGGTGCAAATCATGTGGGATCCCCAAGCCTCCACCAGGAGTCCTCAGTGCACCAGCGCTCAACCCCACCTCCCCTCCTGGAGAAGGAGAGCAGTCCATAGGATGCTCAATTATTCTCCCCCGACTGGCCCTCCAGTTCCCCGGGTCAGTTCCCAAACCCGGGTTGCCAGCATCACAGACAGAATTCCAACCACTGCGCTAGCAGGCTAACTATATTTGGGCCTCTTAATGGGCAATTGCCCTTCAGTGCCACTTTATACTGCTTGCCAGGGGTCTTCTTGGAGCACCTCACTGGTCATCAAACTGGGGATTCTGATCTGGCTGCTGCTGGGATTGATCACTAGTGCTGGGGACTGAACTTTACTGAGGACATGTGCCAATTATGGTGGGCAGAGTACCCAAAATAAAAGCTCTAATGCCTGCACACTGCTACCTGGAGCCCCAAAAATATAGTAAAGCTTCTTGGCTCTGTACTGAGTTCTAAAGATATATCTTTACAAAAAACTGTGGTAATGCAGCATTTAGGGTTCAAACTAAAGCAAAATAAAGTGGGGAAATATGGTTTTAGGCTTTCCAACTCTAAAACCTTTAACACCACCCCTAAAACAAATCAGGGGTGCAGTCTTCCTTGGGGTTGTCAACCCTGAAGCTCACTCCATTAGGTGTATGTTTCTGGAGTGTATGGAATGAGCTGAGCTTTAGCATTGACAACCTCAAGGAAGATTGCACCTCTGATTTGTTTTAGGGGTGCTGGTGGGGTTTTAGGGTTGGAAATCCTATAACCACATTTCCACTTGAACTCTAGATATTGCATTAATACAGTTTTTTTGCAAATAATTTCTGTACTTTTTCAGATAGTATATTCATATCTGAGTTTGCCAGTGGGAGTTCAGGCACTTCATGGCCTGCATTCCCATCCATCTATACTTTTTTAAGATAGTGTTATTGTATCCTTATTTGCTTGTGGGAGTGCAGGGCCCATCCCATCCCTCCATGGATATGTATATGTATGTTAAAGTGGAAATGCTCTGGGCTCTGCATTTCTATTTTTAGGAAAACCATAACCAAATAGTCACCATAGCCTTCTTATTACCCCCACCTCATTTACCTGGTAATAAAAATTCTCAAATCCCCCTCCCAAAAATAGCAATTACATAGGAATTTGCTATAACAGCAGATCTTTGAGACAGGTTCCTGCAGTAGGTCTTCACAAGTAGGACTGTTCCCCCCTAGCATCAAGACTGAATGGCAAAATTGTAGCTAGCAATCATCTTTTCCAAAATAAAATTAAGATCTCAGGGGGAACAGGATTCTAGATCAGAGGTTTGAGATGAGGGATCCCCTTCAAAAAGGTTCTGGAAATCTCCACCTGAGCTAGGGTTTTGTCCTCCACCAGAAGGTGGTAGGCCAAAACCGCAAAGACATGGACCTTCAGAGAGGAATAACTGAGGCCCATCTCTGACAGGTGCAAGAGGCACTCTAAGACCTGGGAAGCCATGCAAGAAAAAGGGTATAGGCCTTTAGCTGTGGCCCATATGGAAAATATCTTCCACTTCATGGTATACATGGATCTAGTGGAGGGTTTCCTGGCCTCCACTAAGACCTGAGTTACCAGAGAAGAGATGCCTTAGCGAGAAACTGCTATGTCCACAGGTGCCACGCATGAAGGTGGGGCAATTTGAGGCTCGGGTGTACCAGAGTGCCCTGCTCCTGGGTTAGAAGGTCGTGAGAGAGAAGAAGAGGTACAGGGGGTTCCAATGCTAACTGCTGTAGTACAGAGAACCAAATCCACCGAGGCCACAGTGGGCCAATGCGGATCATGTGTACCTCCTCTGCTTGAAGCTTCAGCAGACCCTTCTGAAGGATAGGAAAGGGAGGGAATGCATAGAGAAATCTCCCTGTCCAAGATAGAAACAGTGCATCTCACCGAAAAACACCATGCCTGGGAACAAGTGAGCAAAAGCTGGGTAGTTTTGCATTGGATGGGAAGGTGAAGAGATCTATGTTTGGCTGACCCCACTGAAGGAAGAGCTCTTCTACTACTGCCTGCTTTAACTCCCACTCATGAGCCCTGGTGACTGATCACTTGAGACTGTCCACCAAAATGTTGTACACACCTGGCACACAGACAGCTGCCAAGGATAGGCCATGTTGAATAGCCCAGTACCACACCCAGCATCCCCACCCTGCAAAGGTGGTACAAACGGGTGCCTCCCTGTTTGTTGAGGTACCAGACCATTGCCATGTTGTTGGTCTGTATGAGAAGTGTTCCCAGAACATAGAGGGACTGAAAAGATTGGAGAACATAGAGTACTGCTCATGTCTCCAAGATATTGATGTGAAGGTTCTCCTCCATGGGGGACCAAGTTCCCTGTGTCCGGTGGTCTCCCAGGTGAGCCCCCTCCCATCTGAGATTAGAGGCATCTGATGTGAGAGTCATGATAGGGGATGGAGAGTGGAAAAGGGACCCCCAATGAGAGGTTGGACAGGTCCTGCCACCAAAGAAGATCCCTCTGAAGACTGTTGGAGATTAGAACCATCTGGTCCATATCATCCAAGTGTTGATCCCATTGTACTCCGAGACCATTGGGTCACCCTCATGTGCAGTGTGGCCAATGGGACTGTGGGTATGGTAGTTGCCATCAGACCCAGCAGTTATAAGACTGAGCGTGCTGTAGTCCAATGAGAGGAGGCCACCAGAGCTGCTTGGGAGACAGGCATCTCTGCTTGGTTTGTCGGAAGGAAGGCCCTGCCCTGGACAGTGTCCAGCACTGCTCCAATGAATTGGAGGCACTGTGAGGATGATAACTGAGACTTGGGATAGTTGACAGTGATCCCAAATCTGTAGAAAAGGTCCAGGGCGAAGGAAAGGGAATCCTTCAGACTGTCCTGGGATAGAGCTGAAATCGGTCAATCATCCAGGTATGTGAACATATAAATGCCCTTGTGATGTAGGGTCACTGCTACCACCACTAGGAATTTTGTGAAATCCTGAGGTGTTGAAGAGAGGCCAAAGGCAACAGTTCTTAACTGAAAATACTCCTCTTGGAAGGAAAATCTCAGAAAACGGCGGTGGGCCAGAAGAATGAGGATATGTAGGTAGGTATCCTGCATATCCAGGGAAGACAGCCAATTGGGGGTAGGAGTCTCTGGAGTGTCAACATGTGAAACCTCTTATATTCCACAAAGAGGCTGAGCATGTTGAGATCTAAGATTGGTCTGAGGTCGCTCGTCTTTCTGGGTACTAGGATGAAGTGGGAGTGAAATCTCCTTTCTATCTGCTGTGGTGGAACCCGCTCTATGGCTGATTTTTGCAGTAGAGCTTGGATTTCCTGCAGAACCAAATGTTGTTGGCCTGACGGGTTATGAGAGCTTCCCAGAGGGTTGGTTGGTGGTCTTTCCAGGAACCCTATAGAGTAACCTCTTGAGATTAGCTATAAGACCCACGCATCTGCATTTATGGCTTTCCACCCTTCCAAGTGAAGGCCGAATCTTACCCCAACTGGTTTCTCCGTGAGGAGGAGAGGCAACGGTGTAGGGGGTGACCATGAGTCAGGATGCTGTGGGGAGGGGCACCTTGCCACCAGTGACTGATTTGGGGAGCACCTGAGTCAGAGAAGTGACGTTTGTTTTGACGTCTGCCCTGGTTCTGCTTGTTCCATTTAAGTTGGTGACAAAAAATCTGCTTGGGTTTCTGACCTGAACTGTACAAGGAGTGGACATCTTTCAAAGATTTGCCATTTTCTTGCAATTCTGTGATATCTTTAGCATCACCACCACACAGAACTGGACCCCTGAAGGGAGAATCCAGAAGAGTGCTCTGCACATCCTGAGCCAATCCCACAAGATGAAGCTATGCAGAGTGCCTCAGGCAGATGCCTGTAGCTGTACAACATGCTACCGAGTCGACGGAGTCATAGGTTGCCTAAAGGGCATGATGGCAGGATGATTTATTCAGCTTGATTTTGTCCAGAAGTTTGTTCCTGAATTGCTCATCAGGGATTTCTTGGATGTCATTTTCCAGGTCGGACAAGGATGACTTCTGGAAAGCCACCATGTGGGCTACATAGTTCAATGAACGTATGGCGCAAGTAGAACAGACCTTGCAGCCATATTGGTCCATTTGCTTTGAATCCTTATCAGGAGGAGAGGAACTAGGATGTTTAGGTTGTTCAGACCTATTGTGCACTGGAGTGATGATGATAGAGTCTGCTTTGGGATGAGTTGTAAAGTGAGGTGGTAAGTCCTGTTGACATTCTTAGAAAGTTCAGGTATTGAAGATGGCTGTTGCCAAATCATGGATGTAAGATTTTCATGCAGCCTCATCCAAGGAGGGATGGGGAGGGGGTCTGCATTGACCAGATCCAGATGCTCTACAAGTCTCCTGCACTTGGGGACCAGTTCCTGAGACACCCACCTGCATGATCTTTGGATGGACCGGAAGAGTTCTGAGAAGGATGGACCCTCCAGTTGAGATTTGGGGGACTCCTTTGTCTGAGACTCCATGGGAGAGTGGGGTTCTGACTGGTCCCCCACATCCAAATCCTCATCGGAGTCAGAGGATTCTTGCCTACTAGGCAAAGAAGAGGCATCTGGAACCACCTCCGTGGTTCTCTGCCAGAAAGAGATTCCTGATGGCAGAGGTATATCCCTGTCAGAAAATCTGCTGGAAGGAGCAGGACTTCTCAGAGGAACCCTGTAGGGAAAGGTAGCCCTGACTACCAGCTGGAGCTGGGCCAACTCCTGTAAGAGCTGGGACATAGCATCCTTCCACCAAGCCATTATGGACTCTTATTCCAGCTTAGGAGGTGGAGGAGTAGGAGGTGGAGGTGGTGGAAGATATCCTGGGTACCCCACAGTGTAGGAAGGGTAGCTAGGAGGCTGGTACCAGCAGGGTACTAGTAGCCATGGTACTGACCCAGCATCGGGAAGCTTCCCGGGGTTGGAGGCGGGTGGCTTTCGGCGTCAGACCCCACGTGTCAGGTACTGGGAAACTGTGGTGTAGCCAGGTTAGTAACCATTAGGCCCAATGGAGGAGGGACATAAGGTCCAGAGGGAGACAGTGCTGAGGGACCACTGGGGTTTGGGTCTGTCGGCAGATGCGGAGGAGCCCCCCCCAAGGTTCAGGAATGTTTTGGTGCATTCTGCCCTCAAAAGGGTCCAGTGAGGGATATGGCCTCTTAAGCCTATCCAACATTGGGACCAAGACAGGCGAGGGGGGTAAATTCAGAAGGGCTCCCATTGACAAGTCTGCTGGTGAGGCAGGCATCTAGAGGATGTTTGGCGTCAGGGGCTCTTGGATGTCATGCCCAAGGACATCAGGTAGGGACAGTGATTTCCTGGAGGGAGAATCCTGGATGGAGGAAGGGAAACCTGCAAGCTTACCCTGCAGGGCATAGGGGACCACCAGGGGGTCTGATGGGAGAGCAGTCATCACATGGTCATCGGAGAATCCGGCTACCAACTTAGAGGCAACAGTCTGGTGAGCATTAGAGAAGCCGATGGTCAACTTAGAGACCATGGCTGGGCTGCTAGAAACTGGCAAGCTTGAGTCAGGCTGATCGGCCTGGGCCGGGTTCCTGGTGGAAGAACTGGAGGGCAGCTTATTGGCTGAGCTAGGAGCAGGAACCGCAACTGTTTCCTCAGAGGAGGAGACCCCCAACTGCCCACTGACCTCGGCAGGTGGGGGAGAATGCGTCCGGTCCACTGGAGCGGATGAAGGCCCAGGAGATGGGGTGCTCATGGGGGTGGAGGCCCCACCCAAGGTGACATTGACTGTCTAGCTGCTTTTCCTCCGAGAACAGCTCTGCTCTGGGCATTTCTCCTTTTCTTTCTTGTCCAGGGTATGCAAAGACAATCATTCCCTCAGCTCCTTGAGCTCTCTTACCATCGATGCCAGTCGTTGCTTAAATAAATGGGCACTGAGAGTCCTCTAGTGATGGGTGCATGTGGCCTGGTTGAAGGCCTGGCAGATAGTGCACTCTGCAGTCTTGTATTTAGGCCCCAGGCAGAAGACACATCAGAAGTGCTCATCCCCATGTGGGATCTGCGTGCCACACTTGGAGCACTTTTTCTTGGGTAGATGAGACAACATGCAGTGCTGCTGGAAAAAGAATTACAAACACAACTATGTGAGAAAATGGTGGGCGACTGAAGCTGTTTCACTGTGTAGTCCAACGATTCAGGTCGATGGCGAGAAAGAATTGGAGGGCGGGCAGGGAACTTCCCCCCATTTGTAGTTACGCTGACATCCATCACCTGACGTCGAGGGTGGTCCCTGTTTATGATTGCTAGCTACAATTTTGCCGTACAGTCCTGACACCAGGAGGTGCAGTCCTACTTGTGAAGCCGTACTGCAGGAACCCTCTCGAAGTAAGCTAAAATGTTATTCTGTACCACCACCATGTCATTCCATGCCTCAGTTGTGAAAAACACAGTTTAACCAGGATTTGAAAAATGACACAGGCAAATGAAGATATGATTATATTATCTCAAAAAATAAAGAAATTCCTTGCAAAAAAAAAAAACATTGTTAATGCACTTGTTAGTGTTAAACTGACAAAAGTAGGGAAATACAGTGTTAGGCCCCAATACTGAAAGCAGGTGCGTGGCGCAGTAATAGATGCACCATCCAACTCCAGACTTGCGCGGCCCATCAGGAGCAGCACAATATTCAGACACTGCGATGCACCCTGCACACCCAACTGTACCACAGTGCAGAATATTGCAAATAAGGGGTCCCCCATGCATATGCCCCACATCGCAATATTCAACCCCCCCCAAAAAAAAGATGGACAGCTGCGCCAGTCCAGTGCATAGCTATGCTTTCCAGACCCTGCTTTATCTATGTGCAGAGAAGGTGTGTACCCTTCACATAGCAAGGGTCAGGAACACAGCCCTCACACAAGTTCAGAATACAGTACTGACTACACAACCCCCCATCCATGTTGCTGTAGTGTAGTATCCCCTTATGCTGCCAAATCCCCGTAACCTGAAGAAATCCCCAGCACTGTTCCATACTGTGGTGTCCCCTCTTCTGCTGCTTGATCACCATATAATAAACACCTACACCTGTTTTCCACAATGTAGTGTCCACAATCTCACTTCCCAACCCCCGTAGAATAAAGAATTACCCATCGGTTCTCTATAATGCAGTGCCTCCCCAGTCCCGATCATCATACAGTAATGAAATCCCCATTGGAGTTCCATACTATAGAGCCCCCCCACTGCCTGATCCCCGTAGAATAAAGAAACCCCCATCAGTCTCTGTAATGTAATGTTCCACCTCCCCAGCCCTGATCACTGTCCCAAATGGCAAACAGTGCAAGCCCTTTCCATAGTGTAGTGGTCCCCTGCCCCACAGCCCTGAGCACTTCCAAACCTGACCCCCACATGCCCCAGGAACCATAGTGTGGTGTGCTCCCCGCCCCAGTAATCAACTTGCACAAACCCCCATTCCATAGTGTAGCAGCCCCCCACCACACAGCCCCGATCACTGGCAAATAACCTGAGCCCTGGTAACCAGACTGTAGATCCTCCCCCCACACCAAACACTGGTGCAATATATTAGCTCCAATCCCCTGTACCTGGTGTCTACTGCCCCCCCACTCACCCCAGTAGGTGGTACCAATTCCCCACTCCCCCACCCCAACCAAACCAGTGCAGATGACTGGCACAGCCCTCACCCCCTACCATGGCCAGTCAATGACTGATCTGGACCATTCTGCATATAGTAAGTAGGACACACCCACCGGTTGACTTGTCAGCCAATGAGCTTGTACTATATACAGTATGTTATACAGTCCCAATTAGTCACTGTTTGGCTGTAGTAGAGGGTGAGGCTGTGTAGTCACCAGCACTGGTCTGGATGGGGTGGGGGTGCGGGGAATTGTACTGCCTACTGGGGGTGGGCAGAGGGCACTAGGCACCAGGGACAGGGGACTGGGGCTGGTCTGTTGCACCAGAAATCAGTGCATGGTGGATCTACAGTCCAGGTACCGGGGCTCAGGTTATTTGGCAGTGTTCAGGGCTGTTTGGTGGTGGGGCTGCGACACTATGCAATGCCAGTTGTGTGCATGTTGATTACTGTGATTGGGGCTTGGAGTGCAATCTACAGTATGGTTACTAGGGCTTGGGTGGTTGGGTTGTTTGGCAGTACTTGGGGCTGTGGGGTAGGAAGGCCGCTACACTACAGAAAGGACTTGCACTGTTTGCGTGTTTGTACAGTGATTGGGGCTGGGGAGGGGGGACACTACATTATGGAAACTAATAAGGATTTCTTTATTCTGTGGGGATCAGGCAGTGGGAGGTGTGACACTACAGTACAGAAATCCAATGGGGATTTCTTTATTCTGTGGGGATAGGGCAGAGGGAGATGGAACACTACATTATGGAAAACTGATGGGGATTTCTTTCTTCTACAGGGATCAGGCAGTGGAAAGGGTGACACTACATTACGGAAGACTGATGGTGATTCTTTATTCTATGGGGATCAGGCAGTGGGAGGCGAAACACCACAGTATGGAAAGCCAATGGGGATTTCTTTATTCTACAGGGATCGGGCAGTGGAGGGGGGGACACTACACTATAGAACATATGTCTCTACACTACAGTGACTGAGGGATGGGGGGTGGGGTCTGCATTGGCACATTCAGCCTGACACAGCCATGCAAATGAACCCATAATGGTCATGCCTGATGCCCCTTTGCAGCATACTTGCTCAATAAGCTCATTTGCATGCTGGCTGTTGAATAGTGCCCATTGGGGAAGCTGACTATCCAGGTATGCATCACGCATTCCCCTAAAGGTAGTTTTCTGTCCCACATCCTAGATGCACCATGCCATGCATGGTGGCTGCCTGATATGTGCCATGAATACAGGGTCCAATGTCCAATGTTTGAATAGAATGTGCAATTTGGTTGGATTGCACATTCTGTTTGAATATCACATCAGAGTCTGCCACTGCAACATATTTACGTGAAGCGCTATTATGTGCAGGCAACCATCCGGCTCTGCATATGCCCCCCCTTAGGGTTACCAGCCCCATTGGACTAATTTGGCTGAAAGGTGATAGCTTCCTAGGATCCCAGAAGAATATAGCGCAGTGGTTTAAGGCTCTGAGCTGCAAACCCAGAGACCTGGGTTTGAATCCTACAGGACCCACTTGCATACTGTGTGACCTTGAGCAAGTCACTTAACTTCCTTATGCTCCCAGGTCGCACCTGTAAATAAGCTTCAACTTAGTGTGTCTTTCTTGGTTAAAAATAAATAAAAAGAATTGATTGCAGTTCTCCATGGCACCCAGGGAATTTCAATTAACAACAGTGCCACCTGGTGCACTTCAGCAGTAAAAACAAGTGAACAATGAAAACTAAACAATCTATTAACATGACTAATTGCAGCAGTACTTAGCACTGCATTGCATTACCGTACATACTGTGGTACATCCCGGTAATGGGAAAGTTCTGGGTGGCTGGTAGTGAACGTGCCACAAGCGGCATTCCAGTATCAAAGAAAAAAGACCATATAAACTTTCACTGACATAATGATATAGCCTGTTACTAACATATCTGTAGTCTCCACCCATGGTCCTTACCAGTACTCAAAAATACTGTATCAATAGCATCTTTGGAATCCTTTCTTGACTCCAATTTCGATTCACTGTACTCCTCGGTTCTACAGCAGGCGTTTTTAGTAATTTTTTATGTTGTCTTGCGCGTGCGCAAGAAACATGTTGTGGTAACTTTGGAATAGTAGGTTTTGGAGGCGCGGTCGTGCTGTGGGTAGTGGCTCCACTGCTTTTTGTGTCTGGGCTCCATGGCATGAATTAGATTGCACACTGACTATGACAGCAGTGCATAAGCATGCCACCAACTTAAAACATTTTAGCCGCTGCAATGAGGGAGCTCCACCTCATTGCAGGGCGTGCCTTTCCTGGTGTAACATTTCAGCCAGACATGGTGGCTGTGCTGTCCATCTCACACAGTCTCTAGAAAAGCTGACGAAGGGGATGCCCAATCCCCCTGTCGGCATCATCATGCCCCCCTCCTGAGTTCATTTGCTGACGGGGAGCCCAATCCCCATCGGCATCATGTCCCGTGCCAGTTGTTCTCCAAGGGGGGGTGCCCAGTCCCCCTCAACATCATCCCCCCCACCAAACACCTTTTATTTGCTCACTGGGTGCCCAGTTCCCATTGGCTCTAGTCACCCCACCCCAAAACACGCAGGTGACACGCTGGGAGCCCACCCCAGCATGTCAAATGTACCTGTAAAAACACAAAAACCTTTCCACGATGTTTAATTTTTTTTTAACACTTTAAAGTAGAAAACAGTTCCTCACTGTCGGTGGCTCCCTACCCCAACCCATGCCCACCCACTGTGTACCCCACCTCCCCACACACCCCTCACCCCATAATTACCTCCAGAGCCTGGTGTGACGAGCTTTGGTGGACCGGGAACACGTCTGCACTCTTCAAAGCTGACTGCAAACTGAAGAAATGCCGATAAGCTGTATAATGGCATAAATAGGGTTTTTTCAACTTTGGTGCATATCTTGGGCATTTTGTGGAATTATGGCACCAGATTATTAACATGGGGTTATTGGGGCCCCTCCTCATGAATTCAGTCACTGTCATGGCGTTGTTTGGTTCCGAAAGGTGATTTCGTGGTCACTGCATGAAATCACCTTTTGGGACTGATTAACAAAATGATAGTGCCACTGTTCATGAGGTAGGCTCTCAAAAAGCCTGTGTTGCACATTTGGTGAAAAAAATTTAAAAAATTACTGTTTTATGACCGTATGCTGCACAGTTACCATGCACGCTCGTAACTTCACAAATCTAATATTTTCACTCCAGATTTTCAACATTGGCATTTTCCACACCTCCTTATGAACAGTACAGTTGTAATTTTTCACATCCTGTTCAAAATGTGCTTTTGCACTTCTGGCACAGAATAGCGCGGTCGCTGTGGAAAATGAGTGTTTGGGACGGATTAAGAAAATCACAGTGACACTGTTCACGAGCAGAGGTTCTAAAATGCTTATGTTGAAAATTTGGTGACGAACGTTCATTAAATGGCGGTGCCATGAGCATGCATTGCACAGTTTCCACGCAACCTCGTAACTTTGCAAATTTGTAAAATTTTCACTCCAGATTTTCAAAATTGGCATTTTTCACACTTCCTTATGAACAGTACTAGCTGTCATTTTTCACATCGTGGCTGAATTGGTTTTTGCACTTCCCATGCAGAATAGCGCAGTTGCTGTGGGAAATCAGTGTTTGGGACAGATTAAGAAAACCAGTGACTCTGTTCATGAGCAGAGGTCCTAAAATGCCTATGTTGAAAATTAGGTGACAAACGTCCATAAAATGACTGTTACAAGCGTGCGTTGTGCAGTTTCCAACCACGCTTGTAACTTTGATAATTTTTAATATTTTTACTCCAGATTTCACCAATGCCATTTTTTCACACCTCCTTATGAACAGTACAGCTTTCATTTTCCACATCCTATCCAAACTGTGTTTTCGCACATCTGGCGCACAGTGGCACAGTCGATGTAGGAAAACAATGTTCAGAACACAGTAAGAAAATCACAGTAACACTGTTCATGAGCAGAGGTTCCAAAATGCATATATGGAAAATGTGGTGAAAAAATTCCATAAAATGACTATGTTACAAGCGTGCGTTGCGCAGTGTCCGTGCGCAGTCGTAACTAACTTCAAGAATTTGTAATATTTTCTCACCAGATTTTCAACATTGTCATTTTTGTACACCTTCTTATGAACAGTACAGCTGTCATTTGTCTCATCCTGCCCAAAATGTAGTTTCACACATCTGGAGCACAATCCCGTGGTCGCTGTGGGAAGTCAATGTTCGGGGCAGATTAAGATCATCATAGTGCCACTGTTCATGAGCAGAGGTCCCAAAATGGCTATGTTAAAAATCTGGTGAAATAATTCCACTAAATGTCTGTGCCACGAGCGTGCGAAGCGCAGTTTTCACACATGCTCATACCTTCGAGAATGTTTAATATTTTCACTCAAGAATTTCAATATTGCCATCTCTTCACACCTCCTTATCAATGGTGCAGCTGACATTTTAATGTGGTGCAGAATGGTGCAGTCACTGTGGGAAATCAATGTTCGAGACAGATTAACAAAATAACAGGGACACTGTTCATGAGCAGAGATCCCAAATACTTTCATGCGGTGCGGGCACAAAAAAGCCATGTTTTAAAATTTGGAGTGCAAATACCAACACACAACCAGGGCGTTAGGGTTTCTAACCATTATGTGCCACCCTGTACAGACTAACAGGCATCGGGGTGTGTCTTTGGATTGTCTGCTGTACTGCTCATGCCATCGGTCCTCCAACCCCAGCCTGCAGTCACTGATAGGCATCAAGGTGTGCCTTGGACTCTTCAGCCTCAAAGGTAAACCCATTCTTCTATGCTGCACCTATCTCAAAGTACTTCCTTATGAAATGGGGTGAGCATAAGACCAGATGACCCCAAGGCATAATGCGACACTTGTCAGACTCTGCAGGTTAGGGTGAGGTGAAATAGCATGAGCATTATGGCCAGTGACTCAAACGCACACCCCAATGCCTGTTACTCTCTGCAGGGTGGGGTGGGGTTGACGTTCGTTCTATACTTCACTGCTATTCCTATTATGCATCTCTCTAACTCCTGCACTACCAATGCCAACACCAGCAAGACAACATTCGGCATTGACGAATGCTTGTTTTCCACCAGTTTGTCCAGGTCTTTCAGTCTGTGTAGATGAATATCTGGTCTCTATGCTGTACCCTCAGTTTTGCAGGGTAGATAGTATGTAACAGGATATTGAATTCTGAGTTATCTTTTTTCTGCATCAAAGCTTTTTTTTTTGCCTTTGAAGTGTGGCACAGCTTAAAGAGCTAGTGTACTGCCTGGAAACTGCATACAATTAATCGTAACTTTCAGATGTTGTCAGCTACCACTTTTTATATCTCAAGTATTTATTCTTTTCTGTTTGCTAATTAGAAGATTTTCCAGCTGGCAGTACTGGGGTGAAGTGTGGAGCAGCACTCTGTCTGGAGGAAAAAAAGTTAGTTCTGTTCCTCCCACTACATCAACACTGAAACCACACTGACTATGACATCACTAGTAACCAATGAGAACCATTTCTCACTGCCAGGTTTCACTTTCGCATGAAGCAGCAAGGACTGGCTCTCTTTGGTTACTAGTGATGTTACAATTTCCTGCATTTTGATTGGTAGCTTGCTAAAGTCACTGCTCAGCATGCAAGGACTGTGATGCCTCAAGGTGTTTGGTCTCATTTTTGATGATGTAGTAGGAGGAACAGAACTGCCCCCAGTGCTTCTCTGCACATCACCCAAGTACTGCCAGGGCAAAATCTTCTAATTAGCAAACAGAAAATTAAAAAGAATACTTCAGATGCTGGAAGTGATAGCTGACTACATCTGAAAATTACTGTTAATTCCAAGATGTATACTAGCTCTTTAAATTTTATTACATTAAAGTCTGGTTGAAATCAGTCTTTATGTCCACTTGCCTGACAGCTTTAACCATGGCATCATATTGGAGTACTGACCTCAGCTGAAGTAAAAGCATGCAAGGTGTTAATTCTTAAAACTCAGTTGTTACTGGCCTGGCTATTCCAAGGGGTTGCACCAGGTGCAACCCCGCATTGCACACCAGCAGGATATTGAGAAGGCTGCCAGGCACTGCGCAAATCCCAATGCGCTGGGGCACAATGATAATGTATGCGGCGTAGATGCAGGGGGCATGCCCATGCATATGCGGCACATCCCGATATTCAGCCGGGGATGTGCAGCGCATATGTCGGCATACTCCTGCACTGCGCTGCATGGGGGGCTCAAAGTTGAGCCTCTGCCTAGTAGGAGAAAATCCCGGCTACCCACAGGCATGCTGCTGTATTGCAGGGTGCAACACAGCAGCCCAGCCGTAGGCGGCCACCCGCTGGCCCAGAACACTGTCCCAAGCACACACAACCCTGGTGGTCCAGTGAACCCCCCCGCCCGTAGCAATGATCGTATGGTGTGTGTCTAACATAACATCCCTGGTAGTCCAGTGCCCCCCCACAGTCCCTGATACACTGATATGTAGGAAACAAGACCATCCTTGGTGGTCTGATGGTACCCCCTCCCACCCGAGTCCCCTATTCCCCAAAAATTGACAATATGAGGTCCCTGGTGGTCTAGTGGAAGCCTCCCACCCGTTGCCATGATTGCGGAACAATCCCATATCAAAATACCCAGGTGATCCAGTGGCAGCCCTCACCCACCCACCCACACAGAACCCCATGCCCACCTCCCCACCCCATCATAGGAGGGCAGCTGCATCCTGCTCGCACTCTGCCTGGCTGCCCACCAAATGACAGGTATAGTATGGGCTGTAAGCCCACTGGTCCCCAGTGTGGACCATTGGGCTTGCAGGGCATACTATACTAGACAGTCCCAATTATGTGAATAACTCCATTCACATAATTGGGACTGTCCAGTACACTATGCCCTGCAAGCCCATTGGTCCACATTGGGGACCAATGGGCTTACAGCCCAAACTGTACCTGTCATTCGGTGGACAGCTGGGTGGTGTGCGGGCGGGATGCTGCTGCTCGCTGATGATGAGGAGGAGTGGGGGCATGGGGTTGTGTGTGGGTTGGTGGGCTGCCACTGGATCACCAGGGCATTACGATATGGTATTGTACCAATAATCACACAACAGGCAGGAGGGAGTTCCACTAGACCACCAGGAACCCTATACTGCCAATTGTCAGGGAATCAGGGACTCGGTGGGAGGGGAACCACTAGACCACCAGGGATGGGCTTGCTTCCTACATATCAGGGATTCAGGGACTGGGGGAGGGCCACTAGACTACCAGGGATAACTTTATTGCCACATACAGTGAGATCGCAGCTAGTGGGCAGGGAAAGCCCCGGGATCCCCACAGCACGTCATGCTGTGCAGGGCACCAGGTGCAAGTCGCAAGCCTGCCCTGTGCAAGGTATGCAAATGGGGACATAATGACATGCAAATGGCCCCATTTGCTCCTTGCATACATTATGGCCACATTTGCATGCCCTCTGCTGAATATCGTGGGTGATGCCCATAGCGCAACTGCACTTGGCTGGCACATCCCCATGCTCCCTCAGTGGCTTGTGCCAGCGCAGTGCCACTGCGCCATGCGCAGTTTGTGCACTGCCTGTGCCATATTCAACAGTAATATCACCTGGACCTGGCCCAGGCGCATCACAGTTGTGCTGTGCCCAAGCTTGCTCCACTACCTGGCACAGTCTGAATATCCCGGCCACTGTGTCAAAGTCTTGCGTAAGTACTTCCCCTAACCCAGGGAAACTGTATTACATGGAAATGACCTCCCCAAATTCCTTTGTGAGTCCATTTACACTGATATTTTCTTCTGACAGTACATTGTTCAAGGTGAGACGATATCAACTGGTTTTATATAACCAGGCCTACTGACGCAGCTAATGCACTGCACACATGTACTGCCTCTATGACCTCTGCCCTGTGGATCTCCACCTGCTGCTTGACCACTTAGACCCACTGAAGGAGTCAAATTTAGAACTTATCAGTTCTATGGCTTTATGCATCTTCGGCATAGTTGATTGCATTGAGGACAGGGTTACCCACCACGTGTTAGAAAGTGAGGCCTCCTGCAGCTTACTTGCACCTTTTGTCTGAGATTTGGATTTGAAAAAATCCTGTGAGCCTCTGGCTGCATTTCTAGGCTTTTCCATGGTTTGAAATGCTTAAAACGTAAACACACACCATGCAGCCAGTTTGTTACCAATTATGTGAATTCTGAACAATAGCAAGATGATAAAAATAGCATTATAGTGCTTAGTTCCTTTCTCTACAAAGGAGCTGTAGAAAATGTGACAGGATATCCAGGATGCTGCAACTTAACTACAGATGGATCCATTCTAGGTCAATATAGGGTTGTTACAGCAGATCCATTTATCTTCCATTGCAGTTATGGTCTCTCCAGTCGTCTTTCCATTGCTGCTGGTGTATTTAAAAGCTTTCTTTTGATGCACTAAACATTCTAATCCTGGGTGTTCCTTGTTTACTGGTGGAATTTCATCTAGAGTTGCTCCTCTCCTAAGAGTTTCCCTAATTTTGTAATTAAAGTAGTCTTATGTTTATTTTCGTGATGCGGGACTCTAACTACATTTTGGCTCAGGGATGTCAGTGAATATGCCTGTAGTCCAACAATTTTAGATTGATATGTGTAGTCAATTTTAAGAAGGCTCATGCCTCCTTCAGACCTTGGAATGTATAGTCGTGGCATACACATACAGTATTTCTGTAAATTAGTTGAGAAGTTTCTTGTTTTTCTGTCCAACTGGTCCAGCTCATTCTGTGGCCAGTCAATGACACCAAACCTGCATGACAGCACAGGAAGGGCAAGTTGATTTCAGCTTGCACTTCACTGTGTGTTATCAAAGCAGTTTCTAGTTTCAGCCACCTTAAAGTATTCCGTTCTGATCTTTTCTCTCATTTGTTCATGTTGCATTGCTGTTCCTTCATCTATCCCCAGGTACCGTACTTGTATATTCCCTCTTGCTCAAGGTGTTTAATGTTACAGTCCTCATTCAAATTGATGTTTTCGGTATAGGTTAGCTTTCCTTTAATGAATGCTGCTCCAGCACACTAGTCTAATCACAAATGTCATCTGGATGTCATGATCATCAGAGAAAGACTTGACAGTCTACAGCTGTTCTTTCTGGTGTTTGTCACATGAGCTATAAAGCTTTAAGTCATCTACATACAGAAGATGAGATGTCATTTGATGATCTTTTTATTTATGGAGTTTATGATATATTCATACCCTAAGTTACTATTGAGGCAGCTGAGTGGATTTAAATCAAGGCAAAACATGAGTGGTGACAAGAAATCATCATGGAATATCCCTCGCTGTATTTTGATGTTTGTTTCTGGTGTGAACTTGGTGATGCCTTAGTAGATTGCTTATCAGTGTAAAACTTGTGTCTCAGTTGTTACATTTACATAGTTTCTCACATGGGTTAGTGTCTCTAAATGTTTAGGGATTTCTGATACTGTGACAAGAATGGATCCCATTTTTCAGCCAGGGCATATTCAAAACTCAAGAAATTAGCACTGTATTAGTCTTTGATGTTTGCTGAAAGCGCTCGTCAGCACATGCAACGTCCCCAGGATGGCTTCCTTTTGAAGTTCATAAGGTGTCACAAGTATTGGTAACATACTTAAATGTACCTGAAAATTATTTTTGATTAGTCCCATTGCTCCAAGCACTATCAGAACAATTTGTGTGTTCTTGCTTCACATCAATTTGGTTTCTGACTGCGTATCTTGATATTTCATGATTTTGTGTCTCTCTGGAGTCACTAGGGGTGGCTATTTTAATCAGCAGTGCTACCTTTGTTCTTTTTTCCTGTATTACAATATCTGGTTTTCTCGCTTCCACTTTCTTGGTTGTTGGTATTGGGTGATCCCACTCGATCATTACTTTTTCATTCTCTGTGATTCTTTGTGGTTCATGTTTCCAGTGTTTCTCTGCTACCTGTATGTTATAGTGTCTGCACAGTTTCCAATGGATCAGTCTTGCTACATTGTTGTGTTTTTCTGTATACAGGCCTTCTACCATGAGTACTTGGTATCCAGCAATGAGATGTGCAACTGCATGCAGTTTTGGTGACTCCATCTTCACAAGTACATAGACAGGATGGAGGTGATCCAGCGGAGGGCAACTAAAATGGTACAGGGTCAGCATCAGAAACTGTATGAAGAGAGAGACAGAGAGTGCTTAATATGTATACCCTTGATGAAAGGAGGGACAGGGGGACATGATAGAAACTTTCAAGTACCTCAAGGGAGTCAACAAAGTCCAGGAGGGTAGTATCTGTCAGAAAAAGAGATGTGCAAGAACAAGGGGCACAATTCAAAGATAGAGGAGGGACGGTTCAGGGGCAATGTGAGGAAATTTTTTTTATGGAGATAGTGGTGTATGCATGGAACCATCTTCCTGGGGAGGTTGTGGGGTCCAAAACAATGGGGGAATTCAAACATGCATGGGACAGACATAAGGCAATTATAGTGGGGGTAGCAGGAAGTAGGCTGTTGGTTAACTAGAATCTGTAGCTTATCCAAGAGGTAGGTAAATGGGCAGACTGGGTGGACCAAGCCATCCTTATCTGCCATCAAAGTCTATGTTTCTATGTTTCTAATTCTGTACTACAGAAACTGCACTTGTCTGTTTCTCCTGTTTTTTTAATGGATTTTGTGAACCATCTTGTGTGTAGTCCACTATCTTTGGCTGCCATTATCAGTCTCTTATCGCATGCCCTGAATTCACCTCTTTTTAACCACTCATGGGTCAGGGCTTGATCGACCTGTGGTTGTTCCAGTAGATCCATGTGTTTTCCACCATAATTATGGGCTTTCCAGTTGTTTTTTCTTTTCTGTTGGTCTTTGTCCTTATACTCCTTTTTCTGATTCTTTACACTTTCTGTTGCTGGCTGTTCCTTATCTACTAGTGGATTAATATCCATCTCTGCTACCCTCCTGAAAGCATCTTCTAATTTGATGAGTGAAGTCATCATAGGCTTATTTTCTTCATGATGCAGAACCATGACTATGTTTGGGTCCAAGGATGTCATTAGGTATATATGTAGCCTCACTATTGTGGATCTGTCCCCGTAATCAATCTCAAGGAGGCCCATGCCTCCCACTGACCTTGGGATGTATAATCTTGGCATGGACTGTTTTTCGTATATTAACTGGTGAGCATGAAGCAGTTTTCTTGTTTTTGTATCTAGCTGGTTCAATACTTTCTATGGCCAGTCTATCACCCCAAAACTGTATGATATCGCTGGAAGGGTGAGTTGGTTTATAGCTTGCACTTTATTTTATGTTGTCAAAGCAGTTTTCAGTATGAGCTTCAACCTTCTAAAATATTCGTTACTTATTTTTGCTCTCATTTGTTCAAGTTGTGTTGTTGCTCCTTCTTCTAGTCCTAGATATTTATACACTCCCTCTTGCTCAAGTTCTTTTATATTACAACCCTCTGCCAGGTTAATGTTTTCGCATGGGGTTAGTGTCTTCAAATGTTTAGGTATTTATGATACCGTGACAAGAATGGACCCCATTCTTTAGCCAGGGCATATTCAAAACTCAAGAAATTAGTACTGTATTAGTCTTTGATGTTTGCTGAAAGCACTCTTCTCAGCTCACGCAACATCCCCAAGATGGCTTCCTTTTGAAGTTCATAAGATGTCACAAGTATTGGTAGCATAATTAAATGTGCCTGAAAGTTCTTTTTGATTAGTCCTATTGCTCCAAGTATTGCTGGAACAATTTGTGTGCACTTATTCCACATTAGTTTGGTTTCTGACTGCATATCCTGGTATTTCATGATTTTGTGTCTCTCTCTGTATGCAGGATACTGTAGTCACTAGGGGTGGCTATTTCAATCAGCAATGCTACCTTTGTTCTTTTTTCTTGTATTACAGTATCAGGTTTTCTCGCTTCCACTTTCTTGGCTGATCATACTGGGTGATCCCATGTGATCATTACTTCTTCATTCTCTGTGATTCTTTGTGGTTCATGTTTCCAGTGTATCTCTGCTACCTGTATGTTATAGTGTCTGTACAGTTTCCAGTGGATCAGTCTTGCTACGTTGTTGTGTCTTTCAGTATACAGGCCTTCTACCATGAGTACTTCGCATCCAGCCAAGAGATGTGCAACTGTTTCTAATTCTGTACTACAGAACCTGCACTTGTCTGGTTCTCCTGTTTTTTTCCCTACAGATTTTGTGAACCATCTTGTGCGTAGTCCACTATCTTGGGCTGCCATTATCAATCTCTCATCTTGTGACCTAAATTCACCTTTTTTTAACCACTCACAGTCAGGGCTTGATCGACCTGTGGTTGTTCCAGTAGCTCCCTGTATTTTCCACTATAATTATGGGCTTTCCAGTTGTTTTTTCTTTTCTGTTGGTCTTTGTCCTTATACTCCTTTTTCTGATTCTTTGCACTTTCTGTTGCTGGCTGTTCCTTATCTACTAATGGATCAACACCCATCTCTGCCACCTTCTTGAAGGCTTCTCCTAATTTGATGAGTGTGAGTTCTCTGATGATTTATCAAGTGACTCTTGAGGGTAAACCTTTTGTCACATTCAACACATTTATATAATCTCTCACCAGTGTGGATTTGCTGATGTGTTCCCAGGTTACTCTTCTGAGTAAAACTCTTGTCACATTTTTCACATTTATATGGTCTCTCTCCTGTATGTATTTGCTCGTGCCTTATTAGACTGCTCTTTAGTATAAAACTCTTGTCACATGTGGCACAGTTATATGGTTTCTCCTCAGTGTGGATTCGCTGATGTTTTACCAGGTAACCCTTATGTGTAAAGCTCTTGTCACATGTGGCACATTTGTGTGGTTTCTCTCCAGTGTGAATTTGTTTATGTGTTACCAGGCAGCTCTTCTCTGTAAAACTCTTGTTACATTGAGCACATTTATATAATCTCTCACCAGTGTGAATTTGCTGGTGTAGTTTCAGGCTATTCTTTTGTGTATAACTCTTGTCACATGTGGTGCATTTATATGGCTTCTCTCCAGTGTGGATTCGCTCATGTGTTATCAGGTAACTCTTTTGTGTAAAACTCTTGTCACATGTGGCACATTTATATGGGTTCTCTCCAGTGTGGCTTCGCTGATGTGTTATCAGGTGACTGTTCTGTGTAAAATTCTTGTCACACGTGGCACATTTATATGGTTTCTCTCCAGTGTGGATTCGCTGATGTTTTACCAGGAAACTCTTCTGTGTAAAACTCTTGCCGCACGTGGCACATTTATATGGTTTCTCTCCTGTGTGAGTTCGCAGATGTATTATCAGGGTACCCTTCTGTGTAAAACTCTTGTCACATTGAACACATTTATATAATTTATCACCAGTGTGAATTCGCTGATGGATTCTCAGACTAGTCTTGTGTGTAAAACTCTTGCCACATGTGGCACATTTATATGGTCTCTCACCAGTGTGAATTTGCTGATGCATTCTCAGACTATTCTTGTGTGTAAAACTTTTGCAACATGTGGCACATTCATATGGTTTCTCACCAGTGTGGATCTGTTGATGTATTACCAGACTACCCTTCTGTGTAAAATGTTTGTCACATTTCTCACATTTATACGGTTTCTCTCCAGTGTGGATTTGCTGATGTGTTACCATGTGACTCTTCTGTATAAAATTCTTGTCACATGTGGAACATTTGTATGGTTTCTCACCAGTGTGGATTTGCTGATGTGTTACCAGGTAATGCTTATATGGAAAACTCTTGTCACATGTGTCACATTTATATGGTTTCTTACCAGTGTGGACTTGCTGATGTATTACCAGATTACCCTTCTGTGTAAAACTCTTGTCACATGTGTCACATTTATATGGTTTTTCACCAGTGTGGACTTGCTGATGTGTTACCAGACTACCCTTCTGTGTAAAACTTTTGTCACATTTGTCACATTTATATGGTTTCTTTCCAGTGTGGATTTGCTGATGTGTTACCATGTGACTCTTCCCTGTAAACTTCTTGTCGCATGTAGCACATTTATATGGTTCTTCACCAGTGTAAGTCTGCTGATGCTGTTTGAGTTTACTGTGAATTGTGCAATTCTTACCATCACCACATGTATATGGTCTCTCTTCAATGTGGTTTTGCTGTTGTGCTACCAGAAGATGTTTTTGTTTGAAACTCTTGGCACAGCTGGAACAGTTATATATCCTCTTTCCTTTGTGACTCTGCTGTTGTTCAGAGACGAGGACCCAGAAAGTGTTTTTATGCTGAGGACAGTGACATTGTTTCTCTGCTATATGGCACATGTCATGTGTCTTGAGTGATAATTCCTGACTCAGATTCTCATTGCTCTCACCTCTCCTGTTGACTAAAAAACAAATATAGTATTTATTTACAGTGAAATAAAACATCTCTCAGTTTTTTCCAGAATACTTCTGAGGGTAATTTAGACTCTGCTGATATTTAATATCAGGCATGTTAGCTTTTCCAAACATTGTTTCCACAAAATTGTGATTTGCAGGTGTTAAACACTGGCCACTGCCTACATAAGATAGATGCTGATCTAAACAGGTATTGCTACTAAAAATTTATTTTATTTATTTAAACATCCAATGACTGAAAAAAGCATGCAGCTGGCCCAGTGGCACTGTGGGTTGAGGTGCTGGATGCCACACCTCGCACCATGCCAGCAACCCAGGTTCAGGAACGAGCTTGGGCCACCAAGGGTCAGCAGGGGAGAGAGAGGATTAAGTGTCCCATGACAGCTCTCCTCTCCTGGGGGAGAGTGGTCTGTCATCCTGCTCCTTGGCTACCCCTGGTGAAGGATAGAGGACAGTGCCCGACAATGGGAGATGCAAGAACGTGGCATCAGGGCGCATGTGCACCTTCATGCACGTGCGCTCCCGACCTCGGGGGAAGGGACACAGAAAAATGGAAAGCATGACTGCCGGCTTAAGGAAGTCCCTGCAGTGCTGCAGCTCTGCGGCCTCACTGTGCTCCTGGACCCATGCCTGATATTGCTTGGGGGAGAGGATGGCCCTCTCTCCTTCCACCCCACCATAGGGTTAATCCGTGGGGGATAAAGGGTCCGGGACACTGGGGTGGAACTGGTAGAAGGCTGAGACATGCTGCAAGGTCATATGAGGAAAAACACCTTTATTAACAAAAAAAAAAAAAAGCATGCTGAGCAAAGGCTTGATTCCAGGTGCGATCCAGGGAATGAGAACAAAGGAACATACAAACATATGAAAATTGCCAGCAGATAAAGATCTTATGGTCTACCGAGTCTGCTCGATTGTTCAGCTAGCAGCCCAATACTGCAGCTGCCCCTCCTTCCCTTCCTGTGACCCTCCCACTTACCCTTTCCAACCCCTTTTAAAGCAGCCCACAATTCTACAGGCTACCACTGCAGCAGGCAATGTGTTCCACACAGACATCACCTTCTCTGTAAAAACATTTCTTCTCATTTCATTCCTGAATCTTCCACTCTCAAATCATGTCAAGTGTCCCTCCCCACTTATCTTGAAAAATCCCCTCTGTGCCTGTCTTGTTTATTTATGTCATGTACTTGAAGATTTCAATCTTATCTCCCCTGTCGGTTACATGTGATAATAGTGAAAGCCTAAAGGTGATTGCTGTTATCGAGAAGTCAAGAGTCCTGAAAATTGATTTCAGCACTCTGACACCTTGGCGCACAGCAAAATGATGCCGGGGAGTTAGTTTTTTAATGTCTTATGAGGAGGGCTGTGCCCACCACACCCCCCTACTTAAGGATTCTCATCCTCAGGGGGGTGCATGTTCGGGGGGTGAAAATATAAAAAATAAAGGTTTGGGCGCAACAAAAACACACCAGCACCCTGACCTGAACCCAGTACCCTGCTGACCAATGCTGTCAACCCACCCAATACACCACAGGGTCAGCTCAGCAACCTACCACTGCACCACCCCTTACATTCCCTCCCACCACTTGCTGTGTGTGCTCGCTCCCTCCTGTGCGCGTACATATTGCGACATCCCGTTGCTATATTCACTGACCCCCCCATCTGGCCACCCTACTCTATGGTAGCCCTGGAGACATGCACTGGGGATTGGGTCATTGTTATTGTAGGCACCCAATCCCCAGCACTCATATCTCATGCTACCACCCTGTCCCTCCTTCCCTCCAGTGAGTACAGTATATACTCACATACTAAAATGCCAGCAGAATAGGCCTAACGGTCTCTTGAGTCCGCTCAATTTTCAGCACCTGCACTGAGGGCTGATTTTGGTGTCCCCACCTTGGGTTATACTGTCCCCAGTCCCAGATGTTTCATCTATATTGGGCCTGGTCAGATTTACTTTCCTCCTGTACCTGTCCCATCCCCCTCTTAAATCCATCCACAGTCTCCACCTCTACCAGCTCCCTGGGCAGTGCATTCTATGGCTCCACCACCCTTTCAGTGAAATAACATCTCCTCCTCTCCCCTCTGAGCCTACCCCCTTCCAGCTTACATCCGTGACCTCTCGTTGCCCCACCCTCCTTCCTCTGGAGCACCCTGACTGGGCCTCCCTTATTGATCCCTTTCATGTACTTAAAGACCTCTATCATGTCCCCCTGTCCCTCTTCTCCTCCAGGGAGTACATGTCAAGCTCCTTGAGCCTCGTCTCATAGGTCCTGTCCCCCAGGCCCCAGATCATTTTGGTTGCCCTCCTTTGGACCCTCTCTTGGAGTGTAATGTCCATCTTTAAATGTGGTCTCCAAAACTACACACGATACTCGAGGTGTGGCCTAACCAAGCAGTTGTACAGTGGAAGGATCACATCTGCCTTTCTGGGGTTAATCCCCCTGGTGATGCATCCCAGCATCCTATTTCCCCTTGTCGCTGCCCTCCTACAGGTCTCTTAGTTGTTAATCTACCGCTACCCCAGGTCCCTCTCGCCCTCTGTGACTTGAATCGTGTCTCCTCCCAGGGTATACCCCTGGCCTGGATTTCTGACTCCCAGGTGCAGAACCTTGCACTTCCCCACATTGAATTTTAGTTTCCATTTTCCTGACCACCTTTCCAGAGCTTCCAGGTCCTCCTGCAAGGCCACTCTCTCCTCATCCTCATCCACCACTGCAACCAACTTTAAGTCATCTGCAAAGAGGCTCATCTCACTCCTGATCCCCTTCCTGATGTCTGAGACATAGCCGTTGAAGAGGAGTGGCACCAGCACTGACCCCTGGGGAACCCCACTAGTAACCCACCCTGGGGATGAGGCTAACCCTCCAACCACCTCTTTCTGAGTATACTCAGATAGCCAATTTCCTATCCATCTTAACAACTGTCTCCCTACCCCCATTTCCTTCAGCTTAGCCAGCAGACCACTGTGGTGTACCGAATCAAATGCCTTGCTGAAGTCCAGAAAGAGGATGTCCACTGGCCTACCCTGGTCCAGGGCCCTCGTCACCCAGTCATAGAACTCAACAAGGTTTGTCTGGCACGATCTTCCTGGGACAAAGCCATGCTGCCTATCGTCCAAGTACCCAGTTTGCTCCAGTAACCCCCTAGCCTTTCCTTGACAATACCCTCCATTACCTTGCCAACCACCAATGTCAGGCTAACAGGCCTGTAAGTTTCTGCCTTCTCTCTTGATCCCCCCCCTTGTGGATCGGCATGACATGGGCCACACTCCAGTCTTGGGGCACCCACCCACTCCTCAGAGAGAGATGTTGAAAAGCTCTGCTAGAGGGAGTGCCAGGACATCCACCAGTTCCCTCAGCACCCCAGGATGTATCTCATCTGGCCCAGGTGCCTTCTCCATCTGAAGGGACCTGAGGGCTTCCCTTACTCTCTCTACTGGGATTTCAGCCTCCATGTCCTCCTCCTTTTTACCCTGTACTGCTGGCCCCCCACCTGTCTGTGATGGCCACTCCCTTTCCCCAGACCCGTCAGGGGCCCTGGTCTCTACCGGTCCCACTCCTTCCTCCGGTTTGCCACCGCTCCCCTCGCAAGACATAGCTTCTCCATCCCCCCTGGTAAAAACTGAGGCAAAGTACTCATTTAGGACTTCTGCCTGTTCCCTCGCCTCCTGTGCCCAACCATCCCCTATCCTTATCTTGCTGATATGCCCCCTTACTTTCCTTTTTTACCCTATGTATCTAAAGAACCCCTTGTACCCCCTCCGAATCCAACTGGCCAAGGACTGCTCCTTTTTTGCATTAACTGCTCTCATCACCCTGGTGAATCTCTTGGCTGTCAGCTCATATTCCTCTTGATCCCTTTCATTCCTTGAGCACTTTTTTTTTTTTTTTTTAGTTTATTGTTCTAGGAATTATTACCTTTGAGCCATGGCTCTTTTACAAAGGTTCCACGTCGACTGTGTACAAACAAGTCAAGTTATATAGGATGGCAAACAAGTTGTGTTATGACAATAGCTAGTATAACACAGTACCTTAATGACAAACTTAGACCAAGACAGGGAAAAAACAAAAATACTTATTATACAACAAAACAAGCTGGTTGGGGGTAAAACGTTTGGGAAATGTACAGATGGAAGGGGTAAGAGGAGGTGAGGGGAGCAGACATAGCGAGAATAGAGATACTCAGATGCCTTTGTCAAGAAATGAAACAGAGTTGGTAGATGAAAACAATAGAGCAGTCAGGTGGGAAGAAAAAAAACAACAACATTTAATTGAGGCAGTCACAGGAGCAGGAGGCTGTGAGGTGAGAATATAGCCTAGATTTGAAAACTCCTAGGGAGGTGGAGGAGTTGATGAGAGTGCTGAGGGCATTTAGCCAGCTGGGGTCATGATAGGCAAATTACCTTTGTCCCTGAGTAGTCCGGCATCGGGGGACCTGGAGAGGCTGATGTTCTGAACTTCTAGTGAAATGGATGCTGGTATTCGGGCATAGCAGGTCTTGGATACACGGTGGAATGAGGCCCATGGTGGATTTTTTCGCCATCAAGCAGGTAAGGTACTTTAAACGGTTTGAGAGTTGCAACCAACCTGTTTCAGTGTAGAGCTCACATGTGTGAGTGCGTCTATGAGCACCAGTGAGCAGTCGACAGGCCTTGTTTAGGGAGGTTGTAATGCACCTAAGTGCGGTGGTTAAGGCAGAGCCATAGATAATTAAGCCATAGTCAATGATTGAGATGACAGAGCTTTGAATAGCAATCCTTAGCGCAGATTGGGTAAGGAACTGTCGGTCCGGTACAGGATACCAGTGCTCTGATTCACCGCTTTCGCTGTACTATCAATGTGGGTCGCAAAGGTTAGGCCTTAATCAAAGGTGATTCCAAGATATTTAAATGTTGTCACTTGTTTGAGGGTACTTCCCAGGTACGTATTGATAGTAAATGGAATTTGCCTTCTCTTGTTTTGTGGGCTAGAGAAGAGCATGGATTTTGTTTTTTTGTGGTTCAGGACCAGCTTGTGATCTAGGAACCACACCTCAACCTTGGAAAAAGCAAGTTGCAGGCTATGGAGTAAGGGTTTCAGATCTTTATGAGAGGAAAGAATCACGGCATCATCAGCATAGAAGATTATATGTTCTGGGCAGGATTTGGGGAGAGAGTTTAGGAAAAGGCTGAAAAGAAAAGGGCCTAAGATGGATCCCTGGGGAACACCTGAGAGAAACAGATTTGAGTCTGAGAGAACTCCTGCAATTTTTACAGCTTGAGAGCGTTGCGCGAGGTAACTTTTTACCCAGGCACCAGGACCCTGAGAGAGCCCAAGAGACTGTAGTTGTCTGATGAGTAAGCCATGGTAAACAGTATCAAACGCCTTAGTTAGGGCAATGAAAACAGCTCCGGTTTGGTATCCTTTGTCCAAAGCATTCTGCATTGCTCCTGAAAATTCCAGTAGGGCGGTCGACGTGCTGTGCCCTTTCCTGAATCCATGTTGCTGAGCGCAGAGGATGTTATACTTTTGCAGGTAGTCTGTGAGTTGGTTCACCACTATACATTCAAGGGCCTTGGAGAGGGGTGGAAGTATTGATATGGGTTGATAGTTACCAGGTAGGGACTTGTCACCACTTTTGTACACAGAGGTGACAATTGCAGACTTCCATTTGCTGGGAAATTGACTGAAGCAGAGGGAGAGATTGAAGATTTTGCTGAGTGAGAGCAGCACCTCTTCCTGAGTAAGGGACAGAAGTTTGAGGTCAATAGTATCGCTACTTGCTTGGGACTTAGAAATAGCCTTCTTTATATATTTGCAGACTTCATGTGCCTTGACTATTTTGAAATGGAAAGGTGGTTTGTTTGGAGAGGCAGTAGGAGACGTTGGTTTTCGAGAGTCAGCATCAGAGAAGAAGTCCGGAGGGAGGACCCCACTAAGGTCTGTGAAGGTTTCATTTAGGGTCTTTGCCATGACCATTGGGTCTAGGGTAGTGGTTCCATCCACAGTCATTATTGTAGGTGAGGACTTGGACTGCTTTCCCGTGATATTTCTAATGTTGTCCCAGAAGGATTTACTAACATACTACATACTAACATACTAAAATGCCAGCAGAATAGGCCTAACGGTCTTTCGTGTCTGCTCGTTTGGTCAGCCCCCACCCTGGGTGCTGACCTTGCTGTCCCCCTCGCCTTCTCTGGCTTCTCCCTTCCCAGTTCCGGATATTCTTGCTGCATTGGATTTTACTTCCTGAACCCTTCCCCTGTACCTGTCCCACCCCCTCTAGAACCCCTCCACTGTCTCTGCCTCCATCAGCCCCCTAGGTAGTGCATTCCATGGCTCCACCACCCTCTCAGTGAAGTAGCACCTCCTCCTTTCTCCCCTGAATCTTCCCCCCTCCAGCTTCCACCCATGCCTCTAGTGGCCCCTTCCTCCTTCCTTCAAGCACCCTGACTGTTCCTCCCCTATTTACCTCTTCATGTACCTGAAGACCTCTATCATGTCCCCCCGGTCCCTTCTCTCTTCCAATGTGTACATATTTAGCTCTTCGAGCCTCTCCTCATAGGTCCTGTCCCCCAAGCCCCAAATCATTTTGGTTGCCCTCCTCTGGACCCTCTCCAGGAGGTTAATGTCCCTCTTTAAGTGTGGCCTCCAAAACTGCATGCAGTACTCCAGGTGCGGCCTCACCAAGCAGTTATACAGAGGGAGTATCACTTCCCTCCTTCTGGAGGTGATCCCCCTAGCGATGCATCCCAGCATCCTGTTGGTCTTGGCTGCTGCCCTCCTACAAGTCTCAGAGTTGTTCATCTTGACATCCACCACCACCCCCAGGTCCCTCTCAGCCATTGAGACTTGTAGTATTCCCCCAGGGTGTACACTTGGCCTGGGTTTCTGGCCCCCAGGTGGAGTACCTTGCATTTCCCTGCATTGAACCTCAGCTTCCACTTTCTAGACCATCTTTCCAGAGCCTCCAGGTCCCCCTGCAGGGCCACCTTCCCCTCCTGCCCATCCACCACCGCCCCCAGTTTCGAGTCATCTGCAAAGAGACTCATCTCACTCCTGATTCCTGTCCTTATGTCAGATACGTAGGCGTTGAACAGAAGGGGCCCAAGAACTGATCCCTGTGGGACCCCACTAATGACCCTCCTTGGGGATGAGACTATCCCACCAACTACGACCCTCTGGGTCCGGTCCTGGAGCCAATTGCCTATCCATCTGATCATCTGGTTTCCCACCCCATTTCTCCTAGCTTATCCAACAGGCCCATGTGAGGAACAGAGTCAAATGCCTTACTGAAGTCTAGAAAGAGGACATCCACTGGTCTACCCAGGTCCAAGGCACTTGTCACCCAGTCATAGAACTCCACCAGGTTTGTCTGACACGATTTCCCGGGATGAATCCATGCTGTCTATCGTCCAGGCACCCTGACTTTTCCAGGTCCCCCTAGCCTCTCCTTGACAATGCCTCCATCACCTTGCCCACCACCGATGTCAGGCTGACAGGCCTGTAGTTCCCTGCCAGCTCCCTTGATCCCCCTTGTGGATAGGCACTACATGCGCCACCTTCCAGTCTTGGG
This sequence comes from Neoceratodus forsteri, assembly GCA_016271365.2. NCBI lineage: Eukaryota > Metazoa > Chordata > Ceratodontiformes > Ceratodontidae > Neoceratodus > Neoceratodus forsteri. The sequence continues at coordinate 1,165,192,232 of CM057454.1, forward strand.
GCACCCACCTCTGTCCTCAGAGAGATGGTGAAAGCTCTGCCAGGGGTTTTGCCAGGACATCTGCAAGTTCCTTCAGCACTCTAGGATGTAATTTATCTGGCCCCGTGCTTTCTCCGTCTTAAGGGAGCTGAGGGCTTCCTCACCTTCTCTGCTGTGATTTCCACTTCTGGTACCTCTTCTCCTTGCTTAGCCCTCCCCACCTGCCAGTGATGCCCCCTCCCCAGACCTGCCGATCGGTAAGGGTCCCCCTCCTCATTATCTCTGTCTTCTCCCATGTATGATGCAGCATCCCCATTTTCCCTGGTGAAAACTGAGGTGAAGTACTCATTTAGTACCTCAGCCTGCTCCCCCGGGTCTTGTGCCCATCTCTCCCCTGATTTAATCCTGCTAATCTGCCCCTTCACCCTTCATCTTTCCCCAATGTATCTAAAGAACCCCTTTTTCCCTCTCCTAATTTCCCTGGCCAGGTTCTGCTCCTTCCTTGCCTTAGCCACCCTCACCACTCTAGTGGCCCTTCTAGCCATCAGCTCGTACTCCCCTCAATCCCTTTCACTCCTTTCCCATCTCCCCAGGAGTTGGAGAGGGCATTCTTGTAGTAGGAGCTCTTCATCAATCGGATTTGTTTAGTACAGTGGTTGTGAGCCTGTTTATACTTTTGAATATCCATCAGGGAGCCTGTGGCTCTGGCAATAGCCCAAAGGTGGTCCCTACCTTTGAGTTGTGCCAATAGCTTTACCGTGAGCCAGGGATTCGAGAGCGCTTTGATTTTGCGCTTTTTTACTGGTGCGTAGGTGTCGCAGGCAGCGTTGAAAGCAGTGATAAAGTAATCAAGGGCTGTGTCAACATCTTGAGTATTATATATTAGGGACCAGTCTTGCTGCCTGAGACAGGCCTTGAGATAAGTAAGGTTGCCATAAGGTAGTACTCTGCTTGAGATGGTTTTTGGAGGCGGCTTTCGGAACTTATTTGTCCAGGTACAGATTACAGAGGAGTGGTCACTGAGAGAGTCCAGGAGAACAACTGCATTATTTATGCGGGCTGGGTGGCTGGTAAGGATCCAGTCTATGAGGGTGCTAGTCCCTGATTTGTAGTTTTTCCTGGTAGGGGAGCTAACCATCTGCATTAGGTTTGCTGCTAGGATAGCATCCTTGTAGGATCCTATGTCAGGTGCGAGCCAATTGATATTAAAACCACCAAGGAGAAGGAGCTCAGTGTCAGGAGGTTGTGATTTTACGAATTCGAGGACAGTCTGGAGGCCGGACCCAGGGTTTTTAGGTAGGATATAGACAGCAGCAACGGTGAGGACTTTGTTTTGGGCACCAAGGAGTAGTTTGACAGGAAGGAATTACACTGAGGTGTTTGTGGTGGTATAACTGACAGGGTGACTGGTGAGGTTGTCCTTTATGTAAATTGCACAACCCCCTCCCCTTTTTGTAATCCTATCCAGTCTGAATATATTGTAAACTTGTAGAGAGATGGCATGGTCGGGAGTGTTAGGTGTCAGCCAGGTTTCAACAATGGCTAGGCTTTAAGCACCTATAGGCTATCTTCTTGTCCCTCATCACCTCCTGTACCTCCCAGGTTCACCAGCAGGGTTTTCTGGCCTTACTGAACTTACACCTTTCCCTTGTGCAGGATCTGGTAACCTCCTGTATTCCCCTCCTAATGATCCCCCACCTGCCTTATCCTGTCCAAATGATCTTTAAGGACCCTTCCCATCTCCCTGAAGTCTGCACCCCTAAAAAGTTGGTCACTGCTGTCCTTGTTCAGCTTTCGTCAACCCCTAGGTCCAGGAAGAACCAGACGGTGGCGTGATCACTCCCTGCCAATGGGTCCCTCGCCCCTAGGCCCCCTAATCTGATCACTGTCTGCCAGGACCACGTCCAGTGTCCAGGCCTCCCCAGTTGGCTCACCCACCTGTTGTATCAGAAAAGCATCCTGGAAGACATCCAGCAGCTTTTGCTCCCTGGCCACTGGTGATGTCATAGTCCCCCAGTCTGTTCTTGGCATGTTGAGGTCCCACATTACCACTAACCTTCCCTTTCCCAATCTACAGTGTCCCTTGGGATTTACCACCAAACTTTCTTCCAGAACCTCCGCCAGTGCTGGCGGTCTGTATACCACTCCGACCTTTACTGTCTTACCCCCATGCTTCAGCAAGGTGACCCAAATAGCCTCCACATTCCTTTCTGCCTCCTCTACCCCTCCAATACCCATGCCATTTCTGACTACCAGTGCTACACCACCCCCCTATCCCACTATCTTTTCTGAACATGGTATAGCCCTGTATATTTAGGTTCCACTCATGCCCTTGAGTGGCCCAGGTCACAGTGATTGCTACCACATCTACTTCCCCCTCAACTAGCATCACCTGGCACTCAGGCATTTTATTTCCTAGGCTCCTGGCATTTATCAGGACCACTCTCCACCACTTTTCCCTCCTGTCCTTTCCTCCCCTTGAGCTCCCATTTCTCAGCTCCTGCACCCTACCTGGTGACCCATTTCCATCTCTCCCTAGCCCTCTAGAAGAGTGGAGATTATGTACCTCATTTTTCATACCTGCTGGCGCTGCCTCTTTTTTGATCCCTCCCCCTTCACAAGTTTAAACCCTACCTTTCGCTGATGAACCCAGCTAGTTTGAGCTTAAGGATTTCCTTCCCCTCCAAATTAAGGTGGAGCCTGCCCCTAATGTACAACCCCTTATCCTCCCAGTCCCCCACCAGACCATACTCCAATTCCTCACACCACTCCCTAAGCCACTGATTTATCTCCCTAATCTTCTTCTTGTTTTCCCCACTAGCCCTTGGCACTGGCAGGATTTCCAAAAAGGAGATCTTACAGCCTATAGAAAGGCATATCCTGACCAACTCCTGGAATCTTGCCTGAATTTCTAGTTCACTATTACCATTTATGTAATTTGTCCCCAAGTGCACTAGAATGTCCAGGGTCCCCCTGCATTCCCTTGCCAGTGAATACAACTCACGCTTGGCCTTGTGCACCGCCAGGCCTGGGTGGCATTTGGTTCTGATCAGACAGGTTTTACCCCCCTGCCCTTCCCACTGGATGCCTCTGATCATGGAGTCCCCCAATAGCAGCAATCTAACCCCCCCTTGCCTCCCTGTTCACCCCTCAGGTTTCCCCTCCTTCCATGCCCCTCCTCATCCCTTCATCTGGGTTCTCCCCCCAGCTGGCTCCTTGCATATCCCGCAATCTGGGTGTCGAAGGTAGCCCCTTCACTATTTTACCTGGTCACCTCCTCTACCCGTGTCCTGGCCTTTTATACCCCCCCACCCAAGTATCATTCTCTGTAACTCTTTCCCCACTCCCTACTAATCCATCCATCCTATCCATTTGCCTACTTGACTTTCTGCTCGCTATCATCTCATTTATGTCCTGTGCCTTCCTTCCTATCATGCCTTCCTGTTCCATACCATCAGCCTCCTCCTTGTTCCCCTGATCCTTCTTTTTCTTCTCCCCTACCTCTCTTCCCCCATCCTGTCCAGGTCCCTCTCTATTGCTCCCCTGCCTCTTTCCCCCCTTCACCCTTTCTATCCATCCCTACCCAAGCTTCACCAGCAGCAGCATCCTCCTCCCCACACTCCCCTCTTCCACCAACGAGCGTAGATGGTTAAAACAATTTGTAAGCCTTAGTCCATCCCTCAGTGTCTTCCCCCATCCCTACTGCCCCTCTCGGTTTCCTCTGGACACCCCCAGTCTCTTGCCTACTGCTGTATAAATTTCCACCTTTTGGACCCCACCTGCCAGGGTCCCCTAGAGCCCCCTGTGTACCCCTCTTCCCTCCTCCCCTAGTGTGAGTACCTCTCTTCACTCCTCCCCCAGTGTGGGAGGCCCCAGTACCTAGTGCTTCCATGTAGGTGACCGCTTGCCTCCTACCTCTCCAATCCCCCCCGCCAACACCCCCAGCTTCCTTTGGATCCCTTCTACCTCCTCCTTAAGCTGTGCCAGCTGGTAGCACACTGGACATCCCCAAACTTCCAAGCCCAGTCCAGTATCATGGCCAGGCCACACCACACCCTGTGCACCCAACCACCCGCCCAAAGATACCTGCTCCAGTGACGTGCGGCCCCTTCCCCATCATCATAACAGTCTTTTCTAGGCCAAATTACCAACTCAGTCACTCTACAGATTCTCAAGCTACCAGTACCTGTACCAAGATGAGCCCCCCATAAAGCATTCAGATTTTCAAACTTGCAATGCTTGAGTGGCTGAACTTTTCCCCACCTGACTATTATATGTTTAACTCCCTCAGCCTTCTGTCATGTGGTATGTCCCCTAGCCCCTGGATCATCTTTGTTACCCTGCGCTACACCCTCTCCAGTAATTTAATATCCTTCTTCGGTACGGGCACCAGTAGCGCATGCAGTACCCAAGGTGTGGGTTAACCAGTGACCTACAGAGCAGCAGGATCATCTTCTCTCTCCTACAGGATATACCCCTGGCAATACAACCCATCTTCCTGTTGGCCTTTGCAGCTGCCTTCCTACATTGGGCTGGATTATTCATTGAGCCCATAATTGAAAGGCTTGCCTGTAATTATGTGGGGGAAGCTCCTCCCCCACAGCCTATTTCAACGGAGCAGCTGTCTCCCGCTCAGCTTAGAGTGAGTCGCATTCACTGCACTCGCTCCATGCTGCATGCTGGGGCTGGGCTTGCTTCCCCGCCAGCCCTGTCCTCTTCCCTCCCTCATTCCATCTGTCCTTGTTTGTCTCTCCCCTGCCCGTCCTCCTGTACATTCCCATTTTGTTTTCTGTTTTTTTTTTTTGGGGTGCTACTTTGCCTCCAGCTGCAGCACCGCAGTTCGTCCATCCGTCATTCGTCAGCTACCTCAGGGGATCTCCTTGGTTCTAGTCTGCTTCACGCTGAGCATACTCCTGACTCGTCCTGGTGGTGCTTGATTCCTCAAGCCCGTCTACCATGTTCTGCACCTTGGACTCCTTTCCGGCTGAGCTTCCGGTCCAGTACCTCCTCGTACTTCGCTGCTCCTTCCGACGTCCCTTGGCATTTCCTTGGTTTCTCCTGGAATTCTGAGCCGAACTCGGTATACCTAGCTTCACAGTACAATACATGATGCCCACCTCAGGCTTTTCAGTTCCAGGATACCCTTCTCTTTGGACTCTGATTCATGCCGTTCTACATTGCTGATTGCTATTTTATTCCGACCTTTCCTCGCTCTGCCCTGCTATGCAAATTGGTACCTTGCCACTCGCAATGCGGATTTCAACGCTCCTTCCTACTAAGCAAGGATTGCCTTACGGCATTGCATGCAGGTTCTATTTCCCTGGCTATTCTTATGATTTACTGGAAATGTTTATCCCAACCTTTTGCATGACAGACGCCATGATAAGGCCATAGAGGTTATGGGCACCATTTTGATCTGACTGTGACTTTCTGGCACCTCATTTACATTTATAGCATCATATCATAGCATGCCATAGCTGGATGTAAATGTCTGAGCAATGCTGATACTTATGTTGCCCTAACCTTGGTTAGCTACTGTTTTCACTGCTCAAGGTCAACAGGACTTGCATATGTCTGATCCCACATTCACAAAGGTCTTCCATTCAGTCCACAATTCCTGCTGTCGAGACTTCTGGGATGCAGCCTTCATATGATATTTGCAATGCATGTGGTGTTAGGCTGCCCTCTTTGACCATACCTGTTCCTGCTAGCCTCCGTGGGGCCTAGCATGGCTCTCTCTTTCCTTCGACTAGCCTATGGGTTCGGTCACTTCTGCCCCCACATGGAGACCTGGCCTGCTTGCATTCTTATTCCTTGCTTGGGTTTTGCAGGGCGTAGCTGCCTCTCCACCTATTATACCCACGTCGTGTCTTGCTGCTTCCTTGCCTTCGGACTCTGGACTTCAGTCATGCACTTAGCCTGCAACATTACTTTGGATCCTTCCTGCAGTTTCTCTTGAGCCTCCTTGTCAGGATTGAATATACCCTGGATATCACCTTCAGTTATGTTAATCGACTTCTAGATGCTCCGACTCCTCTTGCTTGTTCCATCACTCCATCCATCTAAGATATCCCTATATGCTCTTCTGTGTATTTACTATTAGATTTCATTTTAGAAACTGCATCAATGTCTCTGGATGATTCTCTACTGGCTCCGCTGCATTTCACATGTTACTTCTCGTCCACTAGCTGACTTACCTTACCAGCTGACCAGCGTATGGTCCAGCTGCGACTGCTAGCTTCGTGAGGCTAGCTGCTACTTGACTTACCTTACCAACTACCTATGGGGGGTCCAACTGTGCATATTGGCTTACATGGGTGTAGCTCGTCTTGCTCCCATTACATGTTGACACTCGTGGGGTCCAGCTGCACCACATTTGCCTACTTCTACGACCTGCTTCGTCCTTGGGGCACAGAGTTCACTACTTCTTCTCCACCCGCCTCGCCAGTTCGGAGCCAAAAGATTTGCTTATTCTTTTATATACCTGCCTGCTGCCATTCAACCAGCCCAGGAGACCCCTACTATGGATGCTCATTTTGAAGTTCATCATTTCTCATCTATTCTTGGACGCATTTGTCTGCTTCCCTGCTACTCGTGTGCATCATGCAGCTTGCTTACTACTACGATTTATGCAGGTTCACTTCTTTACCTTATTTGCTCATGTTACCTGCTTTGCCATCCAAGGCTTAAGGGTCATTAAGGCTAACCTGCTATTACAATCTACTGCTTTCCTCATGAACTGGCATCATTCAAACCTCTGTTTACAAATTTATAGCGACATCTCATCCTAGGATGTGATCCGATGCATTGCATGCAATTACACGTTTCCATTGCATTTCTACCACTGCTCTGCAATCTGCCTTGCCCACGGGGCCGGCAGTTAGCCATCCCATTTAGTCAGACCTGTGCCTTTAGGCCCAGCAGTGCTTTGTTTATATATATACTTATTGCACCATACTCATTTGCTTCTACTACCTGCCTTCTCCCATCGGGCTGGGAGGTTTCCTGCTACCGTTTGCTTCTGACCTGCCTTTGCCCATTGGGCTAGGAGATTACCTACTAATCCTTGCTTCTCCGACCTGCCTTCGCCCATTGGGCTGGGAGGTCTACCTACCTACTTGCTTGCTTCTCTGACCTGCCTTCGCCCTTTGGGCTGGGAGGTTCACCTGCATCTGTTCTCCTTCGGCCTTGCCCAGCTCAGGACCTGGTAATTCCATTCTGCTTATGCATACGTGCTTCTGCTGCCTCAGCCCTGTGCTCCCTGATGCTTCCCTTTGGGACATTTGTTGCCATCTCACCTTTGCTGCCCTCCATGCCTGGTGACTCCTACTTCTCCGACTCAGTAGATGGTTCTCATACTCAAACACTTTCAGATTGCCTCAGTGCTCATTCAGTGGCTTCTGGGGTTGCTATCTTGGATGTTTTGCCCTGTCGCCTCAGCCGTGGAATTACAGCTGCTTCTTTCCAGGACTTGGTTGGCATCTCCTGCAGACTTTCATTCTCCTGCTTGTGCTCTACCAACTTCAGACCTGTGACACTGCTACTTCATTGGATTCCGCTTCTTCAGTTTTCTCCATCTCAGACTCTTCAGGTCTTGTCCGATCCTGCCTCGAAATTGCCTGCCCTCAGTTCTTACTGTTATTCCTCTCGTACAGTTGCCATGTCTCAATCTCAGTCTCTTCAAGGTGAATTCGTACCCATCCAGCTGATGGACTCCTGCACATCATCAAAGGACTACATCACTTGATTTCTGCCAGCGGACATTCCTGGGTCTAGCGGGGCTTTCCATGCTGTACTCAGCTGCCTCGATCCTATCCCGCCAGCTGTCTATTAGCTACATTTTCTTCAAAGGCTGGTTGCCACGTCCTGTTCCCTCTCCTTTGCCTATGTTCGTGCAATCCTGCTCCTACTACCTCTCGCTTTGGATTCAGTTCAACTGACTTTATTCTTTTGGGCTCACCTCATTCTGCTACTTGGATGCTTCATAAATTGCACCAGTGTCTTCGATTATCATATAGCATGACATTCCAGCTCAACTCTACAGCCATTGTTTCATATCAGTTCCTAAAAGATAATATTTCTTATCAGAACTGTATTCGTCACTCGATAGCTTGGCCTCAAGCCTTCTCTCAATTTTCATACTATACAAGCCCTATTAGAAACCTGAAAGTCGTACTACTTCTAATTCGTCCTGCCTCATAGAGATCAAGCTTGGATGCAATTATCTTCCGGTCTCTTGTATTGATTTCATCAGTCATCAACTTCATCTCAAACCATCATTCAAATCCTTGGATTATGCCCTCTATCAACTGAAGTATGGAAGACGGTTCTTCAGTATATCAACACACTCCATCATTACGAATTATACATGGATTCTTGGACTCGGACTTTATTGGAAGGAAATTATTTCACTGGACATTTACAATTCAGCTTTCTTAAGCTCCATTCATCTGGACTTGAATTCTAATAATTTTAATTCAGATTTAGCTGATTAATTTAGTTTAATTAGTATCTCTCTCCTTTAGTATGCCCAGAAGGACGGGCAGGTCAGTAGCCATGGGTCCTCAGAGGTTTCCCTCCAAGGGGGTTTTTCCTCTCCTGAGTGCTACTGGTCACACTCTCCGGAGTTGGAGGAGGTGATCGTCTATTCTTATCATTAAGGTGTTATGCAAGACTTCTTCAGCATTCAGTTACTGAACAATCGTTGATATTTATTCTTTTTGGGGCTCCATAAATCTAATCCAAGCCTTCTTCCTACAGGTGGGATACAGAGAAAGACCAAAACCATCAAATATTATCAAACTGCTCAATTCAAGCATCCAAGTACCTAAGCACATCATTATATGCTGGCCTCTGTATCCAACAACCATCTACATCATTCCACTATATGTTACATAAGCACTGAGCTATGAACCACAGATAATTGAAAGGCTTGCCTGTAATTATGTGGGGGAAGCTCCTCCCCCACAGCCTATTTCAATGAAGCAGCTGTCTCCCGCTCTGCTTAGAGCGAGTCACATTCACCCACCATCCTCTCAGACACCTCCTCCTTCTGCGGCACTCTTATCCCACCGGGGGGCTCCATAAATCTAATCCAAGCCGCCTTCCTACAGGTGGGATACAAAGAAAGGCTAAAACCATCAAATATTATCAAACTACTCAATTCAAGCATCCAAGTACCTAAGCACATCATTATATGCTGGCCTCTGTATCCAACAACCATCTACATCATTCCACTATATGTTACATAAGCACTGAGCTATGAACCACAGATAATTGAAAGGCTTGCCTGTAATTATGTGGGGGAAGCTCCTCCCCCACAGCCTATTTCAATGAAGCAGCTGTCTCCCGCTCTGCTTAGAGCGAGTCGCATTCACCCACCATCTCTCAGACACCTCCTCCTTCATGGCACTCTTATCCCACCGGGGGGGGCTCCATAAATCTAATCCAAGCCGCCTTCCTACAGGTGGGATACAAAGAAAGGCTAAAACCATCAAATATTATCAAACTACTCAATTCAAGCATCCAAATACCTAAGCACATCATTATATGCTGGCCTCTGTATCCAACAACCATCTACATCATTCCACTATATGTTACATAAGCACTGAGCTATGAACCACACATAATGATAATCCCTCAGATCCTTCTCCTCTTCATTCATGGCTAGTTGAACATCCCCCTCCCAAGCTGGTAGCTCCTCCTTGGATGCTTCACGCCAAAATGTAGCATCTTGCTCTTTTTTGGATTGAACCCCAGCTGCCAGATATCTGAATTGACCTCCAATTTTGACATATTACCTTGCAACCCCTGCCACCCTCCTAGGTCATCCACTACTGCTCCCACATTGGTGTCACCTACAAAATGACTAATCTTGCTCTTGATGCCCATTGAGAGGTCTGCAAAGAATATCCCAAACAACACTGGCCCCACTACTGAGCCCTGCAACTCTGCTTGTCACAGCCTTGGAGATGAGGGCTCCTCTCCCACCACCACCCTCTGCTTTCTCCATTGCAGCTAGTTCACTACCCATTCCACCATCTTTGCCCCCATCCCTGTGCCCCCCAACTTACTTCCTAGCCTCCCATCAGGCACCAAGTCGAATGCCTTACTGAAGTCCAGGTACAGGACATCCATGGCATGGCCCTTGTCCAACTGTCTAGTTACCCAGGCATTGTACTCCACCAGTTGGTTGGACAGGATCTGCTTGCAACAAACCCATGTGGTCTACCATCCTGCAGCTCATTAATCTCCAGAAGGGACACCAGCCACTCCTTCAGGATTGTCCCAATCAGCTTACCCATGATGGATGCGACTCTTACTGGTCTGTAGTTCCCTGGTTTGTCCTTGGGGATGCTCTTATGGAGGGGTACCACGTGATCCATCCTCCTGTACTGAGGTACACTCCTCAAGTTCAGGAAGGCATTGAACAGATCTCTCAAGGGCCCCACCAGGACTTCTGCCAACTCTTTCAGCACCCTGAGGTGTATGCCAACTGGCCCTGGCACCTTGTCCATCCTCAGTGCCCTCAAGCCCTCCAGTACTCTACCCTCTGTTAGTCTCCCATCTGTCAAATCCACACACTCCCGTTCCTGCCCTCCCAGCCCCCGTGTATCTCCCCTCCTTTCTTCTTAGTAAATGCTGAGCAGAAGTATTCATTAAGTGATTGTGCCTGCTCTGTCCCTGTTTCCACCCCATCCCTCTTAATCTTCATGATCTGATCCTTCCTTACAATTCCTTTTCTTCCTGATGTACCTGAAGATGTCCTTCTCCCCCTCCTTAATGCCCTGCACCAGCCTGAGCTCCTTAGATGCCTTTGCTGCCCTTCCTGCCTTTGTCACCTCCTTACATTTCATCAGGTAATCCTCTCTGTCCTCCCCCTCGCTGTTTTCTTGAACTTCCTAAAAACGGCTCTTTGTATCCTTACTTTTACCATGATCCCTTTGCTCACCCAGCTAGGTTTCTTGCCTCTAACCCTCTTACTCTGAACCCTAATACAGGTTTTGGTTGCCTCCTCAAGCCCCAGTTTGATGACCTCTCAACTGTGGTTAGCGTCCATATTAGGATGGATTCTGGCCAGCTACCCCCCTTTACTACTTCCTCCATCCTCCCAAAGCCAGCTCTCCTAAGATCTTCCAATCTTGTACAGTTTCTACTCCCTCCTTGCCCATATTTAATGTGAACCACACTGAGTAGTGATCGCTCCCTGCCAGCGGTTCTTCCACCTCCAGCTCCCTCACAAACTCCCCACTTGCCAGCATGAGTTCTAGGGTGTTCCCTAACCTGGTTGGCTCATTGACCATTTGCAGCAGGAAGCTATCTTGGATGGTGTCCAGAAGTACCTGCTCCCTTCTGTTTGTGGTGGCTGGGGTACTCCAATTCACTCCCGGCAGGTTGAAGTCCCCCACAATCACCGTACTACCCTTCCTGCAGGTCCTTCTGATCTGTTTCACTAGTTCTCTGTCTAAATCCTCTGTCTGAGAAGGTGGTCTATACACACTCCCATCCTGAGAGTCCTATTTTTGGAATCTTGGAGCTGCATTCATAATGACTCCGTAGTGCCCTCCTCCCCCTCCTGTCTAACACACTTCAGTCCTTCTCTCACATACAGCACCACCCACCCCCTTCTCTTTTACCCTATCCCTGTGAAATATCCTATACCCCGCTACAGCCAGGTCCTGGTCACAGTAAAGGGTGGCCCATGTTTCAGTGATGACTGCCATGTCCACCTCCTTTCCTGCCATGACAGCCCGTAACTCTGCTCTTTTGTTCCTCAGGTTCCTAGCATTCAAGCTGACCACCTTCCACCCATTTTCCTTCCTCCCTCTCCCTTTCTAGCATCCCTCTATTACTCTCCCCTAATCTCTCGATTCTAGTTGGGGGTAAACTCATTAAGGTTCCCTTCCTGTAGACTTAGTATTCATCCTACCCACTAGCCAGCCCCCACTCTTTGTTATAATCCCTTCCTTTTCTAAGTATTCTCCCAATCTCTGTTTCAATACTTTCTTGCCCTCCTCACTTAAGTGAAGCCTATCCTTAATGTAGAGCACTGTCCTACCAGGTCCTTCCCCACTTTCCACCTGCCCATACCCTTTGTACAGACACCAAGTTCCTAGTCATTTGTTATAATACTCTATCTTCAGTTTCCTTGCAGTGTTCACCTTGGGCTCTGGAAATGCTTCCAAGAAAGTTACTGCTCTTCCTGCTTCCTCACATATCAACCCGAGCTTCTCAAAGCTCTTCTGAACTACCTCTACCATCTTTCCCATCAGGTTATTTGTCCCTAAATGCAGAACATGAGGTTTCACCCTACCCCTCCCAGCATACTTCAGAACAGAATGACAGCAATATACAGCATACAAGCAATATACATACAGTAATATACATATAGCAATATACATAAAGCATGGTGCAACTAAGCAGAATAGCAGTACAAGCGGCACAATGCTCTTTGGCTCCTTCACCAATTCAAGTCTTGTACCTCCCCCCTTCCAATACATGATCCTAATGGCGCCCCACTGGAGAAGGTCTCCTCTTTCAAGTATCTTGGCGTAACCCTTAACCCATCTGTTGACTTCAACCTGCATATACTGTAGCTACCACCTGTAAGGTGATAAATAAAAAATTAGGTCTAGCTTACAAAGACAGGTCCTTCCCCAACTATGAGGCCAGACTGGCTATTGCACAAAGATACCTCTGACTCTGTCTGACATATGGATCTCTAGAATGCTAGCAAAGGTGCCTTACTAGAATGGAACACCTGCTACAACATCATTTGTAGATTTGCTCTCTCAGCACCCAGACTGGCCCACCGTTGCCAGCTCTATACTTGTCTGGGCTGGCTCCCTCCATCCTCACATCATCTTTTTGCCACTGGTTGTCTAATTGACAAAATAGCTAGAATCGGATCCCCTGAGCATCTCTCAGCCATGTTAGTCCTCCCGGACCCTGCTTATCCCCTCAGATCACTACTGATAAATATAAGAACTTCATGTCTTAGAACAGGAAGATCAGGAGCTAAAAGTGCACAGAGGCAATAAATAAGTAGGGGAAGAAAAAAAGAAAATAAACAGAGGAAAGAGTAAGTATTCCAAACAACAGTGAGGGGGCCAAAAAAAAGACATGATGGGAGTGGTACAGTGCAGTGGCTAGAGAGCAGCAGTCTTCTGGGAGATGTTCTGGAGGATGCAGTATTGTCCCATCTGCAGGCACCTCTCTGGGCTGAGGGAGGAGGTTGCTCATCTCCCGGCTGAGTTGGCCAGGATTTGTGGGACCTCCTCTCCCACCCAGAGACCACCGGGGTCACTGCCGTTGCCTCAGAGGTTGCCAAGAAAGAGGAGCGGTTGGACCACAGTGGGCTCAGGGAGGGTGAGGGTGGTGGAAGAGAGGCATGTTCCTCCAGTTGTACCTCTCCACAATTTCTATGCCATTCTGGAAAAGTGTGGTTCCTCTATGGAGGCACCCACAGTGGAGACCAAGGAGGATGCTGGGAATCTCGACAAAGGAGACCCACAGGAGGGTGGTATGGGACCCCACAGGGGAAGGAAACAACTCCTGGTGGGGGACTCCATTGTTAGGAAGGTAGAACTGGGGAAGGAAGGGGAGAGGGAGGTAATGTGCCTGCCTGGCGCCATGGCTTGGAGGGACAGGGAGCGAATCCTCAGGATCACAGAAGCAGCTGCACGGGGAGGGAGCTGTATGTCATTGTCCACCTAGGGACAAATGACCTGGCTAAGAAAGGGATCAGAGCAGTGCAAGAAGCATTTGTGGAGATGGGGAGGGGCCTTAGACAAATAGCACACACGGTAACCTTCTTGAAGGTGCTGCCTGTCTATGGCATGGATGAGGCTAGGGTGCTCCACACCATGGGATTCAATCAGTGGTTGAAAAACTGGGGCAGAGCTCAGGGATTTGGCTTCATTGGGGACTGATGGTCCACCTGGATGGATGCAGGCCAATACTGGCATGATGATCTGCATCTGTCCAGGAGGGGGACCAGGATCCTAGGTGATAGGTTTAAATACTTCATTGGCAAGCATTTAAACTAGCCAAGGGGGGAGGCACTGGAAAGGAGCAGGGAAATCCTAGCCCCCCCCAAAAAAAATCAGGGTATTAAGTGAGGTAGACACCAACATAGAGATGTCAATAGGGAGAAGTGCAGAGGTAAATGGAGAAAGTGACAAACGCAATAAGAACAGGGATGGGGCAAAAAGGGGTAAGGCCATCAAGAAATGGAGGGTACTGAGCACCAATGCCCATAGTCTGGGCAACAAGCTCCCTGAACTGGTGGCCTTGATGGAAGATAGATGCCTGGATATCGTAGCAGTCACAGAAACATGGTACACAGAGAACCATGACTGGGATGTTAACATACCAGTGTACACAACCTACAGGAGAGACAGGGAGGGCAGAAGGGGGAGGGAGTAGCTCTCTATGTAAGGGAAGGGATAAAAGCAACTGAACAAAAGAGTAAACAGGGAGGAGAGGAGGCACTGTGGGTCACCTTAGAGACTAGATATGGCACCACAATCCACACAGGGGTTGTATACAGACCCCCATGTCAGGGGGAGGGAATGGACAAGGATATGATAGAAGGCATACTTATGATGACAGAGAAAGGAGAGATACTGTTGATGGGGGACCTTAATATGCCAGATGTTAACTGGAGCACCTTTGCTGCAGCCACATCCAAAAGCAGGGCCATTCTTGATGGCCTTCAGGTGGCATGCTTCAGACAGCTAGTTTTGGAACCTACTCATGAGGGAGCAATCCTAGACCTCGTACTCTCAAGTGGGGACAGTGAGAGGATCTCAGATCTAGAAGTGGGTAGCCATTTGGGAACAAGTGACCACCAAACAGTGTGGTTCACGATAAACTCAGCTACAGAGTCATGCCATACAAAAGTGAGGGTTCTGGACTTCAGGAGGGCTGACTTTGTCAAGATGGGAGAGTGCCTTAGAAAAGCACTAGCAAACAGGCTAGAAGGAGGAATGGAGCAACAATGGGGAAATATCAAAACTGCTATCACAGAGGCAACAAGCCTTTGTGTGAAGCAAATAAACAAATCAAAATGAAAGAAAAAGCCACTATGGTTCTCAAAAGAAGTGGTGGTGAAGGTTAGGGAGAAAAAGACAGCATTAAGGAAACACAGAAGGAGCTGGACAGAGAACTGTACCAGTTAAGGCAGAAGGAAGTAGGGAGGGTAGTCAGAATAGCTAAGGCACAAACTGAGGAAAAGATAGCCAACTCGGTTAAGAAGGGGGATAAAACCTTTTATAAGTATATCAGGGAGCATAGAAAGACAAAGGGAGGGATAGTGAGGCTGAATATAATGGATGGTAGGTGGGCAGAGAGGGACAGTGAAAAAGCAGGGATACTGAATCAATACTTCTGTTCAGCGTTCACAAAAAAAGGAAGTTGGGGAGGTGCCTAATCCAATTAACAGAAGCACTCTGAAGGGGGGGGGGTCGATCCCAGTCCTTTCACAAAAGAAAGGGTTCTGAAAGAACTCATAAAACTGAAGGTGGACAAAGCAATGGGGCCAGATGGAGTTCACCTCAGAATTCTAAAAGAATTAAGCAGAGAACTAGTGACACCACTGACTACTCTTTATAACAAGTCATGGGAGGCTGGTGTGGTACCTGAGGACTGGAAGAAGGCTGATGTGATTCCACTTCACAAAAGTGGGAGCAAGACAGAGGCAGGAAACTACAGACCTGTCAGTTTGACCTCTGTGGTAGGGAAAGTGATGGAAGCACTTCTGAAGGAAAGAATTGTTGAGTACCTAGAGGCCAGTGGGGCACAGGACCCAAGGCAGCATGGGTTCACAGTGGGAAGGTCATGTCAGATGAATCTAATTGATTTCTTTGACTGGGTGACCAAAGTAGTAGACCAGGGAGGGGCTGTGGACATGGCCTACCTAGACTTTAGCAAGGCATTTGACACAGTCCCACACAAAAGATTAGTAGTCAAATTAACCAGCCTTGGAGTGGGTCCCAGTGTGGTAGCCTGGGTAAAACATTGACTGGACAACAGGACACAGAAGGTAATTGTAAATGGAGTCCACTGAAGAAAGAGCGTTACTAGTGGGTACCGCAGGGTTCAGTACTGGGTCCAGTCCTTTTAATGTCTTTATAAGTGACATTGCAGAGGGACTGGAAGGAAAAGTATGCCTCTTTGCAGATGACACAAAGATCAGCAACAGGGTTGATACACAAGAAGGCGTGGAAAGGATGAGAAGGGACTTGGCAAGGTTGGAGGAATGGTCAGAAGTATGGCAGCTTGGATTCAATGCAAAGAAGTGCAAAGTAATGCACCTGGGAAACAAAAGCCCAGGGGAAGATTACACAATGGGGAGGTAGTAACAACAACAAAAATGGAAAGGGACCGGGGGTAATCATATCAGATGACCTTAAGGTTGGCAAGCAATGTGAGAAGGTGGTAGGGAGGGTGGGGGGATACTGGGATGTATAGAGACAGGCATCACCAGCAGAAAACAGGAAGTTGTTATCCCCCTGTACAGACAGTTGGTGAGACCCCATCTGGAGTATTGCATCCAGTTCTGGAGACCCCATCTCCGCAAGGACATAGACAGGATGGAGGCAGTTCAGAAGAGGGCAACTAAAATGGTGCAGGGTCTGCAAGAGAAACCATACGAGGAGAGACTAAAGGAGCTTAATATGTATACCCTTGAGGAAAGGAGGGAGAGGGGGGACATGATAGAAATGTTTAAGTACCTCAGTGGAATCAACAAAGTCCAAGAGGGTAGCATCTTTCAGAAAAAGAGATGTGCAAGAACAAAGGGACACAATTTGAAGATAGAGGGGGGACGGCTCAGGGCGCGTGAGGAAGTATTTTTTCACAGAGAGGGTGGTGGACACATGGAACAGCCTTCCTGAGGAGGTTGTGGGGTCTAAACCTGTGGGAGAATTCAAGAATGCATGGGACAGACATAAGGCAATTTTTGTGGGGGGTAGGAAGAAATAGGCTGTTGGTTAAATAGGATCTGCAGCTTACCCTCTAGGTAGGGAAATGGGCAGACTAGGTGGGCCAAGCGGTCCTTATCTGCCATCAAAGTCTATGTTTCTATGTTTCTATCCTCAGATAAATCCTCTCTTGTAATTCCCAGATGCTCCACAAAACTGGGTAGTCTCTCCTTTGCAGTATCAGCTCCTAAAATCTGGAACTCCATCCCTCATTATGTCAAAATCTCAGCTTCACACCAGGCCTTTAAAAAGGGCCTTCAAGGGTCACATGATGACTAGCTGAGGGAAAGCAGCACACAGCTTTTGCTCCCGATCCCTCTTGCAGAGAGCTTGCAAAAAACTTGTCCCTGGTGACTTACTACCGTGCTGAGAGTGGTGACAGTACCTCTAGAGACACACCAGCGGGTGATAAATGCACAACATGGAGGTGGAAATGAAAAAATAGCTCCCTCTTCACTCGCCTCCCACAACTCCAGGAAAGAACAAGGCCCCGAAGAGGCCTAAGAAACAGGCTGCTTCTACCTCCCGGACTCCAACTACTACTGCCTTTACTGAAGAGTGGTTTCACAAATTTATGCAGCCACGCTCTGGACATTGGTGGATGTGCTTGCAATATGGGTCGGTGACTCCGAAGCGCAAATTTTCTCCATAGAAAAATGGCAAGGACAAGCTGAGCAGGACGCTAATGCTACCCAACGCTGAATCAAAAAGCTGTAAGAAAAAGTGGAGGACCTGGAGGGGCGCAGCCAGCGTAATAACCTCCTGGTCCTTAGTTTACCAGAAAATTAAGAAGGTTCTAATGCCATCTCTTTCCTCCAGAGGTTCTGCACCAAAATAGCGGGGCTATCCCCTAATGGCAGTTCATACATCATTGAGAGAGCACACCGCTCCCTGTGCCCCCCCCCAGCTGGTGCTCCTCCTCGGACTCTTATGTTTAAGTTACTGAATTTCCAAGACAAACAGCATATCATAATGAAAACCAAAGAAATTCAGAGCCAGATCTGGGAAGGCCACAAGATATGTATAGCACAGGATCTTCCTCAATCTGTTAGAACCAGGAGACAAGAACTACACCCCTTGGTCTCTAAGCTGATAGCTGCTGACCAGCCCTTCAGAGTACGATACCATGCGGTATTGCATGTAAAGCCTCAAGATAAATGGGTAGCATTCGACCTCTCAGAACAAGTGATGATTGAACTTGGCCCTTTTTCCTGACTTAAGTGAATAGCTGGGAAACCACAGCAGTTACCTTCAATCCAGTACACAGCTGGCGCTTTCGGGTATAATTAATGTCTCTTAGCAATTTTTTTCACTGCCATTATTCCCTGATGCACCACTCTCTGTTAGCCCAATGGTTTCAGTATATGTGCACTGACTTTAGACCCAGCCATTTTTCCAATTTTGAGAGCACCACGAGCATATATCTAACCAGAACTCCTCCCTGCATTTGGAATGGAACTCAAGTTTATATGTGCTTCTTTCTCTCAGGCCTAAAATATGGCAACTGCAGATTCAAGATTAAACTAAAACCTAGTCTAGCAATTGGATTTGCTGTTGCAGACAGTTAACAAGTATTTTCTTTTACCTTAAATTCAGAAGTAGACCAGAATGTTATTCTGGTTATACCTTTCATAGTAAATAGCTCTGCTCTCCTATAAGCCTCTCAATCACAACCACGTGTTTATACTATAATTCAATCAATCAATCAATCAAAATCTTTATTTATTCAGGCGAACATCATTGAGCATAGCTCATTTACAAGATGGACCTGAGTGGTCATAACAATATAAGGTTACAAATTTTACACAAAAACATGGTACTGAATAAACACAAATACAATGATTTATGAATGAGAAAGATAT
The DNA here is from genome assembly GCA_016271365.2 of Neoceratodus forsteri. Taxonomy (NCBI): domain Eukaryota; kingdom Metazoa; phylum Chordata; order Ceratodontiformes; family Ceratodontidae; genus Neoceratodus; species Neoceratodus forsteri. The sequence continues at coordinate 1,165,211,058 of CM057454.1, forward strand.
ACAAATATTTACATATATACAAGGCAAAATGACAATAAACCTAAATCATATTAAAAGGAAAGAAACAAACAGTATCGTAGGGATAAAGCTCGGGTAGTTGGGCTTGGGTGGGCATTTTTGTATGAAGTAGGTTGGAGGACAAGCTAGAAGAACGATAGAGAAATAGGGGTAAAATAAAAAGGTGGGGGAAGGAGGGGTGTGTAGAGGATTAGGCCTTATGGAAGCAGTGCCAGCCGATTCTGGGAATAGACTAGTGTACAGTTTTTGAAGGATGTTAAAGGAATGAGCGTGATCCAATTTCAAGGTCTTTTGAAGAGAATTCAGATAAGTGCTAGGAATAGCTGATTGCAGCCCTTCCATACCAGGTGCAGGTGATAGGAATCTTCAGCATGATGAGTTTATTGATCCTTAGGGTGTAAGGCCTGGATGTGATCCAGTTGAAACAGTCTGAGATGTAGGAAGGAGTTTGTTTGTCAGAGCTTTGTAGATCCAGACAGCAGCATTTTGTTTCTTCTATGTTGTAGGGATGTCCAACTGACTGCATTGTAGAGAGAGCAATGATGGGTGCTGGAGGGAAGATCTGTAATGAATCTAATAGCTCTATGATACAAGGTGTCTAATTTATTTAAATGGGAGAGGGAGCAGGGCCATAGAGGAAGTCAGCATAGTCAATGAGGGATAGGAATGATGCCAGGATTAGCCTTTGTTTGGAATCTCTGGTCAGGCAGTGTTTGATCCTATAAAATAGGCAAAGTCTTTGTCAAGCTTTTTCAGGAGCTCTTCAATGTGGCTAGTGTAGTCAAGTTTATTGTCAATCCAGACTCCAAGATATTTGAATTTGTCCACGATTCCAGATTTTCACCAAGGATGGTAGATAATTGTGGAGGGTGAATGATGGGACAGTGGAAGAGCAGCTCTTGGTGGCAAAGAACATAGCTTGCTTTCTTGGCATTTAGGAGTAATTTCTTTTCTAATAAGTTGTGCTGTAGGAGGGAGAACTCAGACTGTAAAAGCTCACAGGCTTTTGATGGTGAGGGATTACTGACATATAGTACAGTATCATCTGCAAAAAGGTGAATATTAGATTGTGAGAGATTGGAGTCAATATTGTTGATGTAAATGGCAAAGAGGATAGGGCCCAGGATGGAGCCTTGCAGTACACCTCTAAGGAGTGGTTTAGAGGTAGATAGGCGACCTTCATTTTTTACCAGTTGTAATCTTCCGGAGAGACAGCATCTGAACCATTTAAGAGAGAGTGAGTCAAGGCCTATGGAGTTCAGAGAGGAGATTAGTAGTTCATGGTCCACAGTGTCAAAGGCTTTGCTTAGATCCAGGAACACAGCACAGGTGTTATTCTTTTTGTCTAAGGCAGTCTGCCAGTCATTTGTAACTTTTGCTAAGGCAGAGATGGTGCTGTGCATAGATCTAAACCCAGATTGAGCTGGGTTAAGGAGATTGTTGGTATCAAGGTAGTCACTTAACTGAAAGTTTACTAACTTTTCAAGCATCTTGGACAGTACTGGTAAGATGGAACTGGGCCTATAGTTGTTGAGTTGTTATAATTGCGTAGAGATTTAAGTCTTTTTGTAATGAACATAGAGTTAAACTATAGTTGCAATCATTTTTTATTTCAGGGCATACATTTGACACTGTTGCCTTACTTCATAAGTGTAGCACATCATTTCTCAAAAGTGCAGTAAAGCGAGTTGTGCTGCGGAAGGGGTGGGGAGGTTATAGTGATGGTTTTCTCTTAAGACAGTTTTGGAAAACATCACTTGAGGGTGTGTAATTGGTGAGACAGTTAGACAGAATTTGGGATTAGTTAGTATGGCATTGTTATGTGTGTATTATTTTTTTTTTATTATACAGGGTTACAATGAGAGTATGGGGGGGATTTAAAGAAATATTGCCCATACCAAACTGCAGTTTTTTCTTGTATGGTGGGATGGAAGGGTAGATTGTGCCACACTTTTGCTACTTTCCCACATAAGATAGTCAGCATAAAAGATATTGGAAAGCTCATTTGCCCAAGTCATGGATTTAATAGAAGTAGTAATTAAATGGGAGGGCCCTATAATTTCATTAGCTGGAATATAAAAGGAGCCCAGAATAAAAAAAAGAGGTACATGATACTCTGCCATCTCTAACTCCTCAAGGCCATAGAAACATAGATTTTGACGGCAAATAAGGACCACTTGGCCCACCCAGTCTGCCCATTTTCCTACCTAATGGATAAGCTGCAGATCCTAGTTAACCAGCAGCCTACTTCTTCCTACCCCCACCCCCTAGAATTGCCTTATGACTGTCCCATGCATGCTTGAATTCCACCACTGTTTTTGACTCCACAACCTCCACCGGAAGGCCGTTCCATGCATCCACAACCCTCTCTGTGAAAAAATACTTCCTTATATTACCTCTGAGCCGTCCCCCTTCTATCTTCAAATTGTGCCCCTTGTTCTTGCACACCTCTTTTTGAAAGATGCTACCTCTTGGCCTTTGTTGATTCCCTTGAGGTACTTGAAAGTTTCTATCATGTCCCCTCTCCCTCCTTTCCTCGAGGCTATACATATTCAGCTCCTTAAGTCTCTTCATATGTCTTCCGGTGCAGACCCTGCACCATTTTAGTTGCCCTCCTCTGGACAGCCTCCATCCTGTCTATGTCTTTAGTGTGATTGGTCTCCAGAACTGCACGCAGTACCCCAGATGGGGTCTCACCAACTGTCTGTACAGAGGGATAATAACTTCCTGTTTTCTACTGGTGATGCCTCTCCCTCACGATCCCAGTATCCCCCAGCCTCCTTCTGCCCTCTCACATTGCTTGCCCACCTTTAGGTCATCTGATATGACTACCCCAGGTCCCTTTCCATTTTTGTTGTTGTTAGTATCTCACCCCCATTGTGTACTCTTCCCCTGGGTTTTTGTTACCCAGGTGCATTACCTTGCACTTCTTAGCATTGAATCTAAGCTGCCATACATTTGACCATTCCTCTAACCTTGCCAAGTCCCTTCTCATCCTTTCCACCCCACCTTGTGCATCAACTCTGTTGCAGATCTTTGTGTCATCTGCAAAGAGACATGTAGTGTGCTTGCATCAGACTTACCTCTGTAGGGAGGAAATAGTGTTTTTCCGAAGAAACTGGTTGGGGCAGGTATACAGCTTGGGTTCTTCCTCACAGAAAGGGGGTGTTATAATACTGATTGCCAGAACTGTTCCCTTTACCATAACACAGGAATGCCATGACCCAGAAGGGCATTAAATCATTCTACATAGCAAACTAGAATCACACCCTATACTAGTAGGCTTGATATACGGCCCAAATATTGACTCCCCCTCTTCTTTTCCCAGCTTTTATTGCAGCTCATCTCGGATCCCCCTAAGCTAATAATCTTGGGGGCAGACTGGAATCTGTTCCCCCAAACTGACCTAAATCAGTCAGATCACAAAAGATTAGGATTAACCCCCACTCAGCAGGCTTTAAGGGACCTCATGAAGGGTACTGGAACATCAGATGCCTGGCGTGTTCTACATCCTACAGAAAGACAGTATACCTATTACTCTCCCATACACCGTATATTCTCCCGTATTGACTACTTCCTTGTCAGTTCCTTTGGGCTTCCCAGAGTGTTGGCAGCCAGAATACAAGCCAGAGTGATATTGGATCACTCCTCCCCCATTAGTCTGTCCTATTTGTTGGGCCCCGGGCTTAAGCGTGACTCTGTCTGGTGTTTGAACACCCAACTGCTCAAATCCCCCAGTACTTAAGAGTATCCAAGATACCATTCCCCTTTTTCTAGAACAAAACAGGAACTCAGTGAGTAAGCTCGACATAGTTTGGGTAGCCATCAAGTGCTCGTTATGAGGTGAGTTTATTCGCCTAGCGGCGGCGAGGTCCCATGTAACCTGGGAGCACCTCTCCTCCCTGCTGTCTGAAATTGCCCAACTAGAACACTCCCTAAAACACTCATCCAACGATTAAACCTGGGCTAAATGACATTGTCTCCAATCTCAGTATTTTTTTTTTTTTTAGTTGTTTAACCAGCCATAGCACACTAAGCTGAAAGTTTTTTTTTTACAGGTGCGACCTGGGAGCACAGGGAAGTATTTTGACCTCTTGGCCCAAAAATCAGAATTATCTTTGCATAATACCAAACTCAAATATTTAGAGTTTGGGGAAAAAGCGAGCAAATTCCTAGCCCTTAGGTTGTGGCAGATGGTAACAAGTAGATTCATCTGTGCCCTTCAATCCCCACAAAATGGATTGGTGCTCACGGACTCCAGAGACATTGTCACAGCTTTTGGGACATATTTCTGGGATTTTTATTTGAAGCCGGTTGAGTTCTGTGCACCCTACTGGATGATAACTGCCTATATTAAGTCTGCTAATCTCTCTAAATTACCAGAGACATCTGTGGCGGCCCTGGGTACCCACATTTCCCTACACGAAGTACAGCAGACAATTAAACAGCTACCCATGGCACAAAGCTCCCAGCCCAGATGGCTTTTCAAACAATCTCTATAAATTATGTAGTGCACATTTTTAATTTCTGATTTGATGAGGGGATAACAGACCCTTCCTTTCTAGAAGCTCTAATTACTCTTCTCCCAAAGCCGGGAAAAGATCCCCAACTTCCTGAAAATTACCATCCCATATCACTGCTTAACACTGATATAAAGATCCTATCTAAAATCCTAGCAAACCGTCTCTTTCCGGTCCTAGGAGAAATCATTAGCCCAGAACAGGCCAGCTTTATGACCGGATGTTTGTCCAGTGACCACATGAGAAAATTAATTCATCTTATCTCGGCCGCCAAGGAATCTGACCAACCTGCTGCATTGATTTCCTTGGATGATGAAAAAATCTTTGATCGGGTATCCTGGGAATTTCTCCTTGAGTCTCTGCGACAATTTGGCTTCCACCCTGATTTCATTAAATGGATCCAAATCTTATATACTTTTCCAACAACACGTATATGGTGCAATGGTTGCTTATCTGATTTTTTTCCCCTTCAGTGTGGCACTCGACAAGGATGTCCATTCTCACCTTTGTTGTTTAACATCTATTTAGAGCCACTCATTCATAAATTAATTAATTTACCCACCTTAACAGGCATTCAAATAGTGGGCAAATGCTACTCCCTCTCAGCCTATGCAGATGACCTGCTACTGCATCTAGATAACCAACAACTCACTATTCCTATCCTCTTACAGGAAATCCGAGAGTTCTCAGCAGTCTCAGCTTATAAACTTAATCTCTCAAAATTTAAAATTTTCCCTTTAAATCCACACACGACTAGAGCCGATGTGAGTAGTACTGGTCTAGCCTGGGAGCCTACCCTGTTAACGTATTTGGGTATTAAAATAGCAAGAACTCTCTCTATCTTGATCAAAGAGAATTTTACTAAACTACTCCACACGATAGAACAGGACCTGAAAAGATGGGAAACTATTCCCATATCCTTATAGGGACGAATTAATATTATTGAAATTAATATACTTCCTCGACTCCTACATCCATGAACATGTTAGGTTTTCACTTCCCTAAAGCATGGTTCACTTGTCTGCAGAATATCCTCAATGCCTTTATATGGAAAAAAAAGGGAGTCCATAGAGCATATAATAAACTTACTGCCCAAAAAATTAAGGGAGGCCTGGCACTTCCTTTTTTCTTTCTCTGTTATGGGACTCACCATATTAGTAGGTTAGCCCTATGGACAACAAGAATAACCCCTCGTGAAATTAAGGAATATATTCCCCTATGGCTGGACATAGAATGGGCTATTACGAATAAAAAACATTGTTCCCTTTTGTCCCTAGTCTATCTATCCCCTTCATATGTTCCTAAACCTTTAAGGAATTCCCCAATCGGGTGGTCGGTCAGAGCACGAGGGGTCTGCGAAGAGCTGCCTAGGGCCCGAACCACCCTCCACCTGCTGAGGACGGTCGGGAATGAGGGTGACCGACAACTGGTGGGCAGCCCCTGACTCGACCAAGAATCCTTGGTCGGAGCCCCCGATTTTGGTTGTGGAGGCGGAGGTTCCACCACAATCTGTGGGGCAGCTGGTTTCGGCCAAACAACTGGCCCAGGCTTGGGCACCTTGACCACTGTGAGGGGTTGTTTCGGCCTTTCGGGTGACAGCCACTTAATGGCCGGGGAAGGTGATGGTGTTGGCTTGTTCCCGGACAGAATGAGCTGCTGCCACATTAAGTCCTCGTAGCGTCTACACAATTTGCACTAAAGTTTCTCCTCTTCCGGGAGGAGGAAGACTAGGACGAGCGGCACTGGCCATAAGCTTACCTTCTGCCGACTGAGACTGCCGATGTCAGTGGGATCGGCTGGACCGAGAAGAGGTCCGAGACCGAGACCGAGATCCTTGGTGTTTTCGAGGGTGGGTCTGGGATGGAGCGAGGGACACCTGCTCTTCCCTTGGCTGGGGAAGCTTGACCGGGACTCCGGCACAGGAGGTGCAGGCAAGTCCTCTGTTTCCACCGGAGGAACCAGTGATGAAGGGTTGTCGGCTTCACCAGTCAACAGACCTTTCGATAGGTCAAGAAAAATCTCAACTGCGTCGACGGGTGTCTTGGCCGGCTGACCTGACAGAGATACCATGAAGCCAGCAGCCTTAGCCGCAACCTCTACCGAAGTAGAGTGTCGACTGTCCGGGGAAGGGGACCTCTCCCTCTCCCACGAACATCGATGGTAGGACTTACCCTTCAAGTCCTTCTTTTTTGACCGAGAAGAGTGTCCCAATGGCCCTGCTACCTTTATGGAAAGGGATTGGCAAAGCTCCTTAAAAGAAGCCATGTAGGAGGATCCCAGGGAGAGCAGAATAAATACCACGACTGAGGAAGATGAGGATGCGGCCTGGGCTGCCTGCTCCTCGAGGGTGATCATCTGCTAGAGTTGCTCAGCTGAGCCAGCCGCCCCGGACACTGCCCAACGGGCCTACTTTGACTTCACTGGCGGGTAGTGCTTCTTGGGGCATCCAAGCTGTAACCGGGCAGCACGGTCATCTAGGACATTGGCTGAAAACCATCGACATAACTCACAGGCCTGCAGGTCGTGATCAGGGCTGAGACAGTAGACGCACGTGGAGTGCGGGTCCGTCCTGGACATCTGCTGCCCACACAGGCACCGCCGAAATCTGGGAGTCGATTTGTCCATCGCAGTTGCGAGGGAGTAATTAGACCGAAGTCTTGAGAACTTTAGAATAAATTTTCAGGTGAATCGAAGAAACAGGATCCAGTCTATACACAGAGCATTAAGGAGGGAACCTGAGATTCCAAGTGGTAAGGAAGATCTGGCATCATGGGGCGGAGTTGAGAGTTTTATCACCCGGGTGGGTGGGAGGAGCCAGCTTGAAGACCTTCCGGCAACATTTAAAGCGGCAAGGTACCTGCCAAAAAGTGTGGATTGAACAACATATCCATGTCCCTAGAAAAGAGGTTGCATGGCAGATTGCTCATTATTGTGGTGAGGCTCCACTCATAAGTTAAGGTCATTCTTGACCAGCATCCTAGAAATAAGCCTCATTCTGGGCCGTTTGCCTCCTAATAGCAACCCTGTCTCAAAGCAGCCTAGCAACAGAGTACCAGTAAGAAACACGAAATTAAATGAAGAAAATACACTTTACTCTCCTAAAGTTCAAAAATACTGTCAAAGGTTCTGTTCATTGTGTACATGTACCATTCCCAAAGCAAAAGGACAACATGTTGTCCTGTCGGCAGACAATTTCAGTAGATGGAACTTAAAATTATTTGAGTCCCTTTTTTCTTTTGCAGAGGTATTTTGTCTTTTCTAGGCAAGGGCAGTATCAGTTATGCCCAATCTCTAAGGACCGTCTATACACGCTAGTGAGCCGTGCATCTCTTGCACACCCTTTCTATACATTCAGACCTTCATTTGAGTAATTTTAACACAGGCGCACTTGGTGCCTACATTAGTCTGAGCTGATATTACCTCTATAAAATCAAAGTTGAACACTATCAATTGGGATGGAATCTTTGATACCAAACCCATCGAGGATAGCTGGTACTTACTTCATAATACACTAATTAACTTAAGAGACACTTACATCTCAAACAAAATCAAGAATACAAAAAAATAATTACCATCCTAAATGGATGGACAAATCATTACATAAACTAATCAAACAAAAAAATTAAAAATATTCTAGGTACCTTAAAGCATGAAGTTTAGATAATTGGACTTCCTACTTAATTTGTCAAAGAAAATGCAAACGAGGTATACGCAAAGCTAAAACCAGATGGGAATATAAACTAGCATCAGAGGTGCAAAAAAATAATAATAAATCCCTGCATTCTTACATTAAGTCACTTAAAAGACCTGTTTGCCAGGTTAGCCCATTGCAAAATAGTCAAACCCGCTTAAACGCATAGCCCCGGGACTTGGTAAAATTATGCATTTAAGCAGGCTATGAGGTTATGCGATCTTGGTGTCCGAACTCCTCCTGGTGATGCAGTAATTGTTTGCATAACCTGAACTGACCCTATCATGCTCCATTTGCCTGCTACTACTTTTTTTGCACAACCCAAGACATCAATTGGTTCCCTTCACTACCTAGTACAGTACTCCCTTACCCGAGTTCATTTCTCTATTTGCACTGCCGATATAGTTTTTTTCAGCCACCAAAAATTAACATACTTCTCCCTGCTGCTCTGCCACCATAGCAACCCTAGCAGCCATAGTAACCATGTTCACATGACTGCATGGAATCCTAGCAACTGCCGTAGCAACCTTTCTAACCTCGCTCACACGACCCCACAGACCCCTAGCAGCCATTCTGATGGATGAGTGTGAACTTGGATTTCAATGTTGTATTCTTTGTAATGTGCCTTGATTGGGGGTGAATTTGGATTAGCAAACCTGATTTTCTGACTTTTACATTTGGCTTTGGGGTGATGTGACATGATGCGACTTGATTCAGGGGATCAGCGTGAAGCAGTCAGATGTGTGTGCATGGACAGGTGGTTTTACAGAGCACTAATTGATCCATTAACAGCTCTTTAGCCTCTATCTGGAGCATTTGGATCACCTGGATCACTTAACACTTAGCGCTCAACCGTATCCGTGGCTACAGACAATGACAGGAGCTCGGCAATTAGGTGTTGGGAGCACTTAAAAATCATGTGTTTATACGGGCGGCTTACATTCCATTAACCCATCAGTTTATAATGGAACAGATAGGAAAAGAATCGGGGAATTGAAAATGTATTCTTTTACACGGGACATGCGAATAAGCGGTATGCGATTAAGTGGGCTCCACTGTTAGAATAATACATGAACCTACTGAAATGAAAAACATCTTTAATATTAAATTCTGTGAGATACAGAAACATAGACTTTGACAGCAGATAAGGACCGCTAGGCCCATCTAGTCTGCCCATTTCCCTACCTACAGGATAGGCCGCAGATCCTAGTTAACCAACAGCCTATTTCTTCCTACCCCCCACAAGAATTGCCTTATGTCTGTCCCATGCATTCTTGAATTCTCCCACAGTTTTAGACCCCACAGCCTCCTCAGGAAGGCTGTTCCATGCATCCACTACCCTCTCTGTGAAATAATACTTCCTCACATTGCCCCTGAACCGCTTCTCCTTCTATCTTTTAAACTGTGTCCCCTTGTTCTTGCACGCTCTTTTTCTGAAAGATGCTACCCTCTTGGACTTTGTTGATTCCACTGAGGTACTTAAAAGTTTCTATCATGCCCCTCTCGCTTCTTTCCTCAAGGGTATACATATTAAGCTCCTTTAGTCTCTCCTCATACGGCTTCTCTTGCAGACCCTGCACCATTTTAGTTGCCTCCTCTGACTGCCTCTATCCTGTCTATGTCCTTGCGGAGATGGGGTCTCCAGAACTGGACACAGTACTCAGACGGGTCTCACCAACTGTCTGTACAGAGGGATAACAACTTCCTGTTTTCTGCTGATGATGCCTCTCCTATACATCCCAGTATATCCCAGCCCTCCCTACTGCCTTCTCACATTGCGTATAACCTTAAGGTCATCTGATATGATTACCCCAGGTCCCTTTCCTTTTTGTTGTTGTTACTACCTCCCACCCATTATGTATTCTTCCCTGGGTTCTTGTTTCCCAGGTGCATTATTTGCACTTCTTTGCATTGAATCCTAGCTGCCATACTTCTGACTATTCCTCCAACCTTGCCAAATCCCTTTTCATCCTTTCCACACCTCCTTGTGTATCAACCCTATTGCAGATTTTTGTGTCATCTGCAAACGGCATACTTTTCCTTCCAGTCCCTCTGCAATGTCACTGATAAAGACATTAAAAAGGACTGGACCTAATACTGAACTCCCATGTACCCCACTAGTAACCCCCTTCTTCAGAGTGGGCTCCATTTACAATTACCTTCTGTGTCCTGTTGTCCAGCCAATGTTTTACCTAGGGTTACCACTCCTGGGACCCACTCCCAGGCTGGTTAATTTGACTATTAATCTTTGTGTGGGACTGTGTCAAATGCCTTCTAAAAGTCTAGGTAGGCCATGTCCACAGCCCCTCCCTGGTCTACTACTTTGGTCACCCAGTCAAAGAAATCTATTAGATCTGCCTGACATGACCTTCCCTGGCCAGAACCCATGCTGCCTTGGGTCCTGTGCTCCACTGGCCTCTAGGTACTCAACTATTCTTTCCTTCAGAAGTGACTCCATCACTTTCCTACCACAGAGGTCAGACTGACAGGTCTGTAGTTTCCTGCCTCTGTCTTGCTCCCACTTTGTGAAGGGAATCACATCCGCCTTCCTCCAGTCCTCGGTACCACACCATCCTCCATTGATTTATTAAAAGAGTAGCCAGTGGTTTCACTAGTTCCTCCTTAATTCTTTTAGAATTCTGGGGTGAATTCCATCAGGACCCATTGCTTTGTCCACCTTCAGTTTTAGGAGTTCTTGCAGAACCTTCTTCTGTGAAAGGACTGGGATCAACCCCTATCAAGAGTGCTTCTGTTAACTGGATTAGGTACTTCCCTCCTCTTTGTGAATACTGAGCAGAAATATTCATTCAGTATTCCTGCTTTTTCGCTGTCCCTCTGCCCACCCACCGCTCATTCTATTCAGCCTCACTATCCCTCCTTTGTCTTTCTAGCCGCTGATGTACCTATAAAAGGTTTTATCCTCTTCTTAACTGAGTTGGCTATCTTTTCCTCAGTTTGGGCCTTTGCTATTCTGACTTCCTTCCCTGCTTCCTTCTGCCTTAACTGGTACAGCTGTCTGTCCTGCTCCTTCTGTGTTTCCTTATACTTCCGGAATGCTATCTTTTTCTTCCTGACTTTCACAACCACCACTTTTGAGAACCATAGTGGCTTTTTCTTTCATTTTGATTTGTTTATTTGCTTCACACAAAGGCTTATTGCCTCTGTGATGGCAGTTTTGATAATTCCCCATTGTTGATCCACACCTCCTTCTAGCCTGTTTGCTAGTGCTTTTCTGAGGCACTCGCCCATCTTAGAAACATAGAATTTGAATTTGACGGCAGATAAGGACCGCTTGGCCCACCCAGTCTGCCCATTTCCCTACCTGATGGATAAGCTGCAGGTCCTAGTTAACCAGCAGCCTACTTATAGAAACATAGAATTTGACGGCAGATAAGGACCGCTTGGCCCACCCAGTCTGAAAGTCAGCCCTCCTGAAGTCCAGTACCCTCACTTTTGCATGGCTTGACTCTGTAGCTGAGTTTAACGTGAACCACACTGTTTGATGGTCACTTGTCCCCAGATGGCAACCCACTTCTAGATCTGAGATCCTCTCACTGCCTCCGTTTGAGAGTACGAGGTCTAAGATTGCTCCCTCACGAGTGGGCTCCGAAACTAGCTGTCTAATGCCTGCCACCTGTAGGGGATCAAGAATGGCCTTGCTCTTGGATGTGGCTGCAGCAAATGTGCTGCAGTTAACATCTGGTATATTCAGGTCTCCCATCAACAGTATCTCCTTTCTCTGCCATTCTAAGAATGCCTTCTATCATATCCTTGTCCATTCCTTCCCCCTGACATGGGGGTTTGTACACAACCCCTGTGCGGATTGTGGTGCCCTTTCCAGTCTCCAAGGTGACCCACAGTGCCTCCTCTGCTCCCTGTTTACTCTTTTGTTCAATTGCTTTTATCCCTTCCTTTACATAGAGAGCTACTCCTCCCCCTCTTCTCACCTGCCTGTCTCTCCTGTAGGTTATGTACCGTGGTATGTTAACATCCCAGTCATGGTTCTCTGTGTACCATGTTTCTGTGACTGCTACGATATCCAGGCATCCCTCTTCCATTAAGGCCACCAGCTCAGAGAGCTTGTTGCCCAGACTACGGGCATTGGTACTCCTTACCCTCCATTTCCTGATGGCCTTACTCCCTTTAGCCCCATCCCTGTCCTTCTTGCCTTTGTCACTTTCTCCATTTACCCCTGCCCTTCTCCCTATCGACACCTCTATGTTGGTGTTTGCCTCACTTACTACCATGATTATTTGGGGGCTAGGATTTTCCTGCTCCTTTCTGGTGCTCTCCCTGGCTAGCTTTTAAAAGCCACAATGAAGCATTTAAACTTATCACCTAGGATCCTGGTTCCCTCCGGACAGATGCAGCCCATCATGCCAGTATAGGCTTGCATCACCCAGGTGACCCCAGTCCCCTGAAGCTAAATACCTGAGCTCCACACCAGTTTTTCAACCACTAATTGAATCCCATGGTGCGGAACACCCTAGCCTCCTATGCCATAGATGAGTAGCACCTCCGAAAGGTTACCGTGCGTGCTACTGACCAAAGCCCCTCCCCAATTCTACAAACTCTTCCTGCACTTCTCTAATCCTCCTTAGCCAGGTCATTTGTCCCTAGGTGGACAATGACATCCAGCTCCTCCCCTGTGCAGCTGCTGGCAATCCTGAGGATTCGCCTCCTGTCCCTCCAAGCCATGGTGCCAGGCAGGCACCTTACCTCCTCTCCCTTCCTCCCCCAGTTCTACCTTCCTAACAGGAGTCCCCAACCAGGAGTTGTTTCCTTCCCCTGCAGGGTCCCCTGCCACCCTCCTGTGGGTCTCCTTTGTGGAGGTTCCCAGCATCCTCCTTGGTCACCACTGTGGTGCCTCCATAGAGGAACCACACTTTGCCAGAATGGCATAGGAATTATGGAGAGGTACAACTGGAGGGATGCACCTCTGTTCCACTACCCTCACCCTCCCTGAGCCCACTATGGTCCAACCGCCTCCTCTTTCTTGGCAACCTCTGAGGCAATGGCAGTGGCACTGGTGGTCCCTGGATGGAAGAGGAGGTCCCACAAATCCTGGCCAACTCAGCCTGGAGATAAGCAACCTCCTCCCTCAGCCCAGAGAGGTGCCTGCAGATGGGACAACACTGCATCCTCCAGAACATCTCCCGGAAGACTGCTGCTCCACAGCCACTGCACTGCACCACTCCAATTATGTCTTATTTCTGGCCCCTTAACTGTTTGCAATCCTTACTCTTTCCTCTGTTTTTTTTTCTCTCTCCTTACTTTCTGCCTGTGTGCCCTTTAAGCTCCTGATTGTCCTGTTCTGAGACAAGAATATCCTATATTTCTCAGTAGACCACTTACTTGCTCAGAGGCAGACCTCCAGCAGCTAGAGGGGGCCGGAGAGCTACTCTTGCCCTTCTAGGATGGTGGGTCCTTGGTGGTTCTGTGATCACTCACTTCCTGCCCCTAAACAGGAAGTTCCTGTTGTCAGTCAAATCCTGTGCCTATAAAAATAGAACTAGCTTTGGGTGGGGGTTGGAGGGGAGGGAAGGAGGGCAATATAGTCCCAGCAGAGAAGTTCAGTCACACAGCAGTCCTTTCTCCTGGTGTCTTCTGCCAAGCTATTAGCAGAATCTTTCTAAGGCAGTCTTTAAATGTAGCTTCCTTCTAGCTAAGCCACTCCCCCTACTTACCAGATCTTTCTACAAGTAATTTAAACCTCACAGCAGTTAAGTCCTTTCAGTCACCTGAGATTTACACCTAGATAACTCTTCAGATACCCATTCAGTTCAGTTAACCCAAACACACACTTTTTTTTTTTGTTTTGTATGTTAGTTTTTTTTTACCCTAAATTAAAGGTCCACGTACAAAAGTTCTTCTACTTTAGTCCCAGCAGAGAAGTTCAGTCACACAGCAGTCCTTTCTCCTGGTGTCTTCTGATATTACAATCAACTCGGCATACAATCACATCCACTAATGTTCAGGATAAGCCTGTTACATTGACAGATGAAACTGTATTACTGAAATTAAATACTCAGAAGGATAAAACCAGCACATCCCCAGATTATATAAACTGGCCACTATTTGTATTTACTGGCTGATTCCCTAGCGCACCCTTTAAGACTACGTTATGAAAAATGCTTGACTTTGAACTTCGTTCCAGTAACATGGAAACCAGCATTTGTTATCCCTATACATAAAAAAGGTCCCATGAACAACTGGGAAAACTATAGGCCGATAAGCCTAACATATTCACTATGTAAAATTTTAGAGAGTATAATCAAAGAACTAATTTCCCCTGTTTTGGATGAGAATGATGTAGACTAACATGTGTTCAAAAAAGGACACAGTTGTTTAACCAACTTACTGTGTTTCTATGAGGAAGAGAGTTACCAACTTGACCAAAAAATACCATATGGTGTAATATTCATAGATTTTAGTAAGTCATTCGATGCAGTGGCACACTGGGCCTTATTACATAAACTAAACAAATTAGAAATCAATAACAATATAGTTAATTGGATCTCTAATTGGCTGTCACATAGAACACAGGGTTTTATTTAACTCTAAAAATTGATTAGCGTTTTGCTCATAAAAGTGCTAAAACATTGTGAAAATGCATAGCACTTGCCTCACTGTGTTTAACAAACATAACACTTCTAGAAAACCTATAGAAATACTTTCTGTACAGTTAGTACTGTCCCAAGAAAAAAACTGCTAATCAATTATTTAAAACCCTGGAACACAATGTGTTCCAATTACTGGCTGTCTTTCTGATACTGGCCTAGTCACCAGTGCCGTCCCGCAAGGCTCAGTGCTGGGCCCATGCTCATTCCAATCGTTCATAGCTGACTTAACTAAAGATTGCTTATCTTCACCTATAAAATATGCAGATGATGTCAAAATTGGGGGACCACATCAAAATCAGGAAAAAATTTACACAGTTCAGAAAGACCTTGATACTATTACACAATGGGTGAACAAGTGGTAGGTGAGATTGAATCCTGATAAATGTAATGTTATGCACTTAGGACCCATTAATCTAATAGCTAAATACAAGTTGGCTGGCAAACTATTATCTATTACCTTGAACGAAAAAGACCTTGGCAACAACATTTCTGAGGATTTTCTCCATACTACCCAGATAAATGAGGCTGTACTCAAATCAAACAGCGTTATCTGGTCCATCAAAAGAAATATAAAGTCTAGAGATGGGAAAGTGTTAATGCCTCTATACCGAGCATACGTTCTTCTGCATTTGGAATATGCCTCACAACTATGGTGTCCCTACAAAAAAATCTGAAATACAAGTTTGTTAGAAAGGGTGCAAAGAAAATATACCAAACATATTAACGGTTCATATAACGACCCCTATGAAACCAGAATTAATACCTTAAACCTTATGAGACTTGCCACTAGACGTTTACGTGGGCACTTAGTTTTTATGTTTGTTTGCACGCACACACAAGAAACATGTTGTGGCAGCTTGGGAGAGAAGCGGGTTGTGGAGGTGCAGAACTGTTGTGGCCAATGCTGCCACTGCTTTTGTGGGCTTGGCTGTGTGTCACCAATGCTAGCACATGCTGGCGGTGACACTAGTTTGCAAGCGTGCCACCAACTTGAAACGATTTGGCCGCCACAATCAGGGAGCGCTTCATCACTGCAGCGTCAGACATCCACCTCTCCTTTGGGTCCGAATAGTTTCCATGCAGACAAGAAGCTGACGCTGCAATGTCGAGCAGTTTCTGATTGTTGCAGCCAGCTGGTCGCTTAGTAAACAGCTAGCTGCAGACAGGGCTCTGCAAAGAAAATGAGAAAGCCTCCCCTTCCCCTTGGTGCCATCTTTTTTTTTTTTCTTTTATCTAGTGAAGCCATAAGAAACTCTGGCCATTAATGACCATGCAGTCCACACAAAAGAAAAAATTAAGCTTATCCCGGCTAAGAGATCAACAACTCCCCCCCCCACACAAGCTGCAGATCAACTGAACCCTCCCACCACCCCCAAACAAGCATTTGCCCAAGGAGGTATTCAAATCGGTTGAGCTATACAGAAATCAGGTGCATCAGATCCACTTCCACAGACCCTGAAAATCACCCTACAGGTCCAAAGTCCCACGCTGTGGAACTAAAATAGTGATCTCAGAAGGGGCCCACAGGCAAAAGGAGACAAGGCAGGCAAGGGGAGCCCGGACATGTGTTATGTCTGCCTCAGTGTGAGATAATGCTTTTGGATTTGGGTACTTTTTAATTTATTTCAGGTGAATTAGGTTATGTGGGAGAAGCAGGCAGATGCTGAAAGATCCAGATGGTATGCACATAATATATCTCCAGTCATGCTAAGTCTGTATAGTTCTCATAGTTAGGCTCCTATGTTCAGTGTACCCGATTCTCAACAAGTGGGCATTTTATTTGTTCAGCTGCTTTATCTGACCTTTCTTGCATGGGAGGCTTCAGTTTAGATATAGACATCTATAGGAGAGAGAGCAGCAGCAAACAGTTACGCATGCTGCAGCTCTGTTTGTCAAGTCCAAAATATAAAAGGTCCTCTACACTAATAATAATAATAATAATAAAACTTTATTTATACTGAGCCTTTCACAAATTCAAGGCGCCTTACAATAAATACAAAATATAATGAATAATACGTCAGTCTACCAGTGATCTGAGCTCATAAAATCACTTTAATAATTTAAAAAATTTTAGACCATAAATAGGTCTTCAAGGCCTTTTTGAATTCCATCATGGACACACACTGATATGTTGTATTGCACTATTTGATTCCCTGTTAGGAGGACTGCACATCTAAGCTGAAACTGTTAGGTATTTGTAGTTACCTAAGTGAGGGTGACTACTATTGCATATAATTTAGAAGCATAGATACATCACACGCATTCCCATTTGTTAATCAGAATTATATGGTTTCGATACATAGAGAAAGCAGTCGAACATGTTAATAAGATTCTGTTGCATGTATAAGAGGTGACAATTGTTGATCTGTTTCAGTCTCTCCAGTCCCATCTTCAGTTTATTCAAAGAGGGAAGCTTTCCCACCTACCCACCTACCATAGCACTGTAATTGCTCAAACCTGTAATGTACGTTTATATTTATTTCCAGTTATGCTGCTACTGGAAAAAGTGGCACTTTTTTATTCTAGTCTACCTCCGCGCCATCAGGGGCCACTAAGAAGCTAGACACCTGAAGTGATTCACAGAAATCTTCCTTTGACAACTTTTTGTTTGACTTTTGTTTGTGTGTGTTGTAGAGTCTCTCCTTTCATACTGTGTGACAACCATACAGTTTCAGTAATGGCTAGGATGCTAAGGACTTAAACCAAGCCTTTGATACCCACCTAACTGCTAACTGTACAGTGAGGATGGACTAGGAACACATTTGTGAGTGCCCCAGTGGTGTGTGTGTGTGTGTGTGTTGCATTAGTGGTGGGTTTCCAGTGGCATTGGTGTTGGCACAAAGGCCCGGTAGAGCCAAGTCTCCCCCAACCTTTTAGCTGTGGTTGCATCTATGACACTGCGGCTCAGCCATAATGGAAGATTTCAGACTCAGGCCACCAGATGAGGCAGACAATTTGTACTTTTTCGCTGAGAGTTGTTCCGAAATTCCAGCTTCAGTCATAGCCAGAGAGGTTTAGATCAATGCCAGTTGAGGTTTAACTACCAATTTCCGGGGGGGGGGACAGAAAATAGTAATTTTAATAAAAGTGGGATGGAGCCTTAGGAGCCTACCTGTCTCTAGCTGAGCTGCATCAGGTGACCTCCCGTGGTTTGTATTTTTGTTGTTTTTTTCCTTTTTGTTGTATTGGTATTTGGGTTATTTATTCTTGTATTGCATTCTTGAAATTTAATGAAATATAGTTATTGGAAAAAAAAACTTTACCAAGGCCACTGTAGCAGTGTGGAGGATCAGGATTCTTCCCAGGGACAAGAGTGTGGGGACTCTGCTCTTTATGTATGGGATTCTGGGGGATCCAAGCTCGAGACTAGAGGCAGCAGACTCGGTTAATGGGGGAGGAAAGCTTGGCAGGCTGCTGGGCAGGGTGTTACTTTATTTTTGAAGAACAGGAGAAATTATTTGGTGAAGTCCAACCCTCACTGCCTTCTGTATCTAGCCTCAGCTCACAGCAGAGACTACACCACAGGGGGACCCCAGCAGTAGGCCAGCAGTGCCAGATGAAGGTAAGGGAGGGAGACCAGGGTGTAGGAGGGGAGGGGGTTTTCTTGGCCCACTAACAGGCTCCCTGGTGTTTGTACGGTGTGGTGGAGGGAGGTTTCAGAATGGATTAGGATGTGGAGTTGGATGTAAAATCGGAACTTCTGATTCCGACCCCAATTCCAACTTCGATGTCTTAGATGGTATTGGAACCGAATTTGAGTTGGAATGGTAAGTTCTGAGTATCCGACCTATGCACAATGCAATGGAATCAGATGATTCTGATCAACCCTAATTTACATTGTTTATTAACTTACTGTATTTGCTGCTAGGGTACTGCTATAGTTTAATGTATACTTTTGATTGTGTCCATTGAAATTGCATTGTGCTTGCACCCATTGTGTTGTATACTGTGTTCATGATCTGTTTGTAGTGCAAATGGTTTTGTATTCTAATGTCATATTATTCTATTATAACCATCTTGGTCATGCTAAAAGCAGGTAAATATTTTGTCTTGTGCACATACCAGGTAAACAAAAAAATGAAATAAATAAAAATAAAATGGTATTTATCACCTATATATATGCAGATCAGAAACATACAGTTTTTTAAAGATCAGTTTATTTTATTTTACAAATTTTGGCCAGGAAAGACTCATTCTGCCAAGGCTTGTTTCCAGGTGCATCCCGGAAGCACAGAAAAGCTAAGTGGTGTGTCCGTGGTCAGACAGTATGCAAATGGTGGCTTTGGGATTCAAACCTTGTTCTCCAGGTTTTCAGCTCAGTGCTCTTTAACCACTACACTATCCTGCTAGATGGAGCTGTAACAGAACTGAGACCCATATTTAAAAAATAGCTTTTACAGGAAAATATAATCTATAGATTCAAAACAGGTCTCCTTTAAGGCCCTTGGCCATGCCAGAAGACTATTATATCTCCTTCAGGTCATTATCCTACAGACAATATCCTTACCCTTAGTCTTTATCACTTAAGTCAACACACTCTCGATAAAAATAACCTTCTGGTTCTCAGTTTAGTTTTCTCACTTTACTATCATGTCATCCTATTTACTGCGAGCACAGCTCCATCTTCAGATATTCAGCTGCCCTAGTTATTACTCCCTGTGTTTAATAGTGTACTACCCAATCTATTATTTGCAATTATACTTTAAAGAGCTCTTATCACCCCAGAGGACACTGAGAAAATTATTTTTTAGACGCGCTACAGATTCTGTTTCACATATTACATGTATTTAGCTTCCACTGTGTCATAAACACTAGATGCTTCAACATGGAAACAAGTTCACTGCCCCTGGACTTCATCTGCTCTGTTTGTTTGTCTACACCTGACATCATAACGCTCCACTTATGACATCGTAACTGTTTCCACAGCAATGTTACAGACAGAAACTGTGATGTCAGCTGTAGACAAGTAGCCAGAGCACATGATGTCTAGGGGACAAGGCTCCTGTTTTCTTGTCATCATAATAGTTTTTCAAAAGGGAACCAGCACTTGCTATAAACCTGCAGAGCTTCAGTATACATCTAAACTATCCTTCTTGTTAAGAAATAGAGCATACAAGTACCTAAGTCCAAATACATGCTTCATTTTATTTTTGAATACTACTGTACAATACCTTGCTTGAAATACATACAGCAGCAGTCCAAACCTTAAGACGCACAGAAAGCACACTCCTTCATGTGCAGATCTTAAACTCACTTTATCAACATGAATGGACTGGTACACAGGGGCTTATAGACAGAGCTCAAGCCCAAACCTCTTCACTTCCTCGATCGAGAAACGTCATGATACCTGACAAAGGGGGTTTGGCTGGTGCTCCGTCTCTGAACCCTGGTGTATGTTTCTGCTGAGGAAATGAGCTTGTTTAAGATCTGTAGATGAAGCACTGCGCTATATGTGTCTCTTAAAACAATGTTTGAACAGCTGTTGTATGTATATCAAGCAAGTTGTTATACGGTACTATTCATTTGCACAAAAAGAAAATGAAGCACATATTTGGACTTAAGGTACCTGTATGCTCCATTTCTTCACAAGAAGGATAACTACTCTGAACATATACTAAAGCTCTACAGGTGTAAAGCAAGTGCCAATTCCCTTTAGAAATATAGTACACGTTTTGCTTATCCTGGCATTGCTAGCCCTAGGCTGCTACTCAGCTCATGCTCCTAAATAATAATCGTTTTCACGGCAGTTGATTGTGACATTACAAACAGAAGACTGTGATGTCAGCTGTAGACAAATCGCTGGAGAACATGACCTTTATGGCACAGTGACCCTGTTTTCGTGATTATTCAGTAAATATGTTTCTGTTACTGTATTAAAGGGCCCCTGACACCTTTGGGAAATCTCTGAAAATATGTAATATTTAAACCCGATTTAGCTTATACAGTAGTTCATATATTTTACATAATTCCATCCATCTTTCATTATTACTGAATAAATTCAATTACAAGATTGATCTTTACCCTTTTGGTTTCATCTGCTCCTCCAGTGTGTCTACACATGTGATCATAAACCTCATTTTAAGACATCAGAGTCAGTTGCCCTGGAAATGCTATTATGTCACATGTGGAGGATTGTGATGTCAGGGTTACACTAACAGCCACAGCAGAAGTCATCTAGGGAATGATGATCCTGTATTCATCCAATAGGCAGGGAAGAGGGATAGTCTCTGGAGACCAGTTAGCGTCTGTGGAGACAGACTAGGCAGGGACCATTTGGGCAGACTGGGGGCGAGCTGTCCTTTTCTGCCAATAATTTCTGTGTTTCAGATATCCTCATTAATAAAGAAACATGAGTAAACAGTTACAGAAAATAGCAATGGTCTCTGATGTATGTTGTAGCATTTTGCTTTTGTGGGCTTTTGCTTGTATTTTAAATGCAGTGCAGCACATCAGAGGGGTATAAACAAATGCCATGAAATTTAATATCACAACCCCACCCCAAGCCCGTGTGAAGAAATTGCCAATGCCTTAATTTGTACAAAGCTTATATTTCATTTAGCATCTTAGAATATTATTAATTTATGCTTGAAAATCTGAATTGACAGCACATTCTCTTTTGTGTGCTGCACCTTTTATATGAGGGACAGGGCAATTTTGAAGGGTTAAACAAGGGATATCCCTCGTAATGAGGGACACTTGAGAGGTATCATTAGAAAACTGACACACGTGCGCAGCTTTTTTTTTTCCCATATTGGGTTGTCTCATGGCAGCCAGCTTGTCTCTAAGGGCTATACCCTGATCAGGCTAAACCCAGCCATCATTCAGCTGACTACTGGGATTTTCTGTAACATTTTTTCCCTCCCATCTCCTCTGGTGAGTGCAAATGCCTCTGTCAGCCTTGCACAACTACCGCTTCCCCTGAGGAAGAAGCAATCTCCCTGGCCCAGCCACAGGATTTGCTGTGCTGGCAGAACCTGCTGCCAACCCTCCCTGACCAAGATGTATGGCCAGGAGGCAGCTGTCTCAGCCATGGCCTACCTCCCAACATGACGATCCGAGCTTGCTTCCAAACCCAGGTTATCAGCAGGGCAGCGTGACGCTCTGCTGCTGGGCCATGGGGGTGGACTCAAAACCTAATATTTAGGGTCAATAAACCTAACAAAATTGGTGATATTCTGTTTTCTAGTTTTAAAGTTATAAGAGCTTACAATTCTGCATTTTCTATAGTTGTGAAATGTAATTGTAAAGTTTCTGAACATTTTTAGGCTTACAACTCAGACACCTTTAAAGATAGAGCTCTCAAACTTGCTACTGTTTTGCATGGACCTTGAGAAAGTCATCATACTAAACTTGGTGCAATGTGGACAAATACATTTTAAATGAGATGACACTAACAGAAATCACAGTTTGGGCAACATTTCTCAAACATTTCATGGAAATTTCATGACATTATGTGGAACAAAATCATAATTTCACAAGAATGCTGCTGGCAGAAGATAAATTTCACCCAGCCTTAATCATCTGTTAGAAATGGATCCCCACTTGAGGGTGTCAGCAGTTTCAAATACTTAGGAGTATTGCTAGATCCCTCCCTTGATTTTTCCCTCCATTACTCCTTAGTCTGCAACTCTGTTAATGCTAAGCTGGGCATGACTTTTAGGGTCAAACAGTACCTATCCCCAACTGCCTGACAGTCCATTGCTCAAAGTGTACTTCTGCCAGGTTTAACGTATAGCGTTTTGGCATTATTGGGTACAAATAAAATTGTCCTCTCTATAGATGGGATATGCCATACAATAATGTGTGCCACTTTCCCCTTGCCTCTCCAAAGCTCACACATCACTGTCTCTCTACACTGGTCTGGGCTGGCCTTCCTATGCTGGCCAATGATCTCTTACTCTGGACCAGTATCTGCACAAACTCCTTTGAACAGGCTCCCTGTCTTCCCTAGACTAGGTATTTGCAGCACCCATCCCCTAGAAACTCACTAAGGTCTGTAGACATTAAGCCTCTCATTGAGCATCAATGCTCCACTGGCATAGGATAACTGACTTTTGCACTCAATGCCTCTATCTACTGGAACTCCCTTTCCCCAGAATGATACCTCTTTCTCAGCCACCCGATCTTCGTTAAGGCTCTAAGGACTCACTGGCCCTGATTTTCAAAGCATGGTGCAGGGCTTACGTCCTGCCCTGTGCCACGACACTTTGACTTTTGGCACAAGCTCTGTAACAGAGTTCCCCTGGAGTGCCACATGTTAGACCTGGAAAAGCTGGTCTAACGTGTGGCAAATACTGCATGGGATGGAAAATCTCATTAGATTGCCATGCGCCCCATGCACCATCTCATCGGTGCACCAGGGCTTGCAGCAATCTACGAGTTTGAAAATCCAGCTCACTGTGTCTTCCTGGCCCAGGCTCTTGCTAGTAGCCACACAACTGGCTGTACTAGCACTGTTGCTCTTTCCGCTTAATTTCTCTGATGTTTATTATCCGTTATACTGTTTATTGCACTCTGTATTGTTGTACCCACACACACAAAATTGAAATCACTGTGTCCTGTACCATGTTTTCTTTTTCTGCAAGCACATTTTTCAACATCAGCAACTACTGTATTTTTTTGTTTGCACTACTGCTTATTCGTGATGTCTATTAATTGTAACCTCCTGAAGACGTTGCTCTCAATTTATGTATACTGTTTGCTGAAGATTTTTCCTGGTGTTAGTCTGTAATTCCCCCAGGTCATGCCTGGAAATATGCACATGCATGCCTAGAGTATCATATCGGGTATGAAAAACAAATAAATACATTCTTTAGGAACCACCAGCTCCATCTAAATTCTAGGATGTGATCAATAATCTGCTCCACCTCTCACATTTGGGCTCTGATTTCACCTGCCCCAGATATACCTCTGGCATGATGACTGACCAGTTTGCCATAGCTAATACCTTAAATATCAAGTTTGTTGATTAAGCCCTGGCTATTGTCTGCCTACCTCCTGGATCTAGATCTCGTCCCTCCTCACAGCCTCCCTCACATTGGTGGTGGGAAATTTGCTTTTTCCAGCATTACCTATTCAGACATTCTCCAGGAGTTCTCCCACATCAAGGAGAGTTCCCACTCTGGTTCTGATGCCCTCCCCCTGTTTCTGAAGCTGGGAGCCTCAGCATTGTGGCCCCCATGGCCCATGTTTTAAACTGTTTCTGTGTCACAGGTATCTTCCCCTCACTCTGGAAGCATGCTACTGTTATCCTCTTGTGAAAAGGTGGCCCCTCCGACCCCAATGCTACTTATCAGCCTAGCTCCCTGCTCACTGTCCTCATCAAACTATTAGAAAGGCTACTTACCAAACAACTATTTGACTACCTCACTAGTACACCATTCTTCGCTGAATATCAATCTGAATTTCATGCTAGCAGAATGTTCAGATGCATAGGGAAGGGTATGACCAGCAGAAAGACAGAGGTAATAATATCTCTGTATAGATCACTGGTGAGACCCCACCTCTAGTACTGTGTACAGTTCTGCCTGCCCCATCTCTGAAAGGACATAGATAGGGTAGCGGCAGTGCAAAGAAGGGCAACAAAAATGGTGCAGGGCTTGCATCAGAAGCCCTACGAAGAAACGTTTAAGGATTTAAATATGTACTCCCTAGAAGACAGGATGGAATGGGGGGATATGATAGAGACATTCAAGTACCTCACAGCAATAAACAAGGTACAGGAAGGGTGCATTTTCCAAAGAGAAGGATGCTCGAGGACAAGGGATGACAGCATAAAATGGGGGGGCCTGAGAGGAAACATGAGGAAGTACTTCTTCATGGAGAGGGTGGTGGATGCTTTAAACAGCCTCCAGAGGAAGGGATGGGTACTAGAATGGTCACAGGATTTAAGAATGCACAGGATAGACACAAGGGAATCTTAGAAGCAAGAAGGAGGTGTAAGCTGAAGTCCAACTAGGGTCGTGGGAGGACTACAGGTAGGTAATTTAGGGCAGATTAGGTGGGCCAAGTAGGCCTTATCTGCCGACAACTTCTGTGTTTCTATGCTATGTGTTCTACATCTACCTCTTTGCTCAGACTCACTCAAGGATGTGGTTCTTCAGACTGGTGCTCTTTTCTTTGAAAGCCTGTGATACTGTTGACTACGTCTTCTATACAAGCTCACTATCTCTGCCCTATACTTGTCTTCCCTTTCCTGGTTCTCATCTTACCTTTCAAACTGTACTCAATCTGTCTCCATTGGCTCTGCTCTATCTGATTCTAGGCATATAACCATGGGAGTCCCTCAAGGCTCAGTTCTAGGGCCCCTCCCTTTTACTATTTTTGTAAATGATTTGTCACTTTCTGTACGATCCTGTAATATGCATATGTACACTGATAACACCATCCTTTTTATGTTTGCTTGCGTGCATGTGCAAGAAACCTTATGTGACAGCTTAGGAAAGAAGCGGGGTTTTGGAGGTGCAGCACTCTGGCAGGCAATGCCCCCGCTGCATTTTGAGGCTTGGCCATGTTCCCCCAATGCTGTGGAGTGCTGCTGCTGACACTAGTTCAGCAAGCGTGCCACCAACTTGAAACTGATTTGTTGCTGCAATGAGGAAGTGTCCCATCATTTCAGGGCAGTGCCTTGCCTGGTGTAACATTTCAAGTTACATGGCAGCGGCTGTCGCCGTCCACCTCAGAGCACCCATAAAATCTGATGGGGCTGCCCAATCCCCCTGTCAGCATGTCCTCTCCCCAGATCATTTGCCAAAGGGGGAGTCCACTCCCCCTTAGCATAATACCCCCCCATACATTTTGTTTGCCAAGGGGTGCCCAATCTCCCTTGGCATCATGTTTCCCCCCCCAAACACAGATCCTTGTTTCTTTGCCAACTGGGGGCCCAATCCCCATCGGTGCTAGTTCCCCCCCAAAAAACATGCAGGTGACACACTGGGAGCCCACCCCAGCATACCAAATCTACCTGCAAAAAAGGCAAACCTTTACACAATGGTTTTAATATTTTTTTTTTTTTACCTGAAAAGTAGAAAACGGTCCTTCATTGTGTCCAGTGCCCTCTCTCCAAACCTGCACCCACCCTCTGTGCACCCACATCCACACAACCCCCCCTCACCCTATACTTACCTTTAGAGCCAGCACGACGATCTTCAGTGGACCGGGAACATGAGTGCACTCTTCAAAATTCAACTGCAAACTGAAGAAATGTCGGTAAGCTGTATAATGGCATAAATGTGTTTTGTTTTTTTCAACTTAGATGGATATCTTGCCCATTTTTGTGAATTTTGGCACCACATTTTCAACAAGGGGTTCTTCGGACCCCACCTCATGAATTCAGTCACTGTCATGTCATCATTCGGTCCCGATAGGTGATTTCACAGTCACTGTTTGGAATCACCCTTCTGGACCAAGTAATGAGATGACAATGTTACTGTTCATGAGGTGGGCTCCCAAAAAGTCTATGTTGCACATTTGGTGAAAAAATGTCAAAAACTGACTGTGTTACGAGCGTGATTTGCACAGTTTCTATGCACACTCCTAACTCTGACAATTTCTAATATTTTCACTCCAGATTTTCAGCATTGCCATTTTTTTGACACCTCCTTATGAACAGTATAGCTGTTATTTTTCACATCCTGCCCAAAATGTGTTTTCGTACATGTGGCGCACCATCGCACAGTTGCTGTGGGAAATCAGTGTTTGAGGCAGATTAACAAAATCACAGTGACACTGTTCATAGGTGGAGGTCCCAAAATGCCTATGTTAAAAATTTGGTGTCAACATTTTACAAAATAACTGTATTACTAGTGTGCGTTGTGCAGTTTCCATGCACTCTCATAAGTGCAAGACTTTTTAATATTTTCACTCTAGATTTATAGCATTGCCATTTTTTCACACCTCCTTATGAACAGGACAGCTGTTATTTTTGACATCCTGCCCAAACTGTTTTCACACATGTGGTGCAGAAGGGTGCGGTCGCTGTAGCAAGTCAACATTTGACACAGATTAACAAAATCACAGTGCCACTGTTCATGAGCAGAGGTACCAAATGCTTTCATGAGACGGGGGTCACAAAAAGGCCATGCTGAAAATTTGTAGTGCAAATACCAACAAATGCCTGGGGTGTTACAGTTTCTAACCATAACATCCCACCCTGTACATACTGACAGGCATCAAGGGTGTGCCTTTGGATTGCTGTCTGTAATGCTCATGCCATTCTACCCCTACCCTGCAGCCAGTGACAGGCATTGAGGTGTGCCTTGGACTCTTCGGCCCCAGAGTTCATCCCATTCTCCTATACCGCACCCATTTCAGCATATGTCCTTGTAGAATGAGGTGACTGTAAAGCTGAACACCCCAAGGCACACCTCAACACTTGTTAGTGTCTGCAGAATAGGGTGAGATGAAATGGCATGAGCGTTATGCATGATGACCCAAAGGCACACCCCGATGTCTGTCCATCTCTGTAGGGTGGAGGAGGAGTTTGCGTGAAGTTCAGTACTTCACTGCCATTCCTATTCTGCATTTGTCTAACTTCTGCACTTCCAATGCTAATACCAGCAAGCAAACATTCAGTATTGACAAATGCTTGTTATGTATGATATTATTCAAGACCCCTATTTAATAACTACACTCGGACTGGAATTTAAAAACAATCCCCAACAGTTATATGGCAAAACTTCCAACCGAATAGCACATAGTTCTTCATGTTTAGGACAGTAAACCCATGGAATTCACTTGCAATCCAAATAATTACTAGTAGTATAAAATCAATATATATTTTTTCAAACTTTGTTTATTCCTCCTACACATCCAGGCATCTGTCAGAGGTGCCTACATGACTCTTACCTCTACTACTCCCCACAGTGACTCTCCACACCGGTTCTCCCTTCCATCGAGGGACTTCCTAGCACCCAGGATCACCCCCTGAGGCAGGGCCTGCCACTCCCTTTGGTGGCATCTTTCTGAGATTAGAGGATCCAGCCCACTCCGGAAATCGGCTGTGGATCCCCTGGGGTATTTATCCAGTGTTGGGGATGTGAGGGAGGTCTCCAAGGCCCCTGTCGCCTCCTTGCCATGCAGGGGTGTTTCCTTAGTTTCATCCCCAAATGTGGGTCATGTAATGTCACCCAGCCCGTGACATGGATGCTCTCACCCACATCCAGAAGGCAGCCACCTGACGTCTTCCCCCTGCATGCAGCTCTTGGCGCTGCAGTGCCTCCGGTCTCCACCAGGGTCTCTGCGGTGCCAGGCTGTCCCTGGAACCTTCCCCAAGAGAAAGGACAGCAGTCCTCTGGATGCTCAGTCCTGTCTCTCCCCTACTGACCCATGGTGGCCTGGGCTCACTACCGAACCTGGGTCATTGGCGTGGCATGAGGTGTGGCATTCAGCGCGTCAGCCCTCAGCGCCACTGGACTGAGACAAAATCAACATTTAAGTACAAATTGGATAACTATATCCTATCAGGGAATAGGATTAGTTATTACTAAATTAATTAAAAGGAGCATTCTTTGGTCTGGTGGTGCTGAGGGCTGAGGAGCTGGACACCTTACCTCGCACTACACCGGTGATCCACGTTCGGGAAACAGCATGGGCCACCGGGTGCTGGCAGGGGTGGAAAAGAATGGAGCATCCGATGAACTGCTCTCCTTCTCCATGGAGTGCGATCAGCAGCTGTCAGTGCCTGTTCACCCCCTGCCGGAGGTTTTGGGACAGGACACAAGTGCAGCAATTCTTGGGAAGGATCTGGGGCCAAAGCCTGAAGGAAGTGCATGCAGATGCGTGTGCGTTTCCCCTCTGCCTGGCATCACTACATGTCTCCAGGTCCAGGGGCCAGAAAATAGAAAACGGAAGGCACCCTGATCTCGGCTTGATGTCCATCCACACGTTCGCTGGCTCTGCTTCTCCCGGACTGAATCAGTACTGAGTGGGGAGTTGGGTGGCTCCTTGCCATCCCCTGCTACAGGGGGTAAGCCGCAGGGGGTTTCAGGGTGCAGCTGGAAGCATGGCAGAGATGGACAGCAGCTGGAATCCATCCAAAGATGCGGGGAAAATGGCAGAGATGATCAGGTAGGAGGAGCAAAAAAAGAGATCTCCAAAAAAAATAGATAAATAAGGCGCATTCTTGGGCCCATAAGCCTCCTAGCTCCTTCAGACCCCTTAGTATTAGTAAAACATAGGTTACTGTCCAGCTGGGCTTCTTTCTTCCTGATGTTGTGCAACTGCCACGTAAGACGATGAATTTCAGTATCTTCCATGATGACACAGAAAATTAGTTTTGTGGCCACACTGGTACTTGTGACAAAAGATCCAGAATAAGAGAGACGATTTGATACCTTTTATTGGACCAACATAGATGTTACAAAAGAAAACAGGTACTTTACCTTCTGGACAACACTGAGTCTTTCATCAGAAGCTAATGCCAGTTATTTTGGAAGAATATATAGTGTATGAGTGAGTGCTGTTGTGTATAAAAATCAATCACTAAAACGTGCTTGTTGTGCTTCAGTAGTGACATCAAACATCTGTTGTGCTGCACTAGATACAGTATGTCAGTACTGAAGCACAACAGAACTGAACCTGCCCTCACACTGAAATCTTCTCTAGCAATGCCAACCACTGTCAGCGCTGTCATTTGCGCCACTCCTGAAAGTCTGTGTCAGTGTAGTAGGCAAAGGTAAACAGGCATGGATAACACAATAAACTCAGCCACATCTGTTGAAAGGGCGAAATTCATCGCCAACCATTATCGAGGGACATCTCTGATGAGACCTCGGACGTTTACTGAGGTAAAACCCTCCCCAGGTTGTGCTCAGATTTCCTTTTCCTGTTGCCCGATACTGAAACACTGTCTTTTATTTTTTTTTCCTCAACCTGTAAACAGCACAGTCAAAGCCCAGTCTTTGCTCATACACTATAAAAGATTGTGTATGAGCAAATAAGCACAGACAAGGGAGTGCTTAAATCTTGAAGTTTCCTTGGTAACAGGAGACCGCTCGAGCTGCGCTCTCAAGGTCAACTGTTACCAAGGAAACCTCTTGATTCAAGCACACCCTTGTTGTGCATACTTGCTCATACACAATCATCTATATTCTATTAACACCCAAATCATACACACACACACACACACACAAAAAAAAACAGTCAAAAAAAAGTTGTAAACATTCTATTGGCCAAAGATCAGTTCAAAGTTCAACTGAGAACTATGTGGGAAGCACACAGTCTGTTATCCAAGAAGGCATTTCAAGGTCAAATGTCAACAGACCAGATAACACCTAGAAACATATAGACATAGAATCTGTTGGCAGATAAGGACCATGCAGCCCACCTAGTCTGTTCATTTAACTACTTGGTTTGGGGGAGTCACGTGATGCAGTCGCCCTGAAGGCAGCTCTCCTCCGTAGCTCCGGCCCTCCGACCTGCCAAACCGACCTTAGCTCAGTGTCTATCTGACAATCTGCCTAATTCTCAACACTTTTAGCACTCAAAGAGCATCCTGTTTCTAAAGCACTGCTTTCTCGGCGATTTGCGAGATGATCGCAAAGAAAAATGTGGTCAGATTTACTCCGCCTCCTACACCGGAAAAGGCCTCGAAAAAAGCCAGGGCTTCGATGAGCGAAGACATCCAGACATCGGAGACTACCCTTGATGAACAACAGCCGCTCACACTACATAGATTCCTACAAGAATTCTCCCCATTTAAGGAAAGCATCTTAGCGATGACTGCAGAGATTAAATCTCTAACACACGCTATGGAAGACTTGCAGCAAAAGGTAGCAGACGACAACGTGAGGATTAGCTCTTTGGAGAGGAAAACAGATAGGTTGGAACCTGAGATTACTGCGGTTAGGCAAAAGCTTGCCAAAATGGAATTAAAGGTAGAAGATTTAGAAAGTCGCAGTCGCCGGAAACAACGTAGTCATAATTGGTATTCCTGAAGGGGCTGAAACTATATCTTTTATTCAAAAACTAGTAGAAAAACTGGCTGGGCCTTCACCTTTTGGCCCAAGCTACATTATTGAGCGTGCACACAGGGCTCTTCGCCCGAAACCATCGTCTGGTGCCCCCCCCGCCCACTGATTATCAAGTTTTTAAATTATCTGGAACGCCAACATATGTTCAATAAACTCAAAGAACTGAAGGAGATACGATGGGAGGGTTCCAAGATCCGGATTGTACAAGATCTGCCTACTTCCATCAGACAGAAAAGAGCTCAGTTTCATCCTCTGATATCGAAGTTAATCGCTGCAAGTGTGAAATTCAAAATGTCTTATCCGGCTAAATTGGGTGTCATTATTTCAGGATCATGGGTTTCATTTGACGATTTTGACTCTGCCAAGAATGGGCTCAAGAATGCCTTCCCAAACTTATTTAAGGACACTTGAGCATTAAGCAGGAGAGATAGTATGCGCGGCAAATAATACTCCATAAACAGCTAGCATATTCTTCTCTGTGGATTATTACCAAGTTCATACTTTCAGTCTGGCATATACTATGGGTCCTCATGAACTGAAGCAAAATAGCACCCTCAAACTGTGACGCCATTCTGCACAAGAGAGTATATTCTCTTTCCAAATTGCTAATAAATCTCAGGATATATGGAGAATGCGTCCCCCTGCCACTTGTGGTCTTACATGGATCTATCAATATTTTTTTTTTTCTTTTTCTTTTTTCCCCCGGGCATTTGCAGGCTCGGATTTAGGAGATATATTGGTGCCTGACTGATACAAAGCTTGTCTTTCAGCACTGCAAGATGTCGCCTTTTAGATGAATTTTCATCAAGGATGCAAGCAGTTTGTGTATACCCTAGAGTAAAGCAGTGGAGGTCCCAGGACTTCGTAATTAATTTTTTCCTTCTCCTCCTCCTCCTTCTCCCCACTGTTTTTTTTTTTTTTAGGTGACTCAAGATTCGTCCTTCCGGGAGATACCCTTTATTTATGGACTGAAGCCATGACCTTTCACTCTGGGATTGGTTTTTCTCTCACCAGGTTCTTCAGGAGTGAGAATCGATGTTCCCTGTCCTGTAATAAGCACGATTGTGACTGGTCGCCAACTCCTACTCTCAGCTGTGATATTTAACTTTTGCACTTATTGTTTTTTGACATTTATGGATTTCTCCCACTTGGTCACCATCCTTTTATCTTTTCATCCTTACCTATAGTGACGAACTGGGAGCCTGGTCCACGTAATCTTAGCTTATTGATGACTTTCACAGCAGAATAATGGACATTGTTGTTTTATTTATTCATTATGATTACATGTTTAACTACTATATTTGCAGGGCAAACCGGATTTTATATACCATTTTGGAGTTGTCTGAGCCATTTTATCAGCTGCCCTGTACATGAGTTGATACAGCTAAAAGTTATCTGCTAGGATGAGTTTGTCTTTATACTATGAGGCATTGTTCTGGAGAGAGGCTTAATCTTGACCATAGAGTACTTCAGTTGGGTGTATTTGTAGCGGTTTTTCAGGTCTCTACTCTAAAATAAGTTGGGATGGGGGAAGGGAGGGCTGGAGGGTGGAGGTGCATCAAGCAGGGTCCTGTGGTTCGCAGACCATAGCGCTTATTGGGTGAGGGAGGTAGGGGGACTATTGGGGTTGTTGATACTTAGTTCTTTAATGGGGATTGAATTTTATGGGGGGATGGGAGCGGGTGGGGTAGGCCCACATCAAAAATCCTGAGTGGAACCCAGGTTAAAGGTGCTCAAAATAAGGCTAATCTTAAAGAGCGCGGCTTCCTACACTGAATTGTTCATATCAGATGGCGAATAACTTAATAATTTCCACCTGGAATGTCAAAGGCCTTAGGCAAAAACTTAAGCAGTACCAGGTATGTAAACATCTGCAACTTCTAAGGTCGGATATTACATTCATCCAAGAGTCTCATCTTCTGATTACAGAAGAGCTGAATATGAAAAACAGCAGGCTGGGCAAGTATTTGCTGCTCAGGGTACAAGGCAGAGTAGTGGGCTCATGATTCTGATTAATAATAAAATTCCCTTTGTACCAGGTAAGGTTGTCAGAGATACTCATGGCAGATTCGTTTTGGTCCAGGGTAAACTTTTTAATTTAGATCTCTTGTTGGGAAGTGTTTATGGCCCAAATGTGGACTCTCCGGACTTTTTTATGGAACTCATAACTAAACTTATGCCCTTTAATAAGACCCCGATAATTTTAGGAGGTGATCTAAACATAGTTTTCGATCCCATTATAGATCGGTCAGGACACCGGCCTAAAGGGTTATCACCGGCACAGAGGGCCCTTAGGAATCTACTGGATGATTTGGATCTTTGCGACATTTGGCGTGTATTACACCCCAATGAAAAGGGCTTCACTTTCACTTCTCCAGTACACAAAACCTCCTCGAGAATTGATTACATTTTAATATCGCAATGTCTAATAGGGAGTGTGATGGGTTCAGCTATCCAATCAGGTCCTCCATCTGACCATTCTATTGTAACGTGACAGCTCACTTTTACGGGCATTCCCGAGAAAAGAGGTCGTTGGAAGCTGAACAATCAGCTTCTAAAAGATTCTGAAACAGTGGACTATATTAATGCTCGAATTACCCAATACATAGCTGATAACTTGCACTCAACACAAAAACCGGATATAGAATGGGGAGCATTCAAAGCCTACCTAAGGGGTATATTCATAGAGGTTGCCTCAAGGGAAAAGAAGCTTAAAGAAAGTAAATTGAAGGAAATACTAGATCAGATTCGGGATATAGAATCAAACCTTGCCCCTTCCACCCCAGAACAGGATAGGTTAAAGTTGGTCAAACTCAGAAATTCTTATTTAGAGCTACTTAGGGAGAAGGCGGAGTATCTAATGCTAAAAACAAAAGCCACTTGTATTGATCAAGGTGAAAAGGCGGGGCGCCTCCTTGCTGCCCGAATTAAACAACAAGAATCCGCCAATTTCATTACAGCGTTACGTTCCCATAGTGGATCGTTGATTGTCGATTCTAAAGCGATCGCTGCAGAATTTCAGATGTACTACCAAACTTTATATTCGCCGATGGTAACGCCCTCCCAACATGATTTAGACCAGTATCTGCGAGACTCATCTCTCCCGCCCTTAAAGCTGAACAGGCCTCATCTCTATGTGTGCCCTTAACTGAGGAAGAAATTACTCAAGTAATCGATAGTCTTCCCAATGACAAAACACCAGGACTGGATGGGTTTTCCCCCAATTTTTATAAAGTGTTCGCAAAAGGCATAATGCCCCTTCTTTTGCCAATGTTTCAGCAAGTATTAGATGCTAAATGTACAGATCCTACACTCTTTGAAGCCATTATCGTGCTTATCTTAAAACCAGGTAAACCTCCAGAAGAAGTATCCAGTTATCGGCCAATCTCCCTGCTTAATCAGGATCTTAAAATTCTCAGTAAACTTTTAGCTAACCGGCTAAGTACGGTTCTCCCTGATCTGATCGGTGAGGAACAAGTTGGATTTATGAAGGGTAGACTGGCCAATGATCATATCAGAACTTTGGAACATGTCTTCTCGGCGACCAAAGATGCAGATTACTCCGCTGCACTTATTTCTTTGGACGCCGAGAAGGCATTTGATAGAGTTGATTGGACTTTTCTCTTTCGCACATTACAGGCTTTCGGTATTCCATTAGAATTTCAAAATTGGATCCAAGCACTTTATCGTTCCCCGTCTGCCAGTGTGCTTTGCAATGGATGTAGATCAGACAGATTCCCGGTATTGTCTGGTACAAGACAAGGGTGTCCATTATCCCCTTTGCTTTTTAATCTATATCTGGAACCTCTTATTTGGAGAATAGTGAAAGATCCCGATATTTTGGGAATCCCAGTCCAGAAGTTCACAATCAAGGCTTTAGCCTATGCAGATGATCTGCTCCTCTGTACTTCCCAACCAAACAAAACTATCCCTCGTCTCCTACAAGTGATAGAGGCATATAGTAAGTGGTCAAACTACAAATTAAATTTAGGTAAAATGATGGTGTTTCTGCTCAACTATCGTGTAGTTAAGAATGAGGTCATTTCTCACGCCTGTCTTGGCAGGGGAAATCACTAAAATATCTGGGTATCACTCTTGTAAGGAATAAATCCCTTATGAGTAAATATAATCTGGATCCTCTTTTAAACATTATCAGTCAGGACTTAAAAAGGTGGTCCCTCCTCCCTCTAACGATTTGGGGTAGGATAAGCCTTATTAAAATGAACATATTCCTACGGATATTTTATCCACTTCATCTTCTAAATCTTTGGCTACCTCTCACGTGGTTTAAAAAACTCCATACTATTCTCACTAATTTTATCTGGGCGGACAAAGGACATAGGTTTGCTTTTTATAAGTTAGCTGCTCCGAAATTCAAAGGAAGCTTAAGAGTCCCCCACGTATGTTTCTATTACTGGGCTAGTCATATGAGCAAATATTTGAGATGGCTTATCCCTACTAATCCCAGCAATTTCGGTAAATATATGCTGCTCTGGATTCAAATTGAATCTGCCTTAATTCTGTCTCATAATCTGACTCCCACAGCTCTCCTTTATGTGCAGCCAAAATCTCTTCCCAAATCTTGGCAGGACTCTCCAATAGTTACTTCGGACAGAGTTCACTCTCAATTTTGCTTTTTCATGAAAAGTGATCCTAAATTTGATTCAGAACAACCCCTAATGGGTAATCCAAATATTAAATTGGAGGGTAAAGTCATTTCCCCTGGTTGGTTACCACAGCTCCAAGGAGCTAAATTAAGCGAGTTCTGGTTGGAGACGGATGGTAGATGGAGCTTGTCTAAGGACATTCTCAGAAAATTTGAGTTACCTACTGTTTATATTTTCAAAGTGTTTCAATTGAGACATATTCTCTTGGCTGCACTAGGGAACAAACTTCAGCAGTCAAAACTTGCCCTCCTGTTAGAAGAATTGACCCAAGTTGTTAACCGCCCACATGCGGTGTCCAAAATCTATAAGGCTCTTTATAACAAGGTATACCCTGAACCTATCAGACCTCCAGAATGCTGGGATAAATTATTACCAGATGTATCTTTTAACTGGGATTCGCTTTGGCATGGTTGTTTCAAATATATTTCCCAGGATAGGTTGAGACTTGTGCAATTTCGTATTTTACATAATCTGTATTTTACACCTCAGAAAATATCCCAGTTTTCTGGAGGAGGTTCCGCAGCCTGTTGGAGATGTGGCCAAGGGGAAGGCAATCTGATCCATATATTCTGGCAATGCCCCAAAGTTGTCCCCCTTTGGTCGCAGATCAGACAAAGAGCGGATCGTCTCTTAGGTCTTGAGGACTTATTCACTCTTGATATATGTCTGTCAGGAAATTTCCTAGCTATCCCAGTTAAAGTACGAAAATACTACATGGCTCTAATATCCATGTCTGTTAAAAAGCTGGTACTACGTCATTGGAAAGATGACATTCCTATTTCATATGCAGAATGGCTGGCTGAATTCTTAGGTAATATTAGGATAGAGAAAATGATTGCCAGTCTAACGAATAGACTATCCAAGTTTAATAAAGTCTGGGCTCCACTCATGGATTTATATTCTGTGTTACAAGCACAACCTTATGATGGTTAATATCTGTAACTGCTCATATATTAATTCGCCAAGATGACTGTTCAAACTTGGGCCTACTTAAGGGGGAGAGAGAGCGAGGGACAGGGGTCTGGGTAAGATTAGGGGGATTCTTCCCCTTTCCTGCTACTTTTTGTCTAGTGTCTTATATCTTATCATGTATAATACTATGTATTACTGTTCTATGAGATTACCTCACCTTGGGGGTAAGGTTGTCCTTTCATGTTAAAAACTTTGCAATAAAAACTAAATTGCAAAAAAAAAATAACTACTTGGTTTGGCAATCTCTACTCTTATCTGGACTACCTTTTAACCACTGTGCTGTACAGCAGAGTGCCGTTATGCTTATCCCATGCATTTCTGAATCCCCATACTGTTTTGCTTCCACCACCTCAGCTGATAGGTTTTTCCATGGATCCACCATCCTCTGTGAAAAAAATAATTCCTAGCATTCCCCCTAAGCCTCCCTCCTTCCCTTCAGCCTCATGTTATGTCTCCTTGTCCTTGTGCACTTTCTTCTCTGAAATATGCTCCCTTCCTGTACCCTGTTAATCCTCTAAGGTATCTGAAAGTTCCTATCATATCCCCTCTCTCCCTTTTCTCTTCCAATGAATAGATGTTAAGTTCCTTGAGTCTTTCCTCACAATGTGGTGTGGTCCATGTATCATTTTTGTTGCTCTTCTCTGGATTGCTTCCATTCTGCCCATGCCATTCCTGAGATGTGATCTCCAGAATTGGATACAGGGAGAAAGAACTGGAAGGGGACAGGATCAGTTGTGTTCCAGGACAGTAGCTGCTGCTTG
The DNA here is from genome assembly GCA_016271365.2 of Neoceratodus forsteri. Taxonomy (NCBI): domain Eukaryota; kingdom Metazoa; phylum Chordata; order Ceratodontiformes; family Ceratodontidae; genus Neoceratodus; species Neoceratodus forsteri. The sequence goes on from CM057454.1 coordinate 1,165,248,281, forward strand.
TTGTTTTCACAGGGTTCTTGTGGATTTTACTTGGTAGAAGGTTAGTTCTTTTCTTTCTTACTTCTAAGGGGCTAGCAGGGTATTGTTTTGGGGGCTGCTGGAAGTTTGAAAACTAGTTTGGTGGCTGTAAGTGGGCTCATTTTGTGGATGTTTCACTGTGTAACAGGCTGCGCTGGTGGAGGCCTATTTCTTCTGATTTAAAACCTATTTGGTGGGATTTGCTTGGAGATGGTTATTTAAATTGGAGACCTATGTCTGTTAATTTCAAGCCTATTTTGATGTGTTGTTAGAGAAGCTGATTAAATTGGAGACCTGTTTCCTTTGGCAGCAAACATATTTTGGGGGCTTTGAGTTGAATTTTGATTCCTTTTTGCTGACTCCACTAGCTGCAACGGTTAGTGCATAGTGGGGGAAGGGTGTTAATGGTCTGGCCAGGTCTCACTCAGCCAATTGACTGAGGCAGAGCTGAATGAGGTTTGAGGTGTTAGCTGCTTTGTCTTCTCAGAAAGAACTGGAAGGGAACAGGATCAGTTGTGTTCCAGGACAGTAGCTGCTGCTTGTTGTTTTCACAGGGTTCTTGTGGATTTTACTTGGTAGAAGGTTAGTTCTTTTCTTTCTTACTTCTAAGGGGCTAGCAGGGTATTGTTTTGAGGGCTGCTGGAAGTTTGAAAACTAGTTTGGTGGCTGTAAGTGGGCTCATTTTGTGGATGTTTCACTGTGTAACAGGCTGCGCTGGTGGAGGCCTATTTCTTCCGATTTAAAACCTATTTGGTGGGATTTGATGGGGCTGGTTCTTTGGCTGCTGTGCTTGGAGGGGAGACACAGGGCTGATACACTCTCTCTCGAGGTCAGGTGTCTGCCCAGACCCCCTCCCCCACCCCTCCCTCCCCAGAATTCTGCTAATTTATAGGGGAACACCTGCCCTGCAATTTGAGGAAAGGCTGCAGGTGCAGCTCATGTAGTTCTAGCCACTGGGGGTTGGATTTAAAGGCTGGGAGAGGAGCTTAGGGAGTTGTTCATTTCCTTATAAGTTTAATGTGTTGTACTGCACCTAGTAACAGGGTTACTGGTGTACAGTGGACTGCCTCTAAGATTAGTGGGTGACCTGATTAGGCAGTAGGAGTGTATCTTGGACTAGGGGGAACCTGGTGGTTCACCCAAGGAAACCTATTTGGAAGGGGATGGAACCACATGTCATTAGGGCTGGCATCTTTGGGAGGGTGGTGGGGTGCACAGGTGTGGAGCAGCCATGATACTGGACTGGGCTTGGAAGTTGGTGGTTGCCCAGTGTGCTACCAGCTGGCACAGCTTAGGAGGAGGTTGCGGGGATTAGAGAAAGCTGGGGGAAGGGGGCGGTATGGTTGTGGAAGGGGGCTGGGGATCTCCCACACGGTTGCACCAAGCACTGGGGTCGGGGGCATAGGGAAAGGAGTGCAGGAGAATACTCAGGGGTCACATAGGGACCCTGGCAGAGGGGGTCCAAAAGGACACTACCAAGGAAGCAGGCAGGTAACTGGGGACCCTCACAAAGGAGGGATGGAAGGACAACATTCTCAGGGAAGGAGGCAGATGGCTAGGGCTGGACAGAAGGAAGCAAGACGGGGAGATGGATCAGACCTTACACTCAGTAACTGCTTCAAATCTCTTCTTCTGCTCGAGGATGAGGGGGGTGATGTAGCCACGACAGGGGTGGTTAGAGATGGAAAGGGAGTGGGGGGCAGGAGGCAGGGGCCAGATAGCAGAAAGAACAGGGGGGACCTGGAATGCAGGAAAATGGGGGAGCAGTGAATCAGAGCAGGAGGGGCAGGGGGAAGAGGGAGGAAAGCGCAAGGAGAAGGACCAGTTGGGAGGAAAGGTAAAGGAGAAGGACCAGAAGTACAAGGAGGATTCAGTAAAGGGAGCTGAGGGTTTAGGCCAGGGGAGCACGACGAGCAAGGAGGAACTAAATGGAGACAGGAAGGAAGGGAGGATGAGCCAGGCTAGTTTAGCAGATGGGGGAGAAGGACCAGTCATGAGCAGTGAGGGGGGAATTAGCAAGGTACAGAAGGATACTAGGAGGAGGAGAGGCATAGGATTGAGGGGAGGTGGCCATGGTAAATAAGGGGGTGGCATGTGGGACCCAGATAGGGGAGGAACAAGGAGCCGCTGGGTGGAGGGCCAGTAGAAAGGATGAGGGACATGGAAGGGGGAATGGAGGAAAAGGAGTGGTCAGAGTGCTCCTGTTGGGGATTCTATGATCAGGGTATCAAATGGGATAGGGAGGAGAGGTCTGGCCAGTTAGAACAAGATGCTTCCCTGGACTAATGGTGCACAGGGCTAAGCACAAGGTATATCAGCTGGCAAAGGATTGTGGGGGTTCCCTGGACATACTGGTCCACCTGGGTACAAATGACATTGAGGGAAATAGCGAGCTAGAGATACAGGCAAGATTCAGGGAGCTTGCCAGGGTCTGTCATGACATAGGATGCACTGTTTCCTTCTCAGAAATCCTGCCAGTGCCAAGGGCTAGTGGGGAACACAAAAGGAAGATTAGGGAGATAAACCAGTGGCTCAGGGAGTGGTGTGAGGCCAGAGGGTATGGGTTGATGGGGGATTGGGGGGAGACCTGGGAGGATAAGGAGCTGTATGCTAGAGATAGACTTTGTCTCAATTTGGAGGGAAGGGGAATCCTTAAGTTGAAAATAGAGGGGTTCATTGGTGAAAAGTGGGGTTTAAACTTGTGAAGGGGGGGGGATGGGAGAAAAGGCTGTCAAGGGGGTGCCGATAAAGGAGGGACTCTGTCTCCACCCCCCTGGGGAGTTGGAGGATTGCGGGAAAAGGCCAACTGGCAAAGTGCAGACCAGGGGAAAACAGAATCTCCATGGGAACACGAGCAGGGAAATGGAACTATAGGGAAAGGGTGGAGGTAGTCGTCTAAATGCCAGGAGCTTGGGCAATAAATGCCTGAGCTCCAGGCGATGCTAACTGAGGGAGCAGTGGATGTGGCGGTGGTCACTGAGACTTGGGCCACTGCAGGACATGATGGGACCTGAACCTGGAGGGTTACACTATGTTCAGGAAGGACAGGGGAGGGAAGGGAGGAGGGGTAGCAATGATAGTCAAAACTGCATTGGCATAGGGGAGTAGAGGAGGCAGAGGGAACCGTGGAGGCGATTTGGGTCACCTTGATAACAAGGGGCAATGAGAGTAAAAATAGGAGTGGTGTATAGACCCCTGCCCTGGTGGAGGAGCTGGAGGACAGTCTGGTGGCAGATGTTGGGAGACACTGCAGACTGGGCAGAGGAACGGTGGTGGTGTTGGGGACTTAAACATGCCAGGAACAGACTGGGAGATATGACATCCTCTGTGACCAGGGAACAGAGGTTGTTGGATGTCTTTCAAGACGCTGCTCCTAACTCAGCAGGTGAGGGAACCACCAGGAGGCGGTACTGGATGTGGTCCTGGCAGACAGTGACCAGATTGGGGGCCTGGAGGTAAGGGACACATTGGGGGAGTGACCATGCCACGGTCTGGTTCTGCCTGGACCTAGGAGGGGTAGAAGGCTGCACAAAGACAGAAGTAACTGACTTCAGGGGGGCGGATTTTAAGGAAATGGGAAGGATCCTTAAGGAGCATTTGGATGGGATTGGGTCAGACATGGACGCTGATAGTAGGTGGGAAATCATCAGAAGAGGGGTGCAGGATGCTACCAGCACTTGTGCAAGAGTAAGACGAAAATGCGGTAGGGCCCGAAAACCCTGCTGGTGGACCAGGGAGGTCCAGGAGGTGGTGCGGGGAAAGAAGGCAGCCTATAAGCAATTCAAGTGCTCAAGGAGTGAAAGGGATCGAGGGGAGTATGAGCTGATGGCTAGAAGGGCCACTAGGGTGGTGAGGGTGGCTAAGGCAAGGAAGAAGCAGAACCTGGCTAGGAAATCAGGAGAAGGAACAAGGAGTTCTTTAGATACATTGGGGAAAACGAAGGTGAAGGGGCAGATTAGCAGGATTAAATCAGGGAGAGATGGGCACAAGACCCGGGAGCAGGCTGAGGTACTAAATGAGTACTTCACCTCAGTTTTCACCAAGGAAATAGGGGTGCTGCATCACATGGGAGGAGACAGAGATACTGAGGAGGGGGGGCCCTTACCGATCGGGGGTCTGGGGAGAGGGGGAGGCATCACTGGCAGGAGGGGGAGGGCTAAGCAGGGAGAAGAGGTACCGGAAGTGGAAATCACAGCAGAGAGAGTGAGGGAAGCACTCAGCTCCCTTAAGACGGAGAAAGCACTGGGGCTGGATAAATTACATCCCAGAGTGCTGAAGGAACTTGTGGATGTCCTGGCGAAACCCCTGGCGGAGCTTTTCACCATCTCTCTGAGGACAGGGTGGGTGCCCCAGGACTGGAAGGTGGCGCATATAGTGCCTATCCACAAGGGGGGGATCAAGGGAGGTGGCAGGGAACTACAGGTCTGTCAGTCTGACATCGGTGGTGGGCAAGGTGATGGAGGGCATTGTCAAGGAGAGGCTAGGGGGACCTGGATAAGTCAGGGTGCCTGGACGATAGACAGCATGGATTCATCCCGGGAAATCGTGTCAGACAAACCTGGTGGAGTTCTATGACTGGGTGATGGTGCCTTGGACCTGGCAGACCAGTGGACGTCCCCTTCTAGACTTCAGCAAGGCATTTGACTCTGTTCCTCACGTGGGCCTGTTGGATAAGCTGGGAGAAATGGGGTGGGGAACCAGATGATCAGATGGATAGGCAATTGGCTCCAGGACCGGACCCAGAAGGGTCGAGTTGGTGGGATAGTCTCATCCCCAAGGAGGGTCATTAGTGGGTCCCACAGGATCAGTCTCTGGGACCCTTCTGTTCAACGCCTACGCCTCTGACATAAGGACAGGAATCAGAAGTGAGATGAGTCTCTTTGCGGATGACTCAAACTGGGGCGGTGGTGGATGGGGAGGAGGGGAGGTGGCTCCTCAGGGGGACCTGGAGGCTCTGGAAAGATGGTCTAGAAAGTGGAAGCTGAGGTTCAATGCAGGAAATGCAAGGTACTCCACCTGGGGCCAGAAACCCGGCCAAGTGTACACCCTGGGGGAAATGCTACAAGTCTCGATGGCTGAGAGGGACCTGGGGGTGGTGGTGGATGTCAAGATGAACAACTCTGAGACTTGTAGGAGGGCAGCAGCCAAGGCCAACAGGATGCTGGGATGCATCGCTAGGGGGATCACCACCAGAAGGAGGGAAGTGATACTCCCTCTGAATAACTGCTTGGTGAGGCCGCACCTTGAGTACTGCATGCAGTTTTGGAGGCCACACTTAAAGAGGGACATTAACCTCCTGGAGAGGGTCCAGAGGAGGGCAACCAAAATTATTTGGGGCTTGGGGGACAGGACCTATGAGGAGAGGCTCGAAGAGCTAAATATGTACACATTGGAAGAGAGAAGGGACCGGGGGGACATGATAGAGGTCTTCAGGTACATGAAGAGGGTAAATAGGGGAGGAACAGTCAGGGTGCTTCGAAGGAAGGAGGAGGGGGCCACTAGAGGGCATGGGTGGAAGCTGGAGGGGGGAAGATTCAGGGGAGAAAGGAGGAGGTGCTACTTCACTGAGAGGGTGGTGGAGCCATGGAATGCGCTGCCTAGGAGGCTGGTGGAGGCAGAGACGGTGGAGGGGTTCAAGAGGGGGTGGGACAGGTACAGGGGAAGGGTTCTGGAAGCAAAATCCAATGCAGCAAGAATATCTGGAACTGGGAAGGGAGAAGCCAGAGAAGGCGAGGAGGGCAGCAAGGTCAGCAACCAGGGTGGGGGCTGACCAAACGAGCAGACACGAAAGACCGTTAGGCCTATTCTGCTGGCATTTTAGTATGTTAGTATGTTAGTATTCCAGATGAGGCCCCACCAGTGAACTACAGAGTGGCACCACCAGTTCACTTCTCCTACTGGTTACACCCCCTATGCACCACAGCATTCTGTATGCTTTCCCCACTGCTTTTATGCATTGTTTGGCTGACTTCAGGTCATCGGATATGATAACTCCCAGTTCTCTCTCCTGACTTGTGGTGGCTAGAAGCTGCCCCATCTTGTATTCCTCTCTTGGGTGTCCCAGGTGCTTTGTCTTACATTTCTTAGCATTGAAACCCAACTGCCAAACCCTTGACCATTCCTCAAGTAGTCTTAGGTCATTTCTCATTTTATCTAGCCCTTCCTGTGTGTCGACTCTGTTACAGATCTTGGTGTCATCTGTGAACAGGCATACTTTCCCCTCTAGTCCCTCTGCAATGTCACTTATGAAGACATCAAATAGGACTGGACCCATCACCGATCCCTGTGGAACCCCGCTGGTCACTTCCCCCTCTTCTGATTTTATGCCATTTACTATTACCCTCTGGGTCCTGACTTTTAGCCAGTTTCCAACCCATTTTACCACTTTAGAGCCCACACCCAGATTCTCCAATTTGTTAAGCAACCTCCTGTGCCAAACTGTGTCAAAAGCCTTACTGAAATCTAGGTAGGCCACATCCATTGCCCCTCCCTGATCTACCACCCTGGTCACCCAGTCAAAGAAATCGGCAAGATTAGTCTGACAGAACCTACCCTCAGTGAATTCATGCTGCCTTGGGTCTTTTGCAAAACTTGGCTCCAGGACATTCACTACCCTCTCCTTAAGCAGGGACTCCATCAGCTTCCCCACCACTGAGGCCAGAGTTGCAGATCTGCAACTGCCTGCCTCCCCTCTACTTCCAGTCTTATGCAGGGGGACCATCTTTGCCCTCCTTCAGTCCCCAGATACCTCCCCCGTCTATAGTGACTGGATGAAGAGGGTTGTCAGTATACCTGCTAGGACTTCCCCAATTTCCTTCAACGCCTTTGGGTGAATCCTGTCTGGTTCCATTGCATTGTCTGCCTTTACTTTCCCTAGTTCCTCCAAGACTCTGTCCACCATAAATGGGCTGGTGTCCACCTCTCCCCCTGTACACCTTTCCTTTTGAGACCTGCCCTCCCCAGCTCTTCCTTGGCAAATACTGAGAAAAATACTTCTTCAGTACCTCAGCTTTTTCAAGGTTGTCCTTCACCCACCCACCCCCTCCCTTCTTCAGCATAACAATACCACTTCTGGTCTTCTTCCTCTTGCTAATATAATGGAAAAAGGTCTTGTCTCCCTGCTTTATAGCCTGCACTATTCCTTCTTCTATTCTTGCCTTAGCCCCTCTGACAGCTTTCTCAGCTTCTCTCTGCTTCTCCAGATATTTCACTCTGTCTTCTTTCTTTGTCTCTTTGTATTTCCTGGATGCCTTACTCCTTTCTCACACTTTCTTGGCTACTGACTTAGAGAACCACAGTGGCCACTTCTTTCTTTTGCTTTTGCTAAGCAATCTGACACATTGACTTGTCATTCCTGCTATGAATCTCTTGAGCTTAAGCCACTGTTCTTCTACCCTTCCCCTGTATCTTCTGCTGTCAGCACAATTGTGAGCTGTCCCCCCATCTCCATGAAGTTGGCCTTCTGAAAATCTAGGATCCTAATCTTTGAATGGCTTTCTTCTGTCAATATGTTGACTCTACACCACACAGTGCTGTGGTCACTGGTACCAAGGGGACTGCTGACCATTCCTAAAAAGCCCATAAAATATAATTGAGTGTAATTTTGAACTGTGCATGAGTGAGTGTGTTTGTATATACATGAAGTACTCTCTCCTGGGGGTTCTTATTCTCTACACACATCACTCTGCATTTTGTGGCACTAAATTTCACTGCACTTTTTTGTCACTGAATTTGAACTGCTAAACCTCAGACCACCACTCCAGCTTTTGTAGGTCAGTCTGCATTCTCTGATTCCCTTGTCATTATCCACTCTCTCACAGAGCTCAGTGTCATCTGCAAAGAGACACAATGTGCTCTGGATACCTTCTCCAATGTTGCTAATAAACATATTGAAGAGGACCAGGGCCAGAACAGATCCATACAGCACCCTGTTCATGACCTCGCTCTCTTCAGATTTGACTCTGCTGAACACAAACCTCTGTTGCTTACACATTAGCAAGTTTCCTACTCAATAAACTATGTATTTGGCTGCACAGATCCTCAATCTTCCTCTGCAAGCATCTGTGGGGCACCAACTCAAAAGCCTTGCTTAAGACAAAACAGATCAAATCCAAGGCATGGCCCCTATCCAGTTCCCTCTTCACTAAATCAAAGAAAATTATCAGGTTTGTCTGACAGAACCTCCCTGCCAAGAACCCATGCTGTTTACTATTCTGGATACCGTTGCTCACTGAGTAGTCTATACGGCCTTCTTTGGTCACTGACTCCATCAGCTTCTTTACAATGGAGGTCAGACTGACAGGTCTATAGTATAGGTCTTGTTCCTTGTACTCCTCCCCATTATGGAAAGGAACAATTACCATTACCCTCCAGTCTTTTGGAACCACCTCTATCCTTAGTGAGCAGTTGCATAGTCCTAACAGGGGTTTAGCCAGTTCTGTTGCTAGTTCCTTGAGTATCCTTGGATAGAACTCATTTGGTTTGATTTTAAGGAAATGGGAAGGATCCTTAAGGAGCATTTGGATGGGATTGGGTCAGACATGGACACTGATAGTAGGTGGGAAATCATCAGGAGAGGGGTGCAAGATGCTACCAGCACCTGTGCAAGAGTAAGACGAAAATGCGGTAGGGCCCGAAAACCCTGCTGGTGAACCAGGGAGGTCCAGGAGGTGGTGCAGGGAAAGAAGGCAGCCTATAGGCAATTCAAGTGCTCAAGGAGTGAAAGGGATCGAGGGGAGTATGAGTTGATGGCTAGAAGGGCCACTAGGGTGGTGAGGGCGGCTAAGGCAAGGAAGAAGCAGAACCTGGCCAGGGAAATCAGGAGAGGGAACAAGGGGTTCTTTAGATACATTGGGGAAAAACGAAGGGTGAAGGGGCAGATTAGCAGGATTAAATCAGGGGAGAGATGGGCACAAGACCCGGGGGAGCAGGCTGAGGTACTAAATGAGTACTTCACCTCAGTTTTCACCAAGGAAAATGGGGGTGCTGCATCATACATGGGAGGAGACAGAGATACTGAGGAGGGGGGGACCCTTACCGATTGGCAGGTCTGGGGAGAGGGGGAGGCATCACTGGCAGGAGGGGGGAGGGCTAAGTAGGGAGAAGAGGTACTGGAAGTGGAAATCACAGCAGAGAGAGTGAGGGAAGCACTCAGCTCCCTTAAGACGGAGAAAGCACCGGGGCCGGATAAATTACATCCCAGAGTGCTGAAGGAACTTGTGGATGTCCTGGCGAAACCCCTGGCGGAGCTTTTCACCATCTCTCTGAGGACAGGGTGGGTGCTCCAGGACTGGAAGGTGGCGTATAGTGCCTATCCACAAGGGGGGCCAAGAGGTGGCAGAGAACTACAGGCCTGTCAGCCTGACATCGGTGGTGGGCAAGGTGATGGAGGGCATTGTCAAGGAGAGGCTAGGGGGGGACCTGGAAAAGTCAGGGTGCCTGGACGATAGACAGCATGGATTCGTCCCAGGGAAATCGTGTCAGACAAACCTTGTGGAGTTCTATGACTGGGTGACAAGTGCCTTGGACCTGGGTAGACCAGTGGACATCCTCTTTCTAGACTTCAGCAAGGCATTTGACTCTGTTCCTCACGTTGGCCTGTTGGATAAGCTGGGAGAAATGGGGGTGGGGAACCAGATGATCAGATGGCTAGGCAATTGGCTCCAGGACTGGACCCAGAGGGTCGTAGTTGGCAGGATAGTCTCATCCCCAAAGACAGTCATTAGTGGAGTCCCACAGGGATCAGTCCTTGGGCCCCTCCTGTTCAACGCCTACGTCTCTGACATAAGGACAGGAATCAGGAGTGAGATGAGTCTCTTTGCGGATGACTCAAAACTGGTGGCGGTGGTGGATGGGGAGGAGGGGAGGGTGACCCACAGGGGATCTGGAGGCTCTGGAAAGATGGTCTAGAAGGTGGAAGCTGAGGTTCAATGCAGGAAATGCAAGGTACTCCACCTGGGGCCAGAAACCCAGGCCAAGTGTGCACACCTAGGGGAGGAAATGCTACAAGTCTCAATAGCTGAGAGGACTTGGGGGTGGTGGTGGATGTCAAGATGAACAACTCTGAGACTTGTAGGAGGGTGGCAGCCAAGGCCAACAAGATGCTGGGATGCATCGCTAGGGGGATTACCTCCAGAAGGAGGGAAGTGATACTCCCTATGTATAACTGCTTGGTAAGGCCACACCTTGAGTACTGCATGCAGTTTTGGAGGCCACACTTAAAGAGGGACATTAAACTCCTGAAGAGGGTCCAGAGGAGGGCAACCAAAATGATTTGGGGCTTGAGGGACAGGACCTATGAGGAGAGGCTCGAAGAGCTAAATATGTACACATTGGAAGAGAGAAGGGACTGGGGGGACATGATAGAGCCCTTCAAGTACATGAAGAGGGTAAATACGGGAGGAACAGTCAGGGTGCTGCAAAGGAAGGAGCAGGGGGCCGCTAGAGGGCATGGGTGGAAGCTGGAGGGGGGGAAGATTCAGGGAAGAAAGGAGGAGGTGCTACTTCACTGAGAGGGTGGTGGAGCCATGGAATGCACTGCCTAGGAGGCTGGTGGAGGCAGACGGTGGAGGGGTTCAAGAGGGGTGGGACAAGTACAGGGGAAGGGTTCTGGAAGCAAAATCCAATGCAGCAAGAATATCCGGAACTGGGAAGGGAGAAGCCAGAGAAGGCAAGGGGGGCAGCAAGGTCAGCACCCAGGGTGGGGGCTGACCAATCGAGCAGACTCGAAAGACTGTTAGGCCTATTCTGCTGGCATTTTAGTATGTTAGTATGGTCCCATGGCCTTATGTATCCATAGGGCTGCCAACCCTTCCTTGACCATGTCACTTGTAAACACTGGCTGCTTCAGCTTTGGGATCCCCTTTATCTGCCACTTTGATGCCACTCTCAGGCAAGGCCCCATCTTCCTCCCTGGTAAAAACTAGGCAAAAGTAATAATTAAGGAAGGCAGTCTTTTGCCCATCCTCTTTTACCACCCTTCTGCCCTCTGACATCCTAACTGCACAATTCATTTAACTAAAGTGTTTTACTGCCCCACAACTTCAACATCCCCTTTATGGAAAATAAATTGCTGGTTACTGACACTGAAGCCCGACTTGGTTTTAACTCACTCCTAAAGTACATGAAGAGCTAGTGTTTCAATGTCAGCTTTCTTCTATTTCTTGCAACTATCCTACAAATCAGCTTGAGACAATTCCTGGGTTGTTTCAAGCTGCGCCCCTGTAAAGGTAACTCAGCTATGGTCAATATAATGTATCACACCCATGGGCAAACGTGAAGTGTAAATCACAGTTCACCAATGCTCTATGAAGGCACTGGTTTCAGCATAATCTTTATCTGGAAATAAGGGGATATACCTAGAATCTTTACTTGTTTGTAAATGCTGTAAGCTTTAAAGTCTGCAAAGGTAAACAAGCAATTTTTACATTTTTCTGACCTTATCTTTTAACTATTTTAGGAACCCCACCCCCCCCATACATGCCATCTACTTACTGCTGGGGGTGTCTTCATGATGATCCTCCTGCTGCTGAGTTTCTTCCTCCTTTACATCATCGATGGGGAGTTTCTCATCCCTCTCAATCAGCAATAACAGGTGCTCCTTTGGGATATTGTACCCTGCACATTCATTACAAAAACAGAAACCAGGTAATAAAACAATTATATATGATCAGAACTAGACATTTTGTTTCTATTTAACTGTTTAACCAGGATCTGGGCTGGGCTAAGGTTCTATTTTCAGCAATGCCAGGAGTGTAATAAGGTTTCCATTTGGACAAAGGAAGTAAGGAGAGGAAGAAACAGGGACATTCATATTTAATAGGATTGTCTTATAGCTGTATAGTCAGAAACTGTCAGCCTTGGTCAGAGGAAATAAAATTAGAACACACCCATGTACCACCACCCCCCCACTAGCCTAACTACCCCCCCCCCCAGTTTCCTTTTTTCCCTTATGTACATAAAAATAATAACTTCTCTTTTTACTCCCTCAGTAATCCACAGCCCCTGGCCTGCCATTGCCCTCATGACCTCCAGCCTTGCCTCTTTGAGTTTAGCCTGATAGTCATGTCAGACTTCCTCCCCTTGTTTGTCTTGTACTCAAAAGAAGGCCTCTTCTTTTTGCTCTCCCAGACGCCCTCACCCCTATGAGATCCCGATAAACCTTATGTGTTTGTTCCTTTCATCAGCCTTCCTTGCACAAAATTCCCCAGGTGAATCGGTAATAATGAATCATGTTTTGTGAAGGTCAGTCATCACTCGGCGAGGACGGGTAGTAAAACACTAGACCAGACTCTCAAAACTACTTGCATGGAACCTCTGATTTACCCAAATTACCCTATAAATACCCTAATGAAAAAGGATTTGGGTCGGACAGTTACTACTAAGTTCATTCTGCTACCCATTTACACCTACTCTGACTATAACAGAAAAAAAATATCATCTTCCCTGGTGGTCTGGCAGACACCCTTCCCCCCCATCCCTGATCTGATTATATTAAAGTATCACTTTCCCTGGCAGACCCCCCCCTCCCTATCGCTGATCTGCCTGCATCACTTTCCCTAGTTATCAAGTGGACCACCCTTCCTTATCCCCAATCAGTTCTTATTAAACATTTTCACTTTCCCTGGTTGTCTAGCAGACCCCATCCCTATTCCCTATCTGCCCTTATTATTATTATCATCATTATCACTTTCTCTGCCAGTCTTGTGGCCTCCACCCCCCCCACACTGGTAAGCAGTGCTCCACCACCCCACTCTCCCCCAGTCCCATCCCAAGCCAGCAACCGGCCAAGCCCTCCTCTCTCCACCATGGCTGGCCGCCAACTGTTCACGCCAGTGAATGAGCATGTACTTGTACAAGTGCGCTTATTCACTAACCTGACAGGTGACAGCTCACAGTCAGTGGCCAGCTGTAATGAAGAGTGGAGGGCTGTCCCAGTCGTCAGCTCAGAGTCGTGATGAGGGAATGGCTTGGTAGGCCCTTTCTGCTGTCATGTCAATAAATTAGCACATCCTTGTACAAGTACGTGTTCATTCACTTACAAGACAGCTCAGTAAGTGACTGGCCTTGGGGAGAGCAGAGGGCTGCGCTGGTCACCGGCTCAGGGGATGGGACTGAAGGAATGGGGTGGTTGGGCACTGCCTGCCAAGGTGGGGGGTTGGGGGGTCTGCTAGACCACCAGGGAAAGTGATCACTGTATTAATATGGACAGATCAGGGACAGGGAGGGAGGTAAGCTAGACCAGCAGGGAAAGTGCTATTTTTATTTACATGAAAATGGGCAGATCATGGATAGGGAGGAGGTCCAGTAATGTTGTAATCTGGTAGCATAATTACTGGTGACCATAAATATCAACCGGATTACTGTACTGTTAAAAGTGCATATCAACTGGGTTTTGGGTTATTATGCTCCAAAGGCAATAATAACCCGAAATCTGGTTGATATGACAGTCCTCAAAGAAACAGACTTTAAAACTATTGCATTCCATTGTTTCACAAAAAGTATTTCAACTGTGTTTTATTCATGTACAGTTCAATTTCTTCAAAAATAAAACTGCACTCTAACTAAAAACATCTTCATCTTTCAAGCTGCTAGAAATACAGTCTAAACCTGTACACCAGCAATTATAACAAAATAAAGGATAGGCAAGTTTGATGTTATGGATTTTTTTTTCACACACCCCCAGTGTGTGATGACCACATAAACTTTTTGAGCTTCGCTCTCAAGTTTTATGGGTCATTACACACTTTGGGTGTGTGAAAAAAATCCATAACACACACTTACCTATCCACTATTCTCTATTTAGAAAATGGGATCGGAAAATAAATTAATCTCATTGGTTGAAATGTCAGATGAGAGATTCATTTATTTTCCACTAGAGCCCACTTAAGAACAAGAGCCTACTCGGGTGCCCCATTTCTGAATAAATCCTTGTGCACCCCGAACGTTAAGAAAACTTGCCAAGCATTTTTACCCCACTCGCACAGCTAGCCCGAAAAGTAGTGGGCAGGACGTCCTGCTCCCTGGACCCAAAATAATAAAAAACAGCCTTTACTTGTGCAGATAAAGCCATTGACCATCCAGACAAACTTTCTAGTTCCACAATTGGAGTCAATGAGGGCAGTGTCAGCACATTATCTGTGACACCACGACCCAGCATGAGAGTAGAGGTTTTTCCTTGATTTTCATACCACAGATGGACGTCCATCTGCGGTATGGAAACTCAAGAAAATACTGGTCCTCTCGTGCACAGTATCGGTGTCAGGGATAACGTACTATCTCAGTAAAGCCACCCATAAAAGTCTTTTAAATGGAAACCATGAGAAATACAAATAGAGTTGATTCCCAAAGAAGCAAAAATAATGATTTTAAAAGCAAGTAAGCAAACTGTCAAAAATGTCAGACTTCCTTGAATTATCATTTAAAATTTCCCCAGAAAAAAACTGGGATGTGGGACTACTTTATCTCAAAACTGAAGAAATATGTCATAAAAGTTGAAATCAATTATTCTAACATTTTAAAACTTTTGAAAACTGTGTCTGACAGTTTCTTTTCATTTTCTAAGTGCAATAATACTCTCCAGGGTGGGTAGTATGGGCTACACCGGACCTTCCAGGAGCTATAAGGCCCTCCGCCTGTGGCGTCGGGCCTCATTACGCCCCTGGCCGGTCCAGTATAGCCCAATACTGCCCAACCTGTCGGGTATTATTGCTTACATAGTGTATGGTAGAATGCTGTTATGCATGGAATTCCATGCCTGGAATATGTTTGTTCTGCTACAGTAGTGACGTCATTATGTTGTTATGCTGCAGTAGTGATGTCAGTACTACAGCAGAACAACTTGGAATGCTGCAACATAGTTGTTTTTCTCTATCCAGTTAAGCAGGATTTTTTTTTTAAACTTGAATTTGCAGAAACGTCTGCAGCGTGCTGTGTCAGTTAAAAAAAAGAAAATCTTAACATTTCTATTCTCCGTTGTCTTCACTAGCTGGTTTTGTGTGATTTTATATGCTGGGACTGCCCATACACTATAAAAGATTGTGTATGACCAGTCATATGCAAACAAGGATATTCTTGTATCTCGAGATTCCCTTGGTAACAGAGCACCTTTTGACCTGCACTCTTGAGGTCATCTGTTACCAAGGAAACCACTCAATACAAGAATATCCTTCTTGTGTATGACTGCTCATACACAATCCTCTATGTAATTACCTGTTACCCATCTCAAATTACCCAATCTGAGAATTACACCATTATGTTGGGCAGAGAAGTACAGTACAGTACCAGAACTACCCTGCCTGGCAAAAAATAGGAGATACCCAACCTTCCCGATCCAGCTACCTGTCGGGCAGTCCATGTCTACACATTACCGATCATTGTTAATCATCAAATGTTGCCATCTGATCATCAAGGGATAGTCGGCTCACTGATGCAGCGGTAGTGCTACCACTTGCTATGCCCATGATGTAGATACAGAAGTGAGCCCAGGATGTTGGAGGGCCAGTCATGGAAGAGGATTGAGCATCCATTGGACTGCTCTCCTCTGGGGGTGAGTGTGGGGAAGGTCTGATGCTCGACTGGCCCCTGGAGAAAGTCAGGGGAGAGCAGCCCGAGCTGAAAGGTTGGGGAGGCATGACAGACATCAGCACATGCACCATGGCTTCACTGCATGGCATGTCTTCCACAGGGGATGAAAACAGAAAAACCTTGATCACAGCAAGATGACAGATGTGCATCACAGGCCCCACACACAGCGACTCAGGCTCCTCCCAGAATCCAGATCCAGTGTTGGCAGATCGAGGGACTCCCTGCCACAGACAGTAAGCCATGGGAGCAACCGGAGTGATGGGGCTGGAAGGATCGATAGGTAGGTGGGCCTGCCAGGAAGACAGGGAGCATTATAAAAAATGATCATCAAGGGAGATCTTTTTTTTATTTTTTCAACTCTCTTTTGTCGCCCCTGGAGCCAGAACTCTCTCAGGCCTCTCCACTGGCCAATGTCGCTCTACTGCCCACTGTGAGCCCTGCCATCCTCAAGGACATTCCTTTCTTCCTGAGCCCTCCAGGAGGACATAGGGCCCGAGGAGATCGAAGGGGCGGTGGAAGCGCTCCAGTGTTGGGTGTGTGGCGGCATGGCTCTGGGAGGGCCGTCACCTATCTGGGCTGGAGGTGTTTTTCCGTAGTGTTTACACCCCCAAAGTGGGACGTGCAATGCCAACCAGCCCGAGACATGGGTGCTCCCACCCATGTCCGGAAGGCAGCTGCCCAACATCTACCCCTTGCTTGCTAGCAAACCCCTGTGCGTACCACCAGGAGCCACTGCTGCACCGGGCTACCCTGATCCCTCCCCAGAGGAGAGTAGTCCAACAGACGCTCGACACTCTCTCTCCCCTGCTAACCCCTGGCGGCCTGGGCTCTTTCCCAAACCCGGGTTGCCGGTGTAGCACGAGGTGTGGCATCCAGCGCCTCAGCGCCACCTGGACGGCTACATCAAGGGAGATCTTGATCTAAGATCATGGTTCGATGATCAACATGTAACTTTAAAATCACCATCCATGATTACTAATTATTTTTGTAAGCTTAAATCAGCATGATGGTTTCTGGTGATCTGTGGATGATCAATGATTAATATATACGTTTTGTATTGTAAAATTGTAAGTCACATGAGTAATAATGCCCTTACTCCAAACAGGTGTTTCTGGACAAACCAGCCACACAGAAAGTTTTATTTCAAAGTTCACCAGGGGATGAGGGCCTTGTCAGTATTTTGGGCCAATTTATTTTCCTCTCTTTACACAGGTGAGCAGTACATACCCCTTGGTCTCTTCAGACCTATGGAATCTCCATATCTCAAAATTACAATACTCTGTCCATTAGTTCACTGTAGGTAAGAAGAAAAAATTACTCACCTTAGTAATGTTGTTTCTTCTAATGGAGTCTTGCTATATTATGACATATGCAGTGAGTCCCAACCTTCGAACTGCTCCAGAGGTGAAAGAGTTAACTTTCCATGCCAGGCATGGAACCTTGAGCGTGAGCTCGGTTGAAAACTCTGTCTGTTGTTAATCAAACTCAAACTGTCAGATCTTTACGAGCAAAACTCACTAAGGTTCTGTGTGGAAGCCGTAAACCTACACTAGCCAACTGGCTACTAAATATAAGAACACATTTTTCTTGGTCCCAAAACAAAGACTCAAGTCAGGGGATCCAAAAAATTAAAAACATAACACCCAAACACCCCAAAAAGGAGGGGTGAAAAATAAGGTGGGCATCTACTAAGTGCCAACACTGCACTGCCCACCCACATCCCAAAAGTAGAGGTTCTGAGAGGGCAGGCAGGGGGGAGGTCATAATATAGCAAGACTCCATTAGAAGAAACAACTTTACTAAGGTGAGTAATTTTTTCTTCAAACAACATGAAGTCTTGCTATATTATGACATATGCAGACTACACAGCAGTACCTCCATGGAGGAGGGACAGAACCTACTTTGGAAATAGGCTCTGAAGCACAGCTGTGCCAAACCGAGCATCACTCCTAGCCTGGATGTCCAGGAAGTAATGCTTGGTAAAAGTGTGAATTGTTTTCCAGGTAGCTGCTTGACATATCTCTAGGATAGAGATATCCCTGGCAGCAGCCAGAGACGCAGCTGTACCTCTGGTAGAGTGAGCCCTCAGGCCTGAGGGAGGAACCTTACCCAGTTTTTCATAGCAAAATTGGATGCAAGAGACAATCCACCTGGCAATGGATCTTTTAGTGGCAGGTTTCCCTTTACCAACCTCACCATAAGTGAGGAACAGTTGGAGGGAGTCAAACCTGTGACCCTTGGTACGTTCTATGTAGTAACTAAGGGCTCTTTTGGCATCTAAACTGTGTAGTCTCCTCTCACCAGAGGAGGAATGGTCAGTGAACTACACAGGGAGAGACATAGATTGATTAAGGTGGAAGTCTGAAACCACCTTAGGCAAGAACTTTCTGTTAGTCCTGAGGACCACCTTATCTCTATGAAAGGAGATAAAGTCAGGTTCCACTGACAATGCTTGTAACTCACTTATGTGCCTGGCAGAAGTGATGGCTACCAAAAACACAGTTTTCCAAGTCAAGTACTTAAGCTCTGCTGAAGACAAGGGCTCAAAAGGGGGTTGCATAAGCTGAGCAATGCAAATATTAATATCCCAGGCAGGGGCAGGGTCCCTGAATGGAGGGTTGGTGTGAAGCAACCCCTTGAAAAACTTGGAGAATACAGGATGAGCCGAAAGAGAAGAGGGTTTACCTGCTGATAGGAAAGCAGACATGGCTGCCAGGTGCACTTTTAGGGTAGCTGGCCTCAGCCCCAAAGTATTCAAATGCACCATATTTTATTTATTTATTCATTTATTTATTAAGTTCTCGGATTACAAATACCTTTGAGCAGAAACTGCTCGTTTACAAAGGTTCCTCGTCAAAGGATGAGGGTCAACATACAAACAGAGGTAGTAAAAGAATGCACAATAAACAACCAAAACAACTAAAAGAAAAAATAAAGATACTCAGTTATAACATACTTTGACATAATATTCATATAATGAGCAACTTGAGTAGGCAGCTGGCTGTGGTAACAATAAGAGATAGAGGGCACCATAGACAGTTAGTATTGCAGGCTTGCGACCGGGAGAGGAAGTTGGCAGGCTAATGGGCCACTGTCCGATGGTGGTGGAAAATGTCTTGTACCAGTGGAGATGTGAAGCAGGAAAGGAGTCACAAGGAAGGCCCAGTGCCAGAGGGAATGACACTGGGAAAGGGCGGGCTGTGAGACATGAGTGAGCTGGGAGGTGTTTAGAGAGATCTCTGTTCAGAGAAGCGGTCACATTGAGTGGTAGAGGTGAGGTAAAGTTTGAGATTCCTTTTGAAGGGTCCAAGTGTAGTAGAGGAAAGTGCTTCTTTATTGAGGGAATTGAACCATTGAGCGGCTCTATAGATAAAGGACCGCTGACCCATGGAGGTACGACATCTGAACCCAGAAAGGTTAGAGATTGGCACCACGCGGTTTGTTGAGTGCCACTGTAGGTAGTAAGGAGTGAGCTAACACCAGGTGGCATGAGACCAAGGAGAATCTTTTTGGTAAGTAAGCAGGTCTGGTATTGTATTCTGCTGCGTAGGGGTAGCCAGCTGGCCTGTGCATAGAGGTCACAGGTGTGAGTTTGTGGGGCTGCACCTGTCAGTAGTCTACAGGCTTTGTTGAGAGCAACTGAGATCCTGTGGAGGGCACTTGTTGAGGCAGAGCCATAGATGGCAAGACCGTAGTCAATGACAGAGGTGACAGAGCTGTAGATGGCTAGTTTAAGGGCATCCGCAGGCATACAGTGCTTGTGTTTGTGTAGTAGTCCAATCCGTATATTGGCGGTCTTGGCAACAGTGTCAATATGCCGAGTGTAGGAGAGGGTACTATCCAGGGTAATACCAAGGTACTTGAACTCCTTGACATGTTCGAGTGGGTTCCCAGCGTGGTTCTTGATGGTGAGGGACAGAGAGTTGTGCCTGCTCTGTTGGTTACAGAAGGACATGGCTTTAGTCTTGCTGTGGTTCAGGACAAGTTTATGAGAATTGAATCAGTCTTCGACGTGCTTGAAGTCGAGCTGCAACTGGGATTCAAGGACTGTAATGTCATGGTGGCTGGAAAACAGGACTGCATCATCTGCGTATAGTAATATTTTTTGGTGGCAGGCACTGGGGAGATTGTTGATGAAGAGGGAGAAGAGTAGAGGGCCCAGAATAGACCTCTGGGGGACTCCGAAGCAGACCGGTTTCTCATCCGAAGAGATCCCTGCAATCCTTACATGTTGCATCCGATTATGAAGGTAGCTGGTGAACCATGGAAGGGCATCGCTGGAGATCCCAATGGAGGACAGTTGCTTGAGCAGTAGGGGTGGTTAACTGTGTCGAATGCCTTGGTAAGGTCTATAAATACTGCCCACCACAATTCCCTTGTCAAGCGTGGCATGGATGAAGGTTGTAAATTCCAGTAGTGCAGTGGTGGTGCTGTCTTTTCAGCTCATGCTGCTCTGGGCACTGTACATTGTACTTATCCAGGAATTCAACTAGTTGGTCCGATACAATTCGCTCCAGTGCTTTGGATAGTGGGGGGAGGAGTGAGATAGGTCTGTAATTTGTGTGCAGTGTCCTATCTCCACTTTTGTGAACCGGTGTGACAGTGGCTTTCTTCCAGAGAGAGGGGGGAAATGGCCCAATCTAAGTGAGAGATTAAAGATCTTTGTAAGTGGTTCTAAGATTTCATCGAGGACTTGTGCCAGCAGTTTCAGGTCAAGAGAGTCACCACTGTACCCTTGTTTGCCAATGGCCTTTTGAATGTATTTTCTAGCTACTTGTGGTGGGACCTCCTTAAAAATAAAATCCAGGCGGGACTGAGCCCAACACTGGGGGTCTGCAGCAAAAAAGGGGAAGTTGGTGATTGTCTGGGGCTGCAAAAAGATCTATCTGAGGGGTGCCCCATCTGGCAAATACTACCTCCTTTAAAATATAATCCAGGACTGTGGGTAAATCAGCAGATTCTGGGGAAATATGCTTGCCAGAGCACCAAATGGAAAATCTCTTCCATTTGGAATTATAAGTAGCCCTGGTGGATGGCTTCCTAGAAACCTTCAATATATCCAATACACCTTGGGAGAGGTGTAGGTCAGCAAACTCTAACTCTTCAAGAACCAGGCCTTGAGATTGAGAGATTTGAGATTCGGATACCAAACCCTCCCCTGAGCACAGGATAACAGGTTGTGATTCCTGAGAAGACACAGGGGAAGGTGGACTGCTAAGGACATAAGGAGTGGGTACCAGGGCTGTCTGGCCCAATCTGGTGCAATCAGGATCATCTTGCAGGGTTAAGATCTGATTTTGACTAGCACCTTGAACAGAACAGGGAAGGGGGGGAAGGCATAGAGAAACTTCCCTTCCCAATTGAGAAGGAAGGCATCCAGAGGGACTGAGCCCAACACTGGGGGCCTGCAGCAAAAAAGGGGAAGTTGGTGATTGTCTGGGGCTGCAAAAAGATCTATCTCCGGGGTGCCCCATCTGGCAAATACTACCTCCAATACTAGGGGATCCAGTGACCATTCGTGATGGCCCTGGGAAATCCTGCTGAGAGAATCTGCCAAGACATTGTCCTTGCCTGGGAGGTGAACTACCGTAAGGGAGGTGTTCAGGGAATACGCCAGAGACCACAACTTCATTGCTTCGGTGCACAAGGCCATAGACCGAGTGCCTCCTTGCTTGTTGATGTACCACATTGTAGTGGTGTTGTCTGTTCTGATCTGTACAACTTTGTTCTGAACAGAGGTGGAAAAAACTTGAAGTGCTAGAAAAACTGCTCTGAGTTCCAACAGATTGATGTGGAGCAGAGATTCCTGAGGGGACCACAATCCCTGGGTAGTGAGATCGCCCATGTGAGCTCCCCACCCCAAGAGGGATGCATCTGTAGTATGGATTAGGGAGTGAGACTGAGGGATGAAGGGGACCCCTGTCTCAGATTGCTCTGGTCCTGCCACCACTGAAGGGCTTGGATCAGGGTTCGAGTCACTGGAATCAATTTGGTCAGAGGGTCTCTCCTTTGAGACCAAAAGGCTCTCAAATGGAACTGGATGTCCCTCATCTGAAATCTTGCTCCCTGCACAACTGCTGTAGAAGCAGCCATGTGCCCCAGGAGCTGCAGAAAATGCCTTGCTGGTCGAGAGACCTGCAGGGTGAAAAAGGAGGCCAGAGAGACCAAGGTCCTAGCTCTTTCCAGAGGAAGGAAGGCTCTGGCCTCTTTTGTGTTCAGTTCTGCACCTATGAAGGTGAGAAGCTGGACAGGCTCTAGAACTGACTTCAGAAGACTGAGAAGGAAACCTAGAGATGTGAGCAGTTGCTGAGTTACCTGAAGGTGTAGTCTGACTTGTTCTGGAGACTGGCCTACTATGAGCCAGTCATCCAGGTAAGGAAAAATGGCAATCTTTTGCCTTCTTAAGTGGGCAACTGCTACTGCCAGGCATTTTGTGAATACCCTCGGGGCAGAGGTGAGGCCGAAGGGCATTGCTCTGAACTGGTAATGGCCTGAGGGCAGTTCGAATCTGAGGTACTTTCGATGGGAGCTTCTGATAAGAACATGGAAGTAGGCATCCTTGAGGTTCAGGGACGCTAGCCAGTTCCCTGGCCTTAGAGAGGGTAAAATAACTCCCAGAGTCACCATTTTGAATTTTGGTTTTAAAACGTGCTTGTTTAGGTAGCTGAGATCCAGGATGGGCCGCCATTCTCCTGTCTTTTTTGGGGTAAGGAAGTACCTGGAGTACAACCCTTTGCCCTGGTGTAGGGGTGGAACCCTTTCCACAGCTCTGAGAGCCAGGAGGGTAGAAACTTCTGTTTCTAGGGCAAGTGCCTCTGATGGATTTTGCAGGTGGAAAGGACCTGGCTCTCATCTTCGGAAATTTTTTGAAGCTGAGAACCAGTCCCTGGCTTACTACTTCCAGGACCCACTTGTCTGATGTTAGAGACTTCCAGTCCTGGACAAAGTAAGCCAGCCTGCCCCCTACAGGTAGAGGAGAATTGGCCCTGGCTACCCCATCAGGGTGCCTGCTTGGCAGGGGCTTTGGGCTGAGGGGTGGAAGCAGGCTTGCTTGCACCCCGTCTGCCTCTCCCTCTAAAGAACCCCCTCTGGGCATAAGCAGAAGAGGAGGCCTGGACTTGGTAAAAAGGCCTATGAAAAGGCCTGCCCCTGCCCCTGGGATGCTGCCTTTGAGGAGTGGCCTGCCTTTCCTTGGCCTGTGCACTCCTATAGGTGGTCCTATATTCATCCATTTTCTTCATGTAATTCTCTGTCTGCTCCCCAAACAGAGAATTACCCACAACAGGAAAATCCATGGCCTTAGACTGGGTATCCTGTGACAGGGTGGTACATCTGAGCCAAACCATTCTGTGAAGTGCCACAGATGTAGCCATGACCCTTGATGACACATCATTAGAATCTACTGCAGCATGAAATTGCACCTTAGATGCTTCAATACCATCTGCAGCCACCTGTTCCAGCTCCCTGGCAAGCTGGTCAGGGACCTGTTTTGCTAGAGCCAGCACAGTATCCCATCTGGATTTCTGGTATCTAGCAGCATAAGCCATATAATTTGCCTGTCTGAGTCCCAAGGATGCTGCCATGTACTGTTTCTTGCCATGGCATCAACCCTCCTCGAGTCCTTTTCAGGGGGGTGCGAAGTTAAAGGAATATTTGCCTTGTCACAGGCTGCAGCCTGCACTACCCCCACATGGCTGCATTACTGTGTGAGGAACTCCATATCAGAGCCTGATAATGTATACCTCTTGTCCATCCTTTTATCAACAGGAGGTATAGTGTGAGGAGTTTTTAGAATTTTTACTGTCTGTTTCCTAAAAGATTTATGCAGAGGAATAGACAGTCTCCTAGACTCTGGAATATCCATCATCTACATAACCAGGCTCCTCTTGGTCATAAACAGCTTCCTCAACAGGGAGCTGGAGAGTTTCAGCAACTTTCTTATAAAACATAAAATGAGAAGGGGACTCAGATAGACTAGGAGGAGAAACCCCTGACAGTCTGTCTGTAGAGATGTCCAGTTCAATGGGCACATCCAGACTTTCAAACCCACATTCACTCTCCTCATACTCCTCTTCCCCCTCCTCTGGTTCATAAAAATCCTCAAAATCATAATCTTGAACCGGAGGAACCGGCCAAACCGAGCTCTTCCCAAATGGTATCGGTTCGTTCGGAACCAGGGAAAGTGACTGGACAATTTGAATTGCTTTAGCTATTTCCTCAGCGGTTGGAGAAAAAACTTTTGGCACACTAGCTGACTTTCTAGTCCTTTTAATTGGAACCGGCTCCTCAGAGCTGGCTCTTCTTTTGCCCAAGGAAGTATCGCCCTGGTCAGAGGGCACTCCCTCTGGTTCGGTTGGAACCGAACCGGGCTGGCCATCCGGGTCAGCAGACTTTTTGGCCTCCCTTTCCCTGAGCCTACCAACTCTCTTCTCAATGGTGGCAGCAGGAAAATTACTACACATCTAGAAGTCTGCATTGAGGTGGTCAAACCCCAGACAATACACACAGGTGGTGTGTGGGTCAGCCTTAGCAAAGGCTTCCCCACAAACACCACAGTACTGAAACCCAGTGGGCCTGGTTTTTCTTTTGGGTTTCTCAGACATAGTGCCAGCCTAACCAACTTGCCCGTTTATGGCAATCCGCCAAGCAAGACTCTCTTATCGGTTCCCATAACCGTGTCACTGTGGTCGTGGAAAAAATGTAATGAAACCCGTGTTTTTTAGAACCGATAAGAACCGGGAACCGCACTCTAAATACGGACTAATAAAGTTTTAGAACAATCTGATCGGTTCAAACCAAACCGAAAGACGTTTACAAGTTCCACACAGAATAAAATAAATGTAAGCTTATCTATTACTTACAATACCACAGACAGAGCTTGAACCGACCGGTTATGTTTAATTTCGGTCAAAAAACCGATAAAATAGCACTTTAACCGACAAAATGAACCGAGCTGAAGGAGAAATCTCCAGAGCGACTGTTCAGTGAGGCGGAGTAAAGAATCTGACAGTTTGAGTTTGATTAACAACAGACAGAGTTTTCAACCGAGCTCGCGCTCAAGGTTCCATGCCTGGCATGAAAAGTTAACTCTTTCACCTCCGGAGCAGTTCGAAGGTTGGGACTCACTGCATATGTCATAATATAGCAAGACTTCATGTTGTTTGAACCAGATTTCTTCTATAACTTCTGTATACCGGTGGAGATGCTGCCAGTATTAGAATGCTCTGCAGAGCACGACTAGAACAAAATGAACAGAAACATTACTGCTTGTCTTCACAGAAGTTATAAAAGAAACCTGATCCTTACCTGCACTGAACAGAGGTCCAGACTTTGAAGAAAATAAAATTCATAAAGCTGGAAATAAGACTTTTTGACTTGTGTGGCTAATTTGTCCTGGGACACTTGTTTCTGTACATCTACTTTGCCCACCAGCTCAGAGATCTACCCAGACACCTCAAGACTGTTTCTAAAGGGTACCCATCTGTGCATCTGGTCTAGCATAATACTGTATTTAACCATGTTTTATTTGTTACTAATATAAAACAAGCATTTGTCAATGCCGAATGTTTGCTTGCTGGCATTAGCAGTGGAAGTGCAGGAGTTAGACAGATGCAGAATAGGAATGGTAGTGACGTACTGACCTGACGCTAATTCCACCCCCACCCTGCAGAGATGGACAGGCATTGGGGTGTGCCTTTGGGTCATCACCCATAACACTCATGCCATTTCACCTCACCCTACCCTGTAGACACTGACAAGTGCCAAGGTGTGCCTTGGGGTGTTCGGGCTTTACCCATTCCATAAGGAAAAACGCTGAAATGGGTGCAGACACTGACAAGTGCCAAGGTGTGCCTTGGGGTGTTCGGGCTTTACCCATTCCATAAGGAAAAATGCTGAAATGGGTGCAGTATAGGAGAATGGGGTGAACTTTGGGGCTGAAGAGTCCAAGGCACACCTCGACGCCTGTTACTGGCTGCAGGGTGTGGGTGGGGGTGGAATGGCGTGAGCATTACTTTCGACAGTCCTAAGTCACACCACTGACACCTGACAGGGTAGGGTGTTATGGTCGAAAACCCTAATGCCCTGAGTGTTTCTTGGTATTTTCACTCCAAGTTTTCAACATGGGCTTTTTGTGATCCCACCGCATGAACAGTGACACTATCAGTTCATTAGCCGAAAGGCAATTTTGCACAGTGACTGTGCCATTTGGCACAACAGGTGCGAAAACACATTTTGATGTGAAAAATGACAGCTGTACTGTTCATGAGCAGGTGTAAAAAATCATAATGTTGAAAATTTGGAGTGAAAATATAAAAAATTGGTGGTCACGGCAGCGGTAGAAACAGCACAACACACACCCGATGCAATTTTTTTTTTTTTATTTTTTTACACACCAGGTGTTCAATACAGGCATTTTGGGACCTCTCTGCTCATGAACTGTGATACTGTGATTTTCTTAATCTGTCCTGAACATTGATTTTGCGAGCAACCGCACTATTCTGCACCAGATGTGCAAACACATATTTTGGGCAGTATGTGAAAAATTAAAGGTGTACTGTTCATAAGGAGGTGTGGAAAATGGCAATGTTGAAAATATGGAGTAAAAATTAAAAAAAATTAGCAAACTTATGAGCGTGCATAGAAACTGCGCAACGTACGCTGGTAATGCAGTCATTTTTTTTGGAATTTGTTCAACAAATTTGCAACATGGGCTTTTTGGGACCTCTCCTTTTGAACACTGTCACTGTGATTTTCTTAATCTGTCCCGAGCATTGATTTCACATAGCGACAGAGCCATTGGGTTTTCATTGCTATGCTGATGATACCCAGCTGTATATGTCTTTTGTGCCCGGCCAGGATGCTGCCTTGTCGGTATTTAATAACTGCCTTGTAGAAGTCCAAGATTTGATGAATGGGAGTTGGTTGAGGTTAAACCCCAAGAAAACTGAGGTGTTGGTTGTGGATAAAGGTCGCTGTGAGGCGGGTTTGCCAGTTGGATCGCACTCTGGCTTATGGCTTGCAGGCGCTCCACTGACAACCTCAGATCAGGTGCGGAATCTTGGTGTAATAATTGATGACCACTTGACGCTTAAAGCTCAGGTGTCAGCGGTTGTCAAAACTTTCTTTTTCCATCTGAGGAATATCGCCAGGGTGAAGCACCTGGTTCCTCCAGAAGATCTTCCAACATTGATCCACGCCTTTGTTACCTCCCGCCTTGACTATTGCAACTCCCTGTACCTAGGGCTATCGGGGGTTGAACTTCGCCGTCTGCAGCTAGTGCAGAATGCGGTGGCCAGGTTGTTGACTGGTTCTTCTAGATCCAGTCATATAATGCCTGTGCTCTGTGGACTGCACTGGCTGCCAGTATTTTGGCGAATCACCTTCAAGGTCGGTCTTCTGACCTATAAAGCTCTACATGACCAGGGACCAACTTACCTGAAAGAGCTCCTTCGCCCCTACTGTCCCTCCCGCCCCCTCCGATCCACTGATGAGGGATTGCTGGAGATTCCCAGGGTCTGTTTGAAATCTTCGGGGGCTAGGTCATTTAGCTTTGTGGCCCCAACCCTGTGGAATTCTCAACCTCGTCAGGTGCGTAATAGTCCGACTGTCCTGAGCTTTAAAGGAGCCTTGAAAACCCACCTTTTTAATATAGCTTTTAATGATTTATAGTAGTTTTAAACTCTGTTTATTTATTGTTTTATTATATTGTGCAGGTGCTTTGGATTGGAGAAAAGCGCCTTTTATAAATAAAAATTGATTGATTGATTGATTGATTGAGCACCAGATGTGTGAAAACACATTTCGGGCAGGATGTGAAAAATGACAGCTGTACTGTGTGACACTCGGACAGCTGGTGCTGATCACTGTATGCTTTTTGTAATATAAAAATGTGTTATTGACTGTCTCTCATGAGAGATACTGAGGCAGCATGTGAGATGACACACACACACCCAGGTTTTAGATACAAGGTGTTACCAGGAAGGCCAGGAGCTAATTACAGACTAGAACAGGCCTTAATCAAGGATCTCCTGTTTATCCAAGTTAAATATAGCTTTAACTGCTAAGAGGGAAATCAATATCCATTTTATAATGCTTAGAGGAAGAAGAACAGGTTATGACGCTCTAGTGCGAAGTCATAAAAGATGCTTTGATGTCCTGGAAAGGGGGAAGCTGATCATAAGATCAAAGAAATGTCATTTGAAAAAGAAAATGAGTTGTGCTGACATCACAGGATATTAATTTACCTTCTGCAAAAGACATCCTGTTTTTGTATAGATATATTTTTTTATATATTCTGACAGGGAGGAGCTAGGTGACCTCATGCAAAGAGGTGGGCAAAACCAGCTTTTAAACAGTATTCGTTTTCCATTCAGACACACTTCTATCTGCACTCTGAGAAAGACACATCTTTGAGCACTTTAAGCAGGTATTTAGAGAGAGAGAGACAAATCTAAGTACTGTAGTAGTAATTGCACTGTTATAACCATGTCCTTTTAAAAGATTGTATGGTTCTTGATATATGGTTCTGTATTTCATGTTTTACATACTTTTGTCTATTTTAGTAAAACTCTATTTTTAGAGCCTACTTGGTCTGTCTTTGAATTTCTTTCTTTAACAAGTGAAGTATATATGGTTAAAGCTGACACTATGCATAAGCTCGAATGGTGATACCAAACTGGAAAAAGGTAAGAGTAATCTGAGGTCTTAGAGTTTTTAAGGGTTCATTTTGTACACCTGGTTAGGTGGCCATAGGCAAAGATATGTAGCCCCCCAAAGACAGAATTATCTGAGCCTGTGCATTGGGTGCACTAGCAAGAGGTTAACAGTTTGAATCCCTCCAGAACTGAGACCAAAGGTTGATTTGAACCCACAAAACAGACAGGAGGGATACCCTGTTTCTGTTAACTGTTCACAAGACTGCGCTCAGAGCTTGGCACTTTGGGAGTAGAGGGCTGACCTGCTAAGTGGGTTTGTGACAGATGGTTGGCAGTAGTGCGATAAATCTTGGTATTACAAGCTTGTATTGTTCAGTTTGTCAGCTTGAGACCGTCAGCTTACTTGCAAAGAAAGGAAAAGGCAGTGATTTATTTTTTTAAAAAAGGAGACAGAACTATATCACTTGGTGTACAGTCAAGTTCCTACCTGTTTTATTTTTTTTCTAAAGTGCAAGTTAGAGTAGCCAAAGTTAGGGAAGAAGATGGCTTCCAACTACAGCAGGCACACTGTAGACTACTTAAAGCAGTTGTGTGGGGACAGAGGAGTCCCGTTCGAGGTGAAAGCCAGCAAGCAGAACCTCGTGGATGCCTTGATGGTAGCAGATACCTAGAGCAGCGAGTCACAGACCGTGACTGAAAAGGACCAAACCTTGAGTGTGGCAGGGCTAGCAGCCAGTGCAGTGTCCAGATCCAGTGAGGATGACAGCAGGGCCACTGTCAGCAAAGGGCCACAGCAGCAGGGGAAGGTCACCAGTATCCTGGATCCAGAAGTACTCAGGCTGCAAACTGAGTTGCCCAGAATGGAGCTGGAGTTCCAGAGGGAGAGGGACCATGAACAATGGGAGGCAGATCATGAGGAGCATGAGTGCCAGTGAGCTGCAGAGGAGAAGAGGGAGTGAGAAAGCCGAGAGGCAGAGTGAGAACAGAGACGTGGACCATGAGGAGAGTGAGTACCAGAGGCAACATGAACTGGAGAAGCTACGACTCCAACCAGTGGCACTAGAGCAGGTAAGTGGCTTGGGTTTAACTGGGACTACAGGACTGGGTTACAAAATGAATTCCAAATTGATAGCCGAATTTAAAGAGAGGGAGGATATGGATGCCTTTTTAAATTCTTTTGAAAAAGTTTGTATTCAGGCTAAAATTCCTAGGGCGTCCTGGAGCTTCCTGCTATTCCCGCTACTTACCGGGAAAGCTCGGGATGCATTGGGTCAAATGGACAATGAGGACAGTGGTGATTACAGCAAACTTAAAGCTGCACTGTTAAAGAAATCTGAATTAACTGCTGAATCATACAGAGCTAAATTCCATAAGCTCAGGAGAAGCCCTGACTTGAGCTACGAGGAGCTAGCCATGAAACAACGTCAGTTTTTAAAACGTTGGTGGGAAGGAATTGAGGCCAACTCTGTATATAAAACTGAACATGTGATTTTGTTAGAACAGTTTTATTGGGTA
Organism: Neoceratodus forsteri; assembly: GCA_016271365.2. NCBI lineage: Eukaryota > Metazoa > Chordata > Ceratodontiformes > Ceratodontidae > Neoceratodus > Neoceratodus forsteri. The sequence continues at coordinate 1,165,278,055 of CM057454.1, forward strand.
TGCCCAGCAGAGCTGAAAACCTGGCTGGAGGACCGAGATCCCAAAACAGTGCAAGAGGCTGCTGAACTCTCGGACCGCTATGCCAAGAGCAGATCTGCTCTGAGAGTGAATGGGGCAGGTGTGGCACCACAGAAAGGAAAAAGCGCGCCTTCAGGGCAGCTAAAACCCTCACTGCCTCCACCGAAACCAGTTAGCCCCAGGTTTCAGAGAAAAGATTTCTCTGAAAGGAGAAGTGAATGTTGGTTATGTAAAGAAATTGGGCATATTGCTAGACAGTGTCCCAAAAGAATGATCAATAATACACAGAATGGTACTAGAAAAGAAGTGAGTTGTTTGTGTGTCCCTGGAAGCATGCCTGTGAACATGAGGGAACACATGCACCCAGTCATGGTGAATGGTGTACAGATGCAAGGGTTAAGGGACACAGGGGCATCCCTGACCTTGGTAAAGGGGGATCTAGTAGAGCCTGGTCAGCTCATACCCAATAAATATGTCACTGTATAGGACTTTACTGGTGAGGCGAAAACATTGCCCCTCACTAGCGCTCTCCTAGACTGGGGTAAAAACAGGGGGAACTGTGCAACAGGTGGCTGTAGCCAAAACGTTAGCAGTGGATGTGATCCTGTGCAACAATCTAAAACATGGAATGGTGTGTGCAGTTACCCGTAGCCAAGCAGCAAGGGAAAATTATAGTTCCCTGAACCCCACAGAAACCATTGTCGAAACCACTGAGAGGCTGGTTCCCCAGCCTGTGTCTCCAGATGGGGAGACTAATGAAAAGGCAGTAGAAGTTTCCCCAGCAGCAAGTAACCACACAGATACAGAGGGTTACTCTGAAGAGAGAGGGGTGACCCATTGTCAGAGGGTTGGGATTGACAGTGATCCTGAGTGCCCTGACGCTAGTGCTAGGGACACTAGTTTAGCGACTAAGGGGGACCTGTCCCATGCCTTGGGAATGTGTGAGGGGTTTGCAGCTGCTCAGAGAAGTGACCCTAGTTTAGAAAAGCTGAGGGCTTGGGCAGACTCGGATGGCACAGAGGGAGGTGACGGCAGACAAGGTTTATTGGGAAAATGGACTTATGTATACTCAGGCTGTGCAGACGGAGGGATGCTAGGCAGGCAGCTAGTTGTTCCCCAGGGGTATCATGAGCAGTTGCTCAAGATTGCACATGATATTCCCTCGTCTGGTCATCTGGGAATCGCACGCACTATGCAGCGGTTGGCCCAGAATTTCTACTGGCCTAACTTCACCCAACAGGTGAAGGAGTATTGCAGGTCTTGTCACCAGTGCCAAGAAATAGGGAAGGCAGGCAAGAAAACTCAAGCTGCCCTGATTCCATTGCCCATAGTGGAGGAGCCATTCCATAGGGTGGGAATGGCTATTGTGGGGCCTTTAAATACCCCCAGCTCCTCAGGGAAGAGAGTCATCCTGACTGTGGTGGATTATGCCACCCAGTACCCAGAGGCAGTTGGCCTATCCTCACTGAGGACAGACAAAGTGGCAGATGCCTTACTTGGGATTTTCTCCCATGTTGGGTTTCCGCAGGAGGTTATCACCGATTGAGGGGGTTCCTTCATGTTGGACCTAATGAAATGTTTATGGGAGAAGTGTGGGGTGGTGCAGAGATGCACGACACCGTATCGCCCACAAGCCAATGGGCTTGAGGAAAGATTCAATGGTTCCCTAAAGTCATTGCTCCAGGTGTTTGCTGAACAGCATGGGAGGGACTGGGAGAAATACCTTCCCTACCTGTTTGCATACAGGGAGGTGCCCCAAGAGTCAACAGGATTTTCCACCTTATATGTTTGGGAGTAGAGGGCTGACCTGCTGAGTGGGTTTGTAACATACTGTTCACAAGGAGGTGTGGAAAAATGGCAGTGTTGAAAATCAGGAGTAAAAATATAAAAAATTCTCTAAGTTATGCGTGTGTGTGGGAACTGCACAATGCACACTGGTATCAGTGCCATTTTTTGGAATTTTTTCACAAAATTTGCAACAGACTATTTGAGAGCCCTCCTCATGAACAGTGACACTGCTGTTTCATTACTCTGTCTCAGAAGGTGATTCCGTGCAGTGATCGAGAAATCACCTTTCAGAACTGAATAACGACATGACAGTGACCGAGTTCATGAGGTGAGGCCCCAAGAACCCCATGCTGAAAATTTGGTGCCAAATATCACAAAAATGGCCAAGATATCTACTTAAGTTAAAACACCCCCATTTATGCCATTATACAACTTACCAGTATGTCTTCAGTTCACGGTCAGCTTTAAAGAGTGCAAACGTGTTCCCGCTCCACCGAAGATCGCGGTGCTGGACCTCCAGAGGTAATTATGGGGTGAGGGGTGGTGCGGGGAGGTCGGGTGCACAGATGGTGGGTGCAGGTTGAGAGAGGGACTGCAACAGACAGTGGGGGACCGTTTTCTCGTTTACAGGTTAAAAAAAAACTTTGTGGGTAGGTTTTCTTTTTTCCAGGTATATTTGGCATGCTGGGGTGGGCTCCCAGTGTGCCACCTGGGTGTTTTTTGGGGGGGACTGGTGCCAACGGGGATTGGGCACCCTGTCGGCAAATACAATGGGTCTGTGTTTGGGGGGGCATGATGCCAATGGGGATTGGACACCCCCTCGGCAGACAAAGTAAATTCTAAGAGGGACATCATGTGGGATTGGGCTTCATATCGGCAAATGAATTGGGAAGGGGGCATGCCGACAGGGGGGTTGGGCACCCTCCATATCAGCTTTCACAGAACTGTGAGAGATGGACAGAAACAGCCATGTTTATTGAAATGTTACACCAGGAAATGCATGCCCTTATTGCAGCGGCAAATTTCTTTCAAGTTGGTGGCATGATTCTGAGCTGTTGTCATTGACAGCGTGCTTATTCATTGGTGCTACAGAGACAAACCCGAAAAAGCAGCGGCAGCATTGGCCACAACACTGCAGCACCTCCACAATCTGCTACTCCAGCAAGCTGTCACAATATGTTTCTTGTGCATGCGTGCAAGCAAACATAAAAATTATGTCAAATATCACCAAAGCCAATTAATTAAGATTTATAAAATGGGTAAAAGGAATCCTGTGTCCACATTGGTCAGGACCCATATCCTTATAGGACAACCTTGCCACTGGCACTTTTTATGTGAAACTCGATGCAGCACTGCCCACGCTACCTCACCCGATTCTGCCCCAGTGGACACAGGCTTGGTGGAGTCACTTTTGTTTCTTAAGTAAACAGCACTGTGAGTCCAAAGTACCAATCATAATAGTGGAAACAGAATTACTCTTGTAGTGTGAGCGAAGCCAATGATGTAGCATCATAAAAAAAGTGCTTTAGCATGTAGCAGTTTTTTATTCAAACCCATTGGCTCAAGTTTGGTAACAGCCATGAAAATATTGTGAATACAACCTTGAAGATTGAAAGTATGTGAGGAGGGGGAGTGTAGAACATAAGGAGAAGCCAAACAGCTGTATTCACCACTGCCCTCTTGTGATACAAACCCACAAGAGCTGTTCAATAGCACCCACCAATGCAAACAATAGGGATTACTTTCTACGCTCTCAAAACTTTTAATATGTATTTGTTATATACTTTGTTTTATATGTTATAGTTTATGGACCAACATAGAGTTTTAACATAATTCTGCCTTGACAGTATTAGTTTGCAGACTGCTAGAAAGGGTTTTGAGCCCAAATCAAATACTTGTAGAACAAGCATTTGTCAATGCCGAACGTTCACTTGCAGGTATTTGCAGTGGTGTTTGGCATGTATGGTGCTTTACCCTAATGCCCTGGGAGATTGCTGGTATTTGCACAATAAATTGTCAGCATGACTTTTTTGTTACCCCCATTGTGTGCTACATAGGCGGAAACATGTTTTGGGCAGGATGTGAACAATGACAGCTGTACTGCTCATAAGGAAGTGTGGTAAAATGGCAATGTTGAAAATCTGGAGTGGAAATATTGAAAATTCGCAAACCTAGGAGCGTGCGTGGGAACTGTGCAATGCACGCTGGTAAAACAGTCATTGTTAGGAATTTTTTCACCAAATTGTCAACATTGGCATTTAAAACCTCTGCTAATGAACAGTGTCACTGTGATTGTCTTACTGTGTGCCATACATTGATTTTTGCACACCGACTGTGCCATTGTGCGGTACATGGTGAGGCAGTTTTGGGCAGGATGTGAAAAATGACAGCTGTACTGCTCATAAGGAGGTGTGGTAAAATGGCAATGTTGAAAATCTGGAGTGAAAATATTGAAAATTCGCAAACTTACGAGCGCGTGTAGGAACTGCACAACGCACGCTCGTAAAACAGTTACTTTTAGGAATTTGTTCACCAAATTTTCAACATAGCCATTTTAAAACCTCTGCTAACGAACAGTGTCACTGTGATTTTCTTATTGTGTCCCATATATTGATTTCAGACACCGACCGCGCTGCTAGCAATTACATGGGCGGAAAGACGCTTTGGGCAGGAAGCAAAAATGACAGCTATACTGCTCATAAGAAGATGTGGTAAAATGGCAATGCTGAAAATCTGGAGTGAAAATATTGGAAATTCGCAAACTTCACAGCGTGCGTAGGAACTTACTAGCGCGCTCATAAAACAACAACAGCAAAATTTTCCGCCAAATTTTCCAACATAGCATTTAAGACCTCTGCTCATGAACAGTGTCACTGTGATTTTCTTAATGTGTTCCATACATTGATTTCACGACACCGATCTCCGCCATTGTGCGCTACATGGCGGAAACACATTTTGGGTGAGATGTGAAATGACAGCTGTATAGCTCATAAGCAGGTGTGATAAAATGGCAATGTTGAAAATCTGGAGTGAAAATATTGAAAATTCGGAACTTACGAGCCTGCGTGGAACCGCGCAACGACGTCAGAACACTCTGATTTTTTTTGTTTTGATACTTCAACATGGTTTTGGACCTTTCGAATGATGTCACTTTCATGGCGTTATTCAAGCCCGAGGGATGATTTAGTGCAGTGACTGCGCAGTGCTGCGAAATCACCCTTCGGGCCCGAATAATACCATGACAGTGACATCATTCATGAGAAGGGGTCCCAAAAACCCCATGTTGAAAATTTGGTGCAAAAATTCCAAAAATTACTGATATATGCAAATAAGTTGAAAACCCCTATCTAGCCCATTATACAGCTTACCGCATTTTCAGTTCTCATGTCGCTTTGAAGAGTGCAGACGGTTCCCCGTCCACCAAGATCATCGCGCCAGAGTCCGGAGGTAAGTATGGGGTGAGGGGCTGTGGGAGGTGGCTGCGCAGGGTGGTGCGGGTTGTGGAGGGGGTTGGGAGATGCGCCAGGGACCGCTTTTATTTTACAGGTTTAAAAATTAAAATGACGACGTGGGACATTTGCCACGCTGGCAGAAGATGGCTGGGGCTGAGAAGCCGACGGGATTGGGCACCCCCTGGCCGCAAACCACGCTGGGGCCGAGGCCGATGGGGATTGGGCACCCCGCCGGCAAAAAGAGGCTGACTCGCTTGCCACGCTGGGGTGGGCTCCCAAGCGTGGCAGCAGGATGGCTTGGGGGGCTGTGGAGCCGACGGGATTGGGCATCCCGTCGGCAAACAACATTTGCCACGCTTGGGTGAACTCCCAGCGTGGCACCAAAGCTTGGGGGCGTGTGACACGCGCCGGGGAGCACATGACTCCGAGGGACGGCGTGACGGTGGTGTTTGTATGGCAGCGGCTTTCCTTTGAAGCAGAGGAACACCGCTGTTACATAGAGCTCCTGCACCCATTGGTGCAGGATCATGCCACGCCTGCCTCAAGGGAGCAGTGCATTGATGGGAGAGGCACCTCCAAGTGTGATATTTTCCCAACGTTTTATGAAAGCGCGCAAGCGAACGTAAAAACCATAAAAGAAACTATTGAATGGAGCTGTATAATCCAACGTGAGCCTTTATAACACTAGTAAGAAATGAGCAGGGATGCCAACAGGGGGTAGTCAGGGCAACTGTCCTGGGCAGAGGCGGCTCAGAGGGCCCAGATTTACACATGTATATGTCTTAGGGATGGAAGGGGGCCCCAGACCTAAAGGTGTGTCCTGGTCCTGGAAATTTCTATCGGCATCCCTGGAAATTAGGATTCAGAGTAATTATGAATTAAAGTAGTGTGCTTGTACAAAAGATATATTAGAATAGATGATTCCAATAAATTTGTCTTAACAGAAGACATGGCAAATTCCAAAGGTGTAGGGAAAAAAATCTATTGTTTTCATCTACTGCAGTAATGTTGACCATGGCCAACCAAATATGGGATCATGATTTATCACAAACACAATTTCCACAACATAACGTTTTTTGATTGGTAGCCTTTTAATGTTCATGTTTAATCATCGTTAGTCATGGTCACAATAATTGGTTTTGAAGCTTAAACATGATCTTTAAAAATCAAGCTTTAAAAATAATTAATAATGATCACTTATGATACATACTGTAATTGTTTAAATCATCATCTTTCTCAGCTGCGTCTGTCAGTTCTAGGACTGCCCCCCTTAATCCTGTCCTACTGTTGCTCCACCCTCTTGATCTGATCTGTCCCTGCATATCTTTCCCTGACTATTTCCGGCATCTTCTCAACATCTTCCTGCATGAGGTCCAGAACAAATTTCTTCGGGTGAGAGAGGGCAGTGTTCACCCTTCCAGTTCAAACCCCACAGTGTTGTTTTCATTGCTGGATCCCAACAGTTCCCTGACAGTTACAAACATACAAAAATAACCAGCAGAAAAAAGACCTTCCAGTCTGCCTCTTAGAATATTAAGGGTGCCCAAGAAAAGAGGAAACATTATATGATTGTGAGGCATCTCAAGAAGCTTCAACCCAGTCAGGCCCTGTTACAAGAAAGTCATTTATGTAGGGATGATATTTCTTATTTTCAAAGGGAGGGGGTGGGGCATGTTTTTGGAGCAGGAACCAGTACTAAGAGAGGGGGCGTGATTATCCTAATTGATAGAAGAGTGTCCTTTGACCTGTTGCAAGAGATCTGGGACCTGGAGGGCCACTTTGTTTTCTTGCATTGCAGGTTGGGACTGTTGGAAGTGGTATTAAGATCCATGCATGGCCCTAACGCCGACTCCCCTCAGATCTTTACCAGCCTCTTGTCCCACTCCATGCCACTCATGCATATACCATTTGTTCTGGGGGTGATTGGAATTTGGATCGTGACTTGGACCTTGATAAGTCTGGGGTGTCTAGGAGGGGGCTTTCTCCAGGGCAGTGGGGCCTGCGTGATTTTGCTGGACACTGCTGGTTTGGTAGACCCATGGTGCCTCCTGCACCCTTTTGCGAGGCAATACACCTTTTACTCCATTCCACATGCCTCGCAGTACAAAATAGATTTTTTCTTTATTAGTACATCTATTGTGGCTAGTCTGCAGGCTTATGATATACAGCCCATGGTGGTCTCAGACCATGCTGCTGTTTCCCTGGATCACACTTTTTGTGGGTTAAAAGTGTGGGATTCCACTTGGCGGTTAAATTCTACACAAATTCGGGACCCAGATCTCCTTGCAGCAGTCAAAACTTTCATTCAGAATTTTCTTCAGGCCAATGAGGGCTCGGTGTCTTTCTTGGACAAGTTGTAGGGTGTTGTGAAATGTGCAGTGAGGTGGAATTCATCTGACTTGCTACTATATGTAAGAGACAGAGGGTGGCTAAGATAGAAAGCTTGCTTCGCCAGATTAGTATCCTTGAGGGCACCCTCTCTGGCTCCTCGGACCCTGCTGTCTGGCTCCAGTTGAGTGCCCTGAGGGCTCAGTATTTTGGACTCTTGGCAGTGTAGGCTGATCTTGCTCTTCAGCTTATGAGACTACACTATCTGTTGTCTGGGGAAAGAGCCAGGAGGCTCTTGTGCCTCTGGCAGTCTAAGGCAAAGTCAGCCATACACTCCCTCCAACTGGACCCATGGGGGCCGATTCTCACCAGGTCCCTGAAGATTGCTGAGGCCTTTTGCCAGTATTACCAGTCCTTATATGCCACTGACTCATCCTCATCTGGCCTCTCTGCCTGAACTGCTGAATATTTAGAGGCACTGCATCTACTGCAGCTCTCTCCCCTCCTCTAGACTCCCCTATCGTAGAGGAGGAAGTCAAGGAGGCTATTCAGTCCCTCACTAAGAATAAAGCACTGGGCCCCGACGGCTTCCCTAATAATGTTTATGTTGAATGTTGTGAGTTGGAGACCCCTGTCCTCACTCGTTTGTTTAATTATTTGCAATCCTTTGGTCTGTCTGATTTTTCATTTACCCGAGCTTGGATTTCCCTGATTCCTAAGCCAGGTAAGAACATTTTGCTTCTCAGTAGCTATAGGCCCATTTTCTTGCTTAATTTGGACTTGAAAATTATGGCAAAGGTTCTGGCATCCCGCCTGCTCCAAGTTTGATTGGGTCTGAGCAGTCTGACGCAGGTTGTCTTCATGGCTGGCCATTCTTCCTCTGACTGTCTTTGGAAGCTCTGGTGTTTGATCTCCGGGTTGGGTGACAGCAAGGTCCCTGCGGCCTTGGTCTCACTTGATGCGGAGAAGGATTTCGATCAGGACTCTTGGCACCCTTTTTTTTTTTTTTACAAATGCCAAATTGGGGAATATAGACCCACTCACCAGATATAGTTTTAGTAATAATTCAGACTCATTTTCAGTGTAGGTTCAGCACAAAAGCAATTTATTTCACCATTAATCAATGTTTCGCAGTTATCACACACTGCTTCATCAGGATCTAGAATGTTTAAATTTATGGATAAATTGCACATAAATAAGTCTGTAGACATAATATTCCAAATACATAGTAAACACACAGTCATTAACGTTTCTTTTCTTAATTCTAAATGTTCCTTTTTTCCAGTTTTTAGGCATATAGTGATAAATTAATGGGGCATGTCTAAGAAATCACATAGCTATCTCTTTGTATTAAATAATAACATTTAAATAATTCCCACCTTAGTGTGATAAATCCAATATAGTTAGTACATCCTTTCAGAATCTCATATGATTCTAAGACATAGTGAAAAATAAAGCTTCATCAAATGTTCAAGTACTTTGTTTCTTTACACTATAAGTTGTTTTGCGTTTATGTATGGTTAAATTCATTACCTACTTGTATTTGTTGAAATAGTTTCAATCTAGATTTAGTAGTTGCCGTATTGATCCTTGCAAGAACAGATCCAGAAGCAAATGATTTGATACCTTTTAATGGACCAACATAGATGTAACAACAAGAACAAAGTGCTCTAGCTTTCGGACCAACCAGTCCTTCATCAGAGCCTGGCTTCGATGAAGACTGATCTCGAATTAAACACTTTGTTGTTATTATCTACTGTCATTATAAGTATCAAATCATTTGCTTCTGGATTTGAAATAGTTTGTAATTCATCTAGTGTGAAGCGTTTTTCTCAGCTCTCACTTGTGGCTATGAGTATTTAAGCATAGTGGATCCAAACGAAAAAGGAAACGGAGAAGGGAAAAGAAAGGTCAGTTTAGTGTTTTGCTACTTTAAACATTGAAACGCAATGGTCTGCCTCATTGTTCTTGGTTAAGCTCTGATTACCTTCAAATAGTAGCACTTCCAATTTTTTGCAAAGCCTCTAGCCTCTTTTTTCTGTGTTGATCTGGTAAAAGGTAATAGATCTGCTTAGAGGCTTTGTTTAAAGTAATTTTATAACAACATCCAAAAAGTAAGCTGTTTGTTCATTTTTATACAATTGTTGCATTCAAAATCTCTCTGACTTATCATATATTCAATCGGTTGTCTTTTTATGTTAAAAGACAGTAAATGGGTTATCTGTGATGCCTAATGTTTTTTAGGTTTCATCCGCTTAGACTATCTCGCGGTATTCATTTCATTTGTGCAGTCTAGATCAACTCTCAGTCAGCATTACATGTCTGCATACTGTACATTTTGTTCAGACTTTACCAACTGTTAAAGTCCACAGCTGTTAATATTTGAAGCTTGCCTGCTTCTCTCAAGCACACTCCATGGCAGTCTTTGGCTACATACGCCATTTTGCTGTGTCACAGTGCTTTTTAAAGGTTAAGGCACCTCCCATTATTCTCGAGGCAGCACCTTATTGGTTCGTGTTGATGTTAAACATTTCTGACTTATTTTGAAGTAGGAATGTCAGTATTTTCTTGTGTCATGCACAGTGCATATTTTTTCATACTTTAAACTGTAAATGGCTCCTTTGCCTACTTTTTCCATCATTTTCTATGTGCTGGCTATTTTTAGGTTTAAGTTTTAACAAAGACAATGACATTTATGACAAGATTTGGAAAACAGCCACCCTCAATTAATATTATGTCTGTTTTGTTCCAATTTAAAATACATAGTAACATTATTACATTCTTTAGTCATAACAGTATACATAAGTTAGAGACAAATGTACTGTTTCTCTTTCTTGGAGAAATAGAAAACACCAGGATGCTGAATCGGGACATCAGGTGGCAGTAGGAGGTTGTGGCCCCGCGTCCCGACCCACTTATAGTGTAAATACTGGTGATCCCCAAAGTGGTCAGCCAGTAATCAAAGTGTCTGTCTAAGACAAAAGACACTGAAGTGTGTCTACCAAAGTTCTTTTTGCAAAGCTGTCTATCACTCAACAAACCCAGACCACACAATTTCTTCATTAATCCTATATCTTTTGTCTAGGGTGCCAAATCTGTCAATCTGGAATGCCTCTCTTTTTAGGAGGTTTTCTGGAGATTGTTACCTCTTGGAGGTGTTTCTACTATTTCTAATCCTACAGACTTAAACATGGATAGGCGGAGTCTGTTCTCTATATAGTGTTTTGCTACCACTGTTTCCTGGTCACCTCTTTTCAGGCTTTTGATACATATTCTCTGGGAGTGTCCGAAGGTGCATGCTTTCTGGAATTCCCTCCAGCTTTCTGTAGACCCACTTTTGGGGCTGGAATGTTTCTTTACTCCTGAAATTTGTCTGGTCAGTCTTTATCCAGACAAGGTTGTTGGACCTCGACATTCTTATATGTCTCTGATTTCTAGTACGGCAAAGCGAATTATCTGTTGGCATTGGTTGGATGATGCTATCCTGTCCTTTAGGGAGTGGCAGCAGGAGATCCTGTTGGCCCTCAAGATAGAAAAACTAATAGCATATAGGCAAGGTAGGCCTCGCTCATTTCATCCATGTTAAGATCTACTTTATGCCCTTATATCCATCTCTGATGGCCCACAGGTTCTCCTCCCGGGTTCCTCTTCATAAGGTCATGCTTGTTAACTCTCACTTGGGGACCCTGTAACAGTTAATTGATGCATACTTTCTTAGGGTATCATTTGCATGTAATTTGTTAGGTGCACTCTGGGGAGAGGGGTGGGAGTTACCTTTTTGGGGGGGTTGTTGGTCTCCTACTATTTTTTCTATTGTACTCACTATTGCCATATGTGATTTTATGCCTTTTGAATGGTTAAAACTTAATAAAGTTTAGTAAATTAAAAAGAAATGCCTTACAGTCTATCTAGTCTGCTCTAGTTTGCAACCCCTTCCCCCAGTAACTACGGAGGGATCCACCCCTCTTCCCACTATCCACTTCTCCCTTTCCTTACAATGTGCCCCCCTCTCTCCCACCTTCCCACCCCTTCATGAAATTCTCCTTTTTACCTTGTCCTAGCCTGTCTTGACACGGTTTACAGTCTTCATGGAAACAACTTTCTCAGGCAACTTATTCCATTTTACTACCATTCTCTCAGTAAAAAAAGTCTCCTGATTTCCCTCATGAAGCACCTCCCACTAGTATGAAGAAGTGCCTCCTAGTGTTCATTTTCCATTTAAGACTGAAGAGACTCACAGAGTTGTTGAAAACCCTAAGGTATTTAAAGGTCTCAATTATATCACCCCACTCCCTTCTATCCTCCAGGGAGTACATGTTGAGATTCCCAAGTCTGTCTTCGTATGACCTGCCTTGTTTCCATGGATTATCTTGGTCACCCTTTTCTGTACCATCTCAAGTAAGCTGATGTCTTTATTTAGGAAAGGAATCCAGTATTGTACACTGTACTTCAGATGCTGCCAAACCAGTGACCTGTACAGTGGCAGAATAACCTCTGCATTTCTACTAGTTATACCCCTGGCTATACATCCCAGCATCTGGCTTACTATGGCCTCTGTTCTCTTGCAGTGTGTTGAGTGCTTCAGGTCACTCATAATGATCACTCCCAAGTCATTCACCTCTTCTGACTTAGTGACCTGCACACTTCCCAGCCAATATATGGTCTCTGGGTTCTTTGCCCCCACGTGCATTACTTGCACTTTTTGGCACTGAATCCCAAGTGCCATATCTCTGATCTTCTCACTAGTTTAGTCAGGTCCTCCCTAATGTCCTGTGTCTCTCTCCTTCTGTGTCCACACTCCCATAAACTTTCTGTCATCTGCAGAGTCATATTGTGCCTTTTTACCCCATCTGCACTGTCACTGATGGAGATGTTCAATAATACTGTGCTGAGCACCAAGCCCTGAGGGACCCCACTAGTAACTAGTCTACCATCCAAAATTCCCCCCAACCACCACCTTTTGGTTTCTATCTCGTAGCCAGTGTTCAACCCACCTAGCCAGTTTCACCTCTACCCCCAAGTCCACCAGCTTTCTAATAAATCGCCTGTGGGGAACAGAGTCGAAAACCTTGTTAAAATCTCGATACAGTATGTCCACTGCTTGGCATTTGTCTACTGTCCTGGTTACCTAATCAAAGAAATCAAGTAGGTTGGTCTGGCAGGACTGCCCTGACATGCCCTGTCACCCTACACGCTGGTGAGTACAGCCAAGTATGGTGTACTTTCCTTTGGGATTATTGACCAGCTTTACCAGTAACCAGTCCTGCTGTATACAGGATCTACTGTAGATGAGCCAGTGTAGGCTTGAGATGAAGACATGGCTTGGCAGCAGTGCAACATCTCGAACCAACCACAAGCTGAGCCACAGTATGCCAGAAAATGTATTTGGTTCAGTGAATGTTATTTGGTCCTGGTACTCCATGAGGCAGATTTTACAATAGGTATCCCATTTATTCAGAAAACAGTCCAGATTCTGCATGGTCTTTAAATGAAACACCACTCATTTTTGTAGATATTTTTGTGCTGAACAACTTTCGTGCTCAAAGTACTATGGTATAATTTTTCATTTTAAAGTTATTCGCATTTGAATTCGGTGAGTGGAGGTAGAATACATCTGCATAGCTGGCATATCTCACTTCATTGACAACATCAAGGCAGCCATTTTAGGATTCTCAGAGCAGGGTTTTTTGAATCAGAAGAGGCTAGTATGTAGTGGGATGATGTGATTGTATAATCCCAACAAGGCACTTCAGGATGTGGTAATTGGGTGATTACCTACTTCTTTTGTAGCTAAGTCACACAGATGCACATTGTGACACACCACATGAGACTTGGGTAAATCCCCCGAAAACTCATGCTCCATCATGCCCAACTGCTTAATTGTACCATGGGAACTGCAGAGTTTTCCCTCCATATCGCCTGTATTACTGCTACTCCCTGAGTAATCTGAGTAACTACTAAGCCCTTAACTGTTTCTCAGCTGTGCTTGAAATGGTTTAGTTTTTGCACCCACCACTGCAGCTGGTAGACTGTTCCATGGCTCAACCACCCTCCCTGTAAAGTGAAACTTTCTCACGTCACTCCTGTATCCCCACACCCCATCTGTCCCAGTGTTATGGGCATGTCCCTTCTACTGAATAGTTCCTCGTAGTTAGCTTTTTTCTTTTATTTCTTTTTATTTACTTGTTTTAAAAACAAACAATACAACAAGAACACAAATTATATATGTCATATATTTATCGAACAAAATATATTTGTTCAGTTCATATAGAGCCCAATTTCTCCAGAGTATTTTAATTTTCGATACAGACTGAGCTATCACATAGTCAATCTTTCTCATGATAGTATCCCACATCCCTATATTTATGTCATACTAGATAATCAATTTTTTATTATGGTTTTGATTTTCCTTTGTGGCAAGAATGCATATTGATGATAATTTCTTGATATCTGCTGTCCTGAAATTCTGTGGCAAATCTAGAGATAGGACCACTCATTCTGTAAGAGTCAGTGTTGGTGCAAATATGTTCTGCCATTCTTGTTGTAAATCTGTCCAGAAATGTTGTACTTTTGGACATATTTATTTATATTTTGAATTTTGTTGACCCGGTAAGCCCACTGGGCCTAGAAATCCTTTTATCAGGGGCGACTGGGGGAAGAGGGGGGATACAGATGGTAAGCAACTGAAATTGAACCAGATTAAGCTGTTGGTGATATTTTTAGTGAATGGGAGAAATTTGGCCAGGACTCCAGGAAAATTCCCCTACTCTTTTGGTAAGTGGCACTGTGGAGCCAAAAGACAGGAGTCCCAGATGGAAGGAGACAGTGGAGGAGGATGGTCAAGCAGCCACCCACCGTGAAGCTCTTGTGAAGGGGAAGGTATAGCTGGGATGCACCCAGGAGGTGGCCAGCAGAGGGAACCTATACCCTCACATCAGGAATTGGCATCGGTAGGTGTTGTTTACACCAACAGCTATACGCTGACAGAAGGCCTTACGAGCCTGGACCAGGGAGTAGGACATGGCATCAGACGGATGGCAGATGCTCCTCGAGTGGAGGTATTGAGTGCCTCACAGCAGGAGAAAAATGGATCATGTTCCCTGTTAGAGGGAAAAACGCTGCATTTTGGAAGCGGCAGCAGTAGACTTCAGGCTAGCTCAGATACTCGCCGAAGAGGAGCTATGAAAAAGGAAATGCCCTGAGGTAAATTCTCCGTCAGCAACTCCAGGTAGTGTCGTCAAAGTTTTTATCAGTTCCACAGTACAAGACGAAGGGGAAGGTGGATCCCCACCTCAGACCCCCTAGCTCTCATTCTGATATGCAATCGCAATGGTCCCCCAAACTAGCCCTAGAAGGTGCGGGCTGGATACAGTTGGAGACAGGGCAATGGATCACAGATCCAACTCTACCAATACCAGGGGTTTCAGATGTGGAGGAACAAAGGTTGGGAGCAGTGGATATTTCATCAGGAAAAGACACACAGACTTCGGATCCCTTATGTAAAGAAAAGGTCTCCACAACCCCAAGGGCCCCTTTGGGTGGTACATTAAACTCCCAACAGGAAGAGGTGCAGACTCCACGTCAGAGCATGGACAAATAAATGAGGAAGATATTTCAATTTCTTTCTCGCCTCGAGAAGGTTTTTCTCAAATGGACATTCCTGATGTCCCCTCAACAGGGGACCCCATGACTTTAGTAGTAGACCCGGCTCAAGGTCTGACCCCAGACATAGGGAAGGATGCCCCTACCCTACAAGATCCTGTTCCTTCTTATGCAGGTTTATTTAAAAAACCTGTGGCACTAGCCAAAAGAAGGAATGCAGTACGACTTTCTAGGGCTTAATGACACCATGCCAGACAGGTTCTATGTGGGCAAAGTGCTAATTAAACAAATGCTGGGCTTCTCGCCCAGTGAAGTGTATGCACTAATACATACCCCTGGAGACAATACCTTTGATATCAGCTTTAGAACCCCAAACTTACTTAACCAATTCTGCATGAAATATGCCTTATTACAAACTAATCCAGCTTGGACTAATTTCCAGGCTATACCCATCACGAAACAAACTTTTAAGGTAATCATGGTTCTCTTCCGTAATGGGGGGTAAATGTGGAGGACATTTCTTACTGGCTGAAATGAAGATGCAAATTACAAGGTAGTCCAGAACCCATTCTTGATTCAGAGGGGTTTTGCAATGGGGGTTGGAGGTACAAAATCAATTTGGCTCAGACTGAAGAAGGGCTACAGCACCTCCCTAGTTGTTTCTATCTGGGTCGGGACAAGGGGTTCATATTTTATCTGGGTCAACCCTGCCACTGTTATAAACGTGGCTCGGGTAGGCACCGGAGTAGAACCTACGACACAAAGAAATGTGTCCAATGCAGAGAATTGGGGCACTTAAAGACAGACTGTCACCATCCCATAAAATGCTCCTTATGTGAGGAAGGGCATGCCTATATAGAATGTCCATGGGCAGCTCAGAATAAAACAGTCAGACCCCCCTGAAAGGGATCCAGAAACAGACACTCATATGACTAAAGATGTTGAAAAGTCCCTGGCAGTGACTGCCGTGGCAACATCACCTAAGGAGTTGGCTCTTCCAGTCACATCTATGCCCCTCCTTACCATCGGAGGAGGCTTTTCAAGTAGTGGCAAGCAGACGGCAGAGTCTGCGGTCTATGTCCTCTGCGAAACCACTCGTGGAGCAGGGACTCCCACTATACAACACTTACATGGTGCTTCAAGAAGATGGAGGCACCGAATCAGACTTCACATCTGTGCAGTCGTCTCAACCAGAGGGGCCATCTGATGTGGAACAAATGGGAGATTCAGAAACTGTTGAAAAAAGAAAACCCATTTGGGCACACGAAAATGGACAAAAAAGACACAATGACAGGTCTTAGGTTGTTATTTCTTATAGTAGGAATTTGAGTTATATACCCTATGGTGTGTAAATTTTTCTTTGCTTATGAACGGGATCTATACAATCACTGCTGCTTCCCTCAACACCAACAGCATACAATCTGAAAAAAAGAGATTGTTAATCTATTCTTTATTCGACAGGGGGACAGGATATTGTTTTTCTACAAGATACCCGGCTTCACACCAAGGCGGATATAGACCAAGCATCTAGAGACTGGATATGGGGGGTAATGTACTGAGAGGATTTGTGTAGTGGGGTAGGAATAGAAATAAATCATCCTTCTGCGTGTCTCATCCAATTGATAGAGATAATACCAGGAAGAGTGCTATTGCTAGATATGATGTTATGTGGTTTTCAGTGCCGCTTGATTAATGTTTACGCTTCCCAGTTAAAATCTTCTAGGATAGATATGTTTAGGGCAATTCAGCCATACCTGTTTACTGCAAAACATGTGTTTTTTGGGGGCATCTTAATTGCAGCAGATATCTGACAAATAGAGGGAGTAAAACGAGGAAAATATTTTGTGATGCTAACTGTTTAAATGACCTCCTGGTTCAGACTGGCCTGGTAGATGTGATGGCAATATCAGGAATCCCACAGAAAACCTTTTATCAGGGTATAAAAGTCACCAGGATTGATTTTTGGTTTCTGTCAGATTCCTTGGGGGGGTAGTGAAGACAAAAACTGTGCCAGTAACACCATCAGATCATGCCATTATTGAAGTGACGGTTTCCAGCCATGAAATTATGCACCATGGCCCAGGATATTGGAAACTAAATATGGCTCTCCTATCCCTCCCAACAGTAGAGACTGGTCTGACCTCCCTCTTAGAAGCTAGGAAATCGTTTTTTGGGTTATATGATTCCCACTGTGACTGGTGGGAAGATACCAAAACAGACATCATAAAATACTTCCAGACTATAGAAAGATTACATGGTAAACATAGAAAGCAGTCATATCCATGGGATTCAGTAAATGGTTGAAAAACTGGTGCAGAGATCAGGGGTTTTGGCTTCATTGGGGACTGGGGGTCCACCTGGAAGGATACAGGCCTATACTGGTGCGATGGTCTGCATCTGTCCAGGAGGGGAACCAGAATCCTAGGTGATAGGTTTAAATGCATAATTGCCAAGCATTTAAACTAGCCGTGGGGGGGCACTGAAAAGGAGCACAGAAAACCCAGCCTCCCCCCACAAAACACATTAGTTAGTGAGGTAAACACCAAGATAGAGACGTTAATGGGAAGCAGGACTGGGGTAAATGCAGAAAAGGCAGTAAGGACAGGGGTGGGGCTAAAAGGGGTAAGGCCATCAACAAATGGAGGGTGATGAGTACCAATGCCTGTAGTCTGTGTAACAAGGTCCCTGTACTACTGGTCTTGATGGAAGAGGGACTTTTGGATATCATGGCAGTCACAAAACATGGTACACTGAGAACCATGACTGGGATGTCAACATACCAGGGTACACAATCTACAGGAGGGACAGGGAAGGTAAAAGAGGAGGAGGAGGAGCTCTCTTTGTAAGGGAAGGGATCAAAGCAATGGAAGTAAAGGATAAACAGGGAGTAGAGGAGGCACTGTGGTTTACCCTGGAGACAGAATATGACAACACAATTCTCACAGGGATGGTGTACAGACCCCCATCTCAGGGGAGGCAATGGACAAGGAAATGATAGAAGGCATCCTTAGAATGGCAGAAAAAGGGGAGATATTGTTGATGGAGGGGATCTGAATATGCCAGACGTTAGCTGGAGCACCCTAGCTAGAGCCACATCAGAAAGCAGGTTTATTCTCGATGTCCTACAGGGGGCATGCCTCAGACAGCTAGTGGTGGAACCCACTAGGGAGGGAGCAATCTTAGACCTGGTACTGTCAAATGGGGATGGAGAAAGGATCTCAAATTTGAAGTCGATAGCCATCTGGGAACAAGTGACCACAATACAAACATTGTGGTTCACAATAAACACAGCCATAGAGTTGAGCCATACAAAAGCAAGAGTGTTGGACTTTAGGAGGGCTGACTTTGGGAAAATGGGAGCGTGCCTCAGAAAAGCACTAGCAAACTGGCAAGAAGGAGGGGTGGAGGAACAATGGAGAAAAATCAAAACAGCCATCATAGAGGCAACAAGCCTTTTGTGTGAAGCAAATCAACTAAGCAAAATGAAGGAAAAAAACACTATGGTTCTCAAAAGAGGTGGCGGGGAAGGTTAAGGAGAAAAAGGTAGCATTCAGGAAGTATAAGGAAACACAGAAGGAGCAGGACAGAGAACTGTACCAGTTAAAGCAGAAGGAAGTGGGGAAGGCAGTCAGAATAGCAAAAGCCCAAACTGAGGAAAAGACAACCAACTCAGTTAAGAATGGGGATAAGACCTTTTATAGGTACATTAGGGAGCGAAGAAAAATGAAGGAAGGGATAGTGAGGCTTACTAAAGAGAAGGGAGGGTGGGCAGAGGATGACAGTGAAAAGGCAGAAATACTGAATGAATACTTCTGCTTAGTATTCACAAAAGAAAAGGAGGGGAAGGTACCTAAATCAAAGAATAGAAGCACTCTGGATAGGGAGGTCGATACCAGTCCGCTCACAGAAAAAAAGGGCTCTGAAAGAACTCTTAAAACTGAAGGTGGACAAAGCAGTGGGGCCTGATGGGATTCACCCAAGAATTCTAAAAGAACTAAGGGTAGAACTAGTGACACCACTGACTACCCATTTTAACAAATCATGGGAGGATGGTGTGGTACCGGAGGACTGGAGGAGGGCAGACGTTATTCCCCTTCACAAAAATGGGAGCAAGACGGAGGCAGAAAACTACAGACCTGTTAGTTTGACCTTAGTGGTAGGGGAAAATGATGGAATGACTTCTAAAGGAAAGAACTGTTGAGTTCCTAGAGGCCAGTGGGGCACAGGACCCAAGGCAGCATGGATTCACAGCAGGAAGGTCATGTCAGACGAATCCAATAGATGTCTTTGACTGGGTGACCAATGTAGTAGACCAGGGAGGGGCTGTGGACATGGCCTACCTAGACTTTAGCAAGGCATTTGACACAGTGCCACACAAAAGATTAATATACAAGTTAGCCAGCCTTGGAGTGGGTCCCAAGGTGGTAGCCTGGGTAAGAAATTGGCTGGACAACAGGATACAGAGGGTAATAGTAAACAGAGTTTACTCTGAAGAAACGGGGGTTACTAGTGGGGTACCACAGGGTTCAGTACTGGGACCAGTCCTCTTTAATATCTTTATAAGTGCCATTGCAGAGGAACTAGAAGGAAAAGTATGTCTCTTTGCAGACGAGACAAAGATCTGCAACACGGCTGATACAGAAGGTGGGGTGGAGAGGATGCAAAGGGACTTGACAAGGTTGGTGGAATGGTCAAATATTTGGCAGCTTAGATTCAATGCAAAGACGTGCAAAGTAATGCACCTGGGAAACAAAAATCCAGGGGAAGAGTACACAATGGGGGGTGAGATAATAACACCAACACAAATGGAAAGGGACCTGGGGGTAGTCATGACCTTAAGGTGGGCAAGCGATGTGAGAAGGCAGTAAGGAGGGCTAGTGAGATACTGGGATGCATAGGGAGAGGCATCACCAGTAGAAAACAGGAAGTTGTTATCCCTCTGTACAGACAGTTGGTGAGACCCCATCTGGAGTTCTGTGTCCAGTTCTGGAGACTCATAGATACATACATAGATACATACATAGATACATAGACAGTGTCGGCAGATAAGGGCCTATGGCCCACCCAGTCTGCCCATTTGAGCTTGTAAGTTCAGTTTGTTTTCCTAGAAGTCTGTTTCACCTTACCCCTGACCTCCAGAATTCCTTTATGTCTATCCCATGCATTCTTAAATCCCGTGATTGTTTCAGCCCCCACCACTTCCTCTGGCAGGGTGTTCCACTTGTCCACCACCCGTTCTGTGAAGAAATTCTTTCTCATGTTTCCTCTGAATCGTCCTCCTTCCAACTTCATCCCATGCCGTCTTGTCCTGGAACATCTTTTTCGCTTAAAAATAGTGTTTTCCTGCACCCTGTTCCTCCCTGTAAGATACCTGTATGTCTCTATCCCCTCTCTCCCTCCTCTCCTCCAGGGAGTACATGTTCAGTTCCTTCAACCTGTCTTCATAGGACTTGTGATGCAATCCATGCACCATCTTTGTTGCCCTCCTCTGAACCTTCTCTACCCTGTCTATGTCCTTACGTAGGTATGGTCTCCAGAACTGTACACTGTACTCCAGGTGGGGCCTCACTAGTGTCTTGTATAGCGGAATTATGACCTCCTTTCCTGCTGGTAATGCCTCTGCCTATACAACCCAGCATCCTATTTGCTTTACCTGCTGCCTTGTCACACTGTTTCTCACCTTGAGGTCATCAGAGATGATAACCCCAAGATCCCTTTCCCGTTGGTGCATGCTATATCCTCACCCAACTGATATATTGTGCCAGGGTTTTTGTGCCCCATATGCATTATCTTGCACTTCTTTGCATTGAATTTCAGCTGCCAAACCCTGACCATTCTTCAGTTTCTGCAGGTTGCTTCTCATTCTGTCTACACCCTCTGGTGTATCTACTCTGTTACAGAGCTTTGTGTCATCAGCTAACAGTGAAATTCTGCCTTCTAGGTCCTGCGCCATGTCACTGATGAAGATGTTGAATAGGACCGTCCCAGCACTGATCCTGTGGTACCCCACTGGTCACTCTTCCTCTGTGGAGTGACAGCCATTTACCACCACCTTTGTGTCCTGCCACCCAGCCAGTTACCTACCCACCACACTACTGTCCTGCCCACACCCATATTCCCCAGTTTGTGTAATAGTCTTCTATGTGGCACAGTGTCAAAGGCCTTGCTGAAGTCCAGATAGGCCATGTCCACTGCCTTCCCTGATCCACCTCCCTAGTCACCCAGTCAAAAAATTCAATGAGGTTGGTCTGATATGACCTCCCCTGGTGAAACCATGCTGCCTTGGGTCCTGTGGTCCATTGACAACCAGATGTTCCACCAATCTCTCCTTCAGTAGTGCTTCCTTGATCTTCCCCACTACCGAGGTGAGGCTGACTGGTCTGTAGTTCCCTGCTTCCTCTTTGTTCCCACTTTTGTATAAGGAGACTACATCTGCTGTCCTCCAGTCTTTGGGTACCTCCCCTGTTTCCAGTGATTGGCTAAACAGGATAGCCAGAGGTTCAGCCACCACCTCTCTTAGTTCTTTAAGGACCCTGGGACTCCATCTCTGCAAGGAAATAGGATGGAGACTGTCCAGAGGAGGGCAACCAAACAGGGTCTGCACCAGAAGAACATACGAAGAGAGATTAAATAGCTTAATATGTATACACTCGAGGAGAGGAGGGAGAGGGGGGACATGATAGAAATTCTCAAGTACATCAAGGGAATCAACAGAGTCCAAGACTGTAGCATCTTTCAGAAAAAGAGATGTGCAAGAACAAGGGGGCACAATTTGAAGATAATGGGGGGAATGGCTCAGAGGTAATGTGAGGAAGTATTTTTTAATGGAGAGGGTTGTGGATGCATGGAACAGCCTTCCTGAGGAGGTAGTGGAGTCAAAAACAGTGGGGGAATTCAAGAATGAATGGGACAGACATAAGGCAGTTCTAGTGGGGGGTAGGAGGAAGTAGGCTGTTAGTTAACTAGGATCTGCTGCCTATGCATTAGGTAGGGAAATGGGCAGACTAGGTGGGCCAAGCGGTCCTTATCTGCTGTCAAATTCTGTTTCTATGTTCTACACTGTATGTTTCTATATCAGATATATAGGGTGAAATTTCAAGATTTACTCTCTCTTGCAGCTCAAGGCAATCACACGGTTCTTCCGGAATTGGACTCTATTAGAAAACACCTAAACACAGTACAATATGATCGTCTGAAATCCTTAGACCAAGAAAGATTTGGTTCGCAGGGGAGAAAAACTTTCATGAAACCTTTTCACTTTTGTGTGCAACAACGGCAGCAGAAACACATGGCCCATCTGAGAACCACACAGGGGGAAGTGTGCACATCCAAAGCCAAGATTTTACAAGAAGTAGATAGGCACATTGCCCAATTATTTCACCCATTTGAAGTAACTCCAGGCTCCCATAAGATATGGTTAACAGAGACTCCACTACCACAACTTCCTGTTTCACAAATTCAGTTGCGGACAGCCCCACTTACCCCCCTGGAGGTTTCTACAGGCCTTTTACAAACAAAAGAAAAAACGGCCCCAGGGAAAGATGGGATCCCTTATGAACTACAGTATATAGGTCGATATTTAAGGTACTATTACATGAATTTAAGGCAGTATTACAGGAAATTCTGAACTTGGAGACCCTTCCAAATAGTACGTCTGAGGGTCTAGTCCTTTTGATGTTTAAAAAGGGGGTTGAGCACTTCTGTCAAACTGGCGGCCCATAACGTTGCTGAACTCCGATTTTAAACTTCTGACTAAACTCCTGAATAATAGCCTTTTGCTTTACTTGGATTCTCTCATACAACCAGCACAGACATGTTCTATCCCAGATAGCAGGATATCAGATGGCCTTATTTTATTAAGGGAAATATTTAAGGGGGGTCACGGGAGAGCTCACGGGCTTGCTCTTTAGCCTAGACCAGGCTAAAGCCTTCGACAATGTTCACCATGATTATTTATGGGACTGTTTAGCTAGTTACGGGTTGCCAGGTGGGTTTGTTAAGTGGATAAAGACCTGTCATGCCACTGCTTCTGCACAATCTTATTGTAATGGTTGGTTGGGACAAACATGTAAGGTCACACATGGGGTGTGACAGGGTTGCCCTTTAAGCCAGCTTTTGTATTTATTCACAATAGATCCATTAATTCGTCGAGTTTGTGCCACCCTGATTATACGAGGGGTTTCATTCTCTAGTATTGACCCAGAGATCAAATGTATCACTTATGCGGATGATCTATGTTTTATAGTCAGTGATATGGTCTCCGCTCAGGAATTAGGGAAGGTGTTAAGTGGGTTTTTGAGGCACACAGGGGCCCAAATAAACTACACAAAATGTAACAGCCCTCTGATCTCCCAGCCTCAGAGGCAAGTGTGCTAAATATTGAGCCACTGACACTGCTTTAGCCATAAAATATGAGCATGGCTGGCTCTAGACTGTCCACATGCTCTCCAATAGTGTTAAGAAATCGTACTATCATATTGGGTTTGCTGTACTGGAGTTTTAAAATATAGTATTAGGTTCTTCCAAGAGAATTCCTTCCACATATATGAGGAAGTTGGTTTATGAATATATCTTGTATAATTATTCCATTGGGTTTGGGTAATATATATTTCTAGATCTTCTTGCCATCTCAGTCTGACATTTTTATTTATTTATTTAGTTGTTTAACCAGGTATAGCACACTAAGCTGAAAGCTTTTTTACAGGAGCGACCTGGGAGCACAAGGAGGTTAAGTGACTTGATCAGGGTCACACAGTATGCAGGTGGAAGCTGTGGGATTCAAACCCAAGTCTGGTCTGCTGGATGTCACCAGATTTGCAACTCAGAGCCTTAGACCACTGCGCTATACTGCCTCCTACTGCACTATACTGCCTCCTGTCAGTGGCATTGTCATTGTCAGTGGAGTGTTTTCCTATTTCTATCAAACCTTCATAAATCCTTGATATCAGTGAAGGATCAGTGATATTGGATCGCCTAGCAATACTGCCTGTATTAGGTTAATAATAGTTGGTAGAGGTTGCTTCCGGGGATAGGTTCTCTCAGCCTTGTGTATATATGCCTTTATCTGTATATATCTTATGGTCTTTGATCATATTTACCTGCCAGTGTTGGAAAGTCTCTAACTTCTGATTTTTACAGCGTAAGAAAAGTCCCATTCTTTGCCATTGTTTATAAGTACGGTCTAGTCCAGCCAGTAGAAAGTTTTTATTATAAGCCAGTGGTGTTATCAGATATCTATATGACTGTAAGGCTGGGTGTATCAGCAATTTAATCCAGTGTTGCAGTGTATTAGTGGTGAACAGATTCTCTACATTCTGTCTTACAGGGGGATCTTCATTTGCCAATATTTGTTTGGAAACTGGCAATAAATCCTCTTCTATCAATTTTAGATCCTTCCATCGTGCAGAGTAGTTTATTGCTCTCTGGTATAGAGCTGTACAGATTTGTGTCACTTGGTGGTGTTTTTTTAGATGAGGCAATGCTAGTCCTCCCCTTACTTTGGGCAGTTGAAGCACAGCATACTGTATTCATGTTCAAGAACCACCCTATATGAATTGTGAGATGCACCTATCCTATTGTCTGAATTTGGATCTTAAAGGAGATACAGGTAATGTTTGAGAAAGGTACAGGATTCAAGGTAGAACATTCATTCTAATGCAGTCTATTCTTTGTATCATAGCAAGTTAATAGCCTGCCATTGACGAAGATTGTCTTATAGATCCTGAGTAATTGATTAAACAAAGAAATTGTTGGCAGATAAGGACCGCTAGGCCCATCCAGTCTGCCCGTAGGCCCTATACATTGTATGTGAAGACTGACCCTGAGTGATCAATGGCTTTTCATCATTCCCTCCCCTCTCAGGCCTCCCTTGTGCCTGTCCCAGGCATACTTAAACCACTTCACTATGCTTGCCCCCACTACCTCCTGTGGCAGACTATTCCAAGCATTGACTACTCTTTTTATGTAGAAAAACTTACTCACATTACCTCCTAATATACCTCTTTCCAATTTCATATTGTGCCCCCTTGTTCAAGGACTTTTTCTACATTGGAAAAGGTCCCCCACCTGCACCTTGTTTATACCCTTGAGGTACTTGAAAGTTTCAATCATGTCCCCCCACTGTCTCCTCTCCTCCACTGAGTACATATTGAGGCCCCTTAGTCTCTCCTCATATGTTTTGTGGTGCAAGCCATGCACCATCTTTGTTGGACTTCTCTGGATAGTCTCCACCTTATCAATGTCCTTGCACAGGTGTGGCCTCCAGAACTGCATGCAGTATTCCAGGAAAGGCCTTACCAATGTTTTATACAATGGCATCACCACCTCCCGCTAGTGATATCCCTACCTATGCAACCTAGCATGCCACTGGCCTTCCCTGCTGCCTTTGTACACTGCTTTGATATCTTAAGGTCATCACAGATTATAACCACTATGTCCCTTTCCTCTTTTGTGACAGCCAGCTCCCCTCCCCAACCTGTAGCTCTCCCCAGGGTTCCCCTCTACCCAGGTGCATTATTTTGCACTTCTTTGCATTGAGCCTCAGTTGCCACATCTCCAACCATCTTTCAAACTTTTCAAGGTCCCTCTTCATTTTCTGCACCCCTTCTGGAGTATCCACCCTGTTGCAGATCTTGGTGTCATCTGGACTCAGGCAGACCTTTCCTTCCAGCTCCTCTGCAATGTCACTAATGAAGACATTGAACAGGACTGGTCCTAGTGCTGATCCCTGTGGTACCCCACTGGTCACCCCCTCTCCCCAGATTGTACCCCATTTACCACCACCACTCTCTGTCTCCGGTCTGTTAACCAGTTCCTGACCCAGTTCACCACCTTGTCTCCCATGCACAGACTACTCATCTTGTTAATCAACCTTCTACGTGGGACAGTGTTGAAGGCTTTGCTGAAATCTAGGTAGACGATGTCTACTACTCCTCCCTGATTTGGTTCCTTAGTCACCCAATCAAAAAGATCTATTAGATTCATTTGATGGATGAAGGGGCCACAGATTGACCCCTGGGGGAGCCACATGTAGCCCTCAGGCTGCAGGGTGCCCACTAATGTTCTAGTGCAAGCTCTATGACAACATCCACAAATACTGGGTATGGAATAATAATTTATGCTACTCAGGGTGTCTGATTGTGTTGGTAGTTTATCTCCTAAATATTTTAGTGCTGGTAAACCCCATTGGAATTGTAAAGACTGCATTATTTGGGGTGAAGGGTATAATTTAATTGAAGAGCCTCCGTTTTTGTTTTATTTATTTTGTATCCTGCACATTCCACAATGTTTGTAACAGTTCCAGAGATGTGGGAGAGATTTGTCTGGTGATGTTAAATAAAAGTTGTCTGCATATAAAGCAAATTTGTGATGTTGGACCCCTTCCATATCCAGTATTTGTGGGCGTTGTCTTAGAGCTTGCACTAGAACATTGGTGGGCAACCTGCGGCCCGAGGGTCGCATGTGGCCCCCCCAGGGTTCAACCGGGTGGCCCCTTCATCCATCTGCATTTACTGTTTATTCTGTATTGAAGTGTTGAAGTCCTTTATTGCATTTTTAATGTTATAATTTAGCAAGCTTATTTTTAATTCAAATGTATCATTTTGGCTTGTGACTGTGGTAAAGACTGTCTTACGGCCCTTGGGGGTGTCTGAGGACCTCACCTGTGGCCCTCTGATTATCTTAGGTTGCCCAATACTGCTCTACAGTTTTCACTTAGAGTGCAAAGAACCTTTTTAATTCCTTTTTTAGGAACTTAAAGGTTTCTGTTATTTCCCACCCTCTCACTTCTGGTCTCCAGTGAGAACATGCTCAATGCCCTAAGTCAATCCTTGTAAGAACATACGAATGTGCCAGCAGAAACAGACCACCCGGTCTATCTAAGTCTTCTCGAGTGTGCAGCTAGCACCCCTAGTTTGCAGCTGCCCCAACCCCTTCCCTTTGTCATCCCACTGCCACCCCACCTCCCCCACCCTCACTCTCACCTGTTCCCTGTTCCATGCCCTTTTAAAGCTGTTCACAGATTTACATGATACCACCCATTCTGCTAGTGCATTCCATTTTGCTACCACCCTCTCCTTGAAATAGTGTCTCCTCATTTCCCTCCTCAATCCCCACCCCCCATTCTTAGCCCCCGGTGTCTCTCCCCCTCCTTAGGATCTGCATGTTGGCATGTGGTAGGATCTGCATGTTGGCACCGAATCATTTTGGTTACCCAAGTCTACACTGTCTCTAGCCTGTTTTTTCTTTCCATAAGTGAGATGAGGATTCCAGAACTGAGTTCAGTATACCAGATGAGGTCACCCCCAACAGTGCTCTATACTGACAGTATTACCTCTTTTTTCTTCCTACTACAATACACCCCAACAGTTTGGTTGCCTTGTTGTAGCTATGTCCACAGACTAACAGGAAAGCCTGTAGTGGCTCATGTCATAAGTTGAAGGGAGTTTCAGGCTGAGCTGCTTTTCTTTTTTTTTTCCTCCCTGATTAAAATTTTTAATTTACCAATATTTTGAAAACCATTATAAATCCAAAAATCATATCATATCATATGTTATCCTACATTATAGGGCTGGGACAGCACCCCTATAGTTAGGGCTGGTAAATAAAGCCTTTCAGTGTTAAATCTGAATTTTTGCACCTTAATAACTTTGTTATTTTGCATCCAAATAACCCAAACATTGTTATGCGTTGTCATGTTACAAGTGTCACAAGATGTGGAAAGTTTCATGATGGCAGCTTTTATGAATTTTGAGATACAAAGTGGTCAAAAATGCAAAAAAGAATCTTTTTTCCCCATAGGATAAAATGGGATTTTTTTGCTGTCATCGACAGCACTCACAGAATTAAATTTCACTCTGATATTTACAGGGATGATGGCGTGTGTGCCAAGGGTGTGCCTTTAGATGTTTGGTGTAAAAATATATTGCCAGTTTTGAATTATAATGATTTTTGTGATAGATGCAAGACGGGCTGCTCGAATGGTAAATAACATTTACCGTTTGAACAGTGAAGTGTGAATGGTGAATGTCATTTACCATTTGCACTTTGCTGTTCGAACGGTAAATGTCTGAACAGTAATTGTTAGAATGGTAAAATCCATTTACCAGTCGCACTATACTGTTCATAGTTTTACTTTTCAGTTCTGATCCACCATCTCTTCAGTTAGCGAAGGTGGAAAACATAAATATTTTAAAAAATACTGCCCCTAGGTAAACACAATCAGTTGTGTTTACCTAATCGGGGCCCAAGGAACACACTCCTGGCATTAGTTTTTGTGCAGGTGGTCCCCAAATATGTTCTTTGAGTTGGTAGTTTGTGCTGCAAATCATGGCAGAATGCTGATACTACTTTGCTCGTGATGGGGGGGGGGGGATTTGCTGTCAATATCCCCTAATCTGGGAGCAAACAGACCCCATAATTGGATCCCTCAGACCCATTAGGTAAACACATAAGTGTTTACCTAATAATTGTTTATTTTTCCCCTTTTTCTTCTTCTAAGGGGATGAGGGCAGTGGAATATTAATATAGAATATTTCTGCATTGAACTGCCATTCTTTACCAAACAGCACGGCAGTTCAATGCAGGATTCTGCATCTGTGTATTTTTCTGATGTAGGGGTGCCCATTCCCCCTACTGGCAGTAGCCCCCCTCTCCTGACAGTGTGGGACACTGGGTTGCCCACTCCCCGTGTCCCCAGTTGTGTCCACCAGCTTGTTATTTTGGGACACTGGATAGCCCACTCCCAGTGTCCCAGTATATTTGTCTCTCCCCAGGGTGTGCTTATGTCCCTTGAGGTTAGCCGACGGTGGGGTGCCAGGGTGTGCTTATGTCCCGCTTGAGGTTGGCCGACGGTGGGTGCCCAATTCCTGCATTGGCAGTAGCCCCCCCAATGTAAAATTTAACTGCAAAAAAAAGAAAACAGTCCCCCGACATCTTTTTTTGTTAATTAAACCTGAACGAAGAAAAATGGTCCTTCATCGTTTCCCCCATCCCTCTCCCCATTTCCAACCTTCCTCTGAGCACCCACCTCCCAGCGCCTCCCCTTACCCCATACTTACCTCCAGAGGTCGGCGGCTGCGATCTTCTCTGGACTTGGCATGTCTGCACTCTTCAAAGATGAACTGCAAACTGAAAAATCAAGGTTAGCACCATATAATGGCTGTCAATGGGGGTTTCAACTTATGTTGATATCTCAGCCATAGTTTGAGTTTTTTGCACCAAATTTTCAACATGAGGTTCTTGGGACCCCACCTCACGAACACTGTCACTGTCATTTCATTAATTGGACCATTAGGTGATTTCACCCTCTGTGTGTGGAATCCAGTTTCGGGACTGAGTAACAAAATGACAGTGCCAGTGTTCTTCAGGTGGGGTACCAAAAAGCCAGTGTTGAAAATTTGGTGAAAAAATTCCAAAAAAATAACTTTTACGAGCATGCATTGTAAATCTCTACACACTCTCGCAACTTATTTTCCCTCCAGATTTTTAACATTGTCATTTTCTCACACCACCTCATGAACAGTATAGTTGTCATTTCTCGTATCCTTCCCAAAATGTGTTTTCGCGCCTGTGTCGTAGAATGGCATGGTAACTGTGCAAAATCAACTTTTGGGATAAATTAATGAAATCACAGTGCCAAAGTTCATGAGGTGAGGTCTGAAAAAGTCCATGTTGAAAATCTGGTGAAATAATTCCACAAAATGACCGTGTTATGAGCGTGCGTTGCGCAGGTTCTATGCACGGTCATAACTTTGACAATTTTTCATATTTTCACTCTAGATTTTCAGCACTGCCATTTTTCACACCTCCTTGTGAACACTATACAGCAGTCAGTTTTCACATCCTGCCTGAAACATGTTTTTGCATCTGTGGCACAGAATGGCGCAGCCGCTTTGTGAAATCAACTTTCAGGACAGATTAATGAAATGACAGTGCCAGAGTTCATGATGAGGGGTCACCAAAAGGCCATGATGAAAATTTAGTGAAAACATTCCAAAAAATGCCCACGCTATGAGCGTCCATTGAATTTATTCAATGCATGCATATAACTTTATGCTCCCACTGTAAAATAAGGATACTATATAGTGTACTAACTAAAAAAAAGAAGGGAAATTCATCGCAAAAAACTACATTAATCCATCAGTTTTTTGTTAAAGCATCGAAAGTTGGGAAATTTGATGTTAGGGTTACCAATCATACCACCCCACACCCATCCACCTCCACACACCAACAGGCATCGGGTGTACCTTGAGGTCGTCGACCCTAACTCTCACCCCAGTTTCCTATATTGCACGGTCTCATCTTTTTTACACACGGAATGGGGTGAGAGTTAGGGTCAATGACCCCAAGGAACACTCCGATGTCTGTTGGTGCACGGAGGGGGGAAGGGGTGGTATGGTTGGTAACCCTAATGTTGAATTTCCCAGCATTTGATGCTTCAATAAAATTCCTAACTGATGCACAAACATAGTTTTTTGCAATGAACATATATAAGGCTAAAATTAGTTTGCTATTTCATTGTTATTAGGACTGGTCTGCAAGTTACTATTGAGATAAACATTAGAAAGTAAGCAGAGTGCCGGCCTGTCGGCGCAGCGGTTGGATTTCTGCTTGCGATGCCAGTGACCCGGGTTCAGGAATAGACTCAGGTGCTGAAGGGCCTGCCAGGGAGAGTAGGCTTGAGCATCGGATGACTGCTGGTATTCTCTCGTGGGGAGTGTGGGTGCACGACCCGGTGCTTGCTGATCCCTGGCAGAGGCTGATGGTACAGCAATACTCAGGATCCCACTAATCAATGGGGCATGGTGAACATCAACGTAAGCCTAATGTTAGTGGCATGCTATGCCCCTTTGGGAGCAAACAGAAAAGAGCCCCGAGGCCAACTGGATGACGGTCGTCAGCTCCTGTTGCTGCGAGACCAAGGGCAGTGCACGAACCATCCCAGCATCACCTGGGACATAAATTGCACTGGCTTCCCTACCAGTGCCTTCCCCCTCAGAGGAGAGGGACCCACCCGGCAAAGGCTTACATCTGGGGGTTACCCAAAGGGGCTGCAATATGGGACGATGGGTGGCTGCACCAAAGTAGTGTGGCACGGAGGGCATAGGAAGGCCTGAAGAAGAAGCCAGCACAGATCTGGAGGGAGCAAAAAAAAAAAAAAAGGCAGCAAGCAGTTTCCCATGCCATTTAATAAAAATCATTAAGAGGTAGCAGATGTTTTACTTATATTGCTAAAAGTGAGTGGTGCAGCTTGATATTGGTTGCTGCCATCTCTTGCACTTTCTTAACAGTGCATATGGATATCTGGAGGACTAGTGTGCACAAGAGCTGCATGACTGAGCAGCAAACTCGAGAATACACTCAGGCCCCCCAAACACACACACAGACAGTGCACGTTCTTTTTTGTTCCTCTGGGCAGAGTGGATTGTAAGGAGCTAGGTGGAGCAGCATACATACACCTCTGCAACCATCTCTGCAGCCTGCAGTGAGACCACAAAATGCATGAATCTCCCACTACCGCCTGCTGCCATTTACCTCCTCAGCCACCAGTGCCTGCACCCTTTCTGCCACAACCCTGTCAGACGACTTATTTGTAGCTGCAGGAACATCCCCCCCCTGAATGTTTGTTTGTCCTCTCTGAAACTCTCAGCTTTATTCAGAAAATTACCAGCCTCCATTTCCATTATCATTAGTATATCATTTGAGACTCCTTCAAACAATCAAGCCAGTGTAACAAGGTGGCAGTCTGTGACCATAGCAACTGAGACTGAGCACCTAGAAAAACGGTGAGTCAATCTTGGCGACTGTGATCATAGCTACTTAGGGAGGAGGGCGACCAGATACTGCAGTTGGCAAAAACCGTGACTGGAACTCGCATGTATACATGTGCATGCGCACCTGTGAGGTGTGAGGAAGAGGCAGGGGAGGGATGGCATGTGGAAGGGGTTGTGCTGAGCAGCTGCCAAGCTGGATTGCTGGCATCATGGGGAGGGTGGTCGGCTGGGAGGCATGGGGTACCGGGTTCTTGTCTGGCGTGGTGTGGGGTTTGTTTTTTGCCACCTGGTGGCATGTATTTTGTCAGGTTTTTCACCCCCCCCAACAACCCCCCTGGAGCTGAGAATCTATAAGTAGGGGGTGTTGGGGGGGTGAAGGTCTCGGGTGCCTTTCTTCTTTGTGCTGTCAGTGTACATTGCCGAAATTAATTTTCGGCGAAGTACATTCACCATAATAGCGATCGCTGTTTCTTGATCGTTGTTATGACATGGAAGCTAACAAGGCCTATAGTAAGGCTAATAGGATGATGGGGTGTATCGGAAGGGGGACAGACAGCAGAAAAAAGGAGGTACTTCTATCTGTATATAGGTCACTGGTGAGGCCACATCTGGGATATCATACTCAGTTCTGGAGTCCTCACCTAAGGAAGGGCAGGAACAGTCTGGAGATGGTGCAATGTACAGTGATCAATATGATTCAGGGTCAACAGGGCAGATCTTATGAAGATCGTCTGAAGGCCCTGAACACATACACAGTGAAGATTAGGTGAGAGAAAGAGAGGGAGGGAGAGGGAGAGAGAGAGAGAGAGAGAAGAGGGATTTGACAAAGACCTTCAAATTCCTGAAGGGAATAAACAACATGAACTACCAGGAACTATTTAACAGGAGTACAGAGTCACAAACGTAATGGTACCCATGGAAACCAGCAGGAGGAAGGTTTAAGATGGATGTGAGGAAGTTATATTTTCTGGAAAGGACGTGCAGTCATGCAACAGTCTGCCAGCGGAGGTGGTCGGCATCAAGGCAATAAAAGGTTTCAGGCATAACTGGGACAGAGAGATGGTTGCACAGGTCCAGTGGTCTGGTCCACAGCACTATGGAGGGGAGCAGGAGGCGGGGTGGACTGATGGATAAAATCCTGCACAGACAATAGGACCTGGGGAAGACAGGGAACTCTGGGAAGACTAGATGGACATTCAGTCTTTTTCTGCCATCATTGTCTATGTTTCCACCACCACTCAATTCATTCTTTCATTCTCATTCTCTCTCTCTCTCTCTCTCTCTGTCTCTGTCTCTGTCTCTGTCTCTGTCTCTGTCTCTGTCTCTGTCTCTGTCTCTGCAGACTTACTTCCCTGACCCCATCACCCAGCCCATCCTGCAATGGCAGCATGCAGTACCCAGTACTTTGCTCATTTTCCCAACACCACTTCATACCAGACAGAAAATCACTGGCCAACCACTCCACCCCACTCAATGTCTGCACTCCCTATTGCCTCTCTACCCTACCCCCTCATACAGCTCCTCCTGCAGCAGCAGCACCAAAAACTCTGTTTACCTCCCTACAACTTTCTGCATCAACCAGAAGTTAGGGGGCCTTCTGTTCTCTGCCACCCGGTGCCTGCTCTCCCTGCAGCCTCTCAGCCCATCCCCGTCACCTGCAGCAGCAGCCATAATTCATCCTTCCGACCACAGTCTATAATAGCCAAAACTGAATTTTTGTGAAGGATACCAATATTGACAAAGAAATGGGAGAGATGCTGATTACAGTACGCAGGGTACTTATCCTACACAACACACAAAGGGACCAGCTGCACTACTGTGATGGTCAAGGTGTGACACACAGAGCGAGATCTATAGAAACACAAAAATGGTGCACACAAACCCAGAGAATGGATACTGCAGCAGATACTGAACAAAAAATGTAATGCACATGGGAGACCCAGTAAAAACTCAAACACTTTACTCAACACACGTCTGATCTAGGTGCTTTTGAGTGCTGGCTTTGTTGCTGCTATCTCAGATAAGTCAATTATGAAAAACATTCACTTTGGTTTCCCACTCTGATGTTGCTCCAGCTGCGATATAAAAAGCAATATTTGTGTTATGGGGTGCCATAGTGCCCTTCTAGATAAGGCTGAGTATGGTGTTTAATGTTAAATGTCTAACTTTGAACTTAAATAGCTTTGGCCCTGTTCTATGGAATTGTACAAAATTTTGCACGCATTGTCTGAAGGTCAAGGTCCCTGGATTTGACATGTTTCATTCCATTTGGATGTACAGACTCTGATATCCAGATAGTGCAAATAGAGGTGGAAAACATTTTGTTTTCCTTTTCTTTCACCTACAGCACAGATGGTAAAGAGTTTTGTTCTAAAATGTTCAGGGTAGAAAGATTTTGCCCTAGAATGGTGCTTTTCATTGATTTATTGAGAAAATATTAATCTGTTCCAGAGTAATAAGGATTTCAAATTTTGGTTTTAAGTAGAATCTATCATAGATATCTGAAATGAAAGAAGAATTTCCTTCTCGTGTAAGAAGAATCTTCTTTAGGAGCTTATATAAAGACATAGATTAGTTGCTGTCTTGGTCCTTGTAAGAACAGATACAGAAGAAAATGGTTTGATACCTTTTATTGGACAAACATGTATGTTACTAAAAGAAAAAAAATGTCTAAACTTTCAGACCAACAAAGTCTTTGAGGACAGACTTGGCTGGTCCAAAAGCTTAAATATTGTTTTCTTTTCTCACATCTATGTTGGTCCAATAAGAGGTATCAAAACTTTGGTTTCTGGATCTTTTGGGAGCTGAAATTCTTCTTTCATGATGAAAAAAACTGCCTTTTTATGGCAGCCATCTTGTTTCTGATTTTTTTTTTTTTATTGAAAACCCATAACATGATGCCCTTTAGAAAAATAAACACATGAATATAGGTAACAGACCCATTTAGCTTCATTCTGGGGTTTGTTTTGTGAAAAACAGCACCAAAATATGTTTTTGGGACATCCCTAAAATCCTTACCAAGGCTTGTTTCGTTAGCGAAATTCTTGTTTCATGGGGCTCACAAAGCAAGAATCTCAGCTTATGAAAGAAGATGGTGGACTTAGCTTTTTTTCCCCCACTGTTCTTTCATGAGCCGATGTCCTCCTTTTGTGACCAAGACAAAACTCATGAAAGAAGAATCTCGTCTCACAAAAACACTGAGAAAAGAAAATAAGTCCACCATCGGGTTTTGTGAGACAAGATTCTATTTTCGTTAGTACTTTTTTGATCATGAAAGGTCAGTTCACGAAAGAACAATGTGGGGGGAAAAACTAAGTCCACCATTTTCTTTTGTGAGCTGAGATTCTTCTTTCTTGAGTTCTTTTATGTCCCATGAAAGAAGAAGACAAGGTCAGGTCATGAAAGAAGAGGGAGGATTTAATTTTTTTAAGTTATTTCATAAGATCGTGAAATAACTGTGTATGGGCCATCCATCCATAATTTATTTATTTATTTGTTAGTGTTAAGTGGACCAGGTTGCCTGCCTCCCCTTTTTTGGTTTTTGATCAATAACCAGGCCTGGGTTCCCAACCTGGGTACCACTGCTCTTGGCCCCTATACTCCGGGTTGCATGCCCCCCTTCTGAATACATGTAGGGGCCACAGGATACCCATCCCCAGTGTGCCAATGATCATCCTGACACTGGGGTGCTCAATCCCCAGAGCTGGCTTCTGTCCCCTGCAGTAAAGAAAACAACCCATTGTTAACCTTTTTTTTTTTTTTTAAACCTGCAAAAAATAAAATGCTCCCTTACTGATTTGAACCCCCCCCCATACATGCACTTGTTAAATATATGTGGCAGCACCACAGTGCCCAACCCTGGTGTCCCCAAAGATCTATCCTGACACTAGGATGCACAATCCCCAATGTCAGCTTCTGTCCCCTTTGTAAAAAATAAAAACATTCCTCATTGATCTTTGTATGTTTTATACCCAAAAAAGTCCATCTGCGACCAGCCCCTCAGCACACCCATTTGTCTACCTACCTATTTAGCTACCTTCCTATAGATCGAAGTGGAGCAGGGTGCTCACCCCTAGTACCACTTCTCTTGCCCCCTAGGTCACCCCATCCCCTTCCTATCTGTGTCAGAACCAGGGTGCCCACCCCAGTGCTGCTGGAGATCCTCCTGACACTGGGGTGCCCAATCCCCAGTGTCAGCTTCTGTAACCCTACAATAAAGAATAACAATCCATCATTGATCTTTTTTTTATGTGAAAGAAAACCTGTCCATTGGTGATCTGCCTTTTCCACTGCACCGCCATCTGTCTGTCTGTTTAGCTATCTATCAAGCTACCTACCTAGCTTTCTAAATATTAAGCTAGTTAGCTGCCTCTCTGTCTACCTACTTATTGAAGTGGAGTGGAGTGCCCACCCCCAGTACTGCTTAGTGTAGGACTGGCCCACCAGGATACCCAAGAATTTCCAGTTGGGTCCCCTCTTGTTGGATACCTGGCTACATTCTTAACTTTGAAAATGTTTGCATTTATCATTTGTTTTTTAATTAAATGTGACATTTGTACTACTGTTTATAAATACAAGATGTGAACACAGAGTGAGTATATTACATTTAGGTGGAATATTGATGTATGTGTCACCCTGGGCCCTCCCCTGTTGATTTTTCCAGGTTGGCCCAAATATCAACTTTCCAGGTGGGCCCCCATACCCCATTCCAACCAGGCTTCTTTTGCCACGCTACCGTCATGATCATCATTCCATTCTTATCTGTGGCAGCACCAGGCTGCCCAAACCCAGCGCCATCAGCAATTCTTCAGACACTTGGGTACACAATCCCCAGTGTCCGCTTCTGTTCCCTTACAATAAAGAAAAACATCCATCATTGATCTTTTTTCCCCACCTACAAAAAAGAAACTGGTCCATCAGTGATCTGAAATCCCCAAAGTAGTCCCCACCTACCCAACCTGCCACTCAGTGCCTACAACCACCACCACCCACACCCTCACTCATCTCAACAGGTCCCACAACATAGCTCCTCTCACTGACTGAAAACAAAATCTTGCTGCTGGAATTGGCCACTGCATTATTTATAGTTTTGTCATTTTTGAACATTTTTATACAAAATTTTCAACCTGGCCTTTTTAGGTCCCACCCCACAAAAATAATGGTGATGAAATTATGCAAATCCATCCTTCAAGTTTTGGGTGGGTATTGAAATTCGTTTCCACTTTGTTCATAAGGTGGGGTCATAAAATGGTTATGTTGAAAATCTGAGTAAAAATGTTGAAAAACAACAAAGTTATAAGTGTACATTGAAATGTTTACATTTTGGTCATTTTTAATATTTGGACCTCAGATTTTGAACATACCCATTTTTTTCCCCACACCATCTCACAAATGTGACAGCTGTAATTTTTGAAATCCTGGCCAAAATGGGTTTTCACACTTATGGAACAAAATAAAGTTTCAGTCAGTATTCCAGAGTTTTCACCTATCAGGTTCATGAGGTGGGTCTTAATATGGCTATGCTGAAAATCTGTGGTGAAAATACTGAAATGCGTCAAAGTTAAAAGAATATGTTTAAATTTTTCTACACTCGCTCATACCTTTGGTAATTTTGACCCCTAATTCTTGACATAGCCATTTTTCACACCAACTCATGAACAGGACAGCTGTCATTTTTCAAATCTTGGCCAAAATGTGATTTCACATCTGTGGTTCAGAATAAAATTTTGGTGAGCATTTGAACATTTTCATCTACTGGGTTCATGAAGTGGGGTAATCTAAGGCTATGCTGAAAATATGGTGTACAAATACAGTAAAATGCCCAGGTTATTTAGTGAACATTGCAATATTTCATCGTTCAGACATAACTTTGCTAATTTGCAATATTTTAACTCTAAGCTATCAACACAGCCATCTTTCCAGACCACCTCATGAACATGACAGGTGTACTATTTATAAATGCAGGTGAGACATGTTTTTACATTTGTTGTGCTAAATGATGTTTCAGACAATATAATATCAATGATCCTGAAAATCTGTGGACAAATTAAAAAAAAAATCAATTATTAAGAAACCTGGTGTGTACTGCCAGTCTTCACCTTTGTGGTTATGCTCTGTGATCCTGTGCCAGTGAGCTGGGTTTGGGGGTGAGCTCAGTGACACAGTTACATGGGGTGAGGGTGGTGGGATGATGCTATTATGCAATACCGCCATAAGCCAGGGAACGAAAGCTGCAGGGTTGCTCATACAGGCCCGAGTACCATATAATGAAGACAGCTTCTCTTAGTATAGGGCCCTATACCTCTGTACTAATGGGTGGCAGAGGGCCATGTGAATTGGCTGGCAGTTGGACTCTTTGCCCTGTGCATCTGTATCTGCAGTCACATGGATGTGAAGGGAGCAGAGGGCCCTGCATGTCTGCAGCCCACCAGACAGCACAAAGAATTCTTAACTTTCATTGGTAGAATAGGTCTTCTTAAAGCCCACCCCATTCCCTGAACAAACATCTTCAGATATGATCTCCTGCAGGGCCCTGCTTGAAGAAAGCTACAACAAACTGTGCTGGCAACATGTGGGGAGACACACTTCACTACCTTAGAAGAGTGTGTCACTCACTGGCTTGGAGCTGTACCTTCCGCTTCTGGCAGGAGGCTAAAGACTGGGGGAAGGGGGAGCATTAGGGATACAACCTCAAAGAAAACCACACCACTGATTTGCCAAGACTCCGGAGACCCAAAACCCTAACGTGTTTTCCTTTTGTTGCTTGAGGCTGGGGTTTGGGAAGTAGTGTTAGAAACCCTAACACAACATTCCCCTTCTATTGTGGCATTAACCTGAACCCTAACTGGTGCACAAAGTTTTTTTGCAAAGAATGTATATTATAGGTCCTATGTCTGACAATGGTCAATCACTACGGTTCTTTTCCTAGCTCTTTGAAACACTCTTATACTGTGACTAGCCCTTCACGAGCTATGTAAAACTTGTCACAACACACCAAACTTTTCGCATCATATTTCAAGTTAAAGAACCACATTTTATGATTGTTTACCTTCTCTAAAATTTGCTGATGTTGTTAGTTGTTTTTCAGACTTTCTTTCTTACTAGAACTGAAATGCATACTAGTGGTGTAATTACACCCAGCCTTGTTTTCATATCCTTGATCTACCATTACTGCATACTTCTTGCGCACTGGGAACAACCCTAAGCAGTGCAGCCACTCATGTTACAACAGTCACCTCTCCTACCACTACATGATGAATGGCTAGACAGAGATGGGGGTGTTCCAAAGTCCAGGAAAGATGCAGTGGTAGCTCATCAAGATCTGTAAACAAACACATGTTTGGGTGGTAATACAAATCTGGTAGGCAGTCTGTTCTTCACTCTTAAGAAGAAACAAAGAATCAAAACCAAACTACCAGCAACATCAGAAATCTTTACAGAATATGACAAAGTGAGATTTTTTTTTAAAACTAGAGATGCTTTGAGACCTATGGGAGACGAGTTTCCCTTAAAAGTCAGAAATGTAGTTTTAAAACTTTCCTTTTCAAGTGAAGTCTCTCCCTTGACTGCCGACAAAGAGCGACGCAATTGGAAATACGAACATACAAAATTTGCTAGCAGATAAAGGCCTAGAGGTCTATCAAGTCTGCTCGAATGTGCAGCTAGCACCCTTTATTCTGCAGCTGCCCCTCCCTTCCACCCTTCCCCTTCATTAACCCTCTCCCTTGTCCTGTCTCATCCTCGTTTGAAGCAGTCCACTGTTCTACTGCATACCACTTCAGCAGGTAACGCATTCCACCCAGCCACCACCCTCTCTGTGAAAAAGTGTCTCCTCATCTCCCTCCTGAACCTTTCCCTCACTCCAGTCTCATATCATGGCCCTGGTGGCCCCCCTTACTTTGAGCAGCCCTCTGTACCAGTCTTATTATTTCTTCATGTATTTAGTGTTTCAATCTATGTCACCCTGTCTCTCCTCTCCTCCAGTGAGTACATGTTCAACTCCTTCAACCTCCTCTCATATGATAAGTCCCCCAGCCCCTTGATCATCTTTGTTGCTCTGCGCTGCACCCCCCTCCAGTAACTTAATGTCCCTCTTCAGATATGGACGCCAGTACTACACGCAGTACTCTAGGTGTGGTCTAACTAATGACCTATACAGTGGCAGAATCACCTCCTCCCTCCTTGAGGATATACCTCTTGCAATAAAACCCAGCATTTTGTTGGCCTTTGCAGCTGCCTTCCTACATAGTGCTGAGTTGTTCATTGACCCGCAATGGGCACACCCAGATCCTTCTCCTCCTCTGTCTGGGCTAGCTGCACTCCCCTAGCTGGTAACTCCTCCTTGGGTTCTTCATCCCAAATGCAGCACCTTGCACTTTTGGCATTAAAGCCCAGTTGTCAGGTGTCTGACCAGGTTTCAAGCTTTGCCAGATCATCCTGCAACCCCTGCCATCCCACTAGGCCATCCACCACCACGCCTACCTTGGTGCCATCAGCAAACAGACTGATCTTGCTCTTGATGTCCCATGATATGTCTGCAATGAATATCCCAAACAACGCTGGTCTCAACACTGAGCCCTGTGGAACACCGCTTGTCACTGCCCTTGGGTGTGAG
Source organism: Neoceratodus forsteri (assembly GCA_016271365.2). Taxonomy (NCBI): domain Eukaryota; kingdom Metazoa; phylum Chordata; order Ceratodontiformes; family Ceratodontidae; genus Neoceratodus; species Neoceratodus forsteri. Next base: position 1,165,318,629 of record CM057454.1, read on the forward strand.
AGCTCCCCACCCACCACCACTCTCTGTTGCCTTCACTTCAGCCAGTTTCCTACCCATCTCATCAGCTATGCACCCGCCCCTGTGCCTACTAACTTCCTTCCCAGCCTTCCATGTGGCACTGAGTCGAATGCCTTACTGAAGTCCAGCTCTAGGACATCCACTGCATGGCCCCTGTTCAGTTGCCTAGTTACCCAGTCATAGAACTCGACCAGGTTGGTTTGGCAGGATTTGCCACGTATGAAGCCATGCTGTCTGCTGTCCTGTAGTCCTTTGGCCTGTAGGAGAGCCACCAGCCTCTCCTTCAGGATAGTCTCCGTTAGCTTACCCATGATGGATGTGAGGCTCACTGGTCTGTAGTTTCCCGGTTCATCCTTGGGGCCACTCTTGTGGAGGGGCACCACATGAGCCATCCTCCAGTCCTGAGGTATACACCCCGAATGTAGTGAGGCATTAAATAGGTCTGCCAAAGGTCCTGCAAGGACCTCTGCCAGCTCCTTCAGTACCCTGGGGTAGATGCCATCTGGGCCTGGCGCCTTGTCCACCCTCAGTGCCTTCAAACCCTCTCAAACTCTGCTCTCCATGATTTCCCCATCTGTCACCACTTCCCACCCTGCTTCTGCCATTTCTCCCATCTTGGGTGTCACCCCCCTCTTCTCTTTAGTAAATACTGAGCAGAAATACTCATTTAGTGCTTCCGCCTTATCACACCCTGCTTCCACCCAACCCCCCTCCTTCCTAATCCTTACTATGTAGTCCTTACAGATCCTTTTCTTCCTGATGTACTTAAAAAGTCCTCTCCCTTCTTAATGCCTTGTGCCAGCCTGAGTTCGTGAGATGCTTTGGCTCCCTTACTGCTCTTTTTCTCCTTCGGTTCTGTCCGTGCTCCTCCCTGTCCTCCCCTCCCTGTTTTCTACTTGCTTCTAAAGGCAGCTCTTTTCTCCTTACCTTTCCATGACCTCCTTGCTCAACCAGATAGGTTTCTTAGCCCTAGCCTTCTTGCTCTGGGCTTTGCAGCAGGTTTTGGTTGCTCCACTATCCCCAGCTTTATGAGCTCCCACCTCTGGTTAGTGTTTAACTAGATTGAATTCTGGCCAGGTACCCTTTACCACCTTCCCCATCCTCACAAAGTCGGCCCTCCTGAAGTCCAGCACTATTGTGCTAGATTCCACTCCTTCCTTGCCCATATCCAATGTGAGCCATACTGAGTGGTGGTCACTCCCTGACAGTGGTTCCTCCAAGTAAGTTCTCTCACAAAGTCCCCATTTGCCAGCACAAGGTCAAGGGTATTCCCTAACCTGGTTGGTTCACTGACCATCTGCAGCAGGAAGCTGTCCTGGAGGGGATCCAGCAGTACCTGCTCCCTTCTGTTCCTGATTGTTGGGGTGCTCCAGTCCACTCCTGGCATGTTGAAGTCCCCCACAATCACCACACTACCCTTCTCGCAGGTCCTCCTGATCTGTCCCACTAGTTCCCTGTCTAACTCCTCCATCTGAGATGGTGGCCTGTACACCATTCCCATTCTAAGAATCCTTTTCTTGGAATCCTGGATTTGCATCCAAAGTGACGCAGTACTACCCTCCTCCTCTTCCTCCCTTACACACTTCAGTCATTCCTTCACATATAGTGCCAACCCCCCTCCTTTCCCAATCACCCTGTCCCTACAAAATAACCTGTACCCTGGTACAGACAGGTCCCAGTCATTGTATTGGGTGGCCCTATGTTTCCGTGATGGCTGCAATGTCCACCTCTCCCGCTGCCATGAGAACCTGTAACTCTGCAGTTTTCCTCCCAAGGCTCCTAGCATTAAGAGTAACCACCTTCCACCCTCCCCCCCATCCTGCCCTCCTTTCCTAGCATCACCAACAGTACTTGCCATTTGTTCTTTGTCACTGTTACAGGGGGTAAGCTCATATGGTTTCCCAACCTGTGGTCTCTGCAAATCTCTTCCCCAACTGCCACCCCCACTCCTAGTTTAAATTCCCAGCTTCCTTTCTGTACTCCTCCATCCTCTGTTTCAACACTTTCTTTCCCTCCTCACTCAAGTGTAGTCTGTCCTTGGCATAGAGACTACTGTGCTCCCAGGTCCCTCCCCACCCCACCCCCAACAGCCCATACCCTTTAGCACAACACCAGGTTCTTAGCCATCCATTAAATTCCTCTATTCTCAGCTTTCTTCTTGTGCTTGCCTTTGGCACAGGAAGTATCTCCGAAAAAGTTACTGATCTTCCTGCCCCCTCACATATTTGTGCTAGTTCCTCAAACCTCCTCTGGACTGTATCTACTGTCTTGTCAGCCAGGTTGTTTGTCCCAAGATGTATAATTAAATGAGGCTTGTCCCTACCCCTTCTAGCATATTTCAGAACAGACTGTCTCACCCTTTCCGCTGTCATTACTGGCATGGCCTCCACCCAAATGTGACTACGCCTCTCCCCCTTGCTACCCCACCTAACTCCTCTTAGTATTGAGTCCCCCAGCACTAAGATTCCACCCCTCTTACTCCCTGCTTGCTTCCATTCATCTCCCTCTCTCATTTCCAGCTCCTCTTCTTCCTCCTGCACATTATTTTCCCTTTTACCCCTGTTGCAATTCTCCCAGCAGAACTTCCTCCCGCTCCAGTTTGGTCCAGGCATTTATCAATTACCCTCTAATTTCATCATTTCCCTCCTCCACCTTCTTCCTCTCTAGCAGTGCACAACTATTTCTGAAGGCCCTTCACAATGCCCGCCTCCTCTCTCTTCATAGTAACCTGTTCTCTCCTTTCCACTCCATGACTTTTGCCACTTCTTCACCTCCCTCACAAGTCCCTATCTCCTCCTTCCATTTGTCTTTTGTCTCCTGACCTGGTTTCAGCAATTGTTCTTCCTGGCCTGGGCCCTTTGTCTCTGCTTCCCTTCTTCTGACCCTCTCCTCACCACTGTTGGCTTAAATCGCCCTCCCTGATCTCCTCTTCTTCCTCCCTCCAGTATTGGGCTAGACCCACTCCCAATCTGCCTTGTCTGTCTTAGTTCCTCTTGCAGACCCTCAATCTCCTTTCTAAGTTTTTCTATGTGGTTGCACAGTAAACATCCTCCCACACTCCAGGCAATGTTTAGAAAGATTGGTGCACCACAGTTGTTGCAGCCTACCACCCTACCCATTGCTGTTGTTGCCCACCAGTGACCCCACACCCTTCCAGATGCAGGATACCAAACACTCCCTCAAGTCTCCTCTCTCCCTCCTCTATCACAGCAAAACATTTTCTTTTATTTCCCTTACCTCCATTGTTGCACACATTTAGATATATTGAGCAACTGCTTTTTATATTCCTATCCTTCCTATCAGCACTCAAAAACAGACTTTAAGTAGCCATTGCACAACCTTCTTCAAACTCCTACTCCTCCTTTCCCCAATGCAATATCAATGCGAAGAAGTAATAATGAAAGCTCCTAGATTTGCATTTACTTCCCTTCCACTGAGGAGAGCAGTCACCTATTCACTTGCTGTTGTTCCTTTCCTGGTATGCTCCTCCTACTCCACACCCCTTACTATACCCAGTGTTTAGCTCCTGTCAATCAGATTTAATAGGGTATATAATCAAGAGTTGGGGGAAGGGGGCGAAAATTTGCAGCAGCCAAAGACAGCAAAGAAATACACCACCACTATGTTTTAAATCCTCAACAGCCCCAAAACAATTCTAAGTAAAGACAACAAAGAAAGTACAGTGTCACCAAAAGCCCACAATCCAAGTCTAAAAGAAAAACAGCAATTACCAATTACTGTAAAGCATTGAATTGAATATGCTTCCTTCCCCTTCTGGCTTCTATAACATTCAAAAATACATACATTTCTATCTCAGCTCTTTACCCTTACCATCAAAAGGTAACTACAATCACAATAATCTACCTTCTACTAATACCGATTCTATCACAGAACCAGAGCACAATGCAAAAACATCTGCTGCTTAGCAACAACAAACAGCTGACAACATACCAAGTTGATGTAGCTTTTTTAAAATAGAAAAAAAAATGTAATCTTTTAAACCAGTAGAAATCAGCAGTCCCAAAAGCACCTTGAACTCCAAGAAAGAACACAGTACCACACCTCTGCCACAATAACTAAACAGTTCTAAAACATTGGAGAAAGAAGAAAAAAAATCAGAGACTGCACAAAAAGATACAATGTACTATAAAGTATTAGGCAATAGTATACTCAGTTGTTTAACAGAGAAAATAAAGTACCTACCAAAACAGACAGAATACCCACAAATGACACTTAGGTTCTCAATATCAGACACCACCAAAGGCACACACATAAAGGGTTTAAACCATAGTATTAAAATTAACCACATCAGAGTAGAAAGATCACACTAAATAAATGTGTTGATCCTTCTGACTTACAACGATTATCTACCACACACATTTTATATCTTCCTGGAGCCTACAGGGTTGTCTTTCACAATCACCTAAATTTACATAAAACAAAACAATTTTTAAACTGAAATTATAGCAAAAAGCACTTAGCTTTGGGAGTTCTTCTCAAACACAGCCACTCAGCTCAGAGTTCTAGAATCAGCATGGAGATGGAGAGGAAAGCCTAATATTCTTCACATGCTGCTTCAGTTTTCAAAAAGGTACAAGAATGTTGTAACAGGTCCCTAATCCCATGCAGTGACTGCATTAACCAACACACCATCAGACTTGACGTTGTTATCCCCATTCCCCTAGCCTTACCTACTGAAACCATGGTTTCATAATTCTGCACCATCACTTCCCTGTGTAGCTCCTTGTCCCGTTTACTTAACATCTTCCACTCCTCTTCAGAAAAAGCAACTGCAACATCTTCAAAGGTTTCTGGCGCCTGAAACAATGTGAGATGTATTATATTCTTGTTTTACTTAACATGCTGATAAATCTGTAATTTGTTAACTCAAAGGTAGCAGACAAGTTTAAGCTGACAGCCGGCAAAGACTAAGGAGTCCCAGGTCCATCAGTATTTAATGAAATGGAGTCCAACCAGAACCTATCCCCACTATCCCAGCAGATGTTACCTGCGGCATTATTTCTGTTTTTTTTTTTTAATTTACATTTTATGCTCCCACACTACCCTGGTTCAGCCTCAGCCCCCTGCTCCTTCCCATCTGTTCTATGAAGCTGCCCCCCCTTGTAGTGGGTCAGACTGAGCCAGATTCACTTTCCACCTCCTTCTGTGTGTAAAGGCAGGAGTTTCTGGCCTGGAGGAGCAACGGACAGTGGTGAGTGTGGAGCCCAAGTTTGACTGGCCTGTGCTGCAAAGAGCAGGGCTTTTCCTTGTTCTAGTGCTGAATCATGTCTCCTTTGGGATGCCAGCACTTGAGACCAAGTGCCATGCTCACTGAGCCTGCAGGGGGGCACTCCATCATCATCCTCCCTCCCAGTTGCACTGTCACTACATTGCCATCTGTGGTCACCAAGGTGACTGTCTTAGCAGCTGCAGCAACCCTCTCTCCCCAGAAGAAGAAAGCATTCTCCAGGACATTCAATCTTTCTCCTCCAGCCAGCAGTTATTGACTTGAATGCCTCCCCAAACTCAGGTCACCAGCGTTATGAGAGACAGTGCTACTGCTGTACCAACAGGACAGCTGTGACATCTCTGCTCTTCAGGAACTCATCTGGTTTGTGCTTGGACTCAAGCTGACCACACCCTCTGTGTTAAGTAACACTTCCAGATTTCTATTCTGACCCCCTCCACCCCTCCAAAGATTCAGCCCATACTTTCTTGTTTTCTTTTCCGGCTTTAAAAACAAACATCCTACTTAAGTCTACCTTCTTAACCACTTCAAACAGCTGAATTATATCCCTCTCAACTAACTCTTCTCCTTAAAGAGGAGGTTCAGCTGCTGTAAAATCTCTCCATCACTAGGGAGTGCCCTGCAAGACCCCTAACAGCTCAGCAAAGCATGATGCCCAGATAACCAGAGGAATTAACAGAGCAGTCAAAACTGAGGCACTGGTGATCCTCAGACACATCAGTTGCCCAGGCATACTGTAGATTTTTCTTCCTTTGCCCTTCTAAAGAAACCAAAGACAGAGTTCCTGTCCAGCTTCAACACCTGGTTCCTAAAGCAGCACATCCCACAGAGTGCTAGATGAAAGGCCACCCTTGCCCTAATTCTCAGCACTGGGGATGTGGATTGGATATCTCTAGTATGACTGTTAGGAAACCAGTGGGAGGTAGTGAACACAACTGGATAAGCTTTTCCCTGGGAACAGAGAAGACTAGCTGGGCCTCAGCAATCAAGACCCTGGACCTCACAAAGCCAAATGTAAGAATAAATGTTGTTTACTGAAATTTTAATTATGATTGGCTATCTGGTTCAATAGAAGGGCAAACTTCATTCATATTCAGAAGTTCCTCATATTTATCATTAATTTACATTCCGTACTGGCACCCCGGCTGTGACTACATGAGAAATATCTGTATACAGGAAGCTGTAATTATTATTATATTTCACACATGCCTTCAACTATGAGGATAATTTCACAGTGGTGGAGCTTGGGAGGGAAGCAGACACATCTCAGGGAAGTATCTGTTGATTGTCACTGATTTTATGGCTGTTATTGTTTCTTTTTCAGCTTATGATTGTTTTTAATTGGTACCAGGGTGCTTTCTGACATAAGCTGGAAAGGTACCCATTTAGGGGATTTTGCTGGTGCAGCTGAGTGTCTCAGTGAAGGTTTGCTGGGGTAGCTGATTGTCTCTAGTGCTAAGGTGGGGCCCGACCCTCACCCACCCACCCCTAGCACATCACTCCTTTATGCTGGTAGTCTGTGACATCATAGATATGGTACCTGCTGTCTGCACGCACACACACACACACACACACACTGTTAGGAATCGTATTTCTGTAAACAGCACAGTCACACACCTCACAGGGTAGAGGTACTGGGACACATTGCTGACAACAGACAGAGGCAAGATGGAAAGAAGAGGAACCATGACATGGAGAATGAAGCAGAGGAAACTATGAAAGGGAGGGGGTAATGGGACGAGGGCAACAGATGGGGGAAGTCTGGGAAGTGGACAAGGTAGTAGGGCAGGCCACAATGAGGGTCAGTGGAGGGAAGGGGGCAAGGGGGAAAACAGAAATCACAGGGAAGGAAGGATCATGGGATGTAATAACTGTGGAGGGGCAGTATTCATGGACACAATGTGGAGGACAGGGGGTGCTTAGTCTGTATAAGGCTAGTGAGGTTAGAGAAAGAAGTACTAAGGCTAATGGGGGAAGTGTCAAAGATGATTAAGGGGCATATTAGGTCGGAAGGAGAAGGGACCATGGAAAGCACAGAAAACATTCAGGAAAAGAAACAAGATGGGGAGATAATAGAGATGGGGTGGTCAGGACAACGGGGCAGGGAGGGTGACACAGGTACGGGAAACAAACACGTAAGGAGAATAAGAGAAGGAGTACAGAGAGATGGTAACGCAGTAAGCTCCGATGGTGGACGATCTTTAACTGAGGGGTTAAAGGAGAGGAAGGGGAAGCATGGTCCATGGGTAGAAGGCACAAAACAGCTGGGGAGGGTGATGGAGAAATAGGTGAATTGGGGCAAGAAGGGTTGAGTACAGTGGAGAATATGGAGGGAGAAACAGCGACAATAGGAGGGAACCTTGTGCAGGAGGAAGAAGGACAGGAGAAGGGGAAGATGAGGAGGGGAAGAATGGAGGTGTCCTGGTGTTGGGGGAATCCATACTAAGAGGGTGTCTGGTGAGGCAGTAAAGGGGAGAGACACAGTAGAATATGGGTGGAAGCCATGCCAGGAATGAAGGCGGAAAGGGTGGGGCAATCCGTGTTAAAGTGTGCAAGCAGGAGAAGAGAAAGGCCTCACTTAATAATACACCTGGGTATGAATGACCTGGCTGATGGGACAGTAGGGCAGGTAAAGAGGTTTGAGGAACTGGGACCTCTGTGTGAGGGAGCGGGCAGATAGGTCACCTTCTTGGAGGTACTTCCCATTCCCAGGGCAAGTATGGCAAGAAAAGGGAGAATTCAAGAGTTTAATAAATGGCTGGGGACCTAGTGTCAGGAAAAGGGGTACAGGCTGGTACGAAGGTGGGGGGGGGCCTGGGAGATCAGTAGTCTGTACGCAAAAGATGGACTGCACCTAAATGAAAAGGGAAACAGTGAATTGAAGGCAAGGACAGGAAAACACATTGATGAGCTAAACTAGGAGGAGGGGTAGAAGGATGGACAGAGGAGTTCAGAGTCCTAGTGATGTGGAACCAAACGTGCTTATCCCTTGTGATAGCGAGGTAAAGAGGAAGGCAACTACTAAGGGAGTGGACATAAGACGAGAGAGGCAGGGGGAGGGTAGAGACAAGGGTTGGAGGGTGGTAACACTAAATGCTAGGAGCCTGGGGAATAAAGGGGCAGAACTACAGGCTCTCCTGGAGCAAGGAGGAGTGGACTTGTGACTATAACTGATACATGGGCCACCCAAATCCACAACTGGGACATGATGGTTCCGGGGTACGGATTACCCATGGAAGGAAAGGGAAAAGGAGAAGGGGGAGGGGGTGGTACTGTATGTAAAGGAGGGATTAAAATGTGTAAGAGAGATACAGAAGCACTGTGGGTGCAACTACAGTATCCTAAAAATAGATCACTAACACCGGGGGTGGTGTACAGGCCACCCTCTCAATCTAAACAGAAGGACAGGGTACTGGCAGAACAGATCAGAAGCAACTGTGGGAGGGGAGTATAGTGATAATAGGGGACTTCAACCTGCCGGGGGTGGAGTGGGACACACCTACCACAAAGAATAGAAGGGAACAGGTAATGCTGGATGCCTTCCAGGAAAGCTTTCTAGTACAGTTGGTCAAGGAACCAGCTAGGGAAAGTAACACTCTTGACCTCATACTTATGAACAGGAAGTGGGTGAGGGATGTGAGGATGGAGGAACCACTGTCGGGTAATGCCACCGGACAGTATGGTTCCAGTTACAGATGACTAAAGAGAGGGGGGCATCTGGTACAAAGGTGTTGGATTTCAGGAACACCAACTTTAAGATGATGAGGGAAGTGGTACAGGGGTTCCTGCGCAAAATTCAACCGGGTATAGACACACAACAAAGGTGGGAACTGATAAGACAGGGGATAGTTGAGGCAACAGAAACTTGCTGTAGGGGTCCAGACTAAGAAGGCTAAGGAAAAGAAACCCAGCTGGATAAGCAAAGGGGTGTCAGACAATGTGAAGAGGAAAAGGGCAGCTTACAGGAGATACAGAAAATCAGGGAGGGAGGGAGGGAGGAGGATAGGGAGGAATATCTGCAAGAAGCAAAGACAGTGACCGGAGTGGTAAGAGGGGCAGCCAAGGCGGCAAGAAAACTCAGGCTGGCGCAGAGCATAAATAAAGGGGAAAAAATACTTCTTTAGGTACTGTACATCAAGGAGAAAAGGAGCTGTAACTAAATTGTAAGAATTAAGAAGGGGGGTGGGTGGAAGAGGGGTGAAAAGGAAGAAGTGCTCAATGACTACTTCTGTTCAGTCTTTATCAAAGAAAGGAAGGGGGCGCTACCTATAGTAGGATGGAGGGGAAAAAAGCAGATGGGGGTGATGGATGGAGAAATCAAAGTGGGGGGGTGCTGGAGGGGTTAAGGGCATTGAGGGTGGACAAGGCACCATGGCCAGATGGAGTACATCCAAGAGTGCTGAAGGAGCTGGCAGGACCCTTGGCAGAATTATTTAATTCATCTCTAGACACAGGATGCATACCCCATGACTAGAGACTAGCTCACATGGTTCCCCTCCAAAAAAGTGGACCCAAGGATGAACTATGGAACTACAGGCCAGTAAATCTAACATCCATAGTGGGGAAGCTAATGGAGACTATCGTAAAGGAGAGGCAAGTGGCACTACTGGAGGTGAACAGGGTGCAGAACAGGAGGCAGGATGGGTTCATCAAGGGCAGATCATGCCGGACCAACCTGGTGGAATACTATGACAGGGTGACTAGGCAAATTGAGGGGGGGCATGCAGTGGCTATCCTGTACCAAGACTTCAGTAAGGCCTTCAATTCAGTACCACATGGGAGACTCTGAAGCAAGCTACGGGGCACAGGGGCAGGAGCAAACCGGGTGGGGTGGGTGAAGAACTGGCTAAAAGATAGGCAGCAGAGGATGGTGGTAGGGAATACTCATCTCCTAAGCTTGTGACAAGTAGTGTTCCACAGGGATCAGTGTTGGACCCAGACAGTGCGCTTTGGAATACTTATTGCAGACACCTCAGAGTGTATCAGCAGCAAAATCAGCCTATTTGCGGATGACACCAAGATGGGAGCGGTGGTGGACGACCAGGTTGAGTGGTGGGGGCAAAAAGGAGGATCTGGCAAGGCAAGAGGCATGGTTTAACAGAAGGCAACTGGGGTTCAATGCAAAATAAATGCAAGGTACTGCACTTTGGAACAAAAAAAATCAGAGGTGAAGCTACCATTTGGGGGTGTGTGGCTGAAGGTAACAAAAGAGGAGAAGGATCTGGGGGTGCCCATCTTGGGAGCAATGAACAATTCCACACAATGCAGAAAAGCAGCAACAATGGCCAACAAAATGCTAGGGTGCATTGCAAGGGGCATTACCTCGAGAAGAAGGGAAGTTATTCTACCATTATGCAGATCATTGGTTAGACCCCACCTGGGATATTGTGTGCAGTACTGGCACCCGTACCTACAAAAGGACATTAGGCTGCTGGAAGGGGTGCAGTGTAGGGCAATGAAGATGATTCAGTGCCTGGAGAAACTGCCACATGAGGTCAGACTAAGAGAGTTAAACATGTACACATTGGAGGAGAGGAGGGATTGGGGGGACATGATTGAGACCTTCAAATACAGGAAGCGGATACTCAAAACAGACACAGAGGGTCTATTCAGGAGGAGGGTGGGAAGAAACACTAGGGGCCATGACATGAGATTGGAGGGGGGTAGATTCAGAAGGGAGATGAGGAGGCATTTCTTTACAGAGAGGGTGGTGGCCAAGTGGAGCACACTACCGGCTAAGGTGGTGGCATATAACACAGTGGAATGCTTCTAAAAGGGCTGGGATAGGGCAAAGGGAAGGGAAGTGGAGAGGGGGTCAGCTGCTGATTAGGGAGCTAGCTGTGATCTCAAGCAGCCTAGATAGACCAGGATGGCCTTTTGCTGCTGGCAACTTTCGCATGTTCGCATGTTCATACATTACAAATTGAATAATACATGGGGGGAGTGTATAACGAGAATTTAATGCACACCTGAGGTGTGGAATGCTACATAAACCCCTCTGGCTTCACCCTCAGGGTTTATCTAAGCATCCCACACCGAGGGTGTGCATTAAATTCGAGTTTTGTACTCCCCCCAATGTGTTGTTTTATGTAATTGCTGGGGCACATTTTTTCTCCTACCAGTTTCTTTGAATAAAAGTCTATTTAAACAAAGTTTGTGTCCTGCTTTTATTTATCACAACATGAAACTCAGCAAGCGTTAACATAGTGCTCTAACATGTGTATCTGTGTGTTTAAGCACTGTGAGATTTTCTTTTTTAAACACAGATATGAAGAGGTTGCTTTAAGTTAGAGTTTGGGAAGGGCAACAGGTTCATTCCAGCTCTAACAAGCATTTGTCAATGCCGAACGTTCGCTTGCAGGTATTTGCAGTGGTGTTTGGCATGTATGGTGCTTTACCCCAATGCCCTGTGCGATTGCTGGTATTTGCACAATAAATTGTCAGCATGATCTTTTTGTTACCCCCATTGTGCGCTACATAGGCGGAAACACGTTTTGGGCAGGATGTGAAAATGACAGCTGTACTGCTCATAAGGAAGTGTGGTAAAATGGCAATGTTGAAAATCTGGAGTGGAAATATTGAAAATTCGCAAACCTACCAGCGTGCGTAGGAACTGTGCAACGCACGCCGAAACAGTCATTTTTAGGAATTTTTCACCAAATTTTCAACATTGCCATTTTAAGACCTCTGCTCATGATCAGTGTCACTGTGATTTTCTTAATGTGTCCTATACATTGAGTTCGCACACTGACTGCGCCATTAGCTACTACATGGGCAGAAACACATTTTGGGCAGGATGTGAAAATGACAGCTGTACTGCCTGTGAGGAGGTGTGGTAAAATGGCAATGTTGAAAATCTGGAGTGTAAATACGAAAATCAAGAATGCACGAAAGCGCATGAGAACTGCGCGAACGACGCTTGTAAACAGTCATTTTTAGGAATTTTTTCACCAAATTTTCAACATGGCCATTTTAGGACCTCTGCTCATGAACAATGTCACTGTGATTTTCTTAATGTGTTCCATACATTGATTTCGCACACCAACTGCGCCATTGTGCGCTACATGGGCGGAAACAGTTTTGGGTGAGATATGAAAAATGACAGCTGTACAACTCATAAGAAGGTGTGATAAATGGCAATGTTGAAAATCTGGAGTGAAAATATTGAAAATTTGCGAACTTATGAGCCTGCATAAGAACTGCGCAAGGCACGCTCGTAAAACAGTCATTTTTGGAATTTTGCACCAAATTCTCAACATGGGGTTTTAGGACACCTTCTCCATGAATGATGTCACTGTCATGGCATTATTTGAGGCTGAGGTGATTTCGTGCAGTGACTGCACAGTGCCTCTTGAAATCACCCTTGTCCGATAACGCCATGACAGTGACATCATTCATAAGAAGGGTCCCAAAACCCCACGCTGAAAATTTGATGCAAAATTCCAAAAATGACTGAGATATGCACAAAGTTGAACCCCCTATGTAGCCCATTTTACAGCTTACCGCATTTCAGTTCGGGTCGGCTTTGAAGAGCGGAGACGCGACCCCGGGTCCACTCAAGATCGCTACCGGAGTCCGTGGTAAGTATGGGGGTGGGGGGTGGGAGGCTGGGTGCGCGAGTGGGTGGTGCGGGTTGTGGGAGGGGAGTTGGGAGACACGCCGGACCGCTTTTTGTTTTACAGGAAAAAAAGACGATGAGGGAAGATGTGGGGGACCGAGGAGCCAATGGGATTGGGCACCCCATCGCAAACTACACGGGGGCAAAGAGCCGACGGGGATTGGGCACCCCATCGCAAACAACAACGGGTTTGCCACGCTGGGTGGGCTCCCAGCGCAGTGATGGCTTGAGGGGGCCGGAGCGACGGGGATTGGGCACCCCTCGCGCAAAACAAACAACTTTTGCCATGCTGGGGTGGGCCCTCAGCGGCAGGAAAGCTTTTGGGGCGGACGCCGCGCGGGGGGCTTGTGACGGAGGGATGCGACGGCCAGTATGGTAGCGGTGTTTTCCTTTGAAGCAGAGGAACACCGCTGTTATACTGAGCTCCTGCACCCATTGGTGCTGGACCGCCACGCCTGCTCAAGGGAGCAGTGCATTGGCTGGGAGAGGCACACCTCCAAGTGTGCTACTCTCCGGAAACGTTCCTTGCGCAAGCGAACGTAAAAATGGCAGTTTCAAATTAGAAGTTACTGCAGGAAAACACTTTTAAATAGTAGGGAAACATGTTTACGAATTAGTATTTTATGTTTTCCAGTTTCTAGTTACACGTTTTTTTTTAATTTAGTCCTGGTTGTCATCGTTATAGGGATACGGTTAATAGTGCAGAGGTTAGAGGTCAGAATGGTTTCTATGCTGAAGAAAAGGGGAGATAAATACAATGTTTGTGTCTGATCCCAAACTGTCTGTTACTGCTGCAAATGGTTAGTGGAAGGAGCAGTTTTTATTTTGATTTACTTATGTTTTAGTTGCAGTGATGTTCTGATGAACTGTTTCTGTAAGCCGACAGAGAGTTGTGAAAGCACAGTGAGTCAGCACAAGGGGAGTTGCGGAGAAGCTTTTTTTTCTTTTAAATTTAGTGGTTTACTCTGCTCGGAACAACATGGATTTAGGGAGGGTATGGGTAAAGGCATGGCTCTGCTCAGGTTCACGAACATCCTCCTCCTTGGTTGCAACAGAGGTTTTCTTATGGGGGCGGTGCTCATGGGTCTGATCCGGACCTATGATTTAATAAATCATACTTTGCTTTCTGAGAAGTTAAAAGGTATGGGTATTTCCAGCCTGGTAGTATCCTTCTTGAGGAGCTTTTTCAGAAGGCAGATCTCAGCAAGTGTCCATTGAGCCTATTCTATCTGACATACAGCCTAATCTTGGGGGTATTCCACAGGGGCCCATTCTTGCTCCCTGTTATTTTCTATATTTATAAATCAAATCCCCTCTATTTTTATGTTTGCTTTCACGCATGTGCAAGAAACATTATGCATCAGCTTAGGAGAGAAGTGGGTTGTGGAGGTGTGGCACTTTGGCAGCCAACGGGGGCACTGCATTTGGGGGCTTGGCACTGGTGGACCAATGCAGGCCCAGTGCCTTGATGATACTGGTTCTGCAGAAGTGCCACCAAGTTAAAACATTTTTGCCACTGCAATCAGGGGCCACCTCATCATTGCAGTGACAGCCATTTCGCTGAGATGAGGGAGCGACCAGTCATTGCAGGGCAGTACCTTGTCATCCCTATGCAGCCCTGACCTACTACATTTGCCGACAGGGGAAGCCCACTCCCTGTCAGCACACTGTGAACTCCCCTCCCCCATTTGTTGTGTGCCGAGGGGGTTCCCAATCCCCCTCAGCAACATACACTCCCCCAACAGTCTTTCTTTGGGTCCTGGGACCCCAATCCCCATCGGCATCCGTCCCCCCAGTTCAGTTGGCCGATGGGGGAGCCCACTCCCCATCAGCATAATGTCCCCTTGAGTTTTCTGTGTGCAGAGGAGGTGCCCAATCCCCCTTAGCTCTCCCCCCCAAACTGGTATGTGCCGACGGGGGTGCCCAATCCCCCATCGGCTACAGCCCTCTTGCCCCAAAACACTCAGATGGCACGCTGGGAGCCCACCACAGTGTGCCAAAGTCCCTGAAAAAAAAAGTCCTGCAATGTTTTTTTTTTTCTCAACACCTGTAAAATAAGAAAACAGTCCCTCATACAGTTTGGCAGCCCCTCCTCCAACCCACGCCCACTCTCTGTGCACCCCACCTCCCCACACACCCTTCACCTCATACTTACCTCCAGAGCCCAGCTCTACAATCTTCAGTGGACCGGGAACATGGAGGATGGCAGATGTGATTCCCCTTCACAAAAGTGGGAGCAAGGCAGAAGCAGGAAACTACAGACCTGTTAGTTTAACCTCAGTGGTAGGGAAAATGATGGAATCACTTCTGAAGGAAAGAATTGTTGAGTATCTAGAGGCCAGAGGGGCACAGGACCCAAGGCAGCATGGATTCACTGTGGGAAGGTCATGCCAGACATATCTGATAGATTTCTTTGACTGGGTGACCAAAGTAGTAGATCAGGGAGGGCTGTGGACATGGCCTACCTAGACTTTAGCAAGGCATTTGACACAGTCCCACACAAAGATTAATGTACAAGTTAGCCAGCCTGGGAGTGGTCCCAAGATGACAGCCTGGGTAAAGAATTGGCTGGAGAATAGGACACAGAGTAATAGTAAATGAGTCCACTCTGAAAAAGGGAGGTTAGTAGTGAGGTACCGCAGGGTTCGGTATTAGATCTGGTCCTCTTCAATGTCTTTATGTTTACATTGCAGAGGGACTGGAAGGAAGGTATGTCTCTTTGCAGATGGCACAAAGATCTGCAACAGAGTTGATGCACAAGGTGGGTGGAAAGGATGAGAAGGGACTTGGCAAGGTTAGAGGAATGGTCAAACATATGGCAGCTTAGATTCAATGCTAAAAGTGCAGGTAATGCACCTGGGAAAAAACCCAGGGAAGAGTACACAATGGGGGTGAGATACTAACAATAACAAAATGGAAAGGGACCTGGGGGTAGTCATATCAGATGACCTAAAGGTGGGCAAGCAATGTGAGAGGGCAGCAAGGAGGGCTGGGGGGATACTGGGATGCATAGGGAGAGGCATCACCAGTAGAAAACAGGAAGTTATTATCCCTCTGTACAGACAGCTGGTGAGACCCCATCTGGAGTACTGCATGCAGTTCTGGAGACCCAGTCTCCGCGAAGACAGACAGGATGGAAGCTGTCCAGAGGAGGGCAACTAAAATGGAGCAGGGTCTGCACCGGAAGACATATGAAGAGAGACTTAAGGAGCTTAATATGTATAGCCCTCGAGAAAGGAGGGAGAGGGGACATGATAGAAACTTTCAGGTACCTCAAGGGAATCAACAAAGTCCAAGAGGGTAGCATCTTTTCAAAAAGAGGTGTGCAAGAACAAGGGGCACAATTTGAAGATGAAGGGCGCAGAGGTAATTTAGAAGTATTTTTTCACAGAGAGGGTTGTGGATGTATGGAGCGGCCTTCCAGAGGAGGTTGTGGAGTCAAAACAGCGGTGGAATCAAGCGTGCATGGGACCTTCATAAGGCAATTCTAGGGGGCGAGGGTAGGAAGAAGTAGGCTGCTGGTTAACTAGGATCTGCAGCTTATCCATCAGGTAGGGAAATGGGCAGACTGGGTGGGCCAAGCGGTCCTTATCTGCCGTCAAATTCTATGTTTCTATGTCTGCACTCTTCAAAGCCGACCATGAACTGAAGAAATGCTGGCAAGCTGTATAATGGCATAGATAGGGTTTTTTCAACTTTGGTGCATATCTCGGGCATTTTTTGGAATTTTGGCACCAAATATTCAACATGGGGTTCTTGGGAACCCTCCTCATGAATTCAGTCACTTTCATTGCGTTATTCGGTCCCAAAAGGCGATTTCGCGGTCACTGCGCGGAATCACCATTTGGGACCAATTAACGGAACGACAGTGCTACTGTTCATGAGGTGGGCTCTCAAAAGGTCTATGTTGCAAATTTGGTGAAAAAAAATCCAAAGAAATTACTGTTTTATGAGTGTGTGTTGCACAGTTTCCATGCACGCTCATGACTTCTCAAATTTGTAATATTTTTATGCCAGATTTTCAACACTGGTATTTTTTCACACCTTCTTATGAACAGTACAGCTGTCATTTTTCACACGCTGGCTGAAATGTGTTTTTGCACTTCTGGCACAGAATAGCGTGGTCGTTGTGGGAAATTGGTGTTCAGGACAGATTAAGAAAATGACAGTGACACTGTTCATGAGCAGAGGTCCTAAAATGCCTATGTTGATAATTTGGTGACAAAAGTCCATCAAATGACTGTGTTACAAGCATGCGTTGCACTGTTTCCACGCACCCTTGTAACTTCACAAGTTAGTAATATTTTTATGCCAGATTTTTAACAGTGGCATTTTTTCACACCTCCTTATGAACAGTACAGCTGTCATTTTTCACATCTGGGCTGAAATATGTTTTTGCCTTCTGACGCAGAATGGTGCAATCGCTGTGGGAAATCAGTGTTTGGGACAGATTAAGATCGAGTGAGTGAGGGGGGAGTGAACAAGTTCAAATGAGCTCTGTCGTGACTGCTTGAATTTCTTTGTGGGCAGAAAAAGGTGCCAACGCAGGCAGGAACCCAGTACAAAAGGCCAGCCTATAGCGCCTGGAGAAACAGAACAAGCGAGTGAGAGAGGGGGAGTGAGCGAGCTCAATGGAGCACTGTTGGGACTGCTGTGGATTTCTTTGTGGGCAGAAAAAGGCGCCAATGCAGGTAGGAGCCCAGTACAAAAGGGCAGCCTTCAGCACCAGGAGAAACGGAATGAGCAAGTGAAAGAGGAGGAGTGAGCGAGCTCAGTGGAGCTCTGTCGGGACTGCTGCAAATTTCTTTGTGGGCAGAAAAAGGTACCAACACAGGCAGGAGCCCAGTACAAAAAGGGCAGCCTGCAGCACTAGGAGAAACAGAACGAGCGAGTGAGAGAGGGGGAGTGAGCGAGCTCAACGGAGCTCTGTCAGAGCTGCTGCGGATTTCTTTGTGGGCAGAAAAAAGGCTCCAACGCAGGCAGGAGCCCAGTACAAAATAGCAGCCTGCAGTGCTGGGAGTAATAGGAGGGAGTAAATGAGAAAGTGTGAGTGAGTGAGCTCAACTGAGCACTGTCAGGACTGTTGCAGATTTCTTTGTGGGCAGAAAAAGGCACCAATAGGCAGGAGCCCAGTATAAAAGGGCAGTCTGCAGCGCTGGGAGAAACAGAATGAATGAGTGAGAGACGGGGGAGTGAGCTAGCTCAACAGAGCTCTGTTGGGACTGCTGCAGATTTCTTTGTGGGCAGAAAAAGGCGCCAATGCAGGCAGGAGCCCAGTACAAAAGGGCAGCCTGCAGCACCGGGAGAAACAGAATGAGCGAGTGAGAGACGTGGGAATGAGCGGGCTCAATGGAGCTCTGCTGGGACTTTAGTTGTCCACCCTCCCGCCCAGGGTCCTCTAGGTCCTATATTACAGCAGGGTCTCTGGAGTGGAGACAAAGCAATGAATGGATACTTTGAGGAGTGCTGTAATAATACAGGTTTAGTTGTTCTGTATTTCTCTGAGTTAAGTACTGAGCTATACTGTTATGATTCCTGTAATAATACATATTTATTTGTTCTGTTTATTTCTCTAACTGAGCGGAGTAATACTTGGAGTGCAATAGGATTTCTAACTGGGCTAAGTGAAACTATATGAGAGCTGAGAACAAAAAGTATGGTAGCTGAGGGGTGAAAAATGGACAAGGAGGCTTTAGAACTGCTACAGTGATACAGTATCTAATGGATGAGATGTGAGACTGAATTACCCCGGTCAGTAAGAGGCCAGTAGGGGGACTAGTTTGGGGAAAGGAATTTGAGTAAATAGGGGCCTAACAGTTGTAGTAGGGTATAGAACCTGGGAGTAAGAGCCCATAACATAAGATGGGGCCAAAATGGGGCCTACTGTTGGGGGAGGAAGAGACCACGAGGAGTACCAGGGGAGAGAGCAGATGTCTGTGGTTAGGGAGGCAGCAAGGCTGGGACCAGGGGTGGCACAGAGGGGAACAAGTAGGAGGGAGGAACCAATAAGGGGAAGAGATGTAGGAGGAGTATCAACTAGGAATAGATTCGAGCCTCTGCTATGGGAGGGGGGGGAGCAGGAACATACTGAAGGGGGAGGACAAGTGGGGCATGAGAAGGATGGCAACAGCTAGGAGAGGAGATAGTGAGGATGAAAGGGTAGAAGGCGCGCTAGTAAGGAAGGAGGGGGTGGTGATTGGAGGAGAGAAGGCTACGGAAGGGGAAGGATGGAAGGGGCGTGACTGTCAGAGTAGAAAAGAATAGGGGCTCTAAAATCAACAACAGTGGGGATAGGAGAGGGGCTGGAAATCAGCAGAGGAGGAGGGGACGTCGACATGGGAAGCCCAGTAGGAAGTAGTCAGGCTGGGTAGGGGTTCAAGGGCGATGGGAGGAATAAGGCAGAGAAAAGGGATGAGGCGGAAGCAGGGGGTACAGACACAGAAGTCCCAGAGGGTGCTGCTAATGGAGGTAAGGGGCAGGGAAGATCGAATACTGGGGTGGTGGAAGGGGCATTAGAAGGGAAAGGGGATAAGGGATGGGTGGTACTCATCCTAGGGGATTGTACACTGAAAGGGGTGAGATGGGGTAGAAGGGGGGAGGCACAGCCATATTTTGGGTTGAAGCTATCCCCAGGTTGATTGCAGGAGGGGTAGGCAGGCACTGCTCAAGTGTGCAGCGAGAGAGAGGAAGAAACCTCATTAACTGTTGCATGTGGGTACAAATGACTTGGCGGGGGAGAATGTGGACGTAGTGAGGGGGAGGTTCGAGTAGTTGGGCAAGCAGTGTGAGTGGATGGGGGAGTCGGTGGCATTCTCGGAGTTAATCCCCGAACCATGTGTAAGCATGGGGAGGAAGGGTAGGGATGAGGAGTTCAACAAGGGCAGAGGGATTGGTGCCACACCAATGATTATGGGTTAGTGACTAACTGGGGTAGGGTCTGGGGAAATAGTGACTTGTATGCTGAGGACAGGGTACACTTGAGCAGGAAGGGAAGGGGAGTATTAAAGGCAGGATTAAAGGGGTATATCTCTACTGAGGTGGATTTAAACTAATGAGGGGGGTGGCCAAAAGACTGAGGTTAGTAGAAAGGTCCGGATAGGGGAGTCTAACGAGCTCACCCCCCTAGATATAGGTAAAGGCGGAGGCACAGTAACCCTGGGAGGGGGTGGAATGAGTGTAATACAGAAGGTACTACCACCTGGTAAGAATAAGGAGGGGAAAGGGTGCAGACTACCAGGAGGAGGGACACAGGCCAAGGAGGAAAAGAGTGAGGAGAAGTAGGGCTACGGGTGGAAGCTGGTCTCTCTCTCTCGATGCAAGAAGCCTGAGGAACAGAACTGCAGAGCTTCAGGTGCTTCTTTCAGAGGGGAAGGTGGACATTGCTGCAGTGACAGAGACTTGGGCCTCAGAATACCATGATTGGGGCTTGGCAATCCCGGAATACAGGATAGGCAGGAGGAAACGGGGGGTTGGAAGAGGGGGGTTGCACTCTATGTGAGGGAAAAAATTAAATATATAAGGGATGAGGGAGAAGAGGAGAGGACAGAGGTGCTTTGGGTGCAGCTCCTGCACTCCAAGGGCAGAAAGCTGGGACTGGGAGTGGTGTACAGACCACCAACCCAGTCCGGGGAACTGGATGGGGAGTTGGCAGAGCAGATAAGGAGGGTGTGCAGAAGGGGAAGTGTGGTGATAGTGGGGGATTTTAACCTACCACTGGTTGACTGGAGCACCCGTCACTTGCAGGCCACTGAGGGCAGGTGCTCCTGGATGCATTCCAGGATGGCCTTCTCACGCAATTGGTAAGTGGGCCTACAAGGCTTGGTAGCACTCTGGACCTAGTACTGGCAAATGGGGAGGTGGTGAGGGAGATAAGGGTGGAGGACCCACTAGCAGGTAGCAACCACCAAACAGTGTGGCTTGTTGTCACGCTGGGCAGAGAGACAGGAGGCATGGGCACTAAGGTGGTGGACTTTATTAGGGTGGACTTTGGGGGATGGGAGCAATACTGCAAGGAAGACTCCAGGATATAAGGCTGGGGATGGATGCAGAACAAAAGTGGGGAGTCATAAAGACTGGGCTAACAGAGGTCACAGTAGCCTACACCAGGGCCAGGAGTAAGAAGAGCTGAGGCAAGAAACCATGCTGGCTGAACAAGGAAGTGCTGCAAGGGGTGAGGGCAAAGAGGGCTGCATACTGGAAGTACAGGTGAACAGGGAAGGCAGAGGATAAGGAGGCTTTCAGTAGTTAGTCAAGGGAGGTTGCCAGGAGGGTGAATAAAGCTAAGGCCTCCAAGCAGTTAAGTTCTACACAGGGCATAAAAGGAGGGGAAAAGGACTTTTTCAGGTATGTCAGGGAAAAGAGGAACTGCAAGGAACATGTTGTGAGAATAAAGTGGGAAGGGGATTGGCTGGAAAAGGGTGAGGAGCAAGTGAAAATTCTAAATGAGTACTTCTGCTCCATTATCACTAAGGAGAGGGATGACCCACTACCAGAATGGGCTGGGGCGATGGGGAAAGGGGGGGAGGAGGTGATGGACAAAGTGATCACAGGAAGTAGGGTGCTAGAGGGGCTGAGGGCATTAAGGGTGGACAAGGCATCAAGTCCCAATGCCATCCAACCCAGGGTACTGAGGGAGAAGGTGGAGCTGTTGGCTGAGCCACTGGCAGATCTGTTCAACACCTCCCTGGAAATGGGGTGTGTGCCCCAGGACTAGAGGGTGGCCCATGTGGTGCCCATACGCAAGAGTGGGCCTAAGAAGGAGCCAGGAAATTATTGTTCAGTAAGTCTGACATCCATAGCGGGTAAGCTTATGAAGCAGATACTGAAGGAGAGGCTGGTGGCATTCCTAGACAGTAATGGCCTCCAAGATGGGTGGCAACATGGGTTCATCTCAGGGAGGTCTTGTCAAATCAACCTAACGGAGCATTGTGACTGGGTGACAAGGGAGTTGGACAGAGGCTATGCAGAGCATGTCCTGTACTTGTGTAACCCCCCCTGTCACCCGGGGTTACTAGAATCCCACTTAGATCTAGTGGCAGACAGGGAAGGCAGCTTGGGAAACACCAGTTAAATGGGTTTCTCACTGTCTCACTCTATCCTCAGTCTCAGCTGAGCTGGAGAGATGACATCATATAGAATTCTCGGAGCAGCAGAAGCCACAGTGGAATGTTGCACCTGGGAGTTAGGTTAGAACGTTGGGGTTTTCAAAGTCAGTCTAGTGGGAGACTCAGTGGAGGGAG
The DNA here is from genome assembly GCA_016271365.2 of Neoceratodus forsteri. Taxonomy (NCBI): domain Eukaryota; kingdom Metazoa; phylum Chordata; order Ceratodontiformes; family Ceratodontidae; genus Neoceratodus; species Neoceratodus forsteri. Next base: position 1,165,340,752 of record CM057454.1, read on the forward strand.
GAGGTGTACTGCAGTTGGCAGTCCCTCAGAGCCCTCAGCTCTGTTCAGAGCTACCGCCGTAGAGGGTGTGTGTTCTCGCCCTAGAGAAGGACACAGAAGAGTACTTTTTGAAGTGATTGAGACTGTCCCCCAGTTGTTCCAGTGCCCTATCCCTGAGAGGGATTGGGGGGAACAAAATCAGCTCTTCAGGCGAAATTTCCCTGGCCCTGCTGGAGGAAGAGAAGCTGCCTGTGAAGAAGATTTGTGCTGAGGCACCGAGAAGTACATTTTGTTTTTTTCCTGGGAGAAGCCTGTGGGCACCTGCGAACCAGGGTGAGTCTGTTCTGCCAGAGATCCTATGTTTTCACCAAGACTGTTGTGTTAAGTATCTGCTACTATAGGTCAGGAAAGGACAGCCAAGTACAGTACTTAAGTTTGTGTATGGCTTGAAATGCATCTAATCAGTGGGGGTCTACAGGGATGGACATAGCCACTTAAAGAACGTTAAAAGTCAGGACACCAGTTACCAGAGACAGTAGATTGTTAAATGTGATATACAGTAGTAGCCACAGACATTGCCAGCTATTTCTATATATTTCATGAAATTTCTAAAGTGTTTCTCTCTGCTGCCCCTACTGTAGAAATGGAGAATGCATTAGATATATCTGGAAATATCACAGAAATTTCGGGAAATAGCAGGCAGCGTCTGTGGCTGCTACTGTACATTTCAAGATAGCAATCTACAAACAGAGAGTTTCAAAGGAAAGGTGTTGACTCCAAATGAATGGCCTGGTATGAATTTGGGGACAAAAGGTGGGAGACCCCCTCACCCCCCCCCAATCTGGAGAATCCAGATTTACCTCCAGATATTCACTTTGGGCACCTACAGCTTTCTCCTGGGCACTTGGCCAGTGTTTGCAGAAAGTACCCAGATGTGGGATTAGGATATGTGTTTTCCCCTTAGAGCTTGGGAGTGCTCATGGGTGGTAGAGGGAGCCACCAGCAGATATGTCCATGCCATATGGAAGTGAGTACCAGTGCTGGCCGAGGGCCATGCCAGGGAATCCAGGATAGAGAGAGTACCAGTTCGGGCTGAGAGCCCAGTGTGTTCCGAACCTGAGGGAAAAAAGTTGTGATGATGAAGACGATGTGTTCTGACCTCTATAGTTCTGTACCACCAGTGAGTGTAGCACCATGGGGTCCATCCTGCTTTGTATTCCTGTGTGTAAGTGAATAAAAGCCCCACTTTAGAATCCCACTCCTGGTTTGGACATTCACAATACTTGCTTTCTGTGTCCAGTGTTACTTGGGTGCCCCTGTCCAGAAGTACAAACCTAGCCCTGATGCCAAGCAAATGTTTTCTCCCCGAACCCAGGCTCACCAGGTATTGGGTTATAAAAATGGAGGCACCAGGTGCTAATTAACAACATCAAAAAAAAAAACTTTAGACCACAACTCTGGTTACACTTGGACTTCAGTAAGGCCTTTGATACAGTGCCTCATGGGAGACTGGGGGGTAAGCTGGTGGAGGTGGGGAAAAAGCTGACTAAATGGATAGAGAACTGGTTACTGGAAGGGTGCAGAGGGTGGTGGTGGAGGGGGAGCTCTCGGCACCCAGAGCAGTGACAAGCGGGGTGCCGCAGGGGTTAGTACTGGGCCTGGTGCTATTTGGGCCTTTATCTCCGATATAGCACATGGAGTGGGGAGCAGGGTTAGTCTGTTCGCAAATTATACCAACTTGGGGGCAGTGGTGGATGAAGAGGACAGATGGAAAAAACTGCAGGGGGACCTAACCAAACTAGAGACATGGTCGGTGGAGTGACAGCTAGGATTCAATGCAAAGAAATGTAAGGTGATGCACTTCTGGGCTAAGAACCAGAAGAGGGACTACTGGCTGGGGATCAGAGAGGAGAAGGAGGAGGAAGAGGAGAAGGACCTAGGGGTCTTGGTAACTGGGAGCATGAACAACTCAGTCCACTGCACGAGAGCAGCAGCGAAGGGAAACAGGATGCTGGGGTGCATTGCAATGGAGTTCTCATCCAGACACAGGGATGTGATCCTACTTCTCTACAGATCATTGGTCAGACTGCACCTAGAGTACTATGTGCAATACTGGAGGCCATACCCGAGGAGAGATATAAAGTTACTGGAGGGGATGCAAAGGAGGACAACAAAAATGTTAAAGCAGATGGAAGGAAAGAAATATGAAGTTAGGCTGAAGGACCTGAACATGTACACACTGAAGGAGAGAAGGAATGGGGGGGATATGATTGAAGCGTTTAAATACCTGAGGGGGTAAATAAACCTAGCACCAAGGGGGTGTTTAAACAGAGGAGTGGAAGAAAGACAAGTGGGCATGGACTAAGGTTGAAAGGGGGACATTTCAAGAGGGAAATGAAGAGACACTACTTCTCTGAGAGGGTTCTGTCTAGTTGGAATGCACTGCCAGAAGGTGTGGTAACATGTAGAACAATCAAAAGCTTTAAGGAGGAGTGGGATAAAGCAAAAGGAAGAGTCGGGGCAGAGGCTGGGACAAACACGGGAGGAACTGAGGGGGGGGAGGATGAGCAGAGGTCCTAAAATGCCTATGTTGAAAATTTGGTGACAAATATCCATAAAATGACTGTGTTACAAGCGTGCATGATACAGTTTCCATGCACCTTCGTAACTCTGCAAATTTGTAGTATTTTCGCTCCAGATTTTCAACATTGGCATTTTTTAAGACCTCCTTATGAACAGTACAGCTATCATTTTCACATCCTGCCCGAAATATGCGTTTATACATCTGGCACAGAATACCGTGGTCACTGTGGGAAAATCAATGTTTGGGACAGATTAAGAAAATCATAGTGACAGTGTTCATGAGCAGAGGTCACAAAATGCCTATGTTGAAAATTTGGTGAAAAAATAATTCCACTAAATGACTGTGTTACACGCATGCATTGCGCAGTTTCCACGTATGCTCGGAAGTTTGAGCATTTTTTAATACTTTCACTACAGATTTTCAACATTGCCATCTCTTCACACCTCCCTATGAAAGGTACAGCTGTCATTCTTCACATCCTGCCCGATCTCTGTTTTCGTACATCTGGCACACAATGGCACAGTCGCTGTGGAAACTTAAATTTTGGGACACATTGACAAAATTAGAGTGCCACTGTTTATAAGAAGAGGTCCCAAATGCTTTCATGAGGTGGGGGCCACAAAATGCCCATGCTGAAAATGTGTATTGCAAATACCAATACATGCCTGGGGCATTATGGTTTCTAACCATAATGTCCCACCCTGTACAGACTGACAGGCATCAGGGGTGTGCTTTTGAACTGCCAACCATAATGCTCATGCCATTCCAATCCCACCCCCACCCTGCAGACGCTGACAGGCATTGAGGTGTGTCCTGGACACTTTGGCCCCACAGTTCACCCCATTCTATATTGTATCCATTTCAGCACATGTCCTTATGGAGTGGGGTGACTGTAAAGACGAACACCCCAAGGCGCACCTCAACACTTGTCAGTGTCTGCAGGATAGGGTGAGGTGAAATGGCATGAATATTATGGGAGAGAACCCAAACGCATGCCCCAATGCCTGTCCCTCTCTGCAGGGTGGAGGTGGGGTTGGCGTGAAGTTCAATGCTTCACTGCCATTCCTACTCTGCATCTGTCTAACTCCTGCATTTCCAATGCTAATACCAGCAAGCAAACATTCAGCATTGACAAATGCTTGTTTCAAATAGTCACTGTCTTCTTTATGCAGATGATTTAATCTTATATAATCAGGATTCAAAAATTGAGCAGGTTAATGTAGAGTTACAGAGAGATTTTGATACACATGGTCTTTGGTTATTGACCAATCAAATGGTCTTAAATGTAAAAAAGACCAGGTGCGTGGTTTTTGGGAGTGCACTTTGACTAAAGCTGAATCCATGTTTACATATACTTGATAGAGCTGGTGAGTTACTAGAACAAGTAAATAAATTTAAGTACTTGGGAGTTCTTCTAGACCCTAGCTAACGTTTCCCCACCCCCAAATTAAAGCTGTAAGTAGGACAATTAATTCTAAATTGGGTTTGTTATACAAGTTTAAGGCTCACCTATCAATTGAATCTCGTAAAACAATTGTTATGGGTACTTTATTGCCGCACCTTGATTATGTTTCTCCATTATATTATAATTTGGGTGTAAGGGAAGGTAGGATTTTGAGTGTGGCTTATAACAATATTTGTCGATTTGTTCTTGATGCCCCTTTGTTAACACATCATTGTGTTCTGTATTCTTCTATGGGCTGGCTATCTCCCAAATTAAAGTTTGCCTATGCGCTTGGTAACTTGACCAATCACGCTATTTATGCAGGGAATATATCTCCTTTATCTGATCTGGTGGACCTTAGGGATTCTCATGCTAACCTATGCTCGAAAAAAGAAGTTATCTTGAAAACAGTTGTAAATAAGTGTAGTTCTGGTTTTCGCTCATTTGTATCATCTTCTTCCCACTTATGGAATGATTTACCTTCTTCTCTTAGATCCATTAATTCAGCAACAGGATTTAAGGTTAAAATTAAACATCATTTGTTATCTATAGATGTTTGCAATTGTTAATTTTATTGTTTGTTGAGTGACTGCATTGTCTCTGTTGACTGTTTCTTGTTGGACCTGAAAAAGGTCATTGCCCAGTGTCTTTACCCAGTTCACAAATTTCAAATAAAATAAATAAAATAAAGCTGGAGTGTGTTCATCGTATAACCCGCGGGTTATAACGGAGTAATATAACCAGCTTCCTCTACGAGAAAAAACATCCCCCAGTTATTACAAGGGTATAGTTCTGGATTACTGTGATGGAGTAAAAAGGTATACTGGGAAAACAATACACTTTGCTCTTCTGACTCCCATTCCTTCAGTATTCCTCCTGCAACACCTCTGCTCCCTAAACTGCCTTTTCTGTGCACTTGCCCTCCATATGGAACCGTCTCCCTTCCCCCTCGTTGGCTCTCCCTTCTTACTACCCACTTAAGCTGCCATCCAGACCTCACTTCACCTCCTCATCCCAGTGCTTTACTATGCAGATGTGGTCTATGGCACCATCCAAAGTCCACCCTGCCTGAGCTAGATAACCTCTTCCATTTGTTCAGCCACTTTGCTGTGGATTTTCCTCTCCTCTCTCACCCCTGCTCCCTGTCTCTCCTTCCCCTCTAAATTCTCAGCACTACTTTCATTTTGCTACTTTCCTCTTAAAGAACTAGTTTGCCTCTCTCATTTCATACCTCTGTGATGTACTCTCAACTCCGGTAGCCTCCTTCCTTTGCACTCTATTTCTCAGATTCCCATTCCTTCAGTATTCACCACTGTAGCACCTGTTCTGGCCAGACTGATTTTTCCATGTGTTTGCCCTTCATCTGGAACTGTATCCCTTCCCCTTCATCTCTTCTTCTCTTACTACCCACTCAAACTGCCCCTCAGAGCTCATTTCACCTCCTCTTGTTACTGCCCCTACCTAACTGGGCTTTTGAGATCCCAAGAGAGTTTTGGACCTTTTCTTTTCATTATCCCATTAAACCAAACAGTATATTGTGGGCCCATAAAGCCAAGGACCATAGAGGGGTTCCTCCGTAAAGGGAGTACACTCATAGCAGTATGGCCTAAGGATGGCCCCCTAAAGCATCAGTGGGAGACCTTGGTGGAAAGCATGACTGGAGATGACCCCTCTGAAACCACAGAGGGAAACTCTAATGGGGAGCATGACTGGAAAAGGGGCCATGCCAAGGAAGAAGCACACAAAAACATGCAACATGTCCAGATAGCAAAGTGTTTCTGTATGTTACGAGAGCACAGAGAGAACCAAATTCTCTTGGAGCTCCATGCAGCTGTGCTATCCTGAGAGACTAGGGCCTTAGGATGCAGACACTCCATGATCCCATGGGATGATAGCCAATCAAGGAATGGGTAAATAAATGCTAATGAGTAGTTGAGTAGTAGCTTGCACTACATTCCAGGGAAAGCACTGACGGGGGTGGGTACTCATAGACATCATGGTCCACAACAGCTTGGCTTCTACTGAGTGCAGATGGTTATGTTCATACTAGTAAAAGTGGTTTATTAATAATGTGCTCAATCCTATAAGCTCTAGGCACCCCATAAAACTATGCTAGCACCAGCATGACATTTTTATGTTTGCTTGTGCCCATGCGCAAGAAACATTTTTAAATCACACTTAGGAGAGAAGCGGGTTTTGGAGGTGGGGACACTGTGGGGCCAATGCCCCCAGTGCCTTTTGAGGCTTGGCCCACTTTCCCCAATGCGGTGGCACACTGCTACTGACACTAGTTCAGCCAGCATGCCACCACCTTGAAAGGAATGCACCACTGCAATGAGGGAGCAAAGCGTAATTGCAGGGCAGTCCTTTGCCTGGTGTAAAATTTGATATAACATGGCGGCAGGCGACAAGTTCGGAGTCCCCATGAAAGCCAACTTGGGGTTCCCAATCCCCAGTTTATTTGCCGAGGGGGTGCCCAATCCCCCTCTGCTCAGGCATTCCCATTTCTCCCCCCCACCACACTGTATGGCCGATGGGGGTGCCCAATCCCCATCAGCTCCAGTATCCACCTGCCCAACAAACACACATCCAGGTGGCACGCTGGGAGCCCACCCCAGAATGCCAAAAGTGTTCCACAATACCTTTTTGTTTTTTACAGGATTTAAAATTTAAAGAAAATTGTCCCTTGTTGAGCCCCATGCCCCCTCCCCCAACCCACACCCACCAGCTGCATACTCTACCTCCCCACAACCCTTCATCCCATACTTACCTCCAGAGCCCAGCATGACAATCTTCGGTGAACCAGGAACAGGTCTGCACTCTTCAAAGCCGACCATGAACTGAAGAAATGCCAGTAAGCTGTATAATGGCATAAATGTTTTTTTTCAATGTTGGTGCATATCCCGGCCATTTTTTTGAATTTTGGCACTAAATTTTCAACATGGGGTTCTTGGAACCCCACCTCATGAATTCAGTCACTGTAATCTTGTTATTCATTCCTGAAGGGTGATTCTGCAGTCACTGTGTGTAATCACCATTCTGGACCGATTAACAAAATGACAGAGTCACTGTTCAGGAGGTGGGCTCTCAAAAAGCCTATGTTGCCAATTTGGTGAAAAATTCCAAAAACTGACTGCATTATGATCATGTGTTGTGCAGTTTCAATGCATGCTCATAACTTTGCGAATTTGTAATATTTTCACTCCAGGTTTTTAACAATGGCATTTTTCCACACCTCTTTATGAACAGTACAGCTGTCATTTTTCACATCCAGGTAAAAATGTGTTTTCACACTCCCAGTGCAGAATAGCATGATTGCTTGTAAGAAATTAATGTTTGGGACAGATTAAGAAAATCACAGTGGCACTGTTCATGAGCAGAGGTCCTAAAATGCCTATGTTGAAAATTTGGTGACAAAAGTCCATAAAATGACTGTGTTACAAGCATGTGTTGCACAGTTTCCACACACCCTTGTAACTTTGCAGATTTGTAATATTTTCACTCCAGATTTTCAACATTGGCATTTTGCCATACATGCTTGTGAACAGTACTGCTGTTATTTTTCATATCCTACCCGAAATATACATTTGTACATCTGGCGCACAATGGCGCAGTCGCTGTGGGAAATTAATCTTTCAGACAGAATAAGAAAATCATAGTGACATTGTTCGTGAGCAGAGGTCACAAAATGCCTATGTTGAAAATGTGGTGAAATAATTCCACTAAATTACTGCAGTACAAGCATGTGTTGCACAGTTTCCATGTACGCTCGGAACTTTGAGCATTTTTAATACTTTCACTACAGATTTTCAACATTGCCATCTCTTCACACCTCCCTATGAATGGCAGAGCTGTCATTCTTCAGATCCTGCCTGATCTGTGTTTTCGCACATCTGGTGCAGAATAGCATGGTTGCTGTGGGAACTCAAAGTTTGGGACACATTAACAAAATTACAGTGCCACTGTTCATGAGAAGAGGTCCCAAATGCTTTCATGAGGTGGGAGTCACAAAAAGGCCATGATGAAAATTTGTACTGCAAATACCACCACACACCCAGGGCATTAGGGTTTCTAACCATAATGTCCCACCCTGTACAGACTGACAGGCATCAGAAGTGTAACTTTGGATCACCAGCTGTAATGCTTATGCCATCCCACCCCCACCCTGAAGCCAGTGAGAGGCATTGAGGTGTGCCTTGCACTCTTCAGCCCCAGACTTCACCCCATTCTCCTGTACTGCACCCATTTCAGCGTATGTCCTTATGAAATGGAGTGACTGTGAAACCAAACACCCCAAGGCACACCTCAACACTTGTCGGTGTCTACAGGATAGGGTGAGGTGAAATGATGTGAGCATTATGGGCAACAACCCACAGGCACACCCCAATGCCTGTCCATCTCTACAGGGCAGAGGTGGGATTGGCATGAGTTCAATACTTCACTGCCACTCCTATTCTGCGCCTGTCTAACTTCTGCACATCCAATGCTAATATCAGCAAGCAGACATTCAGCATTGACAAATGGTGTTGTTTAAATTGCAGTAATACCAAAGTCAAATCTTTGATTTCCTTGTAATGCTTTTTCATCCTTCAGTTGAAGACTCTGGAGCCCCCTACAAAAATATACAAGCACCAGCACACTGTTTAAATTTCGGTAATAGCAAAGTTAACTCCTAGGCTATCTTGTGTAGCTAATATAATTATATAATGTATGTTAGAACGCTGTTAACCTTAGGAAATCATCATTTCCTAAGGTTGTTAACCTATCGATGTGACGTAGATATGTTGTTAACCTATCGATCCTACGTCACATCGATAGGTTAACAACAGCGAGTGGTCTGCGCATGTGCACGCTTTTTTTTCGACACGGAAACCGACTGAAGGGAAACCGACGGGAAGTGACTGAAGGGTCACAAGTGTGACTTTTAAAACGTAGTCCTTTTTTTTTTTTGATAGTGGGACCATACATAAAATAATGTAGCGGTCCTCTGATGCGCAACCGTCGATTTTATCTGTTCGAGGTTGCCATGGCGACGTAAACCTCTCGAGCTTCGCTCTCGAGGTTTACATGGTCACCCTGGCAACCTCTCGACTGTTAACTGACCGGTTAACGATAGAGGACCATACATTATCCTCTATGTTGGTGCAATGTCAGAAAGCCTGTACTGAGCAGATGCTGAAACTAGGATCTTTACAATCGCAAAGTACACTTTGAAGTTACAGAAGGGTTACTAACAGCAGAGCAAAGTACAGGGAAGTTACACTCTCAAATCTCAAGAAATACAAGGAATCACAAATTTGTGAAAACTCAGTTTTAATCCAAAAGGTGCATCAGTCCCCCTGCTAAAAGGACAAACCTAGGCCCAAAGCACCGGAGTTATTTTGCTGCTGCGCTTTTTGAATAAAAACTGTAAGCTTTCCATCATCGTGTCATTCCTTGTTTTCTCAAGGTTTTAGAGTGTGACTTCCTCGTGCTTTTCTCATGTTTGTTGTTCAGTTCATACCACCTGTGTTGCCGTATACACACGGGTCTGCAGTGTGTGCTTGTTGACAGCAGTGCATTGAGGCCCCATTTGCTTAAATCATTTGTGTAAACATAAGTTAATGCTTGTCCAAGTCAGCAACCTTACACCCTTAATGGGAGAACTCAGAGATACAGGTTTATACAACCAGATCTCAGACTGAAACAGAGAAACAATCCAGTAGTGCTAAGTGTGAGTGGACAAAACAAAGAGAACTGCGTGCTAAGAAGAGCAGTTGTATGTAAAATAGCAGACACATGCACTGATAACACATGGTCCCACTGCCATAGCTTAGATGACTGCCATCCTATGAGATGGGAGTGCTGCTGGAGCCTTTTCTGTGTAGTTGATAATAATGAGATGCGAGTGCTGCTGCAGCCTTTCCTGTATAGTTGATAATAATGAGACGGGAGTGCTGGTGGGGCCTTTCCTGTATAGTTGATAATAATGAGATGCGAGTGCTGGTGGGGCCTTTCCTGTATAGCTGATAATAATGAGATGCGAGTGCTGGTGGAGCCTTTCCTGCATAGTTGATAATAATGAGATGTGAACGCTGCTGGAGCCTTTCCTGTGTAGTTGATAATAATGAGATGCGAGTGCTGGTGAGGCCTTTCCTGTATAGTTGATAATAATGAGACGGGAGTGCTGGTGGGGCCTTTCCTGTATAGTTGGTAATAATGAGATGTGAGTGCTGGAGTCTTTCCTGTATAGTTGATAATAATGAGATGTGAGTGCTGATGGAGACTCTCTCACAAAGAGATGGGACAAATCAGTTTCTGAGCTGGTGGCCAGTTGGCCACTAGCTTTCAGAATCTGTTAGCCAAATCATTTTTTGTGTGGTCCTCATTTTTAAGGGGAAAAGTACTGCACAGATGCCTGCATAAATTTTTCATACAAGGAGAATGTCATAATCGTAACATATTCCATGCAAACAATTCTGACATAAAAACATGCATATAGCTTGCATATGCCTGAATATATCCCTGCATGTTGCACCAGTCAAAATACTTACACAATTCTTGTCTGTTTCTTGGTAAGGGATGTGTTGTGTATGTTTTGTAAGGTGCCCTTAGCCTATGGTACAGAGCTCCAAATAAATAAATATACCATACCGTATATCCCCGATCAATAAAACATGACCCTATAGACCCCCTCCCTACCCAAATACATAGAAATGAGCTGTCACAGCCAAGTCTTTCTTTTGTGGTTAAAAATAAAATAAAAATAAAAACTAATTCTGTATACACAGGCCCCTCTCATCCTGATCATGCTCAGTTCATTCATTTGCAGCCCTGTTCCCCATGTAGTATCATTAACTGCAGCCCTGTTCCCCACTTTGGGTCATCAACTGCAGACCCATTCCCCACTTAGGGTCATCAGCTACAGCCCCATTCCCCACTTTGGGTCTTGAACTGCAGCCAGGTTCCTCACTAAGGGTCATCAACCGCAGCCCTGTTCCCCACTTAGGGTCATAGACTGCACCCCCGTTCCTCACTTGGGGTCATCGACTGCAACCCCGTTCCCCACTTAGGGTCATCGACTGCAGCCCCGTTCCCACTGTGGATCATGAACTGCAGCACTGTTCCCCACTTAGTGTCATCAACTGCAGCCCTGTTCCTCACTTAGTTTAATCAACTGCAGACCTGTTCCCCACTAAGTGTCATCAACTGCAGCCCTGTTCCCCACTTAGGGCATCAGCTGCAGCAATGTTCCCCACTTATGTTCATCAAAATGCTGTTGTGTGAGTGGGGCTGCAACACAGTGCTGGAGCATCACAGCAGCTGGAAATTGTGAGCAGGCTGTTGTAAATTACAAATACTTACACAAATCACTTCACCAAATAATATTTTATGGCTCAGTAGGACTCTTTTATGTGAGCTAGTCTGACCCGAGAGCATAACATGTCAGCTTCTCTAACAGAACATTTTTCTGTGCCAGCAATTTAATATTTGCATTTTATTGGTAATATTTGATTGTGTGAATATCATAAAAATGTCAATTGGAAGTTGAAGTGAATATGACTTTATGATTTAAATATGTATCCCATCCCTATCACTGTTAATATTTAGTTTGGGTGTGCCAGTCTGTTCTGCCTGCTCCGGCCATAAGTTCTATTTTAAAATTTAAATGCTAAGAAATAAGTTACAGTGTCAGTACAAAACTGATTTAAGACTAATTTGTGTTAAATTAGGTTGTATAAGCACCATGTGCAACTGTTGAAATGTGGCAATAATATTACTGACTTACAGCCTACATTAACAGAAAGGTTAAAACTCAACATATAAGGAAACTGCGATCATTTAACATATCAGAAGTGGCATGTGAAAAATTTTTTCTGACATAAAAAAGAAATCGTACGTCATGCTGGGTTTAATCTTCAGTATGAAAGCACAAAACAAGCTACCATCAGTAGTAAGAAAAAAAATTTAAACAGCTTTGGAAGAAAATGTTTCTGAAAAGAAGACAATAATAATACTCATAAAATAAAACTTGAAATGGAAAAGTAAGGCAACATTAAGCTAAAAAACAATCCAAAATTGATTTTTTTTTGTATGGAAACTCTTTCAATAACAATGTTTCTTTTGTAAAACTTAAATCATTTTCATGAAAAAAAAATGTCAAACAGATGCCAGTTACCCCACTTCTGGTTTGTTCTTTCACATCAGTTTCCTTACCTCCAGCTTCATGATCCCCTGTTTTAGTCTCCACACCGCCTGTTTAAGATTCAGAACCACACTGTTCAGAACCGAGAGCAGCTATTCAGAGTTTGGGACTAGAAGGAGTTCAGTGGATATTTCTGTAAACAAATCCCCTCTGTAGCTCCCTCTGTGTGCTCCTGTTTCCAGTTGCTGGTCTTGGAAAAAAAAAAGTACTTCCTGTCTGCCCCTGAAATGTGTCCCTAAATTATTTAAATTAGCTGATTAATATTCATAGCATGCTGCAAAAAGGGGAGGGGTTTCAAGACACAGTAAACCCTTAAAGAGGCAGGGGCACATCCAGCTTTGATGTCTCATATTGACTGAAGCAATGCCAAAGACCTTTTCAGTCTAGATGGACATGCACAGGTACCCTAAAAAAGGTTTGTGGGAACCAAGCTTCCTAATATCGGGTCCCCACCATGCACAGCCATACTGGTGGCACAACAATCAGCTGGCTCCCCACTATTCTACCTAAGCCATCAACACCATTCTTTGAAGTAATGCTTGGCTCCTGAGCATACCTCTCAACCATCCATCAGGATAAATGAGGGACACGAACACAAAACAAGGGATAATGAAGGGCATCAACCCTCATAATAATGACTGCATCCTCAAACCTGGAGATGCAAGCTAAAAACACTATGAAAACCATTGTATTTATCTGTACAAAGTTTACTTTTAAAGCGATTTACCAAGTTTGGGTGTATGAACACATATACTACAAGGTGACTGCATATAGAACTGATTTGCAATGTATTTTGATAGATGCATAGCCTGTTTTAGCAAATTAAATCAGGTTCTCACCCTCACAAACCAGGAAGTGTCATTTTCTGTACTGGAGCCTGTATTTAGTGATCTTTGACACTCATTACCTTTGCCATGTCACCACAGGGAGATTCGTGCTCTGCAATTAAAATTAGTTCTTGGTCACAGCAGTTCTGTCTTGATAACAGAACTTTTGGTCGCAGCATGCAGCACGACAATGGCAATGTCAACCAGTTCATTTTCAGGGTGCGATGATGAAAGCATTATGTTGTCCTGCACTAACAGTGATCTTTCGGACACTGACATAGTGCCACAATTTGACAGCCGCTGCATAGTAGATCCCCATAGGGATGATCCTATGACAGCAGTGAGAATGATGTGGGCAGTAGCTCAGGCAGTCACAGCAGTAGTCCCGATCCATTCCAGTACAGCAGTGAGAGCAGACTTAGCAACACGGACTGTTAATATTATATTTTGCTACTTAGTTCTATGGTTTGGTTCCCATCATTGCTGTCATTTTACTGTGCAAAATCAAGGTATGGTGTGTGTTCTGTTACTCGCAGCATCGATCTGCCCACACAAATGCTAGTGATAGTACTCTGGGTTTTTACATAGATACATAGACAGTGTCGGCAGATAAGGGCCTATGGCCCACCCAGTCTGCCCATTTAAGTTTGTAAGTTCAGTTTATGTTTTACAGGAAGTCTGTTGCCCCTTACCCCTGACCTCCAGAATTCCTTTATGTCTATCCCACGCATTCTTAAATCCCGTGATTGTTTCAGCCCCCACCACTTCCTCTGGCAGGTGTTCCACTTGTCCACCACCCGCTCTGTGAAGAAATTCTTCCTCACGCTTCCTCTGAATTGTCCTCCTCCAACTTCATCCCATGCCCTCTAGTCCTGGAAACATATTTTTCTCTTAAAATAGTGCATTCCTGCACCCTGTTCCTCCCTGTAAGATACTTGTATGTCTCTATCATATCCCTCTCCTCCTCTCCTCCAGGGAGTACATGTTCAGTGCCTTCAACCTGTCCTCATAGGACTTGTGATGCAATCCATGCACCACCTTTGTTGCCCTCCTCTGAACCTTCTCTACCCTGTCTATGTCCTTACGAGGTAAGGTCTCCAGAACTGCACAGTGTACTCCAGGTGCGCCTCACTAGTGTCTTGTATAGTGGAATTATGACCTCCTTTTCCTGCTGGTGATGCCCCTGCCTATGCATCCCAGCATCCTATTTGCTTTACCTGCTGCCTTGTCACACTGTTTCCTGCCTTGAGGTCATCAGAGATGATAACTCCAAGATCCCTTTCCTGCTTGGTGCATGCTATATCCTCACCCCCAACTGATATATTGTGCCAGGGTTTTTGTGCCCCATGTGCATTATCTTGCACTTCCTTGCATTGAATTTCAACTGCCAAACCCCTGACCATTCTTCAAGTTTCTGCAGGTCCCTTATTCTGTCTCACACCCTCTGATGTGTCTACTCTGTTACAGAGCTTTGTGTCATCAGCGAACAGTGAAATTCTGCCTTCTAGGTCCCAGAAATGTCACTGATGAAGATACTGAATAGTACCGTCCCAGCACTGATCCCTGTGGTACCCCACTGGTCACTCTTCCCTCTGTGGAGTGACAGCCATTTACCACCACTCTCTGTGTCCTACTGCCCAGCCAGTTACCTACCCACCACACTACTGTCCTGCCTACACCCATATTCTCCAGTTTGTGCAATAGTCTTCTATGTGGCACAGTGTCAAAGGCCTTGCTGAAGTCCAGATAGGCCATGTCCACTGCCCTCCCCTGATCCACCTCCCTAGTCACCCAGTCAAAAAATTCAATGAGGTTGGTTTGACATGACCTTCCCTGGTGAAACCATGCTGCCTTGGGTCCTGTAGTCCATTGACAACCAGATGTTCCACCAATCTCTCCTTCAGTAGTGCTTCCATGATCTTCCCACTACCGAGGTGAGGCTGACTGGTCTGTAGTTCCCTGCCTCTTTGTTCCTACTTTGTATAAGGGACTACATCTGCTATCCTCCAGTCTTTGGGTACCTCCTGTTTCTAGTGATCGCTAAACAGGATAGCAAGAGGTTCAGCCACCACCTCTCTTAGTTCTTTAAGGACCCTGAGTGTACCCATCTGGCCCCATTGCTTTATCAACTCTTATTACTTCCAGTTCCTTCAGGACCCTTTCTCATGTAAAGGGACTTGTGTCCATTTCTGCACCATTCTCACCCTTGTACTCCATTCAGACCCATTACCCTCCTCTTCCTCAGTAAAGACTGAGCAGAAATACCTGTTCAATATGTCAGCTTTACTGTTGTCATCCTCCACACAGCCCCATCCTCCCCCTTCAGTCTCACTATCCCTCCCTTTGCCTTTCTTTTTTCACTTATGTACCTGTAAAAGGTTTTGTCCCCTCTACCCACTGGTTTTGCAATGTGTTCTTCTGTCTGAGCTTTGGCTTCCTTACTGACCTCCCTGCCTCCCTTTGCTTCTCCTGGTACTTCTCCCTATCCTTCTGCCTGTGTCTTTTGTATTGCCTGAATGCAATCTTTTTGGCTTTCACTTTCTTTGCTACCTCTTTGGAAAACCATAATGGTCTCCTCTTCCTTTTCCTCTTGCTAACCTGCTTAATACATAATTCTGTTGCTCTTGTAATCCCCATTTTAAATACTTCCCACTGTTCCTCAACCCCTGATTCCTGCCCCATTCCCCTTAATGCCTCTTTCAAGTATCTCCCCATTTTCTCAAAGTTTGCCCCCCTAAAATCCAGGATACGTGTTTTTGTGTGGTTTGGTTCTGCTCTTTCTGTGATTTCAAACCACAGTGACTGGTGGTCACTGTTCCCCAGGTGCTCCCCCACTCTTACCCCATCACACTGTCCCTGTTTGTGAGCACAAGGTCCAGTATTGCCTTCTGCCGAGTTGGTTCCATGACCAGTTGCTTGAGGAAGGTACCCTGAAGGGAGTCCAGGATAAATCTGCTCCTAGTTGATGCTGCTGCTGGGATGCTCCAGTCCACATCTGGAATATTGAAGTCTCCAACCAGTACTACCTCACTCTTGTCTGCCATCCTCTGGATGGCTAGCATCAGCTCCTATCTGTTTCTTCCTCCTGGGCTGGTGGTCTATAGACCACACCTGTGCGGATGGCTGGCCCCATTTTCCTTTCCAGCTTAACCCACAGTATCTCTCCCCATTTTGTTTCTCCTGGATCTCTGTGGCCCTTATGTCATTTTACACAGTGCCACCTCCTCCCTTCCTGCCTGCCCTGTCTCTTCTGAATATGTTGTAGCCAGGTATGGCCAACTCCCAGTCATGGTTATCATTACACCAGGTTTTCAGTGATGGCCACAATGTCCAGGTCTGACTGCACCATGACAGCCTCCAGATCTTCCATCTTGTTGCTAAGGCTCCTGGCATTTGCACACATGACTTTCCATGATTTGACCTCCCTAGACTGTTTCGCTGTTCTACTCCAGCCCCTTCCTTGGTTGTCCTTTATCCCTGGTTCACCTTGCTGTCTGCCCTTCTGCTGAATTTTGCCCCTATTCTGCCTATCCACCTCCTGGGTGCTAATCTCCATCTTTTGCACTTGGCTAACCTCCACATCCTTTCCTTCCATTTCTCTGGGTACCTCTATTTGGTTGTCCCTGTTTGGCAGTGTGGCATATGAGTTCTTGAGTGGAATAGGATCTGGGATGTGCTCTGCCTGACTGGTCTAACCCTCCTGAGCCCACTGTCATCCAAGTACTCCTCGTTCTCTGCATCCTTGAGGCAGCTGCATTGGACTGAGTGGTCTCTGGATAGGGGTGATGGTACTCTGACCCAGTTTACTTCCACTCTGAGTCTGGCTACCTCATCCCAGTAGTCCAGAAAGATGCATGCAGATAGGGCAGCACCTCAGTGTCCAGAAGATCTGCCTGAATATGGCTGCCCCACAGCCACTGCATTGCACCACTCCCCACATTATACTGCAATTATACTGCTATTCCACTACTTGTCTGCTACTGAAGCTCTTCTAGTTCCCTTTTTATTAATTTACTGTCCTAAAAATCCTGCCACTGTTCCTCTATAATATTTGAAAATACATACACTTCTATTTCACCTCTTTATCCTTACCATCAAAAGGTAACTACAATCACAATAATCTACCTTCTACTAATACAGATTCTATCACAGAATCAGAGCACAATGCAAAAACATCTGCTACTTAGCAACAACAAACAGGTGACAACAACCAAGTTGATGTAGCTTTTTAAAATAGAAAAAATGTAGTCGTTAAACCAATAGAAATCAGCAGTTCCAAAAGCACCTTGAACTACAAGAAAGAACACAGTACCACACCTCTGCCACAATAACTAAACAGTTCTAAAACATTGGAGAAAGAAGAGAAAAATCAGAGACTGAGCAAAAAGATACAATGTACTATAAAGTATTAGGCAATAGTATACTCAGCTGTTTAACAAAGAAAATAAAGTACCTACCAAAACAGACAGGATACCCACAATTGACACTTAGGTTCTCAATATCAGACACCACCAAAGGCACATACAGAAAGGGTTTAAACT
Organism: Neoceratodus forsteri; assembly: GCA_016271365.2. Classification (NCBI taxonomy): domain Eukaryota; kingdom Metazoa; phylum Chordata; order Ceratodontiformes; family Ceratodontidae; genus Neoceratodus; species Neoceratodus forsteri. Next base: position 1,165,358,312 of record CM057454.1, read on the forward strand.
ATAGTATTAAAATTAACCACATCAGAGTAGAAAGATCACACTAAATAAATGTGTTGATCCTTCTGACTTCCAACAAATATCTACCACACAAATTTTATATCTTCCTGGAGCCTACAGGGTTGTCTTTCACAATCACCTAAATTTACATAAAACAAAACAATTTTTTAAACTGAAAATTATATCAAAAAGCACTTAGCTTTGGGAGCTCTTCTCAAACACAGCCAGTCAGTTCAGAGTTCTAGAATCAGAACCTATTTTTGTATTTCTTTTTTTGGGGGTATTGCTTTCCCTATGCGAATGAGTTGTTGGCCACTCCAGCTTGACACTGAGAGCACTGCTCAACCTGGTGGCATTGCTTGAGCAGGATAAATGGCTCACAATTTGTCCAAATCCAATTTGTCCAAATTTCTCACCTGGTACTAGTTAGTAGTGACCTCCCGCCAATTGATTTATCAGTCACTCACTCTGATGGAGCACAGGGTGGAAATTACAAGCAGGCACCTTGTACCCCAACCACTCCAAACCCACCAGCTTCACACATACACTTAGAAAAATGCTGCAGCATAGAACTTTTATTATCTGTAAATTATTTATACTGTTTGGGTCTGTTTTTTGCCCTAGTGCCAACTGGTCTACGCTATAGCTTTCTTCTCTTTGCATGTGTGTGTTTGGGGGTTGGGGGGCCTGCTTGTACTTTCCCCTCTAGAGGTATCAATGATTGAGTAATGTGTTGAAGTCACCAGTTCCCCTGTTTATAGCATGTTATAAATTTAAAAACTACAAATTATTGCACCAGCTTTGTGTTACCTCTAAGCACTCAGGAACTATACAGACTGCAGCTGTTATTGGTGTATGCATAAGCATCAGTAATACCATCCTGGCATTGGCTTATTGCCGCTACATTGGTGCCTCCAGGTGCATTATGAATTGAGCAAAAAAATACACAGTACAGTCGGTGATCATCCCCCACCTCCCCAGGTTAAAAATGACACTGCCAATACCCTTCTCATGGAGAAAGAGACTGCATTTATGTTTAGATAGCTTAAGTACCGTTTGATTGGTCCACTACAAAAAGGGACATATCCTTGTGGTAGGTACTCAAGTGTTAGACTGTATTTGAACCACCCTTCCTCACGTATGTCACCATACTTCATTACCACTTTGGTCTGTGTCAAGCCGTTTGTGTTTTTCCATTTTTTCCATTACAGTGGATCTCTGATGCACACGCATAAAGTGTACAGCAAATACAACAGATGCTGCACTGTACTGTCTCCCATGCCTTACCGATGTCATGGTGCATTGTGTAGACTCCCTGCATTCATTGCTGTGTAGCCCATATTTTGGTTCAGACATTTTTCCCTAAGTATGCCAGAACTGACTAGCACACTTTGCAATATAACACCATAGAAGCCATACATTGGTACCGCAGTGTCAGGAGAGGATGGCAACTGCAGTCTCTTCTTTTGCTGATGCTCCAGAGCACATACAATGATGCTATAATCCTATTTATAAATAAAAAATGTATGTTAAAATGTTAAAAAACTAAAGTGTTTAATTTTGAGATACACTGTAAACTATGTACAGTATAACTGTCTACAGTATATAACTGATTTTGTTGCATTCATTTATAAACTTAGCGAGGAGCTGGCAAACTGGAGTAACAATTCAGTGCACCATGTCCCTTTATTCATGCATATCTAAACATACTTTGGTGATCAGTGTTATGGTGCTTGCATGAGAACACCAAATGAGCCCAAGAAAACACAGGAGCACAGGAAAAAATATAAACTGTCTATAATGATGGTGACAATCAGAAATGCAATAGCAAAGGCAGTTTACTGAAAATCACACTGGAAGCAGCACTTGCCAAAATACACAGTTTATTGCACTGTTCTCTGGGATTGGACTGTGCAGCTCAGTGCTTATACCTTACTGTACATTACAATTCTGAACTGTTGAAAAAGTCATCCATTTAACACAGATCTCTATGTACCAATACTGAAAAGCTTACTGCAATTTATAGATCTGCCCAGTTCAAAAGTCGTCCTTTTGTGTCCCAATACGCTACAGATTACAGCTCCTCTCAGTTAAAAAAAAATGTTTTTTTATACAGACTTGTTGTTATAATTATGTACTTGCAGCACTTACTAAAACTGTAATGCTGTACTCAAGCAATGTAGACTGTGATGTTCCTAGAACCGATGGACCTAGGACACACAGATTAGTCAGAGGAGAAAAAGTGAAAATCAGGAGAAATTACCACTTCTGCAATCCCAAAAGCAAGTAATCGCCTCAGCTGCCAATATAACAAACAGTTTCAGTCATCAGTGCTGTAATTTTTGCCAGTTCAGTTTTGGACCTGCACTCACTGAGGCTGGGTCCAGGAAAGATGAATGAACAAGCAATGAGAAAGGTGCAGTGGGAACACCTTCCCTGTTCTGATGTCACTCATGCATGTGGATGCACTGCTCATGTGCAAACTTCAAACAAAGGAAAAAAAACATGCAGAGACAACTGTGGCACAAAAATGTTAAAAAACTAAGCATCTGAATATATTTAATACTTAACTTCAGGGCAGCTGAGCTTTGCATCACTCAATGAAGAGAAGGTGATCTGCAAACATGACATCGAGGGAAGTTGGTAAGTCACTTTAATTTAGCATCCAAGAATATTATGATTTGTACTTTAAAGTCTGCCTTTACTGTGCATTCTCTATGTGGGCAGAACTTTTCCATGAGGGATACAGCAATTCTGAGGGTACAACGAGTATTGTCCTCCATAATGGTAAATTCTGTGCTCACTGTGCTGTGTGGGTGGATGTTTGTCTGTGTCTGCAGGTTAGTATTTTGTGGCTTTATAAGTTTTTCTGCTTGGAGTAACTTTGCCATTCTTGCACACAACATCTGTGAAAGTCTCCAGGACAGAATTTCTGCAAAATATCACCACCAGGTATCAGCATTTTCATTTTAAATCAACTTTTTGGAAGCCATCCCAAGGTAAAATAAGTCTAGCAACTAAGCCTGACAAACTTGATGATGCTGGGTCCTACGACTGAATCAATATTTTCGTCTGACCTGCTCCTAAAGAAATTTTACTTGGGCTAAAGCTATTAAAGAGATATATTAGATTAGATTAGATTAGATAGATTGATAAAATAGATAGATAAATATGCCCAGGCCACAGTTTATCACTTCTCAGGAATTTTAACACATTCTGTGACTCTGGACCTCAATAGTTCATCATTTCCTCTGGATGTAATTTACCACCACGTATCAGCATTTTCATTTTAAATCAACTTTAAATGTACTTGTCTCTAAAGGGCTACTCTGCAACCACTTTGAAAACAAAGGAAACATATAGACAAATGTTTTCACATCCTGCATATGCCCAGGCCAAAGTTCATCACATTGAAGGAATTTAACACTTATCATTTCCACTATAAATCTATCTTTTTTTCATTTACTGCTTTCTCCTTGGAGGAGCCCCTGAACGGGCACTCCACTGCTCTCCAAGCCCTCCAGGCTCCCTCCTAGCTGTGCCTCTGCCCACAGCCCGACCAGCACCTCCACTGGAGACCACAAAAACCTGCCAGCAATCACAGCCCTCCATGACCTTTAGTGGGGCGACTGGCACCTCCGAAACTGCTGCCCACTCCACCCTCTCCAGCCAGCAACAAAGAGAGGTACAATGACTTTTTGACCAACTGGAAAGCAGCCCTCTCTTGCTTCTGCAAACTGATTGGTTGGTCTCCCTGACTATGCACTTCGATTGCCAATTTCTTTTAAATTGCCTTGGCTCTACACTATGAACATCTCACATTCAAAGTTCTACTGCTTAATTTTGACAAATCTTAATATTAGTGAAAAAGGTTGTTCATAACTTTTTAAAGCATTAGAGTATTACTTGCTGTTTACTTTTCAGTGTGTTTATGGTAGTGGGGCTGCCTCGGTGCTCTTGAAATTTCATTACTACAACTATTGTGAATTAATTTGTTCTGTTATTGACTGTTAAGCACAGCTGCCTCGACACTCATACTATCAAGTGTTTACAGCTCTTGAGTGAAACTGATAGAGTGCAAGTCCTGACTGTTGGGCCGCTCCACCCTATCTCGATACTTTTATTTACAGCCCTTGTGCGTCAGGTGACCAAGCTACATGTGAATAACCAAACAACGTGGGAAAAACTCCAAATTACAGTGAATAAGTATCCACTATCTCCTTAGCAGGTTATATTGTTCCACCTCTAGAGGGCACTACATTGATTATAACTAGCTGGGTTTCCCCTTCTGATCACTTCCTAGACTGCAGCTACCCCGACAGAGAAAGAGCCACACCAAGGTGACCTGGGGTGCTCTGTGATAGCTCAGGAAGACATGAAAACAGCTAGTAATGGCACTTACTCAGGGCATATAGATCCACAGTAATGAAGAATCCAGCCCAGTGAATTTCAAACAAGTATCTTCATTTATTCGTCTTACGCAAAAAACAGCCCTTAGGGCTAGGGAAACCACACAAAGATCTGACATTTCAACTCATCCAAGTCTTTATCAAAGATACTGCCCCCCTATGTTTCCAGCATTTAAATAGTATTTCACCAGTCACATGACATACAGTCAAAGTGCACATATTTAAAGGTATATATCAATCAAAGTAAAGTGCTGCCAATCACCTTAAAAATATTAACGTGCTAGCCACATACTAACATAGCATTTCAAACATATACTTTTAACATAAAAAAACAGGCAACAAATGCCAAAAACAGGAAACAAGTATGTAAAAAATAAATAATCAGGGACAGCTGAGAAGTTTGTTTCTGAGGCAGTTTCTTAAAGGGATACTATTTAATCCTACCAAATGTCCCAGTTTGACCTGGATAGTCCCAGTATCAAAAGGGCTATCATGATGTCCTAAAGCATTTCTGAAAATCAGGATTATGTCACAGCTTGAGATTTTCATCCTGGTTTAGCAACCATTGAGCCAATGATCTGCCCCTGCACCTCCCCAGTAGCTGTTCCTTGCCAAGAGGCCATCCTCCTCATTCCTGCCATGCATGCCTGCTGCCTGTGGCTCTTTAAATGAACCACCAATGGCAGACAAGGACTGGTAAAAGGTTCAATTCAGAGTCAGTGCTGTGCTTTAGGGGATCTGATCAGAACAAGAGTTTGAGTGGTTTAGTACCCACAGCTCGTTCCAGCTTGAACCACAAGTGGCAGGTGAGGATCGAGTAAAAGGTCACAGCTCAGACACTTTTGGTGCAATTGAATTGCAAGTCAGTGCTGTGCTTGTTTTTAGTGGATCCGATTGGAAACTGCTGGCACTATAGAGTGTGCTATCACCAAGGGGTGGCGGAGAGACTCACTCTCACATTTGTCACTCTTTGCATCTGGTTCTCCACTTGTTTGGGGTTATTTTTTGTAGGGATGTGATGAATATTCTATTCATATTTGATTCAGATACGAATAGTGCCCTCTCTCCAATATTCGTATTCTGTCGAATACTATCTTAAAATTAAATATGAATATCAAATAGTTATAGGACCTGTTAGTGCTTCCCCAACCATGGAAACATGACTCCCATCAGATATCTCTGTTAACAGAACCATGCCTCCCGTCAGGTATTTCTGTTACAGACTACTACTGGGCTTCCCCTCCTTGGCCACTTGTCACTACTCTTTCAGTGAATTAGCCAAACTCCTTTAGTGTACGAGGCTCACTAATTATACTGTTTTCACTGGTTATCTCATTCAAGTAGCCAATTCAAAATGTTAAACTAATGGTTTGTCAAGATGTAGATTACAGTGTCAGAAATCTCAATAAAACGCTGCCGTACTCCTGTCTGCCGTGTCCTCCCTCTCTGTTTTACGTCTGACTTACACACAGTGACAGCGGGTTGGAGCTCTCTCCCTCATTTCCTGCACTACTCACCACATCTCTGACCTGCTGTCACTACCTGTCTGTCCCACAGTAGCTTGAAAATTGAGAGTGATGCACAGCGGGAACCAAGTTGAGGAACTTGAATGGTGTTTCTGTGGTAAGTGTCAGCCCTGGGACTCGCACTGTCTCCCTGCTTGCTGACAAAAAACAGAAACAGGTTCACTAATTATACTGTTTCACTGGTTACCTCATTCAAGTAACCCAACAGCACACTCAAAATCTTAAATTAATGGTTTGTCAAGATGTAGATTGCTGTGTCAGCAAAACAGGGAATTCCAGCTGCAGTACTCCCGCCTACCGGTCCTCCCTCTCTGTTTTATGCCCAACTTACACACAGTGACAGTGGGTTGGAGCTTGCTTGCTGACATTCTGGTTGCTCAATTGTTGGTCTGAAAGCTGGGATCCAAAAAACAGAAACAGGCTGCATCTTGTGTCAGTACTGTTTGAAAGTACCACGGATCTACTACCTGTACCAGCGAGCAGCAGCAGACGGTTAGTTTCTGAGTGGGCAGAGCACCCAAAATGTACTTAAGGAATATGTTTTTCTGGCAGATGTCAGCACAGTTCTCAATGACCTCTCTAATCTGTCACACATCACCAGCTGCTGTGCTGTGGCTATTAACATTGCTTGGTCACTGAGATCTGTGATAATTATAGATTATATGACATTCCTGCACCTACCTAATCACCGAGCTAGGTGTTAATGGGAGTCTGTTTAGCACATTCCTGCATCTAGAGGCTGTTTTTGGGCTGTTATAGAACTTTCTTCAAGTTTGAACTGTCTGCCCAGGTTTTCACTTCTGTGTGTCTCCCTGCCACCCCCTCCCAAGCCAGAGTGAAAAATGGTACTCGTCCCATCCCTAATTTTTTGTAAAGTTTTTTTCTTCTTCTTTTGTGACCCATTTCTTACTGGACTTGGACTCCCTTGTGTGCCTGGTAGGGAATCAATGGGATGCAGTGGGATGTGAGATGATCTGGATTGGGGGGGACCATGACGGAGCAGAAGTGGGTACCCTGATGGTGACGATGGCCCTCGGCCTTGTTGAGTGCTGCTTAGCTGATGAACATTGAATGTACCAGAGAAGAACAAACAAGGCTGAGGGCTTGTGTTGCCAAGTTTTAGGATCATGATCAGCAACTTTATACTCCAAATAGATTATCGTAGGTTCAGCTCCTGCTATCTGACTAGTCATGTACAGTTCAGCACAATAGAATAACCAGCCATATAAGGATTAGAGGGAGGCTGATTAAGGGATAATGTGAGGAAGTTCTTTTTCACAGAAAGGGTGGTGGATGCATGGAACGGTCTACCTCAGGAAGTGGTGGATATGAATACAATGCAGGGCTTCATACAGGCATGGGATAGGCATAAGGGAGCAATACAGATGAGTATAGATAGGCCATTGACAGAGCAAAGGCCGATGGCACATTCATAAGGTAGAAAAAGAAATGGGCAGACTGGATGGGCCTTGCAGTCCTTATCTGCCATCATCTTCTATGTTTCTATTATACTTTTTGTTTTGACTGCTTAGGTTTGCTTCAGCAAATTATGATATTTCATCGTTCTTTGAAAAAGTGGGTCTGGGTTCAAATCCCTGTACTAGGCTGGTCTCCAGTGTGGTGTAGTTGCAGCACTTAAAATGCAAACCTGTTTTTGCCGTTTCAGTATAATGAGAAAATGACAGTCTTGTAATCAGCAGAATGCAGCTCTGTTCTATGAGAGGGCAGCAGTATTTTTCAAATGAAGGCATAACGCAACTCAGTACTAGCATATCTGATTGGTGGGAATGCAAGATATTGACTTGCCACTACAGTGCTTTGGGTGGCAAAGGCCAGCTCCACTGATACAATTATATTCATTTGGAGTATTATGTAATGGTAACATATCAGACTTTGACTCTGAGAGTGTACGTTCAACCTCAACTACCCCTTGCAAAGAAGCTTGACAAATGTTGTTAAAGAGTAATATAATAGCGCTATGAGAAAACCAACATCATCCTATAATATTTCAGGAAAATGTATACGAACAAGGGTGAGTCCTCTATGAAAACTTTATTTTTGCAGTTCAGCAGGTCAGGAGGAGATAAAATCAAGTCGGTGACAGCCCTGACAGTGGAACTTTGCTGGCTTTCTGTTTCAGAAGAAGCCTTCGGGGTTGCGGTTACTTCTTGGGCCGTTGTTCGGTGAGCAGGAGGGGTTTGCAATAGCTTGAGGTGAAAGATTTTTATATACATACACAGGCTGGGGGTCTGGGGGCCACTAGGGTCTAGCAGCCTGCAGACCATCATCCTTTAAATAAAAATATTTCACAGTACATTACAATAATGCCTAGTTGCAGCTGCAGACTTTAAGGCCAGCCAGAGTGTCCCACATCCATGGCTCCAGGGGAAAAAATGATTTTGTGCTCTGGAGTCAGGGGTAGGGAAGTTGTAAGAAAAGTGTAAATTATCTTAAGTATAAACCCCAAAACTTATCACAGAGCATCTAAACCTTCAGAGCTTCTAGGAGCCGCTGGTTCCCCAGACCCCTGGCCTTAATGTGTCCCCCTTCAACCTACCAGAAATTTGGTAGCCTTAGCACTGTTAGGACTTTAATGCTTCCAGTTTCAAACAACTGATCATGAGAGACATAAAAAATTACAATCTCCTCAAGCCTGTTCAGTTACATAGAAACATAGAAAGTGACGGCAGAAGGGGGCTGCATAGTTCATCTAGTCTGCCCATAAGCCTAGCCCCCCCCCCAACTGCTGTTCAGTGTTATAATACCTTTGTGCCTATCCCATGCCTTCTTGAATGATTGGACTGACCTAGTCTCCACAACCTCTGGTAGAAGGTCATTTCAAGTATCCACCACCCCCTCGGTGAAGAAGAACTTTTTTTTGTTATTCTTGAACTTGCCTCGTTCCAGCTTCATGCCATGCATGCATAATTCTTGCATAATTCTTGATCTGAAATATGTCCTGAAACTGGACCTTGGTTATTCCCTTCAAGTACTTGAAGGTTTTGATCATGTCCCACCTTTCTCTGCATTGTTCCAGGGAGTACATGTTTAGGTCATGCAGATGTTCCTCATGTGCCTTGTTGTGGAGTCCAAGTACCATTTTTGTAGCTCTCCTTTGCACTGTCTTCAGTCTGTCTATGTCCTTTCTGAGGTGAGGTCTCCAGAACTGCACACTGTACTCCAGGTGAGGCCTCATCATTCATCTGTACGGTGGCATAATCACCTCCCTTTTTCTACCTGTAATTCCTCTTCATATGCAGCCTAACATGCTGTTTGCCTTTAACATTGCTTTTTCACACTGCTTGGATGTTTTGAGGTCTTCTGTTATAATCACCCTCAGATCCCTTTCCTGCTTTGTGGCTTCCAATTTCACTCCACACAGGAGGAGGTATTCCTCACAAGGATTTTTCCTCCCTAGGTGCATGACATTGCACTTTTTTGGCATTGAAATTTAATTGCCAAGTTTTTGTCCACCTTTCTAGTCTTTGAAGATCAGCCCTCATCCTTTCCACTCCTGCCAGACTATCTACTCTATTACATATCTTTGTGTCATCTGTGAATAGACACACCTTGTCTTCTAGGCCCACAGATAAGTCACTGATAAAAATAGTGAAGAGAATAGGCCCCAGCACTGATCCCTGTGGCATACCACTAGTTACTTTTCTCTCTTCTCTGATAGTTGGCTGTTTACCATTACCCTCTGAGTTATTCCACTAAGCCAGCTCCATACACAGTTTACCACTTTATGCCCAACTCCTGTGCAGGCAAGTTTGTTCAATAGTCTTCTATGTGGGACTGAGTCAATAGAAACATAGACAGGAGGAGGGATGATGCTAACAATGTACCTCATTTCACGCCATCATCCCATGTTCAGGAATGAGCATGGGTTGCTGGAGGTTGGTGAGATGGGAGAATATTGAGCATCCCCAAGACAGCTCTCTTCTCCAGGGGAAGGGGTAGCAGCTATATCAGCCTTTGACTGCCACTGGATGGAGGCCAGGGGGCAGTAAAAGCAATGAGCAGATCAGTGGCGGGACAGAGATCTGTGGGATGTGCGCACTTCCATGTGCACAGTTCATGATGTGCAATCTGCAGCAAGGAGCCCAGGAGAAAATGAAAAGGGGATCCTGTGGCAGGATGAAGCCCTGCTCTCCTCACTCACCTCATCTACATCACCATCTGAATGCTAGCAGCCAAACTGGACTTGTGTACGGGGGGGGATGAGGGGGAGGCTCTCCATGCTGCCACAGGGGGAGTCCATGGGAGAACAAGCTCTTAGGTAAGACCAGGGAAAGTGGATGCCAGTTGATGGGGGAAGGTGGGCAGGAGATGAATAGCTCACCAGAGGGGTTGAAATGCCACATGATCTTTTTTTGTGTTTGTTCTTTACGACTGTCGTTTTTTAAAAATTTCTGCTCCTTTGATGATGTGAGTAGGCCACTTGAAGTACAGGAAACAAAGAAACATAGAATTTGTCAGCAGTAAAGGACCAGTAGATCCATTTAGTCTGCCATGTTTTACTTCCCTAACAACACATCCTGGTCTCTATTTGGCCACTGGTGTCCCTCCCTCCTCCCTTACCTCTATTTATTATACCCATGTACCTACACCAGTTCCATGTCATAATAGTGAATGCAAATTAGCAATCACTGTTACGGCGACGGTATATCGCCGAAAAGCAAATCAGCGATATACGCACTACAGCAACCCGACTTCTGGAACTAAATAAAGTGTTTTTGCAGGGAAGGGGGGCTGTGCCCCCCACTCTTGAAATAGGATTTGGAACTCAAGGGGGGTGCATGTTGAAGGGGCAAAATCTGAATAAAAAAAAATTAAGTACTGCAGCTCGCAGCTACAGCAAAATGCAACCCACACGCAGTCCCGAACCCAGTACCTGCTCTGCCAGAGGTAGCCTCCCACACCACCATGCCACATGGCTAGCTTGGCAGTAGCAGTTACTTTAGTCCTTGAAAACCTCTTCCCTGTCCCTCCCCTTCCCCTCGCTATTCTCCCCTTCCATTCGCCCTTCCCCATATTCGCTTTCTCATACCTTCGCTATTCTGCAGGGTAGCCCACCATAAAAGCACCCCAAATGAGTCGTTATATTTCTAGTCACTCATTTTGGGTTGCTCTTACGATGTGCTACCGCCTATACTGCACATTTGAAGCCCCCACTGTCTTCATCCCCACCAACTCTTCTGGCAATCTGTTCCAGGCGTTCACCACCCATTCTGTGAAAAGTATTTCCTCATAACCCTTCACCCACTCAGCACAATCAATCAATTAATCAATCAATCAATCTTTATTTATCCAGGCGAAACACCATTGAGAGAGCTCATTTACAAGGTGGACTTGGGTCAGGTAAAGGTATATAATATACAAAAAGTTAGATGAACATATAAGGCACAATAAGTACAGTCTTACAAATAGGTTATAGTTTGTACAGTTTGATGAACATATAATACAAGGTACAACCAGTACAATCTTGCAGTTAGGTTATAGTGTGTATAACATATGCAAAACAAAAAGAAGGACACGTTTGTGCATCATATACTTAAAAAAAAACACACAGAAGGATACGTAAGTAATTTAGTAAAAATGTCGCCCAGTAACCACATTACCCAGATAGTAGAAATCATAAGTTAGCTGGACACTGGGAGAAACTTCATAGTATGCCACCATATTCTGGTGCTCAAGTTTCGAAGCATGCCATGATGTTCTGGTACTCTTCCTCATGTGAAACAGACTCCCCTCCTGCACCTTGCTCGCCCCTGTGAGGTGCTTATAGGTGTCAATCATGTCCCTCCTCGCCCTTCTTTTCTCCTGGGACTGCATGTCAAGTTCCCACTGCCTCTCCTCATATGGTTTCTCATGCTGGCCCATTCATCCACTCACTCCTTCTCTTTCCCTAAGATTTCCTTTTTCCTATCCCATGCACTCTTGTGCTCCACCACTATTTTTACCACCCCTTGCATATCCACTGGAAGACTGTAGCAGGAAACCACCACTCTTCCTGTGAAGAAGTACTTCCTAACATCTCTCCTGAATCTACCACCTCCAGTTTCTTATCATTCCCCCTTGTCCTTGAGCACCTTTTCTCTGAAAAATGCTTCACTCCTGTACCTCATTTATCCCCATGAGGTATTTAAAAGTCTGTATCATATCCCACCCCCTCTCTTTTCCAGACTGTACACATTTAGGTCCTTAAGTCCCTCCACATAGGGTTTCTGCTGCACACACTGTACCATTTTAGTCACCATCCTCTGGACTGCATGTAGTCTCCAGAATTGGACGCAGTACTCTAGGTGGGTATTACTAGTAATCTGCTGCATACAGAGGCAATTCCACCTCCATCTTTCTGCAGGTGATTCCCCTCCCTATGCACCCCCGTGTCCCACTAACCCTTTGCCTAGCCACCTTTTGGTCATCTGATATAATTGCCCCAGGTCTATTTTCTGCTTCGCGGTTGTCAGTACCACTGCTCCAATTGTGTGCTCTGCCCTTGGTTTCTGTGCCCCAGGTGCATTATTTTGCACTTTTTCACATTGAAACTAAGTTGCCATACCCTTGATCACTCCTTGAGTTTTCTCAAGTCTCATCCTTTCCATACTATCTGGTATGTCCAACCTGTTATGGATTTTAGTGTCATCCACAAAGAGGCAGACCTTCCCTTACAGCTCCTCTGCAGTGTCACTTGTAAAGAAATTAAAGAGGACCAGCCCCAGCACTGATCCCTGTGGCACCCTGCACTACTTTTCTGTTCACTAAGTAAAACACGCATTGATAGCCCTAATAAATCAATTTGGAAAATGGAGACAAGATCCTGCACAGAGAAATATAGAAACTGATGGCAGATAAGGACTGTTAGACCCACAGAGTCTGCCTAATTTCTCTACCTGCTGCAAAAAACAGGCACTACTTGGTCTCCGGTTTCATTCTCTTTCCATTTACTAGGGTTCCCCTGTCCCTATCCCATGCATTTTTTTAATTCCCCTACCAAATTTTCCACTACCACCTCTGCTGGGAGGCTGCTTCATGCATCCACCACCCTTTCTGTGAAGAAATATGTCCACATGTTACCCCTTAATCTACTCCCTTCCAGCCTCATGTCATGACCCCTTTTTCTAGAACATCTCTTTTTCTGAAAGATGCCTCCTTCCTGTACCTTATTTATGCCTTTGAGATATCTGAAGGTCTCTATCATATCCCCTCACTCTCTCTCTCTCTCTCTCTCTTCTCAAGGGCATACATATTGAGGTCACACAGTCTCTACTCATATGTCTTTTGGTTCAGGCCCTGCACCATTTTTGTTGCCCTTCTCTGAACTGCCTCTATTCTGTCTATGTCCTTCCATAGATGTGGCCTCCAGAACTGGATACCATGCTCCAGATGAGGTCTCACTAATGATTTGTATAGAGGCATCACCACCTCCTTTCTTCTACTGGTAATACCACTCCCTGTGCACCCCACTGGGTACCCCAGCGGATCTCCCCACAGCCATGGCACATTGTTTGCCCTTCCTTCCCACCCACCCTCCATCATGTAAGCCTCTCCTGGGTTCCTGTGCCCCAAATGCATGATTTTGCACTTCTTTGCATTGAATCTTAGCTGCCACACCCTTGCCCATTCCTTTAGTATACCTAGGTCCCTCATAATTTTTCTACCTCTCCCAGAGTGTCTTCCCTGTTGCAGATCTTAGTATCATCTGCAAAAAGGCATACCTTTTCTTCCAGTCCCTCCACAATGTCACTTATGAAAACATTGAATAGGACTTGCCCAAGAACTGATCTCTGTGGTACCCGACTGGTCACCATCCTTTCCTTGGATTGAGCTCAGTTTACCACCATACATTGTATTCTATCTGTCATCCAATTTCTAACCTAGTTTACCACCTTGGGACACATTCCCAGGCTGCCTAGCTTGTTTACAAGCCTCTTATGTGAAACAGTGTCAAAGACCTTGCTGAAATCCCGGAAGACCACATCTACCACTCCCCCAATCCACTTCTTTGGTCACCCAGGCAAAGAAATCTATTAGATTTGTTTGACATGTGAATGTAGGAACAACCTTTAGCTGTTAAAATATTTTATTATGGATTAATTTTATCATATTCATATTTTCATTATTTTAATTACTATTTTATATTCTTTATAAATGCTTAATTATTAAGGGAGGCAATACTATAAACATCTAGTCATCATCCGTGTTTACATGAACTTAAAAAAAAATGTTTAAGTGAGCACTGGAAAAGTGGACGATGAAAAGTACCTTATAAACTTTCATGAAAATGAAAAGACTTTTAAAAATGCAACATGATGCTGATCTGGAATTTTCAGAGTTTGTTGAGGAAATTACAACTGCTCATTTAGCCAAGTTTGGTAAATGCAGACGCTTTCTAAATCTTGCTAATTACAAAACATTGTGGCACCAAAACTGTTATGAATAAACAGACAAGTCTAGTCTCAATTGAAAGCGTATTTTTTATTTATTTAACAAGTCTAGGATTACAAATACCTTACATTGCGTACATTGTGACAAGTATAAAGATATAATTTCTGTGCATGCAATGTGTTACTATAAGGAGATACCTTGTCTCAAAAAGGTATGAAAAACATCTTTGACAGTTTGATGTATAGACTCTTGCCAGAGAACAAAGAAACCATGTGCTTGTGAAGAAATCTGGGGCTAGATATTCAAAACTTTGCCCCGGGGCTAAATTAGCATTGCCTGGCATGCTAAATTAGCCCAGAACCAATAGCCTGCTATATTCAAATGGGATGGCCCCAGTGCTAAACCTGCTGAACATAGTGTGCTAAGGAAGCCGGGCAAACTGAGTTGGGAGTGCAGTGCAAAAATAGCCTGGGAAATAAGACAGCTCTAAATATAGCAACCAGGAAGTGCAAACCACAACAGCAGCCCAGTGCACAGTGATGTGAAGGAAGTTAGAGGTGAACTATGTGGCCAATGTGTGTGCTAGCAAATAAGTGAATTCATTAAAGCTGCAAGCACCAGCACGTGTGAAATTCTGCAGAAATGTACAATGTTTCTGAAATGTTCACATGGCAAAGACACATTTGCACAGGTTTTGCACTGAGCTAAGGCATTTGTCCAGTGCTATCATGTTTGCCCAAGGCAAACATTTTCTGTATTCAGAAGTGACATGCAAATGAGCCTACTTAGGCAGTCTGTGGGCAAACATCCAGATTGGCATCTCATTATGTCCTGGTTTGCATGCAGTTTGCCCAGCACCATTGCAGGGTCCCACAGCTCCACCTGTAGGTCAGTCTAGAAGTACAGAGACTGGCTGGGTCTGCCCACAGCTTCACCTGTAGGTCAGTCTGGAAGTGCATGGTGGTAGCTGCAGGCTACATCTTTACAGAACTACAAAGAATATTGTGCCCCCAGGGACTACATAGCACAGACAGAGGAGGTGGTGCTGCTTGCAATTGTCAAACTGTAGCTCCTGTTACATTGCATAGCAGCCACTACAGTAACAAGGGGGCCAGCAGTGTGAGGGACACAGCAATGCCTTAGGTGTGTAGGGCATCAGTGCCTGCTGCACTTTACACAGTGACAGGCCCATCCTGCAGGTGTGCACTGACAGTGGACATTACTGTTATGCTGTCGAATGACCCACAGATGCTGCACCACTGGCATGGGATACTCACAGTGACATATACATACCTGGCTGTGTGTACTGTGGCATCTCTACAGATGTGCGGCATGTGGCTGGGGGGCACATACCATCAGACAGGCACACTGGTGTTGGGGTATTCCCTACACTGGACCATTTGCACTGTGTGGATTGTCCTTGCTTTGTGGCAGCACCCAGTATGTGGTACAGACTGGCCACCTGTACACCCTCCCCACAACACCCTCCATGCTCCCAGTGCTGCATGTGTGTGCTGGATTCTGTTGGTGTCCACTGAAGGGTGGTCTGCAGGTGTATGCTGTATGGACACAACTGCCATGGTGTCCACTGGGTGCTGAGTCACCAATTAATGCCTGCCATGCTTGGGACTGGTGGCAGATGATGGCAACATATGAGGTGACATCCGTGTGCAGTGTGTTTCTTCCATGTCTGGTTTCTTTCTATGTTTATTATTTACTGGTTAGGGTCAATACACCACGGCTGGCAGACCCTTGCAAACTCCATAACTCACACTTGTAAATTACAGAGTTCCATAAATCATGGTTCTATGTTGTGCAAAGTCACACAAAGCTGCACAAAGGTTTGCCCAGAGTTAAGACTACCTTTTTCTGGGTGGTAACTTGCACCATGTAAAGTGTCACACTAAGTATCTCAAAAACACTTTGTGTGGTGCTATTGCACTGAATAGAGCATTGCTCCTGTTTTCAGGTACATGCCCCCTCTTTTTGCCCAGCACTAATGCAGTTTACCCAAGCTATTTGCCTTTTGAATATAGCGGACCCACACAAACCCTGCACAAATCAGGCACACATGGTTTGTGCCAAGTGAGATGCTTGGCCAGCTGGTTCTGATTGCTCTATGATTTGTGTAATATAAAAAAATGTAGAGTGTGATTGTCTGTCATGAGACATCCTGGACTCCTGGGATGACACCCCTCCCCCAGGTTTCAGTTAAAATGACAGGATATATGTTAAACAGCAGAGCTCTGTGATGTGATTAACTTCCAAGAAGTCACATTTTATAGCCTTGTTTTTGGTCTGTGTTGCTTTGAAGCCAGGAACTAAAATATCCATTTTATGATGTCTTCAGAGGAAGGACAGTTAATTTCAACTGGTGCTAAAAGAAGCTATATGACATCTAGGTGAGAAAACTGCAGAGTTGTAGAAGTCCTGTGATGTCTTTGAAAAGCAGAAAACCACACTAGATCAAAGGAAAGACTCAAGATCAAAGAGTCATATTGGGAAATGAGTTTTTGCTGATGTCACCTTATTTAATATACCTCCTGAGTGATGGGGCATCCTGTGTGTATTAACTGTTATATTTAACAGGGAGGAGCTAGGTGACATCATGGAAGAGGTTGGCAAAGACAGTTTTAAACTATTCTGTGGCTGATCTTAGACACACTTCTCTTGTGGGCTCTTAGAAAACAACATCTACTTTAAGCACTGTTTAGAAGGTAATACATTAGATAGGAAAGTCTAATTGTATTGTGGTGGGAATTATGTTTTGTACTTTAACCTTGTTCTTTTTAGTGATTGTATGCTTTGTGATATATGGTTCAGTGTTTACATTTTACATATTTTTTATCCATTTTTAAGTAAATCTATATTTAAAGAGACTGCCTGTGTGCGTTTCGAAATTCTTTCTTTTACATGTGAAATACAGATGGTTAAAGTTGACACTGTTTATAAGCTTAATGGTGATACCAAACTGGGAAAAGGTAAGAATTTTCCATAGAGTTTTTAGTGTTAATTTTGGATACCTGGTTAGGTGCCCTTAGGCGAAAGATATCTGGCATTCCCCAAAGAGCAGAATTATCTGAGCCTGTACATTTGGGTATGCTAGCATAAGGTTTACAGTTTGAATCCCTCCAGAACTTGAGACCAAAGGTGATTCGGACTCACAAACAGACAGTAGGGCTACGCTGTTCTGTTAACTGTTCACAATACTGTGCTTGGAGGTAGTTACTGTAGGAGAAGAGGGCCTGACCTACTGAGTGGGTTTGTGACACCCAGCACAAAGTTTTGAATATCTGGCCTCTGATGTTTTAACTGTCCTGTATACCACTGTCCACTGTCCTCCCTCTCACCCCTCAGTCTTCCCTCTCATCTCCCACTACACTCCCTGATAATGTCAAATATCTTGACAACATCACTCTCTGCTCTTTGCCCCTAGAGCACCTCCCTAATCCCCAACATTTACTGCACGTCTTACTGTAACCTGAATGTAAAATTTAACCTGATTTAATTTTTTTGTTGTAACCTGAATATTAACACTTTTCACCTAACTGTAACTTTTATTTCGGATTGTAACCCCAACCCCTTGTATCATGTATTCCACTTGCAGTGTATTTATTTATCTGTTGTGTTTGTCTTCATTCTGAAGTGGAACCTCTGTAAAAGAGTCATTGACTCAAATGTACTGCATTCTGAGATATGAATGAATGAATAAATAAATAAATAAATAAAAATAAAAAGTTTCCTGAAAAAAAAAATATGGACAAATCTTGCATTATAAAGCCTAGAAAATGTGCAACAAAAGTATAACTTTGTTTTAAGAGACATTGCTAAGAATATAAAGTTATAGACCTTGCTACCCTAATTCATGCAATAATTGTCCTAGAAAATTGAAAAATGCTTTGAAAAACTCCATTCAATGAGACAAGTCCAAATACTTGTTTGAAAAGTGTTATTTTGCTTAAAAAGTTACAGAAGAGAAATCAGTTCATATATAAAGGTGGAATCTGAGCAAGGAGGCCGTCCATCAGGAGGTGTGGAGACCCACACCAATCTCATTTGCATTATCCAATCAGAGTTGAAAAAAATGCAGGAAATAATGTCAAAACAGTATTCTGCCAACAAAAATCAGCTTGCAAGAACTCATATGCCACACTGGCAAATGAGGACAACCAAATAGAGGTACCCAGAGAAGTGGAAGGAAAGGATGTGGAGGTTAGCCAAGGAGGTGACCTCAGCGGGGAAAGCAGTGGACCCCAGAGGAGGAGGAAGCGAATCCTGGTGGGGGACTCCATCATAAGAGGGATCCAGCTAGGAACACAGGAGGGGGAGGACAGGGAGGTGAGGTGCCTACCAGGTGCCACGGCGTGGAGGAATGGAAGGAAGATCCTGGGGATCACTGGGAAGGCAAGATGGGAGGGTGAGCTGGATGTCATTATTCACCTAGGTACTAATGACCTGGCAAATGGGGAGCCAAAGGAAGTTCAGGAAGAGTTTAGGAAACTGGGAGGGGTCTCAAAGTAGCTACTTCTGTCACTTTCTCAGAAGTACTACCTGTGAGAGGCAAGGGACAGCATAGGAGTGCATGCACCAGGAACTTTAACTCATGGTTGAAGAACTGGTGCTGTGAGGAAGGGTTTGGATTCATTGGTGACTGGGGACCCACCTGGAGGGATGGAGGTTTGTTCAAGCCTGACGGCCTGCATCCATCCTGGAGAGGAATCCAAGCACTCAATGATAAGTTTAAATGCTACATTGACAAGCATTTAAACTAGCAAAGGAGGGTGGCAGGCCAGCAAGGAGGGTACCTACTTGCTCACCCCCCACAGCTAGCAGTGGAACCAGTGAACCAGAGGAGTGGCTATCTCTGCAAAGCAGTGTGCAAAAGATGGAGATTAGTGCCCAAGAGGTGGATAAGCAGAAAAGGGGCAAAATTCAGCAGAAGGGCAGACAGCAAGGAGAACTAGGGATAAATGACAACCAAGAAAGGGGCTGGAGTAGAACAGTGAAACAGTCTAGGGAGGTCAAATCATGGAAAGCCATGTGTGCAAATGCCAGGAGCCTTAGCAACAAGATGGAAGATCTGGAGGCAGTCATGGTGCAGTCAGACCTGACATTGTGGCCATCACTGAAACCTGGTGTAATGATAACCATGACTGGGAGATGGCCATACCTGGCAACATATTCAGAAGAGACAGAGCAGGCAGGAAGGGAGGAGGAGTGGCACTGTATGTGAAAATGACATAAGGGCCACAGAGATCCAGGAGGAACAAATGGGGAGAGATACTGTGGGTTAAGCTGGAAAGGAAAATGGGGACAGCTATCCATCACAGGTGTGGTCTATAGACCACCAGCCCAGGAGGAAGAAACAGATAGGAGTTGATGCTAGCCAACCAAAGGATGGCAGACAAGGGTGAGGTAGTACTGGTTGGAGACTTCAATATTCCAGACGTGGACTGGAGCATCCCAGCAGCAGCATCAACTAGGAGCAGATTTATCCTGGACTCCTTCAGGTGCCTTCCTCAAGCAACTGGTCATGGAACCAACTCGGCAGAAGGCAATACTGACCTTGTGCTCACAAACAGGGACAGTGTGATGGGGGTAACAGTGGGGAGCACCTGGGAAACAGTGACCACCAGTCATTGTGGTTTGAAATCACAGAAAGAGCAGAACCAAACCAGACAAAAACACGATCCTGGATTTTAGGGGCAGACTTTGGGAAATGGGGAGATACTTGAAAGAGGCATTAAGGAATGGGACAGGAATCGGGGTTGAGGAACAGGGCAGTGTTTAAAATGGGGATTACAACAACAGAATTATGCATTAAGCAGGTTAGCAAGAGGAAAGGAAGAGGAGACCATTATGGTTTTCCAAAGAGGTAGCAAAGAAAGTGAAAGCCAAAAAGATTGCATTCAGGCAATACAAAAAGACACAGGCAGAAGGGGATAGGGAGAAGTACCAGGAGAAGCAAAGGGAGGCAGGGAGGTCAGTAGTGAAGCCAAAGCTCAGACAGAAGAGCACATTGCAAAATCAGTGGGTAGAGGGACAAAACCTTTACAGGTACATAAGTGAGAAAAGAAAGACAAAGGAGGGATAGTGAGACTGAAGGGGAGGATGGGGCGGCGTGGAGGATGACAACAGTAAAGCTGACATATTGAACAGGTATTTCTGCTCAGTCTTTACTGAGGAAGAGGAGGGTAATGGGTCTGAAGGAGACAAGGGGTGAGAATGGTGCAGAAATGGACACAAGTCCCTTTACGAGAAAGGGTCCTGAAGGAACTGGAAGTAATAAGAGTTGATAAAGCAATGGGGCCAGATGGGGTGCACCCAGGGTCCTTAAGAACTAAAGAGGTGGTGGCTGAACCTCTGGCTATCCTGTTTAGCCGATCACTGGAAACAGGGAGGTACCCAAAGACTGGAGGACAGCAGATGTAGTCCCCTTATACAAAAGTGGGAACAAAGAGGAAGCAGGAACTACAGACCAGTCAGCCTCACCCGGTAGTGGGAAGATCATGGAAGCACTACTGAAGGAGAGATTAGTGGAACATCTGGTTGTCAATGGACTACAGGACCCAAGGCAGCATGGTTTCACCAGGGAGGTCATGTCAGACCAACCTCGTTGAATTTTTGACTGGGTGACTAGGAGGTGGATCAGGGAGGGCAGTGGACATGGCCTATCTGGACTTCAGCAAGGCCTTTGACACTGTGCCACATAGAAGACTATTACACAAACTGGGGAATATGGGTGTGGGCAGGACAGTAGTGTGGTGGGTAGGTAACTGGCTGGGTGGCAGGACACAGAGGGTGGTGGTAAATGGCTGTCACTCCACAGAGGAAGAGTGACCAGTGGGGTACCACAGGGATCAGTGCTGGGACCGTCCTATTCAACATCTTCATCAGTGACATTGCAGGACCTAGAAGGCAGAATTTCACTGTTCGCCGATGACACAAAGCTGTGTAACAGAGTAGACACACCAGAGGGTGTAGACAGAATGAGAAGTGACCTGCAGAAACTTGAAGAATGGTCAGGGTTTGGCAGTTGAAATTCAATGCAAAGAAGTGCAAGATAATGCATATGGGGCACAAAACCCTGGCACAATATATCAGTTGGGGGTGAGGATATAGCATGCACCAAGCAGGAAAGGGATCTTGGGGTTATCATCTCTGATGACCTCCAAGGTAGGGAAACAGTGTGACAAGGCAGCAGGTAAAGCAAATAGGATGCTGGGATGTATGGCAGGGCATCACCAGCAGGAAAAGGGAGGTCATAATTCCGCTATACAAGACACTAGTGAGGCCCCACCTGGAGTACAGTGTACAGTTCTGGAGACCATACCTACGTAAGGACATAGACAGGGTAGAGAAGGTTCAGAGGAGGGCAACAAAGATGGTGCATGGATTGCATCACAAGTCATATGAAGACAGGTTGAAGGAACTGAACATGTACTCCCTGGAGGAGAGGAGGGAGAGAGGGGATATGATAGAGACATACAAGTATCTTACAGGGAGGAACAGGGTGCAGGAAAACACTATTTTTAAGCAGAAAAGATGTTCCAGGACTAGAGGGCATGGGATGAAGTTGGAGGGAGGACGATTCAGAGGAAACATGAGAAAGAATTTCTTCACAGAACGGGTGGTGGACAAGTGGAACACCCTGCCAGAGGAAGTGGTGGGGGCTGAAACAATCACGGGATTTAAGAATGCATGGGATAGACATAAAGGAATTCTGGAGGTCAGGGGTAAGGGGCAACAGACTTCTAGGAAAACAAACTGAACTTACAAGCTCAAATGGGCAGACTGGGTGGGCCATAGGCCCTTATCTGCCGACACTGTCTATGTATCTATGTTCCAGCACTGAATCTCTGAAAGTTTAGACCTGTATGGACCTATGTTAGTCGAACTGAGCATTCTGGAATTTTAAGACTTTTACTAGGCAGAAAACATATAGCCACATCTGCTTGGAGGTCTGCAATCAATTTGTGACTAAGCCTTGCTGTATCCATCAGTGGTGCTGTGGTCAAGCCTACAAAGTGACAAAGTTGCCACGAGGTCCAGCTGTAAAATGACTTTTTCCAATATCGGATGGAGAGTGTGGTTTAAACACTGGACATCCTGAGTGAAGTAATATTTTGAACTTCTGCTCAAGCCAAGATCCTGCGGCTCAAGTGGAAATGAATTAAAACAGAAAAAGTCATAAATCCAGTTACCAACCAGGGACTTTACCATCCAGAAATCCAAAGCAGAGACCCCACTCAATGTTTAACCAGAGAATCCACGCTAAAAGATATTGTAATTTAAAAAAAAAAACACCTTTTATTATTAAAAATAGATAAGACACAGGTACAAATTCTCCTCCAGGGTGTGTTACAGACCACCCTATGATTGTTTCACTCCCCTTTGGGTGCTTTTTCAAGGGATCCACAATGAAAACCTTTTCTACAAACAACTCCAGTCAGGAAGAAGCTTATTATCGTGCCTTGGACTGTTAGTACCCTACTACTTGAGGTTCCAGCCAAATCCTGATAAGTGATGTTTTACAGTTCATGACATCTCAAGCAAGGAGGATCCAGTCTTCACTGCTGAGTTGATGTCATAGGAGTCCAGAGCCACATAGTCAATGGCGAAAAATGAAAGACAAGCACTACAGCCAAGCCGGCCATAAAAGACTTGGTCATCCAGAATCAGAAATTCTCTCTAAGATTTTGAAAGTTAAAATGAAAGAAGACCAAGCCTACAGAAATACAGAAATTGAACTATTATTTTAATTATTTCAATTTTAATAATTGATTTGGCTGATCTGGGGAGGTAACAGAGTTAACTTTTAATGATAACATCTTGGTATATAGCTTAAGTTTGAGTTTAAATAAAAGATCAACATTTTTGCATGCCATAAAGTATTGAAATCAGTTCTGAACAGAAATAATCAATGATACTAATGTAATGAGTTTATAAGTCTCATATTAGAAAATTATGATAAATACAAAGCATGCTGAAAGCATAGTATATCACCAATGCCATCTATTGTGTCTAATATTATTTATTCATTTGCTATGTTATTTGCTAAATATTTATTGTATTTCTTTGTTTGCTTATTTGATTTTCTGAAACCTTTGTTGCTTGTGGTTTACAGTTGTATTATAATTGTTGATATTTATGAAAATAAGGGATATTTAGAATTTATACATAGGTGTTAAGTTGATTTTTCATATTTCTGAGTATGGCAGAAATGTTTTCACCATTATCTAAAACTGGGAAAATAGGGATAAATATCATATTTGAATTTTATAATTATTTTGGGAATATATGAACATTTTTGAGTAAGGCCCGAAATAAATCCAAGGGCTGTATTACAAAGATTGATATTATAACCTATTGCTACGACAACCTTCCCGCTGTTAATTTATGCTGCCTCGGATTACGTGCTCTGCTGGATTCAAGATATTCCACAATCCTTTGTTTTAGCAGTGATTCCATTATTCTCCCCACTACTGAGGTCAGGCTGGCTGGTCTATAGTTTCCAACCTCCTCCCTACTTCCACTTTCATTAGAGGGATTACATCTGTTCTCCACCAGTCCTCTGAAATCACACCCGTTTTCAGTGATTCATTGAACAGGGCTGCCAGTGGTGCAGTCAGCACCTCTCTAAGTTCCTTTAACATTCTTAGATGTATTCCATGTGATCCCATTGCCTTGTCCACTTTCAGTTTTACGAGTTCCTTCAAAACTCTATCCTTAGTAAATGGACGGGTGTCCACCTCCCTCCCATTAGTGCTCCTGCCACATAATTGTGATCCCTCACCTTCCTCCTCTTCTGTGAATATTGAACAAAAATGTTTGTTCAGGATTGTTGCTTTTTCCAAGTTCCATTGGAAAACAACATTCGATCACCTGCCAAATGCCATGGCATGAAGAGTAAGACCGGAAGAGCAGGGCATCATTTGTGGGGGCCAGTAGTTTTGACTGCTAACAGTCCCAATTGGAGGCATCACATGCAATGACATGATGGCGCTGAACAGCCAACATCTGGCATGTCTTCTCTCAGTGAAGGCTCCAGCAGCTGCTTCCACAGCCTCTGACAGAGGTCAGTTGTGTGCTGGATACTTGTCCACACTCCACCATAGGAGGAGGATAACAGTCCCTGAGATGCTCAATCCTTCTTCCCTCAGCCAGCCTTCTGATTCCCAGGTCCATTCCCGAACCCAGGATGTCAGTTTTGTGAACAGAAGCCCAACTGCTGCACAGGCAGGCCAGCAGCAAATTTGCAAAGTCTTATCTTCCTGCTCCTCAAAGCACTGGCACATACATTTCATGTACTGAAGATGTTCCCTTGGGAATTGTTCCGATTCCCACCACAGCTAGTATAAAAAATACTGAATGCATTAAGAACACTTGTTTTCAAAGCTGCAACCCAAGTTGGCTAAAAAAAAAGCACACATTAAGCTGCTGACACCATGAATACTAACAAGATCAGTTTAAGAAGACAGAAGCACATTTCTCTAAACACTACACATACAGGTACTTACAAGCAGAGGCACTGGAAAATTGCACCCACAATTTATTTGCTGATTCCATAATTTTTACCATTCTCCATAAAAACTGACATGTTCCACGATTTCTTGCAAGTTTAAAGTTTTTGCTCTGAACAATGTGAAAAGTGTTAACATTTTCAGTAAAAGACTCTCAAACATATTGACAATTGTGCAGGCAGACTTGGGTTTGGCCAAAACAATGCTGTGTAAGGTGGGGAAGGGTTGTATGTGACACTGCTCTTTTGAATCCTTGTCTGGTTTGGTTATAAAATCTACTGGCTGGGGTGCTAACCAAAAAGGCTTTTTGTAAGTAATAGTGCAGATTTTTCTTTATGAACATACTTTCATTCAGACTAGTTTTAATTCAAACAACTGAGGATTTTGTATAGCGCTGCTGATTATCATTGTGTATAAAGTAGTTGGTAACAATGATCCCATGCTTAGCAATATACAACCTAAATGCTCACATGTGAAGGCAGGGAGAACCAGTAGCATGCTGGGGTGCATAGGCAGATGTACCACTAGTAGAATGAGGGAGATGGTGATGCCAAAACACTAGTGAGGCCTCAGCTAGAGTACTGAGTGCAAGTTTGGAGGTCACACCTTCGCATGGACATTGTCAGGGTGGAGGTTGTCCATGAAAGGGCAACCAAGATGGCACAAGGCTTGTACCACAAAACATTTGAGGAGTGATTAAAGGACCTCAATGTGTACTCGCTGGAGGAGAGGAGGGAGTGGGGTGACATGACAAAGACATTCAAGTACCTCAAGGTGCACAAACAAGGTGCAGGGAGAGAGATCTTCCAGTTTAGAAGGAGTACTAGTACAAGGGGGCACAATATGAAATTGGAAGGGGACAGGTTAAAAGGAAATGTGAGAATTTTTTTTTTCACAGAGAGGGTGGTAGACACATGGAATAGTCTGCCATGGGAAGTGGTGGGAACGGGCACAGTGGAGTGATTTAAATATGCCTGGGACAGACATAAAAGAGCTTTGGAGGTGGAAAGGAAGGACAAAAAGCCAGATAGGGTCAGAGGCCACAAACTAGTATAAGGCATGCGGGCAGACTAGATGGGCCTAGCGGTCCTTATCTGCCAACAATTCCTATGTTTCTGTTTCTAAGACTGCAGTAAAAACCTGACTGAAGTTGGAAAACACGCTTATGAAACACGTAAAATATATCCAAACATTTATCTTTAACTTAACAAAAACATTACAGCCAGAGTAAAACAAAGGTAAACTACAGGATACCCTGACTACTCTATGATGTAGTAAAATATATTGGTATTTTTCTTATATATTCTTTTGTAACCTGGTAAGGTCCACTAGGCACAAATGCGTGTTCTTAGGGGTGACCCAGGAGCACTGGAGAGGTTAAGTGACTTCCTCAGAGTTAGCAGTAAGGCAAACAAGGTTGTGGATTCAAACTCAGGCCTGCTGGATGTACCCAGATTGTTATTCTAACTTCTAGGCCATACTGCCAGCCCCAACAACCCCCAGATTTAATGTTTTAACATGTGATTTCAAAAGTAGTGTACAGTACCTAAAGTGCAAATTATGAACATTAAATACTTCAACAACATTTTACTAAAACTTGATTATTCGCTACTCTATCTGCTTATTATTTCTTGCACCAAAGCTTGTAGATAGTTGACAGAGCACTGTAAATAGTTGTTGATCAGGCTTTATTATTCTACATTATACAATGGCAAGAAAGAATCCTGGACTATGACTGGTCAGTGTATGCCTGAAACAGTGATGTTATTACACAGTAACATCACTGTATTGATATTCCACTTCAGATACTCTCTTTTTACATTATAAAAATCTACTAAAAACATTTTTTTATGTTGTATAACATTGAGCCATTGTATAATTGCAATAAGGCACTCCAAGGTGTGTGTTATCATGTAATACCATCACTCCTGGTGTGGTGGAAGCCCTTGGCTTCGCCTCATACTTCAACCCACCCCAGGAGTGACGTTATTACACAATAACACACACCTTATCGTTCCTTATTGCTTAATCCAGAAAGAGACACAATTTGTTGATTCTGGATTTATTTAATATTGATTTAATGTGGGTCACTAAATAGAATCTATTTAGTACTGTATGAAGCAGATGTTTCTAAGTTTCATCAGATAAGCAACACATCTATCAGTTTAGCAGTCGTTTTAGGAAGATAAGCATTTCTTCATATTTGAAACATATGCAAGTGGCAGTGTATCCATTTAGCAGTTTATGTTAATAAATGCTGCAAAAACAGCAAAAGATTTATTGTGAAGCACTAAGGGTCTACAGTAGAACTACCACAATTGCCTCACAATTACTGTAAAAAATCCCAATTTTGGGAAAATTTTCCATAATTTTCTGGTGGCCCTGTACAAGTCATTATTATGCCCCACTTCCCTTCTAGCCACTAAGTGTGTACATGCTGAGCTTATCAACCTCTTCATAAAATTACCCTTGCTGTTCCTGGATCACTTTTGTGGCTATCTGGACAGACTCCAGACAGTCCTTGGCCTTTTCTAGCTGCCGAATCTAGAACTACACACAGTACCTGAGGTGTTGCCTAACCAGTTATCATGGCAGGGGCAATATTACCTCCCTCCTTCTACTGGAAAACCCTCTTCTTATACACCCCAGGATCCTGTTAACTATATCACTTGCTTTGTTGCGCTGGGCAGCAGAACTGCTTCAGTCACTGATGATGAATCTGAAGTTTTTTTCTTCGGAGGTCTGATCCACCCTTCCCCATCCCATCCAGTACCCTGTTTTGGGGGTTTTATTCCCACTGGGCAAATGGAAAAAGTTTAAACTTATTATTGTTAAATTTACAATGTCATATCCTGGACCACCTCTCTAACCTTTCCAGGTTCATTTTCATGTCCCCTTTTTCCCTCCTCAGTATCGTCTCTGTCACAGATCTCAGATTTCCTCCCTGTACCACAGATATTTTGCTAAGTACTGGTCCTAAGGCTGATCCTTGTGCAACCCCACCTGTCACCTCTCCTAGCATGGAGTACTTCCCATTCATAAGCTAGATGTAATGGCCACTGGCTGTGGCACAGCAGGCAGTCAAAGGATCCAAAACTCTCATCTGTGCAGAACACCTTACACTGTGACTGAAATTTCTGAATCTTCCATTTCAATTTCTAAAGAAAAAGTCACACTGACTGATTCACCTGAATTTGAGAATTTAAAATGTAATTTGGAGCAAAATTTAGAAAATTCAGACATAAAAATAAAATTAAGTAAACAGAAGTATATACGACATTAAAAATATTTTTTTTAATATTATAGTGTTCAAATGGACTAAAAAGCCAAAAATCAAAATTAAAAAAAAATATTCAGCCAATCAACAATCGATACATTGACTTAAGGGTGATAAGGTATTATGCGTCTCTGCACCACCCCACACTTCTCCCACAAACACTTCATCAGGTCTGACATGAAGGAACCCCCTTGATCGATGATAACCTCCTGCAGAAACCCAACACAGTAGGAAATCCCTAGCAAGATGTCTGCCACTTTATCTGTCCTCAGTGAGGACAGGGTGACTACCTCTGGATACCGGGTGGCATAACCCACCACCATCAAGAAAAACTTCTTCCTTGAGGAGCTGGGGGTAATCAAAGGTCCAACAGTATCCATTCCTACCCTCTGGAATGGCTCCTCCACAGTGGGAAAGGGAATTAGGGTGGCTTGGGTTTTACTACCCGCCTTCCCTATTTGTCGGCATCAGTGACAAGACCTGCAATATTCCTTCACCTGCTGGGTGAAGTTGGGCCAATAGAAGTTCTGGGCCAATTGCTGCATAGTGTGTGCAATTCCGAGATGTCCAGATATGGGAATATTATGAGCGATCTTGAGCAACCGCTCACAGTACCCCTGGGAAATGACAAGCTGCCTGCCCATCACACCTCCCTCTGTCCCTATGTCCTGCCTAAACAGCAGTCCATTGTCCCAATACACTCTATGTCTCCTGTCACCACCCTGTGTCCCATCAGATTCTGCACAAGTCCTCAGCCTCTCTAAACTAGGGTCTGTCCTCTGAGCAGCTGCAAAACCTTTACATTTTCCCAAGGCATGGGACATGTCCCCTTAAGTCTCTAAACTGGGGTCCATAGCTCTGGCATCAGGGCATTCAGGGTCACTGTCATCCCTTACTCTCTGACAACTGGCTACCTCTCCCTCCTCAGAGTAACCTTCTGTAGCTGTTCTGTTAACTGCTACCTGGGGGAGTTCTGTCTCCCATTCACTACTCCCAGTTGCAGGAAACCCAGGCTGGGGAACCAGCCTCCCAGTGTTTTCCACATGGGCTTCAACAGGGTTCAGGGAACTATAATCGGCCTTTGCCATCTGACTGTGGGTAAACGCACACACCACCCCCCTATGTAGATTGTTCCCTATAATCACATCCAGGATGAAATTGTCTGCCACATCCACTTTCTGCACCCTCTCTCCTGACTCACCCCAATCCAGGAGAACACTTGTTAGGGGCAGAGTTTTTTCCTCCACAGTAAATCCCCTTACAGTTATGAACTGATTAGGTATAAACTGTCCAGGCGCAACCATATCCTCTTTACCATAGTAAGAGACATCCCCTGTGTCTCTTAAAGCATTGGTCTGCACTCCATTCATAGTAACTGGGTGTATGTGCTCCATCATGTTTACTGGCATGCTTTCAGGGATACACAAAAAAAAAAACACCTTTGTTCGAGCACCACTTTGTGCACTCTATGCCTTTTTAGGACACTGTCTTGCAAGATGCCCTGGTTGCTTGCAAAACCAATTCATTATTTCTTTTATCAGGCAAATTCTTTCTCTGTAACCTGAGACTGCCCACTTTCTGGGGAAGCAGTGAGAGTTTTAGCTGCCCTGAAGGCTGCCACACCTGCACCACTCTCTTTCAAAGCAGTTCTGTTCCTGGCAAAGTGGTCCTAGAGATCAGCAGCTTCCTGCGCTGTTTTTGGAGCTCGGTCCTCTAGCCAGGTTTTCAGCTCTGCTGGGCAAGCCCAAAAGAATTGTTCCAAAAGCACCACATCCTCAATTTTCTCTACAGAGTCTGTGTTGACCCCCCTCCCACCAACGTTTCAAAAACTGACGTTGCTTTGTGGCTAGTTTCTCATAGCTCATGTCAGGGTTTCTCCTGAGCTTATGGAACTTAACTCTGTATGCTTCAGCTGTCAATTCCTACTTTTTTAGCAATGCAGCTTAAAGTTTGTCATAATAATTGCTACCCTGATTGTCTATTTGACCCAATGCATCACAAGCATTCCCGGTAAGCAGCGGAGATAGCTGGAAGCTCCATGACTCTCGGGGAATGTTTGCCTGAATGCATACATTTTCAAATGAATATAAAAATGCATCCATATCCTCTCCCTCTTTAAATTCAGCTATCAATTTAGAATTAAATTTGTACCCCCATCCTGGAGTTACAGGCTCACCCATGCCACTTACCTGCTGTGGCGCTGGTCTCTGGAGTTTTAGTTTCTCCTGTTCATATTCTCGCTGGTGCTGTCTTTCCTCAGCCTCTCTGAAGCTTGTTTTCTTTTTCCTACACCTCTCTCCAAAGCTGTTTTTCTTTTTCCTGCTTCTCCAGCTCCATCTGGAACATCCTCTGCTCGAATTCCAGCTCCATTCGCCTCAATGCTAGCTGCAGCCTGATGCCTTCTGGCTCCAGCATGGTGGTGACCTTCCCCTGCTGCTGTGGTCCTGGTTTCCCTCTCTGGTCCTGCTGTCCTCCTCCCTGGGACTGGACACTGCAGTGGACACTGGCCCCTCCACACCCAAGGTCTGGTCCCTTTCAGTCACTGACTGTGACTTGAGGTCCTGGGCAGTTGCTTGTGCATCAGGTGCCACAAGATCAACCACAAGGTGCTTTTTGGTTCACCCCTCACACCAGACTCCTCTTTCCTGGCAGGTATCCACTGCATGTGGAAGCTATCTTCTTCCTTAATCTACGACTACACTAGCTTGGCACCCCCAAAAAAATAAAACAGGTAGGGAACTTAGACCCTAACCAAAATTATATATTTCTTTTAAAATCTCTGCCTTGTTTGTGTGTGAACTGTTCAGTCTGACACACTAGACTGTTAATGCTTGTGCCACCAAAGAATTGCACAGTATGCAAACAAATCTTTCAGATCACACCACTGAGCATCAAATCTGTCACAAACCCACTCTGGGGGTCAGGCCCTCTGCTCCCACAGTGCCGAACCTTAAAGTGCAATTTGTGAACAACAGACAAACGGGGACACTCTCTTGTTTATTTTGGGTCTGAACAAACTACCAGTCTTTAGTCCTGGGTTAAATATGAACCCTTTTTAGCTAGCACGCCCAGGTAGCAGGTCCAAATATCACACTCTTTTCAGGGAAAGCAGTGCAATACTTGACCTAGCTGGCATACAACCAATCTGGTTCACAACCCCCTGCCGGCTCAATTGAGACTTGGGTATTTTCTTACCTTGCTGGATCTTTACACAGATCCTTGTTAGCATGGCTGCATATTGTGACACTCTAAGCAACTTAACAGTTATGTAAGAATTATCAATACTGTTCCACCATTCACACTAAAAATGAGAAAATATCTCAGGCAGGTTTAAGGAAAAACAAGGTTTGCTAAAATTAAAAACAGTAAAATAAAAATAGAGCATATATACATTAAGTGTATGGACAATTACAAAACAGAGCACCTTGCACTGAATAACTAATTCTAACTAGGTCTTTCAGTTGTTACTTATCCTGGCAGAAGTGCATCTCTTAGAAGTCTGAAACAAGTGTATCAGTTCCTTTAGCCAGGCTTCACCAATATCAGAGTGGCAATATCATCCCACCCTCCTTATGATGTCATAGCACATGAGGTCACTCTTAGCCCTTTAATTAATTTGTTGCATGACAAATGTATAACCAAATATTTCAGCCTACTGCCTGTTTTGAAATCTGCTAAGACAGCAATATTTTAAATTATAACAAGACAGTCTCTTCATCAAAGCATAGCTTTGGACAGCAGTCCCTTTTGATCTCTCAGCAAAACATTCTAAAAACACTTCTCTTAGCTGGGTGAATTTTCACAGGACTCTGACAGAAACTGCTTCCCTCTTGATACGCTGAAAAATGCAATATTTTATGACAAGCTGCCTGGGTTCAATGCAGTGGATTGTTCTATAACCTGGTTTTATTATAGTCCCAGGAAATCAGCTTTTTTTTAAAAAAAAAACATCTGTTCCAGCAAGCAAGGGCAGAATATTTTTTTTCTTTTAAAAATCCAGTGTCCCATGATGCCTTGTGCTGACTGCCATGTTTCAAAAGCAGTATTCAAAAACATATATTTATATCAAAATTATATACACACAGCTAGCAGATGGTTATTCCATTGCAGTGGGCACTACACTACAGCAACGTGGATGGCGGGGTTGTGTAGTCAGTACTGTGTTCTGGGCCTCTGTAGGGGCTGTGTACCCAGCCCTTGCTATGTGCAGGGCACATACCTTCCTTGCACATAGATACAGCAGGGTCTGGAAAACATAACTATGCACTGGCACAGCCAGCCATAGTTATGCTTGGGGGGGTTTGAATATTGCAATGCGGGGCATCAGCATGGGGGACCCCTTATTTGCGTTATAGCAGTATTCTGCACAGTAGTGCAGCTGGGTGTGCAGGACACATCGGGCGTGTCTGAATATTGCCCTGACTCATAATGGGCCATGCAGATCTGGAGATGGATGGTGCATCTAGCACTGCGCCACGCACCTGCTTTCAGAATTAGGGCCTAACCCCACATTTCCCTACTTTTGTCAGTTTAACACTAACAAGTGCATTAACAAAGTTTTTTTGCAAAGAATTTCCTTACCTTTAGAGATAATATAATCATATCCTCATTTGTCTGTGTCATCTTTCAAATCCTGGCTAAACTGTGTTTTCACAACTGAGGCACAAAATAACATGGTGGTAATACAGAATAACATTTTTTTGGGGGGATTCTAGAATTTTCAGTACTGGGTTAATGAGGTGGGGTAATAAGAAGGCTATGGTGACAATTTGGCTGTGGTTTTCCTAAAAATGCAAGTGCAGAGCCTGGAGTGTTTCCACTTTAACATACATATACACCTCCATGGAGGGATGGGATGGGCCCTGCACTCCCACAAGCAAATAAGAATATAATTACACTATCTTACAAAAGTATAGATGGATGGGAGTGCAGGACATGGAGTGCCTGAACTCCCACAGGTAAACAAGGATACACATATACTATCTGAAAGAATATGGAAATTATTTGTAACAAAAAAAAATACTTTAATACAATATTTAGGGTTCAGGCTAAAGTGAAAAAGTAGGGAAATGTGGTTTTAGGATTTCCAGCCCTGAAACCCCACCAGCACCCCTTAAACAAATCAGAGGCTTCCTTGGAGTTGTCAACCCTAAAGCTCATTTCATTCTATACACTCCAGAAACATACACCTAATGAGGTGCTTTAGGGCTGACAACCCAAAGGAAGATTGCAGCCCTGATTTGTTTTAGTGGTGGTGGTAAATTTTAGAGTTGGAAAGCTTAAAATCACATTTCCCTACTTGATTTGCTTTGGCCTGAACCCTTAATGCTGCATTACCACAGATTTTTGTTAAGATATATCCTTAGGACCCAGTATAGTGCCGGGGAACATTTAATATATTTTCGAGGCTCCAGGTAGTAGTGTGTGGGCATCAGAGCTTTTATTTTGGGCACTCTGCCCACTGTGATTGGCACATGTCTTCAGTAAAGTTCAGTCACCAGCACTAGTGACCAATCCCAGCAGCAGTCAGCCCAGAATCTCCAGTTTGATGCAAACTGAGGTGCTCCTAGAAGACCCCTGGCAAGCAGTATAAGGTGACACTGAAGGGTAATTGCCCATTAAGAGGCCCAAGTATGCACACACACAAAGTAAACTGCTTCCTGCAGTCTAATGTTTTTCTTCTCCTAGCAGCATTCTTGGCAGTTTTCTACCCCCAGAGTATTGCACAAGTCGGTGCCAGCCCATTTGAATGTCCAGCTCACTCTGGACCATTAGCTGCCCCCCACATTGCCAGGAACTCAGCATCCCAGATGTTGGGGAACTATATAATTTCCCACATGGTGGAAATTGGCCATCAATTGCAGGGAGAGGCCAATCAGTGGACTGGCCATTGCCCTGTCTTGTGTGCACTCTCAGGTGCTGAAGGACAGTCAGTCCTGACAAAGTGGGGCCTGAGAGAAAGTGAGGATGTAGGAGAACTGGCTCAAGGAACAGGAAGGGCTTACCAGTCTCTGCAATTCTCCTTCCCATGAATCAACTTTTTTTTATGTCTGATCAGCAGCAGTCAGCAGTTATCCCCCCAAATAACAGGAACCAAGCAGCAGCAGTACCAGCAGCACCCAACAGTCAGTGATTTGCAGTCAGCAGCAGATGCATGGTGTGGGTTCAGTTTAGCCCCCCCTTTTTTGTAATTTAATAGTAAACTGGTCCTCATTGGCAGCTTTAGCAGCCCATGGTGGTGACCAGAGGAAGGCAAGAGAGAGAGAGTAGCACCAAAGCAAGGCCAAAGCGACGAGAGAGCGTGGTATCAGGTGGAGCACCGAAGTCTGGTTTCCAGACAACCCACAGAGCCACGACAACCCTCCCATAGCCAGCAGCTGAGCCAGTCTTCCAGCCACCTGAGCAACTCTAGTTCTACGGTACTTGACTCTAGGTCAGGGCGGCGAGTCAGCGACAGCACAACTGCACAGGTGATGACTGTGGTAGGATAAACCCTGTTATAGTACGTTATGAGGGACCTCCCTCTTCTAAGTCTGTTGCAACAGCACCTTTTTCCTGTCTTCCAACTATCCTACATTGTTTTATTATTGTATTTCTCCTAGCAGATAGGCAACCTGCAAAAATGTTTTTCTCTCCTCTCTTCCGTGTTTCTCTATTTTAATCTCATTTGTTTTTCCTTTGTTTGGTACATCATAAACAAAACAGAGTAGCAGAGATAACGGTACATGAATTGTGTGCAGACAGGTCTGTGGAAAGAGATATATAAATACTGTTTTTTTTATAGGGGGGATCCGTAGCTTGAGAACAGGGCATATCTTTTTGCATATTTGCCCTATGCCCCTGTTCCACACTTAATTAAGCAGGTTTTAAGGGGGAGGGGTTGTTGTTATGTCTTTGGGGTCTCTTCTCTCCCCCCCTCCTGCTTTTACATATGTCCCTCTAATGTGTTCTGGACTGTAAGAAAATACTCGATGGCAGTACACTATAGTTTGTGGTCGAACAAGCTGTCATATTTTTGTTAACGCTATTGATTGTGAAATAGCAGCCTGTTACATACAAAGTGAGCAGCCATCCCTCACTTTAAGCTGCTCCAGCGAACTTTACCCCACTTTCTGTAAATCTACAGTTGAAGTATAAATTTGGTTTGTTTCAGGTTTTTTAAAGATGCAGCCTCTTACCTTTGGAGTGAGCAGCCATCCCTTTGCTCATTCTTGAGTGCTCCGCTCTGCTTTAAACACAACATTATGATATTAGTTTCACAGCTTCCTCCCTTCCTTTTAATATTTTTTCTCCTTCGTTAATTCTCATCTTTTTCCAGTTGTTACCAGTTTTGTAAATATTTCTATAGGAAGAACACATGTGCTGAGGGGAGTGAGGGGGGAAAAGCTTGCATTCTTTCTCTCTCTCTCTTCCCGCATGGCATACCAAAAGCTGACCAGCACTGTGTTAGAAATAATTCTGCAAGAGTTAGGATTTATCTTTAAAGCCCCATCTTTTTGTTAAGTATTAAAAACAAAACTATACTGCCTGGGTTTTGTTCATTTACTAATGTGGCTCTAGTAACAAACTAGCTTACCTGCTCAACTGTATGGGAAAGGACTCCTATAGGAGTCAGCTGGTCACTAACCCCATGAATTTATACCTTTTTTTGATTAAGTTCAATTTCTTTCTTTTTTTGTTGTTGTTTTTAAGCAAGAAAAACATCCTTTAAGAATGCTAAATCTGATTCCTTCTGTTATTGTCCATCTGTTCTTACCACACTCCTCCACAAATTGGTGCTAGAATGGGACAACTGGATCATCTGGACAGTGCAGGGGGATACTTCAAGTGGGTAATGTCAGGTAATATGAGGAAGTATTTTTTTCACAGTGAGGGTTGTGGATGCATGGAACAGGATTCCTGAGCCGGTCATGGAGTAAACAATAGCGGGGAGATTCAAGAATGCATGGGACAGACATAAGGGTCCTTATCTGCCATCAAATTCTGTTTCTATCAAAATCTATATGGGTATCACCATGATACCCATATGGATAGATGTACTAAGCGGGCCCAAATGAAGTACTCAGCAGCCAAACCCAAGGAGTATTGACAAGAGCCATGGTGGAGAAGCTTGATGAGAAGCCACCCCCTGCCCTAGGCATAGAGGCTAGGAGGAAGACAAAGCCTGATCCCATAGCTAACACCCACATGCAGGAAACAGGAGAAGACATCTCAGGTGAACCATTGGATGGCCAGAGTGAGTTGCTACAGTGGCTTTGTTTCAAACAACTAGAAATGGATAAACAGCAAGAAATTGACAGGAGATGACAAGAAGAGAGATGTACTGATACTGTGAGGACTATACAGGCCCTAGGGACCAAACAACTCACTAGAACTATGGAAACTCATAAGGACATTGCATTTATGAAATTAACAGAAACAGATGACATTGTGGCCGTCCTTACAACCTTTGAAAGAGTGGCTTGTGCTTGTGCCTGGCCCTATGATCAAAGGGTTGTGAGATTAGCTCATCTCTCTGGGTGGATGCAGTTAGCACATAGCCATATGGACAATCAAAACGCAGAAAATTATGAACTGGTAAAGCAGAAGATCCTCAGACATTATAAAATTAATATAGAGACTTCTAGACAGAGGTTCAAGGTTATATGAATGCAGCCCACAGACACTCCTCGGAAAACTATGTGAAGTTAAAAGAACTCAGTTATAAATGTATTCAACCAGAAAACAAGTAAACTGGCCAGATTTTAGAGATGGTTGTGATGAGAAATTTATTCAGATCTTACTTCAAGATGTAGAGATGTGGGTTCGAAAATACCATCTAGAGACTGTGGAGAAAACCATCTCACTGTCGGAGGATTACCTAACAGCCAGTCCATCTAGATGCAGAGAATGCCAAGGATGTGGCACCTTCGCTTCCTCTGTGGTTAGGGACTTTACTTTCTCCTGAACATCTAGAAACCCCAAACAGAAAGGGAAGCAAGGAAAACTCATTCCATCTGAAATAATTTGCCACAGTTGCCAAGGAATGGGACATATTGCCAGAAATTGCCTTAAGAAAAGATCCAGACCAGCTCAACTAGCCATACAAATTTGGGACAGTACACTATGACTGTAAATGTTGGGACGCAGCAAGTTATTTGTCTTATAAACTCCAAAAGTCAATAGACGTTGATCAAAGCTGACCTGATGAATGATATTCAGTCTAAGGGACATAACGCTGTAGTTGTTTGCATCCATAGAGACACCCATTTTTAATCCCACCACTGACATGGAATTGACTATCCAAGAGATTCCCTGTACTCTTACTGTTGGTTGAGGTCTTCAACTCGCTGTCCCTGTGATAATTAGAAATGATCACCCTGATTTTGATATGTTAATTGGGACTAAGAAGGAATTGACGGTAGTCATTATACGATCCCAAGCAAAACAACAATAACTACAAGAGGTATTTCCCTTTGAGGGGGGACACTTGGTATCCCAGGAAAGACTCAGAAAATGAAGACTGAACAAAGACAGGCGAAGACACGCTAGAATAAGTATCCACATGAAATGCAGATAGAAGACAAACTTGGATAGACTATAAAAGGGTGTGATTTGAGAACATGAGCAACAAGTGGACCAGACTCTAAACCCTTTTCTTTACATGTTAATGGTAAAGGAACTGAGGATGACTCCCATAGATATGTTATACAAGATGGTTTACTATACAGGGAGTGTGTTAACCCTACTGCAGGGGAAATTGTAGATCAATTAATGGTCCATGAGAAAGCCTGCATGCAGCGCCACCCATATGTATACTGTAGTTGAAAATTGGGAGGCCCAGCCCCGGCTGCTGGTTGCTGGAGAATCAGTCTTTTAATTCTAGCTGCCCTCCCTCTCCATATGAACCAATGCATTTGGGCATTTATCTGGTTAAAATGTAGCTGCGGGTCATGGATTGGCAGAGACTGGCAGAGGTATAAACATCTAGGGAGAATCATTATCTTGACCACATTTATCCTGCCAATGAGAGTCAGTGGTAGAATTTGACATATGTCACAATTCTCTGCCAATTTCTTCATTAAAAGGCCATAGTTCATGGCATACAGTGTTCCTAACTTTGCTGACAGAAGGATGCCTAAATATTTTAGCTTGCGTACCATCACCAGTCCCCCCATATTCTGAGATAATTGTGGCCTTTTCATCTGTCCAACAGGGAGCAGTTCACACTTCATCCAGTTCACCTTGTGCCCATACAGGGAGCCATATTTCCTAAGCAGGGCATGAACCGTTGGCTGGTCCTTAGCAGGGTTTTTCAGGTATAACAGCAGATCATCTGCATGCAGTGCTACCTTATGCTCCCTCCCACCCACCCCTTGAAGCCTCTGAATACCCTCATGTCTCCTAATGATGACCATGAGTGGTTCAGTGGTTCAAGTGCAAGCACATATAATAGTGGGGGCAAGGGGCAGCCCTTCCTGGAGCCTCCACCCAAAACAAAAAGAGGGTCAGGTCTCTGTTAACCATTATTTTGGCCAAAGGTTATGTGTACAAGGTTCTGATCCATTGCAGGATCCCTGGCCCTAATCCCTGGTGCTTCAAGGTTTCAAACCTATACCCCAACTCGATCTCATCAAAAGCCTTCTCAGTGTCTAGTGCCAAGACTGCTGCCACATGCCTGGCATCTGTCCTCCCCAGGTATGTATTACATTTAAAGTTGTATTTAAATTTAATCCGGTTCAAGGTCAGTTGCCATTCATCTGTATCCCCCTCCCCCCAGGTCGTGCCTGAAAATAGGCAGGATTTGTCTAGTGCACTTACCCGGTCAACAAAAGCTAAATAAATAAATAAATAAAATAAATAAATTTCCCCTATCTACCCTACACAAACTCTGACTGGTCTGCATGGATCAGCAAAGGGAAGACAGGTTCCAATAGTGAAGCCAGTACCCTAGCCAGAACTTTGTAGTCCACCATGAGACGTGAATAAGGGCAGTAGGAGACACACAGTGAGGGATCCTTGCCTAGCTTTGGGACGACTGTTATGGTGGTTGCCTGCATGGGGGGGCATTATTCACCTCTCCAGCCCCTCTTGGGGTGCATTAAATAGTGGTTCAGTCAACAGTGAGTGACAGGCCTTGTAAAAATGAATAGGCAGCCCATCCAGGCCTGGGGCCTTACCCCCAATTTGAGTTTTTATGGCTGTCTGTATTTCTACCTTCATCAAAAGAGTATCCAGGTCCTGAGCTGTAGCAGGGATATCACCATGATTGGTGCCTTGGTGAAAAAATTCTGCATCTGTTGGGGTGTAGAGAACACCCCATATGTGTACAAAGTATGATAAAACTTTCCGAACTTAGCCCCTAGCGGTGGATGTTGTCATCACACCTCCAGCTGTTTGTATTTGGTTAATGGTCCTTCCCCCCTTCCTTTTCCTCTGTTACCAAGCCAGGAGTCTGTCCCATCTATCACCGTCAAAGTAGGACCCAACACCTAGTAGGAAAATGACTCTTTCTATCCCTGCTGTACTCAGGAGATTGAATCTCTATTTTAACTTCTGTATCACTCTATATAAAGTCTGGGTGGGCCTTTTCACATGTGCTTCCTCTTAGGCCTTTATCTTCTCCTTGAGATGTTCAACCTCCCGCTGTGCCAGCCTTTTCCTATGCGCCGAGTATGCAATGACCAGCCCCTGACATACACTTTCAAGGCTTCCCATTTGGTGGTGTACGATGTCACCCCCTCTCGTTGTACTTCAGAAATTCACCTAGCATATTGGTCATGATGAACATGGAAAAGTGCCTGCCCTTTAGTAATGACTAAGGGTCCAGGTGCCAAGCCCTTTGAGAGGGTCCCCCACACCCCACTTCCATGAGCACAGTGAGGTAGGTGTGATCATAGATCATAACTGGGGAGTAGCAGGTGTGTCCAATGCTACATAAGAGGGAGGCATAGACCAGCACCTAGTCCAGCATGGCATTGGAACAATGTGCATTTAAGTAGAAGCTATAGTCATGGCAGATCAAGTTGTGGTGGTGCCACACTGCCTGAGGAAACCTTTGGGCTAAACCAGTTGAAGTTATTGAGGGTGCTCAGCCTGTGCTGGCTGAGCTTGGTGCTTTCAGCACTTTTGTGAGGTTTGTACTCCATTATTGCCGTTTACTTATTTTGCCATAAATAAATGCTGTGATATTAATACGCTTGTTGGTTCTTTGTGGTGGTTGGTGCTGGAGTTTTGAGATTGTTTTGATTCATTTCATGTGCATACCCAGCTAGAAGGGTGGCTTTCATTTGAGTCTTGGCACCACACATCTACCAGAGAGAAAGCGTCCTCAATTTCCTCCAGTGCCACAGCATTGCATGACATTTGCACTGGAGCTTAGTTGGACCTATCTAAAATCAGGAGGCAGTATACCACAGTGTTTTAAGGCTCTGAGCTGCAAAAGTCCCACAGATGTGCCTTTTGCTGATTTGGTACAAAAACATTGAACAGGCCCATAGTTACAGCATTCTAAAGTTCAGAAATATTCTCATAGGACAACATTGCAGTGCCCATGACACTTTTTGGTGCCCGTATCTCAGAAAAGGTTTGAGATATGGATTTTCCATCACAAAAAGTGCAGAAGAAGGTTGGGAAGCCATGAAAACCATGACATTTGAATTTGTATTCTACCTGTACGGTTACTGAGATATTTGGGAATTAGTGTTCCAATTGCTAATTTCATGTCTGTGGGCCACTATTGCACCCACAGACTTGGCACTCACAGCACTTTTTGGTGCCCATATCGCATAAACGATGTGAGATACAGATTTGGTTGACTTATGTTATGTGGAGATCTCACTGGGGTGAAAGTTGGGGCTGATGACCTCATGGCACATCCTGATATCTGTTGGTGTGTGGAGGATGGGGGTGTGGGTGTGGGGTGGTAGGGTGGTAACCCTAACATTGAATTTTCACGCTTTTGTAGCTGTGGAAACATCCCTAATTGATGCATTAATAAAGTTTTTTGCAAAGAAAAAAATATATATATCTCCGCTCTCATCCCAAAAAAGCCTCCTCTGACTCCTCCCTTCCCCTCTGTGCTCCAAATGCTCTTAACCCCACCACCTCCATTGTCCATACCTACTTCCTCTGTTCTTCTCCCACTTGCCTCCCACTTTGTGTCCTCAAGTCTATTGGCCTGAACTGAATACCTTTCTCATATCTAGCTCAATCCCTTGCCTGTCCCAGATCCTTCACAAGGGGCCTAAATGTGTCTTATTATATAACCACATGCCATGCCCTGTATCCTCTCCTGATATATTAGTATCTTACTCTTGCTGTTTTGTGCCTGATCCAATTTAACCTACTGTAATCTTAAATATTGTAATAGTATTGTAACCAATGTCTGCTGCTGTGTAATTCCTAGTACCTGGGTCGCTCTTGGAATGCCTTTTTACCGGTCAATAATTTTAAATATGTGTGTATATATATATATATATATATATATATATATATTAGAGGCAAAAAAACTCCATTTAATGCATTAGTTAGGGTTGTTCCACAGCGACAAAAATGAGATTCAGTGTTAGGGTTGAAAGCCCCCTGGACCCCCCAGCCCACCCCAGATCGGCATTGGGGTGCCTGGGAGTCCCCGCCCCAACTCTCACCCCATCACATGTGTACAAAGGAGAGGTATAGGAGAATGGGGTGAGAGTTAGGACCAATGACCCCAATGCGCACCCCAATGCTGGTTGGAGGGTGGGCTGGGGGGCCAAGGGGGCTTTCAACCATAAAACTGAATTTCCTCACTTTTGTCACTGTGGAGCAACCCTAAAAAATGCATTAAATGGATTTTTGTGCCTCTAATTTTCCTTCTTTTTGAGAATGATAATAAGAAATATTGTATGTAATGCGGCGGCGGGAGGCTCCCACCACATGATGTCTTGTCACATAGTAACGTGGTGCCCGCAAACGCAAATGGTAATGCGCATGGTGACACAAACCAAAAAAGAAAGAGAAACAATACTGTAGACACAAATGGTAAAAATAATGCAAACGCAAGCGCAAATGAAAATGCAAAGGGTAATGCACATGGTGGCGTAGACAGGAACGGTAAGTGAAATGGGTACGGAACCAGAAGCAGTAACGGTAACAGTAATGTAAGTGCACAGGCTGGTTTTCCCCAAAAGCTGCATAGAGAAAGACAGTGAGTACAAAGAATGTATGCATAATAATGGGGCTCGTAGCAGAAAATGAGGAGTTGGAATACCAAATTGCTTATATCTCAGGAACCATATGACGAGAAAAAATTTAAAAGTCATAGATTTATGACTTTTCTGGCTAGTTTTGTACTTAACCTTATTAGGGGCTAAGCATTTTTCCAATGAAAAGTCTGTATCTACTTTTTAGTTTCAAGTTGCAGGCCCTGAGAACATGGCAACGCTGTAATGTTATTCTATGGGAAAAAAAGAGACGTTCAGAGTGCCATAACTTTGCCGCCCTATAATATTTTTTCACCAAACCACCAAAAGACATATCTGTGGGATGTTGGCTTTCTTCCCTCCAAATTTCAGTGTAAAAGTCAAAACTGTTATTTTGCAGCAGGGAGGCAAAGAATTCCTGTCATGCAGCGGACGCCGCAATGTTAGTCTATGGGAAAAAGTGTCAAATTTGGAGTACCGTAACTTTGCATTCATACAATATCTTGTCACTAAACTACAAAAAGGCACATCTGTGAGATGTTGGCTGTCTTCCCTCCAAATTTCATCCCAAAAGACCAAACCGTTCATTTGCAGCAGGGTGACAAAGAACTGCTGTCATTTTGGCCATAATCTGGAAAAGTAGTGTCACAATTTGCGACAGCTTTTGGAAGCATTTGCAACACTTTTATGAGTGAGACACTGCTTTGCGATACTGCTTTTTCCATAAATTGAAAAAACATATTTCTAGGGTGTTTAACCTCAAAATAAAGACATGCCTATCATCCTCAGGGTCCGACTAGGTAAACACAAAAAGAATTGTGTTGCTAGAGGGTTCCAAATTTAAATGGCAAGCATTTTTCTGATCACTAACTGAAAACAAAATGGCGGATTTGCAACAGTACTAGGGCCATTTGCGACACTAAAAAGAAGCCAGAAGGGGAAGGAAGGAAGGAAACATATTCAGTTCAGTGCTTTAGAGTAACTGGTAATTGCTATTTTTCTTTCAAACTTAGATTGTGGGCGTTTAGTGACACTACTTTCTTTGTTGTCTTTACTTATAATTGTTTTTGGGCTGTTGAAAATTTAAAACATAGTGGTGGTGTAATTCTGTGCTGTCTTTAATTGCTGCAATTTTCACCCCTCCCTCCCTTCCCCAACTCTTAATTATATGCCTGATAAATCTGATTGACAGGAGCTAAACACAGGGAATAGTAAGGGGTGTGAAGTAGGAGGGGCATGAGGGGGAAGAAGCCCACCCTCAGCACAACAAGTATTTTGACTCATTTATTTATTTATTGGTTTCTTTTTCCTTTTAAAAAAAATATCTGAGATTAGTGACAGGATTTTTAGTACAGTAAATTAATAAAAAGAGAACTAGGAGAGCTTCAGTAGCAGACAAGTAGTGGAATTGCAGTATAATGTGGAGAGTGGTGCAATGCAGTGGCTGTGGGGCAGCCATATTCAGGCAGACCTTCTGGACACTGAGGTGCTGCCCTATCTGCATGCATCTCTCTGGACTGCGGGATGAGGTAGCCAGACTCAGAGCAGAAGTAAACTGGGTCAGGAGTACCATCACCCCTATCCAGGGACCACCCAGTCCAATGCAGCTGCCTCAAAGGATGCCGAGAATGAGGAGCACT
The DNA here is from genome assembly GCA_016271365.2 of Neoceratodus forsteri. Classification (NCBI taxonomy): domain Eukaryota; kingdom Metazoa; phylum Chordata; order Ceratodontiformes; family Ceratodontidae; genus Neoceratodus; species Neoceratodus forsteri. The sequence goes on from CM057454.1 coordinate 1,165,402,237, forward strand.
TGGATGACAGTGGGCTCAGAGGGTTAGAGCAGGCAGAGGCACATCCCAGATCCTAGTCCACTCAAGAACTCATATGCCACACTGGCAAACAAGGACAACCAAACAGAGGTACCCAGAGAAGTGGAAGGAAAGGATGTGGAGGTTAGCCAAGGAGGTGACCTCAGCAGGGAAAGCAGTGGACCCCAGAGGAGGAGGAAGTGAATCCTGGTGGGGGACTACATCATAAGAGGGATCGCTAGGAACACAGGAGGGGAGGACAGGGAGGTGAGGTGCCTACCAGGTGCTACGGCATGGAGGGATGGAAGGAAGATCCTGGGGATCACTGGGAAGACAAGACGGAGGGTGAGCTGGATGTCATTATCCACCTAGGTACTAATGACCTGGCAAATGGGGAGCCAAAGGAAGTTCAGGAAGAGTTTAAGAAACTGGGAGGGGTCTCAAGCAAGTAGCTACTTCTGTCACTTTCTCAAGTACTACCTAGAGAGGCAAGGAGAGCATAGGAGTGCATTCATCAGGAACTTTAACTCATGGTTGAAGAACTGGTGCTGTGAGGAAGGGTTTGATTCATTGGTGACTGGGGACCCACCTGGAGGGATGGAGGTTTGTTCAAGCCTGACGGTCTGCATCCATCCTGGAGGAATCCAAGCACTCAATGATAAGTTTAAATGCTACATTGACAAGCATTTAAACTAGTAAAGGGGTGGCAGGCCAGCAAGGAGGGTACCTACTTGCTCACCCCCACAGCTAGCAGTGGAACCAGTGAACCAGAGGAGTGGCTATCTCTGCAAAGCAGTGTGCAAAGATGGACATTAGTGCCCAAGAGGTGGATAAGCAGAAAAGGGCAAAATTCAGCAGAAGGGCAGACAGCAAGGAGAACCAGGGATAAATGACAACCAAGGAAGGGGCTGGAGTAGAACAGTGAAGCAGTCTAGAGAGATCAAATCATGGAAAGCCATGTGTGCAAATGCCAGGAGCCTTAGCAACAAGATGGAAGATCTGGAGACTGTCATGGTACAGTCAGACCTGGACATTGTGGCCATCACTGAAACCTGGTATAATGATAACCATGACTGCGAGATGGCCATACCTGGCTACAACATATTCAGAAGAGACAGAGCAGGCAGGAAGGGAGGAGGAGTGGCACTGTATGTGAAAAATGACATAAGGGCCACAGAGATCCAGGAGGAACAAAATGGGGGAGAGATACTGTGGGTTAAGCTGGAAAGGAAAATGGGACAGCCATCCGCACAGGTGTGGTCTATAGACCACCAGCCCAGGAGGAAGAAACAGATAGGGAGCTGATGCTAGCCATCCAAAGGATGGCAGACAAGGGTAAGGTAGTACTGGTTGGAGACTTCAATATTCCAGATGTGGACTGGAGCATCCCAGCAGCAGCATCAACTAGGAGCAGATTTATCCTGGAATCCCTTCAGGGTGCCTTCCTCAAGCAACTGGCCATGGAACCAACTCGGCAGAAGGCAATACTGGACCTTGTGCTCACAAACAGGGACAGTGTGATGGGGGTAACAGTGGGGGAGCACCTAGGTAACAGTGACCACCAGTCATTGTGGTTTGAAATCACAGAAAGAGCAGAACCAAACCACATAAAAACACGTATCCTGGATTTTAGAGGGTCAGACTTTGGGAAAATGGGGAGATACCTGAAAGAGGCATTAAGGGGAATGGGACAGGAATCAGGGGTTGAGGAACAGTGGGCAGTATTTAAAATGGGGATTACAAGAACAATAGAATTATGCATTAAGCAGGTTAGCAAGAGGAAAAGGAAGAGGAGACCATTATGGTTTTCCAAAGAGGTAGCAAAGAAAGTGAAAGCCAAAAAGATTGCATTCAGGCAATACAAAAGACACAGGCAGAAGGGATAGGGAGAAGTACCAGGAGAAGCAAAGGGAGGCAGGGAGGTCAGTAAGGAAGCCAAGCTCAGACAGAAGAACACATTGCAAAATCAGAGGGTAGAGGGACAAAACCTTTACAGGTACATAAGTGAAAAAGAAAGACAAAGGGAGGGATAGTGAGACTGAAGGGGAGGATGGGAGCAGCTGGAGGATGACAACAGTAAAGCTGACATATTGAACAGGTATTTCTGCTCAGTCTTTACTGAGGAAGAGGGGGGTAATGGGTCTGAAGGGAGTACAAGGGGTGAGAATGGTGCAGAAATGGACACAAGTCCCTTTACATGAGAAAGGGTCCTGAAGGAACTGGAAGTAATAAAAGTTGATAAAGCAATGGGGCCAGATGGAGTACACCCCAGGGTCCTTAAAGAACTAAGAGAGGTGGTGGCTGAACTTGTGGCTATCCTGTTTAGCCGATCACTGGAAACAGGGGAGGTACCCAAAGACTGGAGGACAGCAGATGTAGTCCCCTTACACAAAGGTGGGAACAAGGAGGAAGCAGGGAACTACAGACCAGTCAGCCTCACCTCGGTGGTGGGGAAGATCATGGAAGCACTACTGAAGGAGAGATTGGTGGAACATCTGGTTGTCAGTGGACTACAGGACCCAAGGCAGCATGGTTTCACCAGGGGGAGGTCATGTCAGACCACCCTCGTTGAATTTTTTGACTGGGTGACTAGGGAGGTGGATCAGGGGAGGGCAGTGGACATGGCTTATCTGGACTTCAGCAAGGCCTTTGACACTGTGCCACATAGAAGACTATTACACAAACTGGGGAATATGGGTGTGGGCAGGACAGTAGTGTGGTGGGTAAGTAACTGGCTGGGTGGCAGGACACAGAGGGTGGTGGTAAATGGCTGTCACTCCACAGAGGGAAGAGTGACCAGTGGGGGTACCACAGGGATCAGTGCTGGGACCGGTCCTATTCAACATTCAATCAGTGACATTGCACAGGATCTAGAAGGCAGAATTTCACTGTTCGCTGATGACACAAAGCTCTGTAACAGAGTAGACACACCAGAGGGTGTAGACAGAATGAGAAGCGACCTGCAAAAACTTGAAGAATGGTCAAGGGTTTGGCAGTTGAAATTCAGTGCAAAGAAGTGCAAGATAATGCATATGGGGCACAAAAATCCTGGCACAATATATCAGTTGGGGGGTGAGGATATAGCATGCACCAAGTAGGAAAGGGATCTTGGGGTTGTCATCTCTGATGACCTCAAGGTAGGGAAACAGTGTGACAAGGCAGCAGGTAAGCAAATAGTATGCTGGGATGTATAGGCAGGGGCATCACCAGCAGGAAAAGGGAGGTCATAATTCCGCTATACAAGACACTAGTGAGGCCCCACCTGGAGTACAGTGTACAGTTCTGGAGACCATACCTACGTCAGGACATAGACAGGGTAGAGAAGGTTCAGAGGAGGGCAACAAAGATGGTGCATGGATTGCATCACAAGTCCTATGAAGACAGGTTGAAGGAACTGAACATGTACTCCCTGGAGGAGAGGAGGGAGAGAGGGGATATGATAGACATACAAGTATCTTACAGGGAGGAACAGGGTGCAGGAAAACACTATTTTTAAGCGAAAAAGATGTTCCAGGACTAGAGGGCATGGGATGAAGTTGGAGGAGGACGATTCAGAGGAAACATGAGAAAGAATTTCTTCACAGAACGGGTGGTGGACAAGTGGAACACCCTGCCAGAGGAAGTGGTGGGGGCTGAAACAATCACAGGATTTAAGAATGCATGGGATAGACATAAAGGAATTCTAGAGGTCAGGGGTAAGGGGCAACAGACTTCTAGGAAAACAAACTGAACTTACAAGCTCAAATGGGCAGACTGGGTGGGCCATAGGCCCTTATCTGCCGACACTGTCTATGTATCTATGTATGTATCTATGTATTTGTGACACTGTCGAACTTTTTGTTAACTTTTCCCATTGACTTATAATGGGAAATTGTATTCTGAATAACTTTTGAACCATTTAATATTTTTCACAAATCTTCAAAAGGCACACCGGGGACCATAGCTGCACGTTCTCTGAAGTGTTTGGACCAGTCGTGCAAACCATGTGACCTGTAGGGACGAGCAAAGAATTCCAAAAAAGCATAAATGCGCATGCAGATCACGCTTAATAACTCTGCAGCTGTATAAGCGACTGGTACAAAACTTGGCAGATCCTAAGGCTTATGGGTCTTGATCATGTATTCCAAATTTCAGGCAAATCTGTTGAATGGTTGAAAAGTTATTAAGGTGCAAATTTTTAGGTTTAACATGTAAATGGCTCTCAACCCTAACTCCTACCATTTTATATATATATATATATATATATATATATATATATATATACATACACACATTTTTTCACAATGCGCTGCACAAAAACCACACATCCGATCAAAACAAAACTTGGCAAGTCAAGAGACCTGCCCGATTGAATGGAACATAACAAATTTCATGCAAGTCTGTTGAACAGTTGCAAAGTTATTAAAGTGCAAAATTTGGGGTTTATCATTAAAGGAGTAGTACACCCAGAATGTGCAAGAAACATATGTTATGTAGAGTGTTTTGATATGTATGTTAAATCCTAGTGTGTTCTTCCCTCTGTCTGCTATTTGGAGTTTTTCCTAAATTGCCTGCTAGCTGTATGGTAGTTTTATGACCCCTGGGGATCTCAATAACAAATAGTTTTATTGGCTTTCTTTCTCCCAGGATGCCCCCATCTCATGTGACAGTGATGTAGCCATGCCCTTAGATTTAGCATGTGTATTGCTTTAAAATTAGTTTAGCAACAGCTGAGCCTTGTATCTTCTTATCCAGGGAGCACAAATGGCAACAGTTAGTTTAGCAGATACAGTATATGAGAACAAGCTAACTGGGGTTTCTGTAAGGCAACAGCTACTAAATAGCTCTAATTTATTATGTGTGTTTTTGATGTTACAACACTCCTGCTAGCTAGACCTAATGAACTACCCTCCAGCATCTCTGTTTTCCCTTCTGAGTCACTTTGCCTTTCTTCATTTCCTTATCTCCACCCCTCCCTCACTCTTCCCCTCCCTCACGTATTTCCTACTCCAATTACAAAAGTCCTAAACTTCACTATTTCATCCATGCCCTCCTCCTTTCATCAGGGAACATCCACCCCAACCCTGGCCCTATTTCTTCTCCTACCCTGGCTCCTTACCCAAATAACATGTCTCCAAACCCCACTTAGACTACAACCCTCCCTAACGGGTTGAAGCTCCTCCACCTGAACATCTACAGCCTGCTGCCTAAAATTGACCTCCTACAAACTCTTATGATTTCACACACCCCTGACATCCTAATTATTACCGAGACATGGCTCAAAAAAAGCACCCCTGACAGTGCCATTGCTATCCCTGGGTATTCCATCTCCAGACAAGATCGATTGGGTCATGGAGGGGAAGTGGCCATGTATATCCTGTCCTCACTGCAGTTTACTGCCACCCTATCTACCTCCATCCCAGCTACAGTACCTATTAAGCCCTTGTCACCTGCATTACCCTTCCTTTCTCAATCCCAATCTTTGTGGCTGGCATCTATTGCCGCTCAAGCATTCAACCCTCGGTCACGACTGAACTCTTAGCCAATATCACCTCCCTCTTGCAACCTGGTGAACTTTTCATAATGGGTGACATGAATCTAAATTGGTTGTCTCCTAAGTTAAACAAGCTATGCAATGACATTGCTGTTCTAAACTGCACTCAACTTATACTTGAGCCCACATGCCCTAATCCCAAAACACAAAACCATACCCTGCTTGACTGGGCGCTCACAACCCATCCGCACCGCATCATTAAATCTGGTCTCCTCCCTGATGCCCTTAGTGACCACAACCCCATTTTCATTGTGTGTAAGGTTCATCACCCAAAACCTCCCCCTAAAATCATACAGCTCTGGTCCTTTAAATCCTTGCACCTTACCCCAGTCAGCTCTGCACTCGCTTCCACCAACTGGGCCCCCTTCTCCACTGCCATTTCTGTCGATCAAGCACTTAACTATTTTAAGGATAAATTCATTGCCACCTGGAATGCCTTTGCTCCTTTCAAATGGACCAGAGTTCATGGGCTTCATCTCCCCTGGATCACTCCTGAACTACTGGCCTGCTTCAGGGAGCGTGATCGGGCCTGGAGAAAATACAAATCTACTAAACAGCTAAATGACTACACTAAGTGCAGAATGCTGTACAATTCATGTACTAAAGCTACTAGACTGCCAAGTCTGATTATTTCAACTCCTCATCCCTGACTAACACTAACTCTCCATCTAAATTCTGGAAGGTAGTTCATGCCCTATTCTCTCCCCCTCTTCCCTTCCAGTTCTTAAAATAAATAACTCCCTAGTTTCTGACCCTGACTCCATGGCCAATGAATTTAATGCCTACTACACCTCGTGCGCCATGTCTCTTCTAAATTCCCTCTCCCCATTGCCACCTACTAACTTCAGACCTTCGCCTCTGCCAGTGCCTACCCCTCCCCCATTTTCCTTTTCTACTATCTCCTCTGATGAAGCTCTTAATGTTCTCCTATCCCTCTAATCCTCTAAAGGCTCCTCACCAGATGAGCTTGATCCTAAACTTCTCTACCTTTGTGCTCCTGCAATTGTTTATCCTATCTCCCTAATCCTTAACCTGTCCCTTATTTCTGCCCAAGTACCCTCATCTTGGAAACATGCTGTAGTACTTCCTCTCCCCAAGGGTGGTGATGCATCCACTTCTGGCAACTATTGCCCCATTTCCCTCCTTCCTACCCTTGCAAAACTTCAAGAACATTTAGTTCTGTCTCAGCTATCACCCTTCCTCTCTGATTCCTCCTTCTTCACCCCCTTCCAATCTGGTTTTCAGAAGAACCACTCAACAACCACCTCCCTCCTCAGGTTTATTGACTGCATCTTTTCAGGGATGGATGATGGCCTGATCACCTCAGCCATCTTTGTCAACCTAGCCAAAGTTTTTGACACTGTTTCCTATCCCCTGCTTCTTGATTCATTCTTTTTAGCTGGCATTGCTCTGTCAGCCACCAACTGGTTTAAATCCTACCTCATTGGCAGGACCCAGTCTGTGAGAATCCTTGATTCCATCTCCCCTCCACTCCCCATCAACACTGGTGTCCCTCAGGGCTCAGTGCTTGGTCCCGTACTCTTCTCCATTTTCCTTAATGCTCTTCCCACAGCCTGCTCATCCTCTTCTATCCATATGTACACTGACGATACTGTTTTGTACAGTTCCGGCAAAAACCCTGCTGCTGTGCAAACCAGCTTACAGCATGACTTCAATCAAGTTCAGCTCTGGTTTGCTTCTCACCAGCTTTTTCTAAACATCAAGAAGACAGTCTGAATGACCTTTGGCACCAGGCAGAGACTCTCTAGGCTCCTGGCCCTACCCACCTTCCACACCCTTGATGGGACCATCTTGGAGGACATCTCCTCATTTATATATCTGTGAGTTTGGCTGTATCAGTACCTCAATGTATCTCTGCATATCGATGCTATCCTGAAGAAACTGTGCCTCAGGGGGTCACGTGATGGCTGCCTAAGCAAGAGCTGCTGCCTTCCCTTGCTCCCCGGCAAATCTGGTGATTTTTAACCTATAGTGTAATTTGCCAATGAATTTTGGGGCAGTATCTCGACACCTCAGATCTCGGTCGTTTTAGAGAACGCAATCGCGGTGTTAATGGAGGTGGAAATGTGGAAAGTGCCGCCGCGCCATATGCCCCCGCTGACTCCGGAGAAAGAGAAGACCCATAAGAGGCCTAAGTCACAAACCATGGAGTCAAGTAAATCTCCCTCACCCACGGCAGCACTCACTGAGGAGCGTTTTCTTGAATTTATGAAGCCCCTTCAAGACTCCATCTCAGCAATCTCGGAAGATGTCCAATCTATCAGGAAGAATATGGATTCACTTAATCTTTGGGTTGGTGATGTTGAAATCTGACTTACATCTCTGGATAAATGGAGAGACAAGACAGATCTTGATAATTCAGTCCTGAGGCAAAGGATTCGGAAGATTGAGGATGAACTGGAGGACTTAGAGGGGCACACGGCGTAATAATTTAATAGTTTTTGGGCTACCAGAGAAGGAGGAAGGCAACAATCCTGTTGCCTTTGTACAAAAGCTATGTGAGCGAATAGCTGGTCCATCGCCCAACTGCTCAAGTTATGTGGTAGAAAGAGCGCATCGGTCACTGCGCCCCCCCCCTTTGCCTGGCTCCCCTCCCCGACCTTTGATATTCAAGCTTCTTAACTATCTAGACAAGCAACATATGTTAGCCAGGGTCAAAGAAGTCCAGGAAATACAATGGGAGGGCTGCAAATTGAGAATATCGCAGGATCTACCCCAGTCGTTCCGCTCAAAGAGGCAGGAATTTCATCCCATGGTGTCAAAGCTTATTGCTGCTGGAAAAGCATTTTGAATGCGCTATCCTGCGATTTTCCAGGTGAAACATGATGAGAAGTGGATCAGTCTGGAGTCCCCTGCAAAAGCTTCAGATGAACTTCAAAGCCTTTATCCTGATCTTTTCAAGTGAAGTGGGGACTATATGTGAGAGCCATTCACTATATCCGGGAAGGAATAGAGTAACATAATATTTATAGTTTCTGAAGAAGTCCTCTTCTCGAAATGTGAAGGTGTTTAGCTTTGGAATGTGGTATTGGTGAGACTGAGAGAGCTCTATGATTAATCTATTAAGAGACTTTTGTCGTCAGTATATGCCTGAACTGCACTTCCAATGTGTGTCCTGGAGCCTGCTGTACCCACTCGTGGTCCTGAACTGTTGAGAACTTTGAATGGACTCACTTTTAGCCCCCTATCACAGCTCTCTTGCATTACTATTTATTTTGTTGGTTGTATAATCCGGTATTGTGGGGCAGAGGGTGATTTTCTTGGGATTCATTTCTCCCTCTCTCTCGTTTACGTTTTAAGTGAAAGATGCAGTTTCCTGTTAAATTATTATACAGGCCAATATGTTTATTTGATGGAGACATTTTTAGTGGTGGCCACAAGGGGGCAATATTCCACCATATATACTGCGGTTTGGAAATGTTTGCTGTTTTTCTTCTTCCCAGTCATTATTATGGAGTTAGCATTGTATTTTATGGTGACTTTAAATGTTTTATCACGGTTGCGATTGCTTTATTGATATGCAAGATATTTCTTTGTCGGGGAGGGTGGGCCTTGGTATGGCAGTGAGAGGGATTTTCATGTGCCTTTAAATATAGTGGGAGGTTGGTTATTAGAACCAGGTATGGTTGAATTGTAAATAGTTGTATTGAAGTTTATAATGTTGTTTGGTGTGTATTGGGGTAAAGAGGGGAAGGGGTGGAGTCTTTGGGGAGCAGGGTTTTTTTTGGGGGGTCTTTCTCTTCAATTCCAATTCTAAGGTCATTTTTTTGTGGGGATTTGGGGTTGGGTCAAGTCTGCGCTCATTGTGGGGGTTTTCTTTAATCGTATGCATCAGAGGACAATATGAGAAATCTTGTAGTGGTCCTAGTATTTCCTTCTCTCACTCATTATTTTTGGGGTTTATGATTAGAGAATGAGTGGTTCTTATAACTTTATTAGTTGGAATATTAAAGGGGCCCAAAGTAAAAGGAAATGGATTATGATTTAAAGCACCTTTCCCAGCTCCGTACGGGGATAGCCTGTTTGCAGGAGACACACCTATTGAGGGATAATATTTCCCTGTTTAAAAGAAGTTGGGTGGGTCAGGTTTTCGGCACTGGTAATTCTACTAAATGCAGTGGTACCATCATATTGGTTGCTAAAACTGTGCCTTTTGTTATGTGCAGGGAATGGTGGGATCCGGAAGGGCGTTATATGATAGTACAGGGTAGGTTAGAGTCCTCTCAAATAATGTTGGCGTCAATATATGGCCCTAACACAGACTCCCCTCTATTTTTTACCTGGTTAATACCCTTACTAGTCTCTAATCCCCCCCCCTTGATGTTCCTTGGTAGAGACTGGAACCTAGTCCCTAACTCAGAGATTGATCGCTCAGATAGCAGAAGAGTTGGGCTATCGCCTGCACAGAAGGCCCTTGGTGAACTTATTTCTGGAGTAGGTGTTGTTGATGTGTGGCGTACTCTTAACCCCTTGGAGTGGCAGTATACCTAGTACTCCCCACAGCATGCCACTCTTTCCCGGATTGAGTTTTGGTTAGTGAGTGTTTTTGGCCTTCTGGGAGTGATAGATGCATCTATGTTTCCGAGGGTGCTGTCAGAGCACTCTCCTGTGGGGGTAACCTATATGCTGGGTTCCAAGTGCAGAGAGGGGAAAAGATGGTGCCTTAATACTCGGTTACTCAAATGTACCAAAACACTGAAACATATTCAGGATTTTATACTCAACTTTATCAATATTAATTTAGGGACAGTCGACAGGGTTGATTCGGTATGGGCCGCCCTCAAATGTGCTATACGGGAGAGTTTATATGCATTTCGGCTACCCAAGCCCGGAGGGATAGATGTGCGCTGAATCAATTAATTAGTGAGATACATAGATACATAGATACATAAACAGTGTCGGCAGATAAGGGCCTATGGCCCAACCAGTCTGCCCATTTGAGCTTGTAAGTTCAGTTTGTTTTCCTTGAAGTCTGTTTCCCCTTACCCCTGACCTCTAGAATTCCTTTATGTCTATCCCATGCATTCTTAAATCCTGTGATTGTTTCAGCCCCCACCACTTCCTCTGGCAGGGTGTTCCACTTGTCCACCACCCGTTCTGTGAAGAAATTCTTTCTCATGTTTCCTCTGAATCGTCCTCCCTCCAACTTCATCCCATATTCAGCAATTGGAAAACCGATTAAGTCGTATATCCCCATGCAGGAATGGGCAAGGCTCCAGCAACTGCGGTCAAATTGTTACGATTTAATGGCTCAAAAAGCAGAGCTGGACATTCATCGTACCAAATTAAAGTACTTAGAGGCAGGGGAGAAAGCAGGGAAACTCCTTGCCTTAAGATTAAGACAGATGGAAATGTCCAAATTCATTCCTGGTTGAGGTCCTGTAGTAATAACATAGTCTCTCATCCCCAAGACATTACATGTTTTGATGAGTATTATGAGACCCTCTATTCCTCGGCAGACTCGATAGGGGTGACAGATCAGGAGATCACAGGTTACTTGCGCTCAGTTAGCCTTCCTACGCTACTCCCTCGAGAGGCTGAGAAATTAGGGGCTCCAATTACCCTAACTGAAGTAGAGCAGGCCATCAGGCAGCTGCCGCTGGATAAAGCCCCTGGGCCGGATGGGCTACCTAATAATTTTTTTAAGAGTTGTCTTCCTCAGTTGGCCGCCCTGTTGAGGGATGTCTTTAATTTTTGGTTTCAAAAGGGAATAAGAGATCCTTGCTCTTTGATGACCTGGAGCACCCTAATTCTGAAGCCAGGCAAGGATTTGTTATGTCCTGGAAGCTACCGTCCGATATCGCTTATTAATTCGGATGTTAAGATTTTGGCTAAAATTCTGGCTAATCGGTTAGCTCCAGTAATTGGAGGGATTATTGGTAAAGAACAAGTTGGCTTTATGCAAGAGCGTGCCTCAGCAGATCATATGAGAAAACTAATGTATCTAATGGTAGCATCGAGGGATGCAGAGTCCCCTGCGGCCCTGGTATCCCTCAATGCAGAAAAAGCCTTTGACCAAGTTTCTTGGCATTTCCTGTTTGTGACTCTCCAGCAATTTGGAGTGCCTGATGGTTTTGTACAATGGGTTAAAGTGCTATACTCATCCCCAAGGGCTAGGGTATGGTGTAACGGTTGCCTGTCTGACCCATTCATCCTTGAGAGGGGCACCCATCAAGGTTGCCCGCTCTCCCCACTTCTTTTTAACTGTTAATTGGAGCCCTTGACATGTAAATTAGCATCTTCTTCCTTGCTGAAGGTTATTCCAATTCAAGGGGAGAGGTATGTGATCTCGGCATATGCTGATAATCTTCTATTGCATGTCGAGGACCCTGAGAATTCGTTACCAGCTCTACTGGAGGAGTTAAATAAGTTCTCAGTGGTATCCTCCTATAAATTGAACCTCTCTAAAACAAAGGTATTTCCATTAAACCATCTCTGTACTAAAGATATGTGTACTTCCATGGGACTGTCATGGGAGCCCAAGGCTCTGGAATACCTGGGGATCAAAATAGCCAGGAGTATTTCCTTGATGATTAACCTTAATCTGACCTGTCTCGTGTGTCTGGTGCAGTCTGATCTGGAGAGATGGAGTGCCCTCCCACTATCGCTTTGGGGTCAGGTAAATATTCTTAAAATGAATATCTTACCGAGACTGTTATACCCGTTGGGTATGATGGGCATCGTCCTGCCCAAATCTTGGTTTTTGCAATTACAAAGAGTGTTTAATAAATTCTTATGGAGGGGTAAGGCAGTGAGAAGGGCATATTTGAAGTTAGCTGCACCAAATTTAAGGGTGGCCTTGCCCTCCCTTCTCTTTTTTTGTAATATGGGGCCCAACACCTAAGTAAGATAGCTCATTGGATAAAGGTGGAGGTACCCCGAGAGGAGTATTCATATGTACCAGTCTGGCTTAATATTGAACACAGGCTAGCTCGAGGTGCGGCAAGTACATTGTATGCCCTGGTATTCTGTAAACCCTCCCGTCTTCCTGACCTGCTTAAAGCAACCCCAATAGCCTGGTCTCTTAAAGTTCTTCAACAAATGCAGCTGCATTTTTCAGAAAACTGGTATACTTCTCGGGCCCAACCACTTTTTAATAATTGGCACTTTCAGATTGGACATGGTCCTATACTACCCTCCTTTTGTCCGCAACTCAAGTATTGTAAACCGGAGGATTTTCTCCAGGGTACAGTTAGTTTCTTTTCAGGCATTGCGGAGTCACTTTCAACTAAGACCCCAGGAATCTTTTAAATACTTGCAAATCAAAGCGGCTATACATGCATTTAAAGGTAACCAAGAATGGACAACACAATCAACGGATGGTCTGTTTACGGCCTCCAAGATGCAGAGCAACCCCATGCAGTTTCTAACATTTATAAGCACCGTCAAGGTTTAGATACATCTCTCCCTGGGGGGGTATGTTATTATTGGGTGTAAGAATTGTCTCTGCCTGTAGACACTGTTTGTTGGGAGAAAGTATGGGGTGGGATCTACAAAAATATTAGACAGGATAACCTCCAGTTAATTCAGTTTAATATCTTACATAATATTTACTACACTCTGGATAAACTGTATAATATAGGTTATACTTCCTCCCCTTTGTGTCCTCGAGGCTGTTCGGTCTCTGGGTCACTGTATCATATGTTGTGGCTGTGTCCGCACACTCAGAAGTTTTGGAGAGTGATACAGTGGGTCCTAGAACCTATTTTGGGACTGGATCCTCTTTTTACCCCTGAGTGTTGTTTGCTGGCAATTTTCCCGTCTGGGACACCCCAGATACATAAAGCGCACATAACCTTAATATCAGCTGTGGCATAATTAGTCATGTTACGGCATTGGAAGGATGAGCCCCTTCCTACTATTGTTGAATGGTACCGTGAAATGTTATTGGCAATCCAGGCAGAGAGACACATAGCAAACCTGCGGCACGAGTATCATAATTTTAAAAAGATTTGGAGCCTTTCTTGTCCCTGCTGATGCTAGTGAAATTTTAATATTTTTTATTGATCTGGTGAGGTATGGTTATTTACTCTGGTTTACAGTGCCAGATATATATTCCGGATCAGTTAACTTCAATTGTACATGAGCGCAGACTTGGGGGGGTAGGGGGATGTTTGGGGACCCCGATCAGTTATCTCAGCTGTGTATTCTCTGATGTACTGTTAAAATTTCAATAAAGTATATTGAATTAAAAAAAAAAAGAAACTGCGCCCCAAGCTTGGTGCTGTGTACAGGAATCGTAGTTGCATCCCGCTGACTGTGAGGCACGAAATTGTCCAGAAGATGATACTCACCATCTTTGACTACTGTGACATAGTCTATGGTGCTGCTCCCAAATCTTCCCTAACCAAGTTGGACACTCTCTTTAACTCCTTCTGCTATTTTGCTATCGACTCCCTTTCCCATTTCCACCATTGTGAACTCTATCGCTCTCTAACCTTTCTTCCACTATCTCACAGACGCATCTCTCACTGTGCCAAACTAACATCAAATTCAGGTTTGGGGGGCTCCCCTTCTATCTCTCATCCTCTCTCTCTCTCCACTCCACCTCCCCCCCACCCACTCTCTCAGATCAAATGACGCCCACACCTTGACAGTCCCTCACTGCTCCACCCTTATTGGTCAGACTAGTTTCGCCCATCATTTCCTAAAATCTGAATCCCTTCCTCCGAAATACTACACTCCTCCTCCAACTACTCCCTTACCTCTGCCCTACACAATTACCGTTTCCTCAGCTGTTTCTGCTTTAACCCACCTTAAAACCTATCCACAGTTTCTGCCTTCCTACCATGACCCCCCCCAGCAGGGTTCTCAACATCCTGAAGGGAGAAATCAGGAAATAGCTGCCCCTTCTCCTCATATTCAGTTCTTGCCTCTCCCCCTTCTCTTTTTCACCTGTCCTTCTGGGTCACCAGTGTGCACAACCTACCCCATCCTTTTTACTCCAACAGCACTTGTCTACTACTGCGTGCCTGCTCCTGGTACACTCATGCACTATAAATGGTTCTATCGCATTCTTACTGTTTTGTATGTTTATATGTTGTTTTGTATGATTTTGGACATATATTGTAATTTACCCAATGTTTCACTACTGTTTATTATACAATACCTTGTGTTCCAACTGTTGCACAATCTTACAATGTTGTATTGTTTGTACTACCCACATACTATTGTAACTGATCATCCTTCACAACCCTATGTAACCCCTCCCCTCAGGTCGCACCGTGAGACAAGCAACTTGTTGTTCAGTGTGCCCTCCTGGTGAAACATTTCAATAAATAAATAAATAAAACACACACATAAATACATATATTATATATATGTAATAGATAACCCACTCTAGGGTGTGTGTAGTCATGCTCTTACATACACGCGCCTTGGTGTGCATTGTTATGCATGAGGCTGCAGGCCGAGTGTGTCAAACACCCAAGGCGTGCATATATCAGAGCCCATCTGCACACCCTAAAGTGGGATATCTATCTTATAAAATGGCAAAATTATTTTGAAGGGGGTGAAAGTGCAGGTGTGCGGTCAAGCTCTGATATACACAAGATCATGTGATGTGTTTTAACCAACCAGCAGAGATAATTTTTTCTTCCCATTTTATAAATATGTATATATAGGGGATATCACATGACCTGACTGAAGATATCATATTTATCTTCACGAGAGGCCAATGATATCATGATATCTCATGAATGGTGAAGCCACAAGTTAGACATCTTGATGTCATTAGCCCCGAGTGAAGATAAATATGATATCTTCAGTTAGGCCATGTCATGTTCTGTTTATACAACATGTATTTTGGGCCCTCAGCAGGACACCCATATATCATTTAGGCTGTAGACTACCCACCCATATGTTCTTGGCTCTGTGCTTTCTAAGGCAACCTGGCACATATTCTGCTTAACAGAATTCCCCACATATGTCATTTCTTAGGCAGGACTTGTAGCGCATTACCCCCCTGCTACCCTCAAAGCATCTTTGATTCTGCCATAATTGCTAAATTGTTGTATTAAAAAAAGTTATGTGGTTGATCCTGCCATGCAGTTTCACTGTTTATGCTGCGTATTTATTTGTAGTTGAACAAGCGGACTGTCTCTGTACAATCAGAAGAAACAACCTTTTGCTTTTAGAAACAGTTATTTAAAAAAAATGTTATCTGGTTGATTTTGCTGTTTTCTGCTTGTTTTAATAAAATATTTTCAGTTTTGTTGTTGTACATTTGTAGCATGACCGAGTGGTAGTAAAACAAAACTGGAGAGAGAGAATTAAAATAAGTTGTCCTCTGGTGAAATGATAGCAAAAGAATGCCTTTTTGTAATGTTTCTTGACTTATATTCAAAACACTGGACCAAAAATCCAAAGAGGAAAGAGTGCGACCGAGGAGCACAAGTGAGTTGCAGCTTCACTGAATGGATCGCAAGCGTGAGCGAGTGTTGCTATAGCAACGTTGCTATAGTAACACTCGCTCGAGATCGTGATTCATCCAATGAAGCTGCAACTCACTCGTGCTCCTCAGTCGCGCTCCTCTTTGGATTTTTGGTCTAGTGTTTTGAATATTAATCAAGAAACATTACAAAAAGGCATTTTTTTTCTATCATTTCACTGGGGGAACAGGTTATTTTAATTCTCTCTCGGGTTCTGTTTTACTACTGCTCGGTCACGCTACAAATCCACCGCAAGAAAAGTAAAACTACTTTACTAAAATGAGCAGAAAACAGCAGAATCAACCAGATAAGTTTATTTAAAAAAAATATTAGTTTTTAAAAAATGATTATGGCAGGATTAACCAGATGTTACAATGGTGGGGGGTGCAGGTAGTGGACAAGAACAGCATTTTAATACTTTCGCTTTGTTTGTAGTGACATATAGGAACATAGAGATATCTCCATGACATATAGGAACATGGAGATATCACTATGACGTATAGGAATATGGAGATATCAGTGGTATCTCCACTGCCTGCTTGAGATACTACTTTTTATCCCTAGATTTATTCCAAAACACATGTTGTATAAATATATATATATATTATATGTATGTATGTGTATATACACATACATACATATATTTATATATATATATATATATATATATATATATATATATATAACCACTCTAGGGTGTGTGGTCGCTCTGATAACATACACCTTGGTGTGTACATTAGCGCTCGTGTGCATCAACTACCCAAGGCATGCAGATATCAGAGCATGACCACACACCCTACAGTGGGTTATCTGTCTTCTAAAATGGCAAAATGGTTTTGTTGGGGGTAAAAGTGAAGGTGTGTGGTCACACTCTAATATATGCACAGTCATGTGATGTGTCTCAACCAATCAGCGGAGATGATTTTTGCTACCCATTTTATAACTATATATATGTGATTCCCCTTCACAAAAGTGGGAGCAAGACAGAGGTAGGAAACTACAGACCTATCAGTTTGACCTCAGTGGTAGGGAAAATGATGGAATCACTTCTGAAGGAAAGAATTGTTGAGTACCTAGAGGCCAGTGGGGCACAGGACCCAAGATAGCATGGATTCACAGTGGGAAGGTCATGTCAGACAAATCTAATTGATTTCTTTGACTGGGTGACCAAAGCAGTAGACCAGGGAGGGGATGTGGACATGGCCTACCTAGACTTTATCAAGGCATTTGACACAGACCCACACAAAAGATTAATAAACAAATTAGCCAGCCTGGGAGTGGGTCCTAGGGTGGTAGCCTGGGTAAAACACTGGTTGGACAACAGGACACAGTGGGTAATAATAAATGGAGTACACAGTGAAGAAAGGAGGGTTACTAGTGGGGTACCGCAGGGTTCAGTACTGGGGCCGGTCCTTTTTAATGTCTTTATAAGTGACATTGCAGAGGGACTGTAAAGGAAAGTATGTCTCTTTGCAGATGACACAGAGATCTACAACAGGGTTGATACACAAGGTGGGGTGGAAAGGATGAAAAGGGACTTGGCAAGGTTGGAGGAATGGTCAAATGTATGGCAGCTTAGATTCAATGCAAACAAGTGCAAAGTAATGCACCTGGGAAACAAAAACACAGGGGAAGAGTACACAATGGGGGGTGAGATACTGACAACAACAAAAATGGAAAGAGACCTGGGGGTAGTCATATCAGATGACCTAAAGGTGGGCCAGCAATGTGAGAAGGCAGTAAGGAGGTTTGGGGGATACTGGGATGCATAGGGAGAGGCATCATCAGTAGAAAACAGGAAGTTGTTGGCCCTCTGTTAGACCACATCTGGAGTACTGTGTACAGTTCTGGAGACCCCATCTCTGCAAAGACATAGACAGGGTGGAGGCTGTCCAGAGGAGGACAACCAAAATGATGCAGGGTCTGCATCAGAAGACATATGAAGAAAGACTAAAGGAACTAAAGATGTACAGCTTCGAGGAAAGGAGGAAGAGGGGGGACATGATACAAACTTTCAAATACCTCAAGGGAATCAACAAAGTCCAAGAGGGTAGCATATTTCAGAAAAAGAGATGCGCAAAAACAAGGGGGCACAATTTGAAGATGGGGGATGGCTCAGAGGTAATGTGAGGAAGCATTTCTTTACAGAGGGGGTTGTGGATACATGGAACAACCTTCCTGAGGAGGTTGTAGAGTCAAAAACAGTGGGGGAATTCAAGAATGCATGGGACAGACATAAGGCAATTCTAGTGGAGGGTAGGAGGAAGTAGGCTGTTGGTTAACTAGGATCTGCAGCTTATCCATTAGGTATGGAAATGGGCAGACTAGGTGGGCCAAGTGGTCCTTATCTGCCATCAAATTCTATGTTTCTATGTTTCTATATACTGTATATATATATATATATATATATATATATATATGTATATATATATATATATACATATTTTCATGGCAAAAAACTCTGTTTAATGCATCAATTAGGGCTGTTCCACAGCGACAAAAGTGAGGAAATTTGGTGTTAGGGTTGAAAGCCTCCTTGTATCCCCAGCCTGCCTCCCAACTGGCATCAGGGTGTGCACTGGGGTCGTTGGCCCTAACTCTCACCCCATCACATGTGTAAACAAGGTGAGGTATAGGAGAATGGAGTGAGAGTTAGGACCGATGATCCCAACACACACCCCGATGCCAGTTGGGGAAGTGGGCTGGGGGGGTGCAAGGGGGGCTTTCAACCTTAACACTGAATTTCCTCACTTTTGTTGCTGTGGAACAGCCCTAACTGATGCATTAAATGGAGTTTTTTTGCCATGAATTTCTCTTTTTCTTTGAGAATGAGGACTATAAATAGTGAATGGAATGTGGTGGTAGGAGTGTGGGCACTTCGGTCCCTGCGCTCCCACCATGTGATGTCTTCTGACATAGTAATGGTAAGTGCAATGCAAACACAAGCGCTAACGGTTAGGCACATGGTGACGGAAACGTAAATGGTAAAGCAAATGTTAATAGAAACGCAAGAGCAAAGTGACACCAAAGGGAACAGTGACACAAACAGAGATGAAAGCGCATACAGAAACACAACTGGTAACATGCACAGTCATGGTACAGCTATTGTAAATGCTAATGTTAACTGTTACAGCAACAATAACACCAAAGGAAACAGAAACGCAAACACAAATGCAAGCACGTATGAAAACGCAAACTGTAACATGCACGGTCATGGTACTGCAATTGCAAACACAAATGGTAATGGTAACAGCAAAAATAATGCCAAAGGAAGCAGAAACGGAAAGGAAAACACATGTGTACAGAAACGCAAACTGTAACTCGCACGGTCACAGTACTGCAATTGTAAATGCAAATGGTAACAGTAACAGCAACAATAAACTAAAAACAATGGGGGAGAATGGGTCTATTCCCAAGTCTCTGAATACTTACCAAAATATTATTACAACTAAATGTAAATTCCTAGCTTTGAATGCAAGATCTTTAAACCAACTCAAATTAGCAGAACTCGAAGCCAAATGTAAAACTTTAAATATAGGTGTGGTGGGAGTAATTGAAACTTGGTGGGACGCATCCTCAATTTAGTCCAGAGAAATTCCAGGTTATAAGTTATATCATAAAAACAGATTAGATAAGCAAGCCGGTGGAGTTTGTATGTACATACGAACTTATATTCCTTCTTTTGAAGTGTGTTCTCCCTTTCCTTTGGAAAGTATATGGGTTAAAATCTTACTGAAGGAGCAGTCCTATATAACTATTGATAACATCTATCGACCTCCATCTGCAAATCCAGATTACACAACTGATATGTTTGAAGAAATTACACATTTTTCAGAATCTCAAGATACTGTAATATTTGATGACTTTAACCTCCCTCATATTAACTGGGACTCATTCTCAGGACAGTGCTATGCTGAGAAAGGACTAAAAGATGTGGTAGTTAGTACTGGATTACAGCAACTTGTTACTGAACCCACCTGAGGTCCTAATATTTTGGATCTATTATTGACTAACATAGAGCAACAAATTAGCAATTTACAAATTTGGGATCCACTTGGGACCAGTGATTATTCATCTATTCTTTTTGAAATTCAACAGTTTAAAACTACACAAAGGAAGTTATACTATACAAAAAATTATAACAAAGCAAATTTTTCTAAATTCAATGAATACTTACAAAACATAAACTGGGAATCTAATCTTAATTCTACAACACAACAAGCTTGGGACTTTTTTATTTATTTATTTATTTTATTTAAAAAAAAAAACATTGTACATTATTTGGAAAATACCTTTATTCCATCTAAGAGGAAGTTTAATAATAAAGGAAAAATTCCCCCTTGGTTCAACAAGACAATTAAAAATCAGATTAAAATAAAAATTAAACTTTTTAGGAAACTTAAGAATAGTTCTGTTCCATTTAAAACTACTCTATTACATAAATACAGACTATCTGTGAAAAACTTAAAACATTCTATTAAATTGAAAAATAAGCTAGAATTTAAACTAGCTCACACAAAAGACTGTCATAAATCTCTTTTTCCTATATAAATAGTAAAAAAGGTGTATCAAGGACCATTGGTCCCATTATAACCAATGGCTCTTCTCTATCTGATGTAGAAACCTCGAATCTCTTTAATAAGTACTTTTGTTCTGTCTTCTCTCAAAAAAATCACCTATTAGTACATTTAAAGTTCACCACATAGATTATCATAGGTTCTAGCCAACTGATATTATACAGGCTATCAAAAAACTAAAAAAAAAATACTAGTCCGGGCCCAGACGGTATTCATCCATGGTTTCTGATCGAAACCTCTATAAATATTTCTATACCTTTGTCAATTATTTTCAATAAATCCTTACAAGAAAGCATTGTACCAATGATTGGCATTCAGCAATAGTTACTCCCATATTTAAAAAAGGTACTAGAGGTTCTGTGCAAAATTATCATCCAATTAGCCTGACCTCAGTGGCTGGTAAATTAATTGAACAAATAATGAAGTCTCTAATAGATCAAGATTGTGAAAAATTAGACATTTATGATTCAAATCAGCATGGGTTTACTCTCAAGTATTCCTGCACCACCAATCTGATATCTTTTTACAATAATATAAGTACTCTACTAGATGTGGGTATCCCTACTGATGTAATTCTTTTGGACTTTAGTAGAGCATTCGATAAAGTCTCACATGAAAAACTCATTACTAAAATGCACAATCTAGGTTTGTCACCTGATATTGTCAACTGGGCTTTAAACTGGTTGACAAATCATTCTCAGAGTGTAGAATTAATGATATCTTGTCTGATTCGGGTAGTGTGACAAGTGATGTACCACAGGGGTCGGTCTTGGGACCAACATTGTTTAACCTCTTTATCAGTGATTTACAAACAGGGCCAAATAACTTCATAATTAAATTTGCAGATGATACTAAATTGGGGGGCAAGGTTAATAATCAAGAAAATATTTCTGCATTAGAGAAGGATTTGGAAAAATTAACACTTTGGGCAAATGAAAATCATATGCAGTTTAATCAAGACAAATGTTTAGTAGTACATTTCGGTGTAAATAATCCTAAAACAATATATCATATAAACGGACTACCACTTCACTCATCAAATTGTGAAAAAGATTTAGGGATATATGTTAATAATAAACTTACATCAAATGATCACTGTGTTAGAACTGCTTGCATGACCAACAGACTTTTGAGGCAAATAAAACGCACTTTTGTTAATCGCACTGAACAATGCCTTATTCCATTGTATAGGGCATACATTAGACCATATCTAGACTATGGCTCCCCTTTCTGGAATCCAAACCCAAAAAAGACATAGCAATTCTTGAACAGATTCAAAGGACAGTAACTAGAATGATTCCAAGATTAACAAACTTGGATTATCAGAACAGATTAAACGCTACTGGTCTCTTCTTTCTTCAAACTAGAAGATTAAGAGGTGATATGCTTATGGTTTTTAATTTAATAAATTCACCAGATCTAATGGAAAAATGTGGTCTAACATTCTCCAAAGGGAGACATGTTCCGAGACTGCATAATAAACAGCTTGAAGTAAAAACTTATAAAACCACCAAAAGGGGAAACTTTTTTCCAATAAGAGCATCCATTGTATGAAACACCTTGCCACAAGAATTGGTAGAGGCAACTAGTGCCACTGTCTTTAAAAACAAATTAGATGTTTGGTTGAGGGATAATAGATAAATAATGTCCCACATAGTGTGGGGAACAGTCTCGATGGGCTCTGGCCTTCTTCTGTTCTTTCATACCAAGTAAGTAAGTAATAATGCCAAAGGAAACAGAAACACAACCACAAACCCAAGCACGTACAGAAATGCAAACCGTAATGTGCACGGGCATGGGAACGCAATTGGAAATGCAAATGGTAATGGTAACAACAACAATGACGCAAAACGAAAGACAAACGCAAACAGAAGGGCGGACGCAAATGCAAATGGCAATGTGCACGGTGACTCAAAGTAAAACACAAATAGAAGCTGTATTGTAGACACAAATGGTAACAGTAATGCAAACACAGGTGCAAACAGAAACGCAAAGGGTAACACACACGGTGGCATACACGGTAACGGTAACGCAAACGGATATGGAACTGCAAGCAGAAATGGTAAGGGTAAAAGTAACGTAAGTGCACACCCAGGTTTTGCCCAACAGCTGCATAGAGGAAACATAGGGAGTACAAAGAATGTATACATAATAATGGGGCTCAGAGCAGAAAATGAGGAGATGGAATACTAAATTGCTTATATCTCAGGAACCGTACGATGTAGAAAAAAAATTAAAATTTCGTATGAATTATGACTTTCCTGGCTAGTTTTATGCTTAGCCCCTGTTTGGGGGTTAAGCATTTTTCAGACAAAAAGTCCGTGTCTCGCATTATTTCCGAGATACGGGCCCCAAAAGGCACGACGGACACCGTAATGTTATGCTATAGGAAAAAATGTGAATTTCAGAGTACAGTAACTTTGCCACCCTGTAATATAATTTCACCCAACCACCAAAAGGCACATCTGTGGGATGTTGCCTTTCATCCGTCCAAATTTCAGCCCAAAAGACCAAACTGTTATTTTGCAGCAGGGTGGCAAAAAATTCCTGTCATGCGACAGACTCCACAATATTAGTCTATGGGAAAAAGCGTCAACTTCGGATGCCGTAACTTTGCATCCCTGCAATATTGTTTCACCAAACCACCAAAATGCACATCTGTGAGATGTTGGCTTTCTTCCCTCCAAATTTCAGCCCAAAAGACCAAACCGTTCTTTTGCAGCTGGGTGGCAAACAATTCCTCTCATTTTGGTCATAGTGTTGAAAAGTAGTGTCGTGATTTGTGACACCTTTCAAAAAAAAGTTTGACAGTGTCGCAGGTGCGACACTACTTTGTGACACTACTTTTTTTTTAAATTGAAAAACATATTTCTAGGGTGTTTAACCCCAAAATAAAGACATGGCTAGCATCCTGAGGGTCCGACTAGGTGAACACAAAAATAATTGTGTTCCTAGAGGGTCCCAATTTTAAATGGCAAGCATTTGAAACTGAAAACAAAATGGTGGATTTGAGACACTACTAGGGTCATTTGCAACACTAAAAAGTGCATTTGCGAAAGTGTCACATATTTTGTTAACTTTTCCCATTGACTTATAATGAGAACTTGTTTTTTGAATAACTTTTGAACTGTTTAATATTTTTTTACGAAATCTTCAAAAGACACATCAGAGACCCTGGCCGTATGTTCACTGAAGTTTTCAGACCGGTCGCGCAAACGATGTGACCTTTAGGCACGAGCAAAGAATGCACAAAAAAATTTAAATGCACCCCAGAATGTCGATTAATAACTCCGCAGCCGTATATCCAACCGGAACGAAAGTTGGCAGATCCCAAGATCTATGGTTACGCCCCATGCCTGCCAAATGTCAGGCACATCCATTGAACAGTGGCAAAGTTATTAAGGTACAAATTATCACCATTTAACCTTAAATGGGGTTCTCAACTGTAACTATGGTACCATATATATACAGTATATATATATATATATATAGCACACCAGTGGTGAATAAATTGAGTAAATCCTGTTACTATAGGATAAATATTTTTTTCACTTAGAATATCATTTATTTCACTTAGAATGCCATTTGAATAACTTAGAACATGTTATTTCCACTTAGAATCTATAAATGGGGCACAGAGAACAATGGGACAGATAAGGAACTTATAATGGAAACAAAGGCAGTTTTAATCTAAAATGAGGCAAAACACCAGAAAAAACACTACACATGGGGCTGGATATTCAGAAATGTGCCAGAGGCAGGCGCAAGAGGTGTATAGTGCAATTCCACTGTGCCATGGCGCAACTGGCGTGATATTCAAAGGATGCTCATGGCAGGATGTGCCTGCAAAACGTGACTAGATATCATGTCCGATGTGTCATAGTGCAACCAGGGATGCGCCAGGAAGCATGTCATGAAGCACAATAACACAACCAGGGATGCACAGAGGAGCATACCAAGAAGCACAAGAGCAGCAGCCAGGGATGTGCAAGATACAGAGGTGCATGCGCCAGGACACACATGGAATGGCAATGGGCCCAGCAGGTGGCAAGCCACAGGGGTAGGAGGTCCCGCCACCAGGGCAAAGAGTGTGCTAGGTGACAGGCATGGTAGGCACATGAAGGTATCCCACCCAGTGAGCATGTGGCGGCAGTAGGCCCCTGATCACATGCACCACAGTGGCGCACAGAGGCAGGGAGGCAACACCGGCCACCGCTTCACAGGCATCCCCTACAGGAAGGCTCGGGACACGCCACCTGGAACACAGCCAACAACACACAGATGAACAGCACACAAGGCACACTGCACATGCCCAGTAAAGAGAGGCTATGGCCATGCCATCCAACCAATGGTGGAACGCCACCAGGTACATGCCCCGGTCCACCCCAGTCATATCACACAGCAGCCATGGACGCCACTGAAGCATGGTTCCACATGCCAGTTGCAAAGCAGACATGGACACAGATGGTTAACCATAAAACAATGTATTGCAACACGTATAAAACAACCATATACATATCTACAGGGTACAGGGTAATGGGAACAGGGAATGGTGGGACCACCAACAAACCAGGAGGACAGGGAAGGGAGCAGGGGGACAGGAGTAATGCCAACAGAAAGGGAGAAGGGAGGACAAGGGAGGGGGCTCAGGGAAGGGGATGTGATGCAGGCCAGCTGGCCCTTTGGCCATCCACGACCCACTGGAGGCCAATGCCAGTGTCGTTGCTGCTGTCTGCGCTGTGATTGTTCAAGAAGGCGCACCACCTGGAGCGTGGCAGTTGTCATCCACAGGATCTGCCGCAGGAGCCTCGCCTAGACATCTGGGGGTCGGACACCTAGGACAAAGGAGTGAACACAGTATGAGTGCATGCCTGGAACACCGCAGCCCACCCACTGTGCAAAGCAGGCATCGGTGACATGCACCCATGGGCCGACAACCAGCCACCCGCAGTGAGTGCACCCCCATGAGCCGCCTACCCAGGGAATCACAGCCATGCAGAACACTGCACACCATCACCGCCCATGCGCCGCACACCACCGCCATGGCTGGAAGTCGACATGGCTAAGCAGCAGGATGGCAGTGACACAGCCAGGACCTGGGTGCACCCACAGCCCACCTGCAGCAGCCACCCACATGTGCAATAGCCACAGAATGGTGCAATGGACACTGCTGGCAGTGCACAGCTGGAGAGGCCATGCACACAGAGGGCAGTGTCACCCCCAACCCCCGCTTCCCACCCTGCGCAACAATGTAGCATGTAACTGTGCCTACCTGCATGCTGTGGCACACCCTGTGGCTGTCCAGCAGCACCGCCCATGTGGCCTGCATTCTGCACACTGCTCCCTGCAGTGGCCCACCCTGGCCTGGCCGCAGCACCACCGAGATGAGCTCATTTCCAATCTTCAGGGCCTAGGAGGAAAACATGGAGAAAGACCCTGCAACATCACAGGCCCCCCAGCACAGTGTGACACCCTGCCCAGAGTGTCTGTGGCACAGTGACACAGCACATCCATGGTGCACCACCACGGCCAACAGGACACATAGCCCCAGCCCCCCCCTGCAGAATGGTGTTCCAGCTACACCGCTCCATGGACCACTGGATGAGATTGGACATGTGCAATGTGCACTTACCTGGCTGTGGCACGGCACCCCTCCAGACACATGCCTGTAGAGCCCAGAGCCGCTCAAGGTCTCTCTGCTGCAGGTCCCTGTAGCGGTGCCTGCATTGCTCACCACTGCACCGAGCACCCGTGGCCTCCTCCAGACCATCGGCCGCCTCTTGCCACACAACTGTCCGCGGCCTGTTTGGGGCACCTGCCCAAACAAGGCACCAGCATGAGGCTCCACGAGGGACACAAGGTTGACCAGCTGCACTTGGGTCCAGTTAGGGGCCCTGGCACTAGTACGGCATGGCATGGCTGCAGCTAAGTCGGCAATCCAAAATGGCACCCAGTAGCACACGTGCCACTCGTGCTGGGGATGCGTACTTTGCACTGCGATGCACTGCCAATGCCTATCATGCAGGCACGGGGATGTGCGATACGGTAATGCAGGGCTGCCAAGAAGGTCAAAGGGCAACCGTGGGGTCAAGGGTTGGGACACGCACCCCGCACCACAGCGCCATTGGGAACACTATGCATGGTGCACAGTAGGGGATTGTGGGGGCCAGGATGCACAGCCCAATAGCGCACAGGCACCATGGTACCCATAGCGCAGGTGCACCATCAGCATCATGGCGCCACAATGTCGTCGGCATCATGGTGCCCGGGCACCGTAGGCCATACAGCGCAAGAGCGCCACATGTGCAATAGCAGCCATGCGCTGTACTGCCTACCGCGCTCTGTGCGTATGCTGCGCCACTGCCGTACATGATGGCAGCATGCGCATGCATGCTGCAGTGCCTGTTACGCACATCACATGGTTACGCAGTGGCTTGAGCTTGCGCAACTCCACTGCGCAATGCGCAAGCATGCGATATTCAGCCAGGATATGCAAATCAGCTATTAGCCTATCCTTGGCACATCCGCTGCATTAGCATTTCATTACAGTTGTGCATCCCCTCATTTGCATGCAATGCGCTATAAAGGTGCCATGGGACTGCAGAGAGTATGGACCTGTATTGTAACCTTGAGAGGTATGAGGCACACTGCGGGGCAGTTGGGACAGTAGAATGGGAGGGTGGTGTGGGACTGAGCAGACTGTATTGATACATGTCTATCTCCACAGGACTAAGCATGAACAATAGGACTGATAGACAGGAGGTTGAGGAGCATGGGCCTGCATGCAAGCGCAGGCCCAACTTCACCAGGGCGGAGTCAGACACCCTATTCGAGGTGTACCTGGACAAGGAGCGTCTCCTGAGTGGCATGACAGGCACCCCACAGGCCAGGGTGACAGCACGGCAGGGTGTGGTCCATGCTGTGAACCAGCAGGGCAGCCAACAGTGGTCTGTGCAGGAGTGGAAAAAGAAGATTGGCATGGACCAGAGGAGGATGAAGGAGAAGGTGGCAGCCATCCGGGCAGCGCGTGCTGCCACAGGCGGAAGTCAGCCAGACATGCCCCAACTGACACTGTGGGAGGAGATGGCACCGCGCCCTCGAGGGCATGCCCGGTGGAGGCTTCCAGACGGGTGGCAGCCCATCACTGCATGGTAGGACAGGTGATGATGGTGGCGGGGGAGGGGTGACAGCACCACTAATGCAACTGTGTTCCCTTTCAGCTCCTGAGCACCTGCATGCAGCAGCAGGGGTGGGGGTGTCCACTGAGAGGGTGGCCCTGGACCCGGAGGACTGTCCATCCACCTCCATCGGACTCCAGGGGATGGAACAAATGAAGCCCAGCACCGCTGTCCATCTGGATGCCTGTGGCACAGTTGTGGACGAGGCCCTGGCTGTGTTCCAGCTTGACGCCAGGCATGGCATCCTGTGTGCCGAGACACAGATCGGGGTGCATTCTGGGACCGATGACGACGACACCTTCATCCCGGATAGCGATGTTGTTGGTGCAGGGGAGGCACCCATACCACACACCCACCATGGCAGTGCAGACGGTGACCTGGTGGTGGTTGCCTGCACACCGGCCACTGTGGCTGGTGTCGCCGAGGCTGTCACTGGTGCAGCACTGGCTATCAGTGCTGATGGTGCAGCCATGCCGGTGTCACCCTGCGCACAGCAGCCAGAGGGGCAGCAGTGGCTTGATGACGTCAGAGGAGGGCCTGGGGCAGCGCCTGCTGATGGTACACTGCAAGATGACCAGCCCCAGGAGGGCCCCACCGTGCAGCACCCACCTTCGCCGGGGGCTGGGCAGCAGGGTTGAGCCACACCCGTGGGTTGGCATGATGCCTATGAGCCCCAGGGCACTGACCCCTTGGACAAACACACTCGTCTGCTCCAGGCCTCCATTGAGCAGCAGGTGCTGGTCGTAGCAGGGGCACGAGCACTCCGCGCAGAGCTGCGCCAGAGACTTTGACCTGCTTCTGGTGGAGAACAGGCAGATGTGGGTGGACATGACTGCAGCCATGGACCGTCTGACCACTGCGGTCATGACCAGCGTGGCATCACTGGCCTCCCTGGTGCTTGGCCGTCCAGCGCATACCCCATAGAGTGCACTTCCCACCTCTCGGTCATGACGTCGTGCGGTCCCCACTGTGTCGACATCGGGATCCGCTGTGGGCATCCCAAGCACGCCTGGAGCGGGCATGTTTGGGAGCCTGCAGACATCTGCAAGGACCTGGTCGTGTTTCCGCA
Source organism: Neoceratodus forsteri (assembly GCA_016271365.2). Taxonomy (NCBI): domain Eukaryota; kingdom Metazoa; phylum Chordata; order Ceratodontiformes; family Ceratodontidae; genus Neoceratodus; species Neoceratodus forsteri. Next base: position 1,165,431,042 of record CM057454.1, read on the forward strand.
GTGACACGCCCCCGAGGCCGATGCTCATCCTGTGTCCACCGGGCGGTCCCAGTGGAGCTGTCCACGAGTCCACGGTGGCCGTGCTATCATGCAGCATTCCTGAACCATCCACCTCCACGTTCACTGTATGCTGCCGCCCTGTGTGCACATTGGTGTGGAGTGTGTGTGTGTGTGTGTGTGTGTGTATCCCATGCATGTGGCATCCATGGTCGATGCCGCACACAGGCCCTGTGCTCACCCGCCTGGTTGCTGGCCACTGTGGCATGTGCATGATGATGCCAGCATAGTGCTGACTTCCACTGTGCACCAGTGCTCAGTGTCTGACACATGCCTGATGCCCGCCTCTGGGCATGTGCATGGTGGGTCCTGTGTGCATGTGCATGTGTATGCATGTAGAGGTGTGTGGGTGTGTGTGGGTGGGGTGTGCAGGGATGTGCTGCATGCTGCCATGGTGTCCAGACTCACGCCTGTCCATGCTCCCCTCTGGGAGTCCCAGACACGGGGCCCGCCCATGTATGCTTGTCTGCTGTGACATAGGCCTTGGGCCCTGCTTGTGGCTATGTTCACCTACCTGCGTGCTCCATAGTGCTCCTCTGTGATTATGTCCCGGTGCTGGTGGGCCATCCTGGTCAGCCTGGGATCCTTTTGCCTGGGGGGGGCTGCCCACCACCTCCAGGCCTGGTGACCACATCATCCCCACTGCTGTCCCCCTCTTCGACCTCAACAGCTATCCCACAGTCGGTGGCCATGTTGTGTAGTATACAGCAGGCCAGGAATAGGCCACAGGCCTTTGAGGGGCTGTACTGTAGGGCACCACCAGACCTGTCTAGGCAATGGAACCGAGCCTTCAGCAGCCCAAACACCTGCTCAATGATGTTCCATGTGCTGGTGTGTGCCTCATTGTACTGCACCTGTGCTGGGGTCAACAGCCACTGGTATGGGGTGATCAGCCAGGGCCAGAGTGGGTATCCACTGTCACCTGTGTGTAGAGATGTCTGGTTAGCATGGTGGACCGTGTCACTGCACCCCCCAGCCGTCCCGTCCACACCCCCCGGCACCACCGCCACAGCATCCCCCACTCCCTGCCATGTTGTTCCCGGCTTCCTGCTTCCACAGCATACTCACCAACTAGGTGAACAGTGGGGATATCCCCACTCTCAAACCTGTGGCATAGTGCTGACTGGTGCCAGATGAAGGCATCATGTGCTTCCCCACGTGTGTGTGGTACAGACATTGGTGATGCGCCCCCTGGCATCACACACCACCTGGCAGTTGACACTGGGGTAGCCCTTCCTGTTTATGTACGCTACCCCCTCTGGGCCAGGTGGTGCGCGGATGCTGACATGGGTGCAGTTGATGGCCCCTAGCATTCCAGGCAAGTGTGCCACCCTATGGAACTCCTGCATGTTTGCTGTGTGCTCTGCCTGTGTGCTGTGGAAATGGATGTACTCCTCAGCATGCGGCAGCAGTGGGCTGAGGAACTGTGTGAGGAGCTGTGATGCAGCCAACTAGGTTATGCCTGTGGTGTTCCCTGCTGGTCTCTGGAAAGTACCCATGGAGAGCAGGCACATGACGGCCGTGACTTTGGTCTCCACCGACAAGGTGTGGCTCCATCTTGTGGGTGCCTGCATCTCCTCACTGCACAGCTCACAGAGCTGCCTGAGAACTACCCAGTTCAGGCAGTACTGGCCCATGATCTTTGTATCACCATACTGTTCAAAGGTGATGTGGGCACGGTACAACCTGTTCCGGGCGTGCCGCCAACAGGCCCTTCCACAGCTGCACTGGTCTGCATGCTATATCCTCACACCCCTCATTACTGCCTCCATCTGGAAAATGGCACTGGCCATAGCCTGGGTTGTACCTCCCCTCCCGGGTGGCTCACTCCCAAGGACCTCCTGACTGTGTGCTGCTGTCCTTGCCCTGCACTGGGCACACCTCTGTGTCATGGCTGCCTGGCCAGCAGTCTGTGTGCTTTGGCCTCTGCCTCCCACATGTCAGGGCCCCTGTACTGCCCCTCCTGTGCTGGATGTCACTGGCACTTGCTGTGTGTTGCCTCAGACCTTGTCACACACCCACACACACCCACACACACAAACACACACACGTTCCCTCTCGCTGACTCTGGCAGTGTCACACTCCCTGGTCCACACTCTGTGCCTCTCCCAGCCTGCCTCTTTCTATCTGTGGCTCCCCTCCTGCTGTGCAGCCTCCCCTCTCACTCTCTCACTCTCCCTCTATGCGGCTCCCCTCTGGTGCAAGCCTCCTTCCCTCACTTGCTCCCTTTTTATATGGGCTCACGTCTGCTCTGTGCAAGGCCCGTTTGCTCCATGCTTGCACCATCCGCCTGCTGTTGAATATTGCACTGTGCCACATATTCATGGCTACGCTCCCTGCACTTGCATATGCATTCATTGCCATTGCGCATTGCAACTTGCGCTGCACATCTGCTGCTGCTGCTGTGTATCGCTCTCCGGCGCATTGGCAGGGTTACGCCAGCACAACCTTGTTGCGCATTGTGCAACTACTTTGAATATCCAGCCCATGATGCAGTATATATCAAACACATAATGGATTGCAGTTGAACAATACATTTACTTCCACACATGGGTGGTAAGACCTTTATAACTAACTTGTGGCTTCACCACTCATGAGTTATGGGTCTTCCCACTCACTGATGTTATTCCACTGCAGTCCATTATGCATTCCATATATATGTGTGTATATATATATATTTAAGGTTGAGTAGGCACTTTAATGTTAAACCTCAAATTTTGAGCGTTAATAACTTTGCAACCGTTCAATGGATTTGCACAAAAGTTGGTATGCACAGTCTGGCATGGTAGATCTCTTGATTTTCAAAGTTGCATTTTGGTTGGACTACAGTTTTTGCTCAGTGAAGCACCACAAAATGCACTTTTCGCCAGTTTTGCGCATTTCTTGTCTGTGGCGCTGCATGGCTGCCATGTGGTCAACCAGTCCGAACACTGGATGTGGAAAGCACTTGGGTAAAGGAACATGCCACTTTTTGTTTGGTGAAAAAATATAAGTTCATTCAAAAGCTATTAAAATTTGAAGTTTCCATTATAACCCTATGGGAAAATTTATATGTATAATTTGTGATAGAAGAATGGGGATTTGGCCGTCTGGTCTTCCCCCACGGTCAAAGAATTAGCAGGTTCGCAGCCAAAAAATCTTTGTCCGCCAGAAATTTATCGGCCGCGAGAGCCACCATTTTGTTTTCAGTTTGCGGTAGGAAAAAACTCAGATTTCACCCCATCGGTGACTTCTGAGGTAAATGAGGCATGGGTTCAGCTAAGAGGCCCCCCATCGACCCATGCCTCTGGTTTCCTTCAGTTGTTCAGTTGTGTTAAAAAACAGAATTTTGAAGTTTTAAAATCTTCATTCGTGGCTCGCTAACGCTCTTCATTCGCGAGCCTGCAAAATCTTCGGCCACGAGATGGTTTTCGGCCACGAGCTTCCTTCGCCACTGTACAACCAGAAAACCAGATATGTATGACCAGAGCCCTGTGGAAGACCAGATGGCCAGAATTTGGAAGACCAGATGTCCACTCGCGGCCGAAGATTCATCTTAGGTCTCTGCTGTGGCCAATTATTTTGCAGTCTCACGGCCGATAAATTTTTAAAGTTGCAAACATTTTAAAAATAAATATCTTATAAATGGTTTGGTCTTTTTGCTTGAAATATTTAGGGTTTTGAGGGGATGTCCTAGAGATGTGAATTATGCTGTTTAGGTGTAGGAAAATTAATTGGTTGCAGAGATATTCCATGACAAATTTGACGCTTTCCCCATAGGATTACATTGCGTTGGTTTGGTCTTTTTACATGAAATTTTCAGGGTTTTGTTAGGATGCCCTACAGATGTCAGTTACGCTGTTTAAGAGTTGGGGAATTAATTGGTTGCAGAGATATTCCATGACAAAGCTGACATTTTCCACATAGGATCACATTGCGGTCTCTGTGATGCGTTCTGGTGCCATTATCTCGGGAAGAAAGTGAGATACACACTTTTCGCTGCTGGTGACTTACATCGCCTTTAGGTGATGTATGCCACTTCAAGAAGATTGTAAACCGCACAGTAAGCGTGCAGTGGAATTTTTCCCGTAGGTTGAACGGTTCATGAGATACTGTTACTTTTACTTTTTTTTTTTTCATATTTATTCTACTTTTTTTGGTGCTCTGCTATCAACCCCCATTCCGGTCACCTTACCTCGCTCTGCTGTGGCTGCCATGCGCTGTCTACTGATACTCCCCAGCTTACCCCCCAGGTGGGGCCACAAGACCATGGCCTGCCTGTCAATGACGGAAGAAGGTGTCAGCTTTGCCGACATTGCTTCTCTAGCTTACACCCCAGGGTGGGGTTCAGGGCCTGCGGTGGCACCATGGACTGTAATTCAGTCAGTGGAGTGACAGAGCAGTGATGAGTCATAGAGGTAGGTGCCGGGGTGGCGTCATCCTTAGTTGCCAGTGCTTTTCTCCTTCTGAGAGGGTGGGGAAGTGCAATGATGTCCAGCATCTGCCCCACCCCCAGAACAACCAGATGACCTGGTTGCTGCAGTACTCCTGGTGTCCACCAGGGGTCTGTCAAGCACCAGTCATGCTCCAATCCTTCCCCCCAGAGAAGGAGACCAGTCCACATGACGCTCCATCCTTCACCCCTCGCCCGCCTTCCGACGACCAAGGTCTGTTCCCAAACCCGGGTTGACGACGTTGCAAGCAGAAATCCAACCGCTGCACTGATGGGCCAGCATACTGTTACTTTTCTGTTGCATGGGTTCCTTGCCATACAGGGATGTTGTATAGCTATGCATATGGGCAACTTGGTGGAAGCGCAGGGCCCCGAATACATGTTTTTTGGGTAGTTATAATACACTTTCTCAAAAAGTAAGGAAATTATTTGCAAAAAACTGCATTCAATGCATCATTTAGGGTTAAAGCAGAAAAAGTCAGGAAATGAGAACATTAAGGTTGACCCCTAAGCCCCTCACACCCCCCATCCTCCACAAACTGACAGACAATGGGGTGTGTTGTTGGGGTTGTGAGGCCTAAATCTCACCCCATTCTCCTTTACTGTAGTATGTCAACCTGCTTACACATGGAATGGGGTGAGATTTGGGCCACACGTCCCCAATGACACACCCCGTCGTCTGTCAGTCTGTGGAGGATGGGGGTGTATGGGGGTTAGGGGTCAACCCTAATGTTCTCATTTCCTGACCTTTTCTGATTTAACCCAAAATGATGCATTAAATGCAGTTTTTTGCAAAGAATATATATATATATACACACACACACACACACACACACACACACATATATATATATATACAGTATACAGTGAAGCCCACCAAGATGAAGGGCAGTGCTGCACAATTCTGCAATGGAGTTACTGCAGTATACAATGCAGTTTCAATGGGAATTAATCCCTTTTGTCATGCAGTAAACCTGTGACACGGCACTTCATCCTAGTGGGCTTCACTATACAGATATATATATATATATATATATATATACAGTCAGCACTCAGATATCCGCTCTCCTTGGTTCCCAGGCATGGTGACGGATATGTGAGAGAAACGGTTAAATGCATCTTTTTCTGTCTGATTGTCAGAACTCATGGAAACCATTTAGAAATGCAGGAAAAGAGTTTCTGGTGAGCCTGCAATACTTTAATGACTCTAGATATTAAGTAAAACACTAATAAAATACGGCTTAAAATGTAAACTGGTCTTTATTTCTTATTTTTTCTTGTTTTAGCACTGTTTTTCACTGTGCAGTTCTGAACCTGTAGTGCTACAGTACAGTATATTTTTTTACAGTACTGTACATTTTCCACTTTTTAAAACAATTAACCTTGTTACAGTACAGTAATCAAAACAGTACCCTGTACTCCATCACAAGAAATCATGGCATTTTTCAGTTTCATGAAAAACATTCCACCACACCATCACAAAGAATGGCATCCCCTCCCCAATACAGTACCTATACTGTACAGTACAAAAACATGGCAATTTTTTTTCAGCCTCATGGAAAACAGTTCTCCACGTCACCATGAAACAAGGCACTTGCAATGAAAACAGTCCTCGACAAGCCAAGAATAAAGCATGGCATTTGTTTAACTTTCAACACCTCACCATCACACAACCATGGCATTTCCCCCCTCTCACCCATAACATGGCATTCTGTTTTTCATTTAAAAGACAACAGTCCCTCATATACTGTACTATACAGTACATACTGTACCCAGAGTAAAGCATGGCACCTTTTTAACTTTCAGGGACAACATTCCACCGCACTATCACAAACCATGGCATTTTCCCCCATCCCACCAATACTGTAGCATGGCATTTTTTTGTCACTTAAGAAACCACAGTCCCCACATGCCCAGAGTAAAACATGGCACCTTTTTAACTTTCAGAAAAACATTCCACCATGCACCATCACAAATCATGGCATCCCCCCCCCACAGCATGGCATTCTTTTTGTAATTTAAGAAACCACAGACCCCCACATGCCCAGAATAAAGCATGGCATTTGTATAACTTTGAGGAAAAACATTCCACCACACCATCACAAAACCATGGCATTTCCCCATACCCATAGCATGGCATTCTTTCTTTTTCATTTAAGAGACAACAGTCCCCCATATGCCCAGAGTAAAACATGACACCTTTTTAACTTTCAGGAAAACATTCCGCTATTCACCATCACAAATCATGGCATCCCCCACAGCATGGCATTCTTTTTGTAATTTAAGAAACCACAGTCCCCCACATGCCCAGAATAAAGCATGGCATCTGTATAACGTTGAGGAAAACATTCCACCACACCATCACAAAACCATGGCATCCCCCACATCTATAGTATAGATTATTTTTTTCTTTTCATTAAGAGACAACAGTCCCCCACATGCCCAGAGTAAAACATGACACCTTCTTAACTTTCAGGAAACATTCCACCACACCATTACAAAACCATGGCATCACCCCACACCTATAGCATGGCATTTTTTTCATTTGAGACAACAGTCCCCACATGCCCAGAGTAAAACATGACACATTTTAACTTTCAGAAAACATTTCGTCCACCATCACAAACCATGCCCCCCCCACAGCATTGCATTCTTTTTGTCACTTAAGAAACCACTGCCCCCCACATGCCCAGAATAAGCATAGCATATGTGTAACCACACCCTCACAAAACCATAGCATTCCTCCCTCCCACCCATAGCATGGCATTCTTTTTTTTCATCTAAGAGACAACAGTCCCCCACATGCCCAGAGTAAAACATAGCACCTTTTTAACTTTCAGGAAAACATTCCACCACACCATTACAAAACCATGGCAACCCTCCACACCCATAGCATGGCATTTTTTTTTCATTTAAGAGATAACAGTCCCCCACATGCCCAGAGTAAAACATGGCACATTTTTAACTTTCAGAAAAACATTTCACCACACCATCACAAAACCATGGCATTTCCCCCCTCCCACCTATAGCATGGCATTCTTTTTTTTTTCATTTAAGAGATGACAATCCCCTGCATGCCCAGAGTAAAACATGGCATCTTTTTAACTTTCAAGAAAACATTCTGCCACACCATCACAAATCATGGCATCCCCCTCCCACCTAGAAACCATGGCCTCCCCCCCCGCAGCATTGCATTATTTTTGTCGCTTAAGAAACCACAGTCCACCACATGCCCAGAACAAGCATGGCATATGGTAACTTTGAGGAAAAAATTCCACCACACCATCACAAAACCATGGCATCCCTCACCCCACCCATAGCATGGCATTCTTTTTCATTTAAGAGATGACATTCCCCACATGTTCTTGGACTTATCAACAGTGCCATAACATCACAATTGAAAATGAAATGCACTGACTGACAATTTGAAGTCCCTCACAGTTCACTGCCTTCATGATCTTTTTTAAAGAATTGCTCGATCACAGTCTGACGTGAGTTTTTCTGACCCACCACAAAAGTCTTTGCAATCAGGGCCCGGATGCAGTCAATATCCTTTATGTCGAAGAAATCCATATTCTGTTCGGCATATCCCAAGGCAACTTCCAATCCATGACGAGCATCCACTGCTGTCCGGGTGACAGGTGTTTCTGTGTCATCGATGCTGTCAGTGTCTTCATCAGAATTTTCTGCTTCATTGGATGGTTTCACCATCTGAACAATTTCCTCTTCATCTAGTGCTGCACAGGTTTCAACATTCTCATCAGCCCTCAGGATATCTACCGCATTGACATTTGTGGTGTCAGGCAGTTGGTCAAGAATGGAGGAGATGGATTGCACCACAGAGTCAGTGGAGTTGTTAGGTTGTTCTTGGGTGGCACTGTTGTCAGTAGATGGCTGAGCAACAGGGTACAGAATTTCCATATGTTTCCAGCAATTGACGACTGTTGTTGTGCTCACATCGTGCCAACTGTCCCGTATGAAATACAGAGCCTCCTTGATATTAACATCTGCTGGTTTGCCATCATCCAGGCAGTTGACATAGTGCTGCAGTTGCTGTCGTCGGTACAGAGCCTTAAAGTTCTGGATTATGCCAGCATCCAATGGCTGGATTTTAGAGGTAGTGTTTGGAGGGAGGAAATGAAGGGTGACATTATGGTGGCAAACTGTGTTGGAGTGCAAGGAAGCATTGTCAAGCAGCAGAATCACACGACGTCTCCGCAGACGCATAGATCGGTCAAACTCCTTTAGCCATTCTTCGAAAATTGCAGCTGTCATCCAGGCTTTTCTGTTACTGTACCAGTAGCAGAAACTGTTAGGATCAAAGTCCTTTCCAAAGCACCGAGGGCGGTTAAATTTCCAGATGACCACTGGCTTACGTTTGTCTGTGCCACTTGCATTGACACATAGTGCCACTGTCAATCTATCTTTATTTTTCTTTTTTCCAGACACTGGCCCTGTTGAAAGTGTAGCATTGGGTTCCATCCAAAAGAATAGACCAGATTCATCCATGTTATAAATGTCATTAGGGTCATACCTTTTCAAAATAAGTTGCAACTGCAGACGCCCATCAGACACAACTTCTTCATCCACACTTGCAGCCTCACCATGCAGTTTGTAATGCCTAATGTTGTGACACTGTTTAAATCTTTGCAGCCACCCCACTGAATAGGAAAAGGAGTCTGACACACCCAGACGCTGGCCAAGTGATTTTGCTTTGGTTAATAGGACATCATCACTTATGGTTACTTTTTGCATCCTGGCATCTGTGAACCATAAAAACAGGGCATCCTCTAGTTGTTTATGCTGAGGCTTTCTTACTTTAGTTGAGGCATCAGAGGACGAACAGGCTAACCACTTGTCCTTCTCTCTCAAAATGTCTGAAACTGTGGATTTTCCTATTGACAGTTTATGCTCCTTTAAAACATAGGCAACTATGTCAGACCTTGAGCATTTTGGATTCTGGGTATGGAAAACACAAATGCTACGTTTCACATTTGCAGCAATGGCTGTCCTGGCCCTTTTGCTTGCAGGTTCCATCTTACAGTACTGTACGTACTGTTCTGTGCAGATTACAGTCTACAGTAAGCACCTTCAATCTGTAAAAAAAAGGTTGCTGTTTACTGTACTACACAGCTGTACCCACCTCCTCTGCCTTCTCCCCCCATGAAACAGCAGGTGGTATTCCAACATTTAGTTTATGGCTGCTTGACTGGTGGCAGAAAAAGTCACTGTGCCCCATTCCTCTGCCTTCTGCCCCCCCATGAAGCAGCAGGTGGTGCTCCAACATTTAGTTTATGGCTGCTTGACTGGTGGCAGAAAAAGTCACTGTAACCCCCTGCCTTCTGTCCCCTTCACCACCATGAAACAGCAGGTGGTGCTCCAAGATTTAGTTTATGGCTGCTTGACTGGTAGCAGAAAAAGTCACTGTACCGCCCCTCCTCTGCCTTCTGCCCCCCCCCATGAAACAGCAGCTGGTGCTCCAACATTTAGTTTATGGCTGCTTGACTGGTGGCAGAAAAAGTCACTGTACCCCCCTCCTCTGCCTTCTGTCCCCCTCACCCCCATGAAACAGCAGGTGGTGCTCCAACATTTAGTTTATGGCTGCTTGACTGGTGGCAGAAAAAGTCACTGTACCCCCTCCTCTGCCTTCTGCCTCCCCATGAAACAGCAGGTGGTGCTCCAACATTAGTTTATGGCTGCTTGACTGGTGGCAGAAAAAGTCACTGTACCCCCTCTCTGCCTTCTGTCCCTCACTCCCATGAAACAGCAAGTGGTGCTCCAACATTTAGTTTATGGCTGCTTGACTGGTGGCAGAAAAAGTCACTGTACCCCTCCTCTGCCTTCTGCCCCCCCATGAAACAGCAGTAGGTGCTCCAACATTTAGTTTATGGCTGCTTGACTGGTGGCAGAAAAGTCACTGTACCTCCCTGCCTCTCCGCTTTCTGTCCCCTCACCCCCATGAAACAGCAGGTGTGCTCCAACATTTAGTTTATGGCTGCTTGACTGGTGGCAGAAAAGTCACTGTACCCCTCCTCCGCTTTCTGTCCCCTCACCCCATGAAACAGCAGGTGGTGCTCCAACATTTAGTTTATGGCTGCTTGACTGGTGGCAGAAAAGTCACTGTACCCCTCCTCTGCCTTCTGCCCCCCATGAAACAGCAGGTGGTGCTCCAACATTTAGTTTATGGCTGCTTGACTGGTGGCAGAAAAGTCACTGTATCCCCCTCCTGCCTTCTGTCCCCTCCTCCCATGAAACAGCAGGTGGTGCTCCAACATTTAGTTTATGGCTGCTTGACTGGTGGCAGAAAAAGTCACTGTACCCCTCCTCTGCCTTCTGTCCCCCATGAAACAGCAGGTGGTGCTCCAACATTTAGTTTATGGCTGCTTGACTGGTGGCAGAAAAAGTCACTGTACCTCCCATCTCTGCCTCTCTGTCCCCCTCACCCCCATGAAACAGCAGGTGGTGCTCCAACATTTAGTTTATGGCTGCTTGACTGGTGGCAGAAAAAGTCACTGTCACCCCTCCTCCACCTTCTGTCCCCCTCACCCCCATGAAACAGCAGGTGGTGCTCCAACATTTAGTTTATGGCTGCTTGACTGGTGGCAGAAAAAGTCACTGTACCCCCCTCCTCCACCTTCTGTCCCCCTCACCCCCATGAAACAGCAGGTGGTGCTCCAACATTTAGTTTATGGCTGCTTGACTGGTGGCAGAAAAAGTCACTGTACCCACTCCTCTGCCTTCTGCCCCCCCATGAAACAGCAGGTGGTGCTCCAACATTTAGTTTATGGCTGCTTGACTGGTGGCAGAAAAAGTCATTGTACCCCCCTCCTCCGCCTTCTGTCCCCTCACCCCCATGAAACAGCAGGTGGTGCTCCAAGATTTAGTTTATGGCTGCTTGACTGGTGGCAGAAAAAGTCACTGTACCCCCCTCCTCCGCCTTCTGTCCCCTCACCCCCATGAAACAGTAGGTGGTGCTCCAAGATTTAGTTTATGGCTGCTTGACTGGTGGCAGAAAAAGTCATTGTACACCCCTCCTCCACCTTCTGTCCCCCTCACCCCCATGAAACAGTAGGTGGTGCTCCAACATTTAGTTTATGGCTGCTTGACTGGTGGCAGAAAAAGTCACTGTACCCCCTCCTCTGCCTTCTGCCCCCAATGAAACAGCTGGTGGTGCTCCAACATTTAGTTTATGGCTGCTTGACTGGTGGCAGGAAAAAGTCATTTTCCCCTCCTCTGCCTTCTGTCCCCCTCACCCCCATGAAACAGCAGGTGGTGCTCCAACATTTAGTTTATGGCTGCTTGACTTGTGGCAAAAAAAATTGCTGTACCCTCCTCTGCTTTCTATCCCCCAACCCCATGAAACAGCAGGTGGTGCTCCAACATTTAGTTTATGGCTGCTTGACTGGTGGCAGAAAAGTCATTTTACCCCCTCCTCTGCCTTCTGCCCCCATGAAACAACATGTGATGCTCCAACATTTAGTTCATGGCTGCTTGACTTGGCAAAAAAAAATTGCTGTACCCCCTCCTCTGCCTTCTGTCCCCCCACCCCACATTTAACAAGAAGTGGTGCTCTAACACTTACTTTATGGCTGCTTGATTGGTGGCTGCTTTGCCTGCTTCAGTTTGTCTGCACAAAAAGTTTGAAGTGCAAATTACATTACACAGGTTCTGTACTGTACAGGTTTTACTGTACAGTACTACTGTACTGTACCTGTACTGTTTTCTATTTCATTTAGGTACTGTACAATACTGTAATGTACACTACAGTGCAGTAGTGATGGCGCATTTACAGAGCTCTCCCGACGTGGCTGGATCCTCCTTGATGTACTGCTTCTTCCTATTGGTCTGCTTGGAGCGCCTAGAAGTCATGATAAAAAACTGCGATGTTTCCAGAGCATAGTCTCGCGGAAGGTCGGTTATCTGAGAGTGGAGACTGTGAGCTGCACAGGAGACAACATGCAGGATCAGTGACGGAAATGGATAACGCGAGTGACGGTTATGCGGGTGATAACACAATGGGGTGGAAAAAAATAACCGGTTGATGACGGATACGTGCGTGCGCCGGTAAAATGCGAGTCGGATAAACGAGTGCTGACTATACAGACACACACACACACACACACACACACACTGTATATACGGGGATTACAAGCAAGTGCAAGAAACATACAATTCATACAGCAAATCAGGTATCCCTGAGGAAGAAAAAGTACAAAAGTAGTAACGATCCACAAAGAGACGTATTACATAAAAACAAAACTACTCACATTTGTACAGGAGTGCTTTGACATGACAGGCAAGCTATATATATGTATATATGCATTTATAAAATCGTTGTAACCCATTTCCTGGTACACATAATTGCCTGTATATGTATCCATCATGTTCGTTATCACTTGTGCTTGAAAACTATGTAACCCTACTGGAACTGAGATTGCTTGTATTTGTATTGTCTTCTATGTGACGAGGTACCTTTGGAAATGAGCCTCTGGCTCAAAGGTTGTAAACCGATGTTTTAAATGAATAAATAAATAAAATGGGTAGGAAAAGTCATGTCTGCTGATTGCTTAAAACACATCACATGACATGACCGTGGGTATATCAGAGTGCAACCGCACACCTGCACTTTCACCCCCCTCCAAAACAATTTTGCCATTTTATGAGACAGATAAACCACTCTAGGGTGTGCTGTTGCGCTCTGATATATGCATGCCTTGGGTGGTTAACGCACTCGGCATGCGTATATCAGCGCAACCGCTCTACTTAAGTGGGTTATCTATTCATATATATCTATATATATATATATATATATATATACATTCTATGCAAAAAACTGCATTAATGCATCATTTAGGGTTAAAACACAAAAAGTCAGGAAATGAAAAATCTTTAAGGTTTGCCCTCTTCCCAGACCACCATCATCCCAAGATTGACAGCTGACGGGATGTGTCATTGGGGTTATGAGGCCTAAATGTCACCCCATTCCATCTGAAATTACATTCACAAGCCACAGTAATAAGAATGGGGTGACATTAGGCCTCACAACCCCAATGACACACCTCATCAGTTGTCAGTCTTGGGATGATGGGCGGTCCGGGGAGGCAACCCAAAGATTTTTAATTTCCTGACTTTTTGTGTTTTAACCCTAAATGATGCATTAGCGCAGTTTTTTGCATAGAATTTCCTTACTTTTTGAGAAACATAGAATTTGACGGCAGATAAGGACCGCTTGGCCCACCCAGTCTGCCCATTTCCCTACCTACTGGATAAGCTGCAGATCCTAGTTAACCAGCAGCCTACTTCTTCTTACCCCCACACCCTAGAATTGCCTTATGACTATCCCATGCATGCTTGAATTCCACCACCGATTTTGACTCCACAACCTCCTCCGGAAGGCCGTTCCATGCATCCACAACCCTCTCTGTGAAAAAATACTTCCTTAAATTACCTCTGAGCCGCCCCCCCATCTTCAAATTGTGCCCTCTTGTTCTTGTACACCTCTTTTTTTGAAAGATGCTGCCCTCTTGGACTTTGTTGATTGATGAGAAAGAATAAAAAACTAAGAACTTGCACAAGTTCGTGGGAGCGCGGGCCCTTCTGGCCCTGCACTGCCACTAACCTGCAGAAGGCGGTGGGAGCACAGGTCCTTTGGGCCCTGCGCTCCTACCAACTTGTAAATGTAACACTGTAATTTACATCTACAGGGCATACAGAGAGCACCCTCCAAATTTCAAATCAAAAGACCAAACCTTGTCCGAGATATAACATGTTAAAGTTTTAAATTTTCATTCATCAGAGTTGCAGAATTCCGCACCTGTTAACATTTTACAGGCACAACGACTGACTACTACATCCATGACACTACGGCTGGGTACCCTATCAATTTCAAGCCACCAGTACAATGCAAAACACTGTCCACAACACGTAAATTGTGTCACGCAATATCTCTGCAAAGAAAATTTTCCCAACACATAAACACCATAATTTACATCTACAGGACATGCCGAGAACACCCTCCAAATTTCAAGTAAAAAGACCAAACCATTTCTGAGATATTTAAGTAAACATTATAGCATGAGAAAGGAGGCATTTACAAGGAATTAATGCATGGTTGGGGGGGTGGTGTACGAGGCTGATGGTCGAGTGCTCTGACCACCCAACCATGCATTAATTCCTTGTAAATGCCTCCTTTTGAGTGCCTTAATGCACTTGTAACATGGATGCATAAACAGGTTATAATGGTGATGACACCGTCGCAGCTGTGAGACAGATACAAGGACACACATGGCACAGTTCTACTCTGTGTTTATTTGCAAACGTCTTCTTAACTGTATTACAGATATGGTTTGTTGCCAAACACTTTTTACCATTGCTACTTATACACTTCAATATTTTTTCATACTGTGCTTTCCTTCTTCTGCATTAGTATTACCTGCTCCTGCTTGTTCACACATTTCTAAATGGCAGAAAATGTTTTTTTTATACTTCGTTTAACAAACTATTTACATGACTGCGTGCTATGCATTCTGGGGTGTCATACTAATTAGCATTTTTGAAACGCTCAGCTCCTCTATCCTCCTTCCGATTATGCAGTCCAACAATGACAACATTACAATTTCCCTTACTACTTGCTGTTTCACAAGTATATAGCTATGATTTCTCTGTCTGCTGCGATTTCTCAGTATTTCTTCTCCTCTCACCACTGCTACACGCTGCTATTCCCTGTCTTCTGTGTGTGGCTGTGTTTCAGATGCGGCTGCTCTGAGCTGACTCACTGTTCTGTATTTCCATGATAGTGGAAATTAACAGTGCCGTTGATTGTGAAGCGCGACATCTGGAATAGATTATTGAAGTACATCTCCTGTGCTTTGCTACTTGCTGCAGTCTGTTCCCTTCCCTGATTATCGGCTTCTGTTCCATCTTCCACCTGCTGGGCACTTTCCTTCCAGTCAGCAGTGCCGCCAGCTGCTCGCTGTTATGAATCTCTCGTCTGGTCCTCTGCTATTGCCGCACCAGTCTCAAGTGAGCCCACTGAGCTGGCAGCTGGCTTGTCCTCACACATTCTCTTCATCACAGTCCTCTGTCCTTCCTGGCCATATACCTCCTGAGCTGTGTTGTCATGCATTCTCTTTCTGTCTCTTCTTTTGATCGTATCTACAGAGGTGCTTGTTTCTGCATTGCTGTCTTTCTGTCCTCTCTCCCCATTTTTCATGACTGATACTCATTGGAAGCAGCATGATAAAAATGGCCACGTGGAAGTTCATGAAAAACTGACTCGGGGGAAGTATAGGGATAGGAATCTCATTCTGCAACAGATGGATGTAGCCAGGAAATTCAGAGGAGTACACCAAGTTGACACACTGCAACCCCCCTCCCCATTGTCCATGCTCGGTGCCCCCCCATCCGTGCCCTCCCACCCGAGGTAATCAAACCACACACACACACACACAGACTTCTTGACTCTTTCTAGTTAGTCACTGCACAAACTCCCTGTCCATAATCCCTCACTGCTGGGCAGACTTATTCCACAGTCCCACATAGGTAAACTCCTTAACAGTTTCATTAATGTATACACCTCCCATCCCCATCCCACCCCACACACACACACACTATCACTTGACTCTTTTAAACTCCCTTTAAATAACCTTTTATTAATGTATCCACCCTGCTTATCCCCCCCCCCACATACACACACCTTCAGAATGGGGGTGCTGATTATATGTAGTGGATAACACCCACTTACAATCTAACAATTTTCAAACCATTGCCTTTTGTCCTCCACCATTTAACTTTGTAACACTCCATTTGCAATATGAATAATTATAACAAAGTATCACATTTTTCATGCCTTTTTGGATTCTGTGATAGAATGGATACTGAACAATCTGCAGAACCCTGTATTAAAGGGATACTGTCAGCCCCCACTAGGCCTCAAATTGTCCCTAGGTTAAAAAAAACATTTTATGATTAATCACATTCTATAGAAAGTGGTGATGTAGCTGGTAGTTTAATTCAGATTCCTTTTTCTCTTTTTAAAAGTGAAAAATTGTCTGGCTACCATACTAGTGTTACCATAAAAATGTACTTAGAAGCCTAGAAACATAGAAATCTGATGGCACAATAGGACCCCTTGGCCCATCCGGTGTGTCCTTTTAACCCATCCTCATAGGTAACCTTAGACCCCATTCCTTGTATCCTTCCCCTGCCCTCCGATGAAGACTCCATTCCTCCTTTCTTTTTCCCCTGTTTCCCCCCCCATGGATTCCCTTGTATTTACCCCATGACCACTTGAATTCACCTAAAGTTTTGGCCTCTACCACCGCTTCTGGTAGTCTGTTCCAGGGGTCCACCACAATCCCTCACTGCTGGGCACAGACTCCCATCCATAACCCTACATAGGTAAACTCCCTTAACAGTTTTGTTAATGTATACACCCCACCTCCAACACACACCCCTACCTCTTGACTCTCTTTTAATTAAACTCCCTTTAACTAACAGTTTTATTATGTAAAACAAAATGGTTATATTAAATGCACGCTGAAAATAGAAAATAGAGTTAAAAATCTACGTTTCGACCTTAGGTCTTCTTCAGGAAATATCTAAAAGAGAAAAAAAACAAGTTAGTGTAGAGGAGAGGTAAAATGAGAGAGATATATATGTGGAGAAAGAAGAAGGGGGAGGCTAAGGAGAAGAAGTGATAAATGGTAAGATTAAGAGAATCTGTGAAACAAAAGGTGATGATGGGAAAGATAAAGCATAATGGAGAGAAAGAGCTGGGAAGTTCCAGGTAGAGAGCTGATTAACAGGGCCTTGTAAGAAGGCTGAAAGGTGACAAATGTGTGAGAATGAGACAGAAATGGAGACATATGGTGAAATGAAAATAAATGATACAAAAACAAATGGACTTTAGGGAATAAAAGGGATGGCTGAAAGATGTTAGTGGAAAATAAGTCTATCATTTAAACCAGAGGGCTGCTGGGAGCTAGGCGGATGATCAGCTTGGCTTCCATGTTTTTCTATGGTCAGGATCCGGAAGCCCTGCTGAAGGACACAAACAGAAAGGTCATTGACATTGTGGTCTCTGGAGATAAAGTGGGATACAATGGGTTTAGCAGTTTCACCATTCTGACTGCTCTGTAATGTTCCCTGAAACGGTCAGCAAGGCGCCTACCAGTTTCTCCGATGTAAATGGCGAACACCTCCTGAAAGAATACAGTACACCATATTAGTGGAGGTGCATGAGAACTCCTTGGTGATGCAAAAACACCTGTAGGCCCCCGAATCTCAGTTACACTGGAAATAAATTTGTAGGTGTAGCAGCGAGCCCTGTTGCAAGGTTTGGTACCTGGGGGGGGAGGAACTGTTAGGAGTGGGTAGGCTGCTTTTTACCAGGAGATTGCACAGGTTAGGTGGCCTGCGGTTGGAGGCAATAGGTGGTTCTGTAAAGGAAGCACCAATGTTAGGGTCAGTTTGCAAAATGGGAAAGTTACTAGTGATGATCCTGTGAAGAGAAGGTGTGCTCTGATGGAAAGGAAGAACTAGTGGAATTCGCCGTTGTTCTTGTGTGATAGTATCCCTCCTGCGGGGGTCAAGGTTACAGGGCATGTTACTGTCCCGGGAGAGTGCTCTGTCCACTGTGCTTTTAGGGTATCCCCTGTTGATAAAAAAACTATGCATTATTTGGGTCTGCTCAGCAAAATCATCCTCTTCACTGCATAACCTGTGAAGTCTAAGAAACTGTGAATAAGGCAGGCCATTCCTGACATGTTTAGGATGGAAGGAGCTATGGAGGAGGAAACTGTGAGAGTCAGTGGGTTTGTAATAGACTGATGCCTTCAGACCAGTGTTCTAGACTGAGAGCTGGATATCCAGGAAGGCAGTGTAGAGGAGGATACTTCCACAGTGTACTGAAGGGAAGGGAAGGATGAGCCATGGTGAACTTGTCAAGGAAGACTTGGAGGGTCTCCCTGGAGCAGGAGGTGGCCCCCACACAGTCATCAATGTAGCGTTTGTAGAGTTCAGGCACAGTCCCTGTGAATGAGAGAAAAAAACGTTCCTCCACCCAACCCACAAACAGATTAGCAAAGCTGGGACCCATCTTGGTACCCATGGCGACTCCACTGACTTGCTGAAAAAAACTGTTATTAAAAGAAAAAGCACTGAGTGTTAGAACCAGTTCTGCCAGATGAGTTAGTGTGTGTGTGTGTGTGGTTGCTGGACTTCCCGCTTGTTCAAGAAATGCTGCAAAACTGTCAGACCATCATCATGGGGGATCACTGTGTAAAGAGATTTGATGTCCATGGTGAAGATGAGCTGATGAGAGTCACTGAATCTGAACCTGTCAAATAACTGGAGAGCATGGTTAGTGTCTTTAACATAGGAGGGCAGGGACTCAACAAGGGGTCTCATGAGGTGATCCAAAAATGCGGGGATGTGGGATGTGGGGCAGGAGCAGGCAGACACTATGGGATGACCCGTGTTACCTGTTTTGTGGATTTTGGGAAGAAGATAAAACCTGGATGTCTGGGGATGCTGGACTATGAGTCTCTTAGTAGAAACGGGGAGCTCATTGTTTTCAATAGCAGAGGTGATGGTGGTGGTGACCTCCGTCTGATAGTCAGCAGTGGGGTCCTGTGGAAGAGAAGAATAAAACCTGGTGTCAGAGAGTTGCTGTGTGGCTTCCGTGATGTATAACTCCTTTTGCCAGACCACAACAGCACCTCCCTTATCAGCTGGTTTAATAACAATGTCATTCCTACATTGTAGAGATCTGAGGGCTGCAAGCTCACCAGGTGTCAGGTTGGAATGGTTGTGCCTGCAATGAAGATTAAAGTTAGTGGTGTTTTCCATGCATTGGTTAACAAAATAATCAACAGCACCAAAACGTCCTGGAGGGGGTGTCCATGCACTTCGCTGGGGATTGATGTCATTGATAGTTCTGGTGATACTGTCATCATCTGTGGGAAGAGGAGTCATATTAGAAAAATGAGCTGCAAGGCGTACTCTATGATAGAAGCACTGCAGATCAACTTGAACCTGGGGTGCATCAAGATATCTGGGTGTGGGCACAAAAGAGAGACCTTTGCTAAGGAGTAAGTGCTCATCTTGTGTCAGGGGAAGGTCTGGAGGAATACAAAATACCAAATTGTTAGGTTGTGTCTGACTCGAGGGCTCATGTTGGTTGTTGATCTGCTGGGTGAGAGACTGGAGTTTGCAGCTTTGGTATCCTTGAGAAACTGAAAGAGAGTGGAGTTAAGGTTTTGGATGCAGTGCTTAATAAAGAGAAGGTTATGTGGAGCCGTTCATGCAGGAAATCCTTTGCCTTTGAATGGTTTTGTCCACAGAGATCAGCTGTGTTTTGATGGAGAGAATGGTGTGCACAATAAGTTTCCTAGAGAAAGTTTTCAAAGCTTGTTAGTAGAGAAACATGTGTCTCAGATCCAAATGAACAAGGATGAAATTTCAAACAGAAACCCTTAGGAATAATACCCAGGTGGCGGCATTTGGAAAGAAACTGTAAGTGACTGCAGAGTTTAGTCTTAGAGCAAATGGCAGAAAATAATTCAAGAGAAGGCTTAGAAATATGAGATGGGAATGCAGACATAGAAGAAATGAAGGAACATCGCAGAGAATTCAGAAGAGATTTCAGATTAGGCATAGTGGGTCGCAGCAAATGTAGCATACAAATTGTAAAATTGTAAAATACCCACCCTGCTTAACCACCTCACACACACACACACACACACACACACACACACACACAAAACATTCCTCATGATAAAGCATGGATAATATCTTAAAAGTCTCCTTGGCCTGCTTTTGTAATGGTCAGTCTGGAGGAGTTCAGACCCAGGCTAGCTGAGCAGCAGTACCCATCTGCTCCTTCCTTCACCCCATCAATCTTCTCTTAGTTGCATTGAGCTGAGCAGTGGACTATGTTTTAGCTCAGCTTTGCCTCACCCTTGACCCCACACAGTCCCTTCCTGACTGAGTCTGACCCACACCCACCAGGTCCCATGCATGCATACATACACTTACACTATTACCTCACGTCTCAAATTAACTGACAATAAGGACAAACAAACACACTGCACAGCAGTTAGTGCAAGAATTCAAATACCAATTTAAATACCAAATACCTGACTGGATTCCCTTCCCATGTAGTGATCTGATCCTTAGCAAGGGATTCAGGCAGCAGGTAAACAGTCATGAGAAACAGGCTGCAGTTATTTCCAGGGCAGGACACGCACATTAACTGACAAGGAGGACTCAAATTTTTAACAACTAGAACAATACACTGTCTGCAGCAGCAGATAAACAGTCCCAACATAAACTGCAGCTATTACCAGAACACTCTCCCGATGACTTTGACAACTCAACTACCAAGAAACAAACACACTGCACAGCTGTCAGTGCAATAATTCAAAGACCCATTTGAATGCAAAATACACACAAATTATTTGCAAATAATTCAAATATCTGTGCTTTCGCAGTCTAATCTTCTGGATGACTAGTGATGGATTCAGGCAGCAGGTACAGTCAGGTACAGCAGTCAGAAATGGAACTTGAAAAAGCTGCAGTTATCCAGGGCAGGACACTCCAGATGAACAGTACGGGCAGGACAGGCAGGCAAGCAGGCTCCTCTTCCAGGCAACAGTGAGTGAATTGATCCTCAGCCAGGAAGACTGCAGTGCCATGCAGTGAAGTGGGATAGACTGAGACTCTGGCTCACTCAAGAGAAAAAAAACAATGAAATACAGCTCAGTTTTGATGTAAAGGATAACAATCGAGTCTTGGCTTCTTCCCGACCACACAGGCATGCACTGGCAGGCTCAACTCACTTGCTCCTCTTGTCTGGTCCTCCTCAGCTTGCATCAGCTCATCTCACAAGTCTCTGCCTGTCTTGCAGCCACTAGCCACTCCAACCTCAGCTCAAAATCATGCTAGGCTAGCTCGCTGCTCTGGAGGACAACAACAGTGGTGCTCTGTCTGTTCTGCGCCACCGGTATGGTGATCTTTCTCCACCTGAGATGAAGATGCCACTGTAGGATTTGGTAGATGGTTCTCCTCAATATCTCTCTCTCTCTCCCACTCAAGTACAAGGCTCCTCCGATTAGGCTCCAAAGTGAAAAAACACAGTGCCTTGTTTGTTGAACTGGGGGCATTTAAACAAGCCACCCCTCACTAGTCACTCATCCTACCTAAAACGGTACATATCTGGACTGCCTTGTATGGTATGGGCTGCATGCCCGTTGGCTCTTGCTCTGCACCAATGGGCATGCAGCCCTACCGAGCAGTCAGTCGGCGTGATGGCGGGATGGCAGTGCGTGGTGGATGCTGCACTGCCGGCTGCCGGAGAGCGGGGTGGTGGGGCTTCATGGGTGGGTGGGGTGGGGACACTAGATCACCAGGGATATAGTCTTGGGGGTGGGGTGTTGAAACATAATGCAGCCCACGATCGGGCTTAGCGGTCCACTGGACCACCAGGGATATGTTCTGGGGGTGTTTAAGCAGTATCAGCCACGATCGGGCTTAGCAGTCCACTGGACCACCAGGGATATGTTGGGGGACACTTTGCTGCCCATGATCGGGCTGGTGGGGGGTTATTTCAGCTTTGCTGGCGATGGGGCCAGTGGGGGTGGGGGAGTTTTATGCTTTTGCCCGTGATCGGGCCAGTCGGGGGTGGGGGATTTTTTACTCTTTTGCTCATGATCGGGCTGCAGGGAGCATCGGTCCCCGATGGCTGCTGCCTGGCAGGGCACCAGGCGCAAGTCCTCAAGAATCGGTGCACCTGCATGCTAATGGCATGCAAATGGGGCCATAAATAGATGCAAATGGTCCCCCTGTGCCTTGCATAAATTATGGCCCCATTTGCATGTCACCTTTTGAATATCGGAAATTTGCACATGGTGCAATGGCATGCCTAATCATGAACTCTGACTGCTCCACTCTGGACCACTATGTGTGGCTCAAGTTCCACTGCACCATGCCCAGTGGCTGGGGCCGGGGGGATGATATTCAAAAGAGTTGCTCAATAGCGCAACTCCTTTGAATATCACTCCGGCCACACCCCTGCTCAACTATTTTATGCAGCGCAAGGGCTTGCACCACAAAATAGCGCAGTTTGAATATCCAGCCCTATGTATATACACACACACACATTATACCAGCCAGGTAGGGCCTGTATAGTTAGGGTTGTGTAGCCATTTCTATGTTAAACCCCAGATTTTGGACTTTAATAACTTTGCAACTATTTGTCTGATTGGCCTGAAATTGTGCATGCTTGGTATGGTACCAAGGATCTCTGGATCTGAAAATGTTTGTTCCGGTCAGATTTTCAGTTGCGGAGCATCGAAAAGTTTGAAAAATCCTCAACTTTTCTGATTTCTTTGCTCTCCTGTACAGCCTGAACAGTTGGTCTGGATGTTTTAGGGTATATGAGGACTGGGTCAAGGAAGTGCCTTTTGAAGATTTGGTAAAAAAATATTAATCCATTCAAAAGTTATGAAAGTTCAAAGTTTCCCACTATAGCCTAAGGGAAGCCTTATATGTTAAGCTCAAAAGCTTTTATAGCTTTCATGACAGCTAAAAAGATTTTGAGCTATGCCAATAAGCGTTTGAACTGCCACCATCTTGTTTACAGTTAGCAACGGACAAAATTGCTTGTAGTTCAAATCTGTGCGGGCCTAGGAAAACACTGATGGTTGTGTTTACTTAATCAGGCCCTGAGCTATACAGCACAACCTTTTTAAGGGGGATGATCCCTACAGAACTGTGTTTTTTGAGAGCATTTCCCAGTACTGTTGCAAATCAGATGCGGTACTTTTGGGAACGTACTGTATTTTTGCAACACTATAATATCCTCAAAACAGAGGAATTCTTTGTCACTGTACTGTGTCTAGGTGGTTGGATCTTTTTGCCTGAAATTTACAGGGTGGTAAGCACTTGGTCTACTGATGTGCCTTTTGTTAGTTTGGAACTGAATCATTCAATGCTGCCTTACTTACAGCATTCTGAAGTAGAGATACTGTATTTCCCATAGGATAACATGGTAGCATCCATGCCGCATTTTGGCACTGGTATATCGAAAACTATTCGAGATACAGATTTTTAATTACATAGGTCCATAGTTTCATAGGTAAGTATGAGATCAGGAGACTTGCCCATTTTGACCTCGCCACCCTTCACTTGGGTGGAAATAATATTCTGAATCCCCCATATGTAGATCCAGGTTATATTTAAACTGCTGCAGGTTACTACTTTCAACTACTTCCTGTGGTAGAGAATTCCATAAAGGAACTAATCTCTGTGTAAAAAAGAAATTTATTTTAGCAGTCTTATTTATATTTAAATTCAACTTTAATTTATGGGATCGAGTATTGCTTACAGAATGTTGCCAATCCAAACATTTTGTTCAAATAATGCCTCATCTTTGGTTGCTTTATAAGTTAGACATAGGCCTCCTCTTATTGAGTGATATTCTAGGGATTAAAGATTCAATTTTTTTAATCAGTCCTCATATGAAAAGGTATTTAAATTCTTTATCTTTCATGTAAATCTCCTCTGAACTTTTTCTATAGACTTCCTGTCCTTACGGACAGCTTAGTTCACCATTGGGTGAACTAAGCTTGTGTGGAGGCTGCAAACTCTTAATTACAATTGCGGTTGAATTTTTTTCATAGCTGCTATGGTTACTGAGATATTTCCAGATTAGTGCTACATGGGTTAATTGTGATGTTTGTAGGCTTGTGTTATCTGCCCATAGTTTTCTGTAAATGGTAGCGTAGGGCCAAGAGTGCACACACTCTCACATCTGCATACTGCTACACAAATAATTTAAGTGTTAGGGGAGCGCAGGGCCTGGAGGGCCTGTATTCCCACAACCACATACCAGTTACATTGCACTACATTTACAGTACAATGATAGCATTGTAAATTTTGTACGTAAATTTGCAGAAGTCAACTATGGAACACACTACTGACATGGTCTGCACCACCATTCAGCCCCCGTATCTGGGAAGTGGATTAGGAAAGTGGTAGCGGTGCTGCAACACTATCTTTATGTTACAGAAAATTTCAGTACTGTTGCAACACTACCATTATTGTCAGGAAAGTGACAATAGTGTCACAACACTACCATTTGTTTTCACAAAAGTACCATTGGTGTTGCGAAAGTACATTGTGTTTTGTGAAAATGACAGTACTGCTGTGACAATACTATTTAGTTTCATGAATGTATTGTATGTTAGCCTATGCGATTTTCAGAAAAGTAGTGGAATTTTGCAGAATTAAAGTGCCAAATGAAGCAGCTTCTTTTGCGGTACCTACAGCGCAGTTTGGTGCCTGTATCTTGGAAATGATGTGAGATAAGGATTTAATCTTTCGTGGAGGCTTTGCTGCCATGACTACAATGGCACTTGATTTTTTTTCTTAGCTACTATGGCTGCTGAGATATTGGCAGATTAGTGTTTAAAGTGCTCCTTGCTCCATATGGCTGCTGTATGGCTCTGTATTTAAATGTAAGTCAGAGCGCAGGGCCCAGAGGACCCACACTCCCACATACGCATACCATTACACAGAAAATGGGTAATGTGAATGGAGCATAGTGCCCGGAAGGCCCGTGCTCCCACAAATACATACCACTAACCACTTATATTACACCTTCTCAAAAAGAAGAGAAATTAATTGCAAAAAATTCTGCTAATGCATCAGTTAGGGTTGGTAGTACACCGACAAAAGTTTGGAAATTCAGTGTTATGGTTACCAACCCCTACCTCCAACTGGTGTCAGGATGTCTGTTGGGGTTGTTGGTCCTAACTCTCACTCCATTCTCCTATACTGCACCACCTCAGCTTGTTTACACATAGAATGGAGTGAAAGTTAGGACTGATTAACCTAACACCCCCTGATGTCTGTTGGTGTGAGGAGGTTAGGGGGTGAGGATGGGATGGTAGGGGTTGGTAACCCTAGCACTAAACTTCCAAACTTTTGTCAGTGTGCATGTCACATTGTGGATTATATGTGAGACCTTTCAGCACCATGTATTTCTGCTTAAAGTTGAATCAGCATAGTATTCTGTGGTGATTTGCATATATAGTGCATGCTTTGCATTATGGGAGCATGTGTGATTTTGTATAAACTTGGCTTCCTGGTCAATGCCGTTTGGGGTAACCCTTGCCTCAATTCTTGTGCTCTTAGGTTCTTTTATCTTTTAGCTTGTTTTTTGTTTTTATTGTGCTCATCACAATCCAACCCTGAAAGACCAACTTAAGGTAGCTGGTTCATTCCACTGCGGTGTCATACAGATGAGACATGCTGATGAGTCCTGGTAGGATGAAACACATGTCTGCATCTTCTGCTGCCACCCTTTTCAGACGGTGTGAGAGGCCTTTCGGCACCATGCATTTCTGCTTAAAGTTGAACCAGCATAATATTTTGTAGTCATTTGCATATACAGCTCACGATGCTTTGTATTATGGGGGTATGTGTGATTTTGTGTGTAGATTTTATACATATTCATTGAAAATAACTCTGTTACTGCATCAGTTAGAGTTCATTGCACAGTAAAAAAAGCATGGAAATCCGGTGTTAGGATTACCACCCCTACCACCTCCCCCCAGGCCACCCTCCACACACCAACATACTTCTGGCTGTGTGCTGGGGTTGTCAGCCTAACTCTCATCCCATGCCATGTATAAACAAGCTGAGGTTGTGCAGTATGGAAGGATGGGGTGAAGGTTAGGCCTGATGACACCAACACATATCCTGATGCCTGATGGTGTGTGGTTGGTGGAGTGGTGGTGATATGATAGGGGTGGCAACCCTAAAACCACATTTCCATGCCATTGTCACTGTGCTATAAACCCTAACTGAGGCATTAACAGAGTTTTTGCAATTAATTTACTTTCTTTTTGAGAAAGTGCAGTGTAACTGGTAAATGGTATGTGTTAGTGAGAGCGCGGGCCCTCCGGGCACTGTGCTCCTTTCATATAGCCCATTTGTGGCATAATGGTATGTGTATGTGGGAGTGCAGGTCCTCTGGGCCCTGTGCTCCCACTTACACATAACTATGGAGCCATACAGCAGACCTATAGGGCAAGGAACCCTTGTAACACTAGTTTGCTAATATCTTAGCAACTGTACCAGCTACAAAAACATTTGCAGTGCCGTTGTAATCATGACAACCTCCATGTGAGATAAATCATCAAAATATGTATCTTGCATTGTTTACAAGATAAAGCTCTGAAAAGGTACCCTTGGAACCCTTGTGACACTAAATTGCCAATATCTTAGAAACCGTATAACATAAGAAAAAAAATTAACTGCAGGTGTAATCTATGATTTCCAAATTTGTTTTTGTGGCAAAGGCTATCACTGAGATATGCTATTATTATTATTATCATTACCCTTCTCTATCCATCAAGAGAAGCTGAACCTATGCTATCTTCCAGCTCCCATGGACATAGCTAGAAGAGTAGGCCCAAGCTTAGCCTCTTAGATGTAGCTTTCCCCAACTCCAAGAGCAACCATCCTACTCACTGTCTTTCAGCATCTTATATTCTGTCTTGCGAATAGGTGATTCCTATTCCCCCCTTTGAATGCACCAACCATCTCCCATGTATGTATTTAATTGTCCCAATCTGATTGAACACCTATCAGTGACCAATCATATTCATTTTTAACCTAAAGTTTATATTTGAATGATCCAATCCCTTTAAACTGTGAGTCTGCGTGAGTATGTTCACTCCCCTTCATGGTCAGTGTGTCTGAGATTTATTATTCAACCCTTATCTAGATGTTGGTGATCAGTGGAATCCCAGCCTGTGTGTTTTTATTTTTCACACTACTTAAAAATATCCCAGCCAGAAAATTCAAGCCAATAATTCCTTCCTTCCTATTTCTGTCACACCTCTCCCCGGGTGATGAAGACGTGTCCTTTGGGCCACCCCAAGTGACACAGCCATTCATGCAACTGCTG
Source organism: Neoceratodus forsteri (assembly GCA_016271365.2). Lineage (NCBI taxonomy): Eukaryota > Metazoa > Chordata > Ceratodontiformes > Ceratodontidae > Neoceratodus > Neoceratodus forsteri. The sequence continues at coordinate 1,165,458,509 of CM057454.1, forward strand.
GGAAGTGCCCAAAGTATCCAGCCATGCAATTAGACCTGCCTAGATAGCCCATTTGCATCAGCATTTTGTTTACCAGTGTGGTGCTGGATGGTCATATTTTATGCCGGCATTGCCAAACTCCAGTATAGTGGTTTTCCATTTGACCTTGACCTACTTGACTTGACCACTTTACCTATGAAACCAGATCAGGGGATTATGACCTGTGTCCACAGTAAATTCTTTCCCATATAGGTAAGGCTGCAGCTTCTGATAGGCCCATACTATTCCCAAGCACTCCATCTCGATTGTGGCAAAGGCCTCCTCTCTGGGCAAAAGCCTCCAACTGAGGTACATGACCAGATGCTCCTCCCCCTGCTGGGTAACCTGGCTCAGCATGGTGCCCAGCCCATGGTCTGAGGCGTCCACAAGGACAATAAACCTTAGACTATAATTGGGGTTGGCCAATACAGGTGGCCAGCTTAAGGCCTTCTTTTGCTCCTGAAAAGCTACCTCATAGCCCTCTGTCCACTGCACCTTATCTGGCTTTCCCTTCTTGGTTAGGTCTGTTAGGGGCTTAGCCAGATCACTATAATGAGGAACAAACCTCCAGTAGTACCCTGTAGTCCCCAGAAATGTCATTACATGTTTCTTGGTGGTAGGAGTGGGCCAGGCCAGGATGACATTGACCTTAGCAGACTCCGGTGGATGTGTCCACTACCCACCTGGTGCCCAAGGTAGGAGACTTCTGACATACCTATCTGGCACTTTCCCCCTTTACTGTCAAACCTACATTCTTCTGCCTACAGAACATGTCCTGTACTTTCTTGATGAGCTCCTCCAAGGTCTGGCTGTATATGGCTTTATAATCCATATACGCCAATGCAAACTCATCTACCCCAGATAGAGTGCGATCCACAAGCTGCTGAAAGGTTACAGGTGCATTCTTCATTACAAATGGCATTACCATTAATTTGTATAAATTAGATGGAGTGATGAAAGCTGATCTGTCCCTGGCTGCAGAGGTCAGGGGTACCTATCAGTAGCCCTTTGTTAGGTTGATTGTGGTCAGATACTTGGAATCCCCCCAAACACTCCAGGGTCTCATCTGTTCTGGGCATGGGATAGGCATCTGACTCTGTGTAGCTATTAAGTCTCTGGTAGTCAATGTAGAATCTTATGGTACCGTCCTTCTTGGGATCAATACCATGGGCGAGGCCCAGGGGCTACTAGATTCCTGGATTACTCCAAATGCCAGCATGTCCTTGAGCTCCCCTTTCACGATCTACTTAACCTGCTCAGGTACCCTGTAGGGAGACTGTTTCAGGGGAACCTGGGTCCCAGTATCCACGTGGTGTTCTGTCATCGTGGTGTACCCCAGTTTCCCTGTGAACATGTCCTCAAATTCTTTCAGCACACTCCATATTTCTTGCACCTTGGCTGGAGTCAGCTGTTTAGAGAGGGTAAGGTCATCCACGGAGGATGCGACCTGGGCTCCCTGAGCAGGTCCACTAGTGGATCCATCTGTTTCCTCTTCTGGGGTGCTGCACACAGCACAGACCAATGCCTCCCCGTCAAAGTAGGGCTTCAGCATGTTAACATGATACAACTTTCGGCTGCTTCTCCTGCACGATAGATCTAGCATATAATTGACATCACTAACCTTGTGAACAATAGAGAATGGCCCTTCCCATGCTACCTGTAGTTTATTCTGTCAATCAGGGATGAGTGCCATCACTCGCTGTCCCACCTCGTATAATCTTGCTCTGGCCCCGTGGTCATACTAAACTTTCTGCCACGGTTGTGTAGTGGCCAAGTTATCCTGAGCAAGCCCCATGAGCTTCTTAAGGTGGGTCCTGAAGTTCAGGACATATTCCACAACAGACTCCCATTGGGAAGCACATTCACCCTCCCATTCAACCCAAATCAAATCTAGGGGCCCTCTCACCCTATGTCCAAACAGGAGCTTGAAAGGTAAGAACCATGTGGATTCCTGAGGGACTTCCCTGTATGTAAATAGAAAATGAGGCAAATATTTGTCCCAGTCCCTCTTATGATGATCCTTGGCAAGGTCTTAAGGGTTGAATTAAATCACTCCACCAGATTGATAGTTTGGGGGTGGTATGGGGAGGTTTTGAGCTGCTTTACCCCACACTTCTCACACAAACTACTTATTAACCCTGACATGAAACTGGCACCCTGATCTGTCAATATCTCCTGGGGAATGCCCACCCAGCTAAATATTCCCAACAGTGCATCAGCCACAGTTTGCACCTCAGAGGATGGTAGAGCCACTGCCTCTGGGTACCTTGTGGCATAATCAGCTACCACCAGGATATGCCACTTGCCAGTGCAACTTGGGGTGCTTAATGGCTCCACTATGTCCACAGCTACCCTCTTGAAGGATTCATCAATATTGGGCAGGGACACCAAAGTTGCCTTGGCCTTCTCCCCCATTTTCACCACACTCTGGCACTGTGGACAAGCCCTACAGTAATCTGCCACATCCTTGCCAATACCAGGCCAGAAGAAATTGTTGTTCAGCTGCTTTTTCATGCACCTCACACCCAAGTAGCCTAAAAAAGGGATATCATGGGCAAGGGCCAAAAGCTGCTGGTGGTGAACCTTACATCCTACCAGCTGCTGGAGCACCTCACCATCTAGCCCTTTCTCTGTTGTGCATTCTCTGTACAGCAGCTCGTTGTCCCAGTAAACTGACTCTTTACCCCTCTGAGGACCTTTAGCCCTATTTGCTGTTCTCCTCAGTTTTACAAGGTAGGATCAGTCTGCTGCACAGCACTCAGCTCCCCTGGTCTGACCCTTTCCAGTGCCTCTTTGGAAGAAAGTCCTGTGGGCTCCTCCATTTGTGGCTGGCAATCAGGACAGCTGCTCCTAGCCAGCCCCTCCCCTGTGCTAGCCACTTCCTCAGCTGCTGAGGAAGGGGCTGGACCACATTGAGTCACCCCCTCTTCACCCTCAAACACTTGTTTTTTGCCTGGCTATGGGCTGCAACACACACTTGAGATTCCCTGTGGTCAAAATAATTTCCCATGATCACATTTACAGGAAGGTCCTCGACGACCCCCACCTCCTTTTAACATAGAAACATAGAAACATAGAAACATAGAAGTTGACGGCAGATAAGGACCTCAAGGCCCATCCAGTCTGCCCATTTCTTTTTCTACCTTATAAATGTACCATCGGCCTTTGCTCTGTCAGTGACCTATCTATTCATAGTCATTTGTATTGCTCCCTATGCCTATCCATGCCTGTTTGAAGCCTGCACTGTATTCATAGCCACCACTTCTTGTGGTAAGCCATTCCATGCATCTACCACCCTTTCTGTGAAAAGAATTTCCTCACATTCCCCTTAATCGGCCTCCCTCTAATCTCATGCTGTGTCCTCTTGTCCTGCTATTTTCTTATATTTAAACATGTTAGACTCTTTCACCTTGTTTATGCCCTTAAGGTGTTTAAATGTCTCGATCATATCACCTCTCTCCTCCTTTGCTCAAGGGTATACATATTGAGCTCCGTTAATCTGTCCTTATATGTCTTCTGATGCAGTCCTGCACCATTTGGTTGCCCTTCTCTGGACTGCCTCAATTTGGTTAATGTCCTTGTGAAGGTGTGGCCTCCAATACTGCCGCAGTACTCCAGATGGGGCCTAACCAATGTCTTGTACAGAGGGATTATTACCTCCCTCTTACGACTTGTGATACCCCTACTAATACACCCTAACACCCCTAGCCTTACCTACTGCTTTAGAGGTCTGCTTGGATGATTTTAGGTCATCAGTGATGATGATGCCCAAGTCTCTTTCTTCCTTTGTGACTGCTAGCAACTCCCCTCCCAGCCTATAAGTGGCTTCAGGGTTTCTCTTCCCTATGTGCATGATTTTGCACTTCTTTGCATTAAATCCCAGTTGCCACTCTTCTGACCATTCTGCTAGTTTATCCAGATCTCTTCTCATTCTGCCCACCCCATCTGGATCATCTACTCTGTTGCAGATCTTGGTGTCATCTGCAAACAGACAAGCCTTACCCTCTAGTCCATCTGCGAGGTCACTAATGAAGATGTTGAATAGGACTGGCCCCAGGACTGATCCCTAAGGTACCCACTTGTGACTTGCATCTCTTCTGACTGTATACCATTTACCACCACTCTCTGTTTTCTGCCAGTCAACCAGTTTGCCACCCAGTTGACCAACTTCTGACCCACCCGAGCCTACCTAGCTTATTTATCAATCTTCTATGTGGAACAGTGTCAAAGCTTTGCTGAAGTCAAGGTAGCGACATCAACTGCTCCCCTTGGTCCACCACTCTGGTTACCCAGTCAAAGAAATCTATGAGATTAGTTTGACAGGACCTTCCTTTGTAAACCCATGCTGTCTTGGATCCTGTGCCCTATGGTTCCAGGTGTTGCACTATCCTTTCCTTAAGGTGCCTCCATAATCTTGCCCACTACTGAGGTAAGACTGACGGTCTGCGTTCCCCGCCTCCTCCCTGCTACCACTCTTGTGGGTGGGATCACATGAGCCTTTCTCCAGTCTTCTGGGACCTCTCCTGTGCTCAGAGACTCACTAAACAATTCTGCTAATGGCTCTGCCAGTTCCTCCTTTAGCTCCTTAAGTACCCTGGGATGTATGCCATCAGGTCCCATTGCCTTATCCACCCTGAGCATGAGCTCTTGTAGGACCCTTTCTTTTGTGAAGGAGTAGTGCTCACCTCCCTCCCCCTGTGTCCATGATGCTGGGCTGTGGGCCCTGCCCTACCTTCTCTTCAGTAAATACTGAGCAAAAGTATCTATTAGGATAGATGCCTTTACAGGGTCCTCCTCCTCACATGCTCCTTTTTCTCCCATTAACTTAGCAATACCCCTCTGGACTTTCTCCTTTCACTAATGTATCTATAGAAAGTCTTGTCACCTTCTTTTACTGTTCGTGCTAGTGTTTCCTCAGTTTGGGACTTTGCCTGCCTTACTGCCTTACCTGCTTCCCTTAGGGCAGTTTGGTATGCCTCCTATCTTCATCCGCTGTGTTCCCTTATATTTTCTGAAGGCCAGCCTTTTGGCTCTGACCTTTTCTGCTACTATATTTGAGAACCAAAGTGGTTTCCTTCTTCTTTTGCACTTCCTTTTCTGTCTAACACAATGGGATGTTGCTTCAAGTATTGTATCATAATGCTTGCCCACTTTGCCTGTACCTCCTCACTGTGTTTCTTTTTGCCAGGGCTAGCTTAACTCTGTTGGCCATCTTATCAAAGTCAGCTCCTCTGAAGTCCCATATTTTTGCCTTGGAATGGGATGATTTAGATGTAGTAGCCAAATTGAACCATACCATGTGATGGTCACTGGCCCCCAGGTGACCTTCTACCTGGAGATCTGTGATCCCTTCTTTGTTAGTCAGTACTAGATCTAGGATAGCCCTGTCTCTAGTGGGTTGCTGTACCAGTTGTTTGAGGCCCTCCCCCTGCATGGTCCCCCTCCTAGCTCAGGAAGACTCGAGCCACTGGTATTTGGACGACTGGCCATGTGACACTTCAGATCCTGGAGTATTTCCCTGGCAACATCTGCTCCACCCAGAGGAGATCCTGCCTCACCAGGCAGAAGTAAGAGGCCTGCGTCCATCAGTCCCTGGGTTACTGTTCCATTAACTACAATTGGATACATATTCATGTCAGAGGAGAGTTGTTCTTCAGGCTATACACACCCCACCAACAGACCAATGCTATTCTGATCACCCCTCCCCCAGGACTTTGCCCCTTAACCATTTTCTGAGGGCAGTTATATCTCCAGTGCCCCACTTGATTGCAAATATGACATTTACTTGGTCTTGTCTCTTGGGTCCCTTTAGGACCAGAGGGTTCTGCTTTGGGCTCAGGTGCAGGCTGGTTTTCTTTGGACTTCCCCCCATGGGACCCCTTAGAACTATGTGCCCCCCACCCACTGAACTAATACTATGTGTATGGCCTGCAGAAATTTATACATAAGTGCTTGTGGCCACCTCCGTTGAGGTGGTGCATGCCCTGTCTAGGAGCCATACATGCATATCCTCAGGTACAATTTTAAGAAACTGTTCCCCCACAAACATATCTTCGATTAGTTCCACAGTGTCTGATTTTGCCCTCTTCACCTACCTATCAAGGTAAGTACACAACTGAACCTGCAGTTCCACATAACTGTCTTCTGGGCTTTTCTGTAACTCCCTAAATGTCCTTCTGTAAGACTCAGGAGTTAATTCAAAACATTTTAACAACACTGTTTTACCCTTATAATAATCAGCATAGTCTTCATCATTCATTTTAGTAAATGCCTGTAAAGCCCTCCCTGTAAGTAAGGGTATGAGATAAGTTGACCATGAAGTCTTAGCCAGCTGGAATTGCTCACATACTTTCTCAAATTACCTTAAAAATGGATCTAGATCACCTCCCTCTCTAAACTGGGGAAACAATTTAGAATTAATTCTGGCTTCATGAGAACTCACTCCATTATTCACAGTTTGCTGGCTGTGCAGGGTCATCATCTCCTTTGCATGCTGTTGTCTCTGGACTTCATGCTGTTGTCTCTGGATTGCATGCTGCTGTTCTTTTTCTCTGTCCTGACATTCTTTTCCTGTCTGCCAGTCTTTTGTCTTCCATTTCTTTCTCTGCTTCTAATCTTTTTATTTCTGTGTTCAGCCTTCTACTTCTGCTTCTAGTCTCCTTGTCTCAAAGTCCAGTTTCTTTGCCTAGGCACCCAATCTTTTCACCTCCAGCTCCTTGTCTTGCAGCAACAGCTGCAGTTGCAGTTCATCAAGCTGGTTTGGGGGTATCTGCTGCATCAGCTCCTGACTCACCCCCAGGTATCATCTGCTTCTGGTCATGTGCCACCAGGGTGGAAACGAGGTCTGCCTTTTTCTTCTGTTTTAGACCTTCAAGCTGAATTCTCTTTTCCTGGCATGTTTCACAAAGCTGTTGTGCAGTAAGTGAATCATTCTCTGCAGAGCTCATTCCCTCACCCTACACTAAACTGGGCTAACTAGAAACAACAACAGAAATCAGTTGTACAGGTGTATTCTCTTATGTATCTTGTTTTGTAACTGCTAAGGTAAATGTTCCATTGGCAAACTGTATCTCAGTGTGCTAGAAAGTCCACAGTCACCCCACCACTGCCAACCAATCAGTGATCTAAGCCGCAAGTAGCGAAAAATCTTTATCTCACGTTATTTTCAAGATATGGGCACCGAAAGTCACTATGGGTGCAACAGTGTTATCCTACGTTAAAAATCAAAACTTTGTGATAGCATATCTATGGAACTGATGAACTTTTCAACACCTAAATAGCATAATTCACATCTCTGGGACACTTCATTTATACCCTGCAAATTTCAAGCCAAAACACCAAACCATTAGATAACAATGTAGTGTCAAGTTTTTAAAAGTTAAAAAATTCCTAGTTCGTGAGGTAACAAAATCCCTGACCACCAGATCAATACCCATTTGCAAGCTGTCAGAATTGCCATCCATGATAAATCCTTGACCATCACTTTTGTGGCCAAATTATTTTGCTACGTCCCGAAAGGGGATCGCTCACAGACTGCGATGTTTTCAGCTCGCAGACTGTGACTTTGTCAGCTCATGAAAGGGGATTCAAAAATCCAATCCCCTTTTGCAAGCTGACAAAATCCCAGTCTGTGAGCCAAGCTTTTATCAATGTGCTATCAACCCTAACTGGTGCATTAACGGAGTTTATAGATGATATTTGTTGTTTCTTTTACAAAAAAACTCAGTTAATGCATCAGTTAGGATTGATGGCACAACAACAAAAGTATGGACAGTGTTGGGTAAGTTACTTTTTCTATTACTTTCTATTTTTTTTTTTAGAAACTTGATCCAGGAAGCTCTGTGCAGTCACTAGCAAGTATGGAGAAGTACTAGAAAAAGTAATACACCTGACAGTTACAGTTGCTTATTTCTTTTTATACAAAAACAATACAAAAATAATAAAAAACTATAACAGACAACATTTATTTGAAAGTAATAGGTTAGTTTCTAGTTACTTTCAAATAAATGTAATCAGTTACGTATTACTTTTTTATAAAAAGACATAAGTAATTGTAACTGTAAGATGTATTATTTTGTTCAATACTTCTCCATCCTTGTTAGTGACTGCACAGAGCTTTCTGGAACAAGTTTCCAAAAGTAATAGACAGTAATAGAAAAAGTAACTTACCCAGTACTGAGTATGGAAATGTGATGTTAGAGTTACCACCCCTACCACCCAACCCACCACCCTACCCCCCCATGCACCAACAGAAGTCGGGGTGTGCCATGGGGCTGTCAGACCCAACTCTTACCCCAGTCCATGTGTAAGCAAGCTGACATGATTCAGTATAGGAAAACAGGGTGAAAGTTATGCCTGATGACCCCATGGCACACCTTGACTTCTGTTGGTGAGTGGAGAGTGGGGGTGGGGTGGGATGGTAGGGAAGTTATACTAACATCACATTTCTGTGGTTTTGTCACTGTGCTATCAACCCTAACTAATGCATTAATGGAGTTTTTTGCAATGAATTTCCCTTCTTTTTGAGAAAGTGTAATCTAGCTAATAACTGGTATGTGGTAGTGGGAGTGCGGGCCCCCCAGGCCCTGTGCTTCCCTCAAGCTGCTAATATTTTCATAATGGTATGTATATGTGGGAGTGTGGGCCCTCTGGGCCTTGCTCCCCCACTTACACATAAGTATGGAGGCATATAGCAGCCCCATAGTTCTCAAAAGGAACCCTTGTGATGCGTATTTGGCAATATCTCAGTAACTAGAGCAACTATGAAAAAAATTTCACTGCAGTGGTATTCATGACTTTGAAACCTCCACACATGCTTAGTTCATGGAGGACTAGGCTGCAGAAAATGGCAAATCTTTATCTCGTACCATTTCCAATATACAGGTGCCGAAAGTCACCACAGGCACTGCAATGTTAGCCTATGAAGAATTTCTCAACTTTGGAGCACTGTAACTATGGGGCCATTGAATGGTTTGGGACCACACCACCAAAAGGCACATCTGTGGGACCAGGGCTTGCCACCCTGCAAATTTAAGGCCAAAAGCCCTAACCATTTTGGTGCAGTGGAATAGCAAAACATTACTTTTTAGGGGCAAAGATACTGTCGCAAATTATGACAGTATCACAAAAAAACCCAAAAGCCCTAACCATTTTGGTGCAGTGGAATAGCAAAACATTGCTTTTTAGGGGCAAAGATACTGTCGCAAATTATGACAGTATCACAAAAATAAGGGAAAACACTTTTGTAATTTGCAACAGTGTCACAGTCGTTTCTGTTGCAATATTATTTATTTATTTAGTTTTTGTTGACTGGGTAAGTGCACTAGACAAATCCTGTCTATTTTCAGGCACGACCCGGGGGAGGGGGATACAGATGAATGCCAACTGACCTTGAACCAGATTAAGCTGTTGGTGATATTTTTAGTGAATGAGGGAAATTTGGTCAGAACACTGGGGAAAATTCCCCTACTCTTGCTTCCTGTGAGCGGGGGGACTCTTTTTCCTGCGGGACTAAGATGGCTGCTGTCCTGGACCATGGAGGAGGTGGCGATGATGCAGCTCTCTGTTTTGTGGTTTCTGCTTCAGATCTCCAGCCTACTATCCCTGTTGGTTTGCCTAGTGCTTGCAGTACTAATCAATTGAACTCTGTGCCACAACTAGTTGTTCGTACACCTCCTGATTCTCCTCCTGATTTTGGAACTCTCACCCAGATTTTGGACCAGCATTCTCCTATAGTTCTTGGGACCAGTACTAACACTATGTCTCCATTGCAGTTGAGACTGTTATATGAACAAAACTGTTCTCTCTTACGGCACTTCGTGCAGGAGGACGACAAGCTGCACTCCGCCCTGCCTACTACCTCTGACCAGGCTGAATTACACTCTGGGCCATTGCACACATCAACAATGGACTTACTTACAGCTCCTACCAGTACCGCTTCAGCTACTGCAGGCAGGCTGTCCTCTACGTCTACTCACGGAGGTACTTCATTTCCAGACTCTGCATGGTCCCCTGCTTCTGCTCTGCATGCTGTGGGTTGGACTCAACTGCTTCCTGGTGCACCCTGGTCTTCTCCCTAAGTGGTAAGCACACAGGACATTATGCAGGGAAACACAGTCACTGAACAGCCTGCTGAATCCACTTCCTTCCCTCATTCATCCTCAGTGGCTTCGTTGCTCCTACATCCTTCCACTTCGACACGAATTTCTGCTGTTGGCCAACCAACTCCTGAAACCTCGGGCCCTATGCAAGCTAAGGATTCTGTTTCGGTACCACATCCTCCACTGGCAGTACTCTCTTCTTCGACAGCTGATTCTATTCCCCACTTGGATAATCTTCCTTTGTCTACTCTAAGCACAGGTGAGGCTTTGACTGACCGTCCCTTTCACCTCAGTGACCTGTTTCAGAACTTGGGCGAACCAGCCCGACGTAGGAATGCAGTTCATCTGAAATATTTTGGTGACTTCTCTACTGCATCTGATAGGAAAACTGTTTTGCATTCCCTGTTGCGTGACTCTATGGGTATTTCAGCAAGTGAATTGTTTGCTTTCATACATGTTAAAGGGGAATCAGTTTATGATTTAAGTTTTAAGACTATTTCTACTCTAGAAAAATTTTGGATCAAATATGATGTGGTGAATTCACAGCCTTTATGGACCCCCTTTATGCTCATTCCTCTTACTAAACCTACGGTAAAATTGATTACTCTGCTTTTTCTTAATGAAGGAGTGAGCATAGCAGATGTTCAATACTGGCTTAAGCAGCACTGCGACATTCTCAAGGCTCCTCGTCCTATTTTGGACGAGGACCTTGTCTGGACAGGGGGTTGGAAGGCTAAGATGCAACTGAAGCAGGATGACAGGGGTATAGCTCATTTGCCAGGTAGTTTTTATATAGGTAGGGATAGAGGTTTGTGTTTTTATCCCAGTCAACTCTGCACCTGCCATAAATGCAGTTCTCGGACGCATTTGAGCCATACCTGCAATGAGCCAAGGTGCACTATTTGCTTGGCCTATGGTCATGTGAGTCTCAGTTGCCTTAACCCCCGGAGGTGTAATCTCTGTGATGAGATTGGCCATACTTACCATCAATGTCCATGGGCTGACCATAATCGGTTGGACTGTCCCCCTCAGGATCAGGTAGCCCTTATCGCGGACTCTCGGACTCAGGTTCTTCACCAGCGTGAAGGGGACGGCCAGGTCGTAGTTCCCCTTCCCCCCCAGTGAGGATCTTCCCTCTGCTTTTCCTGCTCTTCCAGTGGCAGATCCTGTGTTACAAGACCTGACCCCTCCTGGCACGGACCCGGTGCCTGGGGTTGTTGCCCCCTCTGACCCCATGCCACCCCTTCCCCCTCCCCCTCCTGCTCTGGACCCCTTCACAGAGGTTTCTCAGGGAAAAAGGGTAAGTCCAAAGGTAAGCATAAGGCTCCCAGCCCTTCCACCGGACAATCCATTTTGACCAGGAATCGCTATCAAGCCCTGTCCAAACGGAAGCAGTGGAGTGATATAATGGATGAGGAAAATGACTCTGAATCTTCACAGGCCTCTTCCCTCCATTTAGACTACTCCTCCTCTGATTCCCTGCAAGATCCCTCCCCTACTACATCTGACACCAGGCGGCAATCGGCAGTTACTTGATGCCTCTTTGCCTAATTTTCATGTTTTCTGCCTGGTTTCAGTCTTTTCTTTCTTCTTATGCCTGTGGGTTTGGGTCTTCGCTGCCTCACACTTAATGTGTGCAGCATGAAATCCCATAGAAAACATCTTGCCTCTCTACAGTATCTTTTGGATCTCCCGCATGATCTTTATTTACTTCAGGATACTAGGCTGAAGACTCGATATGAGCTGACCCAGGCTTCTGCTGGCTGGACTAGAGGCCCTTCCTACTGGTCTTCTGGTGAGGATACACGTTATGGGTTAGGTATTTTGTTTTCTGGTTTTGACTGTACCATTAAGAGACTGGTTGATATTGTCCCTGGCCGCACCTTGTTGCTTGATTGCACTTTCCATTGCCTCCAGCTCAGGATTCTGAATGTTTATGCACCTCAAGGTATTGCTGCTTATTCTGACTTATTTTGGTTGTTGCAGCCTTATTTACACACCTCTAGACATCTTTATATGGGAGGAGACTTCAATTGTGGTATCACTGTGGCTGACAGAGGCTCACACAGAAGCTTTAGGACTCTACTGCATTATGTGCTATTCTCAAGTACGCCTCTCTTAAGGACGGTTATTGCGAGGTGCATCCCAAAGAAACAATGACCTATCATAGAGGCCTTCTGGCCACCAGTATTGATTTTATTTTTCTCTCCCGGAATGTTATGGTACAACAGGCGAAGGTCATTCCTTGCAAGACCTCGGATCACATGGCCATCTCATTGCTTTTTCTTTCTACGGCTTCTCATCCTCTTCTTGTTTCTTCACGCTGGAAGTTGTAAAGCACCCTATTGTCTGATGGCAGCATTATTCGAGACTGTCGGGAATTTCTGTTAGCCTGAATTTTGGTTCTGGATGCTTACACCTCCCCTTTACATTGGTGGGACGATACCAAATCGGATCTTAAATGCTTTTTTCTTAGGTATGCCGGGAGTAAATCTGTTTCCTCTTATCATCAGTATTTGTTATTACGCCGACATTTACAGGATGTAATCTCTAGGGCTGCTGAGATGGCTCAAGACAGCTCCCCTCTTATTACTTCCTTGAAGACCCAGATGGAAGAGTATCAATATAACAGGGCCCACTTGTTGCGTCTGGAGGCTAATTGTGGCACCCACTCTTCAAAGGCCTCTTTTGATATATACAAGCACTGTTCTGACAGGGTGGCAGCCATGCACATTGAACGTCTTATTGACCCTGACTCTTCTAAGGTTTATGATACTATAACAGCTCTCCAGCTAAAGGTCTCTTCCCATTTAGCCAGTGTTTTTGGGACTCCTTCAGTGGCTGCATCCACTGCTGTTTCCTTTTTTTATTTCCTGACTCCTTCTCCTCCTCCTGATCTCTGCACCAAGTTGACAGCCCCAATTTCCTTGTTAGAGGTGCAGGTGGCTATTAAGAAACAAAAGCGATGTACTTCTCCAGAGCAGGACGGCCTTACTGCTGAACTTTATCAAGCTTTTTCGGATGTTTTTTCACCCATTCTTACCTTGATCTTTAATACTATCATTGCTACTCATTCTGTTCCTCAGAATTTTTCAGGCACAATCGTGTTTCTGTTGTTCAAGAAAGGAGATAGGTCGGACATACGGAATTGGAGGCCTTTGAGTCTCTTGAATGTGGACTATAAGATTTTTACATCCATTCTGCTTCAACGTCTTCTTCCTGTTGTATCCCACATTATTTCAGAAGTACAGACCTGTGCTATTCCTCAATGCACTATTGTTTCCAATCTTTTCCTGCTTAGAGACGTCTCTGTCTTTAGCTCTTCTTCTTCTCCTTTGCTTCTTTTTTCACTGGATCAGGAGAAGGCATTTGATAGAGTGAATCATGACTACCTCTTTCAAGTCTTGTCTCATTACGGTATTCCACAGCACTTTAGTCAATGGATTAGAGTGCTCTATTCCACTGCCTGGATCCATCCTTACATGAATGGTGCCACTTGCCCCCCCCCTTTTTGAGTCATACCGGGGTTCGGCAGGGCTGCCCTCTCAGTCCTCTTCTTTATGTTTTTCATATAGATCCATTACTTCATAGACTCTTATGTAACCCATCAATCCCTCATTTGTCCTTTCCTTCCGGGTGCTCTCTCCCTACAGTATTGGCTTATGCAGACAATCTCTGCATTCTCACCACCCCACACCTACAAGAGGTGGACTTAGTCCTCCTTTTAATGGATTTCGAACGTGTGTCTGGTTCTAAGCTTAATTATAATAAGAGTGCGGCATTGTACCTCCCAATTCCACCACCCCCACATTCACTTCGCTAAGTTGCGGGAGTGCCTGTACAATTTTCACCGGTTAAAGTTTTAGGATTGTCCTTTGGTTCCCCTGATGATGCCCACTCAAATTGGACTGTTGTTTTGGACAAGGCCATTCATTTGGTTGCATCCTGGAAGGGTCATACTATTGCAAAGAGAAAGCAGGTTTTGTTGTTGAAACCTTAGTTCTTCCTTTATTTCTTCATGTGGCTTCAGTTTTTCCTATCCCCTTTTCCTTGGAGGCTTGCTTGTATAATGTTTTCTTTCAGGGATTCTGGGGCTGCCGTTTAAATCCAGTGAAACGTTCTTACACATATCTTGATTATTGTCACGGTGGGGTTCAGATGTTGAACCCCTTGGTGTTTTTTCACTGTTTGTTTCTTAAGACTGTTATCCCCTACCTGTTGAATACACACCCGGTCTTTTGGATTTCTCTTCTTCATCATCATATTGCTCCATTGTGCACCACCTGGTGTCTCCCCCCTTTCGAAATCCCTCAGAATTTTCGTAAGTTTAAGCTCCCCCATTTTATCATTCCCACCTTTTTAAAAATGTGTCAGTGGTCTCTGACCCCTACGGTGATTCTCTCTTCCTCAAGGAAGCACTTATATCACTCTGTTTTGGGAACATCCTTTTTGGACCTTCCAGTGCTACGAGATTCCCTTGGCGTTCAACTGGACTTCTTTGGAGTTTTTCACCAACTGACTGATCCACGGATCCCCCAAAGGGTTTCGGATGTAACCTGGCTTTCTTGTCATGGCAGACTATGTGTTTGTGGTAATATGAAGCATAAGGCTCATGAAGAAAGGACTTGTCCCCAGGATACGTGCCTTTCCATTCCAGAGACCATGATGCATTTCTTTCTTGATTGCCCATATTCACAACTGGTATGGACCCTTCTCCTCCATAAATGGAAGGAAAAGACCCTTCCTTTTCTCACATATAATATTTGATTTATGGTATTTATCCCCCTACTTTGGTTCATTACCATCCTAGTACTTTACGTTTAATTTTGCATTTTGTCACTTCTATTTGTAGCAGGTCAGATCGCATTTTACTACAACAGAAGTGTGTAGTCCTACTCAGATTGTCACTCCAGATTTTACAAGGCTTACAGGCTGTTTATAGTTCTGAGAAAACCTCCGTATCGCCTGAAGTTTTTTGGCGCTATTGGGGCTTCTGTTCCTGGATTTTTTCCTAATGATGCAGTACTTTTTTGTGTTTTCTTTGCTTTTCTTCATTATAATTTTGTATGATGTAGTACTGTTCTTGCAATGTTTGTATACCACACAATACTCCCCTACTCTTTTTAGTGGGGATGAGATGGGGGTTATATACTACGGCTTCTCACTGCTTGTTATTCATGTATGCGGTAATACTTACTTTTGTTTTTATTTCATTTATTATGGTTTTGTCTGATGCTATACACTTTTGTATATTTTCTCTTAAGTTTTTAATGGAAGATTTCCCTACTCTTATAGTGGGGATGGGATGGGGGTTATGTACAACCATGGGTTATTTATGTTTGTAGTCCAAGTACGTTGTGGTACTTATTTTTGTTTTTTGACCTTCTCCATTATGCTTTTGGATGAAGCAATACATTTTAGTATAATTTGTTTTCACTGCAACTTCCCCTGCTCTTTTAGTGGGAATGAGATGGGGGTTGTGTGCCCATAAGGATTATTTTTGTTTGTACTCCATGTATGCAGTAATACTTATTTCTGTTTTTGAATTATTTTCTTATAGTTTTGTATGAAGTCATATGATTTGTATATTTTGTTTTCAGTTTTCAATAAAAAATTCCCCTACTCTTTTCGATAAGTGCCTTGGGATCTTTAACATCCATCTGAACTACCACCAGAACAGGCAGATGGGACCTCGGTTTAACGTCTCATCCAAAAGACAACACCTCAGAAGTGCAGCACCCCTCTCATGCTGCACTACAGTGTCAGTACTGGGATATTAACCCAAGTGCCAGATGTGGGATCTGAACCCACAGCCCTCTGATCTCCTGGCCTCAGAGGCGAGTGTGCTAACTACTGAGTCACTGACACTGATGATGATATTACTGGGGGTATGATCTTCAAAAAGGCATTTCTGGGGGCTTTACCTCCCAAAAAGGGGTTACTGACCACAACCTTGAAGACCAGCACAGTGACAGATTTCACCAGAATATATATACAAAATCACACATACCACCACAATGCAAAGCATCATGGGCTGTATATACAAATCACCACAGAATACTACCAGCTACCCTAAGATGGTCAATCTGGGTTACATTGTGGTGAACGTAATAAAAACAAGCTAGAAGACAAAGAATGTCAACACACAAGCACTGAGGCAATGGTTACCCCAAAGGGTATTGGCCGGGAAGCCAAGTTTCAAATAAAATACAAAATCACACAAAATCACACATTCGCCCTCGGGACTTTTTCTTGGGGGCTTATCACTCCCGACCTCTGAACAGGTGTGAAACGAGGGCACCAGATGACTAACAAGGGCCTTGTTAGTCATCCGTTGCCCTCGTTTCATCCCCACATAATAATTATTATATACAAAATTGCTCATAAAGCTATCCCCCATACTGTATCATGTAGCACATCCCTGCGCTCTCCCTAGCATCACATCATCAAGATGCCAGAGCGTGGGGCAGAGCAGGGGCGGATCTAAATAATGGGAAGTACATGAGCCCCAGAAAATATGATTTTAAGAGCTTTTTTATCTAAAATGACTGAAAATCTTTTGGGCAACTACACACAGGCAGCTTTTCCCTCTGGTAAGGCACTGAAAGATGTAGTGCTAACGCTAGCTTGGTAAATCTCTTTAAAGTGCCCTATCACCCTAACTATACTGATGCTACTGCACCAGTATAATTTATATATATAAAATATCCCACCTGTATTACTTCTGTCTACACATTCAGATATACTGAAAAAGATTGCAGAGATAGCAACGGTGCACCATCAATGCCAGCCTTCATTCTAGAAAAAAGTCTATGTTTCTTACGATGAGATCCTGGCCTATGGTGTACTGAAAATTTGTAGGGTTGTGATGTTAGGTACCATCTCATAACCCTGGGGGGGTTCTCTTTCGTATGCTGCAGCCAACCAACAAAGGTGGTGATGGTCTGTAACCAAAATAAACTCATTCCCCCATAACTAGGGGAGGGTGAAAGTTGCAAATTCCACTTCAGTGGAACTTCCACGAAAGTTCATAAATTTTGCGGAAATTGCGGAACTTTCGCCATTGGCAAAACTGGGATTTTCCTCAGAGTTTCGCTGAGTTCCGTGGACTTTTTTTGTGAACTGCAGAAAAATGCATATAAACTGTAGAATTTATTTTATCCACAGTTTAATGAACTGCCAGTGAATGAGTGCCTGCTTGTACAATCATGCAGTCATTCACTGACAATTCAGTGGGCCACTGGTAATGGAGGAGAGAGGAGGGCTGCACTGGTGGCCCACTATGGGCAGGGTGGGGGAGCGGGGTGGTGGCAGATGAACTGTCAGGGTGGGGGTTGGGGCTCCACTAGACAACAGAGACTTGGGATATTTTTTTTTATAAGGGATCAGGGAATGAGAGGTCCACTAGACACCAAAGAATACTGGGAATAGAGGGGGGATGAGTTGGTGGACTGATGGCTATTTCTTTTTGGATTAAGGAATCCAGAATAGGGAGGGGAGTCTGCTAGACATCAGGGAAATAAAATTTTTGGGTGGCCATGATCGGTGGCTGGGAGGGCCACTAGAAACCAGGATGGTCTAAGCAAGGGATTGGAGGTATTTACTGAGACACCTGATCAGTGGGGGTGAATTAATGAATTAAACTGTGGTTAAAAAAACCCTCAGAAATTACCACTGGTGGTGATCCTTAAATTAACCCACAGTTTGTATATTTATTCTGCAGTTTTAAGGCAGAATTTCCACGAAGGTTCAGAAAATGATTTCTGAACTTTTGCAGAAGTGAAATTCGCACTTTTGCCACAATTCCGCAGGTGGAAATTTGTTTTTGCACACCTCTACCCATAATTAACATTTTCAGGCTTCAATGACCCACTTTACAGCTTAGCACTATTTTTAAATCATTGAATATATTGCCTGCCTTTCATCTAGTTTCTGGCTTATATAAATAATGGGGTGTTCTTTCCCATGTATCATCTGCAATAGGACAGTCCCTATCCCATTCACAGAGGCATCCGTATGGACTTCAGAAGAGAGGTCAAAATTAAACCTTTTTAAAACTGGTGACAAACAAAGCATGGCCTTTATGGCTCTAAAAGTGTTATCATCCTCTGGAGTCCAATGCACATTAGTATGATTTCACTTCTTTGTTAGCTCAATCAAAAGACTAGATATATCAACAAAATTTGGAACAAAGCACTTATAATGTCCAACTAGGCCCAAGAAAGATCTTATTTGTTTGTCAGTGCGGGAAACAGGGCTATTAGCAACTGCCTTTACGTTCCCTATGTCTGGCTGCACATTGTTTGTTTCTGATTACGAAACCCAGACATCTAGTTTCCTTCATAGCTACAATACATTTAGAGGGGTTTATAGTTAAGCCAACATTAGTTATAGCTTGCAGGACGGCTGTCAGATGTTCCATACAGGTCTCCCAATTAGGACTACACAGCACTACATCATTCAAGTATGCTGAACAGTAAGTGGTGGGGGCTTGAGATCTTTCCCATAAATCACTGGAAAGTTCCAGGAGCCCCATGTAATCCAAATGGCATGGTTACAAACTGGTACAACCCAAATGGAGTGAGAAAGTTTGTCTTGTCCCAAGAGTCCTTTGTTAAAGGTATTTGTCAATGTGACTAGACCTGTTACTTAGCCTTTGTGAAATCAGGGTCTCAAAGGAAGGAAGGCACTCCCCGGGTGGAGGGTAAGAGTTGTAGGCGAATGTTTCTGGATGGCTTAGGTTTTCTCCCAACCACCCTTCCCCTCACACCACCCACCCCAAGTGCATAACTTCCTTTACAGCAGGGGCTCTGACATCACTTCCCCAAAACTGCTAACAACATACACCTGTTCATATCCTTAAAGGCAGAGCACACTGAATAGGGGGTAGAGACACTCACAAGCTTGCACACACTAAAACAAGAACAAAAAAAAGCATCTGTAACTGGAAGGGACACAGACATGTGGGGAGTGGTGCAATGCACTGGCTGTGGAGCAGCAGTCTTCCAGGAGACATTCTGGAGACTGCATTGCTGCCCTATTTGCAGGCACCTCTCTGGTCTGAGGGAGGAGGTTGTTCATCTCCATGCTGACCTGGCAAGGATTTAGGAAACCTGCTCCCCAACCCAGGCCACCACCACTACCTCAGAAGTTGCCAAGAAAGAGGAGCGGTTGGACCACGATGGGCTCAGAAAGGGTGAGGGTGGTGGAACACAGGCGCATCCCTCCAGTTGTGCCTCTCCACAATTCATTCACCACTCTGGTGGAGCATGGTTTCTCTATGGAGGCACCCACAGTGGAGACCAAGGAGGATGCTGGGAACCTCCACAGTGGAGATCCACAGGAGGGTGGCACAGGGGAAGGAAGCAACTCCTGGTGGAGGACTCAATTGTTAGGGGGGTAGAAGTGGGGGAGGGAGGGGAAAGGGAGGTAAGGTGCCTGCCTGGCACCAAGGCTTGGAGGGACAGGAAATGAATCCTCAGGATTGTAGAAGCAGCAGCAAGGGGTAGGGAGCTGGATGTCATTATCCACCTAAGGATGAATGACCTGTCTGAGAATGGGATCAGAGCAGTGCAAAAGGAGTTTGTGGAGTTGGGGAGGGGTCTTAGACAAGTAGCACACATGGTAACTTTCTCAGATGTGCTACCTGTCTATGGCAAGGATGAGGCTAGGGTACTCCACACCATGGGATTCAATGACTGGTTGAAAAGCTGGTGCAGAGCTCAGGGATTTGGCTTCATTTGGGACTGGGGCTCCACCTGGAGGGATACAGGCCTATATAGGCATGATGGTCTGCATCTATCCAGGAGGGGAACCAGGATCCTAGGTGATAGGTTTAAATGCTTCAATGGCAAGCATTTAAACTAGCCAAGGAGGGAGGCACCGAAGAGGAGAAGGGAAATCCTAGCCTCCCCCAAAAAATCAGGGTAATTAGTGAGGTAAACACCAAGATAGAGCAGTCAATAGGGAGAAGAACAGGGGTGAATGGAGAAAAAGACAAAGGCAGTAGGGACAGAGATGGGGCAAAAAGAAATAAAGCCATAAAAAAATGGAGAGTAATGAGTACCAATGCCCATAGTCTAGGTAAAAAGTTCCCTGAAATGGTGGCCTTGATGGAAGAGGGATGCCTGGATATTGTGGCAGTCACAGAAACACGGTACACAGAGAACCATGACTGGGATGTCAACATACCAGGGTACACAATCTATAGGAGGGACAGGGAGGGAAGAAGAGTAGGAGGAGGAGTAGCTCTCCATGTAAGGGAAGGGATCAAAGCAACAGAACTAAAGGGTAAACAGGGAGGAGAGGAGGCAGTGTGGGTCACCCTGGAGATTGGAAATGGCTCCACAATCCACACAGGGATTGTATACAGACCCCTGTCTCAGGGGGAGGAAATGGACAAGGAAATGATAGAAGGCATCCTCGGAATGGCAGAAAAAGTGGAGATATTGCTGACAGGGGACCTGAATATGCCAGATGTTGACTGGAGCACCTTTGCTGCAGCCACATCCAAGAGCAGGGCCATTCACGATGCCCTACAGGGGGCATGCCTCAGACAGCTAGTTTTGGAACCCACTCAGGAGAGAGCAATCTTATACCTGGTACTCTCAAATGGGGATGGAGAGAGGATCTTTGATCTTGAAGTGGGCAGCCATCTGGGAACAAGCGACCACCAAACAGTGTGGTTCACGATAAAATTAGCTGTAGAGTCAAGCCACACAAAGTGAAGGTACTGGACTTCAGGAGGGCTGATTTTGTCAAAATGGGAGAGTGCCTCAGAAAGCACTAGCAAACAGGGAAGAAGGTGGGTGGAGCAACAATGGGAAACATCAAAACTGCCATCACAGGAGGCAACAAGCCTTTGTGTGAAACAAATAAACAAATCAAATAAAAGAAAAACATTATGGTTCTCAAAAAGTGGCAGGGAAGGTAAGGGAGAAAGAAATAGCATTCAGGAAGTACAAGGAATCACAGAAGGAGCAGGACAGAGAAATGTACCAGTTAAAGCAGAAGGAAGCGGGTAAGGCAGTCAGAATAGCAAAGGCCCGTACCGAGGAAAAGATAGCCAACTCGGTTAAGAAGGGGGATAAAACCTTTTCTAGGTACATTAGGGAGCAAAGAAAGACTAAGGCAGGGATACTGAGGCTGAACAAAGAGGAAGGTGGTTGGGCAGAAAGCGACAGTGAAAAAGCAGGGATACTGAATGAACACTTCTGCTCAGTATTCACAATGGAAAAGCAGGGGGAAATACCTAATCCAGTCAATAGAAGCACTCTGGATAGGAGGGTTGATATTAGTCCTTTCACAGAAGAAAGGGTTCTGAAAGAACTCTTAAAACTGAAGGTGGATAAATCAATGGGGCCTGATGGGATTCACCCCAGAATTCTAAAAGAACTAAGGGAAGAACTAGTAACACCACTGACTACCCTTTTTAATATATCATGGGAGGATGGTGTGGTACCTGAGGACTGGAGGAAGGTGGATGTGATTCCCCTTCACAAAAGTGGGAGCAAGACAGAGGCAGGAAACAACAGACCTGTCAGTTTGACCTCAGTGGTAGGGAAAATGATGGAATCACTTCTGAAGGAAAGAATTGTTGAGTACCTAGAGGCCAGTGGGGCGCAGGACCCAATGCAGCATGGATTCAAAGTGGGAAGCTCATGTCAGACAAATCTAATTGATTTCTTTGACTAGGTGACCAAAGCAGTAGACCAGGGAGGGGCTGTGGACATGTCCTACCTAGACTTTAGCAAGGCATTTGACACAGTCACGCACAAAAGATTAATAAACAAATTAGTTAGCCTGGGAGTGGGTCCCAGGGTGGTAGCCTGGGTAAAACACTGGTTGGACAACAGGACACAGCGGGTAATAGTAAATGGAGTCCACAGTGAAGAAAGGAGGGTTGCTAGTGGGGTACCGCAGGGTTCAGTACTTGGGCTGGTACTTTTTAATGTCTTTATAAGTGATATTACAGAGGGACTGGAAGGGAAAGTATGTCTCTTTGCAGATGACACAAAGATCTGCAACAGGGTTGATACACAACGTGGGGTGGAAAGGATGAAAAGGGACTTGGCAAGGTTGGAGGCTTGGTCAAATGTATGGCAGCTTAGATTCAATGCAAAGAAGTGCAAAGTAATGCACCTTGGAAACAAAAACACAGGGGAAGAGTACACAATGAATGGAAAGGGACCTGGGGGTAGTTATATCAGATGACCTAAAGGTGGCCCAGCAATGTGAGAAGGCAGTAAGGAGGACTGGGGGGATACTGGGATGCATAGAGAGAGGTATCACCAGTAGAAAATAGGAAGTTGTTGGCCCTGTCTACAGACAGTTGGTAAGACCACATCTGGAGTACTGTGTACAGTTCTGGAGACCCCATCTCCGCAAAGACATAGACAGGCTGGAGGCTGTCCAGAGGAGGGCAACCAAAATGATGCAGGGTCTGCATCAGAAGACATATGAAGAAAGACTAAAGGAACTAAAGATGTATAGCCTCGAGGAAAGGAGGGAGAGGGGGGCATGATAGAAGCTTTCAAATACCTCAAGGGAATCAACAAAGTCCAAAAGAGTAGCATCTTTCAGAAAAAGAGATGTGCAAAAACAAGGGGGCACAATTTGAAGATAGAGGGGGGACGGCTCAGAGGTAATGTGAGGAAGTATTTCTTCACAGAGAGGGTTGTGGATACATGGAATGGCCTTCCTGAGGAGGTCGTAGAGTCAAAAACAGTGGAGGGATTTCAAGAATGGATGGGACAGACATAAGGCAATTCTAGTGGGGGTAGGAGGAAGTAGGATGTTGGTTAACTAGGATCTGCAGCTTATCCATTAGGTAGGGAAATGGGCAGACTAGGTGGGCCAAGCGGTCCTTATCTGCCGTCAAATTCTATGTTTCTATGTTTCTAATACCCCTTAGTTAAATCCAAAATGGTAATATACTGAGTATTATCAAGTCCATCAATGATATCGTCGGTACAGGGCATAGGGTACCCATCAAAAAAGGATAAATGTATTCAGCTTCCATAAATCTAGATACAGTCGTATACCACCCTCCTTTTTCTTGGTATGCCCCCAGGATGGTGACACTATTACAGTGAAAATGTCACTGCCGACAACATTGACATTTTCATTGTAATAGTCTACCCGAGACCCCAGCACTCTCTCCCAGTCCTGCACCCCCTCCTCTATCCAACTCTGACTCAGAATTAGAATCCTTAAGATCGGGGTGAGGGGTCAGACCCCCCACATGGGGATTTTGGGGTGGGCGAAGGCCCCCTGATGAAAAAACAGTGGGTGTCACCAATCGGATTTACGTCAATGTCAAGTTGCGGTCAACAAAAATCTGTTGCTGTGATGGTGGTTGACAGTTTAGTTGTTGAACCAACATTATAGAGCTCTTTTTCTTTACCACCACAATGTGTGATGCCCAAGCACTGGTGGAAGATACAGTTATGCCCAAATGTTTCAGTTTTTCAACTTCCTTTGTTACTTCTCCCCATATCTTCTCCGGCAACCAATACGTTTTCTGCCATATAGGTATGTTTTGGGTAGCTTCCATCCTATGCTCAGTCCCCTTAGCCTTCCTTGGGATGTTGGTGAAAGTGTCATGATATTTTTGAAGGACCTTTTTCAAGTCTGTCTGTTGTTCTGGACTCAATTTGGGATTGATCTGAAGTTCTCTTAATTTCCCCAGGCTTAACTAGCCTCTGATATGATATCCCTAGTTTAGTCTCCTTGTTCTTGGGGCAAACATAGTATGAGGGCATTGCTTCCTCATTCCATTTTTTAAGAGGCTGGCATGAAATAATTTTTTTCTGTCCTTTTTCTGGAAGGCAAATTTCATAATAAACTGGACCTGTCTGTCTTGAGATAGTGTAGGGTTCTTGCCATTTCATGAGAAGCTTCTTCTCTGTAGAAGGCAGCAATAGAAGAACCTTGTTTCCAGTCTTAACATTTTGTTTCAGAGACGCCTTGATCATATAGGGCCAGATATTCAAACTGCGCCATTCTGTGGCGCAAACCCTTGTGCTGCTCAAAAAAGTTGCACTGGGGTGTGGCCAGGGCGATATTCAACGGAATTGCGCTATTGAGCAACTTCTTTGAATATCACCCCCTGGCCACAGCCACTGTGCATGGCGCAGTGGAACTTGGCGCCACCGCAAGTGGTCAGAGTGGAGCATTCAGATGCGGTGGTGCAAGTTCCATTCGCCTGTGCAAACCTGCGATATTCAAAAGGTGACATGCAAATGGAGCCATAATTTATGCAAGGCACGGGGGGGCCATTTGCATCTAATTATGGCCCCATATGCATGCCATTAGTATGCGGGTGCACTGATCCCCGATGACTTGCGCCTGGCGCCCTGCCAGGCAGCAGCCATCAGGGAGCGACGCCCCCTGCAGCCTGATCGCGGGCATAACCAAAACGGCCCAATCGCGGGCATAATAGTGTCCCCCCCCATTAGCCCGATTGCAGGCAGAGCGTTCCATTCCCCATTAGCCCGATTGCAGGCATGATGTAAAATCCCCCATTAGCCAGATGCGTGGGCAGAATGTTATTTCCACCCCCATTAGCCCGATCGCGGGCAGAACATTATGTCCCCGAGCAGCCCGATCGCGGGCATCAGACATCCCTCCCCCACCCCACCCACCCACGGAGCCCCACCACCCCACTCCCCTGTCAGCCGGGCGGGTGGCAACACCCCACCCGCCTGCCGCCGTGCCGCCCGCTGACTGACAGCTCAGTAGGGTTCAGAGCAAGACCAATGGGCATGCAGCCCATACCGTATAAACAGTCAGATATGTGAATGAATTAATTATTTACATCAGAACCCCTGCCTGCCGCCCGCCAGCTGATGGGGTGAGCGGGGTGAGGGCTCTGTAGGTGGGTGGGGTGGGGCCACTAGATCACCAGGGATATTGGACTTTGGGGATTGGGTTTGGCGTTATGCCAGCGATTAGACTTAATCCACTGGACCACCAGGGATATTGGACTTTGGGGGGGTGGGTTTGACATTATGCCCGCGATCGGGCTTCATGGTCCACTGGACCACCAGGGATATTGGACTTTGGGGGGAGGGGACGTTTGATGCCCGCGATCAGGCTGCTCGGGGGGGACATAATGTTCTGCCCGCGATCAGGCTAATGGGGGACAAATAAAGTTATGCCCACAATCAGGCTAATGCGGGGGACACTTCAGCCCACAATCAGGGCATGAGGGGGCACCGCCGGGGAAAAGTGGAGGGCCACCCACAGGTGGCAGCTGCTGTGTTGCACCCTGCAATGCGGCAGCTCATCTGTGGGTGGCCCTCAACTCTCTTTTTGGAGCTTAAAGTTGTGCAGGTGCAGGTAGGGGGTTGCGCCTGCATAACTCTGCATGGCCCAGCTGAATATCGGGCTGTGCAGTTTATGCATGGTTCCTCCCCCTTTGGTTGCGCATGCCTTCATTAGCATTGCGCTGTTGCTCAGCATGATTTGGGGGGGCGCAACTGCCTCCTGCTGAATATCGCAGAATGGCACATTCGGACTTGCGCAGGTGCAACCCTATTGTGCATGGCTCAATTCTTTTGAATATCTGGCCCATAGTGTTTTCTGCTCCCTTTGCCTCTGAGTATTGCTTTCATGGACCTTCGCTACATAGTTTAAGAACCTGTCTCTAAACTGAGTCATATATTCCACAATATTGGTGTGCCTCATACTTTTCCCTTCCTTCCACTACTCATTGACCACATCTAAGGGTCCCCTGGGGTTCCTCCCACATAATAAGGCAAATGGTGAAAACCCAGTGGAGGCTTGAGGAACCTCACATTATGCAAAGAGGAAGAATGGTAAATATCACTCCTTTCCATCTTCCAGGACAAATTTCCTTAACATTATTTTAAATATTTGGTTGACTCTATCCACCAAGCCATCCATCTGAGGATGATAAGGAGAGGTACGTATTGCTGTCACACCCAGTAATTGGTACAATTATTTCAGTAGTTCTCCACAAAAGTTAGTACCCTCATCTATTGAAATTTATTTTGGAAAACCCATCCTACTAAATAGGTTGGACCATTCTTCAGCAATTTTTCTAGCTGTAGTAGTGTAGAGGGGAGTGGCCTCAGGGTACTTTGCAGAATAATCACATATCACTAAGATATACTCATTACCCTTAACACTTTTTGTCTAGAAGACCTATAATGTCCAGAGCAATCCTCTTGAAAGGAATTGTGACCAAGAGAAGGGGCTGAATGGGTACCCTCTCTTTTTTTTCCTACTTGAGCCACCTTCTGATATTCTCTACATGATTGGCAATAGTCAGCTACATGTTTATGTATAGCAGGCCAGAAAAAACTGGGTCAATAGTCAGTTAAGGGTATGATCTCTCCCTGCATGACCAGCCATGGGTATGTCATGTGCCAAATATAGTAGCTGTTTTGGGGTCTGTTCATAGAAAGGGGTTACCAATGAAATCTTGGAAATACACCTTTGAGCTGGAAGCTCATTTACAAAGATTCCACGTCAAATGAGCAATAGACACATAACATACATTAAAAGACTGGAACACTGGGAACAATAAAAGTGCAGTGTTACATGGCACCTGTGTCTGAAACAGAGAATACAAGGATAACATACAGTTGGATTACAATCTAACAATGAATGAGGTATTTAAGCAGAAATAAATGTTTCTTTGTCAAGCTCCAAGAGTTAAGCAGGATATGTGCTTCTTTTTCAGGTTCCATGAGAGAGGGATTGGGGGAACGGGTAGGGGGAATAAGTGAAGAGGGCATAACGGACATTGGGGTCAAGGACAGGAATCAGGGGCTAGCAATCACAAATGCTAAGACAGCCGAGGTGCTGGTGAAGTTATCTCTTATATTGGCCAAGCTTGGGTTCATTGATTATATTCGGGGAGAATTTGTTAAGCCATAAAGGGGCCAAATAAGTGAAAGATCTTTGCGCTTGTGAGGTATGGAACAAGCATTTGTCAATGCCGAATGTTGTCTTGCTGCCATTGGCAGTGCAGGAGTTAGAGAGATGCAGCATAGGAGTGGCATTCAAGTATTGAACTGATGTCAACCAACCCCCACCCTACAGAGAGTGAGAGGCATTAGGGTGTCCCTGTGGGTGTTTGTTATTGCAGTGCGGGAAAACATGCTGGGCAGGATGTGAAAAATGACAGCTGCACAGTTCATAAGGAAGGTGTAATTAAATGCCAGTGCTGAAAATGTGGCATACAAATATCAGAAATTTGCAGAGTTGCAAGGGTGCGGAAATATGCAAGAGCACGCTTGCAGCACTGCCAGTTTGTGGGTTCGGCACCAAATTTTCAACATAGGCATTTTAGCACCTCTGCTCATGTACAGTGTCACTGTCATTTCCTCAAAGTGTCCCAAGAAGTGATTTCGCACAGCGACCACGCTATTCAGCGCCAGAAGTGCGGAAACACATTTTGGGCAGGACATGTGAAGTGACAGCTATACTGTTCATCAAGAGGTGTGTAAAAATGGCAATGGTGAAAATCCAGAGTGAAAATATCACAAATGCACGATGGTACGAGCATGCATGCAATCTGCCAACGCACGCTTGTAACACAGTCATTTTATGGAGTATCAGCTCCAAATTTTCAACATAGGCATTCTAGGAGCTCTGCTCATGAACTGTATCACTGTCATTTTCATAATCTGGCCCAAACACTGATTTCCCACAGCGACTGCGCAATTGTGCGCCTGAAGTGCGGAAACACATTTTGGGCAGGATGTGGAAAATGACAGCTGTACTGTTCACCAGGAGGTGCACAAAAATGCCAATCCTGAAAATATGGCATTAAAATATTGCCAATGCACGAAGGTACGAGCCTGCGTAGCAACTGCGCAATGCACGCTCATAAAACAGGCATTTGTTGGATTTTTTCCACCAAATTTGGAACATAGGCTTTTTGAGAGGCTACCTCATGAGCACTGGCACTGTCATTTCGTTAATGGGTCCCAAAAGGTGATTTTTCGCAGTGCCTGGAAAAATCACCTTCCGAGACCAATTAACGCCATGACAGTGACATAATTCATGAGGAGGGGCCCCAAAAACCCCATGTTGAAAATTTGGTGCCAAAATTCCAAGAAATGCCTGAGATATGAAGCAAAGTTGAAAAAACCCTATTCATTGCATTATACTGCTTACCAGCATTTCTTCAGTTCGCGGTCGGCTTTGAAGAGTGCAGGCGTGTTCCTGGTCCACAGAAGATCATCGTGCCAGAGTCCAGAGGTAAGTATGGCGTGAGGGGGGTGAGGAGGCAGGAGTACGCAGGGTGGGT
Source organism: Neoceratodus forsteri (assembly GCA_016271365.2). Taxonomy (NCBI): domain Eukaryota; kingdom Metazoa; phylum Chordata; order Ceratodontiformes; family Ceratodontidae; genus Neoceratodus; species Neoceratodus forsteri. The sequence continues at coordinate 1,165,486,913 of CM057454.1, forward strand.
GCGGGTGGGGGAAGGGAGCATCTAAACTACGAGGGCCGGTTTCATTTTGCAGGTAAAAAAGGAAAACCGTGCCGTGGACAGTTTTCACATTACAGGGCATTTGGCATGCTGGGGTGAGCTCCCAGCGTGCCACCTAAATGGGTTTTGTGGGGAGGTGTCAGTAGCCGATGGGGATTGGGCACCCTTGTCAGCACACAACACGGGGAGTAATGCTGGCAGGGGATTGGGCACCCCGCCCAGCGAACAAAGAAAGGGGGAGCCACGAGCCGGGGGGATTGGGCACCCCCTCGGCGTTCCACATTTGCGGGGGGGATGCCCGATGGGGGAAATGAAGCTCCCCGTCGGCACACTAAACAGAGGTTGCCAACAGATTGGGCACCCCAATGTCAGGAATGTATGAGGTGGTGGCCCGCTCAGCCGACTATGGTCATAATGATGTGAAAGACGGTACAGCAAAGGACTGCTGCATATGACGAGCTTTGTTCGACTGCAGCAGACCTTTGCTTTGATGTGCTCGCCCATTATGAATGCATGGTGTGGCGGTGGCATGAGGCTGATTGGGGAATGAGGGACACACCTACTGATGCATGCCCTGCATTCGCCCAACAGCAACTATGCCCTCAAGACCCGGCTACACAAGAAGATGTTGCTTGCGCATGCGCGCAAGCCAACATAAAAATGGGAAATGGAGAAATTGTCTGGCAGTGCTTCTTGTACAGTGGCAGCTGGGGGTGGTAAAGAGGAGGTCCTGGATGGCAGGTGGAGTTAGGCCAAGGTGTTTGTTTTTTCTCTAGAAGACAGATTTGATACCTTAGTCTACCTTGTAGAGTATGCTAATTGGACTGTACATAGAGAACACATGTGTGGGTTAGTCTATTGGAAACAAGCAGAAGTCTGCAGGATTTATTAATGGCAGTACTAATCCTTTTGTGGGTGGTGTCAGGGGCTGCCCCACAGACTACTAACCTGTAGTCGATGATAGACAGAATGGAGCTTTTTATGGTGAGTGACAATGCTTCTTGGGTAAGGCAATGACGGAGCCTGTATAACAGATCAATTCTAGGATTGACAACCTTAACAATTACTCTCTTAATCACTATCTACTGACCTTCCCCAACCCTCTGGCAGGGTACCCCACATTCTGAAGGGTCCTATCTTAGGTTAGGTGCTATTCCCCCTCCTAGCATTTAAGCCAGACCTCCTCCTTCTCTCTCTCCTCCTCCTTCTTTAAATCCCTACAGCCTTATCCCCTTTTCTATCTAGCCCCACAGCCCCCTTGCAGGGTTCCCCACACCCCAAAAGGGTCTCTCTGGAACACTGCCTTATCTCCTTCTCTCTGGTCCCCCCAGTCCCCTTGCAGGGTTCCTTGCATCCTGAAGGGGTCTCCAGGGCCATGACTCTCTCCCTCCCCAAACCTCATCCCTCCCTCCCTCTCCTTTCCCCCTTTTCTTTCATGTAAGCATTTGTTTACTTATTAACCCAGCACTTAATATGTTCCACTCTTTCTACCTATTATGTGCAACACTGTTGTAACACTGTTTTGTAACTCCTGCCTTACAACTGTATGTTGATCTTGTAACTTGAATGTTTAATGTCTCATTCCTATTGTACCTCTTCTGCCCAGGTCACACTGGAAGATGAGTGACTTGTCACTCAGTGTGCCTTCCTGGTGAAACATTTCAATAAATAAATAAATAAAAATATGTGTGCTGAGCAAAGGATAGAGCACTGTCCAGAGTGATGCCTAGATATTTGGAGGTTTATACTTGCCCAATGGGGGTGCATAGGCTATTTGGGATTGTCATGTGGAAGCTCTTATGCTTATTGTGAGGGTTTGCAAACAGCATAACTTTAGTTTTTTTGTAGTTCATTAGAAGCTTGTGTTTAGAAAACCAAGCATCTGCCACAGTGAAGTCAGTTTGAAGGTTCAACTGAAGTTGGAGTGGGTCTGGGCATTTGGAGACGATGACAGCATCATCAGCATAAAGAAAAATGTGCTCTTTGCAGAATTAGTGTAGTCTGTTAGTAAAAAGGCTAAATAAAAGGGGGCCAAGAATTGACCCCTAAGGGACACCCAGGAGAACTGGTTGATTGTTGGAGTGCACCATCTATGTCTACACATTGGGACCTATTGTAAAGGTAGCTCTGAAACCATCCAACATTTCTGTGGAGAGTTTGAAGGAGCAGAGTTCGGAGAGAAGTGTCTTATGATTGACATTGTCAAAGGCCTTATTTAGGTCAATATAAATTGCCCTGGCTAACTGACTACTGTCAAGGGTTCCATGCAGGAAACTAGAGTACTCCAAGAGGGCAGTGGAGGTGCTGTGCTCCCTTCAGAACCTATGCTGTTGTGGGCACTGTATTCCATACTTTTCCAGGTACTGTACTCAACCAGTTGGCCAGAAAATGTTCTAACACCTTAGAGAGGAGAGGCAGTATTGATTTTGGGCAGTAGTTCAAGTGAAATGCACTGTCCCCACTTTTAAAGACAGGGGTGACCACTGCAACTTTCCAAATGAAGGTGAATTGACTCAGCCAGAGAGATAGGTTCATAAGATGTGTTATCAGCAAAAACACATCATCCAGGATCAGAGCAAGTATCTTAAGGTCCAGCGTGTCGCTGCTATGTCTGGATTTGGCTAGAATCTGCATGAGATACTTTCTGACTTTGGGGATGGTGATTACTTAAAGGTAGAAGGGTGGATGGCATGAAGGGGGCTCGTTAGGTAGAGTCAGTGGTCTTTGTGCATTGACATCAGATGTGTCAGGAAGGTTAGGCAGTATTATGCTGCTGAGGTTAGTGAAAGCATCATTGAAGGTGTTTGCAGTGGTGTAGGGATCCTAGGTGATTACCCCATTCACAAGTAGCTTAGAGGGAGATGTCTTGATATTTTTACCTGTAAGGTCTTTAAGGTTTTCTCAGAATTTCATGCCATCTCCCCAGGAATAAGAAAGGCAGACCCTGTAATATTTTGATTTAGCGAGCATACCTTGCAACCTCCTGCCTCATAGATCAGGGACAAGGCTTACAAAAATCAGGGACAAAGGAACAAAATTAGGGACACATCTTCAAACTTGATGATATCCACTCAGGAAGCTGGTAGAATATGGGGCTTAGTGCAAAATGCATTTTCTAAGAAAGAACAGCTCTTTAACTTTAATGTTTGACATTATTTTGTGCTTCCAACTCCCACTGTTTGGTCATGGAAACACAATTTTTAGGAGGGACAGAGTAAAATTCTGAGGCAAAATCAGAGATGACCCTGAAAATCAGGGGCAGTTAAGAGGTATGTTAGCAAGTCTGATCTTGCTGGCTCAGGCATTTCTGATCATTTTATATTTCTGACGGTCAGCCTGTTGGCCTTTAGCCTTGGTTCTGTGCCAGAGATGATCCCTGGTAGTCATGAGATTCAGTAAAGCAGGGGAGATCCAGGAATTGGTGAGTGGTGTGCAGCTATAATGCTTCACTCCATGGGTAATGGGATACTGTTAAGACAGTTTGTTGAATGGTTCCCCTTATAGGACTAAGTCAGTGTTGATGTTCAAAAAGGGGGCAAAAAATACTCCACTTGGGCTTTTGTAAAATTTCTCAATGTTCTTTATTTATTTTTGTTAATTGCCCTGACGTTTCGCACTCTTGTGCTTTTTCAAAGGGCTTTTCATATATTCTGTAAGAATAATAGATACATATTGTTTATAAATCTTACATTTTTGGATTCCATTTATTTTCATTATTCTTCTATTAAGATTTTCTATTATACTTCATTAGCGCTGTGCTTCTTTCCCATGCTACTTATAGTACACACTCTGTACTCTGTTCACTCTTATAACTAAAATTTTACAAAAATAATATACAGTAATAAAGAATATGTACCCTGTATTCGTGCTTTGTTTCCACACTGGCCAGATGCTTTTTACTTCAGCCTTTACCTGTTCTACTGATTCTTCATGGCAAGGAATTGCACCAAACTTGTGTCTTAACTATAATAATATAAACAATATGTGAAAATGCCTTCAGCAACCTTATTTAGCAGGTTATTTTCAATACAATAATCAAACAACTTTCCCTTATTGCTACCTTTTCTGTTATAATGTGAGCCTTGTATCTGAACACATTAACTAAATACAAACTTAAACACATTGAAGAATCACAACTTATTAAGAAAACCCAACACCTCAAGGCATCATTAGTTTCTCAATAGACTAAAAATAGAAATAAGTAATTAAATAAATAAAAAAGACACACTGTGGCCAGGCAATGGCCTGATCACAACGAAGGTTGCTAAGCAACCATGAGTTGAGCTTAATTGGAGCTCATCCATTGCAGGTGAAACTGCATGTGATGATCAGGCCAAGAGGTATTTAGCAAGAGAGTTTGCACCACACACACACACATATACACACAGTAGCTGCACTAAACAATGCAATGAATAACGACAGAACCAGCACAAGGTAAGAAAAGACAAATATTTAGATATCTAGGAGCTGTAGCTAAGTCAAATAAATTTAAAATGTGATTAAAAAAGTTTATTTTCTTTACATGCAGATACAAGGCTCACATAATAAACCTAAAGAAAGAACTGAAGGTGACTTTTAACACTATGCCCAAAGTATCTACACATACTAGCCAGGTAAAGTGAGATAGTAACATACAATTGAAGATTAATAGGACTGAAAAAATAAAATATTGAAGGATACTGAAAGGATTGATTCTCTTTTTAAGGATTGACAATAAATTAAAAAAAAATAAAGAAATAAGCAGTTAGAAACAACGTTCAGCACAAAAGTGAGTAAAAAGTGTTAAAACCAGTTATACAGGCAAAAACACATAGCAGACGTGTTTAAACAGTTACCAAGAAATTTGATTGTATTAAAACTTTAAATGTATTAAAAACAGAACATAAAATTCAAGGAAGACAACGAACAAAGGAAACTGAACATGCTGAGCTGAAAGATAAAGCTGCAAAATGTAAAATTTAGCCAATTAAGATCTTTTAAAATGGTACACTGTTATAACAGAAAAGGTAGCAATAAGGGAAAGTTGTTTGATTATTGTATTGAAAATAACTTGCTAAATAAGGTTGCTGAAGGCATTTTCACATATTGTTTATTTTATTATAGTTAAGACACAAGTTTGGTGCAATTCCTTGTCATGAAGAAACAGTAGAACAGGCAAAGGCAGAAGTAAAAAGCGTCTGGCCAGTGTGGAAACAAAGCACGAATACAGGGTACATATTCTTTATTACCGTATATTATTTTTGTAAAGTTTTAGTTATAAGAGTGAACAGAGTACAGAGTGTGTACTATAAGTAGCATGGGAAAGAAGCACAGTGGTAATGAAGTATAACAGAAAATCTTAATAGAAGAATAATGAAAAGAAATGGAATCCAAAAATGTAAGATTTATAAACAAAATTTATCTATTATTCTTACAGAATATATGAAAAGCCGTTTGAAAAAGCACAAGAGAGCGAAACGTCAAGGCAATTAACAAAAATAAATAAAGAACTTTGAGAAATTTTACAACAGCCTGAGTCGAGATCCAGGAATTGTAGACTGTCTTCAATTTCTGCTTTCTAATCAGGATATAGATATTGCACACTTTGCTAAATTTAGTGATAAAATAATCCAGTGCCTGGTCAATATCTAAGGCAGAGTTGAGGAAGGACCAACTAATATGGCTAAGGAAGGTCTTGAGTGCATTTACAGTAGCTGCCCCCACTTAAGTGTACAACTCATTATGAATTTGTGTGTGGGGGGCTTAGAGGCCTTATTGGCTCATTAGCAAATAATAGGGGAATGATCACTAAGTGAATCAACTAGGACTGTGGTGTTGGAGATCCAGCCTGGTTGATTTGTGATGATCCAATCAAGCAGGCTACTGGAGCCAGCATGACAGTTGATCCCAGTGGGTGAGGCAACCAATTGTGTGATGTTATTGCAAGATAGGGCATCTTTATATTGGGCTGCATCGGGTGACATCCAATTGATACTGGATTCACTGAGGACAACCACCTCCCAGTTTTGCTTAAAGCCTTGTACAAATTCACTGCTTTTGTGGAAACCAGTCACTTGATCTCTAGGGCGAATGCATACAGAGGCAATTGTAAGTGATTTGCTATGTACACCTAAGAGCTACCTAGTAGCTAGGGCTCGTACAGTATTCCCAGTGTCAATTTAAGGGAGGGTGTGGCACTTGAGGTGACCCCTAACATTGATAGCACAGCCACCACCTCTTTTTACTAACCTGTTCGGTCCGAAGAGGGTGTACCAATTTAGAGCTATTGATGCAGCAGGGACCTTGGGTAGGAGCCAGGTTTTCACTAGGGAAAGGACGTCAGGGTTGTGCTGGCTTGCCCTAACTTTGAGCTGATCAAAATTGGCCAATAAGCTACAGATGTTAACAGATGCAAATTTGAGGGCTTGGTGGTTGTTTCCACAACCTTGTTGCAGTTGGAGGGTCTGGGATTGGGATGGATATTACCAGAGGTCAGCAGAAGCATCATAACAAAAAGTGTAGTAGGTAGGAAGCTTTTTAGGTAAGTCAGATTACCTTTCTGTTTATGATTTTTGTTAGCACCCTTCTGTGTTGTACATGGGATGATAGCTGTGAAAGGTACAAGGTATATGATCCTGACCTAACAGTTAAGGGTGGGGGTGCTATAGTGCCAGAGTTATGTCCCTGTGTTAAGGTAACATTGGCTGCACATAAGTAGAACATGAAATGTTTGATTTGATATGCAGGGGGTAAGAGAATCAGGATGAGGGTTAAAATAGTTACAGTAGTAGCCACAGACATTGTCAGTTATTTCCTGAAATTTTTGTGATATTTCTAGAGAAATCTCCTGCTTTCTGCATTACCACAGTAGGGGCAGCAGAAAGAAACTTTTTAGAAATTTCAAGATATATCTGGAAATAGCTGGCAACATCTGTAGCTACTAATGTAAGTATATGCAGTAAACCATAGTTTGCAGTGTATGGGGAGCATTACAATAGAGGTGATAGAAGACTAGGTGAGAAAAGATAAATTGAAACAGAAGTGTACAAAACAGTGGGAAGTACTGGGGGGGGCAGAACCATGCATGAGTCAGGCAGAGTTAAGGTATAGATAGAGTTGCTTAAAGAAACCAGAGTGCAGGGTGGACCAGTGGCTAGAATTGCAGGCTGTGATATGGTCTCTGTACCAGAGACTTGGGTTCAAATCAAGCAGTGTTAACCGGCCCAGTGGTGCTGAGTGTTGAGGCACTAGATGCCACACCTCACGCCACGCCGGTGACCCAGGTTCAAGAATGGACTCGGGTCGTAGGGGGTCAGCAGGGGAGGAAAGCATTGAGCATCTGGAGGACAGCTCTACTTATCTGGGAGGGAGACAGGATCAGTCCTCAGTGTTCAGAGACCCCTAGTGGAGATTAGGAGTCATACAGCAGTCGGGGACCTGGCCTAAACAGGGGAGTGGCCATGGCAGTACTTCTGCAGGTGTGGGTGGGAGCATTCATGTGCTGCACTGAAGTGCATTGCACCAATGGGCCAATGGGGGGGTAACAACAAGAGAGAGAGAGAGAAAAAAACTCCTCCAAGCCTGATAGGAGTCAGCTGCACTTAGTGCCTGATGCCACACATCTAAAACCGGGCCACTGTCTCCACCCCCTTCTGCCTCCCTGCTGGCCTGACCAAACACTCTGGATTCTAGATAGAGCACCAGAATGTGGAGATGGCCCTACCTCAGGAGGCCCAGAGCTCAGAAGATAGTTTGAATCTGGAACAATGGATGACAGCTACCCTCTGAGGAGCAGGACCATGGTGGATGGTAGAGTGATCTAGTGAATTGGGGAAGCCTGCGAGAGTTCAGGTGTTGGGGATGAGAAACAAAGTATACAAAAAAACAAGCACTGTTGTGGTTGGCTCAGAGGTGGGGGTGGTCAGTTGACAGAGTCATGAATTAACTAATTAAGCCTAATTATCTGGGTCTAGCATTTTGAGAAGCAAGTGTAGGCTACTGTGAGACAAGAGTGTGACAAGCTCAGTCCAATGGGGTTACTAGAATCCCATCAGTATTAGCCTTAGGAAGGTAATGGGCAGCTTTGTAGAAGCTTATTAGAAGCTCTCTACAAGATGACATTATAATGTATGGTAAGTGCCTATTAACCACCATAACCAGCAGTTACACAGTTTTGTTATGCACTGTTTAGAATTGTAAAAGTTGTTAACCACACTTCAGAATGTCCAATCAGTGGCATAACAAAAAGGAATGCATGAATGCGGCAAGATTCCAACCCCATAGATCACGACCGTCAGTCTCGGGAAACAACTCAAAAGCACATTCCATTACCGAGAATAGCAACTTAAATGGCAGCAGTTAAGTTAAAAATGAGTGACTTCTCTGACCAGCAGGATGTAAACTTCCCATCGTATCCTCATTTGTTTGGGCCCCAGAACAAGACGCAACGTTGCATCCCACAACCCTTAGGATTTTCTGACCATGTGACACCAGCAACCAACTGGATTTTTTCTGTTGCTGTGTAAAACAATCCCAAAGGCTCCTACTGTTATAACAAATCTAACATAAGAGTTAAATGCATTTTATGGTGTTTTTTTAATGCTTTTTTCACCATACACTATAAAAAATAATGTCTGGGAATCGGGTGATAACCACGCATGTGATCACCTCTCATGGTTGCTAGGGGCAACAGTAGACCTCTCAAGCTGCACTCTCGAGGTTTACCAAGTTGACCTAGCAACCACTCAAGGAGATTACAACATGGTTATCACCCAATTCCCAGCCATTATCCCCTATATTGTTTACTCTGCTAGCCTAAGCAGAGGATGGATTATGTCATTTAGAATTATCATAGCAGTATAAGCCACTTTGGAATCAGTTGCTTTGGGGCAGTTTAGAATGTTCAACTGGAAGTGCAGTCAAAGAGAGAGAGAGGGTTTGAAGTGGAGCTGTGAGTGAGCAGCAGTATTCTGAGTGTAGAGGTGCCTCTTACCCACCTGACAGGGGCTATGTGAAGGACCTCTGTGTTTTCTTACCCCAGTGTGTGACAACAGCAGCGCCAAGAGAAGTGGTGGAGACCATTGCCAGTAGGACTCCAGTGGGTCAGTCCACAGAGAAGTAAGATGGATTTCAGTTTCTGTGGATCTAAGGGAAACTCCCCTGAGAGACCAAGAGAGTGTCTGCTGCCCTGTGAGGAAACAGAGTGGTTTCAGTCTGAAAGCTATGGAAGAACTAAGGAAGATGTTTTTCTTCAGTCAGATGTCTATATGCTAAGGTTAAACAAAACTGAGAGTACAGAAACAGAGACTAGTAAAGCTTGAGGAGTCATCTGTTGGTGTATGTGCCCCAGATATGACTAGAGTATACCAGTCAGATCCCCAGCCTCACCACAAACATATGCTGAATGTTTTGAGTTATTGTGGATGCCTCTAGCACCCTGTGGAGGCTGGAGGATCATTTTGTGCAACCCCAAAGGGATGGCAGAGGCTGGCTTGGGCTAGGGTGGGCAGAACCCCATTTGAAATCCCAGTCAGTGCTAACTGGTCACTGGAAGGGCATTAGTTTTCCCTGTGGATGTTAATTAAGCCCATCAGGTCAGGTGGATGTTTAAGTGTAAATGTGTAGAATGCTTCACAAGCATTCACTATGGGAAAATAGGGGTCCAGAGATCCCTACTTGAGAGGGATGGACAGTTTAAAAGGTTCTGTATAAGAAGGAGTTTATTGCCAAACACAATGTGTTGTTCTGGAAAGGAAAGTTTCTTTCATATGTGTGTGCAGTGACAAACCTTTGGGACCACCCTGTTTTGAATGTTACCATCTTGTGTGAATAAAGCCATTCTCTACAATTCTAGCTTCAGTAGTGGGCAATCAATTCATGCTTCCCTGTGTGAAATTGTTATGGGCCACCTCGGAAGTTAGACCTAGTATAGCCCTAGCACCTCTCTCCCAGACCTTGGAGTAAATATAAATGTTCACTTTGTGCTATAACCCCCGACCTCTAGATTTCGAGCCAGGTATTTGCCTCACTACAAGGGGAATGACCTTTGTTATACCAACTTGTGGTTTGATGCCTTGCCTGTGTACAAGTTAGGGGAGTCCTAGTTTAAAGATGCTACTCTTGGCAGAGATAATTTTACAGGTGGTAGTTACCGTGACTCTCAGGGTGGCCTAGGTGATGGTACAGTGGACGCTTGAGCAAACATCTGAAACAGGGAGTTCAAATCCATTAAAGAGATGGGGAGAGGAGAAGTACCACAAAGGATGGGATTGGGTTAGATGAATAGTGAAGAACTAGGAGGCCTGCAAAACTTCATGAATTATCTACTAAGCCTGACTGATTGTGTGTACCTGCTGTTTGGATAAGCAAGAGTAGGCTACTGAGAGACAAGAGAACATGAGGTGGAAGTTACTACAATTGGCACAGTGGCCAATGTGATAGTGTTGTGGCTTCTGGCACATACATTCAAAACAGTAAGGTGTTCAAATACCATATAGCGAGGGAGGGACTACTATGGTTGGGATTAAGTTAGCTTTATAGTGAAAACATTGGAGGTCTGTAACTGGTTTAGGCTAGAGGCAGTGAAAACAGTACAGATTTAGCAGCTAGGCCACAGCTAATGTTTAAGAGATGTTGACTTTAGCCAAGATACAAGAGGTGCAAAGGAAGGGTTGGGATCCCAGAAGACTGGGTGGCTTGATGGTATATGCAGCCCTTAGTAGTCTATTTGACCTAGTAAAGTGATTTCCCCTCCCTAAGTATCTGCATAAGAATGCCCTATTATTTAACTAACTAAATTAATGAATCAATCATCAAACTTCCTCAGATGCTCCCTGTTGGAAAGTTCAAGGGACATATGATGACCCTTTAGGAGTGGTCCAATGGGTGCACCTTGAGCCTATAGGGGTGGTTTGAGGTAGAATTGAACCCTACCTGAAGGAAATGTCATCTGAGGGATAGCACCTTAGGTAGAGCATCTGCCTATGGAGTGGGTATTCACCCTTGGTTAAGGATCGAATCCCATACCCGGCAACTCATAGACCATATCCAGTGTGAGTTTGACTGGAGAGGATTCCAAGGGAATATGTGAGCTCAGTTGGGGAGCACTCCAAAGGCAACATGGAGCCACCAGTTTCTATTAGGTCACCCAGTATTGTACAAGGTCCTGCAAAAGTGCCTCCATGTTGTCACACAGTGCAACCAGCAAGTGGGAAGATGGGGAGAAAGAGTCATATGACTCATGATTCTATGACCCTGTATAAGTAAATTCCTACCCAGGGTGGGTGGGTGCAGTGGCTGCTGCGTAGTGGCAGCGGGGTCTGCTCCTCAGAACCTGCAGAGCTGTGCAGGCTTCTCATACACTGGCTGATTGCAGGAACTCTGTTTGGGACAGGGGAAAAGCTGCTCCCAGGATGCCTACAGAGCTGTCCAGGCTCCTCACACGCTTTGTGATTACATATGAACATATGAAAATGCCAGCAGAAGCAGGCCTTATGGTCTATCTGGTCTACTCAATTTTGCAGCTAGCCCCTCAGCTTACAGCTGCTCCACCCTCCTCACCCCTCTTCATCACAACCCCCCACCCTGTCCCAACCCCTCTTAAAGCCATCCACTGTTCAACAGAATAACACCTCCTCCAGCACAGCATTCCATCTGTCCACCACCCGTTCAGTGAAAAAATGTCTCCTGATTTACCTCTTGAATCTTACCCCCTCAGCTGTTGCCCACTCATATCCCTCTCTCTTGTAGGCTGGAAAACCCCTTCTGTAGTAGCCTTTATTTATCCCCTTAAGGTACTGTATTTAAAGGTTTCAGTCATATCCTCCCTATCACTCCTCTCCTCCAGGGAGAACATGTTCAGCTCACCCAATCTGTCCCCATAGGCCTTTTCCATCCAAACCCTGGATCATCTTGGTCACCCTCCATTGCACCCCCTCCAACAATTTGATGTCCTTCTTTGGGAATGAATGCCAGTACTGCATGCAGTACAGCCTGACCAGAGATCTGTACATGGGGAAGATCACCTCTCTATTTCTGGAGGTGATTCCCCTTACTATGCACCCCATCATCCTGTTGGCTTTTGTTGCCATCTTCCTGCACTGAGCTGCATCCCTCCCAGCTGATAGCTCCTCCCCTGGTTCCTAGCTCCAAAATGCAGTACCTTGCACTTTTTGGCATTGAACCCTAGCTACCATGTTTCCGACCAATCCTGTAGTTTGGTAAGGTCCTCCTGCAGCCCCTTCCACCCTCCGATGTCATCTACCACAGCTCCCATCTTCATATCATCAGTGAATAGACTGATCCTACTCTGGATCCCATGTGAGATATGAGCTATGTATTTCCTAAACAGCACTGATCACAGTACCCATCCCTGTGGCACCCTGCTCATCACTTCCCTGGGTGATGAGAATCCCCCCACCACCACATTCTACTGCCTTCCATTCAGCCAGCTGATGATCCATCTGACTGTCTTCATTCCCACCCATAAGTACTTCAGCCCCCCAGCCTCTGATACGGCATGGAATCAAAGGCCTTGCTGAAGTCCAAGTACAGGACATCCACTGCATCCCCCCATCTAGGTCCCTGGTCATCCAGTCAGAATATTCAATTAGATTTGTCTGGCAGAATCTGCCTGAGACAGACCTGTGTTGTTGGCTGTCCTGGAGACCATTCTCCTCCAAAAAGGTCACTAGCCTCTCTTTTAGGATTGCTTTCATGAGCTTCCCCACAATTGATGTGAGGCTCACTGATCTGTAGTTGCCTGGTTCATCCCTAGGGTAGCTTTTGTGAAGGGGCACCACATGTGCCATCCTCCAGTTTTGTGGTATGCATCCTGTGTCCAGGGAGGTATTGACCAGATCAGCCAGTGGTCCTGCCAGAATCTCCGCCAACTCCCTGAGTACCATAGGATGAATGATGTCTGGTCCCAGTGCTTTGTTTACCCTCAATGCCCTTAATCCTTCCAAAACCCTGTCCTCTGTAATACCTACATCAGTCACCCTCCTCCCACTACCCACTCCACCACTCCCTTGGGGTATGTGCTGCCCTTTCTTCTTCATTAACACAGATCAGAAGTATTCATTTAATGCCTCTGCCTGATCCACCTCCTTCTCCACCTATCCTCTGTCCATCCTACTCCTCACAATCTGGTCCTTGTTCTTTCATCTTTCTCTAATGTATATGAAGAAGTCCTTTTCGCCTTCCTTAATACCATTTGCCAATCTTAGCTCTCTTGAAGCCTTGGCCACCATGACAAGCCTGGTAGCCTTCCTGAACTTCTTCATATACTCATCCTTGTGGACCCCTCCTCCTGATGTTTTAAGTTTTCAGAATGCCTTCCTCTTGGCTCTCACCTCCTCCACAACCTCTCGAGTCAACCAACTGGGCTTCTTTGCCCTCCTCTTCTTACTCCATGTATTTATGCAAGTCCCATTAGCCTCTGTCAGACCTTTTTTAATAATATCCCATTTTTGACTGCCATCCATGTCTGGTTGAATTTCCACCAGATACCTATCCCAAATTTTCCCCATCCTTTTAAAGTCCACCCTTTTAAAGTCAATCACCTTGGTCCCCGTACCCCCTTTATCCCTATCCAGATTGAGTATGAACCACACCAAGTGATTGTCACTCACAGCCAGAGGGTTCTCCACCACCAGTTCTCTTACAGCCTCTTCATTTGAAAGTACCAGGTCCAGCATCCTCTCCAATCTAGTCAGCTCATGTACCAACTGCACCAGGAAGCTATCCTGAAATGCATTTAGTATGACCTGTCCCTTGCACTTGTGGTGGTTGGATTGCTCCAATCCACCCCAGGTAGGTTGAAGTCCCCCACCACCGCTGTGTTCCCCTTCCTACAGACCCTTCTGATTTGCTCAGCTAGCTCTCCATCCAGGTCATTCCATTGTGCTGGTGGTTTGTATTCTACCCCCATCCTCTGCGTCCTACCTTTCAAGATCTTAAACTGCATCGATATGGCCTCTGTTCTGCCTTCCTCCCTTATACACCTTATCCCTGTCCCATATATAGAATGCCACACCCCCATTTCCACTTAGTCCTATCCTTCCTGAATATTCTATACCCTGGGATCATCATATCCCAGTACTGGTACTGGGTAACTATTACAGTATGCACTGCAAGCCCATTGGTCCACAATGTGGACCAGTGTGCTTATAGCTGGTACTGTAAGCTGCCATTTAGCGGGCAGCCACAAAGGTATGTGGGTGGGTTTGCTGCTACCCACTGATGATGGGGGGACTGGGAGGGCAGAGAGCCTGTGTGAGTGGAGGGTGCCACTGGACCACCAGGGACATATTTACATTGCTGTTAGGGGTGATTGGGGATACGGGCAGGGCGGGAGTTACCACTAGACTACCAGGGAATGTTAAATATTATTTTATGGGGACTGCAGCTACAGGCAGGTGGGGGCTTCCACTAGACTGCCAGAACATATTAAATATTACTTTATGCAGATAGCAGCTACAGGCAGGAGGGATTCCACTAGACTACCAGGGATTGTTAAATATTATTTTACAGGGATCACAGTTACAGGCGGGTTGGGGGGGTTCAAATAGACTACCAAGGAATGTTAAATATTACAGTACTTTATGTGGATCACAGCTACAAATGGGGTGGGGGGCTCCACTAGGCTACCAGGGAAAGTTAAATATTAGTTTATGGGGATCACAGCTACAGAAGGGTTGGGGGAACCACTAGACTACCAGTGCATAATGAAAATGTTATTGCATGGTGATCAGGCTACGGGGATGGAGAGGGGTACCACTAGACTACCAGGGCTATAAATTATTTAGTTTCAGCCATTGGGGCTACAGGGAGAGAGAGGGGGTCCACTAGACCACTAGGGAAGATATGGGTGCTTCTGTACAATGTGCTGGGTGGGTGGCCACCCATGGCTGATGACTACTGTGTTGTGCCTTGCAGTACAGCAGCTGACCTGTGGGTGACCAGCATTTGAGCCATTTTTTGCAGACACATCTTTGAGCCTAGATATGTGGCAGATCCCAGGGTTGTGCAGGTATATGCACCGCACATCCCAGGCTGAATATTGGGATGTGCCACATGTGCATGGGCACTCCACCAGGGGATGTATGGCATACATTATCTTTGTACTCTAGTGCATCAGGACTTGTGCTGCACAAGTCCCTACTCTGAATATTGCCCCAGGGCACATTTCTGGGGTTGTGCTCGCACAATTCAGTTGCACCAGGTGCAACCCCTTTGAATATCTGGCCTTCTGTGTTCATGAAGATGGGCCCTACAAAAATGTGCATTGTGTTGAAGCCTGAAAGGTTACAAAACTAACTGCTTCTGCCACATACAGAATGTCTTCTTTAGATGCCAACACCAAGCCCACTCGTCCCTCTGCTCCTGTAAACACAACAGCTTCCTAAGCTGCAGCCTCACATGTTAACACAGCTCCTCATGACTTGGCAACTGAAAGTGCTGATCTTGCATTTGGGTCACACACAGCCTGCATTGACTCTCAAGCTCCTGATAAGACCAAACCAGAAGAATCCACAGGCAATGATAGTGCACATGACAGTGCATCAAATAATGCTGAAGAGGATGCCACAATAAGCAAATGCACAACACTCACCAGTGATGCTTCACCTCCATTATCCACCAACCACACAGTTCCTAAAAAGTGGAGAACTTTGCTAGACCCACAAATAATACAGACCAATCAGTACTATGCCATACACTACTCGAAATAATACTACTGCAGTGGACCCTGTGGGACAGTGGTACTCACTGAAGTTCCTGAAACAGCATGGGAAAGTCTTTACGTGGCCACAGCATCAGGACACTGACCGTGTTCAAAGAAAACCTTTTCACGGATCAATTCAGTTTTTGCATGACCTTTGAAATTAATAATGGTGAACTAAACACAGTTAATGAAATGTTCCACGTGCTTCAGGCCAAATGGAATTAAAAGAACTACTATTTTTGGTATAGAGTGCTGAACTCCTACAACATATCATTTCCAGTTTTCCAAAGACTTCATAATAGTGTGTTTTTATGTAGTGATAGAATAGCCCTGTAGTAGCCTTGTGGTTGTAGAGTAGCCTTGTAATAGTCTTGTAGTCATAAAGTAGCCCTGTAGTAGCCTTGTAGTCATAGAGTAGCCCTGTAGTAGCCTTGTAGTCATAGAGTAGCATTGTAATATAGCCTGTATTTATAGAGTAGCCTTGTAGCCAAAGAGTAGCCTGGTAGTAGCACTGCAGTTATAGAGTAGCCCTGTGGTAGCCTTGTAGTCATAGAATAGCTTGTAGAATAGCCTGTGTTTGTTGAGTAGCCTTGTAGTTATAGAGTAGCCTATTGCTTTTGGTAGAATTTATTTTTGTTGTAATACCTTCATGACTATGTTGTAAGTATTTAATATTTATTTTAACATATTTGGTTGTATAACACATTTGACTTGTTTACCTTGAATGATAAAATGTTTAAAATTGAACAGGTATTCCCTGTTTCTTATTATATGCTGTTGTATGTTTCATGTCCCCAGGTTTCATGGGCAGTCACTTTTATACCCCCTGTTACACATGCAGCCCTAACTTTAATGTCCCCTGTAACACATCAGACCTAACTTTATTGTCCTCTGTTACATTTTTATTTTTATTTATTTAGTTAGTTTTTGTTTACCGGGTAGGTAAACTAGTCATAAAGATGCCTAATTTCAGGCACAACCTGGGAAGACCACGTCAGACTTTGTGGAGGCTTTTTCTCAGGATCTGAAATGGGAGTTATCCTGTGGCATACCACAATTTTACATGGTGAGTCGCAGCATAAAAAGTGCTAATAATCATTACTGTATTCTGAGTTTTAAAATTTGACTCCTAGGTACACTTTGGTATCCCTTTCCATGCACTCTGCTGCATGTGCTTGCCCTTCTGCCTTTTTCCAACTATGTTTGTTCACCTACATTCAGCCATTTTGCTGTTTCAGGAACTTCGGTGAGTACCACTGTCCCACAGGATCCACTGCAGTAGTATTATTTCGAGTAGTGTATAGCATAGTACTGATTGGTCTGTATTATTTGTGGGTCTAGCAAAGTTCTCCACTTTTTAGGAACTGCTGAGACACAGAGAGGGAGAAAGCAGCCACAGCTTACTTGAATTAAGGAGGTTTTTTCAAGACTACACTGAACTGAATTATTACCTGTTGGACCTATGTAAGTAACTAGTATTGATTTTGTTTTTGTGGTTGACTTTGCTTAGTTTTAACTTTAATTTGCCAGGGAGGAACTGTAGCTGGGAGATATTTTCAGTCATTTCTGACTAGCCCTGGTACTTAACCTCTGTGAAATAGGTGTTTGTTAAGGGAAGGGGCTGAAAGGGGCCTAGTTGAACTGTGGATTTATAACAGAGTTGTTTGTGGTCTCTGTCTGCTGAGACACAGAGAGGGAGAAAGCAGTCACAGCTTCCTTGAAATAAGGAGGTTATTTTCTAGACTACACTGAACTGAATTATTACTTTTTGGACCTGTGTAAGTAGATAGTATTGATTTTGTTTTTGTGGTTGACATTGCTTAATTTTAACTTTAATTTGCCAGGGAGGAACTGAAAGGAAGGAAGGCACTTCCTGGGGTGGAGGGTCAGAGTTGTAGATGATTGTTTCTGGATGGCATAGGTAAACCTATCCAGGAGGGGAACCAGGATCCTAAGTGATAGGTTTAAATTCTTCATTGGCAAGCATTTAAACTAGCCAAGGGGGGGAGGCACTGAAAAGGAGCAGGGAAATCTTAACCCCCCCAAAATCAGGGTAGTTAGTGAGGTAAACACCAAGATAGAGCAGTCGACAGGGAGAAGGGCAGGGGTAAATGGGGAAAAAGACAAAGGCAGTAAGGACAGAGATGGGACAAAAAGAAATAAAGCCATAAAAAATGGAGGGTAATGAGTACCAGTGCTCGTAGTCTAAGTAAAAAGCTCCCCGAAATGGTGGACTTGATGGAAGAGGGATGCCTGGATATCGTGGCAGTCACAAAAACATGGTACACAGAGAACCATGACTGGGATGTCAACATACTAGGGTACATAGTCTACAGGAGGGACAGGGAGGGAAGAAGAGGAGGAGGAGCTCTCTATGTAAGGGAAGGGATCAAAGCAACTGAACTAAAGGGTAAACAGGGAGGAGAGGAGGCACTGTGGGTCACTCCTGGAGACTAGAAATGGCTCCACAATCCGTACAGGAGTTGTATACAGACCCTGTCTCAGGGGGAGGAAATAGACAAGAAAATTATAGAAGGCATCCTTGGGATGGCAGAGAAAGGGGAGGTATTGTTGATGGGGGACCTGAAAATGCCAGATGTTAACTGGAGCACCTTTGCTGCAGCCACATCCAAGACCAGGGCCATTCTTGATGCCCTACAAGGGGCATGCCTCAGACAGTTAGTTTTGGAAACCACTTGGGAGGGAGCAATCTTAGACCTGGCACTCTCAAATGGGGACAGACAGAGGATCTCTGATCTTGAAGTAGGTAGCCATCTGGGAACAAGTGACCAAAAAACAGTGTAGTTCATGATAAACTTAGCTGTAGAGCCAAGCCACACAAAAGTGAAGGTACTGGACTTCAGGAAGGCTGATTTTGTCAAAATGGGAGAGTGCCTCAGAAAAGCACTAGCAAACAGGCAAGAAGGTGGGGTGGAGCAACAATGGCGAAACATTAAAACCGCCATCCCAGAGGCAACAAGCCTTTGTGTGAAGCAAATAAACAAATCAAAATGAAAGAAGAAACTTCTATGGTTCTCAAAAGAAGTAGCGGGGAAGGTAAGGGAGAAAGAGATAGCATTCAGGAAGTATAAGAAAACACAGAAGGAGCAGGACAGAGAACTGTACCAGTTAAAGCAGAAGGAGGCGGGGAAGGCAGTCAGAACAGCAAAGGCCCAAACAGAGGAAAAGATAGCCAACTCGGTTAAGAAGGGGATAAAACTGTTTTAAAGGTACATTAGGGAGCAAAGACAGACTAAAGCAGGGATACTGAGGCTGAATAAAGAGGAAGGTGGTTGGGCAGAGAGTGACAGTGAAAAAGCAGGGATACTGAATGAATACTACTGTTCAGTATTCAGAATGGAAAAGCAGGGGGAGGTACCTAATCCAGTCAATAGAAGCACTCTGGATAGGGGTTGATATTAGTCCTTTCACAGAAGAAAGGGTTCTGAAAGAACTCTTACAACTGAAGATGGATAAAGCAATGGGGCCTTATGGGATTCACTCCAGAATTCTAAAAGAACTAAAGGAAGAACTAGTAACACCACTGACTACCCTTTTTAATAAATCATGGGAGGATGGTGTGATACCTGAGGACTGGAGGAGGGCAGATGTGATTCCTCTTCACAAAAGTGGGAGCAAGACAGAGGCAGGAAACTACAGACCTGTCAGTTTGACCTCAGTGGTAGAGAAAATGATGGAATCAGTGCTGAAGGAAAGAATTGTTGAGTACCTAGAGGCCAGTAGGGCACAGGACCAAAGGCAGCATGGATTCATAGCAGGAAGGTCATGTCAGACAAATCTAATTGATTTCTTTCACTAGGTGACCAAAGTAGTAGACCACGGAGAGGCTGTGGACATGGCCTACCTAGACTTTAGCAAGGCATTTGACACAGTCCCACACAAAAGATTAATAAACAAATTAGCCAGCCTGGGAGTGGGTCCCAGGGTGGTAGCCTGGGGAAAACACTGGCTGGACAACAGGACACAGTGGGTAATAGTAAATGGAGTCCACAGTGAAGAAAGGAGAGTTACTAGTGAGGTACCGTGGGGTTCAGTACTGGGGCCGGTCCTTTTTAATGTCTTTATAAGTGACATTACAGAGGGACTAGAAGGGAAAGTATGTCTTTTTGCAGAAGACACAAAGATCTGCAACAGGGTTGATATGCAAGGTGGGGTGGAAAGGATGAAAAGGGACTTGGCAATGTTGGAGGAATGGTCAAATGTATAGCAGCTTAGATTCAACGCAAAGAAGTGCAAAGTAATGCACCTGGAAAACAAAAACCCAGGGGAAGAGTACACAATGGGGGTGAGATACTGACAACAACAAAACTGGAACGGGACCTGGGGTAGTCATATCAGATGACCTATAGGTGGGCCAACCAGGTGAGAAGGCAATAAGGAGGGCTGGAGGGATACTGGGATGCATAGGGAGAGGTATCACCAGTAGAAAACAGGATGTTGTTGGCCCTCTGTACAGACAGTTGGTAAGATCGTATCTGGAGTACTGTGTACAGTTCTGGAGATCCCATCTCCACAAAGACATAGACAAGGTGGAGGCTGTCCAGAGGAGGGCAATCAAAAAATGGTGCAGGGTCTGCACCAGAAGACATATGAAGAAAGACTAAAGGAGCTTAAGATGTATAGCCTCGAGGAAAGGAGGAGAGGGGGGACATGATAGAAACTTTCAAATACCTCAAGGGAATCAACAAAGTCCAAGAGGGTAGCATCTTTCAGAAAAAGAGATGTGCAAGAACAAAGGGGCACAATTTGAAGATAATAGGGGGAATGGCTCAGAGGAAGTATTTTTTCACAGACAGGGTTGTAGACGCATGGAACAGCCTTCCTGAGGAGGTCATAGAGTCAAAAACAATGGGGGAATTCAAGAATGCATGGGACAGACATAAGGCAATTCTAGTGGGGGTTAGGAGGATGTAGGCTGTTGGTTAACTAGGATCTGCAGCTTAAAGTTTAGAAGTTTAGTTTGAAGTTTATTGTTCTAGGAATTAATACCTTTGAGCCAAGGCTCTTTTACAAATGTTCCATGTCATTAAGTACAAAAACACAGTAGACAGTGTTACAAACAATCAGTAAGCCGTTCAACAAGGCCACAACTTAAACAGTAACATTTATGTACAGAAAGGAAAAAAGAACTCAGAGGCAGTGTCAAGGCCAAGGAACAAGGATTGGAGTTAGGTAGGGAAATTGGCAGACTAGGTGGGACATGCGGTCCTTATCTGCCATTAAATTCTATGTTTCTATGAACTCAGTGCGGCCTCCTTTCTTTGGTGGGGGGATGGGATTGAGATCTGTTCTGCTGTTTGGCTCTGATGCTGTGGTGGGTGTGTCTGGGCCAACATAGATGTGCACAAACACAGCTGGTGGGGCACCTGCCTGATTTGGTGGCTTGCAAGCAGTTTAAAGTTTTTTTGTTGTAAATGTGCTTGCCCTCTTGCCTTTGTCCAACTGCTTTTGCTCACTTACATTTGGCTATTATGAGAATCATGCGGCCTCCTTTGGTAGGTGAACGGTGGGATTGAGATCTGTTCTGCTGTTTGGTTTCTGCTGCTGTAATGGGACTGTCTGGCTGCACGAAGATGTGCACAAATACCACTGATGGGGCATTGGCATGGTTTGGTTGCTTGCAAGCAATTTACATTTTTTTGTTGTAAATGTGCTTGCCCGCCTGCCTTTGTCCAGCTGTGTTTGTTCACCTACATTTGGCTATTATGAGAATTATGTGGCCTACTTTGTTTGGTTGGTGGGGGAAGGAGTGTGGGATTGAGATCTGTTCTGCTGTTTGGTTGCTGCTGCTGTGATGGGGCTGTCTGGGAACACATAGGTGTGCACAAACACAGCTGGTGGAGCATGAGTCTATTTTGGAGTCTTATGAGCAGTTGAACATTTTTTTGTTTTACAGTTTGATTACAAGTCTGGAGGTCAGTGACCTATTGAAACTTGCCACTACATCAGTGGAAATGACTACACCTTTCACCCATAAGGCTATCAAAACACATTTTAAATGTATCTAAAAAATCACTATGTACTGCTTCAGTTGGCAGACTGTTCCAGACCATCACTATTCACAGGCTAAACCAATTTCTTCTTTTATTTGTTTTATAATTAGTACCTTTAAGTTGTTTAGAATGTGTTCTGGTATTAACACACTTATCATATAGTTCTGTTCCTACTACACCCTTTATAAATGGGTTGTCATAATTACATTAAATATAACACATATTCCCTCTAATTCTCCTATACTCAATTGAGTACAGATTTCTTTCACTCAGTCTTTCACCATTGGGTCTGTCCTTCATTCCACTACCCCCCTTAGTCATTCTTCTCTGCACCCTCTCTAGGATGATGTTATCCCTTATTAAATGAGGGGAGCTAAAGGGGGAACAGTAATCTAGATGAGGTCTTACATGGGCAGAGTATAATAGCAATAAAATAATTGTTATAAATGTGCTTGCCATCCTGCTGTTCTCCAACAGTGTTTGTTCACCTGCATTCAGCCATTTTGAAAACCACGTATTCTCCTTTGTTTGGTGGGTGGGGAGTGTGGTATTTAGATTCATTCTGCTGTTTGTTTTCTGCCACTGTGATGGGACTGTGTAAAATGCATTCCTTTAATGTCATGTTTCTTCAGTGTCTAACAATTGTTTAAAAATTAAATATGTAGTTTGTCTCCTTAGTTCTTCTGGTTCTTGTGGCGTGTTTAGCACATCTCTTTCAGTGTATCCAGTGCTTAGTGTGTCTCCTTCACTCAGTCTGCATGAGAAGATTTAACACGTCTCCTTTGGTCTGCCTATCCCCTTCATGACATTGTTTGTCAGGTGAGCACTTACATCTCATTTATTTCCATCTATATCCTGTCTCTGTCAGCTACTCTTTTATTTGAGAAGAATGCCTAGCTAATATCTTACTTTACATCAGTTTGTTTTTGGAGCAGTGGAGATAAGAAGAAGGCCTCTTATATCCACTGCGAATTTGATCAGAACATACACTGACTATTTCCTTCCATGCACTGTCAGAAAAGGAGAGGAGTCAGCAGTACTGAAGCAACTTGAAGAATGAACCAAATGGTTATGGAAGATATTTAGAGAAATGCATGCTTACAGGCTTATCGAGATTCAATGGATGAAGGAAAAGGAAAAGGAAAAACTATAACGAGAAGGCAAGATTAAGAATGCAGTGATACAAACAGCAAATGGCCCAAGCTGCAGAGTGCACAGCGACTTGTTCAAAGGCAACCACTGGAGGAGATGCACAAAAGAAGAACAAAGACAGAGCAAACTGGAGGGAGAGATAACAAAAAAGAATGAACCAATATGACCAGTCAGAAATGCAGGCAACTGAATGAAAAAAGGTGAGGACTTTACAAGCAACAGAAAGAACACAAGTAACAAGTTTGCAGCACCCCTCCCTCTGCCACATATGATGTGGGTCCAGTGTCTTTTGAGGAGCACATGTGTGAGCCCCTGGTTATATCATGTGAGACCCCAATGGTAGACCAAAGATCCAACAGTGCAATCCAGAAAGTAGTTCAGAGTGCATGACAAGGACTGCCACACTCACCAAGACAGTTCACTGCAATGATTTCAAAAAGTAATATTGTCCTGCTCACCAGTCAAACAGAATGCCCTATCAAAGCAAAATCAGAAATGTATCTCCCATACCAAACTTCAAGACAAACTAGTAGCAGTCATAAAGGAGAAGATGTTACAGTTAAAGACATTCCAGGGCTTGGAATTACCATTGAAATGGTGTCTTGTGCACACCAAAAAACAAGCATGGAATACCAGATTCTGCCCCCAGGTAAACTGCAGTGTTTACCACTTTAAGGAGTGAGGTTCAAGCCAGCCGACATTTTGTTTTTGGGTACCCACTTTGCCTGAGTGTTTGCTTTTTTGGGGGCTACTTTTCAGCTCTGGAGACTGTTTGGCACTTTTTAAGATGCTCCAGGCAACTGAAATGGCACATTTTGTCTGGCCAGCCCAAGACCGATCAAAATCTCGTGTGCACTAGTGAGATTTTGGTCTTGAGCTGAGCCATTATACACTTGCTTTCCCTCACTCCCGGGGCAGCAATCATGCTGACAGGACTCTCTCACTCTTAGGCTCCTCACTCCGAACATCACAGCTGCTCCAATGGTGGTCTGGTAAATTTGGGGGGGGAGCTGACTGAAATGGAAGGGTGCAGGGAAAGGGAACAAACAGTACAGTCAGGATATTGGGAGGTGGGAGGGTTGAGTGTGGATATTGCTGGGAGAGACAGGATTTTCTGTGATTGATAAGCATCAGTGAACTTAGGAAACAGTCAGTGGGGTCTGGAATAATGGAGGGCAAATGTGCTATTTTGCTATGTTTTGTAGACTAGCCAATTTCTTTTCAAAAATTAGGCAGACTGCCTAAAAAAAGGAGGAGCAAAATGAAAAAAGCCAACAAGGGAAAACGTTTTCAGGGAGGGCACTGCCTAGAAAAAAAACAAAGGCAAAAAGCCAGAAAAAAAAACAAACTAAATTTAGCCTTTTAGGGCACATTCCCTGGCACAGAACACAACAGGCAAGAAGGGAACAAAAGCCAATGGAAAACTAACTTTGCCTTACAGTACTCAGGGAATAAGTTTCCAGCCCAGAAACAGATTTATTGGTCAGTTTCAGGGAGGGGCACTGTGCCACAAAATAATAGGCAAGCATGCCCTAATCTCCCAGATTTGATGAGGCAAAAAGGTCCTGATGTTTTCCCTTGTTTTGGTACTTCCCCAAAAAGACACCAGACATTTCTATTACATTTTTTATTAAAAAAAAACACATTAGGCTGTAACATTTCATTGAAGCAGCTTTATATTGTGAAACTCATTTTCTTTTCTAGGTGGACTTCACCCTGTGGGGAAAAAAAGAAAAATGAAACTCTGGGCAGTTAACAAATTTGTAATTGGCCAAAAATATATATGTTCTTACCTGGTTTAAGGATGAATAACAAAACCCGACACTTATTCCCCTCTGTGGTTGAATCTGCTACACAGCAAAAACATTTTAGCAAGGCTCCCAGGGCTAAAAATATTGTGATCACACTCCCTATGGTCAGCCTCCCACTGTTCTCGCTCTGCCTCTCAGCATTCTTGCTCTCTCTTCTCCTCTGCAGCTCACTGTTCTTGCTTCTCTTCTTT
This sequence comes from Neoceratodus forsteri, assembly GCA_016271365.2. Lineage (NCBI taxonomy): Eukaryota > Metazoa > Chordata > Ceratodontiformes > Ceratodontidae > Neoceratodus > Neoceratodus forsteri. Next base: position 1,165,511,802 of record CM057454.1, read on the forward strand.
CTGGAACTCCAGCTCCATTCTGCACAACTCAATCTGCAGCCCGAGTACTTCTGAATCCAGGATACTGGTGACCTTCCCCTGCTGATGTGGCCTTCACTGACAGTGGCCCTGCTGCTCTCCTCATCAGATCTGGACACTGCACCAGCCACTATCCCTCCCACACTCAAGGTTTGGTCCCTTACAGTCACTATCTGTGACTCGATGCTCTGAGTATCTGCTACCATCAGGGAATCCATGAGGTTATGCTTGGTGGCTCCCACCTTGAATGGGACTCCTCTGTCCCTGTACAAGTGCTTTAAGTAGTCTACAGTATGCCCGCTGTAGTTGGAAGCCATCTTCTTCCCTTACTACAGCTACTCTCTCTAGCACTTTAAGAAAAAAATAAAACAGGTAGGAACTTGACTGTAAGCCAAGTGATGTAGTTCTGTTTCCTTTTAAAAAAAAATCACTGCCTCTTTTTTTGCAAGTGAGCTGTACAGTATCAAGCCGACACACTGACAATAAAAGCTTGTAAAACCAAATTTATGCACACCACTGCCAACCAATCTGTCACAACCCCACTCAGCAGGTCAGGCCCTCTTCTCTCACAGTGCCAACCTCCAAGTACAGTATTATGAACAGGAACAGAAATAAGGCAACCCTCCTGTCTGTACTGTAAGTTCGAATCAACCTTTGGTCTCAAGTTCTGGAGGAATTCAAACTGTGAACCTCTTGCTAGCATACCCAATGTACAGGTTCAGATAATTCTGTTCTTCATGGGGCCAGATATCTTTCACCTACAGGTGCCTAACCAGGTGTACAAAATGAATCCTTAACAACTCTATGAAAGACCTCAGAATGAACTCTTACCTTTTCCCAGTTTGGTAAACCAGTAAGCTATGTACAGTTTCAGCTTTAACCATATATGCTTCACTTGTCAAAGAAAGAATTTCAAAGGCACACCAAGTAGTCTCTTAAAATAAGAGGTTTTACTTAAAATAGATAAAGAATATGTAAAATGTAAATACAGAACAATGTATCACAAAACATACAATTTTTTAAAAGAATAATGTTTAGAAGTGCAAATTCCTACCACAGTACACATAGACTTGTCTCTCTAATGTATATCTTCTAACAGTGCATGAAACAAATGGCATTTTCAAGCTAGTCCAAACTAGAATGTCTCTAAATGGAATACAGACTACAGTTTAAAACTGGCTTTGACAACCTCTTTGCATGAGGTCACCTAGCTCCTCCCTGTCAGAATATAAAAATTATACAAAACAGGATGTCTTATCAAGCAGGAGGTAAATTAAATAGGTGACATCAGCTAAAACTCATCTCCAATAGGATCCTTTGATCTATGAGCAGTTTCCTCTCTCAAGGACATCAAAGGCTTTTAATGACTCTCTGCCAGATCTCACTGAGGCGTAATGTTCTTTGTGACACCAGTCAATTAACTGACCTTCCTGAGGACATCATAAAATAGATATTTCAGGTCTTAGCTTCAAACAACCCAGATCCTAAATAAGGCTATAAAATGTGAGTTCCAGGAAGTTAATCCCATCACAGAGATCTGCTGTTTAACATATCCTGTCTTTTGAAGTGAAACCTGGGGGGTCATCCAGGAGTACAGCATTTCTCATGACAAACAATCACACTATTTTTTTTTTATTTTACAAAAATCATAGAGTAATCAGAACCAGCTGTCCAAGTGTCACACAAATCAATAAATGTTACGTTGTGTATTATTCGAGCAACTTCCATATTGATCAGCAAACTGTTGTGAACGAGAGGAGAAGATTCCATTTTAACTTTCTACATCTATTTGTGGATGGCAAATTCACATGACCGTGGTACAAGGACACTGATCTATTATAGAAAACAATGTGCATATTTTATGGTCCGATAAACTTTGAAGGGAAGGATACACTTCAACTGCTACCCAGTGAACTGCAGACTGTGAACAACAAACATGAACTTCTGAAACAGTACTGGAATTAACTGGTATCCATGTATTTTGCTAACTGTAGAGAATGACAACACCACAACTGCCATTAATGCAGTGCAATTTTTGTAATTTTCCCCCCAGGTTTTGTTAGTATCATATTAGGGATCAGGCAAATTTTGTTGTATTTTTGTTCTGAAACAAATGTATGGTGTTATGTGTTACATTCACCACGGTATCAAACATCACAATTTCCAGTAATGCAATACACTTCTTGTAAATATAACTGTGTTCTTCCAGGTTTTGTAGTATCATGTTAAGGATTACTTATGTTTAGTGACATTTTGGTGAAATTTTCATAACTAAAACAAAATGTGTGGTGTCAAGTGTTACATTCACCACAGTACAGTAGTAGTAATAAAATGCTTTATTTTTATACAGGATGAGATCTCATATTCACTTCTTTAGGTCATAGACCTATTTTCAAGATGGTCCTGAACAATGTTTGTGGTGTCAAACAGCATCATTGCCGGTAATGAAATGTAATTATTGTTAATATATATATTTATTTCGTTTTGTAGTGGTATGTTAGTGATTAGGCATGTTTAGCAAAGTTGTTATAACTGAAATAAATGTGTGGTGTCACCTGTTAAATTCACCATTGTATGTGGCATCACTTGTTACACTCATCATGTTAAAGGTTCTTTATTGGGTGTTCCTGTGGGACATTTATTTCACAATATGTTTCCTTTTTCATTGTTGTGCCATGATATCGTAAACTGCATCACAATATTAATCCAAAAGTAATTTGAAAAATTGACAGTCATGTCACAATTTGATAGCCCTTTTTCATGAACAGGCCCTTATGACTTTCTCAGGGACCATTACTTGATCTACAATTTCCCCTGTAGTAGGGTTAACACACTCCCTTTATAGCAAACCATTTTGTATAACATATCCTTGGGAGTAATTCTCAGTTCCTTTACCATTAACATGTAAAAAAGGGCCAGGGGTTAGTGTCAAGTCCATTTGTTACTCAGTTCTCAAATCACACCCTTTTAGATTATGTCCCAGTTTGTCTTCTGTCTGTAGTTAATGTGGAGACTTATTCTAGTGTGCCTTTGCCTGTCTTTGTTTCCTGAGTCTTTCCTGGGTTGTCAAAATTGTCCCCCCTCAAAGGGAAATACTTCTTGTAGTTTTTGCTGTTTTGCTTGGGATCTTGTAATGACTACTGTCAATTCCTTCTTAGTCCTAATTAACATATCAAAATCGGGGCGATCATTTCCAATGATCACAGGTATAGCTAGTTGAGGAGCCCAACCAACAGTAAGAATAAAGGGAATATCTTTGATAATCAATTCCATGGCAGTGGTGGGATAAAAATAGGTGTCTCTATGGATGCAAACAACCATAGTGTTAGGTCCCTTAGACTGAATATCAATCACCAGTTCAGCTTTGATCAAAGTCTGTCGATTTCCAGAGTTTATAAGTCAAATAACTTGCTGTGTCACAACATTTACAGTCATAGTGTACTGTCCCAAATTTGTAAGGCTAGATGAGTTAATCTGGATCTTTTCTTATGCCAATTTCTGGCAATATGGCCAGTTCCTTTGCAATTGTGGCAAATTATTTCAGATGGAAAAGATTTCCCTTGCTTCACTTGCTGTTTGGAGCTTGTAGGTGCCCAGGAGAAAGTCCTGCATTCCTATCCATCTACACTTTTGTAAGATAGTGTAATTGTATTCTTATTTGCTTGTCAGAATGCAGGGTCCATCACATCCCTCCATGGATGTGTATGTATGTTAATGTGGAAATGCTCCAGGCTCTACAATTGCATTTTTAGGAAAACCAAAGCCAAATTGTCACCATAGCCTTCTTATTACCCCACCTCATTAACTCGGTAATATAAATTCTTGAATCCCTGCCAAAAAATAGCAGTCACGTGACAACTTACAGTAACAGTAAATCTTCAACTGAGGTCCCTGCAGTAGGTCTTCACAAGTAGGGCTGTGCCCCCTGGTGTCAGGATCACACAGCAAAATTGTAGCTGTAGCTGCTAGCAATCATCAGTGAGGACTGCCCCTGGCATCAGGTGATGGACATCAGTGTGACTACAAAAGGGAGTGGTCCCCCACCCACCCTCCAGTTCTTCTGCTGGAGACCTCTAAAGAGGAAGCAGAAAAAGGGAGTGGCAACTCCTGACATATGGAGTGCTGGATAAAGCAAAGTCTCGGGAAGAGAATGGAGAGAAAAAAAATACAGGAGCAGGGGAAGCTACATGGGAAATCTAGACCTACAGCAGGAACCTCTCTTGAAGACCGACTGTTAAGGCAAGTTCTTACATTAGTACTATATCTTACTTCGATAGGGTTCTGGCAGTAGGTTTTCAAGACTGAATACCGAGCAGTCAACTAAAAAAGGAAGAGTCAGAGACGAGGTTCCAGGAGGAGGAAAATGTCTGTCATCTACAGGTCATTCATGACAGAAGACCTTGCAGGACTGCTAAACCAAAGCCAGCCCTGTGCCTAGAAGCAATGTGCAGACTGTAATGTTTAGTGAAGGTGTGGCTGGAGGACCAAGTGGCCACTGCACAGATATCCACAGTGGACACATTCCTAAAAAAGGTAGTGGAAGTGGCCACTCCCCTAGTCGAGTGGCCCTTAACCGTCCCCAGAAGAGGCTTTTCGTACTTCTAGTAAATGTAATGAATACAATTTGCCAGACACCTAGACAGAGTTTGTTTAGAAATAGCCTTTCTCTGGTACTGGGGAGCAAAGGCCACCAAAAGTTGGTTCAAGACGCAAACCTCCTTAGTCCTTGAGACATAGTATCTCAGAATCCTGTGCACATCAAGAGTGTGCAGGAGATATTCCTCCCTGTTGGAGTGTTCAGGATAGAATACTGGCAGTTCCACATTCTGGCTTAAAGTGAGTTCCAAAACCACCTTCGGAAGGAAGGAAGGGTTGGTCCGCAGAACCACGCGGTCTGTGTGGAAAATCAAATAAGGCTCTCTACAAACTGGAGCCTGAAGTTCTGAAACTCTTTAAGTTGAAGTGATAGCAACTAAAAAGGGTGTTTTCCATGGTAAAACATACGTATCACAGCTTGCTCCTGGCTCAAAAGGGGGCAAAGTAAGCTTTTCCAAAATAAAATTAAGATCGGTGGGGGACAGGATTCCAGAATGGAGGTTTCATATAAGGGATTCATTTCAAAAAGGTTCTGGAAACCACCATCTGAGCTAGGGTTTTGCCCTCCACCAGAAGGTGGTTGGTTGAAACCACAGAGAGATAGACCATCAGAGAGGAATAACTGAGGCCCAACTCTGACAGGTGCAAGAGGTACTCTAAAACCTGGAAGCTGAGCAAGAAAAAGGTCAAGGCCTTTAGGTGTGGCCCAGTTGGAAAATATCTTCCACTTCATGGCATACGTGGATCTGTTGGAAGGTTTCCTGGCCTCCACTAAGACCTGAATAACTCGAGAAGAGAAGCCATAGTGAGAAACCACTATGTCCACTGGTGCCATGCATGAAGGTGGAGCAATCTGAGGCTTGAGTGTACCAGGGTAACCTGCTCCTGGGACAGAAGATCGTGAGAGAGAGAGAGAGAAAGAGATACAGAGGGTTCCAGTGCTAACTGCTATAGTAGAGAGAACCAAATCTGCTGAGGCCACAGTGGGGCAATGAGGATCATGTGTGCCCCCTCTGCTTGAAGTTTCAGCAGAATCTTCTGAAGGATAGGAAAAAGAGGGACAATGTAGAGAAATATCCCTGTCCAAGATAGAGACAGTGCATCTCACCAAAAAACACCATGCCCGGGAATGAGCGAGCAAAAGCTGGGTAGTTTTGGGTTGGATGGTGAGGCAAAGAGATCTATGTATGACCGACCCCACTGAAGGAAGAGATCTTTTACTACTGCCCACTTTAACTTCCACTCATGAGCCCTGGTGACTGATCAGCTGAGATTGTCTACCAGAATGTCGTGCACACCTGGCACGTGGACAGCTGTCAATGATAGGCCATGTTGAACAGCCCAGTACCACACCCACAGTGCCACCCTGCAAAGGGGTTACAAATGAGTGCCTCTCTGTTTGTTGAGGTACCAGACCATTGCCATGTTGTCGGTCTGTATGAGATGTGTTCCCGGGAACTAAGAGGGACAGAAAAGTTTGGAGAGCATAGAGTACTGCTCTTGTCTCCAAAATATTGATGTGAAGGTTCTCCTCAATGGGGGACTTAGTTCCCTGTGTCCTGTGGTCTCTGAGATGAGTCCCCCATCTGAGATTTGAGGCATCTGATGTGAGAGTCATGATGGGGGATGGAGAGTGGAATGGTACCCCCACTGAGAGGTTGGCTAGGTCCTGCCACCAAAGAAGACCCCTCTGAAGGCTGTTGGAGATTAAAACCATCTAGTCTATGTCATCCAGCCATTGATTCCATTGTACTCACAGAGACCATTGGGTCACTCTCATGTGCAGTCCGGCCAATGGGAATGTGGGTAAGATAGCCACCATCAGACCCAGCAGTCATAAGGCTGGGCATGCTGTGGGTCGAACAAGAGGAGGCCACCAGAGCTGCTTGGGAGATAAGGTTCTCCACTCAGTTTGACAGAAGGAATGCCCTGCCCTGGACTGTGTCCAGCACTGCTCCAATAAATTGGAGGCACTGTGAGGGTGATAACTGAGACTTGGGCTAGTTGACAGTGATCCCAAGTCTGTAGAAAAGGTCCAGGGTAAAAGAAAGGGAATCCTTCAGGCTGTCCTGGGATGGGGCTGAAATCAGTTAATCATCCAGATATGGTAATGCATAAATGCCCTTGCAATGTAGGGTCATTGCTACCATCATTAGGCACTTGGTGAAAACCCAAGGTGCTGAAGAGAGGCCAAAGGGAAGAGCTCTGAACTGAAAATGCCTCTCTTGGAAGGAGAATCTCAGAAAATGGTGGTGGGCCGGAAGAATGGGGATATTTAAGTAGGTGTCCTGCACATCCAGGGAACACAGCCAACTGTTTGGTTGGAGCAGGGGCAGGAGTTCCTGGATTGTCAACATGCAAAATCTCTTGTATTCCATGAAGAGATTGAGCATGCTGTGATCTAAGATTGGTCTGAGGTTGCACGTCTTTGTGGGTACTAGGATGAAGTGGGAGTAACATCCCTTTCCTATCTGCTGTGGTGGAACCTGCTCTATGACTGATTTTTGCAGTACAGTTTGGATTTCCTGCAGAACCAAATGTTGTTGGCCAGATGGTATAATGAGATCTGCCCAGAGGGGTTGGTTGGTGGTCTCTCCAGGAACTCTATAGAGTGACCTCTTGCGATTAGAGATGTGTGAAATTGGAAAATTTCGCCTAACAAAATATTTTGCATAATTACCACATTATGCAAACATTTTTTTCCTAGGCAACACCTAATTTCACCTCAGATTCTGCTTTCATGTAATGCAAAATTTCACTGAATTTTACCAATTTTTGCATTTGTGTAAGGTGACATTTCACCATTATCCTGAATTTCGTCAGTGAAATTGCAATACACTGTGGGTAGATAGCTGAAATATCACATGCAGGCTGTTTCCTGTACAGTATATTGTTTGCTGAGTTGGAGAGCAGTTCAGTGTGGAGCATCACAGCCAATAAACCCTTCTAAAACCTCTTTATTTGTGATTTTTTAGTTAATTGTTTCCAAAATCTCAATTTAGCTCCTAGTGCTGCAAGTGAACAATTGTTTGTTTCTGTATCTTAAACTCAGGTGGTGTTTTCAGTTTTCTCTGTGTCTGTGAGGGAGTTGAGTGGGGGAGAGTCGACCGTGTGGTATGTATGTATGTATGTGAAAGTAGAGCAAGCTAGTTCCTAATATTTGACAGGTTTCTCGCAAGTTGTGAGTGAGTTTCTGTAGTTTCTTTTAAGTCTTAATACTTTCGTTTGTGTGCTACTTATTTGTTGTATTTTTCCTACATATTGACTCTTTTTTGAGTAACTTAAAACAGTTACTACCTTCTGACTGAGTAGTTCTCTTCCTGTTTCCCTTTGATTAATCACTTTTGTGATTTATTTTTTTATTGGAAGTATTCCACATTGACTCGTCCATATCCAGGTGCACTACATTGTTGAATTGCTCACAGAAATTAATATTGTGATCTAGCCTCTGTATTGCAGCGTTTCTGTTTTTCTATTTAATTTGCTTACCATATTAACCCTTTCTTCCCTGTTACACCACTGCTGTTTACTACCTGACCTGTTAAAGTAAAAAAAACTACATAATTTTCAAGATAGTTGTGGTCCCTGCACAAGTTTTGGAGGTGACTTTGTTCATTTCAAATCTTGTTGTCCCTTTCCGTCTGATATATCTGTAAGCCAAAATTGTATTTAGTAAGTACTAACACACTGCAGTACTCGCCTTATCCAAACACCACCTATCAGGACTGTAGTTCATATTTTGACTGTGAGGTGTTCTGTGCAATTGGTTTACAGTTTAGTTTTTGGGAACCTAGCAGCTCCTACCCAGATATTATCAAGTTGTGTAATAATCATTCCATTTAAAAACTAACATTTGATTAAGAAATACTTAAGTATTCTTTTCAGATTTACTGCACATCCTTGTTGTGGTGGTGTTCTCCGTCAGTTTTGTAATGAAAGTCTGTTACTTCTGTCCTCCTGTTACCCCATGTTACTTAACTCATGTTTTTGTAATTGAAAAAACAAAATTGTGTTGTCACACTCAGATAGGCTACAGCAGCAGTTGTAGGTAATTATATACACTACAGTGCAGCTACCTGTTCTGATTTCTGTTTGCCCTTTGTAGGTAGCACAGCAGGTGTTAAATCACACTTATTTAATAGAAATACATAATAATATAGTTCCAGAGGAAACCAAATGAAACAATCATATAAATATGTCTGCCAAAAGACGTTCAACTTCAGGTAAAGGTGCCAGTGTGAGAGGTGGTTCAAAGAAGTCTGTTGGAAAAAGAAAACCTCTTCCTGAATTAGTGCTCTGTGTGGGCTTCACTGCTGCTGTGGCATCCAGTAGCAGCAAAATCAAAGTTAGAAGTGGCTTCAAGTCTGTGACTCATTTTTTTACTGCCCAATCTGTAGCTAGTATGCTCATTGGGGATGATACTGGGAATAAGGGAGACACTCACACCAGTGGATGCACAGAGGTCCAGGAGGTCAAAAAAGTTGTCAGTATGACTGTTGTTTCTGCTCAAGGAGGAGCTGATGGCGGTGAGGGTGCTAGTGTCCAGCTTCAGTGTGTTTCTCCTGGAGAATGAGATAAGGAAAGTCAGCTCTCCCACAGTGAGGAGATGCCAGAGAAGGGAAAAGTTTGTCTGACAGTAGACAGTGATAGGGAGGAGGAGGAGGAGCCTCTTTTTCCTCTATATACCTGATTCAGCTGTTATTGTGATAACCTGCATGTTATCCTCCCTTTGTAAACCTTCCCCCAGGTCACATTGGGAGTCGAGCATCATTTTGCTCAATGTCCCTTTCCTGGTGAATCAATTCAATAAATAAAAAAATAAATGGAGGATATATGTTTCGGTATAGATGAGGATGAGGTGTTGGATCCCCTGTGGGAGCCAGAAGTAAAAAAGATGAAGGGCGATGATGTAGCCCATTTAGATGACAAGACTGAGGATGAGGATATCAGCAAGCCTACAACAAGCAGTCCAGTCACCCCACCTCCCAAACGTATCATGGTGGATATCATGCAAGTGGCACAAAAAGCAAAAACTTCCACACCTTTGGCTTCGCTGTCCAAGTCTCAGTCCCATGTCAAATCTAGAGGTGCAAAGTCCCTAGTTTGGGACCTTTTCCATGCCTGATGCAGCTGATGACACTGTGGAGATATGTCAACTGTATCAAGCATATGTAAGTTGTGGAAAAAAGGCAGCCACATAGGCACCGGTGGCCAGCACGCCCACTTGAAAAACAAGCACCCATTGCACTGGCACCAACACTAGAAAGATACCAGAGCTGTTGGTTGTACTTCCCTTGAGTTTAACGTTAGTGATAGCAGTGCAATAGAGCAGGAGGAGGGAGGGCAGAGTGCACCGGTGGAGGAGGTGTGTGAGGAATCATTTTCTCTCTCGAGCAGTGGACACAGTAGCAGTTGAGCTGCCTCTCCCTTGAGTTATAAAAGTACACCACCAGGCACCAAATCCAGCAAAATAACCAGTTTCATACATGCTGCACATCCTAGGCCCCAAGAATCACCTGGTACTCCAGCAAGATCAACATTGGTGGCACAAGTAAAGCATTTTTGTCGACCGGCTCCCAAGATGCAGCCCACATTGAGGAGTGTGTTTGAGCAGCATTTAAAGTACCCCCCAATCATGCTGCTGCAAGTGAGCTGAACGCAGCCACAGCTGAAATGCTCACCATTGACCTGTTGCCCTTCTCCTTTGTGGAGAATCCAGGATTCCGCTGTTTGATGGCCCATGTCTGTCCTAAATGGCAGGTGCCATTGCGAATGTATTTCTCCAAATGTGCCATGCCTGAACTCTACAGCAGAGTTTCACAGTCCGTCCTGCATGCCATGAAGCATTCTGCCTCAAAATATATCCACCTTAGCATAGATATGTGGACAAGTGGGCAAACAGCAGTCAGCTCATATCTGTGCATAACAGCACACTGGGCACAAGTACCTGGGGTGGTTGTTGATTTGGGGTCTGGCAAAACCTGCATAAAGCAAAATTGTGGTGGTAGCAATACATCTGGTATCTGTCAGAATGCAACCATAACTATACAAAGTGTTACAGGGTCTCACACTGGTGAGAAAATACTGAATATGCTGCTAAATCAGACTGATGAGTTGCTGAACGCACACTCACTCACTCACAGCGGGGTTTATTGCCAGTGACAATGGCTCCAATGTGGTTAAATGCATTACTGACAGTGTTTTTTTCAGAGTTCCCCGCCTGGCTTACTGCCTTAATCTAGTCGTGCAACAATTTCTGAACCACGATGAAATAAAGGAAACTGTGTCTGTCACCAGCACATCTGTGTGCACTTTGTCCATTCTGCAAAGGCTCATGACCATCTGCGTGAGCTGCAGCACACTAGCCATCTGCCTCAGCACCATATGAAGCTCAATGTTATTACCAGGTGGAACTCCACACTGTACATGTTGGACCACCTTTATGAGCAGTATAAAGTGATTTCAAATTACCTATTGCTGCATACCACCCAGGACAGTGCTGGAGGGTCCATCGCCCTAACAACGGAGCAGTGGCAACAAATGGATTGCATAATACGCATTCTGCTCCATTTGCGCATGCAACACAGGCTGTGAGTGGGGACACTGCCTGTATAAGTCAGTCAATACCCCTTATATGTGTGCTGAGGGAGACACTGACAAATGTCCATCACCAGATGGAGGCAAGTGATGAGCACACTTATGTTCATGTAATGGGTCACATGCTTCATATACTGGACAGCAATATACAGATCTCTGGCATTATGCAGTCTAATGAGTTTGCTATTGCTCCCATGCTGGATCCAAGGTACAAACGTGGCTTGCCTGCCATGATTGAAGGGATGGTGTGCGAGTGGACAGATTGACCAATTACCTTGTCAGATGGGTGCATGACACACAACTGAAAAATGCAGAGACACAAAGGGCACATATACTAGGTGTTGCTACTACCACCACCAGTAAATCATCAGAGGCCACCAAATTGAAGAAAATGTCAAAGTCACAGCACAGCATGGCAGGTAATCCCTTTTGGGATGCTCTGTACCAGGTGGGCATGGAAGAAATTGAAGACAAGGAGGAGGAACAAGATGAGGTAGCAGGACTCAGGGCAGCACAACGTATGGTGGCTGCTTACATGGGAGACACCAAGCATCTTTGCATCACTGATGAGCCATTGGCATACTGGAGTAGCAAAGTTAGTGATTGGCCTGCACTGGCATCTGTTGCTTTTAAATACCTCAGCTGCCCACCATCCAGTGTCAGTGTGGAATGGATGTTCAGTTCTGCTGGGATCATTGTGCGGGACTATAGGACAAATCTGTCACAGAAGAATGTTTCCATCCTAACATTTATAAAAATGAATAAGGCTCACATTCCACATAACACGGTTATTTCAATGGTGTTGCCCCAAGAACTGTGTCTCAGAAACGATGATGACAACAAAGACGTCGGCACTGGTAAGGCCTCTACTAGCAGGGAGGTGGATGAAGCAGCAATGATGACCGAATTTCCACCTAGTGATGATGCCAGTTTTGAAGACTGTGAGGGTTGCTTCATGGATGATGTGTCAGTGGAAGAAGGCAAAAGGTATTCTGCCCCCCCCCAGCCACCACCAGCATCCACCCATTTCCACTAAATATGCTGTTTCATGTTATTGTTATACATTTTAAATTTTATTTTGCTGGTTGTTCTGTGTTACACATCCAGTTAAAACATTTAATTTGATTACCCAACCTAGTAACAATGTTTACTTCATTTCATTTTTGAAAATGTATTTACCCCTGCTATGCTAACTGGAATGAATATGTCATCTCAGCAATACACAATGGCCCCATCGAGCAACAAATACTGAACAACATCTTCCCCATTTCCACATATGCCTCCTCCATGAGAACACGAATGAGTGTCTAATGTAGTGAGTGTGCCACCACTATATATACAATGTACCAATAACAACAGCCAGTCACATAGTACTGGCAATGCACTGTCTAAGTCGGACAGTGCACAGCCGTACTATGTTACTCAGAAATGCATGCATACTCCATCCCCATGTATACAATTAACCATCATGTAATCTGCCTCCTTGTCATCCATTCTAATGTGTATAACACAGACTTCGACAGTGTGGGCCATCACTCTCCTACTGCCATGAAATACCACTAAAAACCTATGAAGCTGACAGATGCATGATGCAGCATAAACAGCAGTCTCAGACCAGTATATTAATTCTGCCTCTCAGTCCAGCTAAATTACTCCTTCTCCTCCTCCAGCAGTCTTCCACCTAAAGAACTGTAGCATTGCCAATGCCAGCACATTTGGGGCCAGTACAGCAATCTGCACAATGCATCACTTTCATCCCAGCAAGCACATCTGGTGTTGTTTTCCCTCCTCCCAACCACCCATGATGACAGCATTGCCAGCACATTTTGGGCCAGTACGTCAAAGCACGATGCAGCACTTTCATCCCAAAAAGCACAATTGGTGTCATTTTCCATCCAGCAAAAGAAACAGCCCCTCAGAAAGCAACACATATTGTCATCAAGCAAGAAATAAATATGTTCTTCCTCCATGGCTTGTCCTCTGTTTAACTGATTCATGGTAATTAGATTTCAGCTGTTGTCATGTTATTACTTATATCTCCATTGTGCTGTTATGCATGCCTTTGTTGAGACAGAATGTGAAGTATGCATGCAAGGCAGCACACCTTAGTGTATAAGTTATCTTATGTATTTCCATTTCACTTTATACAGGGTTTGCCATGATCATGCCATGAGAGGCCAGGATTGCGGAACAAGGGTGATACATTGACATGGCACATCCAGAGCCTAGTCAATCCACATTGCAAGCATCATTATGTACAGGTCAGTACTGCAATTGTAACGTTTTTCACTTGCTAGATTTTGTGTATTCTATTACAGGTACTGTACATCCTGATATATTTCACTATAGGCTCATAACTGAAATCATTTCAGTGGTGGGGCATTTTTGGGCCGTTGCCAACATTGATGGTAAGTATCAGAACAGGTAAGTATCAATGCTAATTGTTTTTTCTTTTGATATTTTTTCTCCACCTTTTTACAGATGACATTGGTTCAAACAACATCTGTCTTGAATCGTGTGACTGGCAAGGCAAATGACATTTTCTGTTCAAAAGGAATTTGTTTTTTAATAGTGGTAACAATGTTAGTTCAGGTAGCATCATAGTGCTGATGATAAATGGTTATGCTGCCATTTGCAGTGTCAGTTGCACATTCATGGAAAAAGTTATATATCCTTCATCATCTTACAGTGGTTCAATCAATGGACTTATTTAAACTGTGTATGGGTGATTCCACGGTGTCAATGGCAAAACACATGAGGATGCAATCCAAGGTCACAATTTTCAAGTTAGCGCAGTAGCATTTATAATATGCTTGTTTTCCTTCACAGGAGTCCATTGATGATGCTGACGTACGTTTTTTGTTGTCAGCAGTGGCCCACACCTCGCAGCTGCTGCACCTCGAGCCAGCGTCCACACACCAGGATGGAAGACTTGTATTTAGTCACCAATGCCATGCAGAGATGGGATGCATTGGCAAATGTCCACCAGAAAATTAAACAACTATTCCAACTGAAGTACTTTGTACCTGGCAATAAGAAAAAAAGGAGAAGACATTTTGAGCATTGTTACAAATAAGTGCCCCACCACCACTGTTATTACATGAAACAAATAAGCAAGACTTACATCAGGAAATGGTTGTTAATCTGGAACTCTTGACATGAACAGACTGTCTGATAAGCACAGGCAGCAGCTAAACTGGGAGGTAACAGACGCACCCTAGCAGCAGAATTCCTGAATACTGACAGACCCATATAAAACATAGTTACTGTGAAGGTCTGACATCTCTATACTGCAGCAACCACAAACTTAATACTTAACCATATCCACCAACCCCACACCAGCCCAGCCTCAACCACCTCCTCCACCAGCGGCCCACCAAAGACCATCACAAATTAAGAACTACTTACCACAAGTTAATGAATTGCACACATATTGAACAACAGCAGCAGCAGCAGCAGCAGTGCTCCTGGAGTTAACAGCACCTGAATTCCTGCATATTGAGAAAAGCAAAAATAATACAATTACAATCCGACTCAGATATCCGAGCTGCAGTCACCTATCCCTCCCAGTAATGAAAAATGCAATACTTACCCCGTATTTGTGCAATGTGATTTGTGGTGCATTCCAACATCCTGTATCCAAATCCTGGCGTGCATGTCATGACGATGTACTCCTCAGCACATTAGATAATATAAAATCAGTATAAACATATAAGAACCCAAGATGTCCCAATAGCAACCCACCATTCCCTTTCCCTTGCACCCTAAAAAATAGACAGATACTTACATGTGCGGCAGCAGCAGCATCGATCAACTATGTGATGACGATCCCCATGAAGCAGACAAAGCATTTCTTCTCGTGGCAACTAGTCAGAGCAGCAGGCAGCAGCTACAGACAACAGCAGTAGCAACACCAAATGTAATTCAGTCTGCACCGACTTAAAACCACAGAGCCAACAAAGCCAACTAGGGCAGCATCATTGCGAAATGATAATTCCACAGTTCACAATCAATTGAGAAAGCAGCAGTAGGAGGAAGCAAGTGCAACTTTAAGTAGCAGGACCATTTTGCAGAAGGATTTACTTTTCTCAGCTTGGCAAACTGGCTTATGTTGCATGTTAGGCAGTAGCAGCACCACAGTTAGGCCTGAAAACCATATTAAATGGTACAGAAAGCAGCAGATTTGGGTCCTCGTGGTGGATGTGAACCATATAACTGCATGTCTGACACCAGATCTCAGTCTGAATTTAATGTACCATTTTTTAGAAAACAATTCTGGACATGTACTACCTGTGCTGCACTCGCAGAAACAATATGTGGCCCAAAGTCAATTGTAAACAGTGGACCAAAGACCATCGTTTGGTCCGGTTGGGGGGTTGGGCACCATAAAACATCATGGCTGAGACCCGATTTCAGTCTGAAGTTACTATAACATTTTTTGGAAATATTTCTGGACTTCTGGGCCATGTTACTCAGTAGCAACACCAAGATCAGGCATGAAACTATTGGTAAACATTGGGCCAAACAATGTACTTTGATCCAGGTGGAAGGTGTGCAACATTTAGCAGAATGTCTGACACCTGATTTCTGTCTGAACATACTGTGCAATTTTTTGGGAAACATTTCTGGACTTGTGTGGCATGTTAGGCAGTGGCAGAACCATGGTTAGGCCTGAAAAGCATTGAAATGGTGCAGAAAACAGTAGATTTGGGTCCTCATGGTGGATGTGAACCATGTAACTGCATGTCTGACACCTGATTTCTGTCTGAATGTACTGTAATATTTTTGGGGAAACATTTCTGGACTTTTGGGCCATGTTAGGCAGTGGCAGCAACATGATTAGGCCATAAACCATTGGTAAACAGTATGCCAAACAACATGTTTTGGTCCAGGTGAAAAGTGTGCAACATGTAACAGCAAGCCTGACACCTGATTTTGTCTGAATGTACTGTGCAATTCTGTGGGAAACTTTTCTGGACATGCACTGCCTGTGTTGCACTCGCAGAAACAAGATGTGGCCAAAAAACAATTGTAAACAGTATTCAAAACAGTATTTTAATGTCTGAGTGATTGGGGGAGCATCATAAAACATCAGGACTGACACCATATTTCAGTCTTAATCTGATGTTACATTTTTTTAGGAAACATTTCTGGTCATGTACTGCTTGTACTTTCCCTTGCAGAAACAAGATATGACCTAAAACTAATTGTAAACAGTGGACCAAGGAGCACTGTTTGGTCTGGGTTGGGAATTTGGCCACCATAAAACATCATGGCTGAGACCAGATTTGTGGATTGAATATGCCATGTTTCCTGTTGTATTTCTGGACATGTATGGCCTGTTTGGATCTGCACACCATGGAGGCAAGAGGCTGTGTTAAACTGTGGCCCAAGTGCACAATTTGTATCTGGTGGTGGCGGGGCACTAAGGAAAACATCATGAGTGGAGGGGAGGGACACCATGTGAATCTTTGTGACAACTAAGCCCAAGGGACTGTTGTTAAGCACAAAAAACATATCCATATTTAACTTCGCAATAAAAGTGCTACTTATTTAGGTTTATATGTTGTGTACGTATTCAAACTTGTGCTGCAGCTGCATACAGCAGAAAGAACTGGCAAAACATCACATAGCTTTGGGGAAAAATTGTGTTCATATGAACAAAGTGCAACACTTGACACTTGTGGATATTAGAAGGATTAACAAAACAAGGAGAAAGGTACACTGTTTATAGGTAAGATACAGACTAACAGTAACATACACAACAGGGGGATATGCAGGGTAGTAGGTGCTAGGGTATTCATATCTGAGAGGGAAAAGAGAGGGAGCATACAAAATACAAAACACACTAAATGCTGGACAAGAAAAAGAAACAAGAGGATATAGAAAGAGGAAGAAGACCATACATATATATATATATATGTATTGGGGTAATTTTTTTTATTTTTTGGGAGATGCAGATGAGGAAAGAGTGACAGTAGTAAAGCAAGGACAGGAAAAACAAAATGAAATTCAGTGGCTGTGCTCACTGCCTACCCCACTTGTAAGCACATTATGGTCCCCGGACCACATTATTACACCCGATTCCACCCTGCCATCACCACCACCATGATGCCAGGAGGTCCAAAACTTTATGTTGGTCCTCCAACAGTTTCCTTAAGTCCCCCCCGACCTCCTGGTGGAACGCACCAAAATCTTGATGCAGAGATGCTACCTCTCACCATACTGCCACCAGGTCTTCTTGGTTCACAGGAGGATCAGCTAGGGCTGATACAGGCTGTCCATGCTCACCTCCAGCATGAACCAGGCCCTGCTGCTGCCTGTGGGGTGAGGTTGGTGCTGCTGATTTTGCTGGTGGCAGTGGTGACTTATGGGCTGTTGCTGAGCCCTGGTACCTTCCTCTTGCTGGCTCCTTCCCCTTGGGCCACACTGCCTCCCGCTACTGCTAAATCTTTTTGCTTTTGGAGTCACTCTGCAGTGTGGTGGTGCTGTAGGTGACTCCTTTGGCCACCAGCTCCCAAATGGCCCCCTTGCTTGCCCCTTCACACAGATCTGCTACACAACTTGCAGAAACACTGTTGTCAGTGTTGTTTATGGTGAAAAAAAACACCACACGGCAGACCCTTTATGCTGGGGGAGACAGGGGGCACATGCTCATGCTTGGGGGTATTATTGCTGCATGCTGGCTGCTGTCTGGGGGCCACATGCTCCTGCTGCAGGTTGTGCAGTGCTGAAGGAGTATTCTGCTGCTGGGTGATGGTGGATGTGGAAGGGGCCACATCATCCTCACGCTGCTGAGGGGGGAGTAACTGGCTCATGCTGCTGCTGCTGGTACTGGGGGGTAGGGAGATTTTGCTGCTGGGTGGGAGATGTGGAGTGGGCAACATTCTCACACTCCTGCTGATGGGGGGGTAATGGGCTCTTGCTGCTGCCACTGCTAGGGAGTGGTGGCTACCAGATCATGCTGGGCCTGGGAGGGGTCCTCAACCTCAGCTACCCTGTCCCTAACTACCCACCTGTCCAGACGGACAGTGGGTGCCTTCCCACCAGTCCCATTACCCCTACCTTTCCCTTCCATCATTTAAAGAAAAAAGAAAAAGTTTTCTAACAGAAAGGGAAAGAGGACACACACACACACACACACACACACACACACACACACACACACACATGCACGCACACACTCTCAATCTACACAGACAGCTAACAAAAGTTATCAACAAACACTATCAAAATATATGCTATGAACAAAAAACTGTGTACAAAACACACAATATAACACACAGACACAAAAAAGGTTCAAAAGGTCTCTCTGTTGCTGGCTGCCTGCTTCCTCTAACTCTCCAGCTACACAGAAGGGAAATTAATCACTCACTTCCTGCCTGTATGCAGTCACTAAAGCTACCAACAGTCTCTATTTTCCTAGGACAGTCCCTATTTTGGGCAACATGTCCAAGTGTCCCCACAAGTTTTGCAAAATGTCACTTTTGCCCTGGTTTTTGCTTACTTGTCCCAGTTTTGTCCCTTTTTTTTTTTTGCTGACTGCTAATCCGTGAGTGACAGTTATTTCAGCACCACTGTGGCGCTGCTCGGTCTGGACAGCAGTTTGCAACTTCAACCCCTGTGCCTGTGTTGCACCGCAAGCATGTCAGTGGGAGCACAGTAAAGCCTTTTCCTTCCTGTTAGATTAGACTGGCTAGTAGTGCAAACAAGTGCATGTGGACATCTACCTGCCAGCAGCTGAGAGGAACACCAGACAGAAAAGAGACTGGCAGCAGTGAACTAAGGTACCCGAACCTGATCAACTGTAGGGAAGTGTGTGACAACAATCTGGTATGGTGGTGGGAGTCACTGCAGCAAATGAGGTGGGTGTAAGTGGGTTGGATGGGACTGTCAGGAGGAGCAGTACATGCAGCTTGAATGTCTGATCACAATTTAATGCAGGTTTGCTTCTAATGAACTTTCTGTACATCATGACTTGGAACTTGCTGCAGCAGAATGATGTATTGTTTTAATCTGGATGTTTGCAACTGATGTTACTGTGGGGTGGCAAGGCCACAGCAAGCAACAAAATTTGATTGTGTGCAGCGTTGTCTGTGGTGGTGCCCGTGGGAGTGACACAGTGTGTGTGTGGGGGGGGGCATGGTCAGGATGGACCATCCTAGTTTTATGCCTCACAAAGTTGGTAGCTTTAGCAGTCACCCATGTGACCCGCAGAGAGTAGGTCATGTGAAAAGCCAGATTTCACCAACTGCAAGCAAACTCTAAGGTGAAATTTGCAGGTGAAATTTCACCACAACAGCATAATTTCACAAAATATTTTGCATGGCGAAATTTGTGATTTTGCTGACATTTCACTGGTGAAATTAAATTTTGCAATATCTCTACTTGTGATTAGCTGTAAAACCCATGCATCTGCAGTTACGGGTTTTCCACCCTTCCAGGTGGAGGCCAAATCTTCCCCCCACTTGTTCCTCCATGAGGAGGAGTGGCAACGGTGGAGAGGACCGTGAGCCAGGATGCTGCAGGGAGGAGCCTGGGGGGGGGTTGAGCACCTGAGCCAGAAGAGTGACATTTTTTCTGATGTCTGCCCTGGTTCTGCTTGTTCTATTTCCGTTGGTGACAAAAATTCTGCTTGGGTTTCTGACCCAAGCGGTACAATGAGCGAACTTCTTTCAAAGATTTGCCACTTTCTTGTAATTCCATGATTTCTTCAGTGTCGCTGCCAAAACAGAACTAGACCCCTGAAGGGAGCATCCAGTAGAGTGCTCTGTACATCCTGAGCCAATCCTGTGAGATGAAGCTATGCAAGGTGCCACAGGCAGACACCTGTAGCTGTACAACATGCTACCGAGTCAACAGAGTTGTAGATTGCTCGAAGGGCATGGTGGCAGGACAATTTATTCAGCCTGATTTTGTCCAGAAGTTTGTTCCTAAGTTGCTTATCAGGGACATTTTTGATGTCCTTTTCCAGGTCAGACAAGTCTGACTTCTGGAAAGCCACCATGTGGGCTACATAGTTTAATGAATGTATGGTGTAAGTAGAAGAAGAACAGACCTTGCGGACATATTGGTCCATTTGCTTTGACTCCTTATCAGGAGGAGAGGCACTAAGATGTTTAGGTTGTGCAGACCTATCATGCACTGCAGTGATGATGACAGAGTCTGCTTTGGGTTGAGCTGTAAGGTGGGAAACCCCTTCCAGGGGGTGGTAGGTCCTGTTGGCTATCTTACAAACTGCAGGTATCGAAGATGGCTGTTTCCAAATTGTGTATGTAAGATCTTTTTTTTTTTATTTGTTTATACATCGGTTTACAACCTTTGAGCCAGAGGTTCGTTTCCAAAGGTACCTCGTCACAAAGAGGACACATTCAGTACAGCATTTAGTTACACATTGCAGTTAGAGCTTTTACATCATTGCAGTCACCGTCTAGGTAGATTTATGCAGCTATATCTTTGTTACAATAGGATAGTTACAGGTTTGGTATTACAAGCTAGTAAAGTAGTTGGGAACAGATTGAGAGATAAAGCATACATTGGTAGTGCAGAACAGGTAGTCTAGAAAAGAGATAGAAGAAGTGAATAATACTGGTGGTAAGGGCACAGCTGGTGATAAGTCTGGGTGTGGAGCCACTCAGAGAGTGTTGTCAGTTAGTTTGTTGAAGAGCCACTCGGGGAGTTTTGTAAGGGCATGGTGTGCTAGATCCCCTATGGACAAGCACAGCTACGCATGTTAAATAGCTGACTTCAAAGTGCGGTTTTGAAGCGGGCGATTGTAGGTGTATCGGTGACGGAGGAGGGAAGAGTATTGAACCAGGAGAGAGCTCTGTAACAGAAGGATCTTTGACCGTGAGTGGTCCTAGACCTAGGGACTAGCAGGGTGGTCTTAGAGGCGGTACGAGTTTGGACTAAGGGCTGTGCAAGATGGATAGAGTCTGTCAGTCCGGGTGGGGAGATTCCAAGGAGTATTTTTTTCACTAAGAGGCAGGTGTGGTACCTGAGCCATTCGTCCAGATTCAGCAGCCTAGCCTCATCATATAGGTGGCAGGTATAAGTGAGCCTAGGAGCTCCCGTAATTAACCTACAGGCCTTATTCATGGTGAGTTGGATTTTGTTAAGGGTGGTTGTGTCTGTGGCACCATAGACTGGCAGACCATAGTCCACAAGGGACATTATTGAGGAGGTGACTGCTAGTCGACGGGCATCAGGAGGGAGGCAGTGCTTGTAGCGGTAGAGGATACCTAGCCGTGTATTTGTAGCTGAGGCTAGAGTATTAATGTGATCGTGGAAAGTGAGTGCTGAGTCAAAGGAGACCCCAAGGTACTTGTACAAGCAGACTTGATCAAGAGGATGCTTGGAGCTTGGGAGGATGCAGAGTGCAAAATTACTGGATTTGCTTTGGGGGATGGGCGAAGAGCATGGCTTTGGTCTTTTTTAGATTGATTACTAGTCTGTGCTCTCTGAACCATGTTTCAGCATCATTGAAGGCTGTTTGCAAGGTGTCTTGAAGGGAAATGGGGTTACGGTGGGTGGTGAAGATGACTGCATCGTCTGTGTACAGCAGGATTTTACCAGAGCAGGCTTTGGGCATGGTATTGAGGTAAAGTGAGAAGAGAAGAGGACCAAGGATAGAACCCTGGTGGGACACCTGAATGGATGGGACATGAATTGGAGAGGGTCCCATTAATTTTAACACACTGAGAGCAGTCAGACAAGTAGCTGGAGCACCAGGAGACTGGGCCGGTGGCTGAGGGCATCCAGCAGGAGGGGGTGGGAGACAGTGTCGAAAGCCTTAGATAGGTCGATAAACACTGCCCCAGCTAAAGCACCAGAGTCCAGGGAGGAATGCAGAAAATTAGAGAACTCAATAAGGGCAGTGCTGGTACTGTGATCTGCATGGAAACCATGTTGTTCATGGCAAAGGATGTTGTACTTGGTCAGGTAGTCTGTGAACTGGGTAGCCACCAGTTTTTCTAGGGCTTTGGAGAGGGGTGGGAGGATGGAGATTGGCCTGTAATTTCCAGCTGTGCACCTGTCACCTCCTTTGTGTATGGGTGTGACTATGGCAGTTTTCCAGAGGGACTTATTGAGCAAGCTAGTTAGTGGGATAAGGACCTGGTCCAGAACCCGGCAGAGGATACTGGGGTCCAGGGTGTCACTGCCAGAATTAATGCTCTTTAGAGCTTTCAGCAGGTGTGGTCTGACCTCCAGGGAGTTACCCTGTGGAAGTAGAAGCTAGGATAGTGAGTAACTGGAGCAGGTAGGGAGGGAGGGAGGGGTCAAAAAAGTCTTTAGGGAGGACCGAACTAAGGTCTGTGAAGGATGAGTTGAGGAAGTTGGCTATGAGGGCAGGGTCAGTGGAGATAGAGCCATCAATGGTGATCTGAGAGGGGGGTGGGGAGCACATGCTCCCATTCAGTTGTTTTATGTTATCCCAGAAAGTTCTTGCATTCCCCCAGGAAGAGATAAGTGTGGCCCGATAGTGACTGGCTTTTGCTTTCCTGATGGCCCATGTGCATTTGTTTCTCACGGCATTGTAAGCCTGTCTGTCAGCTGACCAGCCTGTTTCAAAGGCCAGGTGTCACAGGTTATTCCTGTGTTTGAACAGTTGCAGCAGGGATGGGGTAACCAAGGGGGCACTATGAACTTTGGTTTGGACTGCTCTAATGGGTGCGAAAATGTCACAGGCTTTGTTGAAGGTTTGGGAGAAGAAGGTAAGGGCAGAATCTAGATCCGGGGCTTGGTGTATGGGAGACCAGTTAATTTGGGCAAGAAGTTGCTTAAGGCCCTTTAATCCTCCTGATCTGAGGCGCCGACGTAAAGTGGGAAGGGCCATGGGTTTCGGTGTGGGGGTCACCCAACGGAAAAGGAGAGGGGAGTGATCACTAAGAGTCAGGAAGGACCTGGGTATCATGTATTTGTTGAGGGTGGTTGGTGATGACCACATCTAGGAGGGTGCTGGTACCTGTCCTACTGTTGACTCTGGGTGAGGTCCCATCCAAAGAGGGAAGGGAAGGGGGTCCACACTGACCAGGTCCAGATGATCTGCAAGTCTCCTGCATTTGGGGTCCAGTTCCTGGGATGCCCACCTGCATGATCTCTGACTGGACTGGAAGAGTTCTGTGAAGGATGGATCCTCTAGTAGAGATTTGGGTGACTCCTTTGACTGAGGCTCTATGGGAGAGTGGGGTTCTGACTGGCCCCCCATGTCTGAATTCTCATCAGAGTCAGAGGATTCTGGCCAACTGGGCAAAGAAGTGGCATCTGGAACCAGCTCCGTGGCTCTCTGCCTTAGAGATTCCCGACAGCAGAGCTATATCCCTGTTAGAAACTCTGCTGGAAGAAGCAGGATTTCCCTGAGGAACCTGTATGGCGGGATAGCCAGGAATACCAGCTGTCGCTGGTCCAACTCCTGTAAGAGCTGGGACTTGGCATCCTTCCACCAAACTGATATGGACTCTTGTTCCAGATGAGGTGGTGGAGGGTATCCTGGGTACCCCGTAGTGTAGAAAGGGTAGCAAGGAGGCTGCTACCAGCAAGGGTACTAGAGGCCATGTAACTGACCCAGCATCAGGTAGCCTGGTGTTGGAGGCAGGTAACCCACTGTTTGAACCCCCAACATTGGGTACTGGTGAAACTGGTGTGTAGCCAGGGTAGTAACCCATTGGGCCTGACAGGGGAGGGACATAAGGTCCAGAGGGAGGTGGTGCTGATGGACCACTGGGGTTTTAGTCCATCGGCAGATGCAGGGGTGCCCTGAAGGTTCAGGAATGTTTTTGTCCATTCTGCCACCAAAATGGTCTGGCGAGGGATCTGGCGTCAGAAGCCTATCCGACGGTGGGACTGAGACAGGTGAGGGGGTTATATCCGGACGGGCCCCCATTGACAGGTCTGCTGGTGAGGCAGGCATCTCGAGGATGTCCAGCATCAGGAGCTCTTGGAAGTTGTGCCCAAGGATATTAATATTAATAATAAACTTTATCTTTACTGCGCCTTTCTAAAATCAGGGCACCTTAACAATAAAATACAAAATAATAGAACACAATACAATAAAACACAGATACAATAAGTACAGGATTTCATAAAATTCAATAAAATACCATCATATTGAGTAGGGACAGTGATTTCCTGGAGGGAAGAAGGGGAACCTGCAAGCTTGTTCTGCTGGGCGTTGGGGACCACAATGGAGTCCAACAGGAGAGCAACCACCACGCAGTCGTTGTTGAATCCGGCGAATAACTTAGAAGCGATGGTCTGGTGAGCATCGGAGGAGCCGATGGTCAACTAGAGTCCATGGCTGTGCTGACAAGCTGGCAAGCTACAGTCAGGCTGATCAGCCTGGGCCAGGCACCCGGTGGTGGAGCCGGAGAGTGACTTATCAGTTGAGCTAGGATCAGGAACCACAACTGTTTCCTCGGAAGAGAAGACCCCTGACTGACCTCGACAGGTGAGGGAGAAGGCATCTGATCTGCCAGAGCAGATGAAGGCTCAGGAGGTGGGATACTCACAGGGCTGGAGGCCCCACCCGAGATGGTGTCAGCTGTCTGTCTGCTTTTTCTCTGAGGAGAATGGCTTCACTCCCGGTGTTTCTCCTTCTGCTTTTTCTTGTCTGGGGTAGGTGAAGAAGATCTTTCCCTGAGCTCCTGGTGCTCTTTTTCCATCTGTGCCAGTCATTGCTTCAATAAATGGGCATCAAGGGTCCTCTGGTGATGGGTGCACATGGGCTGGTTGAAGGCCTAGCAGATAGTGCACTCTGTGGTCTTGTGTTTAGGCCCCAGGCAGAGGACGCATTGGAAGTGGTCATCCCCATGCGGGATTTGCGCACCTCACTCAGAGCACTTTTTCCTGGGCTGACAAGACGACATGCAACAATGTTGGAAAAAGAATTACAAACACAACTACACGAGAAAATGGTGAGCGACTGAAGCTGTTTCACTGCAAAGTCTGACAATTCAGTTTGATGGAGAGAAAGGACTGGAAGACAGGTGGTGGACCGCCACCTTTTTTAGTCAAGCTGACGCCCATCACCTGACTCTGGGGGCAGTCCCTGCAGATGATTGCTAGCTACAATTTTGCCATGGGATCCTGATGCCAGGAGGCATAGCCCAACTTGTAAAGACCTACTGCAAGAATTCTCTCGAAGTAAGATAAAATGTTACTCTGTACTACCACCATGTCATTCTGTGCCTCAGTTGTGAAAACACAGTTTAGCCTTGATTGGAAAAATGACAGGCAAATGAGGATATAATTATATTATCTCAAAAAATAAAGAAATTCTTTGCCAAAAAACTGTTAAAGCAGTTGTTAGTGCTAAACTGACAAAAGTAGGGAAATATGGTGTTGGGCCCCAGTACTGAAAACAGGTGCATAGCACAGTACTAGATGCACCAGCCAACTCTAGACTTGCATGTCCCATCAGGAATAGGACAATATTCAGACAACCTGAAGTGCCCTGTACACCCATCTGCAGCACAGTGCGGAAAATTGCGGGAATGCAAATAAGGGGTTCCCCATGCATATGCCTCACATCGCAATATACAACCCCTCCAAGCATAACTTTGGCTGGCTGCACCAGTGCATAGTTATGCTTTCCAGACTCTGCTTTATCTATGTGAGGGGAAGGTATGTGCCCTGCACATTGCAAGGGCCACGTACACAGCCCCCTCACAAGCTCAGAACACAGTACTGACTACACAACCTTCCATCCACGTTGCTGAAGTGTAGTATGCATCTCATGCTGCCCAGTCCCCATAACCTGAAGAAATCCCCAGTACTGTTATATACTGCAGTGTCCCCCCCGCTGCTCGATCACCATATAATAATCAAACATCCATCTCTTTTTCATAATGTAGTGTCCACAATCTCACTTCCCAATCCCTGCAGAATAAAGAATTAAACATCTGTTTTCCATAATGTAGCGCCCCCCCCAGCCCTGCTCACTGTAGACTAGCGAAATCCCCACTGGACTGCCATACAGTACAGTCCTCCCCTCCTGCTGCCTGATTCCTGTAGAATAAAGAACCCCACATCAGTTTCTATAATGTGATGTCCCCCCTTCTCAGCCCTGATCACTGTACCAACTGGCAAACAGTGCAGTCCCTTTCCATAGAGTAGTGGCCCTCCCACCCAAACAGCTGCAAGCACTGCCAAACAACCTGACTCCCACATGCCTCAGGAACCATAGTGTGGAGTGCCCCCAACCCCAGTAATCAACTTGCACACTTCTCCCCAGTTCCATAGTGTAGCAGCCACCCACCACACAGCTATGAACACTAACAAATAACCTGTGCCCTGGTAATCAGACTGTAGATCCTCCCCACACACCAATCACTAGTGCAATATACAAGCCTCAATCCCCTGTCCCTGGTGGTTAGTGCCCCCCCACCCCAGTAGGTGGTACCAATTCCCTGCTTCCCCACCCCAACCAGACCAGTGCAGGTGATTGACACAGACCTAACCCCTTACCACAGCCAGTTGATGACTGATCTGGACCATTCTGCACATAGTAAATAGGACACACTGACTGGCTGACTTGTCAGCCAATGAGCGTGTACTATATACAGTATGATATACAGTCTCGATTAGTCAGTGCTTGGCTGTAGTAGGGACTGAGGCCTGCACCAATCACTGGCACTGGTCTGGATAGGGTGGGAGTGTTGAAATTGTACTACCTACCAGGGTGGGCAAGGGGCACCAGGAACAAGGGACTGGAGCTGGTCTGTTGCACCAGAGATCAGTGCAGGGTGGATCTACAGTCCAGGTACTGAGGCTCAGGTTATTGGGCAGTGTTCAGGGCTGCAAGATGGTGGAGCTGCTACACTATGCAATGCAGGGGGGGTGCATATTGATTACTGTAACTGGAGTTGGGAGAGCAATCTACAGTATGGTTACCTGGGCTTGGGTGATTGGTATGTTTGGCACAGCCCTAACTACTGCCAAACAACCCAACCACCCAAGCCCTGGTAACCATCAGGCTACACTACAGAAAAGGCTTGCACTCTTTGCCTGTTTGGACAGTGATCGGGGCTGGGGAGGGGTGACACTACAATATGGAAATCCAAAGGAGATTTCTTTATTCCGTGGGGATAGGGTGCAGGACTTGGATTCCCCTCCAACCTGGAGGGGAATCCAAGCATGCAATGATAAGTTAAAATGCTACACGGACAAGCATTTAAACTAGCCAAGGGGGATGGCAGGCCAGCAAGGAGGGTACCTAACTGCCCACCCCCACAGCTAGCAGTGGAAACAGTGAACAGGAGGAGTGGATATCTCTACAAAGCAGTATGCAAAAGATGGAGATAAGTGCCCAAGAGGTGGCTAGGCAGAAAAGGGTCAAGATTCAACAGAAGGGAAGACAGCAGGGAGAACCAGGGATAAATGACAACCATGGAAGGGGCTGAAGGAGAACAGCTAAACAGTCTAAGGAGTTCAAATCGTGGAAAGCCATGTGTGTGAATGCCAGGAGCCTTAGCAACAAGATGGAGGATCTGGAGGCCATCCTGGTGCAGTCGGACCTGCACATTGTGGCCATCACAGAAACCTGGTGTAATGATAACCATGACTGGGAGATGGCAATACCTGGCTACAACATATTCAGAAGAGACAAGGCAGGTAGGAAGGGAGGAGGAGTGGCACTTTATGTGAAAGATGACATAAAGACCACAGAGATCCAGGAGGAACAAAATGACAGAGAGATACTGTGGGTTAAGCTGGAAAGGAAAATGGGGCCAGCCATCCACATAGGTGTGGTTTATAGACCACCAATCCATGAGGAAGAAACAGAAAGGGAGCTGATGCTAGCCATCCAAAGGATGGCAGACAAGGGTGAGGTAGTGCTGGTTGGAGACCTCAATATTCCAGATGTGGACTGGAGCATCCCAGCAGCAGCATCAACCAACAGCAGATTTATCTTGGACTTCCTTCAAGGTGCCTTCCTCAAGCAACTGGTCATGGAACCAACTCAGCAGAAGGCAATACTGGACCTTGTGCTCACAAAGAGGGACAGTGTAATGGGGGTAACAGTGGGGGAGGACCTGGGGAACCATGACCACCAGTCACTGTGGTTTGAAATCACAGAAGAAGCAGAACCAAACCACACAAAAACACATATCCTGGATTTTATGGGGGGCAGACTTTGGGAAAATGGGGAGATGCTTGAAAGAGACATTAAGAGGAATAGGGCAGGAATCAGGGGTTGAGGAACAGTGGGCAGTATTTAAAATGGGGATTACAAGAGCAGCAGAATTATGCATTAAGCAGGTTAGCAAGGGGAAAAGGAAGAGGAGACCATTATGGTTTTCCAAGGAGGTAGCAGAGAAAGTGAAAGCCAAAAGGACTGCATTCAGGTAATACAAAAAGACACAGGCAGAAAAGGATAGGGAGAAGTACCAGGAGAAGTAAAGGGAGGCAGGGAGATCAGTAAGGGAAGCCAAAGCTCAGACAGAAGAGCACATTGCAAAATCAGTGAGTAGAGGTAACAAAACTTTTTACAGGTATATAAGTGAAAAAAGAAAAGCAAAGGGAGGGGTAGTGAGACTGAAGGGGGAGGATGGGGACCACATGGAGGATGACAACAGTAAAGCTGATATATTGAACAGGTATTTCTGCTCAGCCTTTACTGAAGAAGAGGAGGGTAATGGGCCTGCAGGGAGTACAAGGGGTGGAACTGATGCAGAAATTGACTCAAGTCCCTTTACACGAGAAAGGGCCCTGAAGGAACTAGAAGGGATAAGAGTTGATAAAGCAATGGGGCCAGATGGGGTACACCCTGGGGTCCTTAAAGAACTAAGCAAGGTGGTGGCTGAACCTCTGGCAATCCTGTTTAGCCAATCACTGGAAACAGGGGAAGTACCAAAAGACTGGAGGACAGCAGATATAGTCTCCTTATACAAAAGTGGGAACAAAGAGGAAGCGGAGAAATACAGACCAGTCAGCCTCACCTCAGTAGTGGGGAAGATCATGGAAGCACTACTGAAGGAAAGATTGGTGGAGCATCTGGTTGTCAACAGACTACACGACCCCAGGCAGCATGGTTTCACTAGGGGGAGATCATGTCAGACCAACCTTGTTGAATTTTTCAACTGAGTGACTTGGGAGGTGGATCACGGTAGGGCAGTGGATGTGGCCTATCTGGACTTCAGCAAGGCCTTTGACACTGTGCCACATAGAAGGCTATTACACAACCTGGGGAATATGGTTATGGGCAGGACAGTAGTGCAGCGGGTAGGCAACTGGCTGGGCGGCAAGACACAGAGGGTGGTGGTAAATGGCTGTCACTCCACAGAGGGAAGAGTGACCAGTGGGGTACCGCAGGGATCAGTGCTGGGACCAGTTCTATTCAACATCTTCATCAGTGACATTGCACAGAATCTAGAAGGCAGAATTTCCCTGTTCGCTGATGACAGAAAGCTCTGTAACAGAGTGGACACACCAGAGGGTGTAGACAGAATGAGAAGGGACCTGCAGAAATTTGAAGAATGGTCAGGGGTTTGGCAGTTGAAATTCAATGCAAAGAAGTACAAGATAATGCATGTAGGGCACAAAAACCCTGGCACAATATATCAGTTGAGGGTTGAGGATATAGCATGCACCAAGCAGGAAAGGGATCAGGGTTATCATCTCTGATGACCTCAAGGTAGGAAACAGTGTGACAAGGCAGCAGGTAAAGCAAATAGGATGCTGGGATGCATAGGAAGGAGCATCACCAGCAGGAAAAGGGAGGTCATAACTCCACTATACAAGAAACTAGTGAGGCCCCACCTGGAGTACAGTATGCAGTTCTGGAGACCTAACCTACGTAAGGACATAGACAGGGTAGAGAAGATTCAGAGGAGGGCAACAAAGATGGTACATTGATTGCATCACAAGTCCTATGAGGATAGGTTTAAGGACTTGAATATGTACAGTACTCCCTGGTGAGAGGAGGCAGAGAGGTGATATGATAGAGACATTCAAGTATCTTACAGGGAGAAACAGGGTGAAGGAATACACTATTTTTAAGTGAAAAAGATGTTCCAGGACTAGAGGGCATGGGATGAAGTTGGAGGCAGGACGATTCAGAGGAAATGTGAGGAAGAATTTCTTCACAGAATGGGTGGTGGACAAGTGGAACCCCCTGCCAGAGAAAGTGGTGGGGGCTGAAACAATCACGGGATTTAAGAATACATGGGATAGACAGAGACTCGGGAGGAAGCAATCTTAGATCTGGTACGCTCAAATGGGGATGGAGAGAGGATCTCCGATCTTGAAGTAGGTAGCCACCTGGGAACAAGGCGACCATCAAACAGTGTGGTTCATGATAAACTTAGCTGTAGAGTCAAGCCATACAAAAGTGAAGGTACTGGACTTCAGGAGGGCTGATTTTGTCAAAATGGGAGAGTGCCTCAGAAAAGCACTAGCAATCAGGCAAGAAGGTGGGGTGGAGCAACAATGGGGAAACATCAAAACCACCATCAAAGAGGCAACAACCCTTTGTGTGAAGCAAATAAACAAATCAATATAAAAAAACACTATGGTTATCAAAGGAAGTGGCGGGGAAGGTAAGGGAGAAAAAGATAGCATTCAGGAAGTATAAGGAAACACAGAAGGAGCAGAACAGAGACCTGTACCAGTTAAAACAGAAGGAAGTGGGGAAGGCAGTCAGAATAGCAAATGCCCAAACTGAGGAAAAGATAACCAACTTGGTTATGAAGGGGGATAAAACCTTTTATAGGTACATTAGGGAGCAAAGAAAGACTAAGGCAGCAATAATGAGGCTCAATAAAGAGAAAGGTGGTTGGGCAGAGAGTGACAGTGAAAAAGCAGGGATACTGAATGAATACTTCTGCTAAGTATTCACAATGGAAAAGCAGGGGGAGATACCTAATCCAGTCAATAGAAGCACTCTGGATAGGGGGGTTGATATTAGTCCTTTCACAGAAGAAAGGGTTTTGAAAGAACTCTTAAAACTGAAGGTTGATAAAGCAATGGGGCCTGATGGTATTCACCCCAGAATTTTAAAAGAACTAAGGGAAGAACTAGTAACGCCACTGATTACCCTTTTTAATAAATCATGGGAAGATGGTGTGGTACCTGGGGACTGGAGGAGGGTGTGATGTGATACCCCTTCGCAAAAGTGGGAGTAAGACAGAGGCAGAAAACTATAGACCTGTCAGTTTGACTTCAGTGGTAGGGAAAATGATGGAATCACTTCTGAAGGAAAGAACTGTAGAATACCTAGAGGCCAGTGGGGGATAGGACCCAAGGCAGCATGGATTCAGAGCAGGAAGGTCATGTCAGACAAATCTAATTGATTTCTTTGACTGGGTGATCAAAGTAGTAGACCAGGGAGGGAAACAAATCAATATGAAAGAAAAAAAACACTATGGTTATCCAAAGAAGTGGTGGGGAAGGTAAGGGAGAAAATGATAGCATTCAGGAGTGGGCAATAG
This sequence comes from Neoceratodus forsteri, assembly GCA_016271365.2. Taxonomy (NCBI): domain Eukaryota; kingdom Metazoa; phylum Chordata; order Ceratodontiformes; family Ceratodontidae; genus Neoceratodus; species Neoceratodus forsteri. The sequence goes on from CM057454.1 coordinate 1,165,543,442, forward strand.
TAAATGGAGTCCACAGTGAAGAAAAGGGGGTTACTAGTGGGGTACCGCAGGGTTCAGTACTGGGGCCAGTCCTTTTTAATGTCTTTATGACATTGCAGAGGGACTGGAAGGGAAAGTATGTCTCTTTGCAGATGACACAAAGATCTGCAACAAGGTTGATACATAAGGTGGGGTGGAAAGGATGAAAAGGGACTTGGCAAGGTTGGAGGAATGGTCAAATGTATGGCAGCTTAGATTCAATGCAAAGAAGTGCAAAGTAATGCACCTGGGAAACAAAAACCCAGGGAAAGAGTACACAATGGGGGGTGAGATACAGACAACAAACATGGCAAGCGACCTGGGGGTAGTCATATCAGATGACCTAAAGGTGAGCCAGCAATGAAAAAAGGCAGTAAGGAGGGCTGGGGAATACTGGGATGCATAGGGAGAGGCATCACCAGTAGAAAACAGGAAGTTGTTGGCCCTTTGTGCAGACAGTTGGTAAGACCACATCTGGAGTACTGTGTACAGTTGTGGAGACCCCATCTCCGCATAGACAGGGTGGAGGCTGTTCAGAGGAGGGTAACCAAAATGGTGCAGGGTCTGCACCAGAAGACATATGAAGAAAGACTAAAGGAGCTTAATATGTATAGCTTCAAGGAAAGGAGGGAGAGGGGGGACATGATAGAAACTTTCAAGTACCTCAAGGGAATCAACAAAGTCCAAGAGGGTAGCATCTTTCATAAAAAGAGATGTGCAAGAACAAGGGGGCACAATTTGAAGATAGAGGGGGATGGCTCAGAGGTAATGTTTGTTTTGTTGAGTTTTGTTGACCCGGTAAGCCCACTGGGCCTAGAAGTCCCTTTTTCAGGGGCAACCGGGTATACAGATGGTGAGCAACTGAATTTGAACCAGATTAAGCTGTTGGTGGTATTTTTAGTGAATGAGGGAAATTTGGCCAGGACACCGGGGAAATTCCCCTACTCTTTTCGATAAGTGCCATGGGATCTTTAACATCCACCTGAACTACCACCAATCCAGGCAGATGGGACCTCGGTTTAACGTCTCATCCGAAAGACGGCACCTCAGAAGTGCAGCACCCCTCTCATGCTGCACTACAGTGTCAGTATTGGGATATTAACCCAAGTGCCAGATGTGGGAACTGAACCCACAGCCCTCTGATCTCCCGGCCACTGCACTGTAATGTGAGGAAGTATTTCTTCACAGAGAGGGTTGGAGATGCATGGAACAGCCATCGTGAGGAGGTTGTAGAGTCAAAAACAGTGGGGGAATTCAAGAATGCATGGGACAGACATAAGGCAATTCTAGTGGGGGGTAGGAGGAAGTAGGCTGTTGGTTAACTAGGATCTGCAGCTTATCCATTAGGTAGGGAAATGGGCAGACTATGTGGGCCAAGTGGTCCTTATCTGCTATCAAATTCTATGTTTCTATGTAACAGGAATTCTGGAGGTCAGGGGTGTGGGGCAACAGACTTCTAGGAAAACATAAAGTGAACTTACAAGCTTAAATGGGCAGACTGGGTGGGTGTATGCCCTTATCTGCCGACACTGTATATGTATCTATGTATCTAACACTGCATTACAGAAAACTGATGGGGATTTCTTTCTTCCACATGGATCAGGCAGTGGAAGGAGTTACACTACATTATGGAAAACTGATGGGGATTCTTTATTCTATGGGGATCAGGCAGTGGGAGGTAGGACACTACAGTATGGAAAGCTAATGGGATTTCTTTATTCTACATGGATGGGGCGGGAGGGGGACACTACACAATAGAACATATGTTCTCTACAATACGGTAACTCGAGGGATGGGGTGGGGTCTGCATTGGCACATACTAGTTTGAGACAGCCATGCAATGAGCCCATAATGGGCATGCCTGATGCCCCTTTGCGTCATGCATGCTCAGTAAGCTCATTTGCATGCTGGTGCAGAATAATCCCATTGGGGAAGCTGCTTATCTAGGTATTCATTACACATTCCCCTAAAGGCAGTCTTTTGCCCCACACCCTGGATGTAACGTGCCATACATGGCAGCTGCTTGATATGTGCCATGCATCCTGGTTCCAATGTTTGAACAGAATTCACAATCTGGTTGGATCGCACATTCTATTTGACTATCACATTAGAGCCTGCCATAGCAACATATTTACGTGAAGCAGTATTATGTGAACACAACCGTCTGGCTCCGAATATGTTCCCCTTAGGGTTAGCAGCCCCAACACCCCACCTTGCAGGCAGCAACAGGAGAAACCATTATGGTTTCGCCTGTAAGGTGAGGGTGGTTGTTAGGGTTGGAAACCCTAACACCAAATGTTCCTACTTTTGTCAGTTTAAGCCTTACTAGCACATTAGCAAACTTTTTTGCAAACAATCATATGTACATCATGAATTTGAATGCATAGAGCTGGAAAGGATCTGAAATATACTAGTAAAGACACACATCACTGATGTTAAGCCCCCAGAGCACTGAGTTAAGAAAATATCGACTATGAATTACATAAAAAGAAATGTTAGTAAGTTACCTTGGTACAAACTTATATAAAGTGTTTGACTATGTTATGTGGCTCAATTTATCTAATACAGATGGCCATAACTTATGGTGAGGAGAGTAGGTACAATGCGATACAGCCTAAGACAACAGTGTGGTTAAGTATCACATTATCATCTTTGGGAATGTTCTATTACTGAAAAGACATTTATTTGCTCTGTAGAAACCTCAGAGAAGAGGAATACAGTATGCATTGTTATAACTATGAAAAAAGCTAGAATCATGCATTATTAAGGCATAAAATATTATTCAGCATTGTAGAATCAGAAGATTTTGAATTTATATTTATATTTTTGTAATACAAAATTGGCATAAATTGGTAATTGTTTAAAATTTTTCTTAGAAATTAAATTGTCTGAAAAAGCCCTATTATGTCAAAACAGGGCTGATGTAAAATAAAGCACTAAATACAGGAATACTCTGTAGTGAACATTGCTTTATTCTTTTCATAAAACAAGAAGTTGAGTTTCCCCTTACCATTTCCATTGGACTAATTTGGTTGAAAGGTGATAGCTTCCTAGGATCCCAGAACAATATAGCACAGTGGTTTAAGTCTCAGAGCTGCAAACCTGGAGACCTGGGTTTGAATCCCACAAGCCCCACTTGCATACTGTGTGACCCTAAGCAAGTCACTTAACTTCCTTGTGCTCCCAGGTTGCACCTGTAAACACGTTTCAACTTAGTGTGTCTCTCCTGGTTAAAAATAAATAAAAATAATTGACTGCAGTTCTCCATGGCACCCAGTGCACTTTAGTAAACAGTGCCACCTGGTGCACTTCAGCAGCAAGAACACGTGAACAATGGAAACTAAACAACCCATTATCCTTATTAATGCAGCAGTACTTAGCACTGCACTGCCGTACCTTACATATTGTGGTATATCTGGTAATGGAAAGGGTCGGGATGGCTGGGTAGTGAACGCGCCACAAGCGACATTCCAGTATCAAATAAAGGACCATATACTTTTTCTCTGACGTAATGATATAGCACCAGTTACTAACATATCTGGAGTCTCCCCCGGGACTCAAAAATACTTTATCAATAGCATCTTTGGAATCCATTCATGAGTCAGGTTCCAATTCACTGTACTTCTTGGTTCTACAGCAAGAAGTTTTAATGATTTTTCCACCAGTTTGTCTAGGTCTTTCAGTCTGTGTACATGAATACCTGATCTCTATGCTGTACCCTCAGTTTTGCAGGGTAGATTGTATTTAACAGGATAATGAAATCTGAGTTCTCATTTTCTGCCATCAACACTTTTTGCCTTTGGATTGTGACACAGCTTAAAGAGCTAGTGTACTACCTGGAAACTGCATAATAGTAACTTGCAGATGCAGTCAGCTATCACTTCTTGTATCTCAAGTATTAATTCTTTCTATTTGCTAATTAAAAGGTTTTCCACCTGGCAGTACTGGGGTGAAGTGTGGAGCAGCACTCTGGAGAAAAAAAAGGTTAGTCCTGTTCTTCCCACTACATCAACACTGAAATCACACTGACTATGACATCACTAGTAACCAATGAGAACCATTTCTCACTGCCAGGTTTCAGTTTCACATGAAGCAGCAGGGACTGGCTTTCCCTGGTTACTAGTGATGTTACAATTTTCTGCAGTTGATTGGTAGCTTGCTAAAGTCACGGCTCAGGATGCAAGGATCACTATGCCTCAAGGTGTTTGGCCTTATTTCTGATGAGGTAGTGGGAGGAACAGGACTGTCTTCTTTTCCCTCCAGACAGAGTGTTGTACCACACATCACCCCAATATTGCCAGGTGGAAAATCTTCTAATTAGCTAACAGAAAATAAAAAAAAAATACTTCAGTTATTGGATGTGATAGCTGACTGCATCTGAAAATTACTATTCATTTCAAGCAGTACACTAGCTCTTTAAATTTTGGAACATTAAAGTCTGGTTGAAATCAGTCTTTACATACACTTGCCTGACAGCTTTAAACATGGCATCATATTGGAGTACTGACCCAGTTTAAGTAAAAGCATGCAAGGTGTTAATTCTTAAACTCAGTTTATACTGCATCAAAGTCTAGTATGCTTCCCCTTACCCAGGGCAAAAGGGAAAATTGTATTAGATGGAGATGGCCTCCCCAAGTTCCTCTGTAAGTCCATTTATTCTGACATTTTCCTCTGACAGTACATTGTCCATGTGTTCAAGGTGAGACAGTAGCAACTGATTTTATATAACCAAGCCTACTGACACAGTTAATGTACTGCACACATTTATTTCCCCTATGACCGCCGCCCTGTGTGTCTCCACCAGCTGCTTGATGACTCGGAACCACTGAAAGAGTTCGGTTTAGAACTAATTGGTTCTATGGCTTTATGCATCTTCTGCATTGTAAATTTCAATGAGGACAGGGTTACCTACCGTGGGTGGGATATTCAGAAATGTTCTAGACAGGGGCACAAGCCGGGCGCAGTGCAACTGGGATGCACCAGGGTGTGGTCTGGGCGATATTCAACAGTGCTGCGCCATGGCTCAGTACCGTTGAATATGGCACTGGGGCCGCCTGCACTGCACACCGCGCAGTGATACTGAGCCAGCGCAAGTGGCAGTTGAGGAGCAGGGGGCTGTGCCAGCACAAGTGCAGCTGCACTAGGTGCAGCAAGAATGATATTCAGATGTGAGCATGCAAATGAAACCATTATGAATGCAAGGTACAAATGGGGCCATTTGCAATTCATTATGGCCCTATTTGCATGCAGGTGTGCCGATCCCCGGCGACTTGCGCCTGACGCCCTGCAAGGCTGCAGCCGTCGGGGACTGACACCTCCTGCCCCTCGGTGGACAACACGCCCCAACGCCTGATCGTGGGCATTACAAATAAAATGAAACCCTGGTGGTCCAGTGGACCTGTGCTGCAGCCCGATCACAGGCTTTACAAATAAAAAGGAACCCTGGTGGTCCAGTGGACCTGTGACCCAGCCCGATCGTGGGCTTAAGTCAAAGACAGGAATCCCTGGTGGTCTAGTGGACCTACTCCCCACACGATTGCGAGCATAAATAAATAAGGAGGGCAACTAAAATGGTGCAAGGTCTGCACCGGAAGACATATGAAGAGAGACTTAACGAGTTTAATATGTATAGCCTCAAGGAAAGGAGGGAGAGGGGGGACATGATAGAAACTTTCAAGTACCTCAAGGGAATCAACAAAGTCCAAGAGGGTAACATCTTTCAGAAAAAGATGTGTGCAAGAACAAGAGGGCACAATCTGAAGATGGGGGGGCGGCTCAGAGGTACTGTAAGGAAACATTTTTTCACAGAGAGGGTTGTGGATGCATGGAACGGCCTTCCAGAGGAGGTTGTGGAGTCAAAAACAGTGGTGGAATTCAAGCATGCATGGGACAGTCATAAGGCAATTCTAGGGGGTGGGGGTAGGAAGAAGTAGGCTGCTGGTTAACTAGGATCTGCAGCTTATCCATTAGGTAGGGAAATGAGCAGACTGGGTGGGCCAAGTGGTCCTTATCTGCTGTCAAATTCTATGTTTCTATTTAACACTATTCCCTGGTGGTCCAGTGGACAGAATCCCTGCCCGATTGTGGGCTCCCTAAATGAAGGTATATCCCTGGTGGTCTAGTGGTACCCCCCTCCCCACCCACCTACTCAGACCCGCCACCTCACTCCCCCCCATCAGCAGTGGGTGGCAGCTCCCCATCCACCAGCCGCCCGGCCCCCCCACCGACTGACAGTGTACAGCACGGCTGTAGTGCCTGTTGGTCCACTGTGTGGGCCAGTGGTGTGCAGATGTACTACAGTCCCAAAATGTAATGAAACCATTCAAATTTCGACTGTGTAGTACAGCACTGCCGTATGCCTATTGGCCCACACAGTGGACCAATGGGTGTACAGCCGCACTGTGACACTGTCAGTCAGTGGGCAGCTGGAGGGTGGAGAGCTGCCACCAGCCGCTGGGGGGGGAGTGGGGTGGCGAGTCTGAGTAGGTGGGTGGGGAGGGGGGTACCACTGGACCACCAGGGATATACCTTCATTTAGGAAGCCTAAGATCGGACAGGGATTCAGTCCACTGGACCACCACAGAATAGCATTATTTATTTATACCCATGATCGGGCAGGGATTTGGTTCACTGGACCACCAGGGAATAGCTTTAATTATTTATGCCCATGATCGGGCTGGGGGCAGGTACCCTGGATCACCAGGGAATAGTTATATTTATTTATGCCCATGATCGGGCTGGGGGGCAGGTCCACTGGACCACCAGGGAATAGCTTTAATTATTTATGCCCATGATCGGGCTGGGGGGCAAGTCCACTGGACCACCAGGGAATAGTTATATTTATTTATGCTCGCGATCAGGCTGGGGGACAGGTCCACTGGACCACCAGGGATTCTATTCATTCACTAAGCCCGCGATCGGGCATGGGGGGCCCGACACCTGGACTGTGACTTGGGAGGTCAGGTGGCCACCCACAGCGGGTGGCTGTCGTGTTGCACACAGCAATACAGCAGCTGGCCTGTGGGTGGCCAGTCCTTGCTCCTATTTTATTCAGGCACATCTTTGTGCCCCCCCCGTGTGGTGCAAGGTGGGTGTGTGCCTGCATTTGCGCTGCATATTCCAGGCTGAATATCGGGATGTGACGAATATGCATGGGCATGCCCCCTGCACTTGCACCGCATACATTTCTGGTACGCCCCAGCGCATCGGGATTTGTGCGGCACAAATTTCCCTTTTGAATATCGCACCAGGGCACATCAGTGGGTTGTACATGGCACAACACTATTGCGCCATGCGCAACCCCTTTGAATATCCCACCCAGTGTGTTAGAATGTAAGGCCTCCTGCAGCTTACTTGCACCTTTGGCTAAAAATTGGATGTGATAAAATCCTGCCAGACTCTTGCTATGTTTCTAGGCTTTTCCATGGTTTGAAATGCTTAAAACATAAACTCACATTGTACAGCCAGTTTCTCACCAATTCTGTGAACTCTGAACAAGATCAAGATGATAAAAATAAAGTTTTAGCACTTTGTTCCTTTCTCTAATTAGGAGCTGTAGAAAATGTGACAGGCTGTCCAGGATTCTGCATCTGAACCCAATTCTTCTCTTTTTAACTACAGATGGGTCAGTTCTAGGTCAATATGGGATTGTTACAGCAGATCCATGTACCAGTCATTGCAGCATGGTCTCTCTGGTCATCTTTCCATTGCTGTTGGTTTTTCTATTTAAAAGCTTTCTTTTGCTGCACTAAAAATTCTAATGCTGGTTGTTCCATGTTTTCTGGTGGAATGTCATCTAGAGTTGCTCCTCTCCTAAGGGCTTTCCCTAATTTTGTAATTCAAGTACTCTTATGTTTGTTCTTTTCATGATGCAGGACTCTGACTACATTTCAGCTCAGGGATGTCAATGAATATGCCTGTAGCGCCACAATTTTAGATTGATATGTGTAGTCATTCTTAAGAAGGCCCATGCCTCTTTCAGACTTTGGAATGTATAGTCTTGGCATACTCTAATTTCTGTAAATTAGTTGAGAAGTTTCTTGTTTTTCTGTCCATCTGGTCCAGCTCATTCTGTGACCAGTCAATGATACCAAACCTGTATGACAGCACAGGAAGGACAAATTGTTTTACAGCTTGTACTTCCGTCTGTGTTTATCAAAGTAGTGCCAGAAAAACTTTCAGCCACCCTAAAGTATTCCTTGCTGATCTTTTCTCTCATTTGTTCATGCTGCAGTGCTGCTCCTTCATCTATCCCCAGGTACTACACTTGTAAATTCATTCTTGCTCTAGGTCTGTTATGTTACAGTCCTCACTCAAATTGATGTTTTCAGTATAGGTTAGCTTTAATTTAATGAATGCTGCTCTAGCACACTAGTCTAATCAAAGATGTTATCCAGATGTCACCAGAGAAAGACTTGACAGTTTACATCTGTTCTTTCTGGTGTCTGTCACATAAACTATAACATTTTAAGTCATCTACACACAGAAGATGAAATGTCATTTGATGATCTTTTTATTCCTGGAGTGTATGATATATTCATACTCTAAGTTACTAATGAGGCAGCTTAGCGGGTTTAAATCAAGGTAACACAGGAGTGGTGACGAAATCTTAATGGAATATCCTTTGCTGTATCTTGATGTTTGTTTCTGGTGTGAACTTGATGATGCCTTAGTAGATTACTCATCAGTGTAAAACTAATGTCTCATTTGTCGCATTTATATAGTTTTTCACTCTTGGGTTAGTTTCTACATATGTTTATGAATTTCTGATACCATGACATGAATGGACCCCATTCTTTAGCCAGGATATATTCAAAACTCAAGAAATGAGTACTGTATTAGTCGCTGATATTTGCTGAGAGCGTTTCTCACCAGTGTGAGTTCTCTGATGATTTATCAAGTGACTCTTCTGTGTAAACCTTTTGTCACATTCAGCACACTTATATAATCCCTCACCAGTGTGTATTTGCTGATGGGTTGCCAGGTTACTCTTCTGTGTAAAACTCTTATCACATTTGTCACATTTATATGGTCTCTTTCCTGTGTGTATTTGCTGATGCCGTATTAGACAACTCTTCAGTATAAAGGTTTTGCCACATGTGATACATTTATATGGTTTCTCACCAATGTGGACTTGCTGATGTGTTACCAGACTACCCTTCTGTGTAAAACACTTGTCACATGTGTCACATTTATATGGTTTCTCTCCAGTGTGGATTTTCTGATGTGTTACCATGTGACTCTTCCATTTAAAATTCTTTTCACATGCGGCACATTTATATGGGTTCTCTCCAGTGTGGATTTGCTGATGCATTACTAGGTGACTCTTCTGTGTAAAACTCTTGTCACACGTGGCACATTTATATGGTTTCTCTCCTGTGTGAATTCGCAGATGTATTACCAAGTTAGTCTTCTGTGTAAAACTCTTGTCACATTGAACACATTTATATAATCTATCACCAGTGTGAATTTGCTGATGCATTCTCAGACTATTTTTGTATGTAAAACTCTTGTAACACATGGCACATTTATGTGTTTTTTCACTTGTGTGGATTTGCTGATGTGTTATCAGACTACACTTTTGTTTAAAATGTTTGTCACATTTCTCACATTTGTATGGTTTCTCTCCAGTGTGGATTTGCTGATGTGTTACCATGTGATTCTTCTGTATAAAATTCTTGTTGCATGTGGAACATTTATATGGTTTCTCTCCAGTGTGGATTTGCTGATGTGTTGCAAGGTTTTGCTTATATGTAAAGCTCTTGTCACATGTGTCACATTTATATGGTTTTTCACGTGTTTAGTGTCTCCAAATGTTTAGGGATTTCTAATACCGTGGCAAGAATGGACCCCATTCTTTAGCCAGGGCATATTCAAAACTCAAGAAATTAGTACTGTATTAATCTTTGATGTTTGCTGAGAGCGCTCTTCTCAGCACACGCAACGTCCCCAAAATAGCTTCCTTTTGAAGTTCATAAGGTGTCACAAATATTGGTAGCATATTTAAATGTGCCTGAAATTTTTTTGATTAGTCCCATTGCTCCAAGCACTACTGGAACAATCTGTGTGTCCTTATTCCACATCAGTTTGGTTTCTGACTGCATATCTTGGTATTTCATGATTTTGTGTCTCTCTATGCAGCACACTGTAGTCACTAGGGGTGGCTATTTCAATCAGTAATGCTACCTTTGTCCTCTTTTCTTGTATTACAATATCAGGCTTTCTTGCTTCCACTTTCTTGGCTGTTGGTATGGGGTGATACCATGTGATCATTACTTCTTCATTCTCTGTGATTCTTTGTGGTTCATGTTTCCAGTGTCTCTCTGCTACCTGTATGTTATAGTGTTTGCACAATTTCCAGTGGATCAATCTTGCTACATTGTTGTGTCTTTCAGTATACAGGCCTTCTGCCATAAGTACTTCACATCCAGCCACAAGATTTTCACCAGTGTGGACATGCTGATGTGTTACCAGACTACTCTTCTGTGTAAAACACTTGTCACATATGGCACATTTATATGGGTTCTCTCCAGTGTGGATTCGCTGATGTGTTACCAGGTGACTCTTCTGTTTAAAACTCTTGTCACATGTGGCACATTTATATGGTTTCTCTCCTGTGTGAATTCGCAGATGTATTACCAAGTTACTCTTCTGTGTAAAACTCTTGTCACATTGAACACATTTATATAATCTATCACCATTATTGCTGATGTATTCTCAGACTAGTCTTTTGTGTAAAACTCTTGTCACATGTGTCACATTTATATGGTTTCTCTCCAGTGTGGATTTGCTGATGTGTTACCATGTGACTCTTCCGTTTAAAATTCTTGTCACATGTGGCACATTTATATGGGTTCTCTCCAGTGTGGATTCGCTGATGTGTTACCAGGTGACTCTTCTGTGTAAAACTCTTGTCACACGTGGCACATTTATATGGTTTCTCTCCTGTGTGAATTTGCTGATGTATTCTCAGACTAGTCGTGTATGTAAAACGCTTGTCACATGTGGCACATTTATATGGGTTCTCTCCTGTGTGAATTTGTTGATGCGTTACCAGGTGACTCTTCTTTTTAAAACTCTTGTCACATTGAACACATTTATATAATCTATGACCAGTGTGAATTTGTCAATGCATTCTCAGACTAGTGTTGTGTGTAAAACTCTTGCCACACGTGGCACGTTTATATGGTCTCTCACCAGTGTGAATTTGCTGATGCATTCTCAGACTATTCTTGTGTCTAAAACTCTTGTAACACGTGGCACATTTATATGGTTTCTCTCCGGTGTGAATTTTCTGATGTGTTACCATGTGACTCTTCCGTTTAAAATTCTTATCACATGTGGCACATTTATATGGTTTCTCACCAGTGTGAGTTTGCTGATGTCTTACCACGTGACTCTTTCATGTAAAATTCTTGTCACATGTGGCACATTTATATCGTTTCTCACCAGTGTGAGTTTGCTGATACTGTTTGAGTTTACTGTGAATTGTAAAATTCTTGTTACAGTCACCACATTTATATGGTCTCTCTTCATTGTGGTTTTGCTGATGTGTTACCAGAAGATGTTTTTGTTTGAAACTCTTGTCACAGTTGGAACAGTTATATGTCCTCTTTTCTTTGCGACTCTGCTGTTGTTCAGAGATGAAGACCCAGGAAGTGTTGTTATGCTGAGGACAGTGACATTGTTTCTCTGCTATATGGCACATTTTATGTGCATTGAATGATAATTCTGGATTCAGACTCTCAGCTCTCCTGTTGGCTAAAAACAAGTATAGTATTTATTGACAGTGAAATAAAACATCTCTCAGTTTTTTCCAGAATCTTTCTGAGGGCAATTTGGAGTCTGCTGACACGCAATATTAGGCATGTCAGTTTTTCCAAACTTTGTTTCCACAAAATTGTGACTTGTGGAAGTTAAACACTGGCCACTGTCAACATAAGATAAATGTTGATCTAAACAGGTATTGCTACTGAAAATTTATTTTATTTATTTAAACATTTGGTGACAGAAAAAGCATGCTGAACAAAGGCTTGATGCCAGGTGCAATCTGGGTAATAACAAGGGAACTTACAAACATACTAAAATTGTCAGTAGATATCTTGTGGTCTTGTGAGTCTGCTCGATTGTTCAGTTAGCAGCCCCAATACTGCAGCTGCCCCTCCTTCCCTATTACTATTTCTGACCCCTTTTGAAGCAGCCCACTATTCTACAGGATACAACTTCAGCAGGCAATGTGTTCCTCCCAGATATCACCCTCTCTGTAAAAACATGTCTTCTCATTTCACTTCTGAACCTTCCCCACTCCAATCTCAAATCATATCCTCAAGTGTCTCTCTTCCCATTAACTTGAAAAATCCCCTCTGTGCCAGTCTTGTTTATTCATTACATATACTTGAAGGTTTCAATCTTATCTCCCCTTTCCCTCCTCCTCTCCAGTGAGTACATGTTTAACTCCCTCAGCCTGCTCTCGTAGGGGTACGTCCCCTAGACCTTGGATCATCTTTGTTGCCCTGCACCACACCCACTCCAGTAACTTAATATCCTTCTTCATGTACGGGCACCAGTACTGCATGCAATACTCCAGGTGTGACTTAACCAGTGACCTATAGAGCAGCAGGATCACCACCCCTCTCCTACAGGATATACCCCTGGCAATACAACACAGCATCCTGTTAGCCTTTGCAGCTGCATTGTTACATTGGGCTGAATTATTCATTGAGCCCATAATGATAACCCCTCAGATCCTTCTCTTCTTCATTCGTGGCTAGTTGAACACCCCCCCCACAGCTGGTAGCTCCTCCTTGGATACTTCACTCTGAAATGTAGCACCTTGCACTTTTTTGGATTGAATTCAGTTGCCAGATATCAGACTAGGCCTTCAATTTTGACGTATTATCTTGCAACCCCAGCCACTCTCCTAGGTCATATAGTACTGCTCCCATATTGATGTCATCTGCAAAAAGACTGTTCTTGCTCTTGATGCCCATCGAGATGTCTGTTAAGAATATCCCAAACAACGCTGGCCTCACTACTGAGCCCTGCAGTACACTGCTCGTCACGGCCCTTGGAGATGAGAGCTCCTCTCCCACCACCACCCTCTGCTGTCTCCCTTGCAGCAAGTTTACTATCCATCCAATCATCTTTGCCACCACTGCTGTGCCCCCCAGCTTACGTCCTAGTCTCCCATGTGGCACCAAGTCGAACGCCTTACTGAAATTCAGGTACAGGACATCCACTGCATTGTCCTTGTCCTACTGTCTAGTTACCCAGGCATAGTACTCCACTAGTTGATCTGACAGGAACTGCTTGTGACAAACCCATGCTGTCAACCATCCTGCAGCTCATTAATCTCCAGAAGGGATACCAGCCTCTCCTTCAGGATTGCCTCCATCAGCTTTCCAATGATGGATGTGAGTCTTACTAGTCTGTTGTTCTCTGGTTTGTCCTTGGGGATGCTGTTATAGAGGGGTACCACGTGAGCCATCCTCCAGTACTGAGGTACACTCCTTGAGTCCAAAGAGGCATTAAACAGGTCTGCAAAGGGCTCAACAGGACTTCTGCCAACTCCTTCAATGCCCTGAGGTGTATGCCATCTGGCCCTGGCATCTTGTCCATCCTCAGTGCCTTCAAGCCCTCCAGTACTCTGCCCTCTGTTATTTCCCATCTGTCAACTCCACCCTGTGCCTGCCCTCCCAACCCCTTGGGTATCTCCCCTCCTTTCTTCTTATTAAATGCTGAGTAGAAGTATTCATTAAGAGATCATGCCTGCTCTGCCCCTGTTTCCACCCCTCCATCCCTCTCAATCTTCATGATTTGGTCCTTACAATTCCTTTTCTACTTAATGTACCGGAAGAATTCCTACTCCCCCTCCTTAATGTCCTGCACCCATCTGAGCTCCTTAGATGCCTTGGGCTGCCCTCACTGCCTTTGACACCTCCTTAGATTTCTTCAGGTAATCCTCTCTGTCCTCCCCCTCCATGTTTTCTTGAACTTCCTAAAGTTGGCTCTTTTTAGCCTTTCTTTTCCATGATCCCTTTGCTCACCCAGCTAAATTTCTTGGCTCTAGCCCACTTACTCCGGACTCTAACACAGATTTTGGTTGCCTCCTCCATTCCCAGTTTGATGACCTCCCACCTCTAGTTAAGTGTCCATATTAGGAAGGATTCTGGCCATTTACCCCTTTACTACTTCTCCCATCCTCCTGAAGTTGGCCCTCCTGAAGTCTAACACCCTTGTATCTGTTTCTACTCCCTCCTTGCCCATATTTAATGTGAACCACACTGAGTAGTGATCACTCCCAGCCAGCAGTTCATCCACCCCAAGCTCCCTCACAAACTCACCATTAGCCAGCATGAGTTCCAGGGTGTTCCCTAATCTGGTTGGCTCACTGACCATTTTCACCAGGATGCTATCCTGGATGGTGTCCAGAAAAATCTGTCCCTTCTATCTGTGGTGGCTGAGGTACTCCAATCCACTCCCAGCAGGTTGAAGTCCCCTAGAATCACTGTGCTACCCTTCCTGCAGTTCCTTCTGATCTGTTTCACTAGTTCCCTGTTTAATTCCTCTGTCTGAGAGGGTGGCCTATACACACTCCCATCCCGAGAGTCTTATTTTTCGAATCTTGGAGCTGCATTCATAATGACTCTATAGTGCCCTCCTCCCCCTCCTCCCTAACACACTTCAGTCCTTCTCTCACATACAGCACCATCCACCCCTTTCCCTTATATCCTATCCCTGTGAAATATCCCATACCCTGGTATAGCCAGATCCCGGTCACAGTAAAGGGTGGCCCATGTTTCAGTGATGACTGCCATGTCCACCTTCCTTCCTGCCATGAGGGACTGTAACTCTGCTCTTTTGTTCCCCAGGTTCCTAGCATTCAAGGTGACCATTTTCCACCCCTTTTTCTTCCTCCCTCTCCCTTCCTGCTCTCCCTTTTTAGCATCCCTCTAGTGCTCTCCCCTAGTGTCTTGATTCTAGTATGGAGGTAAGCTCATTTGGGGTCCCTTCCTGTAGATTTAGCATCCCTCCTGCCAACTTGCCACCCCTGCTCCTAGTTTAAAATCCCTTCCTTTGCTATGTTTTCTCCAAATCTCTTTCAATAAATTCTTGTCCTCCTCACTTAAGTGAAGCCTTTCCATAGCATAGACAGCACTGTCCTTCCAGGTCATTCCCTACTTTCCACCAGCCCATACCCATTGGACTGACACCAGGTTCCTACCAATTTGTTAAAAATGTCTATCCTCAGTTTCCTTGCAGTGCTCACCTTGGGCTCTGAAAACACTTCTGCTAAAGCTACTGATCTTCCTACCTCCTCACATATCAGCCCCAGCTCCTCAAAGCTCTTCTGAACTACTTCTACCATTTTTCCCACCAGGTCATTTATTCTTAAATGCAGAACAATATGAGGTTTCACCCTACCCCTACCAGCATACTTCAAAACAGACTGACAACAACATACAGCATACAAGAAATATGCATACAGTAATATACACATAGCAGTATACATAAAGCATGGTGCAACTAAGCAAAATTGCAGTACAAGCGGTATAATCAAAAGTGAAAAACAAGCAACAACAAATGAGCAATGGTTTAGGGAGTAGTATTGCACAAATACTGTAGGTACAGGGGAGACAGTGCATGCTGTACAAGTGGCAACAGAGAAACAATGATGTGGTGGAAGAGGCATACAGGGGACAGCAATGGGATGTAGGAGAGACCACAGAGGAAAAACAGTGGAGAAAGAGATGGGTGAGAGGAGAATATCTTTTTGGGGGGGAGGTAAGAGAAATCCAAGATAGAGTCTAGAAGTTATGAGATGTTATGTGGGCAGATAGTAAGAGGCAAGTGGTGCAGTTGAGATTTGATGTTGGAGTGTGAGGGTGCGTTTCACAGAAGTGAAGACTGAGAGCTCCAAAGTGAGGGGAGCCTATAGGAGTATACAGATTTACCTGCATTTGAGAAGGCAGTAACAGTGGGAGTCCCTGGAATGTACGGAGTAGGGTGAGGGAAGAACAGGGCAGAGGTTGGTAGAGAGGTAGGAGGGGAGGAGGTCAAACCATTACTTGGAGATCAAGGAGATAGAGTGGATGAGCCTCTAATGCACAAGGGGCAAGAGATCCAATGATGAGAGGAGACACCAGTGGTGGGTTCTAAGGGGGGGGATTAGTGGCAAAGCAGCAGAAGGCATAGAAAAGGGAGTCAAGTCAAGCAAGTACTTTGGCAGGAGCAGTGCAGTATACTAGGTCAGCATAATCAAAAATGGGCATTATCATTATTGACAGTAGGGTGCATTGTATAGGGAGGAGTAGATAATCCTGATTACAGTAGAATGCTGAGCTTAGGCTGCAGATTGGAGGATATGGTTTCAAGGTGTTTGGAGAAGTTTGGTTGAGGGTCCAGTCAGTCGCCTAAATATTTATAAGAGAAGTCATTTCTAAGGGGAGTGCCAAAGAGAGGTGATGGGGGTAGTAGACATAGAGAGTCTTTGGGGGTACTGAAGGTCATAGACACAATTTTGTCGTATTGATTTTTAGACCGTTTGCCTGAAATCAAGTTTGTACAGCATGGAAGTCTTGTTGTAGGATGGATTTAATTCTGGGAAGGTCCAGGTCAGAGGTGAACAGGATGATATCATCTGCATACATGTGGATGAGGGAGTTGGAGCAGGCAGAGGGAAGGTTGCTTATGAATAGTGCAAAGAGGATAGTGCTGAGAATAGAGCCTTGGGGAACACCCACAAGAATGGTGAGGGAGGGGGATGAGAAATTTGCATTTCTAACTGATTGACACTAGTTTACTAGGTATGATTGAAACCACTGCACAGTTGTGGGGGGGGGGGAGCCCTATACTCCTGAATGTATCCAGTAGCAGTGGGTGTGATATAGAGTCAAAGGCTTTGGCCAAGTCTAGAAAATTGCAGTGGTGAGGTGGTCCAGATCAGGAGCAGACTGGATGTGCCCCACAACACAAAGAAGGGAGGATATGGTGGAGTGCTGTTTTCTGAATACAGATTGGTAAGGGGAGAGTAGATGAGTGAGGAATTCTGTCAGCCTGGAGAGCACTAACCATTCCTGTAACTTGGACAGAGCAGAAAGGAAGAAGACTGGATGGTAGTTGCCGAGTGTGGAGGTGTCACCTCCCTTGTGAAGAGGGATGACACAGGTAGATTTCCAGGCACTAGGACAGTGCCTGAGGAGAAATATAGCTTTAGCAGGAAGGTGAGAGGGAGTGTGATAGCTGGAGCAGAGAAGCACAACAGACATGGATGGAGAGCATCTGGGCTGGATTTTGATGGGTTGAGGGATCGTAGTGCATCAAGAACTAGAGAAGGTGGGATTTTTTTATTGCTTGTTTAGGGCAACCAGGTCTGCAATACAGTTTCCACTGCACTATGGAGAGGCAACTCAGTACTACATAAGAAAACAGCAAGTTACCGCACTCCTCAGCTGGGTAGACAAGGCTTTTATTAGCAAAGATTACATTTAAAACATACCTGGGCCTCGGAGAGGGGAGCAATATTGATGACAAGTTAACAGAAAGAGAAACATACTAGATTTTCATGTTGGAAGCTTTGACACCCCCTGGTTTAAATAATAAAATAGGTTTGCTTCCATATATTAAGAATTAAAAAAGCAACCTGATGTAAATATTCTGCCACTGTGTGTTATGACAAATTAAGATAGTGTTGGGGCCCCTCATAGTTCTGCCTTGCTGACTTTCAGATTGGCCTTTTATTAATTTAATTGATTACCAGACAAAAAGTGCCCTTACCCTCTTTTCCAGGACTGCAAGGAATTGCCTTGTCTGCCTCCAATATGGGACTATTCATAAGCCTTTGAGACAAGTCGGTATATTTAAAATATTTAAAATGATCACAAAAGTTACTGACAAACTAACTGCTGCTGTTTTCAACTGTATTTGTACTGTTTTAGGTTAGGTCGCGAAATGTATATGGGCACTTGTTGCATATTTATATTAAGTGTTGGTGTATGTATAACACATAACACTGAGCACTTTGAAACTTATTGCACAAAATATGTATGATCACGTTAAATTTGTTCCTATTTAAAACCTGACACTAGTACCTGGGAACCACAATTTTTTTTTTTTATGGGCATGGCTGCCTGCTTCCATCTCTTTTTCTTATGTTCTTATGTAATAATTGGATTAAATTGTCCTTTCTCTGGAACACCTCAATTTCTTTTTTAATGGAGTTATTGTAATAATACACTCTGTGATACTTGGCCAGCTGGTTATGATTGTTCTATGATTTTTGTAATATAGAATGTGGTATGTGAGGGCCCACATGACACATCTTGTTGTGCCATGGATGCCCCCCCCCACCAGGTTTCACTAAACCTACAGGATGTATAATTAAACAGCAGATCTCTGTAATGTGATTAACTTCCAACTTGCATTTTATGGCAATGTTTATGATCTGTGTTGCTTTGAAGCTGGAAAACTAAAATATCCATTTTATGACATCTTCAGAGGAAGGACAGTTAATATCCACTGGTGTTAAAGCTACATTGCACCTAAGTGAGATATGGCAGAGTTGTAAAAGGTCTTTTAATATGGGCTGGGAATATGAACTGCTCAAAGATCAAAAAGAAGGCACTGAGAAATCACAGACTTATGATTTGGGAAATTAGTTTTTGCTGATGTCACCTTATTTAATATACCTCCTGATAAGACATCCTGGTTGTATAATTTTTAATATTCTGAAAGGAGGAGCTAAGTGACAACATGGAAGAGGTGGGCACAGAGGCAGTTTAAACTATTCTTGTCTGATCTTTAGACACATTTTCTTTGTGGACTCTTAGAAACAACATCTACTTTAAGCACTCTTTTAGAAGGTAATACATTAGATAGAAAAGTCTAATTGTATTGTGGTAGGAGTTTATGTTTGTACTTTAATCTTGTTCTTTTAAGTGATTGTATGCGTTGTGATATATGGTTCTATGTTTACATTTCATATATTTTTATCCATTTTTAAGTAAATTTATATTTAAAGAGACTGCCTGGTTTGCCTTCCAATTTATAATAGTTAGGATATCATAGGGAGTACAATGATAGTGGTGGTGGTGGTGGGGGAGTAAGTAAGGTAAGAGGGAAAGGAGGCCAGACAGAATTTTTGAGACAAAGGAGGCACAATAAGCTAAGAGCCTAGTCTCAAGGGAGTTTAGGGAGTGGGAAAAGTACAAGGAGCAGTGGTGAGTGGGGGGGGCAACAGTCTAAGGCAAAGTGACAGACAGAGTAAAAGAGGGGGATCCAATTAGGCTAGGGTGGTCTTTGGCACAGCCCTGCAGACAGTGTTGCCATAGTTGAAAGTAGAGAAAATAATTTGGGATAACAACTCGGTGAACAGTGAGGAGGATTCAGCCTTTGTTCCTTTATAAGGGGTCAAGCTTAGGGTGGCTTTTTTTTTGGATGGTATCCACAAGCACTGAAAGGTCAAAGTGCAGATCTAGCCAGACTCCACAGCACTTAAATGAGGGAACATCATCAACTGAGACTCAACCTAATGTGTGGAAGGAAGGAAGGAAAGGGAAGAGAGCCCAGAAAGCTTCTGCTTAGCGCCAAAGACCATATAATGCATTTTCTTGGCATTTAAGGATAGCTGATTTGACCAGAATCAGACGTGAACATTGTTGAAGTCCAGTTGAAGAATGGCTGTCAGCTCCATGGGGGAGGAATCAGAGGCAAATAGGACTGAACTGTCTACATACATACATACAGTATGGATGGACACAGAAGAGCAAACACTGGGAGGGTCATTTAGGAAGACTGAGAAAAGTAAAGGGCTAAGGACAAAACCTTGGGTTAACACCACTGCTAATAGGAATTGAGGGGGGTAGGGAGTCACCAGTTCTAACAGATTGGGATCTCCCCTCAAGGTAGGAGAGAAACCAATTAGATGCAGATTCAGACAGCCCCACAGCCTTAAGTTTTCAAAGGAGGAGGAGGGGGTGGGCAACAGTGTCAAAGGCTTTGGTGAAGTCAACAAAGATGGCAGAAGTGATGAGGACCTGACCCATGCCAGAGAGAATGGAGTCAGTAAGCTGGGGGAGGGAGGATGAGATAGAGTGGTGTTTACAGAAATCAGAGTGGAAGCAGGTGAAAAAAAGAGAAAGAATCAAGGAAGGGAGATACATGAGATAGCATGGTACGTTTCTGAAGTTTTGCTAAGTTGGGGAGCAGGGAGATAGAGCAATTGTCATAGCTGGAGGATGCACCCCTTCAGTAAGAGGTACAACAGTGGCACACTTTCAGAAGTCAGGGACAGAATCAACGGAGAAGGTAAGGCTGAGAAGGGAGGTGATAGAGCAATGGCAAGGGCAGAAAGGTATAGGAGTTTGAGGTCAAGCAGATCAGGGCTCCTGCCTTTGAGAGGGTTGAGAGCCAAGAGAGAGAATGAGGCAAAATAAAACATGCACAACAGTTACAGTATTTCAGTTCAGTATTTACAGTGGAAAGTGACAGGTCCATTACCCAAGGGCAAATATTGGTACCAAGGAATGAACTGGTGGTGTTTGGGAGAGTTTGACTACTAAAAACATTACTGTGGGTACAGTCATGTTAGCACCTCATGTACTAAATTTGAACAACTCCCCAGAACCAGACAAGCTACACCTAAGGCTGCTGAAAGAATTGGACAGGACACTGGTGGTATCTCTGGCAAATATTTTTACAGACTCAATACACCAGGGAAAAACCAACAGACTGAAGGACTGCAAATATGGTCAGTCTACAAACAAATGGGGACAAGAACCGCCCTGGCAACAATCAGCCAGTAAGTCTATAATCTGTTGTTGGAAGGCTAATGGTACTCAGCACCTTTTTTAATTTAGACTTTTTTATTTAGATAGATACCATAGATATTATATTTCTAATACACCATTCCAGTGCTCAAGGTTGTTTACTAAATGCTGCTTAGGATTATATAAACACAAAGACACATTATTCACATCTGTCTAAAGTACCAAAAAACAATAACATTTATTATAACATTAAAACTCAGATGTAATAATATACTGTAGATATCTCTCTCTCTCTATCTGTATATATATATATATATATATATATATATATATATATATAGATAGATATACACACATACATACATCTGCTGGATGCAAGCAAGGTCCAGATAATCTACTTCAAGCTTATAATCGAGCAGTGGTGGGGGCTCTGGATACCCTTGCTTCTTTCCATGTTTGCCCACTCACTCTCTGCCCTCAGTCCCCATGGTTTGATGGGACCTTGAGGGAGCTGAAGGGAGTGGGTCGAAGGTTAGAGCATGCTTGGTGTAGATCCAGCTTGGATGCCGACAAACTTAGACTGATGGAGCATTATAGAGACTATCAGTCAACAATCTCTCATAAAAAGTCAGAGTTCCCATCCTGGGAGATTGCTGCTGCACAGAACTGACCGGCTCAGCTTTTCCGAATGGTAGGCAGACTGTGCAGTTAGCTTGTCTACATGTTTGGAATGCCTTTTCTCAAATTAAGTGCAATGAGTTTGCTCGCTTCTTTGCTGATAAGGTTGCTGACATCAGGTCGGAGATTTGCCTGTCACACTCTATTGGAGTTTCTGGTAGATGGAGTGGAGTTGGGATGCCTCTACTTTGTTGGGTTGAGTTTGACTAACTGGAGATTGTGGATATCATGTGGTTTCTCCAGGGTATGTGGCCAGCTAGCTGTAGTTTAGATCGGGGCCCTACTCGCCTTTTAATAGGGTGTGTTAATGTGATCGGCCCAGTTCTAGCAGATTTGATCTGGTGTTCATTGGAGTCGGGTGTTTTCCCCAGCTCCCTGAAGGAGGCTGTGGTAACCCCCACTGCTCAAGAAACAATCTCTTGACCCAGATTCTTCTGCAAACTACAGACCAGTCTCTAACTTTCCCTTTATAGGGAAGGTTATTGAGAAAGTTGGTGCACAACAGTTGGAGAACCATCTTAAAATCCATGCTATCTACGATCCTCCCCAGTCTGAATTTCATAAGAGAGACAGTACTGAGACTGCTGTGGTCCGGGTACTCGATCTCCTAATGGCTAGAGACCAGAAGTGCCATTCCATCTTGGTCCTTCTGGATCTCTCATCAGCCTTTGACACCATGGACCATGGGATGCTTCTTGACTGCCTGCGGGTCATCTGTGGCCTGTCTGGTAAAGTCCTCAGATGGTTCCATTCTTTTCTCATTGGCAAGTCGCAGAGGGTAGTATCGGGGATTTTTTCCTCAGACTCATTCTCCCTGCATGTGGGGTCCTGCAGGGTTCAGTGTTGTCCCCCATGTTTTTCGCAGTGCACATGCTACAATTGGGAGACACTGTGAGATGCTATGGGCTGAGCTTTCACTGCTATACAGATGATACTCAGCTGTACCTCTTTTGTGCCTGACCAGGATAGTGCGTTCTCAGTTTTTTCTGTCTTGCTGAAATCCAAGACTGGATGAATTCCAGTTGGTTAAGGCCGAATTCTGACAAGACGGAGGTATTAGTGGTGGAACTGGGTCAGCGGATAAAGGGGTCGTCTACTGGGTGGCCTGCCGGGCTTTGGTTTGGGGCTCCCAGCTGTTGACCTCTGAATGGGTGCAGAATCTGGGGGTGATACTTGATGGGCTGACACTTCATTCACAAGTGTCAGCTATGGTCAAGTTCTCATTTTACCATCTGAGGAACATCACTCAGATTAAGCACCTTGTACCATCTGGGGATCTTCCAACCCTGCTCCACGCTTTTGTGACCTCATGCCTGGACTACTGTAACTCCCTTTACCTAGGGCTTCCTGGGGTAGATATCCACTGCCTGCAGCTGGTGCAGAATGCTGTGGCCGGGTTACTGTCTGGGTCAACTCGATCCAGCCACATTTCCTCTGTGCTGTGCACTCTGCACTAGCTGCCTGTTCAGTGGTGGATCACCTTTAAGGTTGTTTTACTGACTTTTAAAGCCTTACACAGTTTGGGTCAGAGCTACTTTCAAGAGCTTCTGAATCCCTACTGCTCCCCCTGACCGCTTCACTCAGCTGATGAGGGATTGCTGGAGATTCCCAAGGTGCATTTTAAGACCTCAAGAGCACAGGCTTTTGTTTATGCCACCCCCACCCTGTGGAATTCTCTACCTCATCAGATAAGAGAGTGCCAGATAGTGGAGAGCTTTAAAATTTCTCTTAAACCCCATCTTTATTTGCTTGCTTTCCCTGATTTTTGATATTTTTGATATCTTTGATTCTGTATATTATGTTAATAATTTTAGTAGGTTTTACATTCTGTTTTTAAATGTTTCAGAGTTTTGATGTCTGTACAGCACTTTGACATGTGAATTGCGCTTGACAAATAAAGATATATAAAAGAACCATTGTTCTGTCTTGCCAGCTTTTATGCACTTTGGAAACTATACCCCGTCTACATTGGATCCGAGTTAGTAGGCAGTAGCCTAATGATTTTTTAACACCTCCTTCCTTAGAATACTCCCATCCCCTTTTCACATGGTTAATTATCCTCCCTTGTGTCTGCTGCACCCATATTTGAACCCAGGCAAAGACTGTGTGGGTTAGCTCACTAGGCAATCTTTTCCACTCATCCACCACCCTGTCCATGAACCCACCCCTTTTACAGCACTCTACCTCCATAGTGAATCTCACTATAGTAATAGTAATCCTTCAGCTATTGTGAACACTCATGATGGCTCTCGCACTAATCACTTGCAGCTGTTAGTTGTCAGTTTCAACCAGCTGTGCATTTTAAACATTAATGCTTACAGTGATGGACACTCATCACAGCCAACACAGAACAGTCCAGATATGCTGCATACACTAAGCTTTCAATCCTTGACAGATTGAACGTAGGTGACTGCCTTACATAATCTCAAAAGAAACAGGCTTTTAAAAATCCACAATTCCGACCTGGAGAAAACAGGAGGGTGCACGTAAGGATTATATCTCTGAATGTTCAGAGTCAGAAGCTTCTCAATGGAGTATCTGTATCTGCAGTGACTGTAATTGAGAAGGCTGAGCAGTTTGCAGAGATATACATGGTAATGACCACAATTTCTGATCATCAACAGACTGTCTTTGGTGGTTCCAGAAATGCTGTGCTCATGTTGATAGTGAATCAGGGACAGATTGAAGAGATGTGTTACTGGAGAAGCAATGAAGGTGGCAATGGTTTTCAGGAATTTAGGTAGTGGCCTATCCACTCCAGCCGACCCACAGGGAGGAATGGATTTAAGGAGTTGCAAAACTTCACGTATAGTGACTGGATGGAGGTTGAAAGGCAATTTTGTTGGCTCACTGTTGTTGAGAGGTGGCCCAGACGAGGGTGCAGGGGGGCAATGTGTAAGATGAGAGGACCAAGAAGCAAGAGTTTAGATTCTTAGTGATGGTGAGAGGATTATTGCAGCTAATTCCATCCAAGACCACTTCTGTTAAGGATTTGCTTTTGTCTCTCCCCAAAATCAAGTCAGTATGACTCCAAAACCAACAAGAGTTGCTAACAGAGGTGTAGTAGTTATAATAAAGTTTGTTCAGTCATAGACCATCAACATATATTCCAATACAAAATTCAAAGTCATCATACAGACAAGTAAAACATATAAAAAAAAACATTTCATACAATAGTTCCAGAATCAGGGTTCTACATATACAATCTGTGCAAATAAATAATTATATTCTTGCATTTCTAATAATTATAAATATATCTATGGAGAGAAAAGATAAACCCTATGAAACTGAAAAACCCTTCTTTAAGCGAATTTTGTAAATCAACTCTAAGTAAAGTGCAGTAATTTTAATAACTAGTTCATCATTACTAATAAACAGTATCTGCAGGATATGTTGCACAACATTTGTCTGCATGTTTTGCAAAAGTGGAACGAGCCATTTAATTCTAGGACCAGTATACCAGCTACAATCTAGAATAACATGTTTAAAGTCTCCAATATCATGTGCGTTACAGCCATAGTATCTTGCACAATTATCAGTGACCTTGTTATATCTAGCTTTGATAACATTACTCGGGAACAACTCTATACGATATAGAGTACATAGGAGGTGTGAAGAAGCTGCCGGTAGTATGTGCTCTTGGCAGTTCTTATAGATTGCTTACAATGGTTCCTGGACCTTTTGTACTCAGTCCAGTCAGCAAGGAACTGAGACAGCTTTGCTTTATTCTAAACGTTGTCCCACTGTTTGATAGAAGCCATTAGATCAGAATTTAGCTAATGGTTGGCAGCTCCTCGATTTCTATGTATTTTTAATGGGACATGCTTGTCCTGTAAAGGCCAAAGCTTGGAGAGGAAGTATTGTGTGGCATGTTTATGTTGGGGACTAGTATTAAGACACCAAGTCAGTATACTGAAAATCAGAGAAAAGGGCACTCTTATTCAGCTTTGAGAAGTCTAGGAACTGAATTTCTCTGGGTAGGGGTATGGGAGCCCTAGCTTTTCAGACATAATAGACCGGAGAACGGTCACTGATAGAGTCTGGAAAGACATGCACGGCAGAGATCCTGTCAGGTCTGCTACAGACTGTCCAGTCTATAAGACACTGGAAACTGCTGCTGCTGTTAACAGCCTGGTCAGGAGGATACCAGCTGGGATGGGGAGCCTACCCAACTCAGCAGCATAGAGACTGGAGCTCTTGCCCAGCCAGTCAGGGTTTAGGACACCCATAATAATGAGTTCTTGTTTGCTTTTTAACGAGGTAAGATAGCAGAGTACATTTGACAGACCTGCTAAACTATTTTGCTTGGGGGGGGGTGGTGGTTATAGATGCATACAATATTCAGCTATACAGAGGCTCAGGTGCTGTACATAAACCCATGACCAGCAATATACAAGCAGAGATTTAAATATCAAATAACAGTATATAAATAAAGCACATAAAAATGAATCAATCACTAAATTCATTATATTTGTTTAGTAACAAAGCCTGTATCCCAGTCCCTGCCAGCTGGAAGATTGTGAAAATGATCCTCCCTGCATTACCATGAAGATATAAACATAGAAATTGACGGCAGATAGAGACTGCAACACCCATCCAGTCTACCCATTTCTTTTTCTACCTTATGAATGTGCCATAGGCCTTTGCTCTGTCAATGGCCTATCTATTCATACTAATCTGTATTGCTCCCTTATGCCTATCCTGTGCCTGTTTGAAGCCCTGCACTATATTCATATTCACCACTTCCTGAGGTAGGCCGTTCCATGCATCCACCACTCTTTCTGTGAAAAAGAACTTCCTCACATTACCCCTTAATTGGCCTCACTCTAATCTCATGCTGTGTCCTCTTGTCCTGCTATTTTTCTTATATTTAATCATGTTAGACTCTTTCACCTTGTTAATGCCCTTAAGATGTTTGAATGTTTCAATCATATCACCTCTCTCCCTCCTTTGCTCTAGAGTATACATATTGAGCTCCGTTAATCTGCCCTCATATGTTTTGTGATACAGTCCCTGTACCATTTTGTTTGCCCTTCTCTGGACTGCCTCAATTTGATTAAAGCCCTTGTGAAGGTGTGGCCTCCAGTACTGCATGCAGTACTCCAGTTGGAGTCTAACCAGTGTCTTGTAAAGAGGGTTATTACCTCCCTCTTATGACTTGTGATACCCCTAGTAATACACCCCAACATCTCCCTAGCCTTACTTACTGCTTTAGTGGTCTGCTTTGATGATTTCAGGTCATCTGTGATGATGATACCCAAGTCTCTTTCTTCCCTTGTGACTGCCAGCAACTCCCCTCCCAGCCTATAGATGGCTTCAGGGTTTCTCCTCCCTATGTGCACAATCTTGCACATCTTTGCGTTAAACCCCAGTTGCCACTCTTCTGACCATTTTGCCAATTTATCCAGCTCTCTTCTCATTCTGCCCACCTCATCTGGATCATCTGCTCTGTTGCAGATCTTAGTCTCATCTGCAAACACAAACCTTACCCTTCAGTCCATCTGCAATGTCACTGATGAAGATATTGAAGAGGACTGGCCCTAGGACTGATACCTGATATACCCCACTTGTGACTAGTATCTCTTCTGACTGTATATCGTTTACCACCACTCTCTGTTTTCTGCCCGTCAACCAGTTTACCACCCAGTTGACCAACTTCTGACCCACCCCGAGCCTACCCAGCTTAATAATCAATCTTCTATGTGGAACAGTATCGAAAGGTTTGCTGAAGTCAAGGTAGGCGACATCAACTGCTCCCCCTTCGTCCACCACTCTGGTTACTCAGTCAAAGAAACCTATGAGATTGATTTGACAGGACCTTCCTGTTGTAAACCTATGCTGTCTTGGATCCTGTGCTCCTATGGATTCCAGGTGTTACACTATCCTTTCCTTAAGGAGTGCCTCCATAATCTTGCCCACTACTGAGGTAAGACTGACTGGTCTGTAGTCCCCTGTCTCCTTCCTGCTACCACTCTTGTGGAGCAGGATCACATGAGCCATTCTCCAGTCTTCTGGGACCTCTCCTGTGTTCAGTGACTCACTAAACAGTTCTGGTAATGGCTCTGCTAGTTCCTCCCTTAGCTCCTTTAGTACCCTGGGATGTATGCCATCAGATCCCAGTGCCTTGTCCACCCTGAGCTTATTGAGCTCTTGTAGGACCCTTTCTTTTGTGAAGGGACTAGTGCACATCTCCCTCCCCCCCCCGTGTCCATGGTGCTGCGCTGTGGGCCCTGCCCTAACTTCTCTACAGTAAATACTGAGCAGAAGTATCTATTTAGGATAGATACTTTTACATGGTCCTCCTCCTCACACGCCCCCTTATCCCCTTTGATCTTAGCAATATCCCCTCTGGACTTTCTCCTTTCACTAATGTATCTATAGAAAGTCTTGTCACCTCTTTTACTGTTCGTGCTAGTGTTTC
Source organism: Neoceratodus forsteri (assembly GCA_016271365.2). Lineage (NCBI taxonomy): Eukaryota > Metazoa > Chordata > Ceratodontiformes > Ceratodontidae > Neoceratodus > Neoceratodus forsteri. The sequence goes on from CM057454.1 coordinate 1,165,571,324, forward strand.
TCGGTTTGGGCCTCTGCCTGCCTTACTGCCTTCCTGCTTCCTTAGGAAGTTTGGTATGCCTCCCATCTTCATCATCCTGCGTTTTATATATCCTGGAAGGCCAACGTATGGCTCTGACCTTTCCTGTTACTGTTTTTGAGAACCAAAGTGGTTCCTTCTTTTGCACTTCCTTTTCTCTCTAGCACAATGGGATGTTGCTTCAAGTATTGCATCCTTAATGCTTGCCCACTTTGCCTGTACCCCCTCACCTGTATTTCTTTTTGCCAGGGCTAGCTTAACTCTGTTTGCCATCTTATCAAAGTCAGCTCCTCTGAAGTCCCATATTTTTGCCTTGGAATGGGATGATTTAGTTCTAGTGGCCTAACTGAACCATACCATGTAATGGTCACTGGTCCCCAGGTAACCTTCTACCCGGAGATCTGTGATCCTTTTCCTGTTAGTCAGTACTAGATCTAGGATAGTCCTGTCCCTTGTGGGTTGTTGTACCAGTTGTTTAAGGCCCTCCCCCAGCAGGGAATCCACTATGTGTCTAGTTCTGGCAGATGTTCCTGCTGGTATTGATCAATCTGTATCTGGCATGTTGAAGTCTCCCATTATCAGAACTTCTCCTTTTGCTGTCATGTTTTGTATATCTTCCAACAGTAATGTGTCTATGTTCTCCACCTGGTCTGGAGGCCTGTAGACAATCCCAGTTTGCAGAGCTGTCCCATTTCCTGTTTCCAGGGTGACCCACAGTTCTTCTAGCTCCTTATGTGTATTCTGAATTTCTGTAGCTTTGATATTTTCATTGACATAAAGGGGCCACTCCACCCCCCCTTTCTGCACCTCGGTCTCTTCTGAACAGTACATAGCCAGGTACTGAAGTCTCCCAAGTGTGGTTACTGGTAAACCATGTCTCGCTAATGGCTACTATGCCCAGTTTAGCCTCTGTCATTGTTGCCTGCAGGTCTGGGATCTTGTTTCCCAGACTGCGAGCATTTGTGTACATTATTTTCCATGGGCCAGATTTTGGTGTATTAGTTGCTGGGCGAGGTCTGGCGTTTCCCCTGTGCATCGTAAGGGGAGCTGGATATTTCCTTACCTGGTAATTCAAATGAACTACAAACATGCTGAACTCTTGTTTGACCACTAGCTGAGGGGGAGGGGGGTTCTTCCCATTCATCATATCAGGTGCTGCACCCCCCTCCCCATTTGCTAGTTTAAATATTCTGCAAAGACATCAAACTTCTGCCCAAATGCACTGACTCCCTCCTTAGATGCAGTCCATCAAATTTAAAGAACTTTCGCTCCCAAAACTGTTGCCAGTTCCCTACAAATTTGTGTCCTTTTTCCTGGCACCAGCCCTTGAGCCACATGTTTAGCTCCCCTATCTCCCCATCTCTGACCTTCCGTCCATCTGCCCTCCCTCTCCCAGACTGGCAGGATCTCAGAGAAGGAGATGCCACAACATCCACCTTCACCAGAGTGGACCCACCTTCAACTCCATCTACTGCTTTGTTCTTAACAGCCCTCCTCAGACTTAGCACTGCTGCTATTTCTCCTCCTCACACCCATCTCTTGAGTAAAGGCTCCTGTCTCACAGTGCCTCCCTTATTTTTCACATTCTGACATGGATCTCTCCTTGCTATCTTACTGTTCTTACATCCCTGCTCACCTGCCTCTGACAGTATTTACTGCCCCTTAGCTGCACTCCTCTGACTCACAGCCTCTTCTCCTCTACGTCCTCCATTCACCCTTACCTGAGTGGGCCACTTTTCAACTCCTTCTGCTGCTTTGTACTTAACACCCCTCAGACTTAACACTGCTGCCATTTCTCCTCTGTTTTCCACCCATCTCTTAACGAAAGGCTTCTCTCTCACAGTGCCTCCCTTATTTTCACATTCTGATATGTATCACTCTCCTGCTATCTCAGCTCCCTTCTCTCTTGCCCCTGATAGTGTCTACTGCTCCCTCCCACCACTCTTCTGACTCACAGTCTTTCTCCCCACTCCCTGCTAAAACCTCAGCATGGCAGTCTTACATTTCCTATCTGCTCCAATTTCTCTGGTTTCGCCTCCCCATCCATTCCTTCTGCTCCAAGTCCTCCCTCAGTTCAGAAATCCTGCTCGGTGACTCCAATTCTCATGTCTGCTCCTGTGCCTGACCCTAATCTCCCTGTGACATCCTCAACTCGCTCACATGCCTTACATTTTATCCTCTCCCAGATTTCATTCTCTACCCTTCAGTGTTACCACCCCTCCCTTCTACTGATTCTCTTACTTCCTGTCTGCCTCTCCCACCTTTCTAACCTGGTATCTCTGGCACCTAGCCCAATACCCCAGTCCCTAAAATACATACATGTTCCCCCTCCTAATCCCTTCTCAAACTTACCACTGCTTCTAGTCAGGTGTCAGCGTGGCTCAGTTGATAGCACATCTGCCTCTGGACCAGAAGGTCGTCAGTTCTTGTCCAACACCGGGATTGTACTTGCACCTAAAAAAAAAAAATCGCTGGCATCCGAGTGCAGTATTAGAGGATGCTGTACTGCTGGGGTGTGCTGTCCTTGGGATGAGATGTTAAACTGAGGTCCCTTCTACCCATCCTGGTGTTGTCCTGGTGGGTGTCCAGGTGGAAGTAAAAGAACTCAGGGCACTCTTCACAAAGAGTAGGGGACATTACCCGGTGTCCTGACCAACATTACCCTTTCCATAAACTGATTCATGCAATTATCCAGGCCGTTTGTGGGTGATGATGTGCAGTATGACCGCCACTACACATTGTCACTTCACTACCAGTCTAGCATTATTTGTAAAGTGCTTTGGGATGCACTGTGTATGAAAAGCACTATATAAATGCTGATTCTTCTGATTCTTCTTCTTCCCTGTTCCACCCATCTCCAGTGAAAGGCACCTGTCTCACAGAGCCTCCCTTATTTTCAGCTTCTGGTATGGATCCCTTGTCTGCTATCTCAGCTCCCTTTAACTCCTTCCCCAATGGTGTTTCCTGTTCCCTTTACTCCAATATTCTGACTCAGACTTTCTTCTTACCCAATTTTAATATATCAGCATGCCAGTCATACGTTTATCGGATTCCTTTTCTCCAGTCCAGTTTCCCCATCTGTTTATTCTCCAAGTCTTCCCTTCATTCAGAAATCCCTGCTCTGACTCCACTTCTCATATCTGCTCCTTTACATGGACCCCTTTCTTTATGAGTTCCTTGATTCACTCACACTCTTCATATATTCTCCTCTCCCAGATTTCATACGCCTCTCTTCACTGATACCACCCCTCCCTTCTTTTGATTCTCTTATTTCCAGTCTGCCTCTTCCTCCTCTCTAACCAGGTACCTCTGATAGCTAGTGCAACTCCCAGCCCCCAAAATACATACATGGCATTACTGGACCCACCTCCTAACCCCCGCTTCATTAAGTTGGTGCAACCAAAGTGCATAACCAGGAGGTAGGGATGGAGTAGTGTACATCCTTGCAACACTAGGCAGACTGTGGTAGCCTGTGATGTAGGTGACTGCAATTCAATGACCCGCAAAAGGGCAACTCAATTGTGGTGCCCGTCCACAGGGGTTACCAATGAGGAGAGTGACTGGATGGGAGGTGGGCAGCCTGTAGTGACAGGAAGTCGCTACATGTACATGTGCATGGAGGGGTGGGAGCGAGCATGTACGGTGAGGGGTGGGAGGGATGTGAGGGGTGGCACTGCGGTAGGCTTCTGAGCTGGCCCCTTGGTGTAGTGGGTCGGCTCATGGCTTCGGTGGTTAAGGTGCTACTTTCAGGTCCAGGTGCAGGTTAGTTTTTGCTGCCCAGCCCGAATTTAATTTATTTTTTTAACGTTTTGTCCCCCCCCCCGACGTGCACCCTCATGGAGTTAAGAATCCTTTAGTAGGAGGTGCAGGGGGTGAAGCCCCCAGACAGGGGGTGCGAGGGGCACAACCCCCCACATAAACATAAAAAAATACAAGTCCCTGGTGCTGTTTTGTTGTGTGCCAGGGAGTCAGAGTGCCGAAACTGATTTTCAGCACTCTGACTTCACCGTAACAGCAATTACCCTTTGTCAGTCACCGTTATCGCATAGAACCCAGACTGCCACTCCCTTATGGTTGCATGCTGCTTGCACATATGCAAGAGTGAATGGATTAAGAGATTAGACACACTCCCAAGGGCAGGATGACTGAATTAGCCTATCTACTGTATGTAATAAATGTACAATGGTGCCAGCCAGAACGCAATGCAGTAATACTATATTATATTAAAAATGCTGCAGTATACTGCAGGGAACACTAATTCAATGGCAATTAAGCCCTTTTGTCACACAGTATTTTGTGACGTCACTTACTAATAATTACTGCACTGCATCGTGATTGGCTCCGCTGTATTTTTAAGAACGAAGGCAACTTAGAAAGGGCAAGGGGTCATGTCACCCTTGACCCATGCAAAAAATGTGTGGCAATAAATGCCCCAAGCAAAAGACTGCTGTCTGAAACAGGGTTGGGAAATACAGTGACCCATCTGCAACAGCACAACCCCAGCAAAATAAATGGAAGTTGCTTCTTTACCCTAGACTTAATATAATCAACTCTGGGGAGTTGTGGACTTCGAGGATGGGAAAAATGTTGGGGGGGGAAACACAGGTTACTCACTTGTAACAGTAGTTCTAGGAGTGGTATATGATGTTCATCCACACTAAACGGCAGTTGCCTTTCCCTTTAAGACTTGCTGGAAATGTCCAGGCTGACTCCTCCCACCCACCCAGATGGTATCTCCCTTGGCTCCACCCCATGACTCCAGATCTTGCCTGCTGGAAGCAGAGTGCATGCGCCGAAACTGGGGAGGTCAGTTAGGTCTGTGTGGATGAACATCATATACAACTCCTAGAAAGTGTGGTTACGTAAGCACTTACCAGAAGAGTAGATCTTCCAGGAATGACTCTTGCAGTAGGTTATTACTCTTGGGAATTCCACCAGGTGGTGCTATCGCATGGCAGCTTTCTTCCAGCAGTCCTCTTCAGGGACCACCCACATGACATCACTTCCTCAGCTTCAGTATAGGTGTGGGTGGTCTCAGGTAACCTCTGTTCCCTGCCAGCTTCGCACACAAAGGCCAGGACTGAGGGAAACCGAGAGACCTGGGAGTCCCAGCCCAACGTCTTGAGATCCGGGGACCCTGAGCAAAAAGGCAGGGGGATGGAGGACGGGATTGTACCTATGCAAGAGACATTCTTGGAAGATCAACTGTTACGGTAAGTTCTTACATAACCACTATCTTCTATAGAATGGTCTCTTGCAGTAGGTTATTAATCTTGGGAGAGTATCAAGCAGTTATGTCCAGATGGGAGGACAGGCAAAGCAGGAAGCTGGGCACGAGGGCATGGCTGTCATTACAAAGGAGACAGAAACATTCATGAGAATGTAGAAACACACAGAGAGGTGAGCAGAGTCTAGGCGGAAGCCAAGGAGGAGTCACAGGAAATCCATGAGATGGCCATGTGAGCCCAAGAAAGGGATGGCATCATAAACAGTGGAAGGAAGTCAACTTGCACCCCACCTGGGAAGGCAGACATGCGAAGGGTGGGTGAGGACAGCATACTCCTAGAATGATGAAATGTGGAGAGGAGTAAGAGGTCAGGCAAATGATTCATCCTGACGAGCAGTAGTCGATAGTGCCATGGCATAAGGCAAGTCCAGTAGAGCTCCAACAGCACGGATAGAGTGAGCAGGTGGTGAAGTGTACTGGGACAAGAAGCACCGGGCAATCCACAGCAAGGAACAACTGAAAGGACTCCAAGAGGGAGGATAGCAGGAATTCCAAAAGATCCTTAGAGAGGAGCGAGGCAGCTTTTCCAAGATCAGGAAGCAAGCCTTCAAAGAAAGGGTGGAATGACCCCCATGCACCACTGAGGCTCATGAGAGGAGGTGAGGGTAAGCCCTGAGGTGCGGTCAATGAGCAGGGGGGGCCTGGCCCCCATAAGAATGGACACAGGACAGAAGGACAGAAGTGGAAGCCCCACCACGGTCGGGAGCAGCACCCCAGTAAGGGGGCCAAGAACAGGATGCCACACCAGCACAGGAGGAAGACTAGGTCTGGGGGCATGGTAGAGATCCCAGACAGACTGCAGGGCATGAAGCCTGGAGGAAATCCAGAATGGCCTGGGTACCAGGGCCAAACAACCTGTCACAGCAGAAAGGGGCATTGGCAACCCACAATTAGATGTCGGGAGCCAAACCCGACACCCGAAGCTGGGCGTGGCGCCAAAAGGTGACGCCAGTGACAGACAGATGGGCAGATGCGTTGACGGCATCATATCCCAAGTGAAGTAGGTGGTGAGAAAGTGAGGAAATGGTGGACTGTAGCTACGCCAACCGGGCTGTCCCTGGGAGGGAGGCACTGCAGACAAAAGATCCAAATCGGAGGCACTCAAGGTGCGGAGGTACCGGACCATATGGCCCACACATATGAGAATGTGAAGCAGCAAGGCATTACAGGTGTAAACCTTCATGCCAAGGAAATCAAGGCACTGGGATTCCTCATCCTGCGGACATGAACTAGTGTGCTGGAGCCGAACGGTCTGGTCAGGAGCCTCCGTAATAACCACAGGGTCAGCTGCAGGAGTGTCAGACAAATAAGGATGGTCCGACAGGGCCTGTAAAGCCAGCCAGGCCCATGCAAGAGGGGTGACACCAAACCGCAGTCATGGCAATCAAAGAAGCAGGAAGCAAGGGAGGGATGACCAGGACAGGGTATATGGGCAGGCCAAGGTAGGCTGTCATGTCCCGTCGAAGGGCATCCTGCTCCATAGAGGGGATCCATAATCCTCCTGGAGCTGCAACAGCAGATCTGTGAAGGAAGGGCAGTCGGATAGGAGACATCAGGAGGGGCAGGTACAGCTGCAGCCAGAAGAGAGGCCATGGAGCACAGGTAATCAGGGCTCTCAACATTCAGGAAAGACCACGGCGGAAACAGCCACCAAGAAGGGATCTCTCAAAACCAGACCCTCCAACAAGGAGCCCACAGATGGGTGAGGTGGGTACTAGGAGGGGACAGCCAGAGCCAGATGCAGCTGCTCTTGTGGAGGGGGGGCCAAAAGCAGGGAATGCCCATGGGAAGCCGCAGGGCAATGAATGGCATGGGGAGGAACATCGGGAATAACAGTACTGGAAATCCATGGGAGGTCAGCCCAACCCTGGCGGGAAGACACCAGAGGAGAGGGGGAGGTGCCTGTGGGGTGCAAGAATGATGACAGAGGGGTGACCTCTGCTGACACGACAACAGCGTGTCAGTGCCAGGAAGGACAGGGAGACAGCAGGGATAAGGGACCCATGGAAGGGAATGTCCTGGGAACCGCAGCCCCTGCCGTTGACGGGGGAACCACCTCCATCGATGAGGAAGGCAAAGGGGAACATTCCATCAATGGGGGAAGCATCTCCATCAATGAGAAATGGGACACTCCATCGATGGGGGAAGCAGCCCCATTGATGAGGAATGCTCAGTTGATGGGGGAACAATCCCCTTCGATGAGAGATGCAGAACAGAAGGTTCCATTGACAGGGGAAGCATTCCCATCGATGAGGGAGCAAGAAACAAATGCTCCATTGACGGGGGAAGCAGCCCCATCAATGATGAATGTTCCATCAACAGGGGAAACTCCCGTCGACAGGAAATGAGCAGGAAAATGCTCCATCAATGGGGAAGCATTCCTGAAGAGAAAGGGAGCAATGGAGGCTCCACCAATGGGGGGGCGATCAGCCCCATCAATGAGGAACATTCTGTCAATGTGGAGGACAGTGTCCGTTAACAAGAAATGTGATCCAGAGTGCTCCATCGATGGGGGATGCATTCCCATTGATGAGGAAAAGAGCAATGGATGCTCCATCAATGGGGGGTGCAGCCATGTTGACAAGAAATGCTCCATTGATGGTGGAAGATGCAGAAGAAGCCACAGTCGACAGGCAGTGTTGGAGGAAGTGTGAGGAGTGTGAGCCCACTTCCCTCGAATGCCGGGAACATGAGCCCTGAGATGGGGAGCCCTTAGAATGAGACCCAGAGGTCCATTCTGGCAGGGCTGCCATGTCAGCCAGACATGAGTCCAAAGACCCAGCAAGACTGCCGGGTCAAGAAGCAGCAGGGTTGCTGCAAGTAGTTCACAGGCCTGCAACAGAAACAAGAGTAATAATCTACTACAAGAGACCATTCCGTAGAAGAGCTACTGTTACAGGTGAGAAACCTGTTTCTATGGATGTGGATATGAAACTCCATCCACACTAACTTGCAGACTCCTAGCAGTTCTCTGGGAGGAGGGAGGCAAGGCACACACCCATTACTTAGGAAACAGAGACTGGAAAACTGAGGTCCCAAAACCAGCATCCCAGCATGACTCGAGGCCAATGTGGTAATGGGAAATGAAGATGTGTGCAGACTTCCAAGTAGCAGCCCTGCAGATTTCCTGGAGAGGGATGTCCCTAGAAGCAGCCACCATTGCATCTGTATGGCTAGTGGAATGAGCCCTTAACCCTCCGGGAAGCTCCCTATCCACGCACCTACAACAGAGATCAATGCAGGATGTGATCCACTTGCCAATTGTCCATTTGGCTGCAGGTCTGCCAGGTGCAGCTTCAGCATAGGTGACAAATGGCTGGTGAACCTCTCCCTGAACTCTAGCCATGTGTTCTTTGTAATAAGCAAGTGCTCACCACAGATCCACAGTACTGAGCCTGCGTTTGGCCTGAGAGGTATGATTCAGGCAGAACCCTGATTTAGGTGAAACTCTGACACAACCTTCGGGAGGAACTTCGGGTTGAGGCACTGGACAACCTTGTCCCTGTAGAAAACCAGGTAAGGAGACTCCATCAAGAGTGCCTGGAGCTCACTGATCCTTCTGGCTGAGATGATGGCCACTAGGAAGGCAGTCTTTCATGACAGGTGAGACACCTCACACCTCTGCATTGATTCAAATGGCTTGCTTATGAGCTTTACTAAAATCAGCAACAAGTCCCATGGTGGTGGTGGTTCACGCACTGGAGGGGAAGTGTGGCCAAGATCTTTGGAAAAGCACCAGACCATCTTCTCTTGTGCTACCAACTGTTGACCAACCCACATCTGGTAAGCAGAGATGGCTGCCAGGTGCACCTTTATGGTCATCGACTGAAGTCCCCATTGGGAGAGAGAGATCACAGATAGTCCACAATGCTAGCTAGCCACAGGATAGGATGAAGGTCTGTAAACCGATGATCTAATAATAAATAAAATCAATAAAGGCTCCAATCCCTTGTCCTGACACCAAATGAAGATACTCTTCCATTTGAAGTCATATCATTTTCTGGTCAATTCCTTTCTAGATGCCTCCACAACAGTGAGGATATCTTCAGAGACACCCAAAGCCTAGAGCTCTAGCCACTCAGAAACCAGGCTGTCAAGTTCAGGGATTGAAGGTCTGGGTGGCGACCTTCTCCTGATTGAATGAGAGCAGTTCCATGCATATTGGAAGATGCCTCAGGAGCCTGTTGCTGAGGCTGAGGATATTGGAGTACCAAAACTGGTGGGGCCAGTCCAGAGCCACCAGAATCACCTACACCTTTTCCCTCCTTACCTTGAGTATTGTGGAACAAGAGTCGGGGAGGGAAAGCATAGAAGAGGCCTGGGGTCCAAGGCCCCGAGAAGGCATCCCCCTGCAGCATTCCCTGCTGAGCGGGGTGGGCATAAAACAGCTTCAGCTTTGTGTTATTCCTGGAGGTAAACAGGTCCATTTGAGGGGTGCCCCACTGGGAGAACAGACCGTGAACTACCTCTGGATGGAGGAACCACTCATGAGATGCCTCGACCTCCCAGCTGAGGGCATCCACCAGCTGATTGGAGGCTCCTACCACATAAATGGCTAGGAGATCTGCCTCCGGCTGAGCATGAGAGTCCAAATGCAGAGTGCACTGTTACAAGGTTGCCTTACATGACAGGGCTGCAGTATGGCTTCATGCTTCTGTGTACATGGGAGCGCAGGGCCCGGAGGGACCACGCTCCCACAAACACATATGATTATAAAGAAATGGGCAAGTTGGTCATGCAGATCTAAAATGGGGCCCTAGCCCCCATCCGCTTTGACACCAGAAAATACCTGGAGAAAAACTCTGTGTGTTGTGGAGGATCCACAGCTCTTACCATGACCAAATTGTGGAGGAGCTGGGCTATGTCATCTCGAAAAGCCGATCGAGTGTCTTATTTATTTATTATTTAGCTTTTGTTAGCCAAGTAAGTACACTAGACAAGACATTGCCTATTTTCAGGTACAACCCGGGAGAGTACAGGAAATACAACAAGATACAACAAGATACACTTTAGGCAGTAACACAGAGTCAGGGAATGCAGAAGCATAATATATTCAGCAGGTACAGTGGTTACAACAAATACATTGAAACACCAAAGCTGCAAGCAGCACAATATATACAAGTCAATTATACAGTATGAATCAATTATGTACAAAACTGTATACAGTATATGTCCCCAGAAGGGGGGGGCACTGTCAGAGCATAGCCAATACATAGGGGCCCAGATATTCAAAAGAGTTGAGCCATGTGCAATAGGGTTGCACCTGCGCAAGTCCGAAATGCGCCATTCTGCGATATTCAGCAGGAGGCAGTTGCGCCCCCCCAAATCATGCTGAGCAACAGCGCAATGCTAATGAAGGCATGCGCAACCGAAGGGGGAGGAACCATGCATAAACTGCACAGCCCGATCTTCAGCTGGGCCGTGCAGAGTTATGCAGGTGCAACCCCCTACCTGCGCCTGCACAACTTTACTCCAAAAAAAAAAGGATCAAGTCGAGGACCACCCACAGGTGAGCTGCCGCACTGCAGGGTGCAACACAGCAGCTGCCACCTGTGGCTGGCCCGCCACTCATTCCCGGCGGCGCCCCTCCATGCCCCGATCGTGGGCTGAAGTGTCCCCCCCCATCAGCCCGATCGCGGGCATAACGTTATTTCCCCACGAGCAGCCCGATTGCAGGCAGAACGGTATGTCCCCGTCGAAGCCGATCGCGGGCATCAGATATTTCAAAGTTCAATATCTCGAGGGTTCAGGATCATGAGAGTCTCGACCAGCATATCAAACAGTCTCCCTCCTGCTGTTCATTATCTCAGGGTCCAGTGATCGCAGAGCCCAGCGATGGCACATTGTCACCCCCTCCTCAAAGTCCAACATCCCTGGTGATCTATGGTCCTCCACCCCTCCCACTCCACGGAGCCTCACTCACCCCGCCCCGCCAGCCGGTGGACGCAGCACCACCCTGCCGCCGCCATCCGCCGATGAAGCTGGCGATGACGATGCCTCAGGAAAGGAAGCGAGCTCATGTCAGAGGGTAGTCCAGATATGTGAATGAATTCATTCACATATCTGACTGCCTTGTACGGTGGTGGGCTGCACGCCCATTGGCTCTTGCTCTGAACCACCGGCATGCAGCCCCACCGAGCTGTCAGTCGGGCGGCGGCGGGCGGCAGGCGGGTGGGGTGCTGCCACCACGGCTGATGGGTGGAGCGGGGTGGTGGGGGTCCGTGGGTGGAGGGTGGGGGCCACTAGATCACCAGGGATATTGGACTTTGGGGAGGGGTTTGACTGTATGCCCACGATCGGCTTCTCGCAGTCCACTGACTACCAGGGATATTGGACTTTGGGGAGGGGTTTGACATTATGCCCGCGATCGGGTTCTCGCGTCCACTGGACTACCAGGGATATTGGACTTTGGGGAGGGGTTTGACATTATGCCCACGACCGGCTTCTGCAGTCCACTGGACCACCAGGGATATTGGACTTTGGGGAGGGGACGCCTGATGCCCGCGATCGGGCTAATGGGGGAAACTGAATGTTATGCCCTCGATTGGGCTGGGGGACATTAACTGTATGCCCATGATCAGGCTAAGGGGGACATTAACCGTATGCCCACAATCAGACTGCAGGCGTGGTCCCCTGACGGCCGCTGCCTGGCAGGGCACCAGGCGCAAAGTCGTCGGGATCGGCACAGCCAAGATGTTGAGCGGTGGCAAATGGGGTTGAATAGATGCAAATGCCCCCGCATCTTGTATAAATTATGGCCCCATTTGCATGTCACCTTGAATATCGCAGGTTTGGCGATGGCGCAATGGAACTTGTGCCACCGATCTGAATGCTCCACTCTGACCACTTGCGGTGGTGCAAGTTCCACTGCGCCATGCACAGTGGCTGTGGCCAGGGGGTGATATTCAAAGAAGTTGCTCAATAGTGCAACTCCGTTGAACATCGCCCTGGCCACACCCCTGAGCAACTTTATTGAGCAGCGCAAGGGTTTGCACCACAGAATGGCGCAGTTTGAATATCTGTCCCAGGGTGTATAACTTAAGCGTAGGACCAAATCCATGCAGACAGGCAGAACATTCGGAGGGATACTGAGTGCAGGGGACCAGGTGAGATTACGGAGGCTTGGGACAACTACACACTAAGAGCTTCATGTGTCTCCACAAGGAGGTTCAAAGGCAAGCCTGGGAGGGGGAGGAGCAAACCTGTGCAGGAAGGGAGTTCCATAATCTGGGGGCACATGTAGCAAAGTCTCTGTCCCCCACTTAAGTGCATGTGGCAGGAATTCTTAGAGCAGCAGGGTCCAGGGATCTAAGGGAGTACGAGGGGGGGCTGCTGGTACGAGGAGCTCCACCAACCCAAGTGGGGTGCCAGTACCAAGGACCTTGCCCGTGAAGCAGCCCAGGACAAAATTTAAGTAATTGGACATGGAGAGCCAGTTACACTTACTATACAGGTCACAGTGGTGGGTGAGTAAAGGGGCAGCAAGCGCAGAGCGGCAGATGTTGTTGTAGGCAACTGTCCACCTGGCGTGGTGGATTTTTGATGTGCGAGCAAACAGGAGAAGCCTATAGCAGAGGGAGGGGAGAAACACACCTCTAGCCAGTGCAAGGCGAGCTGTGGGAGTAAGATTGCACTTAGCATGATAGACCAGACCCAGTTTGCAGTTAACGGTTCTGCAGACACTAAGGATATGGAGTCCAAGGTCGAGTTGAGGGTCAAGAGTAACCCCAAGGTATTTGATGGAGTCGGTGATGAGGACCGGGGTTCCATCAAGACCAGTAATATGCAAGGGTGTGGGAGAGGCCTTTATCTTGGCCAGGGACCCAAAGAGCATGGCCTGAGTTTTTTGAGGTTGAAGACCGGCTTATGGGACGTTATCCAAGACTGAACACTCCTAAAGTCCTCACTCAATTGGTGGTTTATGACCCAATGTCCTGGGCATGGGTTACAATAACCAGGTCTTCTGCATATAGAATGGAGCTGGAGGAGGAAGAGGTAGCAAGCAAGTTGTTAACAAAAATGGAAAAGAGCAGGGGCCCCAGTACTGATCCTTGGGGAACACCAGAGGACACATCCGCGGTATCAGAAAGTACCTTGCAGTATTTGATCAGCTGCTGTCTGCCCTGTAAGTAATTGGAGAACCAGCAGAATACAGGAGGTGACAGGCCAAATGACCTAAGCTGCGAGCAGAGCAGAGCATGGTCAACCAGATCGAAAGCTTTTGATAGATTGATGAAAATGGCACCTGAGAATTTACCCTGATCCATAGCAGCTCTGATCCCAGATGCGACAGAGACAAGGGCCTGTGGATACCAAGTCCTCCCATGGGGCGTGGTCTCGGCTTGGAGGGTACTGCTCAAATTCCAGAGCTAGACCTTATCTGACCACTCCTAGAACCCACCTTTCCATGGTAACAGCAGAACAGGCAGAAAGGAAGTGATAGAGCCAGCCCCCCACAGGAGGACTCAGAGGAGGTGTGGCAGGCATGAGGGTGGCAACCATCATCCTATCACTGAGCAGGCTTGAAGGAGGAGGAGAAGGAGGATGAGGATCTGGCTAAGGAGTCACCAGGTCCCATCTTTGTGGGCTTTCAGACCACTGATGCCACAGATTTGGCCTGAGTTTTGCTGGGACTGAGCCTGCTGGCCAGACTGATGCTGGCTGGTTTTGCTGCAGGAATAGAGGACAGAAAGGGCATGTGATTGTGCTGGTTAGAGCCCTTGGAGTCCTTCTGGGTGGATGTCACAGGGTCTAGAGTGGCACTGGAATTTTCAATGCGCTGGAGGTGACCCTCCACATCAGGCCCAAATACGTCAGTGCCTAAGAATGGTATATCTGCCAGCTTGTGCTGGGTATCTGCCATGAAGGTCAAGATCCACAGTCAAGCCCAATGGTGTATGGCAACCACAGCCACTACTGAGCAGGCACAGGAATCTCGAATGTCCAGGGCCATCTGAAGTTGCTGTTTGGCCACAGCATGACCCTTGTCCCGGACCTGCTTGACCATAGTCTGGAGGTCTGCAGGAAGATGAGGAATCATCTCACCCAGAGAGCACAGAAAGACATAGGAGAAGTGTGCCATCATGATGACTGATCTTACCTGGCAGAGGTCAAGTGAAGAGGCAGTATAGACCTTTTCAGCCAAGTGGTCCAATTTCTTGGACTCCTTATCTGGTGGCCAGTCGATATCCCCTGTATTGCCTAAGCAACTGAACACGGAGTCAGCTGAGAGATGCTCCGAGAACTCTGAAAGGGTACCAGTGAGCACTACATATTTGTGGGCCATCTGAGCCGAGGGTGCAGGGCAAGAGGCAGGGTGCTGCTAGAGCTCCAGGCCAGAGCAAACAAAAGCCTGGGCCACTGGGAAAGCCTACAGAGAGTTCCCTTTATCCAGAACTTCTGTGAGGGGGTAGTGAGACCACTTCTGAAAGGGCTCTAGTTTCATCCCCATGGACTTGGAGATTAGGCAGAGAATGCCCATGAAAAAAGTGGGGCCTTCATCCGTCAACAGATTCCCCCATTGACTACGTATCCAGTAGACAGGAGTGCAGACAGGAATCTTCAGACTCCGAGGAGTCTGCATAATGTGGGCGACCACCCAAGTCACTCTTGACCTGTCACGGGCTGTCAGGTGTAAGAGTGATCAACAGCTGATGGGGAAGCCCCTTAGACAACTGAGACTCCTTGGAAGGAGCCCCAGTCAATGGCTGCTTGGGTGGTGGCTCCACCATGATTGGCAAAGAAGCCATATTTGGCCAAGATGAAATGGTCTGGACCGGCTCCGCTGGGGGAGGAACGGTGTTGACTTGCCCCGGCACAGATGTTGCTGTCAGCCTTTCAGGTGACAGCCAGATGATGCCCGGGGTGATAGCCAGCTTTGGCCCAGTCAGCACTAGTTGTTGCTACATAAGGGCTTCATAGCATCAATGCAACTTGTGGCAAAGCCTCTCCTCAACTGAGGAAGATGAAGACAAATAGTGTCGGCACCACTTCCCATGGTGCAGAGAGCAAGACCACTGATGTCAGTGGGACCTGCTCTTCCAGGATGAGGTAGATGACCGAGACCTCAACCATTGGTGGTGCCAATGGGGGCCTCAGAGGGAGCTGGGGAGATCCATGACTCCTCCTGGTCTAGGTCAGTGACTGGAGGGGCTGATTCAGCTGACTGGACTACCATTTTAGTAGCCACTGGCAGGACCAAGGTCCTGAACAGAGAGTTTTCAGCCTCTTCAGATGACAACTGGTCAACAGTGTCTAGAAAAATCTCAGCCGCATTGTTGTCAGACATCTCAGACGACTGGCCCGACAGGGTTTCCATGAAGCCAGTGGCCATGGTTTCAACCGTAGTGAAAGCTGAACATTCTTAAGTGTGGGAATGCTCCCAATCTCAGGATCATTTACAATGTGTCTTCTCTTTATCCTTCTTGGACTCCTTCTTGCGTGAGCGTGAACTGTGTGATTCAAAGGGCCCTGCCCCTTGGTCAGGAGGAACTGAGACTGGCACAGCTCCTTGAAGGAGGCCGATTAAGTGGAGCTCAACTTGAATGTAATGAAGGCAGAGGCAGAAGAAGATTGAGCAGCTGCCTGGGCCACCTCCTACTGGAAGGCCTCGAGTTGCTCCAACTGCTAGGTGGACCCTGCAGCCGTGGAGACAACCCAATGAGCATTCTTTGTTTGACCATCGGATAATGTTTCTAAAGATGACCCAACTTCAGGTAGGCAGCATGGTCCTCCAGGACTGTCGAGTGAAACGACCAACAAAAGTCGCAAGCCTGTGGATCGTGATAGTGGCCCAGACAGTAGATGCATGAGGCGTGGGGGTCGGTATGCAACTTCTTCTGCCTGCATGGGTACTGGTGAAATTTGTGCAAGGATTTATCCTCCATCACAGTCGCAATCGAAGATTGAGCTGAAGACAAAACTCTAATGAGTTTTAGTTTATGTCTTGGAAGTAAATCTGAAGATTTAATTGCTAGGGCCTTCTCAATGCAGAAATGGTAAGGAGGGAACCTGCTTCTTCCAGCAGAAATGAATATCTGGCGTCATGGAGCAGAGCCAAGAGAATTATCACCAGGGTGGGTGGAAGAAGTTAGCTTGAAGACATTTCTGGCAAGTCTTCAAGGGGAAAGACAACTGCCAGTTGCTGTTGCTAGCCTTGCTTGTAGAGCAGAAAGCAGCTAAATAAAAGAAGCTACATTTTCTTATTAATTTAAAACTTATATCTCAGCAGGAGTCAGTGTCTGTTGAGATTAAGTAGACAGATACTTTATTAGAAGTAGAAGTGGTCTTATCTAGGGTTAAAAAAAAAGAAAAGAAAGAAAGTCAGTGTGTGTTCTGTGCTGGGAAGGGTACTGCATCAGCTGATTTTGCTAAACCAGTAGGAGGAAAGAGAGCTTAATTGGGGGTGTGGCTTAGACACTATAAAAGCAGGTGACTCAAATTACAACTTCCTGTCGCTAGCCTTTTTTCTTACTAATTGCCCTCCATCCCACCCACCCTAAGCCAGTTCTACTTTTATAGCCACCAGATTTGACTGTCAACAGGAACTTCCTGTTTGGCAGTAGGAAGGGAAGGATCATAGAGAAACACTGGTTTTGTCAACTCTAAAGGACAAAAGTAGCTCACTCTCCCCCCCAGCTGCTGGTGGTCTGACATTGAGCAAGGAAGAAGGAGGCTACTGAAGAAGATAGGAAGTTGCTGTCCCAGAACAGGAAGGGTGAGAGTTTTAAGGAGAGTAGAGAGTAAGCATACAGAGAAACAGTAGAGGGGACACAAAATAAGACATGATAGAAGTGGTGCAGTTCAATGGCTGTGGGGCAGCAGTGTTCCAGGAGACATTCTGGAGGCTGCAATGCTGCCCTATTTGCAGGCACCTCTCTGGTCTGAGAGAGGAGGTTGCCCATCTCCAGGCTGACCTGGCTAGGATTCGTGAAACCTCCTCCGCCACCCAGGGACCACCAGGGCCAATGCCACTGCCTCAGAGGTTGCCAAGAAAGAGGAGAGGCTGGACCAGGGCGGGCTCAGAGAGGGAGAGGGTGGTGGAACAGAGTTGCATCCCTCCAGCTGTACCTATCCACAATTCATTCGCTCTTCTGGTGGATAGTGGTTCCTCTATGGAGGCACCTGCAGTGGAGACCAAGGAGGATGCTGGGAACCTTCACAAAGGAGACCCACAGGAGGGTGGCATGGGACCCCACAGGGGAAAAAAACAACTCTTGGCAGGGGACTCAATCATTAGGGGGTAGAAATGAGGGAGGAAGGGGAGAGGGAGGTAAGGTGCCTTCCTGGCGCCACGGCTTGGAGGGACAGGAAGCGAATCCTCAGGATCATGGGAGGAGCTGCACGAGGGAGGGAGCTGGATGTAATTGTCCACCTAGGGACAAATTACCTGGCTAGGAATGGGATCAGAGCAGTGCAAGAGGAGTTTGCAGAGTTGGGGAGGGGCCTTAGACAAGTAGCGCATACGGTAACCTTCTTGGAGGTGCTGCCTGTCTATGGCAAGGGTGATGCTAGGGCACTCCTCACCAGGGAATTCAATGAGTGATTGAAACACTAGTGTGGAGCTCAGGGTTTTGGCTTCACTGGGGACTGGGGAGCCACCTGGAGGGATGCAGACCTATACTGGTGCGATGGTTTGCATCTGTCCGGGGGGGGGACCAGGATCCTAGGTGACAGGTTTAAATGCTTCATTGGCAAGCATTTAAACTAGCCAAGGGGGCAGGCACTGAAAAGGAGCAGGGAAATCCCAGCCCCCACAAAACATGGTAACTAGTGAGGTAAACACCAAGGTAGAGAAGTTATTAGGGAGCAGAACAGAGGTAAATGTAAAAAAAGGCAAAGGCAGTAAGGACAGGAATGGGGCTAAAAGAGGTAAGGCTATCAAAAAGTGGAGGGTGATGAGTACCAATGCCCGTAGTCTATGTAACAAGCTCCCTGAACTAGTGGCCTTGATGGAAGAGGGTTGCCTGGATATTGTGGCAGTCACAGAAACATGGTACACGGAGAACCATGACTGGGATGTCAACATACCAGGATACACAATCTACAGGAGGGACAGGGAGGGTAAAAGAGGAGGAGGAGTAGCTTTCTATGTAAAGGAAGGGATCAAAGCAACAGAACTAAAGAGTAAACAGGGAGCAGATGAGGCACTCTGGGTCACCCTGGAGACAGGAAATGGCACCACAATCCGCATGGGGGTTGTATACAGACCCCCATCTCAGAGGGAGGGAATGGACAAGGAAATGATAGAAGGCTTCCTTAGAATGGCAGAAAAAGGGGAGATATTGTTGATGGCGGACCTGAATATGCCAGATGTTAACTGGAGCACCTTTGCTGCAGGCACATCCAAGAGCAGGGTCATTCTTGATGCCCTACAGGGGGCATGCCTCAGACAGCTAGTATTGGAACCCACTCGGGAGGGAGCAATCTTAGACTTGGTACTCTCAAATGGGGACAGAGAAAGAATCTCAGATTTAGAAGTGGGTAGCCATCTGGGAACAAGCGACCACCAAACAGTGTGGTTCACGATAAACACAGCCATACAATCAAGCCATACAAAAGCAAGAGTATTGGACTTTAGGAGGGCTGACTTTGGGCAAATGAGAGAGTGCCTCAGAAAAGCACTAGCAAACAGGCAAGAAGGAGGGTGGAGGAACAATAGGGAGTAATCAAAACAGCCATCACAGAAGCAACAAGCCTTTGTGTAAAGCAAATCAATAAAACACAATGAAGGAAAAAAACGCTATGGTTCTCAAAAGAGGTGGCAGGGAAGGTTAAGGAGAAAAGGACAGCATTCAGGAAATATAAGGAAACACAGAAGGAGCAGGACAGAGAACTTTATCAGTTAAAGCAGAAAGAGGCCGGGAAGGCAGTCAGAATAGCAAAGGGCCAAAATGAGGAAAGGATAGCCAATTCTGTTAAGAAGGGGGATAAGACCTTTTATAGGTACATTAGGGAGCGAAGAAAGACCAAAGGAGGGATACTGAGGCTTAATAAAGAGGAGGAAATGTGGGTAGAGGGTGACAATGAAAAAGCAGGGATACTGAACGAATATTTCTGCTCGGTATTCACAAAGGAAGAGGAGGGGGAGGTACCTAAACCAAACAAGAGAAACACTCTGAAGACAGGGGTCGATACCAGTACATTTACAGAAGAAATGGTTCTGAAAGAACTAGTAAAATTGAAGGTGGACAAAGCAATGGGGCCTGATGGGATTCACCCAAGAATTCTAAAAGAACTAAGGGTAGAACTAGTGACACCGCTGACTACTCTCTTTAATAAATCATGGGAGGATGGGGTGGTACCCGAGGACTGGAGGAGGGCAGATGTGATTCCTCTTCACAAAAGTGGGTGCAGGACAGAGGCAGGAAACTACAGACCAGTTAGTTTGACCTCAGTGGTAGGGAAAATGATGGAATCACTTCTGAATGAAAGAAATGTTGAGTACCTAGAGGCCAGTGGGGCACAGAACCCAAGGCAGCATGGATTCACGATGGGAAGGTCATGTCAGATGAATCTAATAGATTTCTTTGACTGGGTGACCAAAGTAGTAGACCAAGGAGGGGCTGTGGACATGGCCTACCTAGATTTTAGCAAGGCATTTGATACAGTCCCACACAAAAGATTAATACACAAGTTAGCCAGCCTTGGAGTGGGTCCCAAGGTGGTAGCCTGGATAAAAAATTGGCTAGACAACAGGATGCAAAGGGTAGTAGTAAATGGAGTACACAGCGAAGAAAGGAGGGTTACTAGTGGGGTACCGCAGGGTTCAGTACTGGGACCGGTCCTTTTTCATGTCTTTATAAGTGACATTGCAGAGGAACTGGAAGGAAAAGTATGTCTCGTTGCAGACGACACAAAGATCTGCAACAGGGTTGATACACAAGATGGAGTGGAAAGGATGAGAAGGGACTTGGCAAGGTTGGAGAAATGGTCAAATGTATGGCAGCTCAGATTCAATGCAAAGAAGTGCAAGGTAATGCACATGGGAAACAAAAACCCAGGGGAAGCGTACACAATGGGGGGTGAGATACTGATAACAGTAAAAATGGAAAGGGACCTGGGGGAAATTATATCAGATGACCTAAAGGTGGGCAAGCAATGTGAGACGGCAGTAAGGATGGCTGGGGGGATACTGGGATGCATAGGAAGAGGCATCAATAGTAGAAAACAGGAAGTTATTATCCCTCTGTACAGACAGTTGGTGAGACCCCATCTGGAGTACTGTGTGCAGTTCTGGAGACCCCATCTCCGCAAAGACATAGGTAGAGTGGAGGCTGTCTAGAGGAGGCCAACCAAAATGGTGCAGGGTCTGCACCAGAAAACATACGAAGAAAGACTAAAGGAGCTTGAAGAAAGAAGGGAGAGAGGGGACATGATAGAAACTTTCAAGTACCTCAAGGGAATCAACAAAGTCCAAGAGGGTAGCATCTTTCAGAAAAAGAAATGTGCAAGAACAAGGGGGTGCAGTTTGAAGAAAGAGGGGGGACGGCTCAGAGGTAATGTGAGGAAGTATTTTTTCACAGAGAGGGTTATGGATACATGGAACAGCCTCCCTGAGGAGGTCGTGGAGTCAAGAACAGTGGGGGAATTCGAGAATGCATGGGACAGACATAAGGCAGTCCTAGTGGGGGGTAGAAGGAAGTAAGCTGTTGGTTAACTAGGATCTGCGGCTTATCTGGTAGGTAGGAAAATGGGCAGACTAGGTGGACCAAGTGGTCCTTATCTGCCGTCAAATTCTGTTTCTATGTTTCTATGGCTAGAACATCATATCCACTGCCCTAGAATTACTTGTTTCTGTGTAAAAAATGTTGTAGCAGGAAGGAGACCTGGCGGGAACTGAACTGCGGTCCCAGACCTCCTACCATGCTGTGTGCTGGTGCCCTAGCCACTCCACCACTCCTACTCAGCAAGCCACCCCAGCACATGACAACTTCAACCCTCTTCAGAAAATATGCAGAGCGACAGGGGGAGCTGTAATACCTTACCGCTATTGTACCCATTGCTCTAAATGCCTTTCCACTTAACACAGTGTGTTTCTTGAAATACTCTTTTGACCCGGTACCCTTAAAAGTGGGATGTTGGACAACGTGATCAGCTCCAAGCTCTTGTGCCAGAAGCATACACTGTTTTATCATTATCTTTGTTTCTATTTCTAATATCCTGGATCTTGCAACAGCTGCAACTTCACACCACCATATAATGTTAAGCAGGGCCATGGATTGGCCTGTTGTCAACAACAAATATTAAATAAGACAGTTAGTGCATTCTACTCCTTTCAAATTTAGCAATTTATTTATTTATTTTCCAATTGTTTAACCAGGAGAGACACACTAAGCTAAAAGCTTGTGTAACCCCCCTATAAATGGGGGTTCCTAAAATGTCTTCCTGTTCTTGCCTAATGCCCACTGCCAGGCTGGTGTTCTGTGTCCTAGCAGTTTAAAAGTGTTTTGGATGTGAGTGGCCAGCTAGCCTTCATGCCTGTCTCTTTAAGAGGCCATTTTTGTAGTGTATAATTAATCTGAGTAGGGGCCGAGTAGTTTCAGGCTCGAGTCCTGCCCAGGCTGCAGTGCTTTTGCTCCATTCTGCCATTGCTAATTACGCAGAGGAAGCCCTACAAGGATCTGTAACTGTTTGCTGTTTATCTGCTTTAATAGTAAATATGTAGTTTATCTAACCTGCCTTCCTTTGCAGCATGGACATTTCTGCTAATCACCATCTTGGTTCTAGACTGCCTCTTGAGACCAAGCAGTACCTTTGGGGACCCTAAAATGGAGTCAGTCCCCAGGGGTCTTGTGGGAGTAAATTTCTGTAGGAATGGTACTTTTTACACTTTGGCGTCTAAATGGACCCGGTGGGAGAGCTCCAGCTGTGACAGACAGATGGATCAGCCAACCGAACCTTTTGGATCTCTGGGGAAAGTCCCAAGCTGCCTGCAGCAGTGAGTCAGTCTGAAGTTAGAGTTGAGAGAGAGTGAACAGCTCAAGTGATTCGAGCAGCTGCTCCTGTGTGTGTGTGTGTGTGTGTGTGTGTGTGTGTGTATGTGCAGGGGAAATCGGTGGGAAGGCTGTGTTTGGCCTGCCTGCTACCATCTTCATAAGTGAAGAGACCTTAATCCTGAGATCGGACTTCATCCGAATTTGCAGCTTTTGCGATTGGATCCTGAATTGTGACAAACTGAATTTTCCTGAAGTGGACCGAAGATTTGCCTCGGTGCGATTGGCCTGTCAGAGCGTGAGACTGCCGCAGAGAATACGGTTTGTGCAGAGACATTGTGAATTGCAATTGGACTGTCATCCGAACTGTGGTATTGCTTTCCCTTTACTATAAGTATGCTGAATGCTGTTAGTGGGTCACAATTTGGTGCCCCACTGCCTGATTGTGTCACGCTTGCTGGAAGCTGCATCCAGTAACTAACAGACTGTTATCCAAATTGTTCACCTGGTCTGGGCCCTGTCACCTTGGCTCAGACAGCTGCTCATGCCGCAGAGAAAACCATTGTCAAGAGACCAGCCCAGGGATCAGCCCCTTGCTCAACATCACAAACAGGAACGACACCATGATGAATCGTGTGGGACCTGCTTCTCCTGCCAATCCAGCACTTCATCCTGAGGTCTCCATTTCACCCATCCTGCATCCTGTACTGGGTAGCATGAGTAAACACCAGGGTAGCTCCCTGCAACAAAGCTCAAATCAAAGTGTGTCAACTGCTTTAATTGTTGTTGCTAGTCATTTGGGACTGAGCCATCAGGCTCTGGATTACAAATTGTGGGTTAAAGTGCATGCATGTTTTCTTTCCATCACAGGGCCTCAACCAGCTGCAACGCCAGCCTACCCTGGGCAACATTTCAGGCTAGCCTGTAGTTCCAACTGGGTATCCAGAGTGTGTGCTACTGTGTTATGGGACTCTAAAGTGCATGCCATATAACCTGAATCTTTCAGATCTTGAATCAATCAGCCAGATTATGCCCCTTCTTTGTTCATTCCCCCTAAATAAATCAGATCTGAATCTTTTAGCACTTAAACTGTTTGTGGTGCATTTCTGTACAAATATCACTGTACTACTCTTGATTGCTGTGTCTAATGTTATTTTACAGGAGGTCTACAGGGCCGAGCTATTGGAACCAGTCTTGGTGGTAAGTGCAACAAGTGGGGGTTATTGTATCTGTGTGCTCAGTACATTGTTTAGGCCACTAGAGGGAAAGAGGGGGTTAACAGTGTCCTGGAGGGCTGCACCCAGTCAGTTATACTACCACAAACCCTGTCCTCCAGATGGAGGCACCCGTTTCAAGTACCCAGGCCCCTCAACCTGCACTTGGTCATGCAGGTAGGAGTTGCACGTGTTTCCAGGTGTGACCTGGAAACACTGAGAAGTTAAGTGACTTGCTCAGGGTCACACAGTATGCAAGTGGGGGCTGTGGGATTCAAACTCAGGTCTCCAGATTTGCAGCTCAGAGCCTTAAATCACTTTGCTACACTGCCTCCCTCCCCAAATTTATTATACAACTGACTGTCCACCAGAACAGTATGGAGCTCTTGCCTCCACTCTCTCCCACCAAAGGGAGACCCAATCGAAGTGTGACAGAAAAGATGAGAATCATCATCTAGGAGCTTTCAAATCTATGCTTTACTCTCATCTGTCAGCCTCTAGCTCCTGTGACTGCATGGCTTAAAGATTCTCCCTCATGGCTGTTTTACTGTTTTCATCCTCCTCCTCTGCTCCGTTCTTGACAAAGGCATATGAGTATCTCAAATCTCACTATGTCTGCTCCCTATCTCCTCCTACCCATTCCACTTTGACCATTTCTCCAAAATGTTTTCCTTGATACAGCTTGTTCTGTGTATGCTAAATATGATTTTCTCTTCCCTTCCCCTCCTTTTTTCTGATGTTTCTGATATTAATGTACTTTATTTTACTGGCTTATTGCCACTTTATAATTTTGTTGACCATTCTATGTAATCATGATTTGTTTGTACGTTACTGACGTGGAACCTTTGTAAAAGAGCCAAGGCTCAAAGGTAATAATTCCTAGAACAATAAACTAACAAACAAAACAAACAAATAAAATTGTATTTTTATACAGGGAACATTTGTTAGGGAGTAGCCCCCATTTACAACAAAGGCCTGTGTTCAGTAAATAAAAAAGTTCAACAATCAAACTTTACATACAACATAGAATATATAAATAAATTAAACCATGTACATTTGGAATTAAGGTGCTTGAACAATAGCTTTTTGAAGGTAATGGGATTTTGCACAGATTTCAGATTATATGGTAATTCATTCCAATATTTTGATAAACTATTCTGTAATGTAACACTGCCTAATCTATTATGAGATCTTGCCAGTGGAACTGTTTGCTTGTTTTTCCTCAATTTTTGTTTTAACTTCATAGGATGTAGTTGTTATCAGATGTTTCAGTGAATATTTGACTTTATAAAAAATTAATTTGTGGCACCATAGTAGGAATAAATATGTTCTTTTGGACTTAGGTTGTAACCAATTCAGTTTTTCAAACAGAATGCAGGGGTGAATACCATGCTTGCTTTTTGTTATAAATTTTCCTATTCTACAGTATGTTTTTTCAATGCGCCGTAATGCAACTTGGGTGGAAAATATATATAAAAAAGAACCATATTCCAGGATTGGGATAATCAATTGGGCCACAAGTCTACCTCTAGTTTCCATACTGAGGCATCCAGCAACCCTTCTTAGGGCCCCTAAATGCCGACTTACTTTTTTAACCTGTTGAAGAATATGTTCGCTGTATGTTAATCTTGAGTCTATTAAGACTCCCAAATATTTATATTGTTTAGTATTCTTGATAGATGTACCATCTGCCAGCTTCAGTTGCAAATCTGATTTGTTTTTCTGATTTATTCCCAGCTCAAATGTCATACTGAGTTTTTTAAGGGGAGGGGCATTTAACAGGCCTGCATCTCTAAACCATTTTTCCGATGCTGACAAATCACATTGCAATTGCATCTCAAGCTGTTTCTCACTATCAGCTGATGAGACTAACATGGTATCATCCACGTAAAGTCTCACCTCGCTGTGTAGTATGACAGATGGTAGATCATTCACAAATACATTAAACAATAAAGGGCCCAATATTGTGCCCTGAGGGACACCTCTATTTACTTGTACTAGATCTGAGACAGTATTCCCATATGAAATGCATTGTGTTTGAGCTGACAAATATGATCTGAACCACACTGACTCCATCTCCTGGACTCCCATTTTACCCAATCTTACCAGCAATCTACCATGATCAACTACCAATCTACCTGAATGGGTGATTAGCCAAAATATGCTAACTAGCTTATTACGCATGCATGGCACAAAGGGACCTCCTGCATGCCCATTATAATCTCATTAGCATTGCTGCATCCCGTCATGTGCGCTGGGCCAGCCCTCCCCCAACCCCATCCCTGATCACAGAGTGCCATATGTACAAAAACATTTCTCCATCTCCATACTGCAGGGACCCCCCCCGCCTCGATCGCAGTGTATCATGACAACAAATATATTACCCCATTTCCATAGTGTAAGGTCAGCCTTCCCTGCCCCAATCACAGTGTAGCATAACAATAAATATAGTACCCTGCTTCCAGAGTGTAGGGTCCCTCCCCATCACTGTATGACATAGAATAAGGTACCGAGTCCTGTTTCTACAGTGTAGTGGCCCCAACCCAAGTAGACAGCAACTCCCCTCCCCGTACTCGCAACACCTGCCATGGGCTGGAGACTGGCACACCCCACCACACCCTGCCATGACCAGCTGCTGACTGACTGGTCCCAGGGTGTGTACAATAAATAGTACACGCCCATCAACCAATCACGGAATGTTGGCTGGAGGTCCTTAATTTTTATGTAAAAGCTCAAGGTCAGGATGATATGTGACTACTATGGGTATTCTGTTGGTAGTGGGCCTTTCTTTATACTGAAGTAGTTGTTCCCTTAGTACCTGTATTGTACATTCTACCACTTTGCCAAATTCTCTAGAAGACTGTCCCTGCCCAATAAAGGGTTTTTTTTTTTCAACATGGCCAAATATGTATCTCTGTCCTCTTCACCTGAACAGATATGGTAATATAGAAGCTCCTGACTACACTACAGCTTTTTTTTTTTGTGTGTGTGGCTTGGGTGATTACTTATTTTATGCAAGAATCTTTGTCTGTTTGGGGGTTCTTATAAATGCATGTCTGCAAGGTCCCATCCATGATGGTGACTGAGGTGTCCAGAAAATTAATGCTGGTGGCAGAACATTCCACAGAAACATACACTGTGATGGTAGAAAAGGACCGCTTGGCCTACCTAGTCTGCCCATTTCCCTACCTATTAGATAAGCTGCAGGTTCTAGTTAACCAACAGCCTACTTCCTCCTACCCCTTGCTATAATTGCCTTATATCTGTCCCATGCATTCTTGAATTCACCCACTGTTTTTGACCCCACAACCTCCTCAGGAAATTGGTTTCATATGTTCGCCACCCTCTCCATGAAAAAATACTTCCTCACATTGCCCCTGAGCCGTCTATCCTCTATCTTCAAATTGTGCACCCTTGTTCTTGCACATCTCTTTTTCTGAAAGATGCTACCCTCTTGGACTTTGTTGATTCCACTGAGGTACTTGAAAGTTTCTATCATGTTCCCCCCCTCTCCTTCAAAGGTATACGTAATAAGCACTTTTACTCTCTCTTCGTATGGCTTTTGTTGCAGACCCTGCACCATTTTAGTTGCCCTCCTCTGGACTGCCTCCATCCTGTCTATGTCCCTGCAGAGATGGGGTCTCCAAAACTGTATGCTGTATTCCAGATGGGGTCTCACCAACTGCCTGGGCAGAGGGATAACAATTTCTTGTTTTCTACTTGTGATGCCTCTCCCCTATACATCCTATTATACAATGGCAAGAAAATTTCCCCTATTCTGATTGGTCAGTGTGTGCCTGGCACAGTGATGTTATTAAACAATAACATCACTGCATAAAGAC
Source organism: Neoceratodus forsteri (assembly GCA_016271365.2). Taxonomy (NCBI): domain Eukaryota; kingdom Metazoa; phylum Chordata; order Ceratodontiformes; family Ceratodontidae; genus Neoceratodus; species Neoceratodus forsteri. The sequence goes on from CM057454.1 coordinate 1,165,598,619, forward strand.
CAGGCACTCAAATGACCTCATGACACACTCAGAAATCATAGTGCACTTATGTTATCGCCACAGCTTTCCCCATGAACCGAGCATCTTCACTGACCCGCAAGTGCCCCTCCTCCCCACACACACACACAGTTTGTCCATCGCACCTCCAAGCAAATCTGTAGTTTTCAAATTGATTTAGTGAGAAATAAAATATTTAATTTGAGATTTAGCACCACTGGCTTAAATGCTGCTGGCTCCAAAACATAATGCAGCACGCGCTTACTCCTTCGCGCGCGATCGCCGCTCGGCCGTTTCCCAGAGAACCGCATGCAGCGGCATTTATCCTAAACGTTCACTGTCTAAGTAACTCCACCAGCAAGTAACATACTGCTAAAAATAAAAATGTTTCACAGAAACAAATAAATCATTCTGACATCTCCTTCTCACCTCCTTTGCTGTACGAGCGGCTCGTTCCACACACTACTCGGCTCCCTCCCAAAGCAAACGGCCACGCTACTTTTGGCCACATTTAAATAAATAAAATCCAGGTGATTAATCCAGATAAAAAAGATTATACACTACATAGAAATATTTGTTTTTCCCACTGCCACTTATGAAGTTACGATCGCTTCTGAAAACCGGAAGTAGAATCCCGCTCCTGACGTGGTCTAGTCTCCAGTCCCCACTCCTATTTCAAATGACGGATAACAACATAAAAAAGTATCAACAGAAAATAAGAGCTTCAAAAACGGTAGCTCCACAATCAAAACTAACATGGGGGGGGGAGGGGTGTCAGGCCAAGACATGATAGTAAACAGTGTTTTCACATACTTTGAAGGGACTACTTTTTTGTCAAATTCTAACATTATCAGTTTCCAACAAATAAAATTCATTTAAAACAAAAAGAGCTTTTTTTCTGTTTATTAATTAAACACCATCAAATAAAATACACAATGAGCCATTGTATAATAGCAATAAGGCACTCCAGTGTATGTGTTATCATGTAATAACGTCACTCCTGGGGTGGTGGAAGCACGAGGTGAACACGATAACACACACCCTGTCGTGCCTTACTGCTTAAGTATCCTCCCAGCCCTCCCTACTGCCTTCTCACATTGCTTGCTAACCTTAAGGTCATCTGATATGACTACCCCAGATCCCTTTCCATTTTTATGTTAATTGCGTGCATGCGCAAGAAAAATATTGCGGCAGCATTCTCCAGAAGCAGGTTGTAAAGGTGCGGCATGTTGTAGCCAATACCTCCACAGCCTTTAAAGGATTGGCCCACTTCCCGAATGCCGTGGTACACTGCTGCTGACACTAGTTCAGCCAGTGTGCCACAACTTTGTAAAAATGTAGCCGCTGCAATCAGGAGCCATCTCGTCATTGCAGCGTCAGCCATTCGCTGCAATGAGGGAGCAACCCGTCATTGCAGGGTGGAACCTTGAAACACTGATATTGTTTGTGAACATGGCGGCATCTTGCCACCACGTTCACAAACAATAACCCCTGCCGGTGCCCAATCCCTCGACAGCATGTCTCCGTGTTTGTTTGCCGCCGGGGGCCCCAATCCACATCGGCTTCAGTGGCCCAAGGTTTATGTTGCCGACGGGGAAGCCCACTCCCCATCAGCATTGTATAACCCCCCCGCTTTTGTTGTCTGCCAACGGGGTGCCCAATTCCTGTCGGCATTATGTCACCACCCCTTTTGTTGTTTTTTCCGACAGGGGTGCCAAATCCTCATCGGCATAATGTAAACCCCCCCCTTTTGTTGTTTACTGATGGGGGTGTCCAATCCCCCATCAGCTACAGCTGCCCTCCCCAAAAAAACAGACTCCGTTGGCATGCTGGGAGCCCACCCCAGTGTGCCACATGCCCCAGTAAAATCAAAAACGGTCCCAAAATGTCTTTTTTTTTTTTACCTGTAAAAAAGGAAACAGTCCTCGGCGGTCTCCTGCCCCTCCCACAACCCGCACCCACCCACAGCGCACCCTGCCTCCCACACCCCACCCACCCCATACAGACCTCTGGAGTCTGGCGGGATGATCTTCGGTGGACTGGGAACACGTCTGCACTCTTCAGAGCTGACTGCGAACTGAGGAAATGCCAGTTAGCTGTATAATGGAATAAATAGTTTTTTTTCAACTTTGATGCATATCTCAGGCATTTTTGGAATTTTGGCACCAAATTTTTAACATGGGGTTTTTGGGACCCCTCCTCATGAATTCTGGCACAGTCATGCCGCTATTCAGCCCGGAAAGGTGATTTCGTGGTCACTGCGCAGAATCCCCTTTTTGGACCGATTAACGAAACAGTAGTGCCAGTGTTCTTCAGGTGGGCTCTCAAAAAGACTATTCTACAAATCTGGTGGGAAAAATCCCAAAAATGACTGTTTTTCGAGTGTGCATTGTGCAGTCGCTACGCACGTTCGTAACTTTGCGAATTTGCAATATTTTCATGTCAGATTTTCAACATTGCCATTTTTTCAGACCTCCTTGTGAACAGTACAGCAGTCATTCTCCACATCCTGGCCAAAATATGTTTTCGCACTTCCGGCGCAGAATGGCGCAGTTGGTGTGGAAAATCAGTGTTCAGGACAGATTAAGAAAATGACAGTGGCACTGTTCATGAGCAGAGGTCCTAAAATGCCTATGTTAAAATTTGGTGATGATACTCCATAAAATGACTGTGTTATGAGTGTGCGTTGCACAGTTTTCATGCAAGCTCATAACTTCACGAATTAATAATATTTTCACTCCAGATTTTTAACATTGCCATTCTTCTGCACCTCCTTATGAATAGTACAACTGTCATTTTTCACATCCTGGCCGAAATGTGTTTTCACAGTTCTAGCACAGAATAGCATGCTCGCTGTGGGAAATCAGTGTTTGGGACACATTATGAAAATGACAGTGACACTGTTCATTAGCAGAGGTCCTAAAATGCCTATGTTGAAAATTTGGTGATGAAAGTCCATAAAATTAGTGTGTTATGAATGTGCATTGCGCAGTTTCCACTCACGATTGTACCTTTGCAACTTTGCAATATTTTCACTCCAGATTTTCAGCATTGCCATTTTGCCACACCTCCTTATGAACAGTGCAGCTGTCATTTTTCACATCCTGGCCAAAATGTGTTTTCGCTCTTTCGGCTCACAGTAGCGCGGTCGCTGTGGGAAATCAGTGTTTGTGACATGTTAAGAAAATCACACTGACTCTGTTCATGAGCAGAGGTCCTACGATGCCTAAGTTGAAAATTTTGTGATGAAACTCCATAAAATGACTGTGTTATGAGAGTGTGTTGTGCAGGTTCCACGCATCCTTGTAAGTTTGCAAATTAGTAATATTTTCACTCCAGATTTTCAACACTGGCATTTGTTCGCAGCTCCTTATGAACTGTTCAGCTGCCATTTTTCACATCCTGGCCAAAATGTGTTTCCGTGCTTCCAGCGCAGAATACCATAGTCGCTGTTGGAAATCAATTTTTGGGACAGATTAGGATCGAGCGACTGGGACGGGGGGAGTTACCGAGCTCAACTGAGCTCTGTCGGGACTGCTGCGGATTTCTTTATGGGCAGGAAAAGGCGACAACGCAGGCAGGAGCCCAGTACAAAAGGGCAGCCTGCAGCGCCGGGAGACACAGACCGAGCGAGTGAGAGAGGCGGAGTGAGTGAGCTCAACGGAGCTCTGTTGGGACTGCTGCGGATTTCTTTGTGGGCAGGAAAAGGCAGCAGTGCATGAGGGGCCTGAGTACAAAAGGGCAGCCTGCAGTGGTGGGAGAAAGAGAACGAGCAAGTGAGAGAGGAGGTGTGAGCAAGCTCAATGGAGCTGTATCATGACTGCTGCGGATTTCTTTGTGGGCAGAAAAGGGTGGCAACGCAGGCAGCAGCCCAGTACAGAAGGGCAGCCTGCAGTGCTGGTAGAAACAGAACGAGCAAGTGAGACAGAGGGAATGAATGAGGCCAACGGAGCTCTGTCAGGACTGCTGCAGATTTCTTTGTGGGCAGAAAAAGCCACCAACAGAGGCATCAGCCCAGTACAAAAGGGCAGCCTGCAGCACCAGCAGAAACAGAATGAACGAGTGAGAGAGGGGGAGTAACCCACCTCAACAGAGCTCTGTCGGGACAGCTGCAGATTTCTTTGTGGGCAGAAAAACATGCCAACGCAGGCAGGAGCCCAGTACAAAAGAGCAGCCTGCAGCACCGGGAGAAACCGAATGAGCGCGTGACACAGGGGCAGTGAGCGAGCTCAACAGACCAACACAATCAACATTTGGCATTGACAAATGCTTATTGCTGTTAGTATCCCCCCCCCCCACACTGTGTACTCTTCCACTGGGATTTTGTTTTCCATTACTTTGCATTGAATCTAAGTTGCCATATGTTTGACCATTTCTCCAGCCTTGCCAAGTCCCTTCTCATCCTTTCCATATCGCTTGTGTATCAACCCTGTTGCAGATCTTTGTGTCATCTGCAAAGAGGCATACGTTTCCTTCCAGCCCCTCTGCAATGTCTCCTATAAAGACATTAAAGAGGACCGGTCCCAGTACTGAACCCTGTGGTACCCCCCTTTCTTCAGAGTGTACTCCATTTACTATTACCTTCTGTGTCCTGTTGCCCAGCCAGTTTGCTACCCAGGCTACCACCCTGGGACCCACTCCCAGGCTGGTTGATTTGTTTATTAATCTTTTGTGTGGGACTGTGTCAAATGCCTTGCTAGAGTCTAGGTAGGCCATATCCACGGCCCCTCTCTGGTCTACTACTTTGGTCACCCAGTCAAAGTTATCTAGTATATTCGTCTGACATGACCTTCCCACTGTAAATCCATGCTGTCTTGGGTCCTGTGCCCCATTTGACTCAAAGTGCTCAACAATTCTTTCTTTCAGACATGATTCCATCATTTTCCCTACCACTGAGGTCAAGCTGACAGGTCTGTAGTTTCCTGCCTCTGCTTTGCTCCCGCTTTTGAGAAGAGGAATCAGATCTGCCCTCCTCCAGTCCTCAGGTACCACACCATCCTCCCATGATTTGTTAAAAAGGGTAGTCAGTGGTGTCACTAGATCTCTCCTTAATTCTTTTTGATTCTGGGGTGAATCCTATCAGGCCCCATTGCTTTGCCACCTTGAGTTTTAGGAGTACTTTCAGGACCCTTTCTTCTGTGAATGGACTGGTATCGACCCCCCATCCTGAGTGCTTCTATTGTTTGGTTTAGGCACCTCCCCACTTCTGCTTTTGTGAATGTTGAGCAAAAGTATTTGTTCAGTATCTCTGCCTCTTCACAGTCATCCTCTGCCCACCTCGCCTCCCTTTTATTAAGCCTCACTATCCCTCCCTTGGTCTTCCTTCGCTCCCTGATGGACTGTTAAAAGGTGTTATCCCCCTTCTTAACCGAGTTGGCTATCTTTTCCTCAGCTTAGGCCGAGTGGCGTCATGCCCATAGGGCCTGAGGGGGCATGTGCACCCCCAATATCATTGCTCAAAACTAGTATAAAATACCCGTAAATGTATTTTATTTTCCAGAAAATCACAAGGTCTAAAACAATATTGACTTTTTTTGAAGTCATAAGTGGTGGGGGTGGGGATCTGTTGACGCCGCCACGCATTAAAGAATGGATTTTCAGGCACCATCTTACTCTGTGCGCTCAAGGAGGACAGACTGAGGAGAAGACCGGTATGAGAAAAACTAAGCAAAACTGCAACCAAGAAGACTAAACGTTCACCTGTGGCGGGCCACGTTATTGAGTGAGATTGGCCGTGGGTGTGTATGTGCTGCCGCTACTTCCCAGGAGAGAAGTACTAGCAGTACCAGCAGCAATAGGAGGCGGGTGAGTCTGAATGTCTTCATTTGTCGGTCTCGGTTGGCTTGTAAAAGGGCTCTGTTCTTGGAGGACGTTGTATGTGACAGGGGGATGGGGCAGAGTGGGTGAGATAACAAGCCTAATTCTTCCGAGCTGTGCCCAGTGTCCATCTACTACTTGATGAGCCAGCGTTGGCCCACAGACAAGGATTTCTGTGTTTGGAAGGCTGAGGAGTGGCATCCACCTGGAATGTGTTCTCCATCCCCAATTTTTTTTTTTTGCAGGTACCTCTTCTCCAAATTGCCAATCCGCTCCCCTTCCCCTTCCAACTTTCAGGTTTTGTTTGTCCTTTTCTCAGGTGATGGGCGTGTGAGCAGAGTTTTGTTTCATTTCCTTTCTGAAGAATGCGGAAAGGAAAGGAAATGAAACTCTGCTCACATCCATCCCTGAAAAAGAAGCATCAGACATGCTAGTGTCTCTCCTTTGAATGGTTAGCTTTTGTTCCTTTTCCCTGAAAACTCTGAGACAAATTGTAACTTAACCAGGTAAAAAGAAACCTGAATTTGATTTGGGGAATTCAGTTTTTAGCTTTGGAGTGTAAGCAGAAATGTTCATGGAACACAAAACTATGCCATTTTTTTGTAACTCTGCCATGCTGGATTTTGACTTTTCTTTCTTGGCATGTCTCCTTGTTAAAGATAATATATAATGAGTAACAGGGATCCAGGGTTCTCACTGACTGTAACAACTGCAACCCACATAATTATCTTCAGAAGCTTTTGTAGGCATATGTGGCCAATACACAGTGGCTCTTGGGGGCTGATATACGGTGGCTGTCGGGGGTGATGGACTTTAGGGGCACACAGAGGCTTTCCATACTGCCATGCCATAAAAGTGCTTTACACAAAGTCCCCACTTAGTGGCCAGGCAAGGAGTGTGTGTGTGTGTGTGTCTGGGGGGAAATGGTGAGAGTTGTCGCTATCAGTGGCCAGCAGGGATGCTTGGGTGGGGACGGGGTGTTGGAGGGGCTGCCTCTGAATGCCACAGATACTTGGGCATGAGGCAGGGTGTGTTGGGGTAGCACCATACAGCTGGGATACTTGGACATGGTGTTGGGGTGTCACTGGACTGTGCAGTCCCACTGGGAAAGTGGCAGGTGCCACAGTGCTGGGACCCAGAGCAACAGGAATAACGGATGCCCCCCTGAACAAAGCAACATACTTAGTGGAAGTGACCAATGCAGACCAGCCTCCAGCATCTGCAAAAAGATAGTGGTCTATGCCATGAGCTGAGCAGTTGTGGGGTCTGGGGAGCAAGAGAATCAGAGGGAATACTAATAAGAGTTCTCCTGGGTTCAGTGTAGAGGACACAGAGGGACACGACCATTGGACCACCCCAGACACCAACAGAGAGCTGTAAAAGTTTGGTTTTCGGGAATGAAAGAATCCTGTACTCAGCTGGAGCAGCAGGAGTGATCTGTGCCACATTCACCACAGCTTGATCCGCCGAGGATGCCCTGTGGTGCTGAGAGGCAGGCAGAGGAGCTCACCACCTGCCACCATGGACAAGCCAATCAAAGTGGGGCAGATGTTCATGCAGCAGCAGAAGTTCAGTAGGGTCTGGGTTGTATTTTATTGTCATTCATCTGTTTCTGTTTGGAAGGTTTGCAAGAGGAGGTCGCTCATCTGGGTGTGGTGTTACCACGAATACCACCCCTGTCATTTGTCAGTGTTGGAGGGTTATTAGTAAAGGCATTAATTTGTTATTAGGCTTGCTCTGGTTTGAGAGCCTGCAGGATGTGGTTGTGCTCTTGAATGGAGTGTAAACAGTGTGACTTGGTGTGGGTTACCCCCCAGGGCAGTAGGAGTTTTACAAGTAACATTAATTAGTATGATCCTTTATTATGCTGTTCTGACAGTTTTACTTTTGTTAGCAATACTAAGTACAGTGTATTGCAAGCTGGCTTGCTCTGTTTGCAGTACTTCATTTGGAGGGCCTGTTGGTAGGGAGGTGGTACTGATGTTTATTTATTTATTTATTTTTTATTTTAGTCTTTGGTAACCGGGTAAGGCCCACTAGGCAGAAGCGCCTGTTTTCAGGGGTGACCTGGGAGCACTGGGCGGTTAAGTGACTTGCTCAGGGTCACACAGTATGCAAGTGGAGGTTGTGAGAATCAAACTCAGGTCTGGTCTTCTGGATGTATCACGCTCATTCACACCTCATTCCTCTAACCTCTAGGCTATACTGCCAGCCCAAATGTGATGGATTATTCTCACCTACATTTATTTCTGCCTTGCATTGCTCATCATGATCTCTGTCATGCCTGTTCGCAGTTTTTCTGGGTTGTTCGCAGTTTCATAATAAAAATGTAACTTTTATTGAAACATTCTTTGGCACTAAGCATAGGAAACCACTATTTGTATAATGTCTAAGAATGTGCTACACATTCAGACAGTTTGCTTGCAATTTAAAGACAAGTGCTGACATGATAAGATGAGAGGTATGGTCCAGACTTCTGAGGTCAAACAGCACTTGTGCAGATAAATAATTTATCTGACAGCTCACCATTGTATATTTCCTTTATACAATAAGGGATGCTTTCTGACACTGCAGGGACATTTGCTTTTGATGTTTTTTAAATGATAGTTTGTGTGACTTTTTGTCAACTTTCCAACTAGTACAGTGGTTGCTGTTAAATGAAACACCACTCATTTTGTAGATAGTTTTGTGTTGAACAGCTTGTGTGCTCAAAGTACCATGCTGTCATTTTTTTTGTTTTAAAGTTATTTGCATTTGTTTCTTGCAAAAAGTGAACAAAATTGAATTTTCTGCTATTTTTTGCTAATTATAAAAAAAAAAAACTAAAAGGTAACAATGAATGAAACACCACTCATTTTGTAAATATCTTTCTGCTGAACACCTTTAGTTCTCACAGTATTATGCTATCATTCTTCATTTTAATGTCGTTTGCATTTGAATACGGGAATACTGTACGTTACATCACTACTATGCAGATAAATGATAATGACATAAATAATGTGTGGATAAATGGTGATTAAATCACTACTGCATAGATAAATTTGATTTATTCAATGGCTGTGCAGATAAATGGATTTATTAAATGGGTTTTGTGTCCATGTAGGGCATTAAATAATTCAAAAAATTGATTAGCAGTTTCACATGTGAAAGTGCTAATCGGCTGCAAAAAAAGCATAGTATATGGCACAGACTGGTTAGCAAAATGAAAAATACTTTGTTTTTAATTTGTTTTGTATGTGTAAACTTGAATAAAAAAACATAAAAAATGTTTAGCAGTCTAGTGCTATACAGTTCAGAAAATGGATAGCACCACCCTCTGATACTCAATAGCATTATGCTATGCTATACTAGCTATTTAATATCCTGCCATGCCTATTGCATGAATAAGGGATATGCGGGGGGCGACTGTGTGATAAAGCAGTTATCTTGTGAAGTTGCCATTGACCGCAAGTAACCTCACGAGTGGTGTAGCATGATGTAATAACTGTGTGTATAAATAAAATTTATACACACAGTTACTCAAATAAATGGATTCATCATACTCTGTTTATCGTCATCCCTATTGCATGTATGCAAGTAATACATGGACAAGATTACACAGTAAACAAATTATCAGCAAGAACAGATGACCTGTGTCATTATCTTTCATGCAAAACATTTATAGTAGATGACTGTAATAATTTGACTATTCAAATTGTGCATTTCTGGCTTTTAGCAGGTAATTAATTAGTTAGAAATGGACTGTAAATAGCTAGCTGGTTCACTGTATGGTAAAAGCAACCAAAATGCACCATTTTAGTTCAGTTTTTACAAAATTTCTTTGAAAATACAAGAGGTCACTGTCACAGACTGAACAAAGGAAAAAAAGTATTGTGACAGCATTTAGCATGTTAAGGAAAAGCTTCCTGGCCTTCTAAAAGTCACCAAAATGCATCATTTGACCTCAGATTTTCAAAATGTTCCCAGAGGAGCATGCCTCCAGACCCCCTTAGAGAAATTTGATTTTGTGTCCCTCCAAAATTTCTGATTGCATGATGCCCCTGCTGGACTCTGGGTAAGTATGACAAGTTTGTTAAATACTGGTATATTATTCAGCTGTGTTCTGCTTGTGTGTGTGTCTGTGTGTGTGTGTGTGTGTGTGTGTGTGTGTGTGTGTGTGTATGTGTGTGTGTGTGTTTAAACATGTAACTTTCTATAGTATATTTTATAGTACTGTGAATCCTGTCTGCAGTGTTTTTTCTGCGTATATGTAAGTAATACATGGAAAAGATTACACAGTAAACAAAGTATCAGCAGGAACAGATGACCTGTGTTGTTATTTTTCATGCAAAACATTTATTTATTTACGAGATTTACCAGGAAGGCATTCTGAGCAACCGTCTCGATTCCAGATGCGACCTGGGGGTCTAGACCCAGTACATGGCAAATACAGTGCATGACAAGACATAACATGAGAAATTGTGCAGTAATAATAATACAGGAATTTGGTAAGAAGAACAATAGTGAGTGGGTATGACTAAAGACCCCATGCAAGGCATTACAGGCGAGTACTACCAGGTATATGTTAGCACCAATACAGGATTATTACTGTCAGTAGTTAGCTTATGAGAGCTAGGGCTTGGAGCATAGCAGGAGCAGATGGAGGAGAAATGTGCCTAGAGTAGTCTGGTATGGAGTCCTGGATTTTATGTGTGTCTGATGGGGGCGGGGAGGGCATTCCAGATCTGAGGGAGGCAGAATTTGAAAGCAGCCTGGCCTTTAGTAGTGCACATAAATGGGACATGTACAAGTCTAGGGTCTGAGCCGCATAGGGAGTAAGCGGGGGGGGGGGGCTGTTGGGATAGAGCAGACTCAAGATAAGGAGGAAGGGCGAGGGTCCAAAATTTGGCAGCAAACCTAGCGCTGTTTATTAACCTGCAGTCATGTAGAGATGGGAGGGCTAGAGAGCTCTATAGTGTACAGTGGTGAGTGGATGGAGGGGAGTCGAGGATGAAATGACAGAAAGTGTGGAAAAGGGTGTCGAGGCTTGCGAGGGTAGACGCTGGGATGATTGAGTAAACTATGTCACCATAATCCAGTACGGGGAGTATCATTTTATGTACAATGGCATGCCTTGTTTGCTTAGGGAGACAGGATTTGTTGCGATAGAGTACCCCCAGTTTTGGGAGTAGCCTCTTGTGCAGGGAGTCTATATGAGAGGCAAAGTCAAGGTGTTGGTCGAGCCAGATGCCAAGATATCTAAAGCTAGTGCTTTGCTCAAGGGGAGTCCCATCCAAGGTTGAGAAAGGGGGACAGGGGGATTGGCGGGAGAGTCTCTGCTGGGAGCCGGACGTAAGCAATACCGTTTTGGGGGGATTAAGAGATAGCTGGTTAATCGTGAACCAGTGCTGGACGGCTGTGAAATCTGCCTGGAGGAGAGAAGCTACACTGTTTGATGAGGGGCCTGATGCGTACAAGACTGTGTCATCTGCATACATTTGGATGGAAGAATGGGGGCATGCAGAGGGGAGGCCATTAAGAAAAATGGAGAAAAGTATTGGGCCTAGAACTGAGCCTTGGGGGACTCCTGATAGGACAGGAAGGGGGTTAGAAGTGTGGGAGGCCATTCTGACCGCTTGCGTCCTGCCCGCTAGGTAGTCTTGGAACCAGGTTATAGTGGGGTGCGCAAGACCGGCATCCGTAAGTTTAGCGATAAGTAGTGGATGAGAGACGGTATCGAAGGCTTTAGCTAGATCAATAAGAATGGCCATGGTGATGTGTCCTTTGTCAATTCCTGAGAGGATGTCCCCAGTGACTCGCAGTAGGGGGGTGATGGTAGAGTGGGATTTGCGAAAGCCAGATTGAAAAGGGGTAAAAAAGGAGGAGGCATCCAGGAATTGGGAGAGTTGGGACAGGACCAGCCGCTCCTGTAGTTTGGCCAGGATCAGGAGTAGGGAGATAGGTCTGTAGTTGCCTGGCGAGGAGGGGTCTCTGCCTTTTGGGAGGAGTATGACAGTGGCCATTTTCCAGGTCGTTGGTACTTTGCCCAGGGCGAAAGAGAGGTTGAACAGTGTGGCCAGGGGGGCTGCGATGGCAGGGGCCGACAGGAACAGCATCTTGGCATCCAGGGACGAGGGGCATTTGTCTTTTGTTAGGATTCAGTGCCCATAGAGAATGAAGGACTTCTTCTTATAGTAGATGATTGTAATAATTTGACTATTCAAATGGTGCATTTCTGGCTTTTAGCAGGCAATTAGTTAGGAATGGACTGTAAATAACTAGCTGATTCACTGTATGGTAAAAGTAACTAAAATGCATCATTTCAGTTCAGTTTTCACAAAATTGCTTTGAAAATACAAGAGGTCACTGTCACAGACTGAACAAAGAAAAAAAAGTATCATTGTGACAGCATTTAGCATGTTAAGGAAAAGCTTCCTGGCCTTCTAAAAGTCACCAAAGTGCACCATTTGACCTCAATTTTTCAAAATGTTCCTGGGGTAGCGTATTCCCAGACTCCCCCCAGAGAAATTTTGATTTTATGCCCCTTCAAAATTTCTGGTTGCATGACGCCCCTGCTTAGGCCTTTGCTATTCTGATTGTCTTCCCTGCTTCCTTCTGCTTTAACTGATACAGTTCTCTGTCCTACTCCTTCTGTGATTCCTTGTAGTTCCTGAATGAAGGATGTTTTATGTATGAGTGGAGGTTGTTAAGTTCTTGATGGAACTCCTTGAATGTGTCTGTGCCCTCTGTCCAAATTATAAACAAATCATAAATGTAAGAGAAATAAGTGAGTGGTTTGTGTGTGCAGTGCCTTAAAAAAATCCTCCTCCAAATTCACCATAAAGCGGTTGGCATATTGTGGAGCCATCCTGGTACCTATTGCTGTTCCCATAGTTTGAACATAATGTTTACCATCAAATCTGAAGTTGTTGTGGGTCAGAATCAGTTCAATAAGTTTCCCAACCACTTCCGCATCGAAGTTTTGGTTCTGTCCTTTCTCGTGTAGGTATTTACGACAGGCTGAAATTCCATCAGTGTATGGAACATTAGTAAAGAGAGCGGTTAAGTCCATCATGGCTAATGTGGTATTAGGTGGCAAGTCCACATAATTAGAAAGATTATGCAGGAAGTGTGTAGTGCCCTGAATGTAGCTGTCCCTTTCTATAACCAGTGGTTTTAAAATGATTTCTACAAAACTGGAGATTACCTCTGACAGTGTTCCGCTGCTAGATACTATGGGTCTCCTCGGATTTATTTATTTATTTTTTATTAATTAAGATTTTGGATTAAGCTTTGAGAACAGGCTCATTACATAGTTTCCATATGACTTTGATGCGGAACCTAACAACAAACTACGGTTAAGATTTGAGATGAAGGATGACAACAATAGGCAGGCTATGAACAAAATCGTTACAAGGCAATAACACTATATACACTGAGTGAAACAAACTCAAGGAAAACAAGGGAGGATGGGAGGGCGACACAGGGAGAGGATAACACAGACAGAAGGGTATGAGAGAGAGAGAGAGAGAGAGAGAGAGAGACGAGAGAGGCCAAACTACATAGAGAATACACTACATGTATCAGCCCAGATTATGAGCCTCATTAGTGGAGGAAATGATTATGTAAAGGTGGCAGGTGTTGGGATGGAGCAAGACCAATACTAAGTAGCAGGTAATAGGTCAAGTGGTGATGGTATAAGAGCAGATGGAATGTAGTGGTGAAAGGGCGAGGGAAGGGAGGGTTGGAGGAGGGAGGGGGAAGTAAGTTGAGGAATTAGCTGACAGATCAGAATGGGAGACATAGGGGAGGTAATAGAAGGTGGCCAGGCAGTGTTGTGGCTGGCCATAAACCAGGATTGCCAGGCTTAAGGATTTTAGGCAGCATGTAGAAAGTCCCTGGTTTGGGTTCAACCTCGAAGAGGTCAGTTATTCTGTGTTGGACATGATTCAGAAGAGATCCAACTATGTCCCATAGTTCCCTTGTGTACTGTATTGTGTAATGGGATCACTCAGCAGTCCTCTTTAGTAGGTATGGTCTGTTAGTCATCTATTAGCTTCATGAACATAGTTCTCACGGTTTACGTTCACCACTGCAGAACCTTTATCAGCTTTTATATGACAATGTTGCTGTTCAGTTTCGGTGATTGTATTGCCCTCCTTTCGAGGTTATAGCAGGTCTGTTTTTGCCTGTTAAGGATGTGACAATTAACTCTCTGTCAAAAACAATGACTACAGTTTTCCAGTTTTACATTACATCCACTTGAGGGGGGTAATATCTGATGATTTCTTTCCCTAATCTACTGAATTGTTGCTCTCTGTGTCTTTTTCTCTGTTGTGAAAGAATTATTTTAACCTATGGAAGTATTCCTACAGTTCCCCACAAAACGGTATTCTGTCAAGTGGTTTTGTTGGGCAGAATGTAAATCCCCTAGAAAGTATGGTTAATTCCCCAGTGGTTGTGTGCGGTTGAACAAATTAACAACTGAAAGGTGGCTATGCATATTGCATTGTTGTTCTATGACCCTATTATCTTCTTCATGGTTGTTAGGAAGCATGACTTGTTGAAGAGCATGTAACATTCATTTTTTTGTGTGTTTTTAACATGGCTTTCCTTAAGGTCTTTTGGTAGTTCATGTGTGTATCTCTTGTAGGAGGCCTGTATTGGTCCCAGCAGACTTTCTGTCCAGTGTGATAACAATCCTCTCAATCTCTTCCCTAGAAGGCTTTCTTGGCATATGTCCTGTGATTTCTCAGTTTCTCAGAAGTCCTCTGGCAGAGTCATTCAGCATACTTAGAACTGTAAGTGTTTTTAGTGGATTCTTAATGGATAGGCCATTAGGGACAATGTTCTGTCTCTTGCACTGGGTTAGAAAACATATGTCACTGTCCAGCTGGGCTTCTTTCTTCCTGATGTTGTGCAACTGCCATATAAGATGACAAATTTCAGTATCTTCCATGATGACACAGAAAATTAATTTTATTGCCGTATTGGTGCTTGTGATAAAAGATCCAGAAAAAAAAAGGATGACCCGATACCTTTTATTGGACCAAGATAGATGTTACAAAAGAAAACAGGTGCTTTAGCTTTTGTACAACATTGATTCTTTCATCAGAAGATAATGCTAGTTATTTTGGAAGAATACATTCTATTAACACCCAGATCATACATTAAAAAAAAAAAGACAAAAAAGTTGTAAATGTTCCACTGGCCAAAAATCAATTAAAAGATCAACTGAGAACTACATGGGAAGCACACAGCCTCTTATCCAAGTTCAACATCCTTGTTTCCAGCGGTTACAAGAATTCCATCTGAGTTAGTGGTAAGCAGGGAAGGCAGCTAGTGATTTTTCAGCAAATGGATTTCACTCTCTCTCTCTCTCTCTCTCTCTCTCTCTCTCTCTCTCACTGTTGTCAGTCTCAGCTGAGGGATGGAGGGGTGATGTCATTTAGAACTCTTGCAGCAGCATAAGCCACAAAAGCCAGCAGATGTGAGGGAGGGAGATAGAATCCTGTAGTGAGTTAGTGGCTAGAGCTCAGTGTGAGCAGTAGTTCCAGCAGCAGCTCTGAGACAGAGCCACAGTTCTCCTGTTTTGTTTATTTCTCACCCAGTCTTACAGCTTGTGCTGAGGTGGTGGAAACCTGCTTCAAGGGACTTTCCAGTGTTTCATCCCAGGAGAGATGGAGCAGGCTGCCAGGATGTTAGGGGCAATCCCCTTGATCCTACCAGGACATTTGGTAAAGCTGCCTTGTATACATCTTCTGTGAGTACTTTTGTTTCTTCTGAGTTTGCCCAGGAGTACCTGCATTTTAAGGGTGAATTCTTTGACATAGGGACCCTGTCACCCTCAACAGTTTTAAAAGTTGGATGTCGTCTGTGGAGTCCAGTATGCAACCATGCAAGTGAACAGAACCTTTACCTTAGACACCCCTATGGTGTCCTGTGAGGATGTTAAGTGTGAAATACATTTCTAGAGAGCATCTTCAGTTTGTTACAGTGTGAGGCGTATTTTCCAGAGGGAAGCCAGAGTATGAATTTTGAAACAAAAGGTGGGAGACCACCCATCTGGAGTGACCAGTTTAGCACTCCAGGTTCTGGAGGGCACCTGTGTCTTTTCTGTCAGTGCATGTGGCCAATGCCTGAAGAAAGTTTTACCCCAGTGAGTGGGTTTTTCTCTAGCTTACCCCTTGTATGTGGGTTCTGTGAGTTCCTGAGCTTTTAGTGCTCCATCATGGTCTGTGTGCCACACCTTATCCTATGCAATATTGAAATTAACCAAGTACTGGCTGTGTGTGCCACTTCCAGAGTAACCTCTGTGTTCGCCTGTGGCTAGTGTCCACATTTTGTTCAGTTATCTCATGCCATAAGAGACTTAAAAGTACTGGCCATGTGCGCCTAGTTGAGGTAAATTTGCTTGTGTGTGTTCTACAAGTGGCTAGTCCACAAGTTCTACAGTTATCCTATGCTAAATGGGAATTTGTGAAGTTCTATTCCTCAAATGTCTGCATTTACTGAGTGTGTAACCCTTGGGGGCCATCTTCGCTTTATATTGTCCCCACTGTGTATGGAATAAAGCCACAGTCTTGAATCATAACCTGATATGGACATTCATGTTATTGCTTCCCATGTGTGGAGTTACTTGGGTACATCTGTCCAAAAGTGCAAACCTAGCATAGCCCTGAGCAAACATTTTTTCCCCAGAACCTGGGTTGTTGTCCATGATATTGGTCTTAACCAGGTGTGTGCCAGGTAGTAGCCACACGTGGTTTTGTGTGTATTTTATAATTTCTGCTCCATCTGGCATATCCCACCTTGTGCTAATGGTGGCAAAACAATGTGACCCCAACCCCTCTCTTTTCCCCTACACTATGGGAGGTGTGCCTACTGGTTAAATAAGGGACTGGTGGGGTATCATAGGTAATACAGAGCTAGTAGACCATAGTCCATGATGCTCACAAATGTTAATTGTATCCCATTATACAGTTTTGTTGCAAATAAGTATCCAAATGTGTTTTTAATGTATCCATGTTTTCACATGTTACTACATCCAAAGGCAAGCCATTCCAAATTTTACATACTCTTATTGAGAACCAACTACTTCTTTTTTTAGTTTTACATTGTTCTACTATTAATTGAAGTGGATGCGCCCTGGTGGTGTATACAGTATCCCTTAGTTCCAAGCCCAACAACTCCCATAGATGATCATCGTGTAATGCCTTAAATACTAGACATAAGTCACCCCTCATTCTGCAATATTCCAGCGTATAAAGTCCTAGTTTCTTCAATCTAGCATTATAATCCAAGCCTTTTACTTCCTTAATCTTTCTAGTGGCTCTCTGCTGGATTTTTTCCAGTGTAGTTATAGAACCTTTATCGCCTACAGCCCAAAATTGGGCACAATACTCCAAATGGGGCCTTACCAAGGATGAATATAAAGGGAGCAGAACGTCACTACTTTTACTACTAATATGTTTATTTATACAGTGTAATACACCTGCTGCCTTCTTGAGAACTGTGTGGCAATGGAGCTTAGAACTAAGATCATTGGATACTCTAATACCCAGATCACGTTCATCATCTACTGTTTTTAAGATTTTTCCACCAAAATTATATTTAGCATGGTGTTTTCTTCTCCCAAAGTGCATTACAACACACTTATCGATATTAAAGGACAATTTCTTTTGGGTAGCCCAATTTTGTAGCTCATCAAGGGCATACTGAAGGGTATCTATATCACCAGTGTTTATAATCGGGTAACCTAGTCGTGTGTCATCAGCAAATTTTGTTAACCAGACATTGGTTGTAGTTTTAAGTGATGCAATATATATATTGAACAAACACGGACCCAAGTCCGAACCCTGTGGGACCTCACTAGTCACAACATCCCAGTCTGAGAAAAAGCCCTTTACACATACTCTCTGAGTGCACCCCTTTAGCCATGATTCCACCCAGCGTGATATATTGCCCCCTATTCCAATGCTAATGATGTCTTCAATAAGCTGACCATGAGGGACCTTATCAAAGGTCTTGGAAAAATCCAGGAAAATGACATGCACTGCCTCACCCCTAGCCAGTGCCCCACTTACTCAATTACAGAAGCCCAACAAGTTTGTCTGACATGATCTTGCCTTAACAAAGCCATGTTGAGAAGGATCTGGTTCAATCATCTTACATAGATAATCTTTGATGATTCCTTCAAGTATTTTACCCAAAATTGAAGTTAAACTGATGGGTCTATTGTTAGACACTTCCTGCCTGGAACTCTTCTTAAAGATAGGAACCACAGTCACCTGTCTCCAAACATCAATAACCTGGCCTTCTTGTATAGATTTATTAAATAAGGCAGCAATAGGACCAGAAAGAGGGATGGCTAATTCCTTGAGAATATGTGGATGTAAACCATCTGGACCTGCTGACTTGTAGGGATCTAAATTTTCTAGCAGTTTTTGGATAGTGCCAGCATCA
Source organism: Neoceratodus forsteri (assembly GCA_016271365.2). Taxonomy (NCBI): domain Eukaryota; kingdom Metazoa; phylum Chordata; order Ceratodontiformes; family Ceratodontidae; genus Neoceratodus; species Neoceratodus forsteri. The sequence goes on from CM057454.1 coordinate 1,165,616,877, forward strand.
ACTATAAAATACCCACTCAAGATGAGATCATTATGTTTCTTTCTGGTTTCAGTTTTAGTATTAAAAACTGATGAAAATTGCTTATGGGTGTTACACAAGAAGGCATTTCAAGGTCAAATGTCAACAGACCAGATAACACCTAGAAACATATAAACGTAGAATCTGTCGGCAGATAAGGACCATACAGCCCACCTAGTCTGTCCATTTCCCTACTTGGTTTGGCAATCATTACTCTGATCTGGACTGCCTTTCCCCCGCTGTGCTGTACAGCAGAGTACCTTCATGCTTATCCCACTCACTTCTGAATCCCGGTACTATTTTCACTTCCACCAACTCCGCTAGTAGGCTGCTCCACAGATCCACCATACTCTCTGTGAAAATACTTCCTAGCATTCCCCCTCAGCCTCCCTCCCTCCAGCCTCATATTATGTCCCCTTGTCCTTGTGCACTTTCTTCTCTGAAATATGCTCCCCTCTTGTACCCTGTTATTCCTCTAAGGTATTTGAAAGTCTCTATCATATCCCCTCTCTCCCTTTTCTCTTCCAGTGAATTGATGTTAAGTTCATTGAGTCTTACCTCACAAGACATGTAGTGCAGTCCATGCATCATTTTTGATGTTTTTCTCTGGACTGCTTCTATTCTGTCAATGCCCTTCCTGAGATGCAGTCCGCTGAATTGGATACAGTTTTCCAGATGAGTCCCCACCTGTGAGCTATACAATGGCACCACCACTTTGCTCCTCCTTCTCCTGCTGGTTATGCCCCTTCCTATGCACCCCAGCATTCGGTATGCTTTTCCCACTGCTTTCTCACATTGACTGACTTCAGGTCATCGGATATGATAACCCCCAGGTCTCTCTCCTAACTTGTGGTGGCTAGAACCTGCCCCCTCCCCATCCTGTATTCCTCTCTTGGGTTTTGGTGTCCTAGGTGCATTATCTTGCATTTCTTAGTGTTAAAACCTAACTGCCAAACCCTTGACCATTCTTCAAGTAGCCTTAGGTTGTTTCTTATTTTATCTAGCCCCTCCTGTGTGTTGACTCTGTTACAGATCTTGGTGTCATCTGCGAACAGACATTCTTTCCCCTTCAGTCCCTCTGCAATGCCGCTTATGAAGACATTGAACAGGGCTGGACCCAGCACCGATCCCTGTGGAACCCCGCTGCTCACCTGCCTCTCTCCTGATTTAATGCCATTTACTACTACCCTCAGGGTCCTGCTTTTTAGCCAGTTTACAACCCATTTTACCACTTTACAGCCCACACCCAGATTCTCCAATTTGTTAAGCAACCTTTTGTGCCAAACTGTGTCGAAGGCCTTACTGAAATCCAAGTAGGCCACATCCACCACCCCTCCCTGATCCACCACCCTGATCACCCAGTCAAAGAAATTGAGAAGATTAGTCTGACAGGACCTACCCTCAGTGAATCCATGTTACCTTGGGTTCTTTGCACCACTTGACTCCAGGAAATTCACTACGGTCTCCTTAAGCAGGGACTCAATCAGTTTCCCCACCACTGAGGTCAGGCTTGCAGGTCTGTAACTGCCTGCCTCCTTCCTACTACCAGTCTTGTGCAGAGGGATAATCTCTGCCCTCCTCCAGACCCCAGATACCTCCCCCATCTCTAGTGGTTGGTTGAAGAGTGTTGTCAGCAGACCTACTAGGACTTCCCCCAATTCCTTCAACACTCTAGAGTGAATCCCATCTGGCTCCATTGCCTTGTCTGTCTTTACTTTCCCTAGTTCTTCCAAGACTCTGTCCACCATAAATGGGCTGGTGTCCACCTCTCCCTCCTGTACACCTTTTCTCTTGAGACCGTCCCCCTTCCCCCCCCCGGCTTCTCGCCTGGTAAATACTGAGCAAAAATACTTGTTCGGCACCTGTTTTTTTAAGGTTGTCCTCTACCCACCCACCCTCTCCCTTCTTTAGCCTAACAATATCATTTCTGGTCTTCCTCTTGCTAATATAATGGAAAAAGGTCTTGTCTCCCTTCTTAATAGCCTGTGCTATTCCTTCCTATGTTCTTCCCTTAGCCCTCTGACAGCTTTCTCAGCGCACTCTGCTTCTCCAGATATTTCACTCTGTCTTTTTTCTCTCTTTATATTTCCTGAATGCCTTACTTTTTTTCTTGCACTTTCTCAACTACTGACTTTGAGAACCACAGTGGCAGCTTCTTTCTTTTGCTAAGCAATTTATTGACTTGTCACTTCTGCTATGAATCTCTTGAGCCTAAGCCACTGTTCTTCTATGTCTCTATGTCACCCCCCCCCGTATCTTCTGCGGCCAGGGCAATTCTGAGCTGTTCCCCCATCTCAATGAAGTTAGCCTTCTGGAAATCTAGGATCCTAATCTTTGAATGGTTTTCTTCTGCCAGTGTGTTGACTCCACACCACACAGTGCTGTGGTCACTGGTACCAAGGGGACTGCTCACCATTCCTAAAAAGCCCATAAAACATAATTAAGTGTCATTTTGAACTATGCATGACAGAGTGTGTTTGTGTATACATGAAGTACTCTGTCCTGGGGTTCTTATTCCTTACATGCATCACTTCACATTTTTTTGGCAGTAAATTTCACTGCATTTTTTCTGTCATTGAATTTGAACTGCTAAACCACTTTAGCTGTTTGTAGGTCAGTCTGCATTCTCGGATTCCCTCGTCATTATCCACTCTCTCACAGAGCTCAGCGTCATCTGCAAAGAAACACAATGTGCTCTGGATACCTTCTCCAATGTTGCTAATAAACATATTGAAGAGGACTGGGGCCAGAACAGATCCCTGTGGTACACCTCCCATGACCTTGCTGTCTTCAGGTTGGACTTCACTGACCACAAACCTCTGTTGCCTACACTTTAGCTAGTTTCCTACTCAGTTAACTATGTATTTAGCTGCACCCAGATTCTCAGTCTTCCTCAGCAAGCATCTGTGGGGCACTGACTCAAAAGCGTCGCTTAAGTCAAAATGCAGCAAATCCAAGGCGTGTCCCCTATCCAGTTCCCTCTTCACCAAATCAAAGAAAATGATCAGGGTTGTCTGACAGAACCTGCCTGCCAAGAACCCATGCTATTTACTATTCTGGAGATCATTGCTCACTGGATAGTCTGTAAGGTCTTATTTGATCAGTGACTCCATCAGCTTCTTTACAATGGAGGTCAGACTGACAGGTCTATAGTATACGTCTTGTTCCTTGTACTCTTCCCCTTATGGTGAGAAACAATGTCCGCCATCCTCCAGTCTTTTGGAATCACCCCTATCCTTAGTGAGCAGTTAAACAGTCCTTTTTTTTTTTGTACTTGCTATTTACCGCCTTCCCCTGCCCCCCACGCTCCGCTTCTTCGGGTGCGCCTGGCATCTGCCTCGGTTCCTTCCATGCCTGGAGCCACGCGGTGGTCCCCCCATGTAGCCTTGGATTTTCCCCCAAGCGGGGAAGAGATGGGGCCCAAGCACCCCGAGCTAACGTCACCTCGTCGGGGCTGCCGTGTGGGACAGGCAGGGGACCATTGAGTCTGTGCTGAGCGCTCCGTCTACCGGGCGGTAAGAATATTTTTCCCTGTTTCTCTGGGCGTGCCATGCGCCCAGGCGTCAAGTGGAGCTCTGCCAATGTCTGTGCGCCCAACCCTCCTGGATTGGCCAGGCACGCTTGCTGAACCCCAGGCCTCTGCCTGGGGTCAGTCAAACACCGAGCCTTGTCCCCCTCCCTCCCTGGAGAAGGCGAGCAGTCCGGATGCTCAGCCTTCTCCCCGGCGGCCCTCCAGTTCCCGGGTTGTTCCCGAACCGGTTTATAACGTCGTGGCCGGTAAGCGCTACTGCTGCACCGGCAGCGGCTTAAACAGTCCTAACAGGGGTTCACCAGTTCTGTTGCCAGTTCCCCGAGTGTCCTCAGATAGAGCCCATCTGGTCCCGGGGCCTTATGTATCCATAGGGCTGCCAGCCCTTCCTTGACCATGTCACTTGTAAACATTGGCTAGCTCATCTTTGGGACCCCCTTATTCACCATTTTGATGCCACTGTCAGGCAAGGCCCCATCTTCTTCCCTGGTAAACACTGAACAAAAGTAATCATTAAAGAAGGCAGTCTTTTGCCCATCCTCTTTTACCACCATTCCACCCTCTGATAACCTAACAAAACAATTCATTTAACTAAAGTGTTTTACTGCCCCACAACTTCAACATCCCCTTTATGCAAAAGAAATTGCTGGTTACTGACACTGAAGCCCGGCTTGGTTTTAACTTACTCCTAAAGTATATGAAGAGCTAGTGTTTCAATGTCAGTTTTCTCCTATTTCTTGCAAATATCCTACAAATCAGCTTGAGACAATTCCTGGATTGTTTCAAGCTGTGCCCCTGTGAAGGTAACTCAGTTATAGTCAATATAATGTATCACACCCATGAGCAAACGTGATGTTTAAATCACAGTTCACTGATGCTCTATGAAGTCACTGGTTCCAACATAATCTTTACCTGGAAATAGGGGGAATACACCTAGTGTCTTTAGTTGTTTGTAAATGCTGTAAGGTTTAAAGTCTGCAAAGGTAAACAAGCAATTCAGACTTTTTCTATCATTCGTAACTTTCAGTCATTTAGGACCCCCCCCCACACCATACATGCCATCTACTTACTGCTGGGGGTATCTTCATGATGATCCTCCTGCTGCTGAGTTTCTTCCTCCTTTACATCATCGATGGGGAGTTCCTCATCCCTCTCAAACAGCAGTAACAAGTGCTCCTTTGGGATACTGTACCCTGCACATTTGTTACAAAAACAGAAACCAGGTAATAAAACAATTATATATGATCAGAGCTAGACATTTTGTTTTTATTTACTTGTTTAACCAGGATGTGGGCTGGGTCAATGTCCCATGTTCAGCCATGCCAGGAATGTAATAAGGTTTTCTTTTGGACAAAGGAAGTGAGGACAGGAAAAACAGACAAATTCATATTTAATAGGATTGTCTTATAGCTGTACAGTCAGAATCTGTCAGCCTGGGGCAGAGGAAGTAAAGTTAGACCACACCCATGTACCCTCCACCGCTAGCCTAACTACCCCCCCAGTTTTTTTCTCCCTTATGTACTCCCCCAAAAAATCCACCTTTTACTCACTCAGTAATCCACAGCCCCTTGCTTGCTACCACCCTCATGACCTCCACCCTTGCCTCTTTGAGTTTAGCCTGACAATTGTGCCAGGCTTCCTCCACTTGTTCCTCTTGTACTCAAGAGAAGGCCTTTTCATTTTGCTCTCCCAGCACCCTCACCCCTATGGGAACCAGATCAGCCTTTTGCATTTGTTCCTTTCATCAGCCTTCCTTGCACAAAATTCCCCAGGTGAATCGGTAATAATCAATCATGTTTTGTGAAGGGCAGTCATCACTCGGCAAGGACGGGTAGTAAAACACTAGACCAGACTCTCAAAACTACTTGCTGGAACCTCTGATTTACCCAACATTACCCTGTAAATACCCTAATGAAAAAAGGGTTTGGGTCAGGTAGTTACTACAAAGTTCATTCTGCTACCCATTTACCCTACCCTGACTATAGCAGAAACAAATATCACTTTCCCTGGTGGTTTGGCCGACCCCCCCCAACCCTGATCTGATTGTATTAAAGAATCACTTTCCCTGGTGGTCTAGCAGATCCCCCCCCTTCCTATTGCTTATCTGCCTGCATCACTTTCCCTGGTTGTTTAGCTGACCACCCCTCCTTATCCTCAATCTGTTCTTATTAAAAAATATCACTTTCGGTGGTGGTCTAGCAGACTCCAACCTATTCCTATCTGCCCATATTATCATTATCACTTTTGCTGGTGGTCTAGTATTCCCACCCACCCCTCGCATTGGCAGGCAGTGCCCAACCACCCCACTCTCCTCAGTCCCATCCCAAGCTAGCGACTGGCTGAGCCTTCTGCTCTCCACCACATCTGGCCACCGACTATTCATGTCAATGAATGAGCATGTACTTGTACAAGTGCGCTTATTCACTGACCCGACAGGTGACAGCTCACAGTTAGTGGCCAGCTGTGGTGGAGAGCGGAGGGCTGTCTCAGCCATCAGCTCAGGGTCGCGACGAGGGAATGACTTAGTAGGCCCCTTCTGCTGTCATGTCAATAAATTAGCACATCCCTGTACAAGTACATGTTCATTCACTGACAAGACAGTTCAGTCAGTGGCCAGCCATGGGGAGAGCTGAGGGCTGTGCTGGTCACTGGCTCAGGGGATGAGACAGGGAGAGTAGGGTGGCTGGGAACTGCCTACTGAGGCGGGGAGGTGGGGGGTCTGCTAGACCACCAGGGAAAGTGATCATTATATTACTACGGGAAGTATCAGGGAAAGGGAGGGAGGTAGGCTAGACCAGCAGGAAAAGTGCTATTTTTTATTTAAATGAATACGGGCAGATTATGCCCATATGGAAAAGATCTCTATTTTTTAATATCTTAAATATATCCTAGTGTCCTTAAATATATCTCAAATATATGTCAGATATTGGTCATAGTTTCAGATATATTCAAGCTATTCACAGAATGATTCAAACACGTCAGATATTATTCAAAGTATTTAGATATATTTTCAGATATATTCAAAACATTCACAGAAGTGTCAGATAGTCACAGTTTTCAGATATATTTTTAGATATATGTAAGATATTCACAAAATGGTTCAGGATGTATCATAAGTTGGAAACATCATATTATATATATATATATATATATACACACACAGTGTGTATATATATATATATATAAACACACACACACACACACACACACACACATATATATATATATTAGAGGCAAAAACTCCGTTTAATGCATTACTTAGGGTTGTTCCACAGTGACAAAAGTGAGGAAATTACTGTTAGGGTTGAAAACCCCTTGGATCCCACCCCGCCAACCGGCATTGGGGTGCACATTGGGATCATCAGCCTAACTCTCACCCCATGACATGTGTAAAGCAGCAGAAGTATAGGAGAATGGGGTGAGAGTTAGGACCCACGATCCCAATCGCACCCCAATACCGGATTGGGGTGTGGCGAGTTTTATAATTCCCTTCTTTTTGAGAATGATAATGAGAAATAGTAGATGTGTAATACAGGCGGGCGGAGTGAGGGCCAGAGGGCCCCGCGCTCCGCATAATGCTCCACCACATGATGTCTTGTGGCATAGTAACAGGAACAACAAGCGCAAACAGAAGTGCTAACAGTGGCGCACATGGTAAACATGCTACCTAATGAGAATAACAGAAAGGGTAACACACATGGTGGCGTAGATGGAACGTCTGCCACGCGATGTGTTGTCACACAGTAACATGGTGCCTGCAAGCGGAAATGTCAATGGGCATGGTGACACAAAGTGAAACAGAAGAAACACTATTGTGAACACAAATGGCAAAAAATAACAAGCATAAGCACAAATGAAAATGCAAAGGATAATGCACATGGTGGCGCGAGCGTCAGCGGTAAATTAAACGGTGGAACATAGTGAGAAGAGCAACAGTAACATTAATGTAAAGCGCACAGACTGGTTTTCCCCAAAACCTGCATAGAGAAAGACAGTGAGTACAAATAATGTATGCATAATAATGAGTATCGGGCAGAAAATGAGAACTTGGAATACTAAATCGTTATATCTCAGGAACCGTCTGACGTGAAAAAAAATTTAAAAGTTGTATGATTTACAACTGTCCTGGCTAATTTTGTAGTTAGCCCCATTAGGAGCCTAAGCATTTTCTGATGAAAAGTCCATTATCTCGCACCGTTTCCGAGATACGGGCCCTGAAAGGCACGGCGAATGCCGTAATGTTATCCTATGGAGAAAAAAGAGAAGTTTGGAGTGCCATAACTTTGCCTCCCTATAATATTTTTTCACCAAACCACTGAAAGGCACATCTGTGGGCTGTTGGCTGTCTTCCTTCCAAATTTCAGGAAAAAGACCAAACCGTTATTTTGCAGCAGGGATCAAAGGATTTCTGTGATCGTTAGGCGCCGTAATGTTATCCTATGGGAAAAACCGTCAACTTTGGAGTGCTGTAACTTTGCAGCCATGTAATATTTTTTCAAAACAATACTGAAAGGCACATCTGCGAGATGTCGTCTGCATTCCCTACAAATTTCAGCCCCAAACTCCCAACCGTTCTTTTGCAGCGGAGTGCCAAAGAATTACTGTTATTTTGGGCATAGTGTCGCAAAGTAGTGTCGCAATTTGCGAAAGCTTTCTCAAAAATTTGCAACAATTTCGTAAGTGCGACACTACTTTACGACACTACTTTTTCCAGAAATTTGAAAAACATATTTCTGGGGTGTTTTACCCCAAAATAAAGACAGGGCTAGCATCCTCAGGGCCCGACTAGGTGAATACAAAAAGAATTAGGTTGCTAGAGGGTCTCAATTTTAAATGCCAAGCATTTTTCTGATCACTAACTGAAAACAAGATGGCGGATTTGCGACAGTAACAGGGCCATTTGCGACACTAAGAAGTGCATTTGCGACACTGTCGAACTTTTTGTTAACTTTTCCCATTGACTTATAATGGGAAATTGTTTTTTGAATAACTTTTGAACCATTTAATATTTTTTCACGAAATCTTTGAAAGACACATTGGGGACCCTGGCTGCACATTCCCTGAAGATTTTGGGCTGGTCGCGCAAACCATACGACCTGTAGGCGCGACCGTACAATTCCAGAAAAAGCATAATCGCGCGCACAGATCACGCTTAATAACTCCGCAGCTGTATACCTGACCAGTAAAAAACTTGGCAGATCCCAAGGCCTATGGTTCTTGATCATGTATTCCAAATTTCAGGCAAATCCGTCAAACGGTTGCAAAGTTATTAAGGTGCAAAGTTTTGGGGTTTAACATAGAAATGGCTCCTCAACCCTAACTATAGTGGCACTACCGTGCCACTATAATATATAGCTATATACTGTATATACATATATTTATTTATTTTTTGAAATATGGTTCTTTAAATTGTTTGCACAATCTGTTCATGCAGTTCTATTTTAACCATAACCATATATATTTTTATACAATGGTGGTGAGAGCCATTCCAGTGCAATAAATTGAGATATTCTCACTGCAGTGAGACAAATGTTCACTGCTGTGAGATAAATGCTCACTTCGGTGAGACAAATGCTGATGACATCAGTGGAGTGAGCTATATTCCATTTATCCATACTCTGCTGATGTTATTCATTCACTCACTCAAGCTAGCATTCTAAATGAAAGTGCTTCAAAAATCAGTTTCTATCTAAACTGAAGCCTGCAAATCACTCAGTTAGCAATGCAAAACACTTACCTGTGTCCCAAAGTTTCCAAAATTTCTAGGCCATTTCTGTACTTATCTCAACTTCAAAAAAAACTGAATTCAAATGAAACTCATTTACAAAGCAGTTTCTTTATTTTATTTTTATTTATTTATTTTATTTATTTTGAAAGTCGGATTTACAACCTTTGAGTCAGGGACTCATTTACAAAGGCACCTCATCACAGGGAGGGTAGACATGGTTGCAGTGTGAGATACAACAGTGGTAACATAAAGGTGCAATACAGATAACAAAAAGAACAATATAACAGTGGTTTTCGGGATAAAGTTACATGCAGTAAATAGCAATCGCATATAAAAAAAAAAGGTGGGGGGAAGCAGTCCAACAGACATTGTCAAGGCTATGGGCAAGAAACGGGAAGGGACCCCAACATTAGGTTGATTATGGGCAACTACAGCTTTGGGCACCAAAGAGGTAGTTACGGAGAGTGACTTTAAAAGGACCAATTTTGGTAGACTTAGTGACAGAGAGAGAGAGAGGGAATTGAACCGTGTGGGGGTGCAGAAGTGGTAGGACCTTTGGGCGAGGGAGGTCTTGGTATGGGGCACCAGAAAGGTGGCCTTAACTGAGCTACGGGTGGCAGTGGATGGGGATGCAAGCCACAGGGACACGGTGACCCTTGGGGGGGACAACTCCTAGCAGTGATGTTTTGGCAAGTAAGCAGGTTTAGTAGCACAGGTGCTCCTCCAAGGTGAGCAGGTTGGCAGTGGAATAGAGCAGGCAAGTATGGGTGTGGAGGGATGCACCGATCAGGAGCCTGCAGGCCTTGTTTATCGAGGCCTGGATTCTGGTGAGGGTGGTATTGTCAGCCACAGCATAGAGAGGTAGGCTGAAGTCCACTAGGGACAGGACAGAGGAGTTGATGGTCAGTCAGAGAGCAGTTTTGGGGAGGCAATCTCTGTGGCGATAGAGAAGGCCAATCCAAGAGTTTATGGCTGAGGACAGGGTATTGATGTGGGTGTGGAATGTAAGAGCCAAGTCAAATGTGATGCCCAGGTACTTGTAGGATGACACCTGCCTGAAAGGGTGAGCATTATTGGAGAGAATGCAGAGGGGGGAATTTTTGGCCTTATTCTGGTGATATGGAAAAAGCATAGATTTGGTTTTTTTGAGGTTAATGACCTGCCGGTGGTCAAGGAACCACTTTTTGGCTTGGTTGAATGTGTGCTGCAGGGATTCCTGTAGAGATGCGGGGTCAGAGTAGGAGGCAAGGAGAACTGCATCATCAGCATAGAGTACCATATTGCCCAAGCAGGAGCTGGGGAGGGTATTGAGAAATAGGCTGAACAGAATGGGGCCCAGGATGGAACGCTGGGGGACCCCTGAGTGAACAGGCAGGGTACTGGACAGGGTGCCGTTTATCTTCATGCACTGTGATCTGGCAGAGAGGTAACTGGTGAACCAAGCCAGTGGGCCAGGGGAGAAGCCGAGTTGGTGGAGGGAGTCCAGTAAGAGGCAGTGACAGGCAGTGTCAATGCCTTGGAGAGGTCAATGAACACTGCACTCGCAACATGAAAAGAGTCGAGAGCAGAGTGGAGGTGCTGGGAGAACTCCAGGAGGGCTGTAATGGTGCTGTGTCCCGCGGGGGAATCCATGTTGTTCTGGACACAGCAGGTCGTATTTGGCCAGATACTCGGAGAGCTGAATGGCCACTATTTTTTCTAGTGCTTTGGAGAGGGGGGGGAGAATGGAGATGGGCCTGAAATTGTTAGGGGTGGTTCTATGTCCACTCTTATGGAAAGGGGCAATTTCTGCAATTTTCCAGGCACTGGGAAATTGACCAAGACATAGTGACCAGTTTAAAAGATTGGTGAGAGGGGCTACTGCAGTATCTAGGACTAATCAGAGAATCCTAGAGTCCAGGGGATCACAGCTGGGGTTGTTGCTAGCTAAGGCTTTTTGTAGATGAGGCCTGGCTTCAAGGGGTGATATGGCATGCAGGTAGAAAGGGGGGGCGATCCGAGGTGGGGGGGTAGAGGCAGGGATAGGGTCAAAAAAGTAGTTAGGGAGGACAGAGCTTAGATCTGAGAAACCCATACTGAGGCACTCAGCTATGTGGCAGAGGATCAGTAGCGACGGTACCGTCTATGGAGAGTAGTGATGGTGGGGGGGGAGTGGGTCTTTCCATTGAGACCTTTCATATTGTCCCAGAAGGCACGGGATGAGCCCCAAGTGGATTCAAGGGTGGCTTGATAATATTTGGCCTTAGTCTGCCTTATAGCCCGGGTGCACTTGTTACATGCTGCATTATAGGCTTGTCTGTCGGCCAGTTTGCCTGTCTCAACAGCAATATGCCAGAGATTATCTCTTTGTTTCAGTGTTTGGATGAGGGATGGGGAGATCCATGGGGCGTTGTGTTTCTTGGTACGGATTTTGGTCAGGGGGCGAAAAGGTCACATGCCTTGCTGAAGGCACTGGAGAAATAGGCTAGGGCAGAGTCAATATCCATTGCGAGTAGGATTGGGGACCAGTCAAGCTGGGCTAGGTGCGTTTTTAGCTTTCTGAGACCCCCAGGGTGAAAGCACTGGTGCAAGGTGACCTGGGACACTGGTTTTGGTGTGGGGGATGACCAGTGGCAGAGGACAGGAGACTGGTCACTAAGAGGGTCTGGTAGTTCATTAATATCCCTGATTTTATGGGGGCAGTTCAACAGAATTACATCTAGGAGGGTCCTGGAGCCGCTTGACTGGTTAAATCTAGTGGGTAAGGTAACTAGTTGGGTCATATCTGGGACAGCGAAGGAGTCCCTGATATGGGGGGCAATGGTACTCAGCCAACTGATATTAAGGTCACCTAGGATGAGCTGCTCTGCCTTGTGTGGGAGTGTGGTGAGGTAATCAATGAGGGAGTGGACAGCTGGTCCCTGGTCCCTCAGGGGTATGTAAGAGACTGTGAGAAAAGAGGGCCTCTGGCTGGGTCAGGGGTAACCTTGAGGCTTGGGCACTAAAACTGAGCTTGGGGGCAGGAAGAGCATGGCCTAAAAGTTTGTCATGCATAAAGACTGCACACCCGCTGCCACGTTTGCCTATACGGTCTTCCCTGAACAGAGTGTAGCCAGGGAGGGAGATAACCGAGTCGGGAGTTTTTCCCGAAGGCCAGGTCTCAACTAGTGCTATATCATCAGGACGGTGTTGTACAGCCCAGCACTGGAGAGCGGCAGATTTTTTTAGGAGGCTGCAAATATTCATGGAAGCAATGCTGAGATTAGCACAGAAATGGGCTAGGAGTGTTGGAAACTTTGGAACACAGGTAAGTGTGTTTTTCTATGCTATTTATGTTAGTTGCAGCTTGCAATAAGAAAGAAACTGCTTTGTAAATGAGTTTCATTTGAATTCAGGTTGCTTTTATGCTGAGATTAGCACAAAAATAGGCTAGGAGTGTTGGAAACTTTGGAACACAGGGAAGCGTGTTTTTCTATGCTATTTGTGTTAGTTGCAGCTGAGCTTGCAGTGGGAAAGAAACTGCAAGCTGCAACTAACACAAATAGCATAGAAAAACACACTTCCCTGTGTTCCAAAGTTTCCAGCACTCCTAGCCCATTTCTGTGCTAAACTCAGCTTAAAAAAAAAACTAAATTCAAATGAAACTCATTTACAAAGCAGTTTCTTTCTCACTGCAAGCTGAAACTAACACTAACACTAATTCTGTAAAATCGGTAGTAATGGTGCATTATTAAATGATAAGTGTCCTATACAGTAGTCAGTCATCTAAGGGGTTGCTAATAAGAGGAATTCCAAATACACAGTTGTGCATATGCAACATCAAGAATAATCTATTGTTTGGGTATTTTAAGATATTTTTAACAATGCATATATTTTAAAAAAATATTTTAGAAATAGGTCAACTATACAAAAAGTGTATCTATTTAATATTCAAAATGTATACACAGATATATAAAACATATCATGCACCTATAATAAAGATATCATGGAAATATATTTATGATACATCTGATATATATCGGTCACATATATTCTGCAAATAAATATATTTCTTTTCCATATGGGAGAATAATTATTCAAAGAATATTAACAAGATACTTCTATGATATATGCAATAAATAGTATCTAAGATATATCTGAAATACAGTATATGCATCAGATATATCTCAAATATTTTAAGACCAGCCAATTTGAGATATAATGCATATATTTGGAAACCATTACATAAATCTATTTTTGGGTATAATTCAAAAACTATTCAAAATATATCTTAAAACATATGTTCAGAATATAGTTCTTTTGCATATGGGTGGATAGGGAGTGGGTTCAGTAATGCTGGAATCTGGTAGTGTAATTACCCATAATCCATCTCAAATTACCCAATCTGAGAATTACATTGTTATGTTGGGCAGGGAAGTACAGTACATTACCCGAACTACCCTGCCTGGCAAAAAATAGGAGATACGCAACCTACTTGACCCAGCTACCTGTCGGGCAGTCGATGTCTACACATCACCGATCATCGTTAATCATCAAATGTTACCATCTAATCATCAAGGGATAGTTGGCTCACGGGTGCAGCAGTAGTGCGTCCACTTGCAATGCCGATGATGTAGAAAAAGAAGCAACCCAGGATGATGGAGGGCCGGCAGGGGAAAAGGATTGAGAGTCCATTGGACTGGTCTCCACTGGGGGGAGGTCTGATGCTTGACTGGCCCCTGGAAGAAGCCAGGGGAGAGCAGCCCAAGCTGAAAGGTTGGGGAGTCATGACAGACATCAGCGCATACACCATGACTTCACTGCATGCCAGGTCTTCCACAGGGGATCAAAATAGAAAAACCTTGATCACAGCAAGGTGACATATGTGCGTCGCAGGCCCCGTACCCAATGACTCAGGCTCCTCCCAGAATCTGGATCCAGTATTGGCAGATCGAGGGATTCCCTACTACAGCGGGTAAGCCGTGGGAGCAACCGGAGTGATGGGGCTAGGAGGACCGACAGGCAGGAGGGCCTACCAGAAAGACAGGTAGCATAAAAAAAAATGATCAAGGGAGATCATGACACAAGATCATCATCTAGATCATGATTTAATCATCAACATGTAACTTTAAAATCACCATCCATGATTACCGATTATTTTTGTAGCTTAAATCAGCATGATGGTTTCTGATGACCTGGGGATGATCAATGATTGATGCATATGTTTTGTACTGTAAAATTGTAAGTCACATGAGTAATACTGCACTTACTCCAAAGAGGCATTCCTGGACAAACCAGCCACACAGAAAGTCTTATTTTCAAGTTCACTGGGGTGAGGGCCTTGTCAGCATTTTGGTCTAATGAATTTTCTGTCTTTACACAGGTGAGCAGTTCATACCGCTTGGTCTCTTCAGACCCACAGAATCTCCATATCTCAAAATTATAACACTCTCTGTCCATTAGGTCACTGCAGGTAAGGACCAGATTTCTTCTACAAGTTCTGTATACAGGAGAAGATGCTGCTAGTATGCAGAACGCTCTGCAGAGCATGACCAGAACAAAACAAACAGAAACATTATTGCTCGTCTTCACAGAAGTTATAAAAGAAACCTGAACCTTACCTGCAATGAAAAGAGGGCCAGACCTGGAAAAAAATTAAATTCATGAACCTAGAAATAAGACTTTCCGATTTGTGTGGCTTGTTTGTCCTGGGACACTTGTTTCTGTACATCTACGTTGCCCACCAGCTTGGAGATCTACCCAGACACCTCAAGCCTGTTTCTAAAGGGTACCCATCTATGCATCTGATCTTTCATAATACTGTACTTAACCATGTTCTATTTGTTACTAATACAAAAAATGATGTCAGATATCACCAAAAGCCAATTATTAAGATTTATAAAATGGGTAAAAGTAATCCTGTGTCCATCATTGGTCAGGACCCATGTCTGCCCCAGAGGACACATGCTCAGTACAGCCACTTTTTTTTCTTAGTAAACAGCACTGTGAGGCTGAAGTGTCAATCGTAATCATGGAAACAGGAATTACTCCTGTAGCATGAGCGAAGCCGATGATATAGCATCATAAAGAAAGCGTTATAGTATGTACCACTTTTTATTCAAACCCTTTGCTTCAAGTTCAGTAACAGCCCTCAAAATATTGAGAATACAACCTTGAAGATTTAAAGTACGTAATGAGGGGGAGGGTACAGCACAAGGAGAAGCCAAACAGCTATATTCACCACTGCCCTCTTGTGGTACAAACCCACAACAGCAGTTCAATAGGGCACTGGGTCATTATGTCGCAAGACATATTGCCGCATAGCAAAATCGCGCTGTGCGATTTATGCCATGAGGCATATGTCTATGTTCTGTGGGGGGCTCTGCCCCCCACAACCCCAGTTAAGATTCTCAGCTCCAGTGGGGGTCCAACTCAGGGAGCGCACAGGTCCAGGATTGTCATAATGCCGTATGCTACTAAGCGTGTGACATTATGACCCGGTGCAGTTCAATAACACCCACCAACACAAACAATAGGGATTACTTTCTACACTCTAAAAACTTTCAATATGTATTTTTTATATTACTTTGTTTTGTGTGTTATAGTTTATGGACCAAAACAATGGTAACTTCGAGTTTTAAAATAATTCTGTCTTGACAGTATTAGTTTGCAGACTGCTAGAAAGGGTTTGGAGCCCAAATCATACACTTATAGAAAAACCGTAAAAGAAACTATTGAATGGAGCGGTGTAAAGCAATGTGAGCCCTTATAACACCAGTAAGAAATGAGCAGCGGTGCTGATGAGGGGTGGGGGTGAGATAGCCAGGACAACGGTCCCAGGCAGAGGTGGCTCAGAGGGCCCAAATTTATACATTTCTATGTCAGACCTAAAGGTGTGTTCCAGTCCTGGAAATTTTTATTAGCATCCCTGGAAATAAGGATTCAGAGTAATGATAAAATTAAAGTAATGTGCTTGTACAGAAGATGTATCAAAATAGATGATTCCAAAAAATTTGTCTAAACTGAAGACATGAAAAATTCAGACTTGTTACTATCCATAAGAGACAGAGGGTGGCTAAGATGGAAAGCTTGCTTTGCCAGATTAGAGTCCTTGAATGTGCCCTTTCTGGCTCCTCAGACGCTGCTGTCTGGTGTCAGTTGAATGCCCTGAGGGCTCAGTATTTTATTCTCCTGGCAAAGCAGGCTGATCTTGCTCTTCCGTGTATGAGACTATGCTATCTGGAGTCCGGGGAAAGAGCCGGGAGGCTCTTGACCTTGCACCTCCGGCAGTCTGAGGCAAAGTCAGCCGTACACTCCCTCCAACTGGACTCATGGGGGACGATTCTCACCAGGCCCTGGGAAACAGCTGAAGCCTTTTGCCAGTATTGCCAGTCCTTATATGCCACTGACTCACCCTCATCTGGCCTCTCTGCCTGAACTGCTGAATATTTGGAGGCACTGCAGCTACTGCATCTTGCTCCCCTCCTCTAGACTCCCCTATCGTAGAGGAGGAAGTCAAGGAGGCTATTCTGTCTCTCACCAAGAATAAAGCACTGGGCCCCCGACGGCTTCCCTAATAATTTTTATGTTGAATGATGCAAGTTGGTGACCCCCGTCCTCACTCATTTGTTTAATTATTTGCAGTCCTCTGGTCTGTCTGATTTTTCATTTACCCAAGCTTGGATTTCCCCAGTTCCTAAGCCAGGTAAAAACCTTTTGCTTCCTAGTAGCTAATGGCCCATTTCCTTGCTTACAGTAAGTAAGACTTGAAAATTATGGCAAAGATTCTGGCATCCCGCCTGCTCCAAGTTTGGTTGGGTCTGAGCAGTCTGACACAGGTTGGCTTCATGGCTGGCCATTCTCCCTCTGACCATCTTCAGAAGCTCTGGTGTTTGAGCCATGGGTTAAGCGAGAGCAAGGTCCCTGCGGCCTTGGTCTCACTTGATGCGGAGACGGCTTTTGATCAGGACTCTTGGTCTTTTTTTTTTTTTTTCTTACAAATGCAGAACTGGAGAATATAGACCCACTCACTGGATATAGTTTTAGTAATAATTCAAACTCATTTTTGGTGTAGGTTCAGCATAAAAGTAATTTATTTCACCATTAATCAATGTTTTACAGTCATCACACACTTCTTCATCAGGATCTAGAATTTTACATTTATGGATAAATTACAAATAAATACAGTAAGGCCCAGGTATTCAAAGGGGTTGCACTGTGCACAACCCACAATGTGCCCTGGTGCGATATTCAAAGGGACAAGTTGTGCGGCACAAATCCACGATCTTGAGGGTGCATTGGTAATGTATGCAGCACAAATGCAGGGGGGCATGCCCATGCATATGCGGCACATCCTGATATTCAGCCGGGGATGTGCAACGCAAAAACTGGCATAACCCTGATGTGCGCTACGTACGGGGGTACAATGCTGAGCCGTAAAAAGTAGGAACAAACCCTAGCCACCTACAGGCGGGCTGCTGAATTGCAGGGCACAACACATCACCCGCCAGCCATGGGTGGCCACCCACCCAGCAGGGACACTGTCCGCAAGCACCTACACTCTCCCTGGTGGTCCAGTGGATCCCCCCCATCATGCCTAATCACGGGCATCAGTACCATCACATATAGTAACTGGTGGTCTAGTGGTTCCCCCTCCCTCTGACAAGCCCAGTCGTGGGCATGTGACATATATATATATATATCACAATCTGGTGGCCTAGTGGACCCCTCTCCCATCCCACCCACAGGACCCAGCCACCAGCTCCCCCTCCCATCATTGGCAGGAGGCAGCACTCTGCCTGCATACTGCCTGGTGAATGACAGCATACCATAAGTGCTGTATGCCCATTGAGCCACAGTGTGGACCAATGAGCATACAGCACATACTGTATGCTGTCTTTCAGTGGGCAGCCGGGCGGGGTGCTGCCACCCGCTGACAGGGGGAGAGCTGGGTGGCTGGGTCCTCTGTGGGTGGGATGGGAGCGGGGTCTACTGGGCCACCAGGTTGTGTGTGTGTGTGTGTGTGTAAAACATGCCCATGATCGGGTGGAACAGAGGGAGGGGGACCACTAGCACACTGAGTGCTATAGTAGCATACGGATGCCCATGATCGGGCATGTCGGAGGGAGGGAGGAATACCACTGGACCACCTGGTAGCCTATTCAACTCCAGGAGCCTATGTTCGGGCATACAAGAGACGATTAGCACACAAGGGACCCAGCACCTGCTGCAGGCAGCTCCATGAGCGCCAGGCATTTCGTCGTGGCTGCCTCAAGCAATGATGCAATGGGTTATAATGACATGCAAATGGTCTCATTTGCGCCTTGCATATATATTATGGTCCTACTTGCATGCCCTATTCTGTATATTGTGGGTGATGTGCACAGCACAACTGCATTTGCGCTGGAGCATTCTCGGTCCTCCCTGTCTGTGTGATGCACTGGGGCATCGTACTTGGCCATGAGCGTTCTGTGCCATGTTCAATGGTGATGCGCAATGGTGCATTACCTTTGAATATCACCCTGTCCTGGCCCCGGTGCAGCTCGGCTGCGCTGCACCCCCACTTGCACCATTGCCTGGTGAAGTCTGAGTATCCGGACCTAAGCCTATAAACATAATATTCCCAATACATAATAAATACAAAGCCATTAGCTTGTCTTTTCTTAATCCTAAATGTTCCTTTTTCAGTTTTTAGACAAATAGTGATAAATGAATGAGGCATGTTTAAGAAATAACATAGATGTCTCTTTGAATTAAATAACTATATTTAAATAATTCCCACCTTAGTGTGATAAATCCAATATAGTTAGTGCATCCTTTCAAAATCTCATATGATTCTAAGACATAATGAAAAATAAAGCTTCATCAAATTTTCAAGAACTTTGTTTCTTTACAATATAAATTGTGTTGCTTTTATGTTTGGCAAAATTCATTATCTACTTGTATTTGTTGAAATAGTTTGTAACACATCTAGGCCCAGATATTCAAAAGGGTTGCGCCATGCGCAATAGGGTTGCGCCAGTGCAAGTCTGAAAATGCGCCATTCTGCGATATTCAGTGGGAGGCAGATGCACCCCCTAAATCACGCTGAGCAATAGTGCAATGATAATGAATGTATGCACAACTGAAGGGGGAGGAACCATGCATAAATGGCGCAGTGCGATATTCAACAACATGCGCAATAGGAGAGCAAGCAGAAGTTGCGCAATAGCGGAAATGAGCCAAAATAAAAAGGAACAAGGGAGAGGAGCAAGAACGCTACAGGGAAGGCACATGAGGCTGAACTCCAGCTGCACAAACAGGGCAGGAGGGACACACAGGGCAGGACAGGGAAAGGGCACCCTGAACAGAGAGGCACAGGGAAGGTGTGGGGAGCCACAGCCAGTGCAGAAGGGGGAAGTGCCACACAGCACAGAGGCCACAACAGGAAGGTGTTCCCAGTGCAGGGGAAGTAGCAGCCAGGACAGTGGGGGGAACACAGAAACAGCTGCCGGGGGGGTGAACACAAGCCAGGGACATGGCCAGTACCACCATCCAGATGGAGGCAGTAATGGGGGGGTGAGAAGGTGGGCAGCAGGGGGGTGTGGCCGTGGAAGGGCCCATCGGTGGTATGCCCCCAACAGGCAGTACTGAGCCCGCACCAGCTTTGAGCTGTACAGCGATACTGAGATCGTGGGCCAGTAACACATGAATTGGGCAATTCTGAGGTGGCTCTTTGAGCTGTGCAGTGATGTGATGCAGGCACCCACATGACGGAGCCATGCTCTGTCAGTGGAGACTAAAGTGACAGCTTGCATGTGCTTGCTCACCACAGGTACCTTCCAGAGACCACCAGGGGACACCACAGGCATAACGCAGTCGGCCGCGTCATGCCACCTCACCCAGTTCCTCAGCACACTGCTGTCACATGTTGCAGAGTACATCCATTTCCCCAGCACACCGACGGAGCACACAGGAGTTCCACAGGGTAGCACATATACCTGGCATGCTAGGGGCAATAGACTGCACCCATGTGGCCATCCGCACACCACCTGGCCCTGAGGGGGCCGCGTATATTAATTGGAAGGGCTATGCTAGCATCAACTGCCAGGTGGTGTGCAATGCCAGGGGCGCATAATCAATGTCTGTGCCACGCACCCTGGGGGAGCACACGATGCCTTCATCTGGCACCAGTCAGCACTGTGCCACAGATTTGAGAGTGGGGACATCCCCACTGGCCACTTAGTGGGTGAGTATGCAAACCACACAGACAAACATAGGGCTTGGGAGGGGCATGGTCAGAGGTGACATGGGTAGTGACCTACAAGGCCTGGGGCAGGGCGATGCTGATCACCATACTAACCTCCATCCTCTACACACAGGTGACAGTGGATACCCACTCTGTCCCCTGGCTGCTCACACCATACCGGCGGCCCGTGACCCCATCGCAGCAACACTACAATGAGGCACATGCCACCACATGTAATGTCATCAGCGGGTGTTCGGTATGCTGAAGGCACATTTCCGTTGCCTGGACACCTCCGGCGGTGCCCTACAGTACAGCCCCTCAAAGGCCTGTGGGCTATTCCTGGCCTGTTGCATCCTGCACAACATGGCCAACGAATGTGGGACAGCCGTACAGGTTGAAGAGGGGGACAGCAATGGGGACGATGAGGACGCCAGTGACAATGGTGATGGCAGCCCCCCCTTGGGCGACAGGACCCCAGACTGCTCCAGCTAGCACAGCTGCACCGGGACACCATCATGGAGGGGCACTTCAGCCAACCCAGGTAAGTCATGGGGCCATGCGCAACCACTAGTGGCAAAGGCACAACCCACAAACACTCATGGACACACACCAGGAGTGCATGCCATCAAGGGAAGTGGTCGGGCATGGAACCGCACACACCGCCAGGGATGGGTGAGGTCTAACATGGCACGCGGTCAGACACACACACACACACACACACACACACACACACACACACACACCTCACCAGACATGCACAAAGGGTAGGAGGCACGTGACCCAGAACGCCACCCCTAGCCACACACATGTCCACAGACCACCACGCCCACCGCTGTCATTGTGCATGTGTCAGACGCTGGGCACCATTGCACAGTGCGGCATACAGCACAGTGCAGGCACCATCATGCACGTGCAACCGCGGACAGCAGCCGGGAGGGTGTGCAGATGGACTGTGTGTGTGTGTGCGTGCACGGCCGGTACCCACCGTGCATTGCCTGCTGAATGACACAATACACACAGGGCAGCATCAGACAGTAGCAGTGCTGGGAGACAGGTCAGTCACATGCCACAGTGCCACAGCCACCACGGATGCGTGGGCGGCCCCGCTGAGACCCGCCAGCAGTGACAGGCTGACCACTGGCCTCATGGGGTGGCACCGACAGTCCCCCAGGGGTTTTACTGCGTGAACGCGACCGTGCTCGCGCAGGGGTCTGCAGCACACCGAACATGCCTGCGCCAGGCGTGCTCGGGATGCCCACAGCTGAACCCGGTGTTAACAAGGATGGTGTCGCATAACACCGGGAACAGGGGGTGGACATTGCACTGCGTGGTGTCTGCGATGCATGGGCAAATAACTGTGTGCCCATTGTGGCCATGACAGCAGTGAATGCCTATGTCTGCCTGTCAATGGCAGCAGTCATATCCTCCCGAAACCGGTCCATCCCTGCCAGGAGCAGAGTAATGTCTCTGCTGCGACGCTCCTCTGCCTGGTGCAGAGCCACACTCAGTGCATCCACCGCTGTCACAAGCCGCATTTGCTGATTGACTGATGCTTGCAGTATGCGGGTGTGCTCATCCAAGAGGTCATCTGCCTGATCGGCATGCTGTCCCTCAGGGTGTTCGCTGCCCTGATGCTCATCACCCCTTGAGGGTGGGCGCTGCACACCAGGGCCAGGCCTGGGCATGTCCACAGGTGGTGCACTGACGCCGCCCCCTGACACTGTACCCCCATGGCTATTGACCAACTGCTGATGCTGCCCCTCTGGCTGCCACTCCCCAGGGCTCAATGGTGCCACCACAACAGTCCCACTGTCCTGTACACACACCAGTGCTGCCCCACTGGTGCTGACAGGCACAGGCTGGGACTGTGATGACACACAGGCCTCCATGGCGGCACCACCCACAGCCATGGCCGTGATGTAACCTGCTGTGTGGCCATCCTGTGGCACACATGTGTCACTGCCCATGACGTTAGCGCCATCATCATCGGTGATGGATCCGGCACCAGCCCGAGTCTCAGTATGCTGGCATCCATGGACACTGGCACGCTGGGACATGGGCAGGGCCTCCTCTGCACCTGCTCCACCAACATCAGTCTGGATGTCCAGGCAGGCACACTGTCGCCCTGACCCACGTATTCCTGTGGAGGTGGATGGACCCTCCTCCATCTCCATGTGACTGGCCTCAGTGGAGAAGCCCACCACCGCTGACCCATGCAGATGCTCAGGAGCTCTAAGGGAAAACAAAGTCGCGTCACTGCATGTGACCTACCCTGTCCCCCCCTAATAGATAGACCATGACCTACCATGCAGTGACGGGCTACCACCCATCTGGAATCCACCACGCGGAACACCCTCAATGGTGCAATGCTGCATGCTGCCAGCAACCTGCTCCTCCTGTGGGGTCAGGCGTGGCACCTCCAGCTGTCCTCCACCTGTAGCAGACCATGCTGCCCTGATGGCAGCCACCTTCCCCTTAATCCTCCACCTGTCTGTGCCCATTTTCTTCTTACACTCCTGCACGGAGCGCTGGTGGCTGCCATGCAGGTTTGCAGCATGCACCACCTCCTCCCATGCAGCAGCACAGGCTTGTGGTGTTTCCTGGCATCCGCTGAGAAGCGGCTCCTGGTCTAGGTAGGCCTCGAACAGGGCATCTGTCTCGGCCTTCATGAAATTCGGCCTCCTCTTCCTCCCATGACTCTGTTCCTCTTCCTCCACCACAGCCTCGGTCATGATTCATCCTGTGAGAATGACAGGTGTTACCTGTGACTGTGCAGTCTCATGCATGTCCCACACACCACAGTCCACACTCCCAAACAGCATGCAACTCACCGCAATAGACTGCACTAACCGATTATGGCCAGTGCAGCCCAATGTCGCACTTTTATAGCGCAACCCATGCAAATGAGGCGAGGCGCATCTTTAAGTGGATGCAAATGCAGTGACTGTGCCATTGAATGGCTGATTAGCTGATTTGCATATGCCGGCTGAATATCGCGCTGTTGCGCTTTGTGCAATTCTGTTGAACGTGCTGAGCCAAGGGCGCAGTTCTGTGACATGCGCAGTACAGACCTAACTGCGCATGCCCCGGTTGATGACACAGGTGCCTGCCGTGCTGCTGACGTGCTGTGTGCAGGAGGCAATGCAGGGCACGGCCACCATTGTGCCAGTGATGGTACAGCACTGTTCACCTATATGGCGCTGTGGCACTGGGGCGTCATAGGTGCACTGGGGCAACAGTGCAGTAGGCCACTACAGGAGGGGGCACACAGGCACCCAATCGCGCTACACGCATTGGGTTCCAATCGCGCTGTCACTGTCCGAGCGTCAGATACCCTTGACCCTGTGCCTGACCTTTGCCCCCTAGGCGCCATGCATCAGGCATGGCAGTACCACTATCATGCTGTTCGGTGACAGTGCGATAGGGAATGGCAGCGCTGTACCGCGCAGCATCTGCACGTGGCAGGACCACGCTGCAGAGCATCATTTTGATTGAACTGAGCAGCAGAAATGGCATGGAGGCATGCTGCGCAGTGGAACCAGATCGAGCTGGCAAACCTTGCGGCCATAATGGAGCCATATGTTGGGCCTTTGTTTGGGGAGACACCCCTGGACAGGGCCAGGAGTCAAGTATGGGAGGAGATGGCCGACGCCCTGGAGGAGGCCACCGGTATGGGGTGGTCGGCAGAGCAGTGCCGCCACCAATATGGGGACCTGAGGTGCAGGGACCTGGACCTGCTTTCCTGCCTGCGGGCACGTGCCAGGAGGGGCACGGTGCCACGGCCAGGTAGGTGCAACATACATACACTTATCATCCATACTGGTATCATGGTTGCATGTGCCTGGCACATGGGGGGAGCTGTCCGGTGTTGGCCGTGGTGGTGGTATCGGACTGTGGGGTGGGTGGGTCTGGCTGTGTGGGACTGCACACACATGGGGGCGGGGGGACATTGCTACCGGATTGTACTGATGTTCCTCTCTCCATTTTTGCACCTTAGGGTCCGCAGAACACCAGCATGCCAGAGACCGGAGGTGCTTCCTGGAGGAGCAGCAGGCCAGGAGGGATAATGGTGGTCAGCGGCGCCTGGACCAGCCTGATGATGGTGAGTGCCTTACATCCAAGATTACTATTGCATGCTGTATAACTGGGCGGGCAGCGGGGCATGGCCACCATCCATTGACACCACTGTCATGCACGCGACATGTGACAGTCAGCACTGTCCAGTGCCACTGCATGTCTGGGAGTGCATCAATGGTGGTCCATGCTTGCAATGGGCACATGGCTGTGGCACTGCCTTCACACCGCATAGCCAAGTCACTGTACGGCCATGGTGGTGCTGTGCAGGACATGGGCTGTGGGTGTGTGCAGTGGTCCACATGCCTTGTAACTTCACAAATTTGTAATATTTTCACACCAGATTTTCACCACTGGCATTTTTTCACACCTCCTTATTAACAGTGCAGCTGTCATTTTTCACATCCTGGCCAAAATGTATTTTAGCACTTCCGGCGCAGAATAGTGAGGTTGCTTTGGGAAATCAGTGTCTGGACAGATTAAGATTGAGTGAGTGAGAGAGGGGGAATGAGCAAGCTCAGCGGAGCTCTGTTGGGACTGCTGCAGATTTCTTTGTGGGCAGAAAAAGGCACCAATGCAGGCTGTAGCCCAGTACAAAAGGGCAGCCTGCAGCGCTGGGACAAAGGGAACAAGCGAGTGAGAAAGGGGAAGTGTGCGAGCTCAACGGAGCTCTGTCGGGACTGCTGCAGATTTCTTTATGGGCAGAAAAAGGTGCCAACGCAGGAAGGAACCCTGTACAAAAGGGCAGCCTGCAGCTCCAGGACAAACAGAACGAGAGAGTGAGAGAGGTAAAGGGGGTAAGGGACAGGGGGGTACTCTTCCTGGGGGATTTTATACTGAAAGGGGTGAGATGGGGTGGAAAGGGGGAAAGATACAGCCGTATTTGAGTTGAAGCTGTCCCCAGGTTGACTGCAGGAAGGGCAGGGCAGGCATTGCTGGAGCGTGCAGCGAGGTGGAGAAAAGAAACTCATTTACTGTTGCATGTGGATACAAACGACTTGGCAGGGGACACTGTAGAAGTAGTGAGGGGGAAGTTCAAGTAGCTGGGCAGGCAGTGTGAGGGGGTGGGGAAGTCAGTGGCATTCTTGGAGGTACTGCCGGTATGATGTGCAAGCGTGGGGAGGAAGGGTAGGAGTTCAAAGGGGTGGTTGAGAGATTGGTGCCACACCAAACATTATAGTTTAGTGACTAACTGGGGTAGGGTCTGGGGGGGAATAGTGATTTGTACGCAGGGGACAGGATACACTGGAGCAGGAAGGTGAGGGGAGTATTAAAGGCAACATTACTGCTGGCACACTGGTGCTGATGGTTGAGTCACTAGACCCCACACCTCACGCCACGCTGGTGACCCAGGTTCGGACACGAGCCCAGGCCACCAGGGTTCAACAGGGGAGGGATAGGATTGAGCATCCAGAGGACTGCTCTATCCTGGAGCAGGATCCAGGGACCCACCGCTCTGTAGCGGCCCCTGGTGATGATCAGAGGCACTACTAAAGTGATGTAGTAAAGGAGGCGGAGTGTGGTGGACGTTGGCACACTGTGCCTAAGCGTCATTGCACGCCAGCACTCTGCAAAAGGGGGATAAAAGTGGAAAATGAGCTACGGTCAGGCAGCATGAGCTTCGGCCCCCCGCCCACCCTGAATGGCGCCTCAACCAGATTCAGCTCCAGTGGATCGAGCTGGGAAGCTTCTCAACACCCCGCCTCAGGGGTAATCTGTGGAGGTGAGTAGGTCAGCCTGATGTCGGGGGCAGGGCTAGGGGGGTCAGTTAGGATGACCAAGCCGACCGTAGCCCGGGAGAAAATATGTACAAAAAATAAAAAAGGCAGGATTAGAGGTGTATATTTCTACTAAGGTGGATTTAAACTGGGCGGGGGGTGGCCAAAAGACTGAGGTTGGTAGAAAGGTCCGGACAGGGGAGCCTAATGAGCTCACTACCCTAGATATAGGTAAAGATGGAGGCGTAGTAACCCTGGAAGGGGGCGGGCAGAGTGGTCTGAGTGTAACACAGAAGGCACCACCACCTGGTAAGAATAAGGAGGAGAAAGGGTGCGGACTACCAGGAGGAGGGACATAGGCCAAGGAGGAGAAGAGTGAAGAGAAGGAGGGGTACGGGTGGAAGGTGACCTGACTAAATGGATAGAGAACCGGTTACACAGAAGGGTGCAGAGGGTGGTGGTGGTGGTGGGGTAGCCCTCGGCACCCAGCCCAGTGACAAGCAGGGTGCCGCAGGGCTCAGTGCTTGGCACAGTGCTGTTTTGTCTCTTTATCTCTGATATAGCACACGGAGTGGGGAGCAGGATTAGCCTGTTTGCACATTATACCAAATCAAAAGCAAATAGTTATAGTAGCAGAGCCCACCTCCACACACACATACGCACTACACGAAAAGCTGTTTAAACGCCTGCAATTCATTCAAATCAATTCCATTTTCTTACACTTGTTGGCATTGAACCCCAACTAAGTAAAATCATGCACCTAGGGCATAGGAACCCCGATGCAGAGTATAGGATGGGGAAGGTACTGATACTCACTAGACATGAAAGGGTCCTTGAGGTTATTATATCAGAGATCCTCAAGATAGCAGTACAGTGTGACAAGGCTATGGGCAGGGCAAATTAGATTCTGGGGTGCATAAGGAGTGGCATCTCCAGTAGGAAGAGAAGGGATGTTGTGCTGCCATTATATCACTCCCTGGTATGCCCCCAGCTGGAGTACTGTGTCCAGTTTTAGAGTCCACACTTCAGAAAGGACATAAGGTGGAGGTTTTCCAGATGAGAGTAACTGAAATGGTTCAGAATTTTCAAAAGAATTGCTACAAGGAAAGGCTGAAGAATCTCAACATGCACACTCTGGAAGAGAGGAGGACGAGAGGTGACATGATCAAGACCTACAAAGTACCTCACAGGGGTAAAGAGGGTACAGTTGGGGAGTTTCCTTCAAATGAGAATGAGCACCCAAACCAAGGGACATACAATGAAGGTGGGGGGGGCATTCAGGATAGATGTGAAGAAATATTTCTTTACTGAAAGGGTGGTAGACGCCTTGAACAGACTGCCAGGAGAAGTGGTACAAGCTAAAATGGTAGGGGGCATGAGACATGCATGGGATAAATATAGGGGTATATTAGAACAAGCATTTGTCAATGACGAATGTTGTCTCGCTGGCATTGCCATTGGTAGTGCAGGAGTTAGAGATGCATAATAGGAATAGCAGTGAAGTATTGGACTGACGCCAACCCCACCCCCACCCTGCAGAGACTGACAGGCGTTGGGGTGTGCCTTTGGGACATCAGCTATAACGCTCATGCCATTTTATCTCACCCTACCCTGTAGACACTGACAAGTTTCATGGTGTGCTTTGGAGTCTTTGGGCCTTATACTTACCCCATTCCATAAGGAAATATGCTGAGACAGATGCAGTATAGGAGAATGGGGTGACCTTTAGGGCCCGAACACTCCAAGGCACACCTTGATGCCTGTCACTGGCTGCAGGGTGGGGGTGGGGGTGGAATGGCATGAGCATTATAGCCAATGATCCCAAGTCACACCCCGATGCCTGTAAGTCTCCACAGGGTGGTGCGTTACAGTTGGAAACGCTAACGTCGTAGGCATTTGTTGGTATTTTCACTACAAATTTTCAACATGGGCTTTTTGTGACCCCACCTCACGAAGAGTGGCACAATCAGTTTGTTAGCTGAAAGGTGATTTTGCACAGTGGCTATGCCATTTGGTGGCACAGGGACGAAAAAACATTTTGGGCAGGATGTGAAAAATGACAACTGTATTGTTCATGAGGAGGTGTAAAAAAATGGCAACGTTGAAAATCTGGAGTGAAAATATGAAAAATTGGTAAAGTCATGAGCATGCATAGTAACTGCGCAACACACGTCCGTAACCCAATTATTTTTGGGATTTTTTTAGCCACATTTTCAACATAGGCATTTTGGGACCTCTCCTCATGAACAGTGGTGCTGTGATTTTGTTAATCTGTCCCAAAAGTTGATTTCCCACAGTGACCTTGCCATAGTGCGCCACAGGTGCGGAAACACATTTTGGGCAGGCTGTGAAAAATGACAGCTGTACTGTTCATAAGGAGGTGTGAAAAAATGCCAGTGTTGAAAATCTAGCATGAAAATATTGCAAATTTACTGAGTTACAATGGTGCATGGAAACTGCATGCAGTGGGCTCCTAATATCCTAGGCTCTGGGCGGGTATCAACTGGTGGGCTTATGCTGGTAGGAGCTGTGCTTGTGGGGGCAGATTTTCCAGGCGTGTTTTGCACAGAGAAGGCCCAAGTCATTTTATCACCTGGAAATTGAATTGCTATTTGGAGGATTTTCTAGCAGAAAGAAAATATGAATCAGGAAGAAAATATACATTGTGCTCAAACTTTTTATCTTGAACATTTAAAAAGTTATTGATTTGGGCAGTGAGAGTTCTTGTGATCAATCTGGATCCCCCAGGTAGTGAGAGTACCAGGTTGGGCCTGAATATTCAGTTTCAACTGGTTGTCCATTGCTACGTGAAATTTCTGGCTAAGAAATCAAATCTTGGACCCTGGCTGCTGTTAGAATATGGAGCTGAACTCTTTGTGATTATAAATTAAATCCGTGGAAGAGGGTTAGGAGTTTGTAAGCTTGCTTTGTAGTAGTGAGAGCACTGGGGGGAATCAGGAGATATTGATATAAGGGTTAATTTATTAGGGTTTAATTTTGTTATATGAGTTTAAAGAAATTCGGGAAGAGGAAGGGGTAACTGGGGAGGTTATTGTATTAATACTGTGAATTCTAAAATACCTGAGGTATGTGCTGGGGAAGTAGGAGTACAGTCAGGCAGTACTCCCCCTTGAGACTAAGGGGTCTCTGTCTGTTTGATTATCCACCGCTTTCATCTGATGTTTATTTCAGATGTTGTTAAGGGGATGAGGGAGCGGAAGGAATAGGAGATCCTGGAACTCTCAAGGGGGATGGAAAAGGAGCGGACGGATTGAGATACTGAGGACCAAGAGGTGACCTGGGGTGCAATGCACACAAGAATGAGGTTCTCCTCATCTTGTGCCCATACCCAAGGGTTCTGATTTTATCAGGCAGGAAGTGGGGTCACCCCTGGACTCCAGTCCCTTTCGGGTGGTGTTAAGCAATGCCAGGTCAATGAAAAATAAAACAGCAATTATTGCAAATCTTGTGGTATCTGCAGACCTGGCTTGTATCACTGAGACCTGGCTGGATGACAGTGCTGGCCCCATTTTGGAGTCTGTGGTTCCAGATGGGTTTTCGATTATTCACCATCCGGGGGGTTGCTGTCTGTTTTAGACAGGAACTGGGTATCATGGAGGTACCAGTTGAGGTTACCAATGCCTTTGAATGTATAATGGGAGCAGGTGTTGGCTACAGGATTCTTCTCATTTACCGTCCACCATGTGATGGGAGGGATTTTCTGTAGGAGGTTGTGGACTTCATCGCCGACAAGGTGTGGGAGGCTCCCAGACGGTTGATCTTGGGGGATTTCAATGCCTGGGTTGAAGATGAACTCTTGCCATTTGTACAGAACCTCCTCCAACTGATGGATTCATTGGGCCTAACATGGGTTGTTATCACTGCTACCCATAAGAAAGAACATTCATTGGACTTGGTATTTCACTTGGAAAGGGAGACCTCTGATGTGGAGGTGGAACCCTTCGGATGGTATGACCATCACCTCCTGAGATTCAAA
This sequence comes from Neoceratodus forsteri, assembly GCA_016271365.2. Classification (NCBI taxonomy): domain Eukaryota; kingdom Metazoa; phylum Chordata; order Ceratodontiformes; family Ceratodontidae; genus Neoceratodus; species Neoceratodus forsteri. The sequence continues at coordinate 1,165,647,126 of CM057454.1, forward strand.
TGCCAGTGGTAAAAATGTGGCATGAAAATATTGCAGACTGACAAAGTTACAAGGGTGCGTGGAAACTGCGCAGTGCACGCTTGCAACACAGTCACTGTCTGGACTTTCACCACCAAATTTTCAACATAGGCATTTTAGGACCTCTGCTGATGAATAGTGTCACCGTCATTTCCTGAAAGTGTCCCAGAAAGTGATTTCGCACAGTGACCGTGCAATTCTGCACGGACGTGCAAAACACATATCAACCAGCTGTACTGTTCATAAGGAGGTATGGAAAAATGGCAGTGATGAACAGCTGGAGTGAAAGTATTACAAATTCACAAAGTCCCGAGCGTGCATGCAAACTGCTCAACGCATGCTCGTAAAACACTCATTTTATTGACTTTCGTCCCTAAATTTTCAACATAGCCATTTTAGGACATCTGCTTATGAACAGTGTCACAGCCATTTTTATAATGTGTCTCAAACATGGGCTTTTCACAGTGACCGCGCTATTGAGTGCTGGAACTGCGAAAACAGATTTTGGTCAGGATATGAAAAATGACAGCTGTACTGTTCATTAGGAGGTGTAGAACAATGGCACTGTTGAAAATGTGGAGTGAAAATATAAGTTTGCGAACTTACGAGCGTGCATGCAAACTGCGCAATGCACGCACATAACACAATCATTTTATGGAGTATTGTCACCACATTTTCAACACAGGCATTTTAGGACCTCTGCTCATGAACAGTGTCACTGTCATTTTTGTAATGTGTCCCGAACAGTGATTTTGCACAGCGACTGTGTTATTATGCGCCGGAAGTGCAAAAACACATTTCAGCAAGGATGTGAAAAATGACAGCTGTATGGTTCACAAGAAGGTGTGGTAAAATGCCAATGTTGATAATGTGGCGTGAAAATATTGCAAATGCACTAACTTACGAGCGTGCGTTGTGCAGTTGCTATGCACGCTTGTAAAACAGTCATTTTAAGGAATATTGTCACCAAATTTTCAACACAGGGATTTTAGGACCTCTGCTCATGAACAGTGTCACTGTCATTTTCGTAATGTGTCCTGTACACTGATTTCACACAGTGACCGTGCTATTCTGCGTCGGAAGTGCGAAAACACATTTCGGGCAGGATGTGAAAAATCACAGCTATACAGTTCACAAGAAGGAGTGGTAAAATGCCAATGTTGAGAATCTGGCATGAAAATAGTTCGAATGCGCTAACTTACGGTGCTTTGCGCGGTTGCTTCATAGCGGCTAAGTAAAACAGTCATTTTATTTTTCCCCAAAACTTGGAACATAGGCTTTGAGAGCCCTCTCATGAACAGTGGCACTGTCATTTTGTTACTCAATCCCAAAAGGTGATTCCATGCAGTGACTGCGAAATCACCTTATGGGACAGAATAATACCATGACAGTGCAGAATTCATGAGAAGGGTCCCAAAAACCCTATGTTGAAACTTTGGACCAAAATTCACAAAAATGCCCAAGATATGCATTAAAGTTGAAAAACCCCTATTCATTCCATTTTACAGCTTACTGGTATTTCTTCAGTTCAGTGGTAGGCTTTGAAGAGTGCAGGCGTGTTCATGGTCCACAGAAGATCATTACGATGGACTCCAAGATAAGTATGAGGTGAGGGGTGAGGGAGGCAGGGTGCACAGTGGGTGGGTGCAGGTGGGGAAGGGGGCAACGAGACTACGGGGAATGTTTTCATTTTACAGGAAAAAAAATGAAAAAACCCATCGTGGGACAGTTTTTTTTTTTTTTAGGGGATTTGGCATGCTGGGGTGGGCTCCCAGTATGACACCTAACTATTTAGAGTGTCTGTGGCCAACAGAAGTTGGGCACCCTCGTCAACACACAAAGAAAGTAGGAGCGCGAGCCAAGGGATTAGGCACCCCCTCGACATTCAACAATGGGGGTTATGCAACGAGTGGGCTCCCGTCGCAACAAAAGAAAGGGGGTTAACCAACAGGGGATTGGGCACCCTGAAGTCGGCAGTAGTTAGGCAGCTGCCCACTTGCTGATCATGCACATAATGGCAGTGAGCATGGCAAGAAAAGGACCGCTGCGTATGACGAGCTTTGCTCATATTGCTGTACACCTTTCCTTAGATGTGCTCGCCACATTATGTATGCATGGTGTGGCGCCGGCATGCAGGCTGATTGGGGAATGTGGGACACACCTACTGGTGTGTGCCCAGCATTTGTCCAACAGCGTCCCGCCTCCAAAGCTGCAATGTCCCACAATGTTGACTGCGCAAGCGCGCCAACATAATAAGTGTTGTGTAGTGTGGGGGATCCATAGAGGAAGCTGGATATTCATTTATCTTGTCTACAGGTATTGTGAGCAGCTTCTGGAAGTTTCTGTCCTTCTCAGCCAGGATCAATCTACAGCTCACAGGGGCTTAAATACCAGGGCTTCTTACATAGCAGCACTGCTGAAACAGTTGTGGTATTGTTTAATAGTGTTTGTGTGTGACCATCCTCTGGAGGAGGTTGCAGTGCTTGAGGGTACAGTGAGGGGCAGACATAGGGCTGATACACTCTCACTTTCATGCTGGCACTTACTGAGGCCATAATAAAAGAAATGGCTAAACTAACTGACGAGATCAATAAGGAACAGGAAGCCTTAAGAGTAAAATTGAATCAAACAGAGGTTAACAAAATACTAGAATATATATAAAAACAAGCATTTGTCAATGCCAAATGTTGTCACGCTGGCATTGGCAGTGCCAGAGCAAGAGATGCATAATAGGAGTGGCAGTGAAGTACTGAAGTGACGCAAACCCCACCCCCACTCTGTAGACAGCGACGGACATTGGGGTGTACCTTTGGGTTGTCAGCTGTAATGCTATTGCCATTGTACCTCACCCTACCCTGTAGACACTGACAAGTGTCGTGGTGTGCTTTGGGGTCTTTGGGCCTTATACTTACCCCGTTCCATAAGAGAATACGCTGACGTGGGTGCAGTATAGGAGCGTGGGGTGAACTTTACGATGCCCATCAGTGGCTGCAGGGTGGGGATGGGGGGGTGGAATGGTGTGAGCATTACATCCGATGATCCCAAGTCACACCCCAGATGCCTGTCAGTCTCTACAGGGTGGGGTGCTACAGTTGGAAACCCTAACACCGTAGGTGTGTGTTGGTAGTTTCACTCCAAATTTTCAACATGGGCTGCTTGTCAGGCCACCTCATGAAAATCGGCACGATCACTTTGTTAGCTGAAAGGTGGTTTTACACAGCGGCTATGCCATTTGGTGACAGAGGGACAAAAACACATTTTTGGGCAGGATGTGGAGAATGACAACTGTACTGTTCATGAGGAGGCGTAAAAAAATGGCAACTTTGAAAATCTGGAGTGATGATATGAAATGTTGGTGAAGCAATGAGCATGCATACAAACTGCACAACACATGTCCGTAACCCAATTATTTTTGGGAGTTTGGTAGCCACATTTGTAACATAGACATTTTGGGACCTCCCCTTATGAACAGTGGTGCTGTGATTTTGTTAGTCTGTCCCAAAAGTTGATTTCCCACAGTGTCCACGCCATTGTGCGCCTCAAGTGCGAAAACACATTTTGGGCAGGATGTGAAAAATGACAGCTGTACTGTTCATAAGGTGGTGTGAAAAAATGCCAGTGTTGAAAATCTGGCATGGAAATATTGCAAATTTGCAAAGATACAAGGGTGCGTGGAAAATGCGCAACGCACGCTTGCAACACAGTCATTTTATGGACTTTCAGCACCAGATTTTTAAAATAGGCATTTTAGGACCTCTGCTCATGAACAGTGTCACCATCATTTCCTCAAACTGTCCCAAAGAGTGATTTTGCACAGCTACCATGCTATTCTGCACCAGACATGCGAAAACACATTTCGGGCAGGATAGTAAAATGACAGCTGTACTGTTCATCAGGAGGTATGGGAAAATGCCAAGTTTGAAAATCTGGAGCGAAAATATAACAAATTCATGACGTTACAAGCGTGCGTAGAAACAGCGCAACTCACGCTCGTAAAACAGCTATTTTTGGGAATTTTGTCACCAAATTTGCAACATAGTTTTTTTGAGAGCTCCCCTCATGAACTGTGGCACTGCCATTTCATTACTCAGTCCCGAAAGGTGATTCCATGCAGTGACCGCAAAATCACCTTCGGGACTGAAATAACGTCATGATAGTGCAATAATTCATGAGATGGGGTCCCGAAAACCCCATGCTGAAAATTTGGTGTCAAAATTCCAAAAAATGCCTGAGATAAGCATCAAAGTCACAAAAACCCTATTTATTCCATTACACAGCTAATCGGCATTTCTTCAGTTCGCGGTCGACTTTGAAGAGTGCAGACGTGTTCCCGGTCCACCGAAGATCATCGCACCGGACTCCGGAGGTAAGTATGGGGTGAGGGAGGTGTGGGGAGGCAGGGTGTGCAGTGGGTGGATGCAGGTTGTGGGACGGGGCAGGGAGACCGCCGAGGGACCGTTTCCTTTTCCCACAGGTAAAAAAAAAAAACATTGTGGGACTGTTTTTATGTCTACAGGGGCATGTGGCACACTGGGGTGGGTTCCCAACTGCCAACAGAGCCTTGTTTTTTTGGGGGGCAGCTGTAGCCGACGGGGGATTGGGCAACCCCTTCAGCACACAACAAAAGGGGGGGTTAGTTTATGCCAATGGGGATTGGGCACCCCGTCGGCACACAAGGAAACCAGAGGAGGAGGCAAGAGCCGAGGGGGATTGGCACCTCCTCGGCATATAACAAATGGGGGCAGTTCTTTATGTCGACGGGGAGTGCGCTCCCCCGCTGGCACATACATCGAGGGGCAGGGTAAGTTGACAGGGGGATTGGGCACTCCCAAAGTAGACAGTTTGGCAAGCAGTGTGCCGCCATGTTTGTGTCGGGTAAGCACGTCGGGAGGTCTGCTGCGTGTGACGAGCTTTGCTCACATTGCAGCAGACCTTTCCTTAGATGTGCTCACCCAGCTGGTGTGGCGCTGGCATGCAGGCTGATTGGGGAATGAGGGACGCACCCACTGATGCGTGCCCTGAATTCACCCAACAGTGACCGCACCTCTAAATCTGCATGACATAAAAGCAGAAGCTCAAGAAGTTCCAAAGAGACACAGCAGGCTATAGGGATAATAATGTTTATTCCTATAACACACTCACATCAAGGAGGGGCAGACAGAATGCACATACAGTCTCAAATAGCTTAGACAACTATTCAAGAAGGTAAAATCAAACATTTATAGCAACATATGATGAAACTAATGTTATTGCCTATGAGCTATGGTGTACAACATTTTACCCACACTTTTATTTTGTTTTATTTATTATCAACAAATGAGTAGTACATATGTATAATAAATACACTACATTTTTATAAAGAGGGGAATGTGGAGGCTATTTGGGTCACCTTGCTGATGCAGGGAGGTAAGAGAGTAAAGGTCGGAGTGGTATACAGACCACCAGCACTGGTAGAGGTCCTGGAAGAAAGTTTGGTGGCAAATCTCAAGGGACACTGTAGACTGGGAAAGGGAATGGCAGTGGTAATAGGGGACCTCAACATGCCAGGAACAGACTAGGGGACTATGACATCACCAGTGGCCAGATAGCAGAGGCTGCTGGATGTTTTCCAGGATGAGTTTCTGACACAACAGGTGGGTGAACCAACTAGGGAGGCCCCGACACTGGATGTGGTCCTGGCAGACAGTGATCAGATTAGGGGCCTAGAGGTGGGGGACCCATTGGCTGGGAGTGATCAAGCCACAGTCTGGCTCTTCCCGGACCTGGGGGGGGAGGAAAGCCAAACAATGATGGTAGTAACTGACTTTAGGGGTGCAGACTTCAGAGAGATGGGAAGGGTCCTTAAAGATTGTCTGGACAGGATAAGGCTGGATATGGATGCTGACAGCAGGTGGGGGATCATTTGGAGGGGAATACAGGAGGTTACCAGATCCTGCGCAAGGGAAAGGCATAAGTTCAGTAAGGCCAGAAAACCCTGCTGGTGGACTCGGGAGGTACAGGAGGTGGTGAAGGAAAAGAAGACAGCCTATAGGCACTTTAAGTGCTCAAGGAGTGAAAGGGATCAGGAAGAATATGAGCTGACAGCCAAGAGAGTCACCACGGTGGTGAGAGCAGCCAAGGCAAAAAAGAAACAGTCCTTGGCCAGTGGGATCCGGAGGGGGGACAAGAGGTTCTTTAGATACATAGGGAAAAAAAGGAAAGTAAGGGGGCTGATCAGCAAGATAAGGATAGGTGATGGTTGGGAACAGGAGGTGGGGGAATAGGCAGAAGTCCTAAATGAGTACTTTGCCTCAGTTTTTACCTGGGGGATGGAGGGGAATGGGGCAAACCAGACCAAGGAGTGGGACCAGTAGAGACTAGGGGCCCTGATGGGACTGGGGAAAAGGAGTGGCCACCACAGACAGGTGGGCGGGCCCAGCAGTGCAGAGTGAAAGGGGGGAGGACATGGAGGCTAAAATCCCACTAGAGAGAGTAAGGGAAGCCCTCAGGTCCCTTCGGATGGAGAAAGCACCTGGGCCAGATGAGATACATCCCAGGGTGCTGAGGGAACTGGCAGATGTCCTGGCAGTCCCTCTAGCTGAGCTTTTCAACATCTCTCGGAGGACTGGGTGGGTGCCCCAAGACTGCAGGGTGGCCCATGTCATGCCGATCCACAAGGGGGGGGATCAAGAGAGAAGGTGGGAAATTACAGGCCTGTTAGTCTTACATCAGTAGTCAGCAAGGTGATGGAGGGTATTGTCAAGGAAAGACTAGGGGGCTACTGGAGCAAACTGGGTACTTGGACAATGAGAAGCATGGCTTTGTCATGGGAAGATTGTGCCAGACAAATCTTGTTGAGTTCTATGACTGGGTGATGAGGGCTCTGGACCAGGGTAGGCCAGTGGATGTCCTCTTTCTAGACTTTAGTAAGGCGTTTGATTCGGTACCCCACAGTGGCCTGCTGGCTAAGCTGAAGGAAATGGGGATAGGGAGACAGTTGTGAAGTTGGATATGAAATTGGCTCTCTGAGCTTACTCAGAAGGTGGTGGTTGGAGGGTTAGCCTCATCCCCAAGGTGGGTTACTAGTGGGGTCCCCCAGGGGTCAGTGCTCGGGCCACTTCTGTTCAACGCCTATGTCTCAGACATCAGGAGGGGGATCAGCAGTGAGATGAGTCTCTTTGCAGATGACTCAAAGCTGGGTGCAGTGGTGGATGGGGAGAAGGGGAAGGTGGTCTTGCAGGAGGATCTAGAGGCTCTGGAAAGGTGGTCGGGAAAATGGAAACTAAAATTCAGTGTGGGGAAGTGCAAGGTTCTGCACCTGGGAATCAGAAATCCAGGCAAGGGGTATACCCTGGGAGGAGACATGATTCAAGTCACGGAGGGTGAGAGGGACCTGGGGGCAGTGGTAGATGCCAAAATGAACAACTCAGAGACTTGTAGTAGGGCAGCGGCAAGGGCAAATAGGATGCTGGGATGCATCGCCAGGGGGATTACCTCCAGAAAGGCGGAAGTGATCCTTTACACTGCACAACTGCTTGGTTAGGCCACACCTCGAGTACTGTGTACAGTTTTGGAGGCCACATTTAAAGAGGGACATTACACTCCTAGAGAAGGTCCAAAGGAGGGCAACCAAAATGATCTGGGGCCTGGAGGAGAGGACCTATGAGGAGAGGCTCTAGGAGCTTGACATGTACACCCTGGAGGAGGGACAGGGGGGGACATTATAGAGGGCTTTAAGTACATGAAAGGGATCAATAAAGGAGGCCCAGTCAGGGTGCTCCAAAGGAAGCAGGGTGGGGCAACAAGAGATCACAGGTGTAAACTGGAAGAGGGCAGGCTCAGAGAGGAAAGGAGGCAATGTTATTTCACTGAAAGGGTGGTGGAGCCATGGAATACACTGCCCAGGGAGCTGGTAGAGGCGAAGACTGTGGACGGTAAATCTGACCAGGCCCAATACTGGTGGAACATCTGGGACTGGGGACAGTATAACCCAAGTGGGGGGGACACCAAAATTGGCCCACAGTGCGGGTGCTAAAAATTGAGCCGACTCGAGAGACCATTAGGCCTATCCGGCTGGCATTTTAGTATGTTAGGTTTGTTGGTCCAATAAACGGTATCAAACCATTTGCTTCTGGATCTTTTGGGAGCCGAAATTCTTCTTTCATGATGAAAAAACTTCCTTTTTGTGGCAGCCATCTTGTTTCTGTTTTTTTTTATTGAAAACCCATAACATGATGCCCTTTAGAAAAATAAACACATAAACATAGCTAACAGACCAATTTAGCTTTATTCTTGAGTTTGTTCTACAAAAAACTGCACCAAAATATGTTTTTGGGACATCCCTAAAATCCCTATCAAGGCTTGTTTCGTTAGTGAAATTCTTGTTTCATGGTGCTTGCAAAACAATAATCTCAGTTCATAAAAGAAGATGGTAGACTTAGCTTTATTTTCCCCACTGTTCTTTTATGAGCTGCTCTCCTCCTTTCATGACCAAGACAAAACTCATGAAAGAAGAATTTCAGCTCACAAAACAACAAAGAAAAGAAACTAAGTCCACCATGGGTGTGGACAGAACAGTAGTGTGGTGGGTAGGTTGGCTGGGTGGCAGGACACAGAGGGTGGTGGTGAATGGCTGTCACTCCCCAGAGGGAAGAGTGACCAGTGGGGTACCACAGGGATCAGTGCTGGGACTGGTCCTATTCAACATCTTCATCAGTGACATAGATACATAGACAGTGTCAGCAGATAAGGGACTATGGCTCACCCAGTCTGCCCATCTGAGTTTGTAAGTTCAGTTTGCGTTTTCCTAGAACTCTGACATTGCAGAAGGACCTAGAAGGCAGAATTTCCCTGTTCACTGATGACACAAAGCTCTGTAACAGAGTACACACCCAAGAGGGTGTAGACAAAATGAGAAGGGACCTTCAGAAACTTGAAGAATGTTCAGGGGTTTGGCAGTTGAAATTCAACGCAAAGATGTGCAAGATAATGCATATGGGGCACAAAAACCCTAGCACAATATATCAGTTGGGGGGTGAGGATATAGCATGCACCAAGCAGGAAAGAGATCTTGGGGTTATCATCTCTGATGACCTCAAGGTAGGGAAACAGTGTGACAAGGCAGCAGGAGAAGCAAATAGGATGCTGGGATGCATAGACAGGGACATCACCAGCAGGAAAAGGGAGGTCATAATTCCACTATACAAGACACTAATGAGGCCCCACCTGGAGTACAGTGTACAGTTCTGGAGACCTTACCTACATAAGGACATTGACAGGGTAGAGAAGGTTCAGAGGAGGGTAACAAAAATGGTACATGGGTTGCATCACAAGTCTTATGAGGACTGGTTGAAGGAATCGAATATGTACTCCCTGGAGGAGAAGAGGGAGAGAGGAGATATGATAGAGACATACAAGTATCTTACGGGGGAAACAGGGTGCAGGAATACACTATTTTTAAGCAAAAAAGATGTTCCAGAACTAGAGGGCATGGGATAAAGTTGGAGGGAGGACGATTCAGAGGAAACGTGAGAAAGAATTTCTTCACAGAACAGGTGGTGGACAAGTGGAACACCCTGCCAGAGGAAGTGGTGGAGGTTGAAACAATCATGGGATTTAAGAATGCATGGGATAGACATAAAGGAATGCTGGAGGTCAGGGGTAAGGGCAACAGACTTCTAGGAAAACATAAAGTGAACTTACAAGCTCAAATGGGCAGACTGGGTGGGCTGTAGGCCCTTATCTGCCGACACTGTCTATGTATCTATGCATCAGGTTTCGTGAGACAACATTCTACTTTCATGAGTACTTTTTCGATCATGAAAGGTCAGCTCATGAAAGAACAATGTGGGGGAAAAACTAAGTCCACCATCTTCTTTTGTGAGCTGAGATTCTTCTTTCTTGAGTTCTTTCATGTCTCATGAAAGAAGAAGGTAAGGTCAGGTCATGAAAGAAGAGGAAGGATTTAATTTTTTTAAGCTCTTTCATGAGATTAAACAAAAGAACCACTGTTCTTTCATGTGATCTCATGAAAGAGCTGTCTGTGGGCCTTCTATCCATCCATCCATCCATCATTTATTTGTTAGTGTGAAGTGGACCAGGTTGCCTGCCTCCCTTTTTTTTTGTTTTTAAAACAATAACTAGGACTGGGTGTCCAGCATGGGTACCACTGCTTTTGTGCTATACCCTCTGGGTTGTATGCCCCCTTCTGAATACATGCAGAGGCACCAAGATACCCATCCCCAGCCGACCAATGATCATCCTGACACTGGGGATGCCCAAGCCCCAGTGTCAGCTTCTGTCCCCCTGCAGTAAAGAAAACAAGCCGTCATTAACCTTTTTTTTCAAACCTGTAACAAAAAACTGGTCCCTTACTGATCTGAATCCCACCCCCCCCACACACACACACACACACCTGTTAAATATATGTGGCAGCACCACAGTGCCAAACCTTGGTGAAACCAAAGATCTATCCTGACACTGCGATGTACAATCCCCAATGTCAGCTTCTGTCCCCCTGCAATAAAGAAAAACATTCCTCATTGATGTTTATATGTTTTATACCCCAAAAAAGTCCATCTGCGACCAGCCCTCGGCGCACTCATCTGTCTATCTACCTATTTAGCTACCTTTTTACAGATTGAAGTGGAGAGGTGTGCTCATCCCTGGTACCACTTCTCCAGCCCCCTTCCCCGGTCACCCTGTCCCCTTCCTATCTGTGGCAGCACCAGGGTGCCCAGTGCTGCTGGAGGTCCGCCTGACACTGAGGTGCCCAATCTACTGGGGATCTGCCTTTTCCACTGCACCACCACCTGTCTGTCTGTCTAGCTAGCTATCAAGCTACCAACCCACCTTGCTATCTTTCTAAATATTGAGCTAGCTAGCTGCCTATCTACCTACCTACTTATTTAAGTGGAGTGGAGTGGACTGCCCACCTCAGTACTGCTTATCATAGGACTGGCCCGCCAGGATACCTAAGAATTTCCAGTTGGGTCCCCTCTTGTTGGATACTTGGCTACATCCTAAACTCTGAAAATCTTTGCATTTATCATTTTTTAAATTAAATGTGACATTTGCACTACTGTATGTAAATATAAGATGCAAATACAGAGTGAGTATGTCAAATTTGGGTGGAATATTGATATAAGTGTGTCACCCTGGGCCCTCTCCTGTTGATTTTTCCAGGTTGGCCCCCATATCAACTTTTCAGGTGGGCCCCCATACCCCATTCCAACCATGCTTCTGTTGCCACCCTACCATCGTGGTCGTCATTCCCTTGTTATCTGTGGCAGCACCAGAGTGCCCAAACCCAGTGCCACCAGAGATTCTTCAGCCACTTGGGTGCACAATCCCCACTGTCTGCTTCTGTTCTTGTACAATAAAGAAAACCAGCCATCATTGATCTTTTTTCCCCGCCTACAAAAAAGAAAATGGTCCATCAGTGATCTGAAATCCCCCAGCAGCACCCACCCATCTCCAACCTGCCACTCAGCACCTACAACCTCCACCCCCACACCCTCACACACCTCAATAGGTCCTACAATATGGAACCACTCACAGATTGAAGAGAACAACTTGCTGGAATCGGTCACTGCATTATTCATAGTTTTGTCATTGCTGAACATTTCTACACCAAATTTTCAACCTAGCCTTTTTAGGCCCCACCCCACAAAATTAATGGTGGTGAAATTATGTAAATCCATCCTGGAAGCTTCGGGCAGGTTTTGAAATTCATTTCCACTTTGTTCATGAGGTAGGGTCATAAAAAGGTCATGTTGAAAATCTGGAGTAAAAATGTTGAAAAAGAATAAGTTACGAGCATACATTGGCATTTTTTACATTTTGGTAATTTTTAATATTTGGACCTCAGATTTTGAACATACCCATTTTTTTTCACACCATTTCACAAATGTGACAGCTGTAATTTTTGAAATCCTGGCCAAAATGGGTTTTCACACTTATGGTGCAAAATGAAGTTTGAGTCAGTATTCCTCAGTTTTCACCTACCAGGTTCATAAGGTGGGTTATAATATGTGTAACCCCCCTGCAAATGGGGGTTCCCAAAAGACTTCCAGGAGCTTGCTTGAATGCTCCAAGCCTGAATGGTGTTTGGCATTTAAGCCATTTATCAGTGAGTGTTTTTAGAACCTCTGGTACTGTCTCTTTAAGAGCTGTCTGCTTGCAGACATAATTAGTTTGTATGGGGACTGTGTGTTTCTTTGATTGAGTACCACTCAAGCTGCTGCAATTCACTTCATTTTGCAGTCACTAGGGTGCAAAGGAACCTATCTGACAGATGTAACTGTTTGCCAGAAATTATTTAGAGTAATAATGAAATTACAGTTTGTCTAACCTGCTTTCTTTGCAGTCAGAACTGTGTCTGCTAGTTCCCCATTCTAGTTTTGAACTGCTGAACTGGACCAATCAGTGTGGGGTAAGCTAGCTCTAAAATGGTGCCTTGGACGAATCAGAACTTGGACTCATAATCTGAGCCAGCCACAAGAGGATTGTATGGGCAGTGACTCTGGGAGATGTAGTTTAGACTTCAGCACCTTTTGGACCAACAGCAGCAGTCTATTGTGAGTGACAGCCAATCCAGTCAAGAACTGGGAGGAACTCAAAGGAAGTGCCGGTTTTGTCGGTTGGAGTTTCAGTTGAGCTTTGGCAGTGAAGAAGGAAGGAGCCCTGTGCTTTTCAGTGTGCAGTTTTAGTCAAAAACGTGTGTAAGCCCAGAGTTCGGTCTGCAGCTTGTTAGGACTGAATCCGTCCTGTGAAAGAATCAAAGGATCTCTGAAGAGTAGAAACCAGGCTCACCCTGTAGAAGACTGGAGGAATTGCTGAAAATTACACTCGGTCTGTCAGGAACTGAATCTGCTGTGTGTCTCCCGGGTATTGTGCAGTAATTGCGATCGGGATACAGATGCAGCCTGCCTGGTATAGTGCTTTCTTTTATATGGATGTGTGAAGAGGTTTGTGCACCTCAAGTGAGCCCTGCTGACATTGAAGGACCCTATCTTATTTGGAGGTCGTGAGTACTAATTCAGGTCGCTCCTGTTGAATTGCCACATTAAATCCAAATGGAATTACTGTACTGCTGACTGTTTAATTCTCCTTTTCTCTGTGTGAAAGGGCCCCTACCAGCTGCCCACGGTTTGGACTAGCCACTAGGGCTTGGGTACCCAGGGACAGTAACTGATAGGGATAGGCCTGCACAGAGCCATAGAATAGATTATTAAAGTGATAAGCTAATTAACCTGATTTCCCCTGTCCTTGTTTATATCCCCTAAATAAATCAGAGCTGCTTGTTTCAGCAAAGTTATACTGCCTGAGGTATTTGTCTATGTTAAAGTACTGTACTGTGATTGTTGCACTGTATCTCATTTCTAGGGAGGTCCCAGTGCCGGAACCAGACCTGGGGGTAAGTGTATACTGTGAAGGTAATTCTGATATATTGTGTGGGCCACTAGTGGGAAGAAAGGGGGGTTGCAGTGTCCCAGAGGGCTGTGACCAAGTTAGTTTAATTATTGCAAACCCTGACCTCTGGGTGGAGGCACCCGCCATTGGATCCAGGCCCCTCAACCTGTTAGTGGCAAATCAGGCAGGGGTAGTAGCCCCTGGGATAGCGCCATCTAGGGGTTACATATGGCTATGCTGAAAATTTCTGGTGAAAATATTGAAATGCATCAAAGTTATGAGAATATGTTGACATTTTTCTATGTTCACGCACAAGTTTGGTCATTTTGACCCCTAATTTTTGACATAGCCATTTTTCACACTACCTCATGAACAGGACAGCTGTCATTTTTCAAATCTTGTCCAAAATGTGATTTCATACCTGTGGCTCAGAATTAAATTTTGGCGAGCATTTGAAAATTTTCATCTACTGGGTTCATGAAGTGGGGTAATGCAAGCCTATGCTGAAAAAACAGTGTACAAATACAGTAAAATGCCCAGGTTATTTAGTGAATGTTGCAATATTTCATAGTTCAGTCACAACTTTGCTAATTTGCAATATTTTAACGCCAAGCGGTCAATACCACCATCTTTCCACACTGCCTCATAAACATGACAGGTGTAATATTTTTAAATCCAGGGTTAGACATGTTTTTACACTTGTGCTAAATGATTTATTTCAAACAATATATTATAAACAATCATGAAAATCTGTGGACAAAATAAAATGTTAAGAAACTCTGTGTATACTGCCAGTCTTCTCCTTTGCAAGTATGCTCTGTGATCCCGTGCCAGTGAGCTGGGTTTGGGGGTGAGTTCAGTGACACAGTTATATGGGGTGAGGATGGTGGGATGGTGCTGTTATGTGACACTGCCATGAGTCAGGGAACGAAAGCTGCACAGTTGCATACCCTGGCCTGAGTTCCATATAGTGAAGATAACTCTTCTCTTAGTACAGGGCCCTGTAACTCTGCACTCATGGGTGGCAGAGGGCCATGTGCTTTGGCTGGCAGCTGGACTCTTTGCCCTGTGCATCTGTATCTGCAGACACATGGACATGCAGTGCTAGAGGGCCTACATGTCTGCAGTCCACCAGACAGCCCAAAGAATTCTTAACTTCCATTGGCAGACTGAGCCTTCTTAATGCCCACCCCGTTCCCTGAACAGACATCTTCAGACATGATCTCCTGCAGGGCCCTGCATGAAGAAAACTACCACAAATTGAGCTGGCAACATTTGGTGAGACATACCTCTCTACCTTATAAGAGTATGTCACTATGAGGCACTGGCTTGGAGCTGTGCCTTCTGCTTCAGACGGGAGGCTAAGGGCTGGGGGGGTACTAGGATTGACAACTCCAAGGAAAACCATACCACTGATTTACCAAGACTCTGGAGACCCTAAACCCCTAACGTGTTTTCCTTTTGTTGCTTGAGGCTGGGTGGGGGTAGTGTTGGAAGCCCTAACACAGCATTCCCCTACTTTTGTGGCATTGACTTGAACCCTAACTGGTGCACTAACAAAGTTTTTTGCACAGCATGTATATTATAGGTCCTATGTATGACATTGACCAATCACTATGGTTCTTTACCTAACTATTGAAACACTCTTATACGGTGACTAGCATTTCACGAGCTATGTAAAACTTGTCACAACACACCAAACTTTTTGCATCATATTATTTCAAGTTAAAGACCCACATTTTATGATTGTTTACCTTCTCTAAAATGTGTTGATGTTGTTGGTTGTTTTCCGACTTTCTTTCTTACTAGAACCGAAATGCACGCTAGTGGTGTAAATATACCCAACCTTGTTTTCATTCATATCCTTGATCTACCATTACTGCACACTTCTTGCACATTGGGAACAACCCTAAATAATGCAGCCACTCATGATACAATAGTGACCTCTCCTACCACTGCACCATGAGTGGCTTGATAGAGATGGGAGTGTTCCCAAGTCCAGAAAAGATGCAGTGGGAAACATAGAAACATAGAATTTGACGGCAGATAGGACCGCTTGGCCCACCTAGTCTGCCCATTTTCCTACCTAACAGATAAGCTGCAGATCCTAGTTAGCCAACAGCTTACTTCTCATCAAGATCTATAAACAAGCATGTTTGGGGGGTAACACCAATATGGTAGGCAGTCTGTTTCACTCTTAAGAAGGAAAAAGCAATGAAAATCAAACTACCAGCAATATCAGAAATCGCTACAGAATATGACAAAGTATAATGTGTTTTTTATGTTTGCTTGCGCACATGCGCAAGAAACAGGTTGCGGCAGCTTGTGGTAGTAGCAGGTTTCAGGTGCGGCAGTGTTATAGCCAATGCCATGATTGCTTTTGTGGGCTTGTCCGTGTGGCACCAATGACTGAGCACACTGTCTATGAAGCAGTTTAGAAGCATGCCACCAACCTGAAAGAAATTCACCCCTGCAATGAGGGAGCACCTCGTCATTGCAGTGGCAAGGTATGTAGCGGAGTTACAGCTTTCTCCTGCTGTACTTTCACTCCTCAGTATAGTCCTCGCTCTTTACCCCAGCTGTCCATTAGCCACAGTGAGGCTTTCTTTATTGCCAGCTTCTGCCTGCCACTGCACAGTGTCTCCCCGGTCTACGCTCTTCTGCATCCCCATGACCCCTCCACCATCACCATGCTGCTACAATAGCCGCGGTGCAGCAAGTGAATGTTTGGAAATCGTCATTGTGGCAGCACCATGACACTGGGGCACGTGCCCCGGTCAATAAATGCTGTGCCCCAGTCTGCACTATTGTTGTAGCCCCTACAGTGCTGTGTACATCAGTCTGACCCGTGGTAAAACTTATTTCATCAGGTCCCCTCCATGAGACTCAGCCCGCTGCTCACAAGTCAGTCAAATCAGCCCAAGCCCTGTCCCGCTGTGACTGACTCCCTGGCTGGCACTGTGATGTAGAAGTCCTGACCCTGGCCCCATTTTCTGTTGCTTTTGGAGCTGGGCCGGACTTCTGCAGTTTTGTACACTGACACGTGGCCTACAGCCTGTAAGTGACCAATAGCTGATCAACTGTGCTGCCAGCAAGCGAACTGCTTTGTCTTTGACTGCCCGAGAAGGGTGTCTAGCGGGCAATTGCCAGTCATGATTGGGTTGTCATGATGGACCAGACACAGCTTTTTACCTACCCTTTCAGCAGTCTGTGTGGAAAACAACATCAGTGTGAAAACACCAACAGGGACAGGTGAGCGACAGAACAGCTACCCATCAGGCAAGTCAGTGTCCCAACCTGACTCTACTTTCTGCTACATCTTGATCTAGAGTCAGTAATCATATGTATATTACTACTGTGACACAGAACTCAATTTTTTTTTTAATTGTGGCTACCTCAGTAACTAAGGAATTCATTAATTCAGCCGTAATTCAGATGTTACTTCATGTATAGGCATTTGTTTGATTTTTTTTTTAAGCAACTCCAGTGTTGCTGCTTCTTTTATGGTCTCAGAGCTTCTGTTTTCTCCCGTGACTGCTCCATTTAGCAAACGCATCCTGTTTTGATATGAGCTCTGTTTTACTTGTAAGGAACCTCTACTCACTGCTGTATCTCATTCACAAGGAATATCATCTTCAGGTGAGTGCAAGTTCTGCAGTAACTTTTGTCCGTTACTGTTTCTTGTGTAGGAATGATTGAATTTTACTGAAAAAAAAGCACTGTTTGAAAATAGGTATTGTTCGTGGCAGAATTGTATGTCAGATGCCCCCCCCCCCAACTGGATGTAAGTGCTGGACATAGTTTGGTCACTGTAATAACTGTTTTAAATATATTGCATGTGCAGGAGGTAGTTATGTCTCTAACAGAATTGCAATTACTGGTCAGCTGTCCCCCAAACTTGATATACATTCTGGTTATAGTTTGGTCACTACAATAGCTGTTTTAAAATATATTGTAAGTGCAGGAAGTAGTTGTGTGAATTACTAGAAGGTCATCTGCCCCCAAACTGGATTTTTCTTCATTTTAAATAGATTTGTATTAAAATTACAGTAAAAATATATATTTTTTTATATTGATTTATAGTGGTGTGGTGTTTTTGTAATTTTTTTTTTAATAGTAATTAAATTGGTACCCCTCTGTGCGATGACACAGATTATGCACATCGCAGCATGTAGGAGGTCCCCGACATTGCTGAAATTTGGTCGGGGGGGCCCCCAGACAGAAAAAGGTTGAAAACCCCTGATCTAGATAATGAATTCATAAATTTTCTTCATGGCACATATTAATAAAAGTTTAAAACATCTTCATGGCTCAGAGGTCTGCCAGCACCATGGATCTGCACTGTAGCGCTGCAGATAGTTGGTTCTGTCATCATTCAGAAGATAAGTTTAAAACAACTTCCAACTCTGTTTTTTTTCTTTTCAGTTATTAGGTATTTGGACATTGTGGAAAGCACTTTTTTAATCTGTCTTTAAATTTCCCTGTTCAACCATTTGCTAGCTATGTGGCTCCCACATAGGATATTGATTGACATCACTTGATTGCATGTAAGAAACTGATATGTTGGTTCTGACTTGACAAGGCGTCCTTGAGCTGTACTGACAATTAGATTGTTAGTTATTTATTTAAAATATTAACTTTTATTGCTGTTCTTTCTCCAGATCATTAGCGAACCCAGGATAATTCAGTCTGATCCCTGTAAAATCCCACTTCATCCGTGTTTTCCCCCTTGCGGCTTGTATGCTCGAATATTTAAATAAGTCTCTGGAATTGTTGGACCCAGTCAAAAAATATTGGCCTCACAAAAAGGAACTGGCACCAGCAAACACTTGTGCAAAATATGTATTACTACATTAGATAACTATACAAATTAACTGACAACCAAATTAAACTAGGATCTGCAACTTATCTAATAGGTAGGGAAATGTGCAGACTGGGTGGGCCAAGTAGTCCTTATTTGCCATCAAAATCTATGTTTCCATGCCTATTACAGTATATTCAAAAATACAGAAGGGAGCCTAAATTAAATCATTCCAGTGATTTTGCCATGGTGGGTGGTATCATTCATACATATCTCCAGTACAAGAAATACAGTAAATGAATTATGCCATTACGTCAACTGATGGTGTTCTGCTTCATATTTATTCTTTTTTTTTTTTACTTTTATTTAACGTCTTACTCTTGATGACAACATTGGGGGACCACTCTGGATACCATTACCAACATGTAATATTGCTAATAAATACTGCTTATTTTAGCTCATTTGTAGTAGTTTGGACAGGTAAATTATACTGTTTCTGCTGTATGCCATGTAAGCTTATTTTTTTATACTGTTTAGCCATTGTGATGTGCAGATGCATCACAATGTAGTGCTGTAACTTTCATATTTAAGTAGCACTTCAGTGGTGCTTTCTGTGATTTTTACTGCGTTTAACAAATTTAACTACTACCAAAAATAAATACAGTAAGTAATGGTCACCGTTTTTGCTTTTGAGTGTTTTCCCTCTAAAACTGACACTGGGTAGCATAACATGTTGCGATACCTCACAATAATGATGTTTTCTGGGCACTGCATCAGACTCTGACAATAGCAGCAACGTTATTATATACTGGAATAAATTTGGTCTTCAGTATAATCGTAATACACCTGCATAGCACAAATATCTCTACGGGATAACAAAAATTGAGGCTTACACAAGATACAACAGAAACAGTACCATTTACCTGTGCAAACTACAACAAATGAGATAAAAGCAGTATTACATATCTGTAGTGGTATACATAGTGTTTCAACCCACCACCCCAATATTATCAATCAAGAGTAAGACCTACGAGTTAAAAAAAAAAAAAAAAAAAAAAAGGGAAGGAAGTGATACTCCCACTGTATAACTGCTTGGTGAGGCTGCACCTTGAGAACCGCGTGCAGGTTTGGATGCCACATTTAAAGAGGGACATTGAACTCCTGGAGAGGGTCCAGAGGAGGGCAACCAAAATGATTTGGGGCTTGGGGGATAGGACCTATGGGGAGAGACTCGAAGGGCTAAACATGTACACATTGGAAGAGAAGGGACCGGGGGCATGATAGAGGTCTTCAGGTACATGAAGGGGCTAAATAGGGAGGAACAGTGAGGGTGCTCCGAAGGAAGGAGGGGCAACTAGAGGCATGGGTGGAAGCTGGAGGAAGATTCAGGGTGAAAGAAGGAGGTGCTACTTCACTGACAGGGTGGTAGAGCCATGGAATGCGCTGCCCAGGGGGTTGGTGGAGGCAGACACGGTGGAGGGGTTCAAGAGGGGGTGGGATAGGTAAAGGGGAAGCAAAATCCAATGCAGTGAGAATATCCAGGACTGGGAAGGGAGAAGCCAGAGAGGGAGAGGGAGAGGGGGACAGCAAGTTCAGCTCCCAGGGTGGGAGCTGACCAAACGAGCAGACACGAAAGACTGTTAAGCCTATTCTGCTGGCATTTTAGTATGTTAGTATAAGAGGAAGAACATCAGCAGTTAACATAATTTCATAATCAGTTTATTTCTTGTGCCAGAGATGAGTGTGAATGATAACACCCAATATGGCAGAATCACCAGGGTGCTGTAAACTGTTAGCAGATCTAGTAAGAGGCTCTAGTGCAGTTCAGAGAGAGGTACCAATATACAGAGGTATTTACACCCCAGCCCAGGTAGATGTGGATGCAAGTGCATCAGGTACATATGACTGAGCCCCATACAGGTATGTGATAGTCACCCAATCTGGACAACAGCCAACTCCCTCCCACTTATGTCCACTTTCCCAGTCACATCAGTGATTGGAGAGGGGTGAGAGGGAACATGCAATCAGCACTTTTTATTAATGCAGCTTGCACTGCTATTAAACAAACTGCAATGTACTGCACCCAGCATGGATGAACAAATATTTGGGATCACTAATACATCTCAGATGCTAGTAGCATGAAAATGTGGGGGCACTAAATACATTAGTTCTCCTATAGTAGTTTCTTTACAGCCTTAAACCCCTTACTTGTTAGAATGTGTCCAATATTTAAATTTATGGGACTACGTATGGATTATTTTTTACTAGCCAAATGTGTTATGGGTCCTATTTAATCATTACAGTTTTAAAAACCTATGTTCTGGGAACGTGATAAAAAACATTTGTTACATTTTAGAAGGAAAACTACAGAAATTAGGCTGTCTTACGAAACTGTTGCAACAAGAGAGTACATATCATAAATCTCAAAGGTCGGACATCAAGGGTCATCTTTGAGGTCTGGTGATGGGGGGGCACACAGAAAGGCTGTCACCCTACACTTGAATAGCTAACAATATATAGAGAATAATGGATAGGTAAGTGTGTGTTATGGATTTTTTCCCCACACCTGAGGTGTGTGATGACCTATAAACCTCGAGTGCAAAGCTCGAGAGTTTTAGGTTGTGATCACACATCGAGGGTGTGTGAAAAAAATCCATAACATCAAACTTACCAATCCTTTATTTTTCATAATTGCTGATGTGGAGGTTTAGACTGTATTTCTAGCAGACTGAAAGAAAAATAATTTTTTTTAGTTGAGTACAGTTTTATTTTTGAAGAAAAGCTAACTGTACATGAATTAAAACACAGTTGAAAATACTGCAGTTGAAATACTCTTTGTAAAACAATGGAATGCAACAGTTTTAAAGTCTTTTATTTGGGGAATGTCATATCAACCAGATTTCTGGTCATTATGACGTGGTATATCAACTGGATTTCAAGCTATTATTACCTTTAGAGCACAATAACCTGAAATTTGTTCAATATGCATTTTTAACAAAACAGTAATCCGGTTGCTATTTATGGTCACCAGTAATTATACTGTTGTTCAGTTTACAGACTTACAGAAATAATGAGGCACTAGGTATTTTCCAGACTTCCTTTGGAAAGGCAGCAACGCTGCCTTCTGCTTTTAGAAACTTGCTTTGGCACTGCTTTGAATTAAACTCCAGTATGTACAGTGGGCAAGCTAAAGCTGTTTATGGCAGACACACTCCACAGAACTCCTAATACCTGCGCACAAGTGATGAAGGTGATGTGCTAGTATGGACAGCCAACCTGAAACACAGCACAATGCAAACTCCAAGAAAAGCACTCCAAAAGAAATTCAGCAGCCAGTAATTAAACTATTGCTGGGATTTCATTTTCCATCAAGTGCAGAGCCCCTAGTTCCTTGGCTACAAGTCTTCCAGGAGATGCCCCGGAAGGCTTATAGCAGAGGAACTAGGGGCTCTGCATTGATGGAAAATTATCTTAACAATAGTTGAATTACTATTGCTGAATTTTTTAGAGTGCTTAAAGCCTTAAATAAAGCTGTTTATGTCATCATAGTATAGGACTAATATATTTTGCACCCCTAAATGTTTGCACTACCGGCATCTGAGTTGTATTAGTGATTGCAAATAATCACACATCCCCACCAGGTCCAGTGCAGTGCGTCCTTTTATAGCACTGCAAGCTGCGTTAATAAAACAAGTGGTAATTGCTTTTTATCCACATTTTTATTTAGTGTTTAACCAAGAAGGGGCTTGCAAACTCTGTTTATCTTGTTAGTAACTTCAGAAGGATTTAAATACTGCATTTGGGTAGACCCTTGGAGGTAGCTAGATTGTCTACTAGGATTTTCTGACAGTTAAACTATTTTTAAATAAATTACAGGTGGCTGAGGAGTTGAAAAAGGAGCTTGCAAACTCTGCTTATCTTGGAAGTAACTTCACAAGTGTTTGAATACTGCATTTTGGTTGTCCCTTGGGGGTAGCTGGATTGACTACTAGGATTTTGGGACAGAAACTATTTTTAAATAATTTACTGGTGCATAGTAGTTTGTGACAGTTAAACTATTTTTAAATAAGTTACTGTGGTTAAGGAGTTGTCATAGCAAAACCTACAGTGTGAAGCAGGAAACGACAGTCATTCAAGCAACAGAGGGAGGTGGATCTAGGTTTACGTTTGTTTGTTACAATTCTTAAGATTTTCAGTGCAGGAAGAGTTTAAAGCACAGCTGACTTATTTTGGGGCTGACTGCTTTCAGAGCACAAACCACCAGGCCTGTTTTGGGGCTGGGGAGGTTTACCTGTGTCTGATTTGGATGTGTGGATTTTTCTCTGTTTGATTAGCAGGGTATTTTCTCTGTCAAATTGTTGTGTAGAGCATCTTGCTGACAGGAAGGTACTCATCGCAGCAGTGGGTCAGAGCTTTTAGCTGATTGTTTTGTGAAGACACAGTTTAGGTCCAACCCCTTCCCACCTCTGGAAATAGTTCCTTTATACCTGGGGTTCTGACATCATTTCCTCAAGAGTGCAAGGTGCATATCACTGTTATATCCTCTCTAGCACACTGCACTGACAATATAAGCATACACATTGTATAATATATATATTTCTATATAACAAAGCAATCACACACACACAAAAAAATGTGGGGAGTAGTGCAAAGTAATGGCTGTGGGGCAGCAGTCTTCCGGGTGTCTTTCTGGAGGCTGAGATGCTGCCCTATTTGCAGACAACTTTCTGCCATGAGGGAGGAAGTTGCCCATCTTCAGGACACACTGGACAGTAGGAAGGGAACCTCCTCCATCCAGGGAGCACCAGAGCCACCACCACTACCTCAGAGGTTGCAAAAAAAGCACAGCAGTTGGACCACAGTGGGCTCAGGGAGGGTGAGGATGGTGAAACAGAGGCACACCCAGTCAGTTGTTCCACACCACAATCCATACACCATTCTGGGGGAGCATAGCTCCCCTATGGATGCACCCACAGAGGAGACTAAGGAGGCTGAGGACAACTGTCACAAGGGAGGCCCACAGAAAGGAGGCAGAGGACACCACAAGGAAAGGAAAGGAAAGGAAGCAGCTCCTGGTGGGGGACTCAATTATTAGGGGGATAGAACTGGGGGGAGCAGGGAAAACTGAAGTAAGGGGCCTGCCTGGTGCCATGGCTTGGAAACACAGGAAGCACATCCTCAAGATCACAAGAACAGCTGCATGGGAGTCTGAGCTGGACATCATTGTCCACCTAAGGACAAATGACTTGACTCATCATGAGATTAGAGCAGTGCAGAAGGACTTTGTAGAATTGGGGAGGGGCCTAAGACAAGTAGCACACACAATATCCTTCTCTGAGGTACTGCCTGTCAATGGCATGAGTGAGGCGAGGGTACTTTGCACCATGCAGTTTTATGAATGGTTGAAAAAATGGTGTGGAGCACAGGGGTTTGGCTTCATTGGGGACTAGGATTCCACCTGGAGGGACACCAGCCTATACTGGCAGGATGGTCTGCATCTGTCCAGGAAGGGAACAAGTCTTTTGAGCAATCAGTTTAAATGCTTCATTGGCAAGTTTCTAAACTGGTCAAGGGGGGAGGCACTGATAAGCAGCAGGAAAATCCCAGCCTCTCCCTACAAAACAGGGTACTAAATAAGAAAAAGACCGAGGTAGAAAGGTCAGTGGGGGATGCTGCAAAAGAAGGTAAAGCCATCAAAAAATGGAGAGCAATGAGTACCAATGCCAGTAGTCTGAATAACAAGCTTCCTGAATTAGTGGCCTTCATGGAGGAGGAACATCTGGATATCGTGGCAGTCACAGAAACATGGTACACACAAAAACATGACTGGGACGTAAACATACCAGGATACAGTATCTACAGGAGGGACAGGGAGGGTAAAAGAGAAGGAGGAGTAGCTCTTTACATAAGGGAAGGAATTGAAGCAGCAGAACAAAAGGGAAAACAGGGAGCAGAAGAAGCACTGTGGGTAAATTTGGAGACCGGCAATGGCACCACAATCCGCTCAGGGGTTGTATACAGACCCCCTTCTCAGGGGAAGGAAATGGATAAGAAAATGCTAGAAAGAATACTTAGAATGGCAGAAAAAGGGGAGATATTGCTGATGGGTGATCTGAATATGCCAGATGTTAACTGGAGTGCAGTTGCAGCAGCCACTTCGAAGAGTGGGGTTATTCTAGATGCCCTATAGGGGGCATGCCTTAGACAACTAGTACTAGAGCTCACTCGAGAAGGAGCAATCTTAGACCTGGTTCTCTCAAATGAAGAGAGGATTACAGATGTAGAAGTGGGTAGCCATCTGGGAACTAGCGACCATTGAACAGTATGGTTCACAATAAATACAGCAATAGAGTCAAGCCATACAAAGGCAAAAGTACTGGACTTTAGGAGGGCTGACTTTGCCAAAATGGGTGAGTGCCTAAGGAATGCACTAGCAAATGGGCAGGAAGGAGGGTGAAGAACAATGGGGAATAATAAAACTGCCATCACAGAGGTAACAAGCCTTGTGTGAAGCAAATAAACAAAATGAAATGATGTAAGAAACCACTATGGTTCTCAAAGGAAGTAGCAGTGAAGGTTCAAGAGAAAAGGAAAGCATTCAGGAAGTACAAGGAATCACAGAAGGAGCAGGACAGAGAATTGTATCAGTTAAAGCAAAATGAAGCTGGGAAGGCAGTCAGAACAGCAAAGGCCCAAACCGAGGAAAAGATAGCCAACTCAGTTAAGAAGGGGGATAAAACATTTTATAGGTACATCAGGGAGCGAAGGAAGACCAAGGGAGGATCAGTAAGGCTTAATAAAGGGGAGAGAGGGTGGGCAGAGGGTGACTGTGAAAAGGCAGAGATACTAAACAAATATTTTTGCTCAGTATTTACAAAGGAAGTGGGGGAGGTACCTAAAACAAACAGTAGAAACACTCTGGATACAGAAGTTGATACCAGCCCATTTACAGAAGAAGGGTTCTGAAAGAACTCTTAAAACTGAAGGTGGACAAGCAATGGGGCCTGATGGGATTCATCCCAGAATTCTAAAAGAACTAAGGGTAGAACTAGTGACACCACTGACTACCCTCTTTAACAAATCATGGGAGGATGGGGTGGTACCGAGGACTAGAGGAGGGCAGATGTGATTCCCTTCACAAAAAGTGGGAGCAAGGCAGAAGCAGGAAACTACAGACCTGTTAGTTTAACCTCAGTGGTAGGAAAATGATGGAATCACTTCTGAAGGAAAGAACTGTTGAGTATCTAGAGGCCAGAGGGGCACAGGACCCTAGGCAGCATGGATTCACAGCGGGAAGGTCATGCAGACAAATCTGATAGATTTCTTTGACTGGGTGACCAAAGTAGTAGATCATTGATGGGCTGTGGACATGGCCTACCTAGACTTTAGCAAGGCATTTGACACAGTCCCACACAAAAGATTAATATACAAGTTAGCCAGCCTGGGAGTGGGTCCCAAGATGACAGCCTGGGTAAAGAATTGGCTGGACAATAGGACACAGAGAGTAATAGTACATGGAGTCCACTCTGAAGAAAGGGGGGGTTACTAGTGGGGTACCGCAGGGTTCAGTATTAGGATCGGTCCTCAATGTCTTTATGTTTACATTGTAGAGGGACTGGAAGGAAAAGTATGTCTCTTTGCAGATGACACAAAGATCTGCAACAGAGTTGATGCACAAGGTGGGGTGGAAAGGATGAGAAGGGACTTGGCAAGGTTAGAGGAATGGTCAAATGTATGGCAGCTTAGATTCAATGCTAAGAAGTACAAGGTAATGCACCTGGGTAACAAAAACCCAGGGGAAGAGTACACAATGGGGGGGAGATACTAACAACAACAAAAATGGAAAGGGACCTGGGGGTAGTCATATCAGATGACCTACAGGTGGGCAAGCAATGGAGAGGGCAGCAAGGAGGGCTGGGATACTGGGATGCATAGGAAGAGGCATCACCAGTAGAAAACAGGAAGCTGTTATCCCTCTGTACAGACAGTTGGTGAGACCCCATCTGGAGTACTGCGTGCAGTTCTGAGACCCAATCTCCAAGAAGACATAGACAGGATGGAAGCTGTCCAGAGGAGGGCAACTAAAATGGTGCAGGGTTGCAGCAGAAGACATATGAAGAGAGACTTAAGGAGCTTAATATGTATAGCCTCGAGGAAAGGAGGGAGAGGGGGACATGATAGAAACTTTCAAGTACCTCAAGGGAATCAACAAAGTCCAAGAGGGTAGCATCTTTCAAAAGAGGTGTGCAAGAACAAGAGGGCACAATTTGAAGATAGAAGGGGTGGCTCAGAGGTAATTTAAGGAAGTATTTTTTCACAGAGAGGGTTGTGGATGCATGGAATGGCTTTCCGGAAGAGGTTGTGGAGTCAAAAACAGTGCTGGAATTCAAGCATGCATGGGACAGTCATAAGGCAATTCTAGGGGTTGGGGGTAGGAAGAAGTAGGCTGCTGGTTAACTAGGATCTGCATTAGGTAGGGAAATGGGCAGACTGGGTGGGCCAAGCGGTCCTTATCTGCCGTCAAAATCTATGTTTCTATGTTAAGTGCATCACAAGCAAGAGACACAATATGGTATGTTTGAACTTATGCATTCTCTTATCTCTACTCTGATTTGTGACTTTCTAGGGTTTACAAATTCTTTGGCAACTTTAATATATTTGCATGTTGTACATTATGTTTTTTATGAAAAAAAAAATTTCCATCATCCACCCTCTCCCAGTTTTCTGTTCACTTTTCAGTCTACTATGTGTAAGATTGTCCTTTAGGTTTTTAGCTCTCTTGAAAGAGACTCTGGGTTCGTTTACTTCCTGGGCAACATTTGCATTTGCCAGGAATATCAGGCAATTTCTGAACACTATATTCCCTATTTGTCCAGTTACAACAAATGTGACAGGTCCCTCAGTTTTGTGCATTGCATTGTGAAAGAGAGAGCGGTATTCAGAAGGCATCACCCCTGGGCTTTGGGACAGTTACCTTGGCTAGATGGATGTACAGGCCAGGGAACTGGAATGCGAAAACAAACATATTTACTTCAGGTTTTGGGAGCGAGGTGCTACGATCATGCTAAGTCTAACTTCTGAGGAGTCCCATAACAATCACATTGGAAACAGTAACTGAAATGTCCGCATTGAAAATTGGGATGTTGCAGTTTGACTTTTTCGACAGAATACAAACTGAACAAAGGTGGACCCCCAATATTATCATTTTCTCACTGGATGAGACATAGAAGGTGGTCTTTTCCCACAGTAAGCAGAGATTTATTGTACATTTCCCAGCAAAACAATTCAAACACAGTCCATCCCATTGCTTTATGATCTCTAGGCATTTTATTTTACAAACACATTTTTGCTGTCCTCCCCTCTTTCCTGGGGCAGCTGGACATTTTGCATTCTAGAGTGTCTATTACCTGGGAGGTTCCATACACTCATTAAAACTCCTCCTGACAGTGTCCACTGTTACTATTTCAGGGGAAACCTTGTACCCTTCCAGTGACCAGTCAGCTCTGCCCAGAAATAGTTTGGCATTCCTCCCACCCTAGCCCAGTCTCTGCCATCCTTTTGGGATTACATGAGTTAGCTGCACAATCGAGCAGACGTTGATTATACTAGGAGTTCTGTTTCTGCTGGCACATTCATATATTCATATGTATGTTTGCATGATACTCCAATTCACCTGGATTACAAAGGCATCTGAAACATTTAAATATCCTGCTTTATTGTAGAGAGGATGGGGCTAACACTGATGGGATTCTAGTAACCCCAGGGGACCGGGTGGTTTCACGACAATGACAATGCATTTCAAAAACAATGACAAATTTTAAAGATTCACACACAAATGCATAGTGGATGGTAGCCCGTGACATGAGCATCGGTGACTGAGCACCTGCAAGACGGTGACTCAATCCTGGCAAATGTCATGGGGCCACTGTCGAGCTGGAGCGACTGGATGGGGTGGATCGTCCCATATAGTGATGGGATGTCACTACATGTACACGCGCAGAGAGAGTGGGAGTGAGCACGCTCAGTGAGGGGTGGGAAGGGTTTTGAGGTGTGGTGCCGTGGTGGGCTGCTGAGCTGGCCCCATAGTGTGGCGGAAGGGTTCGCAGCTTGGGTGGACAGGGTACTGGGTTCAGGTCCAGGTGCTAGTATGTTTTTGTTGCACCCGGCCCAAATTTTATTTTTAAATGTTTTGCACCTCTCCCGACATGCACCCCCCCTGGAGTTGAGAATTCTTAAGTAAGGGGGTTCGGGCGGCACAGCCTCCCACATTAAACATTAAAATGCAAATCCCTGATGCCATTTTGCTGTGCTCCGGGGAGTCAGAGCATCGAAATTCACCATAATGCCAAGCACTTTTCAACTGTCACTGTTATGACATGAAACCATAGTGGATTGATATGATTTTTAAGTAACTAAGTAACTTTGCACACAGTGCTCAAATGTCAATTTTATGATGTTATATTTATTCATATACATACATGCCTTTTAATGTATTTATACCACTGTATACTGACAATGTTTCTAAAGCCCTCCATTGCTCAACTCTCCTTTCGCCCACCATTGATTTTATCAGTGTTGTTACTTGTAAAGATGATCTACTTGTAGAGTTAACTATGTGAATTTTCATGTTTGCTTTTGTGCATGTGCAAGAAACATATTGTGACAGCTTGCTTCAGTAGTGAGTTGTGGAGGCGCGGCAGTGTTGTAGCCAATGCCTGCAGCCCATTTTGGGGCTGGTCTCTGTGGCACCAATAAAAAATCATGCTGTCCATGACAGCAGTAGTGTAGCTTGCCACCAAGTTGAAACAAACTGGCCACTGCAATCAGGGAGTGTCCCGTCATCAACAATCAGCTGTTTTTGCGGGGTGGTCCCTGACTGCAGCAGCCAATTACAGCTGCATTATGTGGTATCCCCTTCCAATAAACATGGCAGCGGCTTCTCCATCGGCAACTCACAGCCCCCACGGAAGCCGATGGACAACTGCCACCTGTCACAGGCCCTGGTAAAGCCGATGGTGGTGCCCAATACGCCTGTCAGCATGCCCCCTTCCCAGTTCATTTACCGATGGGGTAGCCCAATCCCTGTTGGCAGGATATGCCTCCCCATTTGCTGTGTGCTGAGGGGGTGCCCAATCCCCCTTGGCTCATTCACCCCCCCCAAAGCACACTGTATGGCTGATGGGGGTGCCCAATCCCCACCGGCTCCAGTCCCATCCCCCAACAAACACCCAGGTAGCACACTGGGAGTGCACCCCAGCAAGCCAAAAGATCCTGTGTTGTCTCTTTCTTTTAAAAACCCTGTAATAAAAAGAAAACGGTCCCTCGTTGTGTCCGGTGCCCCCTCCTCCAATTTGCAACCACCCTCTGTGCACCCACCCACCCCACCTCCCACCCCTCACCCCATACTTACCTCCGGAGCCCAGTTCAACAACCTTTGGTGGAACAGGAACATGTCTGCACTCTTCAAAGCTGACTGCGAACTGGAGAAATGCTGGTAAGCTGTATAATGGCATAATTTTTTTTTTTTAACTTATGTGAATATCTCAGCCATTTGTTCGACTTTTGGCACCAAA
The DNA here is from genome assembly GCA_016271365.2 of Neoceratodus forsteri. Classification (NCBI taxonomy): domain Eukaryota; kingdom Metazoa; phylum Chordata; order Ceratodontiformes; family Ceratodontidae; genus Neoceratodus; species Neoceratodus forsteri. The sequence goes on from CM057454.1 coordinate 1,165,676,910, forward strand.
TATTCAACATGGGGTTCTTGGGACCCCTCCTTATGAATTCAATCCTTGTCATGACGTTATTCAGTCCCAAAAGGTGATTTCGCAGTCACTGCGTGGAATCATCTTTCGGGACTGATCCTTTTTTTCTGCTAATCCACTACCTTTCTTAGCCTCAGACTCCTAATATATATGTCCCCAGCCCATCTACCATAGCACCCCTCCTAGAACAGCTGCAGTCCTGTACTCCTCCCCTCCATATCTGCCCCTTAAGTTTGTATATGTCCTGACCAATGATATGCCGTGCCGTTTGAAAATGTTTTAATATGCTTACGGTTTCAGAATGTTTGAATTCCCCTTCTCATACCATTCTCCCTAACCTTGTTAATCCTGTACCTGAAATACTTGTTATTGCTCTGTATATTTTTTTTCTATTTCTGTATAATTATGTCTATTTATTATCTGTACATAAAAGTGTTATTCTTGACCTTGTGTAACGCAGGTCCACCTTGTAAATGAGCCTGCTCAATGGTGTTCACCTGGGTAAATAAAGACTTGATTGATGGATTGACTGAAAACGACAATGTCACAGTTCATGAGGTGGCCTCTCAAAAAGCCTACATTGCAAATTTGGTGAAAAAATTCCAAAAAAATGACTGTTACGAGCTTGTGTTGCACAATTTCCATGCAAACTCGTAACTTCGTGAATTTGTAATATTTTCACTCTGTATTTTCAACACTGTCATTTTTCCACACCCCCTTATGAACAGTAGAGCTGTCATTTTCCACATCCTGGCCAAAATGTTTTTGCACACGTCCGGCACAGAATAGCACGGTCGCTGTGGGAAATCAGTGTTAGGGACAGATTAAGAAAATCACAGTGACAGTGTTCGTGAGCAGAGGTCCCAAAATGCCTATGTTGAAAATTTGGTGACAAAAGTCCATAAAATGACTATGTTACTAGCGTACATTGCGAAGTTTCCACGCACACTCATAACTTTACAAATCTGTAATATTTCCACTCAAAATTTTTAACATTGCCCATTTAGCACACCTCCTTATGAACGGTACAGTTGTCATTCTTTGCATCCTGCCCAAAAAGTGTTTTCGCACCTGTGGCGCAGAATGGTGCGGTCGCTGTCAGAATTCAAGCTTTGGAACAGATTAATCAAATTTGTGATATTTCCACCCAAAATTTTCAACATTGCCCATTTTGCACACCTCCTTATGAACAGTACAGCTGTCATTCTTTGCATCCTGCCCAAAAAGTGTTTTCGAACCCATGGAGCAGAATGATGCGGTCACTGCCAGAATTCAAGCTGTGGAACAGATTAATGAAATCTCAGTGCCACTGTTCATGAGGGGAGGTCCCAAAAAGCCTATGTTGAATATTTTGAACAAAAATACCAACAAACGTCCAGGGAGTTAGGGTTTCCAATTGTTAATGTCCCACACTGTACAGACTGATGGGTATCGAGGGTGTGGCTTGGGGTTCTTGGACATAATGCTCATGCCATTCCACCCCTACCCTGCAGCCACTGACCAGCACTGAGGTGTGCTTCGGGGTCCTTGTCCCTAACGTTCACCCCATTCTCCTGTACTGCACCCATCTCACCTTATTTCCTTATGGAATAGGGTGAGTGTAACAGCCGAAGACCCCAAGGCACACCATGACACCTGTCAGTGTCTGCAGGGTGGGGTGAGGTGGAATGGCATGAGCATTATGGCTGATGGCTTAAAGGCACACCCCAACGCTTGTCAGTCTCTGCAGGGTGAGGGTGGGGGTTGGTGTTAGTTCAATACTTCGCTGCCATTCCTATTATGCATCTCTCAACTCCTACACTACCAATGTCAATACCAGCGAGCAAACATTCGGCATGTACAAATGCTTGTTTAACTAGAGACACTTTGAGGCCTAGGAGAGATGAGTTTGAGTTTTCCTATTAAATCAAAAATGTGGTTTTAAAACATTCCTTTTCAAGTGAAGTTTCTCCCTCGACTGCCAACAAAGAGTAACACAAATGGAGATGGTGAGAAAAACCTAATATTCTTCTCATTTATTTTTAATTTATTTTAATCTTTGGTAACCAGGTAAGGCCCACTAGGCACAAGTGCCTGTTTTCAGGAGCAACCTGGGAGCACTGGGTAGTTAAGTGACTTGTTCAGAGTCACACAGTCTTCAGGGGAAGGTTGTGAGAATCAAATCCGGGTCTGGTCTGCTGGATGTGCAAAGCTTGTTCACAGCTTGTACCTCTAACCTCTAGGCTGTACTGCCAGACCATGCTGCTTCAGTTTTCAAAAAGGTACAATAATGTTGTAACAGGCTGCTAATCACATCCAATTACTGCATTATCCTGACACACCATCACTCAGTCTTGAAGATGTTAAAACCCCATCCCCCATGCCTTACCTACTGAAACCATGGTTTCATAATTCTGCACCATCACTTCCCTGTGTAGATCCTTCTGCTGTTTGCTTAACATCTTCCACTCCTCTTCAGAAAAAGCAACTGCAACATCTTCAAAGGTTTCTGGCACCTGAAAAATGTGAGATGTATTATATTCTTGTTTTTACTTAACACAATGATAAATCTTTAACATGTTAACTCAAAGGGAGCAGACAAGGTTCAAACTGACAGCCGGCAAAAACTAAGGAGTCCCAGGTCCATTAATATTTAATGAAATGCAGTCCAACCAGAACCCATCCCGCTATCCCAGCAGATGTTACCTGCGACATTATTTCTTTCTTTCTTTTTGTTTTAATTTACATTTTATGCTCCCACACTGCTCTGAGTCAGTCCCAGCCCCCTGCTCCTTCCTTTTAGAGCTACAAGTCTCCCTCCTTGTGGTGGGGCAAGCTGAGCCAGATTCACATTCCACCTCCTTCTGTGTACAAAAGCTGGAGTTTCTGACCTGGAGGAGCAACTGACAGTGGTGAGTGTGGAGCCCAAGTGTGTCTGGTCCATGTTGCACAGAGCAGGCCTTTTCCTTGTTCTAGTGCTGAATCATGACTCCTTTTGAATGTCAGCACTTGAGCCAAACTGTCATGCTCGCTGTGCCTGTGGGGAGGGCACTCCATCATCATCCCTCTCCCAGTTTCACTGTCACTGCATTGCCACCTGTGGTCACCAAGGTGACAGTGTCATAGTGGCTGCAGCAACCCTCCCTCCGCAGAAGAAGAGCATCCACCAGTACATTCAACTTTCTCCTCCAGCTGGCAGTTGGCAACTTGAACGCCTCCCCAAACTCGGGTCACCAGTGTCATGAGCGACAACACTACTGCTGTGCCAACAGACCAGCTGTGATGTCACTGTTATTCAGGCATTCATCTGGTTTGTGCTTGGATTCAAGTTGACCACACTGTCTGTGTTAAGGAACATTTCTGGATTTCTCTTCTGACCCCCACCACCCCTCCAAAGATTCAGCCCATACCTTCTTGTTTTCTTTTTCTGCTTTAAAAACAAACATCCTACTTGAGTCTACCTTATTAACCCCTTCAAACAGCTGAATCATATCCCCCTCAACTAACTCTTCTCCTTAAAGAAGAGGTCCACCTGCTGTAAAGTCTCTCCCTCACCAGGGAGTGTCCTGCGTGACCCCCAACCGCTCAGAGCACGATGCCCAGATAACCAGAGGAATTAACAGAGCAGGCAAAATGGAGGCACTGGTGATCCTCAGACATATCAGTTGCCCAGACATACTGTAGATTCTTCTTCCATTACCCTTCTAAAGAAACCGAAGACAGAGTTCCTGTCCAACTTCAACACCTGGTTCCTAAAGCAGCGCATGCAAGAGAGGGCTAGATTATAGGCCACCCTTGACCTAGTTCTTAGCAATGGGGATGTGGATTGGATATCTGTAGTACAGTATGAATGTCGAGAAACCAGTGGGAGGCAGTGACCACAACTGGATAAACTTTTCCCTGGGAACAGAGAAGACTAGCTGGGTCTCAGCCATCAAGACTCAGAATTTCATAAAGCCAATGTAAGAATAAATGTTATTTACTGAAATTTTAGTTATGATTGGCTATCTGGTTCAACAAAAGGACAAACTCCATGCATTTACAGAAGTTCCTCATATTTATCATTCATTCACATTTCGTACAGGCACTCCGGCTGTGATTACAAGAGAAATATCTGTATATAGGAAGCTGTAATTATTTTTCTATTTCACACAGGCCTTCAAATATGAAGAGAATCCACAGTGGAGGAGCTTGGGAGAGAAGCAGACATCTCAGGGAGGTATCTGTTAATTTTCACTGATTTTACTGCTGTTGTTTCTTTTTCAGCTTATGATTGTTTTCAATTGGTACTAGGGTGCTTCTTGACTCAAGTTGGTGAGGTACCCATTTAGGGGATTTTGCTGGTGCAGGTGAGTGTCTCAGTGAGGGTTTTCTGGGGTAGCTGATTGTCTGGTGCTCAGGAGGAGCCAACCCCTAGCACATCACTTCCTTTACCATATACTGATAGTCTGTGACATCATACCATACCTGCTGTCTGCATATACACACTGTTAGGAATCTTATTTTCATACACAGCACAGCCACATACCACAGGGCAGAGGTATTGGAAAGGGGCTGCCAACAGATAGGGGCAAGATAGAAAGAAGAGGAACTGTGACAGTGAGAATGGAGCAGAGGGAACAAAGAAGAGAAAGGGATAATGGGACCAGGTAAACAGACTGGGGAAGTCTGGGAAGATGACAAGGTAGTGGGGCAGGCCACAAAGAGGGTCAGCAGAGGGAAGGGGGCAAAGGAATCAATCAATCAAACTTTATTTAACCAGGCAGTTACATCATTGAACAAGCTCATTTTCAAGACGGTCCTGGACACAGAGGACACTTTTACTTACAGTAGACAACACTTCCTACAAAAGTAGATATCGGTACAGGCAGTAACAATATACAAACTCAGTACTGGGACGAATCAGACATGTAAAGGAAGTGCAAATATAGGCATTTGAAGTGCAGTGTATACAGGATGTAGCATATACAGTACAAGTGAAGAGAGGGAGGAGGGTCATAGAGAAGTGCAATGGGAAGAAAGGGTATCAGACATATAGCAGAGAGGGAAAAATAGGGCAGCCTAATAGAATGAGCCCCCCTTCGAAGCTAATTGATGAGGAGGATGGTTGCCCTAAAGGGACGCTGGCCGACATGGGAAATAGGCGGCCCAGGATTACAGAGGTTAAGGGACTCAGTTGAGTGGGGTAAGGCTTTCCCTGAAGCAATCACACACTGCTTTCAGGCCTCTATAGAGCAACCCATTAAATATAAAATGGCTGGGCAGCAGAGAGATTTTAAGTAATTTTTGCATGCTATTCCAAGTTGAGCCAAGACATGTCGTTGTTCGTGGTAGCTTAAAGAGGAGCTTTTTAGTCCGTAGGCACTCTTTGAATGTTCAAACAGGTCACAGATATAGGGTGGTAGTTTGTTGAACAAAGCCCGGAAAAGACACAAGGGCATTTATTTGCCTCCTCATGGAGAGGGACAGCCAATCTAATACTTGGTACAATGAGCAGTGAGGAGTCTGCAAGGGCAAGTCAAGAACAAATCTCAATGTGCGATGATAGAGTGTATACAGCTTTTGGAGCGCAATCTGTGGGCAATGGCTGTATAGGAAGTTGGTGCAGTCAATCAGGGGAAGATAGGATGTTTGAACCAGCTGCTTTCTAGCTTCCAGGGTGAGTAGGCGTCTTATGCAGTAGAAAATACTAGGCATTGCCTTGACTTTTCTGTTAACTCGCTTAGATGGACACCAAAGGTGAGTTTGTTATCCAACCAGACTCCCAGATATTTAAATATATCCACTAGCCCTAGTGGTTCCTTAAGGAGGGTAATAATCTGTGGGGTACCAGGCATCCACGTACTGTGGGATGGAGAGATAATCATAGCTTTTGTTTTTTATTTGCATTTAACAAGAGCTTAAGATTCAGCAGGTTGTGCTGGAGGATGATAAAATCCTGCTGTAGCTCCTTGTATGCAATCTCCAACGAGGGGTTGGTCATGTAGAGGACTGTGGCATCTGCAAAGAGATGAATGTTTCCAGCAACCAGGCTAGAATCAGGGAAGGGGGAACAGAAATCACAGGGGAGGAAGGATCGTGGGATGTAATAACCGTGGAGGGGCAGAATTCATGGACACCATGTGGAGGACAGGGGGGTGCTTAGTCTGTGTAAGACTGGGGAGGCTAGAGAAAAAAGTACTAAGGCTAATGGGGGAAGTGTCAAAGATGATTAAGGGGTATATTAGGTCGGGAGGAGAAAGGGAATGTGGAAAGCACAAAAGACATCCAGTAAAAGAAACAAGATGAGGAGCTAGGAGAGATGGGGTGGTCAGGACAAGAGGGCAGGGAGGGTGACACATGTATGGGAAACAAGCACATAAAGAGAATAAGAGAAGGAGTACAGAGATATGGTAACACAGTAAGCTCAAATGGGGTCGACCTCTAACTGATGGGTTAAAGGAGGGAAAGAAGGAGGAAGGGGAAGCATGGTCCATGGGTACAAAGAACAAAACAGCTGGGGAGGGTGATGGAGATATAGGTGAATTGGGGCAAGAAGGGCTGAGTACAGTGGAGAATAAGGGGGGAGAATCAGTGACAAGAGGAGGAAACATTGTGCAGGAGGAAGGAGAGGAGAAAGGGAAGAGTGGAGGTGTCTTGGTGTTGGGGGAAACAGTACTAGGAGGGGTAAGGTGGGGCAGCAAAGGGGAGAGGCACACTAGAATATGGGTGGAAGCCATGCCAGGAATAAAGGCGAAAGGGTAGGGCAATCCATGCTAAAGTATGCAAGCAGGAGAAGGGAAAGTCCTCACCTAATAATACACGTGGGGATGAATGACCTGGCTGATGGGACAGTTGGGGAGGTAAAGAGGAGGTTTGAGGAACTGGGACCTCTGTGTAAGGGAGCAGGCTGATCGGTCACCTTCTTGGAGGTACTTCCCATTCCCAGGGTAAGTATGGCAAGAAAAGGGAGAATTCAAGAGTATAATAAATGGCCGGGGACCTGGTGTCAGGAAAAAGGGTATGGGCTGGTAGAAGGGGGGGCAACCTGACAGATCAGCAGTCTATGCGCAAAAGATAAACTGCACCTAAATGAAGAGGGGAACAATGTACTGAAGGCAAGGATAGGAAAGCACATTGAGGAGCTAAACTAGGAGGAAGGGTAGCAGAATGGGTAGAGGAATTCAGAATCCTAGTGATGTGAAACCAAATGTCCTTACCCCTCGTGATAGCGATATAAAGAGGAAGGTAGCTACTAAGAGATTGGACATAAGGGGAGAGAGGCAGGGTGGGTAGAGACAAGGGTTGAAGGACAGTAACACTAAAAGCTAGGAGCCTGGGAAATAAAGGGGTGGAATTACAGGCTCTCTGGGAGGGGGTGGACTTGGTGGCTATAACTGAGACAAGGGCCACCTAAATCCATGACACGGACATGATGGTTCCAGGGTACAGATTACATGGGAAAGATAGGGGAAAGGGAGGGGCTGGTATTGTACATAAGGGAGGGATTAAAATGTGTAAGGGAGACAAGACAGATACAGAGGCATTGTGGGTGCAACTACAGTATCCTAGAAATAGATCACTAAGACTGGGAGTGGTGTACAGGCCACCTTCTCAGTCTGAAGGGAAGCACATGGTACTGGCAGAACAGATCAGGAAGAACTGTGGCAAAGGAGGATGATGATAGTAGGGGACTTCAACTTGCTGGGGTGGAGTGGGATACACCTACCACAAAGACTAGAAGGGAGCAGGTAATACTGGATGCCTTCCAGGAAAGCTTTCTAGTACAGTTGGTCAAGGAACCAACTAGGAAAAGGAACACCCTTGACCCCGTACTTATGAACAGAGTGGGTGAGGGATTTGATGGTGGAGGAATCACTGGGTGTAGTGACCACTGGACAATATGGTTCCAGTTACAAATGGCTAAAGAGAGGGAGGCATCTGGCACAAAGGTGCTGGATTTCAGGAACACCAACTTTAAGATGATGGGGGAAGTGGTACAGGGGTTCCTGTGCAAAATTCAACTGGCTATCGACACACAACAAAGGTGGAAACTGAAAAGACAGGGGATAGTGGAGGCAACAGAAACTTGCAGTAGGGCCCAGACTAAGAAGGCTAAGCGAAAATAAACACAGCTGGATAAGCAAAGGAGTGTTAGACAAGGTGAAGAGGAAAAGGGCAGCTTACAGGAGATACAGAAAATCAGGGAGAGAGGAGGATAGGGAGGAATATCTTCAAGAAGCAAAAGACGTGACCAGGGGGGTAAGGGCAGCCAAGGTGGCAAGAGAACTCAGGCTGGCGCAGAGCATAAATAGAGGGGGAAAAGACTTCTTTAGGTCCATCAGGGAGAAAAGAAGCTATAACCAAATTGTAAGAATTAAGGAGGAGGGGGGATGGGTAGAAGAGGTGGGTGAAAAGGCAGAAGTGCTCAACGACTACTTCTGTTCAGTCTTTACGAAAGAAAGGGTGGGGGTGCTACCTATAGTAGGAGGGAGGAAAATAACAGACAGGGGGATGGATGGAGAAATCACAGTGGGTGGGTGCTAGAGGAGTTAAGGGCATTGAGGGTGGATAAGGCAACAGGACCAGATGGAGTACGTCCAAGAGTGCTGAAGGAGCTGGCAGAGGTTCTGGTAGAACCCTTGGCAGAATTATTTAATTCATCTCTAGACACATGATGCATGCCCCATGACTGGAGACTGGCTCACGTGGTTCCCCTCCAAGAAAGTGGACCCAAGGATGAACTGTGGAACTATAGGCCAGTAAGTCTAATGTCCATAGTGGGGAAGCTGATGGAGACTATTGTAAAGGGAGGCTAGTGGCACCACTGGAGGTGGATGGGGTGCAGGACGGGAGGCAGGATGGGTTCATCAAGGTCAGGTCACACAGATGGGATGGGTGGAGAACTGGCTAAAAGATAGGCAGCAGAGGGTGGTAGTAGATGGGGAATATTCATCCCCTAAGCTTATGACAAGTAGTGTTCCACAGGGGTAGTTGTTGGACCCAGTGCTCTTTGGCATTCTTATTGCAGACATCTCAGAGAGTATCAGCAACAAAATCAGCCTATTTGCAGATGATACCAAGATGGGAGTAGTGGTTGACAACCAGTTCGGGTGGCAGGGGTTAACAGAGGATCTGGCAAGGCTAGAGGCATGGTCTAACAGATGATCTGCAACAGAGTTGATGCACAGGGTGGGGTGGAAAGGATGAGAAGGGACTTGGCAAGGTTAGAGGAATGGTCAAATGTATGGCAGCTTAGATTCAATGCTAAGAAGTGCAAGGTAATGCACCTGGGAAACAAAAACCCATGGGAAGAGTACACAATGGGGGGTGAGATACTAACAACAACAAAAATGGAGAGGGACCTGGGAGTAGTCATATCAGATGACCTAAGGATGGGCAAGCAATGTGAGACGGCAGCAAGGAGGGCTGGGGGGATACTGGGATGCATAGGGAGAGGTATCACCAGTAGTAGTCTCTCACCACTGCTCCATCTATCTGTTTCTCTCCTGCCCCTCTAAATTCTCAGCACTGCTTTCATTTTGCTGCTTTCTTCATAAAGAACTGGTTTACCCCTCTCATTTTGTACCTCTATGATATACTCTTAACTCCTGTAGCCTCCTTCCTTTGCACTCCATTTCTCAGATTCCCATTCCTTCAGTATTCACCACAGTAACACCTGTTCTGGCCAAACAGATTTCTCCATGCGTTTCCCCTCCCTCTGGAACTGTATCCCTCCCTTTCATATCTTCGTCTCTTACTATCCACTCAAGCTGCCCCTCAGAGCTCATTTCACCTCCTATTGCTCCTGCCCCTACCTAACTGAGCTTTTGGGATCCCAATAGAGTATTGGACCTTTTCTTTTAATTGGCCCATTAAACCAAACAGTATATTGTGGGCCTATAAAGCTAAGAAGCATAGGAGTTTTTCCCATAAAGGGAGTACCCTCATGGCAGTATGGCCTAAGGTTGGCCCCCCAAAGCATCAGTGGGAGACCCTGGTGGGAAGCACGACTCTTCCCCCAAAAAACCTCAGAGGGAACCTCTGATGGGAAGCATGATTGGAAAAGGTTCCATGCCTGGGAAGAGGCACACAAAAACACCATGCAACATGTCCAGATAGCAAAACATTTCTGTATGTTACGAGAGCACAGACAGAACCAAATTCTCTTGGAAACACCATGCAACATGTCCAGATAGCAAAACATTTCTGTATGTTATGAGAGCACAGAGAGAACCAAATTCTCTGGAGCTCCATGCAGCTGTGCTATCCTGAGAGAATAGGGTCTCAGGATGCAGACACTCCATGATCCCATGGGACGATGGCAAATCAGAGAATGGGTAAGTTAATGCTAAGGAGTAATTGGGTAGTAACTTGCGCCACATTCCGGGGAAAGCACTGACGTGGGTGGGTACTAAGAGGCTTCACGGACCACAACAGTTTCGCTTTCTACTGAGTGCAGCTGGTTATGTTAATGTTAGTAAGAGAGGTTTACTTATAATGTGCCCAATCCTACAAGCTCCAGGCACCCCATAAAACTATGCAAGCATCAGCATGGCATTTTTTAAATTGCAGTACTAGCAGAGTAAAATCTTTTATTGCCCTGTAAGGCTTTTTCATCCTTCGGTTGAAGATTCTGAACCCACCCTTCAAAAATACACTAGCACCAGCATATTGTTTAAATCCTAGTAATAGCAAAGGTAAATCCTAAGCTATCAAAAGTAGCTCATACAATTATTTTGGTGCAATGTCAGAAAGCCTGTACTAACCAGATGCTGAAACTAGGATCTTTACAATTGCAAAGTGCACTTTGAAGTCACAGAAAGGTTGCTAACAGCAGAGAAAAGCACAGGGAAGTCACGCACTAAAACCTCAAGAAATACAAGGAACCACAAGCTGTTGAAAACTCAGTTTTAATCCAAAAAGTGCGTCAGTCCCCCTGATGAAAGGACAAGCCTAGTTGCAAAGCACCAGGGGGGTATTTTGCTGCTGTACTTTTGGAATGAAAACTGTGAGCTTTCCATCATCTTGTCATTCCTTGTTTTCTCGAGGTTTTAGAGTATGATTTCCTCATACTTTTCTCGTGTTTGGTGTTCTGTTCATACCACCTGTGTTGCCAAATATATGCGGGTCTCCAGTGTGTGCTTGTTGACAGCAACGCATTGAGGCCTCATCTGTTTAAATCATTTGTGTAAACATAAGTTAATGCCTGTCCAAGTCAGCAAGCTTACACTCTTACACGGAGAACTCAGAGATACAGGTTTACATAATCAGAACTCAGACTGAAACAGAGTGATAATCCAGTAGTGCCAAGTCTGGGTGGATAAAACAAAGAGAACCACCTGCTATGAAGAGCAGTTGTGTGTAAAATAGTGGATACATTCACTGATAACGCATGTTCCCACTGCCACAGCATAGATTACTGCTGTCCCGATGTGTTTGCTGCTGGAGCCTTTCCTGTATAGTTGATAATAATGAGATGCGAGTGCTGCTGGGGCCTTTCCTGTGTAGTTGATAATAATGAGATGCGAGAGCTGGTGGGGCCTTTCCTGTGTAGTTGATAATAATGAGATGCGAGTGCTGCTGGAGTCTTTCCTGTATAGTTGATAATAATGAGATGCGAGTGCTGCTGGATCCTTTCCTGTGTAGTTGATAATAATGAGATGCGAGTGCTGCTGGAGTCTTTCCTGTGTAGTTGATAATAATGAGATGTGAGTGCTGCTGGAGTCTTTCCTGTGTAGTTGATAATGATGAGATGCGAGTGCTGCTGGAGCCTTTCCTGTATAGTTGACAATAATGAGATGTGAGTGCCGGTTGGGCCTTTCCTGTAGAGTTGATAATAATGAGGAGATGTGAGTGCTTGTAGAGACTATCTCACAAAGAGATGGGACAGATCAGTTTTTGAGCTGGTGGCCAGTTGGCCACTAGCTTTCAAAATCTGTTAGCCAAATCAATTTTTGTTGGGTCCTCAATTTTAAGGGAAAAGTCCTGCATAGGCACTAGCATGAATTTTTCATACAAGGAGAATGGTATAATCCTTACATATTCCTTGCAAATAATTCTTACATGAAAATATGCATGTAGCTTGCATATGCCTAAATATATCCTTGCATGTTGCACCAGTCAAAATACTTACAAAATTGTTCCTGTTTCTTTGTAAGGGGTGCGTTGTGTACATTTTGTGAGGTGCCCTAAGCCTATAGTATAGAGCTCCAAATAAATAAATACCTTATATCGTATTTCCCTGGTCAATAAAGCAGGACCTTATAGACCCCTTCCCCACCCAAATACATAGAAATGAGCTGACACAGCTAAGTCTTTCTTTTGTGGTTAAAAATAAAATACAAATAAAAACTAATTCTGTATACACAGACCCCTCTCATCTTGATCATGCTCAGTTCATTCATTTGCAGCCCTGTTCCCCACATGGTGTCATCAACTGCAGCCCTGTTCCCCACTTAGGATCATCAGCTGCAGCCCTGTTCCCCACTTAGGAACATCAGCTGCAGCCCCGTTCCCCACTTAGAATCATCAGCTGCAGCCCTGTTCCCCCTGTGGGTCATGAACTGCAGCCCTGTTCCCCACCTAGTGTCATTAACTGCAGCCCATTTCCCCACTGTGGGTCATCAACTGCAGTTCTGTTCCCCACTGAGGGTCATCAACTGCAGCCCCATTCCCCACTGAGAGTCATCAACTGCAGCTCCGCTCCCCACTGAGGGTCATCAACTGCAGCCCTGTTCCCCACTTAGGTTAATCAAAAATGCTGTTTTGTGAGTGGGTCTGCACAGACAGTGCTGGAGCACCACAGAAGCTGGAAACTGCGAGCAGGCTGTTGTAAACTGAAAATACTTACACAAACCACTTCACCACAGTAACTCCCATACAAATGGGGGTTCCCAAAAAGTCTTCCTTGAGCTTGCCTAAATGCTCACTGCCGGGCTGGTGTCCTGTGTTTTAGAAGTTTAAATGTGATTACCAGAGCCTGTATGGCCTCTTTGTGCTGTCTCTTTAAGAGCTGCCTGATAGCAGCATAAGTAATCTGAGAGGGAACTCTGTTGAAAGATGTAACTATTTGCTGAAAATCATTTAGAGTAATAATGATAATGTAGTTTGTCTAACCTGCTTTTTTTGTAGGAAGGACTGTTTTGTTTGTCTCTACTATCTTGGTCCTGGACTGCAAATTGGACCAATCAGTTCGGGTGGGATCTAAAATGTAGCCGGACTACAGGAGCTGTCTGAAGTTAAAATCTGTAGGAATTGTAGTTTTGAACTTTTTGCACCTTTTTTGTAACTGAAGGGGGAGCTCTTGCTTTGACTGACAGCCAAATCAGCCAACCAAACTTTTTGGATCCTGGGGGAAGTCCCGGGCTGCTTGCAGTTTTCAGTTAGATCTAAGCTGGAAGCTGAAAAAGACAGAGCTGAAGTAATTCTGAGCAGCAATAATGAGTGGGTTCGCATGGGAGAACTGTGAAAAGACTGAGTTTTTGGCTTGCATGTTTGCCAGCTGCTCCTGAGAGGGAGAGAAGAGAATTACTTTGGACTAAATCCAAGTTTGTGTGACTAAAGTAAGCTACTGAAGTGGGCCAGGCTCAACCTGAAGAAGACCGAAGATTTTGCTGAATGCGATCAGCCTGTCAGGAGTTCCAGCTACCCCTAAGCTCCCGGTGTGTGCAGAGACTTTGCGATTGTGACCCGGGGAGCACTTTGTCTGGTACAGTAGGATTCCTGTACATGTAAATGTGCTATGAGCTGCTAGTGGGTTGTGAGTTAGTTCCCCACTGTGTGAACTGTGTTCTGCTTGCTGGAAGCTGTATCCAGCCCAAAACGGACTGCATCCGAATTTGTCTCCATGCGGTCTGGGCCTTGCCAGACTGGCACAGCCAGACTACCCACTGCACAGAGAAGCCATTGATGAGAGACCTGCCTGGGGATCAGCCCCTTGCTCCAAGCTTGAACAGGAACGATGCCTCTGCGACTCATGTGGGTCTGCTTCTCCTGGCATTCCAGATCAATCTCCTGCAGTCTCGATTTTCATCCAGCCTGTGTCCAGTCTTGGGTATCGTGAGTAAATACCAGGGTAGCTCCCTGAAACAACTGCTTAATCCGAGTGTGTCATCTGATTGTCTTATTGTTTCGTTTCCTGTACAAAGTGAGCCCTCTGGCTCTGGATTACAAATATTGTGTGCTGTGCATGTTGTGATTTTCATCACAGGGCCCCAATCAGCTGCAACCCCGGGCAACAGTCCTGGCTAGCTCATCTCTTCTCCACCTGGATACCCAGAGGTGTGACTGTGTGGGGGGGGACTCAAAGCACATGCATAACTGCTTGACTGATATAACCTTTAAAGGGACACTGTCAACCCCTTTAGGTCTCAAAGTGTCCCCAGTTTAAAAAACATAGTTTACAATTGCCAATTTTCAGTAAAGTTTGCTTATGTAGCTGGTAGTTTGATTCTGACTCTTATTTTCTTTAAAAAAGTGAAAAACAGACTGCCCAACATACTGGCGTTATCACACCAAAGCAGGTTTGTTTACATCCCTTAAACAACTCCAATCACATCTTTCCTGGACTTGGGAATACCCACAAAACAGTCTAGCCCCTCATGATGCAATGGGAGTTTAGGAGGCTTCTTTCTTATGAGTGGCTGCACTGATTGGGTGTGTTTCTAATGCTCAGGAAGTATGCAGTAAGAACAGAACCAGGATTGTAAACAAAACAAGGTTGTTTGTAAATATACATTGCCATGCATTTGATTTCTACTAAACAAGAAGACAGACAAAACAAACAGCAACATCAGTGAATTTTAGACAGGGTAAACAATCATAAAATGTGGGGTTTCAACTAGAAATAATATGATGAAAAACAGGTTGACAGTGTCCCTTTAAGCTAATTAACCTGATTTGGGAGTGCAGGATGGTGGGGAGTTTCAAGCAGGCACTTAAGACTTTTTTATGGGGGAAAGCATTTTCGGTATTATCTTGATTTTATATTGCATGTACCTGCACATGTGTTTTGTTTTTATGTATATTGTACAGCGCTTTGAAAGTCGAAAGGCGCTTAATTAAATACATTTTATTGTTATTATTCTTTATTATTTTTTGCCCCTTCCTTGTTCAAGTCCCCTGAATAAATCAGATCTAACATTTTCTGCATGTAATCTGACTGTGGTTCCAGTTTGTGCTCAAAGTACTGTACTGATGCTATTTGCTGTGCATCACCTTGTTTTACAGGGGTCCCCAGGGTCAAGCCAGAGGAACCAGCCCTGGTGGTAAGTGCAAACAGTGTGGGTACTTGTGTGGTGTACTAGGGGTATTGTGAAAGTGATTATTGTACAATACTCAGGCCACTAGAGGGGAAAGTGAGGGGTTACAGTGTCCTGGCGGGCTGTGCCCAGGTTAGCTTGACCACTACTAACCCTGACCTCTGGGTGGAGGCACCTGTTTCAGAACTCAGGCCCCTTAACCTGCTACTAACCAAGCAGGCAGGGGTAGTAGACCTTGGGATAGCACCACCTAGGGGTTACATCTTGGAGGCTCACTGCTGGGATTAGTGTCCCCTAGTGGCCAAATTTGTGAATTGCTGTTAAAAATAAATGGCTACCCCAAAAGAAGTGGCTGTACACAGTTTGTGGGGTGGTGTACTGGGCAGGAGATCGACCCCCAAAATGCTATACTTATCCTGGATATTCCCCTGGGTACCAATAAGAACACTGTAGAGGGAGTACTTTCCAATGTAGAATGTTTGCAAAACCCTGTAGTGATGGGTCGACAGGCTAATCAGCTCACCCAACGTTTCATGGCAATAGTAGACTGTAAGAACCCAGTAGACAGTTCCAAAGTGCCACGGACTATCACCTCCGAAGGAACCCTCACTGCCTGGAAAGTGATAACTAAAGACAGTAAAGACCCCGGGGAGAATGAACCCCCCCAACTATCTGAGACTTTTGAGGAGAAATTTGCTAAGTTGTTGCTGGAAGAAGAGAAAACTGTGGAGGACTTAAAGAAACTATTCCTGCCACCTAGGGGTGTTCCTTCCCCAACACTCCCTCCCACTCCAGCACCCGTTATTGCCCCTCCTTCTTTGCCTATGTCAATGCTGGCTCCTTTGTCTGTACCTGCCATTAGTCACGACTCTTACCGAAGGTTGAGAATCTTCTTCAGCACCCTCCCCACCCCCCAAGGAGAGGATGATTAGGAGACCTGGATAGATTGTGCTGCCCCTTTGGTGCCTGAATGGCAGTGTGTGGAGGCTGAGAAATGGAAAAGGATCATAGAAAGTTTGAGGGATCCTGACCTAGAGGCCATTAAATTTCTGAGGTCCATAAACCCTGATGCATCTGCCCAGAAGTACCTATCTGCACTCAAAGGCAATTTTGGGAGCATTGCATCAGGGGAGAACTTGATGTGGAAATTTCAAGGCACAAAACGATGGCCAGGGGAAAGTTTGTCTGCATATGCTACTCATCTGGAAAGAGCGCTGCAGAAGGCTTACCGAAAAGGTGGGGTATCCGCCAGTGACTTAAATCATGTTAGGTTGGGGCACACACTGCAACATGCAAAGCATTCTAAATTGCAGCTCCTTCAATTAAGGCTCCCAGATTAAAAGGATAACCCATCGGACTATTGTGACTTGACAAAAGAACTCTGGGAGGTTGAAGATGAAGAGGGGGATTACAATTCTAGGGTGAGTGCAGCCCAAGTGATCATGGCACTGGAAGGCCCTTCCGAAGTGGGGACCAATGAGGGTGTGCCACTATGGGATGAACTGCTGAGGGAGTTCAGGGAAACAAAAAACAGCCTCTTTATGAAGACCGCTCCTGCAAGTACAGGCACCGACTCGTATCCAACTGTATCTGCTATGGGGGTGGGGGTGTCCACCCAGGCATCTCCTGCTGACAGCAGCTCGAAACTCGATGTCTTGACTATAGTAGTAAGGGAATCAATGAGATGTCTCCAAATGCTCACCCCACAGCAGACAGAGACAGAGGCACCAAGGTTTTCAGTTGGCAGTACCACCACCCCAGCACCCAGTGTGATGCCTCGGCCACTCCAAATCCCAGAAAAACGTATTTTGCCATAATTGTGGGAAGGATGGGCACATGAAGAGAGAATGTCAGTCCATAAAATACCTAGATAAAGTTGTATACAGGCTTCAAGGAGAGCTTCGGAGAATGAATCAGCGGTCGAGGAGTGGCCAAAATGACCACAGTGAGGGTTCATGAAGTAGTAACTCAGATCCCTATGTGGCTAAATCATCTGTCCAGGCCCCTGCTGCTGTTCCTTCAGACTGGTCCAAAATAGTGGTCCTTCAGTGGAGACTACCGTGGCTGTGGATGGTATTCCTACTCGGGCTGTGCTGGACAGTGGGTCGCAAGTGACCATTGTATTTAAGGACTGGTATGACAAACACTTATCTGCTATGCCCTTACAATCCCTGGAAGGTCTACATGTGTGGGGGCTGAGTGACAAGTCTTATCCCTACCTATCATTTCCTGCAGCTGTAACTGGAATAGAGAAGCAAGTCAAGACACTGGCCTTAGTGTGTCCTCCTACTGGACTGTATGATGGGGTTCCCCTGTTAATTGGGACCAACGCCCAAATGTTTGGGAGACTGGCACAACTCTGTTGCAAGAAAGAAGTTCAACAGACTGAGAGGGCTCTAACAATTCCCACTCTGATCAAGAGGGCATATGATTTGCAGCTGAACCCCAAGGGAGTGGACCAGGATGAACCGGTAGGGGTTGTGTGGAAGAAGGATCCTGATTCAATGGTACTGGCCCCTAACACCCAGTGTACCGTTCAAGAGGAGGTCCGCCTCCGCAAAGATGACAAGGACAAAATACTTATGTTGGACATGCCAGGTGATGGAAAATTGCCAGAAGGATTATTGGTTAAGCCCAGCATCTTGCCAGCTCATGCCCATGCCTGTGCACGACAAGTGATGGTCCTGATTCATAATGTGTCAGATCGGGAGATCCGGGTGAACAGAGGATACACCCTAGCTACAGTACACTGTGCAGACACTGCGGTGTTGCCCAGCAACAAGCACCCTGGCAAGACAGATAGAGTGACTCCCAACTTGTTTGATTTTGGTGACTTCCCGTTGCCAGCTGAATGGAAGACTAGAATTAGCCAGAAACTTGCCCAGAGAGATCAAGTGTTTTTGTTGAAGGAATGGGATGTGGGATGTTCAGGGTGCATAGCATCACATTTAACCTTTATGCCTGCACGATGAACGGCCATTTTGAGAGAGGTCTCGACACCTAGCCCCTGCAGACATAGATGACATGAGAAGACACTTGCAGGAAATGCTCGCGGCTGGTGTGATACAAGAATCCAGGAGCTCATATGCTTCTCCCATTGTGGTTGTGCGTAAGAAGAATGGATCTGTGAGAATGTGTGTTGATTATCGAACCCTGAATCGGTGGATCATCCCAGATCAATACACCACACCCCGTATACAAGATGCTCTGGATTGTTTGAATGGGAGCAAATGGTTCTCGGTGTTGGATCTTTGCAGTGGATATTACCAGATTCCGATGGCTCCAGAGGACCATGAGAAGACAGCCTTCATCTGTTCTTTGGGGTTGTACGAATTCCTGAGAATGCCACAGGGTATATCGGGTGCCCCAGCCACCTTCCAGCGACTGATGGAACGAGTAGTGGGAGACATGAATTTGCTAGAATGCCTGGTGTACTTGGACAATGTCATTGTGTTCGGGAGCTCCCTAGAGGAACATGAGAGTCGACTGTTCAAATTACTAGACCAACTGGAAGATTTCAGCTTCAAGCTGTCCATCGACAAGTGCCAGTTTTCCAAACCTCTGTGAAGTATGTGGGGCACATAGTGTCTACAGATGGGATAGAGACTGATCCTAGTAAAGTTGAAGCCTTGACTACTTGGCCCCAGCCTCACAATTTGAAAGAACTACAATGTTTACTGGGATTCTGTGACTACTACCACCGGTTCATAAAGGACTATTCTAAAGTTATTCAGCCACTCTTGAATCTTACCCAGGGTTACCTTCCTACCAATCGGAAATACAAAAAAGTGTCCGTCAAAGAACCAGACAAAGCATATTTCCACACAGGTGAACTTTTCAGGTCCCGTTGGATGCCTGAATGTGAAGCAGCTTTCCACAAAGTCATATACCAGCTCACCCACGCCCCATCCTCACTTATGCTGATCCCACCAAACCCTATGTGCTGCATGCTAACACCAGTCTGCAGGGTCTAGGAGCTGTACTATATAAAGACCATGAGGATGGTTTGAGACCAGTGGCATTCACCAGTAGGAGTTTGACCCCATCAGAGCGAAACTACCCTGTACCCAAGTTGGAGTTCCTTGCATTAAAATGGGTCATTGTTGACCAGTTTCATGATTACCTCTGTGGGGCAAAAATATTGGTGAGGACTGACAATAACACATTGACCTATGTACAGACTTCAGCTAAGTTAGATGCCACGGGGCACCGGTGACTTTCTGCATTGTCAACATATGATTATGCTGTCGAATACAGACCAGGCCTGAATCATACTGATGCTGACGCCTTATCTCAGAGGTTCATTTCCAAGATCGACTGGGTCAGGCTGTCTGAACCTGACATCCAAGCATTGTGCCAAAAGTTTGATAGAAATGAACAGATGTCTATGGACACAGCGGACTGCTTAGCAGATTGCTTGGGCCCCTCTGACACCTGCATACCAGCTGCGCATTGCCACTTCTCTGCTCTAGATATTAGTGCACTACCTTAGTTTGACAATGACAGCATTCACTGGGCTCAATATCAAGATCCTATGATTCAGCCAGCACTTGACACCCTTCATGCAGGAAAAGATGTGTCCAAGTTACGTTCCTCTGATCTGCAAACTGCTTTATTGTTTAAAGAAGGCCCAAGGTTGAAGCTGCTTAATCAGTAGTTCTATAGAGACACTGTAGATCAGGGTGGCCAAATAGACAAGCAACAATTGGTCCTGCCCACAGCCTTTAAAGATTTGGTACTGAGGCCCCTCCACAATCATATGGGCCACCTCGGTATTGACCGGACCCTTGACCTAGTACAATCTCAATTTCTACTGGCCCAAGATGGGGGCCAATGTTGAGCACCATGTACGGACATGTAACCACTGCCTGCAAAGAAAAGCCCTGCCTCATAGGGCTGCCCCCCTTGTCAACATAACTACCAGCACCCCAATGGAACTAGTCTGCATAGATTTCTTGAGTTTAGAGCCTGATCAGTGAAACATTGGCAATGTGTTAGTGGTTACGGACCATTTCACATAGTATGCACAAGCTTTTCCCACCAAAGATCAAAAAGCATCTACCATGGCCAAGGTGCTAGTGGAAAATTTCTTTGTCCACTATGGTCCCCAGTGAATTCATTCTAATCAGGGCTGGGACTTTGAGAGTTGGCTAATCAAAGAAATGCTCTCTCTATGGGGGGGGTGCGAAAGTCAAGAACCACCCCATATCACCCGCAGGGGGATCCTCAACCAGAACACTTTAACCGCACTTTGCTAGACATGCTAGGCACCCTCCACCCAAAAGATAAGCATAAATGGAGTCAGCAGATTAGCACCTTGGTACACGCATACAATTGCACAAAGAATGATGCTACCAGGTTCTCTCCCTTCTGCCTCATATTTGGAAGAGAGACACGGTTGCCTGTTGGTGTCTGTTTTGGGGTTTCTCCTGATGGGGTCCAAGCCAAAGATTACCTGCAATATGTACAAAAACTGAAAGCTCAGTTGAACCATGCCTATCAACTGGCCCAGACAATGGCCACCAAAAGAAATCTAGCCAACAAAGAGAGACATGATAGAAAAGTAAAGGCGCAAAAGAGCTTAGGCCAGGAGACCGTGTGTTGTTGTGAAATTTAGGATTGCATGGTAAACACAAAATTGCTGATCGATGGTACCATCTTCCCTATATCATAGTTGGAAAGTTGGATGATTTGCCAGTGTACAAAGTGTGCCTAGAGAATAACTCCAAAAGCTGTCAATACCATGCACCGTAACCACTTGCTACCTATTGGTCAAGTTATTATTGAGGCTGAACCCACCAAGATTGATCCCCTGGACCAGTGACTCATGCTGCTGCAAGAAAGAAACAGAGTCAGCCTGCCACCGTGGTTGCCGATTTAAGACTTCCCCCACAGCAGGCCAGAATGATAGTGACTGCCAGTCTAACTTGGATGACAGTGAGTGTGATAATGCCTATTACCCCTCATATGAACTGAGTCAGTTGTTTCGTGGAAATCCTGTGTTGAATTATAGGGATGAAGCTGGGCCTTCTGGACTGCCTAACACCCCAGCATCCTTAGAGCCAATGCTCCCTGAGGGTGAAGTGCAAAGTATCACGTCTGAGGATGCTGAGTCTTTGTGTATCACGGAACTGTATGACTTGCCTGAAGAAGAGGCTGATGGTATGAGTCTTTCTGGTGACATGCCAGAACTTGAGAAACACTATGAGAGTTCTGACAACCCTCCTTCAGTGCCAGAGTGTCTTCAAAATAAGCCAAGTGTTGTAGAAACAGACTACAGAGCAAGGAGCTGACAGTGCTCCCAGCTTGGACATTCCCCTTCATGCAGAGGCACCCCTCACAAGTGATGAAAGCTCCAAGATCATTGCTGAAAGTCCAGAGACTGTGGTTGTTCACCCCAGAAAGACTGGCCGAGCTGTCAAGCCAGTGGTGCGCTTCAGTTACGATTTTCCTGGGAGGCCAGTGGATTTGCCTCTCAATGTATTCCACAAAGGTGTTTATGTCTCTCAGAGCTCACTGCCCAAATTGAGGCTTGATGGCCCATTCCAGGTTACTTGTTTTGCCCTCTCACCATGGTGCCCCTGCCTCATCCAGCCCCAAGTTAGCTGATAGGGAAGGGCACCCTTTTGCATTGTTTAGAGTACAAGAAGTTATTACATGATTCTGTATAGTAATGTTCAATTTACCTGCGTGAAATACGCATAATATATTGTCAGAATGGAAATGATATAGTGGAGTACATTGAAATGTATAGAAAAGTGACAAATTATGCCAATTGTTGAATCAGATAGTACTTGTGTAGCATGCTAATGGTATAAATATCTTGAATATGTTGCATTTTCAGTGTTTTGATGGTCTTACTTGAGCTTGCCTAAATGCTCACTGCCAGGCTGGTGTCCTGTGTTTTAACAGTTTAAATGTGATTACCAGAGCCTGTATGGCCTCTGTGTGCTGTCTCTTTAAGAGCTGCCTGATTGCAGCTTAAGTAATCTGAGAGGGAGCTCTGTTGAAAGATGTAACTATTTGCTGAAAATCATTTAGAGTGATAATAATAATGTAGTTTGTCTAACCTGCTTTCTTTGTAGCAAAGACTGTTTTGTTTGTCTCTACTATCTTGGTCCTGGACTGCAAATTGAACCAATCAGTTCTGGTGGGACCTAAAATGTAGCCGGACTGCAGGAGATGTCTGAAGTCAAAATCTGTAGGAACTGTAGTTTTGAACTTTTTGTGCCTTTTTTGCAACTGTGGGGGAGCTCTTGCTTTGACTGACAACCAAATCAGCCAATCAAACCTTTTGGATCCTGGGGAAGTCCCGGGCTGCTTGTAATTTTCAGTTAGATCTAAGCTGGAAGCTGAACAAGAAAGAGCTGAAGTAATTTTGAGCAGCAATCCTGAGTGGATTCACATGGGAAAACTGTAAAAAGGCTGAGTTTTTGGCTTGCTTCTCTGCCAGCTGCTCCTGAGAGGAAGAGAAGAGAATTATTTAGGACTAAATCCAAGTTTGTGTGACTAAAGTAAGCTACTGAAGTGTGCCAGGCTCAACCTGAAGAAGACCGAAGATTTTGCTGAATGCAATCCGCTTGTCAGGAGTTCCAGCTACCCCTAAGCTGTGTGTGCAGAGACTTTGAGATTGTGACTGGGTAATGCTTTGCCTGGTACTGTAGAATTCCCGTACATGTAAATGTGCTATGAGCTGCTAGTGGGTTGCGAGTTAGTTCCCCACTGTGTATACTGTGTTCTGCTTGCTGGAAGTTGTATCCAGCCCAAAATGGACTGCATCCGAATTTGTCTCCATGCGGTCTGGGCCTTGCTGGAAAATGGCCGCCGGCCTGGGCGTGCTGTAAGCTGCAGGCTGTACTCTGCAACCGAGTTTTATCTTGTTTCCTACTCATTTACTCTGCTGTCTTCTCGTTTTTTCATTTTTCTGCCCATTTTATTGTCTGAGCCCAAATTTATTAGTTAGTTAGGGCTTTGTAGTGAGGAAGTTAGCTTCTGTGCGTAAATCGGGAATTTTAGATCAGCCTCGCAGTGCATTAAGGACACTTGATCAGTCCTGTTATTGCCCAGGAAAGGGGGTTTGTGCTGTTTAGATCTCCCCAGCTAAAACTTGTGTAACATATGTTGGCGAAGAAACTGACTTACCTTTTCTTTTTGCCTGGTCTGCCAGAATATTCTGAGTCGAGGAGAAGAAGCGAGATTTGTTGAGGAGTCTGTGCTTTGACACTGAAGTTGTGTCCGTTTTTTGGAAGGATCCCCTCGTTTCAGGCTGGTCGAGTTTTTGTCATCTGGATCACTTTTGTGGCACAGCCTTTGCATTGGAGCGGTTTCAGAGTGGCGGGCTTTGAACTGGACTTTGGTAGGAGTCAGTTGTTGGTGCTGCGAGCAGGCCCAACAACATTTGGCAAACTGTGGCTAGGCTTGCTGCCGCACAGGGGATCGAGCTTTGGGTCAGCCGGGGAGCTGGTTGATGAGCTTGTAGTTCTCCCAGGTTCCTTGGGATGGTTGGCTGTTGAGCAGTCACTGCCCAGGAATCAAAGTTGTGTCAGTGAATACTTTCGGCTACAGTTTCTGTGGTTGGAGCTCTATGGGTTCCGCTTGCTTTTTACTGCCAACTCTGAACACTTTGCTGGAATAATTATCATCTCTACACAGCATTTGTTTCGCCTGCTTTAGCCGAGTTGGATTTTTTCGTTTGGACTGCCAGCATTTTACCAGATGTTTTCACTACTAAACTCCTTACTTTGCTCCAGAAATGTGGCCAGACTTGCTTTTCTATCCTGGACAGTAAGAGTGTCCTTATTCTGGTATCCCAGGTGATGAGAGGACCTGGGTGTCCACATTTTATTTTTATTTAATTACTGGATGACAATCTTTGGATTTCTAAACTGTTTCTTTGATTTAATCTGAGCAGATTATTGGACTTTCAACCTTGGGCAGTGAGTGCCCTATTTTCCATTATTCCCAGGCTGTGAGAGGGCCTAGGGGGACTTCAAAACATTACGTCCTACATACTCAGTAGGAGGGGGTTGCAGGAGACTTTTTTATCTCTGTCATTATTTTTCCAAGAGCCATGTATTGGATTGTACTATCTATGCAGTGTTAAGTAAGGTTTATTTTTAATTGTGTTTTTATTATTTATTTTGCGTGGGTATATAGTGGTTAGTGAACTTTAGTGGACCATAACGAACGATCTAACTTGGTGTTGCAATTATTAAAATTGTTTTATATTGTTATTTTGGGGGTTATATATTGGACTGGGATTTTATTATTTTATTTTTTGTAGTTTAGGGTATAGGAGATTTGTTATTAAGATTGGGGTTTGTCATTAAGACTAGTTTCATGTTTGGGGTGGGTTATTAATTTTTATATTCTGTTTTACATAGATACATAGATACATAGACAGTGTCGGCAGATAAGGGCCTATGGCCCACCCACTCTGCCCATTTGAGCTTGTAAGTTCAGTTTGTTTTCCTAGAAGTCTTTTGCCCCTTACCCCTGACCTCTAGAATTCCTTTATGTCTATCCCATGCATTCTTAAATCCCGTGATTGTTTCAGCCCCCACCACTTCCTCTGGCAGGGTGTTCCACTTGTCCACCACTCGTTCTGTGAAGAAATTCTTTCTCATGTTTCCTCTGAATCGTCCTCCCTCCAACTTCATCCCATGCCCTCTAGTCCTGGAACATCTTTTTCGCTTAAAATAGTGTTTTCCTGCACCCTGTTCCTCCTGTAAGATACTTGTATGTCTCTATCATATCCCCTCTCCTCCTCTCCTCCAGGAGTACATGTTCAGTTCCTTCAACCTGTCTTCATAGGACTTGTGATGCAATCCATGCACCATCTTTGTTGCCCTCCTCTGAACCTTCTCTACCCTGTCTATGTCCTTACGTAGGTATGGTCTCCAGAACTGTACACTGTACTCAGGTGGGGCCTCACTAGTGTCTTGTATAGCGGAATTATGACCTCCCTTTTCCTGCTGGTGATGCCCTGCCTATACATCCCAGCATCCTATTTGCTTTACCTGATGCCTTGTCCTGTTTCCCTACCTTGAGGTCATCAGAGATGACAACCCCAAGATCCCTTTCCTGCTTGGTGCATATATCCTCACCCCCAACTGATATATTGTGCCAGGTTTTTGTGCCCCATATGCATTATCTTGCACTTCTTTGCATTGAATTTCAACTGCCAAACCCTGACCATTCTTCAAGTTTCTGCAGGTCGCTTCTCATTCTGTCTACACCCTCTGGTGTGTCTACTCTGTTACAGAGCTTTGTGTCATCAGCGAACAGTGAAATTCTGCCTTCTAGATCCTCGAATGTCACTGATGAAGATGTTGAATAGGACCGGTCCCAGCACTGATCCCTGTGGTACCCCACTGGTCACTCTTCCCTCTGTGGGTGACAGCCATTTACCACCACCCTCTGTGTCCTGCCACCCAGCCAGTTACCTACCCACCACACTACTGTCCTGCCCACACCCATATTCCCCAGTTTGTGTAATAGTCTTCTATGTGGCACAGTGTCAAAGGCCTTGCTGAAGTCCAGATAGGCCATGTCCACTGCCCTCCCTGATCCACCTCCCTAGTCACCCAGTCAAAAATTCAAGAGGTTGGTCTGACATGACCTCCCTGGTGAAACCATGCTGCCTTGGGTCCTGTAGTCCATTGATAACCAGATGTTCACCAATCTCTCCTTCAGTAGTGCTTCGCAGTCTTCCCACTACGAGGTGAGGCTGACTGGTCTGTAGTTCCTGCTTCCTCTTTGTTCCCACTTTTGTATGTAACCCTAGATGGCGCTATCCCAGGGGCTACTACCCCTGCCTGATTTGCCACTAACAGGTTGAGGGGCCTGGATCCAATAGCGGGTGCCTCCACCCAGAGGTCAGGGTTTGCAATAGTTAAACTTACTTGGTCACAGCCCTCTGGGACACTGCAACCCCTTTCTTCCCACTAGTGGCCCACAATATATCAAATTACCTTCACAGTATACACTTACCCCCAGGACTGGTTCGGCACTGGGACCTCCTGTGAAATAAGATACAGTGCAACAATCACAGTACAGTACTTTAACATAGACAAATACCTCAGGCAGTATAACTTTGCTGAAACAAGCAGCTCTGATTTATTTGGGGGATATAACAAGGACAGGAAATCAGGTTAATTAGCTTATCACTCTACTCATCTACCTATGGCTCTGTGCACAGGCCTATCCCTATCAGTTACTGTCCCTGGGTACCCAAGCCTAGTGGCTAGTCAAACCGTGGCAGCTGGTAGGGCCCTTTCACACAGAAAGAATAATTAGTTTAAACAGTCAGCAGTACAGTGATTCCATTTGGATTTAATGTGGCAATTCAACAGGGCGACCCTGAATTAGTACTCGACCTCCAAACAAGATAGGGTCCTTCAACGTCAGCAGGGCTACTCTTGAGCTCCAAGAGACTCCTCACGCATTTATATGGCAAACAGGCAGGCAGCTTCTCTATCCCGATCGCAATTACTGCACAATACCCGGGAGAACACACAGCAGATTCAGTTCCTGACAGACAGAGTGCAATTCAACAATTTCTCCAGTCTTCTACAGGGTGAGCCTGGTTTCTACTCTTCAGAGATCCTTTGATTCTTTTCACAGGACGGATTCAGTCCTAACAAGCAGTTACACAAGCTGCAGACCGGAACTCTGGGCCTTACACGTTTTTGACTGAAACTGTGCACTGAAGGAGCACAGGTTTCTTTCCTTCACTGCAGATC
Source organism: Neoceratodus forsteri (assembly GCA_016271365.2). Lineage (NCBI taxonomy): Eukaryota > Metazoa > Chordata > Ceratodontiformes > Ceratodontidae > Neoceratodus > Neoceratodus forsteri. Next base: position 1,165,703,893 of record CM057454.1, read on the forward strand.
TAAACTGAAACTCCAACAGACAAAACCGGGCACTTCCTTTGAGTTCCTCCCAGTTCTTGACTGGATTGGCTGTCACTCACAATAGACTGCTGCTGTTGGTCCAAAAGGCGCCGAAGTCTAAACTACATCTCCCAGAGTCACTGCCCATACAATCCTCTTGTGGCTGGCTCAGATTATGAGTCCAAGTTCTGATTCGTCCAAGGCACCATTTTAGAGCTAGCCCCCCACACTGATTGGTCCAGTTCAGCAGTTCAAAACCAGAATGGGGAACTAGGCAGACACAGTTCTGACTGCAAAGAAAGCAGGTTAGACAAACTGTAATTTCATTATTACTCTAAATGATTTCTGGCAAACAGTTACATCTTTCAGATAGGTTCCCTTTGCACTCCTAGTGACTGCAAAAATGGAGTGAATTGGCAGCAGCTCGAGTGGTACTCAAACAAAGAAACACACAGTCCCCATACAAACTAATTATGTCTGCAAGCAGACAGCTCTTAAAGAGACAGTACCAGAGGCTCTAAAACACTCACTGATAAATGGCTAAGCAGCAAACACCATTCAGGCTTGGAGCATTCAAGCAAGCTCCTGGAAGTCTTTTGGGAACCTCCATTTGCAGGGGGTTACATGTATAAGGGACTACATCTGCTGTCCTCCAGTCTTTGGGTATCTCCCTGTTTCCAGTGATTGGCTAAACAGGATAGCCAGAGGTTCAGCCACCACCTCTCTTAGTTCTTTAAGGACCTGGGTGCACCCCATCTAGCCCCATTGCTTTATCAACTCTTATTACTTCCAGTTCCTTCAGGACCCTTTCTCGTGTAAAGGGACTTGTGTCCATTTCTGCACCATTCTCACCCTTGTACTCCCTTCAGACCCATTACCCTCCTCTTCCTCAGTAAAGACTGAGCAGAAATACCTGTTCAATATGTCAGCTTTACTGTTGTCATCCTCCTGTGCTCCCATCCTCCCCCTTCAGTCTCACTATCCCTCCCTTTGTCTTTCTTTTTTCACTTATGTACCTGTAAAAGGTTTTGTCCCCTCTACCCACTGATTTTGCAATGTGTTCTTCTGTCTGAGCTTTGGCTTCCCTTACTGACCTCCCTTTGCTTCTCCTGGTACTTCTCCTATCCCTTCTGCCTGTGTCTTTTGTATTGCCTGAATGCAATCTTTTGGCTTTCACTTTCTTTGATACCTCTTTGGAAAACCATAATGGTCTCCTCTTCCTTTTCCTCTTGCTAACCTGCTTAATGCATAATTCTGTTGTTCTTGTAATCCCCATTTTAAATACTGTCCACTGTTCCTCAACCCCTGATTCCTGTCCCATTCCACTTAATGCCTCTTTCAAGTATCTCCCCATTTTCCCAAAGTCTGCCCCCCTAAAATCCAGGATATGTGTTTTTCTGTGGTTTGGTTCTGCTCTTTCTGTGATTTCAAACCACAATGACTGGTGGTCACTGTTTCCCAGGTGCTTCCCCACTGTTACCCCATCACACTGTCCCTGTTTGTGAGCACAAGGTCCAGTATTGCCTTCTGCCAAGTTGGTTCCATGACCAGTTGCTTGAGGAAGGCACCCTGAAGGGAGTCCAGGATAAATCTGCTCCTAGTTGATGCTGCTGCTGGGATGCTCCAGTCCACGTCTGGAATATTGAAGTCTCCAACTAGGACTACCTCACCCTTGTCTGCCATCCTTTAGATGGCTAGCATCAGCTCCCTATCTGTTTCTTCCTCCTGGGCTGGTGGTCTATAGACCACACCTGTGCGGATGGCTGTCCCCATTTTCCTTTCCAGCTTAAGCCACAGTATCTCTCCCCCATTTTGTTCCTCCTGGATCTCTGTGGCCCTTATGTCATTTTTCACATACAGTGCCACTCCTCCTCCTCCCTTCCTGCCTGCTCTGTCTCTTCTGAATATGTTGTAGCCAGGTATGGCCATCTCCCAGTCATGGTTATCATTACAACAGGTTTCAGTGATGGCCACAATGTCCAGGTCTGACTGTACCATGACGGCCTCCAGATCTAATTTCTAATCAGTTTTAATTTTGAAGTACTATGTGTCAGGGAGGTTTAGCAATGGTCAGGCAGTACTCCCCCACCAGACTCAGGGAATTACATCCTTTTGACTATCCCCCATTAACATCTAACACCTATTTTAGGTGCCGTGCTTTGAGTAAGTTAGAAGGCGTATAAGAAAGGTGAGAGCTTGGCACGGTGGGGAGAGGAAAGGAGAGGGTGGACAGGAGTTGTGGGGTCCAAGAGGCACCCTGGGGTGAAATGGAGTCAGGACAGAGGTCCTCCCTGTCTTGTCCCAGGTGTCAGTGTGGCTCAGTTGGTAGCACATCCGCCTCTGGACCAGAAGGTCGTGGGTTCTCGTCTCACACCAGGATTGGACTTGCACCTAAAAATCGCTGGCATCTGAGTGCAGTATTGGGGGTGCTGTACTGCTGGGGTGTGCCATCCTTCGGATGAGATGTTAAACCGAGGTCCCTTCTACCCATCCTGGTGTTGTCCTGGTGGGTGTCCAGGTGAAGTAAAGAACCCAGGGCACTCTTTGCAAAGAGAAGGGAACATTCCTGGTGTCCTGGCCAACATTCCCCTTCCCATAAACTGGTTCATGCAATTATCCAGGCTGTGTGTGGGTGATGATGTGCGATATGGCCGCCACCGCACATTCAGTCACTTCACTACCAGTCTAGCATTGCTTGTAAAGTGCTTTGGATATATGAAAAGCGCTATATAAATGCTGATTCTTCTTCTTCTTCCCCATACCCAAGGGCTCTGATGTTAGCAGGCAGGTCCCGAGGTCTTCCCTGACAACTCATCCTACTTGGGCAGTGTTGTACAATGCCAGATCTATTAAGAACAAGATCGTTATCATAGCTGATCTTGTTGAAATCACCAATCTGGCTTGCATCACCGAGACCTGGTTGGATGAAAATGCAGGCCCCATTTTAGCTTCAGCAGTTCCGTCCGGGTTCTCGGTGATACACCACCCAAGGCTGGATCATAGGGGCGGGGGTGTGGCCATTATATTTAAATCTGAGCTGGACCTTGTGGATGTGCCATTGGGAAGCAGCAGATCCTTCAAGTATATCCTTGGTGAGGGTGTAGGCTGTGGGATACTCCTCATCTACCATCCGTCAGGAGATGGTGGAGCATTCCTGCAGGAGATAGAGGATTTCATCGTCAACATGGTATTGAGGTCCCCCAGATGGATAATTATGGGGGACTTCAATGCCTGAGTTGACGATGAACTCTCGCACTTTGGTCAAAATCTCCTTCAGCTTATGATGACGCTGGGCTTTACACAGGTAGTTACCTCCTCAACCCATCTAGGGAGTCACTCGTTGGATCTGATCTTTCTTTTGGGTATGGAGATAGCTGATCTGGGGATGGAACCAGTCAGCTGGTCTGACCATCACACCATAAGGTTCAGCTTCAGGGTTCTCCCTAATAGGTCTGCCCCTACAGAGATGGTCCAGTACCGCCCTTTGAGGGGAGTTACCCCTAATGACCTATTGGCAGTACTGGAGCTATCGGGTTTGTCAGGTGAATGCATGAGTCCAGGTGATCTGATATTAGCCTATAATAAGGCTGTAGGAGATGCCCTGGACAAGATTGCTCCTGTTCGTGTTTGACCCATCACCCTTCGCCCAAGGAACCCTTGGTTTGAAGGTTCCTTGAAGGAACTGAGGCGAGTTAGTCGAAGGTTGGAGAGAGCTTGGCGAAAGTCTGGCCTTGATGCTGACAGGCTTAAGCTGATGGCACATTATGACTGCTGTCAGCTAGAAATCACCTGTAAGAAGGCAGAGTTCCTGTCCAGGGAGATTTCTGCGACACAGAGTCGACCAGCTCAGCTTTTCCGGACCTTCAACAGATTGTGCAATCCAATCTGTCTTCAGCCCAGAAAAGCTTTTTCTCAGCTGAAATGTGAGGAGTTTGCTTGATTCTTTGCAGATAAGGTTGCCAGCATCAGGTCTAGCATTGGCATAGTCTCTCCTACGAGAAGTTGTGGTGATCGGCAGGATGTGGTGTGCACTCAGTCTCTCTGGTAAGATTTCTGCCAGCCAGAATTCACAGATATTGTGATGATCATCCAGACTATGCGCCCAACCAGTTGTAGTTTGGATCCGGGCCCAACACCCTTCTTATTGGGATGTGTTGATGTTATCTGCCTGATCCTTGCTGAAATTGTCTGGAGGTCCTTGGAGATAGGGGTCTTTCCAGAACCCCTAAAGGAGGCGGTCATTCAACTACTCCTTAAGAAACTCTCCTTGGACCTGGACTGTCCAACTAACTACCGACCTATCGCTAACCTGCCATTTGTTGGTAAGGTTATTGAAAAGGTGGTTGCATTGCAACTGGATGATCATCTTTCAACTCACAAGATCTATGAAACTCTCCAGTCTGGATTTAGGAAAAAGTGTAGCACGGAGACTGCACTTGTCTGAGTATTGAATGACCTCCTGATGGCTAGAGATCGAAAGGTGTGTACCATTCTGGTCCTTCTTGATCTCTCCACAGCATTTGACACTGTAGACAATGGTGTGTGGTTGGAGTGCCTGCAGCTGCTTTGTGGTCCATCTGGCACAGTCTTGAAATGGTTCCACTCTTTCCTCGCACACAGGCTTCAGAAAGTTACCACCGGAATTTATTCCTCGGGCACTTACTCCCCGTCTTGCAGGGTGCCACAGGGCTCCATCTTGGCACCCATGTTGTTTGCAGTGTATATGCTGCCATTGGGAGATATCATCAGGTGATACAGTTTGAGTTTTCACTGCTATGCAGATGACACTCAACTGTATATGTCCTTTCTGCCCAGACAGGATGCTGTCTTCTCTGTGCTAAACAACTGCCTTGCCGAGATCAGAACCTGGATGAGTATTAGTTGGCTGAGACTGAATCCGGATAAGACTGAAGTGCTGGTTGTGGACCCTGGTCATCCAGGGGCAGGTATGCGAACTGGCCAAGCTTCAGGTGTTTTGATTGATGGCATACAGCTCGCTACCTCAGACCGAGTGCGTAACCTCTGCATTATTTTTGATGACGGTCTGACACTACAGTCTCAGTGTCAGCTGTTGTCAAATCTTCCTTTTATCATCTGAGGAATATCGTCCAGGTGAAACACTTGGTTCCTCCAGATGGCCTTCCAACACTGGTCCACGCCTTCATCACTACCCACCTTGATTACTGCAATTCTCTCTACCTAGGGCTGCTGCTCGCAGCTAGTGCAGGATGCAGCAGCCAGGCTTTTGATTGGGACTTCTAGATCCAGTCATATTACTCCTGTGCTCCGCGAACTTCACTGGCTGCCTATTCAGTGGCGGATCACCTTTAAGATTTGTTTGCTAACCTTTAAAGCCCTACATGATCATGGACCCTGTTACCTGCAAGAACTCTTGATACACTACTGCCCCTCCCTTCCTCTCTGATCCACTGACAAAGGATTGCTAGAGATTCCCAGGGTACGATTAAAAACATCAGGTGCTCGTGCTTTTGCTTTTTCGGCTCCAACCCTGTGGAATTCTCTACCTCGTCAGTTAAAATAATGCCCAACCATTGATAGAATTAAGACTGAGCCAAAAATGTATTTATTTAATTTTGCCTTCCCTAATGACTAATATGTTTTATCTTCCTGTTTTAATGTTATATTTTGTAATTGATTTTTATGTGCAGCGCCTTGGTTATTGAAAGGCGCTATAAAAATAGTTTGATTTGATTTGATTTGATTTCGCCAGACTGACCCAGCCAGACTACCCACTGCACAGAGAAGCCATCGACGAGAGACCTGCCTGGGGATCAGCCCCCTGCTCCACACTTGAACAGGAACGATGCCTCTGTGACTCGTGTGAGCCCTACTTCTCCTGGCATTCCAGATTAACCACCTGCAGTCTCGATTTTTGTCCAGCCTGTGTCCAGTCTTGGGCCTCGTGAGTAAATACTATGGTAGCTCCCTGCAACAACAGCTTAATCTGAGTGTGTCATCTGATTGTCTTGTTGTTTCATTTCCTTTTCGAACTGAGCCCTCTGGCTCTGGATTACAAATATTGTGTACTGTGCATGTTGTGTTTTCTATCACAGGGCCCCAACCAACTGCAACCCCCGGGCAACAGTTCTGGCAAGCCCATCTCTTCTCCACCTGGGTACCCAGAGGTGTGACTGTGTGGGGGGACTCATGCACAACTGCTTGACTGATATAACCTTTAAGCTAATTAACCTGATGTTGCCCCATCCTTGTTCAAGTCCCCTGAACAAATCAGATCTAACTTTTTCTGCATGTAATCTGACTATGGTTCCAGTTTGTGGTCAAAGTACTGCACTGTTGCTATTTGTTGTGCATAACCTTGTTTTACAGGGGGTCCCTAGGGTCGAGCCAGAGGAACCAGCCCTGGTGGTAAGTGCAAACAGTGTCGGTACTTGTGTGGTATACCAGGGGTATTGTGAAAGTGATTATTGTACAGTGCTCAGGCCACTAGAGGGGAAAGGGGGGGTTACAGTGTCCCGGCAGGCTGTGCCCAGGTTAGCTTGACCACTACCAACCCTGACCTCCAGGTGGAGGCACCCATTTCAGAACTCAGGCTACTTAACCTGCTACTAGCCAAGCAGACAGGGGTAGTAGCCCTTGGCATAGCGCCACCTAGGGCTTACACCTACACCAAATAATATTGTACGGCTCAACAGGACTCTTGGCAGGCAGCTCTTCTGTGTGAGCTAGTCTGACTCAAGAACATAACATGTCAGCTGCTCTAACAGAAGATTTTGTTTGTGCCAGCAATTAAATGTTTGCTTGTTCTGCTAACAATATTTGACTGTGTGAATATCATGAAAATGTCAACTGGAACTCAAAATAAATATGACTTTATAAAGTGAATATTTATCCCATCCCTATCACTGCTCATATTTAGATTGGGTGTGCCAGCCTGCTCTGCCTGCCCCTCCCCGAGACTAAGTTCTATTTTAAAAATTTAAATGCTAAAACCACAAAAGTTACAGTGTCAGTACAAAACTGATTTAAGACTAATTTGTGTAAAATTAAGTTGTATAAGTACCATGTGCAGCTGGTTAAAATATAGCAATAATAATACTGACTGACAGCATACATTTACAGAGCGTGAAATAAAATGCAACATATTAAAGGAAACTGCGATTATATCAGAAGTAGCATGTATAAAATCTCTTGTGACATAAACAACAAATATGTCATGCCATGCTTATTCTTCAGTCTCTGAAAACACAAAACAAGCCATCATAAGTCGTAAAAAAAAAAAAAAATTAACTGGCTGTGGAGGAAACCATTTCTGAAAAGAAGACAACAATAATACAAAATAAAAATTGAAACAGAAAAGTAGGGCAACATTAAGTTAAAAACAATCCAAAAATGGATTTATTTTTTGTATGGGAACTCTTTGAATAAAACTGTTTTCTTTTGTAAAACTTAAATCACTTTGATAAAAAAAAAAATGTCAAAAAGAGGCAATTTATTCCACTTCTGCTTTGTTCTTTCACATCAGTTTCCTTACCTCCAGTTTCATGATCCCTTGCTTTAGTCTCCACACCACCTGTTTAAGATTCAGAACCACACTGTTTAGAACCCAGGGCAGCTCTTCAGAGTTTAGGACTAGAAGGAGTTCAGTGGATATTTCTTAAACAAATTCTCTCTTCAGCTCCCTCTGTGTGCTCCTGTTTCCAGTACCTGGTCTTGGAAACAAAAATATACTTCCTGTCTGCCCCTGAAATGTGTCCCTAAATTATTTAAATTAGCTGATTAATATTCATAGCATGCTGCAGCAGGGGGAGTGGTTCCAAGACACAGTAAACCCTTAAAGAGGCAGGGGCACATCCAGATTTGATGTCTCATATGGACTGTAGCAAAGTCAAAGACCCTTTCAGTCTGAATCGACACATACAGGACTGTTCCTACCCTGCAAAAGGTTTGTGGGAACCCAACTTCCTAATATCAGGTATCCACCAGGCACAGCCATACTTAAGGCACAAGAATCAGCTGGCCCCCCACTATTTTACATAAGTCACCGACATCATTCTCTGAAGTAACTCTTGACTCCTGAGCATACCTCTCAACCATCCATCATTGAAATGTATTTATTTATGTAGTTTTTGATAACTGGGTCGGTGCACTAGCCATTGCAATGACTATTTTAAGGCGCAACCTGGGAGGGTACATAACATAAAACATCAGAAAATGATTACAATACATATGTTGGACAGTTGTCAAGCATAGAAATACAGTACGATCAGAAGAAATATACAACAGTCAGGGTAAATGCATTACATTGTCATGAAAAGATTAAAATAAAATGCAGGAAAGTGAATACAATCAAGTTGAGTCATAAGTGCACATTCCAGGAATTCTGGGAGGACAATACCTTGATTAAGCAATAAGGCATGGCCAGAAGTTATGTTAATGGTTTGTTAATCACCTTCTGGGGTATAATGTGGCACGAGGCATAGCCGAGTGCTACATGCCCCTAGAGGGTGATTAAGTGACCGTTAACATAACCCCTGGGATTGCCTTATAGCTATTATAATAAAAATTTTGTTTTAAATGGGGGGGGGGCGAATGCTATAAGTCTTGATGGCTGAGAGGGACCTGGGGGTGGTGGTGGATGTCAAGATGAACAACTCGGAGACTTGTAGGAGGGCGGCAGCCAAGGCCAACAAGATGCTGGAATGCATCGCTAGGGGGATCACCTCCAGAAGGAGGGGAAGTGATACTCCCTCTGTATAACTGCTTGGTAAGGCCACACCTTGAGTACTGCATGCAGTTTTGGAGGCCACACTTTAAAGAGGGACATTAAACTCCTGGAGAGGGTCCGGAGGAGGGCAGCCAAAATGATTTGAGGCTTGGGGGACAGGACCTATGAGGTGAGGCTCGAAGAGCTAAATATGTACACATTGGAAGAGAGAAGGGACCGGGGGGACATGATAGAGGTCTTCAAGTACATGAAGAGGGTAAATAGGGGAGGAACCGTCAGGGTGCTGCGAAGGAAGGAGGAGGGGGGCCACTAGAGGGCATGGGTGGAAGCTGGAGAAGGGAAGATTCAGGGGAGAAAGGAGGAGGTGCTACTTCACTGAGTGGGTGGTGGAGCCATGGAATGCACTGTCTAGGGGGCTGGTAGAGGCAGAGACAGTGGAGGGGTTCAAGAGGGGTTAGGACAGGTACAGGGGAAGGGTTCTGGAAGCAAACTCCAATGCAGCAAGAATATCCAGAACTGGGAAATGAGAAGTCAGAGAAGGCGAGGGGGGCAGCAAGGTCAGCACCCAGGGTGGGGGCTGACCAATCGAGCAGACTCGAAAGACCGTTAGGCCTATTCTGCTGGCATTTTACTATGTTAGTAAATAGTGTTAAACCTTGTTCAGCATATGATTAGGCTGTACATGTATGTTAATCAAATATTAACATAGGCTGATAGAATGTTTACAACCAATCAGAAAGCTTCATTTCTCAGACCATTTTTATAATGACTGTTAACACTATAGTAGTCATACAGGATAAATGAGGGACTCGGATGCAAAACAAGGGACAAAGAGGGGCATCAACCCTCATAATGATGAGCACATCCTCAAACATGGAGATACAAGCTCAGAACACTATGGAAACCATTGTGTTTATTTGTACAAAGTTTACTTTTGATTTAGCATCTGAGAAATATTATGAATTTGTACTTTAAAGTCTGCCTTTACTGTGTATTCTCTGTGTGTGCAGAACTTTTCCATGAGGGACAGAGCAATTTTGAGGGGTAAAATGAGTAATGTACTCCACTCCATAATGGTAACATTTGTGCTCACTGTGTTGTGTGTGTGGATGTTTGTATTTTTCTGTGTCTGTAGGTTAGTTTTTGTTGATTTACATTTTTTACTGCTTGGCGTAACTTCACCATTCTTGCACACATCAGTGAAAGTCTCCAGGACGGAATTTCTGCAAAACACCACCACCAAGTATCAGAATTTTCATTTTAAATCAACTTTTTGGAAGCCATCCCAAGGCAAAATAAGTCTAGCAACTAAGCCTGACAAACTTGATGATGCTGGGTCCTGCAACTGAATCAACATTTTTGTCTGACCTGCTCCTAAAATGATTGTACTTGGACTAAACTATTAAATAAAAAAATACATAAATAAACAGAGAATAATGGATAGGGGAGTGAGTGATATGTAAGCAATAATACCCAACAGGGTAAATGGTATTGGGCAATACCGGACCGTCCAGGGGCATAATGAGTCCCGACACCGCAGGCGGAGGGCATTGTAGCCCATGGAAGGTCCAGTATTGCCCAATACCGTTCACCCTGTCTGGTATTATTGCACTTAGAAAATAGGCAACTGTATTCTGTTAGTTTGGGAAAAAAAGAAATATGTTTAAATGTTAAAATACTTAGTTGTTTAAGCTTATATGAATAAAATAGTTCCTCCACAGCATTTGAGTGCTGTTTTTATTTTTCACCTTAAACCTAAGGATGTTTTAGTAAACCTCCCAGAGTTAACTTCTTGACCTGGTTGTCATGATTAGCTGACCCCTCCACCCCACTCCATCCTCCACCCACACACACACACACACACACACACACACACACACACACACACACACACACTGGGCTTGACATTTTAAAGCCTTTTTTTTTTTTTCTTAACCTTGTTTCTCTCTTGGTGCTGCTGCAGTGTGAAAAGTGATGCCTCCACCTCGTACAGTCCAATAAGTTTATGAAGCTCAGCATTGAAGGCATTGAGTGACCAGCGCTGTCGGGAGTGCGAGGACAAGGGGAGTGACTGCCTCAAAGTCGATAGTACTGACGGCTTTTATTTCACACAGGCAGTCTGCCAGTCTGGCTGACAGCTTGAACAGTCAGTAAGTGTTTTTTTTTAATAAAGAAATGGTATGCTGGCATTTGGGATGCTCGGCAAGTGGGGACCATACAGGGCAACTTATGGTGAAGCCTATCTCAAGGATGGGTCTAGTTTGTTGTTCTGCTGGGAAGATCAGCCCAAGGAGCAGCGGCGGCACTTGCGACTTTTTCTGCCCAGGTATGGAGACATGTTGCTGGCTCACTTGTTTTACTACATCGGCCAGTTTTTGGGAGAGGGTATCATGTTATGTCTCTCAAAGTATGGACAATTTGTGGAGGCTGCAAAACAGTGACTAGTGTATTTTTTTTAACATTTTGAGATTTTTTTACGTGATCGTGTGTCTGGTTGGACAACCTACTGTACATTTATTGTATTTTAGGGTGGTGGGTCTCAAACAGCTCGCTAAGCAAGTGGAGAAACAATGGTTGCTACGGAGCTTGCAAATTCAGGGTGTCCAATAATACACCAAGTAATGGGGCACCCTGAATTGGCACTTGTTTTCTAGCGGGCTCTATCGAGAAATACCCACCCGCTAAACTTACTATGCTAGCCAATGAGAATGCTAGGATTTACTACCTCATTTTCTAAGAGAATTTAATGCACACCTGAGGGGTTTATGAAAGCATCCCACCTCGAGGGTGTACATTAAATTGTCATTCACACACTCCCCAGTCTTTTATTTTGTATAATAAACTGGCAAGGGTGCTCCACACCGTGGGATTCAATCAGTGGTTGAAAAACTGGTGTGGAGCTCAGAGATTAGGCTTCATTGGGGACTGGGGGTCCACCTGGAGGGATGCAGGCCTATACTGGCATGATGGGCTGCATCTTTCCAGGAGGGGTACCAGGATCTTAGGTGATAGGTTTAAAATACTTCATTGACAAGCATTTAAACTAACCAAAGGGGAGAGGCACTGGAAAGGAGCAGGGACATCCTAGCCCCCCAAAAAATTCAGGGCACTAAGTGAGGTAGACACCAACATAGAGATGTTGATAGGGAGAAGGGCAGAGGTAAATGGAGAAAGTGACATACACAATAAGGACAGGGATGGGGCAAAAAGGGTAAGGCCATCAAGAAATGGAGGGTAATGAATACCAATGCCCATAGTCTGGGCAACAAGCAACCTGAACTGGTGGCCTTGATGGAAGAGGGATGCCTGGATATTGTAGCAGTCACAGAAACATGATACACAGAGAACAATGACTCGGATGTTAACATACCAGGGTATACAACCTACAGGAGAGACAGGGAGAGCAAAAGAGGGGGGGAGTAGCTCTCTATGTAAGGGAAGGGATAAAAGCAACTGAATAAAACAGGAAACAGGGAGGAGAGGAGGCACTGTGGGTCACCTTAGAGACTGGAAGTGGCACCACAATCTGCACAGGGGTTATATACAGACCCCCATTTCAGGGGGAGGGAATTAACAAGTATATGATAGAAGGCATACTTAGGATGGCAGAGAAAGGGGAGATACTGTTGATGGGGGACCTTAATATGCCAGATGTTAACTGGAGCACCTTTGCTGCAGCCACATCCAAAAGCAGGGCCATTCTTGATGCCCTTCAGGTGGCATGCCTCAGACAGCTAGTTTTAGAACCCACTCATGAGGGAGCAATCTTAGACCTTGTATTCTCAAATGGGGACAGTGAGAGGATCTCAGATCTAGAAGTGGGTAGACATTTGGGAACAAGTGACCGCCAAACAGTGTGGTTCACGACAAACTCAGCTACAGGGTCAAACCATACAAAAGTGAGGGTTCTAGACTTCAGAAGGGCTGACTTTAGCAAGATGGGAGAGTGCCTTAGAAGAGCACTAGCAAACAGGCTAGAAGGAGGGGTGGAGCAACAATGGGGAAATATCAAAACTGCCATCACAGATGCAACAAGCCTTTGTGTAAAGCAAATAAACAAATCAAAATGAAAGAAAAAGCCACTATGGTTCTCAAAAGAGGTGGCGGTAAAGGTTAGGGAGAAAAAGACAGCATTTATGAAGTATAAGGAAACACAGAAGGAGCAGGACAGAGAACTGTACCAATTAAGGCAGAAGGAAGCAGGGAGGGTAGTCAGAATAGCAAAGGCCCAAACTGAGGAAAAGATAGCCAACTTAGTTAAGAAGGGGGATAAAACCTTTTATGGGTATATCAGGGAGTGTAGAAAGATGAAGGGAGAGATAGTGAGGCTGAATAGAATGGATAGTGGGTGAGCAGAGTGTGACAGTGAAAAAGCAGGGATACTGAATGAATACTTCTGTTCAGTATTCACAAAAGAGGAAGTGGGGGAGGTGCCTAATCCAATTAACAGAAGCACTCTGGAGAAGAGGGGTCGATCCCAGTCCTTTCACAGAAGAAAGGGTTCTGAAAGAACTCCTAAAACTGAAGGTGAACAAAGCAATGGGGCCAGATGGAATTCACCCCAGAATTCTAAAAGAATTAAGCAGAGAACTAGTGACCCCACTGACTACCCTTTTTAACAAATCATGGGAGGATGGTGTGGTACCTGAGGACTGGAAGAAGGCTGATGTGATTCCCCTTCACAAAAGTGGGACCAAGACAGAGGTAGGAAAATACAGACCTGTCCGTTTGACCTCCGTGGTAGGGAAAGTGATGGAATCACTTCTGAAAGAAAGAATTGTTGAGTACCTAGAGGCCAGTGGGGTGCAGGACCCAAGGCAGCATGGGTTCACAGCAGGAAGGTCATGTCAGATGAATCTAATTGATTTCTTTGATTGGGTGACCAAAGTAGTAGACCAGGGAGGGGCTGTGGACATGGCCTACCTAGATTTTAGCAAGGCATTTGACAGAGTCCCACACAAAAGATTAATAAATAAATTAGCCAGCCTGGGAGTGGGTCCCAGGGTGGTAGTCTGGGTAAACATTGGCTAGACAATGGGACACAGAAGGTAATTGTAAATGGAGTCCACTCTGAAGAAAGAGGGGTTACTAGTGGGGTACTGCAGGGTTCAGTACTGGGTCCAGTCCTTTTTAATATCTTTGTCATTGACACTGCAGTGGTCTGGAAGGAAAAATATGCCTCTTTGCAGATGACACAAAGATCTGCAACAGGGTTGATACACAAGGAGGTGTGGAAAGGATGAGAAGGGACTTGGCAATGTTGGAGGAATGGTCAGAAGTATGGCAGCTTGGATTCAATGCAAAGAAGTGCAAAATAATGCACCTGGGAAAAAAGAACCCAGGGGAAGAGTACACAATCTGGGGGAAGGTAGTAACAACAACAAAATGGAAAGGGAACTGGGGGTAATCATATCAAATGACCTTAAGGTTGACAAGCAATGTGAGAAGGCAGTAGGGAGGGCTGGAGGGATACTGGGATGTGTTGGGAGCAGCATCACAAGCAGAAAACAGGAAGTTGTTATCCCCCTGTACAGACAGCTGGTGAGACCCCATCTCGAGTAGTGCATCCAGTTCTCGAGACCCCATCTCCACAAGGACACAGACAGAATGGAGGCAGTTCAGAGGAGTGCAACTAAAATGGTGCAGGGTCTGCAAGAGAAGCCATATGAGGAGAGAATAAAGGAGCTTAATATGTATACCCTTGAGGAAAGGAGGGATAGGGAGACATGATAGAAACATTGAAGTGTCTCAGTGGAATCAACAAAGTCCAAGAGGGTAGCATCTTTCAGAAAAGAGACGTGCAAGAACAAGGGGACACAATTTGAAGACAGAGGGGAGACAGCTCAGGGGCAGTGTGAGGAAGTATTTTTTCACAGAGAGGGTGGTGGACACATGGAACAGCCTTCCTGAGGAGGTTGTGGGGTCTAAACCTGTGGGAGAATTCAAGAATGCATGGGACAGACATAAGGTAATTTTTGTGGGGGTAGGAAGAAATAAGCTGTTGGTTAAATAGGATCTGCAGCTAATCCTCTAGGTAGGGACATGGGCAGACTAGGTGGGCCAAGCATTCCCTTCTCTGCTGTCGAAGTCTATGTTTCTATGGCAAGGAATTTTTTCCCACCAGAGTTCAGATGTCTTTTTTTCTTTTTTAGGTTGGAACATGTTTTTTTTTTTTTTTTTTTGACAAGACAAAGTGTGATGGGGTTGCCTGATCACAGGAGTGGTTTGAGGTAAGCAAGATTTATGTCAGGAGATCCCGGGGAAAGTGTTTTCTTCTCAGTGGTGGCAATTATTTGAGCGGGTGTGAGAAGAGCAGCTGTGGGGCTCACACTGTACCCTCTTTAACTGAGTGAGTGTTTGTTGTAACAACCAGCTGGTTGCTACGGCAAATATCAACCTTTTCTGCCCATAGAAAAAATTCCTTGCCAGTTACTATATAAATAAACATGCCCAGGACACAGTTTATCACCTCGCAGGAATCTGAACACATTCTGTGACTGTGGACCGCAGCAGTTGATAATTTCCTCTGGATGTAATTTACCACCATGTATCAGCATTTTCATTTTAAATCAACTTTAAATGTACTTGTCTCTAAAAGGGCTACTCTACAATCACTTTGAAAACGAAGGAAACATACAGGCAAATGTTCTCACATCCTGCATGTGCCCAGGCCAAAGTTCTTCACATGGAAGGAATTTAACACTTTCTGTGACTCTGGACCTCTGCAGTTCATCATTTCCACTAGATCTATCTTATTGTCATTTACTGCTTTCTCCTTGGAGGAGCCCCTGATCGGGCACTCCACTGCTCTCCAAGCCCTCCAGGCTCCCTCCTAACTGCACCTCTGCCTGTGGCCCAACCAGCACCTCCAAAACTGGAGACTGCAAAAACCTGCAAGCAATCACAACCCTTCACAACCTTTAGCAGGATGACCAGCATCTCCGAAGCTACCGCTCACTCCACCCTCTCCAGCCAGCAACAAAGACAGGCACAGTGACTTTTTGTCCAACTGGAAAACATCGCTGTCTTGCTTCTGCATCCTGATTGGTTGGTTTCCCTGACTATGCACTTTATTGGCCAATTTATTTTAAAGTGCTTGGCTCTACACTATGAACTTCTCTCATTCAAAGTTATACTGCTTAATTTTGGCAAATCTTAATATTAGTGAAAAGGGTTGTTCATAACTGTTTTAAAGCATTATAACATTACTTGCCATTTAGTCTTCAGTGTATGTATGCTACAGGGGCCGCCTTAGTGCTCTCAAAATTTCATTACCATAGCTATTGTGAATTAATTTGTACTGCTTTTGACTGTTAAGCACAGCTGCCTCGGCACTCATACTATCAACTGTTTACAGCTCTTGAGTGAAACTGATAGAGTGCAGATCCTGACTGTTGGGCCTCGCTGACTCCACACCCTCCCACTCTGTCTTGACACTTTTATTTACAATCCTTGAGTGCCAGGTGACAAAACTACGTGAATAATCAAACTACATGTGAATAACTAAGTATCCACTATCCCCTTAGCAGGTTATATTGTTCCACCTCTAGAAGGCACTTCATTGATTATAACTAGCTGGGTTTCCCTTCTGATCACTTCCTAGACTACAGCTACCCTCTCCATCTGACCAGCACCCCTTCCCCATGCTCCCTGATTACAAATTCTTCTTGTTCCTAAGTCAGTTGCTCAATTGCTCACTAATTTTTCTGCCTTTTTGAACAATGCATCCCCTACTCTCCTCTCTCACCCTTGTTCTGATCTTATCCTTCTCTACCACCTCCACTTGCTCATTACTCATCTATTCCTAATAACTCTCCCACCCCCATCCGTTATTATCTCCAATCTGCTACACACATCCATGCTATCACTCCCCCCCCCCATTTGAAATATGGTCTCACTCTAGCACTATTCTTACGTGGCTTTGAAAATGGTTTCCACTGTCACTGCCGTTCTCCACTTTCTTCTTCCTCACTCATCCACTCCCTTCTCAAAACTCCCAACGTCCTCACCAGCCCCTCAAAATCCCCTAAACTCCACTTTCTCATATTTGCTCTCCTCCTCCTGCTCTCCGCTGGGGATATCCACCCCAGCCTAGGCCCTATTGCCCCTCGCTTCTCTGGTGCCTCCTACTCCACTACCTCACCCCACTCTCTTCTCTCAGCCCTCCCAAAGGGCTTAAAGATCCTACATCTAAACACCTGCAGCTTGTTACAAAAAATATACCACATTCAAAACATGGTGTGCACTCTAAAATCAGACATTCGAATAATTTCAGAAACTTGGCTAAAGAGCACAATCCCTGATCACTTATTCTCCATTATTGGCTACTCACTGTTAAGGCAAGACCGTGCTGGCAGGGTTGGTGGTGTGGCCATTTATATCCTAGCCTTCATCCAATAATCCATCATCTACTCATCCTCCAATCCTGTGACCCATGATGCCCTAGCTATCCGTGTGACCCTCCCCTTCACTCTCTCTATCTTTGTAGCTGGCATATACTGCCGCCCAAATGTCCATCCTTTGGTTGTGCTAGACCTCCTAACCTCCATCACTTCCCTTGCTCTCTCTGGAGAATTATTCATCCTAGGTGACCAATATAAACTGGTTATCACAGCCAGCCTGCTGGCACTAGGGCAGGGTGCCCAACTGTGATGCAGATGATCTGGGTTCGGAAACAGACCTGGGATCATCAGAGGGCTGGCCAGGGGAAAAAGGACTGAGCATCCTAGGGAGAGTCCTCTTTTACTCCAGGAGGGAGGGGGTTAGATTGTTTGGCTCAATGGCGATCCCTAGTGAAGGCTGGGGGTACCTCTGAGCCAGCACCAGCACTTACGGGTGGTGGGGCAGACATGGGACATCATTGCACATCCCCGTTCCATGGGAAAAAATTAAAAAACACTAGCACCCGCCATGCATGAAGCTACACTTGCCCCAGCTTCTAGCACTCTGGTGGCACATCTGGGATCTGACCTATTTCATTGTCTGCTACGGCTGGCATGGGCTCTGCACCCCGCCCTGGGGGGCAAGCCAAGGAGGCAACGCTGGTGGGCTCTCCTGCCAGCATCCTTGTCCCATTGTCATGGAAGTCCTGTCGGTATGGTGGCCCCACCCTGAGGGGCAATCCAGGGGGGTACTGGGGACCCAGTATAAGGTAAGTCCCCAGAGTGCTGGGTAATGGCCAAGGACAGGCAGGAGCTAAGAGATCAGACAGGTCGCTAACAAAAATAAATAAATAAGTTGGCTGTCGCCTAACCTAACCTCCAGCGCCTTTTGTCTTACCATTGTCTTGCATTGCTCTTGCATCTCTGTGTTCGACTAGCCACCTATGCTCTATTGTATTTTGAATTGCTGTATTTTGTATTTCATTTACAAGTTGCCTTTCTGTGCCATTGCTATGGCCCAGTTGTGCCTGAAAATGGTCCCAGGGATTAGCGTACCTACCCAGTTATCAAAGACAATAATAAATAAATAAATCTACCAAAAGTAAAACCAAACCAGAGCCCTAAACCACACCCAAATGATCTTGAAACCCATCCACCCAAACTACAAGACACAATACTCTCTACTCGACTGGGCCCTTACCTCCCTGATGCTCTCAGTGACTGTTAGGAAAGTCCACAGAACTAAATCACCACACAAAACCATACAACTATGCTCTTTCAAGTCTTTTGAACTTGAACCTCTCCAGAGTAACCTTGTCACTTCTGACAGGTCCTCCCAACCTCCCTCGGTTGCTAAGGCCCTTGCCTACTTCAAATATTTATTTTAAACTGGAATGCCTTTGATCCACTCAAACAAATTAGAGTCAGAGGTAGCCAGTTACCTTGGATAACCCTTGAATTTTTGGCCTGCCTCAGGGCTAGAGATCGAGCCTGGAGGTGTCATAAATCTTCCCAGCATCCTAGTGATCTCGTGAACTGCCGCATGCTATGAAATGTTGGCACCAGGGCCACAAGGTTAGTCAAGTTTGAACATTTTAAATCTGCCTTCATTACCAACTTAAATTGTCCTTCAAAGTTCAGGAAGGTGATTCACGCCCTATTTACCCCCTCATCTTTCCCCCCCGGTACTTAATGAAAATAGCTCTCTAATGTCTGACCCACCAGCTGTAGCTATGGAATTTAACTTCTACTATACCTTCTGCACCACTGAGTTACTAAAATCCCTCCCTCCACCCCCCACCCACTCTCTACCAATGTGCCCCTTCACCATCCTCCCATCTCCCATTCTCTTTCACTACTGTAAGCCCAAATGATGCCCTAAGTGCCTTCCTCACCATCAACCCCTCTAAAGGTGCCTCCCCTGATGGCCTCAACCCAAAACTCCTCTCCCTCTCCACTTCAGCCATTGCCTACCCCTCTCAATAATCCTAATTTTCTCATTCTCTACTGCCTTCAGTCCCCCCTTTATGGAAACATGCAGTGGTCCTCCCTGTACCCATAGGGGGTGATCCCTCATCCCCTGGCAAGTATCACCCCATTTCACTCCTCCCTACCATTGCCAAGCTTCAAGAACACATTGGCCTCTCCCAGTTCACCTCTTTTCTGACATCTCCTTTTTCACTCCTTTCCAGTTTGGTTTCAGGAAAAAAAGACACTCAACCATGACCTCTCTCCTATGACTCACTGACTCCATCCTAACCGGGATGGACAATGGCCACATCACCTCTCCCATTTTTGTCGACCTGGCCAAGGCCTTCAACACGTCTCTCACTCCCTTCTCTTTGACTCACTCCCAGGAGCTAGCCCTATTTCCCTCTACCACAAACTAGTTCAAGGCCTACCTTATTGGCTGAACTCAATCAGTTAAGATCTTGGACACCACATCCCCTCCCGATTAGCACTGGGGTCCCCCAGGGCTCTGTATTATGGCCCCTCCTATTCTCCTTCTTCTTAAATGACCTTTCCTCTGTTTGCTCCCCCTCCTCCAATATACATATGCATGCTAATGATACAGTCCTGTATGCATCTGGCTCCTGTCCTGCTGAGGTTACAACCAGCTTACAGCAAGATTTCGACAAGGTTCAGCTCTGGTTTGCTAACCATAAACTTTTCCTCAGTGCCAAGAAGACTGTCTCCATGTCCTTTAGCACAAGGCAGAAACTCTCTAGGCTTCCTTCCCTACCCACTTTCCACACCCTTGATGTGACTTTACTTGAGGACACATCTTCCTTCAGGAACTTAGGTGTTTGGTTGGACCAACACCTAAACTTCTCAGGACATACTGATGCCATCCAGAAAAAATGGTGCCCCAAGCTTGGTGCTCCGTTCCGGAACTGTAGTCGCATCCCTTCTACCGCTAGGTGTTAACTTGTTCAGAAGATGATACTGCCCATTTTTGACTACTGTGATGTAGTCTATGGTGCTGCTCCTAAGTCCTCCCTGGCTAGACTGGACACTCTCTTCAATTCCTTCTGCCACCTTGCCCTGGATGCCTCCTCTCGCACCCACCACTGTGACCTTTATCATGCCCTATCCTTCTCCTCTCCTCTACTATAAATAGGCAACTCTCCCACTGTGCTAAATTCACCTCCAAGCACTGGTTAGGTGAGCTCCCTTCCTACCTCACCTCCTACTTTATAACACCCCCATCCTCCCATTCCCTTAGATCAACTGGCTTCCACACCCTGGTAGCCCCCCACAGATCCACCCTAACTGGTCAATCCACTTACTCTCACTGCCTCCCAAAAATTTGGAATTCACTCCCCCCTCAAATCCGGCACTCATCCTCTGCTTACTCCATCAACTCTTCCTCAATAATTACCTTGCACCTAGCTGCTCCTGCCATATCCCTCCTTAATTCCCTCCTCTAAGCCCTGGACAAACCCTACCCCTCTACCAGCACCTCGATTTTACCCTATGCACCCCACCCTCAAACTTTCTAGCTCTCCTCCCCTTCCCCCAAATTGCTCCCACTTATTGGCCTCCCTTGATCTCTCACAGAATGTAAGGAACCCCAAATGCTCTCCATGGGTCCCTCTCCTATCCCCAAAGGTGCTTGTATCTCTCAGCTACTCCCTTCCACCACCATCTCTCCTTTCTCCCTAGATTTGCAGTCCTCCTGCAGGGTTCTCAGCATCCTGAAGGAACCCTACTGCATCTAGGCTTTTCTCCTCTCCTTCCCCCTCCCCAATCTAAATGTCCTTCTAGCCTTTGCAGTCCCCTTGCAGGGTTCACAGCATCTTGAAGGGGTCCTACTGTGCATAGGCATGTCTTCTCTCCTTCTCCTTCCCCTCTCCCATTTTCCTTTTTCTTCCTAGCCTTCAAATTCCCCTTGCAGCGTTTCCAGCATCCTGAAGGGTCCTGCTGGGCCTTGGCTTGCCTTCTCTCCTTCCCCTCCCCAATCTACCTTTCTCCCTAGTCTTCGCAGTCCCCTTGCAGGGCTCTTAGCATCCTGAGAGGGTCTTATTATGCCTAGTCTTATCTCCTCTCCTCTCCTCTCCTGCCTCTCCCCATCTACCTTTCTCCCTGGCCCTCGCAGTCCCCTTGCAAGGTTCTCAGCATCCTGAAGGAGTACAACTAAGCCTAAGTATATCTCCCCTCTTCTATCTAGCCACTGTTTTGGCTTTCCATTACTACTAGCAGTGTCCAATGCATCCTAATGGACTATTGATTAGGCTCCATCCCCTTCAAAGGTGCCAATTCTCTTCCCCTCAAGGGTTTAATTCTCACTCACTCCCTCCTTCTTTTATCACTCTATTAATCCCTACCTGCTGACCTTCCCCAACCCCTTTGCAGGGTACCCCACATCCTGAATGGTTCTCTCTTCAGTTAGGTCGTATTCCCTCTCCTAACATTAAGTCACACCTCCTCCTTCTCTATTCTCCCTCTTTAATTCCCTACATCTTATCCCCCTTTCAGTCTAGCCCCACAGCCCCCTTGCAGGGTTCCCCACATCTTGAAAGGGTCTCTGTGAGATACTGCCTGATTCTCCTTCTCTCTGGTCCCCCTATTCCCATTGCAGCATTCCTCGCATCCTGAAGGGGTCTCCTGGGACACAACTTCCCCCTCCCTCTCCTTTCCCCCTCTTCTTTCATGTAAACACTTGTTTATTTATTAACCTGGCACTTATTATTGTCTACTCTTTCTACCTATGGGGGGGCTATCCCGAGGTTCAATGGGAGGAATACCTCCTCCCACAACCTCCTTATAAGCCCAGCAATAACACACCTCCCTTTTTTAGGGAGTGTTTTCATCCTCCACCCCCCTTCTCCGGCAGTCCTCTCACCTTTCTCCCTAGGGCCTTGTATTCCCTACTACTAATACCTATCTATAACAGGAAGTTATTATCCCTCTGTACAGACAGCTGGTCAGACCCCATCTGGAGTACTGTGTGCAGTTCTGGAGACCCAGTCTTCGCAAAGACATAGACAGGATGGAAGCTGTCCAGAGGAGGGCAACTAAAATGGTGCAGGGTCTGCACCAGAAGACATATGAAGAGAGACTTAAGGAGCTTAATATGTATAGCCTCAAGGAAAGGAGGGAGAGGGGGTACATGGTAGAAACTTTCAAGTACCTCAAGGGAATCAACAAAGTCCAAGAGGGTAGCATCTTTCAAAAAAAGAGGTGTGCAAGAACAAAGGTGCACAATTTGAGGATAGAGGAGGGGCGGCTCAGAGATAATTTAAGGAAGTATTTTTTCACAGAGAGGGTTGTAGATGCATGGAGCGGCCTTCCGGAGGAGGTCATGGAGTCAAAATCAGTGGTGGAATTCAAGCATGCATGGGACGGTCATAAGGCAATTCTAGAGGGTGGGGGTAGAAATAAGTAGGCTGCTGATTAACTAGGATCTGCAGCTTATCCAGTAGGCAGGGAAATGGGCAGACTGGGTGGGCCAAGCAGTCCTTATCTGCCGTCAAATTCTATGTTTCTATGTTACAAGCCAACTACCAAGAGTGGGAGTAGAGTAAAGACACAAAAAGAATCATAAAAGTTACATAAACACTTAAACCATATCTGTTCCCCAAACATTGAATTATCTGCAACACTGTTGTACTTGTAACATTGTTTGTAACACCTGCCTAACAACTGTCACAGCTCTCATGGAGACCTGTCTCTCCCTGAAAATCTCTGACACCGCTATTACCCTCAGTGGCTATAACTCATACTGGCAGGACAGACTGTCCAAACGTGGAGGTGGATGTTTAGCATACCTCAAGTCTGACATCAAATCCCAGACCATGCACAGCAGTATGCACTCTAAAAAGGATCAAATACTAAACCTAAAGCTATCTCTAAGACAACAGAGCAAAGTCCTTTCTGTTCACCACAGACCCCCTGATCAAAAAGTCACTGGCCTCAAACACTTCCTATGGAATCAGCAGGCACCTGGCAATAAATGGGAACAGATTATAGTCAGAGATTTCAACATCAACTGGCTATTCCAGGCAGAAGCTCCAGCAAGAGACCAGATCTCTGGGCTATACCTCACACAAACGGTCACTCAAGCCACCCTCCACAATTACCAAACTGGAACCAGCACGCTCATAGACTGGCTTTTATCCTCCCACCCTGAACACACCTCTAATGTCTCTGTCCTACCAGACAACCTTAGTGACCACTCCCCAGTCCTGTGTATCTGGACGAATAAGTTCACTAAGTGTTCGCCTAAAGTATCCCGAAACCGCACTTTCAAAGCCGGACTTCTGGATGCCTTCAAACAACACCTAAAACTGATTGACTGGTCCCCTATCAACAAAGCCATGGATGGGAACCAGACCCTGACCTACTTCCTTTGGATCTTCACCCAGGCCTGTGACATCTTTGCCCCCATCAGAATCAAGAAGGTTAAAGATACCACAAATCCATGGCTCTCGGGCACATTAGTTGCACTCATGCATCAAAGAGACTTTGGCATAGGGCCAAGGCTACAGGCAAGCAGGCTGAATTATGTGCCTATAGGGCTGCCAGAAACAACAGCACTAAGCTTCTTTGCCAAGCCAAAGCCACCTATTATAAAGACCAACTTAACGAACTTTGGGGGTCCGGTAAAGATTTCTAGTACTCCATGAAGTCCCTAACTGGTAGTGCTCCCAGAACCTCTTCAGATTTGATTCCCACTAGCACTGGGACTCTCCAGGAACCCCTCAATATATTTAATGCCTTCAACTTAGCGTTCACAGATCTGACTGGTATCTTACAAGATGAATACCTTGTGCCACGATCTGATCAGCCTTCTGGATCTTGCACACCTACACTCACAGGGACTGGACCACCACCTTTCTACTTCAAACAGATTTCAAGAACGGAAACAATCAAATATGTAAAGCACATCCTAGGCAAGACCAGGATGGGGAGTGAACAAATCGACCTGAAGACAGTCACCCTAGCCCTGGATGAGACAGCTGTCCCTCTCACTAAGGTCTTCAATACCTCCCTTAGATTGAATGTGTTCCCGGGTGCCTGGAAGCTGACCCTGGTCACTCATGTTTTCAAAACTGGAAACAGGACCAACACAGCTAATTACAGGCCATTCTCAATCCCCCCCCCAGCACTGGAAAGGGTAGTCTCTGACCAGCCACAGAGTACCTAGAGAAGTATAACCTGCTCTGCTCACAACAGCATGGTTTCCACAAAAAACACTCAACACTTACGGCACTAGTCAAATACACCAGCCACCTCTACGACACTTTGGATAAGGGGATGGCAATGGGGTCTGTATTCATAGACCTCACAAAGGCCTTTGATTCAGTGAACCACCACCTTCTCTTCAGCAGCCTGTTATCAACTGGCCTGTCTCAAAGCACAGTGGCTTAGTTTGGGAGCTACCTCTCCCAGAGAACACGAGTCAGAATTGGAGACATATATTCTGAACCTAAGGAGGTGAGCTTAGGAGTCCCCCAGGGATCCATCCTTAGCCCGCTACTCTTCAGTCTATTCATAAATGCCCTCCCCTCTGTCTGCCCAGTTCACATAGTACTATATGCGGATGATGCTGTCATATCCGTTCCAGGCAGTGACCAACATACCATCACAACTGCACTGCAGTACAGCTTTCTAAAGTTTGAGTCCTGGTTCCACCAGCATAAACGCTTGCTCAACCACAAAAAGACCAAGAGTATGCTGACCACAATTCCTCAGAATAAAAATAAATTAATCCCACTGCAAATCCAGAGCCATAAGGGAGACCCCCTTGAACAGGTCTCAGTATTTAAATACCTAAGAATCCATCTAGATGACACCCTAAATTTCTCCAGTCATATCGACCACATCATCAAGACCTCTAATATGAAACTGGGTGTTCTGTACTGCCACAAGCACTCCCCACCACCTGCAGCCATAAAACTGGCCATAAGCAGCTCAGTACTAGCCAGCATGGATTATAGGCTACCAATTTATGGAGAAGGCTCTGACACCGCCCTCAAGAGAGTCAGTACTCTCCTGAACAAGGCCTGTCACCTAACCTTAGGGGTCGATCTCTCTACCCACACCTGCACCCTCTTCAAAGAGACAGGGAAGCTCCCACTGCACCTCCATGCTCAATTCAAAACCTGCATGCTTGCCAAAAAAGCCATGCTAGGGCTTATGCCTGAGTCCAGAAACAGGTTATTCACAAAGGCGTCACCCCTTAAACAAACTAGGAGCACTGCAATAGGAGGACTCCAGGTGCCTTTCAAGCAAACCAAACTGCCCCAGAGAACCATCTTCTTCCTGGGCCTAAAGTGGTTCAATGAGCTGCCTACTGCTCTTTTGGAAAGTACCAAACTCAGACAATTTAAACCCGGGCTTCGTCATCAGCTAGATAAAAAAAATATCTGTGGGTGCCGCACTTAACCTAGGCATAGGGCACCTCTACTACCTCCTCCACCCCTTTTGGTATATACTATCCACTATTGCCCACTGACTCCCCCTCCGCTCTCCCATATGAATCTCTCAGCACTCCACACCCCTACCAAACACAGTTAACAACCCCCCTATCCCTATCACCTACTGTCCTCCCCCCTTCACCACCACCCCAACTATACACACAATCATTGCACAGACATGGACACCTGACAATGCACTCCTTGGGCCCCTGGCATACACCCCCTTCTCCACCTTCACCCCGACTACCTTAAGTACTCAATTAACAACCCCAGCAGCGGACCACTCCCCCCCCCCACTATCCTCACATACTCCCCAGTGGAGGTGTATTCCCTTTGCTCCTGTTTCTAACACTATAATGCCTTGTTATAATTGCTGTAAATTTCTATATTAGACTCCAGTGTATTAGCTGTAACTAAGATCTGTGCAAATCTATTGTAACCTGTTTGTACTGTTTTAACTTGTTGTCTGTATATGTTCGCCTGACTGATTTGGAACCTTTGAAAATGAGTCCTTGACTCAAAGGTATTAATTCTAAACTGAAATAAATAAAAAATAAATAATAAACTGTATGCTAATGTTGATCTTGTAACTTGAATGTTTAATGTCTCATTCCTATTGTATCCCTTCCCCCCTGGTCACACGGGGAAACAAGGTGACTTGTCACTCAGTGCGCCTTCCTGGTGAAATGTTTCAATACATAAATAATCAGGGACAGATGAGAAGTTTGCTTCTGAGGCAGTTTCTAAAAGGGACATTAGTTAAAGCTCCCAAATGTCCTGGTTTGGGCAGGACAGTCACAGTATCAAAAGGGCTGTCACAGTGTCCCAAAGCATTTCTGAAAATCAGGATTTTGACACAGCTTGAAATGTTCATCCTGGATGAGGAACTATTGAGCCTATGATCTGCTTCTGCACCTCCACAACAGCTGTTCCTTGCCAAGAGACCATCCTTCCAATTCCTGCCATGCATGCCTGCTGCATGTGGCTCTTTAAATGAACCACCAATGGCAGACTAGGACTGGTAGAAGGTTCAATTCAGAGTCAGTGCTGTGCTTTAGAGGATCCAAACAGAACAGGAGTTTGAGCGTTTTAGTACCCTCAGCTCGATCCAACTTGAACCACAAACAGCAGGTGAGGAAAGGGTAAAAGGTCACAGCTCAACCACTCTCAGTTCCATTGAATTGCAAGTCAGTACTATGCTTGTCTTTAGTGGATCTGATTGGAAACCTCGGGCACTACAGTGTGTGCTTTCGCCATGGCATGGGGGACAGACTCACTCTCACATTTGTCACTCTCTATGTCTGGTTCTCCACTTGTTTTGGGTTAGTTTTTGTATGGATGTGACAAATATTCTATTCATATTCAATTGGTATATGAATAGTACTTTCTCTCCACTATTCATATTCGGTCAAATACTATCTTAAAATTAAATGTGAATACTGAATAGGTATAGGAGCAGTTAGTTTTTACCGAACCATGGAACCACACCTCCCATCAGGCAGCTCTATTAACAGAACATGCCTCCTGTCAGGTATTTCTGTTACAGACTACTACCGGGCTGCCCCCCCCGACCCCTTGTCGCTGCTCTTCCAGTGAATTAGCCAAACTCCTTTAGTGCACAAGGCTCACTAATTATACTGTTTTCACTGGTTACCTCATTCAAGTAGCCCAATTCAAAATGTTAAACTAATGGTTCATAGAGACGCAGATTACAGTGTCAGTAATCTCTATAAAATGCTGCTGTACTCCAGCCCAGATGTCCTCCCTCTCTATTTAATGCCTGACTTAAACACAGTGACAGCAGCTGGAACTCTCTCCCTCATTTCATGTACTATACCCACCACATCTCTGACCTACTGTCACTACCTGTCTATCCTGCAGAAGTTTGAAAATTGAGATTGGAGCACAGCAGGAACCAAGCTGAGGAACTTGAATAGTATGTCTGTGGCAAGTGTCAGCCCTGGGACTCACTCTGTCTCCCTGCTTGCTGACAAAAAACAGAAACAGGCTCACTAATGATACTGTTTTCACTGGTTACCTCATTCAAGTAGCCCAACAGCACACTCAAAATGTTAAACTGTCAAAATGTTAATGGTTCATTGAAATGTAGATTGCTGTGTCAGTAATCTCTATTTATTGAATTTTGTTGACCGGGTAAGTCCAGTGAGACTAGAAGTCCCCATTTCAGGGGTGACCCGGGGGTGGGAATACAGATGGTACCCAACTGAAACTGAACCAGATTAAGCTATTGGTGGTATTTCTAGTGAATGGAGGAAATTTGGCCAGGGAACTGGGGACATTCCCCTACTCTCCTGTAGGGGATCCCTTACATCCTGACATTCTGCTGAGATGGCTGACCCTGGAGGTGCAGTGGAGAACATGGAGATGTTGGAAGCAGGGGAGTCGGTATCCTCCCCATCCCAGAACAGCGAGAGGCTGAGCTGACTGAAAACCTGAAGATTAATGATACTGACAAGGTTGTTCGGAATGTTGCCATGAAGATGTCTCCAGCTATTTGTACAGAGCATTTTATGCCAGGTATGCCTAAGTCTTCAGAATTACCTGAGAAGCTTACTGCACACCTGTCTGGTGTTATTCCTGACCTTACTACAGTCATCTCAGAACCTAAACCTGAAACAGTTGCATTGTTGCTGGCTTTAGAAGAAAAGCACTATTTAGCTAAGAAGCATGACATTTTGATTTTGCAATAGACTATTAATATGTCAAATAGCGTTCCTACTGATAACTCACCACTGCTGACTGAGAACGCCTTGATCTCTGACAAGGCTACTTCTCTGGTGACACTTCCACATTCTTCCTTGCCTCTATTGCCCAGCCGAGATGTAGTTGTGAGAGAGGCGTCTGTGAAATTTCTGATGTGGCTCCATCCAGAATGACAGTTACAGCTGATACTCAGGCTGGCCTAAGATGCACCCCTTTATCTCAAACTGAAGAACCGAGTGTGAACTGGTCGTAGATGCTGCTTTGCAAGCGGTGGGCTGGGAAAAAGTCCTTAAGGCTGGGACTTAGTGCTCAGGGCCATTATTAATTCGGCTCAGTAGTTTGGATGATGCTGGTAATGCACCTGACATTTCTATAGAACCTGATCTTTCTTACATAGATACATAGACAGTGTCGGCAGATGAGGGCCTATGGCCCATCCAGTCTGCCCATTTGAGCTTGTAAGTTCAGTTTGTTTTCCTAGAAGTCTGTTGCCCCTTACCCCTGACCTCCAGAATTCCTTTATGTCTATCCCATGCATTCTTAAATCCCGTGATTGTTTCAGCCCCCACCACTTCCTCTGGCAGGGTGTTCCACTTGTCCACCACCCGTTCTGTGAAGAAATTCTTTCTCATGTTTCCTCTGAATCATCCTCCCTCCAACTTCATCCCATGCCCTCTAGTCCTGGAACATCTTTTCACTTAAAAATAGTGTTTTCCTGCACCCTGTTCCTCCCTGTAAGATACTTGTATGTCTCTCATATCCTCTCTCCCTCCTCTCCTCCAGGAGTACATGTTCAGTTCCTTCAACCTGTCTTCATAGGACTTGTGATACAATCCATGCACCATCTTTGTTGCCCTCCTCTGAACCTTCTCTACCCTGTCTATGTCCTTACATAGGTATGGTCTCCAGAACTGTACACTGTACTCCAGGTGGGGCCTCACTAGTGTCTTGTATAGCGGAATTATGACCTCCCTTTTCCTGCTGGTGATGCCCCTGCCTATACATCCCAGCATCCTATTTGCTTTACCTGCTGCCTTGTCACACTGTTTCCCTACCTTGAGGTCATCAGAGATGACAACCCCAAGATCCCTTTCCTGCCTATGCAGTTTTCATATCCTCACCCCCAACTGATATATTGTGCCAGAGTTTTTTGTGCCCATATGCATTATCTTGCACTTCTTTGCATTGAATTTCAACTGCCAAACCCTGACCATTCTTCAAGTTTCTGCAGGTCCCTTCTCATTCTGTCTACACCCTCTGGTGTGTCTACTCTGTTACAGAGCTTTGTGTCATCAGCGAACAGTGAAATTCTGCCTTCTAGGTCCTGCACAATGTCACTGATGAAGATGTTGAATAGGACCGGTCCCAGCACTGATCCCTGTGGTACCCCACTGGTCACTCTTCCCTCTGTGGAGTGACAGCCATTTACCACCACCCTCTGTGTCCTGCCACCCAGCCAGTTACCTACCCACCACTACTGTCCTGCCACACCCATATTCCTCAGTTTGTGTAATAGTCTTCTATGTGGCACAGTGTCAAGGCCTTGCTGAAGTCCAGATAGGCCATGTCCACTGCCCTCCTGATCCACCTCCTAGTCACCCAGTCAAAAAATTCAACGAGGTTGGTCTGACATGACCTCCCCTGGTGAAACCATGCTGCCTTGGGTCCTGTAGTCCATTGACAACCAGATGTTCAACCAATCTCTCCTTCAGTAGTGCTTCCATGATCTTCCCACTACCGAGGTGAGGCTGACTGGTCTGTAGTTCCTGCTTTCTCTTTGTTCCCACTTTTGTATAGGGGACTGCATCTGCTGTCCTCAGTCTTTGGGTACCTCCCTGTTTCCAGTGGTCGGCTAAACAGGATAGCCAGAGGTTCAGCCACCACCTCTCTTAGTTCTTTTAAGGACCCTGGGGTACACCCCATCTGGCCCCATTGCTTTATCAACTCTTATTACTTCCAGTTCCTTCAGGACCCTTTCTCGTGTAAAGGGACTTGTGTTCATTTCTGCACCATTCTCACCCCTTGTACTCCCTTCAGACCCATTACCCTCCTCTTCCTCAGTAAAGACTGAGCAGAAATACCTGTTCAATATGTCAGCTTTACTGTTGTCATCCTCCACACGGCCCCCATCCTCCCCCTTCAGTCTCACTATCCTCCCTTTGTCTTTCTTTTTCACTTATGTACCTGTAAAGGTTTTGTCCTCTACCCACTGATTTTGCAATGTGTTCTTCTGTCTGAGCTTTGGCTTCCCTTACTGACCTCCCTGCCTCCCTTTGCTTCTCCTGGTACTTCTCCCTATCCCCTTCTGCCTGTGTCTTTTTGTATTGCCTGAATGCAATCTTTTTGGCTTTCACTTTCTTTGCTACCTCTTTGGAAAACCATAATGGTCTCCTCTTCCTTTTCCTCTTGCTAACCTGCTTAATGCATAATTCTGTTGTTCTTGTAATCCCCATTTTAAATACTGCCCACTGTTCCTCAACCCCTGGTTCCTGTCCCATTCTCCTTAATGCCTCTTTCAAGTATCTCCCCATTTTCCCAAAGTCTGCCCCCCTAAAATCCAGGATACGTTTTTGTGTGGTTTGGTTCTGCTCTTTCTGTGATTTCAAACCACAATGACTGGTGGTCACTGTTTCCCAGGTGCTCCCCCACTGTTTCCCCCATCACACTGTCCCTGTTTGTGAGCACAAGGTCCAGTATTGCCTTCTGCCGGAGTTGGTTCCATGACCAGTTGCTTGAGGAAGGCACCCTGAAGGAGTCCAGGATAAATCTGCTCCTAGTTGATGTTGCTGCTGGGATGCTCCAGTCCACATCTGGAATATTGAAGTCTCCAACCAGTACTACCTCACCCTTGTCTGCCATCCTTTGGATGGCTAGCATCAGCTTCCTATCTGTTTCTTCCTCCTGGGCTGGTGGTCTATAGACCACACCTGTGCGGATGGCTGTCCCCATTTTCCTTTCCAGCTTAACCCACAGTATCTCTCCCCCATTTTGTTCCTCCTGGATCTCTGTGGCCCTTATGTCATTTTTCACATACAGTGCCACTCCTCCTCCTTTTCTGCCTGCTCTGTCTCTTCTGAATATGTTGTAGCCAGGTGTGGTCATCTCCCAGTCGTGGTTATCATTACACCAGGTTTCAGTGATGGCCACAATGTCCAGGTCTGACTGTACCATGACAGCCTCCAGATCTTCCATCTTGTTGTTAAGGCTCCTGGCATTTGCACATGGCTTTCCATGATTTGACTCCCCTAGACTGTTTCACTGTTCTACTCCAGCCCTTCCTTGGTTGTCATTTATCCTGGTTCTCCTTGCTGTCTGCCCTTCTGCTGAATTTTGCCCTTTTCTGCTTATCCACCTCTTGGGCACTAATCTCCATCTTGCACACTGCTTTGCAGAGATAGCCACCTCCTGGTTCACTGGTTCCACTGCTAGCTGTGGGGTGAGCAACTAGGTACCCTCCTTGCTGGCCTGTCACCCCTTTGCTAGTTTAAATGCTTGTCAATGCAGCATTTAAACTTATCATTGAGTGCTTGATTCCTCCAGGATGGATGCAGGCCGTCAGGCTTGAACAAACCTCCATCCCTCCAGGTGGGTCCCCAGTCACCAATGAATCCAAACCCTTCCTCACAGCACCAGTTCTTCAACCATGAGTTAAAGTTCCTGGTGCATGCACTCCTGAGCTCTCCTTGCCTCTCTCACAGGTAGTACTTCTGAGAAAGTGACAGAAGTAGCTACTTGCTTGAGACCCCTCCCCAGTTTCCTAAACTCTTCCTGAACTTCCTTTGGCTCCCATTTGCCAGGTCATTAGTACCTAGGTGATAATGACATCCAGCTCACCTCCTGCCTTGCTTTCCCAGTGATCCCCAGGATCTTCCTTCCATCCCTCCATGCCGTGGCATCTGCAGGCACCTCACCTCCCTGTCCTCCCCTCCTGTGTTCCTAGCTGGATCCTCTTATGATGGAGTCCCCACCAGGATTCACTTCCTCCTCCTCTGGGCTCCACTGATTTTCCGCTGAGGTCACCTCCTTGGTAACCTCCACATTCTTTCCTTCCACTTCTGGGTACCTCTATTTGGTTGTCCCATTTGCCAGTGTGGCATATGAGTTCTTGAGTGGAATAGGATCTGGGATGTGCCTCTGCCTAACTGCTCCTACCCTCCCTGAGCCCACTGTCATCCAAGTGCTCCTCGTTCTTGGCATCCTTTGAGGCAGTGGCATTGGACTGGGTGGTTCCTGGATATGGGTGATGGTACTCCTGACCCAGTTTACTTCTGCTCTGAGTCTGGCTACCTCATCCCGCAGTCCACAGAGATGCATGCAGATAGGGCAGCACCTCAGTGTCCAGAAGGTCTGCCTGAATATGGCTGCCCCACAGCCACTGCATTGCACCACTCCCCACATTATACTGCAATTCCACTACTTGTCTGCTACTGAAGCTCTCCTAGTTCCCTTTTTATTAATTTACTGTACTAAAAATCCTGCCACTGATCCTTAGATAATTTTTTTAAAGAAAAGAAACCAATAAATAAACAAATGAGTCAAAACACTTGTCGTGCTGAGGTGGGCTTCTTCCCCTTATGCCCTCTACTTCACACCCTTACTATACCCTGTGTTTAGCTTCTGTCAATCAGATTTAACAGGGCATATAATTAAGAGTTGGGGGAAGGGGGCGAAAATGGAGCAATTAAAGACAGCACAGAATTACACCACCACTATGTTTTACATTTTCAACAGCCCAAAAACAATTATAAGTAAAGACAACAAAGAAAGTATAGTGTCACTAAAAGCCCACAATCTAAGTTTAAAAGAAAAATAGCAATTACCAGTTACTCTAAAGCACTGAATTGAATATGTTTCCTTCCTTCCCCTTCTGGCTTCTTCTTTACCTTTACCTTCGGATCTTTCTTTGCCTCCAGAATTACAACTCACACAAAATCTGATTCTGCCCCTTCCTGGTATTGATCCTGCTGAGATGAATGCTTCTGATAAAATTACAGCTGCACCTTTCTTAAAATCCTGGTCCCCTGGGTCTCATCCTCAACGTATGAGACAATCTTTTCCCTCCACCTCTAAAACTTATGCGTCTTGTTTTTCTGTTCCTACACAACAAGCGAAAAGACATAATGTGGTTAGATTACAATGTGTGGGAGGCATGGAAGAAATGCCAGACCGTGTTTTTGTAGGGAGAACCTTACTTAAAGAGTCCATGAAGTTTTTTGCCTATGAAATTCACGCATTAATTCATGTATGTCAGGAACCTAATTTTGATGTGAGTTTTAAAACTTTAATGGGCTGGAAAGGTTCTGGACAAAATTTCATCAGTTACAACATACTCCTTTATGGGTCCCCTTTACTGCTATTCCCCTTACTAAGCCTGTACAAAATAATATTACTGTTTTGTTTAGGAATGAGGGAGTCAGCTTGAATGATATTACAGTTTGGTTAAAACAGAGATGTACAGTTTTAACTGATCCAGAGGCTATTTTTGAAACTGAGAATCTCTGGACATGGGGTTAGAAGGTGAGAGTGTTGCTCAAAACCACAGATGCTGGTATACAACATTTGCCTAACAGTTTTCTGTTAGGTAGGGGTAGAGGGGTACTTTTCTACCCAGGCCAACCAAAGGCCTGTTACAAATGTGGCTCCATTAGTCATCTGAGCAGCATCTGTGATAAAATTAAATGTGTGGTTTGTGGAGAATTAGGCCATGAGGGTAATCAATGTGTGGAAGAACCTAAATGTGTTCTTTGTGAGGAATCTGGACATATTTTTCAGCAGTGTACATGGGCTGTTCATAACTCCCCGAACTTGGCTGATGGGGAAGAACAGAGACTACTTATTACTGTGGCACAATGTACTAAACTTATTGAGCACAAATCGGTTTCATTGAGGTGGAGATCTTCATTTCCAGCCTTGGAACCGCAACCCCAGATTTTGACTTTGGCCTCTGTCCCTCCTGGGGTTGAGCTGGCCACCCCTGTAGATGTGATTCCTATCCTGGGTGTTTATGATCTTGTTCCCCCTCCCTCTCCTCATACTTCTAAAGAGCTTTCTAGTGGGGCACCTATAGTACCTGCTTCTCCCCCAGTTTTGTCTACAGGCAGGATGACCCCCCCATCCGCGGAACCTATTACCCCTCGAACCAGGACTACTAGGGGTAGTAGGAAACAAGTGTCACCCCTATCTAAAGTACAAAAAATGGAGACCATCCCTTTGGAAAATAAGTTTGAATTGCTGCAAGATCCTTCTGAAAACACAGGCTCTGATTCCTCGTCTGTGGTTTCCTCTCATTCGGAACAAACTACAGATACTGTGGTTCCTATTGATAATATAGGGCCCCAGAAATGGAAGGCCAAAGCTAAGACTTAGCATAAAGAAAGCATTTCTAGATGGGGAAAATCCAGATGATGAGAAATGTATCTGTTAGGGTACTGTATTTCTAATTATTGCTATGGCTCCATCTTTTCCTATACATACTGTGAATGTTAACAGTATCAAAAGACATTCAAATACAGGTGTCTCCTTTTTATTTTACTTAACAATTGGGGTCATATTGTTACAAGATATGAGATTTCACTCCCTTATAGAAATCAAACAAGCACAGATAGTCTGGTTTCTTGGCCCATCCTTTTGGTCCTTTGGACAGGAGAATTGTTCTGGTGTGGGTGTTCTATTTAGCATGTCTGATGTTTAAGTTTTTAAAGTATTGGACTTATGCCCAGGTAGATTGTTGCTTTTAGATGTTAGAATGTCTAATGTGGTATATAGAATTTTGAACATCTATGTGCCTCAAAAGAAGTCCCT
The DNA here is from genome assembly GCA_016271365.2 of Neoceratodus forsteri. NCBI lineage: Eukaryota > Metazoa > Chordata > Ceratodontiformes > Ceratodontidae > Neoceratodus > Neoceratodus forsteri. Next base: position 1,165,738,929 of record CM057454.1, read on the forward strand.
TCGGATTGAGTTGCTAAAAATTGCACAACCATACCTGTATACTTCCCATTATGTTATCTTTGGGGGGGATTTTAATTGTGACTTATCCACTAAAGATAGATCTCATACTTCTAAAACATCCAAAATTTGTTGTGACTTCAATCTTTTACATTCCGTTTTGAATTCTGCTAGACTTAAGGAAACTTATCTCACTATTACCACTACACACATGCCTACATTTCACAAAGGGTCTTTAGCCTCTCGTATGGATTTTTTTTTGTGTGTCCCGACAATTTCTCCTTTCCACAGATAGAATAGAGGAAGTTGAATTTTCTGATCACAATCTTTTAACTATCACCTTAGGTTGTGACTAAAACAGAATTCATGGTCAGGGTACATGCAAATTGAATATATCTTTATTAGACAATATCCTTTCATTAGCTCAGATTAAATCTTTCTTGTAGGCTAAGAAATCTGTTTTTCTTTTATATAATGATTTACCTTTATGGTGGTCTGATACTAAATCTGACTTGCAACACTTATTGAAACAGTTTAGTAGACTACATCATACTTCACAATATATAGACTATCAGAAAAAACTACAGCATTTACAGAAACTCTTAACCTTATCTTATACCACAGGTCATGATTTTGCTAAACAAATTAGTAACTTGAAGGCTGATCTGACTGCTTATCATTTACAAAAATATAAATTGTTACAGCAACAACAACTGTTTGGTACTACAGGATCCTTTTCTGTTGTTTGTCTTTATGAAAGCTGTAAAAAAAAAAAGAAAAGATAATAACGTTTTTGAGGTTCTTCTAGATTACCAACTCCATGAATGTATGGATAATTTGGAAATTCAAGCTTGTGTTACTGCATATACAGAAATGTATGTGGTCCTTTGCAGTCAAATATGGAAGGGGTCAATGCTTATCTTTCTAAAATTGAAGTCCCAGACATCTCCCCCTCTTTGATAGATTCCACTATACGGGATATTCAGCAGACAGAAGTAACTGAAGTGATTAATACCTTATGAACTGGAGTTACACCAGGCTTGGCTGGTCTGCTTAATGAGATCTATACAATTGTGGGTGTGGAATTAGGTAATGAGCAGGGCCACTGGAAAATTAGAGCTAATTTTCCATAATTCATAATTTTCACCCTTCTCCGCACAAAATCCGTAATTTCTTGCAATTTCTTACATTTATGGAATTTTGACTAAAATTGTATAAAATATTTATATACTCAAGGAAATCTACTCAGATATGTTAACAATTTAGTACACAGACTTGGATTTGACCAAACCAGTATAGTGTGAGGTGAGAAGGGTCAAATGTGACTCTGCTTTCATGTGATTCCCTTCCCTGCTTTGGTTTCGAAATCTTCTGGTCATGCATATGTAGACTTGAACACTTTTAAAATCTGTGTGAAAGCAGACTATCAGAGAACTTTTTGCTGACACAGAGACTGAAACAATAGTTGTGAGAAGAGGTGCAAAGTGCCCCATTCACCTAAATGAAGCCTTGACCACAATGCTTGTTTTTGAATGGTTGGGTAGATTTTCCTTGTATAAATGCTTTCAATTTGAAAGGATTTTGATTCAAATGTGTCAAGAGTTTGGATGGCCTTGCCAATTATAAACCTGAATGTGCTTCTGAGGGGGTTGGTGACAGCGATTCCTTACATGTCAGTCTGCCACAACTGCATACTCACATACAAAGCATATAAAAAGCAAACATTTCTGAAAACACGCTGAACAGGTTAAGTATAGTTAAACATTTACCTTCAAATAGACAAAATAATTGCAACCCAAGTAAAATCACTGTAAACCGAGTAGAACAAAAGTACCATGTATTGAAAACTATTGTATGATGTAATGAAAAGCTACTCTTATGATTTGATACTTTTATCTTGTGAGTTTAACATGTACTTACAGTGCTGATTAAGAACGGTAGTTATTTTAACAAAATAAACATTTTTCTTACTAGACCTTTATTAGGCACCCTGGTTATCTGTTTATTTTTTTCTTGCACCAAAGCAAGTAGTTTAAACAGGCTTTATTATTTAACATCTAGAAACTCGGAAAATATGTTGTTTCAGGATGCATTCAGTATAGACTAACTGTAAATTACTAAATAAAATCTAGTTAGCACTGCATGACTTAGATGTCTTGATTTTTAGAAGATATGCTACGTAATGATTAATTTGCAGTGCATTTCAAAAACACATACCTTTCTTCACATCAAAAGCATTTACAAGAGGCAATACATTTATCTAAACAATTTATATGATCAATACATGCTGCAGCAAACAATAAAATATTTATTAAGGGGCAGTGGTGATGTATAGTGAATACCCTCAACTTTCCCACAATTTTTGCAAAAAAGTCCCCGCATTTTCGGGTAAAATGTTCCTCAATTTTCCAGTGGCCCTGGTAATGAGTTTGCTGCAGTGTTTAATTATATTCTCCAAGGAGACTCTTTTCCATTGGACATGAATATGGGAGGTTTGAGTTATATATACAAAAAAGGAGATAAAGGACTGTTGCAACATTGGCGGCCTCTCAGCCTCCTAAACACTGATTTTAAAATTCTGGCTAAAATAATAGCTCTTTGTTTATTGAAAATAGCACAGCATGTAATTTTTACAGCACAATTTAGCACTATACTTGGTAGGAGTATATCAGACCATTTAATCATGCTGCGAGAAATAGTTGAGAGAGGGAATAATAATTTACTTACTAGCTATTTAGTTTCCCTTGACCAAAAACAGGCCTTTGACTCTGTTAATCATGGCTTTTTGTGGCTAACTTTACAACACTATAATGTACCTACTAGACTTATCTCCTGGATACAAAAACTATACCAGTTTGCTACTATAGTTCCCATTGCAAATAGTTGGAAGGGACCCATGATACATTTAAGGAGAGGGGTACGGCAGAGCTGCCCGCTTAGCCCTTATCTTTATATCTTTTTTTAGATCCTCTGTTCAGGTACATTAATGATTCCCAGGGAATTGTTCCAATAGCTACCCCATTATATTCAACCCCTCATAATGTTTATGGCATATGCTGATTATATGAGTTTAGTTGTAGCTGACGTATCATCATTTCAAGAAGCGGTACGTCAGTGTTTGGGACTATTTCGGGGACCGCCTTGAACCTGACCAAGTGTATCGGTAGACAATTGGGGAATGGTAGCCAACAGAAAGCTGTGATTTCTAACATTAGGACAGGTCGAGATCCTGTGAAAATTTTAGGTATTCTGTTTGGGGATGGTCTCCTGGACATTCTTAATTAGAGCCCTAAACTGGACATGGCTCAAGCAAAAGTGGCATATTGGAATAAATGGAAACATGGGAAAAAGAAGAGAGTTCATCAGATTAAGACATATCTGATTTCAGTTTTTCTCTTTTTAAGTTATATATTCCCCCTCCTAAAGTTTTTGAAACCAGAATATTGAGTATATTTTTTCAACCATTGTAGGGTAGTCGCCTCAATCCAATCAAAAGAAATGTTACTTATTTACCAATTCTATCGGGTGGTCTGAATATAGTTCACCCCTCATTTTTTAATAATAGTATTTTCTTGATGGTAAATATAAAACCCCTTTTATTTAATTTGGAAAAAGGTTAGGAACCCTGGGTTTTTGAGTCATGTAGTCATTGGTTTCGACAATGGAACTCTAATAGTCTAAAACTGGTTAAAACTGTTTCTTTTATTCCAAACTATATTAGGGAGAAATTTTTGAGGCTGAAAAAGTGGAACATTTCGAGTACTATGATGGTGACTCTTCATAGGAAAAATTTGTATAAGCTTTTATTGGAACAAATTTGTGCTGTTCCTCTGGTTTTCCACAAGTGTCCAGAGATCTAGTGGAACAGCCTTATAAAACTTTTATGGAACCCTAGAATTCCCCCATGGATGTAAGATTTGCATTGGCTGAGTTGTCATAAACGGATAAATATAAAAGCAAATCAAAAACATAAACAGTTAACGGATAGATTCTGTAGTCAATTGGGTTGTATACAAAATGAAGAAACCATTGATAATTTATTTTTTCAATGCTCATATGTTCAGAGTTTTTGGTCTTTTCTTGCTGACCATTGGAATGAATCTGTGTTTGCTTCTGTTTCCTATCTGAACTTAATGTATTTGATTTTTACATGGAAATGGCAAAAATGGAATTCTAATACATTGAATGTTATTTTCATAGTGTTGAAGTAGCATATTTGGACAGTGCACTGTCTTTTTACTTTACAGCAGATAGAACAATCTCATCAAGATTTATTGAAGAAGATTGTGGCTGATTTGAAACATGTGTATTACTCAGAATCAAAATCAATGCATAGCCACATGCTCTTGGAGTTATGGAAATGTTTACCTTGGATCACCAATTCTGATGTTCCTATGACATGAGTTTTTTTCTTTTTTCTTTTTGATTAAGCTATTGTGACTGTATGGGATTTGTGTTTTGATATGAATCAGTTTTTTTTTGTTAATAAAATGTTCCGCTACTCTCTTGTAGGGGAACCTTTGTCATCCTGGTCTTTGGCCAAGATGGTGGCACCCGTGGATCCTGGAGGAGAGATGGACATGAGATGGCTGCAGGAGCAGAGGAGCTTGCCTCCTCCTCTGTTCCAGTTTTGCATGAGGCTTCTTCTATATCTGAAAAGATGGTTTTGGAAGTCAGGAATCCTGACCCTATCTTGACATTTCCAGAGACTGGTGTTCTGGTTGCTAGTGTGGAGTGAGGCTTTGTTGATCCACAAGCCCATGATGTTCTACCTGTATTACCTGCTATTTCAGTGCAAGTGATGCTGAGCCAGGACTTTGTGAGCTGTCACCAGTTTAAATCCCCAAGCGATTATTTGCAGGTGCTATTGGCAGAAGAGGAGTACTGGGAGTTCCAGGACAACGTTCATGGCTCCACGAGTGGCTTACCAGCTTTGGAGGTTCTGCTACCTGATGATAAGCTCTCTTCAGTTCTGAGTCCTGCAGTTGATGCTGCGGGGAAGAGTATCTCTGGTTACAATGAAGTTTCTACTTGAGCAGTCAGCAGTTCACCTGCTGGTGCTGTACAGAAGGACCTTCAGTCACCTCACAAGGGAAGTAGCTTTACTTTTTCTACCACTTCTGTTGAACAGCACTGTTTAGAGCCTTTGGTGGAGGAGGATGGGGGCAATGTGATAGATTTTACTTCTGGTGGAGCATACTCCCAGATCTTGCCTGATAAACTGTTTTGTACCACAACTCCCGCTCCAGTTGGACGGAGCACTGATTTGAGTTCAGGGGGACCAAATTATGATGATAATGTTTTAGTAACTGTGGCTGAGGCCTTTCAAGTCACTGGGTGGGTGAAGTCCACCCCAAATCATCCGTGGGTGTCTCCCGACCGGCTGGTTGCAGACCAGATGACCCTTCTGATCTTCCCTCCTCCCTTGAATTCTCTGATTCTCCAGTATTATTTTCTGTGGACTGGGTTATTCCCTTAATTATGCCACATATTGACATTTGTACTGAACATAGTGCCCCCCCAGCTGACACACTGATGGAGTCTGTACCTATTATTTCTCAGCCTGAGCCTAATCGTTTGGCCCCCTCCCGCTCCACAACATCCATCCACTGACAGTTCTGGTGCTTTTGACAACACTGGCCAGGTCTCTTCCCACAGAACTTATGTGTTTTTCATGCACCACCAGAACCTGCAAAATGTAGAAATGCTGTTTGCATTAAATACATGGGCGGCTTTGACACTTATCCTGACCATGTATATGTTGGTCACACTCTCTTGAAGGACAGTTTGGGATTGCCAGCACAGGAAATCTATGCCTTGATCCATACATCTGGAGACCCTAACTTTGATGCCAGTTTCAAGACAGCGGCTGGGTTGGAGCTATTTTGGGAGAGATATCACAGAGTTAGAAGTACCCCTGTGTGGAAAGCATTTGTTGTCATCCCATTAACTAAGCCTGCTTACAGAACAATAGCTGTCTTATTTAAAAATGAGGGGGTTGCAATTTCTGATATCTTGTTTTGGGTACGGGCAAAATGCTCTGTACTTGGTCTTCCAGACCTCATCATAGATTTTGAGGACATCTGGACTGCAGGGGTGGCGGATTTGGGTGAGACTTTCTCAAGAAAAAGGTATTATTCAACAACTGCCCAGTTGCTTCTACTTTGGGAGGGACCGGGGCTTTATCTTCTATGTGGGTCAGCCACGATCTTGCTTTCAGTGTGGGGCCCACATGCACTTAAGTAGCGCCTGTGATAAAACTAAATGTTCTCTCTGTGGAGGAACTGGCCATGTGGCTTTTGCATGCCAGACCCCGTTGTCTTTAACCTTTGTGAAGTATCCAACCACACTTTCAGGGATTGCCCTTGGGCCTCCCATAATGCAGGGGGTGAAGAATCTGAGGATAAGGAGGAAGCTACTCCATAGCAGCCTGATGATGTGTCACATCAGGGACTTTCATACCAGTCTCCCTCTCGCCCGCCCCCATCGTCTGATGCTGCTGCCATCTTTGTGGATTCCCCTGCAGGGCAGGAGACCTCTCCTTCCTCTGTCCCTGCCAGGCGCCCTTCAGCAGGGGTTGTTTCCTCTGATGGGGATGCCTTGCTGGATGTTGTTGCTCCACGTGCTTCACAGGATCTTGTGGGTGACGATGCTGCTGTTGTTTCCGATATACTTCCAGGACCTTCTTCACTACAGGATCCTAATATGCCACCACCACAGACAGATGAATGGGAATATCAGAAATCCAGATGGATGATGCGTAGTGCTTCCCAGAAACTTGGAAAAGGTGCTACTGAGGGGTATGATGCTGGTCTTAGTATGACAAATAGATTTCTTCCACTTGCAAAGCGGAAACAATAGGAGGAGTAGGATGAGGATTTGGATTCTTCTTCCATGATTTCTTCCCAACCAGAGAATGTGACAGATTCCAAAATTTCTCTCCTGGATGCAAAAGGGGTGTTAAGAAAAGGAAAAAATCTAAATGAACTGCTACAAAAGCCTCGAGGAAAGTAGTTTCTGATGTCAAGGTCACTTCTGACACCTGACCATGGAGTGGCACCCGACTTTGGGCTCATTAAACATCAATAGTCTCAAGAATCACGAAAGAAGACTTACCACCTTTTCTATTATTGCAAGTCATCAGCTAGACATTTGCCTGGTACAAGGACACTTTTTTGCATACCGTCAGGGAAACTTACCGGGCATCAAAGGACTGGTTTTGGGGTTCTTCTTTTTGGTCTCTAGGAGAGCAGTTGTGCTCGGGGGTTGGGTTCTTAATTTTAAATCCTGACCTCCAAGTCTCTAGCCTTATTGATATAGTCCCTGGGAGGGTGTGCATTTTGTATGCGAGACTTGGGGCTCATGAAATGGGGCTTATTAATGTGTACAATTACCAAACTAAATATCAAAGGGTTGATTTAATGAAAAAGGTACAACTGTATTTATATACCATGAGATCTGTGTTTTTGGAAGGGGATTTCAATTGTATTTTATCACTTTCTGACAAGACGGGCAGAACACAGAAGTTGTGCACTGACTCCAATTTTCTTAACAAAATGTACACAAAAGCCAGGCGTAAAGACTGTGCAGCTGAATTTAATCAACTGCCAGAACATACCTATTATAGGGGCATTTGTCAACTCAAATTGATTTCTTGTTTGCCTCTCAGTGGGTCCCAGTGCTGACTTTTTCAGTTTCTCCTGTAGAGACCTCTGACTATAGACTGATTAAAACTGTTGTGGGGACGCCATTGAATAAGCCAGGCCCCAATCCAGTTTGGAGAATGAATTTGGCTATCTTAACAGATGCTGAAACCTGGTCTGTCATTCAGGAGGAACTGGATGCCAGGTTTTCCATCTTTGAATTATATGATAACACTCTCTTTTGGTGACAAGACACCAAGCGGGATCTGAAAGTCTTATGTGGTTCTTTGGCCAAGAAGGCTGCAAATACTAAATATCTTACTTATTTACATTTAAGAGATAGACTTCAGATGCTGTTATCTCGGTCAGTTGAAACTGGAGAAGTCCTCACTGAAGACATACAGGCTGTTAAGGTTGAAATGAGTATATACTAATATGACGGAGCCCACTCATTATTTCTAGAACAGAAGTTTGGTACCCAAGGAAAAGCTCAAAATATCAATCCATATGATTGTTGTGCGAGAAGGGTCAAATCTAAATATATGGCTGCTTTGAGAACTGACTCTGGTCTGGTTGTGGATACTGGGGATGCGATTGGAAGTGTTGTCCAGGATTTTGTGGAGGCTTCCTTTAGTGACAGCTCTCCACCTCTTACTGGGATTGCCGAGTTTCTTAGCCAGTTGGACATACCTAGGTTATTAGAAGTTAATAAAACATTACTGACTTCTCCTAGCTCCCAAAAGGAGGTGGAAGAAGTAATTGATGGATTGCAGAATGGGTCTTTACCTGGTCCAGATGGCATATCAGGGGAATTTTATAAAAAAATCTGTGGGGCTGTTAAGCAAGTCCTTGGTAACTGTTTATAATGATACCCTATCTGGTTTAGTCCCTTTTCTGACAGCTTTAGCAGATAGCATTTTGATTTTTTTGTACAAAAAGGGAGATAGAGTAGATCTCCAAAACTGGAGGCCTATTAGTCTCCTTAACGTAGATTGAAAAATGTTGTGCAAAATTTTATGCAGACGTTTATCCTGGGTTGCTCAGGAAGTGATTTCCTCTGGTCAAACTTGTGCCATTCCCCAACATGGTATGGGAGATGTTGAAAAATTACTACAAGAAGCTTTTGATGGTTCTGGGGGTTCAGGGTATTTGATTTCACTGGACCAAGCCAAGACCTTTGATGAGGTTCCTCATATCTTTTTGTTCCAGGTTTTGGAACATTATGGTATTCCTGATGTTCTTATTAATAGGCTTAGACTTATTTATAAATATGCTTCTTCTTGGCCCTTGGTGAATGGCAGACTAGGGAAGTATGTGAAGATCTGGCGAGGGGTTCGGCAGGGGTGCCCTTTGAGCCCTCTTTTATGTTTTTTTCCTTGGATCCTTTTATTGAGGATATTGAAATGGGGGAAAGGGATTTCACCCATTCAGGGACTGGGGTTGGTTCTTTTCCACTAGCCTTGGCTTATGCTGATGATACCACTATATTAGTAGCTGACCGGGTATCTGGGGAGCAGGCCATGGGGAAGGTGGACTCCTTCTCAGTTGTCTCTGACTCTAAAGTAAACAAGCAGAAAAGTAAAGCTGTGGGTATACATATTTCGGGTATTGCTCCACAGGCAATTGGGGTATTCCCATGACTGATCTGTCAATTAAGATTTTGGGGTTTTGGTTTGAAGCTCCAGATTCGGCATGTTTAAACTGGGAGCTAGCATTATCCCAAGTTGATGAGAAAGTAAGTAGATGGAAGGGCTACCCTATGACAAAGAAAAAGAGGGTGTGCATGTATAAAATGTTTATTGTGCCTCCTTTTTTGAATGTTAGCCAACTTTATCCTTTGCCGGTCAAATTGGAGGTGAAGATGTATAGTGTGGCTTTTCAGTTACTTTGGGGGAGCCGATTGAACCCTATAAGACGTAATAGTACTTATTGGCCTGTTAGTGAAGGGGGCCTTAATATGTTAAATCCAGTCATTTTCTTTTTTTCTATATTTATCTATGCTAATTTTGTGCCTATTTTAATGAAGAAGCAACTTGACTGGGTTGTGTTGTGAAAAGACAGATGCCTCTACTTTTGGCAGAGATGGGAAACCCAGCAACAGGGGACATTTCAGGGTATCCCACAGAGTCTCTCTCCTTATTTGATGGAAGTTTGTAGGAAGTTGAAAGTTTGGCATGTTTGGACTTTGGAACTTTTACACCACACTAGAAAAATGGAGTATCGCAAAATCCTGCATTTGGTATGTTTTATAGAACCTTGTCTTGTTATACCAGAGTCTGTAGTGCTTTCTGATGTTCTTAGACAATTGACAGACCCAAGGATCCCTCCTAAGGTGTGGGATTCTGAATGGCTCTGTTGTCATTCTAGATTGAATGTTCGGGGGACTCATTTCCATAAAAGTACTTTGGAGAGATCTTGTTTAAGGGAGGGTTGCGGGGTGGAGGTTGAAACAATGACACACTTATTTTTTCAGTGTGAGCATATCAAAGATTTGTGGATGTTAATAGCATCTTCTTGGTGTATCCCACAGTTACAGGATATGAATTATGAGACTACTTTATGGACAGTATGGTCAGGCTGTATGGAGGGGTTTTCATCTAAGGACGACATGAGAGGTGCTGGCTCTCATAAAATGGGTAGTTTGGCAGACAAGATGTCAATTTGTGTTGCAACAGAAACAGTTACCTTTATTAGGTTTGAAGCTCAAAATTGAGCAAGAAATATATAATGTAAAATAAAGAAAGGCTTGCTTTTCCCAGACCTATAATGAAAGACTGGTGGGGGTTGGGGTTGGGGTTCTCTTCCTTTTGACAGAGTTCTGCCTGATTTTTTGGATGCTGGGTACTGCTGATCTGCTTAAGTATGATTCCATTCTTTATGCTGTGATTACGGAGAGGGTGGGTTGTGGGGCGGGAATATTTTTCTGTGTTATGCTCCGATTACCTGCTATTGGTCCGTGCAACAAAGTTTTATGTAATTCACTACTGTTTGACGTACATAGACCCCTGTGTGTATATTTTATAGCTCTATACTGTTCATTTAATTGGTGGTGGGTATCTGAAGTGTTTTGGCAAGCTTTTGTTCTATTTGGGAGGTGGGGGGTTGTTTTGTTTTTGTGTGTTATTGATTGCTTCCTGATGTTTGTATGACTTTCTGATGATGATGGATTTTGTTGTACTTCTCCCTGTATTATCTTGAAGTTTTGTCCAATAAAAAATTACCCTACTAACAGGTAGGAGAACCTAACTTCTTGGTTCCTTGACAAGATGGCATCTGGTGTGGAAGGAGAGAGACTGGAGGCTGTCGAGACAGGGGAGATGGCCTCCTCCTCTGTCTCGCCTGTACTAGAGACTCCTACAAAACAAATGTGTGTGTGGAAATGGTACCAGAGGAGGACTCTGGACCAGCAGGTGGCTTTCAGGAACAGAATTTGCAAAAAAAGCAAGATGGATTGGAACTAAATGACAATGAGTATAACCTTAAAGAAAACCCTGTACAGGCCCAGGTTGCTGCACAAAGGTAAGCGGTTGTTATAGAAACTGATTCTCACTCTGGGATGGATACGGCTGCACAGACTACAGACACGGTGACTCCTGCGATGAAGCAAAAGGTTGGTGACAGATGTAGTTTACCATGTGTTACAAATAACAGTATGACAGTGGGGATAGCAGCTAGAATGGCAGAAATGGATGCGCAACCCAGCCTATGACACCCCATGGCCTCACTGATTGAAATTGACTCGGTTTGGCAGAGACAAAGTGCTGATATAAAGGCATCAGGAATGGCACAGTGTGACACACAGTCAAGTCTAAGACACTCTTTGGGGAATACCACAAATATTAGTCTAGAGGAACCCTGGTCTGCTGAGAAAGCCCTGATAGCGGCAGAGTGGGAAAAGGAAGATGCAAATGGTCAGTGGGTTTTGGGGATACCCCCTATACATGTTCCCGGGGCACTACATGATGTATAAGTAGATGGGGTTAATGTTCAGCCTCAAAATAAGGATTCCCAGAGCCTGGTACCCCCAATTGAACTGGAGTTGACCCAAAACCCGCTTCTACAATTACAGAGTGTTGAGACTATTCCTTCTCACATTGTTCCAGGGCCAACTTCTCCACTGGCAGCCTCAACCTTAAATCAGGCTCCTAGACTTTCATCCTCAGCTGCAGCATCATGGAATGTGACCAGACCCAAAATGCCTTCTACTTGGGCCCCCATGCACCCTGCAAACACCATAATGCCATTCGCTTGAGATATCTGGGGGGCATGGCAGAGGACCCCGATAGGCTATATGTAGTGAGAGTTCTTATTAAAGACTCTCTGAAATTCTTTGCCAGTGAAATACATGCCTTGATTCATGTTTCTGGAGAAACGAATCTTTGATATTAGTTCTAAGACACAACAAGACTTGGAGTGTTTTTAGATTAAATATCAAAAGTTGAAGAACACCCAGCTCTGGACTCCTTTTTCAGTTTTGCTCATTATGGCCCACTCAAAAAACCATAATAGTTCTTTTTTGAAGTGAGGGGGTTAATATGAGTGATTTAACACATTGACTTAAAGCTTGTTGTGCCATTCTTTCAGACCCTGAGGCAATCTTTGACTCTGAACATTTGTGGACAGGGGGATGACAGGTGAGAGTGATGCTGAAAATGACAGACACAGGGCTGCTGTACCTCCCAAATAGTTTTTTTGGGGGCAGGGACCAAGGTGTCCTGTTCTATTCTTGACAACCCAAAGCATGCTACACATGTGGTTTGGTGGCACATCTGAGTAGTGCCTGCGATCAGATAAAATGTACAATCTGTGGTACCATTGGTCATTCTGAACTACATTGTGTGGAACAAGAGAGGTGTAACTTATGCAATGAGCTGGGCCATAATTTCCTGTCTTGTCAGTGGCAGCTCACAATCAGCCTGAGTTGGCAGATGGAGCAGAACAACACCTTTATATCACTTTGGCACAAAAAAAAGAGGATTTTCACCCCTGAGGAGCCAAGATTGAATGAGAATGTAGTACCTGATGATGCACTTTCAGATGTCAGTTTGAATGTCTCAGTACCACCCAGGAAAGAGTGCCTACCAGCACTGGTTTCAGTGCAACCTACTGGAGAGATGCCCCACCCCCACTGGCAACAGCATTAGAGGTTGAGGTAGAAGATGTTGAGAGACTAACTGCCTTTGCAGAATTCTAACATAGAACTGGAGGTCCCACCTAGGACATCTACTGGACAGGTTTCTTTGCAATTGGTAGTACCTGATGCTGAGGTGATGAAGCCCCCTTCTACCCCCCCAAACTTCTAAGGGGCAACAATTCACCATAACCAGGATTACTCGCAGTAGACGTCTGATTGACTCATCCCGAGTTACGCCACCAGGCCCTGAGGCTATCCCTATTCAAAATAGGTATGAACTTTTACAGCTGGAGGGAGAAATATCAGGCAGTGACTCAGATTCCTCTTCCATAAATCTTCCATCCCTGATCAAACAACGGATACAGAAATACCAATGGAATGATCTGGTCCACAAAAGCGTAAGGCTAAGAATAAGCGCAGAGAGTCAGTTGTTCACAGAGGGCGCCTGAAATGAATGTGGAATTTTTTTCATTCCCCTTTTTCCTTTAATGAGTACTGCACATTTTACATGTCATACAGTAAATGTAAACAGTATTAAGAATCCGGATAAACGGGACCTGGTATTTTCTTATCAGATCATGTGTGCTCTGGGGATTGTGTTTATTCAAAATGTTAGATACCATACGTTGCAGGAACTCTCACAAACCACTAGGGCATGGTATCCCAGACCCTCATTCTGGTCTATAGGTTAGGAAGCATGCTCGGGGGTTGGTATCTTGTTTAATTGTCCAGATGTAGAGCTGGTGAAACTATATGATTTGGCTCCAGGGAAGGTGTTGATCCTGGATATTAAGATTCGGCCACATTTTATATAGGTTAATTAATATTTATGCCCCACAGACTAAGGCATTGAGAGTGGACCTTCTAAAAATGATCCAACCCTTTTTACATACCTCATAGTTTGTCATTTTTGGGGAGATTTAAATTGTGGCCTCTCCCTGAAGGACAAAACTAAGATGTCTATAACCCCTAAGATCTTTTCTGATTCCCTTTTTTTTATCCTCCATGCTCAAAACAGCTTGCCTGGTGGACTCATATAGATCTTATACTGGTCTACATACACCCACATTCCATAAGGATAATCTGGCCATGAAAATTGATTTTCTCTTTATATCCCATCATTTGCCCATTAGAGAAGCTAAGGTGACAGTGGACACATTTTTGGACCATACTATGCTGTCTGTCATGATGGGGGAGGTGTAAAGGGCTAGGGACCTGAAAGATGAACACTTCCTTGTTGATAGATAAACTTTTTCAGGTGTCTTTAACCAACTTTCTAAGAACTATGAAGTCAGTCTTTATTTTATACGATGATGCTGCCCAATGGTGGCTGGACACTAAACGTGATTTGGGGTATTTTTTTAAAACAATATAGTAAAAATTTATGTCAGACTAAATATAAGGAATATTTGGGCTACCAGAACTCATTTGCAGAGATTAATGTCATTATCTACAATGACCAGACAGGATTATATTTCCCAGATTCAAGTTTTAAAGAATCAGTTACGAATGTTTCATTTGGAGAAGGCCCGCTCTCTAAAACAACAATAATTTGGCACGTCTGGAACTATGGATTCAGTCTGTCCATATGAATCTTGTCAATCCCGGGTGGGGAAGAAAGAAATCCTAGCTTTGTACAATCAACATACTCAGATGGTTAGCACTAATGCTGACATCATGGAGGTTATTACTGCATATTCTGGCACAAAGTATGGTCCAATGGCTTTCAATATAGTTCAGGCAGATCTTCTGCTTTCCCAGGTTGAATTTCCAGGGATTCCAGAATCAGAGGGTAGACTGATGGTGAAGGCCATATAAATCTCTGAGAATATAGAGGCAATTCATACTCTGAATAATAATACAGCCCCTGGTCCAGATGGCCTGCCCTCAGAAGAGTATAAATTCCGGCCACAGCTAGGGGAAGATTTAACAGGGGTTTTCAACTGTTTATCGCATAATTCAGACATTTCCCTGAAGTTTAATATGGGCTCCTTGATTTATTTATATAAAAAAGGAGACAAACTGGCATTGACTAATTGGAGGCCAATAAGCTTGTTAAATACTGATTTTAAAATAGTATCAAAAATTTTGGCTAAACGATTAATGTCTATAGCAGAAGGAGTTATATCAAAAACTCAGACTTCTTCTATCCCTGGCTGCTGCATTCAGGATAATATAATTTTATTACAGGAGGTATTTGATAAAAGGGATCTGAACCTTGTGGATGGGTATGTCCTTTCTTTGGACCAAAAGCAAGCGTTTGATGCTGTCAACCATGAATTTTTATGGTTAGTCCTGGGAAAATTTCAGATCCAACCAGTCTTTATTCACTGGCTCCAATGCTATATAAAACTGCGACAGTTTTCCCTGTGGTAAATGGGTGGAGGGATCCCCTGGTTGGTATTAGGCGGGGAGTTCAGCAAGGTTGCCCCCTCAGTACCATCCTATATTTCTTTTTTTTAGATCCCTTATTAAGGATGTTAAAAGACTCCCCATTCTCTTGTGTAGGAAGAAATAGGCTGTTGGATAAATAGGATCTGCAGCTTATCCTCTAGGTAGGGAAATAGGCAGACTAGGTGGGCCAAGTGGTCCTTATCTGCCGTCAAAGTCTATGTTTCTATGTTTCCTTTGGGTGCTACACCAGCACTATGAGCACCTACCGTCATCGCCTATGCAGATGATATGTGCCTCCTGTTAAATGATGAAGCCTCCATAGTGGGAGCACTACATTTGGGCTCAGTTTTGGGAATGTGGCAGGGGCCATGCTTAACCTACAGAAATGTGTGAGGAAAGCTTTAGGGACCCACCATGGTGCCCTTTTTACGGTGGATGGGATAATGCTGCAGGTAGGACCGATTAGGATCTTCAGAATTCAGTTTGGTATGGATCATCCTGGATGTTTTTAATTGGGAAGACAAATTAGCTATTGCCCAGTGCAAGGTGTCCTGTTGGAATAGATGGAAAATGGGGAAAAAAGAAAAGAGTGTATTCGATTAAGACATTTCTGATTCCAGTTTTTCTATTTCTTACTCATGTTTTTCCACCACCCAAATCATTTGAAACCCGCCAGCTGAGAATTTTTTTTCAGGCAGTATGGGAGAGTCAAATGAATACCATAAAATGGAATACCTTATATTTACTGATCAGCCAAGGAGGCTTGAAAATGATACATCCTTTATCGTTTCTTATGTTGTCACGCCTGCGCAGCCAACATCATGGGACAGTGCAGCTTTGGTGGCGGGGTTGCTGTTGGGCGAATGCAGGGCATGCACCAGTAGGTGCGTCCCAGTTTTCTCCAATTGGCCTGCATGCCGGTGCCACAACATGCATACATAATGTGGCAAGCACATCTAAGAAAAGGTCTGCTGCAATCTGAGCAAAGCTTATCATACACAGTGGTCCTTTTCTTGCTGTGCTCGCCGCCATTATGTGCAAGGTCGTGAGTGGGCGGCTGCCTAACTACTGCCGACTTCGAGGGTGCCCAATCCCTCTGTCGGTTAACCCATCCCCGCTTTCTTTGTGTGCCAACAGGGGAGCCCAGTTCCCGTCTGCATAAACCCCCCCAATTGTTGAATGCTGAGGGGGTGCTCAATCCCCTCTGCTTGCACCCCCACTTTCTTTGTGTGCTGACAGAGGTGCCCAATCCCTGTCGGCATTACTTTTCCTCCCCGTGTTGTGTGCCAATGAGATGCCCAATCCCCCATCGACTACAGACACCCCCAAACAGTGAGGTGACATGCTGGGAGCCCACCCCAGCATGCCAAATCCTGCAAAAAAAACTGTTCCGTTATAGGTTTTCATTTGTTTTCCCAGTAAAATGAAAATGGTCCCTCGTAGTCTCGATGCCCCTCCCCACCCGCACCCACCCACTGCGCACCCTGCTTCCCTCACCCCTCACCCCATACTTACCTGTGGAGTCTAGTACGATGATCTTCTGTAGACCGGGAACATGTCTGCACTCTTCAAAGTCAACCGCGAACTGAAGAAATGCCAGTAAGCTGTATAATGGAATGAATAGGGTTTTTTCAACTTTAATGCTTATCTCGGGCATTTTTGTGAATTTTGGCCCCAAATTTTCAACATTGGTTTTTTGGGACCCCTTCTCATGAATTCTTGCACTGTCATAGTGTTATTTAGTCCCAAAAGGTGATTTCACAGTCACTGCGTGGAATCACCTTCGGAAGAATAACGAAATGACAGTGCCACTGTTCACGAGAGGGGCTCTCAAAAAGCCTATGTTACAGAGCATCATTTAGCAAAGGGTAGTGTGGGGGAAATAATGAAGGATACAAATGTTTTGGGGGAAGCTGCGTGCAAAGTCACAGAGACAGATAAAGGGAAACTGATATCTCATATCACGGTACAAGATTAAGAAGCCTCGGGCTGCGGGCACCTGCAGCATGACAGAGAGCCTGGGGTCACAATGTGACCAGCGGTCAATCAACTCAGAGCCAAGGGGCAACAACAAGAACAAAAAGATGTAACCCCTAGGTGGCGCTATCCCAAGGGCTACTACCCCTGTCTGCTTGGCTAGCAGCAGGTTTATAGGGGCCTGAGTTCTGAAATGGGTGCCTCCACCCAGAGGTCAGGATTGGTAGTGGTCAAGCTAACCTGGGCACAGCCCTCCAGGACACTGTAACCCCCCTCTTTGCCCTCTAGTGTCCTGAACACTGTACAGTAATCAGTTTCACAATACCCCTGGTACACCACACAAGTATCCACGCTGTTCGCACTCACCACTAGGGCTGGTTCCTCTGGCTCGACCCTGGGGACCCCCTGTAAAACAAGGTTAAGCACAGCAAATAGCAACAGTACAGAATTTTAAGAACAGACTGGAATCACAGTCAGATTACATACAGGAAAAGTTAGATCTGATTTATTCAGCGGACTTGAACATGGGAGGGGCAAAATCAGATTAATTAGCTTAAAGGTTATATCAATCAAGCAGTTATGCATGAGCTTTGAGTCCCCCCACACAGTCCACCTCTGGGTACTCAGGTGGAGAAGAGATGGGCTAGCCAGGACAGTTGCCTGAGGTTGCAACTGGTTGGGGCCCTGTGATGGAAAACACAACATGCACAGTACACAATATATGTAATCCAGAGCCAGAGGACTCAGTTCGTAAAGGCAATGAAACAACAAGACAATCAGATGACACACTCAGATTAAGCTGTTGTTGTAGGGAGCTACCCTGGTATTTACTCACGATACCCAAGACTGGACACAGGCTGGACGAAAATCGAGACTGCAGGTGACTGATCTGAAATTCCAGGAGAAGCAGGGCCCACACAAGTCGCAGAGGCACCGTTCCTGTTCAAACGTGGAGCAGGGGACTGGTCAATAGGCAGGTCTCTCGTCAATGGCTTCTGGCTGGGCCATTCTGGCAAAGCCCAGACCGCATGGAGACAAGTTCAGATGCAGTCCATTTTGGGCTGGACACAGCTTCCAGCAAGCCAAACACAGTTCATACAGTGGGGAACTAACTCACAACCCACTAGCAGCTCATAGCACATTTACATGTGTGGGAAATCTACTGTACCAGGCAAAGCGCTCCCCGGGCACAATCGCAAAGTCTCTACACACACCGGGAGCTTAGAGGTAGCTGGAACTCCTGACAGGCCGATCGCATTCAGCAAAAATATTTGGTCTTCTTCAGGTTGAGCCTGGCCCACTTCAGTAGCTTAATTTAGTCACACAAACTTGAATTTAGTCCAAAATATTTTTCTTCTCTCCCTCTCAGGAGCAGCAGGCAGACATGGAGGCCAAACTCTCAGCCTTTTCATAGTTCTCCCATGCATATCCACTCAGGATTGCTCTCAGAATCACTTCAGCTCCTTCTTGCTCAGCTTCCAGCTTAGTTCTAACTGAAAAACTGCAAGCAGCCCGGGACTTCCCCAAGATCCAGAATAATTGGCTGGCTGATTTGGCTATCAGTCAAAGCTAGAGCTCCCCCTTCAGTTGTAAAAAAGGCACAAAATCTCAAACTACAGTTCCTAGGATTTTGAATTCAGACAGCTCCTATAGTCCAACTACATTTTAGGTCCCACCAGAACTGTTCGGTCCAATTTGCAGTCCAGGACCAAGACAGTGGAGACAAACAAAAGAGTCCTTGCTACAAAGAATGCAGGTTAGACAAACTACATTATCATTATCACTGTAAAAGATTTTCAGCAAATAGTTACATCTTTCAACAGAGCTGCCTCTCAGATTACTCATGCTGCATTTAGGTAGCTCTTAAAGAGACAGTACACAGAGGCTATACAAGCTCTGGTAATTGCATTTAAACTGCAAAAATGCAGGACACCAGCCTGGCAGTGAGCATTTAGGCAAGCTCCAGGAAGACTTTTTGGGAACTCCCATTGGTGGGGGGGTTACACCCTTCCCTGCCTGGGAAAACTTGGCATCTGCGTCAAGTCAGTACCATCATAACACTGAAAATGCAACATATACAAGATATTTATACCATTAGCATGCTGTACAAGTACTATCTGATTTATCAATTGGGATATCTTGTCACTTTACTATACATTTCAATGTACTCCACTATATAATTTCAATTCTGACAATACATTATGCATATTTCACACAGGTAAACTGACCATTACTATACAGAATCATGTAATAACTTCTTGTACTCTAAACTATGCAAGAGGGGGGCCCTTCCCTATTAGCTAACTTGGGGCTGGATGGGGCAGGGGCACCATGGTGAGAGGGCAGAACAAGTAGCCAGGAATGGGCCATCAAGCTCAATTTGGGCAGTGAGCTCTGACAGACAAACACCTTTGTGGACTATATTGAGAGGCAAATCCACTGGCCTCCCGGGAGAATCGTAACTGAAGTACACCACTGGCTTGACAGCTCGGTCAGACTTTCTGGGGTGAACAACCACAGTCTCTGAACTTTCAGCAATGGTCTTGGAGCTTGCAACACTTGGGAGGGGTGTCTCTGCATGAAGGGGAATGTCCAAGCCGGGAGCACTGCCAGTCCCTTGCTCTGTAGTCTCTGTTTCTACAACACTTGGCTCATTTTGAAGACACTCTGGCACTGAAGGAGGGGTTTTAGCACTCTCATAGTGTTCTTCAAGTTCTGGCATGTCACCAGAAAGACTCATACCACTAGCCTCTCCTTCAGGCAAATCATACAGTTCCACGATACACAAAGACTCAGCATCCTCAGACGTGATACTTTGCACTTCACCTTTAGGGAGCATTGGCTGCAAGGATGATGCCAGGGCATTAGGCAGTCCAGAAGGTCTAGCTTCATCCCCATAATTCAACATAGGATTTCCACAAAACAACTGACTCAGTTCATATGAGGGGTGATAGGCATTATCACACTCACTGTCATCCGAGTTAGACTGGCAGTCAGTATCATTCTGGGCCTGCTGTGGGGGAAGTCTTAAATTGGCAAACACGGGGGCAGGCTGAATCTGTTTCTTTCTTGCAGCAGCATGAGTTCCTGGTCCAGGGGAATCAATCTCGGTGTGTTCAGCCTCAATTATAACTTGACCAATAGGTAGCAAGTGGTTATGGTGCATGGTCTTGACAGCTTTGGAGTTATTCTCTGGGTGTAGTTTGTACTCTGGCAAATCATCCAGCTTTCCAACTATGACATGGGGAAGATGGTGCCATTGATCAGCAATTTTGTGTTTACCATGCAATCCTAAATTTCACAACAACACATGGTCTCCAGGCCTAAGCTTTTGAGCCTTTAGTTTTCTATCATGTCTCTCTTTGTTGGCTAGATTTCTTTTGGCAGCCATTGTCTGGGCCAGTTGATAGGCATGGTTCAATAGAGCTTTAAGTTTGTATACATATTAGAGGTAATCTTCACCCATTGGGAGAAACCCCAAAACAGACATCAACAGGCAACTGGGCCTCTCTCCTAAACATGAGGCGGTAGAGAGAGAACCCAGTAGCATCATTCTTTGTGCAATTATATGTATATACCAAGGTGCTAATCTGCTGGCTCCATTTATGCTTATCTTTTGGGAGGAGGGTGCCTAGCATGTCTAGTAGGGTACGGTTAAAGCATTCAGGTTGAGGATCCCCCTACGGATGGGATGGTTCTTGACTTTCGCACCCCCAGAGAACATTTCTTTGATTAGCCGACTCTCAAAGTCCCGGCCCTAATCAGAGTGAATTCACTGGAGGGCACCATAGTGGACAAAGAAATGTTCCACTAGCAACTTGGCCACAGTAGATGCTTTTTGATCTTTGGTGGGAAAAGCTTGTGCATACCATATGAAATGGTCCATAACCACTAACACATTGTCAATGTTTTGCTGATCAGGCTCTAAACTCAAGAAGTCTATGCAGACTAGTTCCATTGGGGTGCTGGTAGTAATGTTGACAAGGGGGGCAGCCCTCTGAGGCAGGGCTTTTCTCTTCAGGCAGTGACTACAAGTCCTTACATGGTGCTCAACATCACCCCCCATCTTGGGCCAGTAGAATCGAGATCATACTAGGTCAAGGGTCCAGTCAATACCGAGGTGGCCCATATGATTGTGGAGGGACCTCAGTACCAAATCTTTGAAAGCTGTGGGCAGGACCAATTGTTGCTTGTCTATTTGGCCACACCAATCTACAGTCTCTCTATACAACAACTGATTGAGCAGCTTCAACCTGGGGCCTTCTTTAAACAATAAAGCGGTTATCAGATCAGAGGAATGCAAGTTGGACACATCTTTTCCTGCACAAAGGGAGTCAAGTGCGGGCTGAATCATAGAATCTCAGGATTGAGCCCATTGAATGCTGTCATTGTCAAACTGAGGTAGTGCACTGATACCTAGAGCAGAGAAGTGGCATTACGCAGCTGGTATGCAGGTGTCAGAGGGGCCCAAGCAATCTACTAAGCAGTCCTCTGTGTCCGTAGACATCTGTTCATTTCTATCAAACTTTAGGCACAATGCTCAGATGTCAGGTTCAGACAGCTTGACCCAGTCGTTCTTGGAAATGGGCCACCAAGAGAGGGCATCAGCATCAATATGATTCAGGCCTGGTCTGTATTTGACAGCATAATCATATGTTGACAATGCAGAAAGTCACCGGTGCCCCATGGCATCTAACTTAGCTGAAGTCTGTACATAGGTCAACGGGTTATTGTCAGTCCTCACCAATATTTTTGCCCCATAGAGGTAATCATGAAACTGGTCGACAATGGCCCATTTTAACACAAGGAACTCCAACTTGTGCACAGGGTAGTTTCGCTCTGACGGGGTCAAGCTCCTACTGGCAAATGCCACTGGTCTCAAACCATCCTCATGGTCTTGATACAGTACAGCTCCTAGACCCTGCAGACTGGCGTCAGTATGCAGCACATAGGGTTTGATGGGATCAGCATAAGCGAGGATGGGGGCATGGGTGAGCTGGTATATGACTTCATGGAAAGCTGCTTCACAGTCAGGCATCCAGTGGGACCCAAAAAGTTCACCTGGGTGGATATATGCTTTGTCTGGTTCTTTGAGGGACCCTTTTTATTATTTCCAATTGGTAGGAGGGTAACCATGGGTACAGGTGGCAGGCATTAGACAGCTAGTTTTGGAACCCACTCATGAGGGAGCAATCTTAGACCTCGTACTCTCAAACAGGGGCAGTGAGAGGATCTCAGATCTAGAAGTGGGTTGCCATCTGGGGACAAGTGACCATCAAACAGTGTGGTTCACGTTAAACTCAGCTACAGAGACAAGCCATACAAAAGTGAGGGTACTGGACTTTAGGAGGGCTGACTTTGGCAAGATGGGAGAGTGCCTCAGAAAAGCACTAGCAAACAGGCTAGATGGAGGTGTGGAGCAACAATGGGGAATTATCAAAACTGCCATCACAGAGGCAACAAGACTTTGTGTGAAACAAATAAACAAATAAAAACAAAAGAAAAAGCCACTATGGTTCTCAAAAGAGGTGGCTGTGAAAGTCAGGAAAAAAAGATAGCATTCCGGAAGTATAAGGAAACACAGAAGGAGCAGGACAGAGAGCTGTATCAGTTAAGGCAGAAGGAAGCAGGGAGGGAGGTCAGAATAGCAAAGGCCCAAACTGAGGAAAAGATAGCCAACTCAGTTAAGAAGGGGGATAAAACCTCTTATAGGTACATCAGCGAGTGTAGAAAGACAAAGGGAGGGATAGTGAGGCTGAATAGAATGAACGGTGGGTGGGCAGAGGGGGACAGTGAAAAAGCAGGAATACTGAACGAATATTTCTGCTCAGTATTCACAAAAGAGGAGGGGGAAGTGCCTAATCCAATTAACAGAAGCACTCTTGATAGGGGGGTCGATCCCAGTCCTTTCACAGAAGAAAGGGTTCTGCAAGAACTCCTAAAACTGAAGGTGGACAAAGCAATGGGTCCTGATGGAATTCACCCCAGAATTCTAAAAGAATTAAGGGAGGAACTAGTGAAACCACTGGCTACTCTTTTTAATAAATCATGGGAGGATGGTGTGGTACCCAAGGAATGGAGGAAGGTGGATGTGATTCTCCTTCACAAAAGTGGGACCAAGACAGAGGCAGGAAACTACAGACCTGTCAGTCTGACCTCTGTGGTAGGGAAAGTCATGGAGTCACTTGTGAAGGAAAGAATAGTTGAGTACCTAGAGGCCAGTGGAGCACAGGACCCAAGGCAGCATGGGTTCACAGCAGGAAGGTACTGTCAGATGAATCTAATAGATTTCTTTGACTGGGTGACCAAAGTAGTAGACCAGGGAGGGGCTGTGGACATGGCCTACCTAGACTTTAGCAAGGCATTTGACACAGTCCCACACAAAAGATTAATAGTCAAATTAACCAGCCTGGGAGTGGGTCTCAGGGTGGTAGCCTGGGTAAAACATTGGCTGGATAACAGGACACAGAAGGTAATTGTAAATGGAGTCCACTCTGAAGAAAGGGGGGTTACTGTACCGCAGGGTTCAGTATTGGGTCTAGTCCTTTTTAATGTCTTCATCAGTGACATTGCAGAGGGACTGGAAGGAAAAGTATGCCTTTTTGCAGATGACACAAAGATCAGCAACAGGGTTGATACACAAGGAGGCGTGGAAAGGATGAAAAGGAACTTGGCAAGGTTGGAGGAATGGTCAGAAGTATAGCAGCTAGGATTCAATGCAAAGAGTGCAAAATAATGCACCTGGGAAACAAAAACCAGGAAGAATACACAATGGGTGGGGAGGTAGTAACAACAACAAAAGGAAAGGAACCGGGGTAATCATATCAGATGACCTTAAGGTTAGCAAGCAATGTGAGAAGGCAGTAGGGAGGGCTGGGGGTATACTGGGATGTATAGGGAGAGGCATCATCAGCAGAAAACAGGAAGTTGTTATCCCTCTGTACAGACAGTTAGTGAGACCCCATCTGGAGTACTGTGTCCAGTTCTGGAGACCCCATCTCCGCAAGGACATAGACAGGATAGAGGTATTCCAGAGGAGGGCAACTAAAATGGTGCAGGGTCTGCAAGAGAAGCCGTATGAGGAGAGACTAAAGGAGCTTAATATGTATACCCTTGAGGAAAGAAGGGAGAGGGGGGACATGATAGAAACTTTTAAGTACCTCAGTTGAATCAACAAAGTCCAAGAGGGTAGCATCTTTCAGAAAAAGAGACTTGCAAGAACGAGGGACACAATTTAAAGATAAAGGAGGCGGTTCAGGGGCAATGTGAGAAGTATTATTTCACAGAGAGGGTAGTGGATGCATGGAACAGCCTTCCTGAGGAGGTTGTGGGGTCTAAAACTGTGGGAGAATTCAAGAATGCATGGGACAGACATAAGGCAATTCTTCTGGGAGGTAGGAAGAAATAGGCTGTTGGTTAACTAGGATCTGCGGCCTATCCTGTAGGTAGGGAAATGGGCAGACTAGATGGGCCTAGCGGTCCCTATCTGCCACCAAAGTCTATGTTTCTATGTAAAGATTCAAGAGTGGCCGAATCACTCTGGAATAGTCCTTTATGAACCGGCTGTAGTAACCACAGAATCCCAGGAAACATTGTAGTTCTTTCAAATTGTGGGGCTGTGGCCAAGTAGTCAAGGCTTCAACTTTACTAGGATCAGTCTCTATCCCCTCTGTAGACACTATGTGCCCCACATACTTCACAGAGCTTTGGAAAAACTGGCACTTGTCGATGGACAGCTTGAGGCTGAAATCTTCCAGTCAGTCTAGTACTTTGAACAGTTGACTCTCATGTTCCTCTAGGGATCTCCCAAACACAATGACATCATCCAAGTACACCAGGCATTCCAGCAAATTCATGTCTCCTACCGCTCCTTCCATCAGTCGCTGGAAGGTGGCTGGAACACCCGATAGCCCCTGTGGCATTCTCAGGAATTTGTAGAACCACAAAGGACAGATGAAGGCAGTCTTCTCATGGTCCTAAGGAGCCATCGGAATATCCACTGCGAAGATCCAACACCAAGAACTATTTGCTCCCATTCAAACAATCCAGAGCATCTTGTATACGGGGCAAGGTGTATTGATCGGGGATGGTCCGCCGATTCAGAGCTCGAAAATCAACACACATTTTCATAGCTCCATTCTTATTACGCACAACCACAATGGGAGAAGCAGATGAGCTCCCGGATTCTTGTATCACACCAGCTGCGAGCATTTCCTGCAAGTGTCTTCTCACATTGTCTATGTCTGCAGGGGCTAGGCACTGAGACCTCTCTCGAAATAGCCGTTCATCATGCAGACATATGTGATGCTCTGCACCTTAGACACATCCCACGTCCCATTCCTTCAATGAAAACACTTGATCTCTCTCTGGGCAAGTTCCTGGCTAATTCTAGTCTTCCATTCAGCTGGCAACAGGGAATCACCAAAATCAAACAAGTTGGGAGTCACTCTATCTGTCTTGCCAGGGTGCTTGTTGCTGGGCAACACCGCAGTGTCTGCGCAGTGTACCATAGCTAGGTTGCATCCTCTGTTCACCCGGATTTCCCGATCAGACACATTATGAATCTGGACCATCACTCATCATGCATACGCTTGAGCACGAGCTGGTAAATGCTGGGCTTAACCAATAATCCTTCCGGCAATTTTCCATTGCCTGGCACGTCCAACATCAATATTTTGTTCTTGACATCTTTGAGGAGACAGACCACCCCTTGAACTGTACACTGGGTGTTAGGGGCCAGTACCATTGAATTTGGATTCTTCTTCCACACAATCCCTACCAGTTCATCCTGGTCCACTCCCTTGGGGTTCTGTTGCAAATCATTGGCCCTCCTGATCACAGCGGGAATTCTTAGGGCTTTCCCAGTGCATCACCCTTGTTTCTCGCGACAGCATTGTGCCAGTCTCCCAAACATATGGGAGTTGGTCCCACTTAACAGGGAACTCCATCATACAGTCCAGTAGAGGGACACACTAAGGCCAGTGTCTCGACTTGCTCCTCCACACCAGTTACAGCTGCAGGAAATGACAACCAGAGGCGGACATATCCTAGGTAGGGATAAGACTTGTCACTCAGCCCCCCCACACATGTAGACCTTCCAGGGATTGTAAGGGCATAGCAGATAAGTGTTCATCATACCAGTCCTTAAATACAATGGTCACTTGCGACCCACTGTCCAGCACAGCCCAAGTAGGAATATCATTCACAGCCAACATAGTCTCCATTGAAGGGCCCACTATTTTGGACCAGTCTGGAGGGACAGCAGCAGGGGCATGGAGAGATGACTTAGCCACATAGGGATTTGAGTTACTACTTCTTGAACCCTCACTGCGGTCATTTTGGGTACTCCTTGACTGCTGATACGTTCTTCGAAGCTCTCCTTGAAGCCTGTATACAACTTTGTCTAGGTCTTTTATGGACCGGCATTCTCTCCTCATGTGCCCATCCTTCCCACAATTATGGCAAAATATGTTTTCTGGGATTTGGAGTGGCTGAGGCATCACATTGGGAGCTGGGGCGGTGATACTACCAACTGAAAACCTTGGTGCCATCTCTGTCTGCTGTGTTGTGAACATTTGGAGACATCTCATCAATTCTCTTACTTCCATAATCAAGGCATCGAGTTTCGAGCTGCTGTCAGCAGAAGATGCCTGGGTGGACACCCCCACCCCCATAGCAGATGCAGTTGGATAAGGGTCGGTGCCTGTACTTGCAGGAGCGGTCTTCATAAAGAGACTGTTTTTTGTTTCCCTGAACTCCCTCAGCAGTTCATCCCATGGCGGCATACCCTCATTGGTCCCCACTTCAGAAGGGCCTTCTGATGCCATGATCACTTGGGCTGCACTCACCCTAGAATTACAATCCCCCTCTTCATCTTTAACCTCCTGGAGTTCTTTTATCAAGTCACAATAGTCTGGTGGGTTACCCCTTCTGTCTGGGAGCGTTAACTGAAGAAGCTGCAATTTAGAATGTTTTGCATGTTGCAGTATGTGCCCCAACCTCACATGGTTTAAGTCACTGGCAGCTACCCCACCTTTTCGGTAAGCTTTTTGCAGCGCTCTTTCCAGATGAGTAACATATGCAGACAGACTTTCCCCTGGCCATTGTTTTGTACCTCAAAATTTCCACATCAAGTTCTCCCCTGACTCAATGCTCCCAAAATTGCCTTCTAGTGCAGATAGGCACTTCTAGGCAGATGCATCAGGGTTTGTGGACCTGAGAAATTTAATGGCCTCTAGGGCGGGACCCCTCAAACTTTCTATGATCCTTTTCCACTTCTCAGCCTCCGCACACTGCCATTCAGGTACCAAAGGGACAACACAATCTATCCAGGTCTCCCAATCATCCTCCCCTTGGGGGGTGGGGAGGGTGCAGGAGAAGATTCTCAACCTTCGGTAAGAGTCGTGACTAATGACAGGTACAGACATAGAAGCCAGCATTGGCATGGGCACAGAAGGAGGGGCAATAACGGGTGCTGGAGCAGGAGGGGGTATTGGGGGAGGAACACCCCCAGGTGGCAGGAATAGTTTCTTTAAGTCCTCCACAGTTTTCCCTTCTTCCAGCAACAACTTAGCACATTTCTCCACTAAAGTCTCAGATAGTGGGGGGGGGGTCATTCTCCCCGGAGTCTTTACTGTCTTTAGTTATCACTCTCCAGGCAGTGAGGGCTCCTATTGGGTCCTTACACTCTACTAACGCCATGAAACTTTGGGCGAGCAGATTAGCCTGTTGACCCACCACCACAGGGTTTTGTAAACTTTCAACCTTGGAAAGTACTCCCTCTACAGTGTCCTTACTGGTACCGAGGGGAATATCCAGGATAAGTATAACATTTTGGGGGTCGATCTCCTGCCCAGTACACCACCCCACCAACTGGTGTACAGCCACTTCTGTTGGGGTAGCCATTTACGTTTGACAATAATTCGTAGTTTCAGCCACTAGAAGACACAAAATCCCAGCGGTGAGCCTCCAAAATGTAACCCCTAGGTGGCGCTATCACAAGGGCTACTACCCCTGCCTGCTTGGCTAGTAGTAGGTTAAGGGGCCTAAGTTCTGAAATGGGTGCCTCCACCCAGAGGTTGGGGTTGGTAGTGGTCAAGCTAACCTAGGCACAGCCCTCCGGGACACTGTAATCCCCCTCCTTTCCCTCTAGTGACCTGAACACTGTACAATTATTACTTTCACAATACCCCTGGTAAACCACACAAGTACCCACACTGTTTGCACTTACCACCAGGGCTGGTTCCTCTGGCTCTATCCTGGGGACCCCCTGTAAAACAAGGTTAAGCACAGCAAATAGCAAAAGTACAGTACTTTGAGCACTGACTGGAACCACAGTCAGATTAAATGCAGAAAAAGTTAGATATAATTTATTCAGGGGACTTGAACAAGGGAGGGGCAAAATCAGGTTAATTAGCTTAAAGATTATATCAGTCAAGCAGTTATGCATGTGCTTTGAGTCCTCCCCCACACAGTCCACCTCTGGGTACCCAGGTGGAGAAGAGATGGGCTAGCCAGGACAGTTGCCCGGGGTTGGAGCTGGTTGGGGCACTGTGATGGAAAACACAACATGCACAGTACACAATATTTGTAATCTGGAGCCAGAGGGCTCAGTTCGTAAAGGAAATGAAGCAACAAGACAATCAGATGACACACTCAGATTAAGCTGTTGTTGTAGAGAGCTACCCTGGTATTTACTCACGATACCCAAGACTGGACACAGGCTGGATGAAAATTGAGACTGCAGGTGACTGATCTGGAATGCCAGGAGAAGCAGGGCCCACACAAGTCGCAGAGGCACCGTTCCTGTTCAAGCGTGGAGCAGGGGACTGGTCAATAGGCAGGTCTCTCGTCGATGGCTTCTCTGTGCAGCGGGTAGTCTGGCTGGGCCAGTCTGGCAAAGCCCAGATCGCATGGAGACAAGTTTGGATGCAGATTGTTTTGGGCTGGATACAGCTTCCAGCAAGCAAAACACAGTTCACACAGTGGGGGACTAACTCACAACCCACTAGCAGCTCATAGCAAATTTACATGTGCGGGAATTCGACTGTACCAGGTAAAGCACTCACCGGGCACAACTGCAAAGTCTCTGCACACACCGGGAACTTAAGGGTAGCTGGAACTCCTCACAGGCCAATCGCATTCAGCAAAAATATTCAGTCTTCTTCAGGTTGAGCCTGGCCCACTTCAGTAGCTTACTTTAATTACACAAACTTGGATTTAGTCCAAAATAATTCTCTTCTCTTCTCTTCTCTTCTCTTCTCTTCTCTTCTCTTCTCTTCTCTCCCTCTCAGGAGCAGCAGGCAGACATGGAGGCCAAACTCTCAGCCTTTTCATAGTTCTCCCATGCATATCCATTCAGGATTGCTCTCAGAATCACTTCAGCTCCTTCTTGCTCAGCTTCCAGCTTTGTTCTATCTGAAAAACTGCAAGCAGCCCGGGACTTCCCCAAGATCCAAAATAATTGGTTGGCTGATTTGGCTGTCAGTCAAAGCTAGAGCTCCACCTTCAGTTGCAAAAAAGGCACAAAAACACATACCACAGTTTCTAAGATTTTGAATTCAGACAGCTCCTGTAGTCCAGCTACATTTTAGGTCCCACCAGAACTGTTTGGTCCAATTTGAAGTCCAGGACCAAGACAGTGGAGACAAACAAAAGAGTCCTTGCTACAAAGAATACAGGTTAGACAAACTACATTATCATTATCACTGTAAAAGATTTTCAGCAAATAGTTACATCTTTCAACAGAGCTGCCTCTCAGATTACTTATGCTGCAATTAGGCAGCTCTTAAAGAGACAGTACACAGAGGCTATACAAGCTCTGGTAATCACATTTAAACTGCTAAAATGCAGGACACCAGCCTGGCAGTGAGCTTTTAGGCAAGCTCCAGGAAGACTTTTTGGGAACCCCATTTGTAGGGGGGTTACAAATAAATAAAATTAAAATAAACCAGTACAATACAAAAAAAGGTAAATAAAGTACTGTAGAAGTTAGACATAAAATGGATAGCAGATCCCTATTCACAGCAACTGAGCAGCCAGTCACAGGCCTACGGCTCGAATTCCTCTTTTTAACCCGAACAATAAAAAAATGTTTAACTTGGTACATATAGACAAAGTAGGCCTTAAGTCTATTTAATTGTCTCCCACTCCTAGTGGGCTTATTTGTTGGTGTTTCTTGTACTATTTAATGACAGGAATTTGTCTAACTCATTTCTGAATGAGTCAAATGATGTTACTTCTACTACTTTTTTTGGCAAATTATTCCACATTATGGGTGTATGTATATTATAAAAGTTCTGATGCCTATTAGTTCTTGCCCTGTTTATAAAAATGTGTTTATTATGTGATCTAGAATTAACTGTTTAATGAATCCTTGTTATATTACATTGTGGCATTAGGGTTTTGTCTTACATGATACGGTATACAAATAATAAGTCTCCTCTAATTCGTCTTGATTTCAAGGAGTACAGATTAAGATTTAGTAATCTGTTTGCATATTCCAGATTTGTTAAGCCTTTTATTGATTTTGTCAATTGTCTTTGAACTTTTTCCACCCTCGATATGTCCTTCTTTAAATATGGACTCCAGATCGGAGATCCATAATCAAGATGTGGGAGTACATAAGTCCTATATAACTTAAGAACACACTCTTTATTCCTTGAAATGAAGGCTCTTTTAATAGAATAAATGATACTATTACATTTTCCTATTGTTTTGACAATATATGTACCTGAGGATAATCTAGAATTTATCCATGTACCCAAGTCTTTTTCACAAGTGTTGTTCTTTATTAACTTATTATTTAGAACATATGAGTATTTAGGATTATTTTTTCCAAAATGGATTACTGCGTATTTGTTTTCATTAAATTTCATGCTATTTTGTTCACACCAATTCTGTATTTTATTTAAACTGTTCCTTAGTTCATTATATTATCTTAATGTCCTAACTTCTTCCCCTATTTTAGTATC
Source organism: Neoceratodus forsteri (assembly GCA_016271365.2). Classification (NCBI taxonomy): domain Eukaryota; kingdom Metazoa; phylum Chordata; order Ceratodontiformes; family Ceratodontidae; genus Neoceratodus; species Neoceratodus forsteri. Next base: position 1,165,770,047 of record CM057454.1, read on the forward strand.
ATCAGTGAATTTAGTTATGTAGGCGTTCACCCCCTTGCTCATGTCACTGATATATAGTCCAAACAATAATGGGCCCAACACCAATCTCTGGGGAACTCCACTGGCTACCCTTCCTTCATCCAAGAGAACTGTATTAATACGCACCCTTTGTGTCCTATTGGATAACCAGTTTCCAATCCATCTTATAATATTTTTATTTAAACTAGTTCCATTAATTTTTTGATTAATTTGTGATGAGGGACCGTGTCAAATGCCTTTCCTAAGTCCAAAAAGATTACATCGACTAGTTTACCCTTATCTAGTTTGTAACTAACATGGTTATAGAAGGCTAATAAATTTGTATTACAGGAGAGCCCTCTCCTAAAACCGTGTTGTGAAATATCTTGCAGCCCTAGTCTTATTGCATCCTCTTCGATACTATTTTTAATTAATCTCTCCAGTATCTTACAACAAATAGATGTTAGGCTAATTGGTCTGTAATTTGTCACACTTGATTTGTTTCCCTTTTTGTGAATTGGCACTACTATAGCCTTTTTCCAGTCCAGGGGAATTACACCAGTTAAAAGTGATTTGTTAAATATTTTAATCAGTGGATCTACTATTAGGTCTGAAAGATTTTTCCATACAATCGTATCAATATTATCAGGGCCTGAAGAAGAACATGTCCTTAATTTTAATAATTCCTGTTGCACCATATCATAACTGATACTGAAGGGTTCTTGATTTGTTACCCCTGGAACAATTATCTTGGAGTTATATTCCTGATATGTGATCATAAACTATTTATTAAAATATCAGCTATTTCTTTGTTATTCACTATTGTTTCACCATTTACAGACACTGAATTAATCTTCTATCCTTTTTGTTTACTATTATTTATGTATGCATAAACTGCTTTATGATTTTTACTAGATGCTAATTTATTTTCAAATTTAACTTTTCCTTTTTTAATAGTAATTTTAAGCAATCTCCTTTGCTTTTTGTATTTATTTAGATTAATTTCAGTTGGACTATTTTTGTATTTCTTAAATGCTTTATTTTTCCTTCTCATCTGTCTCTTAATGTCTTTATTAAACTAATATGGAATATGGCCTTTACTATTATTGTCTTTACGCTTAGGAATAAGATTACATATTATTTCTTGAATTTTCAGTTTTAAGTTTTCCCACATATAGTTTACACCTAACTTACAATATGCTTCTCCCCAGTCTAGATTTTTAAATGCTTCAATAATCTTATTCCAGTCTGCTTTTTTATAATTAAAGAATAGTGTTGGTTTATAAAATTTTGGTTTTTCAATATTGATTGTACATTCGACAATATTATGATCACTATTTCCTGAATGGGGCAAAATATCTACTTTATCAATTCTATCAATAGTATTGGTTATAATTAGGTCTAATATGCCTTTTTCCCCTAGTTGGAACTTTGACCAATTGATAATAGCCCTGTGATGTTATAGCATCAATCAATATTCTATCAAAGGCAGTAGTGCCTTTTAGTTCAACCCAATTAATACCTGGAGTGTTAACATCTCCCAAAATCATCACTCTCCTAGACTGGAAACTTTAATTATTTCCTCTATTAAGTTATTATTGTAAACACTGTGGGTGGGATATTCAAAAGGGTTGCGCCATGCGCAAGTCCGAAATTGTGCCATTTTGCGATATTCAGCAGGAGGCAGTTGCACCACTGAAAACATGCTGAGCAACAGTGCAATGCAAATGAATGCATGCTGAACTGGAGGGGGAGGAACCATGCATAAACTGCACAGCCCGATATGCAGCCAGACTGTGCAGAGTTGTGCAGTCACAACCCCCAACCTGCAGCCTGCACAACTTTGAGCCAAAAAAAAAGGAGTAAGTCGAGGACCACCCACAGGTGAGCTGCTGCATTGCAGGGCACAACACAGCAGCTGCCACCTGTGGCTGGCCCTTAACCTACTCCCTGTGCCCCCCCCACAGCCTGATCATGGGCAAAAGCAGAAAAGTCCCTCCTCCCCGACTGGCCCGATTCTGGGCATAAGCTTAAATCACCACCCCAACCAGCCCGATCGCGGGCAGCAAAGTGCCTCCCCCGAACATATCCCTGGTGGTCCAGTGGACCGCTAAGCCTGATCGTGGGATGAAGAGGTTTAAACACCCCCAAACATATCCCTGGTGGTCCAGTGGACCGATAAGCCTGATCGCAGGCTGATGAGGTTTTAAACCCCCTCAGAATGTATCCTTGTTGGTCCAGTGGACCAATAAGCCCAATCGCGGGATGCATTATGTTGCGACACCCCCCACCCCAAGACCATATCTCTGGTGATCTCGTGTTCCCCACCCCACCCACCCATGAAGCCCCACCACCCCACCACCCGGTAGCCGACCTGCCTGCCGCCCGCTGCCCACCAACTGACTGCCCGGTGGGGCTGCACACCCATTGGTGCAGAGCAAGAGCCAATGGGCATGCAGCCCATGCCGCATAAGGCAGTCCAGCTTTAGAATCAATTATCGGTCCACTGGACCACCAGGGATATGTTCAGGGGGAACACTTTGCTGCCCGCGATTGGGCTGGTGGGGGTGATTTAAGCTTATGCCCAGCGATCAGGCCAGATGGGGAGGGGGTTCATACACATTTGCCCGTGATCGGGCTGCAGGGGGTATTGGTCCCTGACAGCTGCTGCCCGGCAGGGTGCCAGGCGCAAGTCCTCAGGTATCGGCGCACCTGCATGCTAATGGCATGCAAATGGAGCCATAAACAGATGCAAATGCCCCCCGTGCCGTGCATGAATTAGGGCCCCATTTGCATGTCACCTTTTGAATATCGGAAATTTGCACATGGTACTTGCACCACCGCAAGTTGAATGCTCCACTCTGACCACTTGCGGTGGTACAAGTTCCACTGCGCCATGCACAGTGGCTGTGGCTGGGGGGTGATATTCAAAGGAGTTGCTCAATAGCGCAACTCCTTTGAATATCGCTCCGGCCACACCCCTGCGCAACTATTTTGTGCAGCGCAAGGGCTTGCACCACAAAATAGCGCAGTTTGAAAATCCGGCCCTGTTGCTATTAGGGGGTTTATAATAGATTTCTAAATTTATTTTTGGCAAATGAGGGAAGATTATACTTAGCCACAATGTTTCAGGTACATTATCAGTATTGTCACTTATTTTAATTTCTTGACACTGTATCAATTCTGAAACATAGCAACATACTCCCCCACCCCTTCTTCCTGTATGTTTTTTTGAGAAAAGTTGAAATCCTTCAATATTATTGGACCAGTTATTACTCTCGTCCCACCATGTTTTTGTTACACATATAATATCTGTATTATGTTTATTTATTCATATTTTAAGTTCACTTAGTTTAATGTTATTTAAACTTTGTGCATTAATATTCCACATTTTCAGTTTCTTAGATCTTAGGTTATTGGGATTTAAGTTGACTTTTGAATTAGTGTTATATTTGAATTTAAATTTTGTACCCTTATCCCCCTTTTTCCCTAGTTTAAATTTTTTTGTATGATACTCTCAAATGTCCTGCCTAATTTGTATGCTCCTTGCTTACTTAAATGGAATCTGTCCCAGCAGAACAAGGATGGTGTATCAATACCTTCTTTTAATGTCCATTTCCTTATCCATTCATTTATGCTTTTAATCTTACAAGTTGTATGCTAATTTGATCTATGAACAGGTAATATCTCCGAGAACCATGTCTCACATTTAAGTTCATCCAGGTTTTTTTTCAATATTTAAATACTCCTGTTTAATATCATCAATTGACAGTTGCTTCAAGTCGTTTGTACCCACATGTATAATGACAAGTGGATTGTGGCCAGATTTTTGTAGAATATCCGGACACATTTTATTCATATCCTTAATACCAGTTCCATGTAATGAGGAACATGCTATATCATGTTTAACCGTTCTACACACTATCTTATCAGTATATTTTATTACTGAATCTCCCAATATGAAAAATTGCCTATTTGAATTTTCCGTTGTTGTCGTATCCATGATGACACTATCCTTAAGAGTTTCTAACTGAACTGCTTCACTTCCATAATTCTGACCATCTGTATTGATAGTATCTATTATTGTTCCTGGTGTTTGTACACTATTTTTAGTACTTACTATGTCCGACATGGTATCATTTAAATTAGTTGTAGTGGGCTGCCTGTGTAAAGAACCATCATGTCCCCCTCTCTACAGATGAATTTCCCATTTCCAGATCAATCAGGGGTTCAAATCTATTAGATAGACTAATGTTATTGCATATAGCCCTGCATCTAGATTTGGATTTGTGGCCAATGGTTACAGTAGTCCACTCTTCAGACTCACTTTACATACTGTTTTCATTTGACTCTCTTCTGTTCCTTTTCTCATATGTTCCTATTTCTTTAAAGCTGCACTGTCAGATTTTTCCAAGAATCTGTAATCTCACTCACCATTCTGAATTTAGGCTCTGTGGTGCTCCATATTTCATCCATCAAGACACAACAATTTGTTTGTTTTTCTTCCTTGTAATTTTGTAAGAAATCCAAATATAACTTTGTCATTCTGTGCTGTGTGAGACCCCGCCTTTGGTTTGATAAGAACCTGCCCTTGGATCTGCCTACTTCTAACAGTGTCTAAAGCAGGTGGGGAGTGCACCCACTATCAGTAATTCGATCCTACTTCCTTCCTCCTTCAGTCCCTTTACATTCTCTTCCCATTTCTGTCCCATTCTCCTTGTGCAAGACAGTTAGTGTCATCCTGCCTACAAGCTTCCATCAGAATGGCTAGAGAATTAGTAATTACAAATGATCTAATGCACAAAGAAACCTATTATGTATAGTTTTATTTATCTATCACCTCTGTTGTACTGTAGCCTGCTGCACTTTTCACACATTGTATTTATTGGTTATCAGTGTGTCAGTGAGCACCCCATGAGCTTTAGGTGTCTACAAGTGCACTGATGATGAGACACACATTTGCTGTAACATTGCCTTGTAACACAGCCCATTTATACTTTTTGTAATGCACTCCTATGTCATGTTCCCTAATGCAGCACTTAATTTTTGTATGTATGCTACCTCCCACCTCAGAGTCTTAATTGTTCCTTGATGTAATAAATCCCACATTTCAGCACCCTGATTTAGTGCTTACTAATACTGATATTCAATCACTTTCCTCAATGTCCGGTATCTCCAACCACACTGTAGTGTTCTGCTCCATGCTGATGTTTACGAACATATGAACATACAACATTTGCCAGCAGATAAAGGCCTAGAGGTCTATCAAGTCTGCTCGAATGTGCAGCTAGCACCCCTTATTCTGCAGCTGCCCTTCCCTTCCACCCTTCCCCTTCATTAACCCTCCCCTTGTCCTGTCCCATCTTCGTTTGAAGCAGTCCACTGTTCTACTGCATGCCACTTCAGCAGGTAACACATTCCACCCAGCCACCACCCTCTCTGTAAAAAAGTGTCTCCTCATCTCCCTCCTGAACCTTCCTCACTCCAGTCTCATATCATGGCCCCTGGTGGCCCTCCCTTCCCTTACTTTGAACAGCCCCTCTGTACCCATCTTGTTTATTCCTTCCATGTATTTAAAGGTTTCAGTCATATCACCCCTGTCTCTCCTCTCCTCCAGTGAGTACATGTTCAACTCCTTCAATCTCCTCTCGTATGATAAGTCCCCCAGCCCCTTGATCATCTTTGTAGCTCTGCGCTGCACCCCCTCCAATAACTTAATGTCCCTCTTCAGTTACGGACACCAGTACTGCACGCAGTACTCCAGGTGTGGTCTAACTAATGACCTATACAGTGGCAGAATTGCCTCCTCCCTCCTCGAGGATATACCCCTTGCAATACAACCCAGCATTTTGTTGGCCTTTGCAGCTGCCTTCCTACATTGTGCTGAGTTGTTCATTGACCCTGTAATGAGCACACCCAGATCCTTCTCCTCCTCTGTCTGGGCTAGCTGCACTCCCCCTAGCTGGTAACTCCTCCTTGGGTTCTTCATCCCAAAATGCAGCACCTTGCACTTTTTGGCATGAAAGCCCAGTTGCCAGGTGTCTGACCAGGTTTCAAGCATTGCCAAATCATCCTGCAACCCCTGCCATCCCCCTAGGTCATCCACCATTGCTCCTACCTTGGTATCATCAGCAAACAGACTGACCTTGCTCTTGATGTCCCATGATATGTCTGCAATGAATATCCCAAACAACACTGGTCCCAACACTAAGCCCTATGGAACACACTCTTCACTGCCCTTGGGTGTGAGGCTCCCCACCCCACCACCCTCTATTGCCTTCCCTGCAGCCAGTTTCCTACCCATCTCACCAGCTTTGCACCGCCCTGTGCCTACTAACTTCCTTCCCAGCCTTCCATGTGGCACTTAGTCGAATGCCTTACTGAAGTCCAGATACAGGACATCCACTGCATGGCCCCTGTCCAGTTGCCTAGTTACCCAGTCATAGAACTCGATCAGGTTGGTTTGGCAGGATCTGCCACATGTGAAGCCATGCTGTCTGCTGTCCTGTAGTACTTTGGCCTCTCGGAGGGCCACCAGCCTCTCCTTCAGGATAGTCTCCATTAGCTTACCCACGATGGATGTGAGGCTCACTGGTCTGTAGTTTCCCAGTTGATCCTTGGGGCCACTCTTGTGGAGGAGCACCACATGAGCCATCCTCCAGTCCTGAGGTACACACCCCGAGTGTAGTGAGGCATTAAATAGGTCTGCTAAAGGTCCTGCAAGGATCTCTGCCAGCTCCTTCAGTACCCTGGGGTGGATGCCATCTGGGCCTGGCGCCTTGTCCACCCTCAGTGCCTTCAAACCCTCCTGAACTCTGCTCTCCATGATTTCCCCATCAGTCACCACTTCCCCCTGCTTCTGCCATTTCTCCCACCTTGGGTGTCACCTCCCTCTTCTCTTTAGTAAATACTGAGCAGAAGTACTCATTTATTGCTTCAGCCTTATCGCACCCTGCTTCCACCCAACCCCCCTCCTTCCTAATCCTTACTATGTGGTCCTTACAGCTCCTTTTCTCCCTTATGTACTTAAAGAAGTCCTTCTCTCCCTTCTTAATGCCTTGTGCCAGCCTGAGTTCCGTAGTTGCTGTGGTTCCTCTTACTGCCCTTGTCACCTCCTTCAAGTCTGTCAAGTACTCCTTCCTGTCCTCCCCCTCCCTGTTTTCTTGTACTTCCTAAAGGCAGCTCTTTTCCTCCTTACCTTTTACATGACCTCCTTGCTCAACCAGATCAGTTTCTTAGCCCTAGCCTTCTTGCTCTGGGCTTTGCAGCAGGTTTTGGTTACCTCCACTATCCCCAGCTTTAGGAGCTCCCACCTCTGGTTAGTGTCCATACTAGATTGAATTCTGGCCAGGTACCCTTTTACCACTTCCCCCATCCTCCCAAAGTTTGCCCTCCTGAAGTCCAGCACTATTGTGCCAGATTCCACTCCTTCCTTGCCCATATCCAATGTGAGCCATACTGAGTGGTGGTCACTCCCTGACAGCGGTTCCTCCACTGTAAGTTCTCTCACAAAGTCCCCATTTGCCAGCACAAGGTCAAGGGCATTTCCTAACCTGGTTGGCTCACTGACCATTTGCAGCAGGAAGCTGTCCTGGAAGGCATCCTGCAGTACCTGCTCCTTTCTGTTCCTGTTGTTGGGGTGCTCCAGTCCACTCCTGGCATGTTGAAGTCCCCCACAATCACCACACTACCCTTCTCATGAGGTCCTCCTGATCTGTCCCACTAGTTCCCTGTCTAACTCCTCCGTCTGAGATGGTGGCCTGTACACCACTCCCATTCTAAAATCCTATTCTTGGAATCCTGGATTTGCATCCAAAGTGACTCCGTACTACCCTCCTCCCTTCCTCACTTACACACTTCAGTCCTTCCTTCACATATAGTGCCACCCCTCCTTTCCCAATCACCCTGTCCCTACAAAATAATCTGTACCCTGGTACAGACAGGTCCCAGTCATTGTATTGGGTGGCCCATGTTTCCATGATGACTGCAATGTCCACCTCTCCCTCTGCCATGAGAACCTGTAACTCTGCAGTTTTCCTCCCAAGGCCCCTAGCATTAAGGGTAACCACCTTCCACCCTTTCCCCCTCCCATCCTGCCCTCCTTTCCTAGCATCACCAAGAGTACTTGCCATTTGTCCTTTGTCACTGTTATGGGGTATAAGCTCATATGGTTTCCCAACCTGTGGTCTCATATCTCTTCCCCAACTGCCACCCCCCACTCCTAGTTTAAATTCCCAACTTCCTCTATGTACTCCTCCATCCTCTGTTTCAACACTTTCTTTCCCTCCTCACTCAAGTGTAGTCTGTCCTTGGCATACAGACTAATGTCCTCCCAAGTCCCTCCCACCCCTAATAGCCCATACCCTTTAGCACAACACCAGGTTCTTAGCCATCCATTAAATTCCTCTATTCTCAGCTTTCTTGTTGTGCTTGCCTTTGGCATGGGAAGTATCTCTGAAAAAGTTATTGATCTTCTTGCCCCCTCACATAATTGTGCTAGTTCCTCAAACCTCCTCTGGACTGTATCTACTGTCTTGACAGCCAGGTCATTTGTCCCAAGATGTATAATTAAATGTTTGTGATACAGATGTTTATTATAAATCCATGTCCCCTTTCCATGATGCCGACTTTTACTTCTTTGAGAGCACCCTTCCCATATGTTCGAGGCTGCCAGTTCATGCGCCATATATAACCTCACCCCATCCCAAAAAAAGCACATGCTTGGTGGTCTACTTGACTGAACCACCAGCTATCATGCACGATGTACCCACCACCTTCCATGAAATCACATGCCATCACCTTGACACATTGCCCCTATCACCAACACCTCTGTTTGGTGACTGCGCTGTGCATGTTTACTGTTGAAGTTCACTATATGGTTAATAGACTGTACATTCCCACTCACTGACAGCCAATCATCAGCTCATGGTGGTGGTGAGAGGATAATAAGCAGCCTGCACCTCCTTCAGGGTTCTGTTGTAGTAAGTGTTGTGAGGTGGTGTGAGGGTGGTTGCACTAGATCACCGTTAATTTGTTGTGTGGAGAATTTGTATTACTGTATACTTTTTTTTTTGGTGGTGGGGGGCACAGGAACATGAAGATTTTCCATATCAGTTTGTGAATGACATTACCTATATTCAACTATCTGTGCAATGTAAAGATGCAGTGAATAGTGGTGCATCACTTGTCTCCTTTGTTTACAGGCAATGCATTTCAACATGTTCTACCACCTCTGAGACAGCATGGTCAGAATGAAATGCAAAAATGAAACTATTGCTGCTGCTTGGTGCATATTCTCATTTTCCTAAGCATTGATAGTTGTGGATCAGCTGCTGTTTGAAGCATCTTGGCCATTCCTGGTTAATATTTTTTTTGGGGGTTGCTTGGGGTGGTGACTGCAAGAAGTTGAGAAATGGGTAAGTAATGACTAAGGTGATAGTTGTGACTCATTTTTGCAAAACCTCAAAGTAATAACATAAGTATAAACACAATATTGTATGTCCACGGTCAGTCAGCAATTGTTTTGTTCACACAGTTATACTACTGATACTCCCTCATGCCGAGTAGCACAACAGTGTCAAATTCAATGGTGGACACACAATAAGACAGTAGTGAGGGAAGAAACTGGCTTAGCATGCAACCGTGGCCGTTGGGGCGGGTGATGGGAGACAATAGGAGGTGAAATGACGTACAAGTGGGAATTGTTGGTGCGAGACCGGGGCAACTTTCAGCCAACAGGAGGTGAGCAACTATGGCAAGTGAACATTTTCACAGCACAGAAAGTGACCAGATGTGTTCAGGGGGAGCCTCGAATGGTGGTGGGGAGGGGGTGGGCATTGGTTGGCGTGCTAAGTCTCTCCAGTCATGTAAACCTGCTACACCCATTGATATAAGAGGTGAGTGGCGGATGGGAGGATGCAAATGATGATGAGATATCATTAATGTTAAGACAGGGAAGTGTTACAGCTGTGCAGGTACAAACCAGGCAGGGCAAAGTAACACAGCAGATGGACACATCAAGGAGATCAGGAGGTATTGAGGCAAATACGGCTCAGGAGGGTTGGAAGACAGTAGGTTCAGGAAAAAGAAGGAAGAAGCTGGATATTGTGGGCCTACATTCTGATGTGGGCACAACAAACATGGGAAGGACACACCTTGGTGTCCAGCAGGAAAACAGTTATGCACCCCTCGTCACACTGACAGGAGAAGGGAAGCAACTGATAGCAACCATTGGAGGAATGAGCAGGAGCAAGGAGGAAAGGAGACACTCCCTCGGTGGTGGGTTCTGGGGCACACAATCTGGGAGACATGGGGGAACTTCTCTTGGGAGCTTTGAAATGTCTCCCAAACAAGAAAGAACATCTTTTGGCGGGGCACCTGAAGGAGACACAAGTAAAGTGAGAAAAGGGGTGGCATTGGTCAAGATGGAGGGGAAATGAGCTGGGTGCAGGGGTGGCTAATTCTATAGTAGAAGAGACTGGGTTGCCCCTAAGCATCACTGGCAAAAGAAAGGAGACTCAGTGTAGCGGCTCAGTGAGGAGGAAGATCTATAGATGGGCCGGGTGGTGGGGCCTTGCTCCGGGGGTACAAATTGTCATTGTCCACAGTGATCCAGCAGGATGTAATGGAACCAAAGAGGTCAGGACAAACGGAGATATGGGTTCGAGCCTGGGGGATGGACATGGTTCAGGCAGGAGGGAGGGGGAGACAAGCAGGCTAATGTGGGGGATGGGGGGACACACAGATAGCGAGTGGTAACAGGGACAATGAGGCATTGAGAGTGCTGCTCTAGGGTGACTCCTTGACTGCCTGGGACACCAGAACAGCCACCAGGAGAGCCGGTGGCCACCAGAGGACTCTCAGTGAAGCTGGGACTTGAAGAATAGTGAGGGGGGAACCAGGAGCGAATATTTCATTGAAACAGGGATGTATACCTGCAATCCATGACTCTGACTGGGCTGACATGAGTGATGACGAGCCATGGATCACTTAGGGTGAGCAGATGCTTACCTGTATAGGGCCCACTGGCAGACGTTGCTCGTCATCAGCTAACAGAACTGGTTCACAATGTGGACTTTGTAATGTAGTGTGAAGTTCAAAATCTGCACTGATATCACTAAGTGGTGTAATGTTAAATGAAATATACAGTACATTCCAACACTGTGCTTGTTTATACTCTACATATGCTATTCATTTGCATAGATGGTTACTTTCTGTGATGTTGCTATAACTGCAACTAGATTACGATCATCTGTTATTGGAATGCTTGTTTCCTTTCCATTGTACAGCATATTGTCAACAATACCTGAAATGAAATGCACTGTGCCACCAATTAACCTCTATCTGTTCAATGGCCCTTGTGCACTTCAACGCGACACTGTTGATTAATGGTTTATACTTTCTAATCTTAGCTATCCATTCTGTACTTTCAGACCTAATGTTCCAACTTTGTGCCTTCCTGTTGTGTCTCATATGTGTCTCTTGCTCAGTTATGCAACTCATTATGCAACTCCCATCAGCTCTTTAGAATGGTATTCACTTAATAGCATTGCCTTTTCCATCTTTTAAAATTAGGAAAAACTTAGTTGCACGACGATGGCTAGACTCATTGAATTTTGTGTAGAGATGGCTTTAAACACTCCTGGTCTATCATTCAACATTCTTGCATGGAGACAACACTGTTCTTAGTGCACAACACTAGCTACTAACAGCCCCGAATGGTGTGTGTGCAACAAATGTTGTGTTATGTCATCTGCAATTGAGAGTGTATGCTGTGGTTTTGTTCCTGGTGACTGCATTTCTGAACTCCAGGTAAGTTTGCCTTCAACTCATAGTCCTTTGTCTTTCATTCATTCACAGCATGGTGGCCAAGTTGATTAGTCTTACTCCATCATTGGCTCACCATTGTATTCTAATGATATCCATGTGGCCATTCGAGAACTAAGTCAATAGCCCTCCCCACATCAGCGGGCGGTGAGTTCGAACCCCCAACCAAGGCTTGCACCCCGAGAGCGGAGGTCACGAGGGCGCACCAAAGCACTCCCCCACATCGACGGAGTGAGCGAGTTCCGAACCCCCAACCAAGGTAATTGCCACCGCGTGGAAGAAACGACTGCTTTTGAGTACGTGTTGGCGCCTTTTCTCCTGATAGCGTGGCCTAAAAGAATTTCTTTTTTTGTAATCCTCTCCTGTGGCTGAGCCTAACGGCAGGGAGGCTACTTAAAAAACTGCAGGATGGTTGGAAAATTGAACAGGAGAGTGATTTTTCAGTGCTCGCAGCCTAACTGTTATAAGCTCCTCTCCTGTGGCTGTGCCTCACGGCAGGGCTGTAACCTCAGCGCCTTTTGCCTTTCTGTCCCAGGGTAGTGTTAATAGAGCTGTTGTAGCGGGAAAAATGTGTTTTGCTGTAATTCCTGCATTGTGAGTTCACCATATCCCGTATTGCCTTGCTTTTACTGTGTTACTTCTATAAGTCAGCTATACAGCTATTGCCACGCTTCCAGCGTCTCTTGGCTTACAAGTCCAGCCTTGGGATTACCCTGTGTCTCCCTTTCTTCTCCTCTCGCCTTCCCCCCAGCTGACCTCCATCCCCTGATTTGTCCTGCACCCCTCCTCCCCCCCTCCTCTAACCTATTTAATCCTGTCTCCTGTTGTTCTTTCAGGCTTGCACCCCCGAGGAGCGGAGGTCGCGAGGGCGCACCAGAGCCATCCCCCACATCGACGGAGCGAGCGAGTTCCGAACCCCCAACCAAGGTAATTGCCACCGCGTGGAAGAAACGACTGCCTTTGAGTACGTGTTGGCGCCTTTTCTCCTGATAGCGTGGCCGAAAAGAATTTCTTTTTTTGCAATCCTCTCCGGTGGCTGAGCCTAACGGCAGGGCGGCTACTTAAAAAACTGCAGGACGGTTGGAAAATTGAACAGGAGAGTGGCCTCACGGCAGGACTGTAACCTCAGCGCCTTTTGCCTTCCTGTCCCAGGGTAGTGTTAACCCCCGAACGCTTCGTGTTCGGCTCCCCACCGCCCCCACCACCACCCTTGCTCGGCTCTCCAATTTATAGGGAAGTCTAGTCAGGTGACCGGCGGAAATAACCTATCAGCCAACTTTGCCAGCTGCAGGTTATACAAACTGTATACTAGTGGCCGCTGAAGCATCCATCCCTCTTTCTGTAGTTGCTATGTACACTCTACTACTTGCTACCCTCCTGCTTGCCAGGACCCCACAGCTCGCTCCACAACCCCCCCTAGAGGCACCCAACCCTCACCAAAATAACTTTTGCACCATCCCTTCAGCTATCAAAGGTATCCACAGATTCTGTTCCCCCATCAGCCCCCATACCAGGCAAACTGAACCTGTGGCCATTTTTTCTCTCATGCTAAACTTAACCCACACTCTCACACCAGACAAACGCTGCACCTCTAGTGTCACCCCCCCAGACCTCCTGCACCCTCCACCCACTCTAGCCTCTCCAATGCCCCCCTCTCTCCCCTAACGCTACTTTCCTATGTTACTCCTAGCCCCCCCATCCCCACCACCACCGCAAAATGTCTTTCACCCTACCAGTTACAGCTGCCTCTCATCCAAACTCTGCAGGTTGGCCCTCCTGCGGCACACCTTCTTACTCCTCCTTGTTTCAGGCAACATCCACCCCAACCCAGGACCACCCCGCATGATTGCCTCCCCTAAAAACCCTCAGGGGCGGCTGCGCCTTACAACCCTAAATATATTCAGCCTTCCCAAAAAACACACACCACTCCAAGGCTGGATTGCCCAGCATGCTCCTGACATACTTGCACTCTCTGAGACTTGGCTCACTGACAAGATTCCCAGTGAAGCTGTCTCCCTCCCTAATTATGCTTTCTTCTGGGCAGATAGGCCCAGCAAGAGAGGCGGGGGCTGTGCAATGTATGTTAAATCCTCTCTCAATGCCGCAGAAGTCCATACTCCTACATCACAATACGGTGCCCAGGTACTCACAATAAAACTCAGCCTGGGTACCAAAACACTCCACATCATCTCGGCCTACATCCCCCCGAGAAATCAAAAACTCGCATTTGACTCTATCCTCCAAATCATCTCCCAACTACCCAACACTAGCGAAGTCATCGTTATGGGTGATTTCAATGTAAACTGGTTATCCCCGGCCTCTTCCAGCTTCAAAGACGCCGCCCGGGCCTATGATCTCACCCAACTAGTCACCTCCCCCACCAGAAGGGACTACAGAACCGGGACCTCCACCCTCCTGGACCTCATCTTCACCAACCGGCCAGGAAACCTCTCCTATGCTACAGTACTCCCAGATGCTATCAGCGACCACCCACCAGTAACTTGCTGGTGGTCGGGCAAGTTGCCCCCAGCACCCTCAAAAATCTCCTGGCAACGTAGACTCAAAAGGGGCGGTTTAAAGAACCTTAAAGCCCACCTAACCAACAGCAACTGGCTACCCATTTACACGGCCCAGTCAGCTGACTTTGCCCTGGCTCACTTTATAACCACCTTCAACAAAGCCTGTGACTTATACGCCCCCTTTTCTAAGCTAGTTGTGAAATCCAGAACCACCCCATGGATCACACCCCCTCTACTAAGCATGCTTCAGCAAAGGGATAACCTCTGGCACAAGGCCATAGACTCCCAAAGCACCCTGGATAGACAACTCTACAGGGAGGCTCGCAATAAATGTACATGGGCTTTGCGGCGAAAGCCCTCTACTACCAACACACCCTAACCTCCACCTGGGGTGATGGGAAAAAATTTTGGGACAACATAAACGAATCTCGGTGGCAACTCGCCCCCAATTCACAGCTAACTCACTCTTTAATGGTGGTCACCATGATCATCCCACTATCGCTGAAGCCCTTAACTCGGCCTTCCTCAGATCTTTCCCACATCCTCCCTCCTCATTCCCCCCACCTCGAGTCCTACCTATACCCCCCCTTCTGGCTTCGAGTCATCACCTGCCAAGAGGCAAAATGCTATATTACCAGGGCTATCTCTAATACCCGCTATAGCAATGACTCCCTTGATCTTAAACTCCTGCGGCTCTCCCTTGATGCCACTTTACCACACCTCACTAAAATTCTTAACCTCTCGCTCTGCCTCGGCCAGTTCCCCTCTACCTGGAAGAGAGCCATAATCACTCCCATCCTGAAGAGCGGCGACCCCAATAACACCAACAACTACAGACCTATCTCAATACTACCACCTCTCTCCTCAGCTCTAGAAAGAATAGTCTCTGACCAGTTAACTGAACACCTAACTAAGCATATGCTTCTCAGCCAGGAGCAGCATGGTTTCCGCTCAGGCCATAGTACCATCACCGTTACAGAGCTCACCACATTCTTACACAAGCCCTGACCATGGCTCAGTGCGGGGCCATATCACGTGGACCTAACCAAGGCCTTCGACACGGTCAGTCACGAGCTTCTGCTTCAAGTCCTCCCTAAACTAAATGTGGTCCTGGAGACATTGACCTGGTTCAAGGATTACCTCACAGGCGCTCTCAACAAGTCAGGATATGCACCACCCTCTCCACCCCTAAACAGTTTCCTCTGGGGTCCCCAGGGTCTATTCTAGGCCCTCTGCTGTTCACCCTCTTTCTAAACTCCCTCCCTAAGGCATGCAGTGGTCAGTTGCTCCTCTACGCCGATGATGCGGTTCTGTACTGGAAACACCCCCACCCTACCGCCCTCCAGCAGGCCCTTCAAAGGCACTTCTGTGAACTAGAGACCTGGTTCACTGAACACCGCCTAATTATCAACTATAATAAAACTAAGTCCATGATTTCTGCCCACCGCCAAAGTCCTCATAGTCAGTCTGCTCTCCTCATCAAGAACGCTCTCGGTGCCCCTCTGGAACACCTTTCCAATTTCAAATACCTAGGTGTCACTCTAGACACCTCCGTCTCATACCAAAGGCATTCCTAAATTCTCTCCTCCTCTATCAGCTCCAGAGTAGGCATCCTGTACCGGCTCAAGCACTGCTTACCCCCGCAGGCTATGCAGCTCGCAGTCACCTCCTCCATCCTCTCCCTTGTGGACTACGGGATTACTATATACGGCTCTGCTGAACCCACCTCCCTGAACAGGATAAACATTGTCCTGAACAAAGCCTGCTGACTAGTCACAGGTTGTGATAGGCTAACCCACACCTGTGATCTTTATGCGTTATCTGGTTGGTTAAACTTCCAACATCGATTACAGTTCCACACCTGCATCCTCGCAAAAAAGATACACCTTCACCTAGCCCCCATCGGACTTTTCCCCTTAATCAGTTCTGCACCTCACAGGTGCAATACAAGGGTCTCTGCAAGCTCTCCGTTCCTTGTACCTCAATGTAGAACTTCCCTAGGGCAAAGATCCTTCCAATACCGAGCCCCTCTCTGGCTCAATGCGTTACCACACTCACTCTCACAGACCCACAGCATCTCTCAATTTAAAACAGGCCTCAAAGCTCACCTCCTTGAGAGAGCCATATGTGACTGCGGCTAACTCTGCTCACCCAGTTGACCGCCCTTCCCTCCCCCTACTCTCGACTCAGGGTCCCACTAGGCCCCACGTATTTCTCCAAAATCCCCAGCCAGGTATTCCAAGATTGCTGCCTAACTGCCTCACCATTTATTAAGTTTTGCCTGGACTGCTCCTTTGTTCAGTTCTGTAAATTCTGCCTGTTTTATGTACGTTCTCTACTGTATTTCTCTACCGTCCACCCTATGTAACCGATGTGGAGCCTTTGCAAAAGAGTCTGTGACTCAAAGGTTTGTAATTCCGATTGTTTTTCCAATAAATAAAAAAAAATAAAAAAAAATGGCAGTGATGTTGTTTCAATTGCTATTCTGTTATTTTACTTGCTACAAACGTTGAGTCTGACAGCACACTGCACAGTTCCACATTGATCACCATGGCCCAGCTGAGATTTCACATGGAAATGTCATTATTTCCAGGAGTGACTCAGTTGCACCTGACTTTGTACTAATGCTCCTTGCGTTTTCTGCATACAAACATACACAATTGCCATGTGATACAGGTCATGCTACCTATCAATTCTGCTACACTGTTAAGCACTTCAGTGCATTACACTCAATCAATCGATCAATCAATCAACTTTATTTAACCACGCATTGACACCATTGAGCAAAAACTCATTTTCGAAGTGGTCCTGGTCATTAATACCATATAGTACATTTACTACAGTACAGTACAATTCATAATTTAGTTACAATGTATCTGCCACGCCTCCCACATTTGACTTTTACATCCGCGCACACAACCTACCACGTCCCTTTTACTCTGACAGCACTTGTGTACTATCTTGCGCCTGTTCCTGGTACACTCATGCACTATAATGGTTGTGTTGCATTATTACTCTTTTGTACATTTATATGTTCTTTTGTGTGCTTCTGGACATGTATTGTAATTTACCCAATGTTCCACTGCTGTGTATTGTACAATGCCTTGTCTTCCAATGGTTGCATACTCTTACAATGTTGTATCGCTTGTACTACCCACATAATATTGTAACTGATCATCCTTCACAACCCTATCTAACCCCTTCCCAATCCCACCAGGTCACACCGTGAGATGATCAACTTGTAGTTCAGTGTTCCCTCCTGGTAAAACATATCAATAAATAAATAAATAAAATTCCACCACTGGACCACACCTTGTCTGTACTCTCTGTCTTAATATTTCCAAATATCTCTAGAAGCGTGCCATTAACTTCAAGCAACATCACTTTCTTTGTCAGTGAGCTTCACCCTTCTAACATTCTTTATGTGCAATAGTGTCTCTTCATCTCTATCCAGAACCATCATCCTTCTAGTTTCATATAGTGTTGTCTGTCTTTCCTTCCCTCTTCAAGACTGAACATACACAATTATTCTACTTTTCTAAACCTTCTGGTACTTTATGTTCTCCATGATACCAACTGTATCAATTCTATACTCCAGGGTATGCATATTGTGCATTCTCTGTCTCTGCTCATAAAGTCTTTTCCCCGTACCCCATCTTAATTTTTTACAATGTGTGTTGCCCCCAGACTTGGTTTCATGTTGAGTAGTAAGCTGTATCCACTAAATGACATGCATTACTCAATGTGCCGCCTCCACATGTACCTGCACAGGGTCATGATGAGCACACCACTCACAGAAGTACTCCCTCTTGTTATGTACCCTTTCTTCTGGTTAGCCTTTCCTGCTCCCTTTCTGTACTGTACCGAGTGGTTCATTTCCACAGTTTCCTGCAACCCCAGATCTGTCTCCTCCTACTTTCAAGACTACAACTTTTCGCACCCTCCACCCAGTTACTGCAATGATGTTTCTTGTACCCTGAATGCATCAGTTAGCACTTCTTGGCATTGAATCATTGCTTACAAGTCAGAGACATATCTGAAAATTTACCCCATACAGTGTCTAAAGTCATCATCTCCTCCCATGCACTTACGTAATATATGTAATTTTTTTTTATTATTTTATTTATTTATTGGAGATTTGGAAGTACCTTTAAGTCAAGGACTCCTTTACAAAGATTCCATGTCACAAGTATTACATACGAGAAGAGAGGTTACATAGCAGTACAGTAGTACATAGTCAGATATTACATAAACAGTAGTTACAGAGGCATTTGTGGGTCTCACAGAGAGACCTAGGTCAAGTTAGGGCAGACAGGCAACACAACATGGCATAACAGTGCGGGGCAAAAAGCAACATAATATGGTATAACAGAGCTGAGCTATACAAGACGGACTCTGTAAGTGGCAGGGTTATGAGGAGGGGGAGCCGGCCGTAGCCTAGGCCGGTCATTGGATGAAGTATTAGTCAAGGACAGGCACAAAGGTTTGAGGCCTGTAGGTGGGATCTAAGAGCGGTTTTGAAGGATCCTAATCTGTTCTCATTTGCAATCGGTGGGGGCAGACTATTCATCCAGGATGGGGCTCTGCAGCTGAAGGACCTCTGGTATAGGGAGGTACGGCAGTGGAGGACGGACAGTAGGTGCTTACCATAACTCTGAGTGTGCTTAAGCGATTGGGACGGTCTTATTATTGGTGCGAGACCTGAAGGGCAGGGACCAAGGGCACATTTTTTGGCCAAGAGGCATGTGTGGAACTTGAGCCTATTGTCAAGGCTAAGCCAGTTGGTTGCATTGTACAGTGTGCATGTATGAGTTAGCTGGTCACAGCCTAAAGTGAGGCGGCAAGCTTTATTTAGGGAGACATGTAGTCTGCTGAGTGCCGAAGAGTTAGCTGCCCCATAGATGACTAGGCCATAATCTAGCAGGGAGATGACTGAGGAAGAGACAGCTAGCCTTAAGGCATTAGGGGTAAAGCAGTGTTTGAGGTGATACTGGAGCCCAAGCCGCACGTTGAGGGTAGTAGAAAGGAGGTGGATATGCTGGTGGAATGTGAGTGCAGTGTCAAGTGTTAGGCCTAGATATCTGAAGAAGTCCACCTGGTCAAGGGTGGTGTGGTTGGTGGTCCTAAGTTGTGGGCATAGTGCCTTTTTTGAATTAGATGGGTGAGAGATACATAACCTTAGTCTTGGAATAGTTCAGGACAAGGCAATGGGCATGAAGCCATAGTTCTGCAGTGCTGAAGGAGGACTGGAGGGATAGGTGGAGCTGTAGAGGGTCAGTGTTGGACGTATAGAGGATGGCATCATCTGCATAGAGGAGAAGGTTCCTGGGGCAGGGCTTAGGGAGGGAATTTAGAAAGAGGCTGAAAAGTAATGGCCCCAAGACGGTCCCTTGTGGGACACCCGAGAGGACAGGTGGACTACTGGAGGCAGTGTCACCTATCTTAACCTGCTGGGAGCGGTTTGACAGGTAGTCGGAGAACCAACACAAGGCATCCAGGGAGAAACCCATACTAGTCAGAGTGGGCATGCTCCACTCTATCCCACACTACCTACTGTACCCATGTACAATACAGAACAATGAATTTGCCCTTAGCACACTTTGTGATGTGCAGGTACAGTGCAATTCTGACCGACCTTCCCTACTCCCCGTCTTCCATATCTGATTTGATTTCTTTACTTACATGAATGGCCCCTTTCCTTTTTCTCTATCTCCCACAATTACTTTGAACCCTGGCATTGCTTGGTTCCACTCATGGTGTTGGGTTGCACATGTTTTGCTTAGATCAGCTTTCACAAAATGTGGTTCACATAAAGCATCTCAATTTAGCATTATTCATTCATTGATGTTTCACTATGTGGTGCAATGTGTCCATGCTTTCACTGATTGTTTATAGAATTTTTTCTGCCCCATCAAAGATTTTCAAAGTTGCACATAGTTGATTACTATGGTTTCCCGTTCATAGGTTTTTAAAGCTGAGTGCGGATAATTCTGCATTCTCAGTGCCAGGCCAGCATCGTTGATGGCTGCAACACTGGATGCCACACCATGCACCATGCTGGTGACCAGTGTTTTGGAACAAGCCCAGGCTCTCATGGGTAGGCAGGGGCAGGAAAGGATATAGTGTCTGCAGGACTGCTCACCTTTCCTAGGGTAAGGGTTGAGTAGCTTGCTGATGCTTTGGGGGCACGCGGCATTTGCTTGGTGCCACAGCTCCAAGCAGCATGTGCATATGTGGATAGCACCAACAGAAGCCTTATGCATGGCAGCAGAAGTGTGCAGCACCAAGCAGCATGTGAATATGTGGATAGCACCAAAGAAGCCTTATGCAAGGCGGTAGGCGTGCAGCACCAAGCAGCATGTGAAAATGTGGATAGTACCAACAGAAGCCTTATGCATGGTGGCGGAAGCGTGCAGCTCCAAGCAGCATGTAAATATGTGGACAGCACCAATAGAAGCCTTATGCATGGTGGTGGAAGCATGCCCATGGAGTGCAGAGCTTCTCCCAGCATTTGCACTTAGGCCATAATTGAAAACAAGGTAAAAACTGTTGTTAATCGTGGGAACCTTAGTGCTGGTTCTTCAAGCCTGCCCATGATCCTCTCTCAGCGGCTTTCTGTTTGCACACTAGATTTGCAGACAGGTCACCAGTAAGGAGCTGTTGACCCTGCCCTGGTGGGATACATCCAGGGGGGTTGGCTGTCCAGGAATGAGTGGACAGTTCACCTTATCCATGTATAAGAGCTGGAGATATTAGGTGTGAGAGATCATGTTGATTGAGAGCACTACTAGAGATAGTCTGGCGGTCCAGTTTACGCGGATACAATTTATGTAAAAAGAAAATTTATGCTTTCCTCATTATTTGACAATCTTTTAAAGTGTGCATTGTGATGACTACCTTTGTGTCCGACTTATGGATCACTTCATGATTGCATAGTTATGGCTGCTTTTCTGGATGCCATCAACATTGTTTGTGCTCCTATTTAAAATTTTCACAACTCATTCATTATGTAATATTTTTAATGAGCGGCCACGTACTCCATTATGGATAATAATTGTCTTTTCTCCTTTCTTGTAGGAAATGTATCACCTTGTTTTGGACCCAGCTGTGCTGACTTTGGCTGCAAGTTATCATCAAGACAGTTTCTCTTTGCCTCAGGCGTAGATACTAATCAATCACGCAGGCATTCAGTGTACCGTTAGTACATCTTGTGGTGCCTTTGATGTATTGGGCAACGAGTGCATGTGCCTGTCCCCAGCTGCTGCATGTGGTGTATCCGATGTCTACCAGACCCCTCTGGACAGTACGCTGGTTTACATCCTGATCAGCTAGTTTGACAAATTAATTTTTTGGGGGGCACCCATTACTTTGTTAACTGATTTTTGTTAAATTTTACCCCTTGATTCACCACTTTATGAACATATATTTCACACATTTTTCTATTAAACTTTCAATATTGTGCTGTACATGTTTCTTTTTCTTTAGCTCTGCCTCCTGTTCCATTGTATGTAATGTTTGCACTGCAACATGTTGATTGTTGCATTCACTGATGCATACAACTGCCTCGCTGTGCCAGTAGGGAAATATACGATGCAGACAACTTCATGAGGGTCTCCATGTGCATGTGTATTTGGCATCATAAGTCATGTCTAGTAATGACAAACAATGACAGAATCACAGTTGACCAGATATTAGGGAACCTGGTATCCAGCACTTGCACCATTGTGTTGTTCAGCATTGGGACAGAGACTACAATCTCATTAGGTCAAAGCTGTTTGAGCTCAACAATGTTAACTTTGCTGAACTGTGTCTTGGTTTCACCAGAGACATTGAGAGGCCGTTATCAGTATGGAAGTGTAATAGCGTAGTAGTGTAAATGAAGCCTTCATGGATTCAGAAAAGTGATACCTCAGAGTGTTATCCATGGGAAATATAAGTAGTGAGCAACTGTTGTTCTCAAGACATGTTTCAGCAGGGTGTGGTAACAAGGCGAGGATCAGAAAATGTAGAACCCAAAGGGATGGAACAAGGATGGGTTACTGAGAATGTCTAACTGAAACTGGCAATGCATTACGGAGGCAAAGGCACAGATACAGTAAGATACTAACACACATACTGTCAAGCAATCAGATTAGGCTGTATGGTTCATCAAGAGTGCTTGATGACTCTGATACTACCTCCTGCTTTCCTCCTCCTCGTTTGCACCACTGCAAGCTTCATTTAGTATCCCCTGGTGGCCACCAACTCACTTTGCAGAGACACCCCATCAAGGCTTCCCATATTCATCCACTTGAGATACGTGACGTCCTATATATCCTACGTGTACCTTTTCTCCTCCAACAAGTAGTGGGTGAGCTCCCCGTCTCTCCTCCTAGAATTTGCACTAGCCACACTACTATCCTGGTCACTCTACTCTGCACCCTCTACAGTAAATCAATGTCATCCTTTTTAAGTAGGGATGCCAAACCTGCACGTAGTATTCAAGGTGTTCTCTACCCAGGCAATTGCACAGTGTGTTGAGCACCTCATGACTCCTTGAGGCCATCACCCTGGATGTCCACCACAGCATTTTATTTCATTTAGCCACAGCAAATCCAGATGGGTATGTTGATTACAATCATTTAAGAAAGGGGACACGGCATTCTTCAGTTTCATCATGCAACGGTTGACATACGATGCTAGGGGTCTGACAATGTTAGGTTTAATGTAGCAGGATGGTCATGCAATGAGGAGACATGGCAAAATTAGATGTACTGTATCAATATTGTTTGTTAGTCACAGGAAGAGTTGTGCATTATTCCATGAATATTGGTGATCCACTACATGGCACTTTGGATTTTTAATTATTGAGGAGTGTGGGTACAATTTCCTGAACTAATGCTAATGGCGGGTGGCTTTGAACTGCATTCTAGCCCCATCAGTGAGGAAAGGATAAGGGATGAAGTACATAAAACAAAGGGACACGGGGAACGATGTACTACATCCGAGAGTGCTTGGGGAACTTCAGGCAGAAATGTTTGACATGCTGATATTCATGTTCTGTCTATCACTGGAGTATTGTGATTTGCCAAACAACTGTACTGAGGTCAGAGTAATACCAATACTCCAGCAAAGTAGCATGTAGCTAAGTGAAAATTACCACCCAGTTATGTCTCACAACATTATTAGGCGAGTTAATGGATGCACTCATCAAAAAGAGAGCGTGATGGATCATAGACAGCAGGGCTTCTCAAAGGTTAGGCCATGCCAAATCAGTATGATTGTGTACCGTGGCTGAGGCACATAGGTACTAGAGGTGTGTTGTATGTTGATCTTGCTGCAGTTTGTCTTGACTTCGTTAAGGCCTCAAAAACTGTAACCCACTTCATGCGTGGCAACAAATGTGCTAGTAAAGTGTTCTGGGACAACACTGTTATATGGATACTAAACTTGTAGACAGTCAGAAGTCAGACTGTACTAAAGGGTGAACACCACATGATTGTCTGGGTGAGTATCTGGGTGGTAGGGGTGGGCTTTAATAGTACTCTGAACGCTCCTTTTCAATATTTTCATCAGTGACATAGCTGGTGAACTAAATTGGTGAGGGCTGCTCTCATTGCGTTCTACAAAAACATGTAATAGGTTGCAGACCTCGGAGCATATTGACAACATGAAGCAAGACCGAATAGCACTAGAAAAGTGTTCTGACATATGGAGGCTAAATTTCAATGTTACATTGTTTACAGTGATGCACTTGGAATGTGGTTGAGTACTCTGTGAAGCTCAGATCAGGGTAACTGAACATAAGAAGTATCTTGACAAACTGGTGCTAAATCACCTCATGGCGACCAAGCAATGCAGCAGGACTGTGTGAATAGCTTAACCAATGTTGGCATGTAAATGCGTTGGCATCACTAGCAGAAAGAGTAACAACCTGATGACCCTGTATTTGGCTAAGGTGTGCTTGCTCCTGTAGTGTGCATAGGTTGGGCCCATATGCCAGCATTTATAGCTAAGCTAAGGCCACTGGTCTGGTAGTTGGGAGGGGAGCAATTTGCACATGGCTGAATCAGGTACATGAGCAATTAGTGTTGAGGAAGTTAGTGAGGGCAGTAGAAAGAGAGTGGGCAGAGAAGGAATTCCGAATTTGCGGTCAGAGATCATTCCATAGCTTGTGTAACCAGTGCGAGAAGGCGGCTTGCCTGGCAGTAGTCTTCCTCCTAGGGATTGATAGTTGGCGGTAGTCGCAGGATCGAATATAATGGGTGGGGGAGAAGCAGCTGAGAGCTTGGAGGAGAGGTAGGAAGTGATGGTGCCAAGCCATAGGTTAGATACATATTTAGCACAGTGTGAATTGTGGTGGTTTCCGAGGGATGGTAGTGCCAAGGAACGGTAGAGGTTGCAGTGGTGGGTAAGGGGTGAGGCATTGAGAGCACAGTAGCAGAAGGCATTAAAAAGTGCATACAGCTTAGATAGGGTGGGCTTAGGGGCTGCACCATAAACAATGTCACAGTAATCAAAGGAGGGAAGTATCATCTTCTGGACCACTTCATGTTGAACGGAGGGAGGGACAATACTGCAGTTCCATAAAGTGCACCTAGCATGGGGCATAGTTTTTTTGAAATAGTATTGATGTGGCCTGAGAAGGAATGATGGCAGTCGAGCCGTATGCCCACGTAGTGGAATGAGGAGACATATTTGAGTTTTTGACCGTCCAGGATGTGGAAATGGGGAAGGGATGGGAGTCTGAACAGGTGTCATTGTGACAGTTTTTTTTACATTTAGGGAGATCTGGTGAGAGCTGAACTGTTTCTGTACTTTATTGAAGTCCCATTATATTGAGCAATGTTCAACTCTCAGTTTCAGTAATGAGTGCAGTTATGGAGCGAGAACCTTCCGAGGGACATTAACAGGTAGTGGATATCCCCGTTAACGGTGACATGCTTGCAACTCAATACTTATGATGGCCGATTAATGGCCCACAACATGTACTTTCCTTTATGAAATCGGCTACTCCACCACCCCCTTTACCTTTTTCTCTGTCACTCCTGAATACTTTAACTCCTGTGATGGCCCCATCCCAGTCATGGATTTGGTTTGTCCATGTTTTAATGATACCTGCTATGTCCAGCTCTCTGTCTGACTGGTCCCAGTCATGGTTTTGGTTTGCCCATGTTTCAATGATACCTGCTATGTCCAGCTCTCTGTCAGACAGCAGTTCATGCTGCCCTGCCATTTTTTTTTTATATTTTCTTTTTATTGATTGTTGTTTATTTCATTTTGTACAATTGATTCCATGCTTATCAACATGATTTTGTTACTGGCATAGATCATATTTCTAGATACCATTTTATGTTACTGTACCATACTTTAATATTTTGTTAGGGCAAAGAGACCTCCAACTTTTCAGTTTAGTTACCTTCCATAAGGATACAGCCTATGACCCCGTTCCTCTCCTTTCCAAGCTCTGGCCTTCCTCATATATCCATCTCATCCGTCAAAATATATAAATAGCCTCAATGTCCAATATCTACTTCATTCTGTATACAATAGAATAACCATGGTCTCCATACAGGCTCTATTAACAGTTGCTTATTATGAATTTTAGCTGTTAAAGTTTCCATCTGATAAATATCTGCCACCAGTCTCCTCCATTCATGTACCGATGGGATAGTTGGAGAGTACCATCTTTTTGTTATAGCTTTTTTAGCTGCTAATATTAGAATTGGAAACAAGGTCCAATGCCATGAAGTACTGTGAGCGAGATAAATTGAAAGCAGCACTGTCTGTGCTGTGAGTTCTACTGACTCACCTAGACATTCTGAAAGTTCTTTTTGTATTGTATACCAGTATGGCATCAGTAAGGGACATGACCAATAAATATGGCCTTGATCGGCCAATTTGCAGCAGGCACTTTCTCCAACACTTCCCAACCAGTTGAGCATGATATTTAGCTTGTACTGCTGGAGTACGGAAGAAACGACTTCTACATTTCATGCAATTTCACACCATCTAGTAGCATGAGTAATCTTGTAGGCCTGAGTGGATGCCTGAAGCCATTCCTGTTCCTGTACTTCCATCCCGAGATCTCTATTCCAACTACTTAATATTGAGATAGTGGAGCCTCCCATTCCCTCCCTCCCTCAGGATTTTATATAAGAAGTCTATCTGGTGGGGCCACAACTTGCCTTTGATATGGTCTTCAATGTACCTCCAAGCCAAGGGGAGAGGGGCAGGTTACTTGGCCTCTGCCGCTCTTTGTCGTAGTAAATAGTTCTTGACTTGGTTGTATCTGAAAACATCTCTTTCCGATAGACTGAAATTAGTCTGAAGTGTTTCAAATGGTATAATCCCTGTATGAGACAGAAATTGTCTATAAAATTGCAACCCCATTTGTCTCCAACTAGAGAATGTATGGTCTAAAAGTGCTGGTAAAAACAGGGGATCTGCTGATATTAAGGTGTAATGAAAAAATAGTTCTCTGAAAGCCTTGCGTTTTTTTATTTTATACCAGATTTTTAATATATGAGCTGTATATCTGGTAACGCCTTGGAGTTTGGGAGGATTTGCAATTGAGGCCATGGTGATCTTTATATCATAGAGGTCATTCAGAGCAAACTCAAATCTTTCAAAGAGGATTGATAGGCAGTTGTGAGCCACAAGAGAGAGTTTCAAAAGTGATGCCTGAGCATATAATCTTAAATTCGGTAGGTTTACTCCAGCTGCTGAACCTGGGAGTTGAAGAAGTGATAGCCTTATTCTTGATCTTTGGCCATTCCAAATAAAATTTGATATTAGCTTGTCCTAGTTTGATGGCAGGGTGGGTAAATTCTGAAAAAGATATACTGTAGTAACTTAGGAAGAATTAACATATGGATAGTCTCTATTCTTTGAAAAAAGTAGAGTGGTAATAATGACCATGTAAATAAATCTTTTTGCATCTCATTAGATAAGGGCTCGTAGTTCAGTAATTCTAGCATCTCCAAATTTTTAGGGATTATCATGCCTAAGTATTTAAATTTCATTTTATGCCATTTAATAGGATATTTAACTTTTAAACCTTGAGGTGGAACAAAAAATAAGGGCATCAGGTCTGTTTTAGTTATATTTAGTCGAAATCCAGCTATTTCTCTAAAATTCTCTAATGTTTGCCAGAGAGCCAGCGCAAAGACTTCTCCGGGGAAAGGGTGGTTATCAGGATATCATCTGCATATAAGGCTATCTTGTACTCTCTTTGACCTAGAGGGACCTCCTCTATCTCTGTATTTTTCTAATCATTTCAGCCAATGGTTCTAGATAGATGGCAAATAGTAATGGAGACAATGGGCATCCCTGTCTTGTTCCCCTCTGGATTTGGATTGGTTGGGTTAGTGCACCATTCACCCTTATATAGGCTTTAGCATTCTCATACAAATTTTTTATACAGTCAATGACAGCTTCAGGAAAAGAGAATTTGATTGGGTAATCCACAAATATTCCCAGCTCACCCTATCTAACGCTTTTTCAGCGTCTAAGCTGAGGATAGTGGATGGAATTTTTCTGGTATTAATGTATTCTAAGAGAAGTGCAAGACGACATAGATTGTCATAGGTATTTCTTTGTTTTATGAAACCCGATTGATCTTGATGTATTAATGTAATAAGAACTGTTTCTAGTCTTTTGGCCCAAATGCCTGTGAATATTTTATAATCTACATTTAGAATTGAAATAGGACGATATGATGAGGGAAGAGATGGATCTTTATCCGGTTTTAAAATTGGGGAAAGAACTGCGTAGTTCCAAGAGGGGTGAGGAGGTTCCCCTCTTTTTACCTCGCTAAATGTTGTTAATAGACTTGGAAGAAGGTGGGGGCAAAAGGCCTTATACCATTCTGAACCAAATCCATCAGGACCTGGATATTTTAAGGGTTTTAATTGTTTTATTTGGTAATGGATTTCTTCCTGACTTATAGGTTGCTCCAGTTTTCTCTTCATGGGTTCTGTCAGCTTGGGTAACTTAAGATTTTCAAAAAAGCCTGCAGGTCATTCTCTCTGGTCCTGGGTGGTGGGGCGTTATGAAGAGTTTCATAAAATTGTTGAAATGCCTGTTTAATAAGTTATTCTTTATAGGAGAGGAGACTTGTGGTTGGGGACTATATTTTTAAAATTGTGGATGCCCTCTTTCTTGTCCTTAATTTTCTTGCCAGTAGTTTAGCTCCCCTCGCCCTGCCCTCATATGAAGATTGTTGGAGATAGGTCAAATTCTGTTGAGTCTTATAGTCCATTACTTCTTGGATATCTTGCTTCAGGGCCTTTATCTTAGCTGCAAGAACTCTATTCCCTTCTCTACAGTATATAATAGTTGGTATTATGATAGTAATTCTATTAGGGACTTCAATTTTGTTTGTGTTTTTTATAGTTTATAGGATGCATATGACAAGATTATACCACAGAGAACTGCCTTCAGGGTGTCCCATTGGATTGCAGTGGATTCCTCAGGGGATTTATTTTCATGGATTATTTGGTGGATACGTTTTGTAAAATGTTCCATGAATTTTTGGTCTTGTAATAAAGAATTATTCATTCTCCACAGTTTTGTTTTTTTCTGTCTTCCCAAATTAACTTTAAGGATTAAAGGGTTATTGTCTGAAAGAAGAATCAGTATTTATCTAGCGCTTATCATACATCCAAAGTGCTTTACAAGCAATGCTAGACCTTAGTGAAGTGACTGAATGTGTGGTGGCGGCCATATCGCACATCATCACCCACACACAGCCTGGATAATTGCATGAAAGGGTTTATGGGAAGGGGAATGTTGGCCAGGACACCGGGAATGTTCCCTACTCTTTGCTAAGAGTGCCCTGGGTTCTTTTACTTCCACCTGGACACCCACCAGGACAACACCAGGATGGGTAGAAGGGACCTTGGTTTTTAACATCTCATCCAAAGGACGGCACACCCCAGCAGTACAGCACCCCCCAACACTGCACTCGGATGCCAGCGATTTTTAGGTGCAAGTCCAATCCCAGTGTGGGACGAGAACCCATGACCTTCTAGTCCAGAGGTGGATGTGCTACCAACTGAGCAACGCTGACACCAAGAAGTCTTGGATCAATTTGTATATCCTGAACTAGGGTGAGGTGCTCTCCCGTAATGAGAAAACAGTCAAGTATGTTTTATGTCTCCCCGAAAAAAGGTGCATCCTGGGTTAGAAGGAAATATCTTTCTCCATACATCCTCTATTCCCATAAAATATAAATTATCTTTTAAATATTTTGCTGCCCTAGATAGCCTCTGTGTCTTTGGATTCGATGAGTCTAAATGAAGATGGAAAGTTATATTTAAATCGCCTCCCATTATAAGAATTCCTTTAAGCTTTTCTAAAACCTTTTGCAAAAATCTCTTCACAACTGTAAGTGAGGTTTGAGGTGGAAGGTATGTGTTTACCAAAGTAACCGTTTGTGAAAAAAGAACACCTGTTACAATCACATACCGACCATGGGGATCTATGTAGGTGTCTTGTATTTCAATCATGGTTGTGGTGGGAATTAAAATGGCAGTACCCCTTTTATGAACACTCGAGTGGGAAAATGCATAAACTTGATAGCATCCCCCAGTGTAGTTTTAAATGTTCCACTGCGGAGAGGTGGGATTCCTGAAGGAAACAGATGTCCGCCCCTTGTTTACCCAGATGACGCATTACTTTATATCGCTTGATAGGGGAATGTAGGCCATTTATATTCTGTGAATAGATTTTTGCAGGTATATCAGCCATTATCCCAGGAAGAGTAACATTTTTCAGTATTTTTGCTGTAGCTTTGGAGGATGAAGAGTGGAGGAAGTGTATTGATTTCTATAGGAAATTTCCCTTTTTTTTAATCAGCGGCCAAGACAATCTTGATTCCATGTTTCTAAATATTATTATGAATTTGCTTCCTCCATTTCTTACCTCTCCAAAGCTCTTCACCAAAGCAGGAAGTCTCTGCCCCTTTTTACTTAATTTGATACGAACATTTTTTCACATATTATAACAAGTAAACTTATTAACCATAATATTTCTAAACCTAAAACCTCAAATCTCCTAACGGAGACAACTGTATACATATGGTCTTCCACTAATGGGGAGATATATTCATCTACAACCTGGGCTGAGGAAATATAGAAGGGTGAAGATGGAGGAAGTGAATTTGCCTTTCCCTCTCTTATCCCCTGGGTAAGTGGGGGGTAATCCACCAATTGTGGATCTATGCCCACTTGAGAGGGAACTCCATCTCTAGAGACTAGTTTCTATCTTTCACTAGTCCTAATGTGGAGGGACTAAATGTTTATCATTTCACAACATTTATTGCCGATCTAATAGTAAAAGGAAGGGCTCCTCTTTGCCCCGTTCGTGTTTCATAAGTATTAAAAAAGTTCTTATTTGGGATAAAAAAAATACTTTTTTTCCCCCTTGCCTCTAATAATCGTTCAAGTGTTAACATTTTTGGATTCTTCCTTTGAGAATCACTCTAAGCTCCCTTCAACTCTTGCTCTAGGGAGATTTCTAAGTTAAGGTTTTCTGAGAATGGAATTTCATTTTATAATCAAAAGTTTAACTTAGGGTGATGTCAGTTTCTCTCTATTCCATCTCAATGTATAGGTATTGGTCTTTAATCTGTTGGTTCCCTAGGAAATGTTCTTCTTGGATTCCTGTCAAGTGTGGGGGGGGCTCCTCCACGGGGTATTGGAAGCCAGGTCCAATGGAAAGGCAAGCATGAAACTACACAGTTCAGTAGTGGGTGGTGAAGAACCTTCTCATGTTTACTGATTTGAGTCTTCTTGTTTCACTGGTTCTTCAAATGTTCTATCAGATTTGTCCCCAGTAATAGATTTGTCTTCATTCATTCTCTTCATTCTAGCACAATCAATCCCTTCCCATTCAGACCCGCTCCCCCTCGAAGAGTTCTCTGGTTCACAATACCTTGGTCAAAGCTCCTCATGGAGGTTGAAGAGTAGGATTTCTCAGTACTCTGATTTTATCAATAAAGCTGCAATCCAAGTTCTCTGCTTTCTCCCTGAACTGAGTCTCAGTGGGAGATCCCAACTGTTGTTGCCAATTCTTTGTCTGTAGCTTAGGATCTGCTTTAGAAATTATGCCCTTTGAATTAAGTCATTTTTTGCCTCTAGTGCTGAATTATATGTGATAGAACCATTTGGTAGTAATACTGTTAATTTTGCAGGGTATGGAGTCTGGAACTTTATATTTGAAGCTCGCAGTTGAGGGAACAAGAATGAGTATTCTCACCTTAAGCGCTGTGTAGCTGGTGCATAATCGTTGTCAAAAATAATTCTGTGTTTCCCTAACATAACTTTCTGCTTACGCCATGCCTTTGATAGGATTTGGTCTTTCTGATAATAGCTATTGAATCTGATTACAAAGGACCTGGATCTGGCATCAGGTTTTATTGGGCAATTTCCCAATGCACGGTGAGCCCTTTCTATATCAATCTGCATCTCTGGGCCTAAATCCAGGGTCAAGTGTAGAAAGTAATCTGCGAAAACTACAGCATCATTTCCCTCTTCTCCCTCAGGTATGCCATAAAGCTGTATATTTTTCCTTCTCCCTCTGTTTTCCATATCCTTTTGTCTCATTGATAGAGCTGTTCCTCTGCGATCGTATCACTTTCTCAATCTCACTTATTTTGCTTGCGTTTTTTGCAGTCTGTGTTTCCATCTCACTCACTCTTTTTTGAAGCTCTCCCAAGTCAGTGTTGATCTCTTTCAGAGCGCCCCTCATTTCTGTATGAAATTCCATAATTGCTTGTAATGTTGTCTCAGTAGAAACGCTCTCTGGTACTTTTTTTTTTTTCCGACATTGTTATCTCCTCTTTTACCACGTTTTGGTTCTGGTAGTTGGGAGGCTAAGTTGGTTGATTCAGAGTCAAACAGATCGCTTTCGTCGGCATCTTGGAGTTCTTGTAGTGGGTGGAAACGGTTCTTTTCTAAGCGTGCCATCGCCTCGATGGGTGTTTTTGTCAGGTCTAGGAGGTTTCCACATCAATCAGGTCCATTTAACTGCTGGTTTTCAATCTACTTTCTCTTTTTAAATGGGGGAAAACTGCTGTTCTGAGTTAAGGCTTGAGAGGAGCCCAAACCTCTGCGTGTTTACGCCACCATGCCCCAACCAGAAGTCGCTGCCCTGCCATTTTATTCCCTGGCTCCTATCCTTTAGTGAAACCACCCTCCTCCTGACTCTCTCCCACATGCCCCTTACTCTCCTTACCCCCTCTCCTAGAAAAGTAGGCCCTATCATTGCTATGACAATGAGAAGGTTTTGACGAGTGCAAGACAGGGACCAGCCAGCAAGAGGGCATTCATCTGAGCTCAGGGACTGTGGCTGAACTTTTGAATTTTCAATTTTAGCTCCAAAATGCTGAAGGAAGCTGCCCTATTTACGGGTGACCTCAAGCAGCACGGAGAGTGAGAGAGGACCGACCAGTGAGAGGGAGCTCATCAGAGCTCATGGACTGGTGCTGAACCTTTGAAGTTTCATTTTTGGCGCCAAAATGTTGCCATCTTCCTGACCTATTTAATGGGCAGTCTGCAGCATCACAGGAGAGCGAGAGAGGGACGGGACTGAAATCTTTTTCCTCCATCCCAGCCACCCCACATCGCCAACCTTTTCAATAGATTTTATGGGCTGGTAAGGGAAGAGGTTCTCTGGAGGTGTACAAATCAGGACTTCTACCTTCATAGCACTGTGTCATTCTGGGGTGAGTAAAGAAAAACCTGGAGATACAAGTGGGGTTGTGATATTACATGCAATTGGGTTGTGAAACAGATGAAAGTTATACTATATGATTATACTGTTTATTCTGGTGCTGTGATATTACAGGCAGCTGGTTGTAAAACAGAGCTAACATATACTATATGATGATAATGTTTATTCTGTACCTTCAGTCAGATTTAAGAGTTGTTTTACAGCCTGTTTACCCTGTCCCATCAACTAGA
This sequence comes from Neoceratodus forsteri, assembly GCA_016271365.2. Lineage (NCBI taxonomy): Eukaryota > Metazoa > Chordata > Ceratodontiformes > Ceratodontidae > Neoceratodus > Neoceratodus forsteri. Next base: position 1,165,803,336 of record CM057454.1, read on the forward strand.
GTGTAAGTGTCTATTTAGAGCAGGGCTGTTTGCTGGAAGAGAACATGACCAATCTAGTCTGTATCTTCAGTTAGTGATTAAGTGACTTGTTTAAAAGCCTGTTTATCCAGTGTCATCAGACAGAGTTTAAGTGACAACCTTGTGCTTGGTTGTACACTGCCGAGTAAAGTTTTAGAGCACCCCATTTTCCAGTTTTATTGAAATTTCGCGGGTTAATGTCTCAATGTAATCTGAAATTAAAGCATAGAACAAATAAACAATTGGAGATAAAAAGAAATCATAGAATCATTTTGTTTAACAAAATTTAATCTAAATTTTGACTCATCAAAGTAGCCACCTTTGCAGATATACTGTAACCGCTGAACACACTTGTGGCATTCTTCCTAATGAAATCAAATATTGTTCAGGAAGTTCTTCCCAACACTGTTGCAGAAGTTCCCACAAATGTGTTGCACTTGTAGGTTGCTTTGCTTTCACCCTTCTGTCCAGTTCATCCCAAACCAGCTCGATGGGGTTTAAGTCTGGAGACTGTGCTGGCCATTCCATGATTTGAAGCTTACCGTCTTGTTCTTTTCCTCAAAGGTAGTTCTGACATAGCCTGGAGGTATGTTTTGGGTCATTATCTTGCTGTAGGATGAACCCCTGACCAACTAGGCATAGACCAGAGGGTATTGCATGGCGCTGCAAAATGCTGTGGTAGCCCTTTTGGTTCAGGGTGCCAGTCACTCTGTGCTGTTGTCCTGTGAGCTGCCTATCACACAAGCTGTTGACTCTCAGAAACTTGTCTTCTGATTCTGTTGTGGCTTTGGGTCTGCCAGACCTCTTCCTGTCAGAGTTTCCTCCAGTTTCCAAGTGCCTTTTGATGGTGTAGGAAACTGTACTCACTGACACCTTGGCTTTCTTTGCAATTTCTCTACAGCAGTTTTTGCTAACCTAAACTTTTTTTTTAACCTCTAGCAGTTTACCGCTTACCTTTGTACCATTTCAGGTTATTCACTGGACTTGAATTGCTTAAATTTCAATAAAAACTGGAAAAATGGGGGTGTTCTAAAACTTTTGACCGGTAGTGTATGTTGACAAGAATATGGCTGACCTAGGATACCCCAGTATGACCACTTCGAGTGGAAGGAGGGGTAGTAATCCAGGAGGAAGGGAATTGGAAAAGGAGGGCATGCCTATAAGGAATATAGAAGGACAAATGGGGTGGCCACTTTCCACCACATCAGGCATCTTTGGAAGGCTTGTAGGATGCACATGCTGTGGGGTGGCAATAATTATAAAGTGGGCCAGGAGAGGGGGAGGATGACCACTCTGTAGGCAGCTATCTCAGATTATGATTGAAGTTTGTTGGTTAAGTAGTAAGCTGGGCAACTTGGGGTTGGGGGGGACCAGAGATAAGGGGTGAGAATGCACGGGCAGGAGAGTGGTGGAAACCTCAATGTGAAGCAGAGATGGGAGATGCAACATATAGCAGGAACAAGGGAGGAGAGTAGGCCTATAGAGAATCTAGAAGACAAGGAAGTGTGGAAAGCACCCACCCTCAGCAGAGGGGCCTGTCCCATGGATAGGGACCTAGGTGAACAAAGCTTGGGTAACATGTCAACAGAGTTCCAGGCCATGCTCTTTGGTGGGGGTGGGTGTTGCAATGCTCATGAAAATGTGAGCCAAGAACAACCGTGACTGGGACCTTAACGTTGTCATGGAGTGTTGAGGGAAGGCTATGTTCTGTATGTGGTGTTGACTTATGGGGACCTGGTAAGGGACCTGGTTGTAGAGGATCCCCTGACTGTGAGAGACCACGACAATGTCTGTTTTCACAGTAACATCGGGTGAGGGGTGGCGAGATCTAGGACACTAGCAGTGTATATCAGGGGAGCAGACTTTATGGTAATGGCAAATATTCTGAAGGATCACATGAAAGGGATTACAACAATGCCAGACACGGATAAGAGATGGGAGGTCATAAAACAGGTAGTTCATGAGTCAGTCTGGACCTGTGCTAAGGTGAAGTACAAGGGAGCAAGGTCACATAAACCGTGGTGGTGGACCAGTGAAGTTCATTGAGTGTTTAAGGACAAAAACTAAGGGCAGGCATGGAAGACTAAGATCAGATGGTGGGATAGTGGAAACCAGAAGATGCTCTGGGGTGAAATGGACTTTGGAATGAGGTCACTCTTGTCTGGTTTCCATGCCCAAGGGCACCACTAATGATCCTGGGCAAGTGGTCAGTGCAGCTCAGCGGACCGTCCAACACGGGTGGTGTTGTGCAATGCCAGATCCATAACAAACAAGACTGCAGTTATTTCAGATCTTGTAGAGTCTGTGAATCAGGCATGCATTACGAGACCTGGCTAGATGAAAATGCTGGTCCAATTTTGGAGGCAGCAGTTCCAGATGGTACTCGGTGTTACACTGCCCAGTTGGACGAGAGTGCAGTCTGTTTCAAGACCAAACTGGGACTCACAAGTGTACCAGTAGAAGGAGCTGAGTCCTTTGAGTGTACTGTAGTGACAGGTGTGGGATGCAGCATTTCTCTCATCTGTCATCCACCAGGTGATGAGAAGCGTTTTCTGCAGGAAGTAACATACTTCATCATTGAAATGGTGTTTGAGTCACCCAGGCTGATGGTCCTGGGTGACTTTAATGCCTGGGTCCATGACGAACTTTCTCAGTTTGGACAACAATTCAAGAAAGTGGGGGCTGTGGGATTCAAACCCAGGTCTCCCGGTTTGCAGCTCATGGCCTTAAACTACTGCGCAAAGATGCCTGTTTCATGGCCTGTTGTGGATACATACTCCTGTACATGGGCATCTTTTCCTGTGTTACATAGAATCAGGGTATTGATACCCGAATAGTTGTGGATTTCATTGCAGATCAAATGTTGCCCATTGGGAAAAAGTAATTTGCAAACATATTGATTATCATGGCTATTTTGCTTTTGTTTAGCAGTCTACTTCATACACAAAGTTCTTAGTATACATGAGCACAGTCTTGAAAGGCTCCTGGGACAGTATTTCACGAGTTAGAGGCCATGCATTGATGGGGCACCTGTGAAGTCAATCTATTCATGAGCATTACCAATGTGGTTAGTCTGATCACTGGATAATTTGCACCTCGTTATTGTCCCAGAGTGCTCATTTCACTGAGACAAAATAAAATCACAGCAGAAAAACACAAAGAATTTGGTGTTAATGGTCCACTGATGAGTGCCGTTGACAGTTGGAATCGCACTGACTGCTGTCATTAAATGTATTTCCTTTGTTTCCAAACACTCTGTATATGACTACAGCTCAGCAAGCCTTGGCCAGAATAGCATTTACAATAAATACATCTTTCTAATTGTCCATCACCTGGATATGTAAACACTGGACATCATGCAAGGGATGCATAGCATTGCCTGACTACACAAATGCTGAAAATATAGATATGGTAGAACCCTCTGTATATCTCAATATTGCAATCCAGGACAGGATGTTATACAACACCCCCACCCCCACCCCCAACAGACCAACTACACTTGAGTGGAAAAATTGAGTCATGAGGGTGACCTGCATCCGTACCAAGACTTCCTGATCCAAAAAAACCCTCTGCCCCCACTACACACCAGCTGTTCCATTGCAGGACAGCTAACCTTGACGATACAGTGGCATGACCATAACCCCCCATCCCCACTCAGAAAAAAAAAATTGATTACTGGTGGGTGCACAGCTCAGACAGCAAAATGGCTGCCAATCAATGTGACAACTGTACTAACATACTACTCTGACAGCTGAATGCACCGATGGGTCTTTGCAACTCTACTAGGTTTTCATCAGCCGCACTGAGGGGCGATTTTTGTTGTTTAGGATTTTTGGGGGGTTATACTGTCCACAGTCCCATATGTGACACCAGCTTTGGACCAAGTCAGATTTACCACCCACTATTACAACAGTCCACAGACTCCTTTGACAGCTCCCTGGGCAGCACACTACGTGGCTCCACCACCCTGTCAGTGAAATGACACCTCCTCCTCCATCCTCTGAGCCTTCCCACTTTCAGCTTACACTCATTCCCTCTCATTGCCTCCTTCACCTTCCTTTAGAGCACCCTGACTGGGCACACCTTGTTGGTCACTTTTATGAAATTTAAGACCTCTATTATGTACCACCCCGTCCCTCCTCTCCTCCACGATGTACATGTCTTCAGGTGAAGCTACCTCTGGCTGCAAGCTGCAACACTGGACTTAAGATTTGCAAGAAAGTGAGTAGTGCTCACAACAGAGGGAGGTGAACTTTACAATTTACAATTGTCTTTGGTTTGAAGCAGATTCTTTAGGAAAGTTAATATTCTTCAGGTGGAGATACTTCTAACTGAAGGGTGAAATAAGCAACTTAGAATTATCAGAAAAGGCAGTCTTTCAATCAACAGAGGAGGTGGAGTTTGCTTTACTTGTGTTACAAGTGTTAAGGTTTTTAGTGCAGGAAGAGTTTACACCCACATAGGCTAAATACTGTTTCTGTGTCTGCCCTTCTGCTGACAGCTGGCGTGTTTTGGGGCTGACTGTTTTCAGAGCACAAGTCACCAGGCTCTTTTGGGGCTGGGGAGGTTTACCTGTGTCTGACTTGGATGTTTGGATTTTCTCTGTTTGATTAGCAGGGTATTTTCTCTGTCAAATTGGTTTGAAGCAGTATTACAAATTGTCTTGTATGGCATCTTGCTGACAGGAACTCATCATCGGTAGGTCAGAGCGTTTAGCTGATTGTTTCTGTGAGGGCACAGTTTAGGCCCAACCCCTTCCCACCCTCACCCCACCCACCCCTGAAATAGTTCATATTTATACCTGGGGTTCTGACATCATTTCCTCAAGAGGACAAGGTACACATCACTGTCATATCCTGTCTGACACTGCACTGACATATAAGCATACACATTATATAAATACATATATTTCTATATAACGCACCAATCACACACACACAAAAAAAACAAACTAAACAAGGTAGACAGTTATGTGGGGAGTAGTACAATGTAATGGCTGTGGGGCAGCAGTCTTCCAGGAGTCTTTCTGGAGGCTGAGATGCTGCCCTGTTTGCAGACAACTATCTGCCCTGAGGAGGAAGTTGCCCATCTTCAGACCGCACTGGACAGTGGCAGGAACCTCCCCATCCAGGGCACCACAGCCACCACCACTACCTCAGAGGTTGCAAAGCACAGCAGTTGGACCACAGTGGGCTCAGGGAGGTAAGGGTGGTGGAACAGAGGCACACCCAGTCAGTTGTTACACTCCACAATCCATACACCATTCTGGGGAGCATAGTTCCCCTATGGATGCACCATGAGGAGACTAAGGAGGGTGCAGACAACTGTCACAAGGGAGGCCCTCAGGAAGGAGGCAGAGGGCACCACAGGGAAAGAAAGCAGCTCCTGGTGGGGGACTCCATTATTAGGGGGATAGAACTGGGGGGAGCAGGAAAAACTGAAGTAAGGTGCCTGCCTGGTGCCATGGCTTGAAGGGACAGGAAGCGCATCCTTAGGATCACGAGAACAGTTGCAAGGGAGTCTAAGCTGGACATCATTGTCCACCTAGGGACAAATGACTTGGCTCATCATGAGATTAGAGCAGTGTAAAAGGACTTTGTAGAGTTGGGGAGGGCTTAAGACAAGTAGCACACAGTATCCTTCTCAGAGGTGCTGCCTGTCAGTGGCATGAGTGAGGCGAGGGTACTTTGCACCATGCAGTTTAACAAATGGTTAAAAAAATGGTGTGGAGCACAGGGGTTTGGCTTCATTGGGGACTGGGGTTCCACCTGGAGGGACACCAGCCTATACTGGCAGGATGGTCTGCATCTGTCCAGGAAGGGAACAAGTCTTTTGGGCAGTCGGTTTAAATGCTTCATTGACAAGCCTTTAAACTAGTCAAGGGGGGAGGCACTGATAAGCAGAAGGAAAATCCCAGCCTCCCCCTACAAAACAGGGTACTAAATGAGAAAAAGACAAAGGTAGAAAGGTCAGTGGGGGTTGCCGCTACAGAAGGTAAAGCCATCAAAAATGGAGAGCAATGAGTACCAATGTCTGTAGTCTGGGTAACAAGCTTCCTGAATTAGTGGCCTTGATGGAGGAGGAAGATCTGGATATTGTGGCAGTCACAGAAACATGGTACACACAGAACCATGACTGGGGCGTAAACATACCAGGATACACTATCTACAGGAGGGACAGGGAGGGTAAAGAGGAGGAGGTAGCTCTCTACATAAGAAGAAATCAAAGCAACAGAACAAAAGGGTAAACAGGAGGAGAAGAAGCACTGTGGGTCAATTTGGAGGCAGGCAATGGCACCACAATCCGCACAGGGTTGTATACGACCCCCTCTCAGGGAGGAAATGGACAAGAAATGATAGAAAGTATACTTAGAATGGCAGATAAAGGGAGATATTGCTGATGGGTGATCTGAATATGCAGATGTTAACTGGAGTGCAGTTGCAGCAGCCACTTCTAAGAGTGGGTTATTCTGGATGCCCTACAGGGGGCATGCCTTAGACAACTAGTATTGGAGCCCATTCGAGAGGGTGCAATCTTAGACCTGGTTCTCTCAAACGGAGATGAAGAGAGGATCACAGATGTAGAAGTGGGTAGCCATCTGGGAAGTATCGACCATCGAACAGTATGGTTCACAATAAACACAGCAATAGAGTCAAGCCATACAAAGACAAAGGTACTGGATTTTAGGAGGGATGACTTTGCCAAAATGGGTGAGTGCCTAAGGAATGCACTAGCAAATGGGCAGGAAGGAGGGGTGGAAGAACAATGGGGAATAATAAAAACTGCCATCACAGAGGTAACAAGCCTTTGTGTAAAGCAAATAAACAAAACGAAACGAGGTAAGAAACCAGCATGGCTCTCAAAGGAAGTGGCAGTGAAGGTTCAAGAGAAAAAGAAAGTATTCAGGAAGTACAAGGAATCACAGAAGGAACAGGACAGAGAACTGTATCAGTTAAAGCAAAAGGAAGCTGGAAAGGCAGTCAGAACAGCAAAGGCCCAAACCGAGGAAAGATAGCCAACTCAGTTAAGAAGGATAAAACCTTTTATAGGTACATCAGGGAGCAAAGGAAGACCAAGGGAGGGATAGTGAGGCTTAATAAAGGGAGGGAGGGTGGGCAGAGGGTGACTGTGAAAAGGCAGAGATACTAAACAAATATTTTGTTCAGTATTTACAAAGGAAGAGGGAGGTACCTAAAACAAACAGTAGAAACACTCTGGATACAGAAGTTGATACCAACCCATTTACAGAAGAAAGAGTTCTGAAAGAGCTCTTAAAACTGAAGGTGGACAAAGCAATGGGCCTGATGGGATTCATCCCAGAATTCTAAAGAACTAAGGATAGAACTAGTGACACCACTGACTACCCTCTTTAACAAATCATGGGAGGATGGGGTGGTACCTGAGGACTGGAGAAGGGCAGATGTGATTCCCTTCACAAAGTGAGAGCAAGGCAGAAGCAGAAACTACAGACCTGTTAGTTTAACCTCAGTGGTAGGAAAATGATGGAATCACTTCTGAAGGAAAGAATTGTTCGTATCTAGAGGCCAGAGGGCACAGGACCCAAGGCAGCATGGATTCACAGCGGAAGGTCATGCCAGACAAATCTGATAGATTTCTTTGACTGGGTGACCAAAGTAGTAGATCAGGGAGGGCTGTGGACATGGTCTACCTAGACTTTAGCAAGGCATTTGACACAGTCCCACACAAAAGATTAATATACAAGTTAGCCAGCCTGGGAGTGGGTCCCAAGATGACAGCCTGGGTAAAGAATTGGCTGGAGAATAGGACACAGAGAGTAATAGTAAATGGAGTCCACTCTGAAAAAAGGGGGGTTAGCAGTGGGGTACCACAGGGTTCAGTATTAGGACCAGTCCTCTTCAATGTCTTTATAAGCGACATTGCAGAGGGACTGGAAGAAAAAGTATGTCTCTTTGCAGATGACACAAAGATCTTCAACAGAGTTGATGCACAAGGTGGGTGGAAAGGATGAGAAGGGACTTGGCAAGGTTAGAGGAATGGTCAAATGTATGGCAGCTTAGATTCGATGCTAAGAAGTGCAAGGTAATGCACCTGGGAAACAAAAACCCAGGGGAAGAGTACACAATGGGGGGTGAGATACTAACAACAACAAAAATGGAAAGGGACCTGGGGGTAGTCATATCAGATGACCTAAAGGTGGGCAAGCAATGTGAGAGGGCAGCAAGGAGGGCTGGGGGGATACTGGGATGCATAGGGAGGCATCACCAGCAGAATAACAAGTTATTATCCCTCTGTACAGACAGCTGGTGAGACCACATCTGGAGTACTGCGTGCAGTTCTGGAGACCAATCTCCACAAAGACATAGACAGGATGGAAGCTGTCAGAGGAGCAACTAAAATGGTGCAGGGTCTGCACGGAAGACATATGAAGTGAGACTTAAGGAGCTTAATATGTATAGCCCGAGGAAAGGAGTGAGGGGGGACATGATAGAAACTTTCAAGTACCTCAAGGGAATCAACAAAGTCCAAGAGGGTAGCATCTTTCAAAAAGGTGTACAAGAACAAGGGGGCACAATTTGAAGATAGAAGGGGGCGGCTCAGAGGTAATTTAAGGAAGTATTTTTTCACAGAGAGGGTTGTGGATGCATGGAACAGCCTTCCAGAGGAGGTTGTGGAGTCAAAAACAGTGGTGGAATTCAAGCATGCATGGGACAGTCATAAGGCAATTCTAGGGCGTGGGGGTAGGAAGAAGTAGGCTGCTGGTTAACTAGGATCTGCAGCTTATCCATCAGGTAGGGAAATGGGCAGACTGGGTGGGCCAAGCAGTCCTTATCTGCCGTCAAATTCTATGTTTCTACGTTTCTATGTCAAGTTCCATGGGCCTCTCCTCATGGGTCCTTTCACCCAGGCCACACATCATTTTGTTTGCCCTCCTTTGCATTCTCTCATTAGGAGTAGATCCAGAAGCAAATGATTTGATACCTTTTAATGGACCAACATAGATGTAACAACAAGAACAAAGTGCTCTAGCTTTCGGACCAACCAGTCCTTCTTCAGAAGCTCATGCTACATGAGCATGAAGCATGAGCTTCTAGAAGGACTGGTTGATCCAACTAACACGTCTTGTTGTTACATCTATGTTGGTCCATTAAAGGTATCAAATCATGCTTCTGGATCTATTCTGCAAGGACCAATACGGCAACTACTAAATCTAGATTTTCTCATTAGGAGTGTGATGTCCCTCTTTAAATGTGGTCTCCAAACTGTGCACAATACTTGTGGTGTGGCCTAACCAAGCAGTTGTACAGATGTGGCATCATTTCCACCTTTCAGGAGGTAATCCCACTAGTGATGCATCCCAGCATCCTGTCTTCCCTTGCTGCTGCTCCTCTCCAACTAGGGATTGGTGTGAGGCGCATGTGGTACCAACCCATAAAGGGAAGTCGAGGGAAGTAACAGGTAACTATAGGCCCATCAGTTTGACCGAGGTAGTGGGAAAAGTTATGGAGAGTATACTGAAGGAGCGACTTGGGGGTGTTACGTGGAGGAGGAGGGAGGGCTGGACAGTAGACAACATGGGTTTGTGCCAGGTATATCGTGTCAAACCAACCTTGTGGAGTTCTATGAATGGGTTACATCAGAAATGTACAGGGGGAAGCCTGTGGATGTAATATCCTTGGACTTCAGCACGGTGTTTGTCTCAGTCCCCCCCAATTGGCTGTTAGAGAAACTGTCAGGATTCGGAGTGTGCCCTTTTTATGGTCTGATGGATAGGACACTGGCTAGCTGGATGCACACAGAGAATGGTGATCGATGTGGAGCTCTTGAACCCTCGAGAGGTCAGTAGTGGAGTTCCGCAGGGCTCGATCCTGTTTAATGCATACATATATGACATCAGGGTAGGTGTAGGGTGTGAGATGAGTGTCTTCGCTGATGATTCCAAGGTGTGAGCAATAGTTGCGGGGGAAGAGGGGAGGTTGGCCCTGCAAGGGGACCTGGACACCCTGTAAAGTTGAGATCTCGCATGGAACTGAAATTTCAATACAACCAAGTGCAAGGTGTTACATCTTGGTTGGGGAAACCCCAAACACAGGAGCACCCTGGGGTGGTGGAGCGGATGCCTTGTCTGGGGAAAAAGACCTAGGGGTCATGGTGGACGTGTGTATAAATAACTCTGAGCAATGCAGGAGAGCAGATAGCAAAGCAAACAGGATGTTGGGATGCATTGTAAGGGAATCACCTCTAGGAGTAGGTAAGTGATTCTGACGCTGTACCATGGGACGGTGAGGCCACACCTCGAGTACTGTGTACAGTACTTGAGACCGCCCTTAAAGAGGGGCATACAGCTCCTAGAGAGGGTACAGAGGAGGGTAATCAAGATGATGATTCGAGGAATGGGGGAGTTGACGTACGAGGACAGACCTGAGGAGCTCAGCCTGTATACTTTGGAGGAGAGGAGAGACAGAGGGACGTGATCAAGGTCTTCAAGTACTTCAAGGGAATAAATAGGGTAAACACGGAGTGGATCTTTATACTAAAGGAGGGTGGTATCACCAGAGGGCATGGTTTGAAGTTGGAAAGAGGACGGATCAGGAGGGAAGGAGGAGGAGGAGGTTTTTCACGGACAGTGTGGTGGATCCTTGTAACACGCAGCCTGGAGAGTTTGTCCAGATTTCCAATGTGGAGGGCTTCAAGAGAGGGTGGGACAGATACAGAAAGGGGTTACCGGAACACAAGGGTGGGAGAGGGCCTCTGTTCCCAACAGGTGCTCTGAGCCTCGAGCAGACTTGATAGGCCATAAAGCCGAATATTCTGGCAATTAGTATTTTAGTATGAATGGTCTAAGATATGTCAGCTAAGATTGCTGCAATGAAGTGCAATGTAATGGACCATGGCAAAACAAAAAACTAGGGGAAGAGTAAACAAAGGTGGGGGGGGAGTGGTACTTAGAAAAATAAAATGGAAAGGAACATTGGGGATAGTCATATTACACAGCCTTAAGGTGAGCAAGCAATGAAAGTGAGCAGTAAGGAGAGCTGGAGGATTGTGGGGATGCATTGAGAGAGGCATCCCCACCAGAAAACTGGAAGTTGTTATTCATCTGTACAGATATTTTGTAAGACGACGTACGGAACACTGCATGCAAGTGGGGATTCCACATCTCCACACGTACTTAGTCTGTACGGTGGTGTACCAGCGTTTGGCAAGTAAAGGGGTTCAGTTTCTGCTACAGAAGCTGAACATTTCCTGTTGTGACCCCTATCCGATACCTATAACCAACCCATCACCACACCCCAAGCTGGTATGCTAGCATGATAACATTATTAATCGTTAGTTCTGTGAGCTCCAGTGGGTCACCATTGCAGGATCAATTTCTGCTAGCTGTCCACACACTACTATACCACCTAATTTAAATCAGTATTTCTTGCTATTTTCCTCTCTGACCTTGGCATCAATACCACCATCTCTGTCAAACTCAAGTGTGTACTGTCACCTGCATGTAGATCACTGTTTTCACATGTTATGCCACAGCTACCCAGCAAGCCATAAGTACCTGGATCCACTCCTTTGCACCCTCCAAGTACTGAACTAACAATAGACACCATACAGAGCTCTATATGTTGTTTTTTATACCTTTGTTTAACCAGGTGAGACACACTAAGCTGAAAGCGTGTTTACAGGTGCAACCAGGGAGCTCAGTGAAGTTAAGTGACTTGCTCATGGCCACACAGTATGCAAGTGGGGGCTGTGGGATTCAAACCCAGGTCTCCCGGTTTGCAGCTCATGGCCTTAAACCACTGTGCTATACTGCCTATTTCATGGTCTGTTGTGGATACATACTCCTGTACGTGGGTATCTTTTCCTGTGTTACATAGAATCAGGGTATTGATACCTGAATAGTTGTGGATTTCATTGCAGATCAAAGGTTGACCATTGGGAAAAAAGTGATTTGCAAATATATTGATTACCATGGGTATTTTGTTTTTGTTTAGCAGTCTACTTTTTACACAAAGTTCATAGTATACATGAGCACAGTCTTGAAAGGCTCCTGGGACTGTATTTCACAGTTAGAGGCCATGCATTGATGGGGCACCTGTGAAGTCAATCTATTCATGAGCATTACCAATGTGGTTAGTCTGATCACTGGATAATTTTACCTCGTTATTGTCCCAGAGTGCCCATTTCACTGAGACAAAATAAAAGCACAGCAGAAAAACACAAAGAATTTGGTGCTAACGGTCCACTGATGAGTGCCGTTGACAGTTGGAATCGCACTGACTGCTGTCATTAAATGTATTTCCTTTGTTTCCAAACACTCTGTTTATGACTACAGCTCAGCAAGCCTTGGCCAGAATAGCATTTACAATAAATACATCTTTCTAATTGTCCATCACCTGGATATGTAAACATTGGACATCATGCAAGGGATGCATAGCATTGCCTGACTACAAGAATGCTGAAAATATAGATATGGTAGAACCCTCTGTATATCTCAATATTGCAATCCAGGACAGGATGTTATACAACACCCCAACCCCCAACAGACCAACTACACTCGAGTGGAAAAATTGAGTCATGAGGGTGACCTGCATCTGGACCAAAACTTCCTGATCCAAAAAAACCCTCTGCCCCCACTACACAACAGCGGTTCCATTGCAGGACAACTAACATGGACGATACAGTGGCATGACCATAACCCCCCATCCCTACTCAAAAAAAAAAAAATTGATTGACTGGTGGGTGCACAGCTCAGACACCCAAATGGCTGACAATCAATGCAACAACTGTACTAACATACTACTCTGACACCTAAATGCACCGACTGGTCTTTGCGACTCTACTAGGTTTTCATCAGCCACACTGAGGGGCGATTTTTGTTGTTTAGGATTTTTTGGGGGTTATACTGTCCACAGTCCCAAATGTGACACCGGCTTTGGACCAAGTCAGATTTACCACCCACTATTACAACAGTCCACAGACTCCTTTGACAGCTCCCTGGGCAGCACACTACATGGCTCCACCACCCTGTCAGTGAAATGACACCTCCTCCTCCATCGTCTGAGCCTTCCCACTTTCAGCTTACACTCATTCCCTCTCATTACCTCCTTCACTTTCCTTTAGAGCACCCTGACTGGGTATACCTTGTTGGTCACTTTAATGAAATGTAAGAGTCCTATTATGTACCGTCCTCCTCTCCTCCACGGTGTACATGTCGAGCTCCATGGGCCTCTCCTCATGGGTCCTTTCACCCAGGCCACACATCATTTTGTTTGCCCTTCTTTGCATTCTCTTATTAGAGTGTAATGTCCCTCTTTAAATGTGGTTCCCACAACTGTACTGTACTTATGGTGTGGCCTAACCAAGCAGTTGTACAGAGGTGGCATTACTTCCACCTTTCAGGAGTTAATCCCACTAGTGATGCATCCCAGCATCCTCTCTTCCCTTGCTGCTGCTCCTCTCCAACAGGTATTGGAGTTGTTCATGTTGACATCGACCATTACCTCCGGGTTCCTTTCACCCTCTGTGACTAAAATTTTGTCTCCTCCATCCACCCTGGTAAAAACTGATGCAAAGTATTAATTTAGTACCTCTGTCTATTCCAGCCCATCCTGTGCCTGGCCATCCACTATCCTTATCCTGCTGATCTGGCTCCTTACTTTCCCTTTTTCAACTATGTATCTAAAGAACACCTTGTCCCACCTCGGGATCCCCCTGGTCAAGGACTGCTCCTTTTTTGCTTTCCTTCTCTCAACACCATGGTGAATGTCTTGTATGATTGCTCATACTCTCCACTTGATTCCTCTAATCTTCCCTTTGTATGGAAGATTGTTGAAAAAGTAGTGCCGTACAATTTAAAACCATTTAACCATCCATGACATCTATGAACCACTCCTGTCTGTTTTTGAAAGAGGAATAGTACGAGACAATGCTGGTTCTGGTGCTCATGATCTCCTGATGGCTAGATATCAGAGACCATTCCTTCTTGGTTCTTCTCGATCTCTCTTCAGCCATTGACACTGTGGACCATGGGGTACTTCTTGAGTGCCTGGAGTTTATCTGTGGCTTGTCAGATACAGTCCTCAGTTGGTTTAGATCATCCTCACTGACAGAATGCAGAGAGTGGTGTCGGGGCTAAATTCTTCCAGCTCAGTCACTCTGCCATGTGGGGTTCCTCAAGGCTCTGAGTTGTCCCCCATATTGCTCGCAGTGTATATGCTGCCCCTCAGAGATATTGTAAGAAGGTATGGGCTGAGTTTTCATTGCTATGCAGATGATACCCAGCGCTACCTATCTTTTGCACCTGACCAGGATAGAGCTCTCTGAGCAAAGGAGGGAGAGGGGGGGCATGATAGAAACATTTAAGTACCTCAGTGGAATCAACAAAGTCCAAGAGGGTAGTATCTTTCAGAAAAAGAGATATGCAAGAACAAGGGGACACAATTTAAAGATAATGGGGGGGCAGTTCAGGGGCAATGTAAGGAAGTATTTTTTCAAAGAGAGGGTAGTGGATGCATGGAGCAGCCTTCCTGAGGAGGTTGTGGGGTCAAAACAGTGGGGGAATTCAAGAATGCATGAGACAGACAGAAGGCAATTCTGGTGAGGGGCAGGAGGAAGGAGGCTGTTGGTTAATGAGGATCTGCAGCATATCCAATAGGTAGGAAATGGGTAGACTGTCAGGGCCAGGTGTTCCTTATCTGCCATAAAGTCTATGTTTCTATGTTTTGTCAGGAGATAAGGATCATACAGCCCACCCTAGTCTGTCCATTTGCCTACTTGGTTTGGCAATCCCTACTCTTACCTGGACTACCTTTCCCCTGTTCTGTTGTACAGCTGGGTGACTTTATGCTTATCCAATGCACTTTTGAATCCATGTACTGATTTAGCTTCCACCACCTCCACTGGTAGGCTGTTCCATGGATCCACCACCTCCTCAGTGAAACAATACTTCCTAGAATGTCCTCATAAGCCTCCCTCCCTCCAGCCTCATGTCATGTCCCTGTGTCCTTGTGCAGTTTCTTCTCTGAAAAATGCTCCCCTCCTGTACCCTGTTTACTCCTGTAAGGTATTTGAAAGTCTATCACATCCCTTTGTTCCCTTCTCTCTTCCAGTGAATAAATGTCAAGTTCCTTGAGTCTTTCCTCATAAGGCTTGTGGTGCACTGCATGTATCATTTCTGTTGCTCTTCTCTGGAATGCTTCCATTCTGTCTATGTCCTTCCTGACATGCGGGTCTCCAGAACTGGATACAGTATTCCAGATAAGGCCTCACCAGTGAGATATACAGTGACATCATCACTTCGCACCTCCTACTGGTTATGCACCCCATCATTCTGTTTGCTTTTCCCACTGCTCTTTTGCGGTGTTCGGAAAACGTCAGATCATTGGATATGATAACCCCCAAGTCTCTCTCCTGACTTGTGGGGACTAGAACCTGCCCCCCATCCTGTATTCGTCTCTTGGGTTTCTGTGTCCCAGGTGCATTATCTTGAACTTCTTAGCACTGAAACTGAATTGCCAAGCCCTTGACCATTCTTCAAATAGTCTTAGGTCATTTCTCATTTTATCTAGCAACTCCTGTGTGTCAATTCTGTTGCAGATATTGGTGTCACCTGCGAATAGGCATATGTTCTCCCCCCAGTCCCTCTCAATGTCTCTTATGAAACATTGACTAGGACTGGACCCAGCACCAATCCCTGTGGCGCCCCGTAGGTCACCTCCACTGCTTTGTGTTTTATGCCACTTACTATCACCTTCTGGATCCTTCCTTTTAGCCAGTTTCTAGCCCATTTTACCACTTTAGAGCACTCAACCAGATTCCCCAATGTGTTAAGCAACCTTCTGTGTGGAACAGTGTCAAAGGCCTAGCTTAAATCCAGGTAGTCCACATCCACCACCCCTCCCTGATCCACCACCCTGGTCACCCAGCCAAAGAAGTTGTTAAGTTCTGACAGGACCTTCCCCAGTGAATCCATGTTGCTTTGGGTCTTCTGCATTGCCTGACTCCAGGAACTGCATTAACCTCTCCTTAAGCAGGGACTCCATCAGCTTCATCAAAGGTCGGGCTTACAGGTCTGTAATTGCTTGCCTCCTCCCTACTTCCAGTCCTTGTGCATGAGGGACCACCTCTGCCCTCCTCTAGTCCCAGGTACCTCCTCCATCTCTAATGATTGGTTGAAGTGGGTTGTCAGCAGACCTGCTAGGACTTCCCTGAGTTCCTTCAAAACTCTAGGGTGAATCCTGTCTGGCCCCATTGCCTTTTCTGTCTTTACATCCAAGACTCTATCCACCACCCCTGTTAACCTTTCCTCATGAGTTAGGCCCTTCCCGTGACTTTCCTTGGTAAATACTAAGGAAAAATACTTGTTCAGTATCACAGATTCTTTAAGGTCATCCTACACCCACTAACCCACTTTGGTATAATAGTTCTCAGCTTCCCTGAGATCATGCCAGGAATGAACTCCACTCTCCTGTCATCCTTTTGTGTATGCTTGTTATCCCATTGTATTATCTTCAGTATTAATTACCCTACAAATACTAGTGACTCCCTTCCTTCATGACCCGTCTGCCATGGTTCCCCACTGTTCAGACTGGCAGTATTATTCTGGATTAACTGAATAAATGTTGAGAGAAGCAAGCCAGCGGTGGTCATTGAATATGTGGAGTGCTATCACATCTCTTTGGATTTGTTCCCCACTGTTCCCTTCCTTATATATTCACATTCATACGTGTAGTACTATCATCCTTTCTTACCATGTAGCTCCACATCCACATGCTGACTGTCAGCTTTTCTCCCACAGTAGGGCCTGAACATCAGACTCCCATTTGTGATCCCCTATTGGACAATCCCTCACGGGACCATGTTGCCCTCCTCCCTGTACCCACTCCCATTCTTATTGTGACAGCCACCCATCCTGACTCTCCAACCTCCCTGTCCATGTTACCTCTCCCTACCACTGTCCCACCTGCTCCACCAAGTCCTCCCTCACTCAGCTATGCCTCTACAGATGTTTGAGACATGGTAACTTAACACAGCTAAAAGCCAACAATTGCCATGCAACAGGGGAGTTGTAGTCGCAAGGAAAGTGCAAGGCAGCATTATAGCATGCAGCCAGACATGGTTGTGTTACCGAAGGATTTCAATTGATTCCTTTGCTGATACATAGCATGCAACCTGGCAACAACTGTGAACAGCGTGCACACCACATTGTTTGGATGGTATCACAGTTTGACCTACTGGTCACATTGTTCGGCAATGGTTGTGACAGTCATTATCCTTTGTGCCAGTGATTTGTCATCAGTATGCACTGATGTTTTCTGAGTGTTGGTTGGACATGCAATGGTAAAAATGTTTTCTGTTTCTGAAGTTGTGGGTTTGCCTCTAATACCTGTGTATAGCACGTGTGTAGCTGTTGCTGAGTGCTTGGCGATGTTCATTGTTCACATTTCAAATCCTCAGTCTGCATTAATGTACAGGCTATCATGAATTGATTGCCTATGTCTCTGTGGAGACTTGTTTTGCTGCCTGGAACTACACAGAGACACTTACAATTGGGTAATGATAAATACTTTGAAACAGCACTGCTGCTCACCAGCTGCAGAACCATGGACAGCATTTGACACTTATCAGTTTGACCCTGTCACTCACTTGAACTGACTTCAACCTGTCTAAGTGCCTTTTGGATCAACATGAAATAGCTATATACCAAGTAATAGAAAAAGAACATAATAATTCCATACTTCAATGAAATGATGCGCCATTGCATCACTTGTAACAAGT
The DNA here is from genome assembly GCA_016271365.2 of Neoceratodus forsteri. NCBI lineage: Eukaryota > Metazoa > Chordata > Ceratodontiformes > Ceratodontidae > Neoceratodus > Neoceratodus forsteri. The sequence continues at coordinate 1,165,821,111 of CM057454.1, forward strand.
CTTGATGTGTCAGTGTACAATGATGGACATAGGTAGTCTCATACTTGGTGTACATCAAACAAGTGTGGAGTGTCACTGGAAGTACTTGAATAGGATTGTTTATTTGTTCTGCCGATTATGTTCATAAACCACAGTATGTTACATGCAACAACTGGCATTTTCTCATGTGTCGTAGTTTGTATCCCATGTATGCATGGATGCAGATACTCAAGTTTCCTAGTTCACCTCTGCCAGTAGCCTATGGCAGTCATACACCACTATCTTAGCATTACAATAATTCCCAGCAACAATGCTGATGCAACTCAAGTCCAGCCACATGGCATGACTCCATTTCTGTCACCATGTTGTTGTTTCTGGACAACTCATCCATCTTGAACTGTCTTACATAGAAACTTAGAAACATAGAAAGTAATGGGAGTTAAAAATAGCTAGGCACATCCAGTCTGCCAAATTGCCATGCCTTCTATGACAGTAGAAGGCCAGACTTGGTCTTCTCCTTTGCATTCTCATCCCTATTGCTCTGGTTCCCTTATGGCCATACCAGGGGCTCTTAAAATCACACAAAGTGTTTGCCACTACCACCGCAACTGTCCAACTAATCTGTGTATAGTGAATTGTCTGAGCTTGGTTCACGTGATTTAGGGCTTGGGCATGGCCGCTGCTGCTATTTTGCTCCAACCTGCAGTTGATAACAGTGCAGAGGGATCTTATGTGGGAACTGTGCTTATTTACTGTTCATGTACTGTTATATTAGAAGTAGAGGAGTTTATTTAACCTGCTTTGCCTGCAGCTTATCCTTTGAATGGGAGCCACCATGTTATGTCTGGGACATCCAGCATTTGCACCAATGGAGACTTTGGGGAACAAAATGTGTCCTTAGCCCCCGTGTCTTGAGGGATTGAGCATCTGTAGTTCTTCTAGTTTTTAGGTTGGCACCAAAAGTAACCTGGAGGGGGAGCCCTAACTGTGACTAATAGGTTCCCCAGCCAACCAAAACCTTGGATTAACAGGGAAATCCCCAGACTGTTAAGAGACAGTGGAGCAGTTAGAATTGGAAGTTGAAAAGTGAACAGCTTAAGTTTTTGAGCAGTTGCTTCCTGAACGGAACCTAGGGGAACTGGCGGAGAGAGGCCTAACTTGCCTCTCTTCCACCTTTCTCCTGCCTGGGACTACCTTATCAAAGAAGTTGAAATCATTTGATTTGACTTTAAACTGCAGCAGTGAGTATTGGAGTGTTTGACAGTACCATTTGCAGTTGGACAGAAGAGATGCTCCGGTGAAGCGATCGGTCCAGCTTGTGTGCAAGACAAATTTTGGATTGAGAGGTTTGCTTAGTGAAACTACTGAATTAGCAACCGGTCTATATCCAAACTGTTCAAAGTTAGTATTACTTATATTGAATGTGCTGAATGAGTTCCATGGGTTGAGACCTGCTTGCCTACGACACAACCTGGAAGACCAGCTAGAGGCATCACCATCAAGAAGAAAAATGAACTTTGCCAATTTGCTCAACCGGCCTGGGCCTTTGCCAATCCGGCCTAGACCAATCACCCTATACCACAAACTGTTTCAGTGTGAGACTGGCTTCAGGGATCCAGCCCCTGTGCAGCAACAACTCGCAGGTTACCACCACCTGGTGGTATGGCCTTGAAGAGGAGGTACATCGTGTTGCCTCGCTTCCCTGTGCTCATCGGTGAACACCACAAGGTCTCCATATCACCGGCCTTTCAGCAGAAACCTGGTAGCATGAGTACAATCATGGTAGCTCCCTGCAACAAATATTTAAATCGTCTGTGGTCCCATCTAATTGCTGATAGGGATAGTGCCCTATCCTAGCACTGCCTAGGAGTTACGTATGGATGAAGCATTCTGCTTGAACCTTGTTACATAGAAATATTTAAACTCAGAAACATTGGAAGTTATGGCAGTTAAGGACCACTAGGCACTTACAGTATGCCCAGTACCATGTTTTCTGTTAAATTAGAACCTACTTGATCTGTGCTGTTACCTCATACTTCCTATTACTATGGTTCACCTATGCCAGTCCCTGGCACACTACATCACTCTCTGGTGTGAAAATACCACCTCTGTTTGGAGTCTGTTCTATGCATCCACCACCCTTTCATTGCTAACATTTTCATCCGTTATTTATTTAGTGTTTGTTGACCAGGAAGAGGACTAGAAAATGTTTTACCTATTTTCAGCCTCGTCCCAGGGAGGAGATACAGATGGATGTCAACTGAAATGGAACCAGATTTTTTAAGCTGTTGTTGGTATTTTTGGTGACTCAAATGATGCTACCCTCAGTTACCCACTTATAACCTCATGCACCTTGTTCATTGAAGTCTCGTTATGTAAAATGCTACCCTTTTTTCACCCTATGTATGCCTCTGTTGACATTTGTTGGTTTCTATCTGATCTCATCTGTCTCTACTCTCCTCCAGGGGTACACATAATAAGATGTTTCAGTCACTTTTGGATGCTGGCCCTGCACAGTCTTTTGTTGCCTCTTTTTTAACTGACTCAACCATGTCTTTGTCCTGATGGAGATGCAAATGCCAGAACTGGACACAGTATTCCAAATGAGACTTCAAAAATCATCTGTACAGTGGCATCACCTCCTCTTTGCTTCTGCAGGTGACAGTTCTTCTATGCAACCAATTATTCCACTACAAGGAGGCATGACGGACTGAAACACACTTTTACAGCATTCAGCAGTATTCTGCAGTACAGTTACTGCAGTAAATAATGTAATTTCAATGGGAATTAATCACTCAGCTATACCTATCCTTTGCCCCAGGAACATCAAATGCAGTGGATGTGATGAATATTTGTCTGGCTGAGATAAATGACTGGATGTCTTCCAGCTGGCTGCGACTGAACCCTAACAAGACTGAGGTACTGGTAGTGGAGTCGAACAGAGCTCGTGATGGGATGGTCTCTGTTCTGCAACTGGCATTGTGCTAGGAGCTGTGTCATTGATGGCCTCCCCAAGGGTGTGAAATCTTGGTGTGATCTTTGACAGGAACCTGTCCATGGAGGCTCAAATATCCTCCATGGTTCGTTCCTGTTTTTTCCATCTTAGAAACATCGCCAGGATTAAGCCCCTTGTTCCAGCTCTGGACCTCCCTACTCTGGTACATGCCTTAGTCACTTCGAGACTTGACTACTGTAATGCCCTCTATCTCGGGGTCTCTGGAACTTCTCTTCGCAGACTGCAGCTAGTGCAAAACGCTGCTGCCCGGCTTTTGACTGGACAAAGTAAGTTTTGTCATATCACTCTGCATGAGTTGCACTGGCTGCCTGTCAGGTGGAGAGTTTTGTTCAAGGTGGGTTTTCTCACCTATAAGACCCTACATGGACAGGGCCCTGGTTAGCTTTCTGATCTCCTGGTACCGTCCACCTCTGTCTGGGATCTCCGCTCCTCTGGTGGTGACCTCCTCAAAGTTCCGAGAGCAAGGTTGAAATCAGCAGGGGATCGATCATTTGGAGTCGCTGCTCCAGCTCTCTGGAACTCGTTGCCGCTTGAAGTGAGAGAGGCCCCCCACTATAGAGGCCTTCAAGAGTTGTCTTAAGACCTTTTTATTTATGCAGGCTTTTGGAGATTAAGTTTTATATGTATGATATTTTAAATGTAATGTACATGGTATGACATACTGTATAGTTTTTGTGCGGCGCCCAGAGCCTTTGGGATTGGGTGTCTTTTTAAATAAAATTGACTTTGACTTTGACTTTAGTCATGCACGACAATGTGACACTGCCAGGATGAAGAGAATGTCAGTGTCCTGCTTGACAAAAGGGACTAATTGCCATTGAAAATACATTGATTTCCACAGTAACTCTACTTCAGCAGGCTGCAGAGTTCTGCAAAATTCTACAGAATTGGGTTTCATCCTGCTGAGCTTCACTGTAGCTCTCAGCACAGCTTTGTCACATTATTTGGCCACCTTTAGGTCATCTGATATGATTAACACAAAATACCTGTCCAGTTTGGTGAGCATCAGTACCCCCTCCCCATCATATAATCCTCTCCTGTTTCACTGCATGCCAGATGCATGCTTGTGCTTGGTTTGGGGGCCGAAATCCCGCGCATTACTAGTGGCACTTTCTGGTGCATGTGCAAGATCTTTCCTGTGACCGCAAGTGCTCATGCTTGGGATTTCGGCCCCGGATTCCAGTAGGATTTTAAAGCTAATCCAGTGCTCATTTTATCATTGTAAATACCAGCAGCTCTTTAATTTAATTGTTTATGCTGTATCACGTGTGTGCTGTGATGTGTTTGCTAAAAGGTGCACCTCAGCACCGAGTGAACAGTAGACGCATTCCCAGCACGTTCCCAGCATGGCATCTGCTTCCGGGGAATGGAGACTTTCAGTCAGGACGAATATGAAGAAAGAAGTGCTAAATATCAGAAAATCAGGTAAACTGATCACTTTTACGTTGATGCAGGGCCATTCCAGAGCATACATAATGCTTGGTTGTGTCCACAGGTCAGCATTTGTGAACTGAAGGTAAACCAAGGGGCAAAGCTGACAGTGCCCCTTTAACAAACCAATTGCTATGCCGAGGTTCACTGCTAAAGAGATCTAGATGGAACTTTGACCTTTCTGCCTATGTTAACAAACTAAAACACTCCCTGCATTGGCAAGAATTCTACCTGGCAAAAAACATGCAATCAGCCTTCGACATATTCAGCAAAATAATCTTAGAAGCCCTAAATAAATATGCCTCTATAATCAAGGTGTGTGTAGCAAAGAATGCATGTTGGTGGTTCACATCAGAATTAAAATCTGCATTGATTGAGAGAGACAATCTATGGAAAAAAAGCATGCAGAACTCTGACTTCTACGGACGAGTGCCAGTTCAAGAGGGCAAGAAACTCATGCACTAGATTGGTTGGAGATGCAAAAGCCACTTATTATCATTCTGAATTTGCCTCTGCCTCCAAGAATCCAACAGAATTTTGGAAAGCCATTAAGGATTTGTCTGGTCACACACCCGGTGGCTCCTTGCCTGACAAGATCTCTACTAGCAACAGTACTATCAGTGATAGGTTGGAAATTTTGGGTGCTTTCGATAATCATTTCGCTACTGCAGGCTTAGCATTTGACAATTCCCCCACAAATATGATATGCTCCCAGGTGGATAATCAAGATGCTGAACCCAGTGTCACTGACTCAGTATTCTTCTTTCACCCTACTACATTGAAAGGGGTTGAAGAACTGTTGCTGAAATTGGATGTAAAAAAGTGAGGTGTGGACACCCCGTACCTGTATTTTTGAAGGTGGCCATTCATGTGCTAGCCATGCCCATAACCCACTTATTTAACCTATCACTGACCAAATAATTCATTCCTTCAATCTGGAAAACAGTGCATATCATACCCCTGTTCAAGTCTAGGAACCCTGTGATCTTAATAATTACAGACCGATCGCAATTCTCCCCGTCCTGTTGAAATTACTGGAAAAAATCATAAGTGACCAACTGAGTCATTACCTAGAAGCTAAGGACCTGTTAAACCCTGTCCAATCAGGTTTCAGAGCAAAACATAGCACTATCACAGTACTTGCCAAAGTGACTAATGATTGGCAAAGAGAGCTTGATAACAGAAATTATACTTGTGCTTTGTTTTTGGACCTAAGCAAGGCTTTCGACACTGTCAACCATACTCTGCTACTCTGTTCCCTGAACTTATTAGGTGTGGACTTATTATCTTTGCAGTGGTTCAACAATCACCTCTCTGACCGCTTTCAGCAGGTCAAGGCCAAAGGAGATCTCGCAACTCTCAAACCTCTCTTAAGAGGTGTCCCCCAGGGATCTATCTTAGGTCCTTTATTATTTGCAATCTATATCAATAACATTGATGACAGCATAACCAAGGCCAACATCCATCTGTTTGCAGATGATACAGTTCTTTATGTGAGCCACCCATCATTACAAGCTGCATGTAACGAACTTCAATCTGAATTCAACCTGTTGCAATACCAACTTCTAAATAAAAAAATATTACTTAATGCCAAAAAAAGCAATGCTTTTTTCTCCTTCTGTTCATGCAGCAAAGTCAGCCTCATCAGAACCAGTGCCACAGATTACTACAATTCTAGGCGAAAAGTTGAAATGCATCTCAAAATTCAAATATCTGGGAGTATGGTTGGACCATAGGCTTTCATTTACAGAACACATCGAAGAACTACTCAAAAAACTACGACAGAGACTCGGCCTTTTATTCAAAATAGTCCACTTCTTAACTAAAGATACTGAACTGCAGCTGGTCCAAGCAACCTTTCTCTCATTGATAGACTATGCTGACTTCCTGTATAGTCAATGCCCTACCTCCTACCTCACTAAACTTGACACGCTGTATCACAGAGCTTTGAGATTCATCACAGGTCTTCCCTACTCTACGCATCACTGCTCCTTATATGAAACAGTGGGGTGGACTTCTCTACAATACAGGCCGTGATAGAAATGAAGCCTTATGGACCCTATGAGCAATCTTTAAAAAACTTCCCCAATATATTACAGACTGTCTTCTTATAAACTGTATTGGCAAATATGCCCTGAGAAGTTGCATATCTATCTTATTGATGGTTCCCAAAGTTAACTCTCGCTTTGACCGGGCTGCTATAAGCTTTGCACTGCCCTCCCTGTGGAACAAACTGCAAAAAATGTTAAAATTAAGGACACATGTCAGCATCTCTAACTTCAAGTATTTATATTCTCATCTCAGAAATGAACAGTGCAATTGTTTTCCATGATCCAAATTTGTTGTCATGTTCAATCTGTTCCACTTCTGTTGCCTCTATTTCTCTTTTCGGTACTGGCTCACATTGAGCTTTCTCTTCCCCAGCCCCCCTTAAAGGGTGGATTTACCATAATTGCCTGGTCAAACATCATCAGTCCCTCCCTCCATAGCCCCCACCGTGAGCTCCCACCAGTTCCTCTCTATCATACCCCTATTTATGGTAGTTACCCTCCTCACCTTGAACTCCTTTGCTTACATATATACTCCCTCCTGGTACCCATCTTCCATTAGCTGGCTGTTCTTGTCATGGCCTCTTCATGGCTGGATTATTATTGCCCTGGCAAGTGGACTCATTGATATTACTGTACCGTGTATATGGACTACATGGAAATGTATTTAATACTACTAATGAAGTTTTGTAATTGGATTCTCCCTGTTATGGTTTCTTGCTCCTTTTTTTTTTTTCCTTGCTATTAGAACCTCATAGTATTCATTTGCCAATATGTGTATATATATATATATATATATATAACTATATATATATATATATATATATATATATATATACACTACACACATATATATATATATATCACCATATATATATATATATTTATACAATAGGAAGTGGCTGATAACGTCACATAAAAAGCATGTATTCTCACAGAGTGATGTAAATGTTGCTCACGTGGAACTGTGGTGAATGTGCAGATTTACACACACAGTTCCTATGTCAGCAACAGATATTCTCACAGTTGCTTTATGTCATGAAGAGAGTAAAAGGTGCAGGCAGCTCTGTTTCCTAGCAACTTAAGCAAAATGAGACTCACCTGTGAAAATCAAGAAACCTTTACAGGAAAGCGGAAGTTATCCGTGCAGTGCAGTACACAGCTGTTGGCAATTAACACAACAGTATTAAAACTTTTTCCGGCCCGATATGAAACAATGTACAGGAAAGCATTTTAAACAGAACCTACACATACAATACAACATAGGACAAAATACTAAAGCCATGGATGACTATGTACAAGGGGCACATCACAGTGGAATATGGAAGGATTCCGTGGAGTGAAAGCTGAACAAAATGCAGAGCATAGAAACGAGCAGCAGGAAATATTATTAAGCTGCTGCGAATTGAACTGGATACTGAGCCTCTATTAGACCCAACGCATCATGACGAAATTCATCCAAATGTTCTGGCGATCCACAAATAACTCCTACCACAGCACCAACAGTATTTCTAGACAGTAGTTATATTGATCAATATATTGAATCAGCAAAAAAATGAGAATACCACGCGAAAAGCGGAATGTGATGTCAGCAATTTTGAGGAAGTATATGAGCAGTTCAATATTACAACACCCATGGAATTTCTGCCTACACATGTTTAAACAACCTTTGTGTCCCACTTCATTCAGTGCCAAAAAAGGCAGTTCTCAGTATGAGCCCTAAGCTTGAGAGCTAAATTTCAAAGTTATAGAGACACTTGAAAAGCACCAGTATCCTGAATAGCTATCCACTTCCTGCATTTCTAAAGTGTAGAGATGTTTTGCTGTCCAAACAAAAAAAATTAAAGGAGGATGGTAAGGGAATAGACCGTTCGCCTGACGAACTCACTGACACCTTAATTAATGATCTGTATGAAAAAGATGTACTGGGACCAAGAACTCCACAGTCACTCTTAAATACTATGTGGCTCAACACAACAATGTTCTTTGGTATCCGGAAACTCTGAATGTAGGAATTTGAAGTCGGGAGATATAAAACATGCTCGGATGACAAAGGAGACAAATACATAAATTTTCCCAGGAGAGATAACCAAAACAAGGACTGGCAGTAACCCAAAAGACACTCGCATGTTAAAACCACAAGCATATGCCATTGCTAACAGAAAGAAGTGCCCTGTGGCAAACTTTATATTTTATATGGAGAAAGACCTGCCAAATATAATTATGACTCTGCCCTTTTTTTGTAGTAAATCACAATATAAACTGGCAAGTAACAACTGCTGGTTCAAACAACAAGCACTCGGTGTAAAATACCATCGCTACCATACACAACATGATATTACAAACTGCAGGCATCAAACAGACAGCAGGCTTACAAACCACTCCATAAGAAACACCTGGTACAGAAACTGGTGGATAGTAATGTACCTCCAACGGAGATAATACAGAATTCGGGACAAACAACTGCAGTCACTTAATGATTACTCCAAACTGAATGTACAGAAACAGAAAAATATCTCTAATCTACTGAGCAACCACTTTGACTCAGGAGCCATCCCTCTGCTGAATGTAAAAACTGCACTGGAACACCACAAACAGCTACCACCTTCCCCACTGGAATGAGATGCCAGCTTCTGTCACATGCTACTACGTGCAGAAAAACAGAAAGCATACAAGAAAATAAAAAGAATTTCACATTTCATGAAGCCAATGTCCACGTGTTTCAGCAGTCCTACAATTTGTGCTACAAATATTACATTCAATATCTATCACAGTAAGCAGTAATACTTTTCAACCACAGTTAACTGGGAAAGTAATATAGTAAACGGTCAGTAACACATAAACTACTGCACATGCTAACAAATATTTTTCTTTTTACAGGTCACTCAAAAGAAAGCCCTCCTGAGAAAAAGCCTAGCAGATGTTGTCTGACGGCACAAGGATTAGAACCGTTACCTAAGAATCACAGCAGTCAAAATGTAGGAAGTCAAGCGCGTCAATAGGTCCCTTCATGAACTGACAAAACACTGTCACAAGCAACACATACAAATATAAATAAACTGCAAAAAATAAACGTTAAGTAAATAAAGTTGTTCCATACTATAAACACATGTAAAACGCTGTATACCGAAAAGAAATGTAAGTGCACGCGCACAACAAAAATGAACCAATCACAGTAAAATCACTGTCACTCTGAACCAACAACCAATCATTACACAACAACAATAACCAATAAGCTGCATTTCTACCCCAGTTCACACACCTTAGCCAATGAAAAATAGGCAACTGCTATAATACCCAATCACAACGAAGAAACAACATCCATTCATAAAAAACGTCAGTATTCACAAGCAAAGCAGCCTCATTACAACGGAGCACTACTGATATGTAAAATAACACCCATTTTCATCACTAAAACCTGCTATTCAGCAACACCTATGAAACCTACCCTATTGCATAAATCGAACACATGATGGGGCTGAGTGGGATATGTAAAATATTGTCACTCTTGCCTCGTGAGGCATGGATATCTCACTGCGTACCTCTCGGCACCTGTGAGATATCCATGCCTCACTCTGCAAGAGACATATTTAATATATCCCACTCAGCCCCATCATGTATCCCCATATATATACACACATATATATATATATATATATACACACACACATATATATATATATATATATATACAACACACACACACATATACATATATATATATATATATATAAAATAATATGTATGTTATCTTATTGTGCCCTGACCTTGTTCGAACCAGGTGCATTTTGCAAAAGGGCTCTACCCAATGATGTTTGCCTGGTTAAATAAAGATTTTGAGTGATTGATTGATTGGTGCTGTGGACAGTAGGAGGGGTAGTACCAATTGAACAAGTATGGTCAGCAGCGGCAGATACCAGTTGTAAAAACAGATAAAAGTGGTTGGAGAAAGCAAAGCAACATTAAATGTCATTGAAGCTCAAGTGCAAAACCAGAGCACATTTCCTTGTAATAAATCAGGGCAAGTGAAAATTCAGTTGCAGTCATGGCTGGGCAAGTCCTAAAAGTTTTGAACAGCTTATGAATATCTCCTGCATGCTTGCATCTCCCCCTTGAGTTCCATTCTACCACCAACATGGGTGGGGGGTATATTCCCTGCTGCCACCTCTCTTTGTCAGATTAATTACTGTCCCACCTCACCTACCCACTTCAAACATTGAATTACATGCCTTACAGGCACAGTAAGTATTGGTAATCAAGGTGGTCAGTAAACTGACTATGGCATTTGAGATGGTCCACAGAGAAGCAACATTTCTAATTGTGATGATCCAGAGACATCTATACCAATGCATGCAATGTCATTCCATTTAGTAAACACGCATTTCCAAACAGACAGTAGTTCAGTGTTTGGCAAGGCATGCAGATTTGACTCTTGTGAGTATGAGACGTGGGTCATTGATGCACAAACCACACACTATGTGTGTTGCTGCTTGCTTGATGGTGAGTCGGTACCCAGTATAATAGATTTCAATTGTAGACCATAAGATGAGGCCATTGTAATGTTGCGCACCGCCCAATTCCATAAGTAATGTCTGGTTATAGGCAACAAAGATTTTGCTATTAAGAAGGGCAGTCAGATAGGACCAGAGGCTCTTGCAGCACATAAAAGAGAATGCATGTTGTCAGTATCACAGGTCTGTGACAGGCAGAATGAGTTCAACATCAAAATCCAGTGTATTGAAACTATCCAACTTGCACATGTCGCAATAGACAGCCTGTGTAATTATAACCTAGCACTGCTCCCCATTGAACTTATCCTCTATGCCTGGTATCCGATGTTTTTCAGCAGAACTTTACATGCTATGAACACATAAGTGTGTACCATGGAACACTAGCACCATATAATTTGCAATAGCAAACGCACAGTTACCACTCCATTGCTAAGATACCATCATTAGTCCTTAGTTTCCTTTTTCCAGGGTTTGGGGTTAGGGTAGGGTGAGAAATAACAATATAGCCAGCAAAGCATAAAACAGACATTTATGAATAGAAGCATAGAATCTGATGGCACCTAGTCTACCCATGTCCCTACCTAATGGATAAGCTGCAGATCCTACTTATCCAACAGCCTACTTCTTCCTACTCCCAACTAGAATTGCCTTATGTCTGTTCCATGCATGCTTGAATTCCCCCACTGTTTTTGACTCAATGCCCTCCTCAGGAAGGCCATTCCATGTAACCACAACCCTCTCCATGAAAAAATACTTCCCCCATTAACTCTCAGCTGGCCCACTCCCCCATCTTTAAAATGTGCCCCCCAGATGTTATTACCTCAAAAGCATCTCGATGATACCAAGGAATGCAATGTGTCTACAGACAACTAACCTTTCTTCATGTAAAAGCAGTACCATGTGTCAAAATATTTCATCTAACAACTTTCACAACTTGCCACAGAAATCAAGAGAAATATTTTGGAGCACAGGTAAAGTATATGGAAACTCCCTAGTATTCCAGCAAATTATTGAAAAATAATTACCATCTTGGATGACCATTTTCTGAAACTGGTATTTTCTAACTATGTTTTGTTAGCTTACAATGTGTTAGTCAAATATCTTTAATTTCTTCTTTTGAGGTGGAGTTTGGTACTCATTTCACATTGTAGTTTTGCATGGAAAAGCAGAGACAAGAAGCAATCACAATACGGTAAGTCACGTTTACAGAACAAACAACAAAACAGGAATGAGACATTCTGTGTATATTTCATTGTTGTGTATGAATTTCAGCACTGATCTACCTTTATGGTACAGCGAGGGGCTGACATAGATTAATTCAATAATTCATCAGAAGGGAACCTTTTCTGGAGTCTGCCTAAAAGATGACCTTTACTTTAACAACACTTGTGGTAATTGGGTTGGTCACTGTGAGAGGGGGACTAGCGCATAATAACAATTGGTTCCAAATGTCTGTTCCTGGTTTAGCAGTTAAATAGACAGTAAAGTGGAACAATTGCCCTGTGCGTTTGCACAGCCATAACATTCTTACTTTTTTGGTATGATCTTACTTTCTGGTTATATGTGATAATCGCGACTGCCAAAAGGCGGTCCCTGTTGTCACGACCTGCATTATCGCGATGCAGTAAGAGATGACCGTGAAACTGTGCATGTGGGGGGAATGATCCCACACCCACACCCCCCAACAAAAGATTCTCAACTCCAGAGGGTGCATGTCGGTGGGGGGCACAGCCTGGTTTTAAAAAAAAAAGTCCTGCTGGGGGACGCAACAAAATTGTACCCATCCCACTGTCCCTAACCCAGGACCTGCTCCATCAGAGCAAACCACACTCCCACAACACCACATGGTTGACTTGACAGAAGCAGGCACACTACAGGGTTACAACCCTGTTCCATATCCCTCTATGTCCTGTTGCCAACCCTCCCTTCCTGTTGCCCGCCATACCCTCACAGGCACAACAGTCACTGTCCTCCGACCATCGCCCACGATGATAGCGCCATCATATGGATCACCATTTTGACAGTCACCTATATGCAGTTGCTATCATCATGGTATACCTTACGGGCCCATCCTTCTATAGTAGGGGATATTGACCATAACCATCTCTGGGTAGTCGATGTAGCGACCACTGCTACCATAACACTGTTGGCATATTTAGTGCCTATTTGAGTGATAAAGTAGACATTTTTGAATCTGCATTTTATCTAGCTGTTTGTTCTGTAGTTTACAGTGGTTATTGTACTTATCATGTTGTGATTGCTTCTTATGTTATATCAGTTCCATGAATAATCTTGCCATAGTTATTCTCCAGATGCCAGACCTCCCATGTCTACAGAGATTCTGTCTGATATTTTAAAGTAAAATAAAGCCATCTACAAGGAAATTGCTCACATGGACTTACATTGGGTATACGGGGGAAACAAAGCTATTTAATTTCCATAGGAAACAATGCAAACTTCAGGAACACCCAGAACAGTTGTTCATGAGTTATACAAAAAGGGCCTAAGTGATCTTGGAGCACTGAGAAGTGGATGTAGGTGTCAATCCATGGTGCACCACCATAGTTCATTATTGGATAGGCAAAAATATATTTTTTATTTGTCACCACTAAACACACTGCCTTTCTGACAGTGGTACAATGTATGAGACCTGTAATGACTGCATATGAATAGTAGGTGGTTTGAAAAAACTAAAGGATATCCTAAATCTAAGTTCACTTGTCTATAGCGCCCACTTTCCTTGTTGTTTTATTTGATGACCGATCACCTTGCATATGCAAACATTGCACCATCTCCAACCCAACCAATAAGAACCAGAGCATGTCCAGGTTGGTTCTGTGCTGCTGACCATCTGGTTCAGAAGAATCCACTTATAGGATTTTGTCCTGACTCTGGTCTACCTTCCATGTGTGGCCCCATACATACACAGATGGTACCATTTGCATCTCCAACAAGCTAAACCATGATATGACTGAGTAGGTACATTGCTACCATGTATCCTATGTCATGACTGGTGTTAGCTATCTATTGATTTGAACTACTTTGTGTGGCTGCTATGTTGTAGTCAATCTCCTTATGCTAAGTGTACATGGAATGTAACTGTGATTATCTAAATTATTGTGAAGAACTCCCTTATGAGTGTCACCAGATACTGCCTTGCCTTTTTACTTGAAACCACAGTAAATGAAATGAGCCCCTGACTCTGCGGGTGTATTTGGTTCTCAGAAATAGCAGTATTGCTATTTTTTATTTTATAAGACAGATTATGAAACAGAAGCAACTGCTCAGTGTGAAATGATGTAATGTCCTCCGCTAACACGGTTATTTTGTAAAATTTAGTCAAGAGAACCGCTACTCTAAATGTTTTTTCTTTTTGCGTTTTTTACTTCATGAACTACCTCCACCTCGATTGCTAAGGCTGCATCAGTTTTTTAAGCACTGCAGTGCTAGATGCATTACACATGTGTAGCAGCTGTTTAATGATCTGTAATGGATACTATTATTTGGATCACGTTAATTAAAATGCACATGAAGAGGAAATTGTAATATTTCAGGTGTACTAAGTTAAACGCCTGTTTTTAAAACAAAAATGACTGTAGTGACCCAACAAATAGCTTTATTTTGACTATTTTACGATATTGTCTGATGGGATCGCTACAGCATCTACATTTTTGTTTCCATCCAAGCAAGTTCATGTGCTTTGGTTCCATGTATGTCCTGTTATAGTTTATTAGTTACATTATCCAGGCTATTTTCCTTGTCCGTTGCAAGTGTACTTGATTATGTCAGACATTGAACTTCTATCCAACAGGCTCTCATATTATAATAAGTGTCAATAAAGCCTATTTACATCGGTGAACCCTATCCAAGATATTAATCTGGGTGGCTTATTCTCTCCGAATCATTCGCGTCAGTTTCTAAAAGTGAACTTACGCATGGCAAAGTGTCAGGCATAAAACAGTGACACCAACAAACAGCATATAAATATTGCATTTGGTGTTTTAGGAAAACACGCAATGGGTCCACATTTTATGCCACAGGGAGAACGACCTGCGGCTATTTCTTCAGACAGCGATGGTTAACAATTAAAAGGAATAAAACTTGAGCATAGTAGTGAACCATGGGAGAAAAATAGGTTGTGTTGTGTTGTTTGGACCAGCTGGGGTTATTAAAACAGAACCTGAACTCGAAAATCATCAGGGTATGATTATGGACTCAGGTGGTCTTCCTCTCCCGACCCCCCCCCATCAGCTGCAGGTGACTCCTGATTATTGCCTGATATGTCCAACATACAGCATTGCTCCGAATATGACTTGCACATACCCTCCCACACGCACCTTCAGTTTGCAACAAATGCAACACTATTTTTTCCTTGCATGGATCACTGCTGTGCGCCACTTCTATTCCTTTCTATTTGTAACAATCACTGTAGAAAGAATTGGCTGCAGGTCGCTTGACACCGATTTGCAAACTTATAATCGTTATCCTAATTACACAAATAAATATCCCCCCAACAAAAACAAAATAAAAGATTTTAACTCTGGAGTACATGCCATCATCTATGTTAGTTCACCCAGGGGTATCGCTCAGTAAGCGCAATTCTAAGCTCGCCAAGTTTTTCGTTTCCATTCTATTTATTTTTTTACTGTCATTAGCTTTTCCCTTGTCAGTGCCGTGCGTGATCCACCACAAGTTCGGCAGTGCTTATTTCAACCGGGTTTTAACATAACCCTTATGTGCATGGACATCTGAATTACAAAAAAAAAAGGGTTTGGACAAGCTGTGACTGTACATACTGTTTATAGCATTCCTAAATAATGCAACATTTTCAAAAGTTTGACAAGTTTGAAAATAATTGTTTTTCCGAACTGTCCATGCATAGGAATGCAATGCTGACGCCAATTGAAATGGGCACTGCACAGGTTCACAGCAAAGTATAAAGTCAATAGCAAAAAAAAAAAAAGAAAGAAAAAACGATTTGGGAAAGCTCACAATAATTGCACTAAATGTGTGATACCCCATACAGGGTAAATTAACATATAGTAGATGCTGTCAGTTACCTCAAAGATGAACACATATGTTTTGTGTAATTTGGACGAATACTTTGAAAATATATGTCAAGCCACTTGCAGCTACTTCAACTACAGCAATTCTTACAAATTGAACGGAATAAAACTGGCGGATAGCAGTGAGCCACGGGAGAAAAAAATAGGTTGCTTGAATCAGCTGAGGTAGACACAGAACCTGAACTTGAAAACAGTTAGGCCATTATTATGGTCTCACAGGATCTCCCCCTCCCCACAGGCTGCAGGTCGCTCCAGATTCTTGCCTGCTATCTGCAACAATAGTCTGAATATTGTTTAATGTGCCATCTTCACAAGTTTTGACACACTGAGGAAAATGATTTCAATTCCGAGTGAACTTGCATAGGTGCCGGCAGTTACCGCAGAGTTGAAATCATGTTTTTTTTTTAACCCCAAAGCTTAAAACTAGGTGGCAATGGGGATGACAAGCCCTGAGACTGTGAAGCTAGAAAAGAGGAATATGAAAAGCCCCGGCTAGAGACAAATTTGCAAAGATGGACTTTAGATGATCGCGGACAGCAGGAACGCAAGGTGTGCAGTCACTGATTCAGCATCGGGAGAGTAAGACAGATGGAAATGTGCAAGCACAGGTAAATTTGGAAGGTGTCTGCGGCAGGTGCACGCTAACTGCATGTGAGAATGACGTGAGTACGCAAGGGGTTGAGACTAGTTTGGAAAGATTATTTTCGGACCCGAGGGAAATACAAACGGCGCTGAAATTAAGAAAATGAGAGCAGGAAGGATAAAAAAATCCAATGAAAGAGGTAATAACATCACAACATTATCAGAAGGATACAAAAATAACTATCTATGGTTGGAGTCAAAAAAACGCAGAGAAAGACTGACAGTGCCGTTCAGTATCACACACCCCAATATTAGACCCCAACATTTCTGTAGTACTGATATGTGTACAATTTCCTGAGAATTTACTCAGATTTTCTTGGTATTGTTCAATTACTGCTAACCTCTTATAAAAATTGTCAGTGTCTTCCCTAAAGACACTGTTACTTATACATTTATCACATATATAGAAAGGAGTTTGGGGCAGGGAAACAAATAATGCATACATAGAACAAGTATTACATTTCAGGCCTATTTCACCATCCAAGGTTATGATAACATCTCTTCTTGGAGTTTTGTCTGTTTGTTGTTTGGCACTAGTGCCTATTTTGTTCTCTAAAATGATTAGATCAGACATGTTCTTTATTATTGTCAACCTGGAATAGATTTTATTAAATTGCTTGTAATTTTACTTACAGATCTGAACTTCTCAATGTGGCCTTCACTCTTTCACTCTTGACACGTGTGACACATGACACGCGTGTCTTTGCGCGAGTCTTCGTGTGTGCAAGTGCGCTCTCGCCCTGCTCGCTGCAGGGCTGTTTAAGTAGGGTGTTTACCCGAAAGTGCCTCATGATCCTTGGGTTTCTGAAAATGAGCTCCAATGGTTTAAAAGTAAAAATGAGTGCTATAAGCACTGTTATAAATTAAAAATGTTCCCCTGGCAGTATTACTGCCTAAAAAAAAAAAATCTCAAACTGAACTGAAATGAACAGTGGCAAGCAAAGCCAGCCAGTGAAAGAAATCAGCACTGTAGTAGCCAGAAAGTAGGCAGCAAAGTCAAGTCCACATGTCAACACTCAATCCCAACAAGGAAAAGTCAGGAAGGAGTCGGAGAAGTAGGATTTGGGGGGGGGTGTCTGTGTGTTTGACTACCTTTTATACTCCCTGGCTACTGGCTAGCCCCTAGGCTTCGCTCTCTCTCTCTCCCTCACTTCTCATTCTAGAGCTGCGAGCAGGGCAGGGTTCAGCTTGGAACTTCCCGCGGGACATTAAAGCTGACTTTTAAAAAAAAAGTTGATTTATTTATTTAGTAGACCTAGAGACGCGGCACCAGTGAAGTGGAGGCAGGACACATTACTTAATAAAGACAAGAGTAGTTAAATCATGCAGTTATCTGGCAGCTGGGGTGCTGGCTAATGGCTTACTGGCAAACTAGGTGCTAAGTCCTCCTGACTCCCCAGTCCCAAAAACAAAGGGGAGACAAGACAGAGGTGTTAAAGCTACTGAACCAAGCTGCTTGAATCATAAACAGATTCCAGAAGTGCTAATTAAGTCCCAGAGTTGTAGAATAGAGTTGTTATAATAACGACTCTGCTTTACAACTCTGCTGGCAGCCGAGGCATTCATCAGTGACAGCAGGTGTTTCTTTTGTTTTGTTTGAGGCGGGGGGGTGCAGTGGCAGAGCATATTCAAAGGCATGGAGCAGCCAGGCACTGGCAGTAACTGTCACGGAATGACAGAATATGTTCATATTCATTCTGCAGCATATAGGGGCATCTCCTATTGCACAAAAAAACTAGTAGGGCTCACGCCCTCCCTGCCCCCCCAGTTCCAGCACCTATGCCCTTGAGGTGCTTAAAAGTTTCTGTCATGTCCCCCCTCACCCTCCTTTCCTCAAGGGCGTACATATTAAGCTCCTATAGTCTCTCCTTGTATGACTTCTGTTGCAGACCCTGCACCATTTTAGTTGCCCTCCTCTTGACTGTCTCCATTCTGTCTATGTCCTTGAGGAGATGGGGTCTCCAGAACTGCATGCAGTACTCCAGATGGGATGTCATCAGCTGTCTGTACAGAGGGATAACAACTTCCTGTTTTCTACTGGTGATGCTTCTCCATATACATCCCAGTATCCCCTCAGCCCTCCCTACTGCCTTCTCACATTGCTTGCTAACCTTTAGGTGCCTTTCCATTTCTATTGTTACTACCTCGACCCCCTCATTGTGTACTCTTCCCCTGGGTTTTTGTTTCCCAGGTGCATTACTTTGCACTTCTTTGCATTGAATCCAAGCTGCCATACTTCTGACCATTCCTCCAACCTTGCCAAGTCTCTTCTCATCCTTTCCACCCCCCTTGTGTACCAACCCTGTTGCAGATCTTTGTGTTGTCTGCAAAGAGGCATACTTGTCCTTCCAGTCCCTCTGCAATATCACCCATAAAGACATTAAAAAGAACTGGACCCAGTACTGAACCCTGTGGTACCCCACTAGTAACCTCCCTTTCTTCAGAGTGGACTCTCCATTTACTATTACCTTCTGTGTCTTGTCGTACAGCCAATGTTTTACCCAGGCTAACATACTGGGACCCACTCCAAGGTTGGTTAATTTGACTACTAATCTTTTGTGTGGGACTGTGTCAAATGCCTTGCTAAAGTCTAGGTAGGCCATGTTCACAGTCCCTCCCTGGTCTACTACTTTGGTCACCCAGTCAAAGAAGTTGATTAGATTCGTCTGACATGACCTTCCCGCTATGAATCAATGCTGCCTTGGGTCCTGTGCCCCACTAGCCTCTAGGTAATCCACAATTCTTTCCTTCAGAAGTGATTCCATCATTTTCCCACCACTGAGGTCAAACTAACAGATCTGTAGTTTCCTGCCTCTGTCTTGCTCCCACTTTCGTGAAGGTGAATCGTATCCGCCCTCCTCCAGTCCCCAGGTACCACACCATCCTCCCATGATTTGTTAAAAAGTCTTTTCAGTGGTGTCACTAGTTCTCCCCTTAATTCTTTTAGAATTCTGGAGTGAATCCCATCAGGCCCTATTGCTTTGTTCACCTTCAGTTTTAGGAGTTCTTTCAGAACCGTTTCTTCTGTGAAAGGACTGGGATAGACCCCCTATCCAGAGTTCTTCAATTGATTGGATTAGGTACCTCCCCCTCCTCTTCTTTTGTGAATACTGAGCAGAAGTATTTATTCAGTATCCCTGCTTTTTCACTGTCCCTCTCTACCCACCCACCGTCCCCTTTATTCAGCCTCACTATCCCTCCCTTTGTCTTTCTATGCTCCCTAATGTACCTATAAAAGGTTTTATCCCCCTTCTTAACCGAGTTGGCTATCTTTTCCTCAGTTTGGGCCTTTGCTATTCTGACTGCCTTCCCCGATTCCTTCTGCTTTAACTGGTACAGTTCTCTGTCCTGCTCCTTCTGTGGTTCCTTATACATCCTAAATGCTATCTTTTTCTCCCTAACCTTCCCCGCCACCTCTTTTGAGAACCATAGTGTTTTTTTCTTTCATTTTGATTTATTTGCTTCACATAAAGGCTTGTTGCCTCTGTGATGGCAATTTTGATGTTTCCCCATTATTGCTGCACCCATCTTTCTTGCCTATTTGCTAGTGCTTTTCTGAGGCACTCTCCCATTTTGACAAAGTAAGCCCTCCTGAAGTCCAGTACCCTCACTTTTGTATGGCTTGACTCTGCAGCTGAGTTTATCGTGAACCACACTGTTTGGTGGTCACTTGTTCCCAGATGGCTACCCACTTCTAGATCTGAGATCCTCTCTCCATCCCCATTTGAGAGTACCAGGTCTAAGATTGCTCCCTCCTGAGTGGGTTCCAACACTAGTTGTCTGAGGCATCAAGAATGGCCCTGCTCTAGGATGTGGCTGCAGCAAAGGTGCTCTAGTTAACATCTGGCATATTCAGGTCCCCCATCAACAATATCTCCCCTTTCTTTGCATCCTAAGGATGCCTTCTGTCATTTCCTTGTCCATTTCCTCCCCCTGAGATGGGGGTCTGTATACAACCCCTGTGTGGATTATGGTGCCATTTCCAGTCTCCAGGGTGACCTACAGTGCCTCCCCTCCTCCCTGTTTACCCTTTTGTTCCATTGCTTTGATCCCCACCTTACATAGACAGCCACTCCTCCTCCTCCTCCTCTTCTACCCTCCCTGCCTCTCCTGTAGATTGTGTACCCTGGTATGTTGACATCCCAGTCATGGTTCTCTGTGTATCATGTTTCTGTGACTGCCACAATATCCAGTCATCCCCTCTTCCATCAAGTCCACCAGTTCAGGGAGCTTGTTACCTAGACTGCAGGCATTGGTACTCATTACCCTCTATTTTTCGATGGCCTTACCCCTTTTTGCCCCATCCCTGTCCTTACTGCCTTTGCCTTTTTCTCCATTTACACCTGCCCTTCTCCCTATTGACGTCTCTACTTTGGTGTTTACCTCACTAACTATCGTAATTTTTTGGGGGGTAAGATGTCCCTGCTCCTTTTCAGTGCCTTCTCTCTTGGTTAGCTTAAATGCTTGCCAATGAAACATTTAAACCTATCGCCTAGGATCCTGATTTCCTTCCTGGACAGATGCAGACCACAGCACCAGTATAGGCCTGCATCACTCCAGGTGGACCCCCAGTCCCCAATGAAGCCAAACCCTGAGCTCTGCACCAGTTTTTCAACCACTGATTGAATCCCATGGTGCAGAGCACCCTATCCTCACCCATGACATAGACAGGCAGCACCTCTGAGAAGGTTACCGTGCATGCTACTTGTCTAAGACCCCTTTCAAACTCCACAAACTCCTCCTCCACTGTTCTGACCCCTTTCCCAACCAGGTCATTTGTCCCTAAGTGGACAATGACATCCAGCTCCCTCACCCATGCAGCTGCTTCCATGATCCTGAGGATTTGCTCCCTGTCTCTCCAAGCCATGGCACCAGGCAGGCACCTTACCTCCCTCTCCCCTCCCTCCCCCAGTTCTACCCTCCTAACAATGGAGTCCACCACCAGGAGTTGTTTCCTTCCCCTGTGGGGTCCCATGCCTCCCTCTTGTGGATCTCCTTTGCAGAGGTTCCCAGCATCCTCCTTGGTTTCCACTGCGGGTGCCTCTATAGAGGAACCACACTCTGCCAGAATGGCATATGGATTGTGGCGAGGTACAACTGGAGAGATGCTACTCTGTTCCACCACCTTCACCCTCCCTGAGCCCACTGTGGTCCAACCGCTCCTCTTTCTTGGCAACCTCTGAGGCAGCAGCAGTGGCCATGGAAATCCCTGGGTGGGAGAGGAGGTCCCCCGAATCCTGACCAACTCAGCCTGGAGATGAACAACCTCCTCCCTCAGCCCAGAGAAGTGCCTGCAGATGGGAGAACATCACATTCTCCAGAACGTCTCCCAGAAGACTGCTGCTCCATAGCCACTGCACTGCACCATTCCCATCATGTCTTATTTGTGGCCCCTTAACTGTTGTTTAGTATACTTACTCTTTCCTCTCTCATTTATTTTTTTATATATTTCTTTTCCTCCCTATTTTCCTACTATCTCCATACCCTTAAAGCTCCTGACCTTCCTGTTCTGGGACAGGAAGTTCTTATATTCCTCAGTGGTCACAGTCCTACTTGCTCAGAGTCAGACCTCAAGCAGCTGGGGGGATGGAGAGCTACTCTTTTCCTTCTACGATGGTGAGTCTTTTGTGCCTCGGTGATCACTCCCTTCCTGCTCCCAAACAGGAAGTTTCTGTTGTCAGTCAAATCCTGTGCCTATAAAAGTAGAACTGGCTAAGGGGGGGTGGTGGATGGGAGGGAAGGAGGGCAATATAGTCCCAGTAAAGTTCTAACAGCAGCTCCTTCCTCTTGCTTTTCTCTGCCAAAAGCTATCTAGGGCAGTTTTTTAAATCCAAAACACCTGGCTGCCTTCTGCTTAAGCCACTCCCCCGATTCACAGTTTCCTTCTACACCTAGCTAACTGCACAGATAACAATTCACTTCACCCAACTCAGACAGACATATGAACTCTTTTTTTTTGTTTGTTTGTTTTTACCCAAAATTGAGGGTCCCAGTAGTGAAGTTCTAGTTCTTTAGTCCAGGTAGAGTAGTATAGTTCTAACAGCACCTCCTTCCTCTTGCTGTTCTCTGTCCCTTTGTTTACAGCTGAGCCTGGACTAACCCTCTTAGTGACACACAATGTAGACATAGGGATGCAGGCACCCATATGGCAGACAGGCTACTGGGTGTCTGAAGCCATCCTGAAGAACTTTAAGAGGGAGGTGGAGGAAATGCTGAATTTAGGGGTAATCTAGAAATCCCACAGCCCCTGGGCCTCAGCTGTAGTCCTAGTTCCCAAGCTGGATAGCTCTACTTGCTTTTGTGTGGACAATAATTGACTCATCACAGTCAGCGAGTCTGATGCCCCCCAATGCTACGGATGGACAAACTACTGGACAAGTTGGGAGGGGGTGACATAATTTACCATCACTGACTTTAAAAGGGTATCGGCAGGCAGGGTTTACTGCCAGAGCTAATGAGAGGTCAGCATTCATCACTCCAATAGGATTATCTGAGTTTAGTCTAATGCCTTTTGGAATGAAGACCACCCTTTCCACCTTCCACAGGCTGGTCAACCAGGTGTTACATGGTACTAAAGTGTATGCAGTGGTGTATGTAGATGATAGTGCCATCTTCAGTGCCAGTTGGAAGGAACACCTCTCCCACATGAAGTACTGGGCAGGATCCAATGGGGTTGGGCTCACTGTCAATGCTGATAAATGCCAGGTGACCATGGCGGAAGTGGCATACCTAAGACATGTAGTGGGGTGGGGGCAGCTTCATCCTGATCAAGTCAAGACTGAGATGATAGAGGCATGGCCTAGGCCTAAAAACCCAGCAGCAGGTTATTAGTTTTCAAGGACAGCTGGGTGCTATCAAAAGTTTGTACCAAATTACAGTACCCTGGCAGGTCCCCTAGCAGGCCTGCTAAAGAAAAGAATGCCCAAAAAGGTAAAATGGAAATGGGAATATTGTTTAATCAGGAGCAGCACACTAAGCCAAAGCTTGTTTCCAATTGCAACCTGGGAGCACAAGGAAGTTAAGTGACTTGCTCAGGATCTCACAGTATGCATCTAGGCAGCTGTGGGATTCAAACTCAGGTCTCCAGATCTGAAGCTCAGAGCCTTAATCCACTGTGCTATACTGCCTAAAATGGGAGCCAGCCTATGAACAAACCCTCACACGGCTAAAGGAGGCACCATGCAGTGCTCTTGTGTTGGCCAGTCCAGATTACAGTAAGCCATTTGTAGTCCAGACAGATGACTCAGATGTGGGGACTGGAGCAGTCCTCAGTCAGACCTCTAATCAGGGAAAAGATCATCTAATAGTGTACATTAGCAAAAAGTCACTTCCCCGGGAGCATGCATATTCCACAATTGAAAAGGAATGCCTTGTGCTAGTATGGACCCTGAAGAACTTAGAGTCATGCCTCTACGGGAGGCACTTTGAGGTACAGACTGATCATAACCCCCTGGTGTGCCTAATGTCAGCATGGCTCAGTTGGTAGCACATCCACCTCTGGACCAGAAGGTCGTGGGTTCTCGTCCCACACCGGGATTGGACTTGCACCTAAAAATCGCTGGCATCTGAGTGCAGTATTGGGGTGCTGTACTGCTGGGTGAGCCGTCCTTGGATGAGGCGTTAAACCCGAGGTCCCTTCTACCCATCCTGGTGTTGTCCTGGTGGGTGTCCAGGTGGAATAAAGAACCCAGGGCACTCTTCGCAAAGAGTAGGGAACATTCCCGGTGTCCTGGCCAACATTCCCCTTCCCATAAACCGGTTCATGCAATTATCCAGGCTGTGTGTGGGTGATGATGTGCGATATGGCTGCCACCACACATTCAGTCACTTCACTACCAGTCTAGCATTGCTTGTAAAGCGCTTTGGATGTATGAAAAGCGCTATATAAATACTGATTCTTCTTCTTCTAATGCAGATGGGTAAAATGAATGGTCATCTTCTAAGGTGGAGTATTACCTTACACAGCTACAATATGACCATTACCCACATAGATGGGTCAGTCAGTGCCAATGCAGACTGGCTAGCTCACCAGTTGGAGCACTGAACAGAATTTGTGATAATCATACCATGCCTAGTGATGGATTCCCACAAATTTAGTCTAGGATAGAGGGATATTGCAAGCTACCTGACTGCTAGACCTTATTTGTAGATATAATTCTGTTTAACAGTCATCACCGCTTATAATGGGCACATTTGGCAAAGCAACATTTGCCTGTTATATGCAATGGATGCACATCATTTAAAAAACAAAAATGTAGACAGTGTTGCAGTGAAACAGTGTAATTTACTGCTCTATAACAAGTGCATACAGTGCTTAAATGAATGAAATACAGTACTTAAATTAATGAAATACGTTACAGTATTGGAACAGTAACGTTTGTAATCAAGCAGAAAATCAGATATGGCATGTTTAGCTAAATATTGGCATCAGCTTCAGGAGACCAACCAGCTGTACACAGCAAGGAAAATATGAAAAAATATGTTGTTAAAGTAAACATGTCATCGACAGAGTTAAACACAACATTGACATAGCAGCATAAGTAAAGTAAGCTTAGTCCGGTACATTACGTTAGATAGCCATTGATTTTCATCTGCACAACCACCTTCTTAGCACAGGGCTCTTAGACCTTTTCAGCAGCTGACAGTGCACCCCAGTTTGGAGAAATAACTGGGTGCTGCTCCATAGCACGTCATAAAGTCAGGAGCGTGGACCTCACATCTGCCGAAGTAACTTATGTATCCTCTTGATTGTCTGCATTGTCTGGCTTGTCTTCCTCATCTTCAATTTCCTGGCCTCTATTCTGGCAAACCATCTGACCAATGTCATCCAGTAGGGACTCTGCTTTTTCTTGTCTCCTAGATGACACAGTTTGTCAAACTGAAGCTCAGTCAATCCAGGTGAGACTTGAATTTTTTCCTCAAAACAGCATTGGTAGTACCATCGTCAAACACAGCAGGACTTGAGGTAGATGTTACTTCACCTGGGTCACTGCTGGGGGTGAATCCTGCTTTAATAAAACACTATGTGATTGTGTTTGCTGAGACTGCGTCCCATGCCTGTTTCAACATTCTTATTACATCAAGCAAAGAAATTTTCTTTGTGCAAAGGGAGGCAGTAAGTTCAGCATCTGAATCAAGTTCATCCATGACCCGCTGCCCCATTGCATGCACATAATGCTGCTTCATAGCATAGATGATTCCTTAATCCATAGGCTGGATAATGCAAGTTGTATTTGGCAGTAAAAAAATCAATTTGATGTTTCTCAACCCTTCGATTGGCAGGTGACCAGAAAATTGTCAAGCAGCAAGGTAATTTTTCGCCCATGCAACTCCGATCCCAATTCTGCACCCATTCTATAAAAATGTTCCCTGTCATCCAGGTGGATCAGTTTGCTTGGTAGAGGACTGGTAGGTGATCGACTCCCCTATAGCCATGGGGTGTCACTCATCTTCCCACAACCAGGAGCTCAGGCTTCCTGATCAGTCCATATTGCAATATGTGAGGATTGAGAGTCACTCCTTTGCTTTTTTATGCCCAAGCAGTGGTTCGTTCTTAAAGGATAAAATCCTGAACTCCTTGCAATGAAAAAAAGAGACCAGTCTTGTCACAATTAAAAATATTTTTAGGAGGGTATCCAGCAAGCAAATCAGGAAGAACTTCAGTTAGCCATTGTTCAGCAGACTGCATGTCTGCATTCTCCTTTTCCCCATGGGCACATCAAAACCAATGTTGTGCCTCTTTTTTTAACATTTGAGCCAGCCCTCAGATGGACTGAAATATGGTCTACCCAGAACCTCGGTAATCTTTTTAGCCTTTTGGGTTAACAGGAGGACACTGATGAGAGCATCACACCCACAGGCATTATTGAACCAATGGAGGAGAGCTTCTTTTACCTCCACATCCATTCCCTCCTGCTTCCCTTTTCTACCTTCTCACTGAGACTCAAAGACTTGCATTTCTGAGACATTCTGTGACTGTATTAAATCACAGCACTATGTCTCTGAGAGCATGCATCTGTTATAAACTTCACTAATCACTTGTAAGCACGCTAGTGAGTGACACCTGAGATGAGGGTAACACTAATTATGTGCTAATGACTATTGGCTAAGACTCGCTGGGTGCTAAGACTTCCATGCATTGCTTTTTTAGCTGCCTGGAATAGCTGGTACAAAAGGGTCATTATAAGCCATTTATTTTGTATTGCAGCTATAGCAAATGGTGAATGGTTTCGTCATGTTACCTGTTTTAACTTACTGCCCGCATTATACATGGCGGTATAAGTAGAGTTGACTTTATATGTATGTATGTGTGTGTGTGTGTGGTGTGTGGTATGTGGTATGTGGTGTGTGTGTGTGTGTGTGTGTGTGTGTGTATTTTATATATCTCTCTATATATATATATATATATATATATATATATAGATATATATGCAAAACATAGAAACATAGACTTTGACGGCAGATAAGGACCGCTAGGCCCATCTAGTCTGCCCATTTCCTACCTACAGGATAGGCCGCAGATCCTAGTTAACCAACAGCCTATTTCTTCCTACCCCCACAAGAATTGCCTTATGTCTGTCCCATGCATTCTTGAATTCTCCACAGTTTTAGACCTCACAACCTCCTCAGGAAGGCTGTTCCATGCATCCACTACCTCTGTGAAATAATACTTCCTCACATTGCCCCTGAACCGCCCTCCTTCTATCTTTAAATTGTGTCCCCTTGTTCTTGCAAGTCTCTTTTTCTGAAAGATGCTACCCTCTTGGACTTTGTTGATTCGACTGAGGTACTTAAAAGTTTCTATCATGTCCCCCCTCTCCCTTCTTTCCTCAAGGGTATACATATTAAGCTCCTTTAGTCTCTCCTCATACGGCTTCTCTTGCAGACCCTGCACCATTTCAGTTGCCCTCCTCTGGACTGCCTCTATCCTGTCTATGTCCTTGTGGAGATGGGGTCTCCAGAACTGGACACAGTACTCCAGATGGGGTCTCACCAACTGTCTGTACAGAGGGATAACAACTTCCTGTTTTCTGATGATGATGCCTCTCCCTATACATCCCAGTATACCCCCAGCCCTCCCTACTGCCTTCTCACATTGCTTGCTAACCTTAAGGTCATCTGATATGATTACCCCCAGGTCCCTTTCCTTTTTTGTTGTTGTTACTACCTCCCCACCCATTGTGTATTCTTCCCCTGGGTTCTTGTTTCCCAGGTGCATTATTTTGCACTTTTTTGCATTGAATCCAAGCTGCCATATGTCTGACCATTCCTCCAACCTTGCCAAGTCCCTTTTCATCCTTTCCACGCCTCCTTGTGTATCAACCCTGTTGCAGATCTTTGTGTCATCTGCAAAAGGCATACTTTTCCTTCCAGTCCCTCTGCAATGTCACTGATGAAGACATTAAAAGGACTGGACTCAATCACTGAACCCTCGGTGCCCACTAGTAACCCCCTTTCTTCAGAGTGGACTCCATTTACAATTACCTTCTGTGTCCTGTTGTCCAGCCAATGTTTTACCCAGGCTACCACCCTGGGACCCACTCCCAGGCTGGTTAATTTGACTATTAATCTTTTGTGTGGGACTGTGTCAAATGCCTTACTAAAGTCTAGGTAGGCCATGTCCACAGCCCCTTCCTGGTCTACTACTTTGGTCACCCAGTCAAAGAAATCTATTAGATTCGTCTGACATGACCTTCCCTCTGTGAACCCATGCTGCCTTGGGTCCTGTGCTCCACTGGCCTCTAGGTACTCAAACTATTCTTTCCTTCAGAAGTGACTCCATCACTTTCCCTACCACAGAGGTCAGACTGACAGGTCTGTAGTTTCCTGCCTCTGTCTTGCTCCCACTTTTGTGAAGGGGAATCACATCCGCCTTCCTCCAGTCCTCGGGTACCACACCATCCTCCATGATTTATTAAAAGAGTAGCCAGTGGTTTCACTAGTTCCTCCCTTAATTCTTTTAGAATTCTGGGTGAATTCCATCAGGACCCATTGCTTTGTCTACCTTCAGTTTTAGGAGTTCTTGCAGAACCCTTTCTTCTGTGAAAGGACTGGGATCGACCCCCTATCAAGAGTGCTTCTGTTAATTGGATTAGGCACTTCCCCTCCTCTTTGTGAATACTGAGCAGAAATATTCATTCAGTATTCCTACTTTTCACTGTCCCCTCTGCCCACCCACGTTCATTCTATTCAGCCTCACTATCCCTCCCTTTGTCTTTCTACGCTCTCTGATGTACCTATAAAAGGTTTTATCCCCCTTCTTAACTGAGTTGGCTATCTTTTCCTCAGTTTGGGCCTTTGCTATTCTGACTTCCCTCCCTGCTTCCTTCTGCCTTAACTGGTACAGCTCTCTGTCCTGCTCCTTCTGTGTTTCCTTATACTTCTGAATGCTATCTTTTTCTTCCTGACTTTCACAGCCACCTCTTTTGAGAACCATAGTGGCTTTTTCTTTCATTTTGATTTGTTTATTTGCTTCACACAAAGGCTTGTTGCTTCTGTGATGGCAGTTTTGATAATTCCCCATTGTTGCTCCACATCTCCTTCTAGCCTGTTTGCTAGTGCTTTTCTGAGGCACTCTCCCATCTTGCCAAAGTCAGCCCTCCTAAAGTCCAGTACCCTCACTTTTGTATGGCTTGACTCTGCAGCTGAGTTTAACGTGAAACCACACTGTTTGATGGTCACTTGTCCCCAGATGGCAACCCACTTCTAGATCTGAGATCCTCTCACTGCCCCGTTTGAGAGTCTCGAGGTCTAAGATTGCTCCCTCACAAGTGGGTTCCGAAACTAGCTGTCTAATGCCTGCCACCTGTAGGGCATCAGAATGGCCCTGCTCTTGGATGTGGCTGCAGCAAATGTGCTCCAGTTAACATCTGGCATATTCAGGTCTCCCATCAACAGTATCTCCCCTTTCTCTGCCATTCTAAGAATGCCTTCTATCATATCCTTGTCCATTCCTTCCCCCTGACATGGGGGTCTGTACACAACCCCTGTGCGGATTGTGGTGCCCTTTCCAGTCTCCAAGGTGACCCACAGTGCCTCCTCTCCTCGCTGTTTGCTCTTTTGTTCAGTTGCTTTTATCCCTTCCTTTACATAGAGAGCTACTCCTCCCCCTCTTCTCCCCTGCCTGTCTCTCCTGTAGGTTATGTACCCTGGTATGTTAACATCCCAGTCATGGTTCTCTGTGTACCATGTTTCTGTGACTGCTACGATATCCAGGCATCCCTCTTCCATTAAGCCCATCAGCTCAGGGAGCTTGTTGCCCAGACTACAGGCGTTGGTACTCACTATCCTCCATTTCCTGATGGCCTTACTCCCTTTTGCCCCATCCCTGTCCTTCTTGCCTTTGTCACTTTCTCCATTTACCCCTGCCCTTCTCCCTATCGACACCTCTATATTGGTGTTTGCCGCACTTACTACCGTGATTATTTGGGGGGGCTAGGATTTTCCTGCTCCTTTCCAGTGCCTCCCCCCTTGGCTAGTTTAAAAGCTTGCCAATGAAGCATTTAAACCTATCACCTAGGATCCTGGTTCCCCTCCCGTACAGATGCAGCCCATCATACAAAACTTTGTTTAATGCATCAGTTAGGGTTAAAGTGACAAAAGTGGGGAAAGGAGTCATTAGGGTTGAGCCCCTGACACCCCCACCACCCCACCCCACCCCCCATCCTTCACAGACTGACAGATGATAGGGTGTGCCATGGGGTCACAAGCCCCAACTCTCACTCCATTCCATGTGGAAACAGGTTGACATGCTACAGTAAAGGAGAATGGGGTGACAGTTAGGCCTCATGACCCCACGGCACATCCCATCATCTGTTGGTCTGTGGAGGATGGTGGGGTGGTGAGCATTCAGGGCTCAATCCTATCATCTCATTTCCCCACCTTTGTTGCTTTAACCCTGACTGATGCATTAAATGAACTTTTTTGCAATGAATTTCCTTACTTTTTGAAAAGTGTAACCAACTACTAAATAGCAAGTGTTGGTGGGAGTGCAGAGCACTTTGGGCCCCAAGCTTCCACCACGCTGCCCATTTCTGCAAAATGATATGCATCTGTGGCAGTGCAGACCCTTTTTTCCCACACTCCCACTTACAGATATCTACAGAGCCATATAGCAGCCCTATGGGTCAAGGGACCCTAGTAACACTAATTTGCTGATATCTCAGGAACCGTAACAACTACAAAAAAAATTCATGTGCTGTTGTAATCACGACAGCGAGTCCTTCACATGACATAGGTTGAAAAATCCATATCTTGCATTGTTTATGAGAAATGGCCACTGAAAACCACTGGAAATGCACCCTTGGAACCCTTCTGACACTGATTCACCAATATCTCATGAACCGTACAAGCAATGGAAAAAATTCCACTGCAGGTGTAGTCTACATTCTCCACTCTTGTTCCAGTGGGTTGAATCACCTAAAGATGAAGTGATACAAGCTACCAGTAGCGAAAAGTCTGTATCTCACTTCATTTCCGAGACATGGGCACCAAAAATTGCAATGGGTGCCGCAATGTTATCCTATGGGGAAAATCTCAATTTCATGATGGCATATCTATGCAACTGTCTAATTCTCCAACACCTAAACAGCATAATTCACACCTGTATGACATCCACTCAATACCCTGTAAATTGCGAGTAAAAAGACCAAACCATTCATTAGCAATGTGATGGTAAACATTTTACATCTTTAAAAATTCCTAGTCTGTAAGGTAGCAAAATTCTTGGCCATCAGATCAATCCCCATCTGTGAGGTAGCAAAATCACATTCTGTGAGAAATCCTTAATGGTCAGATTTTGTCCATCTGGTCCCTAAGTTACAGTCAAGGATTTTGCTACCTCGCAAAAGAGGACTGTCTGGTGGACTAGGATTCTGACAGCTCGTGGACTGCAATTTAGGCAACTGATGAAAGAGGATTTAAAAAAACAATCCTGGTCTGCAAACTGACAAAATCCTAGTTCGCCAGCTTAATCCTGGTCTGTGAGAAGAGCCATCTTGTCACAAAGTGACAGACAAGGATTCTGCAGCCTCACAAAAGAGGATTGCCTGACAGACTAGGATTTTGACAGCTCACAGACCATGATTTTGTCACCTCATGAAAGAGGATTCAAAAAACCAACCGTGGTCCAAAGGCTGATGAAATCCTAGTCCACCAGCTAATCCTCTTTTGCAAGGTAGCAAAATCCTTGACTGTCAGCTTGATTCTGGTGCGTGAGAAGGGACATCTGGTCACAAATTGACAGAGAAGGATTTTATAGACTCGCGAACAAGAATCATCTCGCGGACTAGGATTTTGTCACCTCGTGGACTAGGATCATTAGTAAGTTGCAGTCAAAGAATTTTAAAATTTAAAAAATATTTTTTGACCAAAATGCACCAAACCAAAGGCATGGCTTTGTACAGAACACCACCCTCAACAAAACCTAAGACTCATTTGGCCCAAATGTCACCAATGAAGAAGGCTATATTTGTTTAGGGGAAAAACTGAAAAAAAAGATGGCGGCTCGTGGATAAGGAATTTTTCTGACGAACTAGGATTTTTTAAAATCCAATCCTAGTCCATCAAATATACATATTAAACTTTGGAGTGAACTGAGCATGTCAGAAGTCAAACATTTTAAATAAAATAACTTTTGAATGGATTAATATGTTTTTACCAAACCAACACTGGATTGTTCCATGACTCAAACACTTTCTACATTCCAAATATCAGACCAAAAGACCACACAATGTGGTCGCTGAGGCATGAGCAAAAAATGTGTCAAATGTGGTGAAAAATGCTTTGTATAGCATTTTGCTGCACAGAAGCCATAAGTCTGACCAAAACACAACCTGGTAAATCAAGAAATCTACCATCCCAGACCATGCATTCCAAAATTCGTGCAAATCCATCGAACGGTTGCAAAATTATTAACGCACAAAAACTGAGGTTTAACATTAGAGTGCCTACTCAACCGTAACTATAGGGGCATGACCATGCCCCTATATCTATATCTATCTACACACACACATATATATATATCTATATATATATAGATATATATATATATATATATATATATATATATATATATAAATAGTGGCACGGTAGTGCCACTATACTTAGGGTTGAGTACCACATTTATGATTAAATCTCAAATTTGGCAGCTTAATAACTTTGCCACAATATGATAGATTTGCTGGAAATATGGGATGCATGGTCTGGCACCATAAATCTCTGGATCTGCCAAGTTTCATTATGGTCAGATGTACAGCTGTGGAGCTGCAGAGCACCAAAAAATGCAGTTTTGCACATTTCTTTGCTCACGCCTACAGCCCGCACGTTTTGTGTGGTCAGTCTGAAAACTTCAGGGAACATGCAGCTGGTGTCCCCGTTGTGCCTTTTGAAGATTTCGTGAAAAAATATTAAACAGTTCAAAAGTTATTCAAAAAACACTGAATCCCATTATAGTCTATGGGAAAAGTTAACAATCAATGCGAAAGTGCCGCAAATTCAGTTTTTACTTTCGCAAACTACCCCTTCACTTTCATGATTCAGCCATTTTATTTTCAGTTGGTGGTCACAGAAATAATTGGCATTTAAATTTGGAACACTCTAGGGACACAGTTCTTCTTGTGTTCACCTAGTCGAGCCTTGAGGATGCTCCCTGTCACAAATGCACTCAGCAGGTCAGGCCCTCTGCTCCTACAGTGCCAACCTCAGAGCGCAATAGTGCGAACAGGCAACAGACAGAGTAACACTCCTGTCTACTTTTGGGTCCGAATCACCTTTAGTCTCAAGTTCTGGGGGGATTCAAACTGTGAACCTTATGCTAGCGTACCCAAATGTACAGGCTCAGATAATATTCTCTTCAGGGAGATGCAATATATCTTTTGCCTAAGAGCACCTAACCAGGTATCCAAAATGAACCATTTTAACTCTATAAGAGACCTTAGGTATATTCTTACCTTTTTACTCAAGCTCAGTAACTCCATCAAGCTGTTGAACAATTGTCAGACTTAACCATCTATACGTCATTTGCAAAAAAAAAACAAAACTGGCAGACACCCAGGCAGTCTTTCAAAGGAAATGTACTTTACTGAAAGATTATAAAAATATGAAAAATGAAAACACAGAACAATATACCAAAGAGCTAACAATCACATAAAAGAATAAGGGAAAAGTACAAAACAAAAACTCCTACCACAATACATTTAGACCTTTGCTGTCTAAGGTGTTACACCTCTGGAAGTACTTAAGTTAGATCAGTGAACTGTCTTTTTCCTCTCAGAGTCCCAAAATAATATGACAAAAGTTCAGACACAAGTATTAGTTTAACTCTGTCTCTCCACACCTCTTCTGTGAGTCATCTAGCTCCTCCTTTTAGAATAAAAACAAACAAACATGATGTCCTATCAGGAGGTATATTAAATAATATGCCTGTTGGTGGGGGTGAGGTGGGGGTGGGATGGTAGGGTTGGCAACCCTAACACCGAATTTCCTCACTTTTGTCACTGTGGAACAACTCTAACTGATGCATTAAACATAATTTTTTTGCCATGAATATATTATATATATATATATATATATATATATATATATATATGTATATATATATATATACATATAATGGCACGGTAGTGCCACTATAGTTAGGGTTGAGTACCCCATTTATGGTTAAATCTGAAATTTGTCAGCTTAATAACATTGCCACCGTATGACGGATTTACCTGAAAGTTGGAAGGCACAGTCTGGTACCACAGATCTCTGGCCCTGCCAAGTTGCATTATGATCAGATGTATGGTTGTGGAGCTACAGAGTACCTTTATGTTCACCTAGTCAAGTTCTGAGGATGCTCCCCATGTCTCTCTTTGGGGTAAAACACCACAGAAGAATGTTTTTTGATTTTTTTTAAAAGTAGTGTGACAAACTACTTTTGCGTATGTGACACTTTCGTGATTTTTTTTGTGAAAGTGTTATGATTTGTGAAAGTACTTTGCGACACTATGCCCAAAACAATAGGAAATCTTTTCCGCCCTGCTGCAAAACAACAGTTTGGTCTTTTGGGCTGAAATTTGCAGGAAAGAAGGCCAACATCACACAGATGTGCCTTTTGGTGGTTTGTTGCCACAATATGATAGGGCTGAAAAGTTATGGCACTCTGAAGTTGACAATTTTTCCCATAGGATAACATTACAGTGTCCGTTTCACCTTTCGGGTCCCATAGCTTGAAAACAGTTTGAGATATGAACTTTTCGTCGCAAAAATTCTTACACTCCTAATAGGGGGCTAAGAGCAAAACTAGTCAATTTAAGTATTCCAAGTACTAATTTTCTGGTCCGAGGGCCATTAATATGCCCACATTTTTTGTATTCACTGTGCTTCTCAATGCACCTATTTTGGGACACAAAGCTTGTGCATTTGCATTACTTTTACCATTAGCATTTACAATCACATTTCTGCTTCCGTTCCTGTTACAGTTTGCATTAGCGTTTCCTTTTGCATCACTGTGTGCGTTACCATTTGCGGTTGCATTTACATTTTCATTTACATTTCCATTTGTGTTACTGTTTCCTTTGGCATCACCATTGCCGTATCGTTAACATCTGCATTTCCATTTGCGTTACCATTACCGTTGGTGTTTTACTTACCATTGTGTTATCATTTGCATTTTTGTTACTGTTAGCGTTTGCGTTTATGTTGTTGCTTGCGTTACTGTTTCCTTGTGCCTCACCGTTACCGTTAATGCTTGTATTTGCATTTCTGTTTGTATTACCATTACCATTTGTGTTTCCATTACCATTTGTGTTACCGTTACTGTTTGCATATATGTTTGCACTTGTGTTTCTGTTACCATTTGCGTAATTGTTTCCTTTCGAATGTGTGTTTGCGTTACTTTTACTGGTAGCATTTGCATTCACGTTTCCACTTGAGTTACTGTTACAGTTTGCATTAGCATTTCCTTTTGCATCACCATGTGCATTACTGTTTGCAGTTCATTTTCATTTGCATTTGTGTTCCCATTTGCATTACTGTTTCTTTTGCCGTTACTGTTAGTGTTTGTGCATGCATTTTCATTTGCGTTACCATTACCATTGGTGTTTTTGTTACCATTTGTGTTACAATTCATGTTTGCATTTTCATTACCGTTAGCATTTGTACTTGCATTTATGTTGTCGCTTGTGTTACTTTTTCCTTGTGCCTTGCCGTTACCCTTTGCATTTGCATTTGTATTACCATTTGCATTTCCATTACCGTTTGTGTTACCATTACTGTTTGCATTTACGTTTGCACTTGCGTTTCCGTTACCATTTGTGTAACTGTTTCCATTTGCATCATCGTTTGAGTTACTGTTTGCACTTAAGTTTGTGTTACCATTGCTGTTTCCTTTTGAGTTACTGTTGGCATCACCATTTGTGTTTGCTTTACCAATACCATTTGCATTTCCGGTAACGTTTTTGTTAGCATCTTCATTTACGCCACCATGTGCGTTTACTGTTTGCATTTCTTTTTGCACTTGTATTTGCATTTCAGTTTGCATTACCGTTACCATTTTAGTTTTCATTGCCATTTGCATTACCATTTGTGTTTGTGCTCACGTTTGTGCTTGTGTTTCTGTTACCATTTACGTTACTGTTTCCTTTTATGTCACCACTGGCATTACCATTTCTGCTTGCGTTTGCATTACCGTTACCATTTCCATTTTTGTTACCATTTGTGTGTGTGTTTTCATTACCGTTACTGTTCTCATTACTGTTACCGTTGGCGTTACTGTTAGCGTTATTATTCCCATTAGGGTTAGCGTTACCATTGCCATTGCTGTTACTGTTAGCATTACCGTTACTGTAAGGGTCATTACTCAAAATGGGAAGCATGGTGGGAGCACAGGGCCCACCACCACGTACCATTCACTATTTATAGTGCACATTCTCAAACAGAAGAAAAATTCATGGCAAAAAACTGTTTAATGCATCAGTTAGGGTTGTTCCACAGTGGCAAAAGTGAGGAAATTTGGTGTTAGGGTTGAAAACCCTAACTGCGCATCCCACACCACCACCACCACCACACTCACATACATGCAAGTAAGGGAAGGACCAAGGCAACACAACCAATCATACACAAGCAGCAGCAGGTAACAGAAATAACATACAACTATCTAAACCATGAAACCACACACCAATGCTCCCACTGGGCTGTGGAATGGGGTCATCACTGCTAACTCTGAATCCAGATGTTCCATGCACTGCAAAACACATATCATTACAGACAACTGGGCATCTTGGGCCACACGCTGCCACCAACACATAACACAGACTACACATATGGTATTTTGGGGTATACAAGATCCAAAACAGGATTTTGCACATTCACTGAAATACTTTCAAAAATCACTTTTGCAAATGCTACAGTGTCGTAGTATGCATTTGTGACACTTTCGTGTTTGAGACAGTATTTTGTGACACTGTTTTGCATGCCTTCAAAGCTGTGACACAGTTGTGTGTTCCGTTTCTGACAATTTCATGTTTGCGACACTGTTTTTCCCAAAGTATGCTCTTGAACACTGCACATCTTTCCCATCATCCTGCAAGCAAATGGTTGGGTCCTTTGGGTTGCAATTTGCAGGGTGGTAAACCCTGGTCCCTCAGATGTGTCTTTCCCTGCTTTGGTGTGAACATACTTAAGGATGACAAAGTTACACTGTTCTGAAATTGAGCAATTTCCCATACACTAACATTGTGGCACCCATGACGCCTTTCACCACCCATATGATGAAAATGTAGTGAGGTACACAGTTTTTGCTACTGCTACTTTCTTTTGCCTTTAGGAGAACTAACTTCTTGGAACAAGTTTGGAATTACTGTATCATACCTGCAGTTGGATTTCTTACCTACTTGCTATGGTAACACAGGTATTCACCTCCTGCTGGTTGTGTGTGATTGGTTGTGTTACCTTGGTCCTTCCCCTACTTGCATGTATGTGCGTGTGTGATGGAGGTAGTAGTGGGGGGGAATGCGCAGTTAGGGTTTTCAACCCTAACATCAAATTTCCTCACTTTTGTCACTGTGGAACAACCCTAGCTGGTGCATTAAACTGAGTTTTTTGCCATGAATAGTTAGATAGATAGATAGATAGATAGATAGATAGATAGATAGAGAGATAGATAGATGGATAGATAAATGTATATATGTGTACATTATATATATAGATATATATATATATATATATATATAGACACACACACACACACACACACACACACATCTACTATAGTGGCACGGTAGTGCCACCAAAGATGAGGTTGAGTACCCCATTTATGGTTAAATCTGAAATTTGGCAGCTTAATAACTTTGCCACCATATGACAGATTTGCCTGAAATTTGGAATGCATGGGTCTGCTGCCATAGATCTCTGGATCTGCCAAGTTTCATTATGGTCAGATGTACGACTGCGGAGCTACAGAGCACCAAAAAATGCATAAAGTATGGTGTTTTGCGTGTTTCTTTGCTCGCATCTACAGCCCGCACATTTTGCACAGTCAGTATGAAAACTTCAGGGATCATGTAGCCGGGGTCTCCAATGTGCCTTTCAAAGATTTTGTGAAAAAATATTAAATGGTTGAAAAGTTACTCAAAAAACACTGAATCCCATTATAGTCTATTGGAAAAGTTAACAAAATATGCAACACTGTCGCAAATGCACTTTTTAGTGTCACAAATTACCCTATTACTTTTGAGATTCAGCCAGGTTTTTTTTAGTTGGTGGTCAGAGAATTGCTTGGCATTTAAATTTGGGACCTTCTAGGGACACAATGTTATTGTGTTCACCTAGTCGAGCCCTGAGGATGCTCCCCATGTCTTTTTTGTGGGTAAAACACCCCAGAAATATGTTTTTAAATTTTGTAAAAAGTAGTGTTGCAAAGTACTTTTGCATATGCGACACTTTTGAGATTTTTTTTTTTTTTGCAAAAGTTTTGGAATTTGCGACACTACTTTGCGACACTCCGCCTAAAACAATAGGAAATCTTTGCCACCCTGCTGCAAAGTAATAGTTTGGTCTTTTGGGCTGAAATTTGCAGGAAAGACAGCCAACATCTCACAGATGTGCCTTTTCATGGTTTGGTGCCAAAACATTACTGTGCTTCAAAGTTACGGCACTCTGAAATTGACAATTTTTCCAACAGGATGACATTACAGCATCCATCGCACCTTTCAGGTCCTGTATCTCAAAAATGGTTCGAGATACAAACTTTTCGTCACAAAACTTCATAGCCCCCCACTAGGGGGGCTAACAGCAAACCTAGCCTGAAAAGTCGTAAATAATATGAGATTTTGATTTTTTTCTACATAGTATAGTTCCTGAGCTTTATGCAATTTAGTATTCCAAGTGCTCATTTTCTGGTCCAAGGGCCACTGTTGTGCCCACATTGTTTGTATTCACTGGGCTTCTCAATGCACCTTTTTGGGACACAAAGCATGTGCGTTTGCATTACTTTTACCATTAGCATTTGCGTTCACATTCCCGCGTGTGTTCCCATTACAGTTTGTGTTAGCATTTCCTTTTGTGTCACTGTGTGCGTTACCATCTGTGGTTATGTTTTCATTTGCATTTCCATTTGTGTTACTGTTTCCTTTGGCATCACCATTGCTGATACCGTTAGCGGTTGCATTTATGTTTCCATTTGTGTTGCCGTTACTGTTGGTGTTTTCATTACCATTTGTGTTTGCATTTTCGTTACCATTAGTGTTTGCGTTTGTGCTTGCATTTGTGTTGTTGCTTGCGTTACTGTTTCCTTGTGCCTCTCCACTGCTGTTACCGTTTGCATTTGTGTTTGTGGTTGTATTACCGTTACCCTTTGCATTTCCATTACCATTTGCTTTCCCATTACTGTTTGCATTTATGTTTGCACTTGCATTTTAGTTACTGTTTGCGTAATTCTTTCCGTTTGCATTATCGTGTGCATTACCATTTGCGCTTACGTTTGCATTACTGTTACCATTGCTGTTTCCTTTTGAGTCACCATTGGCATTACCATTTGTGTTTGCTTTACTGAAACCATGTGCATTTCCAG
This sequence comes from Neoceratodus forsteri, assembly GCA_016271365.2. Classification (NCBI taxonomy): domain Eukaryota; kingdom Metazoa; phylum Chordata; order Ceratodontiformes; family Ceratodontidae; genus Neoceratodus; species Neoceratodus forsteri. The sequence goes on from CM057454.1 coordinate 1,165,860,854, forward strand.
TACTGTTTTTCATTAGCGTTTTCATTTACGTCACCGTGTGCGTTTACCGTTTGCGTTTCAATTTGCACTTGCATTTGCTTTTCCATTTGCATTACCATTGTAGTTTTCAGTGCCATATGCATTACCATCTGTATTTGTGCTCATGTTTCCATTACTGTATCTGTTACCATTTTTGTTTGCTTTTGCGCTTGCATTTGCGTTACCATTTGCATTACTGTTTCCTTTCACATCGTCATTGGCGTTACAATTTCTGCTTGTGTTTGCATTACCGTTTCCATTTTCACTACCATTTGCGTGTGTTTTCATTACCATTACTCTTCTCGTTACTGTTACCGTCATGATTAGCGTTGTTGTTACTGTTAGCTTTAACGTTACCATTAGGATTACCATGGCTGTTACTGTTACTGTAAGGGTTATTATGCAAAATGGAAAGCATGGTGGGAATGCAGGGCCCCACCACTATGCACCGTTCACTATTTATAGTGCACATTCTCAAAAAGAAGGGAAATTCATGGCAAACAAACTCTGTTTAACGCATCAGTTAGGGTTGTTCCACAGCGACAAAAGTGAGGAAAATCAGTGTTAGGGTTGCCACCCCTACCATCCCACCACCACCCCACCACCACCGACAGGCTTTGGGGTGTGTGTTGGGGTCATCCCACCTCTCACCCCCATTCTGCTATACTGCACCACCTCAGCTTCTTTACACATGAAATGGGGTGAGAGTTAGGCCAATGACCCCAACCCACACCCTGATGCTTGTTGGTTGTGGTGGTGGTATAGGGGTGGCAGTCCTAATAATGCAATTGCTGCTTTCGCCTCTGTGGAACAACCCTTAACTGATGTATTAAATGGATTTTTTTCCATGAATATATATATATATGTGTATATATATATATATATATAGATTATATATATATATATATATATATATATATAATCTATATATATATATACACACACATATGCATATATATATATATATATATATATATATATATATATATATACATATATATACATATACAGTACATATATAAAATATGCAATTCTGTGTATATGTACATGCCACAAAAATGCCAGTGTTAATGCAAAGGCACCTACAGGGAGAGAGAGAGAAACTTCATTTTTAAAAAGGTTTGACTGACCTGCAGGCCAGTTGCTTGTCAGGAACTGAGATTTTAGTCCCAGATTCCTTAACCCTTGCTGTGCCATGAATGTGTATACATGTCCTAAAAAGCTGTACGTTCTACAGTAAATCTGACAGGCTGATATGTCAAAATCCATTTACCTGTCATTTATTTATTTAAAGGTTTTACCAGAAAGGCATGCTAAGCAGATAACTGCTTGATTCCAGAGGTGACCTGGGGGCAGGGGGAAAGGAGAACATGCATAATGATTTACAGTCAACATCATAGAACATACATGGATTAAGAGCAGTACAATGCATATTGGGATACACCAGAGGTAACAGGGAGGGGGCAGAGGTCTGCTACCAATTCAGACAGACTGGGATCTGCCTAGTAAGTATGACTGAAACCAATTGGTGGCCAAGCTTGACTGCCCTGCAAATGAGAGCTTGGTTAGGAGAAGGGAGTAGGATACAGTGTTGAACGCTTTATTCAGATTGACAAATATGGCAGAGGTGATATGACCACTGTCCATCACAGTGAGTATGGAATCAGTGAACCTCAGGAGAGAGGTGGTGGCAGAGTGGGACTTCCTAAAACCAGACTGGTAGAGTGTGAAAAAAGAAGAGGAATCAATGTATGCGGAGAGTAGAGAAACAGCAAGGTTTTCTTGGATTTTAGCCAGTAAAGGAAGGAGGGAGATTGGATTGTAATTCCCAGGAGAAGATGGGTCACCACCTTTTTGAAGGGAGATGACAGTGGCATGCTTCCACTCTGTGGGGAAAGTGGCTGGAGAGAATGATAGGTTATATAGTGAAGCCAGAGGGGTGGCAATGGCTGGAACCAACAAGTATAGTAGCTTGGAGTTCAGGCCAGTGGGACATTTGCCCTTGGAGAGATTAAGGGTGGTCAGAGCTTTGTACACTTTGTCTGGGGAAATTGAACAGAAGGTGAAGGAGGAGCAAGATACAGGCCCTTGGTTAGAGGGAGAGAGGGATTGCAGGTTAGGGGGAGGGGTTTGCAGGTCAGGAGCGAGATTGGAGAACAGTGATGAGGTACAATCTGTAAAGAAGGAGTTGAAATGAGAGGCCACCATGAAAGGGTCTGTGAGCATGGAGCCATTTGCATTGAGTGATGGGGTGGGGGCTGCGAAGGGGAAGAGAACAGTGAGCTAAACACCATCCAAAATTTAGTTGTCTGACTTAAATTAAGTGTAGAAGGAGTCTTTAAAGTAATTGACTTTAGTCTTGTGGATTTGACTTGTACAGGCATTGTGTAGGGCATTATACTTTTGATGATGAATGGGTGAACCTGAGATCTTCGCTGCCTTCCAGGCTTAGTCTCTAGCCCTGAGTAGAGCAGCGATATGCATAGAAATCCAGGGCAAGTGGGTGCTTCTCACCGAACAAGTCTGAGTGGGGCATGGAAGTTCCAGACCGTGGTAAACTGGACTTAGAAAACTCCAAGGCAGAGTCGACTGAGGTAGCCCGTGGGATGTATGACCAATCTATGCAAGCCAGGTCAGACAGGAAAGATCCCAGGTCCAGGGATTTAAAGGATCTAGACAGGATGGTTCTGGGAGGGGGTGATTTTGGCCTATGTATTTTCCTGACTGAGTAGATCATGTGATGATCACCTAAGGTGTCCAGAAGCAGGCCTAAGGTTATTGCCCAATGGGGTTGAAAGGTAAGGGACCAGTCCAGGAGGGAGTGGTTTGATGAAGTGGGGTTGTGGCAAGTGGGCTCCTTCATGAGTTGTGATAGGTCTAAAGCTGACACCAGGTTGCGCAGCTTGGAGTAACTACCTGAGAGCCAGTTCTTGTTAAAATCAACCAAGATATGTAGTTCCCCCCTGACACCAGTGACATAATGATTGTCAGATGTTCCATTATGGAGGAGGGAGTGGAGGCAGGAGAGCAATAGGAGCCGGTGATAAAAATGAGGCTAGTGTGGGGGAGGGAGAGCTTAATTAAAATAGCACCGATGGAGTTTGAGGGCAATTGCAGCTGGGGGGGTAAACTGCAGCAATGAGTTGATGTACATGACTACACTACTACCTTTTTTATTGCCAGGGCAGTTGCGACGGATAAAGGTGTAACCAGGAATGGTGAATTCCCCATCCTGATTGTGTGGTTTCAGCCAGGTCTCAGTAATGGACAATATGTCAGGTCATAGGGAGAGAACAATGGGTTGCAGCAGGACAAGTTTGTTTAGGAAGCTTCAGATGTTTAGGTGGGTGAGTTTTAAGCCTCAGGGGAGTTGAAAAGGGGTGGTAGGGTTTGAACTGGGGGGACTGGACCGGGGTTAGGATTGACACCCCCAGCTAAAAGGAATAAAAGGATTATTAGAATTTTAGTTTTGGGCACGGCCCATAAGAGCTTGCAAAGAGAGATTGGTGACTTGGAGGGAGCCACTGGGAGGTTCATGGAATGGAATTTCAGGGCAATTAATCTAGAATAAAAGGTGGGTGGCAGAACAGATGAGCCTACCAATAGCATAGGCAGAAGAGCATCAGAAAGCTGCATAGTAGCTGAAGCAGAGGAGTCTGGAATGGGGCATCTAGTTTGTAGGGTGCTGGCTGGCAAGGCTCTGTTTCTAGATATGAGGAGGGATGAAGCAAGATCAGGGGAGATAGCAGGAAACACACTGTAAGGCATGGAAGCATCTTGATGTGTTTAATAGGTAGCATTACAAGGGTTAAGAGTGGCCACTAGTGGTAGAAGCTTATAAGCATCAAATGGAAATATGGGCTGATAGGTTTTTGCACTCCATGCAACTATGCCTATATAAGTAGCAGATGGCCAAGGGTGGTGGGGGGTGGTTCACGTAGGCTAGGACAATCACTTAGCTTGTTAAGTGTTGTCCATTGTGCCATACTGTGTACCTGCTGCACAGGAAATCTAGCCATGGGGTTGTTGACACAGCTTCAGGGGAGGGCAGTGGTTCTACTGGCCCTCAGGACCTCTCAGGCAGCTATGGGAAGAGAACAGAGTTGGCAGTTTAAAAGCAGGTATGATGGAGGGAGGGGCAAGGGAATCCTTTGAATGGAAAGGGCTGAAGCAAAAGCTGAGGTTTGGGGTGATGAATATTGCATAAAGCAGGATTTTCACAAACTAATTTAAATCACAGCTCTGCTCTTTAGATTATGGTAAAATTAAAAGGATACTGGATTTAAAAACAGCTATTAAATTTGTGTACTATGACTGCATTTAAAGCAGTTTGCACTTTGGCTTAAACTGAATCAAATTAATTACAAGAACAGCAGGTAGGAGAGTCAGCAACATGCTGTAAAGTGGACTGCACTCTGGTTTAAAACCTGTGGCCTGAACTCCAGATTAAAATGTAGCAAATTAATAACTTTTGTCAACTGATAGAAGAAATCTGAAACAAGCTGTGTGTGGTGAAAAATCAATTAAAGTTCCCAGCAGAAAGTTACAAAATAGCTAGCCTAGTGCACAATTTTCACAAATAAATTCTATCAGTAGTAGTCTGCTGATTGTTAATTAAAGGCAGGAACCTTAGCACAATTCAGTTAACATTCAACTCAAACTTCAGAATTTGCACCCAAACACAATTTTCCACTCAGCTTGGCAAGTGTTGTCTGTTGCACCACACTACGTACCTGCTGCACAGTGAATCCGACCATGGGATCAGTGACACAGCTCTGGGGGTGGGCCATGGTCTCCTGGTCCTCACGACCTCTCAGGCAGCTACTGCACTGGGAATCCAGCCACAGGGTCGATGACACTGCTTCGGGGGATGGCCGTGGTTCCCCGGGGCCTGACAACCTCTTGGGCAGCTGCTGCACAGGGAATCCATGCACTTCAGAAGCAGAACACTTTGATCCAAGGAATTGTTAATAGTATACTTCATTTTATGAGGTAAAAGTAAAGAAACATCCTTCTAGCAAACCTGTGGGAAATTTTAAGTACAGGAGTTAGAATTATATAACTGTTGACTAATGGGACCACTGTCCCATCAAAAGACAGCTAGAATTTGTGTTGTTTTGAAAGTGCAAGAATGACACCTGCTGGCCTGACATACTAAGGCCAATGACCAACACTATAACTATCCCCAGATCAGGGCATTTGCACATACATTTCCTCTGGACACTTTCCAGACCACAGCACAGAGACTAAGTACCAGAGTCACTGTCTCATTTCTTACTAAGCATCCACAACACACACTTTTAAGTTGGTCTCCACCTGACACCAGGAACAAAACTGCTGAGACCCAGTGTGGCTTGGCTGCCTGAACTAAAAGAAACTGAAAACCTTCATCTACTATTTATGGACTTTAAGTACTACAGATATAAGGTAAATATATAGCTAACAGTTTTAGTACATTTACATCTATATATTGTTTCCATTTTGTTTCTGTATACTGCAACCCAAACTAGTTTTAGTTCTAACTGCATGGTTATTAAGTATTTTAGAAAAAAGATTTGTTTTTCTAAAGAACATCTGCCTGAGTATGGTTTTTACATTTGTGTGTGAAGTGTCAATAATCTGTGACAACTGTTAATTGCTTTGAGGGGTCACCATAAGCAACCAAATTAAGAAAAGTGTACATAAGGGATCTGGATGGATAGGAAGAATACTTGGAGTCTCATGCCAGTCAGCTAGGATTTTGAACTAAGCTGTTGCAGGTCTTGTAGGGAGAAAGTCAAATTAGTTTTTCCACTGTTACCCTCAAAGAGAGTGTGACACCTGGGTCTTCCTCCTTTGTGTAATTACCAAGGAAGGGTCATATTTGGCCACAGGACTCAAAACTGGTATTGCACCCTTATCCAGAGCTAGAAGGATGCCCTGGATCCTTGTAACCTTGGCAAGCAACCTAAAGGATGAAGAAGGTATCTCTGTTCCCCCCATCATAGATTGCATTTAAGTGTAGACACTGTCACTTAGTGGACCTGACCCCCAGAAGTGCATTTGTGTCACATCCTCCTACACAAAGCAGTCCCTTTCTGCTCCCCAGTACCTACAGAGCTGTTCAAGCTCCTCACATGCTGGCTGATTGCAGAAACTCTGTTTGGGACAGGGGAAAGCTGTTCCCTGGATGAATGCAGAGCTGAGCCAGTTAGGACAGGGGGAAAGCTACTCCTAGGATGCCTGTAAGTGAGTCAGAGGAACAGTATAAGCCCCTAGCATCATCCCAAGAGCACTGTCCTGAGGGAGTGGGGGAGGCCTACCCACACTCACTACACAAACACACTCAGTTTACAGTCTTGCTAAATTATAGTCGGAGAGAGGTTAAACTATATGGCGTGAGCTATACATGCAGGTAACACAAAATAAATAAATAATGCAATACAAATAGACTTCATTACAGTCTGCAGGTATACTTTCAGACTGGCCCACTCCCTTAAGGCTCCACTGGGAAACCCTCCAAAGTCCTGTATAAACTAACCCAAATGTATATCAAGATAGTCTATCAGTCTGCATCCTCCTACACAAAATATTCTCTGCTACCCAGTAGCTGCAGAAATGAGTAGGCTCCTCACACGCTGGCTGATTGCAGGAACTCTGTTTGGGACAGGGGAAAAGATGCTCCCAGGAGGTCTGCAGAGTTGTCCAGGCTCCTCACCAGCCAACTGCAGGAACTCCATTTGGGGCAGGTGAAAATCTGCTCCCAGGATGCCTGCACAGCTGTGCAGGTTCCTCACATGCTGGCTGATTGCTGGAACTCTGTTTGGGACAGGGGAAGGCTGCTCCCAGGATGCCCGAAGAGCTGTCCAGGCTCCTCACATGCTGATTGCAGGAACTCTGTTTTGGACAGGAAAAAAAGCTTTTCCCAGGATGCATGCAGAGCTGTGCAAGCTCCTCACATGCTGGCTGATTGCAAGACCTCTTTTAGGAATGAGAAAAGCTACTCCCAGGACACCTGCAGAGCTGTGTAGGCTCCTCACATGCTGGCTGACTGCAGAAACTCTGTTTGGGACAGGGGAAAGCTGCTCCCTGGATGCATGCAGGACTTTTCAAGCACCTCACATGCCGACTGATTGCAGGAATACTGTTTGGGACAGGGGAAAAGCTGCTTACAGGATGCCTGCAGAGCTGTGCAGGCTCCTCACATGCCAGCCTATATAATATCATAGTTGATGCTCTTTCCTACAGCCTTACTGCTCACTCCAGAGTCCCCCAAGACTCCATTCTGGGTCCATTGCTATTTAGCCTCTTTATTAATAATCTTCCTAAGACCTGCAATAACCATTTGCTCCTTTATGCTGATTACACATTCATTTTCCCAACCCAATCTGATCTTCTCCCACTTATGGTCAACCTCCAATCAAATTTTACCTTGGTTGAAACCTGGTTTCTTCAACATAAATTATTAACAAACTATAAGAAAACTAAGGCCATGTTGTTATCTGACCCTCACAATGAATTCAGATCTGGCAATCTCACTATCTATATCAAACAAAACCTCCCACTGGACCAAGTAAGTGACTTCAAATATCTAGGTGTTACTCTTGACTGCTTGCTTACATACTACCTTCACATCAACCTTACCTCCAATGGGATCAACACCAGGATAGGTACCCTCTATCATCACCACCACTGAATTACCCCTGAGCAATTACAGACTGCTGTCACTAGCATCGTCCTGTCCATTATCGACTATGTTCTAGTTATTTATGGTACTGCCTCTGACACTGTCCTAAATATAATCCAGGTGGCGTGAAATACTTGCTGTCAGCTTGTCACTGGAGCCCACAAGCGCACCCATAATTGTGAGCTCTATGCTCAGACTGGCTAGCTAAATCTAATGGGCTGGATCATGTACCAACCTGCCTCCTCGCTAAAAAGATTTGCCTTAACCTCACTCCCCCTTCTACCCATGTGTTCTTGCAGCCGAACTCCAACCCATGCCTCACTCAAAGTGCTATCAAGTGACTCAACCTTTTGCCCCACTGCTGTACCTCCCTGGCCCAGTGCTCATGCAGGTTTTTAGCCCCTACCTGGCTTAATTCCTTCCCCTCGGAAGTAACCTCAGAGTTAAAACTTGTCCCTTTCAAATCCAAGTTGTGTCAACGCCTTATCACTCAATCAATGTGAGTGTCCCTGCTTGCTCATCCATTCCATGCCTCCACATTCTATACCTGCTCCACTCTACTCTGTCACTTCTCCTTCAGCCTCTGGTTGTGTCACTACTCTACTGCCTTCCCCCTCTGTGTGACCCCCACTTCTCCTGTCTCCCCCCTTTTTTCCTCCCTCCTGCTGCTCTCCCTCCCATTACTCCTGCCTCACCTCCCCCCCACCTCACCCTCTCTCCTGTTTCCCTTTTCATTCTTTTCCTCCTGACAAGGTCAGACTCTGGCTGCTCTCATTCTCTACCACAGTTTTCATTTTTTGTCACTGAATTTCATTTTGTTTAGTCAAATTTACACTCATGTTGCTCTACTTTAAAGCAGGTCGTTGCTTGTTTTTTATTCTCAAGCAAATGTGATGGCTCATCTTATTTTCATTCCTTGTAATTTGTACATCAATGTAGAACCTTTGTAACTGAGCCCTGAGTGCAAAGGTACTGTAATTCTGAGAAATAAGTAGTACATACATATATTTCAATGGCCAGGATATATAAAACATTCTAAACGTAACATTTTAAAAGTGACTATAATGGCCTCTGTATTGATTTTTATAGTGAGTCATGTGAACAGATAGAATGAATAACTATACAGAAATGTATTGCGCATAAATATATCTTTTATGTAACCTAACAGCATTTCCCATGTTGTTTGCCATGAAAAAATGTGACATGGAAGACCACATTTTGTTTACTGATTTGGAATGCTGGTTTTCATGTCAGACTCGAAATAAAAGTTTTCCCATTTTTATTTGATCCATTTCTGCTCTTTGTTGTTGCCCCCCTTCTTTTCTGGTAGCCTCTGTTTAATGTTCACCCCCTTGCATTTGCTATGGTGAGCTTAACTGTTGTTGTCACAGCATGTTAAGTTCACCCATAGCCCCCCAAATCTGTTTGGCTGCTGCAGCTCCTTTTGGGCACCTTCAGTCTGAAGTCCAAATTTCCAATGCACAACAGCGTGTCTACAGGTATTGGTCAGTGTCCCCTTTGATCTCTAGGGGCATGACCTTTTGCCCCTTGTTCCACTTCATGCCAAGCTTGTCCAGATGTTTGCCAGTCATGTTAATTGACCGAGAGTAAGATTTGAGTCAGACAGAGCTCTCGAATTGGCGTGGGAGCGAGCAGACTCTCTTTGCAGTATAACAACTGCAAACACTGAGCAAAAAGCCCCATTTTCTGGATCAGCATTGAGATGATAACTTGTGGAGTCACCTCAGTCAGCACCGGATACGATAACTCACAGATACGGCAAAAATTACAATCACCGTGGCAAAAGGCTGACTGAAGTAATATTTCTACATTTTCTGCTGGCTAGAATGGGGCATTTTTATTGCTGACTGAGAGCAGTGTCCCTTTCAAATGAAAGCTGTGTGGCCAGTGTTGTTTTTAGTGGGAAACTTCAGTTGTAAGGAATCTGTGACACCAGGCACCTTGGTTTACATGTTCATTCACCACAAGGTCTGCCTGATGTCAGTTGCATTCCTCGCATTTAGCAGTGTTGTGTTTTGTAGGTGGTGGTGGGGTAATTATTGTGTAGCATGGGGAGATTTGTAGATTTTATGGAATTTTTGATGCAAAACCAGGTATGCAGTCTTACAATAAATGGATTTTGCTATATGTCCAATTCTTTTCATTGTTGAGGCCAAACACACCAGTAAAAGTGCCTTTCTTTGTTGGGTGGAGGACAAACTGCTGGTTACTTTGCATGAATGCGTGGCCAAACGTAGATAAAAAATACACCTGGATGCATGAGGATTTTCCTTGTAAATGTGCTTCCCATCGTGCCTTTGTCCAGCTGTGTATGTTCACCTACGTTCAGCCATTTTGAGCACTATGTGGCCTCATTTGTTTGGGTGAGAGAGTGGGTGGGATTGAGATGCATTACAACTGCTGTTTGGTTTCTACTGCTGTGATGGGACTGTCTGGGTGAACGCAGGTGTACAAAAACACAGCTGGTGGGGCACTGACCTGGTTTACAGTTTAAATGTTTCTATTGTAAATGTGCTTGCCCTCCTGCCTTTGTCCAGCTGTGTCTGTTCACCTACTTTCAGCCATTTTGAAAAACATGTGGCCTCCTTTGTTTGGTGGTTGTGTGTGTGTGGGGGGGGTGAGATCCATTCTGCTGTTTTGTTTCTGCTGCTGTGATGGGACTGTCTGGGTTAATGTAGGTGTGCACAATCACAGCTGGTGGGGCATCAGCCTGGTTTGGTGGTTTGCAAGCAGCATAAAATGTTTTTGTTGTAAATGTGCTTGCCCTCCTGTCTTCGTCCAGCTGTGTTTATTCACCTACATTCAGACATTTTGAAAACCATGTGGTCTCCTTTGTTTGGTAGGTGGGGGGTAGGATTGAGATCTGTTCTGCTGTTTGGTTTCTTCTGCTGTGATGGGATTGTCTGGGTGAACACAGGTGCGCACAAACACATATGGTGGGGCATCAGCCTGGTCTGGTGGCTTGCAAGCAGTTTAAAATGTTTTGTTGTAAATGTGCTTGACCTGCTGCCTTTGTCCAACTGTGTTTTTTCACCTACATTTGGCCATTTTGAGAACAATGCAGCCTCCTTTGTCTGGTGGGTGGGGTATGTGTGGGATTGAGATCTGTTTTGCTGTTTGGTTTCTTCTGCTATGATGGGACTGTCTGGTGAACATAGATGTGTACAAACACAGCTGGTGGGACATCAGCCTGGTTCAGTGGCTTACAAGAAGTTTAAATTTTTTTTTTGTAAATGTGCTTGCCCTCCTGCCTTTGTCCAGCTGTGTTTGTTCACCTACATTCAGCCATTTTGAGTACCATGCAGCCTCCTTTGTTTGTGGCTGGGTGGGGAGTGTAGGATTTAGATCCGTTCTGCTATTTATTTTCTGCTGCTGTGATGGGACTTTGTAAAATGCTTTTTTTTTAACGTTTTGTTTCTTCAGTGTTTAACAACTATGAACATACAAAAAAGCCAGGAAAAACAGGCCTTGCGGTCTAACGGATCTCCTCAAGTGTGCAGCTAGCATCTTATAATGCTGCTGCCCCTCCCTTCCCCATCCTATTACACTTTCCCCTCTCTCGACACCTCTTAAAGCTGTCTACCATCTTGCAGACCACTACTTCACCCAGCAAGGAGTTCCATTTCTCTATCACTCTTTCTGTGAAAAAATGTCTCATCTCTCTCTTGAATCTACCCCTCTCCAGTCTCAGTTGCTGTCTTCTCGTGTCCCCCCCCCCTTCTCCTCTGGAAAATCCTCTCTGTATTAGTCTTGTTTATTCCCTTCAGGTACTTAAAGGTCTCAATCATACCTCCCCTGTTCCTCCTCTCTTCCAGAGAATACATATTCAACTCCTCCAGCCTTTCCTCATATGGCTTGCCCTTCAATCCCTGGATCATCTTTGTAGCTCTGCGGAGTACCCCCTGCAAGAAACTGAGGTCCTTCTTCAGGAACAGGCACCAGTATTGCATGCAGTACTCCAGATGGGGCCTGACAAGCTACCTATACAAGGGCAGGATAACCTCCCTACTTCTGGAGGAGATCCCTCTAGCTATATAACCAAGCATTTTGTTGGCTCTTGCCACCTCCCTTCTGCATCGAACATAATTTTTCATGCTCCCTGTTACAATCATCCCTAGGTCCTTCTCTTCTGGGGAGCAACCCAACTGAACCCCATTTAAGTGATACTCCCTCCCCTGGTTCCAGGCTCTGAAGTGCAGAACCTTGCACTTCTTGGCGCTGAACCCCAGCTGCCATTTATCTGCCCACTCCTATAGCTTATCCAGGTCCTCCTGCAACCCCTCCCGCATGTCATCTACCACAGCTCCCACCTTGGTATCTGCTACAGATCCCATTTGCGATATCTGCAATGAAAATCCTGAACAGTACTGGTCCTAGCACAGATCCCTGTGGTACCCCACTTGTCACCACTCTCGGTGATGAGAGTCCCCCCCCAACTATCACCCTTTGCTGTCTCCCCCTTAGCCAGTTCCTGATCCAGGTCACCATTTTTGGTCCTGCCCCCAAATACTCCAGCACCCCCAATCTCCCATGTGGCACAGAATCATAGAACTGACTGAAGTCCAAGTACTGGACATCCACAGCATGGCCCTTGTCCAGTTCCTGTGTCACCCAGTCACAAAACTCTGCCAGGTTTGTCTGGCATGATCTGCCTGTGATAAACCCATGCTGCTGGTCATCCTGGATACCATTTACCTCCAAGAAGCTCACATGCCTCTCCTTTAGGATGGTCTTCATGAGTTTGCCCACGATCAAGGTGAGACTCACTGGCCTATAGTTCCCTGATTCATCCTTTGGACCACTTTTATGGGTGGGCACCACATGGGCCATCCTCCAGTTCTGTGGCACACATCTTGGGTCCACGGAAGTACTGAATAGGTCTGCCAGTGGCCCTGCAAGGACCTCTGCCAGCTCCCTCAGTACTCTAGGGTGCAGGTCATCCAGCCCAGGTGTTTTGTCCAGTCTTCATGCCCTCAACCTCTCCAGCACCCTGCCCTCTGTAATCCCTACATCTGTTGTCATCTCTCACCTTACCCACCCTCCCATTTGCCAGAGGTATTTGCCCCGCCCTTCTCCTGCATGAACACAAAGCAGAAGTACTCATTCAGTGCCTCTGTCTGCTTTTCCCCTTCTCCACCCACGCCCCATCTTTCTTGGTCCTCACAAGCTGGTCTTTGCTTTTCCTTTTCTCACTTAAGTAATGGAAGAAGTCTTTTTCTACTCTTTTGATCCCCTGTGCCAATCTCAGCTCTCCAGATGCTTTGGTCCCCCTGGTCTGGTGACCTCCCTATACTTTTCCCTGAATACATCTTTATCCTCTCCCCTCACCGCCTCATTTTCCTGTACTTCCAAAATGCTACCCTCTTTGCTCTCACCCCTTCCCTGACCTCCGGTGAAAGTCAACTGGGTTTCTTTGCCTTGAACTTCTTTGTTTTTTTCATAGTACAGGTCTCTATTGCCTCTGAAAGCCCTCCCCTTATTATATTCTACTACTGATCTGCATCCATGTGTTGTTGAATGTCTGCAAGGTGCTTGCTCAGAATTTCCCCATCATCCTAAAGTCTGCCTGCTAAACTCAACCACCATTATACCTGTGCCCCTGTGTGCCTCCCCATGTTTAGTGTGAACCACACCGAGTAGTGGTCACTCCCAGCAAGCGGTTCCCCACTTCTGGAATCCTTACAGCTTCCCCAGTATTCAGTACACGGTCCAAAGTCCTTTTCAGCTATATTGGCCCCTGTACCAGCTGTGTCAGGAAAAGCTGTCCTGAAAAGCTTTCAACAGGACCACCTCTTGCGCTCATGGTAGCAGGTGTGCTCCAATCCACCCCCAGTAGGTTGAAATCCACCATCACCACCACGCTTCCCTTCCTGCTTACCCTTTGAATTTGATCTGCATGTTCCTGGTCCAGGTCACAACCCTGTGATGGTGGCCTGTACACTACCCCATCCTCAGTGTCCTTTTTCTCACATCCTGGAACTGCAGCCACAGAGCTTATGTCCTCCCCTACTCCCCTGCCTCCCTTATGCACTTAATCCCCCCCACAGATCACCACCCCTCTGCCATTCCCCTTGGTCCTATCCTTTCTGAATAGCCTGTACCCTGGGATCATCATATCCCAAACTTGGTACTGGGTGGCCCATGTTTCCATGATAGCTGCTATGTCCACCAATTCCACCACCAAGAGAGCCTGTAACTCCACAGTTCTGTACCTTAGGACTCTTGCATTCAGTGAGCCCACCTTCCAGCCTATTGGCTGCCCAGCCTTACCATTTCTCTCCCCCTTTGGTACTCTCTGTGCCCCCTCCTGTTTTTATCTCTAGCTAGGGGGGTGAGCACCCTATGCTCCCCTTTCCAGACATTGTTTCTGACAACGTTCCCCTGTCCACTCCCTTCCTAGTTTAAATCCATCCTTGTTGAAATATACCCCTCCAATCCCTGTGTGAGTACACTCTTCCCCTCTTTGTTCAAATGTAACCTGTCCTCTGTGTACTGTTTAAAAATTAAATATTCAGCATGTCTCTTTTGCTCTTCTGATTCTTGTGGAATATTTTGCACATCTCCTTCAGTCTGTCCAATGTTTAGTGTATCTCCTTTGCTCAGTTTGCATAAGAATGTTTAGTGCATCTCCTTCAGTCTGCCCCTTCCCTTCCTGCCATTGTTTGTCAGATGTGTATTACCTCTCATTTCAGTCCATCTATTCTTGTACAGCCTCTCTGTTAGCTACTTTTTTATTTGAGATGAATGCTTAGCTAATATCTGACTTTATGTCAGTTTGTTTTTGGAGCAATGGAGATGAAAAGAAGACCTCGTGAATCCACTGCAGACTTGATCAGATATACACTGAATATTTCCTCCTGTGCATTGTCAGAAAAGGAGAGGAGTCAGCTGTACCAAGACAACATGAAGAATGAACCAGGAGGGTGTGGAAGATATTTTAGAAATGTAAAGCACGCTCACGGGCTTATTGAGACACAATGGATGAGGAGAAAAGGAAAAATTATAAGGAGAATGCAAGATTAAGAATGCAGCAATACAGAGAGAGAAAGGCCCAAGCTGTAGAGTGCACACCGACTTGTTCAAAGGCAACCACCAGAGGAGATGCACAAAAGAAGAGTGATGAAAGAGTATGCCGGAGGAAGAGAACAAAATGAACGAACCAATATGTCCAGTCAGAAATGCAGATAAGTGAACGAAAAAAGGTGAGAACTTTACAAGCAAAAGGAAGAATGTGAGCAACAGGTTTGCAGCACCCCACCCTCTGCCACCTGTGATGTTGCTCCAGAGTCTTTGAGGAGGACACATGTGAGCCCTGGGATAAATCATATGAGACCCCAGTGGTAGACCAGAGATCCAATAGTGCAATCCAGAAAGCAGTGCAGAGAGCATGACAAGGACTGCCATACTCACCAAGACGGTTCACAGCAACAATTTCAAAGTCATTTTGTCCTGCTCACCAGCCAAACACAATGCCCTATCAAACCAAAACCTGAGATTTATCTGCCATACCAACCTTCAGGACAAACTGGTAGCAGTCATAAAGGAGAAGATGTCACAGTTAAAGTCATGGAATAGAAAAGATTAGAGAGAACTCAAGAACAGTATAACACGATCCTGTCTTGTACTGAGAAAGTACTGAATGTTCTGTGGTGCAAGCACAACACTAGGAATCAGCTGGAGGAGGATGATGAAGGCATCACAGAGTGAACACGTGCCAAGGAGCAAGCCACACAAGGCAGCATCATCTAAAGACACAGTGGACAAAGTCCAACATTTCTTTGAGGCCTCAACTACACCTCTGCCTCACAGGAAGGCAGTTTCAAGGACTGGGAGACTAAGGTTTTCTTTGAAAAGACGCTTAATTGTTTTCACCAGGAGTTTTGTCAACAAAACCCTGAAACACAAATAGGATCCACTAAATTCCATAGCCTGAGACCAACCAATGTAAAAGTCACCAGAGAGCAAAAAACTGGATCTGTGCATGTGTGTGTACTGCACTAATACAACACTAGAACAGCAATCATTGAATCAGTTTGCAGATGTGAAACATATTCCACAATGGAAAAATACCAAACATCTACAGGGCTATTAAGATCACCATGTGCCCATGGACACTGGGTAAGCAATTCTTTTCAAAGGATTGCATAGACAAAGTCTGTGAGAGCTGCAGTACAAATGCAATATTACAAAAAATAGAGAAACTTGTGCAGCAACATGGCAATGAGATAGTGAGATGGTACCAATGGGAGACAGTCAGTGTGACCCAAGACTTAAATGGCACTTTGACAAAACAGTCAAGAAAAGTTCTTCAAAGACAAGAGACACCATAGCACAACTTGTGGAACGTAACAGAAGATGTAAGGTCTTGGGGGCAACACCTGTATGTTGCAGCATGGCAACAAAACCAATTCCAAAATGCGAAAGAACAAATACCAACAGGATGGGTCATAATGGTGTTGGACTTTGCCAGGACTTACACATACACATTTCAAGATGAAATTCAATCCTGTAATTGTCACCATGAACAGGCCTACGTTCACCCTGTAGTTGCATATTACAGATGTATAAAATGTGCAGGTACTGTCAGTGAGGCACTTGTGTGCATATCAAGTGATACCATCATGCAGGTCACCATTTTGTGGGACTTGCCAATAACCATCTAAATAACATCTGTGCAAGTAATATAAAAACAGTGGTGCATGTTACTGATGGCCATGGCAGCTAGTACAAATCTAAGTGGGGTTTTTGCTCATCCTCATCAACCCAGTAATGATTTCCAACTGAACGGGGCTTTTTTGGTTCACAGCATGGGAAAGAACCCTCAGATGTGGAGAGTGCTGTGATAAAATCTGCTGCAAGCGGAGCCATGCAAAGTCATCTGGTGGTGATTTAGAATGCAGCAAAACTGTTCTAATACTGTAAAAATAACTTAACAATTCATCCTGACACTGACTGGTGCAGCCATTTCCTAAGAAATATTGTTTGGGTAGGAAAGCGCAGATAAAAAGGTGAGTAGGACCTGAAAATGAAAATCATCCCAGGAACACAGCTGATCCAGATTGTTAGAAGTGTGACTGATGGCATGGTCACAACAAGAGGGATCAGCTGTTTCTGCAGACCATGCCAACTGGGAGAAGGCAGATGTGAAAACTCTTTGCACGTGGAAGAATGTAAGGTGCAGAAACTTGGGAAATCTGGCTATTCTTCAGTTGCAGATACCATGCAAAGAACACATGCTCCTGCTGCACAGTTATCATCCACCTCACCTTCTACTGTTTGTGTGCTGGAATCTTGCCATTAAATGTCAGACACACATGTGACCACAATATCTCCTGTCACATTGCTTGATGTTTCTACTATGCTTGTCCATCCTGACAAAGACATGTCTGCTGTCCTGGAGATTCCAGCGGTACCATCGTTCAGAAGGAACACTAACCTTGGTTCTCTCACAGTCACTCCTCCATCTGCTTTTTCAAAGACTGTGAAGTCCACGGAATATATGCAAGACAATAAATGATGTGCCATGTACTATTCAAGCAACTTCTATATTGGCCATCTAACCATTATGGATGAGAGGAGAAGATTCCATTTTAACTTTCTACATCAGCGGGGGATGGCAAATTCACATGGCTGCAGCACAAGAACTGATGCATTATGGAAAATATTGTGCATATTTTATGGTCTGATAAACTTTAAAGGGAAGGGTACACTTTACCTTCCACCCAGTGAACTGCAGACTGTGAACAACAAATATGAACTTCTGAAACAGCACTGGAATGAACTGATGTCCATGTCTTTTGCAAATTGCACAGAATGAAAACTCCACAATTGTCATTAATGCAATGCAATTTTGGAAAAAAAAATTTTCAGGTTTTGTTAGTGTCATATTAGGGATTAGACGTTTATTTTTTTGTTTTTTACTAGGAGAGGCACACTAAACTGAAACTTGTTTACAGGTGTGACCCGAGAGCACAATGAAGTTTAGTGACTTGCTTAGAGTCACACAGTATGCAAGTGGGGGCTGTGGGATTCAAACCCAGGACTCCAGGTTTACAGCCCAGTGCCTTAAACTATTGTGCCATACTGCCTCCTTAGTGACATTTCTGTAACTGAAACAAATGTGTGGCATCATGGGTAACATTCACCATGGTATCAAATATCACAGTTGCCAGTAATGCAATAAAATTCTTGTAAATATATTTTTTCCAGGTTTTGCAGTATCATGTTAAGGATTAGGCTTGTTTTGTGACATTTTTGTAACTGAAACAAAATGTGTGGTGTCACATGTTACATTTAGAATGGTATGTGGTGTCAAACATCATAACTGACAGTAATGTAATGTAATTATTGTAAATATATTTTTGAAGGTTTTGTAGTAGTATATTAGTGATTAGGCATTATTGGCAAAGTTTTTATAATTGAAACAAATGAATGATGTCACTTGTTACATTCACCACATTATAGTTGTTTTTTTTTTAAATTGGGGGTACCTGTGGGGCATTTATTTCACAATATGTTTCTTTTTTCATTATTGGGTCATAAAAGTAATTTGAAAAACTGACAGTCATGTCACACTTTGGTAACTCTTTTCCATGAACAGACCCTTATGGCTTTCTCAGGCACCACTGCTTGATCCACAGTTTCTCCCATAGTAGGCTTAACACACTCCCTATACAGCAAACCATCTTGTATAGGATATATATGGGAGTCATTCTCAGTTCCTTTACCATTAACATGTAAAGAAAAGGGTGTAGTGTCTGGTCCACTTGTTGCTCAGTTCTCAGATCACACCCTTTTAGAGTATGCCCCGGTCTGTCTTCTTTCTGTGATTTACATGGAGACTTATTCCAGTGTGTCTTCACCTGTCTTTGTTTTTCAAGTCTTTCCTGGGGTACCAAAAATGTCCCCATCAACAGGAAATACCTCTTGTAGTTGTTCCTGTTTTGCTTGAGATCTTGTAATGACGACAGTCGATTCCTTCTTAGTCCTTATTCATGTATCACAATCGGGATGATCATTTCCAATGATCACAGGAACAGGTAGTTGAGGAGCCCAATCAACAGTAAGAGTACAGGGAATCTCTTGGATTTTCAATTCCATGGTAGAGGTGGGATAAAAATGTGTGTCTCCATGGATGCAAACCACTGCAGTATTACATCCCATAGGTTGAATATCATTCACCAGGTCAATTTTGATTAAAGTCTGTTGACTTCTGGAGTTTATAAGACCAATAACTTGCTGTGTCCCAACATGTACAGTGGTAGTGTACGGTCACAAATTTGCTAAGACTAGATGAATTAGTCTGAATTTTTTCTTAAGGCGATTTCTGGCAATATTGTCTGTTTCTTTGCAATTGTGGCAAATTATTTCAGATGGAAAGGGTTTCCCTTGCTTCCCTTCCTGTTTGGGGTTTGTAGGTGTCCAGGAAAAGTAAAGTTCATATTTATAGGAGAAGAGTAGGTGCTACATTCCTAGTATTCTCTTCATCTAGATGGATGTTCTGTTAGGTAATTTTCTGCCAGTGAGATGGTTTTCTCCGCAGTCTCTTGATGGTGTTTTCTAACCCACATCTGTGCTTCTTGAAGTAAGATTTGAATAAATTGCTCCATCACAACCATTTCTGAAATCTGGTCAAATTACTTGTTTTCTGGTTCAATCCATTTATGGCAGAGTTTTTTTTTAACTTTACATAGGTTTCCCGGGAAGTACATGTGAGTTGCATTCTTGGAGCCCTGAACCTCTGTCTAGAAGTTTCTATATTAATATCATAATATCTGAGGATCTTCTGCTTTACCTTCATAATTTTCTGCATTTTGACTGCCCATATAGCTGTATGTTAACTGTGTCCATCCAGACAGATGAGCTAATCTCACAACTCATTGATAGTAGAGCCAGGCGCACACCCGGGTCACTCTTTTAAAGGTTGTAAGGAAGGCCTCAATACCATCTGTCTCTGTTAATTTCATCAATTTAACATCATTAGAGTGTCCATAGTTCTTGTTGGTTGTTTGGTCCCTAGGGCCTGTATAGCCCTCACAGTATCAGTCCATCTATCTCTTCTTGTCATCTCCTGTCAATTTCTCACTGTTTATCCATTTCTACTTCTTTGACACAAAGCCAGGAGCAATACTAGACCTGGTACTCTCCAATGGAGAGAGGATCACAAATTTAGAAGTCAGTAGACATCTTGGAACAAGCGACCAGTGCACAGTGTGCTTCACAATGAGCACAACCATGGAGATAAGCCATACAAAAACAAGGATACTGGACTTTAGAAGGGCTGACTTTGGCAAAATGGGTGAACACCTGAAGAATGCACTAGCAAATGGCCAGATAGGAGGGGTGGAAGAACAATGGAGAAAAATCAAAACTGCCATCATAGAGGCAACAAGTTTTTGTGTAAAGCAAATGAAGAAAACAAAGTGGAGTAAAAAACCACTATGGTTCTCAAAAGAGGTGGCAGGGGAAGGTTAAGGAGAAAAAGGCTGCATTCAAAAAGTATAAGGAATCACAGAAGGAGCATGACAGGGAACTGTATCAATTGAAGCAGAAAGAAGTAGGAAAGGCAGTCAGAATAGCAAAGGCACAAACCGAGGAAAAAATAGCCAACTCAGTTAAAAAGGGGGATAAAACCTTTTAATCGGTACATTAGGGAGCATAGAAAGGTTAAGGGAGGGATAGTGAAGATTAATAAAGGAGAGGGGAGGTGGGCAGAGGGAGACAGTGAAAAGGCAGAGATACTGAATTAATACTTTTGCTCAGTATTCACAAAAGAAGATGAGGAGCAGTTACCCAAACCAGACAATGGAAGCACTCTGGGTAGGGGGGTTGACACCAGCCCATTCACAGAAGAAAGAGTCCTGAAAGAACTCCTAAAACTCAAGATGGATAAAGCAATGGGGCCTGACGGGATTCGCCCCAGAATCCTAAAAGAACTAAGGGGGGCGACCTAGTGACACCACTGACCACAATTTTTAACAAATCATAGCAGGATGGGGTGGTACCCTAGGACTGGAGGAGGGCAGATGTGATTCCCCTTTACAAAAGTGGGAGCAAGGCAGAAGCAGGAAACTACAAACCTGTAAGTTTGACCTCAGTGGTAGGGAAAATGATGGAATCACTTCTGAAAGAAAGAATTGTTGAGTACCTAGAGGCCAGCGAGGCACAGGACCCAAAGCAGCATGGATTTACAGCAGGAAGGTCATGTCAGACTAATATAATTGATTTGTTTGACTGGGTGACCAAAGTAATAGACCATGGAGGGGCTGTGGATATGGCCTACCTAGACTTTAGCAAGACATTTGACACAGTCCCACACAAAAAATTAATAATCAAGTTAGCCAGCTTGGGAGTGGGTCCCAGGGTGGTAGCCTGGGTAGCAAACTGGCTGCACAACAGGACACAGAAGGTAACAGTGAATGGAACACATTCTGAAGAAAGGGGGGTTACTAGTGGAGTACCTCAGGGCTCAGTACTGGGTCCAATCCTCTTTAACATCTTTATAAGTGACATTGCAGAGGGTCTGAGGAAAGGTATGTCTCTTTGCAGATGACACAAAGATCTGTAACAGAGTTCATACACAAGAGGGGTAGAAAAGATGAAGGGACTTGGCAAGGTTGGAGGAATGGTCAGACATATGGCAACTTAGATTCAATGCAAAGAGTGCAAAGTAATGTACCTGGAACAAAAACCCAGGAGAAGAGTACACAATAGCAGGGGAGGTACTAACAACAACAAAAATGGAAAGGGACCTGGGGGTAGTCATATCAGATGACCTAAAGGTGGGTAAGCAATGTGAAAAGTCAGTAAGGAGAGCCAGGGGAATACTGGGATGCATAGGAAGGGGCATCATAAGTAGAAAAAGGGAAGTGGTTATCCCTTTGTACAGACAGTTGGTGAGACCCCATCTGGAGTACTGTGTACAATTTTGGAGACCTCATCTATGCAAGGACATAGACAGGATGGAAGCAGTCCAGAGGAGGGCAACTAAAATGGTGCAGGGTCTACATCACAAACCATATGGAGAGAGCTTAATATGTATACCCTTGATGAAAGCAGGGATGGGGGGACATGATAGAAACGTTCCAGTACCTCAAGGGAATCAACAAAGTCCAGGAGGGTAGCATCTTTCAGAAAAAGAGATGTGTAAGAACAAGGGGGCACAGTTTAAAGATAGAGGGGGGACGGCTCAGGGGTAATGTGAGGAAATTCTTTTTCATGGAGAGAGTGGTGGATACATGGAACAGCCTTCCTGAGGAAGTCGGGTCTAAAACAGTGGGGGATTTCAAACATGCATCGGACAGACACAAAGCAATTATAGTGAGGGGTTGCAGGAAGCAGGCTGTTGGTTAACTAGAATCTGTAGCTTATCCAGTAGGTAGGGAAATGGATAGACTGGGTGGGCCAAGTGGTCCTTATCTGCCGTCAAAGTCTAAGTTTCTATGTTTCTAAGCCACCATAGCAACTCACTCTGATCCTCTGACGGTTCATCTGAGATGTTTTCTCTCATCTCCTGCATGCTGGTGTCAGCTATGGGACCAGTCTTCGTCTTCCTCTTAGCACCTAGGTCTAGGGCAAGAACTAGCTTCTCACCAAGCTTCTCAGCAATGGCTCTTGTCAATACTCCTTTGGTTTGGCTGCTGAGTACTTCATTTGGACCCTCTTGGTATATCTGGCCATCTGGGTATCATGGCGATACCCACTGGAAGTATCCCCCTGCCCAATCCAGATGCTCTAGTTATCCCACTCTAACACCAATTTGTGGAGGAGGAGTGTGGGAAGAATAGATGGGCAATATTTTATTTATTTATTTGAATTTTGGTAACTGGGTAGGCCCACTGAGACCATGCAATCCCTTTTTCCAGTAATGGCCCAGGAGACATGTACAGTACAGTACAACTGATACAACAAAGAGCTACAGCAAAGTAAAAAGGATAATAAATGATACAATTGAAAATACAGAGACTTCAACAGATAGTTGAATTAATAAATAACCATAAAATTTACACTTCACATAAATAAAAATTGTGGTATATATACAGTATTAATAACTTGCAACTTACATACTTACAATCACACAGGCGAAGTCACTGTAGTATCTTCAGGAATATTACACAATAGGTACAGAGAGGTAGTGATTAGCTAAAGTAGACACAGTGTGGAGGTTTAAGTAAATATGAGGAAGGTTATTTTTTTATAAGTGATAGGGTAGGGTAAGTGAGTAAAGCAGATGGGATAGAATTCGAGGCAGTGGTGGCCGAGAAGGGAAACAAGTACTAACCAAAAGATAGAGTGGTTTCTGGATTGCTAATATTGGAAGAGAAGTCGATCTGAGTAGGTGAGCAGAAGCTTTGCTATAAACAATACCCCTGACACTAGGAGGATTAAAGAGATTGATTAGTTTGAATACAAAGCATAGAGTGGGGTACTGTAGCTTTGAATCATAATTAGACCACTGAAGAGTACAGGATGACACAGTGATGTTTTCTAGGGTCAGCACCTTGGGCAAATTGCCCAATCCTATGATAAATTTGATGCAGCTGGGCAAGGGATGAGGATTGAATGGAGAAAAGGAGTGGAGCACCATTAAACAGTGTCAGTGGCTCAGTAGGTGGCACACTTGCCTCTGAGGTGGGGAGATCAGAGTGCTGTGGGTTCAGTTCCCACATCTGGCACTTGGGTTAATATCCCAGTTCTGACACTGTAGTGCAGCATGAGAGGGGTGCTGCACTTCTGAGGTGCTGTCTTTCAGATGAGACGTTAAAACCGAGGTCCAATCTGCCTGGATTGGTGGTAGTTCAGATGGATGTTAAAAATCCCATGGCACTTATCGAAGAGAGTAGGGGAATTTTATTTATTCCCTGCAGGGGGAGGGCCTCAAACAACTGGTACAAGAACCCACAAGAGACAGGGCTGTCCTAGATCTAGTACTGACTAACAGGGAAGGGATAACAGATCTCCAGGTAGAAGGTCACCTGGGGGCCAGTGACCATCACATGGTATGGTTTAATTTGGCTACTACATCTAAATCATCCCATTCCAAGGCAAAAATATGGGACTTCAGAGGAGTTGACTTTGATAAGATGGCCAACAGAGTTAAGCTAGCCCTGGCTTAAAGAAACACAGGTGAGGGGGTACAGGCAACGTGGACAAGCATTAAGGATGCAATGCTTGAAGCAACATCCCATTGTGTTAGACAGAAAAGGAAGTGCAAAAGAAGAAGGAAACCACTTTGGTTCTCAAATACAGTAGCAGAAAAGGTCAGAGCCAAAAGGCTGGCCTTCAGGAAATAGAAGGGAACACAGCAGGATGAAGATAGGGGACATACCAAACTGCCCTAAGGGCTGCAAGGAAGGCAGTAAGGCAGGCAAAGTCCCAAACTGAGGAAACACTAGCACGAACAGTAAAAGAAGGTGACAAGACTTTCTATAGATACATTAGTGAAAGAAGAATGTCCAGAGGGGGTATTGCTAAGCTTAATGGAGAAAAGGGAGCATGTGAGGAGGAGGACCATGTAAAAGCATCTATCCCAAATAGATACTTTTGCTCAGTATTTACTGAAGAGAAGGTAGGGCAGGGCCCACAGCTCAGCACCATGGACACGGGGGAAGGGAGGTGAGCACTACTCCTTCACAAAGAAAGGGTCCTACAAGAGCTTGCTAAGCTCAGGTGGATAAGGCAATGGGACCTGATGGCATACATCCCAGGGTACTAAGGAGCTAAAGGTGGAACTAGCAGAGCCATTGGCAGAACTGTTTAGTGAGTCTCTAAGCACAGGAGAGGTCCCAAAGACTGGAGAAGGGCTCATGTGATCCCGCTCCACAAGAGTGGTAGCAGGGAGGAGGCAGGGAACTACAGACCAGTCAGTCTTACCTCAGTAGTGGGCAAGATTATGGAGGCACTCCTTAAGGAAAGGATAGTGCAACACCTGGAATCCATAGGGGCACAGAATCCAAGACAGCATGGGTTTACAAAAGGAAGGTCCTGTCAAACTAATCTCATAGATTTCTTTGACTGGGTAACCAGAGTGGTGGACCAAGGGGGAGCAGTTGATGTCGCCTACCTTGACTTCAGCAAAGCTTTTGATACTGTTCCACATAAAAGATTAATAAATAAGCTGGGTAGGCTCGGGGTGGGTCAGAAGTTGGTCAACTGGGTGGCAAACTGGTTCACAGGCAGAAAACAGAGAGTGGTGGTAAATGGTATACAGTCAGTAGAGATGCAAGTCACAAGTGGGGTACCTCAGGGATCAATCCTGGGGCCAGTCCTCTTCAACATCTTCATTAGTGACCTTGCAGATGAACTAGAGGGTAAGGCTTGTCTGTTTGCAGATGGTCCAGACCCCCACTCATATTAATGACAAAACAGGAACCCCCACCCTCCTAGACCTCATTTTCACCAACCGATCTAAAAATGTCTCTCAGGTTACCACCCATACTAACACCCTTAGTGACCACTCTCCTGTTACTTGTCTACTGTCAAATAAGTCTCCCTCCGCCTCTCCCACACCTACCTTCTGCAGGTGCCTAAAAAAAGATTTGCTACCCAAACTTCCTCCAGGTCTGCGACTGGTCTCCCAATTTCAATGCTACCAATGTGGATGATACACTGTCCCACTTTATCAACACCTTCAACTCTGTTTGCGATGCCTTTGCCCCCCTGAAAAAGCAATTAATTAAAAACCAAATAAGTCCCTGGGTATCCCTAGCCTTACTTGATATGATGCACCACCAAGATAACCTCTGGCATAGGGCACTTGACTCCCAACACCCCGGGATAGGCAACTCTGCTAAGAAGCCAGAAACAAATGAACATGGGCTATGTGACAAGCTAAAGCAGCCCACTATCACCAGGCCCTCTAAGCTACCTGGAGCTCAGGTAAGGATTTCTGGTGCAACATCAAATAAATCACCAGGAAGATGGATCCCCTGCCACCCCTTCCCCCAGCTTGCTGTTAAAGGAAACCTAGTTCATGACCCCTTAGCTATTGCAAACACCCTTAATAAGGTATTCTCAGACCTTAGCAGGGTGTTGCCCCTGACTTCTTTGCCATCCCTCCATCCTTGACCCCTGCTCCTACAGAGTCAGAGGCCCCCCCCTTACACTTCCTTAATATCTCCCTCAGCTCTGCAAGAGAATATATCACCAGCTTTATAAACAAGTCTAGACAGAGTGGTAACACCCTTGACCTAAACCTTCTAAGACTCACACTGGATGAAGTTCTCCACCCCCTGACAAAAATCTTCAATTTATCGCTCTGCCTTGGACAATTCCCCTCAGCTTGGAAATGTGCAGTTATCACACCACTGCTCAAGGATGGTGACTGCACAGTTCCTAATAACTACCACCCTATCTCTATTCTTCCCCATCTCTCCAAAGCACTGGAAAAAATTACATCTGAACAACTGATGTAATATCTCACCATTCTTAACCACTTTTCCCCTGTCCAACCAGGCTTCTGCTGAGGGCACAATACCACAACTGCACTCCTCGAATACATGACTTTCATACACCAGGCCTTTGACAGTAGTCAAATGGTAGGATATGTCTACATAGATCTTACCAAAATGTTTGATACTGTCAATATTATCACTCCTGGTTATACAATTGGAAAAAAAATCACTCCCAACTGCTCCACACACTCTCATCTGTAGGAACTGCCTCTGAGGTTGTATCCTGGTTTGCTAGTTATTTGGGGAACAATTCCCAAAGAGATGAGGTCAGCTCCACCCTCTCCTCCTGCTGCTCTGTTCACTCTGGTGTCCCCCCAGGATCTATACTTGGCCTCCCCTTTCAGCCTTTTCTTAAACTCCCTCCCAAAGTCCTGCCCTGGTAGAATGCTCCTCTATGTGGATGATGCTGTTATCTTTCACTGTCATCCCAACCCTGATACACTCCAAATCCTGCTCCAAGAGCTCTTCCTCACCATTGAATCCTGGTTCATGGACCATAGATTAATTCTCAACTGCAGTAAAACCAAATCCATGGTCTTCACTCACCGCCAATCCCACCATCGTAACTTCTCCCTAGCCATCTATTATTCAGCCAATGTCCCTACTGAATAGGTCCCATCCTTCAAGTATCTAGGATTAACCTTTGATGACCATCTCTCCTTTCATACTCACATCCAGTCTCTCCTATCTGCACTCAATACCAGGATTGGACTGCTATATAGGCACAAACAATACCTCTCCCCAGAGGCACTCCATCTGGCAGTATCATCTTTTGTTCTCTCACTGGTTGACTACAGTCTAGTAATTTATGACTCAGCTGACCCAACATCTCTCTCTCAGATAAAGACCACACTGAAAGAAGCATGTAGGCTGGTCATGGGTCACAACAGGCTAGCTCACACCTGCCACTTATATAAATCTGCTGGTTGGTTAAATCTTGAAGCCAGACTTAAATACACTACCTGCATCCTTGCTAAGAAAATTTCTCTCAGATCTGCCCCCCAGGACTTGATTCCCTGGTCTCAAATGCCCACCATGCCCAAATCTCCAGAAGTGCCCCTAGACCCTCCTACCTTGTCCCATGCTGCAGAATCTCACAGTGTCAAAGAGCCTTTGGGCTCCTAAGTTGATTAACTATCTCCCACCATCCATCTCTCTCATACCCACATTAGGCCATTTCAAATCTGCCCTCAAACACAATCTCTTGAAACAAGTCACCTGTGACTGTTTCTGCCCCCCCCTCTGCCTGGGTCCATGCATCTGGCCTGTAGACCCCTCATCTATGTGTCCCACCCCTCAACACACTCATCTATTATGTTTCACAAGTTGTCTACTCTCCAGCTTTGAAGATGGGTTATACCCACCGATAGATACTCCTCTTCTCCTGTCCTTGTTCCTACAGTATGACTCAGACCCAATATGCTTGCTTATTGGCTTGTATAACCAGTGTCTACCTGTTTAATCAATTATATGACTAGGATCTCCTCGACCTGCTTATCAACCTGTACTGCACATGTACATCAATATAACCCTGCATATCCTGTTGTATTTTTGCTTTACTATGTGATGCTGTCATCAATGAACCTCATATAAACTTTATTAATTGTTATTTGCTCATGTACAATCCAGCATAGCCCTATATATCCTGTTTGTATTTGCTTTACCATGTAATGTTTGCCATCTGCGTACTTCATGTAAACTTTGTCCTCTCATATATATGTAATGAGGAGAATCTGCAAAAGAGTCCTTGACTTAAAGATTTTATTCTGATGATTTTAATAAATAAAAAAGAAGGGAGGATGCTGTGAAACTAATATTGTAATGCTATGATTAAAAAAGAGTGGAGCATTCAAGAATGAGCAACGCAATGGCTGCTCACTCTAAAGGTAAGAGACTGCATCTTTGCCTGAAAAACAAAAACAAAAGAAAAACCTAAACATATAATTAAACTGTATATTTACAGAAAGCGGGGCAAAGTATTCCAGAGCAGCTTGAACTGAGGGATGAAGGCACACTTTGTATGTAACAGGCTGCCATTTCACAGCTGCTAGTGTTAACAAAAATATGACAGCTTGCTGGACCACAGACTATAGTGTACAGCCATAGAGTGGTTTCCTACATTCTAGAACACATTAGAGGAACATGTGTAAAAGTGCATGGTGGGGACAGAAGAGACCCCAAAGGCATAACAATGCCCCCCAAAAAACTCTTTGCTTTATTAACATTACTCATGCATGGAATGGGCGTAGGGCAAATATGTAGAAAGATATGCACTGTTAAAAACTGTATTTACATATCTCTTTCAGCAGACCAGTCTGCAAACAGTTCTTACAGTTATCACTGGTACTCTGTTTTGCTTATGCGGGACCAAAGAAAGGGGGAAAAAGATGTTTAAAAGAATTAGAGAAACACAGAAGATGGGAGAGAAAACAACTTTACAAATGGCCAATCTGCTAGGAGAAATAAAATAATAAAAAACCCAGGCTAGTTGCAAGACAGGAAAGGTGCTGTTGCAACAGATTTAGAAGAGGGAGGTCTCTCCTAACATAGTATAACAGGGCTCACCCTACTACAGTCTTCACATGCCCAGTTATGGCGCTACCATCAACTCACTGACCTGACCTAGGGTCAAGTACTGTGGGAGTAGAGTTGTTGGCATGGCTAAAAGGCTGGCTTTGCTGCTGGCTGTGGGTGGGTTGTCATGGCTCTGTGGGTTGTCTGGAAGGCAGACACTGGTGCTTCACCTGACACTATGCTCTCTCATCACTTCAGCCTTTTATTTATTTACTGATTCATTCTTGGATTACAATACTTTTGAGCACATAACTGCTCTTTAACAAAGGTTTCACATCAGTGAGAATGGTGACAGACATACAACCAATGGTATTACATAATATTTTGACAATAAAGTGTTTATCATGACATTAACATTGCAACTAAAATTAAAACTATGAATTGGCAGGAAATCAAACATAACCTAATAAAAGGAGGCAGCCTAAGGTGCTTTGTCAAATAGGTATAGGTGGATATGGGTGAGCAAAAGTTTGGGTAAATGAAGAAAAACAGAGGAAAGAAGGTGGAGGATGAGAGGGGTGAAGTGAAAGAAGGATTGGGGAAGGAGGCAGGAAATAGGGCAGAGCGGTAAGGGTGAAAGTGGTTATTTGCAGAGAAAGGGGGAGAAGTTGGTAGACAAGGATGTATTAATACTGCTGAGGTAGTGCCATGTCAGTTGAAACAGTCACAGGAACTGTTAGCTGTAAGATGCTGACGAAGAGTGCCTTTAAATGGTCCCAATTTTGGTAAGGAAGAGATATCTCTGGGCAGTGCATTAAACCATAGTGGTGGTCTAAATGCAAATGATCATTGTCCTTGTGTAGTCCAGCATCTTGGGACAGAGAAGAGTTGGTTAACTGAGCTACACATGTGCTGGGAGCTGCAAGAGGGGTTGAGTAAGCTAGTAACACCAGAAGGCAGGAGCCTGAGGACTGCCTTTTGAGTTAGCAAGCAGATTTGACAGTGAATCCTTCCATTTGGCTAAAGCCAACTTGTTTGCACATACAGTTCATATGTGTGGGTAAGATGTGCTGCTCCAGTAAGATGTCAGCATGCTTTATTGAGAGCCAAAGATATTCTGCGGAGGGTAGTGGCAGAAGCTGAGCCATAGTTAACCAGACTATAGTCAACAATGAATACTGTGGAGCTATAGATAGCTAGTCTAAGGGCTTCAGGCATTAGATTGTGTTTATGTCTCTAGAGTAACAGATTGTGTTTATGTCTATGGAGTAACTCCATCTTGATACTGGCAGACCTGAAAACATTCTCAACATGCTGGGCATATGATAGTGAGGTATCCACAGTTACCCCTAGATACTTGAAATGTTGAATTTGTTCAAACAGGATGCCAGGGGATTTCCTGATGGTTAGGGCACTGGATCTGTGTTTGCTGTGAGCACCACTGAACAACAAGACTTTTGTTTTTTTGCAGTTCAGAATCAGCTTGTGTTTCCTGAAACTAGTCCTCCACTTCCTCAAAGCTGAGTTGAAGTTGGTGGTTCAGTTGTCAGTGTTGCTAGTGTATATAACTGCATCATCCACATAGAGGAGGATCTGCTGGTGACAGGAGTGAGGGAGATTGTTAAGAAAGATGTTAAAGAGAAGTGGACCCAGTATGGAGCCCTGTGGTACTCCAGAGCAGACATGTTGATGGTCAGAGGTGACATTAGCTCTCTTCACCCGTTAGGAGCAGCCTACAAGACAGCTTTTGAACCAGGACACAGTATCTGTCAAGAGACCAGTTGAGGATAGTTGCTTGAGAAGTAGAGCATGGTTCACTGTATCAAAGGCCTTTGTGAGGTCTATAATGCCACACCCACCAATCTACCTTGATCCAGAGATTGGTGAATGAAACCAGTGAATTCTAGAAGTACAGTGGCAGTGCTATGTTGCTTTCTGAATCCATGCTGCTGGGGGCACTGGATCAAGTATTTTTCCATATACTCCAGCAATGGATCCACAACTATGTGCTTAAGTGCCTTAGACAGAGGTGGAAGTATAGGGATAGGTCTATAGCTTGTATGTATAGTGTGGTCTCTAGTTTTGTGAACAGGGATAACAAGGGCTGACTTCCAGATTTGGGGGAATTGTGCCAGTCTCAGTGAGAGGTTTAGAATCTTTGCAATGGGCACCAGTGTTTCTTCTATGGCAAGGGCAACTAATTTGAGGTCTAAGGAATCACCATAATACTTTGAGCACCCAAGTACTTTTACTAGGTATTTCTGGATCAAATACAGCAGGACCGCTTTGAAGTAGAAAGGAGGTGGTGCAGGAAGTGAATCATCTGCCTGCTGTTTGGTGCTATTCTCACTCTTGCCTTCCTGTGGTCACCACCACAGGCTGCTAAAGCTGCCAATGAGGAGCAGTTTACTTTTAAATTACAAAAAACTGGATCTAAACTGAGCCCACATCATGCGTCTGCTGCTGATTGCAAAACACTGACTGCTGGATGCTGCTGGCACTGCTGCTGCTTGGCTCCTGGTATTTGGGGATAACTGCCGACTGCTGCCAATCAGAAATTAAAAAAGCCATTGATTCATGACAAGGAGGACTACACAGACTAGTAAGCCCTTTCTATTCCTTGAACCAATTCTCCTACATCCATACTTCCTCTCAGGCCCCACTTTGTCACACCCAACTGTCCTTCAGCACCTGAGAGTGCTCACAAGACTGTCTAATGGCCACTCCACTGGATGGCATCTCAGTGCAATTGATGGCCAGTTGCCACCATGTGGGAAATTACATAGCTCCCCCCCCCCAATATCTGGGATGCTGAGTTCCTGGCAACGTGGGAGGAAACCAATGGACCAGTGTGAGCTGGACATTCAAATGGGCTGACACTAGAGTGTGCAATGCTCTAGGGGTGGAAACTCCCAGAGATGCTACTGGGAGAAGAATAAAAGTTAGAGTGCAGGAATCAGTTGTGTGTACTGGGCCTCCTAATGGACATCCCTTCCTGCCACCTTACACTGCTTGCCAGGGTTCTTCTAGGGGCACCTCACTGAGCATCAAACTGGGGACTCTTGGCTGGTTGCTGCTGGGTTTGGTCACTAGCTCCCAGCTGCTGACCTCTGAATGGGTGTGGAATTGGGGGGTGTTTTTTGATGACGGGCTGATACTTCATTCTCAAGTGTCAGCCATTGTCAAATCCTCATTCTACCATCTAAGGAACATCTCCCAGATTAAGCACCTTGTTCCATCTGGCAACCTTCCAACTTTGGTCCACGCTTTTGTGATCTCACCCCTTGATTACTGTAACTCTACCTGGGGCTTCCTGGGGTAGATCTCCACTGCCTGCAACTGGTGCAGAAAGCTGCGGGCAGGTTATTGTCTGGATCTTCTCGATCCAGCCATATTTCTCCTGTGCTGCATGCTCTGCACTGGCTGCCTGTTCAATGGCGGATCACGTTTAAAGTCGGTTTACTGACTTATAAAGCCCTACATGGTTTTGGTCTGAGTTACCTGCAAGAGCATCTGCATCCCAACTGCTCCCTCCGACTACTCCGCTCAGCTGATGTGGGATTGCTAGAGATTCCCAGGGGGCACTTGAAGACTTCTGGGGCATGGGCTTTTGTCTTTGCTGCCCCTACCCTGTGGAATTTTCTACCTCATCGGATATGAGAGTACCTGACAGGGGAGAGCTTTGAGATTGTTCTTAAAACATGTCTTCTCCAGCTGGTCTTTCCTGATCTTTGACATGGTATTCAGATATGGTATTTGGAAATGTATATTTATTAATAGTGTTAATAAGTTTTAGAATGTTTTAAATCATTTAAAAAAATTGTAAGATTGTACAGCACTTTGACATTTATGAATTGCGCTTGATAAAGTTTGATTGATTAATTGATTGACTAGTGCTGGGGACTGGACTTTACTGGTGTCATGTGTTTATTATAGTGGGGAGAGTACCAAAAATAAAATCTCTAATGACTGCACACTATCACCTGAAGCCCCAAAAATATATATTAAAGGTTCCTCAGCTCTGTACTGGGTTCTAAGGATGTATCTTTACAAAAATCTGTGGTAATACAACATTTAGAGTTCACGCTAAAGTGAAAAAAGTAGGAAATATGGTGTTAGGATTTCCAACCCTAAACCCCCACCAGCACCCCTAAAACAAATCAAGGGTGCAGCCTTCCTTGAGGTTGTCAATCCTACAGCACCCCATTAGGTGTATGTTTCTGGAGAGTATAGAATGGGGTGAGCTTCAGGGTTAACAACCCCTAGGAAGACTGCATCCCTGATTTGTTTTAGTGTTGCTGGTGGTGTTTTAGGGTTGGAAATCCTAAAACTACATTTCTCTATTCACTTTAGCCTGAACCCTAAATGTTGTATTAATACATTTTTTTTTTTGCAAAGAATTTCTGTACTTTTTCAGATAGTATATTCATATCCTTGTTTGCCTGTGGGAGTTCAGGCACTCCATGTCCTGCACTCCCATCCATCTATACTTTTGTAAGATATTGTAATTGTATCCTTATTTGCTTGTTGAAGTGCAGAACCCATCCAAT
This sequence comes from Neoceratodus forsteri, assembly GCA_016271365.2. Classification (NCBI taxonomy): domain Eukaryota; kingdom Metazoa; phylum Chordata; order Ceratodontiformes; family Ceratodontidae; genus Neoceratodus; species Neoceratodus forsteri. The sequence continues at coordinate 1,165,894,075 of CM057454.1, forward strand.
CCCTCCATGGATGTGTATACAAATGCATGTTAATGTGGAAACATTTGCATTTTTAGCAAAACCACAATCAAACCATCACCACAGCCTTCTTATTATTCCACCTCATGAACCTGGTACTGAAAATTCCCAAATCCCCCAGCAAAAATGTTATTCTGTACCACCATCACATCATTCCATGCCTCAGTTGTGAAAACACTGTTTAGCTAGGATTTGAAAAATTACACCAGCAAATCAGGATATGATTATATCATCTCAAAAGTTCTTTGCAAACAAACTTTCTTAATGTACTTGTTGGTGTTAAACTGACAAAAGTGGTGCAATGTGATGTTTGGCCCCAATACTGAAAGCACATGGAGGGTGCAGTACTAGATGTTCCATCCAACTCAGGGCCTGTGTGGTCCATCAGGGGTGTGACAGGGTTGAATAGGACCCTGTCCCAGTTATTATGGAGAGTTTGACTGTAGGGATATGTTCTGTTCTTTTCTTTCCTGTCTCTTGTCTGTCTGGTTGCACAACCAAATTTTCCTGCGAGACCTATGACTTGATCACCCGACAGTCTTGCAATTATTTGCCTCTCACTATCTCTCAACCTTCCCTTGCTGTTTCTGTCTTTTCCTCCCTTGCATATCTGCTGGTATAAAAATATATGTAAATCATTATGTGGCAATGTAACTGATGTTGGCATCCCTTTGTTTAGAAATGATATGGTTACTGTTGAAATGTATAGAATTATAGTTTAAGATGATTGCAAAAAGATATTGGAAACTCAAGGGGTTAACCTAAGAGCAGTTTTGAAGCCTTTTTTCTGCAGCTGTGGGAAAGGAGCCTCAGTTCTGGGTCATTGTGTTCTAGCTGCACCTGCCTGGAATTTACAAGAATATTTCAGAAAAAACAGGATGCTTGTTGGTGGGGGGGGTTGTAAGGACTTATAAAAACAGAGCTGCAATTTCTTGCAAGAGAGAGACACAAACAGAGAAACTGAAGAAAAGCTCAGATGGATCTTCTCTGTTTATTCTGCCTTTGTAGAAAGTTATACTGAACACATTTATTTTTTTTATATTACTGCTAGAACTAATAAACACTTTTTACTAATTCTACAACTGTTCCTGGTTTTTCCTATGCTTCCTGACCTGTGCCTCAAAGATAGGGGACAGGGCAAAAGTCAGACACCCCTGGTGTGCCCTGCACACCCAATTGCACTGACATGCAGAACATTGCAATGCAGGAATGCAAATAAGGGGTCCCCCATGCATATATCCCAACTCACAATATTAAACCCCCCAAGCATAACTTTGGCTGGCTGCACAAGTCCATAGTTATGCTTTCCAGACCTTGCTATGTCTATGTGTGGGGAAGGTGTATGTCCCACGCATAGCAAGGACCGGGAACACAGTCCCCTCACAAGCCCAGAACACAGTGCTGACTACACAACCCCCCCATCCATGTTGCAATAGTGTATTCAATCAATCAATCAATCAATCAAAATCTTTATTTATTCAGGCGAACGTCATTGAGCGTAGCTCATTTACAAGATGGACCTGAGTGGTCATACAAATAAGGGTACAAGTTTTTTTTACAAAGACATGAGAATAGCATAACATTAGTACAATCAAATAAATAAGAGATATATACAAAATTTACAGATATACAAGGCACAGTAAAATAACTTAACCTGTAAAAATGAAGAGGATAATAGATATAGCAGGGATAATAATCAAATAATAGGGCTTTTGTAGGCTTTTATATGAATGTGATAACTGACTGGGTAGAAGAAGGGAAACTAAACATAGTGGATTACAGAAGGGAGGGGTGTAGGTTGGATGGGAGACTAGGCCTTATGGAAGCAGTTGCACAACTCTGGAAATAGGGCGGTGTATAACCCCCTCACACTGCCCAATCCCTGTAACTTGAAGAAGTCCCCAGCAGTGTTCCATCGTGTAGTTTCCCTCCTGCTGCTGCTCGATTACCTTATAATAATCAAACACCCATCTCTTTTCCGTAATGTAGTGTCCACAATCTTGCTTCCTGATCCATGTAGAATAAAGAATTACCCATCAGTTTTCCATAATGTGTTGTCTCCCTAGTACTAATCACCATAGAGTAATGGAATCCACATTGGATTTCCATACTGTAGTATCCCCCACTGCCTGATCCCCATAGAATAATAAAATCCCCATCAGTTTCCATAATGTAGTGTCCCTCCTCCCCAGCCCTGATCACTGCCCCAACTGGCAAGCAGTGCAAGCCCTTTCCATAGTGTGGAGGCCTCCCACCACACAGCCCTGAGCACTGCCAAACAATTTGCCCCCCTGAGCCCTGGTAACCATATTGTAGAGTGCCCCCCCAGCCCCAATAACAGTAATCAATGGTCACACAACCCCGGTTCCATAGTGTAGCAGCCCCCAACCACACAGCCCTGAAGATTACCAAATAACATAAGTTCTGGTAACCAGACTGTAGATCCTGCCCCTGCACTGACTTCCAGTGCAATAGACCAGCCTTTATCCCCTGTCCCTGGTTGCTAGTATCCCCTCCACCTACCCTGGTAGGTGGTACCAATTTCCCTGTCCCCAACCCTAACCTGACCAGATCAGGTGACTGGAACAACCCTCACTCCCTACCATGGACAGCTGCCAACTTATCTGGACCATTCTGCATACAGTAAATGGGACATACCCACTGGCTGGCATGTCAGCCAGTGAGCATGTACTATATATAGTACGTGATATGGTCCTGATCAGTCGGTGACTAGCCGTAATAGGGGGTGAGGTCTGTGCCAGTCACTGGCACAGGTCTTGATGGGGTGAGGGTGCAGGGAACTGGTACTGCCTACTGGGGTGGAACAAGTCTAGAACAAATGGTTTGATACCTTTTATTCAACCAACAAGGATGTTACAAAAAGAACAAAGAGCTTTAGCTTTCAGACCAACAAGTTCTTCTTCAGAAGCCTAATGAGAGTTATTTAGAAAATCCCATATTATTAATACTTAGAACATTTTCATTGGTTTAAAACAGGCCTTCATAAATAATTAAAGTGACATTGGAGAGCTTGAATATCTAAAGAGCGATTTCAGCTGAACCAAACTTAAAGGTCAAAGGTTGTTTAAAGATAACAGCAGGCAGAGAGTTACCATGTATCAGTCTAATGGATAAAAAACCTTAAGATTCTCTGCTCACTAAATTACATGTCAAGTGAAGAAAATCTCCCCAAGACACATATTTCACAAGTGAGGCCACTGTACATCTCTCCGCTCAGAATAGAACATGTGACAGGGTTAATCCCTGCCACTTAATAAATGTACCCATCCTTTATTTCTTTCTCTGGTTGCAACCACTTTTCTCTCCTCTTCTAAGGCTATCCCTGTGTTTTTCGGTAAGGAGACAGGCCACATCCTTACACAGCCCCCCTCTCCATCTCTATTAACTCCCCCCCCTTTTGCTTTATTTCTCTTTTTCCTGGGGTACGTCTTCTTTTTTAAAATGTTGGCAATAGTAGATTTTCTGCCTGCAGTAATGGGTAAATTCAGATTCCATTCCCCTGGAATATTGTTTATTCCTGCATTGTTTTCTGGTACTGTCCAAGAGAAGGACAGAATAATATTCATTTACAGTCTGGAAAATTAGTATGGGACTTTTGTCATACATTCTTAGTTGAAAGTCTGACTAAGAGAGAGAAAGTATTTCTTTTCCTGTTCAAGGTTTCTGCTGTAAGGGTTTCCTCTGCTGTAAGCATTTATCCTGCTGAAAACACTCTTCCCCATTGTAGTGCTATCGGTACATGCCGCACTACCGTTCGCACGATCATGAAGGCTGCGCGATTGTGCGCACTATCGTGTAGGGCATAGCGCATCATTTTTTTTAAAAAACAGAAGATTTGAGCCACATGTAGGTTCAACTAGGAATGTTTGCTCCTACTAATTGCAGTGCAGAACAGCTTAGTTTGGTAGCAACAGCCATTAAAAGAAGACCTCTGTCTTGCTGTGGAGAAAGTAGCCGACGGCTTGAAATTGCAACCGACAGCTTAACCTTGCAGTACAAATGCTGATTTGTTCTAGTTCTGGTGCACTGAGACTTGTTTTTTCTGTTCCTAAGCTGCTTGATATCTGGGTTTTGTCCACTAAATACAGTTCTGGGTATCCCTAGATAGAGTAAAAGAAGATGTATACCTTATAGAACGTACTTTACAACTCTTTTAAAGCTAGCTTGTTTCTTATAGTAAAAAGGGTGGACTTACAGAAGAAGTTCCTTATATAGAGAATACTGGATGGGCAACTATGCAGAACCAGTGTGTTCTGCCACAGAGGGATTTTGATTCCCTCTGACCTCGAGAGCAAAGCTCGAGAGGTCCATGGGAATTAGAACCCCGAGGTGGCAAAACATACTAGTTGTGCACAGAGTTGCTCATCCTGTATTTTTTACAGTGTATAGTACTGGATGAAAAATGTATTTTGTGAGTTCTTTTGCTTTCAAAATGAAACTGACTCATGCAGTCTCTAGAGGCTCTAGAATGTTGTTCTACCACAGTAGGGTACTGTGGTGGAACTGTGGCAGAATAGCATTTTGAAAGGGATGGAATTCTACAAAGAACAACACCCACTATACACTATATATAGGATAGTGCATGGGGAACAGTTGACAACAGGGCTATTCTTCCACCGAGTTGGCACTATGACGACGGATTACCCGCGGTGCGAGCTTGAGAGGTAATCTGTCATCATAAGTTAACGTAGTGGAAGATGCTCCTTCTGTCAACCGCTCCCCCATGCACTTTTCTATATAGTGTATGGTGGAACGTTGTTCTGTGAGAAAAAAAAAACAACCACTACGTCATATTGATGATTAAGAAAATGTTTACTTGGTTACTGGAAGGAAAAATTTAATTTTACATTCTTTGTGTTCTCACGCTTAACATGTTTACTGTTTTATCACTTTAGATTTTAAACTTTTAACGATTACCATTTAAACTTTTGAAACACTCACATAACAGCAGCAACCAGAACAGCAATTTACAAATCTGTGGGGAAGAGCAGAGAAATGGTAAAATCGGCTAGCAGTGGGTCTAGCTCTGTTGAGGGAATGTCATGTATTGCCCTGTGCTCGTCGTTGTCTCTGAGGAAGCTATGTATCTACCGCATGTCATTTCTTGTTTTTTTGGCTGTTTTATTATTCTCCTGCTTCAGGATGAATGTATCCCGCTCGGAAAGTGGTTTTGAAAGTACCGTCACCGACATTGCTGCTAATGCTACGTGTCCTGTCAAGGGAATGAGTCCTAACTGTCAAATGGTGCTTGAGGACATGGTTTGTGACGTGCGCAGTGCAGTGAGACAAATCGTTCTGCTGCTCTGAGATCGTCACTACTGTGTGACTACAAGGTTTCGAGAATGATGGATTTTGGTGGAGAATGACGTTCCACCATACACTACATGGTTATTATAGTTTAGCAAAGCCCTTTGGCAGTTGTAAGAGGTATGTTCACTGGGAGGGCCTGCTGTATTCTGGATGGTACTATAGGGAATCAGCAGCCCCTAGTGGACTCTTTTTATAATAAGCTATCTGTCACTCAAACACAAGAGAGCATTCTTTGAAGTATAAAAACTTTAGTAAAACATATTTTTACGAGCTAAAAATCATACTACATTGTTTATATCCAGCAAAGCCTTTTAGGATACGCATATAATTGTTTTAGTAGCTAATAAAAGAGTTTTACATTTGATGATGCTATGTCACCTGATTCAGGTAGGTGGGTACATAAGTCCTACCTGAACAGGTGTCAGACAGATAGGGTCAGTATCTTCTGACCAGTGGAGAGAGAAGGGTCATGCTTCAGGATTATCTTTGTTTTACTTTGTGTTAACAAAGTTGTTTTTTTTTGTCACTTCATTTTGATGTTTCTGTTATTTTGGATGGTACAGAAGAAAAAGTTTATGAAGACTAATAAACATCTCACAAGTCAACGTGGGTTGCACCTTATCTATTGAGTCCTGTGTCCATCCTTAGAACCCACACCATAACAGAACCTTTGATAATGAGATGACCTTTGAGAAAACAACTGCATGCTAAAATGTAACATATAACCAAGTAAAAAAAAATAATAAAAATAAGCCCCAAAATTACACCACAGAAATTCTCTTTACATGGCATACAGAATTATGAAAGTGATGTTTACCTAAAGTGAGTAAGTGTATCACACTGACAAAAGCACAACTGGATGGAGACATACTCTTAACAAACTATTATGTTAAGATCCTGTTGTAACCAGATTTTATACATGATAATATCAATTGTCAGTGTAAATGCCAGATAAAAAGAGTGCTATTCAGGGACTCCCAAGAAACTGAGACTATGCAGCCTGATATGTACAGATTCCAACAAATTGTCAGTGTATAATCAAAATAATACATATACAGCAACAGTCCACAGAATCTAAACAAAACTTCTTAGGAATTACCCCCTCTCGGTTGGGGGAGTAACTACTTAAAATGAAATATATGTACATGAATCCTAATTCCATCCATCGATACAATAGTTACCCCAAAAAAGAATTACACTGGTCATGAACCCCCCCCCCCGGTAAATGAGACGTGTTCTAATAAGTAGAGAGTATAAAAGCATTATAATATATGCTCAAATTACAGAACTAGCAGAAGGAAGTAACTATCGACTATAATACGAGTCCAGAATCCTAGCCACAATAACCATATAATGTTATGTACCTGAACATAAGTTTACCTCAACATCCCCACAATATTCACATCCAATATACCAACATAACTTCTGCCTTCCTGTAATCACCTCTGTACCTTAATACGTATTTATTGTTGTCATTGCCTGTTTTGCCCTGATGTGGAGCCTTTGCAAAGGAGTCACTGAATCAAAGGTTGTAATTCCGAAACTTTAAATAAATAAATAAAACCACCCATCTCAAATACCCATATTAAACATCCAATGTGCCACACTTCTTCTATGCTCACAACACACACATAAACATATTCATATATACTGGGGTGGAGGGGCATTAGCCACCAAGGACAGGGGATCAGGGCTGGTCTGTTGCACCAGTGATCAGTGCAGAGGGAATCTGTAGACCAGGTACCGGGCATCAGGATATTTGGTGGTGTTCAGGCTGTGTGGTGGGAGGCTGCTACACTATGCAATGATGTGTTTTTGTGCATGTTCATTACAGTGATTGGGGCTGGGAGGGCAATCTACAGTATGGTTACCAGGGCTTGGGTGGTTGGGTTGTTTGGCAGTGCTTGGGGCTGTGGGGCAGGGGGCCACTGCACTATGGAAAGGGCTTGCACGGTTTGCCTGTTTGGACAGTGACCAGGGCTGAGGAGGGTGGACACTATATTACAGAAACTGATGGGGATTTCTTTATTCTATGGGGATCAGGCAGTGGGGAAGGGGACACTACATTAAAGAAATCTGATGGGGATTTCTTCATTCCATAGGGATAGGGCAGAAGGAGAGGGGACACTACATTACTGAAAACTGATGGTGATTTTTTTATTCTATGGGGATCAGGCAGTGGGAGATGGTAAACCATAGCATAGAAAACCGATGGGGAAGTCTTTATTCTACAGGGATCGGGCAGCAGGAGCGGGGACACTACATTGCGGGACGTATGTCTCTACATTATGGTGACCGGGGCTTGGGAGGTGGGGTGTCCATCGACACATTCAGCCTGGCACTTCAATGCAAATGAGCTAATAATGGGCAGGCCTGAGGCCCCTTTGTGCCATGCATGCTCAATAAGCTCATTTGCACTCTTGGGCTGAATAACATCCATGGGGGAACCTCTCATCCAGGTATGTGTCACACATTCCCCTAAAGGCAGTTTTCTGCCCAGCACTCAGGATGCGCCACACCATGCATGGCGTCCGCCTGATACATGCTATGCATCCAGGGTCCAATGTTCAAACAGAATGCAGTCTGGTTGGATTGCACATTCTGTTTGAATATCACATCAGAGCCTGCTGTTGCAACGTATTTACATGATGCACTATTATGCACGTGCAACTGTCCACCACTGAATACATCCCTCTTAGGGTTTCCAGACCCAACACCCCAACCCTGTGGGCAGCAACAGGAGAAACCATGATTTCTTGTGTTGCTGCCTCAGGGTGGGGGTGGGTGTTAGGGTTGGAAACCCTAATACCAAATTTTCCTACTTTTGTCAGTTTAACCCTTACTAATGCATTAACAACATTTTTTGCAAAGAATTTTATACATACATATATCATGAGTTTGAATGCATAGAGCTAGAAAGGACCTGAAATATGCTAGTTAAGACACACATCGCTGATATTAAGCTACCAGAACATTACGTTAAGAAAACATTGAATGTAAGCAACATAAAAGGAAATGTTAGTAAGTTACCTTGATACAAACTTATGTAGAGTTCTTGGCTATCTTATGTGGATTAATCTATTTAATACAGATGGCCCACAACTTAGGGGGTGGGTAGTAGGCACAATGCCCAATGACCTATTGAGTGTTGGGGCGGCGTATGTGATTGGGATGGAGGAAGCAGTGGCAGCCTATAATGGGGCTGCTGATATTGTCTTTGACTCAATCACACCCATTCATGTGTGGCCCCTGTCTACTCAACAAAGACCTCCTTGGTATGATGAGGATCTCTGGTGTTTAAAGCTCAAGGTGGAGGTTAGAGAGACTCTGGAGGACAGCTGGCCTGGTGGAGGACAAATTGGCCCAGAGGTCACATTATGCCAACTATCAGGGGCCAATCGCTTGAAAAAATTGCAGAATTTCTGTTTAGGGAGACTGCGGCAGTGAGAAACAGACCAATAGTGACACCACTGACTACCCTCTTTAACAAATCATGGGAGGATGGGGTGGTACCCGAGGACTGGAGGAGGGCATATGTGATTCCCCTTCACAAAAGTGGGAGCAAGGCAGAAGCAGGAAACTACAGACCTGTTAGTTTAGCCTCAGTGGTAGGGAAAATGATGGAATCACTTCTGAAGGAAAGAACTGTCGAGTATCTAGAGGCCAGGAGGGGCTCAGGACCCAAGGCAGCATGGCTTTACAGTGGAGCGATCATGCCAGACAAATGTGATAGATTTCTTTGACTGGGTGACCAAAGTAGTAGATCAGGGAGGGGCTATGGACATGGCTACCTAGACTTTGCAAGGCATTTGACACGGTCCCACACAAAAGATTAATATGCAAGTTAGCCAGCCTGGGAGTGGGTCCCAAGATGACAGACTGGGTAAAGAATTGGCTGGAGAATAGGACACAGAGAGTAATAGTAAATGGAGTCCACTCTGAAGAAATGGGGGTTACTAGTGGGGTACCGCAGGGTTCAATATTAGGACCGGTCCTCTTCAATGTCTTTATAAGCGATATTGCAGAGGGACTGGAAGGAAAAGTATGCCTCTTTGCAGATGACACAAAGATCTGCAACAGAGTTGCTGCATAAGGTGGGGTGGAAAGGATGAGAAGGGACTTGGCAAGGTTAGAGGAATTGTCAAATGTATGGCAGCTTAGATTCAATGCTAAGAACTGCAAGGTAATGCACCTAGGAAACAAAAACCCAGGGGAAGAGTACACAATGGGGGGTGAGATACTAACAACAACAAAATGGAAAGGGACCTGGGGGTAGTCAATCAGATGACCTAAAGGTGGGTAAGCAATGTGAGAGGGCAGCAAGGAGGGCTGGGGGATACTGGGATGCATAGGGAGAGGCATCACCAGTAGAAAACAGGAAGTTGTTATCCCTCTGTACAGACAGCTGGTGAGACCCCATCTGGAGTACTGCATGCAGTTCTGGAGACCCAATCTCCGCAAAAACATAGACAGGATGGAAGCTGTCCAGAGGAGGGCAACTAAAATGGTGCAGGGTCTGCACCGGAAGACGTATGAAGAGAGACTTAAGGAGCTTAATATGTATAGCCTCGAGGAAAGGAGGGAGAGGGGACATGATAGAAACTTTCAAGTACCTCAAGGGAATCAACAAAGTCCAAGAGGGTAGCATCTTTCAAAAAAGAGGTGTGCAAGAACAAGGGCACAATCTGAAGATGGGGGGTGGCTCAGAGGTAATTTAAGGAAGTATTTTTTCACAGAGAGGGTTGTGGATGCATGGAACGGCCTTCCAGAGGAGGTTGTGGAGTCAAAAACAGTGGTGGAATTCAAGCATGCATGGGACAGTCATAAGGAAATTCTAGGGGATGGGGGTAGGAAGAAGTAGGCTGCTGGTTAACTAGGATCTGCAGCTTATCCATTAGGTAGGGAAATGGGCAGACTGGGTGGGCCAAGCGGTCCTTATCTGCCGTCAAATTCTATGTTTCTATGTAGCTCAGCTCTTCCTCATGGTAGTCAGGCTCTTACATCCTGTTTGTCTCCATGCTGGGGGTGGGCAAGTTCTAGCACTAAGTATGAGGAGTTGGCTCTGTTCTTCACCAATAAAGTGTCCTCGATCAGTGCTGAAGTCTTTTGACTATCTCTTGAAAGGGATGCAGGCTCCAGTCTGAGCCATGCCAAAACATTCCTCCTGTCTGGGATAAATTTGAGCTAGTTGGGGTGGAAGAAGTGGTGATTATCTCAAAGCTGTGGCCTACACAGTGTAATCTGGACCCAGGTGTGAGTTGACCTTTGGTTGGATGTTTGGACCCGATTGTTCCTGTGGTTGCTGAGGTTGTCTGGAGTTCCTTGAGGAGTGGGGTCTTCCCATCAGTCTTGAAAGAGGCCTTGGTTAGACCCCTTTTGAAGAAGCCCTCTTTGGGCCCAGACTGCCTCAGCAACTACAGGCCGGTCTCAGACCTCCCATTTTTAGGTAGAAAAGGTGGTGGCCTTACAGCTTTAAGAGACATCTAGCCTCATTCTCCACCTATTAGCCCTTCCAGTCTGGGTTCCATGCAGGGCACAGTACAGAGACTGCCCTGGTGAGGGTGCTAAATGACCTACTGATAGCGAGGGGCAGGAGACACTGTACCATCTTGGTCCTTCTGCAGCATTTGACTTGGTGGATCATGAGGTGTTACTTGACCATCTGTGGTTCTGGTGTGGCCTGTCTAGTAATGTCATCAATTGGTTCAGGTCATACCTGACAGGCAGAGTGCAAAGGATGACAATGGGACTTGTCTCATCTAACCCAAAGCCTCTGTGCTGTGGGGTTCAGCAGGGTTTGTTCATATCACCCTTGCTGTTCAGAGTGTACATGCTGCCATTAGGGGACATTATCAGGTGGTACGGGCTGGGTTTTCACTGCTATGCAGATGATACCCAGCTGTACTTGCCCTATGTGCCCAATACCCAGGTGTCTGACTCTGTATTTAAACTGCTGCCCCTAGGAAATCCAGTCATGAATGACTCACAACTGGCTCAAGCTTAACTCGGATAAGACCAAGATACTGGTTGTGGATCTGGAATGTCGGTGAGGATGGGGGATTTAGTTTACCCCCCAGCCTAGTGTTTGGGGGTGTTCCCCTTGCCCCTTCAAGACAGGTGAAGGATCTGGGTGTGATCCTAGATGACAGCCTGACATTTGATGCTCAGGTGTCGGCTGTGGTCAAGAGTGGGACTTACCATTTTAGGCATATCACCCAAATCCAGGCCTTGATCCTGTCTTAGGACTGGACCACACTGGTGCATGCTTTCATCACTTCCAGGTTGGACTACTATAATGCCCTGTACCTAGGGTTATCTGGAGGCAACCTCCACATGATGTAGCTGGTGCAGAACGTGGTGGCAAGATTGCTGACAGGGGTGTAAATAAGTGGGCATCATCACTCCGGTCCTCTGTGAACTGCACTGGCTGCTGGTTCGGTGAAGGACCGTCTTCAAGATAGGGCTCCTGATCTATAAGACCCAACACTATAGGGGACCTGTCTATCTGCTAGATTTCCTTGTCCCCTATCGACCAGCCTGGACACTTTGTTCTGTGGAGGAGGCCTCCTTGTCATTCCCAGGGTTAGGTTGTGGCATTCCAGAGACAGGGCATTTACAGTGGACGCACTTACCCTGTGGAACTCCCTGCCTGGTTATTTAAGGGAGACTCCCTCTGTAGAAACCTTTAAGCAGGGCATGAAGACGTATTTGTTCCAGCAAGCTTTTGTTGACTGATTTTTAGAAATAATTATTTTTAAGTGGGATAGATTATTGAATATTCTTAGTTGTACTCTATTTATGTATTTTGTGTTTGATGTTAATATTGGGATGTTTTATAATGTACAGCACCCAGAGTCTTTAGAATTGAGTGCTTTGGAAATAAAGACTCAATCTATCTATCCATCTCAATATAGCCTAAGACAACAGTGTGGTTAAGTATTACTGCATTATCTTTGGGAATGTGCTATTACTGAAAAAAAACATTTATTTGATTTATAGAAACTTCAGAGAAGAGGACTATGTATTGCATACAACTATAAAAAAAAGCTAGAATTGCACATTATTAAGGCATAAAATTGTATTCAGCATGGAAGAACCAAAAGAGTTTTGAATTTGTAAAATGTATGTTTTTGTAATAAAAAAAAATGGCACATAAATTAGTAATTATTGTTTTTAATTTCTTTTAGAAATTACGTTCTCTGAAAAAATCCCTATTAGGGCAAAACAGGGGTGATGCAAAATTAAGCAATGAATACTCTGTGATTGACATTGTTTATTACTTTAATTTAAAAGAGGTTGCGCTCCCCCTCCCCCATTTCTGTTAGATTAGTTTGACAGAAAAGGTGGTAGCTTCCGAGGAACCCAGAAGAATCGACTGCAGTTCTCCATGACACCCAAGACATTTTAGTTAGCAAGATCACCACCTGGTGCACTTCAACAACAAGAACAAGTGAACAATGAAAACTGAACAATCTATTAGCGTGATTAATGCAGCAGTACATAGCACAGCATTGCCGTATATTACATATCTTGGTATAGCCTAGTAATGGGAAAGTTCTGGATGGCTGGTAGTGAAAGCGCCACAAGCAGCATTCAAGTATCAAAGAAAAAGATCCATATAAATTTTAACTGATGTAATGCTATAGCCTCAGTTATTAACATATCTGCTGTCTCCACCCACAGACCTTACCAGTACTCAAAAATACTGTATCACATCTTTGGAATCTTTTCATGAGTCATATTCCAATTCACTTCACTACTCAGTTCAACAGTAAGTGTTTCAGTGATTTTTCCACCAGTTTATCCAAGTCTTTAAGTCCATAAAGATGAATACCTGGCCTCCATGCTGTCCCTTCAATTTTGCAGGTTAGATCGTATTTAATGGGATACTGAATTCTGAATTTTCATTTTCTGCCATCAAATCTTCTTTTTTTGTCTTTGAAGTGTCACACTGCTTAAAGTTGGGAACATTGCAATCTGATTGTAATCAGTCTTAATGTCCACTTGCCTGACACATGGCATCTTATTAAAGTAATGACCCCAGTTTAAGTAAAAGCATGCAACGTGTTGATTCTTAAATTCAGTTGATACTGTGTCAAAATCTAGTGTAAGAACTTTCCCAACCCGGGCAAAATTGTATTAGATGGAGATGACATCCCCCAAATCCTCTGTGAGTTCATGTACTCGGACATTTTTTTTCTCACAGTAAAGTGTCCAAGTGTTCAAGGTGAAATGGTAGCAACTGATTTCATTTAACCAGGCCTACTGACACAGCTAATGTCCTGCACACACGTATTGCCTCTATGACCTCTAACCTGTGGGTCTCCACCTGCTACTTGCCAACTTGGAGCCACTTAAAGAGTCCAACTGCACTGCAAGTTCATCACCAGTTCTGTGAACTCTGAACAAGATCAAGATGATAAAAGTAAAATTTTAGCACTTAGTTCCTTTCCCTATGCAGGGGCTGTGGAATATGTGACAGGATGTCCAGGATGCTGGATTGGAGCCCAATTCTCCTCGTTAACCACAAATGGGTCAGTTCTAGGTCAATATGGGGTTGTTACAGCAGATTCGTGTATCTTCCACTGCAGTTACAGTCATTCCAGTTGTCTTTTTGTTGCTGTTGGCCTTTCCCTTTAAAAGCTTTCATTTGCTGCACTGCAAATTCTAATGCATGTTGTTCCATATTTACTGTTGGAATTTTATCTAGAGTTGCACCTCTCCTAAGGACTTTCCCTACTTTTATAACTGAAGTAGTCTTATCTTTGTTATGTTCATGATTTGGTACTGCATGACTACATTTCAGCGCAGGGATGTCAATGAATATGCCTGCAGTCCCACAAGTTTAGATTGATATATGTAGTCAATCTTAAAGATTAAATTAAAAAGTTTTAAAGATTGTCAATAAAAACTTGAGGTCAAGACCCTGTGTCATGACTAGCGTGTCCTGAAGATATCATGAGGTTTGGTTTTGTGGTTTTCTTTAAATCAGCATCTGTTAATGTGCTCTGCTGTAACTCAAAACTGAAAAAACAGTGAAGATGTTTCTATCCCCATCAGAGAACAATGACATCATACTTGTCCAGCCTGTTGCTGCTGCAATTAAGTCCCTAATTGCCTGAAGAAGCTGTTTCACTTTCCAGTCAAAGCAATCTGCAGGGCAAATTATATTTACTCTGAGTGTGTTATTAACCCATCTGCATACCTCTCAACCTCTTGCCTCATGAATCAGGGACAAGGCCTAAAAAAATCAGGGACAAAGACCCAAAATCAGGGACACATATTAAAAAGTGGTACTATTCTCTCAGAAAGCTGATAGAATAAAGTGATTTTGTCTTAAGATGCATTTTCTGAAGAAGAACACGTCTGTTACTTTAATGTTTGATATTATTTTGTGCTTTTAATCCCCACTGTTCTGTCACAAAAACTCAAATTTTACGAGGGACAGAGGAGAATTTTAAGGCAAAATCAGGGACATCCCTGAAAATCAGGGACAGTTGAGAGGTATGCCCATCTGGTTTGTGTTTAGATCAATTAGTTTATGATCTAGCATTCTGTTCTCATACAGAGTTGGTCATGTGTGTGTCAGTGATGCACTGAAGTGGTATAAGTGACTGTTTGTGAGAAATCACCTGTCTGTATCACAGCAGTTAGTACTTTCACATCAAAGCTCTGCACCGTTGTCTGGTAATATAACACAGGAGTGTTTAATGGATATGAAATAAATTTAAAGTTTGTTAGTTATAGAAGTAGTGAGTCTTTGATGTAGCCTTCATGAATATGTTCATGTGAAACAACATTGTAGATATGTCAGATTAACAAACAGGTGTCTGCCACACTCTATTTCAGGAACATGTACTGTATGAACTCACAAAAATCAGTTCTCTGAGGGATTCTATGTGAAAACACCATGTGTGTGTGTGTGTGTGTGTGTGTGTGTGTGTGTGTGTGTAACTAGAAATACTATATGTCATCCTAATGCCCCCCCTCTCCTGTCCCTCAGTTGCTGCACTCTGCTTCCCTCTGCCCTCCCCACAGGTATAGCCAAAGCCCCCTGTTCCAGTCTCCACAGACAGGACTGCTGTACTCTAAGCCCTAGAGTCCCAGGCTCACTTTCTCCACAGTTGGGGCTGCTGCACCATGCTGCCCAAGGCCATCAAAGGTGGGGCTTTTCCTGCACCCTGCTACCCACTTCCACTGCCCTAAATGGGCCGAACCAGTGCATCAGGTGCACTCTGTCTGACAGTCAAGGCCCTGGGACTCTAAGGCTTAGCAGAGCACAGCGTCCTACCTGTGGAGACTGGAACAGGGGGCACTGGCCATGCAT
Source organism: Neoceratodus forsteri (assembly GCA_016271365.2). Taxonomy (NCBI): domain Eukaryota; kingdom Metazoa; phylum Chordata; order Ceratodontiformes; family Ceratodontidae; genus Neoceratodus; species Neoceratodus forsteri. Next base: position 1,165,909,751 of record CM057454.1, read on the forward strand.
GTGGGGGGGCAGAGGGATGCAGGTTGCAGCAGCCTCAACTGAGGGGAAGGAGACAGGGGCATCAGGATAACATATAGTATTTCTAGTTACACACATACATGATGTATTTTCACGCAGAATCCCTCAGAGAACTGAAGTTTGTGAGTTCATACAGTACATGTTCCTGAAATAGCAGAGTGTGGCAGACACCTGTTTGTCAATCTGACATAACAACAATATTGTTCTCACATGAACATATTCATGGAGGCTACATCAAAGACACACTACTTCTAAGACTTGAACTTTAAATTTATTTTATATTCATTAAACACTCCTGTGTTATATTACCAGACAACAATGCAGAGTTTTGATGTGATAGTACTTACTGCTACGATACAGACAGGTGATTTCTCACACAGTCATTTATACTTTTTGAGAGTGCCCGTCCATCAAGGCCTTTAGATCTGTTTAAAAGATCTATCTTTTTAATTTTGCCTTTTGTGAGGTTTAACCCCTGCTAATTTTATATCTGATTTTAAGTATATGCTTTTATGATGATTGTGTTTTTAAACTGTGTCTATGTACAATGCCATGGTCTTCTGGAATGGCGTTTTATAAATTCTGCTTTGCTCATACCACTTCAGTGCACCACTGAAACACAAATGACTAACTCTTTATGATGACAGAATGATAGGTTGTAAACTAATTGATCCAAACACAAATCAGATGGGTTAGTAACATACTTGGAGTAAAGACAATTAGCCCTACAGATTGTTTTGACTGGAAAGTGCAACAGCTTCTTCAAGCAATTAGGGACTTAATTGTTGCAGCAACAGGCTGGACAAGTATGATGCTATTGCTCCCTGACAGGGACAGAAACATCTTCACTGTTTTCGTTAACTGCAGAGCACATTAACAGATGCTGATTTACAGAAAACCACATAACCAAACAGCATGACATTTTCAGGAAACGCTAGTCATGTCACAGGGATATGACCTCAAGTTGTTAATGACAATTTGTAAAACGTTCTCATTTGGTCTTTAAGATGGCCCATGCTTCCTTCAGACCTTGGAATGTCTAAACTTGGTATGCACTAATTTCTGTAAATTAGTTGAGCAGTTAGTTGTTGTTCTGTCCAATTTGTCCAGCTTGTTCTATGATCAGTCAATGGCACCAAACCTACATGACAGCACCAGAAGGACAAGCTGATTCACAGCTTATACTTCAATCTGTATTATCAAAGCAGTTTCCAGTAAAACGTTCAGCCACCCAAAGTATTCCTTGTTGATCTTTTGTCTCATTTGTTCATGTTGCATTGCTGCTCCTTTATCTATCCCCAGGTACTGGACTTGTATATTCCCTCTTGCTCAAGGTCCTTTATGTTACAGTCCTTGTTAAAATTGATGTTTTCAGTACAGGTTAGATTTCCTTTAATGAATGCTGCTCTAGCACACTAGTCTAATCAAATAAACCTGACGTTATCTCTATAGTGGAAACCTGGCTGTCAGAATCTACCCCTGACTCCCCAGTCTCGCTCCCAGGCTACTCCCTCTATTGGGAGGACCATGTTGGTAGATGGGGTGGGGGCTGTGCTATCTATATCAAAGACTCACTCGTGGGACTAGCCCTCTCAGCCCCTGTCCTTAACTTCAGGGCTCAGGCCCTAACCCTAAAACTGACCTCTGATCCTTCAAGGGGTCCCTTCTATCTGACCACAGTCTACACACCTCCTAAAAATCAAGCGCAGGCACTGGCTCCACTTATTGACTATCTTACCTCCCTACCCCATTCCTCTGACTAAATCCTTGTGGGTGATCTAAATATTAACTGGCTCAGCCCCTCATCCTCTGCTACCTGTGACACCTTTGCATCTACTGACCTTACACAACTTGTTACCCAACCTACTAGAGTGAATCCTAGAATGGGCACAAGCACACTTCTTGATGTGGCCCTCACAAACCGTCCTAACCAAATCTGCAATATCCAAGTCGTTCCTGACAGACTTAGTGACCACTCCCCTGTACTTTTCCATTGGTCAACCCCCATACCCAAATCTACAGCACAGTCCACCAGTCGTCGTCAGCTAAGACCAGGCAGGCTGAAAGGCCTTAAGCAACTCCTAGCCCAAACTGACTGGTCTCCCATACAATATACCCCTGACATTGATACGGCTCTAACCTATTTTATCCAAACCTTTAACAAAGCCTGCGACATTTTTGCACCACTAACTGCACTCCAGTCCAAAGTACGGCATGCCCCTTGGGTTACACCCCCCCCCCCAACTTCTTAAGAACAGGGATAACCTTTGGCACATTGCCACTGAAACTGGCCGCTCTGCTGACAGGCAGGCCTATGCTGCTGCCTGGAACAAATGTACCTGGGCCATCCACAAGGCGAAGGCTGAACACTATCAAGCTTTACTCACCTCATCCTGGGGGAATGCCAGGACCTTCTGGGACAACATCAAACAACTGAATGGGGGCACACGTACCCCCCACCCTCCCAAATCAACATTGATGGCTCTATCTCCACAGACCCAGCCCACGTTGCCAACCACAACACATCCTTCACTGACCTTAGCCCTTGTGCTCCCGAACAACTTCTTTAACCCCCCCAACCTGACCCTATTCTGACATGCCCTTGGTTCCACCTACACCGTGTTACTGCCCGTGAAGTCAGACCTTACCTACTCAAGGCCTTAAAGAGCAATACTACTGGCAGTGACTCCCTCGATCCCAGTCTCCTCCATCAGGTTCTGGATCTGGTTATCCCTCCGATCACCAGCCTCTTCAACAAATCTCTTTGCCTAGGACAATTACCCTCTGCCTGGAAAATCGTCACAGTCACCCCCATACACAAGGGTGGTGACAGGACTCTTTCTGGTAATTATCGGCCTATCTCTATCCTCTCTCCTCTCTCAAAGGCCTTAGAAAAGTTGTGTCCTCCCAAATCTCAGAGTATATAAACAAATACAGCATCCTCTGCTCTGAACAGCATGGTTTCTGAGCTGGCCACAGCACCAACACCGCCCTCCTTGAGTTCTCTAATTTTCTTCACTCCTCTCTGGACTCTGGCTCTCTAGTGGGTGTAGTATTTGTTGATTTATCAAAAGCCTTCAACACTGTTTCCCACCCCCTCCTGCTGGATGCCCTTAGCCACAAAGACTTTGCCGCTGGGCCTGTCTCCTGGTGCTCCAGCTACTTGTCTGCCCGTTCACAATGTATTAAAATTAATGGGACACTCTCCTGCTCCTGTCCTATCCACTTTGGAGTCCTGCAGGGCTCCATTCTTGGGCCCTTGCTCTTTTCTCTTTTTCTCAACTCCCTGCCAGGTGAATGTACTGGTAAAAGTTTACTTTACGCAGATGATGCTGTTATCTTTGCCTCAGACCGTAACCCCATCTTCCTTCAGGACTCCTTGCAATTATCTTACAATGATGCAGAAGCCTGGTTCAAAGAGCATAGACTCGTAATTAATCTTAAAAAAACTAAAACCATGCTCTTTGCCCACCCCCAAAGCAAAGCTAGTAATTATCCACTTCAGGTCCTTGCCAGTTCTAAACTCCCAATCAAGCAAGTCTACTCATACAAGTACCTAGGGATAACCTACGACTCTGCTCTCTCATTTCATGCCCACATCTCTGCCCTTGCCTCAGCCTCCAACATTCGGCTGGGTATCCTTTACTGTCATAAAAACTGTCTCCCCCCCGACGCCCTCCAACTCGCAGTCACATCTTCTGTACTATCCCTAGTAGACTATGGCTTACCAGTTTATGGGGCTGCTGACCAGACCTCCCTAATCAAGATCCGCCTCACCTTAAATAAGGCAGGTAGGCTAATAACCGGGGCGCCTAGACTAACCCATACCTGCCATCTATACACCCTGGCTAATCTGCTTGACCTAGATGAACGTCTCAGATACCAAACCTGCCTCCTAACTAAAAAGACTCTCCTTGGTCTATACCCACCAGGTTTGACTGCCTCTATCCACCAAGCAAACTCTCTAGTGCATACCCGAATTTCCTGCAAAACTGCACTGGTAGTACCGAGGGCAAGAACCTCGCAAGGACAAAGGGCATACTCCTATAGAGCCCCTGCATGGTATAACACCCTCCCTACCAGTATCACTGATGCCTCCACAATCTCTCGTTTCAAAACCACCCTTCGAAAACACCTACTCACTACGTGCAGCTGTGGCTGCCTCTAGAGTCTATTTCCAGCTCTTTTGACCTGACAAAGCTCCTGGGTGCCATCGCAAACCTATTGCTTATCTCGACTCATGATGCTACTCTCTTCTCCGCTCGCCTCTACAATGATTTCTTCTGCTTAGTTCCGCCTCTGTTAGCATACTGTACAAATCGTCCTGAACCTACTTGTATACTGTCAATCCTGTAATGCTCATCTGTAACCATTTCAGACTCCTCTGAACTGACTTGTGCTTTGCCAATCCCTGTAATATCAAAACTGTATTCAGTCCTATGTCCTCATGTTTCCACAATTCCTTTGTACGCTGTTTTATTGTAAAAATGTTGTTTTGCACTGTTTTGTCCTCTCTGTGATGAGGTACCTTTGTAAATGAGCCTCTGGCTCAAAGGTTGTAAACTGATGTTCCAATAAACAAAAAAATAAATAAATAGATAAATAAATATGTTATCCGGATGTCATCAGAGAAAGACTTGACAGTTTACAACTGTTCTTTCTGGTGGTTGTCACATGAGCTATAAAGCTTTAAGTCATCCACATACAGAAGATGAAATGCCATTTGATGATCTTTTTATTTCTGGAGTTCTTGATATATTCATACCGTACGTTACTAATGCGGCAGCGCAGTAGGTTTATACCAAGACAAAACAGGAGTCATGACAAGAAATCTTCATGGACTATTCCTTGCTGTACCTTAATGTTTGCTTCTGGTGTGAATTTCTTGATGCGTTATTAGATTACTCCTCTGTGTAAAACTCTTGTCACATGTGTCACATTTATACGGTCTCTCTCCTGTGTGAATTTGTTGATGCCTAATTAGATGACACTTCTGTGTACAATTCTTGTCACATTTGTCGCATTTATATGGTCTCTCTCCTGTGTGACTTTGTTGATGTGTTATTAGACAGTTCTTCAGATAAAAACGTTTGTCACATTTGTCACATTTATATGGTTTCTCTCCTGTGTGGATTTGATGATGTGTTACCAGGTGACTCTTCTGTGTAAAATTCTTGCCACATTCAGCACATTTATATAATCTTTCACCAGTGTGAATTTGTTTATGTATTCTCAGACTATTCCTGTGTGTAAAACACTTGTCACATTTGTCACATTTATATGGTTTCTCTCCTGTGTGGATTCGCTGATGTATTACCAAGTAGCTCTTCTGTGGAAAACTCTTGTCACATGTAGCACATTTATATGGTTTCTCTCCAGTGTGTATTTGCTGATGTGCTACCAGGTTACTTTTCTGTGTAAAACTCTTGTCACACTGAACACATTTATATAATCTATCACCAGTGTGAATTAGCTGATGTATTCTCAGACTATTCTTCTGTGTAAAACTCTTGTCACATGTGGCACATTCATATGGTTTTTCTCCAGTGTGGACTCGCTGATGTGCTACCAAGTTATTCTTCTGTGTAAAACTCTTGTCACATGTGGCACATTTATATGGTTTCTCACCAGTGTGAGTCTGCTGATGGGGTATGAGTGTACAGTTATATGTAAAATTCTTGTCACATGTGGTACATTTATATAATCTCTCACCAGAGTGGATTCGCCGATGTGTTACCAGGTTACTCTTCCTTGTAAAATTCTTGTCACATGTGGTACATTTATATAGTCTCTCACCAGTGTGGATTCCCTGATGTGTTACCAGGTTACTCTTCCTTGTAAAGTTCTTGTCACATGTGGCACATTTATATGATTTCTCACCACTGCAAGTTTGCTGATGCTTTATGAGTTTACTGTGAATTGTAAAATTCTTGTTACAGTCGCCACACTTGAATGACTTCTCTTCAGTGTGGATTTGCTGATGTGCAACTAGACTTGTTTGCTTGAAACTCTTGTCACGGGTGGAACGGTTATATGTCCTCTCTCCTTTATGAATCTGCTGTTGCTGAGAGATGAGGACACCAAAAGTGTTCTTAGGCTGAGGACAGTGACGTTTCTCTGTTGTGTGGCACATTTCATGCGTCTTGAGTGATAATTCTTGGCTTAGACTCACACGGCTTTCAACTCTCCTGTTGGCTAAAAACAAATACAGTAATGTCTTACAGAAAGTAAAATATACCTCTGTTTTTTCCAGAATCTTTCTGAGGGTAATTTAGACTCTGCTGATATATAATGTCAGCTTTTCCAAACATTACTTTTCTCCACAAAATTGAGAATTACAAGTGTTTAACACTGGCCACTGCCAACATATGATATATGTTGATCTAAACAGGTATTGCTACTGATAATTTATTTTATTTATTTAAACATTTGGTGACCAGAAAAGGAATGCTGAGCCAAAGCTCAATTCCAGCTGCAATCCAGGGAACATGCAAACATACGAAAATTGCCTGCTAATAAAGGCATTATGGTCTATCAAGTCTACTCGATTCTGCAGCTAGCAGCCCTTATACTGCAGCTGCCCCTCCCTTAACCCTCCCTCTTACCCTGTCCCATCCCCTTTTGAAGCAGCCCACTGTTCTACAGGACACCACTTTCTTTGGCAATGCATTCCATCCAGATACCACCCTCTCGATAAAAAGGTGTCTTCTCATTTCCCTCCTGAACCTTCCCCCTCCAGTCTCAGATTATTGCCTTGAGTGTTCCTCCCCCTTTAACTTGAAAATCCCTTCCATACCTGTCTTGTGTATTCCTTTCATGTACTTGAAGGTTTCAATCATATCTCCCCTGTTCCTTCTTTCTTCCAGAGAGTACATGTTCAACAACCTCAGCATGCTTCAGTCGGCTAATCCCCCTAACCCCTGATCATCTTTGCTGCCCTGTGCTGCATCCCCTCCAGTAACTCAATATCCTTCTTCAGATACAGATGCCAATACTGAATGCAGTACTCCAGGTGTGGCTTAACCATCGACCTACACAGCATCAGGATCACCTCCCCTCTCCTGGAGGATACACCCCTGGCAACATAACCCAGCTGCCTTCCTACACTGCACTGAATTATTCATTAATCCCACAATGATCACCCCCAGATCCTTCTCCTCCTCAGTTGCTACTAGCTGCCTTCCCCCCAGCTGGTAAACCTCCTTCTTGGATTCTTCTCACTGAAATGTAGCACCTTCCACTTTTTGGCACTGAACCCCAGCTACCAGGTGTCTGACCAGGTCTTCAGTTTTCACAAATCATCTTGCAACCCCTGCCACCCTACTAGGTCATCCTCTACTGCTTCCATCTTGGTGTCAACTGCAAACTGATTGATCTTGCTCTTAATTCCTGTCGAGATATCTGCAATAAATATCACAAACAACACTGGCCCAGTACCGAGTCCTGTGGTACCCTGCTTGGCCACTGCCCTCAAAGATGAGAGCTCCTCTCCCACCACCACCCTCTGCTGTCTCCCATGCAGCCAGTTCACTACCCATCCCACTATCATTGCCTCTGCCACTGTGCTCTCCAGCTTACTTCCTAAACTCCCATGCTGCACCAAGTTGAATGCCTTACTGAATTTCAGGTACAGTACATCCACTGCATGGCCCTTGTCCAACTGTCTAGTTACCCAGTTATAGTTCTCTACCAGGTTGGTCTGACAGGATCTGCCTGTGACAAACCCATGCTGTCTATTGTCTTGCAGGCCACTGGTCTCCAGAAGGGACAACAGCCTCTCCTTCAGGATTGCCTCCATCTGCTTACCCTTGATGGATGTGAGGCTTACCGATCTGTAGTTTCCAGGATCATCCCTGGGGCTGCTTTGATGGACGGATACCATGTGAGCCATCCTCCAGTCCTGAGGTACACTCATCAAGACCAGGGAGGCATTGAACAAATTTGCTAGGGCCCCATTAGGACTTCTGCCAGCTCCTTCAGAAATCTGGGGTGTAGGCCATCTGGACCTTGTGCCTTGTCCACCCTCAGTGCTCTCAAGCCCTCCAGTACTCTGCCCTCTGCTATTCTAACATGTCACCTCCTCCCCCCGTGTCTGCTGCCCCACCCCGGATATCTTCCTTTCTCTTTAGTAAATACTGAGTAGAAGTATTCATTAAGTGCTTCTGCCTGTTCTGCCCCTGTTTCCACTCACCCCTATCCCTCTTAATCCTCATGATTTGGTCCTTACATTCCCTTTTCTCCCTGATGTATCTGAAGAAGTCCTTCTCCCCCCCAATGCCCTGCACCAGCCTCAGTTCTTTAGATGCCTTGACTGCCTTCACTGCCTTTGTCATCTCCATAGATTTCTTCCAGTGATCCTTTCTGTTCTCCACCCTCCCTGATTGCTTGAACTTCCTAAAGGCGGTTCTTTTCATCCTTATTTTTTCCATGACCCCCTTGCTCACTCAGCTAAGTTTCCTGACACTAGTCCTCTTGCTCTGGATCCTGATATTTTTGGTTGCCTCCTCAATCCCCAGTTTGATTACCTCCTGCCTCTGGTTAGTGTTCATATTAGGATGGATTCTGGCCAGGTACCCCTTTACTACTTCCCCATCCTCCCAAATTTGGCCCTCCAGAAGTCTAACACCCTTGTACATGTTTCTACTCTCTCCTTACCCATATTAAATGTGAACCACACTGAGTAGTGGTCGGTCCCCACCAGTGGCTCTTCCACCCCCAGCTCCCTCACAAACACCCAGCCAGCCAACGTGGGGTCTGGTGTGTTCCCTAATCTTGTTGGCTCACTGACCATTTGCAACAGGAAGCTATCCTGGACAGTGTCCCAAAGTACCTGTCCCCTTCTATCCATGGAGGTTGGGGTACTCCAATCCACTCCCAGCAGGTTGAGGTCCCCCACAGTCACTGTGCTACCATTCATGCAGGTCCTTCTGAACTGTTCCACTAGTACCCTGTCTAAGTGCTCTGTCTGGGAGAGTGGCCTGTGCACCACTCCCATATCCTGAGAGTCCTAGTTTTGGAATCTTGGATCTGAATCCATAATGACTCTATACGTCCCTCTTCTCAAACACACTTCAGTTCTTCTCTCACATACAGCACCATCCCCTTTCCCTTCTACCCAATCCCTGTGAAATGTCTTATACCCTGGTACTGCCAGGTCCCAGTCATGGTAATGGTTGGCCCATGTTTCAGAGGTGGATACCATGTCCACCTCCCTTTCTGCCATGAGAGGCTGTAACTCTGCTGTTTTGTTTCCTAGGCTCCTAGCATTCAAGATAACCACTCTTCACCCTTTTTCTGCTCCCCCTCTTCCTTCCTGCTTTCCTTTTCTAGCATCCCATCTAGTACTATCTCATAGTCTTTGGTTCTAGTATGGGGGGGGTAACTTTGTTCAGCTTCCCTTCCTGTGGATTTAGCATGCCTCCTGCCCACATGCCAGCCCCTGCTCCTAGTCTAAATGTGCTCCTTTGCTATGTATTCTCCCAATCTCTGTTTCAATACCTTCTTGCCCTCCTCACTTAAATGAAGCCTGTCCTTAGCATAGAGAGCACTGTCCTCCCAGGCCCTTCCCCACTCCCTCACCAGTCCATACCCTTTGGACTGACACCAGGTTCCTAGCCATTTGTTAAAATCCTTTATCCTCAGTTTCCTTGCAGGGCTCACCTTAGTCACTGGAAGCACTTCTGAGAAAGCTACTAATCTTTCTGCCTCCTCAGGCAGAAAACAGAAAGTGGTGGTAAATGGTATACAGTCACAAGAGATGCAAGTCAGAGGTGGGGTACCTCAAGGATCAGTCCTGGGGCCAGTCCTCTTCAATATCTTCATCAGTGACACTGCAGATGGACTGGAGGGTAAGGTTTGTCTGTTTGCAGATGACACCAAGATCTGCAACAGAGTAGATGATCCAGGTGGGGTAGGCAGAATGAGAAGAGATTTGGATAAACTGGCAAAATGGTCAGAAGATTGGCAACTGGGGTTTAACACAAAGAAGTGCAAGATCATGCACACAGGGAAGAGAAACCCAGAAGCCACCTATAGGTTGGGAGGGGAGTTGCTGGCAGTCACAAGGGAAGAAAGAGACTTGGGGCATCATCATCATCACAGATGACCTGAAATCATCCAAGCAGACCACTAAAGCAGTAAGTAAGTTTAGGGGGATGTTGGGGTATATTAGTAGGAGTATCAAACATCAGAAGAGGGAGGTAATAATCCCTCTTTACAAGACATTGGTTAGGCCCCACCTGGAGTACTGCATGCAGTACTGGAGGAAACACCATCACAAGGATATTAACCAAATTGAGGCAGTCCACAGAAGGGCAACTGAAATGGTGCAGGGACTACATCAGAAAACAGATGAGGACAGATTAACGGAGCTCAATATGTATACCCTAGAGCAAAGGCGGAAGACAGGTGATATTTTTATTTTTTATTTTTTTTATTTTAGTCTTTGGTAACCAGGTAAGGCCCACTAGGCACAAGTGCCTGTTTTCAGGGGTGACCTGGGAGCACTGGGTGGTGAAGTGACTTACTCAGGTCTGGTCTGCTGGATGTACCAAGCTCATTCAAACCTCATTCCTCTAACCTATAGGCTATACTGCCTACACTTTAAAGGCATTCACAAGGTGAAAGAGTCTAACATGTTTCAATATAAGAAAAATAGCAGGACAAGAGGACACAGCATGAGATTAGAGGGAGGCCGATTAAGGGGTAATGTGAGGGAGTTCTTTTTCACAAAAAGGGTGGTGGATGCATGGAAAGGCCTACCTCAGGAAGTGGTGGATATGAATATAGTGCAGGGCTTCAAACAGGCATGGGATAGGCATAAGGGAGCAATACAGATGAATAGAAATAGATAGGCCATTGACAGAGCAAAGGCCAATGACACATTCATAAGGTAGAAAAAGAAATGGGCAGACTGGATGGGTCTTGCAGTCCTTATCTGCCGTCAACTTCTATGTTTCTATGTTTCTCATATATCAGCCCCAGCTCCTCAAAGCTCTTATGAACTACCTCTACTATATTTCCTGCCAGGTCATTTGTCCCTAAATGCAGAACAATATGAAGTTTCACCCTACACCTCCTAGCATACTTCAGAACAGATTAACAGCAATATACAGCATACAAGCAATATACATACAGTAATATATGCATGTGGCAGTATACATAAAATATAGTGCAACTAAGCAAAATAGCAGTAGAAGCAGCATAATCTAAAGTGAAAAACAAGTAGCAACAGAGAAACAATGGGCTAAGCAGCAGTATTGCATAAACTGGTACAGGAGAGACAGTGCATGCTATACAAGCGGCAACAGAGAATCAATGATATGGAGGAAGAGGCATGATACAGGGGACTGGGGATAGAAATGGGAAGGAGGAGAGACCACAGCAGAAAAAAAAAACAATGGAGGGGAGGAAGGGTGAGATAGGAGAAGTTTGGGGAGGGGCAAGAGAAGTCCAAGGTATAGTCTGGAGCAGCAGTAAGTTGTCTGCTGAGGTTAATAGATGTTATGGGGCAGGTAGGAAGGGACAATTGGCACAGTTGTTGATTTGATGTTGGAGTGAGAGGGCGCGTCTTGCAGTAGTGGAGACAGAGCGTTCCAATGTGAGGGGAGCCTATAGGAGTATACAGATTTACCAGCACTTGAAGAAGGTCTGGGAAGGGAGAAAGAGTGGGAGTCCCTGTAACATAGGGAGTAGGGTGAGGAGAGAACAGGCAGAGGTTGGTGTAGAGGTAGGAGGTTGAACCACTAAGTGAAGATAAAGGACACAAAGTGGATGAGCCTTTGATGGGAAGAGGCAAAGATCCAATGAAGAGAGGAGAGAGCAGTGGTGGGTTCAAAGGGGGAATTAGTGGCAAATCAGCAGACGGCATAGAAAAGGGAGTCGAGCCGAGCAAGTACAGTGGCAGCAGCAGTGCAGTAGACTAGGCTGGCATAGTCAAAAATGGGCACTATTATTTTGGACAGTAGGATGCATCACATAGGGAGAGGTAGAAATTTCTGATTGTGATAAAGAGTACTAAGCTTAGGATGCAGTTTGGAGGATATGGCTTGAATGTGTTTGGAGAAGTTTGGTTGAGGGTCCAGCCAGATGCCTAAATATTTATAAGATGAGATGTTGCTAAGGGGAGTGCTGTCAAGAGAGGTGATAGAAGGGGTGTGGCAGACATGGAGAGTCTTTGGGGGTACCAAAGGTCATAGATACAATTTTTCCCGTATTGATTTTGAAACTGTTTGCCTGGAACCAAGTTTGCACAGCGGGGAAATCTTGCTGTAGGATGGATTTGATTTTGGAACGGTCCAGGCCAGCAGGGAACAGGATGATATCATCCATGTACATGTGGATACGGGAGTTGGAGCAGGCAGAGGGAAGGGAGTTTATGAATAGTGAAAAGAGGACAGGGCCGAGAATAGAGCCTTGGGGAACACCCGCAAGAATGGGGAGTGAGGGAGGGGGATGAAGAATTTTCCATTTTAACTGCTTGATGCCTGTTTACTATGCATGGCTCAAACTACTGTACAGCGGGAGGGGGGGGGGCCTTATACTCCTGAGTGTATCCAGTAGCTCTGAGTGGGGTACAGAGTCCAAGTCCCTTTCCATGTCTATGAAGATTGCAGTAGTGAGGCAGCCCTGATCACCAGCTAACTGGATGTGACCTGTGACATGAAGAAGGGAGGATATGGTGGAGTGGTGTTTTCTGAAACCGTATTGGTAAGGGAAGAGTAGATTGGTGGAGGTGAGGAATTCAGCCAGTTGGCGGGCACTAACCATTCCTACAATTTGGACACAGCAGAGAGAGGAGAGAAATTGGGTGGTAGTTGCTGGGTGTGGAGGTGTCACCACCACTGTGGAGAGGGATGACACAGGCAGATTTCTAGGTGCTAGGGACAATGCCTGAGGAGAAAGATAGGTTTAGTAGGAAGGTGAGCAGGAGGGTGATAACTGGAGCAGAAAGACACAGCAGACATGGCTGGATACAATCTGGGCTGGATTTTGATGAGTTGGGAGTTCAGAGTGCATCAAGAACTAGAGAAATAGGGAATGTTTTCTTTAGGGCAACTGGGTCTGCAGTACAGCTTGGAGAAGTAACACAGTTCACATAAGAAGACAGCAAGTTACTTCACTCCTCAGCTGGGTAGACAAGGCTTTTATTAACAAAGATTAAAACATACCTGGGTTGGGGATAGTGATGACAAGTTCACAGAAAGGGAATCATACTGGATTTTCATGTTGGAAGCTCTGATGCCACCAGGTTTAAATGATAAAATAGATTTATTTCCATGTATTAAGAATTGAAAAACCAATCCGATGTAAGTATTCTGCCACGTTGAGTTATGAGAAATTAAGATAATGTTGGGGCCTCTCATTGTTCTGCATTCTGACTTTCAGATTGGCCTTTTATTAATTTAATTTATTACCAGACTAACAGTGCCCCTACCCTGTTTTCCAGGACTGGAAGGAATTGCCTCGTCTGCCTCCAGTATGGGATTTATTCATGAGCTTTTGAGACAAGTTGGTATATTTAAAATATTTAAAATGACAAGGTTATTGGCAAACTAACTGCTGCTGTTTTTTGATTTTGTTGTGGCGCACAGGTGCAGATCAACTCATTGCTATAAGGTGCGCTACAGGGGTGTGCCCAATGGAGTGTTCCATTTCTAGGGGCAGGTCAGAGGCAGGCAAATCAGTCAGCAGGCTGGCAATGACTCACGTTCAGCTGTTCGGGCTGAGCAGGACAACTTTTCAAAGGACAGAGCCGCACCAATAGTGGCGCAGCTCGGTCCTTTGAAGTCGCATTCCTGCATTGCATTCCTGATTGCATGTTCACACTGCCATAATGTATAGCAGTGTGAACACGCTGAGCCCAGGCCTTCCCCTTCACAGTTAAAAAACAAAACAACAAACTGACGGAGGTGCCCAATCTCCCTGTTGGCATGCCCCCTCCCAGTTCATTTGCTGAAGGGGGAGCCCACTCCCTGTCTAGTGAGATGCCAACGAGCCAGGTGCAGTGCCTGCAAGAACCAGCATCATCTTGCCAGTCAGGATATTTTCCTCACTTTTTTCCCATCCCCAAGTGTGGTGTGGAGGCCTTCAATGATGCTAATGTCTGAACCATGCACGCTTCTGCACACGGCATGCTGGGCATCTGCCCTGCATCCACCCACTTCATCTGGGTCCGTTGTGCCATCCCCTAGCCACTGCTAAGGACAGGCAAGTAGCAGACTCAAACCCCACTCTTCCCCAGGAGAGAAGAGTTGTCCTTCGGATGCTCAAACCTTTCCCTCCCCAGCCGAACCATGGTGGCCCACTTGCACAGTGAACATGGTTCTCTAGCATGGCAAGAGGAAAGGTACAGATGCCTCGGACCTCCACGCCATGGTTCCGGTGCACCTGCAGCTGTTTTTAACTATATTTGTTCTGTTGTAATAGACATGACAATCCCAATACAGTCAGCCCACAAAATAAAGGGACTTACCTGAATGCAGGGTGCCAAAGTCCTGGGGAGAGGTCTTTTGCACACATGTAAAGAAAAGGATTGTTTCAGAGGAGGGGACTCTGCTAAAACCTTTTTTCCCCACAGTGGTTGCAGAGTAGCCAGTATTTTATTAATAGCCAAGTGGCTAGTGGGGGCTAGTAGGTGGCTAGTGCTCTTGTGTTATGTGAACTGGGGGGAGGGGAGACAGAAACAAGCAGAGAGGATGTAAGCAGACGGCTGCAAAAAGTCCAGGGGGGCATAAATATATAAATAAATAAGATAGATGTACAAAAATAAAATGCTTACGGGGGGCGGGGGGGGCAAAGCAAGTCCTCATAGCCATCTCCAAGCAGGTCATGTTGAGTTAAAGTCTATTGGCTGGATCCAATATCACTAGGACAGCAGGAGTTGGAATTATCCTGATAAAATATTTAATCAGGGTGTAGGGAGTGGTGTTCGGGGGAAGAGCACAACAGCAGTGGGACACAGCTGGTTGAAAAAAGGTCCCTACTATTTGAAAAGGGATCACGCTCTCTCCTGATTGGTTGCCAGTGACCTTAGCACCAAATGTTTCAATCAGGTAAAGAAGGGTGAGCTGGAGTGTTCAGAGTGTAGCTCAACCTTTTGTTTTTCTATCTCGCTCTGTACTCTCTGAGCTGAAGATAGCAGTAGTGTAGTTGCAGGGCTTAGCCACTCACTTCAAGAAAAAAGCAAGAAAAAAATAGAAATTAAGTTTTAAAGTATAAGCTAGTTAGCTAAGGGACTATCATTGCCAAGAGAAAAGGAACATATTCTAGCTAGGAAAGCCAGTTAGAGCAACTGGTTTCAGTAGTTTGGGGACCTGACAGACCAAGCAAAAAAAGGAGGAGCAGGAGCCAAGTTTGCAAGGTAACAGTCAAGACCTGCAAAGGGTTTGTTATTTTCTAGCAAGGTTTGTAGGGAGGGTTCACCTGTTCGCCAAAGACCAGAGAAGCAGTTGAGGAAACCAGGACCTGGGAGAACCGAGAAAGAGCTGAGCCATCACTGGACATTAGCAGAGGACTTCTCATCAATCCCTGGCCAGAGCAGCACAACAAAGGATTTCATTCTTCGAGGACTACACCCATTTGAGTTTGAGGTACCAGAGACTGTGACTTTTAAAAGAGACTTGAAATGATGTTGGGACACTTTACTTTTTATCTTGGTGTGGTGAAAAATGTGTGATGCAACCAATTCTAGATTGTTGTCAGGGGAAGAAAATACTGATGTTCATCTTTGTGCAGATGTTATTTTACAGTTTAGGCTGCACAACCATTTTTCTAGTTACTGATAGTACCATTGCTGAAATAAAAAGGTAATAATTACTCACAGTTTTCTAAATAAACTGCCTCAATTTAAAGATATTTTCTGCCTCTGTGATAATTACTGTAGCACTGTTGTTATGGTTAGAGTGTCATACCCAAAGTAATATCTGCCAGCCCTGTAACTAACCTTCCTTGCAGCTAGCTGGATTTCATCATCCAGGCAGGTGAAAACAGTGTGCAGGTGGGTGTTATAATTAGCTCCCAAAGAGGGCCAGACCTTTTAAAGTTGTAAAGGCAGGTTAAAGGACTCGTAAAGAAGTTATTCAAAATACAGCCTGCAACAACCACAACAGTGTAGGTTGTTGGCTTACCTACAAAATGCTGTGCTCAGTTTACTTCCAAATGCTGTAATTTGTGAGTCACTAGATTGTAAAAGTCATGGCACAATATAAACAAACCCCCCCGATTTACCCCTCCTCTATCTTCCTAAAATGGGGGGTACGTCTGTATGTGATGATGTAATCTGAGTGACGAGTATTCCATGGGTTAATATGTGTATGGGGACCTTATAAATACATATAGAAATATTATGAAGCACTTGCATAAAATCTTACTGTGCAGGTGTGAAAAGGTTGTCACACCTGCACTCTAAAGGATTTTATGCAGCAGTGCTTTTAATAATATTTATACATGTCACTTATAAGGTCCCCATACCGTATATATTAACCCTCAGGAGCACTGTTGCTCAGATAGCATCATCACATACAGACGTACCTGCCATCTTAGGAAGCTAGAGGTGCGGCGGATTTCAATACAGGTCGGGGGATTTGTTTATAATGTGCCACAACATTTACAATCTAGTGACTCACAAATGAAAGCATTTAGAAGTAAACGGAGCACAGCGTTTTGTAGGTAAGCCAACAAGCTACACTGCTGTGGCTTTCTGTGCCCCGATTATGACCCCTGTTTATGTTTCCTTTAAGCCAAAAAGTTGGTGCATTTTAAAGTAAATAGAAAAAAGTGCTAATGGGAAAAAGCAGAACTCTCACTTGTAAAAATACTACAGACATTTCTGACATGGCCAGAACTCAATGGTTCAGGGTCCTCAGACATGTATGAGCAGCACAAGGGTTTTAAGTGGTTAGAGGGGGAACACAGCCAGAGTTCAGTGGCATAGTATACTATGGACCAGGTGGGCTCCAACAATTCTTTTGAACCATGGAGGAACATGTTGTGGCTGGATGCCAGTAGAGGTCCCCTGCAGGTGCAGGCTACACCAGTTGGAAGAGATCATGGATGAGCCTACACCAGTTGGAAGAGGTCATGGATTGGCAAACCCAAGTGTAACAGAGAGTCAAGAAGAGGACATATAAGTCTGAGAGAGAATGGATAGGCTGGAAAGCATGTTGGCAAAGCTTGTCTCCAGTGGAGCATCTCAGTGGGGCAATACAAAACAGAGGAAGAGGTAGAGAACCACAAGTACAGAGGACATTGGACTCATATCCCACATCCACTTCGGGAAGACAGAGAGATGAAGAACAGGAGTATGATGACCCTATTCAAAAAGATTTTCAAACTCTGTGATAATTCTTGTAGCATTGTTGTTATGGTTAGAGGGTCATACCCCAAAGTAATATCTACTAGCCCTGTAGCTAACCTTCCTTGCAGTTAGCCGGATTCCATCACCCAGGTAGGTGGAAGCAGTGTGCAGGCAGGTGTTATACTGTTTTAGTTTAGGCTGTGTGAAATGTAAATGGGCACTTGCTGCATATTTAAGTTAGGTGTTGGGCTATGAATAGCACCTACCACTGAGCAATTTGAAACTTATTGCACAAAATATGCACTATCACTTTAAATTTCTTCCTATTTAAACCCAAAACTAGTACCTGGGAACCACACCCTGAAGACGTATGGTGTACAAAACCAGTCGGGGTTCTTCGGTGAATGGCCAACTTGTGTTCTGTATGGCGGTATGTTTTAAACTTAATCTTCATTAATAAAATCTTGTCTACCCAGCTAGGGGGTACAGTAACTTGTCTTCTCATGTCTTTTTTTTTCTTTTAGAGACATGGCTGACTGCTTCCATCTCTTATACTTACATTCTTATGTAATATTTGGAGTAAACTGTCCTTTCTCTGGAACACCTCAATTTCTTTTTTAATTTAGTTATTTTAATAATGCACTCTACTTGGGTTTAGTGGCTGTTTATTTCTTGAGGCTATGTTTCAACAGGAAAGACATACTGGACTGATAACAACTTGTTCTAAGGTGTGGAGGCCATGTAGGGCTAGAATGCTGTAGGGAAGAAAAGGAAACAAAAAAAGGGGGAAACAAGTACAGATCATGAGAAGGGGAGAAGGGTATTGAGAAGTGCAGCAGAGGCAAGTATCAGTGGTAACTGCAGGAGTTAGGGGTGAAGTCATGGAGTAGAGAGGTCAGAGAGTGCTTGGAACTCACTACCCCTTATCCATTTGCTCTCCCTCTTTCAAAGTTTAGGGAAGTGGTAGGAGAAAGCAGCCTAACCAGCAAGTGTTCATCAAGAAGGGAGCGTGAAGGAGCGATAGCTTGGGTTACATAGGGAGTAAGGAGGATGATGGTGGGGGGAGGAAGTAAGGTAAGAGGGAAGGGAAGCCAGCAAGAATTTTGAGATAAAGGCTGCACAGCGAGCTAGGTGTCTTACTACAAGGGAGTTTAGGGAAGGGGGAGGAGTATAAGGAGCAGTGATGAGTGTGGGGCTGACAGTCTAAGGCAAAGCAACAGACAGAGTCAAAGAGGGGGTCCAATCAGGCTATGGTGGTCTTTGGTGCAGCACTGTAGACAGTGTTGCCATAGTCGAAAGTAGACAGAATCATTTTTGGATAACTGCTCAGCGAGCAGGGAGGAGGATGCAGCCTTTGTTCCTCTATAAGGGGCCAAGCTTAGGGTAGAGTTTTTTGTGGCTGGCATCCACATGCACCGAAAAGTCAAAGGGCAGGTCTAGCAAGACTCTACCATACTGGAGGAGGAGAAGAGTGAAGTAAGAGGGGAAGGAGGCCAGCCAGAATTTTGAGATAAAGGAGGCATAATGAGTTGGGTATCTAGCTTCAAGGGAGTTTAGGGAGAGGGAGGAATACAAGGAGCAGTGGTGAGTGCAGGGCCAACAGTCTAAAGCAAAGCAACAGAGAGAGTGAAAGAGGGGTCCAATCTGGCTAGGATGGTGTTTGTGTAGCACTACAGTCAATTCTGGATAATAGCTCAGTGAGAAGAAAGGAGGATGCAGCCACTGTTCCTCTATAAGAGGCCAAGCTTAGGGTGTAGTTATTTGTGGATGGTATCAACTTGCACTGAAAAGTTGAAGTGCAGGTCTAGCCAGACACCACAGTATTTTAATGAGGGAATATCATTGAGACTCCATCGAATGTATAGAAGGAAGGGAAGGGAAGTGAGCCTGGAGAGCTGCTTAGTGGCAAAGACCAAAGGACCCATTTTCTTGGCATTTAAGGGTAGGTGATTCAATCAGAACACATGCTGAGCATTGTTGAAGTCCAGTTGAAGCCTGGCCGTCAGCTCAGTGAGGGAGGAATCAGAGGCAAATATGACTGTCTCGTCTGCATACATATGGATAGACACAGAAGATCAAACAGAGGGAAGGTCATTTAGTAAGACTGAGAAGAGTAAAGGGCCAAGGACAAAACCTTAGGAAACACGGTTCCTGGCAGGAAGTGGGAGGGATATGGAGTCACCAATTCGCACAAACTGGGATCTCCCCTCAAGATAGGAGCGAAATCAGTTAAATGCAGTCAGAGAGACCCACAGCCCTGAGTTTGTCAAGAAGCAGGGGGGTGGGCAACAGTGTCGAAGGCCTTGGCGAGCTCAACAAAGATGGCAGAAGTGATGGGGCCCTGACCTATGCCTGAGAGGATGGTGTCAGTAAGCTGCAGGAGGGAGGAGGTGGAGTGGTGTTTACAGAAGTCAGATTGGAAGGGGGTGAAGAAAGACTCAAGGAAGAGGGAGAAATCTGATACAGCATGTTGTATTTCTGTATTTTAGCTAAGGTGGGGAGCAGGGAGATAAGGCAGTCATTGCCGGAGCTGGAGGAGGCACCTGCTTTAGGAAGGGGTACAACAGTGGAATGCTTCCAGGAAGTCAAGGACAGAAGCAAGGGAGAAGGAGAGACTGAGAAGGGAGGTGACATGGAGAGCAATGGCAGGGGTAGAGAGGTGTAGGAGTTTGGGGTCAAGCCCATCAGGGTTCCTGCCTTTGATAGGGTTGACAGCCAAGAGAGAATGAGGCCAAAGTAAACATGCACATTAGCTACAGTATTTCAGTATTCACAGTGGAAAGTGACAGGTCCATTATCCAAGAGCAAAAATGGGTACCAAGGAATGAACTGGTGGTGTTTGTGAAAGATTGGTTACTGAAAACATTACTGAGGGTACAGTTTTGATAGCACCTCAAGTACTAAATTTGGAAAATTCCCAGAACCAGAAAAGCTACACCCAAAGCTGCCAAAAGAATTGGACAGGTGTCTGGTGGCACCTCTGGCAGATATTTTTACAGACTCGGTACACCAGGAAAGAACCAGCAGACTGAATAGAACATAGAAACATAGACTTTGATGGCAGATAAGGACCGCTTGGCCCATCTAGTCTGCCCATTTCCTTACCTACAGGATAGGCCGCAGATCCTAGTTATCCAACATCCTATTTCTTCCTACTCCCCACAAGAATTGCCTTATGTCTGTCCCATGCATTCTTGAATTCTCCCACAGTTTTACACCCCACAACCTCCTCAGGAAGGCTGTTCCATGCATCCACTACCCTCTCTGTGAAAAAATACTTCTTCACATTGCCCCGGAACCGCCTCTATCTTTAAATTGTGTCCCTTTGTTCTTGCACGTCTCTTTTTCTGAAAGATGCTACCCTATTGGACTTTGTTGATTCCACTGAGGTACTTAAAAGTTTCTATCATGTCCCCTCTCTCCCTTCTTTCCTCAAGGGTGTACATATTAAGCTCCTGTAGTCTCTCCTCATACGACTTCTCCTGCAGATCCTGCACCATTTTAGTTGCCCTCCTCTGGACTGCCTCTATCCTGTCTATGTCTTTGCAGAGATAGGGTCTCCAGAACTGGACGCAGTACTCCAGATGGGGTCTTACCAACTGTCTGTACAGAGGGATAACAACTTCCTGTTTTCTGCTGGTGATGCCTCTCCCTATGCATGCCAGTATACCCCTAGCCCTCCCTACTGCCTTCTCACATTGCTTGCTAACCTTAAGGTCATCTGATATGATTACCCCCAGGTCCCTTTCCTTTTTTGTTGTTGTTACTACCCCCCCCCATTGTGTAATCTTCCCCTGGGTTCTTGTTTCCCAGGTGCATTATTTGCACTTCTTTGCATTGAATCCTAGCTGCCATACTTGACCATTCCTCCAACCTTGCCAAGTCCCTTCTCATCCTTTCCACGCCTCCTTGTATATCAACCCTGTTGCAGATCTTTGCGTCATCTGCAAAGAGACATACTTTTTCTTCCAGTCCCTCTGCAATGTCACTTATAAAGACATTAAAAGGACTGGACCCAGTACTGAACCTCTGTACCCCACTAGTAACCCTCTTCTTCAGAGTGGACTCATTTACAATTACCTTCTGTGTTCTGTTATCCAGCCAATGTTTTACCTAGGCTACCACCCTGGGACCCACTCCCAGGCTGGTTAATTTGACTATTAATCTTTGTGTGGACTGTGTCAAATGCCTTGCTAAAGTCTAGGTAGGCCATGTCCACAGCCCCTCCCTGGTCTACTACTTTGGTCACCCAGTCAAAGAAATCTATTAGATTCGTCTGACATGACCTTCCCACTGTGAACCCATGCTGCCTTGGGTCTTGTGCCCCACTGGCCTCTAGGTACTCAACAATTCTTTCCTTCAGAAGTGACTCCATCACTTTCCCTACCACAGAGGTCAAACTGACAGGTCTGTAGTTTCCTGCCTCTGTCTTGGTCCCACTTTTGTGAAGGGAATCACATCTGCCTTCCTCCAGTCCCTCGGGTACCACACCATCCTCCCATGATTTATTAAAAAGAGTAGTCAGTGGTTTCACTAGTTCCCCTTAATTTTTTTAGAATTCTGGGGTGAATTCCATCAGGCCCCATTGCTTTGTCCACCTTCAGTTTTAGGAGTTCTTGCAGAACCCTTTCTTCTGTGAAAGGGCTGGGATCGACCCCCCGATCAAGCGTGCTTCTGTTAATTGGATTAGGCACTTCCCCCTCCTCTTTTGTGAATACTGAGCAGAAATATTTGTTCAGTATCCCTGCTTTTTCACTGTCCCCCTCTGCCCACCCACCATTCATTGTATTCAGCCTCACTATCCCTCCCTTTGTCTTACTACGCTCTCTGATGTACCTATAAAAGGTTTTATCCCCCTTCTTAACTGAGTTGGCTATCTTTTCCTCAGTTTGGGCCTTTGCTATTCTGACTTCCCTCCCTGCTTCCTTCTGCCTTAACTGGTACAGCTCTGTCCTGCTCCTTCTGTGTTTCCTTATACTTCCTGAATGCTATCTTTTTCTCCTGACTTCTCCCAGCCACCTCTTTGAGAACCATAGTGGCTTTTTCTTCATTTTGATTTGTTTATTTGTTTCACACAAAGGCTTGTTGCCTCTGTGATGGCAGTTTTGATGATTCCCCATTGTTGCTCCACCCCTCCTTCTAGCCTGTTTGCTAGTGTTTTTCTGAGGCACTCTCCCATCTTGCCAAAGTCAGCCCTCCTGAAGTCCAGTACCCTCACTTTTGTATGGCTTGACTCTGTAGCTGAGTTTAACGTGAACCACACTGTTTGATGGTCACTTGTTCCCAGATGGCAGCCCACTTCTAGATCTGAGATCCTCTCACTGCTCCCATTTGAGAGTACGAGGTCTAAGATTGCTCCCTCACGAGTGCGTTCTGAAACTAGCTGTCTGAGGCCTGCCACCTGTAAGGCATCGAGAATGGCCCTGCTCATGGATGTGGCTGCAGCAAATGTGCTCCAGTTAACATCTGGCATATTCAGGTCTCCCATCAACAGTATCTCCCCTTTCTCTGCCATCCTAAGAATGCCTTCTGTCATATCCTTGTCCATTCCCTCTTCCTGACATGGGGGTCTGTACACAACCCCTGTGCGGATTGTGGTGCCCTTTCCAGTCTCCAAGGTGACCCACAGTGCCTCCTCTCCTCCCTGTTTACTCTTTTGTTCAGTTGCTTTTTATCCTTCCTTTACATAGAAAGCTACTCCTCCCCTCTCCCTGCCTGTCTCTCCTGTAGGTTATGTACCCTGGTATGTTAACATCCCAGTCATGGTTCTCTGTGTACCATGTTTCTGTGATTGCTACGATATCCAGGCATCCCTCTTCCATCAAGGCCACCAGCTCAGGGACCTTGTTGCCCAGACTACGGGCATTGGTACTCATTACCCTCCATTTTCTGATGGCCTTACTCCTTTTTGCCCCATCCCTGTTCTTCTTGTCTTTGTCACTTTCCCCATTTACCCCAGCCCTTCTCCCTATCGCCACCTCTATGTTGGTGTTTACCGCACTTACTACCGTGATTTTTTTGGGGGGGCTAGGATTTCCCTGCTCCTTTCCAGTGCTTCCCCCCTTGGCTAGTTTAAATGCTTGCCAATGAAGCATTTAAACCTATCACCTAGGATCCTGGTTCCCCTCCTGGACAGATGCAGCCCATCAATGACTGCAAATGTGGTCAGTCTGCAGAAAAAAGGGGACAATCCAGTCCTGGCAACAACCAGCTAGTAAGTCTATAATCTGTTGTTGGAAGGCTGATGGGAATCAGGACCTTTTTTATTTAGACTTTTTATTTAGGTAGATACCATAGATATGTTATTTCTAATATAAAATTTCAGTGCTCAAGGTGCATTGCAAAATGCTGCTTAGGATTGTATAAACACAAAAACACATCATTCTCATATGTCTAAAGTAACAAATAAACAATAGAATTCATTATAACATTAAAACACAGAATAAATAATATACTGCAGATATATATAATCTTACTTCAGAAAAAAGAACCATTGGTCTGTATAGCTTGCCTATATGTACACTGGAAGCTGTGCCCCACCTACACTCGAGTTAGTAGGCAATAGCTCAAATGATTTTTCAACACCCCCACCTCCTTAGAATACTCCCATCCCCTTTTCACATAATTCATGGTTTTCCCTTGTGTCTGCCACACCCATATTTGAACCCAGTCGCAGACTGTGTAAGCTAGCTCACTAGGCAATCTTTTCCACTTATCCACCACCCTTTCCATAAAGAAGAACTTCCTTACATCCTTCTTGAACCTTCCCCTTTTACAGCACTCTATCTCCGTAGTGAATATCACTATAGCAATCCCTCAGCTATTGTGAACACTCCTGATGGATTCAACAGTAGTCACTCACAGCCGTTAGCTGTCAGTTTCACCCAGCTGTGCATTTTAAGCACTGATGCTTACAGTGATGGACACTCATCACAGCAAACACAAACTAGTCCAGACATCCTGCATGTACTAAGCTTTCAGTCCTTGACAGATTGGTAGCAGGTGAGTGCCTTACATAATCTCTAAAGAAACAGGCTTTTCAAAATCCACAATTTCGACCGGGAGAAAACAGGAGGGTGCATTTGAGGATTTTGCCCTTGAATGTTCCAAGTCAGAAAAGCTCAAGAGGAAAGAATTAAGAAAAACCAATGAGGCTGACGTTTAATAATCTACTCATTAAATATGAAGTCATGGTTTGCTCAGCAGCTTCCCAATGGAGTGTCTGTACCTGGGGTGATTGTAACTGAGAAGGCAGAGCAGTTTGTTGAGATATACATAGAAATGACCACCATTTCTGATCATCAACAGACTGGCTTTGGTGGTTCCAGAATTGGTGCAACATCTTTTTACCACCAAATCACCGATGGGGAGGCAGTATAGTGCAGTGGTTTAAGGCTCTGAGCTGCAAACCTGGAGACCTGGGTTTGAATCCCACAGCCCCCACTTGCATACTGTGTGACGCTGAGCATGTCCTTTAACTTCCTTGTGCTCCCAGGTTACACCTGTAAACAAGTCTTCAGCTTAGTATGTCTCTCCTTGTAAAACAACATCCCTGTCAGTGTCTTTACCGACATCAAACTTCCATGACACCAGATGCCCTAAAACTTGTCACATGCTGCTCGGTACTCACCTTAGTGGACTACGGTCTCATCATCTATGGGGCTGGCTCCAACACAGTGCTGAGGAAGGTCAAAACACTTCTAAATAAGGCCTGCTGACTGGTCCTGGGTGCGCACAAGCAGACACGTTCCTGTGTCTTATACATGGAAACAGGCTGGCTCCCCCTCCATCTCAGGTTCCAATGCCAGGCCTGCCTGTTAGCAAAAAAATTTTTGATGGGGCTCATGCCTAACTCTACCTTTGTACTCCTAGAAAATGCACAACCCTCCATCAGTAGAAGAAGTGCATCCAAAGGAGGACTGATCGTTCCGTTTAAACGAACTACTATGGCCCAGAGATTCCTCTCCTATTGTGGGCCCAAGCCAATGTAAAATAGAGCTCCAATCTCACCTTGCCAACAAATATGACTGTCATTGTTACCACTAGCCAACAACTGCAAGCAATAGATCCTGCCCCATCCTACATAATCCTTTCATATTCTCTCCTTCATGTCTCCTTAGCATGCCTCTACTGACTGCCCACCCTTCTCCCCCACCTCATCTCATCACCCCTCTCCCCCTGGTCTCCCCATCTATCCTTACCCTCTTCTCTGCCCCTCCCCCATTTCCTCTCTCTCCCACCCTCCCCCACCTCTCCCTTCTCCACACCACTACGGACAAAGCCATGCCTGGCTGCACCTACCTGCCCACCAACTGCCTGGGAGCTCCCCTGTTTTGAGTTACTCCCTGATATCTACTAAGTTCTGACCGCAATCACGTAACATTGCTTCTAATGGTTATTCCACAAGTGTAGACTTGTACTATCACTTGCTGTCCTCTTGATCCTGATTTGTGATGTAACTGCACTTATAACACTGATGTCAATTTGTCTTCTACTGTATGTACGGTCAATGACCTGTTATGTCATATTCTTTCTTCTGACTTGGAGCCTTTGTAAATGAGTCCAGGGCTCAAAGGTATTAATCCTAATCTGAAATAAATAAACAAACAAACAAACAAACAAACATCTGCTGTGTCCATGTTGATAGTGAACCATGCTCCTGTGAAGATGTAACTGCTTGAGAGTTTCTTCTCTAACTTATTATACAGGAAGGGGATATCTGTCAGAACCAGTCTATGATGTATATGAGACCAGCCTGTTCTGGCAGTGCCTGTCAGCTGTAACCTTGGCCAGCAAAAATGAAGTAAATGCATTCAAAATTTCTAATGTCAGCAGAAGTGAGTTGCATTATTAATCTGTAGTAATGCAACATCAACACATAAAGTGTTGCACATTTTGAAAGTCACAATATTGTCACCACATTTGTTTGCTACCCTGCATGTTAGAAATGTACACAGTATGACTGCTTGGATGGCAAGTGATATTTTCCAACAGTGGTATAAGAACTTTTGTTTTGGGAGAAGATAAGACATAGCGCCATAGGCACCCCCCCTTCATGAAGTGTTTCTACTCCTCAAGTCTGTGCCTCACTCACCCCTTGAGACTAAACTCATATCAAGAGATGGGAAAATATAAAAAATGTTTCTCCCTAAAAATACAACCTCATGTAGCCAACATAGAGAATGCAGGCATTATAGTGACTTGCAAGAAGCATTAATGTAACCCTTAGGTGGCGGTATCCTATGGGCTACTACCCCTGCCTGCATAACTAGGAACAGGTTGAGGGGCCTGAGCTCGGTGAACAGGTGCCTCCACTCGGAGGAATGCTTTTTGGGTAGTGTAACTGCTGTTGGCATAGCCTGCAAGGAAGTTATAACCACCCACCAACCCTTCTAGTGGCCTAAACAGATCAGCAATGAGACAATCACATATACAGAATGACAGTAATGATAAGCCAACATTCTTACTGCTTACCACCAGGGCTGACTCATCTGTAATTGCCCTAGAGACCCCTGCAAAACAAGACCAGTGATGTAACAGTTTAAAGGCAGTACAATATCCCCACCAAGAAGGTGCACACTAGCCAGGTTAAACGTAGAAAACTACAATCTGATTTACTGAGTGGGATGTGAACAAGGGTGGGGCATGAATCTAGCAGATGATTAGCAGATCTGATTAACTCGGGCTGAACAAACATGCACACTGAGTCTCTTTGATACAGTCACACAACCCTGAGTACCCAGTTGTTAAGCAGGTTAGCCTGAACCGTTGCACAGGGTAGGCCGGCTTTGCAGCTGCTGTTGGGGCTCTTAGGAAAGAAAATAATTAGCATGCACTCAACCCAAAATTTGTAATCCGGAGCCGGATGGCTCAGTTCATGGCAATTAACCCAAACAAGCAAATGAGATTATATACAATGATTGTACCTTTGTTGCAGGGAGCTTCCTTGTTTTGTATTCACGCTACCCAGACCAGGAGGCCGGACTGACAAGATGAAGACCTCTGAATGATTTACTGGATTGCCAGGGGAAGCAGAGCCTACATGACTCACCGTGGTGGTCGCTACCTGTTTGATGGTGTTGAGCAGGGGGCTGAATCCCTGAGTGGGTCTTTCATCGGAAATGTTTCTGAGATGGGAGCAGCAGTCTGTGCCAAGCTGACAGGCCCAAACAGAGCAAGCAGATCGGATACAGTCCGTGAAGAGTGCTGGAGCAACTTCTAGCTAGCATAACAAAAACATTGGTGGGGAACCATATCGCGACCTACACTGCACATTCAGCACATTTATAAGTGATCAAACTATTTGACACAGTTCAGATAAAGTCTGTTTGCAATACAGCAGAGTTTCTGCACAAACCTTTCGATCTGAGGCCCACTTCGGTACCTGTCAGGCCGATGACTTCTGGAGCAAGTCTTTGGTCCACTTGCAGACAACAATTACTCACTTTTCTCTTCAGGTTTCAGGTCTTGATAGAGATTATCGGAATTAAGTCTGACTTTTAATCTCACAGGATCCTTCACACTGGAAGATGGTGGCAGGCAGGCCAAACACAGCCTTCCCGCCGATTCTCCCACGCTCCTACACAGGAGCAGCTGCTCAAATGGCTTGAATTGTTCTCTCTCCAAACTCCAACTCTCAATTGACTCATGGCTTTCCCAGTGATGTAAAAGGTTTGGTTAGCCGAGAGAACTATCTGTCACCACAAGGGCTCCCCTCCAGGTCCATTTAGGTGCCAAACCTTAAAAACTACAAGTCCTACAAGAATTCAATCCCACAAAACCCCTGGGGACAGTCTCCATTTTAGGTCCCCTGTGGCTTGATAGGTCCAACTTTGGTAGTCCAGAACCAAGATCGTGGCTCTAATGCTAAAGGTCAAGCTGCAATGGAAGGTAGGTTAGGCAAACTCCAAAATGATTAATAAAGAGGCTAAACAGTAGATAGTCAGAGTTCCTAACCGAGCTCCCTCTGCGCTATTATTGACTGCAGAATGGAGCTGAAATACGAACAGCCTGGCTGGTCTCTAGCCTTCATTACTCAGACCCAGTCCAGACTAATTATCACACATACTGCAGCATAACTGGTATCAAAGAGACCAGCAAGGAGGCTTACCATAGCACTCTCATGCAGACACACAACTATTGTAGACACAGAACACCATCCTGACAATGGGCATTAGTCAAGCTCCAGAATACGTTATAGGAACCCTTATTTGTAAGGGGGTTACACTAACAAAAAAGCCTCTTCCATGGTAGCTGATGAGGGGAGCAATGTTGCAGACTCCATAAGGTTGCACCTTAAACATACTGTTCACCAAACTGGAGAGGCATGGTCCAATGTGACAAAGTACAGTACACCACTGGAGGTTGGAAACACTTGGGCCTATATTCAAAATTTAGCAAGTGCAGGAGAAGACTGAGGAGATTGTGAAGTAGGACACAGAACAGCTTGTGAAAACCACTGCTAACTTCAACTTTATTTCACCTTCCTGTGATGCTGCAGTCACCATTTAACTCCAGGCTGACATCAGATGACAACGTGCCCGCACATTATCAGATGACACATGAAGGGACCTGGAGCAAAAGGGCACAGAGGCAGAACAAGCTGTGCCACTATGCATCGATGCACTTGAGAGAGGTTTAGCATGGCTTGAGTGCCAGGAGACCGACCCAATAAAGTTACTTCAACTGACAACTGCAGCACATAAACTCCTAGTGGAAAACATTACTGGCAGAAATACTTCATGGCAAAGCAAAATTACTGAATTGTTCACCAAATTAAAGCAGCCATATTTGTTAGTCAGCAAAAACTTTCATCATGCAGTATTTTTGCAAAAATGTATCTTCTGATATCCAGATTAATCATCGGTGTATTTTTAGTTTTCTCATACATTTGTTTAACAGTAAAAGCCAATTTAGTAATGGATGGTTTACAAAAGTTCTAAAAATCTCTTCTGCTGAGGTTAGCTGTTTGTACATAGTAGATTGATACTGTGGATGTAGTAGGAGGGTGCTACCACATGTTTCTGATGGTAAACAATACGGCACTGTACCACAATAGCATATACAACCCTAACCCTGGTCAAGCGCGGTATCTTGCAACCAGGACCCCCTAACTTGTACACAGACAAGGCAACAAACCACAAGCTGCCATAAAATAGGCATCACCCTTGGAACTGGGGCAAATACCTGGATTGGCATCAAAGAGGTTTAGAGGTTAGAGCACAAAATAACATTTATATTTACACTGAGTTCTGGGAGAGAGTTGCTAGGGCTATTCTATGCCTCCTATCAGAAGGGGACTTTAACAATTCATACTTGGACTCACAAATGGATTGTCCACAACCAGAAAATTGGCATTGTATCGTATGACTTATCTTCTAACAGACAATAGGCAAAAAACTGGGTGGTCACCCAAGTTTGGATACTGTCATTACAGAAACACATCTTCCAGACAAGAACTTTGCTTTGTCCAGGACAGGCAGTACTGTCATTTCACACATCTACTTTTCTACAGAATGAACTGTCCTTCCCTCTGTCTGGGGATCTCTGGACTTACTTTAGACAGTGTCTGTTACGAGGGGGTTGCCATACACTTTTACATTCAAACATCAATCCTCCTGATGAGATGGGCTAAGTTAACACCTGCAGGGCAAACTGTGCCTTTCAGGTAACCAGTTAACCCTGACTAGAGCTACATGTGAGGGTCTGCCCACCCTGGCCCCAGCCAGCCTGTGCCATTCCTTCCAGGACACAAACTGGATCCTTCAATTCCTCCTGGATTGCTAAAGGCCTCCACACAGAAAATGCATATTTGCGGTGAAAACGGGGTCCTGAGTGATGTGATCTAGCCTTGTCTTGGGCACATACATCACCAGCCAACTCTCAATATCCAGCCAATGCTACTGTACTCACAGTTTGCTTGTCCCTATATTACAGGCATCAGGCTTTATTAAAGAAACCTTTACTTCCATTGAATCAATAGCTTTTCCTTACTAAACTCTCTCAGTCTCAGCTGCCAGACAATCTTTTACTCCCTGAGGGGGTTGTCCCTTGAACCTACTGATTTCTTAGTCCCATTTTACTTTCACAGAAATGAACCCACTGGGGTCCCACTGACACAGGTCTCCACCACTTCTTGAAGTAAGACTGATGTCCCACTTTCTATGGTGAGAAAAAAGATGACCAGAGGTCCATCACCCAGCCCAGGGTAGGCTGGCAGGCACCTCTCCACTGCTTCCACACTCAAACTCTCTCTCTGACTAACTGAAGATTTTAAAACTGTTCCCCTGCAGACAAGTCAAAAGTAGCCTATGCTGCTGTGAGAGTTTAAAATGACAACACTCCTCACCTACCTAGCCTAGCTAAGTAAACAATGAAGTGTCCATAGACAGCTTCTAATAAACTCCCTGACAGCTGCCCAGCTACCTTCCTAGTCTAACACAGATGGGATTCTAATTACCCCAAGGGACTGCGTGGTTACACTATTTAATTTTCTCATAGCGGGCACGGAGTGAGAACTTTTAAAAACTTCAAAATCCTGTAACTCAGGAATGAAAGACAGACTAAATGAGGGGTATGTTAATTTTTTGCCTGAAAATATTCTTGCTAAACAAAATTTGGCAACCAACAAATACTGCTGCTTTAACTTATGTTGCAAGCATATTTTATATCTGAATATCCCATCCGAATAGTTTGATAGATTACTGCTAATTGCTCTGTTACTAATTTTGCAGAGTCCCTCAATGTAACAAACATGGAACTATGATAAACACACCCATTGGCTCCTCCTGTGTTCATTAGAGTAAAGGACTGCTGTAATTTCCATGTATGACTTCTCATCACAGCACCCTCATTCCTGATGAACAGTTCACTGCAGTCCAACCTTTAGATTTCCTGCTGTTCAGTTCTCTGTAGTTTACCCCAAAACAAGGCCATTGCAGTCTTATCTTCTTGAGGGCCCTGCTTCCAGCATTGCTCTGTGTCTGCTCCTAACTTGCAGCAGTCCTAGAAGCTGCATCCTGTCTCTCACATTCTACTTAAGCTGCTGCCATTGTGAATGCTAAATTATATCAGTTTAAGTAGGCAGGACCACATTTTTCTTATCATTACACCTACCCCGGTGTTTTTAAAATGAACTTGAAATTTGTTCACAACCGCAGAAACTCAAATATATTATGCTTTATCTGAGTAATACTGAAAATAATACTATATCCTTGCTATGAAGTTCAGCTTTCTTTAGTTACCATACTATATATAACATCTAAAACACCAGTCTTTAGTTTTAAAGTTGCTCAATTAATCTTGCAGGAGGCTTTACTGCCTTGTTTGGGTATCTTCTGTCTGGCACAGCTCCTACAGAACTATTATCTGGGTTTCTGGAGAGAATACATTCATCCTCTGAGGCATCACCATTCTCTTCTTTTGCTAATGTAACTCGCCAGTGCCTGGGGTTACTAGAATCCCATCTGTTTTTAAAGCAGGCAGATAGCTTGGGCAGTGTTCAGGGGGTTTAAATGCTCTCTGTAAAATATTACATCACCATTTGCTTAGCTCTGTTGGGCAGGGAATGATGTCATTGAGTTCATAACTTTCACAGCAGAATAAGTCACACTGTGTTGCACTGTCTGCAGCTGAGAGTCAGCTGTTCAGTGAGAATTCTAAGGGCAAACACTGCCTGCTGGAACTTTTGTCAAGAAGGAATGACCTCTGTTCTAAAGTTTCTGCCACAGTTCAGTAATCCAAGGCTAGTTTCCTGGACGTGGTGGCTACCAGATCCTGTGATGCACCAAAGGGGTGAAGAATTCTTCACAGTAAGGAAGGAATGGGACTGAAGGTTCAGTGAGTACTTGGGGCAATCCCCCAACAGACTAAGAGCTATCAGCACTGCCCAGAATTTAGAGACTGTGTATACAAGCCAAGAGATATGGATTTTGTGTGATATCTGAGGATTTCAGTCTTTTTCAATTGTCCTGAGGGGTACAAAATGTGTGCAAGTAAAATGTTTAACTTGGGTTGGTGGTGCCTCATCAAATATGGGTATACAGTGCCATGGCACAAGGTTTGTGCAGTAGGATGTCTCCTGTAGCCCCTGTGTGGCTAGAGAATCCTAGATCCTAAAGTAATGGCAGAGAAAATCTAACACTGGCCTGAGTGAGCTATTCCCTCATTCCAGGGTTCAAGTAGACCTAACTGGTAACTCAGAGAAATGTTTTTAGGTGCTAACTAGTCAGCTAGTGGAGGCGAACATAGTCCAGGTACCCTGAAATAGGGCTGGCAGTTCATTAGGTCCAGATACCCTGCATAGGGCTTGACATCTGTGGTAAATATTCATGTGAGAACCCAGTAATGCCTGCAAGAGATTGAAAATGTTTTTGCCTGTTACCAAAGCTGTCATCTGTTTAAACAGATGCAAGCCCTGGTGGCACCACCTTTCTTCGCTGTTAACTTTTTGTCAGGAATAAAAAGTCACACAGTAACATCCAAATTTCTGGTTACAGACAATCCATACTTGAGTGAGCTGTGTAAAGTTTATGGGGTCCCTCAGATAGGAGACACACCATAACCCTGCACCTCTCTCCCTGACTTGGGTAAAAATAAAAAAAAATACTTTCCTGCTTTACCTCCACTGACCTCTGAGATGCCCAGGCCAGGTGTTTGCCCTAATGCCAGGGATGATACCTATTTTTTTTTGCCACTTGTGGTTTGTTGACTTGCCAAAATAACACATAGGGGGGCCCGGGTTACACCAATGCTCTATCCTGGGGTTCCACTCATTTAGGGCACCTGGTAATTAGGGAGCCAAGTCTCGATGTCACTGACCCCTCACTTAGCAGGGGGCTGTGCCCAATATGGCCCCCCACCCCCCTTCCTAAAGATACCAACTTTGGGGGGGTGGACCTCAGGGAAGAGGGGGAAACTCCCCAAATTGGCACCCTAATGATGGGTGCACAGCTACTGGCACACATATGGCTGAAAGGGGTATCTTGGACCACTTTAAAACAAGAAGCACCGCAAGTTATTCTGTGACCAGTGTTTTCTGCTGTAACTACAATGCCTCAATGGGGATCTGCATTTTAGGTAGGGGAGACTTTGTTTGACTTTTTCTGAAGCACAATTTCTTTGTCCCCTTTTTTGTAGAAAAGACCTGGGTTTTTCATCTTTTGTCTGTGTACTGCTTCATTCTGACCTTTTGCTTCTGGTCGCTTTCTCTCTTATTTGACAATCCTCCTGTGGTTTTTAGAAGGCAAGATCAGGTAACTGTATGTGAATGAATCTATTGAATACTAGTTCAGCCAGAGTTCTGTTAGTGGTTGTATGTGGATCATTTTGGTAGCTTCTTAAAAACGTATCATTCTTGTTGAAAGGATTTCTGTTCAGTTTGTGCTGCTATTAGTTGTTTTCCAGCATCCACATAAACCGCTCAGCTGTTCCATTAGTTTGTGACCTACAAGGTGTGAGTTTCTTATGACTGAACCCTAAGTAGTCTGCAAACCGTCTGAAATCAGACCCTTGAAATGGAGGTCAGCTGTCTGTTTTTACCACTCTTGAGATTCCATATGATAAGAATATTCTGTCTAATGCTGGCAATACTGCAGCTGAAGCAATAAACTCTATTTCAGGATATCTTGAATATTCATCTGTAGCAGCTAAGACATACTACTGACTAGGACACGGACCATAAAAGTCCACAGCAACGGTGTCTCATTCAGTATCAGGTGCATGCTAGATACCATAAATGAGTGGCAAACGCATCCGTGGATTCACTTCATGACTTGGGTGCATCCCCCCTTACCCTGTTATCATTTAGGAATTACCTAAATCTTTGCTCTTTAGATCTGTAATCTTTTAATTGTATCCCCTACTTGTTTTCTGGATTTTATATATTTATATAAAGTCTGTACTGTGCTGTACTGTACTGTACTGTCCTATACATGTACACCTAACGGTGATGGACTGAATTGTAACATTGAGTGTAACTAGAACCTCCTTTGAAATGAGCTCTGCTCAATGGGGTGTTTCCTTTTTTTGGTTTTGAATAAAATATACTACTACTACTACTTGTTAAGCCATCTGAAATGTGAAACTCTCAAATTCACTATTTTGCAGAGGATTAAAGTAGTCAGGCAGAGACCTTTTGCAAGCATCATAGTCCTGTGTTGCTCTGGCAAGGAACGCACCATATACATCATGCACCTTACTGACGGCATCACTGGAGTAATACTAAAGCAATACAGCAAAGATTTTATTGTTCAACCATTATGGTCATTACAATCACACAAGGAAAGCATCAAATACACATATCAGACTGCATGAATAAAACAGAACAGCTTAAAGATTTTAAGTCTTGGGTTCAGTGTTGTTTGGGTTATTCATGTCGGATATCTCACATGGCATTAGGATCAAGACCAGTCTGTTCGTAGATGATCCCAAAATAAGGGCAGCGGTGGATGACAGAGGGGTGGCAGGGGCTACAGGTGGATATGATAAAACTGGAGGAGTGGTCGGAAAAGTGACAATTGAGCTTCAATGTGAAGAAGTGCAAGGTCATGCACTTCAGAACAAGGAACCCAGGGAGGAGTTACCAGCTAGGTGGGGTTCAGATAGAGGTCACAGAGGAGGGGAAGGACCTAGGGGTGATCATAGCGGGTAACATGAGCAACTCATCTCAGAGCAGGAAGGTGGCAGCTGCTGGGGTATACTGTGAGAGGAATCTCATCCAGAAATAGGGATATGATACTGCTGCTGCACAGGTCACTAGTCAGGCCACATTTGGAGTTCTGTGTGCAGTTCTGGTGTCCCTTTCTAAAGAAAGATATCAGATTGCTGGAGGGGGTGCAGTGTAGGGCAACTAAGATGATCCAGGGGCTGGAGGGCAAAATGAGAACAGGCTGACTGAGTTGAATATGTACACTCTGGAAGAGAGGAGGGATCTGGAGGATATGATTGAGACCCTTTCAAATATTTTAAGGGGATTAACAAACCGGGTACCGAAGGGTTATTTAAGTTGAGAAGAGGAAGGGACACCAGAGGGCGTGGTCTTAGGGTGGAGGATGGAAGATATCGGAGAGAGATGAGGAGGCATTTTTTCACAGAGAGGGTGGTGGAGAAATGGAACACTCTACCTGAGTAGGGGATATCATGTAGCACAGTGGGCAGTTTTAAAATGACATCGGACAGGGTGCGGAGGGGTAAGGTGAGGGGGGGGCTGCAATATAAGGGTTCTAGCTGCACATTCGAGCAGACTAACTTGATAGACCATAAGGCCCATTTCTGCTGGCAGATTGATATGTTCGTATATCTTTTTAATATATCAATTCTTATTAAAATATATAATAGAGTATATTATACTGTAGTGTAAAATTCCCCTGGAACTTCAACAATAAATTATCTCATCCTTAGAGAAAAAATATAGAGGGACCCAAGGGTGCATTTAATCAACACTGGACGTCAGGCGTATTGCAGGCCTAGGCTACATCACCTCCTACCCTCCAGATTCTCTACTCCATCTTGCATGTAGACAATACTTCGGGACACATTTCAGTCGGGACCAAAAGGTCTGTCCACAAAGATCCCTCATATGGACAGGTGACACTTGGCAGAAATTAAGCCGGTTTATTTAAGACCGCACATTCTGTATCAGCATAATGCCGACCAACATACTTGCGCAGCATTTTTCTACAGTCACTACATCCGGCAGCTGGAGGTTCTGGTCACTTAGAAATGTTCCAATTAGAATAGCATTCTTCCAGCTGTTGATCTATCACCCATCTCCATTTCTTACCAATTCAATTTTATTGTCAATCGGTTAAAATAACCATTACAACATCTAAAGAAATGTTCTCAAATACATAAAATATTCAAAGAATAATATACATAGGTTGTCAAGCAGCAATGAGTATTAGCCTACAACTAAAAATTAGGCCAACGGCATGTCAAGAAATCCATTTAAAATGATTTCAATATTATACTACAGTAGTTCCAATATATTTCCTCTATAAAATTTCCAGTTCATAGTCTACAGTTAAAGTGCATTCATATTCAAGATACATAATGGCTACGTTAAAGCAAATTACTGTATTCAGGAAACACGCTATATAACATTTTATTGTTTTAAAATGATATGCTGAGTATCTGTTAAAATGTATTTATTTATTTATTGAAATGTTTCACCAGGAGGGCACACTGAACAACAAGTTGCTTGTCTCACGGTGCGACCTGGGGGAAGGGGGTTACATAGGGTTGTAATGGATGGTCAGTTACAATAGTATGTGGGTAGTACAAACAATACAACATTGTAAGATTATGCAACAGTTGGAACACAAGGTATTGTACAATAAACAGTAGTGGAACACTGAGTAAATTACAATACATGTCCAAAATCGTACAAAAGAGCACATAAATGTACAAAGCGGTAACAATGCGACAGAACCACTATAGCGCATAAGTGTACCAGGAGTAGGCTCAACGTAGTATGCAAGTGCTGTTGGAGTAAAAAGGATGGGGTAGGTTGTGCACACGGGTGACCCAGAAGGGCAAGTGGAGAAGAGAGGGGGTCAGGCAAGACCTGAATATGAGGAGAAGGGGTAGCCATTTCTTGATTCCCTGTTCAGGATGTTGAGAACCCTGCCGGGGGGGGGGGTCAGCGTAGGAAGGCAAAAATGGTAAAAAGCAACAGTGGTCCTTAATAATAGTCCTACTATTTGAACTTTTTCAAAGAGAAAACATTTTTAGTAGTCAGCGTATGTTAGTTCAAGTCAAATCTGCAAACAGACACGCCCAGAAATTTTCAGGGAAATAACTAATATATCACAATGCTTATATGAAATATAAAATGTACTGTTAAATATAGGAAGTTCGAGCCTCAGCATGTCAGTCATCATCAGTAAATGGATGACTCCATGTAAACTTGAAGTTCATTAATTGGCAGACAATAAGAAATTCCATTATACTCCACTGGCACCACAGAGTTCATCAAGACACAAGCAGAATTTAGTTGGCTCCTTTTCATATTTGGCCAGAATTCTGGGCTCCGTTAACATAGGAGTCCATGAACTAATGTATATAGCTTGGCGTGACAAAGATAAATTCCAATGAAATCAGGGCTGACAGGCTCCATTGGCACCAGAGTCCATATGTTTAGCCATTATTAAAGTTTTAGACTATATCCAAAAGTGCAAATTAGATTCCATGCCTGATCGTTTAGGTTCAAAGTCACAGAAGGCAAAAATCAATAAAATTCTTGGCTATGACAATTTTCAGCACTTAACAGTAGGCTAAAACATTCCTCTGGCTTTTACACAATGTTTTCTCCTAACTAAGAAGTCTTTTAAAGACCTTTTCCAGGCTGCTTTATTACTGCTTTTGAACATAGCCGTTAATTTATAGCAAGAAGCACTTTATGAGTGAAAAATATCAATAGTACCACTGTGAGTCTCAAATTACTTGAGTCACTAGGGATGCCTTTGAAATGATTTTAGCGTAGGGAAGGCTCAGATTCTGAAATTCTAAAGGGAATCCCTGCAGGGAGTCCATTAATTTCTGCCCATAATTTCCATATTTTATTTCAAAGGAAAAGAAATGAAAAGAAGCTCAGGAGGGTTCTTCTATAAAGAGAGTTTCTCATGATGCCTACCTCGGAGTAGCTTTGTCAGTTCCTCCAACAGCTTGCTTAGCACTTACTCTACTCCATGTCTGCCTAAATTTCTTTTGCATCTCCTTGCTCAGATTCCTCCAGCTCCATGTTCTATAACGATATTCAAAGCTCTGTCTCCGACTTTGTCCTGCATGTCCAGCAAGCTCATCTGGGAGAATTTTACCTGCTGGCGTCCAAAATCAAACGTCTTCTTTAAACAGCTGTACACTTCCTATAAAGAAAAAGTAAAACAGAGATGCTCCACTGAGCATAATAAACTTAATATATCAAGATAAAAAGCAACACCCCCTTAGGCAAAGGTGGCATACCTCTTTTAAAATGTAATCAATCATTCTAGCACGTACTGTGCTTCCATAAAGCTCAGCATCCATGCAAATGATCATAGCTTGCAGCCTTGCTTGCAGAGCCACAGGTTACCATTCTCTTTCTGGCTCCTCACTTTAAAATCCCAGAATTCTTAGAATAATATAACTTTGTATTTCTTTGCGTTTCATCCATACCAATGCCATTCCAGCTAAGACCAGCTTTTCCGCAATTAGGCAGTCAAAATCGAAACCTCCTGGCTCACACTTACAAATCGGCTCCAGCCATGGATCAGTATAACCGGCAAGGCGTCTGTCAAACAACAGAGCTCAACCCTATTCACCATCGGTAAGCCGCCACCGAATTTGCTCTCGTATGTCCAATGGCAGAATAATGTTAGTTTCATTCACAAATTAATAAACTAAGACCAAGAGAGTTAAAAATCTATAAACAGAGAGCACTCTCTTGGTGTGGCAAGGAGTGGAGCAGCAGCATGGCCATCTTGCCGCTCCGCCCCCACTTCATCCCATCACTCCATTTCTTACCAGAAGCAGACAGTGCTTATCATCCACTAGGAGAGTAATGATAAGCCCCACTACCAAGCAACACAAATCAAAGGTCCAGTGTGTCAATCGTTTACATCCCACTTCTATAATTATATTCCCCAGGATCTTCAGCAGTAAATTACCGTATCCTTAAAATATAGAGGTATCAAGGGATGCTTTGATCAGCTACTAGTCCAGGTGTACTGCAAGCCCATGTAGCAACTCACCCCTGCCCTCAAGATTCTCTACTCCGTCTTGCACATAGGCAATACTTTGGGACATGTTTCAGTCAGTGCCGAAAGATCTGTCAATAAGGATCCCTCATGTTGACAAATGACACTTGGCAGAAATTAAAGCTGTTTACTTAGCGCTGCATGTTCTATATTAGCATAATGCTGCCCAATGTACAGTAGTTGCACAGCATTTTTCTACATTCGCTACGTCTGGCACCAGGCAGTTTTAATCACTCAAACAAGTATCCAATTAGGATAATATTCTCCCAGCCGCTTGTCTATCTCATGTCTTCATTTCTTACCAAAGCAGACCGTGTTTATCACCCTCTAGGGCAGTAGTGATTGGCCTCACTACCGAGCAACACAAATCAAAGGTCCAGTGTGTCAATTATTTACATCCTCCCCCTTTCAAAAATAATTCTTATACTTCTGAGGAAAGCAGACACTTTCAACCTAGTGTGCATTATTGTGAGTGTTATAATGAGATCCATTGCCAAGTGACAAATCCCAAGCCAATCTGATCCGTGTAAACTGTCATTTCTGCCACAGATTTAAAACACTACTTTTTATACATAATCCATTCATTCTCAGTTCAAAACACAATACTTGACTGGATCCTTCTTTAGTCCACTTTCATCAGATTATTTGATTAGACAGTAACATAATTTTACTAAGATACTAGGGTTTGTACTGTATTATTAGTTTAATTCACTTTCAAAAACTGTTCAGTTTCTAAGCAAAACACTGGTAGCCACTAGTTACATAACTAAAAGAGCGGGGATACCTCAATGAGGTGCACGCTCAAACCCGATCGAATGATACCACTTCAGTTAACTTAAAATGCTTGCTCATTTAAGTATGTTTGTTCTTAAAACATATACACTCAAAACAGACTTATAATAATGTAAATACAGTAATACATGCATAGAAGTTCAACTTTGGACCTTTATGGAAGGATGCTCAGAGAACTTTAAATTCCCAGCCTTTTTCAAGGGGAAATGAGATCATTCTCCAATTCTTCTGTCCAGTTCCTATGGTCTAACAATTTCTCTAAACCTTCCCCCAGAACCATAACTAAGAGGGTTCTAAAAAAAAAAAAAAAAAAAGGCACCTTGACCAAATGACAGCTGATCTGCAACAGCAGGACTGGTCTACAGTCTTCTCCTCCACCAGCAATGTAAATACTGCTCTGGAGTAAGTCATCCTTCTTTTCAACTGTGTGTGTGATAGGCACGCACTGTTTAAAACACAAAAAATAAAAGGCTATTGCAATCCATGGTTCTCTCCTGGTCTTCTTGAACAGATGAAATTCTGAGACCATCTTTGGCATATAGCGCGGGGCCAAGGACAAGCAGGCAGACATCCAGTCCTATAAAAGAATGAAGTAACTGCACCAGGGCTATACATGCAGCAAAGCGTCAACACTACAAAGAGACACTTTCTCGTACATGGAGAGATGGCAGAAAATTCTGGTCAAACTTCAAAGAACTCATAGGGAAAGACCCCACATCTGCCCCAACCATGTTAAATATTGATGGAATTCCTACTCAGGACCCCTGCACCATTGCAAACAACCTTAACAACGCATTCTCAGACCAGGGTAGTGTTCTCCCTCCTGACTTTGTTCTCCAGTCCAACTTGAACCATAACTTTTGGACTGAGAAACAGTCCCCCTCTCATCCTCCCTTTTACTTTACAGCTCTAACAGCTAGCAAAGCAAAGAAATACCTCCAGAAAGTTTTAGGGAAGTCTAAGTTTAGGAGTGACTCCCTGGACCTTAAACTTGTTGCACATACTTTGGACGAAATACTAGCTACGCTAACACACATTATCAATACCTCTCTGTGATTCTCACAATTCCCAGAAAAATAGAAAGCTACTTTAGTCACACCTATTTTTAAAAGCGGGGATTGAACTTTGACTGAACTATAGATCAGTCTCAATCCTCCTGACTCTTTCTAAAGCACTTGAAAACATAGAGGCTGATCAATTAGGAGAGTACCCTGAAAAACATCAACTACTATGCCCACAGCAACACAGGTTTCTGAAGGAACACAGCACCACAATGGCCCTCTTAGAGTTCACAGGCTATATACATAATGCTTTGGACCATGGTACCCTAGTTGGGACAACTTTCGTTGACTAAACAAAAGTGTTCTACACAGTTACTATGTCCTCCTTATCAAACAGCTAGCACCATTAGGCCTCTCTGTTGATACTGCTCCATGGTTCAAAAGTTACTTTCATGCCCACTCCCAGCAAGTCAAGATCAACAACTTTCTATCGGGCATCCGACCAGTTCACTCTGAAGTTTCACAAGGGTCAATACTCAGTCCACTTTTCTTCAGCATATTCCTTAACCAGCTCCCATACTCCTGCCAAGGACGCATCCCACTTTACGCAGACAATGCAGTCCTGTTCACCAGTAGCCATGACCCCAAAAAACGTGAACACAACTTACAGAGAAACTTTATGGAGGTAGAGAAATGGTTCAGTGAGCATAAACTCATCATCATGAATTACAAAAAAAAACAAAAACAATGTTTTTCTCCAGCTCACAAAGCAAGCATAAATCCTACCCACTCAATCACAAATGGAGAGGGTACAACACTAGAACTAGTACAGCACTTTAAATACTTGGGAGTTACTAAAGACAGCACCTTGTCCTATTCCCAACACATCGATATTATGGCCAAGGTAGCTAATACGAGCATTGGATTGTCATACAGGCATAAGGATTGTCTAACTCCAGAGGCTCTTAGTCTTGCCATACATAGTTCTGTGGTTTTTCTTGTCGACTATGGCCTAGAGAGCTATGATTCTTTTACAGATACGGCCCTTCACCACCTCAAACTGGCATTAAACAGAGCATGCCGGCTTGCAACAGGAGCAACCCGGCTCACTCACACCTGCGACCTGTATTCTCAGGCTAACTGGCTTCAGTTCATAGGTAGACTTAAGTACTAATCGTGTATTATGGCTAAAATGGTAAGCCTAGGACTGGTGCCCACTGGGATACTGAACCTACTCACCCTCTGTGAACCCAACAGCTGCGCTAGAAGCTCTGAAAGTCTGATCTTCAACATTCCCCGCTCCCGCACCACACTAGGGAAAAGGTCCTTTGCACACTGAGTGCCATCCACTGAGTGCCATACTGGCTTAATGGCCTCCCTCCAGATATCTCCTCCGTGAGTAAAATAGGCCCCTTTAAGAGAAAGCTTAGAAATCATCTAATTGCAAATGCCAGATGTGATTGTCTTCTTTAAACTCAGCTCGCACTATAACTGATTGACCAACCCTATCACCCATCAATAGGACTAGTTTAAATAGTATCCCTGCCCCTTTCACTCCCCAGTCTGCTTCCCACACCCCCTCTCCCATCCTTATCCCTCCTCTCAGTCCTTCCCCCATATGGCCGGCTATCCCCGGATGCCTGCCATTTCACTACCTTGAATTTATGTCTTCTTTCACCTCTTGCCTTTCTTCTGACGACACCTTCTGGCGGAAGTTCTTCCTCATACCCTGTAATTTCCTTTCATTATCCCTGTGTTGATAATGTTAAAGTTGGTATAAATTGTATAATATGGACATTTACACACAGTTATTATGCTTGAGAGCTGTCAAACAGTCAGGGGAGTCAAAGAAGCAGGAACAAGCCCTTTCCCCATCCCACAACTGACAGTGGGACTGCTTTGACTTTTTCTCCTTACCATGATGGGCAGGGCTCTCCCTGAAGGTCTGGAGGGTCTTGCACATTTCTCGGATGTTACCTGTGAATATTGTACCGATGCTGGACCTTAATGGCACTGTGCCCAATGAGGTGCCCATTTCAGCCTTAGCCACCACCTCTTCCACAGTTGCCAGGTGGGCTGCGGACCCAGCAGTCATGGGTACTGCCTGGTGAGTTTCCCTGGATTTTACTAGAACATACCACTTGGCCAGCAGGCCAGCCAAGGAGAAGACAAGCACACATTAGTGGTCTTGGAGGGAAGCAAGAAGCACAGCCTAATACAGGCTGCGGGCTGCAACATTGTGCTGTTCACCTAATCAGCAAATGCATGACACATACAGAGCCATCCATGACATTTTTTGATTGCACTGGGTGCAGTACATGAAGCAGGGAGCCAAGTCAGTGCCTCAACAGTTCATCGTATGCCTTAGAAGACGAGAACGGATCCAAGAAATAAGTCCAAAATACAAACTGGAAAGAAGTCTGAATAAAGCCAATTATGAACCGGCGATCGTAATTCGAGCAATCTGATTGGCCGACACCTCTTTAAAGCCGTGATGATATCGGGCTACATCATCACGGCTTTAAAAAAGCTCCGGTGCCACCAGCCTCCTTACTAAGCTACATTAACAAACTCCTCCGACCCTAAACGCTCGCCACATCGCTCGCCTGTAGATTTTTTCAAACTGTAGAAATGCTGAACATCCGTTTACTCAGGACCACATTAAGTCATTCACGAAAGCCTCAAAAACAATATCCAGCTATTTTAAAAGTAACCGGGACCAGCGAACATGTTTCTCACCTCCTGGAAACGCGGCGCTCGTTTCAAAGCGGCGGCGAGCGCTTCTACACTGACTAAACTCATCCTCGCTCCCTGCTACTTCCAATCCTCATTTATTGATCACCAACTTAATTTTTATTTCATTTACTAAAGCTCACTATGCCTGAGTCCATCGCTCACTACCACATTTATCGGCAGACCTGGCACCACGGACGACTGAAAATACCCTGACAGATTAGCAGCTTCACACACTAACACAGCTCAGTCACCATGTAGCAGCAGCACCATCTGCTGGACAAAGTAGAAACTGTGCACTTTTTAATTAAAAGGTATACTTCCACATCACAAATACAATAACAAAAAAGTATTTAAACACATTTTTTTTTTAAATAAATGAACTGAAACTTTAAGCCAGTTCATAATAGCAATAAGTCACTCCAGGGTGTGGTATATCGTGGGATATCGTCACTTCTCGGATGGTTGGACGCACTCGGCCTGCAGCCTCGTGCCCAACCACCCGAGGCGTGACGATATCCCACGATATACCACACCCTGTCGTGCCTTATTGCTTAATTATACAATGGTAAGGAAAAATGTAAGAAGCTGATTGGCTGCTG
Organism: Neoceratodus forsteri; assembly: GCA_016271365.2. NCBI lineage: Eukaryota > Metazoa > Chordata > Ceratodontiformes > Ceratodontidae > Neoceratodus > Neoceratodus forsteri. The sequence goes on from CM057454.1 coordinate 1,165,953,927, forward strand.
ACCAACTGAGACATTGATGTTATTACACAATAACTTCACTGTAGCATTGGATTTGCTTGATTGTTTGCATCTTCTCTTAAGAAGAATTTGTTTTTTCCACACTAACAAAAAATTCTTTAAAATTATTTTTTTTTTTCTGTATATAACAACAAACCATCGTATAATTGCAATAAGGCACTCCAGGGTGTGTGTTATTGTGTGATAACATCACTCTTGGGGTGGTGGAAGCACTTGGCTTCACCTCATGCTTCAACCTACCCCAGAAGTGACGTCATTATACAATAACACACACCCTGTCATGTCTTATTGCTTAAATGGAGCACTATGAATAGTTTGGGCCTACACTGTGCGCAGATCTGCAAAGTATGAGACACAACTCTTAAGTGGAAAGGAGGATCTGACAGCATGGGGTGGAGCCGAGTGGTACACCACCCAGGTGGCGAGAGCAGCTTCCTTTTGGTGAGAGTAGCTTCTATTACAGATAGTCTGGCAAATCAGCTCTTAAAGGGACACTGCCAGAAGTGAGGATAAAGGAACCATATCTATGTCCCTACAACAGTCTTTTTCAAAGTTGCCTGCTGTAACTCATGAGTCCTCAGCATCAGTCTATCCTCCATGGACCCATACCTCCCCTGAGAATGTTTAAACCTCAGTTCTTCAATTAACTTAACTCATCACAATACCATGGTAAGGTACAGTGGAAGATCAAAATGTCCATAATGGTCACACTGCAGATTTTCACAGCCTTCTCTTCTCCCTCAGCACAAACTGTCATCAAGCTCAAGATGTCCATTACTGCCAAGTGTTTGTTAGGCTCCATGTTACATTTAGGACTGTAATGAACCACCTCTATAAGAGTGTGATTTAAATGCTGGGACATAGGATCACATGAGATGATGATCGTACTAAAATAAAGAGATCAACCATGACATTAAAAATACCAAGTCCCCTCAAGAAGACCACGTCCGAGAGATGACCCCGAGAATGGGTTCCAGAAGCAACTGCCAGCACAAAGCCCAGCAATGTCATCAGCTGGAGGACCTGTTGACCAAAAAGTGAAGCTTTATCACTGACCCAGGCGTACGCAGCCTCCAACACCAAAATGTTGTGGAAGCCTATGACTAGGTCATCTGTGAAACCTGCCAGCTCCTAGGTCTTGCAATAATTTATTCCTGTGCCCTACAGACAGGTACGTGAGAATGATCCTGCAACCTGCACCTGACCTACATTTTATTGCAATGTATTAAAATGACCTAGCCATTCCCATATAACTAAAAGACTGCCTCCATGAATGTTGGCACCTGGCAGAACCTGACTAGAATCCAGGGTCCACCAATATTCACAATCCTAGATGGCTTTCAACTGGAAAATCTCCTCCTTCAAATATGGCTGTCTGGCTGGACAGCCATCTTGATTTCTCCCACCAGCTCCTCTTCAAGGTCAGTGTGCTCCACATATTATACAGACAGGCAGGCAGAGACAAGCAGATCATTTAATTAATACAGCGTTCCATGCTATATAGTGCCCCATCCCAGTGGATCTGGTGCTGTACATAAATCCATGAGAAGCAATTAACAAACAGAAATTTAAATATCAAATACAAGTACATAAATAAGCCACATAAAATTAATCATAATCACAAAAAATCATTACATTTATTAAGTAAGAAAGCCTGTATCCCAGTCTCTGTCCACTGGAAGATTATGAAAATGATCCTCCCTGCATTAACATGAGGATATACTGTATGGTCCCAGTACAAAATCCACCCTCACCAAAGTGGCCTCCTTTTATCTCCTTCTGTCACTTTGTTCTCAACACCTGTCCTCAGACTTAACACTGCTGCCATTTCTTCTCCCTCTTCCACCCATCTCTTGAGGAAAGACTCCCCTCTCATAGTGCCTCTCTTATTTTCACATTTTAATATGGCGCACTCCCCTGCTATTTCAGCTCCCATCTCTCTTGCCTCTGATAGTGTCTACTGCTCCTTCCCTCCACTCTTCTGACTCACAGCCTTTCTCCCTACCCCCTGCTAAAACCTCAGCAAAGCAGTTGTACATTTTCTATCAGCTTAAAATTTCTCTAGTCTTGCCTCCCCATCCATTCCTTCTCCTCCAAGTCCTCCCTCAGTTCAGAAACCCCTACTATGATACTACAATTCTCATGTCTGCTCCTGTACCTGACCGCAATCTCCCTGTGACATCCTCAACTCGCTCACATACCATATTCTCTGCTCCCAAATTTCATTCTCCACCCTTCAATGATACCACCCCTCCCTTCTACTGATTCTCTTACTTCTTGTCTGTCTCCTCTGCCTCCCTAACCTGGTACCTCTCTTACTTAGCCCAACCCCTCATTTCCCAAAAGACATGCATGTTTCCCCTCCTAACTATGTCTCAAACTTATCACTGCTCCCATTACTCCACCCTGTCTCACCCATCTCCTGTGAAAGGCACCTGTCTCATAGTGCTTCTCTTATTTCAGGTTCTGGCATGGGTCCCTTGTCTGCTATCTCAGCTCCCTTATCACCTGCCCCCGATGATGTTTTCTGCCTAACAGTCTTTCTTCCTACCCTTTGTTAAAGTATTAGTAGAGTAGTCTTCTGTTTCTTATAGGATTCCTTTTCTGTGGTCTAGCCTCCCCATCTGATCCTTCTCCAAGTCCTCCCTCCATTCAAAAATCCATGCGCTCACTCCATGGCTCATATCTGCTCCTTTACCTGACCCCTTTCTCTGAGATTTCCTCAACTCGCTCACACTCTTCATATATTCTCCTCTCCCAGATTTCATACTCCACTCTCCACTGATACCACCCCTCCCTTGTATTGCTTCTCTTACTTCCTGCTTGCCTCTTCTTTCTCCCTAACCTGGTACCTCTGGTAGCTGGTGCAACTCCCAGCCCCCAAAATACATATACACTGCTGGGCCCCTCCTAACCCCTGCTTCATTAAGTCAGTACAACCCAGGTGCATAACCAGGAGGTAAGAGTACAGCAGTGTGCATTCTTGCGGCACTAGGCAGACTAACCCTCCCTTATGGTTGCATGCCTGCTCGCTCCTATGCTACAGTAAATGGATTAAAGCATTAGACGTGGGCTGGCCTGGTGGCACTGAGGCATCTGCCTTACCTCGCGCCACATAGAAACATAGAAACCTAGATTTTGATGGCAGATAAGGACCGCTTGGCCCACCCAGTCTGCCCATTTCCCTACCTAATGGATAAGCTGCAGATCCTAGTTAACCAGCAGCCTACTTCTTCCTACCCCGGCCCCCTAGAATTGCCTTATGACTCTCCCATGCATGCTTGAATTCCACCACTGTTTTTGACTCCACAACCTCCTCCGGAAGGCCGTTCCATGCATCCACAACCCTGTCTGTAGAAAAATACTTCTTAAATTACCTCTTGGAGCCGCTTCTATCTTCAAATTGTGCCCTTGTTCTTGCACACAATTCTTTTTGAAAGATGCTACCCTCTTGGACTTTGTTGATTCCCTTGAGGTACTTGAAAGTTTCTATCATGTCCCCCCTCTCCCTCCTTTCCTCGAGGCTATACATATTAAGCTCCTTAAGTCTGTCTTCATGTGTCTTCCGGTGCAGACCCTGCACCATTTTAGTTGCCCTCCTCTGGACAGCTTCCATCCTGTCTATGTCTTTGCGGAGATTGGGTCTCCAGAACTGCACGCAGTACTCCAGATGGGGTCTTACCAACTGTCTGTACAGAGGGATAATAACTTCCTGTTTTCTACTGGTGATGCCTCTCCCTATGCATCCCAGTATCTCCCCAGCCCTCCTTGCTGCCCTCTTACATTGCTTGCCCACCTTTAGGTCATCTGATATGACCACACCAGTGACCCAGCTTCGAGAGCAAACTCGGGGTGCTGAGGATCGGCCAGAGAGTAGAGGATTGAGTATCCTGAGGACTGCTTTCCTCTCCCGGGGGGAGGCAGTGGATCCTTGGCATATAGTGGCTCCTAGGGGAACTAGGGAGTGCCGCAGCAAGGGGACACTCAGGAAAGGTGGAGGCATTGGTGGACATTCTGTGGGTGGGAGCAGGAGCATATCCACCATATGCTGGATGTCAATGCATGAGCGCTCCTCCGGGTGCAAGGACAAGGAAACACCCTGATACTCAGGAGGACAATGACAGTCCCTGCAAGCAGCCCCCCATGACCATCGCCGGACCCTGACCAGTCTGGGCCTCTGAATAATCTTTCTCCACACCCAGCCTGCTAATAAGATTTCATAGAGTACCAAGGTAAGGAGGTGGTGGCCCTGCCTCAGGGGGTAGAAGCCAGGGGTCAGCTACAGGCTGATGGGTAGGTAAGAGCTCTGTAGGAAGGCCTGATCTAGGAGGGTCTCAGGCTGGGCAGGAGAAAGACCAGCTGACAGTGGCCATGTCCAAAGGAGATTCCAAAGGCTGCTGACCAGAGGTGAAAAGTAAAAAAAGAATAAGGCATTAGACGTCCTCCCAAGGGGAGGATGACTGAATTAGCCCATCTGTGTAATAAATGTACAGAGGTGCCAGCCAGGATGCAATGCAGTAATACTGCAGTATATCACAAAATGCAGCAGTACACTGCAGGGAACACTGTAATTCAATGACAATTAAGCCCTTTTGTCATGCAGTATTTTATGACATGCCACTAATAATTACTGCATTGCATCGTGATGGGCTCCACTGTATTTTGAAAAATGAGGGCAACTTAGAAAGTGGGATGTTAAAAGTTATTATCGGCTGCTAGCCTTGTGCCAGAAGCATGCATCATTTTATCATTATATTTGTTCCAATTTCTCATATCCTGGATCTTGCAACAGCTGAAACTGCACCCTATATTGTTAAGCAGGGGTATGAACTGGCTTTCTGTCAACACCAAATATTAAGTAAGACAGTTAGTGCATTCTACTCCTTTCAAATGTTGTAATTTATTATACAACTTACTGTCCAACACCAGAACATTTTGGAACTTTTACCTTCACCTTCTCCCACCAAAGGGGGACCCATCAAAGGGGTGATGCAGTAAAAGATGTGAATGTGCGATTCCCTGAACAGAAGACCAGCACCTTAACCATCAAGATGCTGCAGCAAATAGCCATTTTTTTAAACAAAAATGGGTCTCAGAGAACAGTGAAAGGAAGGAGGGTGAGAAATGACTGGAGTGGGATGTTGGTGGCCACAGACTAGCATGCCACCAGGGGAGGTCTAGACTTTGAGAAATATAAAAACAAGTAATGATGGCAGAAAAAGACCAGTGGTCCATCCAGTCTGCCGAGTTCCATATCTAACTCTGGGACCTATGGTCCATCTAGGGTCCTAGCCCACTACCTTTTCTCCCCTTCTTCACAAGTCTGTTGCCCTTACTGACTACTATACCCTACACTCTGTCCCAGCCATGCTTGAAACTATCAACTGTTTTTGTGTTCACCACTTCAGCTGGTAGACTGTTCCATGGCTCAGCCACCCTTTCTGTAAAATAATACTTCCTCATGTTCCCCCTGACTCTCCTTCCTGTCATTTTCCACACATGCCTTCGTGACCTTGAAGTAGCATTCAAGCTAACTTGTTCACTGCAGTTCACATTTTCTAATCCTTTTAGGAACTTGAAGGTCTCTATCATTTCTCCCCTCTCTCTTCTAGTTTCCAGTAAGACCTGCCCTGTTGGACCTCAATCTCTAGCGAGTAAGTGTTTAGTGCCTCAAAGCGCTTCTCATAAAACCTGCTCTGTAGGCCCTAAATCATTTTTGTTACTCTGCACTGCACCAGCACCACTTTGTCCCTTATCCTTCCTGAGGAGGGGGCTTAAGAACTGGACACAGTACTCTAGGTGTGGCCTCACTAAACATCTATTAAGGGGTAGTATTACCTCTTTCCTCATGTTATCACCACCCATCCCGATACACGCCAGCATTCTACAGTACTTACCTTACCACAGTCCTTGTTGCACTGGCTTGATTGCTTGAGGGTGTCAGTAATGATAACTCCTAGGTCACATTCCTCAGCCATAGTATTTAGTCTCACCCCACCCATCCAGTACCCTCTCCTGTGGTTCTTATTTCCTAGATGGTTCACTTTGCATTTTTAGCACTGAATTTCACTACACTTTTTTTGGCATTGAATTAAAACTGCCAAACCTTAGACCACTCCTCAAGCTTTTTACAAATGACTCTGTGTTTCTCCAATTCCCTCGTCACTATCAACATTAAGCTCTGTGAGAGGGTAATCTGCCAAGAGATACAATGTGCTCCGGATACCTTCTCCAGTGTTGGTGATGAGCACCCCCATGACCTCCCTCTCTTCCGATTGTACCTTGTTGATCACAAACCCCTGTTGCCTACCCTTTAGTCAGTTTCCTACCCAATTAACTATATCCTTAGCTGCACCCATATCCTCAATCTTCCTCAGCAAGCATCTGTGAGGCACCAACTCAAAAGCCTTGCTTAAGTCAAAATAGTGCAATCCCAAGGCATGGCTCCTATCCAATTCCCTCATTACTGAATCTAAGAAAACTATCAGTTTTGTCTGACGGGACCTCCCTGTCATGCTGTTTACTATCCTGGAGACCACTGCTTACCAGGTAGTCTATAAGGCCTTCTTGCATCTGCTTCTGTACAATTGATGTCAGTGACAGGTCTCTGGTATAGGTCTTGTTCCTTGTCGACCACCACTCTTGTGGAGCAGAATAATGTCCACCACCCTCCAGCCCTTTGGAACCACCTCCATCCTTAGTGAGCAGTTGAATGGTCCTAACAAGGGTCCAGACAGTTCTGCTACCAGTTCCTTGAACATCCATGGATAGACCGATCTCATCCGGGAGCTTTATGTAACGATAGGGCTGCCAGCACTTCCTTGACCATGTCACTTGTAAATATTGGCTGCCTTATCTTCAGGACCCCCTTATCAGCCACTTTGATGTCACTGCCAGGCAAGGCCATGCCCCTCTCCCTCCCTCCTTGGTGAAAACTGAGCAAAAATAGTCATTAAGGAAGGCAGCCTTTTGCCCATCCCCTTATATTACCCCGATAGCCTAACAGCACAATTCATTCAACTGAAGCATTTTACTGCCCCACAACTTCAACATCCCTTTTCTGGAAAATAAATTGCTGGTTACTGCCACTGATGTCTGGTTTAGTTTTGGCTCACTCCTAAAGTAGTTGAAGAGCTAGTGTTTCAATGTCAGTTTTCTTCTATTTCTTGCAAGTATCCTACAAATCACCTTGAGGCAATCCCTGGGTTGTTTCAAGTTGTGCCTCAGTAAAGGTAACTCAGCTATGGCCAATATAATGTATTACACCCAAGAGGAAACTTGATGTTTAATTCACAGTTCGCTGATGCTGTATGAAGGCACTGTTTTCAACATAATCTTTATCTGAAAATAGAGGGAATATATCTAGTATCTATTTTTGTAAATGCTACAAGCTTTAAAGTCAGCAAAGGGAAACAAGCAATTTTGACTTCATTCTATGCTTTTTATCTTTCAACCATTTTAGGAAACCCCCCGTACATGCCATCTACTTACTGTTGGGGGTGTCTTCATGATGATCCTCCTGCTGCTGAGTTTCTGCCTCCTTTACTTCACTGATGGGGAGTTCCTCATCCCTCTCAAATAGCAATAACAAGTGCTTCTTTGGGATATTGTACCCTGCACATTTATTACAAAAAACAGAAACTAGTTAATAAAACAATCATATATGATCAAAGCTAGACATTTTACTTTTATTTGTTTTACCAATGTCCCATTTCCAGCCATGGCAGGAGTGTAATAACATTTCCTTTTTGACAAAGGAAGTAAGGAGAGGATGAAACAGACAAATTCATATTTAATAGGGTAGTCTTATTGCTGTATAGACAGAATCTGTCAGACTGGGAGAGGAAGTAAAGTTAGAGCACAGGCACATACCCACCCCCCTCTAGACTAACTATTCCTCCATTGTCCTTTTTTCTCTTCCGTACCTTAAAAAACAATTATCCCCACCATTAACGCCCTCAATAATTCACAGCCCCTTGTCTGTCTTTGTCATCCTGACCTCCACCTTTGCCTCTTTGGGTTTAGCCTGATAATCATGACAGATTTTCCCCACCTTGTTTCTCTTGTACTCAGAGGACCTTTTCTGTTTGTTCTCCCAGCTGCCCTCATCCCCTATGAGAACTAGATCAGCCTTTTGAATTTGTTCCTTTCATCAACCTTTCTTGCACAAAATACCCCAGACAACATGATAAATAATCAATAATGTTTTGTGAAGGTCAGTCATCACTTGGCAAGGGCAGGTAGTGAAATACAGGACTCTCAAGGCTATTGGCAGGAACCTATGAACTACCCAAAAATACCCTATAAGTACCGTAATGAAAAATGGGTTTGGGGTCGTACAGTTACTACCCAATTCATTCTACGACCTGATTACCCTACCCTTATTATAACAAAAAATGTCACTTTCCCTGGTGGTCTAGCAGATACCCCATTCCCAATCTGCCATATTAAAAAAGTTACCTTCCCTGGTAGTCTTGCGAACCCCGCCTCCCTATTGCCAGTCTGCCCTTGTCACTTGCCCTGGTGGTCTAGTGGATACTCTCTCATTATCCCTGATCTGCTTGTATTAAAAAATGTTATTTTCCCTGGTGGTATAGCGGCTCTCCCGACCCCTCCCCATTCCCAATCTGCCCATATTAATATAATTATGCTTTCCCTGGTGGCCTAGTGGCCTCCCACTGCCTGCAGGCATTGCCCACCTCCTCACTTCCATCCCCAAGCTGGTGAATGGCCCAGCCCTCCAATCTCCATAACAGCAAACCGCCGGCAGTACATGTCAATTAATGAGCATGTACTTGTAGAAGTACGTGCTCATTCTTAGCCCTGACAGGTGACAACTAACAGTCAGCAGCTGGCTGTGGTGGAGAGTGGAGGGCTGTCCCGGATGCTGGCTTGGGGTCATGATGGGGTGGAGGTGAATAGCATGGTGGGACCCTTCTGCAGTCATGTCAGTAAATGAGCTTATACTTATTCGGGTATGTGCTCTTTCACTAACAAGACAGTTCAGTTGGTGGCCGGCCATGGTAGAGAGCAGAGGGCTGTGCCGGTCACAAGCTCGGGTATGGGACAGGGGGAGTGGGTTGGTGGGGCACTGCCTGCTGGGGTTGAGAGGTGGGGGTCATTTCATTTTTTATTTTTAACCAGAAAGTGAACTGAGCACAGCCCTTTTTCAGTTAAGCCTGACATTTAACATATAACAAAAACACAAACAGTACAGTGCAGATCAATTTACATTACAAATACAAGTACAGGAATTAGAAATGTCATAATGTGCTCTCAGCAATCTCTTAAAGTGCTTTAAACTATCTGCTCTCTTTATTATTGCTATAAAATCACTTAATAAGATGGGACCATACCAAGTAAAAGAACGCTTACTTATTTCCAGTTTTATAGAATTAGGGTAAAACAGCATGTCTATACCATTTCTTTGTGAGTAAAGTGCCTGATGTTTGATACATTTCTTAAACATTTTGCTAATGTGCTTTGATAAATCCTCTAAGCAAATACAGCAGCGAGGTATTCTATTCTCTGCAAAGGAGGAAATATTTTCAATCTGTTGTACAATAGGTAATGACGGATCCTTATGGGGCTCTGAAATCAAATTTACATATACTATTCAAAATCACTTGATACTTGTAATGGAATGTACTTCCTTGGTTTAGAAACATAACTGTCCCGTAGTTTAAAACTGGAATTAGCATTTGTTTTGCTATAATTATTCTAGCCTCATTAGTTAAAACATTGATATTTCTGGATAAGAAACTTAATTTCAGATTCATGTTCTTGCTAATCATATCTAAATGTCCAATTAAATTCAGGGTAGGGTCAAAATAAACACCTAAATACTTGGATAAAATTTCCCCAGAAATCTCACTCCCATTGCTACCAAGATGCACAGGCCTCCCTCCTCTCTGGCTAACCTCTGTGCGGTCCCAAACAGCATCACCTTTGTTTTTTTGTTTTTTTCGTTTAGTTGAAATTCATTCTGAATTAGCCACTCGGTCAGCTTTATATAATCTTCCTGAAGGTGTCCTCATATTAGATCCACGAGGGGTCAGAGATGAAGAACACTGTGTCATCTGTAGAGACCCGTGCATTTCTTTTTTATTTTATACCCAATTTTTCTTGATATTTTGTAAAAAAAAAAAAAAAAATTCTTACTTCTTGTTATTTTTTTATAAATTTCTTTTCATTTCTTGTTTTTTTTTTTCTTGGTTTTCCAGTACAAAACAAGTTAAAATCATCACTAAAACACTGCAAATCACAGGCACACAGCAGCAACTGTTTTCTTTTTTTAACAGTTAAACGCTAGCATACAGCAATAGTCAATATTTTCCTTTTTCATGTTTTGCCTTCTGTCAGTTACAATCAGTGTGTACCTACTGAAAAATCTTTCACAATCTGCACTCACAATAGGGTACATCAAGCAGCAAATAACAATGTTAGATATGTTGGCATTCTGGCACCTCAAACCATAAAGAATTTTTTTAATATCTACTGCTCCATCCAAGTTGTACATAACAGCATATTTAACACTGTCAGTAAATGACATATACCACAAAAGAAAATCATTAATGTCAATATCTCTCAGCAGAGGCACACGTGAAAGCAATTTTGAAAGCACTTTTTTTTCCATGCTTCGACGTGTGATAACCTCTACAGGGTGAAAAAGATAGTTAACAGTAGTCAGGAACTGCATTGGTGGGGAATTAACAGGCATATGTTTTTCAGTTTTTTGTACAGATTTCTGAAGGGCCATGTTAAGTTGTAGAATTGCCCTGCCTTTAACATGTGGCTCCATCCCATCCACTAGGTTCTCAGCCTCAGCAGTTGTCATAAGAATCTCAAAGTTTCTTTTTATCAGCTGCATTTTAGTTAGTATTAAATGAGACCAAGGCTTTTTTTGTGTCCTCTGTGTTGTTAGGTCTGCTACTGTGACACAGTGTGCCTTTATGAAATTATACTGGAATTTTACAAGTGAGTAAAAATCTTTATCTGCCAGTAAAGTATTCAGTGCTACCATGGTTGCTGATTTCATTTCACTTTGTGTAAAAAAATATTTTTAAACTTCTAGATAATCATGCAAATAAAATACTGCCCTAAACCAAGAGTTCCACCTTGTCAGAACAGGCTGTGGGTAAAAAAACAGCTGGTAGAGCAGGATGATTTGTTCTAAGGTAGCCTAAATAAGCAGACTTCAGTTTTCTAGAGAATGAGAAGTGTGTCTTTATTTTAGCCACCACAGATTTCAACTCTGATAAATTGTCAACAAATACATTGCCAACCACGTGCAGTTTGTATGCCCAGCATGTCATATGTAAAATCTGGGACCCCAACAGTATTTCCAGTGCACTAAAACATTTAATCATGCAAGCAGCTGAGTCACTAACAATTGCTAGAACATTGGAATGCTCAACATATATAGAATAGTGTATGGACAACCATACGCAACAAGGCCACAGCCTGTTCTGACAATTTCATAAAGGCACACTGTGTCACAGTAGAAGCCAGAAGGTGAAGGAAGGAAACATATTCAATTCAGTGCTTCAGAGTAACTGGTAACTGGTATTTTTCTTTTAAACTTAGATTGTAGGCTTGTAGTGACACTATACTTTCTTTCTGTGTTGTCTTTACTTATAATTGTTTTTGGGCTGTTGAAAATTTAAAAAATAGTGGTGGTGTAATTCTGTGCTGTCTTTAATTGCTGCAAATTTTATCTTGGCTTGTCTGACTGTCCTGTAGCTGGGTGAAGGGTGTTAATTGTCTGGCCTCTGACCTCAGCTACGTGATAACTGGAGGTGGGGCTTAGTCACAGTTAAAGCAGCAAACAGAAGTTCATCTTCTCAGAAGAAGCCAGAAGGTGAAGAAAGGAAACATATTCAATTCAGTGCTTCAGAGTAACTGGTATTTTTTTTTAAACTTAGATTGTAGGCTTGTAGTGACACTATACTTTCTTTCTGTGTTGTCTTTACTTATAATTGTTTTTGGGCTGTTGAAAATTTAAAAATAGTGGTGGTGTAATTCTGTGCTGTCTTTAATTGCTGCAATTTCCTCCCACCCCTTCCCCAACTCTTAATTATATGCCCTGATAAATCTGATTGACAGGAGCTAAACACAGGGTATAGTAAGAGGTGTGAAGTAGGAGGGCATAAGGGGAAGACCACCTCAGCATGACAAGTTTTGACTCATTTATTTATTTATTGGTTTTTTTCCTTAAAAATATATATCTGAGGATCAGTTACAGGATTTTTAATACTGTAAATAAATAAAAAGAGAACTAAGAGAGCTTCAGTAGCAGTTAAGTAGTGGAATTGCAGTATAATGTGGGAGTGGTGCAATGTAGTGGCTGTGGGCAGCCATATTCAGGCAGACCTTCTGGACACTGAGGTGCTGCCCTATCTGCATGCATCTCTCGGACCGAGGGATGAGGTAGCCAGACTCAGAGCGGAAGTAAACTGGGTCAGGAGTACCATCACCCCTGTCCAGGAACCACCCAGTCCAATGCAGCTGCCTCAAAGGATGCCGAGAACGAGGAGCACTTGGATGACAGTGGGCTCAGGGAGGGTTAGAGCAGTCAGGCAGAGGCACATCCCAGATCCTATTCCTCTCAAGAACTCATATGCCACACTGGCAAATGAGGACAACCAAATAGAGGTACCCAGGGAAGTGGAAGGAAAGGATGTGGAGGTTAGGCAAGGAGGTGACCTCAGTGGGGAAAGCAGTGGACCCCAGAGGAGGAGGAAGGAATCCTGGTGGGGACTCCATCATAAGAGGGATCCAGCTAGGAACACAGGAGGGGAGGACAGGAGGTGAGGTGCCTCACCAGGTGCCACGGCATGGAGGGATGGAAGGAAGATACTGGGGATCACTGGGAAGGCAAGACAGGAGGGTGAGCTGGATGTCATTATCCACCTAGGTACTAATGACTTGGCAAATGGGGAGCCAAAGGAAGTTCAGGAAGAGTTTAGGAACTGGGGAGGGTCTCAAGCAAGTAGCTACTTCTGTCACTTTCTCAGAAGTACTACCTGTGAGAGGCAAGGAGAGCATAGGAGCGCATGCACCAGGAACTTTAACTCATGGTTGAAGAACTGGTGCTGTGAGGAAGGGTTGGATTCATTGGTGACTGGGGACCCATCTGGAGGGATGGAGGTTTGTTCAAGCCTGACGGCCTGCATCCATCCTGAGGGAATCAAGCACTCAATGATAAGTTTAAATGCTACATTGACAGCATTTAAATCCAGCAGGGGGTGGCAGGCCAGCAAGGATGGTACCACTTGCTCACCCCCACAGCTAGTAATGGAACCAGTGAACCAGAGGAGTGGCTATCTCTGCAAAGCAGTGCAAAAAGTTGGAGATTAGTGTCCAACAGGTGGATAAGCAGAAGGGGCAAAATTCAGCAGAAGGGCAGACAGCAAGGAGAACCAGGGATAAATGACAACCAAGGAAGGGGCTGGAGAGAACAGTGAAGCAGTCTAGGAGGTCAAATCATGGAAAGCCATGTGTGCAAATGCCAGGAGCCTTAGCAACAAGATGGAAGATCTGAGGCTGTCATGGTACAGTCAGACCTGGACATTGTGGCCATCACTGAAACCTGGTGTAATGATAACCATGACTGGGAGATGGCCATACCTGGCTACAACATATTCAGAGAAGAGACAGAGCAGGCAGGAAGGGAGGAGGAGTGGCACTGTATGTGAAAAATGACATAAGGGCCACACAGATCCAGGAGGAACAAAATGGGGAGAGATACTGTGGGTTAAGCTGGAAAGGAAAATGGGGCCAGCCATCCACAGGTGTGGTCTATAGACCACAAGCCCAGGAGGAAGAAACAGATAGGAGTTGATGCTAGCCATCCAAAGGATGGCTGACAAGGGTGAGGTAGTACTGGTTGGAGACTCAATATACCAGATGTGGACTGGAGCATCCCAGCAGCAGCATCAACTAGGAGCAGATTTATCCTGACTCCTTCAGGGTGCCTTCCTCAAGCAACTGGTCATGGAACCAACTCGGCAGAAGGCAATACTGACCTTGTGCTCACAAACAGGGACAGTGTGATGGGGGTAACAGTGGGGAGCACCTGGGTAACAGTGACCACCAGTCATTGTGGTTTGAAATCACAGAAAGAGCAGAACCAAACCACACAAAACACGATCCTGGATTTTAGGGGGCAGACTTTGGGAAAATGGGGAGATGCTTGAAAGAGGCATTAAGGGAATGGGACAGGAATCAGGGATTGAGGAACAGTGGGCAGTATTTAAATGGGGATTATAAGAACAACAGAATTATGCATTAAGCAGTAGCAAGAGGAAAAGAAAGAGGAGACCATTATGGTTTTCCAAAGAGGTAGCAAAGAAAGTGAAAGCCAAAAGACTGCATTCAGGCAATACAAAAGACACAGGCAGAAGGGATAGGGAGAAGTACCAGGAGAAACAAAGGGAGGCAGGGAAGTCAGTAAGGAAGCCAAAGCTCAGACAGAAGAACACATTGCAAAATCAGTGGTTAAAGGGGACAAAACCTTTACAGGTACATAAGGAAAAAGAAGGACAAAGGGAGGGATAGTTAGACTGAAGGGGGAGGATGGGAGCAGCGTGGAGGATGACAACAGTAAAGCTGACATATTGAACAGGTATTTCTGCTCAGTCTTTACTAAGGAAGAGGGGGGTAATGGGTCTGAAGGGAGTACAAGGGGTGAGAATGGTGCAGATATGGACACAAGTCCCTTTACACGAGAAAGGGTCCTGAAGGAACTGGAAGTAATAAGAGTTGACAAAGCAATGGGCCAGATGGGGTGCACCCCAGGGTCCTTAAAGAACTAAGAGAGGTGGTGGCTGAACCTCTGGCTATCCTGTTCAGCCAATCACTGGAAACAGGGGAGGTACCCAAAGACTGGAGGACAGCAGATGTAGTCCCCTTATACAAAAGTGGGAACAAAGAGGAAGCAGGGAACTACAGACCAGTCAGCCTCACCCCGGTAGTGGGAAAGATCATGGAAGCACTACTGAAGGAGAGATTGGTGGAACATCTGGCTGTCAATGACTACAGGACCCAAGGCAGCATGGTTTCACCAGGGGAGGTCATGTCAGACCAACCTCATTGAATTTTGACTGGGTGACTAGGGAGGTGGATCAGGAGGGCAGTGGACATGGCCTATCTGGACTTCAGCAAGGCCTTTGACACTGTGCCACATAGAAGACTATTACACAAACTGGGGAATATGGGTGTGGGCAGACAGTAGTGTGGTGGGTAGGTAACTGGCTGGGTGGCAGGACACAGAGGGTGGTGGTAAATGGCTGTCACTCCACAGAGGAAGAGTGACCAGTGGGGTACCACAGGGATCAGTGCTGGGACCGGTCCTATTCAACATCTTCATCAGTGACATTGCACAGGATATAGAGGCAGAATTTCACTATTCGCTGATGACACAAAGCTCTGTAACAGAGTAGACACCAGAGGGTGTAGACAGAATGAGAAGGACCTGCAGAAACTTGAAGAATGGTCAAGGGTTTGGCAGTTGAAATTCAATGCAAAGAAGTGCAAGATAATGCATATGGGGCACAAAAACCCTGGCACAATATATCAGTTGGGGGTGAGGATATAGCATGCACCAAGCAGGAAAGGATCTTGGGGTTGTCATCTCTGATGACCTCAAGGTAGGGAAACAGTGTGACAAGGCATCAGGTAAAGCAAATAGGATGCTGGGATGTATAGGCAGGGCATCACCAGCAGGAAAAGGGAGGTCATAATCTGCCTATACAAGACACTAGTGAGGCCCCACCTGGAGTACAGTGTACAGTTCTGGGAGACCATACCTACGTAGGACATAGACAGGGTAGAGAAGGTTCAGAGGAGGGCAACAAAGATGGTGCATGGGTTGCATCACAAATCCTATGAAGACAGGTTGAAGGAACTGAACATGTACTCCCTGGAGGAGAGGAGGGAGAGAGGGGATATGATAGAGACATACAAGTATCTTACAGGGAGGAACAGGGTGCAGGAAAACACTATTTTTAAGCTAAAAAGATGTTTCAGGACTAGAGGGCATGGGATGAAGTTGGAGGGAGGACGATTCAGAGGAAACATGAGAAAGAATTTCTTCACAGAACGGGTGGTGGACAAGTGGAACACCCTGCCAGAGGAAGTGGTGGGGGCTGAAACAATCACGGGATTTAAGAATGCATGGGATAGACATAAAGGAATTCTAGAGGTCAGGGGTAAGGGGAAATAGACTTCTAGGAAAACAAACTGAACTTACAAGCTCAAATGGGCAGACTAGGTGGGCCATAGGCCCTTATCTGCCGACACTGTCTATGTATCTATGTAAGGCTGTGTTCCCATTGAGGATTTGTGATGACATCTTAGAGACCTCGAGAGCGTAGCTCCAAATATCATTTTATATAGTATATGGCAGCCCAAGATTACAAAAAAACAAAACAAAAAAAAATACACTGAGACGTTGTTTGCAATTAAAGGACTGTATTCACACATCAGTTAATGAAGCTTCACAAAAGCGGCCCCAAGGATGATCCAGGGAATTACAGACCAGTCAGTCTGACCTCCATTGTGGGCAAGCTGATGGAGACCATACGAAAGGAAAGGAAAGGTTGGTGGAATATCTAGAGGAACATGGTCTCCAGGATGAGAGGCAGCACGGGTTTATGGGGGGGAGATCATGTCGAATGACTCTGATTGACTTCTTTGACTGTGTCACTAAGACAGTAGACAGGAGCCAAGCGGTAGACATCCTCTGTCTTGATTTCAGCAAGGTCTTTGACTCTGTGCCCCACAAAAGGTTGATCAGGAAGTTGGTGGATCTTGGAGTTGGGGAAAAGATGGTCAGTTGGGTGGAAAACTGGCTCAGGGACAGAACCCAGAGGGTGGTGGGGGGAGAGTTATCTGGCACCAGAGAGGTAACAAGTGGGGTTCCACAGGGCTCTGTGCTGGGGCCGGTGCTGTTCAATGTCTTCATCAATAACACTGGGAATGGCATTAAAGGCAAAATGTGCCTATTCACAGATGACACCAAGCTGTGTGGGAGAGTGGACACAGCTGAAGGGATAAGGGACCTTCAGGAAGATATGGAAAAGCTGGGGATGTGGTAGACGATCTGGCAGCTTGGCTTCAATGCCAAGAAATGCAAAGTTATGCGTATTGGAGCCAAGAATCCCAGGACAGAGTATTACCTGGGTGGAGTCCAATTATCTGCATCAGAGGAGGAAAAGGACCTGGGAGTGATGATCACTAGTGACCAGAAGCACTTCATGCAGTGCAAGAAAGCAACAGCAAAGGCAAACAAGATGCTGGGATGCATAGCTAGGGGGATCAGTAGTAGGAGAGAGGAGGTTATACTGCCCTTGAACAAGTCACTGGAAAGACCGCATCTAGAGTATGGAGATCAGTACTGGTGCCCACACCTCAAAAAGGATATTAACCTGCTCGAGAAGGTACAGAGGAGGGCAACAAAGATGATAGATGGTCAGCAGGGCAAGGCATATGAGGAGAGGCTGAGGGCACTGAACATGTACTCCTTGGAAGACAGGAGAGAGGGAACATGATTGGGACATTCAAGTACTTGAAAGGGATAAATAAGGTTGGTAAGGAGAGTCTCTTTAAGCTGAGTGGCACCCATATTACAAGGGGGCACAGTCTTAAGCTGGAGGGTGGAAGGTTTAGGAGGGAGGTCAGGAAGCACTTCTTCACAGAGAGGCTGGTGGACACTTGGAATGCGCTGCCAGAAGAGGTCATCTCGTTGAAGACAGTGGGCAACTTTAAGACAAGATAGGATAGGCACATGGAGAAGGTAAGAATCGTGGGTAGGGAGGATGGGAGAAGTGGGAAGGGAGGGCAGGGACATTAGCTCAAGCTGTGGACCCTGCAATAAGAGCAAACTTGATAGACCAAATTGCCTTCTTCTGCTGGCTTCTTCATATGTTCGTATGTTATACAGAAAAAAAACCTGGTCCAAATAGGAGGCGTTTCAAGCAGAAAACAAAACACTACACATGCTGCAACACACGCTGACAGTTTAACATTTCTAAATATGTATTAAAACAGGTATTCAGCTATTAGCATTTGAAAATCAAGAAATGACTGAAACTATTTATCCGAGAGTCACTAAAAGTAAGCGAATGGCATGCTTGTTGAGAATCGTTACAGAAACAGAAAGGATACAAGAGACTTCTCTCTTTGCCCATACTTCTGGTCATCCTTTCTGAAAGGGAGACAGAGAGAAAGGTTTCTTACTTACTGTGCAGCCGCAAATTCAGTACCACCCTGCCCATGTCAACAACTGCCATTTACAACTGAAATACAATGCTTTTTTCGTCTGTGTGACATGACTTACCTAGTCAGAGTTACTCAAATCACAAATAACTGCTACTCTGTAGCACATCTCTGGTTTCGGGTCTGGTTTCTTGTAGTGATTTATGGTAATGGTTACTCCTTGCTGAAATATGCAATGTTGGTCAAAGATTTGAACAGGCAGTGTTTCGCCTAGGGTGGTATTTGGATGGTGAACAGGAACAGATATCATGGTGTTTGCTGATCCATTGGGAGCTGCTTCTGCAGAGGAAGTACTTGTACATGAGGAAGTCAATGGGCCTTCGGCTGCTATTTCTGAGAAGATGGAAGAATTCCTGGGCTGCTTATTTTCTGACAAGACGCTGTATGAATTTATACTTTGTAAGTTGCGATGGCCTGAGACTTGCGCAACTTCTGTGGGGGGCACATTATGGTCAACTAGTGTCTGTATTGACTTTTTCGAGTCGAGTGGTTTGTTATTTTCATTGTTTCTGGTAAACCTGCTGCAATATTCATGGTACGCATTAGATTTCTAATTTTGTTTTCACCGGTGGTCATGTTACGGTACTACAGCAAAACTCCTGGCTTATAATTCAGATTCGGGGCAAGGTAAAATGGGGATCTGGGGTGTTCACTGATTCAGTCCTCTGAGATGCATATTTACGGTATGCTGCGATCGGGTCTCGGTCTTTTCTTGAGGTGTTTTCATATATACGAGGTTTAACAGTTCTAATGTTTCTTGGGTTTTCTCTAGTGCAGGTCTTGATCTACCACTTGTTGTATTCCAAGTACTTGTAACCATTTGTGTCAGTCAGTAGAGACAGATCTCCCCATTTTAATCTATATTGCTCCATGGTTCTTAAGGCGAAATATAAACCAATATTGAAAAATATCATATTCAGCAATAATGTGGGGTTATTGAAATCAAGTGTGCCTGTGCTGTATAGAAGGTTTATAACTGTTTCTGACAGGGCTTCTGCTGTGTTGGGCTTGTTGCCCTTGCCTTGCTTTTTTAAGTATTTTAATTTGCGGTCATGGTTTGGAGCGTTTCAGTAAAGGGCCTGTTTTTACCATGGTAGATAGAGTGACCACAATTGTTTTTAATTAGATGTCTGTCTATGCTGCCTATCATACCTCTGACTGTGCCAGGTTAACAATCAGTCCCGTCTACAATCTTGACAGTAAACACAAAGTCTGCCAGTAATATGTCACGCTCATTTACCAGGATAGTGTACAGCTCTCTGGATTCTCCTGCATTTCTCAGGTAAGTTTTTACAATTTTTAGATCTGCTGCCGTTTTTGGAAGGGTCCTGGCATTTTTCTGATCTTCTATAAACTGCTGCCTTTCAGACTGACTTTGCGATTTAGCCATTGCTGGTTTTTTGTACGATTACACTAGTTAGATACTGTGCTGATTTTGAAATGGTTCTGATGCATTGAGTCATCATTGGGAATGCACTGAGAACAAGTGACAGCTCGCGCTTCTTCAAAGGATCAGAGAAGTTGTTGAACTATTGATCTGACGTAAGAACGATAGTACAGCAACATTTTTGACCTTTTCACTGCCCTACAACAAGGAACTGAAAGCCACTGAATTCCATCTAGAATTGAGGGCTACCATACAGTATACTATTGTAGTTTTTTAGAGTCTCAATGATTGCTTGTGAGCATGTTGCAGCATTAGCAGTCTTAAGGAAATATACTGCTGCTTGGTGAATGCTGGTACAGGCTTCCAGTGTTTTAAATAACACCACAAGCACACAACGTCCTGCACTATCTGTTGTCTCATCACAGATTACAGCAGTTCTTTTCCCTGCAACTCCAGAGAGAACTCTGCCTTTTGCAATCTGTCCAGATCTGGGTAAATATTCTCTCCTTAGGCGGTCTGCAATGGGAAGGTCACCGGCACCTAAATCAAAATAAACAGTGTCTGTTTAACTGCTGAGTAAACAGAGCTTCTAATACATTTTTAGGGAACAAAAAAAAAGCATTTAACTTTAGCTCACCTTGAATATACTTGTTCAAATACTCTCTCACCAATGGGTGGTCCAGCTTTTCAAAAAGAATGTTCACTGCAAAGCACATTAAAACAGTTTCAACAAATGAAGCCTTGTCCAGTTTAGCTTTCTTCCAACGCTGAATGGATTCTCCGACTGTAGACTGCACTGAAGCTTTCTTGGCACTATTGAAGGCCCTTGGTTTTTTTTCATTGAGGCTCGCAGAATGACAGTGTTTAGCGAGGGTATCTCTGGATTCCCACTCAAGATGGCAGTTACAAAATCGGCACATCAAGATACTACTATTGGATAAATACATCCCCTCTGTGGCAAACTCCCTGCATCTCTGGTTTATATTAATGTGGGGTTTAGGCATTTCAATTTACAAATTCACAAAGAACAGCCTGCTTAAAAACAGACCGCATTAGACAGATGCACCGAACAGCTTGTGACTACAATACCCGAAGGTATGCGCTCATATAGTGTTCAATAATTCTTACCAGGTGTAATCATTTGCTATTTGGCAAGGGTAGTATTTTAAATCGTGGCACAGGCAGTTATTTCAATCGGTGAATTAGAAGCTGTAAATAGGGGATACAGAGCAATTATTGAGTCAACAAGCTGACAAGCGGGTAGGCAGGTAGGCGGAATTGAAGCTAGTTTTGTGCTAACTAGGGCTAATTCAGATCAGAACTGTATTTTTAATGTTCTAGGCATACTTATCTGTGCTGCTCAGTACTAAAACGAATGAAATAAATGACTTCTCATGCTCTATTTTTACAAGTGGCACATTTTGTTTTATTTTGCGTTTATGTACAGAATTAGTTTTAAGTTGTTAATTTTGTTTTATTTCATGCTTTTTCGCAAATACGAAATGTAGGGTCTCTAGTCATCTGTATATAAAATGTATTTTGTATTCACAAATTTTTCAGGTAAGTCATTCACAAAAATGGAGAATAATAGAGGGACCAGTACTGATCCCTGGGGAACCCCTGTCCTCACCTGCTGTGGTTTTGACATATGGTCACTTATCCTTACCCTCTGTATATGCTAAGCCAGATAACTTCTAAACCATTGCAAGCTTACCCCTGATATTCCACATGCCTCCATTTTTATATCAATGTTTCATGGTCCACTCTGTCAAAGGCCCTGGTCAGGTTGATGAACACCGCACCCATCATTAAACCACTAGGGAAAGTGATAATTATATTAATATGGGCAGATCAGGGGTAGGGAGGGAGGTAGGCTAGACCCAGGGAAAGTGCTATTTTTTATTTATATGAATACGGGCAGATCAGGGACAAGGAGTGGATCCAGTAATGTTATACTCAGGAAAGGTAATTACCCATTACCCATCTCAAATTACCCAACCCGAGAATTACACTGTATGACAAGCAAGCAAATACATCAATCAAACTACCCTGCCCGGTGTAAAATAGGAAAATACCCGACCTACCCAACCCAGTTACCTTCAACTTTATTTATAACGCGCAAGTCAGCAAGTATCCAAGCGCTTGTACAATAGATAAAATAATAAATAAATAAAACCACAAAAAAGTCAGCCCAGTGGCACTGAGGGCTGAGGTGCTGATCACCTTACCTCATGCCTCACTACTGACCCAAGTTTGGGAATGAGCTTGGGGACTGGGGGTCAGCAGGGGAGAGAGAGAGAGAGAGGATTAAGCATCCAGAGGACTGCTCTCCTTTCTCTGGGGAGAGATCCAGGGTTCACCCGGCAGAGTAGTGGCCCCCGGTGGAGGCTGGAGGCACTACACAAGCTTAGGGCAGAAGTAGAGGGAGGAGTGTGGCAGACGTCTGTGGCATTGCCATGCTGACATCATTGAACAGCCGCACTCCAGGGGATGAACAAATGGAAAATTCCCATCTACAGCACCGCAGAGATGAAGGGGGCTCTAGGGACAGGCCAACATCCCACCACTGGCCCATCACTGCAGAGAGACTCCACGGTTGACCAGACACCTAGGTAAGGCCTCTCTAATTTCAGACAGGCTGCCATGGGAGGGCAGACCTGCCCTGGGGGGTGATCATGGAGGCTAGGCCTGCCTGGGCAGTTGGGGGAGTCCATCTGTAGATTAGGGTTTCAGGCAGGGAGCAGAGGTCTAGTCGAGTGAGTACCCCAGAAGGATGCCCAGGCTGTGGAGGGAGGAAAAATAGAATACACACACAAAAAAAAAAAACCCACAATAAAACAATAAAATACCTAACCATGGTACAGTTTGTTACACATAATCTGGGAAGGCCAGATAGAATAAGTAAGCCTTTAAGACTGACTTAAAACTCTCCACAGTCAGGCACTCTCTTACTCGGCGAGGTAGAGAATTCCACTGGGTTGGGTCTACAAAACTAAACAATCAAGCCCCAGATGTCTTTAGGCGGACCCTGGGAATCTCTAGCAAACCCTCTTTGGTGGAACGGAGTGGGCGGATGGGGTGGTAGGGGGCCAGAAGATTTTGCAGGTAAGCCAGACCCTGCCCATGTGGGGCTTTATAGCTCAGTAACCCGATCTTGAAGGTGATACACCACTGAACAGACAGGCAGTGCAGGCTGTGGAGCACAGGTGTGGTATGGCAAGATCGAGGTAAGCCAGTCAACAACCTGGTGGCCGCATTCTGCACTAGCTGCAGGCAGCAGATATCAACCCCCAGTAGCCCTAGTTAAAATGAATTACAATAATCAAGGTGGGAGATCACAAAGGTGTGGACCAAAGTAAGGAGGTCATCAAGGGGCACCAGGTGCTTGATCTGGGCGAGATTCCTCAGATTGTAAAATGAGGACTTGGCCACGGATGACATCTGCGTCTTAAGGGTTAATCCGTCATCAAGAATCATGCTGAGATTTCGTACCTGGTCAGAGTACATTAGCTGGTTGCCACCAAGCCAAAGCCCGGTCGGCTGTCAAGCCTGTGCCCCTTCCACCCGGGTCCACCACCACCAGCACCTCAGTCTTATCCAGGTTCAACCACAACCAGCTGCCATTCATCCAGTCATGGATCTCGGCAAGGCAGCTGTTAAACACTGAGATTGGGTCTTCTTGATCAGGTACCAAGGACAGGAAGAGCTGAGTATCATCTGCATTGCAGTGAAAACTCAGCCCATGCCACCTTACAATGTCTCCTAATGGCAGCATGTACAACGCAAACAGCATGGGTGACAGCACAGAGCCCTGCGGTACCCCATAGGGCAGGGAGACCATTATGATGAAAAAACTCTGGAGACCACTCTCTGAGACCTACTCCAGAGGAAAGATTGGAACCAACTGAGGACTGTCCAACAGCCCACAGAAAAACTGTAGGCACTCTAGCAGCACCCCATGGTCCATGGTGTCAAATGCTGCAGAGGGATCGAGGAGGATCGAGGTGGAATGGGACCTCCAATCTCTCGCTATAAGGAGATCATCAAGTACCCACACCAATGCCGTCTCAGTGCTATGCCTATTCTGAAATCTGGACTAGAGAGGACTGTAGATGTCATGAGTGGTCAGATGTACTTCAAGCTGTAGCGCGACCATCTTCTCAATAACCTTCCTGGCAAAGGGAAGGTTACAGAGTGGTCTGTAGTTAGTGAGACAGTCCGGGTTGAGAGATGGCTTCTTGAGTACAGGAGTCATCATGGCCTCCTTTAAGGAGTTTTGGAACACTCCAGACTCCAGCAAACACTGGACGATCTCAGCAAGGACCGTGACGATGATCTTAACGCACCCCACTAGGAGGCGAGTTGGGCCTGGCTCCAAACTACAGTAGGTCGGCCGCAGCTCTTAGATTATCTACACAACATCCCCGATCTCCAGCTGGTCGAAGTCAGACCAAACAAACCGAGGAGAGGCAACCTCTCATCGACCATCGCAACTCCTAATAGAGCATGCTGTATGAATTTCGGTTCTGATATCTGCAACATTATCCGCAAAGAATTGAGCAAACTCGTCACATTTCTCTTGTGACAATGCTCTCCATGACTGAAGACAGGTTGGACTGCACAACCTGTCAACCGTTCAGAAGAGCTGGGCAGGTCGATTCTGAATAGCGGCGATCTCCCTGGATAGAACTCGGCCTTCTTGCGGAAGATAGCCAATTGATAATCCTTGTAATGGGACTTCAATCTGAGCCTATCAGTATCAAGACCCAACTTCCGCCAGCAACGCTCCAGCCTTCGCCCCATATGTCTCATCTCCCTTAGGTCCACATCAAACCAGGGAGACTGAAGTCAAAGAGTGAGTGGGTGAACACAGATAGAGCAACGGCATCCAGAGCCCCTACTACAGCCTTATTATAGGCTAGTACAGTTCTTCTGGATCCGTGCTTACTCTCGGAAAACCCAAAAGGTCCAGTATCACCATCAGGCCATCTGGGGTCAATCCCCTTAAAGGGAGATACCGGATCATTTCCACAGTGGGCAGGCTTATAAGGTGGTGCCTGGAAATTGAACCGTACAGAGTGATGGTCTGACCAACCGACTGGTTCCACCACCATGTCCAAAGCTTCCATCCCCAGTAGGAAGACCAGATCCAGGGAGTGACCATGAATATGGGTTGCAGAGGTAACAACCTGAGTGAAGCCCAATGAATTCATCAATTGGAAGAGGTCCTGACCAAACTGCAAGAGTTCATCATTGATCCATGCATTGAAGTCCCCCAGCACCACCCATCTGGGGGACTGCAACATCAGGCTGACAACGAAGTCCGTGACTTCCTGCAGGAATTGCTTCTCACTACCGGATGGACGGTAGATGAGGAGAATCCTTCACTCCACATCTGCACCCACGATATACTCGAAGGATCTGGTCTCCCCCATTGGAACCTCTATAGGACCAATTCTTCCCTAAAACAGATAGCAACATCCCCACCCTTTCGATCATTCCTCAGGTGGTGTAGCACTGAGAACAGATCCGGAATTGCTGCCCCCAATACTGGGCCAACATTTTCATCCATCCATGTCTCGGTAATGCAAGCCAGGTCTGATGATCCAACAAGATCAGCAATAACAGCTGTTTTGTTTTTAATAGACCTGGCATCGCATAACACCGCTAGAATAGGATGGGCTTCCCAGATTGCCCGTGCTACCTTGCTACCTGCCCACAAGAGAGGAAACCCTTGGGTATGGGAACCAAGCAGGGGGGACCCCTCTCAAGAACCCATTTTGCCCCAGGGCATCTCCTGGATCCCAGCACCCCTGTACGCCCCCGCCTCCCCCCTCCCTCCCTCTAGGTCCATGGTCCCTGACCCTTCTCCTGCACGCAATCCCTAATGCTCAGCAATGCCAGTATATTGTGCCAGGCAATGGGGGACAAATAAAAGGCCTGAGACCATGGAGCTCAGAGGGAAAGTAGCACCTGAGTAGTGTGCCAACACATTCTAGAAAGCCTACTGAGAATTACTCAAACTCCACAATATCCTGACACTGATTAAAATAATATAATCAAAAAATACAATCAAGAAAATTAGAAAACGTAATATAAATAAAATAAAACCCCACCCTCCTTCTAACTACAAGAAAACACCAGTCCTTCAAGGCTATAATGTCCAGTGTCCAATGTTACTGGAAAGAAGTGCTCTGGTAGAAAGTAAGATCCACAAAATAAAAGGGTAAGGTGGGGCTCTCTCTCCACCCACCAGCTCCTAAACTTTAGTCAAAAGGGAGGGATTTCAGGCCTCACACCTCCAAATCACAAACAGGCAGAAAACACAGTTCAAAACAGTCTTTAGAGGTGCTCTCACTACCTCCCCGAAGATAGGCTAGGAATCTGCCACTAAGAGTGAATGAACTGAAGAAAAGTAGACTCTGATGTAATCAGGTCTTCACTTAGGCTCATCGTGCCCCATGGCCCAAATCTTCCCAAATGCCACCTATGAGCTGCAGTTCTCACCCCCTAGGAGGGCCACTGATCCTGGCAATGTTCAGTAATTCCCAGGTCACCAAGGAAAACCCACTGGTTCTTGCCTTGATGAACCCAAGAGCCATCTGAAGGAGCATCCCCCTCTCCAGTCAGTGCCCCTCCGGTGCCCCCTCTTACACATTGTCTGGTTCCGGCCACCACCCTCCACAGGTACAACACTGTGACGCAACACAGGTTCTGCCCTTCCTTTATTCCCCCAGAGAGTTCACTGGAGGCTGCAGCAGCAACACGCTGCCCAATGTAGGGGCAGCTGAAAGCTCAGCCGCCCACTGACGAACAACGTCCACCCACCCAAACAGCAGCAGGGGATCAGCCTTCCGGCCAAAGCTTTCCCTAGTGCTGTTCTCCCTGAGAAGCTCACCGCAGCCCACACCCTCTGGCTACCCCCCAAGGAAAGAAGTAGCAGAAATAACTGAGTGATTCGGGGAAAAAATAATGGGCCCAGGCAAAGTTCAAAGCTTACTTTCCTTTCTCTTGCATGCTCTCACCAAGCCAAAGGATCACTTAGTCGACACTGCAGTTGCTTCGGAAAACCGCCTCTATCGACATTACTCACATCCAAGCTGTTCTTCACAAAACACCTGAGCTGTATCAGACCAATAAATCCACATACAGTATCTGGTCATTCGCAACACAGCCCATAACTACCAGTTGTGTTTAGAAAACCGATCATGACATCTCAAGACAGACAACAGATCGTGACCTGCTGTGTGAGGGTGAAAAAGGTTGGAAGCTCTCACCCACAGGCTAGTACTTATAAGTGGTGGGGAAAATAATGCAAAACAGTGCAGTCCAATTGGGCAATAACACTACTGAAATGCTGAAAAATATGCGCTAGTGAGCTAGTCAGACTATGGCATGTCTCGCTAGCTATTCGGCATCTCGAAATTCTCTCCCTGAGATAAAAGACACTGTGAGGAGAAAAGGTCTAGCTACGCCCAAAAAATACGAAAGCCTCTCCTACGTAACTCACTTAAATCCCTGACTGCTGCTAAACTTTAACTAAAAACACAGTACTAGAAACAAACATGCACAAATACACAAAAAAGCAAGAACAATCAAAAATAGGCTGAAAAGGACTGGGAAAGATTATACAAAGCACTCAGCAGCAGCACGCCAGCAACTAATTCACAGCCACCAAACTGAGCTGCGCTGTATCCCACAATGCAAAGGAGAGAGCATTCCATGGGACATTTAACCGTTCTTCCTTTAGGCAGCCTCTGGGTGACCCAAGTCCTTTCCCATACTTGGATCACAGACAAAGAGAGTGGTAGCACTATTACTGTACTACTGAGCCAGCACAAGGTACAACTTCTGTCAAAATATGAGATGCAGGTAGTGAGAGCCCATGCCTACACATCACTGATCCTTGTTAATCATCAAATGTTACCATCTGATTATCAAGGGATAGTCTGCCCACCAATGCAGCGGTAGCGCTACTGCTTGTGATGAAAATGATGTAGATACAGAAGTGACCCCAGGATGTTGGCGGGCTGGCTGGGGGAAGAGGATTGAGCATCCATTGGACTGCTCTCCGAGGAGAAGGAGGGGAACAGCCTGGTTTTTAACTGGCCCCTGGAAGAAGCCAGGGGAGAAGCAGCCCAAACTAAGTTTTGGGAGGAGTGGCAGACATCAGCACAGGTACCATGTTGTCACTGCACTACACGTATTCCACAGGCAACAAAAACAGAAAAATCCTGGTCACAGCAAAATGACCACTGCCCTCCATAGGCCCCGCATCTGGCAACTCATGCTCCTCCCGGAACCTGGATTCAGTGACGGCAGGTCCAGGGATTTCCTGCCATCCTACCATAAAGAGCAGGATATGAGGAACTAAGGGAGAGGCAAACCCTAGGAGAAGCCAGAGTGATGGGGCTGGGAGGACTGATGGGAAGGAGGGCTGGCTAAGACAATAGGGAGATTAAAAAAATGATCAAGGGAGATCATGACCTAAGATCATCATCTAGAACATGATTTAATCACCAAAATGTAAACTTTAAAATCACCATCCAGGATTATTAATTATTTTTGCAAGCTTAAATCAGCATGATGGCTTCTGATGATCTGTGGATGATAAACGATGAATACATTAGTTCTGTACTGTAAAATTTTGTCACACGAGTAATACTGTACTTTTTCCAAAACAAGTGTCCCAAAACAAACCAGCCACACAGAAAGTCTTATTTCCAAGTTCATAAATTTAATTTTCTTCACAACGGTACAGCCTGGCCCAACATTTTGCCCTATATGGGCTTCTTCAGGGGATGAGGGCCTTGCCAGTATTTTGTTTTAATTAATTTTTCTCTCTCTATTTAAGTGAACAGTAAATAGTGCTTGGTCTCTTCAGGCCCTAACAAACTGCATATCTCAAAATTACAGCACTCTCTGTCCATTAGTTCCCTGTAGGCAAGGACCTGATTTCTTCTATAACTTCTGCATACAGGAGGAGATGCTGCCAGTATGCAGAATGCTCTACAGCGTGTGACCCGAACAAAACAAACAGAAACAATAGTGCTTGTCTTTGCAGAAGTTATAAAAGAAATCTGACCCTACCCAGCAATGAACTGAGTGCCAGATTTTGAAAAAAAAAAAATACATGAACCTGGAAGTAAGATTTTTTGATTTGTGTGCCTGGTTTGTCCTGGGACGCTTGTTTCTGTACATCCACTTGCCTACCAGCTTGGAGATCTACACAGACACACTGAGACTGCTTCTGATGGGTACCCATCTGTGCATCTGGTCTTGTGTAATACTGTACTTAATATTTTATTTGTTACTAATATAAAATGTAACCCCTAGGTGGTGCTATCCTAAGGGCAACTATCCCAGCCTGCATGACTAGGCGCAGGTTGAGGGGCCTGAGCTCCTTGAACAGGTGCCTCCACCTGGAGGAATGGTTCTGGGGTAGCGTAACTGCTGTTGGTATAGCCCTCCGGGATGCTATAACCCCCTACCAACCCCTCTAGTGGCCTAAACAGTATAGCAGCAAAACATGCACATGTACCAGATGGCAGTAATGACTTGACCACACCCCTTGCACTTACCATCAGGGCTGGATCCTCTGCAGCTGCCTGAAGACCCCCTGTAAACTAAGGCCTGTAATGCAACAGTTCAGTGGCAGTACAATACCCCCACTTTAGCCAGGTTAAATGCAAAAAGAACAAAATCTGATTTATTCAGGAGGAAGTGAACAGGAGTGGGGCATGAATCTAGCAGATGATTGACAGATCTAAATAAGTTCAGGCTGAACATGCATGCACAGAGAGTCCCTTGTATGTAGGCACACAACCCGGGCTACCCACTTGTTAAGTAGGCTAGCCTGAAGCGATGCCCGGGGTAGGTCGACGTTGCAGCTGTTGTTGGGACCCTTAGGAAAGAAAACAAATAGCATGCACATCAACCCAGAATTTGTAATCCGGAGCCGGATGGCTTAGTTCATTGTAATAAACTCAAACAAATAAATCAGATGACACACAATGATTGCAGCTTTGTTGCAGGGAGCTACCCTGTTTGGTACTCATGTTATCCAGACCAGGAGGCAGGACTGATGAGATGAAGACCTCTGGATGGTGTTCTGGTTTGGCAGGGAAAGCAGGGCCAATAAGACTCACTGAGGTGGTCGCTACCTGTTCGAGGGTGTGGAGCAGGGAGCCATATCCCCAAGTGGGTCTTTTGTCAGAAATGTCTTTGCGATGGGAGCGGCAGTCTAGGCCAAGATGGCAGGGCCCAGACCAGAGCAGGCAGTTCAGATTTAGTCTGTGCGAGTGCTGGAGCAGCTTCCAGCTAGCATAACACACTTGAAAGTGGGGAACCAAATCGTGACCTACACAGCACATTCAGCACACTTATAAGGAACACAACTCAGTCACGGTTTGGGTAAAGTCCGGTTGCAATTTAGCAGCAGTTCTGTGCAAACCTCTCAATCTGTGACTCACTTCGGTACCTGGCAGGCCAATCACTTCTGGAGCAAGTCTTTGGTCCCAAATGCAGGCAATGATCATTCTCTTTCTCTTCAGGCTTCAGATCTCAAACAAGGGAATTACATTTAAGTCCAGCTTTCACATTTACAGGATTTCTCACTGGAAGATGTGACAAGCAGTCCAGTGCAGCCATCCCACTGATTCTCCCCTGCTCCTATGCAGGAGCAGCTGCTCGATGGCTCGAGCTGTTCACTCTCCAAACTCCAGCTCACAACTGATTCTACTGAAGGCAGTTCTAGAGATTTCCTCTGAGATCCAAGAGGTTTGGTTGGCTGAGGGAACTGTCTGTCACAGCAAGGGCTCCCCCTCCAGGTCCATTTAGGTGCCAAACCATAAAAAAACACAATTCATACAGATTTCAATCCTACAAGACCTCTGGGGACAGTCTCCATTTTAGGTCCTCTGAGGTTCGATTGATCCACTCTGGCAGTCCAGAACCAAAATGGTGGCTCCTATGCAAGAAAGTCCAAGCTGCAAGAGAAGGCAGGTTAAAGAAACGTCTATACTATTATTAATAATAAGGCAGATAAACAGTAAATGAACACAGTTCCTAACAGAGCTCTCTCTGCACATATAGCGACTGCAGAATGGAGCAGAAATGTCACTTGCCTGGCCAATCATGAACCCTAAACTACGCGGACCTAGCCCAGAGGAATTTCTAACACAGAATGATGACTCTCTTAAAGAGACAGGCACGGATGCTTTCTTTTTTTCAAATTCTATTTTTTCCTTCCCTTCTTGACCGCCAAACTCTCTCCGGTGACCAGGCAGTCCTTTGGACTCTACCTCCCTGCATGACCCGACTCGTCTCCTCTCCACTCCCCCCGACACCAGGCATCCCCCGGGTCTACCCTCCGGGGAAGGGCCGCCCCCTCCCAGGGCGCTCATTCCTTTAGGGTTGCGCACTGGGCCAGGGAGGAGGAGATCGAGGAGGGAGCTGTGCCCGACTTCTGGGAGTGTGGTCCTGTTGGGTGGGAGATGCCATCACCTATCAGTGGGAGGAGGGAGGTATTTAACTTGTTTAGATTCCCTGTGAAGCCCGGCTTGTCAAGGCAACGTACTGCCGAGGCTCCACCCCCAGGCATACACCACAACGCTGCATTAGGATACCTCCAGCCACTGCCAGGTCGCTCCTCGAACAATCGTTCTCCCCATCCCTCCCCGGGAAGAGAGAGCAGTCCACCAGATGCTCAATCTCTTCCTTCCCCTGCCAACCCCCGGCGCCCTGGACTCGTGTGGCATCCAGCACCTTAACCCTCAGTGCCACCAGGCCAGCGGCATGGAGGCTTTCTATAGCACTCTCATGCAGATGCATATAACTACTGCAGACACAGGACACCATCCTGACAGTGGGCATTAGGCAGCCCAGGAAGACATCTTAGTAAACCTCAATTTGTACGGGGTTACAAAAAAATGATGTCAAACTATCACCGAAAGCAAATTAATTATGCTTTATAAAATGGGTAAAAGGAATCCTGTGTCCACACTGGTCAGGAGCCATGTCCTTATAGGATAACCCTGCCACTGGCACTTTTCATGTGAAGCTGAATGCAGTGATGCCCACACTACCTCACCTGATTCTGCCCCCACGGACACCAGCTCAGTACAGCCATTTTTGTTTTTCTTAAGTAAACAGCACTATGAGACCGAAGTTCCAATCGTAATCATGGAAACAGGAATTACTCCTGTAGCGCAAGCAAAGCCAATACTGTAGCAACATAAAGAAAGCGCTTTAGCATGTAGCACTTTTTTATTCACACCCATTGCCTCAGTTCAGTAACAGCACTCAAAATTGACTACCTCCTCAGTGCCCAACACTTGGAAGCATGCTAGGGTGGTCCCGATTTTTAAAACTGGTGACCAGCTATCCCCAGATAACTATCTGCCTATATCCTTGCTCCCTCACATTAGTAAACTCCAAGAAAGGGTTGTCTACTGGCAACTGTTTGACTGTACTGACACACACAACCTACTGTCCACACGGCAACCATAAACATCACTCCACCACATCTGCCCTCACCCTGTTTACCAATCATATTCTTAGGATCATGGACCTTGGAAGGGCAATGGGTGCCATCTTTGTCGACCTATCTAAAACATTTGACCTGGTCGACCACACCCTGTTGCTCTCCACCTTCCACATCCTTGACTGCTCTACTGAGACCACACGGTGGTTCCAAAGTTACCTTTCAGATAGATCTCAGTCAGGATGTTTAGGACCTTACACCATCTCCGGCACTCCCAGTCACTACTGGTGTACCCCAGGACTCCATCCTGGGCCCACTCTTATTCTCCCTGTTTATAAACTCTCTCCCTCTGACTGTCTCACTTGTGATGCCCTATCTTATGAAGATGACCTTGTCCTCTATATTAGTGACAAGGCTTTTGAGAATATATCCAGGGTTTTATCCAAAAACTACTCTGCGGCACACACCTGGTTCCGCTCACATCACCTAATTGTTAATGCTAAAAAACTAAATCCATGCTATTTGAATCCAAACAAATAATATCTAAGGTCATCAAAGCTGGGGCCACCCTCTCAGTAGTCTCACCGGA
Source organism: Neoceratodus forsteri (assembly GCA_016271365.2). Taxonomy (NCBI): domain Eukaryota; kingdom Metazoa; phylum Chordata; order Ceratodontiformes; family Ceratodontidae; genus Neoceratodus; species Neoceratodus forsteri. Next base: position 1,165,986,684 of record CM057454.1, read on the forward strand.
TGACACTGTACTTGAAAATGTACTAACTTTCAAATATCTGGGGAGTTATCCTGGACCAGTCTCTCTCCTTTTCTGATCACATCTCCTCTGTTATACTCCATTATTAACCAGAAACTTGGTGCGGCTTATCGGATAAAGTCACTTCTGACCAGGGAACCCTATTTAGCCATTGCCCAAGGGAACCTGCTACCCTTGATCGACTACTGCGCCCCTATTTACTCACACACATCCTCAGCCTTGCATGCGCGTCTCTGCTCCACATACAGCATGTGTCATTTCGCTCTCCTGGCACCATATTCCACTCACCACTGCCACCTCTACCAGACTCTTGGCTTGCTCCTCTAAATTGCAGATGTGATTATGGGTTTGGCTGCCTCCTGGACAGTGCCATCAGGCATGGCAAAGCCTTCCCTTTTACGTCTCTCCGTGCATCCTCAGTCCCTCCCCCCCAATATTCTAAAAGTCTCCTCAGCTATGGGTAGCAGGTCGTTATTTGTAGCTGCTCCCACTCTGTGGAACAGAATCTCCAGGCCCTTCTGCTCTCTGGGCTCCCATACCACTTTTAAGATGCACCTCAAATCCTGGCTGTTTGATAAGGCCACATGCCATTTCTAGCTTGGACCCCCCCCCCACATACACCTTTATGACTTTTTCCTTAGGCTGCTTTGGCCTCCCCTGCCCGCTCTCATTTCTTTGGACTCCTGTCATACATCCCTCACTACCTGCTTCATGGGCTCTCGAACTTGACTATTGTCTTGTATGTTTTTTGTTTTTTTCACATCATGCATTAATTTGCACTGGGCAGACTGGATGGGCCTTGCGGTCCTTATCTGCTGTCAACATCTATGTTTCTATATCATGATGTACTGATGTGTTTTTTTTTCAGTCTCTCATTAATTGTACTTTCTATGTCACTTTCTGTGTTCACCAATGATGCCTGCATATCCACTTTGTTCACCAATAATGCCTGCATATCCACTCTGTTCACCAATGATGCCTGTACTGTATATCCACTTTGTTCACCAATGATGTCTGTATAGCCACATGGCTTGTACTCATTGTATAACTTGTCACTAACTCTGTATCTGCCACCTGTGTGGCCCGGGTCATGCCTGAAAACGGTCCCTTGGATCAGTGCACTTACCCGGTTACCAAAGACTAAATAAACACCGAGAATGCAACATTGCCAGACGGAGTGTGTGAAGAGGGGGAGGATAGAACACAAGGGGAAGCTAAACAGTTACATTCACCACTGCCTTCTTGTGGTACAAACCTAGAACAGAAGTTCAATAACAGTCACTAATGTAAACAACAGGGACTACTTTCTACAAGAAAAAAAAACATTTATTTTTATTTACTTTTTTGGCATGTTATAGTTTGTGGAACAAAACAATGGCAATTTCTACTTTTAAAATAATTCTACCTTGAAAGTATTAGTTTGCAGACTGCTATGAAAGGTTTTGAGCACAAATAAAATACTTGTAGGAAAACAATAAGCAAAACTACTGAATGGAGCTACTGTATATAAACCAATATGAGCCATTATAACAATAGTAAGAAGTGAGGATTCAGAGTAACTATAATTGGAAGCAGTGTACTTATACAGATGTATTGCCTTGGCAAGAAGAAATACAGGTGATGGGGTACTGGCAAAGTGGGCAAGCATTAAAGATGCAGTACTTGAAGCAACATCGCATTGTGTTAGAGAGAAAAGGAAGTGCAAAAGAAGAAGGAAACCACTTTGGTTCTCAAAAACAGTAGCTAAAATGGTCAGAGCCAAAAGGCTGGCCTTCAGGAAATATAAGGGAATGCAGCGGGATGAAGATAGGGAGGCATACCAAACTTCCCTAAGAGAAGCAGAGACGGTAGTAAGACAAGCAAAGGCCCAAACCGAGGAAACACTAGTACAAACAGTAAAAGAAGGGGACAAGACTTTCTATAGATACATTAGTGAAAGAAGAAAGTCTGGAGGGGGTATTGTTAAGATCAAAGGGGACAAAGGGGAGTGTGAGGAGGAGGACCATGGAAAGGCATCTATCCTAAATAGATACTTCTGCTCAGTATTTACTGAGGAGAAGGTGGGGCAGGGGAACACACCTCAGCACCATGGACATTGGGGGAGGGAGGTGTGCACTAGTTCCTTCACAAAAGAAAGGGTCCTACAAGAGCTTGATAAGCTCAGGGTAGACAAGGCAATGGCACCTGATGGCATACATCCCAGGGTACTAAAGGAGCTAAGGGTGGAACTAGCAGAGCCATTATCAGAACTGTTTAGTGTCTCTCTCTGAGCACAGGAGAGGTCCTAGAAGACTGGAGAAGGGCTAATGTGATCCCACTCCACAAGAGTGGTAGCAGGGAGGAGGCAGGGAACTACAGACCAGTCAGTCTTACCTTAGTAGTGGGCAAGATTATGGAGGCACTCCTTAAGGAAAGGATAGTGCAACACCTGGAATCCATAGGAGCACAGGATCCAAGACAGCATGGGTTTACAACAGGAAGGTTCTGTCAAACTAATCTCATAGATTTCTTTGACTGGGTAACCAGAGTGGTGGACCAAAGGGGAGCAGTTGATGTCGCCTACTTTGACTTCAGCAAAGTTTCCCATACTGTTCCACACAGAAGATTGATTAACAAGCTGGGTTGGCTCGGGGTGGGTGGGTCAGAAGTTGGTCAACTGGGTGGCAAACTGGTTGACAGGCAGAAAACAGAGAGTGGTAGTTAGCAGTATTCAGTCATAAGAGATGCAAGTCACAAGTGGGGTACCTCAGGGATTAGTCCTGGGGCCAGTCCTCTTCGATATCTTCATCAGTGACATTGCAGATGGACTGGAGGGTAAGGTTTGTATGTTTGCAGATGACACCAAGATCTGCAACAGATTAGTTGATCCAGATGGGGTGAGCAGAATGAGAAGAGATCTGGATAAACTGGCAAAATGGTCGGAAGAGTGGCAACTGGGGTTTAACACAAAGAAGTGCAAGATCATGCACACAGGGAAGAGAAACCCTGAAGTCACCTATAGGTTGGAAGGGGAGTTGCTGGCAATCACAAGGGAAGAAAGAGACTTGGGCATCATCATCACAGATGACCTGAAATCATCCAGGTAGACCACTAAAGCAGCAGATAAGGCTAGGGGGATGTTGGGGTGTATTAGGAGGTGTATCAAGTCATAAGAGGGAGGTAATAATCCCTCTTTACAAGACACTGGTTAGGCCCCATCTGGAGTACTGCATGCAGTACTGAAGGCCACACCTTCACAAGGACATTAACCAAATTGAGGCAGTCCAGAGAAGGGCAACCAAAATGGTGCAGGGACTGTATCAGAAAACATATGAGGACAGATTAACAGAGCTCAATATGTATACCCTAGAGCAAAGGAGGGAGAGAGGTGATATGATCGAAACATTCAAACATCTTAATGGCATTAACAGGGTAAAATAATCTAACATGTTTCAATATAAGAAAAATAGCAGGACAAGAGGACACAGCATGAGACTGAGGGAGGCCTATTATGGGGTAATGTGAGGAAGTTCTTTTTCACAGAAAGGGTGGTGGATGCATGGAACGGCCTACCTCAGGAAGTGGTGGATATGAATACAGTGCAGGGCTTCAGACAGGCATGGAATAGGCATAAGGAAGCAATACAGATGAGTATGAATAGATTGGCCATGGACAGAGTAAAGGCCTATGGCACATTCATAAGATAGAAAAAGAAATGGGCAGACTGGATGGGCCTTGCGGTCCTTATCTGCCGTCAACTTCTATGTTTCTATGTTGATTACTAATAAATTTGTCTAAATAGAAGACAAGAAAAATTCCATAGGTATAGGGAAAAAATCAATTGTTTTTCATCTATTGCAGTAATCTTGACCATGGCCAGCAAAATATAAGATCATGATTTATCACAATCACCGTTTCTATAACATCACTGTTTTTTGATTGGTGGCCATTTAACGTTCATATTTAATCGTAGTTAGTTAGTCATGATCACAATGATTGGTTTTGAAGCTTAAACAATGATCTTTAAAAATAATTGAACATGATTAGTCATGATACATAATTATTAGATCATAATCATCATCATTCTCAACTGGGTCAGTCGTCTGTAGGAGTGCCTCCTTAATCCTGCCCCACTGCTCCTCCACCCTCTAGATCTGGTTTACCCCGCCAATCTCTCACCGACTAGTCCCCACATTGTTTTTCTTTTACATGCTCTGTAGTGCTTATTGTGATACCTTATGTACCTGTTTTTATAACAACAACTAAATAACTAGCTGCATAGAGCTTACTGGATTTGCAAAATTTTTTTTTTTTTTAAACTGCTGTTTAGAGGTTACTGGGTTGGCTAAATTTCTTTGTTTCTTCTAGCTCTCTGCTTAACTCCTTGACTTTCTGTCTGTCTTGCCCCCCCCCCACTTAGTCTCTGCCCGTGGTGACCTAATTTGGTACCTTTTGCTTCTTATTTTCCTTGTTTGTTCAAGCCCCCCAAGCTGATTTGGCACCTCTTGTTGTTTTTCTTTCTTTTGTTGTTGCTCTCTCCTTGATTCACCACCCATTTTCTCTTTTCTCCTCCCTCAGCCTCCTCTCACCTAACCATACCCATTTTCTCTCCTCAGCCTCCCTCCTTGTCTTACCTCGGGCTATCCACCCATACAGAGCTACTCCTCACCGACTACCTGCATTTCAAGGTAAGGACCTGAGACGTTTTGGCACCTTGCCTAGGTCAAAATTAATTTCAGACTTGGCGCCAATTTTTCTCGGCCTCACTCCGATTCGCTTGAGCTCCCGACACTGAGTACCTGCTGCCTGTCAGGATTTGTTGGCTCATCAAATCAATATTTATTGTTAATAGAAATATGGTGTAATGGCCACAAGTTGAAATATTTGATATTCTGGCCAGTTTGTTAACCTACCAATGGCCAGTTTATCCTGCTTGCAAAAGGTCATTTTCCTAGTGCACCGAGCAATCCCCTTCAGCCAGTTCTTAAGCTTAGCCACGGCTGGGTTCACTTTTTAAGAATAACACTCTACATGTAATTTAAGTACAATTAATTCTTCCTGCCTGCTACAATTCATTTTGATTCAATTTTACTAGTGTAACTTGTTAATCTGCTAACTTCTTGGCCAGTTGCTAGTTTCGGTATGCCAACAGTCGGACAATACCGTGACAGTGAAGACTAGCACAGCGACAGATTTCACCCAAAATCGTTGGGTCGCTGTGCTGATCCCTACAGGCACCAGTGGTGCATCTCCCGGTGTTGCGCCCCCTCCCTGAGACAACTCCAAGTTGGAGCTGTGTATATACAGAAACCGGGGGGAGGTTTGGGGGTGCAGAGACAACACAGAGACATCCCCGACAGAAAGGTGCTGACACCCGGCATTGTGTCTGCCGCTGTCAGGAAACATGTCGCAGCATGATAGTAAAACCATTAGTTTCTACTGCCTGTGCCTGTGACTAAGATCAGTTAATTACCAACGCCTTCGGCATCTTCCCACATGCCCTATCTGGACAGTTACCTTTATAGACTCAGTCCAGCAATCACTGAAAAGGTAATCTTCTCAGTTCTCCATTGACTCAGATAGGATGTGGCCTAACTCAGCTTCAGCAAGGCCTTTGATATTGTGCCATAAAGAAACATAGACTCTGATGGCCAATAAGGACTGCTTGGGCCCACCTAGTCCGCCCATTACCCTACCAACTGGATAAGCTACAGGTCCTAGTTAACCAACAGCATATTTCTTCTTACCCCCCCCCCACAAGAATTGCTTTATAGAAGGCTATTAAACAAACTGGGGAATATGGTAGTAGGCAGGACAGCAGTCCAGTAGGAAGGTAATTGGCTGGGCGGCAGGACACAGATGGTGATGGTAAATGGCTATCACTCCACAGAGGGAAGAGTGACCAGTGGGGTACCACAAGGATCAGTGCTGGCACCAGTTCTATTCAACATCTTCATCAGTGACACTGTGCAGGACCTAGAAGGCAGAATTTCCCCTGTTCATTGATGACACGGAGCTCTGCAACAGAGTGGACACGCCAGAGGGTGTAGACAGAATGAGGTGGGACCTGCAGAAGCTTGAAGAATGGTCAAGGGTTTGGCAGTTCTAGGAAAATATAAAGTGAACTTACAAGCTCAAATGGGCAGACTGGGTGGGCCATAGGCCCTTCTCTGCCAACATTGTCTATGTATCTATGTAGACTGGTCTGTCACTGGAGGATATCATTAGATAAGTATATGATCCTGGTCTAACAGGTGTACTAGTGCACTGTGTGAAACCCTAGGTCAGCTTTCTAAGCTACTATATTTGCATTAAGACCCATTTAATGCTCTGACACTGTTCTTATTGTTATCTGTCAACATACAGTCCTTTTAGTTCTTATCTACCTCCTTGTCATCGCCCCTTCAGCTAGCACATACTGACGTATATCTGGCACACCTAATCTAATACACACCCAATTTATCTTGATAAGACACCCAAATATATTTATACTCGTGACTCACTAACCACACCTCTTCTTTTCCTACCCTACCCCCAGCTCCCTTTACTCAATTCAGTTACCTAGCCACACCTTAATATGGGCAGGGCCATGTGTTTTCTGCGATTCTGCAGTTGCAGCAGTGGCCGCAGAAATCAGGGCTGACTGCAGAAATCAGTGCTTGCCACAGAAATCAGGAAAACCAGCCACTCAGCCACAGAAATTCTAGCTACGCTATGCAATCACACAAGGCAAGGGCATAGCTATTGATGTGTTAAGTATGCCATGGCACACATGCTCATTAGAAGGGGCAGCAAACTGATGCTGTCCACTACAAAGCCAAAAAGCTATTGGCTACATGGCATCTTGACTCGTGCTGGCTCTTGTTACATAACTCCTTCCAGCCAGTCTTGTGTGTATGTGTGGGGGGGGGGAGCGACTGACGCAATAGTAGCAGAGCTTGATTAGGTCCACGGCAGTTATGATTTGCTGCTGTGTAGGTGTGGGTAGCTTAGCCATGTTAATTTTTCATTATGAGGCTGCTCATGGTGCATGCTGAATCCCTGGAAGATGAATTTGGAAGGAAGAACTGGAAGTCAAGCTGTAGTCAAGAAGTGAGAAGATTCAGTGGTGCCCGTGGAGGTGGAACTGATCTCAGTGTGGTGACAGGTATCGGAGGAGGAGCTGATTGCAGAAATATAGGGCTGGCAGCAGACTGAGTACAGGACTCGGTCCCCACTGGTGGACATCTATCACAGTTTTGATTTGTGGGCTGCAGTTCTGAACCTGCAAGTGTGAGAGTAATTTCTTGGGCAAATCTGAACCTGCAGCCTAAGTGTCGGCATCAAGCTCAATCCTTAAGGAGGGTCAAGTTGCCTAGTTGCAGCAGAGTTGGGGACCAAGGTATACTAGAACTGGAACAAACAGGTGTGGAAAAAAATCGGAATGGAGAGTTAGATTGCTGCTATACATAAGTGAAATGAGGGTCACTGACTGAAGAACACCACCACCCCCTGAGTTATGAGGAGAAGAGAACATGCTAACCAAGTTTACTCCAGCTTAATAAGAATGACTTGCTTGCATTTTTTAGTGTGTCCCTTTGAAGGTATGCTGTTTAACCATAATTTATCTGCCACAGAGTAACCACAGAATCAGCAGTTGTTCTGCCACAGAAAGTGTGAGGTCCTGCCGCAGAATATAGGTCCATCTTGCCGCAGTAAACATGGGGCCCTGAATATGGGTAACTTGAGCTGTGTTGTCAATCTCCCCTACCTCCTCCTCCTATGCTCTGCCAACTACTTCAATGTCCTATCTCTAAACCACCCTCCCTTGAGCATTATTCACCCCCTGCCACATCACAACCCACCTGAACCAACGCGCCTTTATCTTTTTATTCCTTCCCTCCCTAAATTTGATGCTGCTTATCCTGGGCACTGACTCCACAAAAAACTGCATGTTTCTGCCACTCTTTCAAGGATGAGCAGAAAGCACTTCGTACCCTTATCTGGTCCATCCTCCACCTCCTCATTCTGCTAATATTGGCAGGAGGTATTGAGCTCAATCCTGTATCAACATGTTCCTCCTTAACATCCACTACCCAACTTGGCACTTGTAGAGCCCTCAAAGGGCTGAACATCGCTCATTTAAATGCTCGGAAGTATACAACCTAAAATGGCTGAACTCGAAGCTTGGGTTGGTCAGCATACCTCTGACACACTAGGTATCTTTGAGTGCTGGCTGAAGCCTAGCATCAGGCATAATGAAATTGCACTACCAGGCTATAACTTCTTTAGGAAGGACAGGGTGGGTAAAAGAGGAGGGGGAGTCCTTATGTACGTTCGGTCTGACAGAGATGCTACTGAAATCCGTTTCTAGTCCCAGCCCCCCCTGATGGGAAGACATTACTCCTCTCACTGACCCTGGGTAGGGTCAAGAATCTGCTTGAAGGATGTGTCTACATACCCCCTAAGGAAGCATCTACCTGCCTCCCCTCCTTTATTACCTCCCTCCCTCACCAACCTCACTAGCTATGACCTTGTTCTTGATGGTGATTTCAACATAGATTGGGAAAAAAACAACTCGGATAGGGTGCGTGCTGCTCTTGCTGATTGTAATTTGGTCCAACTCATCAACGAACCAACAAGAATCAACTTCAAGATGGTCAATCATACCGTGCTTGATTGGGTCATCACTAATTGTGCCTGTCTTGTTTGTAATTCAGGCACACATACTTGCTAAAAGGTACTAGTCATCTTTTTTATAGTAATAGTGGTGTACAAGATTAATCAGAAGCCATTTAGCATAAGACAGTCTTTTCATCCTGCATCTCATGTAGTCACCAGCTCGAACTCCCTGCTGCAGCTAGGGAGTGTATGTCTCCCTTTCCCATGAAATGCATGCATCAAGGTCACTGTCTTAACTCTTAGCTCTCGGGACAGTGTCCATAAGGTAAAATCAGTTGGTGTTCTCATCATCAGTGACCACTCCCCAACTTTATGCATCTGGCATAATAATTTCTAACACCCCAAGGATTGCCCAGGTCTGACATATGACACATTTCGACTCTGATGCTTTCATTGCATCATTTTATGAAGCAGACTGGGAACCTATTAACACTCTCCCTGACAACAACATAGCCCTCGATTACTTTACTTCCACCTTTGCTGCTATAGTTAATAGCCATGATCCACTAAAAATGTGCAGGTTAAAAGGTATTGAAGCTCCGCTGCTCTCCCATGAGAACAGGAAACTCGTGTCTACTCGAGACTGTGCTTGAAGGACCTACAAACATACTGAGTTGCCCAATAACGGGATAGGCTATAGGGAGCTCAGGAATAAGTGCAAGAATAATATTCAAAAGGCCAACTGCCTCCATTTAAGGACACTCCAAACAGTGCACCCCCTCAACCACAAGAGATTCTGGAAGGAGATCAACTTTCTAATCAAGTGGAAGACGACAGAATTGTCTAGCTCCCTCACCATCCAGGACACTGTCCTCACTGACCCTTCATCCATTGCCTCAAGCTTTAATAAGTTTTTCACTGATCTTCATAGGTATACATCTCAATTTAACAACTCCCCCCCTCACCGGGACCTTTAGCCTTCATTCGTAACTGCAGATTGCCTTGCTTATCACTCAAAACTTGCCACCCTTAATAAAGTTCAGTGGCTACTTGCTAATCTGAAAGCTGATGGTTCCCCTGGCCATGATACCCTTGAACCAAAATTTCTTAAACTGGGGGCTGCAGCCCATGCCCATCCCATTTGTGACTTGTTCAATCGATCCTTTTTTATGAGTACTGTCCCAGATAAATGGAAGGTTGCTGCAGTGGTTCGTGTGCACAAGGATGGCCTAAAAACTATAGTACAGAATTATTAGATCCATATCAATTCTCTATGTGCTGGCAAAAATCCAGGAGCAGATACTCTATAACCACCTTTAGGACTACCTTGAACTCCACCAACTACTCTCCTCCTTCCAGCATGGGTTCAGGAAAAATCATAGTACCCTCACTGCCTTACTTAAAGTCACATCCAATTTATTTCATGCCATGGGCCAAGGCTATGCCACTGGGGCCATCTTTGATCTGACAAAGACCTTTGATTTGGTCAACCATGGTCTCTTGCTCCATCAGCTACATCTCCTTGGACTCGATGATAATGCCTTAACTTGTGTTCAGAGTTATTTGTCTGAATGCATGCAAAGTGACAAGTGGGCTGGCTCTCTCTCTGACCACAGACCTGTTTCCCATGGTGTACCACAGGGCTACATCCTGGGCCCACTACTATTCTTCCTCTTCAATAATGAGCTACTGAATAACTGTGGAGGGGCCTCAGTACATCTTTATGTCAATGATGCCATTATCTACCATTCCTCTTCTGACGGGTTGATTAATCATTTGTTAGCCTATAACTTTAGTGTTCTTGAAGAATGTTTTTTTAAACACCAACTTCTCCTCAACAAAAAAAAACTACATGCATGCTGTTCTCCCACCCACCCTCCTCAGCAGATGCCAGCTACCCACCCCTTGTAATTCTTTCTCGCAATGGCGATTATCTTGAATCTGTTCAATCCATCAAGTACATTGGAGTCACCTTTGATATCTCGCTTTCTCTGGACAATCATGTCTCCCTTATTACCAAAGCTCTGAATCAAAAACTTGGCCTTCTATATCGTATCCATCCCTTTCTCACTGCGGTCTCCTGTCACAAGATCGCATCAGCCTCGCTCCTTCCCCTCCTTACCTATAGTGCTCCACTTCTGCTCACAACCAACTCTACAATCCTATCCCATCTAAAACAGGCCTACCACCAAGTGGGCAGATTTGCTTTAGGTGTCAATGCACGTCACCGCCATTGTGATGTCCTCTCTTCCCTGGGTTGGCAACCCTTCGAATCTAAACTTTGGTATTACACTCTCTGCCTAATGTACAAGCTGGTCCATTAATACACTCCTCCCAGACTTGGTGAGCTTGTTCGGCTCAGTCAGCTACAGTGTGCACTCAGATCTGCCTCCCTACCCCTGCTCATCATGCTCAAATAACGGCTTGCTGTGGCCCATAGAACTTTCGCCTTCTCTGCTGTGTCTGACAAACTCCTTGCCCCACCCCATACTATCCTGCTCCTCACTTCCTAAGTTTCAATCCTCTTTGCTACCCTACCATTCAGAACCATGCTCCTGCTTCAGATCATCCCTGCTCCAGCTTTCCTAAGTCTATGACCTACCTTATGTAGCTTTCCCCAGACCTCCTTATGGGGGTAACTTGGTCTGAATTTGTATGTGATACCTGCAGATATAATCATGTAATTTTCTACCTTTGCTGCCGTCGGTATAATGGTGATTGCTACCAGTTTACCGTTGTCATAGCTTGTTACAAGTCATTATATGTGCAATACCAACCTATTTGCATTTGTATATCTGATGTAATTCTGTAATTTATTTATTTAAATTTTGGTAACCGGGTAAGCCCACTGAGACCTTGACAGTCCCTTTTTCAGGAGCGACCCGGTGCTAGTTACATGTACCTAGAGGGGAAAAGAAAACCAATACTTTTTGAAATACAATACAGCATGTGTACATTGAGCATGGGTATATACATCGCCGAGATAAACATTACAACATCTGACACAGACGACCTGTAGTTCAGACACACTTGTTAGGTACATACATTCATGAGTATTTAGTAACATAAGTAAGTGCAATCCAGTTCATTCTTTCCTTCCTTACTCTCCATTTTTCCCCTTTGACTATATTTACGTAACTGACTAACTAATGTAATTCTGTCCAGATTGCATGGTTGTGGATTCATTAATTCCCTGTTTGTTATTTCTTAGCATGTAATCAGCACTTTCTCTGTACATTGTGATGTTTGTACTACCAATGTATTGTATTTCCCGGGTTGACCCTGTAAAAGGGACTGCATTGTCTCAGTGGGCCTACCTGGTTACCAAAATTCAAGTAACTAAATAAATAAATAAAATCTTCCTGCCTGAGGTTCAGAACCACTGTCTTAGGGTGTGTGTGTGGGGGGGGGGCATTGTTCCCTCTGCTAGTTCGAACCCCACAGTGTTGTCACTGGATCCCAATGGTTCCCTGACAGTTGCAAATGTACAAAAATAGCCAGCAGAAAAAAGCCTTATGGTCTATCTAGTCTGCTCAATTTTGCAGATCCACTCCAGTAACTACAGGGGCCCCCGCTATCCACTTCTCCCTTCCCTACGATGCTCCCCCCTCTCCTCCACCTTCCCGCCTCTTGATGCAATTCTACCTACTCTGTGGCATTCTCTACCATATCGGTTAAGAGAATGCCCGACTGTTGAAAGTTTCAAAACTAATTTAAAAAACCTACCTGTTTCAATAAGCTTTTCTCTGACCACTTTTAGTTGTTTTTATTAGGAATGTGATGATTTATGATCTATTTATTAATTTGTTGTACTTTATTATATTTACGTTATTTAGTCACTTGATCGTGTGGGGTTGTTTTTTTTGGCATTGTACACCTCTTTGATACTTGGAAGGCGCTTTATAAATAAACAAAAACAAGGCGCTGCGTCAGCATGTGATCTAAAAGCAAAACAAAATGGTTATATTAAATGCACGCTGAAAATAGAAAATAGAGTTAAAAAACCTCTATTTTCTATTTTCAGCATGCATTTAATATAACCATTTTATTATGCTTTATAAATAAAGATTACTTACTTACTTACCTTATACCTTGTCCCAGCCTCTATTGACACGGTCTGCAGCCTTCAAGGAGGCGACTTTCTCAGGCAACTTATTCCATTTTGCCACCACCCTCTCAGTGAAACAGTGCCTTCTTATTTCCCTCTTGAAGCATCTCCCACCAGTGTGGCAGTGCCTCCTAGTAGTCATTTTACCGTTAAGAATGAAGAGACTCTCAATGTTCACTGTTAAAGGGAAACTGTCTAAATTAGGGGTCTCCCACCCCTGAAAGGCTTACCCTCCTGTTTAGCTTTGTACACTAAAAAGTGGCATTTTCTCACACCTCAACTGAGTTTATTTTAATTGCAAAACTATGTGACAAAGGAACTATGGCAGATGCTGAGAGGCTCCATTAACTGTGAATGTTGCGACGCCGCCCCACTCGCTTAAGTACATTTGTATTGAAGCGAGCAGCACTGCGCTGCACCATTACAGTTAATGGAGCACCCCCCAGCACCTGCCATACTTCCAGGTCATGGACTTTTTGCAATTAAAATAAACTTAGTTGCGGCACGAGAAAACTACCACTTTTAGTGTACAAAGCTAAACCGGAGAGTAATTTAGACAGTTTCCCTTTAAAAAAATCCTAAGGTATTCAGAGGTTTCAGTCATGTCACCCCTCCCTCTTGTATCCTTCCAGGGAGTACATGTTGAGATCCCCGGGTTTGTCTTCGTATGGACTGTCTTGTTGTCCCTGGATCATCTTGGTCATCTCTCTCTGTACCATCTCCAGTAAGCTGATGACTTTCTTTAGGAAAGGACTTCAAGATTGCACACTGTACTCCAGATGTGGCCACACCAGTGACATCTACAGTGGCAGAATAACCTCTGCATTTCTACTGGTTATACCCCTGGCTATACACCCCAACATCCGATTTACTATGGTCTCTGTTCTCTTACAATGTGCCGAGTGCTTCAGGTCACTCATAATGATCGCATTCAAGTCTCTCACCTCTTCTAACTTGATGACTTACACACCCAGACCCAGGAGTGGCCCCCTGGCCAGGCTCCTCTACAGGTCAGAGTGCACTAGCACTCAACAACAAACCCTGTGATCCCCTGCAGCCAGCAAGCCCCACTTGATGGGGGTTAGCAAGTTCCCCACCTGGCCCTGGGTGCAGAACAGAATCTGTAGATCATCTTTTCCTTCTCTCAGTTACCAGCTATGGAGTGTAGCCAAAGCAGTCTCTGTTTCTTCCTGAACTTCAGGCTCTGGAGATGTCTTCCTCTTTTTCTGCAGACGCTTTGTCTTTCCTGGGGTTAGACAGTACCTTTTACTTTCTCAATGTAACCCCTAGGTGGTGCTATCCTATAGGCTACTACTCCTGTCTGCGTGACTAGGCACAGATTAAGGGGCCTGAGCTCGGTGGTTAGGTGCCTTAACCCGGAGGAATGGTTTTGGGGTAGCATAGTTGATGTTGTTATAGCCCTCCGGGATGCTATAACCACCCACCAACCCGTCCAGTGGCCTAAACAGTTCAGCAGCAAGTCATTCACATGTACCATATGATAGTAATGATATACTCACACTCCTTGGGTTTACCACCAGGGTTGGATCTTCTGCAGTTGCCCTGGAGACCCCCTGGAAAACAAAACCAGCGATGCAACAATTCAAAGGCAGTACAATATCCCCACCAAGATGGTACGCACTAGCTAGGTTAAACATGAAAATCACAATCTGATTTATTCTGGGGGATGTGAACAAGGGTGGGGCATGAATCTAGTGGATGATTAGTGGAGCTGATGAACTTCAGGCTGAACAAGCATGCACTGCAAGTCTCTCTGATACAGTTCCACAACCCTGGGAACCCAGTTATTGAACAGGCTAGCCTGAAGTGCTGCCCTGGGTAGGCCAGCATTGCAGCTATTGTTGGAGCCCTTAAGAAAGAAAACAATTAGCATGCACTCAACCCAAATATTTGTAATCCAGAGCCAGATGGCTTGGTCCATTGCAATAAACCCAAGACAAGCAAATCAGATGACACACTATGACTGTAGCTTATGTTGCAGGGAGCTACCCTGTTTCTACTCATGCTACCCAGACTAGGATGCAGGACAGATGAAATGAAGACCTCTGGATGTTGTACTAGATTGCCAGGGGAAGCAGGGCCTACATGGCTCACCATGGTGGTCGCTATCTGTTCAGTGGTGTCAAGCAGGGGGACTGAATTCCCAAGTGGGTCTTTCACCGGAATGTCTCTGAATCAGGAGCAGTGACCTAGGCTGAGATGACAGGGCCCAGGCAGAGCAGGTCGTTCAGATAAAGTCTGTGATAGAGCACTGGAACAGCCTCCAGCTGGTGTAAGAGAATTCATCGTAATGAGCCAAATCGTAACTCACAATGCACATTCAGCACACTTATAAATACTAGAATATCTGGCCACAGTTCAGATATAAGTCCATTTTTGCAATATTGCAGGTTCTCTGAGCAAACCTTTCGATCTGAGGCTCACTTTGGTACCTGAAAGGCTGATTGCTTCTGGACCAAGTCTTCAGTCCACTTACAGGCAACAATAACACTTTTCTCTTCAGGTTCAGGTCTCAAGCCAATTATTGGATAAATCTGACTTTCACTCTCAAGGCAATTCTTCACACTGGAATACATGACAGGCAGGCCCGCAAAGCCTTCCTGACGATTCTCTCTTGCTCCCAACAGGAGCAGCTGCTCATTGGCTCAAGTTGTTTACTCTCTGAACTCCAGCTCTCGACTGACACCCTGCTGCAAGCAGTTCTGGGCTTTCCCATTAATCCACAAGGTGCGGTTGGCTGAGGGAACTGTCTGTTGCAGCAAGGGCTCCCCTCCAGATCCATCTTGGCGCCAATCCTTAAAAATTACAATTCCTACAGAATTTCAATCCCACAAGACTTCTAGGGACAGTCTCCATTTTAGATCCCCCGAGGTTCAATTGGTCCAGCACTGGAAGACCAGAACCAAAATGGTGGCTTTTAAGCAAACGTTCAAGCTGCAATGTAATGCAGGTTAGACAAACTCCTATATTATTAATACAACAGATAAACAGTAAACAATCACTTTCCCTAACAGAGCTCCTGCTGCACAATTAGTGACTGTAGAATGGAGCAGAAATACGGACAGTCAGGCTGGTCACGAGCCTTAATTACTCAGACTCAGTCCAGACTAATTTTCTCACATAGACTACAGCGCTCTTAAAGAGAAGCACGAAGGCTTAATAGAGCACAATCATGCAGACGCATAAAGCTAGTCAGCTACTTCAGGGCTGTGTGGGGCAGGGGCGCCAGGGTTTGAGGGGCTGACTATTAACTTGGAAGTAGCAAGAGTAGCTCAATTTGGGAAAAGATCTTTCAGAAATGTAGGCTCCTTTATGCACAACACATAAGGTAAGATCCACAAGCCTCCCTGAGAGTCATAACTGAGACATATCACTGGTTTGATGGCTCTTCCAGACTTTCTAGGAGGAACAAGCACAGGTTCAGTGTTGTCAACATTTGCATTGGGGTCTGTTCCTGTAGAGAGGGGTACCTTTGCAGTGGTTGTCTGTTCTGTATTGGAAGCACTTTCAGCTTCTTGTCCTGTTATCTCTGGCTCTCACTGCTCTCAGTACTGGAGTCTGAAGGAGGCCTGGATTCATCATCCAGAGGGAATTCTATAGAATTTAAATCTTGCAATACTTGACTAATACTTTCAACATCATTTGCTTCATCATTGCCACTTCTCATAACAGGGCTTGGATCATTGCTTTCACACAGTTCTGTAGTTTCTGGTATGTCACCAGGGATACTGCCTGTTGCAAGCTCTCTTTCTGGCAATCCAAACTGCTCAACCAGACACAAAGAGTCAGCTACTTCAGAAGTTACAATTTGTACCTCATTTTCAGGAGGCACAGGGTCTGTGGAGAAGGCTGGAGGGTTAGGCAGTTCTGAGGGTCCAGCTTCATCTCCAAAATTGCACATGGGATTACCCTGAAACAGTTGACTCAGTTCATAAGATGGGTAAATGAGGCTTCACACCCACTGTCATCAGACTCAGACTGGCAATCAGTGCCACGCTGGGCCTGTCTGGGGGGAGGCCTAGAGTCCTTGATAGCTGGCAAATGAATAATCTGACTCTTTTTGGCTGCAGCTCTAGTTAGAGGCCCAGGATGGGCAGTGTCTGAGGGTACAAAATCAAGGATTACTTGACCAATAGGCAATACATGATTCCAGTGCATTGTCTTGGTAGCTCGGGGATCATTTTCAGGGCACATTTTATAGACTAGTAGGTCTTCCAGCTTACTGACAATGATACAGTCCGCTCCACTTGTATGCCTTTCGGATATATGCCATTTTCGGATGTATGACCATTTTCTTAAAGTCCCGATTCCTTTCCTGTTTAAATAGTGCTATTACTCCCAGTTGTATGCCTGTTTCATTTAGAACAGCTGGGGTCTAAAGTGAAGCTCCCGGTTACCTAATGAAGTGTTAATTTCTTAATTGCGGTTGCGGTTTGCTCTTAAATAGAGCAGCTTAGCACCAACAGCATCAAAGAGACAGGGAGCTTAACACCTCATTCACCAGCCCAGGCAGCAATGGAGATGAACAAAAGAAATGTGCTGTCACTCGCAAAGAAAGCCGAACTGCTGGAGAAATCAGACATGCCGGGGGCTATGAGGAAAGATCTTGTGGCAGAATTTGGTGTTGACATTTCAAGCATCGGTCGCTTCCTGCTTAACCGAGAGCAGATCATGCAGGAGTGGAGCCGAAGTGGGAACACGAACCACAAAAGAAAAAGGGACAGCAAGGACCCTCAGGTAGAGGAGGCGCGTCTCAGATGGTTCACTGCCTCCCACAACTGTGGTGTTCCAGTGTCTGGCAACCTGTTGAAGGAGAAAGCCCACAGCATGTCCCTGTCACTGGGTGTACAGTCTGAGCCGATGGCAGGTTGGCTCTCCAGATGGAAAGAGCAAACAACATCTGCTACATGGTGAGCGGGCAGAGAATGATACAACAGCTGCTGAGGAGTGGATCCATACTGTTCTGCCCACTCTGCTTCATGATTACACCCCAAATGACATTTTTAATGGTGATGAGACTGCCTTATTTTTTAGAGCAACCCCTGATGGCACACTCTCCTTCCTAACACGAACACCAGCAGGTTACAAAAAAGCTAAGGACTGTGTGTCCATAATAGTGTGTGCAAACAGCACCAGTAGTGATAAGCTCCCCCTCCTTGTTATTGGCTGCTCAAAAAAGCCAAGATGTTTTAAAGGCATTAATGTAGAGGCACTACCAGTTTACTATCGGGCCAATTCAAATGCTTGGATGATGGCTGACATTTTCCATGATTGGCTAAAGGACCTTAACAAAAAGATGAGGTTTCATAGAAGAAAGATCGCCATGGTAGACCACAATTGCCCTGCTCAAAAATCTATCCACCTGTCCCACATCGATCTCATTTTCCTTCCTCCTAACTGTACCACACTTATCCAACCTATGGATCAGGAGGTAATCCATAACTTCAAAGTTCATTACCGTAAATCCATTGTTAACCGGCTCCTGGACGACATTGGTGGATCCACGGACATGTTTTTTTTTTAAAACGTTATTTCTTTCTACTGCTAGAGAACTCCTTCCAGCAACCTCGTGGCTACCCAGCCTCTACCCTCTTCTGAGACTGCTCCTCTCCCCGTGCCACCAAGCACCACCTCCGGATCTGAACCCTCCGGATGTAGGGCCGCCCTATCCGACCAGGGTGCTCTATCTATATGGGAAAGTGCCTGGCATACGAGTGGCCCTGTGGAGATGAAACAGCCCGGAATTGCAGGTGTGGGCTTAAGGCAGTCGAGGTGCCTTCATCTATCCCCAGGAATGTTTTTTTTCTAGTACTTTTGGTCCCCCTCTCCTGCAGAGCCGGCCAGCAAGGCAGCGTACTGCCATGGCTCCACCCCTCAGGCATCGCCATGCGCTCTACGGTCAGCTAGCAGTCAGTGCGCTCCTAGGCCGGCGCAGCCGTACCCACCCTGGGAAGAGAGAGAGCAGTCCTCCTGATGCTGGAGTCTCTTCCCTCCCTACCAGTCCCAGCAGCCCGGCTGGTTTCCCCAAACCCAGGTCGCCGGCGTGGTGCGAGGTGTGGCGTCCAGCGCCTCAACCCTCAGTGCTACCGGGCCCCTTCCACGGACATGTTTAATGACAAGGCACGCAAAATGACAATCTTGGATGCTATACACCTCATTCACGATGCGTGGAAAGAAGTTAAACCACAAACAATCCAGAACTGCTTTATTAAAGCCGGTGTCATTCACGGAGAGACTCAGGGCACAGATGAAACTGCTCCACCAACTGGAATGCAGGAGGCGGAATTCACAGATTACGTCACTATGGATGCAGAGGAGCCGATTTCTGGTGTTGTGACCGAAGAGGAAATCTGGGGTGAAATCCTGAGTCAAAACACACAAACTACAGAAGAGAAAGACGATGAGCAGGATCAGGAGCCGGTATCAACGACAACAGAGGTATGGCAGATGATGGGGAAAATACGGCACTATGTGGTGGCAAAAGAAATTAAGGAATACGAGTGGTTTTATTAATTTGAGAAGAAACTAGAGAAGTTGTCAAATAAAGGCACAAAACAGCTCTCGGTAGATAATTGGCTGAAGCAGGGTACGTTGCTTAATGCTGAAGCGGAAGCAACTGAAGAAAATGCAGATGAATTTTAGTGCTCTTTAGTGATTGTGATGCGTTATAAATACCTTACAAAGATTACAGTATTTTACAGAATCCATTTATTAATTACTGTATATTTTTTTACAACTTTATTAACGCCTTTTTAATCTTTTTAATATAATTGAATACGTTTTATGTTAATAAAGCAAGTTGCTCCTTTTAAATAGTGTCCGGCCACTTCTTTTGAATGTGGAATAGCGGTAGCAGTTCAAACGTTAGTCTCCCGCCTGTATGACCATTTTTCCGTGGTCCTAAGCTAGGGCATACAAGCAGAATCGACTGTATAAGGAAGGTAGTGCCACCTGTCAGTAATTTTATGCTTTACATGTAGTCCCAAGTTTTGTAACAAAACACAGTCCCCAGGCAGTAGTTCTTGAGCTCTGACATGCCTGTCATGCCTTTTTTTATTTGCCAAGTTTCTTTTAGCTTCTATGGTTTGAGTCAGCTGGTGGGCATGGTTTAACTGGGCCTTTAACTTTTGAACATATCGTAGGTAATTCTCAACTTTGACTCCATCCGGGGATACCCCAAAGCAAATGTTCATAGGCAACCGGCCTTACCGACCAAACATCAGGCGGTAGGATGAAAAACCAGTGGCATCACTCTTGATGCAATTATAGGCATGTACTAGGGTGCTGATCTGTTGGCTCCATCTCATCTTATCCTGGGGATGAAGGGTGCCACACCTGTAAGTAGCATTCAGTTAAACTTTTCAGGTTGCGGATCCCTTGGGGTGATGAGGCGTAGTTCTGGATTTTCGTACCTCTCAGAGTGAAAGCATTTCTATGATCAGATGGCTTTCAAAGTCTCTACCCTGATCAGAATAAATTCTCTGACGTGGGCCATAATGGACAAAGAATTTCTCCACAAGGACCTTGGCCACTGTAGATACTTTCTGGTCCTTAGTTTGGCAAGCCTGGGCATACCATGTGAAATGATCAGTTACAAAAAGCACTTTCCCATTGTTTTTCTGGTCGGGTTCAAGACACAAGAAATTGATACACACCAGCTCCATGGGTGTGCTGGTGGAGATATTAACCAAGGCTGCAGCCCTCTAGGGCGGAGCATTTCTTTGGAGACAATGGCTGCACATCCTGATATGGGCCTCAATGTCAGCTCCCATATTTAGCCAGTAGAACTAGGCACAGGCTAAGTCTGTGGTTCAGTCACAACCCAAATGTCCCATTTGATTATGGAGGGCCCGTAGAACCAAATGTTTGAAAGCTGTTGGTAATACCAGTTGCTGTTAGTCAGGTTGACCTTGTCGGTTTATGGTTTCTCGATAAAGTAGCTGGTTAGATAAAGTAGCTGGTTATGCAATTTAAGTCTGGGACCTTCCTTAAACAACAAAGCAGCCCATGGGTCTGAACAGCAGAGTTTAGACACATCCCTACCAGCATGCAAAGCATCAAGCACAGGCCTAATCATGGGGTATTGGGTCTGCGACCATTGTATGTTCTCAGGATTTAGTTATGGCAGGGCACTAAGGTCCAAGGCCACAAGGTGGCCATAGGCCATGGGAACACAAGTGTCAGGAGGATCTAAACAGTCTACTAGGCAGTCAACTGTTTCAGGAGAGGAATGCTCATCTTTGTTGAATTTCTGGCAGAGTGCTTTGACAGACTGCTCAGACATTTTCACCCAACTGGCAAATTTGGATCATCTAGAAAGGGCGTCAGTATCAGCGTGGTTCAGGCCCGGTCAATACTCCACTGCACAGTCATAAGTGGAAAGTGCAGATAATCAGTGATGCCCCGTGGTGTACAGCTTAGCTGAGGTCTGGACACAGGTGAGGGGATTATTGTCAGTTTTGACCAGAATCTTGGTACCATAAAGATATTTGTGGAATTGATCCACCACAGCCCATTTTAATGCTAGAAATTCAAGCTTGTGTGCCAGATAATTTCTTTCAGAGGGGGTTAGACTCCGACTGGCAAACACCACTGGGTGAAAGCCTTCCTCATACTCTTGATACAGAATGGCATCAGGTCCCTTCAAGCTGTCAATAATGTGCAACACACAGGGTCTGGTAGAGTTGGCATAGGCAAGCACAGGGGTATGGGTGAGTTGATGAATAATTTCATAGAAAGCAGCTTCACACTCAGCAGTCCACCTGGCTCCAAACGGTTCATGTGTCCAAAAATAAACCTTGTCTTCCTAATTGACTGCACTTTTTCTATACTTCTTGTTTGAAGGGGGGTAGCCTTGAGTTAGATTTAGCAAAGGGTGGATGACCCTGGAGTAGTCCTTTATGAATTGACGGTAGTAACCGCAAAACCCCAAGAATCTTTGCAACTCTTTTAGGTTGTTAGGCTGAGGCCATGTGGTCAAGGATTCCACTTTTCTTAAATCTGTCTGAATCACATCAGCCGACACTATGTGCCCAACATATTTCACAGAAGTTTGAAAGAACTGCCACTTGTCTATGGATAGTTTTAGTCCAAAATCCTCTAGTCTGTCGAGGACCTTGAAAAAGCGAGCTTCATGTTCCTCCAAAGTCCGGCTGAACACAGTTACATCATCAAGATACACAAGGCAATCTAATAAGTTCATGTCTCCCACTGCTCATTCCGTCAGCCACTGGAAAGTGATGGGTGCACCTGAAATACCTTGAGGCATACGTAGGAACTTGTAGAAGCCCAGGGGGCAGATGAAGACTATTTTTCATGGTCTTCCTGGGCCATTGGGATCAGATAGTACCCACTCTGGAGGTCAAGTACTGAGAACCACTGGCTTCCGTTGAGGCAGTCAAGGGCATCCTGGATATGGGGCATGGCGAACTGGTCCAGAACAGTTCTCAGATTCAATATCCGGTAGTCCACAACAATGGAAAAAAATCAAAACTGCCATCATGGAGGCAACAAGCCTTTGTGTGAAACAAATTAAGAAAACAAAGCGGAATAAAAAAACACTATGGTTCTCAAAAGAGGTGTCAGCGAAGGTTAAGGAGAAAAAGGCTGCATTCAAAAAGTATAAGGAATCACAGAAGGAGCACGACAGGGAACTGTATCAATTAAAGCAGAAAGAAGTGGGGAAGGCAGTCTAAAAAGCAAAGGCCCAAACCGAGGAAAAGATAGCCAACTCAGTTAAGAAGGGGATAACACCTTTTACAAGTTCATTAGGGAGCATAGAAAGGATAAGGGAGGGATAGTGAAGATTAATAAAGGAGGGGTGGGCAGAGGGAGACAGTGAAAAGGCAGAGATACTGAATGAATACGTTTGCTCAGTATTCACAAAAGAAGAAGAAGAGTTACCTAAACCAAACAATAGAAGCACTCTGGGTAGTGGGGTTGACACCAGTCCATTTGCAGAAGAAAGAGTCCTGAAAGAACTCCTAAAACTCAAGGTGGACAAAGCAATGGGGCCTGACGGTATTCACCCTAGAATCCTAAAAGAACTAAGGGAGGACCTAGTGACACCACTGACCACACTTTTTAACAAATCATGGGAGGATGGGATGGTACCTGAGGATTGGAGGAGGGCAGATGTGATTCCCCTTCACAAAAGTGGGAGCAAGGCAGAAGCAGGAAACTACAGACCTGTTAGTTTGACCTCAGTGATGGGGAAAATGATGGAATCACTTGAAAGAAAAAATTGTTGAGTACCTAGAGGTACAGTAGAGGTACGGTACTCAAAGCAACATGGATTCACAGCAGGAAGGTCATGTCAAACGAATCTAATTGATTTCTTTGACTGGGTGACCAAAGTAATAGACCAGGAGGGCTGTGGATATGGCCTACCTAGACTTCAGCAAGGCTTTTGACACAGTCCCACAAAAGATTAATAATCAAGTTAGCCAGCCTGGGAGTGGGTCCCAGGGTGGTAGCCTGAATAGCAAACTGGCTACACAACAGGACACAGAAGGTAATAGTGAATGGAACTCATTCAAGAAAGGGGTTACTAGTGAGTACCTCAGGGCTCAGTACTGGGTCTAGTCCTCTTTAATGTCTTTATAGGTGACATTGCAGAGGGTCTGGAAGGAAAGGTATGCCTCTTTGCAGATGACACAAGATCTGTAACAGAGTTGATAACGGGGGTAGAAAGGATGAGAAGGACTTGGCAAGGTTGGAGGAATGGTCAGACATATGGCAACTTAGATTCAATACAAAGAAGTGCAAAGTAATGCACCTGGGAAATAAAATCCAGGAGAAGAGTACACAATAGCAGGAGGTACTAACAACAACAATAATGGAAAGGGACCTGGGGTAGTCATATCAGATGACCTAAAGGTGGGAAGCAATGTGAGAAGTCGGTAAAGAGAGCCAGTGGGATACTGGGATGCATAGGGAGGGGCATCACAAGTAGAAAAAGGGAAGTGGTTATCCCTCTGTACAGACAGTTGGTGAGACCCCATCTGGAGTACTGCGTGCAGTTTTGGAGACCTCATCTACGCAAGGACATAGACAGGATGGAAGCAGACCAGAGAAGGGCAACTAAAATGGTGCAGGATCTACATCAGAAACTATATGAAGAGAGAGTGAGAGAGCTTAATGTGTATACCCTTGATGAAAGGAGGGACAGGGGGCATGATAGAAACTTTTAAGTACCTCAAGGGAATCAACAAAGTCCAGGAGGGTAGCATCTTTCAGAAAAAGAGATGTGTAAGAACAAGGGGGCACAATTTAAAGATAGAGGGGGGACGGTTTAGGGGTAATGTGAGGAAATTTTTTTTCATGGAGAGAGTGGTGGATGCATGGAACCGCCTTCCTGGAGAGGTTGTGAGGTCTAAAACAGTGGGGGAATTCAAACATGCATGGGACAGACATAAGGCAATTATAGTGGGAGGTTGCAGGAAGTAGGCTGTTGGTTAACTAGAATCTGCATCTTATCCAACAGGTAGGGAAATGGGCAGACTAGGTGGGCCAAGTGGTCCTTATCTGCCATCAAAGTCTATGTTTTTATGTTTCTATCCTCACTGATCCATTCTTCTTTCGGACTACCACAACTGGGGAAGCATAAGGGCATTGAGACTCTTGAATGATTCCTGTGGCGAACATTTCTTGAAGGTGCCATCTAACATCATCTATGTCAGCCGGGGCAAGGCAACGGGACCTCTCTTTGAATGGCCTCTCATTATGAAGTTGGATATAATGTTCAGCCCTGGTGACACAACCTATGTTCCATTCCTTCAATGAAAATACTTGGCTCCTCTGGGACAACTTCTGGGTTATCTTGGCTTTGTATTCAGCAGGGAGAGGGGACACCCCAAAGTCAAACAGGTCAGGAGTCACCTCATCACCCTCAACTGGGCACTCCTTGCTGGGCAATACAGCAGTATCTGCACGATACACAGTGGCTAGGGTACATTCTTGAGTCACCCGAACCTCTCAATCTGACATATTCTGGATGTGCACCACCACTACCCACCGAGCGTAGGCATCTGCCCAGGCAGGTAGAATGCTAGGCTTGACCAACAGTCCCTCAAGCAGTTTCCCCTCTTCTTGGTCATCCAGCATAAGGATCTTATTTTTAACATCCATCTTTAGGTGCACTTCACCACTAATGGTGCACTGAGCATTGAGAAGTAGCACCAATGAGTCAAGATCCTTTTTCCAGTCTTCCCCATGGGTTCATCCTTCTCCACCTTCTAGGTTCGCATTTGCAAGTCGTAGGCTCACTATACTAAAGCCAGACTGTGCAGGGCCTGTCCAGTTCACTTGTCTTGCTTTTCTTGAGAAAGTTGAGCTAACCGCCTGAACATATGGGCATTTGTATCAGTTATTAGAGGGACACCATTATACAGTCCCATTGGTGTGCACACCAAGGCCAGGGTCTCCACTTGCTCATCCATGCCCACTATAGTTGTAGGGAAGGACAACCAGATTCAAACATATCCTACCTAGGGATATGATTTCTTCCCTCAACCCCCCACACACGTATTCCTTCGAGGGGCTGGAGTGGAACGTCAGATAAGTGCTGGTCATATCAGTCCTGAAATATACTAGTCACTTGTCAGACACTGTCCAACACAACACAACACAAGTGGAAATGCCATTGACAGTCACTGTAATCTCCATGGAGGGGCCCACCACCTTGGACCAGTCTGAAGAGGTTGGTTTGGCAGACTGTCCCACTGTAGTTTTGGAAGAATAGGATTTCTTTGGTGGGCTCAGCTGGGTCTTTATATTGCTTTGATGAACCAAGTTTAACAATCTGGCGGTAACCCTTTGCAGGTTCACCGGAAAGGTGCAGCCCCATTGGGTATGTCGGTCTTCTCCACACCAGTAGCAGAAGACCTGTTCCCTGGGATCACTGGAGGGGTTAGATTCTTCCTGAATTTTGTGCTGGTCGGAAGAACCCCTATGGTCTTCCTTCGACTTTGATTCAGGCTCTCTATCCTCACTACCTCCCCAGTGGGCAGATGTACGGGTGGTGTGCATGAGGTCTCCCTTTAGAGCTCTCAGCTCTCTCATTTCTTCTATTAGCTTGGTCTCACCCTGAGGTTTGGGAGCAATAACATGGACTTCCACACCCCCGAACGAAACCTCACTCCTAGTCTCGACTGGCAACGAGCAAGGGTGGGAGCTTCTGGCCGCTTCAGCCGCAGCTTGTTGACCAGCTCACATCTCCTATACCTCTTTAAGCAGTTCATTAACTTGTTGGATTTTAGTGGATGCCTCCCTGTCCTCAGGCCGATCTGAGACTCGACTGGTGTGAGCAATCCCTGCATCAGGCTCCCATCCTTCCTTATTGTTCTCGGCCTATCGAATCTCTTTCATTAGCCAGCAGTATTTGGGAGGGTTATCTTTCCAGTCATGAAACTTCAATTTCAGCATAAGAACAATGGAATGCTGGGCAGACTTGAGAATATGCTCCAGTCTGACTCAGTTTAGTTCACTAGCAGACACTCCCCCGTTTCTATGGGCCCTCTGCAAGGCCCGTTCAATTCAGGTGTCAAAAGCAAACAATTTCTCATTTTTCCATTGCTTAGCAGACAAGAATATCCACATTAGGTCTTCCCCACATTCGGTGATGCCAAACATCCCCTCTAAGGCAGAGAGGTACTCAGCCGCAGTGGCTTCTGAGTTAGTGGAGAAATCAGATTACTTCCAGTGCAGGGCCCCTAAAACTTTCCATATGACTATTTCTCTTTTCTCCTTCTGAACACTGCCACTCTCAGACCAGTGGAGTAGCATATTCCATCCATGTTTCCAAGTCATCCTCCTCCAGAGGCACAGGCACTGCACCAGAGGACATTCTGAGCCTGCGATAAGAATCCAGGTGTACAGAGGATATCACGATGGGGGAGGCCACAACAGGGGATGCTCTGGGAGTAGACAGAGAGGCCAGAGGAGACTGTATAGGAAAGGGTTCCTCTGAAACATCCACATGTTTTAACAACTCCTTGGCTGTCCGGCCTTCAGTGGCCAACAGCCTAAACAGTTTATCTTTCAACCATTCCACCCTTGGGGACCCCCCCCCAAGGGGAAGACGTGTCACTATGCAAATGAATAACTCTCCACCCCTTCTGGGACCCTTCAGGCATGATAACAGGGAGTACCTTTTCAGGGTCTATAGGAAGGCTACAAGAGAAGAGGGCCGCCAAGGTGTGATCAAAAACATCTGAGTCCTGCCCTTACACTTCAACCTTCCCAGACCTTTAACCTTCCCCACAGTTTCTGCAATTGTGTCAATAGTGGTCTCTAGTGGGATATCAAGTGGCAATATTGCATCTCAGGGATCTACTCCCTTGGCCTCACTCCACCTCATCATGCAGTGCATGAACAGCTTGTGGGGAGCAGTTTTCCACTTGGGCGTAGTAAGTGCCTCCATTTCAGTTTTAAGTTTTCTCTGGTTTGTAGTTCCCACTTCTGACCATTAGAGGGCAAAAATCCCAGCAGTGCTTCCAAGATGTAACCCCTAGGTGGCGCTATCCTATGGGCTATTACCCCTGCTTGCATGACTAGGCACAGGTTAAGGGGTCTGACCTCAGAGAACCGGTGCCTCAGCCCAGGGGAATGGTTTTGGAGTAGCGTAGCTGCTGTTGGTATAGCTCTCCGGGATGCTATAGCCACCCACCAACCCTTCTAGTGGCCTAAACAGTTCAGCAACAAGTCATTCACCTGTACCATATGACAGCAATGATATGCTCACACTGCAATTGCCCTGGAGACCCCCTGGAAAACAAGACCAGTGATGCAACAATTCAAAGGCAGTACAATATCCCCACCAAGAAAGTACACACTAGCCAGGTTAAACGTGAAAACCACAATCTGATTTATTCAGGGGGATGTGGAGAAGGGTGGGGAGTGAATCTAGCAGAAGATTAGCAGATCGGATTCAATTCAGGCTAAACAAGCATGCACTATAAGTCCCTCTGACACAGTTCCGCAACCCTGGGTACCCAGTTGTTGAATAGGCTAGCCTGAAGCATTGCCCGGGGTAGGCCAGCATTGCAGCTGTTGTTGGGGCCCTTAGGAAAGCAAACAATAAGCATGAACTCAACCCAAATTTTTGTAATCTGGAGCCAGATGGCTCAGTCCATTGCAATAAACCCAAAACAAGCAAATCAGATTACACACTATGATTGTAGCTTATGTTGCAAGGAATTACCCTGTTTGTACTCACGCTACCCAGACCAGGATGCAGGACAGATGAAATGAAGACCTCTGGATGTTGTATTAGATTGCTAGGGTAAGCAGGGCCTACACGACTCACAGTGGTGGTCGCTACCTGTTCGGAGGTGTTGAGCGGGGGGCCGAATCCATAAGCAGGTCTCTCGCCGTAATATTTCTGAATCGGAAGCAGTGGCCTAGGTTGAGATGACAGGACCCAGGCAGAGCAGGTCATTTGGATGAAGTCTGTGATAGAGCGCTGGAACAGTCTTCAACTGGCGTAACAGAATTCGACATGGGGAACCAAATCACCACCCACGATGCACATTCAGCACACTTATAAGCACTAGAATATTTGGCCACAGTTTGGATAAAAGTCCATTTGCAATATCGCAGGTTCTCTGTGCAAACCTTTTGATCTGAGGCTCACTTTGGTACCTGACAGGCTGATTGCTTCTGGAGCAAGTCTTCGGTCCACTTGCAGGTGACAATAACACAGTTTTCTCCTCAGGTTCAGGTCTCAATCCAGTTTTAGGATAAATTCGACTTTTACTCTCAAGGCAATTCTTCATACTGGAAGACGTGACAAGCAGGCCCACAGAGCCTTCCCGACGATTCGCGCTTGCTTTTAGCAGGAGCAGCTGCTTGTTGGCTCGAGCTGTTTACTCTCCAAACTCCAACTTTTGACTTACACACTGCTGTAGGCAGTTCTGTGCTTTCCCAGTAATCCACAAAGTTTGGTTGGCTGAGGGAACTGTCTGTCACAGCAAGGGCTCCCACCTCCAGGTCCATTTTGGTGCCAAACCTTAAAACTACAATTCCTACAGAATTTCAATCCCACAAGACCTCTGGGGACAGTCTCCATTTTAGGTCCCCAGAGGTTCGATTGGTCTAGCACTGGCAGTCTAGAACCAAAATGGTGGCTCTTAAGCAAACGTTCAAGCTACAATGGAAGGCAGGTTAGACAAACTCCTATATTATTATTATTAACACAACAGATAAACAGTAAATAATCACATTCCCTAACAGAGCTCCCTTCTGTGCAAATAGCAACTGCAGAATGGAGCAGAAATATGGACAGTCGGGCTGGTCACGAGTCTTAATTACTTGGACCCAGTCCAGACTAATTTTCTCACACAGAATACAGCTCTCCTAAAGAGACAGGCAGGGAGGCTTTCTATAGCACTCTCATGCAGACACATACCGCTACTCTAGACACAGGACACCATCCTGACAATGGGCATTAGGCTGCCCAGGAAGACATTTATAGGAACCCACATTTATAGCGAGGGTTACATCAGCATTTCCATTTCACTTTTTATTCAGTGAATCACCGTTGAGGTGCAGATGAAATTACCCATCTTTTCCTGGATCAGATGCAACCTTTGTCTTTTTTCCAGGCTCAGGACACAATCTTTCTCTTTTTCCCAGGCTCAAGACACAACCTTCTCTTCCATTTCACTGCTGTGGTGCATCTCTTGGCCACTGCAGACTTTTCCAGGAACCTGCAGCTTTCCCTCTGCTTCAGCAAAGCTTCTCATTCAGCTTCTTTTTTCTGACATCCATTCTCTTCTCAATGGGGGAAGGCATGACCAGCCCATGGGGCAGCCCACCAGGCAACACCTTCTCCCAACCTTTCAGCCCCCTTTCCTCACAGGGGCAAGACCCCCTCCTCCCTCCTGTGGAGGGGCTTACACTGGACTAGCCCAGAATCTAAAAGCTCTGTCCTTTTGGGAGCTTACTGGCAGCTCCCCACTGGCTGCAGCCACTGTCCTTAAGAAAAAATAATACGTATGAGGCTCCCTCAACACCTTATTGGTGGAGACAAAGGAATCTAGATTTTCCCAGGTATCCCCCAAAGAGTCATTTTACAGGCCTCATAATCCTCCTGTGAAATCCTGGCTTTGTGGTTGGTTGTCTGGCGTCACATGGAAGCAATCATGGCTGCTATAGCAAACAGTTCCCCTGTAGTTTATACAGTTTCCCAAGTTCCACAAGTTCCTACAGCCAAACAATAAACTTACTTTGGTAATTTCCCCATGCATTTGCAGCCACCCCATGCCCTATTAAGTGACTGCCACATTTAACTTATTAGATCATCTCTTTCCCAGCTGCTGCTGCCGTACTGCATGACCCCCAGGCAGCCACACTCAGTCCCAGTACATCTCATGTAGGTTTCTCCTTTCAACTGTCTTGCAGACCACAAGAACATTGTTTATAATTCAGTGTCTCAGAGAACTGGCAGCATCCCTATTTCTTTTCACACCAGTTCAATATTTAAACATTTTATTTATTCATCTATCTGTTGCTAGCACTATTACTTTTGCCCCAAGTGCAAGACTGGCATTCCTCATCTTTATTCATGAGACATCTCATTAATATTCATGAGGTGGCTCACAAATGCTGCAATGCGATTGCCGCTCAGAAAACATGCTGTTTCTCTCCTCCTGCTGCCTTTCCAGCTCAGCTAAGGTTACTGGTCCCTCTCTTGATTTGCACTGGGACTGGGGCCACTGGAGAGATAGCTCTAATGTCCGCCAAAATGGCAGATCGAAGATGTGCTGCCGCACATGCATGTTGCTCCCCAGGTACCAGAGTGCAGGACATGGGAGGCAGCTCTGTGCTACAAGTCTTCCGGCCCAGAGTTAAAAAAAAAAAGGAAAAAAACTTGGGGGGAGAGGACAAACTAGGACCACTGGAGGGACCAGCCAGTACCAGAGGAAGCTATGGGAGAAACAGCAGCAAACTCAGGGGCTCACAGGAAAGCTCCCTGGCAGAGGGGATTACACAAGAATCCCCCCAACCACCACCTTCTGATTTCTATCTTGTACCCAATGTTTGTCCCACCTAGCCAGTTTCCCCTCTGTACTCAAGTCCACTAGATTTCTGATAAATCCCTTGTGAGGAACCAAGTCAATGCCTTACTAAAATCTACATACTGTACAATATGTCCACCGCTTGGCCTTTATCTACTGTCCTAGTTACCCAATCCAAGAAATCAAGTAGGTCGGTCTAGCAAGACTGCCATGCCATGCCCTGTAACCCTCCATACTGGTGAATACAACCAAGTATAGTGTACTTTCCTTTGGGATCCTTGACCAGCTGTACCAGTGACCAGTCCTGCAATATACCTGAGTGAGTCAGTGCAGGCTCAAGCCAAGCTCAAGCCAAAGACATGGCTTGGCTCAGCAGCAGTGCAAAATCTCAAGACAACCATGAGCCAAGCCACAGTATGCCAGAAAATGTATTTCCACTGAGAACAAGAGTAGATCCAGATCTGTTACTACATGATCCAGTGAAAGTGATTTGGTCCTTGTACTCCTGGAGGAAGATTTTAAAATAGGTATCACATTCATCCAGAGAGCCGTCCAGATACTGCAGGGTTTTACTGCCATCACAACCATCACAACAATTCCCACTGGTTACTTCACTGTTAAAACTGCTCATCGAGATCAGCTGCAGTGGGAAATAAACAGTGGAGTGAGATACCTACAGAATCATAAAAACAGTTTATTACACATTGTGCTCTGCATAGAACTAAATACGCTAAATAAGCTACAGATAAAAGGGCCAGATAGGAAGTCTCCAAGATTCAGGCTGGCTCCCTGGTTTAGGCAGTAAATACTATCACTAAACCGGTGAGCCAAGCTGCATCTTGGAGACTCCCTACACTATGGTCCCGTTTATTTTTAATTTTCTTAGGCATTTAGTTCTATATAGAGCACTATGTCTAATAAGCTTGGAGACCCACTCCACTGGTTATTTCCATCTGCAGGTGATCTCAATGAGCAATCCCCTACTGGAGACCCAGGGCTGCCCGACAGCCCAGTGGGTAGTGCACTGTGCTCCCCTCCTGGGGATCCAAAACCACCCAATGGCCCAGTTGGTAGTGCACGGTGCTCCCCTGCTGGGTATCCAAAACCGCCCAATGGCCTAGTTGGTAGTGCACTGTGCTCCCCTGATGGTGACTTGGGGTCACCTGATGGTGAGTGGGTATTGCACTATGCTCCCATGCTAGTAACCCATGGATGCCAAATGGCCCAGTGGATAGAGCACAGTGCTCCCCTGCTGGTGACCCAGAATCACCCAATGGTCCAGTATGCAGCACAATGTGCTCCCATGCTGGTAACCTGGGGATATGCAATGGCTCAGAGGGTAGCACACTGTGGTCCTCTGCTGGTGACCCAGGGCCACCCGATGGTCCAGTGTGTAATACTATGTGCTCCCCTGCTGGTAACCCATGGCCGCCCGATGGCCAGTGGGTAGCACACTGTGCTCCTCTGCTGGTGACCGGTTTCTGGAGTGAACTTCAGAAGCAGGGCATGTGGTGGCCTGAGGGATGGGAAAGAGCTACTGTGTGGCAGTGCTCCCAGCTCGATGAAGAGATGCATCAGGTTCCACCTCTCTTGCAACCCCTGCAGTGGGCTGGGGAGCTTTCTCCTCTGCAGAGGTTCACCTGCAGCATGTGAGGCTGGCTGTAGGCTGTGCTAGACATCGTGGAAGTAGACAGGGAGAAGAACAAAACTGGAACCAGCAAGTGAAGCCTGTCCCATGCTTCAGCCCATGCCACCACCCAGGCCTGTCCATATCTGGATGAGGACACCTAGAGGTGGGTGGTACTGCCCCTTCTGGTTCCACCACTGGGGGACATTCTTGGGTGATTCACCACTGGTATGTCCTGGGGAAGGCATGTGCTGTTGAGGATGGGTTGGGACTGATATAATGCTGGCTCAGAGGCAGAAAAGCTATGCAGATAAAATAATGTTAAACATTCTAATGATAGACCCTACATAAAGAAAACAGGATTTTGTCAGTGCTTTTTTTCCTAATACAGTCGAAGCCACTTAAATCGGGAAGTGCTTTAAGGGGACGTCCCTCAGGTCACCGATTAAGTGGCTGTAATATCCTATTAGGACTGCTTCTTTTATAGGGGACAGCAATTTTGCATAAAAGGGACAATTTGCAGTCATTGGTATCACCTGCCCTCACTTGCTGACTGAGTAATTTCCCATTCGCCTCATCGCGACTCGTTAGCACCTCTTCCCACAAGTAGCAAGTTATCACCTAACATGGCCAAAGCTGTAAGAGCAGTTCAATAGCTGCTCAGTCATTCATGTGCTGTGCTGGAAAGCCCCTGTTCTTTGTCTCTTGATTTTGTGCTCCTTGCCTGACTGATGCTCTGCGATTGACTACATTCACCAATGAAGAAAAACCCCACCAAAACCGAACAGGATCCCATCAATGTAATAACGTCCACTACCATCGCAAACAAAGAAGCTATTGCTCACATTACCCCCTCTGTACCTGGTGGTTACAGAATGGAGAAATACAGCAGTGGGAGCATCAGTTTGCGCTTGTGGGAAACAAAAGAAGGCATCACCAGATCGAGGAGTGCTTGACCTTACTACATCTTTCCTGACCTCCTCCAACTCTAAATGCGAAAAGTTAATTACTGTACTGTATCTTTAATACAGTAAAGTTTCATCATGGAGACAACCAGCACTCATTCGAAACAGAGCTGTAATCATGTGTATGCTGTATGTCTGCTGTTTGTGTTTTACCGTGCGCCTGCAGTTTGTCTTTTTTTTTTTACTTCTCCAGTTGCACTTCTGTTAAGAGATGCCTGCTTCAAGGGGACAAATACTCTGCTACAGAGCAATCCCCTTTAAGTGGCTTCTACTGTGGTAACACAAATATGCTCAAAGTGCTAAAATGCTTACCTCCTAGCTGCTCAAGTGTTGCTGTGCTTCTCTACCTTCAGAGGTCTGTGCTATACTGTGTTTGGTTGCAGGTTGCTTTTTATGGCAAAAGGGAGGCTGAGGGGGCGGAGTCAGAGGTCACTCAGGAGGGTCGCAGGAAGAGAACAGACCTAGCCTTAGTGGAGACACTGTTGCATGTTTACAGTTGCCATGCAACAACTATCGTTTGCACATAAATCACTGCTGTGCTGCGACTGAGTAGTGACATAGCATATAAGCTAAATCATGAATGTTTAAATTATGAGAACACTGTAGTCTTAAACTCTATATTAAGAACATAAACATAGTAGAACTGTGAATACATTGTGGAACAAATTAGGAGTCTACAGAGAGTTTTTTTTTTTTACATATAAACAGCAAACAGTACATGAATAATGTAATAGTGTCTTAAATACCCAATACAACTAAAGATGGAGAATGTTTGAACTTAAAGGGAAATGTCCATCTAGGATTAAATTAATTAGTACTGTTACCAATCGAAATCTGCTTTACATAAGCTAGTGACTGAACCTGTAACACTTTTAGGGCCAGAATTATACCCATTCAGCTTCCCCTCCCTTTATAGCTGAAGGCATCCATTTACTATATCACAGGCACAGGAAATGACATCACACCTGGGTAAACACATATAGTTCATAAATATTTTAACCAGGAGAGACACACTAAGCTGAAGCTTGAATCCAGGTATGACCTGAGAGCACAAGAAAGTTAAATGAGTTGCTCAGGATCACACAGTAATACAAGTAAGGACTGTGGGATTCAAACCCAGGTGTTAAGGTTTATAGCTTAGAGCCTTAAACCACTGCGCTATACTGTTTCTTTGAAAGGCAGAGGAAATTAAATAAATAATACTCTTATCCGGTCCATGGGGATGTGAATGTGTCTCTAATCTTAAGGGGGTTGCTGTAAACAAAAGTTGTGTACTGCCAGTGCCAGCAGTTTCCGAGCTCTTTTGGGGTTTATATTGCTTTCTACAATGTTTTGTGACATTTCAGTTTAGTAAAATGTTTAGTGCCAGTGTGATTTGCAGAATATTCTGCTACTGTGGTAGCACTGTAAATAATTTGTATTTCTGTACCTGTTTAGTTCCAGTATTTGTTAGCACTTAAGTAGTTGTGTTTAAATTTATTTTGTTGCCATCATTTTCTGTCATTTGTAGGAGTGTGATTTAGTGGTTAAAGCACAAGCTTGGGGCCCAGGAGATGAGAGTTTTAAACCTCAGTAAAGTCAAATACTAACTGTGTGACCTTGAGTAAGTCACATACCCCCCCCCCCCGTACTCCTGTCCACCTAGCAGCAGAAATGAATAACAGCAGCCCCCACTGGAAATGAGGTGACACATCTCAGCTGAACTATCCTAGGTAAACAAGTTGTAACAAAATAATTGCTTTGTATTGGTGTGTGATAGGATAGATGGCTGTCAATACAGAACCTTTCTGAGCATAGATGCCAGAACCTAGAAGTGTGTGTGGGGGGTGGACACTCCCCACACTTGCCCATGAGCATTCAAAGTGCCCCTAAATGCATGCAATGTCAGAAGGGAAGCAGTCATGGTTTAGTATTACTACAGTGCCCCACCACCACCCACACACACACACACACACTTTTTCCCATGTTCTATCACTACTCCTTCTGAAGGTTGCAACAAAAAAAGAAAATCTTTATTTGAACACCATCCAGAAATAGGTTTCTTTTCATCAAAGTAAAAGAAAAAAAACACAGCAGATTTGTTTTTTCATTTCATGATTCCAAATGTTTCACTCTGTCTTTCCAGCAGGAAATCTCCAGTAGCTCCTTCTTTTTGAGATGACACCTTTTCACTTCCCTGATGCTCCCAGGTGCAATCACTAAACTATCAAGTGGCTGGTTGTGACAGCTCATCAAGACAGTTGGTGAGACCCCATCTGGAGTACTGTGTGCAGTTCTGGAGACCCCATCTCTGCAAAGCCATAGACAGAGTGGAGGCTGTCCAGAGGATGGCAACCAAAACGGTGCAGGGTCTGCATCAGAAGACATACGAAGAAAGACTAAAGGAGCTTAATATGTGTACCCTTGAGGAAAGAAGGGAGAGAGGGGACATGATAGAAACTTTCAAGTACCTCAAGGGAATCAACAAAGTCCAAGAGGGTAGCATCTTCTAGAAAAAGAGATGTGCAAGAACAAGGGGGCACAATTTGAAGATAGAGGGGAGCGGCTCAGAGGTAATGTGAGGAAGTATTTTTTCACGGAGAGGGTTGTGGATGCATGGAACAGCCTCCCTGAGGAGGTCGTGGAGTCAAGAACAGTGGAGGAATTCAAGAATGCATGGGACAGACATAAGGCAGTCCTACTGGGGGGTAGGAGGAAGTAAGCTGTTGGTTAACTAGAATCTGGAGCATGTCTGTTAGGTAGGAAAATGGGCAGACTAGGTGGGCCAAGCGGTCCTTATCTGCCGTCAAATTCTATGTTTCTATCAGGCAGTATAGTACAGCAGTTTAAGGTTCTAAACTGCAAACCTAAAGACCAGGGTTTGAATCCCACAGTAGTTAGCTGCATTACTGTGTGATCTTCAGCAAGTCACTTAACTTTCTTGTGCTCTCTGGTCAAACCTGGACTCAAGCTTTAGCTCTGTGTGCCTCTCCTGGTTAAAATATTTATTAACTGTATGTGTTTAACCAGGTGTGATGTAATTTCCTGTGCCTGTGATATAGTAAATGGATGCCTGCAGCTATAAAGGGAGGGGAAGCTGAATGGATATAATTCTAGCCCTAAAAGTGTTACAGGTTCAGTCAATAGCTTATGTAAAGCAGATTTCCATTGGTAATGATACCAATTAATTTAATCCTAGATGGACGTTTCCCTTTAAAGGGAAGTGTGATGAAAACTCTTCAATTTTGTTTTAAACTCTATAGAACTGTGTGTCCAAAGCTGGGTGCAAGCGCCAGTGAAACTAAGGATATTAAAGGAATGCTAAACAGTAAAGTGTGTTCTTAACAATATCCCATTATTAGACTAAATGCAGTTGTGCTGATTAAGAGTTATTAAAACCTAGTACTGTGTTTACAGTACTTTATAACTGTAATTGAGTGGTAAATGAACATAGCCACTTCTGGATAGAAGAATTAAACTATCCCTTGTGCTTGGTAAGCTTCAGCAAATGTATTTTGTCTAAAATTAACTATGACTACTTGACCTAAATAAGAAGGATTTTAAAACCATGTTTTTACTTAAAACTCATTGAGTCTGTGTGGCCATTTTGGGTCAGGTTCAGCAATGGATGGTTGCAACACAACATGGCGTCTACTGGACCCAAGAAGTTTCAACAAATACAAAACATCTTTAACAGCTGCACTGCAGCCAGGACAACATTTGAAGTGAAAGAATATAAAACTATAGTCAATTTAATTTAAGGTACATGAACAAACAGGAAACTTAATTAGTTTGTTTGCATTTCGATTAACTATTGCATAGGAAAATGGCTTTACGCAAATTGATAATATGGTAAATCGCATTATTCTTATTATTTTTGTTTAAAATACCAACAGATATGGAATGGTATACATAAAATGTAGTAAGTTGATATTAAGACCAGGATACAAGTTATATTCTTGTTCGCCAGGCATTCTAAATGTGTACTAGTTAAATGAAACCTAAGTACTCAAAATGAATGTGCTTCTAGGGATGTTGCTGGCACAGGTCTTACGCTATCAGCGGAAGATTATTCATGCTATTTTGGTAGTAAGTGACACCTAGAACATATAACGTTTTCTTTACATAGCTTTTTAGATCATTTTAATGCATGGAATTAATTCTACAATAGATGGCACATGCCCTTGGGTGTGAACTATGAATAAACAGAATAAAATATTTTATTTTAAAATGTTTATGAAAGTTTTTTTCTACAAAACAAAATACTAACAATATTTCTAATTATGTTTGAAACTAGATCCACAACCCCGATGAAGCCATGCCCGGTGAAACATAGGTTCAGGAGGTTCAAATTGATACTTGAACTAAGAAAAAACCAAAAAAATAAAAGAATTTTGAAAATTTTTGGGAGTGGCTGGCCTTTTCCATTTTGTCTAAATCATCCAGTAACCCATGCTCTGTCATGCCCAACTGCTTAATCATACCCTGGGAACTCTTGCTCTTGCTTTTCTCTCTAACACAATGGAATGTTGCTTCAAGTATTGCATCCTTAATGCTTGCCAATTTTGCCTGTACCCCCTCACCTGTATTTCTTCTTGCCAGGGCTAGCTCAACACTGTTGGCCATCTTATGAAAGTCAGCTCATTTGAAGTCCCATATGTTTGCCTTGGAACGGGATGATTTAGTTCTAGTGGCCAAATTGAATCATACCAAGTGATAGTCACTGGCCCCCAGATGACCTACCTGGAGATCTGTGATCCTTTCCCCATTAGTTAGCACTAGATCTAGGATAGCCCTGTCTCTTGTGGGTTGTTCTACCAGTTGCCTGAGGCCCTCCCCCTGCAGGGAATCCACTATGTGTCTAGTTCTGGCTGATGTTCCTGCTGGTATTGACCAATCTGTATCTGGCATGTTGAGGTCTCCCATTATCAGAACCTCCCTTTTAGCTGTCATGTTTTGTATATCTTCCAACAGTAATGTGTCTATGTCCTCCCCCTGATCTGGAGGCCTGTAGACAACCTCAGTTCATATGACTGTCCCATTTCCTGTTTCCGGGGTGACTCACAGTTCTTCTGGCTCCTTATGTGTGTTCTGAATTTCTGTAGCTTTGATATTTTCACTGACATAAAGGGCCACTCCACCCCCCTCCTTTTTGCACCTCGGTCTCTTCCGAACAGTACATAGCCGGGTACTGAAGTCTCCTAAGTGTGGTTACTGTTGAACCATGTCTCACTAATGGCTACTATGTCCAGTTTAGCCTCTGTCATTGTTGCCTGCAGGTCTGGGATCTTGTTTCCCAGACTGCGAGCATTTGTGTACATGATTTTCCATTGGCCAGATTTCAGTATGTTAGTTGTTGGGCGAGGTCCGGCATTTCCCCTGTGCATCGTATGGGAAGCCAGACCTTTTTCCTTACCTGGTGATACAAATGAACTACAATCATGCTGAACTCCTGTTTGACCACTAGTTGAGGAGGGAAGGGTGTTCTTCCCATTCGACGTATCGAGTGCTGCACCCCTCTCCCCCATTTGTTAGTTTAAACATTCTGCAAAGACGTCAAATGTCTGCCCCAATACACTGACTCACTCCTTAGTCAGATGCAGTCCATCGAATTTAAAGAACTTTTGCTCCCAAAACTGTTGCCAGTTACCTATAAATTTGTGTCCTTTTTCCTGGCATCAGCCCTTGAGCCACATGTTTAGCTCCTCTATCTCCCCTTCTCTGACCTTCCGTCCATCTGCCCCCTCTCCCAGATTGGCAGGATCTCAGAGAAGGAGATGCCGGATGAAATGGATGACAGTTTGTCACCCAGCCTGGTCAGATGTTCCTTGGTCTCAACAACATAAAGTGCCACTCCTCCTCCCTCCCTTCCTGCCTGCCCTGTCTCTCCAAAATATGTTGTAGATAGGTATGGCCATCTCCCAGTTGTGGTTATCATTGTACCAGTCCTCTGTGATTGTCACAATGTCCAGGTCCGACTGCACCATGACAGTCTCCAGATCCTCCATCTTGTTGCTAAGGCTTCTGGCACTGGCAGCTGGTAGAAGACAGGAGACAGTTGTTTCTGAAGTACTCACGCAGTACTTCAGAGACCTTAAACTTACCAAAACAAGAAACAGTATTTTGCCCCACAGGCTTTTTCTGGGTCAGAAT
This sequence comes from Neoceratodus forsteri, assembly GCA_016271365.2. Taxonomy (NCBI): domain Eukaryota; kingdom Metazoa; phylum Chordata; order Ceratodontiformes; family Ceratodontidae; genus Neoceratodus; species Neoceratodus forsteri. The sequence continues at coordinate 1,166,026,155 of CM057454.1, forward strand.
AATTTATTTAATCAGCATCAGAACAGCTATGTTTGGCTTCCTGACAGGTGTTTTGTCCTTATTGTTGTACTCGGTTACAGGGACTAGGAGGGCAGTCTGCTAACACCCCTTCTCTGCTGCTCTCTGATAGCTCCAGTGTGACTGTTTTGGGTGAAGCAAATTTTATTTTTGTGTGTGTTTTTTTTTTGGTTGTCTGGTTCCAGGCTTTGCTCGCTGCATGACTGATGAGGGTGTCTGCCAACTCCCCCCCCCACCACCGTAGGTCAGTGCTCATGATTTGCCTATATGTGGATAATATTTAATTTTGTGATCTTTGCCCTGCATGTGCATGCTTAATATATTTTTTCATGAGGCCAGGCCCCACGTGTGCACACAGTTTTTGAAATAAACTTCTTCAGTTCTAAGCTAGTCAGGCTTGACTCACTGAATTCTTACTGTCAGTCCTCTGGTTCCGGGCTTGGATCTCTGTACAAATGAGGAGTGTGTTGGTTGACTCCCTCCCCCCAAACTTCCACAGCACACAATTAAGTGGAGCATCTCCCCCCCCAGTCTGTGTCTTGTGTGTGCACAGCTGCGCACATGTGTTTTTGTTGTTGTTTTGGTAATTAAACCATTGCACTTAGTGGGGCAGGCTTGTCTCACTGAGTTGACTGTTCATCTGTCAGTTCCTTGCTCAGTTCCATGTTTAGCTAAAAAGGTTGCTTTCTTCTTCCCCCTTCTTAGTAGCAGTGGTTTTTATTTGCTGCTGCTTTTTTGTGGTACGGTATAACTGCTAAAGTGGGCTTGAGTGTTACTGTAGTTTATTTATTTATTGTTGACCAGGTAAGTGCACTAGACAAATCCTGCCTATTTTCAGGCACGACCCTGGGAAGGGGAATACAGATGAATGCCAACTGATCTTGAATCAGATTAAGCTGTTGGTGGTATTTTTAGTGAATGAGGGAAATTTGGCCAGGACACCAGGGAAATTCCCCTACTCCGTTGCGGTTGCGCTGTGCCCAGTGAGGGAACGGCTGTCACAATGGCCACTTGGGGCTCTGAGTCGGAGCAAGAGGATGTGCAGGAGATAGGGGAGTTGGTCTCCCTCCCTATCTCTAGGCTTCCGGAGACCATGCCTGCTGTTCTTACCGGACTAATGGATGAGGATTCCCACTGCCAAACGGATGCGGCTTCACGCTGCCAAACGGATGTTTTTTTGCCTAACGACTCTCTTTCCATGGACGCGGTAGTAGCTGGATTTGACTCACCAATGGATTCTAGGGCTGGCGACGTCTTCTCCTCCCTTAAGACAGTTTGTTCCACTGTACCCGGTCTTTCCTCTTCGGCAGCACGTTGCTGGGCTTCTCCTTGCCTGCCTCCTGGTGATGAGGTCAGTCACCCTGCAACGCAAGAGATGCTGAGTGTTCTACGGGAGCCCAGCAGGAACCAGGAAGTGCTGGCAGTATCCCGTTGCGGTGATGATTATTTGCTGGGAGCCGGGGAGACTGGCAGCGAATTGCGGGTAAGCAAGTGCCTGAAGTCTCCCCTAGGCTCCCCCACACCGCCTCCTTGCCTAAGTTCTGCACCTTGGGAGTTGGAAGGGGTCGGACTGAATTGTTGCAGCTGCCTGGAAGCCAGTGTTGGGTCGTCTACTCCAGTTCTCCCAGGAGAGTCTGACGGTCAGAAAGGTACTGTTCACAGTAATGGTGTTTCTTCTGATGTTGTGGGGGATCGCCAGCCCGGTTTACCGGGCTTGTTTGTCTCTAGCCCAGTTGGTGGTGGGTTTGATTCCCACCTCTCGGCTTCTGGACTCACTATTGCAGAAGCACTTCATGGGTGCAGGATAGGAGAAGTCCCCTTTAGATGATTCTTGGACCTCTCCTGCTCGGCCTGGCCCTGCTCCCCGAGGGGATTTATTGGAAATCTCGGACCCACTTGAGGTTCCTTCGGGGTTTACTTTATCACAATCACTATCCTGGCAGGCGGATAAAGGGCAGGTATCTACACCAAGTTTATTCCAAAACTCTGACTTGCTCACTGACGGAGCTGTATTGCCTACCTCCATCCTGCCTGCTGCTGTTGTCCCTTTGCCTCATGCTTCTTCCCAGGTTGACTTAGTTGAGACTGGAGTGCGCACTGTTTCGATGCCCATATCTGATTGCCTACCTGAACCTTCCCCTGCCCCTGAATTGAAGAGTAATAGGAGCTCAGCTACTAAGGATTCTGGCCCGCTTTGGGGCCTCCCGGACTAAAACTTTTGCTGGTTTGTTCCATTCCCTCCTGAACAGGCTAACGGCGTAATGCTGTTCGCCACATTATAGGGGTGGCCTGGACGTCTTCCCTGATCGTCTTTATGTAGGGAAAACTTTGCTTAAATCAAGTCTCCATTTCTCTCCCTCTGACATTTATGCTTTAATTCATACATCTGGAGATAATTACTTTGATGTTAGTTTTAAGAATGCATCTGGGTTAGATACTTTTTGGAGCAGATATCAAGCTGTTTGACATACTCCTTTGTGGGCCCCTTTTTTCGCTATTTCCCTTACTAAACCAACTATAAAATCTATTACAGTTTTGTTTAAAAATGAGGGGGTGGCTATAGAAGATATTGGAAGATGGTTGTCCTCTAAATGTTCTGTTTTGGGTTTACCCGATCCGATTATTGATTCCGAATGTTTCTGGACAGGGGGGTGGAAACTACAGGTTAAATTGCCTATACTCAATGGGTCTATTCAACACTTGCCCAGTTGTTTTTATTTGGGTAGGGATTGTGGTTTTGTTTTCTATCCAGGGCAGCCGAAATCTTGTTTCCGGTGTGGAGCCCAGACACATCTCAGTAGTGCCTGTGACCAGCTGAAATGTTCTACATGTCTTGGTTCTGGCCATGTCAGTATCAATTGCCCACGCCCTGAATACTGTAATTTGTGTGAGGAAACTTCTCATTCTTTTAAAGATTGTCCATGGGCTTCCCATAATAACCCTGACCGGCCTCCTGATTCCCAGCATGAGACGGTTACTCAAGCTCAGAAGTCGGCTCAGGCAAGGCCCCAGTTTCGACCTTTTGATACTGCAGTGATACCTCCACCCCCTGTTGATTCTCCCCCCTCGCTTTGGGAATCCTAGGTTGGAACCTTCACTTCTGAACGTGCCTTCCTCCAGTGCACCTTTACGGCCTGAGGTCCCTAGTTCTCTGCCCCAGGCTTTAACCTCCTCTCCCCGGTTGTGGAGGAGGTACAGGTTTCCACCTCTTGTGCGGTTGTTCTACCTTCTCTGAAGGACAACATGCCACCCCCTGGGGATTCTGACTGGGTCCCAGTGGGAAACAGGAGATTGACGAGGAGTTCTCTGACGAAAGGAGTGCCTCTATCTACTGTGGTTCCCCCCTCTGACCTGATGGTTTCCAACCAGTTTGCGATTTTTTTCTAAGCGAAAGCAAACTGTGGATACTGGGGAGGATTCTGATGCCTCATCTATTGCATCTTCTCAGGTTGAGATGTTCACTGACTCTGAGCAAGTTTTGGGGGAGGTCCAATTGAATAAAAAGAAGAGATGCAAGATTAAATCTCCCGGTAAGGGTCATGGTAGAAAAAAATCTTGATTTCAAGCTCTTTCACCAAGGTGGGGGACTTTATATCTTTTGGAAGCTTAAATACGAATAGTCTTAAAAATGATAAGAGACGCCGGGCCATTTTTTCATTTCTTTTGTCTTTACCCTTGCACATCATTTTTTTGCAAGACACTAGGCTCCATTCTTTACAAGAGATTGGGAAAGCCTCTAGGGATTGGAGGAATGGTCTGTCCTTTTGGTCTCTAGCTGAAGAATTGTGTTCTGGAGTAGGGATACTGGTTCAGGGGGTAGAAATTCAGGTCACTAGGTTAATTGATTTAATTCAAGGTTGAGTCTTGAGCCTCGATATTGTTTTCCAACGACAAGAATGGAGACTTATTAATATTTATAACCCTCAAGTTAAAACCCAGAGGGTTCACACATTAAAACAGATCCAGCCGTTTCTTCATTCTTCTAAGTTTGTGATTTTTGGCGGAGATTTTAACTGTATTTTGTCATTATCTGATAAAACTGGCCTTACTCAAAAATTGTATTCAGATTCCAATTTTCTTAACACTCTGTACGTTACTGCTGATTTGCGGGATGGGGCTTCTTTTGGGGTCACTCCTCCAGAACACACTTTTCATCGAGGCAGATCTTCCACTCGAATTGATTATTTTTTTTATTTCCCACTGGTTAAATGATGTACGGTATTCGTGGTACCTTGTGAATTTTCAGATCACTGTTTATTACTGTTGCATACTGGTTTTCCACTTAACAAACCTGTAACTCATACCTTTTGGAAAATGAATATTTCTGTGTTGACTGAAGATGGTGGGTGGCAAGGCCTGTTTCGGCTTCTTCAAGATAAGATCTCTGTTTTTGCCTTGTATGATAATTCGGCTTTTTGGTGGCAAGATACAAAGTTGAAATTATGAAATTTTGTAAACATTACTCTAAAAAGTATCTTCTGATCATTATTTTCAGTATCTTAAATATCGGCCACCTACAAAGTCTGCTGTCTTGGCAATCTGAATGGGTTTAGACTATTCAGACCAAATCCGACAGGTTAAAGCAGAGATGCGGCTTCTCAGTATGAGAGAATGACATCGCTTTCCTGAAACAGAAATATGGTCGGAAGGGTTCTGCTAAAATTATTAATCCAGATGATAGTAGTCACCAACAGGTGGCATCTAAATATATGTCTACTTTGGTTTCTCATTCTGGTATCATGATAACTGATAACCATAAAATTTTGGAGGAAGTTTCTTTGCATACTAACTCATTATATGGACGGGTTTATGATTCACCTTCCTGGGAGAGTTTTCTGGATTCCTTTGACGTTCCTCTTCTCTCCCCAGAGTGTTTTATACCCTTAAATCAGCAGGTTACCTGTGCAGAAGTTAATTTAGTTATAAGTCATCTGAAAAATACAGTTACCCCTGGACCTGATGGGATTCCAAACGAATTTTATAAGAAAACTAAATCCTTATTACTACCATATTTAACTCAGGTTTATAATACTATTTTACACGGCTTATTGCCTATTCCCCTCACTTTTTCGGACAATTATCTAATTTTTTTGTATAAACAGACACATGATAAAACTAAACTAGATAACTGGCGACCGATTAGTTTATTAAATTCGGATTGGAAGATTTTGTGCAAAATAGTTTCTAATAGGCTAGCTCAGGTGGTGGCTCAGGTAATTTCTGCCACACAGACTTGTGCAATCCCGGGTCGTTCCATGATCTCCAACCTGAAAATTTTGAGAGAGGTCTTTGATGGGACTACCACTTAAGGTTATGTTTTTAGTTTAGACCAAACCAAGGCTTTTGACCGGGTGCAACATGAGTATTTATTTTCTGTGTTACAAAAATATGGGGTCCCTGCGGTTTTGCTGGGCTGGATTAAAATTTTGTATAGATCGGCTTACACCACGCCATTGGTTAATGGTTTGCGAGGCTCCCGTGTCCCTATTAAGAGAGGGGTCAGACAAGGCTGTCCTCTAAGTCCCCTGTTATACGTCTTTTCCATTGATCCACTTCTTCAGACGTTAGGGGGGAGGGCTGATATTCACCATATTTCCGTAGCTCCTGACTTTGTTTTTCCGTGTGTTTTGGCCTACGTGGATGATGTTTGCATTCTGGTAGCTGATCCAGCTTCTGGGGAACGGGCTATTGAGATTGTTCATTCCTTTTCCTGGATTCCTGGTTCTGCTTTAAATACCCAAAAGAGTGTGAGATGTGCTGCACATTCCTTTACTGGATAGATTGCCTACGATTGAGGGATTGCTGTTCATTTTCAGAAAATTTGCATTTGGGAGTTATTTTGGTTCAATTGATGCAGCGGCATGTAATTGGTGTTCGGCTATGGAGGTTGCTGAATCTAAAATTGTTCGGTGGAAGCGGTTCCCTATCACCTGGAGGAAACAGAATTTTTTACTTAAAACTTGTATCTTGCCACTCTGTTTACTTGTTAGTTATGTTTTTCCTCTTCCTTTTTTTCTTGAAGCCCGGTTGTATAATTTATTTTTTCAATTGCTTTGGGGTAGTAGACTAAACCCTGTTAAGAGATCAGTCACTTACTGGCCTATAAAACAGAGGGGTTTGCAAATGATAAACCCGGTGCTTTTTTATTTTTCTATCTTTGTGCATGCTAACCTGTTTCCTTGTTTAGACAACAGGACAGATTGTTGGGCCCTTAGCCTTGCATCTCGTTCCCAATATTTTTTGGAAAAATGGCAGGCTCCTGTTTGGAAACCCTTTACAAAAATTCCATTAGGTTCCTCTGTATACCTTGTTGAAGTGTTTAAAAAACTTAAACTTTGGAAAGTGTCCCCTGAGGTGGAGTTGTTACGAAATAGGAAACGTTTATACTCCTCTATTCTGCACTCCATGTTCTTAATACTGCCTTGTTTTACAGTACCTTGTGATTCACAGTGTTTGGTTAAACAATTAGTAGACAGCAGAATTCCAGCAAAGATGTGGGACATTTTATGGTTATGTTGTCACGACAAATTGAACGTCAAAGGAAATCAGAAACATAAACAATTGTCTGAACGTTACTGTATTCGTGAAACCTGTGTTTGTCAACTAGAATCTATGCAACATCTCTTTTTTGAGTGCCCATATATTGCCCCTTTATGGTCTAAATTGAGTCACTCATGGGGCTTACCTGTATTTTCCAGTTTGACGTATACTGAATTGGTTTATGGGGACTTTGGACCACATTGGAAGATTTTTTTTCCAGGTACTTTGCAGGTGCTGTTTGCTGTCTGCAAATGGTGCATCTGGCACAACAGATGTTTGTTTGTGTTACAACAGAAATCGATTACTTTGCCTGCACTTCAAGAACATATTAGAAGTGAAATCTCTAGAATTTATTGTTTAGAGAAGAAACTCTTCCTCCCTTTAGTGGCATTTGGTGGAGAACTTTACCGATCATTTTGTTTGAAGGGTTACCTGAATATGGGTTTTATATTGTCTGGAGTTTTCCTTTTTCTTTCCTTCCAATATCAAGTATGTGGGGGGGGGGGTTGATTCTATGGTGAACAATTTTTTTTGTACACATCTTTTCCTTTTCATACGTCCAATGGATATTGTGCTTTTCTTTTTCTGTTTTCATAGGTAGTAAGCAATATGTTTATAGTGTTATGTATTACCTTGGTTTTGTTTTCTTATATTGTTTTCCAATAAAAAATTCCCCTACTCTTTTCAATAAGTGCCATGGGATCTTTAACATCCACCTGAACTACCACCAATCCAGGCAGATGGGACTTCGGTTTAACATCTCATCCTAAAGACGACTTCTCAGAAGTGCAGCACCCCTCTCATGCTGCATTACAGTGTCAGTACTGGGATATTAACCCAAGTGCCAGATGTGGGAACTGAACCCACAGCCTTCTGATCTCCCGGCCTCAGAGGCAAGGGTGCTACCTACTGAGCCACTGACACTGCTAGTTCCACAAGCACTAAGTAAAAAATCTCACACACACACAAACACAGGCACTACCTAGTAATTGTTTGTGTATTACACACCACTAGTAACTTGATCCATCATGTCTTTAGCAACTTTGCAAACATGCTTGGTCCAGACCCAGCAAAGCATCTGCACCACTGACCCCAAGTGGTGAGGGACAGAATAACAGACCAACAAATGTACATCATGTCCAGGCAATTACTGCTGGTGTCATCCCTGGGCAGCTTAACACCTAAACAATCTATGCAGAACAAAGGAAACACTCGGATCGGGGGGGGGTTGTGCAGTAACAAAATACAGTTATGAGCAGTGCAGCATACAGTGGTCAATTCATTTATTTGTGCTTAGGCCGGAGGATGCCAATAAAGCTCTGTTGCTTTGAGCAGAATCTGGTCTTTGTCAGGGGGCATGTCGGCAACATACTGTACAAACACATTATGAATATACAAGAACCCCACACCATAAACAAGTGAAGTTACAATAAATGAGAATGAGGAGCCCTTGTAACAAAACAATCCAAAACTAACATGCCCAAGGATGAAACACTGCATTGAGATTATAAAACATTGTTCATACAGTGGCACCAGACAGTATGCAATGCTGTATCCTGCAAAATTGCTGCAGTATGCTGCAAGGAATCCAATGGCCTCTTTTCATCCAATATTTTTCGACATGTCATTTACTGCAAAGTACTGAACTGAATCTTGCCTTGTTGCACTGAATATTACTGGTACATAATACAATTCCAGAGAAGGTGGTGAGACAGACTACATAGACAATGACAGATGGGCATCTCTCTGTATTCGGCGGGCTCATATAATTTTCTCCCAAAGCAAGCCTTTTAGTTCCTGTAGCACTGGGAATAGTACTACTAATACCACTTCTACTAATGCCACCAGTAGTACTACTGCTAGTGCCACCACCCGTTCCATCTATACGTTCACTGTCACATCCTTTTGTACAGTAGTAGGTGCATTAGAGCATACATGCTTTGTGCAGGAAGCAGCAGACACCACCACCATCAGTATTCCCACTGCTACCAATATGGCTGCTACATCCACAGCTGGTGTGCTTCCCACCACCGCCGGTGCTATTCTTGCAGCAGCCACCCTTTCAGCTGTCACCACTACGGCAGTCACTGTTACTATGCCCATGACCAAGGCACCTTCTACCCCATGACTGTGACCGTGAACATCTTCCAGTGCTGACCCAATGCAATGCTTGATATCGTTTTCAGAGTGCTATGTGTGGTGTAGTGGACTGAGCGTGCCACATGTAGCTTGTGTTGCATTAGTGAGAGCTCTATGTTGGTGGGTGAAGTGTTGTTGAGGTGTATATAGTACACTGGGTTCAAAGGGTGATTAATGGTGTTGCTGAAGTGCTTTTTTTTAAGCTATCCTTAAAAAAAAAAATATTCAGCTGAATACTCAGGAAAAGGTATTTGCACAGCCCTAGAAGTCATTTTTTCACACCACAGAAACTTAGAAATTGTTAGCAAATAAGGACCACTAGGCCCATCCAGTCTGCCCAAAGGCCCTATACAGTACATTGTGTGTGGCCACTGACCCTATGTAATAAATGGCTTTTCATCACTCCTTCCCCTCTCAAGCATCACCTGTGCCTGTGCCAGACATGTTTAAACCCCCTCCACTGTGCTTGCCCCCACTACCTCCTGTGGCAGACTATTCCAAGCGTCAACTACACTTTCTGTGTGGAAAAACGTCCTCACATTGCCTCTTAATCTATCCCCTTCCAATGTCATATTGTGCCTGCTTGTTTTAGCACTTTTTCTACATTGGAAACAGTCCCCCACCTGCACCATGTTTATGACTTTGAGGTACTTGAAAGTTTCAATCATGTCCCCCTGCTGTCTCCTCTCCTACAGTGAGTACATATGCCTTGGTTTCTCCCCATATCTTTTGCGGAGCAAGCCCTGCATGTTGCCCTTTTCTGGATAGTCTCCACCTTATCTATGTCCTTGAGCAGGTGTGGCCTCCAGAACTGCACACAGTACTCCAGATGAGGCCTTGCTAATGTTTTATACAATGGCATCACCACCTCCTGCCCCCTGCTAGCCATAATCTTGCCTATGCACCCCTGCAATCCACTGGCCTGCCCTGCCACCTCTGTGCACTGCCTTGATACCTTAAGGTCATCAGAGATGATAACCCCTAGGCCCCTTTCCTCTTTGGTGATAGTCAGCTCCTGCCCCCCCCCCAACCTGTAGCTCTCCCCAGGGTTTCCTCTGCCCAGGTGCATTATTTTGCACTTCTTTGCATTAAACCTTAATTGCCACATCTCTGACCATCTTTCAAGCTTCTCCAGGTCCCTCTTCAGTTTCTGCATCCCTTCTGGAGTTTCCACCCTGTTGCAGATCTTGGTGTCATCTGCAAACAGGCAGACCTTTCCTTCCAGCCCCTCTGCAATGTCACTGATGAAGACATTTAACAGGATAGTCCTAGTGCTGATCCCTGTGGTACCCCACTGGTCACCCCCTCTCCCCAGATTGTACCCCATTTACCACCACCATCTGTCTCCTGTCTGTTAACCAGTTCCTAACCCAGTTCACTACCTTGTCTCCCATGCACAGACTACCTATCTTGTTAATCAGCCTTCCATGTGGGACAGTGTCGAAGGCTTTGCTGAAATCTAGGCAGGCAACGTCTACCGCCCCTCCCTGATTTATCAAAAAAATCTATTAGACTTGTTTGACATGACCTTTCTGCTGTGAATCCATGTTGCCTCTAATCCTAAGCACCACTGGATTCCATATCTGCCACTATCCTTTCTTTCAGCAGTGTCCCCATGATCTTTCCCATCACTGAGGTGAGGCTGACTGGCCTATAGTTCCCCGCCTCCTCCCTACTGCCGTTTTTGTGTAGTGGGACCACATGTACCCTCCTCCAGTCCTCTGGAACGACACCTGTGTTGAGTGACTCTGTGAAAAGGGATGCCAGAGATGCAGCTAGTTCCCTTCATAGCTCCTTTAATGTCCTTGGATGGATGCCATCTGGCCCCATGGCCTTATCCATCTTCAGCTTTGTGAGTTCTTCCAGAACTCTCTCTACTGTGAATGGACTGGTGTCCACTCCCCCCCAACTGCCTCTGCAACCCAACTGTGGTCCTTGACCCTCCCCCTCCTTAGTGAATACTGAGCAGAAGTATTTGTTCAGTATTTCTGCCTTTTCCAGATCCCACTCCTTACACTCTCCCTTCTACCCTTTGAGCCTCACAATCCCCCCCCAGTTTTTCTTCTTTCACTGATGTACCTAAAAAATGCCTTATCACCTTTGTTTACAGACCATGCTAAGCCCTCTTCTGTCTGCACCTTTACCCTCCTAACTGCCTTCTGTGCTTCTCTTAGATATTCAAGGTACACCTCCCTGCCCTCCTCCCTTCTGCTCCCTTTATATTTCCAGAAACTCAACCTTTTAGCCCCGACTTTGTCCCCCACCTCTTTGGAGAACTATAGTGGTTTCCTTCTTCTTTTTCCTTTGCCCACTATCCTAATGCATTGGTTTGATATATCCACTATGGATCCTTTCAGTGTCTCCCACTGTTCTTCCACCCCTCTGTCATCTCTCCCTTCCCCAGGACTGCTTGTATACATCTGCCCATTTCAGTGACATCCACCATCCTGAAATCTAATACTCTTGCCCTTGTGTAGCTTAACTGAGTCCATGTTTTCATGCTGAACCACACCATGTGATGGTCACTGGACCTCAGCTGCCCTTCTACCTGTATTTCTTCGACTCTGTTCCCATTTGTCTATACCTGGTCCAAAATTGATTTGTCCCTGGTTGGCTCATGCACCAACTGCCTAAGTCCAACCCACTGCGGGGATTCCAAGATGGCTGTGCTTCTGGCTGAAGAAGCTATCTGGGTGGTCCACTCCATGTCTGGTATATTGTAATCTCCTAGTAGCAGGATTTCACCTTTAGCTGCCATGTCATGTATGTTCTCCACTAGTTTCCTGTCTACTTCATCTCTCTGTGCCGGAAGTTTGTAGATCACCCCTGTGCATACTGCTGTTCCACTCCCTGGCTCCAGGGTGACCCACATTACCTCAGTCTCTCCAGTCTTCCTTGAACTTCTGTAGCCTTTATACCATCTCTGATGTACAGGATCACTCCACCACCCTTTTTACCCTTCCTGTCCCTCCTGAACAGTGTATAGCCTAGTACATTGACTTCCCAGCCATGATTAGCAGAGTACCATGTCTCTGTTATTGCTGCTATGTCAAACATAGAAACATAGAATTTGATGGCAGATAAGGACCGCTTGGCCCACCTAGTCTGCCCATTTTCCTACCTAATGGATAAGCTGCAGATCCTAGTTAACCAACAGCGTACTTCCTCCTACCCCCCCACTAGAATTGTCTTATATCTGTCCCATGCATTCTTGAATTCCCCCACTGTTTTTGACTCCAAGACTTCTTCAGGAAGGCTGTTCCATGCATCTACAACCCTCTCCATGAAGAAATACTTCCATACATTACCTCTGAGCCATCCCCCCTCTATCTTCAAATTGTGTCCCCTCGTTCTTGCACATTTCTTTCTCTGAAAGATTTATTTATTTAATTGCTGGTAACCGGGTAGGACACAGAAGTGATTATTTTCAGGCACGACCCAGGAAATCACAACATAGGGAGGTACGGGTACACAGGTACAGAGTCAAAAATATACAACATAGGAATTTCAGGAGGAGTGGATAACAGTTTTCACAGTTTCGGTACCAGAGCACATTAAGAATATTATACAAGCACATGGTTAGTGCACATGTTTACAGTGGGGGTAGTATACAATTTAAAGTACAGAAGTGCCAAGGAGTAAAGTTTGGATCGAGTATGTCATACAGCCAGCTAACTTCATACAATATATAAAGGAAAGGGGAACAGGAAAGCAGGGAAATGGAAATATGAAGCTGTAGGATATAGCAAGGAGACAGAGAGCGAGGCAGTGAGAGAGAGAGAGATAGAGATGGATAAAGAGAGAGATGAGGAGAGAGATAAGGGATGGGGAGAGGAGGCATAGTAGAAAGAGGTGGGGGAGGCAAATAGATGCAAGGTGACAGTAATACAAGAGGAAATTCTCAGCGGCATAACGAGGGTAGCGGCATAGCAAGGCTAGCCAAGACTTAGAATGGGTTGAAACGGGTGCACTGGGCATGTACATTGAGGAGTGAGTGATGCCTTTTCTTAAAAGTGGCATGACTAGGGGCCATGCGTACATTAAGGGGCAGCGAGTTCCAATGACTGGGGACCACATGTGAGAATCCTGATTTACCTTTGTTAGTTTTGCATCTAGGGTGTGGAGTAAGGAACGGTCAGCAAATCGGAGGCCATAGGAGGCAGACTGAGGGGTACGCACGGAGGCGAGGGAGCTAGGCATACTGGACCTAATGGTATGGTCCAGAAGATTCCCAAGAGATAGGAGCCGGTGGACCATAGGAGAGGGCCATTTTAGGTCTGCGTATAGCAGGCAGTGATGTTTTAGCCTAGAGGATGCAGAGGCATATCAACATATATTATTGTAAGTTGTATCCCATCTGTGAAGACTTTGATGCACTGCAGTAGACTACGGCTCCGTAAGTGAGTCATGGGAGTAGGATTCCTCTGGCAATGGCCAACCGTGCAGAAGGGGTTAGAATATGGCTCGTTTTGTAGGCTAACCCCAATTTAGCATTAACAGCCTCACACGTAGTGGTGATATGAGACTCATAACTAAGCAATTCATCAAGTAGGACACCCAGGTATTTAAAGGAGTTTACCACCTCCAAAGGGGTATCATCAACACAGAAGACTCTGAAAAGATCACAACTATTTTTTAGCTTGGCAGGTGATCCAAAAAGCATAGCCTGAGTTTCCGCAATATTGAGAAGAAGCCTGTTGCTGGTGATCCAGGATTGGATATTTAGGAGATCCATGGAAAGCTTATGGCTGAGAGTCAGGACATCATTTCAGCTGGTATACAGAACAAGGTCATCGGCATACAGCAACGATGAACAGGAAGTGTTTTGCGTTATATTATTGATATAGATATAGATAGAGAAGAGAAGAGGTCCAAGGATAGATCCCTGCGGTATACCAACATCTGATAGTTTTGTCTGAGGTAGTTGAATTGAATTTAACAACTTGTGTCCAATTGGCTAAATAGCCACGAATCCATCTTACAGATTTAGGTAAGAAACCCAGGGAAAGGAGGTTAGCGAGCAGAAGTGTATGATCAACTAGATCAAAAGCCTTCGTTAGGTCAATGAATACTGCACCTGTTTGGAGGCCTTGATCCATGGCATGAAGTGTGTTACTGGTTAGCTGTAGTAGAGCAGTCTGGGTACTATGGCCATTTCTGAAGCCATGTTGATTTGTAGAGAGGAGGTCATATCTGGTGAGGTATTCCGTCACCTGCACTGTGACGAGCTTCTCAAGTACTTTATTTAGGACTGCCAGTATTGCTATTGGCCTATAATTCGCAATGTTTTTCTTGTCACCCTTTTTAAAAACTAGTGTAATTCTGGCCAGTTTCCATACATTAGGCACAGTGCCCTTGCCAAGGGACATATTGAATATTCTGCTTAGAAGTTCCGCAATGAAGGGGGCGGCCAGATTTAAGAGTTTTGGTTCTAGGCAGTCGGGCCTAACAGCAGTACTATCTGAATATGGTATTGAGAAGATTTATGACATCCTTTTTGGAGATAGCTTTAAAGTAGAATGATGGCCTCTCTGGTATATCCTGCAGGGTAGGGGATTCAGGCTTTAAGTCTGCAGGTGGGAAAGCAGAGGTATAATTGGAGAGGTCTGAGAAGTGAGTATTGAACGCATTAGCAATTGTGTACGAGTTTGTACAGTGCACTCCTTTCAGTATCATGTCGCTGTTACTGTGTGTTTGCTTGGAACCGAGGAAAGATTTAATATGTGACCAAAATTTCCTGGGGTCACCGTCTGTGTCTACTAATAGGCCCTTACAGTACTGGCTTTTTGCATGCCTAGTTAGTTTTTTGCACTTTGTATGCTATTCCCTATAGGCATGATAGTCAGCTTGGAATCCAGTTATTTTGTGCTTTTTCCAGCATTTATCCCTATCCTTAAGGGATGCAAGGAGGTCCATATGCAGCCATCTGGTTTGCTTACCACATACACGACAGGTGAAGAGGGGAGTGTGTTTTTGTTGAAGCGATACAAATTCACTCAGGAAAGAGTGGAGGGCATCTTCCGTACTTAGGGAGCTGAAAACAGGGGACGAGTCACTCAGAGATATCATAGAGAAAATGGGCCTGATTCAAGTTGGCATAGTTCCTGAAGGATATGTAGCGTGGAGGAGACAAGGAGACTGTAGAGGAACTCCATATAGAGAATACAGGGGAATGATCACTTATAGCATCAGGCAGAGTTCCTGCTGCCATAACTCTGTCCATACAATTTGTTACGACCCAATCAATGAGGGTGCCGGAACTAGCATTTGCTGACACTCTCGTAGGGTCAGTAATGACCTGGTGCAGGTTATAACTCTGCACCAGGGACTGCAAAGTATCATTGGATTTGTTCAACCAATTAACATTCATATCCCCAAGGATTAGGAGTTCATTTTCCCCAGCAATAGTGGACGTGTGGTCCAGCAATTCCACTAGGCCAGAGTGCCCACATTTGGGGGGATTATATGCACAGATGATATGAAGCTTCTTGGCTCCTAGATTGAGTATAGCATGGAGAGACTCACATGAAGAGCTATGTTTGTCCGTTACCAAGGATAGGTTAAGGTTATTTTTGATGCAGATTTCCACACCACCGGCATGCTTTGGGGGTGGCCTGTCATATCTGAGGATGTTGTAGTTTGGTATTAGGCAGCAGGAGTCTGGGACTGAGTGCTTCAACCAGGTCTCTGATACACAGATAACATCAGGGTGGTAGTTCGTCACCCATGCTTCGAGTTCTGCGTGGTTGTGGAGTAGACTCCTGACCCTGAGGTGGACAATGCGCAGACCCTTCATGTCATAACCAGCGCAATTTGTGGCTACTTGATTAGTCATAGGACCTGGGTTTGGCTCAATATCACCAGAACGTATGAGTGCTAAGAGTATTAGGTACCACAACTTATGGGACATGAAGGGGATATTGTAGAAAAATAGATGACACTGCTTGGCAACAGATGCCATGGCGGAGTATATAAGGAGTCCTGGGATGAGTGTAGGGGTAGCATCAATGCGTCTCTCCAGTAGGATTAATATATTGGAGTAGATGAAATCAATAGGGTCCACATTCCCATATTGTGGCAGCTATATCTAGCAGCAGTTTCGTGACTGCTCAGGAACACCAGCAGCAGAGTGAGGAGTTGCTCTAGTAGGATTTGCCTAACCATCAGCCAAATGGTGAGGGTACGAGCAGTGGATATTTTAATTTTTATCCAAGGATATCCTGATGTGGATGGCTGGAAGAGGAGCATAAAAGGGGTCAGAGTATTACACAAGCTATGGATTATGTACCAATACTCAGTAGGAGTTTAGTGTGCAGATTTATAGTAGTTTAGATGGCAGCATAAAAACAGAAGCTATAGTCTGTGGATCTAAGTAAAGCTGTAGGCTGTAAATTTTTAACAAAGTGTAGTGTTCAGCAGAAGGAGCTGTGCACTAATAATGAATGCAGCAATGAAACTTAGGGTGAATTAAAAGATTAGGATTGTCACCAAAAGAGGGCAACTTAGGGAGAGCAGTGTAGGCTGCAAGTTGTGGGATGAACTGAGATAGGTACTGCCACTTTAATTAATGTAGTGCCACTGTGCAATACCCAAAGTGACCAGGGACAAATAATTGCAAAATAAGACAGGGCTCCAACCGAGTGAGCAGATTTGTTTGAAAGTTATATTTCTAGGGAAAACAGAGCCTAACAATACGGAATCAGGAGGCAAGAGGGAACAAGAACAGTCATCTTTTAAGAGCTTGGAGTGAAACAGAGAAGTATAGGCTAGAGAGGGAGGCGATGAGGAAGTACCATCTTTAACATTTAGTATTCAGGCTGGGAGGAGAAAAGGGCGGGGCATAGGCGTATTTAATAGAGATGCTACCCTCTTGGACTTTGTTGATTCCCTTCAGGTACTTGAACGTTTCTATCATGTCCCCCCTTCCCTCGAGGCTATGCATATTAAGCTCCTTTAGTCTTTCTTCATATGTCTTCTGGTGCAGACACTGCACAATTAAAAATCACCCCCCAGCTGGTCCCAAACCCAGTTCCTGATGCACCATAGCCAGCCACCCTCACTGCCAAGGTCTGCATCTGCCAACAAGGACTCCGGGTCTGGAACCTTATTTTCTAGTCCAAGAGCATTTGTTAGCATGACCTTCCATGTTTTACAATCTGCCCTCCCTCTGCTCTCTTGTTCTCCCTCTCCAGAATCTTCCCCCACCCCTCCCTGTTTCCTTTCCTATGTGCTCTTGCCCCCCCCCCGTATCTGCAACAGGGTTGATATACAAGGGGGGGGTGTGGAAAGGATGAGAAGGGACTTGGCAAGGTTGGAGGAATGGTCAGAAGTATGGCAGCTTGGATTCAATGCAAAGAAGTGCAAAATAATGCACCTGGGAAACAAAAACCCAGGGGAAGAGTACGCAATAGGGGGAGAGTTAGTAACAACAACAAAAAATGGAAAGGGACCTGGGGGTAATCATATCAGGTGACCTTAAAGTTAGCAAGCAATGTGAGAAGGCAGTAGGGTGGGCTGGGGGGATCCTGAGATGTACTGTATAGGGAGAAGCATCACCAGCAGAAAACAGGAAGTTGTTATCCCTCTGTACAGACAATTGGTGAGACCCCATCTGGAGTACTGCATCCAGTTCTGGAGACCCCATCTCCGCAAGGACATAGACAGGATGGAGGCAGTCCAGAGGAGGGCAACTAAAATGGTGCAGGGTCTGCAAGAGAAGCCGTATGAAGAGAGACTTAAGGAGCTTAATATGTATACCCTTGAGGAAAGGAGGGAGAGGGGGGACATGATAGAAACTTTTAAGTACCTCAGTGGAATCAACAACGTCCAAGAGGGTAGCATCTTTCAGAAAAGATGTGCAAGAACAAGGGGACACAATTTGAAGATAGAGGGGGGATGGCTGAGGAGCAATGTGATGAAGTATTTTTTCACATACAGGGTGGTGGACGCATGGAACCGCCTTCCTGAGGAGGTTGTGGGGTCTAAATCTGTGGGAGAATTCAAGAATGCATGGGACAGTCATAAAGCAATTCTTGTGGGGGGTAGGAAGAAATCAGCTGTTGGTTAACTAGGATCTGAAGGTTATCCAGTAGATAGGGAAATGGGCAGAGAAGGTGTGCCAAGCGGTCCTTATCTGCTGTCAAAATCTATGTTTCTATGCATCACTCATTATACATTCTTCACCTGCCTGCCCCTCCCTGCCTGCTTTAGCTGTTCCTATAGTCAGCTTATATTCCTGCATGTTCCCATGGGGGTGGGTTCCTAAGCCTCCTGACCCTCCTGGCTCTCCACCCTTGTCCAGTTTAAATGCTCACAGCTGAAGTATTTAAACTTCTCACAAAGGACCAAAGTCTTCTTCTCTGACAGATGCAGGTCATCCTCCTTATATAAGCTTGCATCTGCCCAGGTCAGGCCCCAGTCCCCTTTTAAGCCATAACCCTCCCTTCCACACCAATCCATTCACATATTTGTGGCCGTCTAGTACAGTGTGCCCTGCAAGCACATTGGTCCATAGGTGGACCAATGGGCTTACAGTCCACACTGTAATCTGTCATTCGGCGGGCAGCCAGGCGGTATGCGGGTGGGCTGCAGCCGCCCACCGATGATGGGGGAGCTGGGTGGGCAAGGGGTCCTGTGTGGGTGGGAGGGAGGGTGCCACTGGACCACCAGGGATTGTATTTATTCCATTTTACTGGCTATCGCGGCTACGGGGGGGGGGAATACCACTAGACTACCAGGGAATGTGTTTTATATACTATTCCCCTCGATCGTGGCTATGGGATGGGGGATGTCCCAAGACCCCTCAGTCCACACATCATTCTGTATAGGGTGCCAGGCACAATTTGCCGGGTTGCCCTGTGCAACACATGCAAATGGGGCCATAATGACATGATAATGGCCCCAGTTGCGCCATGCATAGTTTATGGCCTCATTTGCATGCCCGCTTCTGAATATTGCGGGTGCTGCACCCAGCGCAACTGCGTTTGCACTAGCGCATCCCCATGCTCCCCATCTGTGGCATGCGCCGACACAGTGCCACTGTGCCGTGCGCAGTCCATGCCATATTCAATGGTGCTGTGCCATGGTGCATCACCGTTGAATATCACCTGGTCCTGGCCCCGGTGCATCCCAGCTGTGCTGCACCCACGCTTGTGCCATTGCTAGGCGCAGTCTGAATATCCGGGCCACACACACACACACATATATATATATACTGTATATATATATATATATATATATATATATATAGATAGATAGATAGATAGATATAGATATATATAAAATATATATGTATATATACACTACACTACATGTATTTTACATAGATTTTATATATAAATATATATATACACACATACACACACACACAGACATATATATATACACACACACACACACACACACACACACACACACATATATATACATATACACACACACACACACACACACACACACACACACACATGTGTTCTGGGATAAATACAAGAATAAAAAGTGATATCTGCATTAGCCAGTGAAGATATCATTGATATCTCCATGTTCCTATACGTCATTCTGATATCTTCACACTTCTATACATCATATTGAAACGTATCCTGCAATTCTCACACTGCCAACTTTCACTTTTGTTCTCTAATATATCGTGACTCAGTCATATTAGTACTGCTAATCTACTGCCATACATTTAAAATAATGTACAATCTCTGTAAATATTAACACAATTTGCTTTGTATATTAAAACGTATCTGGTTGATCCTGCCGTGTTCATTCTGCCCCCATTCACTGCGCCCCAAAACATCCACTACTATCTGTACTGCATCGTGACCGAGCGCCGTGACAGTCCTGACATCCTCACACAAATTGAAAACACAATACAGCATGTCACATTCAAATACTCTAAAAAGTCTCTCTCTGTTTACTGTATCCTTAGTTTGTTCTTAAGAAAAGAACAGAGCGTGCGCTGTACAGAGGGAGCGAGTCAGCAGTTTCATATAACGATGCAAGCAAAAACATGCGTTCCTATAGCATAGCTCATTCCCGGCTGGAGAAACTGCTCATTCACTCCCTCTGCACAGCGTGCGCTCTGTTCTTTTCTTAAAAACAAACCAAGGATACAGTTAAAAAATAAGAGAGATACTTTTTAGACTATTTAAATGTAACATGCTCTATTTTGTTTTCAATTTGTGTCAGGATGTCAGCACTTTCACAGCGATCGGTCACGTATAATACATATATTACTGAAACTTTTTGCACATAAAGATTAAAGTCAGCAGAATGATTCCAGACAGAATGTACACAGCAGGTTCAACCAGATAATTTTCAACACACTCTCACACACACACACACACACACACACACACACACACACACATTCTATTTCCTTTCCGCCTATTTTAAATATATGCCAACAGCTCACTAACCAGTACTAATACTCTGTCACTCTACATTTTTGAATATACATATTTTAAATCCCAAAACACATTTTGTATAAACAGAACATGAAATGGCCTGAGTGAAGATATCATATTTATCTCCACTCGAGACCAATGACATCATGATATCATTGGCCTCTCATGAAAATAAATATGATATCTTCACTCAGGCCATGTCATATAATTCAAAGGGTTGTGCCTGAGCAACCGAGTTGCACTGGTGCAACACGAGATCTTGACGGTGTGATACTGAAAAGGGAACTTGAGCAGCACAACCCAGATCGCCGGGATGCATTGTTAACGATGCAGCGATCTGAAGGGGATTGCCCATGCATATGCGGCACATCCCGAAATTTAGCCCAGGATGTGCAGCACATCTGCTGGCACAACCCCCAGATGCGCAGCATACCAGGGCACAAAGTTGAGCCAGAAAAACCTGGCTCAGATGCTGGCTACCCACCAGCGGGCTGCTGTATTGCAGGGTGCAGCACAGCAGCTGCCAACCATGGGTGGCCACCCGCCAAGCAGAAACACCACCCACATGCACCCATCCAGTCCCTTGTTGTCCAGTGGTACCCCTCCCTCCCGTTAGCCCAATCATGGGAAAAATGATGTACATAAGTCCCTGGTAGTCTAGTGGAAACCCCCTCCTGCCCGTAGCCACGATCACGGGTACAGTGAATTAGACAGACATCCTGGCAGTCCAGTGGTCCCCAACCCCTCCCGTAGCACAGATCCTGAAAATGGAAATGCAACAGCTGCGCTGGTGGTCTAGTGGTACCCCCTCCCTATCCCAACCAGCCAATCGCCATCAGCCTTGGTTAAGAAATATCCCCGGTGGACCAATGGATCCCCCCCTCATAGAAGTTGACAGCAGATAAGGATCACAAGGCCCACCCAGTCTGCCCATTTTTTTCTACCTTATAATTGTTCCATAGGACTGTACTCTGTCAATGGCCTATCTATTTATACTCATCTTTATTGCTCCCTTATGCCTATCCCATGCCTGTTTGAAGCCATCCACACCTGAAACCCCGAACGCCGTCAAGGTGGTACCCTACATATCCCTGGTGGTCCAGTGGTAACCCCCATCCCCCTACCCACACAGGACCCCAAGCCCACCCAGCTCCCCCCTGTCATCAGCAGGTGGCAACCATCCACCTGCATACCACCCAGCCACCCGTCAAATGACAGCTTACAGTATGTGCTGTAAGCCTGTTGAATCCACAGTGTTGGAACAACGAACACAGCGCATACTGCTCAATGCAACGTGGATGGGCAGTACACTGGTGCAGGTGGCTGCCACCCGCCAATGACAGGGGGAGCTGGGTGGCCTAAGGTCCTGTCTGGGTGGGGAGCCAGCCCACTGACCACCAGGGATATGTAGGGTACCACCGCTGGTGTTCAGGGTTTTGGGTAGGAGAGGGGATCCACTAGTCCACCAGGGATATTTCTTATCCAAGGATAATGGCGATCAGAGGCTGGGATAGGGAGGTTTACTACTGGACCACCAGGGCAGCTGTTGCTTGTCCAGTTTCAGGATCTGTGCTAAGGGAGGGTGGGGGACCACTGGACTGCTAGGGTGTCTATCTATTTCACTGTGCATCATGCAGCTACAGGTGGGGGTATTCCACTAGACTACCAGGGAAAATGCACATCTACTGCTTGCAATCGGCTAACGGGAGGGAGGGGGGGTACCACTGGATCACCTGGGCATGTAATTCCGTAGTGTTTACCACAATCATGGTTATAGGGTGGGGGTGCCCCAGGACCCCCTCAGTCCACACATCAGTCTGTGCAGGGCACCAGGCACATTTTGTCAGGCTGCCCTGCACAGCTCATGCTAATGGGGCCTTAACAGCATGCAAATGGCCCAATTTGCACCTTGCATACATTATGGCCCCATTTGCATGCCCAAGGCTCAATATCACGGGTGATGCGCCCAGTGCAACTGTAGTTGCACTGGAGCATTCCCAGTCCTCCCTGTCTGGGGAATGTGCTGATGCATTGTCAATGTGCCATGCATATTCTGTGCCACATTCAAAGTCTTAGCCCCAGTGCATCTAGGATGCGCTGTGCCCCCACTTGCACCATTGCCTTGCACAGTCTGAATATCGGGCCCATTGTATTCATTACATATATTTATTATATAAAAGTTATATATATATTTCATATGTTACATATATCATATAAAACATGTTTATGTTATACATTTTTATGCATGCTGTATATATATATATATATACAGTATATACATATACATATACACACATACACACACACACACACATTTATACAATGGGGTGAGTGATAAATGAGTGAGATAAAACAGTGTATCATCCACTGCAGTGTGATGTTTTTACCCTCTGCTCTACTGTGATGATATCAGCCATTAACACGCACAGGTCACACAAAGGTCACCTATATCATCACTCTAGGCAGCTTTCCCCTCAGCATACAAAAACACCTGTGCTGTTGCCATAGACACAAATGCAGAACTACATGACAGGTCTCACTTCTGCCTGCAGCTAACTCAGCATTACAAAACACTATCACCTATTCCCCACACTCTAACTTCCAGCTCATTACTGTGATACTCTCAGCTTGACTGCAGCCAGAATTCTAAAGAGCAGAGCTTCACAGAACAGTCTGTTCCTCACTGCTGCCTGCAGCTAACTCAATTGCCACTAAAACACTCACCTGTTCCTCAAACTCTGCCTCTCAGCCCATTACAATTACTGTGATACTCTCAGCTTGACTGCAGCCAGACTTCTAAAGCATACAGCTTCACAAAATAATCTGTTTCTCACTTCTACCTAAAACTAACTCATTTAGCACTGCAAAACACACTCATCTGTTTCCCAGACTTTGTAACACAGCCAGCCCATTCAGAAAACACACACAGAATGAGTAAACACATAAACAGGAACAGAACACAAGACAACATAACAATACTTCTGAAACTCCTGGCCCTATTGTATAAATTGAATACATGATGTGTAGATTGTGTGCTATGGCAAATATTGTCACTCCTGCATTGTGAGCTCTGGATATCTCACTCTGCAGGAGTGACAATATTTGCCATATCACACTCATGCCCATCATGTATATATGTATATATATATATATATATATATATATATAAAATACACAAATCACACATGCCCCCACAATGCAAAGCATCATGGGCTGCATATGCAAATCACCGCAGAATGTTATGCTGGTCCAACTTTAAGCAGAATTGCATGGTGCCAAAGGCCTCTCACACAGTTTGCAAGGGTGCTAACAGAAGACATAGACACGTGTTTCGTCCTACCAGGACTCATCAGTATGCCTCGTCTGTTTGACACCCCAGTGGAATGGACCAGCTACCCCTAAGGCAGTGTGCCTGGGATATATTTAGTGAACCCATTAAAATAAAAACTATTTAAAGACAAAGAACCTCTATGCATAAACACTGAGGCAAGGGTTACCCCAAAGGGCATTTGGCTGGAAGCCAAGTTTCAAGAAAATACAAAATCACACATGCCCCACAATGCAAAGCATCATGGGCTGCATATGCAAATCACCACAGAATGTTATGCTGGTCCAACTTTAAGCAGAATTGCATGGTGCGAAGGCCTCTCACACAGTTTGCAAAGGGTGCTAACAGAAGACATAGACACGTGTTTCGTCCTACCAGGACTCATCAGTATGCCTCGTCTGTTTGACACCCCAGTGGAATGGACCAGCTACCCTAAGGCAGTGTGCCTGGGATATATTGTGGTGAACCCATTAAAATAAAAACTATTTAAAGACAAAGAACCTCTGTGCGTAAACACTGAGGCAAGGGTTACCCCAAAGGGCATTTGGCTGGGAAGCCAAGTTTCAAGAAAATACACAAATCACACATGCCCCCACAATGCAAAGCATCATGGGCTGCATATGAAAATCACCACAGAATGTTATGCTGGTCCAACTTTAAGCAGAATTGCATGGTGCCGAAAAGCCTCTCACACAGTTTGCAAAGGGTGCTAACAGAAGACATAGACACGAGTCTCGTCTCTACCAGGACTCATCAGTATGCCTCGCCTGTTTGACACCCCAGTGGAATGGACCAGCTACCCCTAAGGCAGTGTGCCTGGGATATATTGTGGTGAACCCATTAAAATAAAAACTATTTAAAGACAAAGAACCTCTGTGCATAAACACTGGGGCAAGGGTTACCCAAAGGGCATTTGGCTGGGAAGCCAAGTTTCAAGAAAATACACAATCACATGCCCCCACAATGCAAAGCATCATGGGCTGCATGAAATCACCACAGAATGATATGTTGGTCCAACTTTAAGCAGAATTGCATGGTGCCAAAGGCCTCTCACACAGTTTGCAAGGGTGCTAACAGAAGACATAGACACGTGTTTCGTCCTACCAGGACTCATCAGTATGCCTCGTCTGTTTGACACCCCAGTGGAATAGACCAGCTACCCCTAAGGCAGTGTGCCTGGGATATATTGTGGTGAACCCATTAAAATAAAAAACTATTTAAAAGACAAAGAACCTCTGTGCATAAACACTGAGGCAAGGGTTACCCCAAAGGGCATTTGGCTGGGAAGCCAAGTTTCAAGAAAATACAAAATCACACATGCCCCCACAATGCAAAGCATCATGGGCTGCATATGCAAATCACCACAGAATGTTATGCTGGTCCAACTTTAAGCAAGATTGCATGGTGCCAAGGCCTCTCACACAGTTTGCAAAGGGTGCTAACAGAAGACATAGACACGTGTTTCGTCCTACCAGGACTCATCAGTATGCCTCATCTGTTTGACACCCCAGTGGAATGGACCAGCTACCCCTAAGGCAGTGTGCCTGGGATATATTGTGGTGAACCCATTAAAATAAAAAAACTATTTAAAAGACAAAGAACCTCTGTGCATAAACACTGAGGCAAGGGTTACCCCAAAGGGCATTTGGCTGGGAAGCCAAGTTTCAAGAAAATACACAATCACACATATATATATGTATGTTACATATAAATATATATATGTGTTACATACACATGGTATACATGTTATCTACATTTATTATATATGTTACATATATATTGCATATGTTACATACAGAAAAGTCAGCCAAGATACACAGATACACAGAAATGTGATGGCAGAGAAAGGCCCCATGGCCCATCTAGTCTGCCCAACACCCTACCTCCCCCCTTCTGTTATGCTTCCACCCTCTTTACCCAACCCCTTAAATCTATCCCAAGCCCTCTTGAACCCCTCCACCATTTCAGCTGCCACTACCTCCTCCGGCAGCTTGTTCCAGGCCTCCACCACCGTCTCCGTGAAAAACTGCCCCCTAGCATTACCTCTGTATTGCCCACCTTCCAGTTTGAGGCTATGTCCCCTCGTGTTCGCTCCCTTCTTCAATTTGAACAAGCTATCACCCGCTACCTTATTTATTCCCTTCAGATACTTAAAGGTCTCAATCATGTACCCCCTCTCCCTCCTAGTCTCCAGAGGGTACGAATTCAGCCCTCTCAATCTTCTCTCATAGGGTACATCCTGCATCCCTTGTACCATTTTGGTTGCCTTTCTCTGTACCCTCTCCATCAATTCAACATCTCTTCGTAGGTGAGGCCTCCAGAACTGCACCCCACATTCCAGATGCGGCCTGACCATGGTTCGATATAACAACATTAGCACCTCCCTCTTCCTGCTATTAAAACTCCTCACAATGCAGGCCAACATTCCATTTGCTTTTCCCACCACCCTGCTACACTGGCTGCCCAACTTGAGGTCATGTGATACCATAATCCCCAGGTCCCTTTCCGTTTCCTTCTCCTTAATCACCACCCCCACCCAAGGGAGTAAATTTCCCTCCTATTCCTCCTCCTCCCAAGGTGCATCAGCGAGCACTTTTGTGCATTAAACTTCAATTTCCAGGTATCAGACCACCTCTCCAGCCTCTCCAGGTCCCGCCTCATGGCTTGCGCCCCATTAGGTGAATCCACCCTATTGCAGACCTTTGTATCATCTGCAAACAGGCACACCCATCCCTCCAGACCTCCGCTAGGGTCACTAACATAGATGTTAAAAGGTATTGGTCCTAGCATCAACTCCCCTGGCACCCACTGGTCACAACCTGCTCTCCTGGAATGTGTCCCATTACCACCACCGCCTGACTCTTTCCTTCAACAGTTTTCCACCCACCTGGTGATCCTGAGGTCCACCCCTAGTCTGTCCAACTTATGCAACATTCCACCATGCGGAACGGTGTCAAAGGCCTTATTGAAATCCAGATAAGCCACATTCACTGTTCCTCCCTGGTCCACTATCTGTGTCACCCCATCGGAAAACTATCAGGTTAGTCTGACAGGACCTTCCCTTGGTGAAGCCATGCTGCCCATCATCCTGCATGCCATTCATCTCCAAGTATTCTGTCAACCTGATCTTAAGTAGTGTTTCCATTACCTTCCCCACCACTGAGGTAAGACTAATGGGACAGTAGTTTTTGACCTCATCTTTCCACCACCCCCTTATGTAGTGCGACTATCTCTGCCCTTTTCCAGTCCATTGGGACCACCCCTGTGACCAAGGACAAGTTAAAAAGCCTCACCAGATGTGGCACCAGTTCATCCTTCACCTCCTTGAGAACCCTTGGGTGTATTCCATTAGGCCCCATTGCCTTGTCCACCCTAAGTCTACCCAGCTGTTCCCTTACTCCTTCAGCTGTGAATTCTGCCACACTCACCTGCCTGTGACTGTCATCCTCCCCAGCCCATCCTGGTCCCTTGCCCTCTCTTTCCTCCATGAAGACTGAGGTGAAATAGCTATTTAATGCCTCTGCTTTTTCGAAATCCCCTTCAAGTAATGTTCCACTTCCCCCCTTATCCTCCCAATCCCATGCTGTGCCCTCCTCCTTTCTCCAATGTACCTAAAGAAGGTTTTGTCCCCCATCTTTGCCTGCTTCGCTATCCTCTCCTCAGTGTCCTCCTTAGCCCTCCTTAACTTTTGCCCTGCATCCTTTCTTTTTCCTGTAGGTTTCCCTGTCATCCTTTTGTGTCCTCCTGTACCTCTTGAATGCTCTAGTCTTCTCCTTGACCCCTAACACCACCTCTCTAGTGAACCATAGAGGTCTTTTCTGTCTTCTATTCTTTCTTACCCTTCTTATACATGAGTCCATGGCTTTAAATACCCCTCTCTTGATGGCTGCCCATAATTCCTCCACCCCCTGCACACACCTATCCTCAACATTTCTTCTAACTACCTTCCTTATTCCATGAAAGTCAGCCTTCCCAAGTCCATTACCTTGGTTCTCATCCTAACCCTCACCCTGCCCGCTCTCACCCTGAACCTGACAGCCCTGTGGTCACTGGTGCCAAGCTCTTCCCCAACCTCCACCTCCTCCACACTGTCCCCATTTGTGAGGACCACACCCAACAGGTTTACACCCTTAGTGGGCTCACTGACCCTTTGCTGCAGGAATATGGCCTGAAGAGCTTCTAAGATGCCCCTGCTCCTTGTGGAAATTGCTGTCTGGGCCTCCCAGTTGATGTCCGGAAGGTTTAAGTCCCCAACTAGCACACTTTTCCCTTTCCATGCCATCCTTGCTATGGATTCCACAAAGTGTCTTTCCCCTTCTGCCCCCTGCATAGGAGGCCTATAGACTACCCCAATGAGCAGGCTTTCCCCCTGTCCCCTATTTAGGGTGACCCACATTATCTCTGTTTCCCCCTCCTCATCCTGCCCTTCCATGGCCCCAATCCCTTCCCTGACATACAAGATGAAGTGCAGTGTCACATGTTTACTGCAAGACAAAAGGGATTAACTCCCATTGAAACTCCATTGTTTACTGCAGTAACTCTACTGCAAATTCTGCAACACTGCGCTTTATCCTAGGTGACTTCACTGTATATTATATATATGTGTGTGTGTGTAGATACAGAATATGTTTATACATGATATATATACACATATATACACACACACAGCATGCATAAAAATTTATGTATTATATGTTACATATATTGTTTATATGTTACATATACTGTATATGATATATATATATATATATATATATATATATATACACACACACACACACACATACCCACTCATATATATACACACACATAACACATATATATATGCTTATGCATGTTACATATATTTCTATATATGATGCACGTTTATATGTTATATATGTAATATATATTTTACATATATTTATAAATGTTACATATAGTTATGTCACATATATTGTATACTGTACATGCTACATATATTGTATATATGTTACATATATTGTATATCTATTTACATATGTATATATTTTACTTATTTTTATATATACTAACATACTAAAATGCCAGCAGAATAGGCCTAACGGTCTTTCGTGTCTGCTCGTTTGGTCAGCCCCCACCCTGGGTGCTGACCTTGCTGTCCCCCTCGCCTTCTCTGGCTTCTCCTTTCCCAGTTCCGGATATTCTTGCTGCATTGGATTTTGCTTCCAGAACCCTTCCCCTGTACCTGTCCCACCCCCTCTTGAACCCCTCCACTGTCTATGCCTCCACCAGCCCCCTAGGCAGTGCTTTCCATGGCTCCACCACCCTCTCAGAGTAGCACCTCCTCCTTTCTCCCTAGATCTTCCCCTCCAGCTTCCACCCATGCCCTCTAGTGGCCCCTTCCTCCTTCCTTCAAGCACCCCGACTGTTCCTCCCCTATTTACCCTCTTCATGTACCTGAAGACCTCTATCATGTCCCCCGTCCTCTCTTCCAATGTGTACATATTTAGCTCTTGAGCCTCTCCTCCTAGGTCCTGTCCCCCAAGCCCCAAATCATTTTGGTTGCCCTCCTCTGGACCCTCTCCAGGAGGTTAATGTCCCTCTTTAAGTGTGGCCTCCAAACTGCCGCAGTACTCAAGGTGTGGCCTCACCAAGCAGTTATACAGAGGAGTACCACTTCCCTCCTTCTGAGGTGATCCCCTAGTGATGCATCCCAGCATCCTGTTGGCCTTGGCTGCTGCCTCCTACAAGTCTCAGAGTTGTTCATCTTGACATCCACCACCACCCCAGGTCCCTCTCAGCCATCGAGACTTGTAGCATTTCTCCCCAAGGTGTACACTTGGCCTGGGTTTCTGGCCCCAGGTGGAGTACCTTGCATTTCCTGCACTGAACCTCAGCTTCCACTTTCTAGACCATCTTCCAGAGCCTCCAGGTCCCTTGTAGGCCCACCTCCCCTCCTCCCCATCCACCACCGGCCCAGCTCGAGTCATCTGCAAGAGACTCATCTCACTCCTGATTCCTGTCATATGTCAGACATCGTAGGCATTGAACAGAAGGGGCCCAAGGACTGATCCCTGTGGGACCCCACTAATGACCCTCCTTGGGGATGAGACTATCCCACCAACTACGACCATCTGGGTCAGGTCCTGGATCCAATTGCCTATCCATCTGATCATCTGGTTCCACACCCCCATTTCTCCCAGCTTATCCAACAGGCCCACGTGAGGAACAGAGTCAAATGCCTTGCTGAAGTCTAGAAAGAGGACATCCACTGGTCTACCCAGGTCCAAGGCACTTGTCACCCAGTCATAGAACTCCACCAGGTTTGTCTGACACGATTTCCCGGGATGAATCCATGCTGTCTATCGTCCAGGCACCCTGACTTATCCAGGTCCCCCAGCCTCTCCTTGACAATGCCCTCCATCACCTTGCCCACCACCAATGTCAGGCTGACAGGCCTGTAGTTCCCTGCCACCTCCCTTGATACCCCCTGTGAGGGGCACTATATGCGCCACCTTCCAGTCTTGGGGCACCCACCCTGTCCTCAGAGAGATGGTGAAAAGCTCTGCTAGGGTTTCGCCAGGACATCTGCAATTCCTTCAGCACTCTGGGATGTAATTTATCCGGCCCGGTGCTTTTCTCCGTCTGAGGGAGCTGAGGCTTCCCTCACTCTCTGCTGTGATTTCCACTTCCGTACCTCTTCTCCCTGCTTAGCCCTCCCCCCACCTGCCAGTGATGCCTCCCCCTCACCCCAGACCTGCCAATCGGTAAGGGACCCCCCTCCTCAGTATCTCTGTCTCCTCCCATGTATGATGCAGCACCCCCATTTTCCCTGGTGAAAACTGAGGTGAAGTAATCATTTAGGACCTCAGCCTGCTCCCCCGGGTCTTGTGCCCATCTCTCCCCTGATTTAATTCTGCTATTCTGCCCCTTCACCCTTCGTTTTTCCCCAATGTATCTAAAGAACCCCTTGTTCCCTCTCCTAATTTCCCTGGCCAGGTTCTGCTCCTTCCTTGCCTTAGCCGCCCTCACCACTCTAGTGGCCCTTCTAGCCATCAGCTCGTACCCCCCTCGATCCCTTTCACTCCTTGAGCACTTGAATTGCTTATAGGCTGCTTTCTTTCCCCGCACCACCTCCTGGACCTCCCTAGTCCACCAACAGGGTTTTTGGGCCTTACCGCATTTTCGTCTTACTCTTGCACAGGTGCTGGTAGCATCCTGCACCCCTCTCCTGATGATTTCCCACCTACTATCAGCGTCCATGTCTGACCCAATCCCATCCAAATGCTCCTTAAGGATCCTTCCCATTTCCTTAAAATCCACCCCCCTGAAGTCGGTTACTTCAGTCTTTGTGCAGCCTTCTACCCCTCCTAGGTCCAGGCAGAACCAGACCGTGGCATGGTCACTCCCCACCAATGGGTCCCTTACCTCCAGGCTCCCAATCTGGTCACTGTCTGCCAGGACCACAGCCAGTACCCATGCCTCCCTGGTCGGTTCCCTCACCTGCTGAGTTAGAGGCAGCGTCTTGAAAGACATCCAACAACCCCTGTTCCCTGGTCACAGAGGATGTCATAGTCTCCCAGTCTGTTCCTGGCATGTTTAAGTCCCCAACACCACCACGTTCCTCTCTGCCCAGTCTGCAGTGTCTCCTAACATCTGCCACCAGACTGTCCTCCAGCTCCTCCGCCAGGGCAGGGGTCTATACACCACTCTATTTTTACTCTCTTGCCCCCCTTGTTATCAAGGTGACCCAAATCCCTCCACGGTTCCTCCGCCTCCTCTACTCCCTATGCCAATGCAGTTTTGACTATCATTGCTACCCCTCCTCCCTTCCTCCCCTGTCCTTCCTGAACATAGTGTAACCCTCCAGGTTCAGGTCCCAGTCATGTCTTGCAGTGGCCCAAGTCTCAGTGACTGCTGCCACATCCACTGCTCCTCAGTTAGCATCGCCTGGAGCTCAGGCATTTGATTGCCAAGCTCCTGGCATTTAGCAGGACTACCTTCCACCCTTTCCTATAGTTCCATTTCCCTGCTCGTGTTCCCATGGGATTCTGTTTTCCCTGGTCTGCACTTTGCCAGTTGGCCTTTTCCTGCAATCCTCCTGGTCTCCAGGGGGTGGAGACAAGTCCCTCCTTTATCGGCACCCCTTGACAGCCTTTTCCCCATCCCACCCCCTTCACAAGTTTAAACCCCACTTTTCACCAATGAACCCTCTATTTTCAACTTAAGGATTCCCTCCTCCAAATTGAGATGTAGTCTATCTCTAGCACAGCCTCTATCCTCCCAGGTCTCCCCAATCCCCATCAACCCATACCCTCTGGCCTCACACACTCCCTGAGCCACTGGTTTATCTCCCTAATTTTCCTTTTGTGTTCCCCACTAGCCCTTGGCACTGGCAGGATTTCTGAGAAGGAAACTGTGCATCCTATGTCATGACAGACCCTGGCGAGCTCCTGAATCTTGCCTGTATCTCTAGCTCGCTGTTCCTCAATGTCATTTGTACCCAGGTGGACCAGTATGTCTGGGGAACCCACCAATCCTTTGCCAGCTGATATACCTCGTCTTAGCCCTGTGCACTGTTAGTCCAGGAAGCATCTTGTTCTAACTGGCCAGTCTTCTCCTCCCTATCCATTTGATACCCCTGATCATAGAATCCCCAGCAGGAGCACTCTGACCACTCCTTTTCCTCCATTCCCCACCTTCCATGTCCTCATCCTTTCTACGGCCCTCCACCCAGCCGGCTCCTTGTTCCTCCCCTATCTGGGTGCCACATGCCACCCCTCCTTATTTACCATGGCCACTCCCTCCCTTCCAATCCTATGCCTCTCCTCCTCTTGAGTATCCTTCTGTACCTTGCTAATTCCCCCCTCACTGCTCGCAACTGGTCCTTCTCCCCCATCTGCTAAACTAGCCTGGCTCGTCCTCCCTTCTTTTCTGTCTCCATTTAGTTCCTCCTTGCTTGTCATGCTCCCCTGGCCTAAACCCTCAGCTCCCTTTACTGAATCCTCCTTGTACTTCTGGTCCTTCTCCTTTACCTTTCCTCCCAACTGGTCCTTCTCCTTGCGCTTTCCTCCCTCTTCCCCCTGCCCCTCCTGCTCTGATTCACTGCTCATTCCAGGTCCCCCCTGTTCTTCCTGCTATCTGGCCCCTGCCTCCTGCCTCCCACTCCCACTCCCTTTCCGTCTCTAACCACCCCTGTCGTGGCTACATCACCCCCCTCATCCTTGAGCAGAAGAAGAGAATGAAGGTCACTGAGTGGTAAGTTCTGATCCACCTCCCCGCCTTTGCTTCCTTCTGTCCAGCCCTGGCCATCTGCCTACTTCCCTGAGAATGTTGTCCCTCCGTCCCCCTTTGTGAGGGTCCCCAGTTACCTGCCTGCTTCCTTGGTATTGTCCTTTTGGACCCCCTCTTCCAGGGTCCCTATGTGACCCCTGAGTATTCTCCTGCACTCCTTTCCTATGCCCCCACCCCCAGTGCTTGGTGCAACCCTGTGGGAGATTCCCAGCCCCCTTCCCCAACCATACCACCCCCCTCCCCCAGCTTTCTCTAATCCCCGCAACCTCCTCCCTAAGCTGTGTTAGCTGGTAGCACACTGGACAACCACCGAACTTCCAAGCCCAGTCCAGTATCATGGCTGCTCCACATCCTGTTCACCCCACCACCCTCCCAAAGATGTCGGCCCTAATGACGTGTGTTCCATCCCTTCCAAATAGGTTTCCTTGGTGAGCCACCAGGTTCCCCTAGTCCAAGATACCCCTACTGCCTAATCAGGTCACCCACTAATCTTAGAGACAGTCCCACTGTACACCAGTAACCCTGTTACTAGGTGCAGTACAACACATTAAACTTATAAGGGAAATGAACAACTCCCTAAGCTCCTCTCTCCCAGCCTTTAAATCCAACCCCCAGTGGCTAGAACTACATGAGCTGCACCTGCAGCCTTTTCCTCCAATTGCAGGGCAGGTGTTCCCCTATAAATTTGCAGACTTCTGGGGAGGGAGGGTGGGGAAGGGCGGGTCCTGGGCAGACACCTGACTCGGAGAGAGTATATCAGCCCGTGTCTCCCTCAAGCCCAGCAGCCAAAGAACCAGGCCCAGTAAATCCCACCAAATAGGTTTTAAATCAGAAGAAATAGGCCTCTACCAGCGCAGCCTGTTACACAGTGAAGCATCCACAAAATGAGCCCCACTTACAGCCACCAAATCAGTTTACAAACATCCAGCAGCCCCCAAAACAATACCCTGCTAGCCCCTTAGAAGTAAGAAAGAAAAGAACTAACCTACCAAGTAAAATCCACAAGAACCCTGTGAAAACAACAGCAGCAGCTACTGTCCTGGAACACAACTGATCCTGTCCCCTTCCAGTTCTATTTTTATATGTTACATATATTTTATATATATGACATTTTATAGATGTTAAATATAATTATATATGTCACATGTATTATATACATGTGACATATATATATATAGTATATATGTTGCATATAGTTTATATATATTACTTTTATTACTGTATGTTACATTTTTATATGTATTACTAGAAATGTTACATATATTTTATATTTGATATATGTTACATTTATTTTATAAATGTCACATATTTTGTGCATGTTACATATATTGTTTATATATGTTCAAATCAAATCATATTTTTCTTTCTAAAGCTCTTTTCTAAAATCAAAGCACGTATACAATATAAAACAACCAATAAACAGTTAAAACACACAGAATTAAAAGACAGCAGAAATAAGACTAAACATCCTCCCCAAATGCTAAACCAAATAAATATGTTTTTAAAGAGGATTTAAACATCTCAGTGGACAGGTACTCTCTAATCCGATGAGGTATAGAGTACCAGAGGGTCGGGGCTACAAAGCAAAAGCCCTAGAACCTGATGTCTGAAGACGGACCCTGGGAACCTCTAGCAATCCCTCATCGGCGGAGCAGAGGATGGAGGGGCGGTAAGGCCGATGGAGGTCTTGCAAGTAACTTGGTCCCAGTCCGTGTAGGGTCTTATAGGTCAGCAACGCGACCTTAAAGGTGATCCTCCACTGCACCGGGAGCCAGTGCAAGTCGCGCAGCACAGGCGTGATATGGCAAGATCTTGACTGCCCTGTCAACAGCCTGGCCGCTGCATTTTGCACCAGCTGCAGGCGACGGAGATCCACCCCCGGTAACCCTAGGTATAGAGCATTGCAGTAGTCAAGATGAGAGGACACAAAGGTGTGAACCAATACAGGAAGGTCATCGAGTGGAACAAGGTGCTTTATCCGGGTGATGTTCCTCAGATGGAAAAACGAGGACTTGACAACTGCTGACACCTGTGCTTTAAGCATCAGTTCATTGTCAAGCACAACCCCCAGATTCCGTACCTTTTCAGAAGGTCTCAACTGGTCACCCCCCAGCACCAAGCTGAACGGTTGCCCAGGAGTCAACTTCACTACTCGGTGACCTGGGTCCACCACCAACACCTCAGTCTTATCTGGATTTAGTTTCAACCAGTTGGCACTCATCCTATCTTGAATCTCAGAGAGGCAGTTGATAAATACCGAGACCACACTACTCTGTTCGGGTTCAAAGGACATGTAGAGCTCAGTATCATCTGCACAGCAGTGAAAACTCAGCCCGTACCACCTTATAATGTCTCCCAACGGCAACATATACACCGTGAACAACATGGGGGACAGTACAGAACCCTGTAGAACCCCACAAGGCAGGGCAAAGAGGGCTGAGAAAAAGATTCCTGACACCACCCTCTGAGACCTGCCCGTGAGAAAAGAAAGGAACCATCTGAGGACTGTCCCCACAGTCCACAGATTAGCTGCAGGTGTTCCAACAACACCCCATGATCCATGGTGTCAAATGCTGCAGAGAGATCAAGGAGGACCAAGATCGAATGACTCCTCCAATCCCTCGCTATTAAGAGATCAATCATCACCCGAACTAATGCTGTCTCGGTACTGTACCTCGTCCTGAAACCAGACTGGAGAGGATCATAGACGTCATGGGTGGTAAGAAAGTTCTCAAGCTGCAACACGACTACCTTCTCAATAACCTTACCCAAAAAGGGTAGGTTAGAGACCGATCTGTAGTTCGCAAGACAGTCTGGGTCGCTGGACGATTTCTTTAAAAGGGGAGTCACCACCGTCTCCTTCAACAGATCAGGGAACACCCCTTGATCTAGTGAACACCAGACTATCTCAGCGAGGATCGGTCCGATGACATCTATACACCCCACAAGGAAGCGCGTTGGACCATGATCCAAACTACAGTAAGTCATTCGCAAGCCCTGAACAATCTTCATGATATCCATGATTGCTTGCTGGTCAAAATCTGTCCAGACAGACCGGGTGTCTGTGCCCTCGCATCGACCTCTGCCGTGCTCATTTGAATCAGCAGAACAGATCTCCGACCTCATGGAGGACACCTTATCTGCAAAAAGGTCGAGCAAACTCCTCACACTTAGCTTGTGAAAAGGCTCTCCAGCCCTGAAGACAGGCTGGATTGCACAGTTGTCCACGGTCCGGAAGAGCTGAGCCGGTCAATTTCTTGCTGCAGTAATCTCCCTGGAAAGGAACTCTGCCTTCTTATGGGAGATTTCTGATTGATAGTCCAAATAATGGGTGATCAACCTAAGTCTGTCCTCCTCCAGGCCAGATTTCTG
Source organism: Neoceratodus forsteri (assembly GCA_016271365.2). Taxonomy (NCBI): domain Eukaryota; kingdom Metazoa; phylum Chordata; order Ceratodontiformes; family Ceratodontidae; genus Neoceratodus; species Neoceratodus forsteri. Next base: position 1,166,062,218 of record CM057454.1, read on the forward strand.
CCAACAACGTTCAAACCTTCGCCCTACTCTTCTCAACTCCTTCAAAGTCCCATCAAGTCAAGGGGACTGAGGATGGAGAGGGAGGGGCGAACTCGGACAGGAGCTATGAAATCCAGGGCCTCTAGTACCACACTGTTATAGCGCACTACTAGATCTCCTGGATCCAAGCATTCCAATGGCCAACTCAATAGGTCCAGCACCGCCAATAGATCCTCTGGGGTAACACCCATCAAAGGGCAGTACCGGACCATCTCCAAAGGGGCTGGTCTCATAGGGGGAGCCTCGAAACTGAACCTGATAGAGTGATGGTCTGACCATCCAACTGGTTCCACCACCAAATCAGCAGCCTCCATCCCCAGGAGGAACACCAGGTCCAAGGAGTGACCTTGACAATGAGCTGCAGCGGTAACTACCTGTGTAAAGCCCAATGAGGTCATCAGTTGGAGGAAGTTTTGACCAAAAAGTGAGAGTTCATTGTTGACCCAGACACTGAAATCCCCCATGACCAACCACCTGGAGGATTCCAACACCATGTCGACCATGAAGTCTGCAACTTCCTGCAGGAAAGCTTTCTCATCTCTGGGTGGATGGTAGATGAGAAGAATCCTGCTGCCCACACCTGCCCCCAAGATACACTCAAAGGATCTAGTGATCCCCACTGGAACCTCCACAAGGTTCAGTTCCATCTTAAAACAGATGGCTACGCCCCCACCCCTTCGATCCAATCTCGGGCAGTGTATCACAGAGCACCCAACCAGAACTGCTGACTCCAATACCAGACCGGCATTTTCATCCAACCAGGTCTTGGTGATGCAAGCCAGATCAGATGCCTCAACAAGATCAGCAATAATTGCTGTCTTGTTTTTTATAGACCTGGCATTCCACAACATCGCCTAAGTTGGATAAGAGGCCATGGAGGACCTTCAAGTACCTGAAAGGGTATGTTACATACTGTATATTTTATACATGTTAAATGTAGTTATTAGATATGTCATATATTGTATACATGAATATATATATATATATATATATATACACACACACACACACTATATATATATATATATGTATTATAAATGTTACATATATTTTATATACGTTACTTATTTTTATACAGTACATTAAATCTATTTTATATATGTTGTATGTATTTTTTTATATATGGTACATACATAATTTATATGTTACATATATTTTATATGTTAAATATATTGTTATATATGTTACATATATTTTTGTACATGTTACATATATTGTTTATATATGTGCCATATATTTTCGTAACTGCTTAGTTTGGTCCTAAGTGTACATTTGCATAACTAATTTGCATATTTTGAAAATGTAGTTTAGCAGCCAAAATCATGATAATTACTAGTACTACAATAATTTCAAATTCACAACAGTAGCTTACATACTGAAAGGAAAGGTACAAGTAAGAAAGCAAGAACATGTAGGATCTCACCCTGACCTAAAAAAGAAACAAAATAGGGTGGTATAAATACTGATCTGAGCCCTTAAGAAGCATGAGCTTGTGAGAGAAATCCCATGTGTAAATATAACGTGTATGTTTGAGTTAAAACTGCACTGTACAACAGTAATTCCAATGATTGTATCTCCATGGCGATTAACAAGGTAAACCATTACTGTAAAGATGCAGTAAAAACAATAATTCTAATGTATATATTTCTATGGTGATGCCTTATTTCACTATATTTGGAATTTAATCAATATAATTTGCAATATACCATTTACATATATTTGTCATCCTTATTTCAATATATTTAGAATTTAATCAATATATTTTCCAACATGTAGAATATACTGAATAATAGAAATTAAATACATTGACTATATATTGGACATACTTTCATATTATATGTTGAAAATAGTAAAACTATACCTGCAATACATTCAGTCGATATAACAGTACACGTGTAATATACTGAACAATATATATATATTAATATATTGATAATATATGTACAATATATACGAACATACAAAACTGCCAGCAGATACAGGCCATATGGTCTATCTAGTCTGCTTGAGTGTGCAGCACTTCAGCCCATTAGACTGCAGCTGCCCCCCTCCCATTAACTCTTACCTCCCCTAACTGCCCCCCGGTATGTACTTTCCCCTTGAATTTGTCCCACCCCCTCTTGAAGCACCCCACATTCTGCACTGATACAAGTTGCTCAAGCAGTGTATTCCACCCTGTTACCACTCTTTCAGTGAAGCAGTGCCTCCTCCTTTCTCTCCTGACTCTACTTCCCTTTAACTTCAGGGAGTGCCCTCTGGTATCTCTTCCATTCTGGAGAGTGGACCCACCCTGGAAACCTACTCTGTTCATCCCCTTCATGTACTTCAGTGGTCTTGATCTTGTCCCTTCTCTCTCTCTTCTATCCTCCAGGGTATACATGTTGAGCTCTTTTAGTCTTTCTTCATAAGCTCTATCGCCCAACCCCTGGATCATCTTTGTTGCTCTTCTCTGCACTGCCTCCAATAGTTTGATATCCCTTTTCTTTTTTTAAACTTTCACTCTTTATTATTTTGTAGTAGAGAACATACTTTTAAAAACAAAAAGGGGACAGAAAAGGTTTCCATTAACTATACAGTAAGAAAAAGGAAAAAGCTTAAACCCAGAACATAAATATTTAAAAAGGAAAACATACAGTGCACATATAGATTATACTTCATCCTTTTCAAAATTATTGTCAATGATATTCTTTGACGGAAACTCTGAATAAAACAATTCATTGTAAATCCAGGGGCTCAGTCTAGGGTACAAAGTCTGTCCGAATAGGTATAATATATATAACCCATCTTCTCCATATCTTTTTAAAACAAGTCTGGGACTTATTTAATGTGGCTGTAATTTTTCCCATTCTGTAGATATCTACCATTAATTGATGCCATTGATCCAGAGTGGGAGGCGAGGGGGACAGCCACCTCTTAGTAATAGCTTTTTTGGCAGCAAGGGAGGCCAGGTTGATAAAGTTCCTTGTTGGGACATCTATGCAATCCAACGGAAGCTCTCCAAAAAGAAAAAACAAGGGGTCTTGAGTTATATTTGAAGCCGTTATTTCCTGAACGGCCTTATGGAAACTTACAAGGAAAGGTTGTAGGACTTGACAAGACCAAAAAACATGGCCTAGGTTAGCTTGGGTACAGCCACATCACCTCCAACAGTCTGCATTCAGGCGAGCACTATATTTCTGAGTCACATTTGGAGCTCTAAAATACCTTACTGTTAGTTTCCAGGCAAACCCCTTCCACCGACCAGAGCCAGTGCCCCTCTGCATTGTTTTTATAAGCCTCTCCCAGAGGGGAACAGGTACAACAAGCCCCAAATCCCTTTCCCATGTCAGCCTGTTTTTGTTTAAGGGATTTTCTTTTAGGGAATGTAGGCCTTTGTACAAGATTGAGATTATATGTGATGGGACCGATCTCCCATCTATCGCACCCAGGAATATCTCTAGGAGTTAAGGGAGAGGGCTATCTTTCCACCTTATCTCCTTTAGCGAACTAAGGAAATTCCTGGTTTGGAAATACCTAAATCTGTCTGAGTAAGGGATAGCATATTTTTGGACTAGATCTGTAAGTGATAAGATTATACCCTGTGGCATAAAGTGGTATACCAGATGCAGGCCCCTTTTCTGCCATTTAAGATATCCCTTATCCAGCTTGGCCGGGGCAAAGGCATCTATGTATGGTAAGGAGAGCATAGCAGGTCTCCATTTTGTAAATTCCTGAGAGGATAACACCTTTTGCCAGGATCTTAGTGTGGATCGGGTAAATGGGTTGCCTATGTTCTCTGTCTTTTGGTTAGGGGGGAAAGAGAGGAGAGTACGAGTAACGTCTCGGAGCTCTGCCTCCTGAGTCTCCACCGATTTCCACCTGGCCAAATATTTGGTATCCAGCCAGTATAATGGTATTCTAATTTGGGAGGCTAGGTGATATAACCTAAAGCTAGGTAAGGACATGCCTCCTTGGTGCCTGGGGAGCTGCAGAATTGAAAGGCTAACCCTTGGTTTTTGTCTCTCCCAGATGTAGGCGGATACCTTCCTCTGTAATGTCCTGAAGAAAGCATCTGTTATCTGTATTGGAAGGGTTTGGGCTAAATAGAGGAACCAGGGAAGGACCACCATCCTTATGGATTCTATTCTCTGATGAAGGGAAAGAGGGAGAGCTCTCCATCTCTCCAGCTCTGCACCCGTCCTGAGCAAAAAGGGGGTATAATTCAAGGAGAAAAGATCTTCATCAGGCAAACCAATCCGAACCCCCAGGTATTTAATACTCTTCAGATCCCACTTAAAACAGTACCTATTTCTAAGCTCTGCAGAGGGAATAAAATTCATGGCCAACACTTCAGTCTTGGCCTGATTAATTTTATATCCTGACATCTCTCCAAATTTATTAAGTATATTCCAGAGGGAGGGGAGGGAGGCCTCAGGGTCAGTCATATAGATCAGTAGGTCGTCCGCATAGAGGGCTAGCTTATGGGTGTCAGGTGCCAGCTCTATTCCAGACAGACCCACCTCCTGCCTCAAAATCTGAGCGAGCGGCTCTAAATATATTGCAAACAATAAGGGGGACAGGAGGCAGTCTTGCCTAGTGCCACGAGATAACGAGATGGGGTTGGTAAACGAGCCATTTATCCGAATATATGCTCTGGGGTCTGTATACATTGATTTTTATAAGATCAATAACTGATTGTGGGATTCCAATCTTCCCCAGTACTGCCCACAGAAAAGGCCATTCGACACGGTCGAATGCCTTCTCTGCGTCCAGAGAAAGCAAAAGAAATGGAGAGTCCCTGTTCCTCACCTGATGTAATAGAAATAATGTTCTTTTAATGTTATCCTGCATTTGACGTCCTGGCACAAACCCAGTTTGGTCAAGATCTATTACCTCAGGTAAAAAGGTTTCAAACCTTCTAGATATTATAGATGCAAAAATTTTGCAATCAACATTAAGTACAGAGATGGGTCTGTATGACGAGCAGGATGTAACGTCCGTATCTGGTTTCGGGATGCTGGATATATAGGCATACAGCCAGGAATCCGGGATTGGCTCACCCAACTGAACACCCCTGCAGGCCGTCAACAAGGTAGAGGAGAGATCCTCCCTGAAGGTCTTATAAAAATCACCTGTATAACCATCCGGCCCAGGACTTTTACCTGATTTTAAGGCCAAGACAGCCTGAGGTAGCTCATGGGGGGAGATCGGTCTCTCCAGACAAAGTTTCTGTTCCTCCGAAATCCCTGGGAGCTCAAGACCCCTCAAAAAGGCTGTCATTTCCTGAGCATCCCCAACGCCTCCTGTCTGATACAGGGCCCTGTAATGGGCCTGAAAGGCCTGTTCTATCCCCTTGGAGAGTGTAACTAACTTCTTAGAGTTTGGGTCCCTGATCTGAGTAATGTTAGATCGGGTTTTGTGTTGTCTGAGTCTTACGCGCTAGTAGCCGAGTAGCCCTAGGGCCCCCCTCATAGTACTTTTGTTTGATAAATTGTAAAGTCTGCTCAGTACGAATATCAAGGATCCCCTGAATTTGACCCTTAGTAGCCTGTAAGAGGGGAAAAACCCCTTCATCTCCTGCAGCATGTTGGGCCTTCAAATCCTGAAGTTGTTTATGAAGCTTATCGAGGCGTACCTGTTGCCTCTTTTTAAGATGGGCTGCATACTTTATTATCTCGCCCCTAAGGACCGCCTTAAGGGTGTCCCAGAAAGTACCATTCCTTATCCCCTGCTGTCTATTATCAGTTAGGACCTGTTTTATTCTGTGCTTAATCATTTCCTTGAAATCTTTTATGTTCACTAAATAATTATTGAATTTCCAAAGAGTATTCATTTTCTGCTTCTCCCAGGTCTTATTAAGTGTTAAAATGGAATGATCTGATAAGACCGTGGGAGTTTGTAAACAGTTTTGGATTTTAAATAGGTGTTCCTTAGAGACATGGATATAATCTATCCATGCGTATACTTATGGGGGGCTGAAAAATGCGTATATTCTCTCTTGTTGGGGTGAAGGTACCTCCAGGCGTCTACCCATTGGGCTCCCGAAAAGTAGGACTGCATTACCCATTTAGCAGGAGATTTTGTACGGGGGTTTATGTTAGAGGTATCAAGATGCGAAGAGGTTAGGTTATGATCACCTCCTATTATTAATACTCCCCTTGTGTCTCTCCATTATTTTCTGGAATAGTTTTTTCCTTATGTCTGGTCCCTCTCCCGGTGGGACATAGATTGAAGCTAAAGTAATATCTTGTCCCTCCAATTGTCCCACCATCAGGGCAAGCCTTCCTTCAGGGTCTAAATAGGAATCTGTTAAACGAAAAGGAATATTTTTGGGGACCAAGACCGCCGCCCCCCTCCTCTTCCCTCCTCTGTAGACTGAAGCCACTATAGTGGAAAATCCAAATTTGGAGAGCTTTTGGTGCCCCTGCCAGTTTAAGTGTGTCTCTTGTAGTAGGAGAAATGAGGGTTTCAACTTTTTCAAAGAGGCCACCCGCTTTGTACCTTTTTATAGGATTATTTAATCTGTTAACATTGTGGGAGCAAACTTTAATTATAGTTGAGTGTGCCATCGGGTTTATTCTTAATGCTCTGAGCTGACCCACTTAATAAGGATAAAACTTCTGTAGGAGTGGCCCTGCCTGGGTCCTTAAACAGGGTGTTATGACAAAAACCTTCTTTCCTTGACCCTGCACAGTTTAACAAATGTTTACCAGTTGAGCCTATCTCATATAAAACATATTTATCATGGAGTGACATTCTGTAATACATATGTGCACCCTTACTAAGTTAACAAAATACTTCAGTAAAACTACTTCCAACATCTTAAACCTATTTACAATCGTACTTCCAAAAGGTGAGGGTGTAAACATTACCCCTCTGAGTAGGGGGACCACAGACCTAAAGGGGGACTGGGACCCTAAGGAAGGAAATGTGACCCAGCGTCTGGTCAGGCCTCCCCGACCCCTCAAACCATTGAGGTTGTAAAATGGTAACATCAGCCACAAAAGGGGGACAGCCATGCATATAATCATGACTGCCAGCCCTATAAATCGCCCCAAAGGGGCAGAGACTGAAAAGGCCGTGAGGGGGTACAGTTGATGAACAGAAATCTTTCCCCAGCACAGCCCACTTCATCTTTCTAGTTTACTTGCGCCTAGAGAGACCAGATTCTAGCCTTTTAATCAGTAAATTTCTTTTGTAGTTAATAGCCTTCAGTGTAGACTGGAGAGACAAGTTAGGAGTAAAGAGATTCCAGGCTGTAAACCTAGAATAGAATACACATGTTTAGAAATCTCCTAGTCTCCACTCCAGTCCTCAAATCCTTGGGTCTAAAGAGACAGACAGTCGACTGCATTCAGTCCATATTTAAACCTGTTCAAGTGTTTGGATTTTGTTCTTCAAAGGCTGCTTCCTTGGGATGATTATAGGCTTTCCCTATAAATTCTTTGATCTCTTGTACTGAACGGAATCCTCTGCGATTGTCTGGGCCAGCTCATTTGTTCGGAAGGGTCTGCCATTGCGAGCGAGCAGGGGCACGCTTTTCTTGTGGCGCAGGACCAGACGGCTGGAAACTCCAACCCTCTTCTTCAGTTCTGGGATTATTTCTTCAGGGCTAGAATATATTCTATTGCCAGAATCCCAGCAGACCCAGAGCTTTGCGGGGTACGGTGTCTGGAAACAGATTCCTTTCTCCTTCGGAATTCTCAAGATTGGGCCGTAAGCTACCCTTTTTTTCATAATTTCTGTCGGGTAGTCGTTGTCAAATAACAATCTGGAAGAATTATATGTGACGTTTTTCTTCGTCCACGCTGTTTCCAAGATCAGTTCTTTGTCCCTGAAGCTGGAAAACTTTAACACAATCGAGCGAGGCCTGGCTGTTTGCTCTGTGGGTTTATGTACCAGAGCTCTGTGTGCTCTTTCAATTTTAAATTGGAGGGTTGGGGGAGGGCTAGCACGCCCTTAAGGAGGTCGGTCAGAAAATCATCCATCTTGCCAGTTTCTGACTCCTCAGGGAGACCATATATGCGGAGATTGTCCCTCCTGGAACGTGCTTCTAAGCCTACTAACTTCTCATGGAATGCTTCATGTTGGTCAATTAAAAAGTCAACAGCTTGATGTAGGCGCAAAGTCTCTTCAGTGATTTCCCCCGCTGCCTCCTCCGACCACTCCAGTCTCTCCTCCACCTCTGTTAATCTGCTTTGTAAGGCTGAGAATTCTTTTTTGCTCTCCACCAGAAATGCCCGAATCTCAGTTAAAAGCATCTCATATCGGGTCCTAGAAAGCCTTTCACATTCTCTGTCTGTATCAAAATCTTGCTCACAGGCCACGCTACTAGCCGGAGAAACGCTACAGCTGGAGGTAGGCCATCCATTAAATCCAGTAACATCAGTCTTATCTTTGTTTCTCCCAGGGCGCAACTTCGCTTTATCTTTACTCCCCGACATTATCACACAGTTTACTTCCTCTTTAAAGTCTGTTAAGTTAGATAAGGGAGTTTTATCAAGTGGTATGTGCTGGAGCTCCTCTCTTAAGTAGGCCATTTGGAGTGGTGGCGTGCGGAAGTCTCGATATCCCTTTTCAAGTACGGGCACCAGAACTGCATGCAGTACTCCAAGTGCAGCCTCACCAGGGACCTGTACAGGGACAATAAGACTTCGCTACATCTGGATGTAATTCTCCTTGCTATGCACTCTAGCATCCTATTAGTCTTAGCTACTGCCTTCCTACACTGGGCCAAGTGGTTTAATTCCCCGGTTACCAGCACCCCCAGATCCTTCTCATTGGATGTGGACAGTTTGATACTATCCATCCAGTAGCTGTATTCTGGGTTTTTGGGTCCGAAATGCATCACCTTGCACTTCTTGGCATTGAACCCAAGCTGCCATGTGTGCAACCACTCCTCGAGTTTTGCCAAGTCCTCCTGCAGTAATTTGCCACCCTCCTCCCCATCCACCACAGCACAGATCTCGGTGTCAACGGTGAAGAGGCTAATCTTATTCTTGATCCCAACTGCTATGTCTGTGATGAAAATGTTAAACAGGACTGGTCCCAGTTCTGATCCCTGTGGGACACCACTTGTCACTGCCCTGGGCTCCGATGCTTCTCCCCCCATAACTACCCTCTGTTGCCTGTCCCTCAGCCAGTTTTCTACCCATCAAGCTAGCTTCCACCCTATACCAAGACTCCTCAACTTGCAGGTCAACCTTCCATGTAGCACTGAATCGAAGGCCATGCTGAAATCCAGGTAGACTACAGCTACTGCACGGCCCTCGTCCAGTGCCCTTATGACCCAGTCAAAAAAATTAACCAAGTTTTTCTGACAGGATCTGCCAGCGACAAACCCGCGCTGCCTGTTGTCTTGCAGATCATTATCCAGAAGAAACTGCACCAGCTTTTCTTTGAGGATAGATTCCATCAGTTTCCCCACAATTACGGTGAGGCTCACTGGACTGTAGTTCCCTGGTTCATCCTTGGGTCCACTTTTGTGGAGAGGTACCATATTTGCCTCTCTCCAATCTCTGGGCACACATCCCATATTTAGCGAGGTGCTGAACAGATCTGCCAGTGGCTCTGCCAGGACCTATGCCAGCTCCCTCAGCACCCTGGGATGTACCCTGGCTGGCCCAGGTGCCTTGTCTAGCATCAGGGACCTAAGGCCCTCCAGCACCCTTTTCACTGTGATGACAACGTTGGTGGTTGTCTCACACCCCATGCCTGTGCCCCCTTTCCCTGCAGGAATGGGCCCATCCGTCTCCCTTGTGAACACTGAACAGAAGTACTCATTAAGTACTTTTGCTTTCTCGGCCTCCTTGTCTACCCACCCATAACCTTCCTGATCCTAACTATTTGATCCTTGCACTTCCTCTTTTGCCAGCTATACCTGAAGAAATCCTTTTCTCCTTCCTTAATCTCCTGTGCTAATTTCCTTTCTCTGGCTGCCTTTGCAGTCCTGACCGGTCTGCTCACTTCGCTGGATTTCCTCACATAGTTCTCCCTATCCTCTGCCCTGTTGGTTCTCTTGTAGGTTCAGAAGGTGCTTCCCTTATCCCTCACCTTCTCTGTTACCTCTCTGGTCATCCAGCTTGGATGCTTGATCCTTGATTTCTTTTGCTGGCTCTTAACATAAGTCTTAGTGAATTCAATCAGCGCTAGTTTTATGATTGCCCTTTTCTGCTCTGCGTCCATGTCGGGGTAGATGCCATCTATGTGTGTTCTCATTAATTGCCCCATCCTGCCAAAGTCTGCCTTTCTGAAGTCCAGAACCTTTGTTTTTGTATTATGGATCTCTCTACCCAAACTGATAGAGAACCACACTGTGTGGTAATCGCTACCAGCCAGTGGTTCCTCCACCCTTACCTCTGTGACCTGTTCTTCATCCTCCAGCACCAGCTCTAGAATATTTTCTTCCCTTGTTGGCACAATCACCCTTTGGGTCAGGAAGCCATCCTGGATTGCTTCCTGGAGGATCTGCTCCCTGGCGCACGTGGTGGCTGGGAGGCTCCAATCCACCCCTGGTAAATTGAAGTCTCTCACCACCACAGTGCTCCCTTAGCAACAGAGTTTCCTTAACTGCTCCCCTAACTCCCTATCCACTTCCTCCTTCTGGGTTGGGGGCCTATAAACAACCCCCAATCGGACCCTAGCCTCCTTTGGTGCATGGAGTGGTATCCAAATGACTTCTGACCTACCTTCTTCCCCCTCCTCCCTGATGCATCCAATCCCTTCCCTTCTGTAAATGGCTACTTCCCCCCCTTACCTTTTTCTCTGTCCCTCCTGAATAATTTAAATCCTGGGATGGCCAAGTCCCAGTCATGGTTTTGGGTTGCTCTTGTCTCAGAGATGGCTGCGAAGTCCACCTCTCCCTTCTGCCAGTAGTGTCTACAGCTCTGCCATCTTATTTCCCAGGCTCCTAGCATTTAGTGATACCACTGTCCACCCTGACTCTCTCCCAGCTGCCCCTTCCTCTCCCCTCCCCCCATCCTAGACAAAGTAGGCCCTATTATTGCTATGGGGAGAGGTCCTCTGGACCTCCTCTCCTGATTCACTCCACCTCCCCAGCCTCCACCACAGCAAGTTTAAATTATACTTTTTAGTGATGCAATCCCTCAGTCTCTACTTTAACACCCTCAAACCCTCCTTACTTAGATGTAGTCTGTCCCCTGCATATAGATCTGGGTTGCACCCAACCATACCCCATGGACTCACACCATTCTCTCAGCCATCTGTTGAAGTCCATGATTCTGCTTTTTCTGTCCATACTTGCCCTTGGCACTGGCAGAACTTCTGAGAATGCCACTGTGCTTCCCTCCTCTCTGCATAGCTTTCCCACTTCTCTGAAGCTGTTCTGAACCTCCTCTGTCTGCCTTCCTTCCAGATCATTTGTTCCCAGGTGAATAATGATGTGTGGTTCCCCCCTACCTTCTGTACACACCTACCAATGTGCTGCGGCACCCTACCTGCTGTCATGCCAGGCATGCACTCTACCCAGATGCTGCTTTTCCTGGCCCCCCCTTCCCCCCATCTGACCCCGTTAACTACAGAGTCCCCCAGAATTATGACCGACTTTATGTGCTCCCTTTCTTTTTTGCGGCTTTTGCCTTCACCCCAAAATGCTCCCTTCCCCTATCCCCCCAGCTATTCCCACCTTCTGCCTCCTCCATTCTGTGTCTGGACTTCTCCCCCTTGCTAACTATGGCTTGTGCATCAGCTTCACTTACTAGACCATTCCCCTTGTGCCCTCCTTACCTTCCCACATGCAATTCCTCTCCCACCCATCCTGCCTCCCTTCCCACTATGGTTTTCCTGTGTTTTCCTTGAGTAGCGTGTGCCCCCTCCCCAAGTTTCCTTCCTCAGCCTTGTACCATCCTTATCCTTGCTGCCTCCTGTTTCTAGCTTCACTGCACCTTCCTGCTCCACTGTCCCTGGTTTTGCTTCCTTACCACCTTTCTGCTGTCCCTTGTCTCTAGGGCTATAGGTAGCACCTGCCACTTCTGTGATGCATCCTTTCTCCCTGGTAGCGACCCCCCTTAACCTTTTCAGTGATTACACTACCTTCCCCCTCCTGCCTCTCCCTGTTAGCCATACAATTGACCTCATTTGCTCTGGCAATCTCCTTTCTCTGTTTTTTCCTGGCCCCCCTTTACTGAGGCTTATGACCTTGTGCTGACGCTGCTGTAGTCTTGTCTCATCAACTACTCCAACCCGTCTCCACGTCTTGCATGTGACTGCACTGGATTTTGCAGCCCCCTCTGGATTCCTCTGGGATTTCCTTGTGCTGGCCTGCTATTGGCTGTATTGTGTGTCCCAACAGGTTCCCCTTACGACCCCAATCTTCCATACTTCAGCCTCCCCATGCCTGCAGCTCCCTCCTCAGTCACCCAATTTCTTCCCTCATTTGCCCCATCTGCCAGCACACCAAGCATCCCCCAGCCCTCCATGCCACTGCCAGGAACATGGCTGCTCTGCATCCTTGGCAACAAACTACCCTCCCTATTCCTTGCTGGCTGCCGATCCCCTTCTTCCCTTCCCATTGATTGGACCCTCTACTGTCCCGACCCTCTCCCCATGCTAGCCTCCTCTCATCTATGTTGGTCATGTTTGTTCTTATCACTTCCTGTAATTCCTACATCATCTATTCCCTTTCAGCCTTCCACAAACTATGGCCCCGATTCTAGAAAAGTTACGCCTGGCGTAACAGCACTTGTGCCAAGTAGAATGGCGCAAGCAGCAACTTATGCCAGCAGTTGCGACATGCGCAATTCTACAAAGTGGCCTGTGACATGACGCAGATCACTTGCACCGAAGAGTTGCTGCCTGTTACACTGGCAGTTGCGCCATAAACCCCCAGCGACAGGGAGCTAGGGGGTTTACGGCAGCAGTTGCGCCCCAATCCAGAAGGGCAGCAACAAAGTCCCCAATGTCAGGGTTCTACATGAACCCCCGGAGGAGAACCGGCAACGTAAACTATATCTGCATTTAGCTCGTGTAACTTACATACGTCCTCCGAGGGTCCTGTAGAACCTGGTCCATGTGCCCTCCCCCCATGCCCAGACCACCGCCGCTAGTGCCCCAATGGGCATCTCACACCCCCGCCCCATCCTCCATACTGTACATGCCCCTCCATAACCCCTCACAGTAACAGCCCCACAGGGCTGCCCACCCTGCACCCGAAGCCTCCAGTAAGTGCCCTCAGTTGGAGCGTGTACAGTAAAGACACACTCAGAAATTAAATTTCTGAGTGCATCTTTACAGTAGCGCTCCTACTGAACTCAGTCAGTGGCTGGCCGTGGAGGTGAGAGGTGGGCTGTGCCAGTCACCAGCTGGGGATGGGTGGGGGGCTGCTGGGTGGACTGGCATGGCTGGGTGGGGGGCCACTAGACTACCAGGGCTTGTCTGGGTGTATGCCACATTTGCAGTGGGGGACTCGGGGTGCGGATGGGGGGGTTGACTGCACCACCCTGCGGGGCATATCTATGGTGACTTTGGCAGACAGGAGGTGTGGCCAGCCCTGCAGGGCACTTACTAGACACTTCAGGGGGGCAGTTGGTGTGGGCAGCCCTGCGGGGCAGTTATTGATAGATTTGGGGGGCTGGGGGTGTGGGCAGCCCTGCGGGGCACCTACTGTCCCTTCTAGAATAGGGTGCAGGGTCATTGTCACAGTAGCGGTTGGCACAAGTCACGTTGGTGGTGACTTGCACCAACATTTTAGAATTGGGGCCTATGTCCTGCTTGCTCCCCTTCCCAGTTGAAAACTACTAGTACCTGATATTGCCTAGTTGAAGGCCCCCCCACAATATCCACCTATCACACCAATCAGCAATTCATTGTGGATGCTGTACTCCTATTTGAGACTGACCTATGCTTTTTCCCCACCCCATGACTGCACTATTGGATAGGAACTACATGAGCTGCACCTTAAGTCCCTTCCTCCAATCGCAGGGCAGGTGTTCCTCTATGAATGTGCTGTGTTCAGGTGAGGGAGGGATGGGGGAGGGTGGGATTAGGGCCCACACCTGACTCTCACGAGAGAGTATCAACCCTGTGTCTGCCCTTCACTGCACCTCTAAGCACTGCAACTTCCTCTGGAGGCTCTCCTAGGCGTTTACCTTGCTGGATGAAAGTACCCCTCCCCCCAAGCTACAGGGCTAGACAAAACACAGTTCCTGCCCTAGAAAGCTAATGGTTTAAATTTCACACACACACACACACACACACACGCGATAAGGAGAAATATTTCTCAAGTAAAATAAGTATAAAAGAACAAAATCCAGCAACGAGCAGTTTCAGTGCTGAACTGAAACGAAGTATTCTCTCCTGACCACCAGAGACAATCGGCCACAGCAGCAAACCCCCACAAGAACACTCAGCTGCACCTACAAAATCCCCCAAACAGGTAACTTTTCAAATTAATCCAGAAAGCTACCTAGTGCCAACTGAAAGCAACAATAAAACTGCAAAAGAAACAATTCTGCAAAAATTCTGCCAAAAATCAACACTCACTTCCCTGAAATGAACTGCTGCCATCTGCTTTCAGCCCCTTATATATAGATATATATCTATGTATGAATATGCTAACTGCACATATGACAACATACTAGTAGCATAATGTGCATACAATTCAAATGTATGCAAGGCTTTTGCATAAATGCATCCATCAATATATTTCATATGCTTTTGCAATCAGGATCAATATATATACAATATACTGGGGTTTTGACTAACAATGTATGTGGCATATATTGCAAAATATATAAAAACAGTATAACAATATATTGAAAATTATTTATGAATATTCATGTGCAACATATGTTGAATACATATTACATATATTTTTATTTCATAAATGTATTGGGAAATGTTTTCTTTGCTATACCTTGAACATTGCACAATGTATTACACACACATTTATAAATGCATTTGATATATATTCATAACCATATACGATAACATGGGAATACATTTATGAATACATTTCTGAGATATATTTAGTATATTTTGGAATGCAATAACAATGCATTGCAAATATATAGTGGCGTATACAAATAAGTGACACAAACATATTTTATTATAATTCCATTACACATGTATAGTGCATCTATTTAAGTATAAGAAATGACATTTCCAGTGTTTCAATGATATATTTATACATATATTATCAATATATCGATTACACACATTATCAGTATGTAATGTAATATATTTGAAAAAAAGTCAATATTTTTTCCAATATATGGGATATGCTAAAGAGGCCATACTAGATATATTTTCCACATATACCAATATATTTCAAATTTCAGCATTATTTTTCAATATATTAGATTTACAATATATTGCAATATATATTTTACAACACAAAGATATAAATATTCAGACATACATGAAAATATATTTCTAATACTATATTTCAAAATATATTTCATTTTCATAAAGGGACATAATTTTCCCTCCATCCACACTCACCCCACCTACTGTAACCTGCCCTGCATAGTAGTCTTTCATCTACCTCTGTACACTGTTGTTTATGAACTTCTAATAAACAAACAAAAATACATATTGAAGAATTTAGGAACTGAAACTTTTTGACAATGCCTGTTCCCAAGGCAGCTGGTTATACCAATCTTAATTGTTAGTTACGACTGCCTGTAATCAATTACAAGGTCACTGACCTGTCCAGCTAGTATTTCTATGTTAGATACCTGTATTTCTGTCTACAGTATGTGAATTGTACCTTTGTAAATGTTGTAACGATTGTATTTATCTCCTGACGTGGAACCTTTGTAAAAGAGCTGTTAGCTCAAAGGTAAACTCCAAAATGATTAAATAAAATAAATAAGTGAAGTTTCTCCCTCGACTGCCAACAAAGAGCAACACAAGAGGAGATGGAGAGAAAAGCCTATTATTCTTCACATACTGCTTCAGTTTTTTCAAGAAGGTACAAGAATGCTGTAACCGGTCACTAATCCCGTCCAATGACTGCATTATCTTGACACACCATCAGACCTGAAGTTGTTAATCCCCATTCCCCTACTTACCTAGTGAAACCATAGTTTCATAATTCTGCACCATCACTTCCCTGTGTAGCTCCTTGTCCTGTTTGCTTAACATCTTCCACTCATCTTCAGAAAAAGCAACTGTAACATCTTCAAAGGTTTCTGGCACCTGAAAAAATGTGAGATGTGTTTTATTCTTGTTTTACTTATTAACACGTTGATAAATCTGCAAATTTTTAACTCAAAGGGAGCAGACAAGGTTCAAACTGACAGCTGGCAAAGACCGAGGAGTCCAGGTCCATCGATATTTAATGGAATAAAGTCCAACAGAAGCCCATCCCATGCTATCCCAGGAGATGTTTCCTGTGATTTTTTTCTTTCATAATTTATGTTTTATGCTCCCACACAGCTCTGGGTCAGCCCCAGACCCCTTCTCCTTCCTCTCAACTCTACGAGGCTGCCCCCGTGGTGGGTCAGGCTGAGCCAGATTCACTTCCCACTTCCTTCTGTTTCCAGAGGCAGGAGTTCCTGAGCTGGAGAAGCAGCGGACAGTGGCAAGGGTGGAACCCAAGTGAGCCTGGCCCATCCTATACAGAACAGGGCTTTTCCTTGTTCTAGTGCTAAACTGTGTATCCTTTGGGATGCCAGCACTTAAGCCAAAGTGTCATGCTCACTGAGCCTGCAGGGGGGTGTTCCATCATAATCCCCCCTCCTAGTTGCAGTGTGACTGCACTGCCAGCTGTGGTCACCAAGGTGACAGTGTCATACTGGCTGTAGCAATCCCCCCTCCCCAGAAGCAGAATGCATCCCCTGGGACATTCAATCTTTCTCCTCCAGCCGACAGTAAGCAACTTGAGCTCCTCCCCAAATTCAAGTCACCAGCATCATAAGCAACAACACTACTGCTGCGCTAATGGGCTAGCTGTGATGTCGCTACTGTTCAGGAACTCATATGGTTTGTGTCTGGACTCAAGTAGACCGCACTCTCTGTGTTAAATAATGCTTCTAGATTTCTCTTCTGACCCACACCAACCCTCCAATGATTCTGCCCATGTCTTCTTCTTTACTTTTCCTGCTTTAAAAACAAATGCCCAACTTGATTCTACCTTCTTAACCCCTTCAAACAGCTAAAGCATATCCCCCTCACCTAACTTCTTCTTAAAGAAAAAGTCCAGCTGCTGTAAAGTCTCTCTTGCACCAGGGAGTGTGCTGTGGGACCCCAAATATCTCAGCAGAGCATGATGCCCAGATAGCCTGGGGAATTAACAGAGCAGACAAAACAGAGGCAGTGGTGATCCTCTGAAACATCAACTACCAGGCATACTGTAGACTGGATTCTTTAGAGGGGTAAAGGAGAAACAGAGTTCCTGTCCACCCTTAACGGCTGCTTCCTAAAACGGCACATCCAATAGATGGCTAGATTCTAAGCCAACCTGACCTAGCTCACAGCAATGGGGATGTGGAATGGATATCTCTAGTGTGCATGTTGAGAAACCAGGGAGAGGCAGTGATCACAACTGGATAAACTTCTCCCTGGGAATAAAAAAGATTAGCTGGGTTTCAGCCATCAAGACTCAGAACTTCACAAAGCCAGTGTAAGGATAACTTGTTTTCTGAAATTGTAAGTGCGATTGGCTACCTGGTTTATGGTAGAATAACAGTACTTTCCACAACAATAATGATAAACTCCATTCATATTCACAAGTTCCTTATATTTAGCATTCATTCACATAACACATGTGGTATTGGCATCCCAGATGTGATTACAGGAGAAATATGTATATACAGCAGGCTCTGTGCATGCCCTAAGGATGGCCCCTCTAAAGAATCAGAGGAAGACCCTGGTGGGAAGCATGATTTGAGATGCCCCCCTACCCTGAAACCTCTGAGGGAAACTCTGATGGGGAGCATGATTGGGAAGGTCTCATGCCAAGAAAGAGGCATACAAAAGCATCATGCAATGTAACCAGATAGAAAAGTGTTTCTGTATGTTAGGACAGCACAGAGAACCAACTTCTCTTGAAGCTCCATGTTGCTGTGCTATCCTGAGAGAACAGGGCCTTGGGATGCAGACACTACATGATCCCATGGATGATGGCCAATTGGGGAATGGGTAAATTAACGCTAAGGAGTAGCTGGGTAGTAGCTTGTACTACATTCCAGGGAAAGCACTCATGGTGATAGGTGCTAATTGACTTTATGATCCACAACAGCTTGGCCTCTACTGAGTGCAGATGGTTATGTTAATGTCAATTAGTAAGAGTGGTTTATTATGCTTGCTTGTGTGCATATGCAAGAAACATATTGTGCCGTCCCGGTGGTGCTGAGGGTTGAGGCGCTGGACGCCACACCTCGCTCCACGTCGGCAACCTGGATTCAGAAGCAAGATCGGGACTCCAGAGGCTGGCTGGGGAGGAGAGAATTGAGCGTTCAACAACAGCTCTCCTCTCCTGAGGTGAGGATGCGATGTATCTCCCAGTACTAGTGACACTCTGCGGTGGCAGGGTTCACTGCACTAGGGAGCACTCACGTAGGCTGGGGAAGAGGTGCAGGCCGACGTGCTTAGGAGCATGCGCGTCAGTGTTAGATGTCATTGCATGCCTGTATCTCTGGGAGGAGGGGGAACGCACACCAGAACAGGGGAAAAAACAGCTCTGCGGGGTAGGTGATGGCACCTGATCCCCATGTCCTCCGCCGGATCCAACCCACCTGACCTTCCAGTTCCTCCACCTGGGACCCCACCTGCAGTAAGTTCCATCTCTAAGAGCACCGAAGAGGAGTGACGACCCCACCCTGGGGGGGTTAAGCAAGGGGTGCAGGCAGCAGGGGGGAGAGAGGAGGCTAGGGATGGGGGGACCTCAGGCGGGCAGGATCAGGTCAGGATGCCTGAGAGAGGCCCCGCAGGCTGTGACCAGAGGGAAAAAGAAAATGTAAAAAATAAAAAATAAAAAAATGTTGTGACAGCTTGCTGGAGAAGCAGGTTGTGGAGGTGCGGTCATGTTGTGGCCAATGCCACCACTGCTTTTTGGGGCTTGTCTCTGTGGCACCAATAAATGAGCATGCTGTCTATGACAGCAGCTCAGAAGCGTGCCACCAACTTGAAACAATTCCATCGCTGCAAAGAGGGAGTGCCCCTTCGTTGCAGGGCATGCCTTGCCTGGTGTTACATTTTAATAAACTTGGTGGCTGTTGCCGTTCACCTCTCATAGTCCCACAAAAGCTGATGTGGGGGTGCCCAATCCCCCTCTTGGCATGCTCCCTCCCCAATTCATTTGCCAATGGGGAGCCCAATAACCTTTGGCATCATGCCCCCCAAACACAGACCCTTTTTCTTTGCTGACTGGGTGTCCAACCACTGTCGGCTCAAGTCCACCCTCCCCCAAAATACAGGTAATACACTGGGAGCCCACCCCAGGATGTCAAATGTGCCTGTAAGAAAACCTTCACGCAAAGTTTTTTTTTTTTTAAACCTGTAAACAACAAAATGGTCCCTCTTTGTCTGTGGTGTCCACCTCCCACAACCCAAACCCATCTCCCCACACACCCCCACCCCATACTTACCTCAGGAGCATGGTGCGACAATCTTCAGTGGAGCGGGACTACGTCTGCACTCTTCAAACCAACTGCAAACTGAAGAAATGTCGGTAAGCTGTACAATGGCATAAATGGTGGGTTTTCAACTTAGGTGGATATTGTGGCCATTTTTGTGACTTTTGGCACCAAATTTGTAACATGGTGTTCTTGAGACCCCACCTCATGAACTCAGTTACTGTCATGTCATTATTCGGTCCCGAAAAGTGATTTTGCAGTCACTGCATAGAATCACCTTCGGGGACTGATTAACGAAATGAAAGTGTCATTGTTAAAGAATTGGGTTCCCTAAAAGCCTATGTTGTCAATTTGGTAAAAAAAATTCCCAAAAATGACTGTTACGAGCATGTGTTGCGCAGTTCCCATGCACGCTCGTAGCTTCAAGAATTTTTAATATTTTCACTCCAGATTTTCAATATTGCCATTTTTCCACACCTCCTTATGAACAATACAGCTGTTGTTTTTCACATCTGGCCTGAAATGTGTTTTCGCGCATGTGGTGCACAATGGCATGGTCGCTGTACGAAATCAATCTTCAGGACAGATTAATAAAATCACAGTGACAGTGTTCATAAGGAGAGGTCCCACCCCATGTTGCAAACTTGGTGAAAAAATTCCCTAA
The DNA here is from genome assembly GCA_016271365.2 of Neoceratodus forsteri. NCBI lineage: Eukaryota > Metazoa > Chordata > Ceratodontiformes > Ceratodontidae > Neoceratodus > Neoceratodus forsteri. The sequence goes on from CM057454.1 coordinate 1,166,082,438, forward strand.
AATGACTGTGTTACCAGGGTGCATTGCTCAGTTTCTACACATTTGTAACTTCGCCAATGTTTTATATTTTTACTCCATATTTTCAACATTGTCATTTTGCATACCGCCTGATGAACAGTACAGCTGTCATTTTTCACATCCTGCCCGAAACATGTTTTCGCACCTGTGGCACACAATGGTGCGGTCACTGTGCAAAATCAACGTTCAGGACAGATTAAGAAAATCAGTGTGACACTGTTCATGAGCGGAGGTTCCAAAACATACCTCTCAACCTTTTTTCCCCCCAAATGTGGAACATTGCCTGTCAAAATGTGGAACAAATGGGCAAAATGTGGAACACTTAATCAAATCTTTACCTAAGAAGCTCAAAACACTGTTAAAATGTTGCATTTATGTTCAGAAAGTCTGTTATTAATCGAATAATATATATTTTTGCATCATTTACTATGGATTTGTGTTATAAAATGTTGACTTTGAATGTGGAACAAGTCCTCACAATGTGGAACCGGGAGCTTTTGTGAAGTAAAATGAGGAACGTTCCTCGTAATGTGGTACAGTTGAGAGGTATGTTCCAAAATGTCTATGTTAAAAATCTGGTGTAAAAAAATCCCCAGAATAATTGCATTATGGGTGTGCATTGCCCAGTTTCTACACATGTTCTATGTTGAAATCTGGTGTAAAAAAATCCCCCAAATAATTGCATTAAGGGTGTGCATTGTGCAGTTTCTACACCAATTTTGTTATATTTTCACTCCAGATTTTCAACATTACCATTTTTTTATACCTCCTCATGAACAGTACAGCCGTCATTTTTCACATCTGTTGAAAATGTGTTTTCACACCTGTGGCGCAAAATGGCACAGTTGCTTTGCAAAATCACCTTTCAGCTAACGATCTGATAGTGTCACTGTTCATGCGGTGGGATCCCAAAAAGCCCAAGTTGAAAACTCAGTTAGGGTTTCCAACCATAATGCCCCACCCTATAGTGACCCTCAGGTGTCAGTGGTATAATTTGAGATTGTTGATAGTAATGCTCACCCCAATCCACCCCCCACCCTCTCCCTGCAGTCAGTGACAAGCACTGAGGTGTGCCTTGGACTTTTCGGCCCCAAAGTTTACCTCATTCTCCTATACTGCACCCATTTCAGCATATTTCCTTATGGAATGGGGTGCGTGTAAAGCCTGAACACCCCAAGGCACACCTCGACACTTATCGGTGTCTGCAGGGTAGGGTGACGTAAAATGGTGTGAGCGTTATGGGCGATGACCCACAGGCACACTCCAATGCCTGTCCATCTCTGCAGGGTGGGGGGTGGGGTTGGCGTCCCTTTAAAACTTCACTGCCATTCTTATTCTGCATCTAACTCCTGCACTTCCAATGCTAATGCTAGCAAGCAAACATTCGGCATTGACAAATGCTTTTTCATAATGTGTCCAATCCTACAAGCTCTAAGCACCCCATAAAACGGTGCAAGCACCAACACAACATTTTTTAAATTGCAATAATAGTTCAGTTAAATTCTAAGCTATCACAAGTAGCTAATACAATTATGTTGGTGCAGTGTCAGAAAGCCTGTACTAACCAGATGCTGAAATAGGGATCTTTAAAATTGCAAAGTACGCCTTGAAGTCACAGAAGGGTTGCTATCAGCAGAGAAAAGCATAAGAAAGTCACACTATAAAACCTCAGGAAATATAAGGAACCACAAGATGTTGAAAACTCAGTTTTAATCCAAAAAGTGCATCAGTCAACAATGATGAAAGGAGAAGCAGCTAGTCCCAAAGCACCAGGGTTATTTGCTGCTGCTGTACTTTTTGAATGGAAACTGAGCTTTCCATCAGTTTGTGCTTCCTTGTATTTCCCGGGTTTTAGAGGGTGGCTTCCTTGTGCTTTTCTCACGTTTGTTGTTCTGTTCATACAATCATTTGTGTATAAATGAATGCCTGTCCAAGTCAGCAGCCTTACACCCACTAAGTGGACAGGAAATCTGTGCTAATTGGCAGCAGTTAGCAATGTTCCTAGTAAGAGAAATTATAAACTTGCCTCCAAATGAACCATATTTAACTGCACCTGAATAAACACTGATGTGAAAAACTGTGTTTTCAATTGTTTTCTTTTTATGAACAACATTCTGAACAGTTCTTTTCCTGGAATCAGTAATTTGGAGTGTTTACTATGTCGCGGTTCGAGTACAAAATGCTAAACATGAGCAATTACACAATGGGCATAGAAATTAAGCACAAATCCTCTAATCTCGTTGGCTACCTGGCACTCCTCCCCCGTTGTAAAAGCTACAATCACCCCATGGCAAGAGGTGCCAGGCAGCCGCATCTCTAAAACCTATCCGACCCCTGAAATTGGCAACCAAAGCCGCCATATTAAACCACGCTAAACTGCCATGTATCGCAGCTGACCACGAAATTCAAACAGATTTGAGTTTTAAAATTTCACCGCTCCACAAACTAAGATGCCAGGCAGCCTCTTGAGCCATCACTGTCTGTAAATCACTGCGAGACCCATCTCAGTCCACACGTCCCAACATCTTTCTCACTAGCTTACACACCCACTTCACAAAATAAAAACAGCCAGTCATTAAAAAACCAAAAACAAATGGATACCTCATTCGCCTTAACAGACGAAACCCTAGAAACAGCAGACTCCCGAAAATCCAGCACAAGAGAATTCTGCCCGCCATGTGCTCTCCATCACTTTTCGGCATCTCAACCTCTCTCACAACCCAGCCCCCAAAACACACTGCAGCCGAGAATCATGAAGCAAAAGTGCGCATCCTCAGTAGCAGGGCGGCTCCAGCAATCAGGGAGTATTTTTTTCCAGCGCAACAATAACCACAGTAAAAATTGGATAAAATAGGGGGAAAAAAACTTTTATTTTTTGTAACCCCCAAGGGGCGCTATCCCAAGGGCTACTACCCCTGCCCGCCCTAACTGTAGCAGGGTGAGGGGCCCAGATCCGTTGGCGGGTGCCTCCACCCAGAGATTGGGGTTAGAACAGTCGAGGTTGACTTGGTCACAGCCCTCTGGGTTGCTGCAACCCCCCTTTCTTCCCACTAGTGGCCAACGCAGTTCAATTTCAGAGTCCTTGCCATATACACTTACCCCCCGGCTTGAATCAGTCAGCTCACTTCGGGGACCCCCTGGAAAGTAAGGTACAGTTACACCACCTTCACTATGCAGTATTTCACCATTAATACACAGACTAGCCAGTGTACTTTTGCAAAACAAACAATCTGATTTATTTGAGGGAAGGTAACAAGGACCGGGGGAAAATCAGGCTGATTAGCTTACCACTACCATATATGAAAATCTACCTATGGCTCTGTGCACAGGCCTAACCTATTAATTACTGTCTATGGGTACCCAAGCCCTAATGGCTAGTTCCTCGATGCAGCTGGTTGGGGCCCTGACACAAGCGAGATTTAATTCCTGAGAAGATCAGATGGGGCCAGAAAGCTCAAGTAGTGCCGTCAGCAATATAACAAAATGATTTTGCCTTTGTTTGAAAGCTTTAACAGGGAGCTACCCTGGTCCAGTACTCACAACTCCAGCAGATAACCACTCCTTCACCACTTGCAGGGCTGAGCCTGAGCTTCAATGGCCTCCTCACACATTTATATGGGAAACAACAGAGGGTACCATACCAGGCAGCTGCTCCTTGGACCCAAACGAACTCACAGCTATCGGGAGTCTCACTGCAGCTTCCACTTTCCTGACAGACCGAGCGCGATTTAGCAGATTCTCCAGTCCTCTTCAGGTTGAGCCTGGTAGGTAGCTGTGCTTGTACACAGCCTCCTCTGACTGCTGCCCTCACGGATTTAGTTCGGGGAATGTTGGCGCTGCAAACGGCTGCCTCAGGCCCTTCACGCGCTTCCCACGTGAACACTCAATGGTGCAGGAGCTCAGAACTCCTTCCTCACTCACAGTCACAATGCATCTGCCCCTAACAGCATGGGGCAATCCTTACAGCTCGGGCGCTACCCGATTCCATTGGCTGGTTACAACTGCCAGTCACTTAATCTGGCCCTCAGTGGTGCGAAAAGGCACCATGGCCCATAATGCCACTTCCAAGGATTACAGGCTGTGTCCCCATTGGTCAGCTGGCTCCATCTAAAGTCCTGGTTACTGGTTGGCTGCTTTTTTTACTCCAGATTGGATACCCCCTCGCTCCTATTGGACCCCTCGAACTGTCCTGGTCCAAGATGGAGGGGCACAGCACACAGAGTCCCATATACAACAAAAGCAGGTTAAACAAAACTGCATTTTCACTATCATTCTAAATGATTTCAGGCAAATACTTACACCTATCAAGGGGGCTCCACTGGAGCTTTCAGCGATCACAAAGAGGGGCAATTACAGTACAGCTCGAGCGGGACTCAAGCAGGGAAACACACAGTCCCCCACATAAACAATGATTTTGCCTGCAAGCAGACGGCTCTTAAAGAGACAGTACATGGAGGCTTTTAAAAGCACAACCCCCACATTTAGTGGTCTTACGCCGAACACCAGCCAGGCATGGAGCATTTAAACAAGCTCCGGGAAGGCTTTTAGGAACCCCCAATTGTAGGGAGGTTACACCCTTCCTGGCTTGGAAAAAACTTGGCGTCCGCGTCAAGTAGTTACCCTTAAATCACTTTAAGGCAAACAGTTTAATTAACATTATATCACACTTCAGATTACATGCATGGATACTGTATTCACAGTTTACTACGGTTTATGCAACATTACACACACACATAACCTTTTTTCTTTTTAAATCAGGTCATTACTCTCTGCCCATGACACCTGAAAAGAGGGGGCCCTTCCCTTTCAGCTACTGGTGGGCTAACTGGGGTAGGGGTACCACACTCGAAGGGCAATACTAACAGGCTGGAGTTATCCCCCAATGCTAGCTTAGGCAAGGAGCTCGGGGACACATACACCCCTTTATGGACCACATTTAAGGGCAGGTCCACAGGCTGACCCAGAGACTCATAACTCAACTTTACTACAGGCTGTACTTCTCAGCTGGAGCGTCTAGGGGTCTTGGAAAACCCTGCTACAGGCCCCAATTCTGTTTCAGCCTCATTGATATTAGTAGGGGGAACCTCCACAGGGGAAGGGGACCCAGTGCTCATAGTACTTTCGGGAGCATGACCCTCTATATCAGGACCCACACTACCTGGCTCAGCTGGGGACTGTTCAGGCACTAGTAAGGAACCCTCAGGGCATTCAAAATATTCTTCAGGTTCCGGCATATCACTGGCTTGATCCCCCACATCACTTTCTTCTTCTAAAAAGTCAGATAGTTCAGCCAGACCGGACAGTTCAGCCAGGCTCAAGGACCCCACCCCTTGGGCTTTGCTGCTACCCAATTCATCCTCTGGAAGCATTGGTTCTGGAGACAAAGCTGGGGGCTCAGACAGTCCAGAAAGCCCAACCTCATCCCCAGAGTTAATGAGCGTATTGCCCCGAAACAGCTGGCTCAGTTCATAAGAGGGATAGTATTCAATATTATGTTCATTGTCTTCAGACACAGAGTGGCGATCATCTTCATCAGAGGGGTTTGGACAAGGCCCTCTTATTTGGCTTGCTGAAGAATCAAGTGGTCTGAGTTTTTTCTTGGCAGCAGATCTAGTCATAGGCCTGGAGTAGGGGGCATTGGGAGGTTCAGCTTCAATCAAGATTTGCCTGATTAGCAGCAGATGATTTCTGTGTATAGTTTTCACATCTTTTGAATTATTTTCAGGCCACACTTTATATACAGGTAAATCTGCCAGTTTTCCCACAACAATATGAGGGAGGTGATGCCATCTGTCAGCAATCTTATGTTTACCATGCAGTCCCAAATTCCTCAATAGCACTCTGTCCCCTTCTCTCAGTTCCATTGTTTTCACTTTCTTATCATACCTCTCCTTGTTGGCCAGGTTTTGTTTAGCAGCCATAGTCTGGGCCAGTTGTTAGGCATAGTTCAATTGGGCCTTCAAATTCTGTACATACTGTAGATGATTTTCTGCTTGCACCCTATCAGGGGAAGCTCTGAAACACACATCCACTGGCAGTCTAGCCTCTCTCCCAAACATCAGCCTGTACGGGGAAAATCCAGTGGCGTCAACTTTGGTGCAGTTATAAGCATGAACCAGGATGCTAATCTGCTGGCTCCATCTAGGCTTGTCTTTGGGTTGCAGTGTGCCCAACATATCAAGCAATATGCGGTTAAACCTTTCAGGCTGGGGATCTCCCTGAGGATAATCCGGGGTGGTTCTTGACTTTCGTATTCCCCACAAAGATAGCATTTCTTTAATCAGGCAGCTCTCAAAGTCCCTCCCCTGGTCAGAATGGATCCTCTGGGGGCCCCCATAGTGGACAAAGAAGTTCTCAACAAGTACTTTAGCCACCGTGGTTGCTTTCTGATCTTTAGTAGGAAAAGCCTGTGCATACCGGGTAAAATGATCAGTGACTACCAATGTGTTACTGATGTTTTTTAGATCTGGTTCTAAACTCAGGAAATCAATGCAGACCAGTTCCATAGGGGCACTGGTAGTGATATTGACCATGGGGGCAGCTCTCTGAGGTAGGGCTTTTCTTTGCAAACAGCTGCCACAGGTCTTGACACACTGCTCTACATCTGCACTCATTTTTGGCCAGTAGAATCGGGTCTGTACCAGGTCAAGAGTTCGATCTACGCCAAGATGCCCCATGTGATTAAGTAGGGACCTCAAGACCAGTTCTCTAAAAGCAGTGCGGAGCACCAGTTGTTGTTTGTCTACCCAGCCTTCCTTATCCACAGTCTCTCTGTATAGTAGTTGGTTAATCAGTTTTAACTTTGACCCTTCTTTGTATAACAAGGCAGTTCTCAGGTCAGTGGAACACAACTTGGACACGTCCCTCCCGGCCTGCATAGCCTCCATGGCAGCTTTTATCATGGGGTCTCGGGATTGAGCCCGATGGAGACTATCGTTGTTGAATTGGGGCAGCGAACTAGTGTCTAATGCAGAAAAATGACAGTAAGCAGCAGGTATGCAGTTCTCGGATGGCCCCAAGCAATCCACCATGCGGTCCACAGCATCAGGAGACACTTGTTCCTCCTTGTCAAATTTTTGGCAAAGGGCTCTTATGTCAGGGTCTGACAACCTGACCCAGTCAGTTTGTGGCACAGGCCTCCGAGAGACAGCATCCACATCTATATGGTTTAGACCTGCTCTGTACTCAACAGCACAGTCGTAGGTAGCCAATGCAGAGAGCCACCTATGGCCAGTGGCATCCAACTTGGCTAAGGTCTGCACATAGGTCAGCAGATTGTTATCAGTCTTTACCAATATCTTAGCACCGTACAAATAGTCGTGAAATTGATCAACAATGGCCCACTTCAGAGCCAGGAACTCTAGTTTGTGCACTGGATAATTTTTTTCTGAAGGAGTCAGACTTCTGCTGGCAATAGCTACAGGTCTCAGACCGTTCGAGTGCTCCTGATATAAGACAGCCCCCAATCCTTGTAGACTGGCATCAGTATGGAGAACGTACGGCTTGGCCGGGTCAGCATAGGCCAGCACTGGGGCATGGGTAAGTTGATATATGATGTCATAGAAAGCTTCCTCACACTCAGTAGTCCAGCGGTTTCCAAACATATCATTCGGCCGAAAATACTTCTTCTCCATCTCAGAGTGCACAACTTTCTTAAACTTTTTGTGAGTGGGAGGGTATCCCTGAGTGAGGTTGAGGAGGGGGTGGATCACTCGAGAATAATCTTTGACAAACCGCCTACAATATCCACAAAACCCCAGGAACCGTTGCAGCTCTTTCAAATTCTTCCTCTGAGGCCAAGTAGTCAAAGCCTCCACTTTGCTGGGGTCAGTCTCTATGCCTTCAGTGGATACTATGTGGCCAACATACTGCACAGAAGTTTGGAAGAATTGGCACTTGTCTATAGATAGCTTGAGACCGAAATCCTCCAGCCCATCCAGGACCTTGAACAATTGACGTTCATGTTCTTCCAACAAGCTGGCAAACACTATGACATCATCTAAGTAAACCAAACACTCAAGCAAATTCATGTCCCCCACAGCATGTTCCATCAGGCGCTGAAAGGTAGCTGGGGCACCTGAAATCCCTTGAGGCATCCGGATAAACTCATAGAAATCTAGGGGGCAAATGAATGCAGTCTTCTCTCGGTCTTCTGGGGCCATCGGGATCTGATAGTACCCACTGCGGAGGTCTAACATAGAGAACCACTTACTGCCATTTAGACAATCCAAGGCGTCCTGTATGCGTGGCATTGTATACTGGTCTGGAATGGTCCGCCGATTCAAGGTACGGTAATCTACACACATCCAAACTGCCCCATTCTTTTTCCTCACTACTACAATGGGGGAAGCATAGGGGCTCCTAGACTCTTGTATCACACCAGCAGCAAGCATCTCTTGCAAATGCTGCCTCACATCGTCTATGTCAGCCGGGGCCAGGCGCCAAGATCTCTCTCGAAAAGGCCTTTCATCATGCAGCCGGATGTGGTGCTCAGCCCCTTGCACACATCCCACGTCCCATTCCTTTAGGGAAAATACCTGGTCTCTTTTGGCAAGCTTCTCACTGATCCTCACTTTCCATTCAGCAGGCAATGGGGAGTCACCGAAATCAAACAAGTCAGGAGTTACTCTGTCATCCTTCCTTGAACCCTTGCTATTGGGCAGCACTGCAGTATCTGCATAATGTACACTTGCCAGGGTGCAACCTCTTTTTATTCGAATCTCCTTGTCAGACACATTATGAACTTCAACCATCACCCTCCTGGCGTAAGCATGGGCTCTAACAGGCAAGATACTGGGTTTAACCAGCAGTCCCTCAGGCAATCTTCCCTCCCCGGGTGCATCCAACATCAATAACTTATTCTTAACATCTGTTCTGATTCGGACTTCCCCTTGCAAAACACACTGGGCATTTGGGGCAAGTATCAACGGTGCCGGATCCTTTTTCCATATTACACCCACGGGGCCTTCAGGTTCCTCCTGGCTAACCTTCCTCTGAGTTTCATAGGCCTTTTGGATCACAGCGGGTATTCTTAGCGCTCACCCAGTCCTAAATGCTTGCTTTTCTGAACACAATTGGGCTAATCGACCAAACATATGAGCATTTATCCCAATCAACAGGGGTACCCCGTCATACAGTCCAGTGGGGGGGCAGACTAAAGCCAAGGTTTCCACCTGTTCGTCCACTCTAGCCACAGAAGTAGGAAATGACAACCAGATACGGATATACCCCAAATACGGATAATCCTTGCCACTTAGCCCTCATACATGTAGACCATTCAAGGGTTGTAGTGGCACCTCAGGCAGGTGTGCCTGATATCAGTCCTGAAACATGATGGTTACCTGAGAGCCACTATCTAATACAGCTCGGGTGGGAATCCCATTTACTCGCACTGGGGCCTCCATCAAGGGGCCGACCACATCAGACCATTCAGGAGGCACAGCATTGACAGTTGCTTGGGCGTTGGCCTGGGTCACAAAGCCCTTCCTGGGGGGTCGGACGTGAGCCCTGCAATGCCAATTGATCAGTCTGCTGTTGACCTTCCTTAAATTCACCGGCAACTGGCACTCAGTCTGAAAGAGTCCATCCTCCCCACAATGGTAACAGAACTTGGGATCCTGAGGGTCTCTATTGGGAGGGGAATACTTTATCTGCTGGGGGCCCTCCGGGAGGCAAGGGGGTTCCCCTGGGCCAGGGCATTGGTTTCTAGATAACTCAGGTTCCCCAGACCTAACAGGGTGGGTAGTAGATCGCTTCAAGTCCCTCACCAGTTCTTGTCAATTCCTGACCTCAGCCCTCAACTCACTTTCTACTTGGGGATCAGAGGAAATAGCACGCACCCCAACCCCTCCCTGTAAGTCGGGGGACACATCAGGCCCCCCCAAAAGGTGGGTCTCATTGGGTGCACTAGGCTCAGGGGTTTGGCTCAGATTCACAGCCCCCATATAGCGTTCCCACCCCTCCTCATCAGTCTCTACTTCTCTAATCTCCCTATCAATTGACAGTATTCAGGTGGGGCAGCCCGTCTATCAAGTAACTTAAGTTTTAACAATATCACACTGGAAAATCTATCAGACTTCAAAACATGTTCCAACCTGACCTGGTTCAAGGCTGAGGCTGTGATCCCCCCTTTTCGATAGGCCTTCTGTAAGGCCCATTCCACCCTGGTAACAAAGGCGGACAACTTCTCATTCCTCCATTGCTTGGCAGAATTGAATTTCCATAATAAGTCTTCCCCAGTTTCTGTACTCCTAAACACTCCCTCTAAAGAAGAAAGGTACTCTGCTGCAGTAGCTTCCGGGCTAGTGGCCCGCAAGAACCTAATGGCTTCCAAAGCTGGGCCCCACAGACTCTCCATCAGTCTCTTTCGTTTCTCCCCCTCAGAGCATTGCCACTCCTGGACTAGGGAGGTGGCGTAGTCCATCCACGCCTCCAAACCATCCTCCCCTGAAGGCACTGGCACTGTGCCAGAAAAAAGTTTTAGCCTATGGTAAGAATCTAGCTGTATAGGGGGAACCACTAGGGCCGGTGGAGCCAAAATAGAACTCTTGGGGGGACAGGGAGAGGTACCGGGGAAACCTGGGGGGTGGATTCACTAGAAAGGCCCAACGCCTGCAGTAATTCTTGGGTAGTCCTCACCTCCACAGCCAGTAATTTAAGCAGTTTATCTTTGAAACTATTAGTCTGGGGAGACCCCCCAGGAGTGACTGACCCACTCCGGATGTGAACAAGCCTCCACCCCTGTTGGGCACCTTCCTGGTAAATCACTGGGGGTACCCTCTCGGGGTTGATGGCTAGACTACACAAAAGTAACCCCTGCAAGGTCTGATGGAGCAGGTCAGCCATACGCCCCTTCACCTCTACCTTGCCCAAACATTTAACACGCTCCCCGGTAGAAATAATATCAGCGGTCATTGTCCCCAGAGGTACATCCAGGAGTAACACAATTCTCTGGGAGTCCAGCTCTTTGGCTTCATCCCACCCCATCAGTTTGTGTACCATTGTCTTAATAGGGTCCAGCTTAATCTTAGCCATGATATCCCCCTTACAGTTTTTCCTTTAACTGATCCATATTTGTGCACTTTACCCACTCGGCCACTAGGGGACGCTGATCCCAGCGGTGCTCCAATTTGTAACCCCCAGGGGGCGCTATCCCAAGGGCTACTACCCCTGCCTGCCCTAACTGTAGCAGGGTGAGGGGCCCAGATCCGTTGGCGGGTGTCCCCACCCAGAGGTCAGGGTTAGAATAGTCAAGGTTGACTCGGTCACAGCCCTCTGGGTTGCTGCAACCCCCCTTTCTTCCCACTAGTGGCCCACGCAGTTCAATTTCAGAGTCCTTGCCATATACACTTACCCCCCGGCTCGAATCAGTCAGCTCACTCCGGGTTCCCCCTGGAAAGTTAGGTACAGTTACACCACCTTCACTTTGCAGTATTTCACCATTAATACACAGACTAGCCAGTGTACTTTTGCAAAACAAACAATCTGATTTATTTGAGGGAAGGTAACAAGGACCGGGGGGGAAATCAGGCTGATTAGCTTACCACTACCATATATGAAAATCTACCTATGGCTCTGTGCACAGGCCTAACCTATTAATTACTGTCTATGGGTACCCAAGCCCTAATAGCTAGTTCCTCAATGCAGCTGGATGGGGCCCTGACAAGCAAGATTTAATTCCTGAGAATATCAGATGGAGCCAGAAAGCTCAATTAGTGCCGTATGCAATATAACAAAATTATTTTGCCTTTGTCTGAAAGCTTTAACAGGGAGCTACCCTGATCCAGTACTCACAACTCCAGCAGATAACCACTCCTTCACCACTTGCAGGGCTGAGCCTGAGCTTCAACTGCCTCCTCACACATTTATATGGGAAACAACAGAGGGGTACCATACCAGGCAGCTGCTCCTTGGACCCAAATGAACTCACAGCTATTGGGAGTCTCACTGCAGCTTCCACTTTCCTGACAGACCAAGCACGATTTAGCAGACTCTCCAGTCCTCTTCAAGTTGAGCCTGGTAGGTAGCTGTCCTTGTACACAGCCTCCTGTGACTGCTGCCCTCGCGGATTTAGTCCGGGGAATGCTGGCGGTGCAAACGGCCACCTCAGGCCCGTCACGCACTTCCCGCGCGAACACTCAACGGCGCAGGAGCTCAGAGCTCCTTCCTCACTCACAGTCACAATGCATCTGCCCCTAACAGCATGGGGCAATCCTTACAGCTCGGGCAGTACCCAATTCCATTGGCTGGTTACAACTGCCAGTCCCTTAATCTGGCCCTCAGTGGTGCAAAAAGGCACCATGGCCCATAATGCCACTTCCAAGAATTACAGGCTGTGTCCCCATTGGTCAGCTGGCTCCATCTAAAGTCCTGGTTTTGGGTTGGCTGCTTTTTTTACTCCAGATTGGATACCCCTTCGCTCCTATTGGACCCCTCGAACTGTCCTGGTCCAAGATGGAGGGGCACAGCACACAGAGTCCCATCTGCAACAAAAGCAGGTTGAACAAAACTGCATTTTCACTATCACTCTAAATGATTTCAGGCAAATACTTACACCTATCGAGGGGGTTCCCCATGCACTTTCAGCGACCACAAAGAGGGGCAATTACAGTACAGCTCAAGCGGGACTCGAGCAGGGAAACACACAGTCCCCCTCATAAACAATGATTTTGCCTGCAAGAAGATGGCTCTTAAAGAGAAAGTACGTGGAGGCTTTTAAAAGCACTCACAACCCCCACATTTAGCGGCCTTACACCAAACACCAGCCAGACATGGAGCATTTAAACAAGCTCCGGGAAGGCTTTTAGGAACCCCCAATTGTAGGGGGTTACATTATTATTTTCTATGTGCCCCAAAAAAAGAGGACATTGTATAATCACAATATGCCATTCGAGGATGTTGGTGATGCCAGGATTTACCCATGCCTGGTGTGTTTTGGCCACTCAGCTGTGCCTCGTGGCCAAACAATACCCCAGGGCTTGGGTAAATCCTGGCATCACCAACACCCTCTCATGGTATATTGCCTAATTATCCTATCAGAACCATGCTTAGAGTTCTTTCCTCAAACCGTGACATAGTTAAAACTCCTGCCCACTGGTTCTGTGAACAGAACTGTAACAGAATGCTGCCCCCCCAAAAAAAAACAGTGCAAAAAACAGCTTTTCATATCATTTTTATTCAGATACAGTTACACATGGATCATTTAGGCTTATGGATATCATTTCTGTTAACTGGAACATTATAAGCAGCTACCAATTAGAAATCATTTCCTGTCCTCTTTAAGGGGAAAACTCAGATATAGAGGATAATGGATGGGCAACAGTGAACAACAATGTTGTTCACTTCGAGAGGCAGTAATGACAATATGTAAACCTTGAGATTGAAGCTTGAGAGGTTTTCGGTTGCCATACAACCTCAAGAAGTGAACAATTGCTGTTGTTTACTGTTGCCCATTTATTATCTTGTAATGCATGTGGGGCAACAGTAAAATCAGCAACTGCTTACGTAGAGGTGCGATTTTCTGACCTTGTCACTCATCACACCCACCCATCCAGAGAACAAGCTCCACTCTGTCCCAGTCTCCTCCCCCCGCCCACTCTCACATGAACATTTTTTATTTATAAAACATGGCCCCTCGTTCTCAGATAAACATTTTTTTTAAATAAGATGTAGCTGCAGCCTTTAATTAGGATTTGCTTTGTGCAGTTCTACTCACCGGAGTAGTCATGGCGACAGCCCCCAATACAGCGGATTGAAAGATCTGCACATGTGCAATGTTGACCGATTCTTTTGTACCATTGATGTGACATACTCAAGATGGTACAACAGCATCCTGACGTCATATCAATGGTACAACAGCCCTGTGTTTCCACTGATTTTCATACACAATAGCTCTTATTCACACACTCTATACAGGTTTACACAATCAGAACTCAGAAACAGAGAGACAATCCAGTAGTGCCAAGTGTGAGTGGACAAAACAAAGAGAACTGCCTGCTATGAAGAGCAGGTGTGTGTAAAATAGCCAATATACACTCACTGATAACACATAGTCCCACTGCCACAACACAGATGACTGCCATCCTAGGAGATGTGAGTGCTGCTGGAGCCTTCCCTGTGTAGTTGATAATAATGAGATGTCAGTGCTGGTGGGGCCTTTCCTGTGTAGTTGATAATAGTGAGATGCGAGTGCTGCTGGGGCCTTCCCTGTGTAGTTGATAATAATGAGATGCGAGTGCTGCTGGGGCCTTCCCTGAGTAGTTGATAATAATGAGATTCGAGTGCTGCTGGGGCCTTCCCTGTGTAGTTGATAATAATGAGATGCGAGTGCTGCTGGGGCCTTCCCTGTGTAGTTGATAATAATGAGATGCGAGTGCTGCTGGGGCCTTCCCTGTGTAGTTGATAATAATGAGATGCGAGTGCTGCTGGGGCCTTCCCTGTATAGTTGATAATAATGAGATGCGAGTGCTGGTGGGGCCTTTCCTGTATAGTTGATAATAATGAGATGCGAGTGCTGGTGGGGCCTTTCCTGTATAGTTGATAATAATGAGATGCGAGTGCTGCTGGAGCCTTTCCTGTATAGCTGATAATAATGAGATGCGAGTGCTGCTGGGGCCTTTCCTGTATAGTTGATAATAATGAGATGCGAGTGCTGGTGGAGCCTTTCCTGTATAGTTGATAATAATGAGATGCGAGTGCTGGTGGAACCTCTCTCACAAAGAGATGGGTCAAATCAGTTTGTGAGCTGGTGGCCAGCCTTGTCTCCAGCTTTCAGAATGTTAGCCAAATCAATTTTTTGGGGACCCTCATTTTAGGGAAAAGTACTGCATGAGTACCTGCATGAATTTTGTCATACAAGGAGAATGTCATAATCCTTGCATATTTCCTTGCAAACAATTCTTACATAAAAACGTGCATGTAGCTTGCATATGCAGTACATATCCCTGCATGTTGCACCAGTCAAAGTACTTACAAAGTTCTTACCTGTTTCTTGGTAAGAGGTGTGTTGTGTATAACTTGTGAGGTGCCCTACGTCTATGGTATAGAGCTCCAAATAAATATATATATTTATTATACTATATTTTCCCCAGTCCATAAAAGAGGACCTTATAGACCCTGTCCCTACCCAACTACATATAAATCAGCTGACACAGCTAAGTCTTTTTTGTGACCAAAAATAAAATAGAAATAAAAACGAATTCAGTATACACAGCCCCTTCTCATCCTGATCATACTCAGTTCATTCATTTGCAGCCCTGTTCTCTATGTGGTGTCATCAACTACAGCCCTGTTCCCCACTTAGGGTCATCAACTGCAGCTCTGTTCCCCACTTAGGGTCATTGACTGTAGTCTTGTTTCCCACTTAGGGTCATCAACCGCATCCCTATTCTCCACGTGGTTTCATCAACTGCAGCCCTGTTCCCCACTTAGGGTCATCAACTGCAGTCCATCACGACACGGGTTCCATACAGATATGGGAACTAGCTGTAACCTCAACTATAACCCTGTTCCCCACTCAGGGTCATCAATTGCAGGCCTGTTACCCACTTGGTGTCATCAATATGCTGTTTGTGGGTGGGGCTGCACAGTGTTGGAGCACCACAGGAGTTGGAAACTGCGTGCAGGCTGCTGTAAATTAAAAATACCTACACAAACTAATTCTCCAAGAATATTGTATGGCTCGACAGGACCCTCAGCAGGCAGCTCTTTTGTGTGAACTAGTCTGCCCCAGGAGCATAACATGTCAGCTGTTCTAACAAAACATTTTCTTGGGCCAGCAATTTAATATCTGCATTTTTTTTGCTGACATTATTTGACTGTGAATATCATAAAAAAGTCACTTGGTACTCAAAGTAAATAAGATTTTATGACGTGAATATTTGTCCCGTCCCTAAAACTGTTCATATGTAGTCTTGTTGGGCCAGACCAAAATGTAAATGTTAAGAAAATAGAGTGTCAGTACAAAACTGATTTAAGACTAATTTGTATAAAAATAAGCTGTATAAGCACCATGTGCAACTGGTTGAAATGTGGCAAAAATAATACCGTCTTACAGCATACATTTACAGAAAGTGAAGTAAAACTCAACACGTAGAAGGAAACTGCGATTCTTTCACATATTATTTTCTTTTTTTATTTTAGTCTTTGGTAACCAGGTAAGGCCCACTAGGCACAAGTGCCTGTTTTCAGGAGCGACCTGGGAGCACTGGATGGTTAAGTGACTTGATCAGAGTCACACAGTATGCAAATGAAGGTTGTGAGAATCAAACCCAGGTCTTGTCTGCTGAAAGTACTAAGCTTGTTCACAGCTCCTTACTCTAACTGCTAGGCTATACTGCCAGTCATGTAAAACATCTATTGTGACATAAAAAAGAAATCTTATGTCATGCCATATTTAATCTTCAGTCTTTGGAAACACAAAACAAGCTATCATCAGTCCTAAACATTTTTTAAATGGCTGTGGGGGAAAGCATTTCTGAAATGAAGACAATAATAATACTCACAAAATAAAAACTGAAATGGAAAAGTAAGGCAACAATCAAAAAATGAATTTCTTTTTTATATGGGAATTCTTTCAATAATACTGTTTTCTTTTATAAAACTTATATAATTTTCATGGAAAAAAAAACGTGTTAAACAGATGTCATTTACCCCACTTCTGCTTTGTTCTTTCACATCAGCTTCCTTACCTCCAGCTTCATGATCCCGTTTTAGTCCCCACACCACCTGCTTATGATTCAGAACCACACTGCTTGGAAACCAGCAACTATTCAGAGTTTGAGACTAGAAAGAGTTCAGTGGATATTTCCAGACTACAAGTTCCCTCTGCAGTACCCTCTGTGCTCCTGTCTCCTTTGTAACTGCTCTAGGAAATAAAAATGTACTTCCTGTCCAACCCTGAAATGTGTCTCTAAATTATTTAAATTAACTGATTAATATTCATAGCATTCTGCAGAGGGGGAGGGGTTCCAAAAATTTAGTAATCCCTTAAAGAGGTAGCGGCACATTCAGATTTCATGTCTCATGACTGAGGCAAAGCCAAAGACCCTTTCAGTCAAGATGGAAACACACATGGCTGTTCCTACTCTACAAAAGGTTTATGAGAAACCAGCTTCCTCTGACTGGACCGTGTTCCAAGCTGCTTCTCTAGTTACTGGTTTTGGACTTTTGGCTTTCTTTGCTATGGGGATCTATTTAAAGTATAATTTTCCCTGCACCACCCGCCCCGACTCAGGCCTCTATTAAATACACCTCTGACTCCGCCCATTGCCTTCCCATTGGCTAGTTACTGTCTCACTAGTACTGCTGTCACCTCCTTCTTAAACCAGAACTCACCCTTCACTGCTGCGTTCTACTCCTGGATTACTGTCTATCCCTCCCTCCCTCTCTAAACCTATCCTTTGTCACTCCCTCGTCTATCTTTCTCACTTGTTGCTTGCAGTCCCATAATCCTTTTCTGGATCTGTCCATCCTTTCTGCTCTGGCCAATCCCTCCTCATTCTCATAGAAACATAGCCGAAAAAGAAGAACCACGGATAAAAGAACAAGGAGGTAAAAGCAGAAACAATCAGTCAACAACAAATGCAGTAACCCTGAAAGCTTATCCTAATGTTAGATAAAACTGTAAAACCTGTAAAGCACCACTTGTAATAATTTCAGAGAAGATATACCCTGTAAGAAACACTTTGCTACAGAGAAAAATAAAGCAGTAACAGAAGATATACCTTGCAAAATACAATTTGAATCAGAAGATTACAGCAGTAATCTGTTAGCACACACCTGTAGGCACACCTTGTAATAATGCAGAAGAAGGTAAACCAGCAACAATCTGAATCAGAGAAAAATAAAGCAATGAAATGTTAGCAACAAACAATAGCAATCCCTGTGAGTACAAAATAAAAATAACAACGCACAGTAAATCTGCTTAGCCAAAAGAAGTCTTAATCCGTTTCCCTTGCTCTGGTAAGGTTCTCTGCTCCGTCCTTTCAAGCAATCTTAGAAGGAAAGAGCTCAGGTGAAGCTAGGTGCCTTGGCCAGCAAACCAAGTCTTCTACCTCCTCCTTCTCAGGGTACATTTATTTGTAGCTGCCCATCTGCTTCCAGTCATGAGTACTCTCTCTTGGCTAATGACTCTATCTTTCCTAGTTCTCTTCAGCTGCTGTGTGGACAGTCTAATAGCTGTGTCCTTGCACCACTCGACTGGCAATAGCTCCCCTCCACCACCCTGCAATATCAGACCTGACTCCACTCTAACACTACTCTACATCCCCTGTGCTCCAGAGCATGAAGTTGCACTGATGCGGTTCTGGCTCCAAAAATGCCTTCGCACACTGAATGCTACCCATCTCCTTGATATGTTCTCCTCCTGTGCTCTAATCTGGTCTCACACTGCTGCCCTCCTCCTTTTGGTCCAGGCAGGGGATATAGAGCTCAACCCTGGGCCAGTCTATCACACCCCCTCTCCCACACCTCATCATCCATACCCATGATTAAAGGTTTAAAAATCGCTCATATGAACATTCACAGCTTGCGCCCTAAAATGGCTGAACTGCAAGTCTGGGCTATTCAAATGTCTCCTGACATCCTGTGCATTTCTGAATCCTGGCTAAAACATTTTTATTTATTTAGTTTTTGTTGACCGGATAAGTGCACTAGACAAATCCTGCCTATTTCAGGCATGACCTGGGAGGGGAGGGGGATACAGATGAATGCCAACTGACCTTGAACCAGATTAAGCTGTTGGTGGTATTTTTAGTGAATGAGGGAAATTTGGCCAGGACACCGGGGAAATTCCCCTACTCTGTGTGGGGGCACTGTTGGACCATGGATTAGTTTGTGGACCCAGTCAGTCTGCTGGTGTACCTGCAGGAGAGCAGAGCTCCGCTCCTGCAGGTCCAGCTTTGGAATCTGAAGTACTGAGGACGTCTGACCATTTTGTTGATATGCTTGTGGATCTTGCTGTACCAGATGAATCTTTACCTGCTCAGTCTGCCTCTGCATTGTCAGATTTTTTGCCTGCAGATGAACTTTGGTTGAAGTCCCTCCTTGCTGCACATCGGGACCAGGTACTTGCTGTTGTTGATGACGTTAGCCCTTTTGAGTCGGCCTCTCTTGGGACATGGACTCTGCCACCAGAACTAGGGGCTGTGGAGGATCTTCCTGCTTTCACTACGGATGTGGTACCTTCAGGCTCTTTGGAGGTGCAGAGTCGGCAACGATCTTCTGTAGCACCGGTCCTACCAGTGTTGCACCATGCTCCATTGGAATTTTTGGTTCCTACAAATCTGGATCGAGCAGTGTCTTCTCTGCCTTTGAACTCGGCTGTGACTTTGCCTGGTGAACTTGTGAGTACTATGCATCCTAGACCGTGTGTTTCACCTCCTAATGCGCAGACTGTCTCACCTGTTTTGCCTCCTCCCGCTCTGTTGCCTTGTTCTAGCCCACTACCTGTCTCTTTAGAGGCCTCCCTGTGGAGTGCAGGTTGGAAACCAGGCGTTTCAGGGCACTGGATACCTGACCCTGCCCATAGCCCGATACCTGGTTGTGGAGGGCAACAGCCCTCCTTGATAGACATGCCTCCACCTTTGCCTAGTAGCCCAGATTTGGATTTGTGTGCTGAGGATATTCAACATCCTGCATTGGATACTACTCTGCTGGTTAAAGTTCCTTCTTTGCCTCCCTCCTCTTCGGATGATGAAGACCCTAGCTCTTGGGGACCAGCGTGGGGTGATAGAGTGGACATGGATGTCCCGCTCCCTGACCCTCCTCCGGGCCCTTCTCCTGACCCTGGGGACAAGGCTAAATCTACTTGGGAAGAATTTAGTAGAAGGGATACGTTTCGGAACTCCCCCCCTTCAACGATGGAATTGGTCCGCCTTCAGTATATTGGGGGTCTTGATGTAGCTGCAGACTGTCTCTATCTGGGAAAGTCACTTTTGAAAGAATCTTTGTTTTTTTTACAAACGAAATATTTGCATTGATTCATGTATCAGGTTCTTCCTTATATGACGTTAGTTTTCAAAGCCCTAGATTATTAGATCGATTTTGGACAAAGTACGATACTCTTAAATACACTGAGTTGTGGCTACCATTTCGGGCTATCCCACTTACTAGACCTTCTATTAAAACTGTCACCATTTTGTTTCAAAATGAGAATGTAGCAGCTAGTGATATTACGCATTGGTTAGCTAAACGCTGTGATGTCTTGGGGTTGCCACAGCCTATATTTGACTCTGAACACTTGTGGACTGGTGGTTGGCGTTATAGGGTGCAACTTAGAAATACAAATGTGGGTCCCATACACTTACCTAATAGTTTGTTTTTAGGTAGGGAACGGGGGAATTGCTTCTATGTGGGGCAGCCTCGTACCTGTTTTAAATGTGGCTCCCCTTCCCATCTCAGTGCAGCCTGTGATAGACTACGATGTTCCCTTAGTTTATCTTTTGGCCATGCTAGTGCAGATTGGAATTCTGAACTAAAGTGTAACCTGTGTGAAGAACTAGGTCATGGTTTTAGATCCTCTCCTTGGGCTTCCCATAAAAGGGAAGATAGCCCGGATCAGGATGTGATCCTTCTTAATGCCCAGAAAAAGGATATTGCTACGGCGAAGTCCTTTTCTTCACATGTTAAGGTAGTCACTGGTCCCCCTTTATGCCCTGATATTGCGGTGCCTGCTCCCCAGCCAGTGGTTTCTGTATCTGAACCTTCCTCTGAGCCTCCTTTACAGGAAGCTCCACTACCGGTTGTACAGGACCCTTCCTGTATGTCCCCCCCCTCTTTCTGTTGTTTCTCCAGTTCCTGCTGAACCTGTGCCTGTCCCTGACAAACCTCTGGATATTATTATTATGCCCCTTCCTGAGCCTAGCATTCAGACAAAGAAACAGGCTCAAAAACAGACTACAGGTAGGGCCAAATTGGCTAAAGCATCTTCTCCTGGTGGCTCTGTTCCCTTAAGTAATAAATTTGAGGTCCTGTCCCGTCACACTCAGTCTTCCAATGTGGAAGCTGATTCTGACACCTCCTCACAACCTATGGTATCCTCTGATTCTGAGAATGATAAATCAAAGGAGTTGCCTATGGATACTTGACCCTCGCAGTCGGGGGTGAGACTCCGGAGAAGTACTAGAAAGGGAAGGGTTACTTGATGTTGACTTATTTTTATTTTGACCCTTTATCTGATTCTCTTTCATGGCCATGGCATTTCATCTCACTGTAGCCACCCTCAATGTGAACAGTGTGAAAAATGCTCATAGGCGCCTGATTACTTTTCAACTTTTGAGTGATTTGGCGTGTGATATTTGCCTTATTCAGGATACCCATCTCAATACCCTTCCTTTGCTTAATATGTCCAAAAAGCTTTGGCGATGGGGTCCTTCTTTTTTTCCTTTAGGATTAGACACATGTAGTGGTGTTGGAGTGTTGTTTAGGGGTGATGGATTTCATGTTACCAAGTTGGTTGAACTGCTTATGGGACGGGCCTTAATATTGGATTTTACTTATTTACTTTACACTTGGAGATTAATTGTGATTTATGCACCAGTTATGAAGAAAGGTCGAGTGGATCTCTTTCGTGCGGTGCAGCCGTTTTTGTTCATGTCACGCTTTCTCATATGAGGTGGTGACTTTAATTGTGTAGTGCATAAATCAGATCGGGGGGCCCGGACTGATAAGGATTTCTGTGATACACATTGTCTCAATCATACTATTGTCCAGGGTTGTTTACAGGATGTTTATAGGGTTTGTCATCCTACTGGTGGACATACTTTTTTTAAGGGCGCCTTATCCACTAGGATTGATTTTCTTTTTGTCTCTGCAGCTTTGAGGGTGATTAAATCTCAAACCATTCCAGTGGAGATTTCAGACCATAATGTGGTAACTGCCACGTTAGGGGTAGGCCCTCATGTTAAACTGGGGTAGGGATATTGGAAACTGAATTCTTTACTGCTACTTGATGACAGGTTTTTGGCCCAAGTTCATGATTTGTTGAAAGCTCGTATGTCACTAGCTGGACTTTCTGAAGATTTGTTAGATTGGTGGCTACTCACTAAATCTGAAATCTCTACTTTGGCTAGGAGGACATCTAAATATGCTGCAGTGACTAAATATAAGAGATATTTGTCTTTACATATGCAGTTTGAAACATTATATTCAGCAATACACTCACGAGGCTTATCTTTGACAGCACAGGTACAGCATGTAAAAAAAGAAATGGCTACACTACAGTATGCTAGAGCTACTTCCCTGTTACATGAACATAGGGTTTGTTCTGCTAATAAATCTGCTTTGGTGGGTGTTTTGGATTGTAGTCATAGGCGTTCTGCGGATCGCCTTCTGATTGAAGTTGTGGATACTGCTGGTACTAGTTACACTGCATTTCCGGATATCTTGAGAGCAGTCTCCTCACATTTTTCAGACTTATATGCTGCATCTCCAGTGGATAGCGCTGGTGTAGAACAATTCCTTTCCTCTCTCCATATTGCCCCTTGTTCTAATATACTATTACAGGCTTTAGTTGCTCCGATTAGTGTTGATGAGGTTAAAAGGGAAATTTCCCGTTTACAGAATAACACGGCGCCTGGTATTTATGGCTTGCCTGAAAAATTTTATAAAACCTGTAGTCCTTTGGTTTGTGATGTGCTCACAGTAGTGTTTAATTGGGTTTTGCAACATCACACCCTCTCAATTTCCATTTTTGTACTTCAATTCAGATTTTGTTAAATAAGAAAGGTGACAGAACTTTACTTTCCAATTGGAGGCCTTTAAGTCTCCTTAATACGGATTTTAAAATTTTAATGAAAATATTGAATACCAGATTGTTGTCCATTGCTCCACACTTGATTTCCCTACACCAATCCTGTTCAGTACTGGGCAGATCTATCCATAATAATCTCCTTTTGCTTCAGAAACTAATAGAGCTTGGTAAAGTTGATGTTATAAAGGGTTTTCTTATGTCCATGGATCAACAAGGGGCCTTTGATCAGGTCCTGCATAGTTATTTGTTTCAGGTTTTATGAACCTATGGAGTTCCTGATCGCTTTATAACCTGGATTGCTTTGCTTTATAGTCATGCTTATGCTATGCCCTTGGAAAATGGTTACTTGGGTTCCTATATCCCTATTCGTCGGGGGGTGAGACAAGGCTGCCCTCTGAGTCCATTGTTTTATGTTTTTAGTTTGGATCTGCTTTTACATACAATTGCCCAAGATGCGCGGATTCTTGGTATTGCTTCCCCTCTTAGTACCCTTGAGGCCAAAGTTTCAGCTTATGCTGATGATGTCTGTGTCTTTGTTGCTGATTTGACCTCTGGGGATAAGGTGTTACATCATTTTTCTAATTTTTCAGATGTTGCAGATTCTTCCCTTAATAAATCTAAGAGTTTTTTTTTATCCTCTGCATACTGCCATTCCGGAGGTTACGGAGCTGCAAGGCATTCCTGTTGTACTGGGCCCGGTCTGAATTTTAGGTATTGATTTTGGTAAAGGTGATAATGCGTTACTTAATTGGTCAGCTAAAACTGAGGCAGTTCAGTCTAGAATCAGATTATGGAAGTCTTGGCAACAAACTAAACAGAAAAAGGTTATCATTACTAAATCTTTACTTCTCCCTCAATTTGTATACCTTAGTGCAGTATACTCCATTCCTTCTGGTTTGGAAGCCACTTTATTGGGTCTTTTTTTTTTTCAAATTTTTGGGGGAGTCGCCTAAATCCCATTAAAAGAGATGTGTTGTATCTTCCTATTGCACTGGGTGGTTTGAATTGTGTGAATCCGATTACTTTTTACTATAGTATTTTTTTTCATTGGAATTTACTAGATTTTAGTCATCCACACTCTGTGTTATGGGTGATTTATGCGTATGGTTGGTTATCTAAATTGTCCTCAGAGTGGCCAAGTTTGAGCCAGAAAAATTTACACACTCCTAGTTACCCGATTTATGTCAGACCTGTGACAGCAAAACTTAATAGATGGAAGTTACTTCCGGCCCATGTGTATTGCAAATCACGCAAATATATTTATGATGTCCTACAATCTAAAGCACATTCCATAGTCCCCATTTTTAAGGATGTACCAGATGGTCATGTTGATAACCTCCTTAAAAGTTTGATAGATAAATGGATTCCACCTAGATTATGGGATGTTTCATGGCTTAGTTGTCATGGACGTCTCAATGTTAGGGGGTATTTAAAGCATAAAATGGTTACTGAACGTACTTGTCCAAGGGATACTTGCATTAATCAGGAGGAAACAATGTCCCATTTTTTTGTTTTCTGCCCCTTTGTGCAAGAATTCTGGATGACCCTTTCTGCCCGTTGAAGCCAGCCTTTCTGGCGGGCTATTACATATCTGGAAGTTGTGGGAGGTTTTTTTGCTACACTCTACTTTGTTGGATGCAGGTGTAGTACGGCTGCTGTTCGCTATGTTCAAGTTTCATTTATGGCAGCCAGATGTCACCTTACTTTACAACAGTTATACCACTCACCACTTGAAGTTCTTCAACATGTTGAACATGATTTGTTATTAGAATGTGATTCTGAATGCATCTGTTTGTCCAAAAATGTATGGCTTATGAGGTGGAAAGAGGTTCCTTTTTTGAAAGACAAAATAGGTTGAATCATTATGCTGTCAGAGAATTGAGTATTGCTGATATTCTCTGTTATGTTTTTTTTTCTTATTTTCCATGAATTGTATTACTGTTTTTCTGATTTATTATTCTGTTTATTAATAAAAACCTTCCCCTACTCTTTTCAATAAGTGCCATGGGATCTTTAACATCCACCTGAACTATCACCAATCCAGGCAGATGGGACCTCGGTTTAACGTCTCATCCGAAAGACGACACCTCAGAGGTGCAGCACCCCTCTCATGCTGCACTACAGTGTCAGTACTGGGATATTATCCAAGTGCCAGATGTGGGAAATGAACCCACAGCCCTCTGATCTCCCAGCCTCAGAGGTGAGTGTGCTACCTACTGAGTCACTGACACTGCTTAAACATGCTATTAAACAGCATGAGGTGTCTATACCCAGTTATAGCATCCTTAGAAATGACAGGCTAGGAAGAAAAGGGGGAGGCATATTAATCTACTCTGGGGCAGATCTGGACATAGCTGAACTTCACATACCTGATTTAGCACCCTCTCCTACTGAGTCTCTCTTCATTACTGTTGCACTAGGAAATGTCAAGAAACTCACCATTGGATGTGTTTACTTACCCCCTTGCCATGCCTCCACTGGTCTGCCATCCCTCCTTGTCTCCCTTGCTGGCCTTCCATGCCATAATCCAATACTTTGTGGTGATTTTAACCTAGATTTGTTGCACCCTGATGCAGAAAAAATTCATGCCTCGCTTGCCGACTCAGGTCTTAACTGACTCCTCCAAGATCCTACGCGTATTAATCCCAAATCTGGGAATCATAATCAACACCATCTCACAGATAGTAAACCAACATGCCCCCATGAAAAAATGCAGATCCAAGGGTGTCAAGGCCCCGTGGATTACTAAGAAGATTAGGATGGAAATGTCCCTCCGTGACAAAGCTTGGCACACGTACAAAAAGAGTGGATCGAACCCTGACTGGCAAATTTACAGACAACTCCGTAACAGTTGCAAAAATGCACTCCAAAAAGCTTGGTGCTTCCATTTCAAAACTCTTCAAGCAGAACACCTTTGCAATCCCAAGGAATTCTGGAGGCAAATTAACTTGCTTGTAAAAGTAAAAATCGTGGAAATCCCTAGCAATATCACCGTCAATGGATCTACCCTTGATGACGCTGCATCCATCGCTGCTGGTTTTAATAATTTCTTTACTGACCTTCATAAATACACCTCTCTCTTTCATAACTCCACCTCTCCAACTTCTGCTCCCCCAACTACCCTAGGGGAACATCTTGAGTTCCATCTGAAATTAGCCACACTCAAAGAAGTGCAACAGCTTCTCTCTAACTTGAAACCTAATAGCTCTCCAGGCCATGACAACCTAGAGCCAAAATTTTTCAAGTTGGGTGCCTCAGCCCTTGCCTGCACCATTCGTGGCCTCTTTAACCGGTCCTTCCTTTCTAACTCCATTCCAGATTAATGGAAGGTGGCGGTAGTTGTCGCAGTGTACAAGGGAGGTTCCAACTCTGTTGTAGACAATTACTGACCAATATCTATCCTATGCCCATTTGCCAAAATCCAAAAACGCATAGTCTATAACCACCTTCAGGACTACCTTGACTCTCACAGTGTATTCTCACCTTATCAGCATGGCTTTAGAAGGAAACATAGTACTCTCACTGCCCTGTTAAAGGTTACATCTGACATATTTCATGCCATGGACAAAGGTCTCGCCACAGGTGCCATTTTCGTTGATCTCACAAAAGGCATTTGATCTAGTGAATCATGATCTCCTTCTCCACCAGCTGCTTCTCATCAGTATGGGCAACAGTGCCCTGAACTGGGTCAAAAGTTATCTGACTGGGCAGTCCCAGATAGTGAAGTGGGATGGTTCCCTTTCCGACCTATGCCCAGTTTCCCATGGGGTACCAAAAGGATCCATCCTGGGCCCCATATTATTCTCGCTCTTCATTAATGAACTCTCCCGCTTCTGTGGTGGTGCCGTTGTACATCTTTATGCAGACAATGCAATCCTATACTGCTCTTCTAGACACTCTGACAATATTAACTGTGACCTTGTCTCTGACTTTGCTTCCCTTGAAGATTGGTTCATTCGCAATCATCTTGTCCTTAACACAAAGAAAACTAAGTGTATGCTTTTCTCACATCGTCCAATACCTAATCTTCATCCCCCACCCCTTCATATTTCAACTCTTAAGGGTGATACCTTGGAGGTAGTGCACTCATTTAAATACCTGGGATTCACTCTGGACTCTATGCTCTCCTTCAGCACCCATGCCTCAATTATTGCCAAATCCCTTAATCAGAAAATAGGTCTCCGCTACCACATTTGTCCACTTCTCTCATCTGCTTCATGCCTGAAAATAGCCTTCTCCTCCCTTCTACCTCTCATAACCTATTGTGCTCCCTTACTTCTTTCTACTAACTCTGCCTCCATGTCCCTCTTCTCTCAGGCATGCCACAGGATTGGAAGGCTTGCCTTGGGGGCTAAAGCCCGCTCGTACCACTGTGATGTCCTCTCCTAACTAGGATGGTTTTCTTACATTGACAAATTAAGGTACTCCTCCTTGAGCCTTATATTCAAGCTCATCCATAACTTTACACCTCCTTGCCTTGGTGAACTAGTGCATCTCCGACAAGCACCGCACACCCTTCACTCTGCCTCACTTCCCCTTCTTGTTGTACCGAAACTATGTCTGACCACCTCCAGGAGATCTTTTTCGGTAGCTGATCTCTCTGATTGGAACTCTCTTTCTCCGACTATCTTGTCTTGCTGCTCTCTTCATTTGTTCCAATCAAAGTTGTCTGCCTTGTTATCCACCTCTACACCCTGTTCTGGTTTCACCTGAAGATGTCCTCTCTATATCCTCTTCTACTTCCATCCCTGCACCCATTCTCTCCTTTCTCTTTGCCCAGTTGCCATATGCCCCCTTCTAAATCTTCCCCATATGTTTCTCTTCACTATCTTAACTACTTAATGATTTGTTGGAGTTTTTAGCTTGTGCCAATGCCTACCACTGTATTCATTTATCTTCTACCTGAGAAGTTTTGCTCAAGAATATTGTTACCACTCTGTTATTGTGTTCTACTATATGTTCAATGTAATACCACTCTCTTTGAATGTTACTGTATTTAATTCAACCCTGGGTCGACCGTGAAAAAGGCACTGTATTGTCTCAGTAGACTTACCCAGTCGCCAAAACTCAAAATAAATAAATAAAATAAATAATATCAGGTCCCCACCATGCACAGGCATGCTTGTGGCACAACAATCAGCTGGCCCCCTGCCGTTTTACATAAGCCAGCACCACCATTCTCTAAAGTAGCTCCTGACTCCAGAGCAAACCTCTTCCATCACTGAAATAAGGGACATGAACACAAGGCTGCTTTCCATGTGTACAAGGTATGCTGTGAGTGCTTGGGCTACTGGGTGCTGGCTGGGGGGGTCAGTGCTGTGAATGATGGAGGACTACAGAGTATATGATGTGGTATGGGGCACTTTTTAGTACTAGATTTTGACTCGTGGGTTCTGCATCATTATGTAGTATCAGAGTTTAGTAGTTGTGGCGGTGGCTGGGGGTTTGGGGGTTGAATATACTTGTCGAGGAAGTCTGCAGAGGTGGTTGTGGTAGAGGGATTAAGTTTCTTGTCTCAATGAAGTACAGGGAGAGGGAGATAAGGAAAGGCAGCAGCCTAGTGGGTAACTGATATGGACACCAAAGGCAGTAGAAGAAATGCACATGTCCATGCCCTTGCTGTGTTGCTAGTGACATGGTGATGTCAATGAGGTTTAGGTTTAGTACACAGAACTGTAATCCAGGACATCCCAGTGTAACCCCTTTGTTCCCCAGGGTTACTAGAATCCCAGTAAGACCTAGTGGTAGGCAGGGAAGGCAGCTTGTGAAACTCCAGTTAAATGGGTTTCACACTGTCTCACTCTGTCCTCAGTCACAGCTGAGACTAGAGGGATGACATCATAATAGAATTGTCACAGCTGCATGAGCCACATTTGGAATGTTCAGCTCAGAGTAAGTTTAGAATCTTGGGAATTCAAAGTCAGTCCTCAGTTTGTCCTTAAGCAAACAAGAAGGACACCAGTAGTGTCTGTTTACCCCCCTCCCTCTGGGGGGGTGAGGAAAAGTTCTTTGTGGGTTCCAGGGGCAATCCCCTTCTCCCACCTTGGGAAGAAAGCTGCCTGTTTTAATTTAAGTTCAGTCTGTTCATGTATAACAGCAAAGGTTACATTTCTTCACCTGTGGGGCACCTGCAACGAATGGGTGAGTGTTTGGCCTCATTGGAAGGGGCAAACAACTTCTTTTCTTCAGTTGGATTTCAGTATTGGGGACTGCTATTTGGGAGGACTATGTCAACAAGAACAAACAAATAGAGCAGTCATCTGTTTAAAGTGTTAAAGTTCATTGTAGAGGGGTGCTTCAGGTCATCCACATCATAATCTACATTTTAAAGTCTAAAGTTCTGTGTGTCCAGAGAAATGGCCGGGTATGGGCTGTGGGAGCTGGAGGTGGGAAAAAAAACCCTCTTTAGTAACCAGGTCCACCTCTACGGATTTCTTCTGTGTTTTTGCTACTTGCCTCATGCGCTTTGCCAGTGATGGGGTGGGTACCCAGACGTGGGTCGCAACTAGAAAATCTCTCTAGGAGTCGAAGACTCTAAGTGGCGTGGGGAGCCACAGGATGGGAAAATTACTCCTTGTTGGATGGGAGTTTCGATTTGGAAGTACAAAAACAAAATCTCTCTAGGAATCGCAGACTTCAAGTGGTGTGAGGAGCCACAGCTTGGGAGCCTCCTTGTTTGATGGGATGTCTTTCCAAGTAAAGTTTGGGTTCATTCGCCAAGTGGACCGTCAGTCGAGTGGCCGGCAGGGGAGCCGGGCCAGTCGGGCTATGTATCCAATGCGCATGCAAAGTCCGGGCTGAGTGCCTGGTGGGTCCAAAGCCAGACAACTGTTGTACTGTGTTCATTCACCAACTGGACCGCTGTGTTTAACCTCTAATCTGCAATACAGTTACATAGCCCTGTGGGGGACCATACAGAGCTTTGTTTATGTTCAGTGAGTTAATAAATAAAGCCACACTGAAAAATCCCAGTTCTGGTTCTGGACATTACAGTTATTGCTTCCTGTAGTTGGATTTACTTGGGTGCCCCTGTGCAGAGTAGTCAAACCTAGGTCTCTTGTGCCCGGTAACCTCATCCTTCCCCGAACCCGTAGAGACCATATGTATATCCATGTTACAAAAATGGACATATGGGTTACAAAAATGGAGGCACTGCTTTGGATTTGTTTGGGAAGGAAGGTGCTTGGGCAAGTAGGCTAGCGTTTTGGCTATCTGGCGGTCGGTAGCCCAAAAAGTTGAAGCAATTTCCTAGTGTGTGCTGTGTGCTGTAATCTTGTGCTGCTGTTTAAAAATGCCAACTGTTTACCAAGGAGCTGTAAAGCCAAAGTGTGTGTCCTTGTCCTGCATCAACATAGTTTACAGCGTTTGTTAGTTTTAAAATAAAGTTCTGTGAAGGAAAGTGTGGAAAACTAGGGGTAGCAACAGAGAAATTATGCCCTGGATGTTGGAAATGCTTTCTGTGTAATACTAAAGACTGCAGAGTTAATGGCAATGTTACATGGTTGAAATGGGCTCCCACCATGGAGTCAGTTGAAAAAAAAAAAAGT
The DNA here is from genome assembly GCA_016271365.2 of Neoceratodus forsteri. Classification (NCBI taxonomy): domain Eukaryota; kingdom Metazoa; phylum Chordata; order Ceratodontiformes; family Ceratodontidae; genus Neoceratodus; species Neoceratodus forsteri. Next base: position 1,166,112,753 of record CM057454.1, read on the forward strand.
GCATTTTTTCAGTTTAAATTTGTCTGCTGGATGATCACCGTGAGGAGAGGAGCCCTCGTGAGGAATAAGAGGCTCATTTGCATGGCGTCGTGTGGTTGGTCAGTTTGCCATTAGTCCCGCCCCTCAGCCAGCTGTTATGTGTCTGCTTCAGCATTCGAGAGGGAGACAGAGAGTAGTGCGTGTACTAGCAGTGGAGGAGCGTTCGCGAAGTGTTCAAAGCACTGTAAACAGTGAAAAGTGACTTTTCTAGTTCAAAATCGGGCTCAACCCGCTTATCGGTCATGGGATCAGTGAATTGTGTGATTAATACTACGATCGCAGAGACTGCCCGCCCGTTTGAAATCCGAGGCCTTCAAAAAATCTGACTACAGGCCGTTTTCCTCCATCGCAGCAATCTGCTACCATAACAGTGAGTAAACGATTTAAAAACTGCTCAATTCAGTGATTTTCAGAGAATGCCATATAAAATGTGAGTGCAGCTGTATAGTCGCTTTGCAAGTAGCGATTGTGTGATATCCTGCTGGCAAGTGCAAGTCTGTAAAGCCATTAAATATGTGCATAGCAATGAAAGTAGCCTGAGTTTAAAGTTTGCAGCCAGAGAGAGACTGTGGGTTGTAAAATAAGTGCAACACTAGTAAAAGCAGGCAATCCTGTGCTGAAACCTGAAGTTTTAAAAGGGACTGTGATTAAATAAATGTTGCCAGCATGTGAAAAGTCCAAGGAAAATCCTGTAAATGTGAGAACAGCCAGAACAGAGCAAGTTGTGCAGTTTAAATAAAAGTTATTAGTAGCAGCCCTTCCCTGACCAACTGATGTAAATCGGGTGCACAGTGGCTTGACCCAGAGTTGAATGTTGATGCACAGGAGTGCTGCCGCTGCCATTACAGGGTGGGGTAGTAAAGTAAACACAGCAGCAGAGGAGCCATTTTTAAAGCCACAGAGTGTGTTCATTTAAAGTGGGACTTTCAGTTACAGTGAACTTTTGTTTGTTTTTCTGCAGTTATGGCCTCAGGACCAGCTCGTTACCGGATCATGCCGGGTTGCAGTAACAACAGCAGTAAATAGATTGAGAGACATTGAAAATTGGTGCTATAGAGGGCAACTCCCTCCTGATGTGGCAATTCCTACTTATCCGATATGTGTATGCCAGATGTGCTTTAGTGCTGGAAGGATGTCTTTATGATTCCTCACTGTGCTGGTTGTCTACAAAATATGGCTTGTATAAAGCCTCAAATTCGTTTGGCTCCCACATGGACACAACTTCAAGAATCTGCAGTTGGCAGCACACAGCATCAGGCGGAGCCTGTGGAGGAAGGTCCCCCGGGGGAGTGTGGCACAAAGTTAGAGACTGCAGAATTAGAGACTGAATCTGAAGTTGAAGTTTTGGATGCTAGATCTCAGAAGGCAAGTTCAGATAAAGCATCAATAGACCCCTGGGTGGGGGGGCCTAGCCCAAGTCTCGAAGGTGAAGATGAGATGCGGGAGGCCGTTGAATGGGAGGTGTCGACCTCCGCTCCCAGTGTTCAAGAAAGTGGTGATGCCATTGCCCTGACTTCACCAGAAAAAGAAAAAGAAGTCAGGGATCCATTTTTAATTTCATTGAGGATGCGAAGCTGGCAGAACCAGGACTGGCCACCCCCAAGCCAGGCCAGCGATCTCAGATTGACCAAAACAAGTAAAAAGGAGAGACTGGTTCTTAGAAAGGCCAATAAAATCTTTGGTATGACGTTTCCTACCTTTCCTCGGAGAGTCTGGGAGGAGATTGAGAACTGCAGGAAATCCTGGATCTGGGATGAAGCAATGAAAAATGTGCATCCTGGGGCCAACCAGCATGTAAAGAATAGACTGTTCCACGAAAAGTATACACAGTGGAAGAGAGGCAGGACACTGTTTATGGACAGAGTGAGAATAGTGGACGGAGAGGGACGCGAAGTCTCCCACTGTGTGAATTATGTGCGTCCAGATGGAGTAATAATTCAAGCCCCTGACCCCCTCTACTATTGGCCTCAGTGCAAGGACCTCCAAGTAATTAAGCCCGTGCCTACAAAATGGAGAGCTGAGCAGTGGTAGTCAATACTGCCACATCTACACTGTGACATAACCTTATTGAACTGCCAATATGAATAAACAAGAACTCAGGTGCCCCATATTCTTCAGTCCACAGTGTACTGCCCTAATCAGCAACCATCTATTGGTACCACCAGATGACTTCAGATCCAGAGAGGACACCATCCCAGCTGTTTTCCTGTTCATCGCCTGGTAATCGGATGACGCCGGACCAGCTGTTTCTTTTTTTGTTCCTGTTCTAAGGTTCCTTCTCCAGTTATGACATCAGCCCAGCTGTTTCCAGATGTGCACTCCTGTGGGTTCCTGGAAGATGTCCGCCCAGCTGTATCAGAAGAAATGCTGCCAGGGAGAGTCTTCGGCAGGGACCAGGTTGGTGATGTACGAATACTTCAAGAGGCTGGTGAGTCATCAAAATTATTTTTATTCTATCTTTATGACATTGTAATACACACCTTACACTACAGACTTCAAACAGTGTGTGAACTGTCCGCAAAGACTCTCCCCTTCGGGATTATGGCCTTAAAAGACTATGTTCACAGGGCTCCGGCCCAGGAGAGACTCTTTAATGGACTAGCCTTCGGACCTTGTAGTCACTAGTGGGACATTTAGGGCATTCCATCCCCCCAAAGAAGTGTATTGTTATCAATGTCATTTCTGTACTTAATGTATATACTGTCTTTTCTACTTTTCTAAAAAAAAAAATATATATATTTTTTTCTTTTGGGATTGTTTAGTGTTCTGTTTTTCCTGTATGGTAAGGGTTGTTGTTGTCACTGCTGTTGTTTAGGCAGATCGTAAATGCAGATTAGGGTGTGTTTTTTTTTGTTTTGCTTTTGTCTTTCCTTACAGGTGTTCCTGGAGGACAGAAGAAGACAAGAAGAGGAGGAGGAGGGGCTCATCGGAGTTCCTCATTCAGTGCTTGTGTAGAAATTAAAGTACTGTTTGTGTTTCTAATGTTGTAGTTGCAGGCTGCCCAAGGTCGGGGGAGGTCCCCGGGTTTTGTTTTTGTTTGGGATGTTATGTTAGAGGCAGATAGGTTTTCCCTAGAGGGTTAGGGGGGATAGACAGGCTGTGGTCCTCAGTGGCCATAGGGACTGCAGTGCTGATCTATCAGGGCTATGCTCTGGACGATTCTACCAGAGCCACTAGGTGTCCATAGTAAGTGTATACAGTAGAGACTGAAATGTCAGCTATAGGCCTCTAGGCCCTTAGTGTTGCCTACCTGTGCTCGCACATGGTAGGAGGAGGCCTGATCACCCCCTCCGCAGGTAGCACATAGAGTGGGATGGCCTAAGGCCGGGTGCATAATGACTGGGGACAGTCATTTTCCTGGTCAAGGGCGAGTGTAACCCCTTTGTTACCCGGGGGTTACTAGAATCCCAGTAAGACCTAGTGGTAGGCAGGGAAGGCAGCTTGTGAAACTCCAGTTAAATGGGTTTCACACTGTCTCACTCTGTCCTCAGTCACAGCTGAGACTAGAGGGATGACATCATAATAGAATTGTCACAGCTGCATGAGCCACATTTGGAATCTTCAGCTCAGAGTAAGTTTAGAATCTTGGGAATTCAAAGTCAGTCTTCAGTTTGTCCTTAGCAAACAAGAAGGACAACAGTAGTGTCTGTTTACCCCCTCCCTCTGGGGTGAGGAAAGTTCTTTGGGTTCCAGGGCAATCCCTCTCCCACCTTGGGAAGAAAGCTGCCTGTTTTAATTTAAGTTCAGTCTGTTCATGTATAACAGCAAAGGTTACATTTCTTCGCCTGTGGGGCACCTGCAACGAATGGGTGAGTGTTTGGCCCCATTGGAAGGGGCAAACAACTTATTTTTTTCAGTTGGATTTCAAGTATTGGGGACTGCTATTTGGGAGGACTATGTCAACTAGAACAAACAAATAGAGCAGTCATCTGTTAAAAGTGTTAAAGTTCATTGTAGAGGGGGTGCTTCAGGTCATCCACCGTCAATCTACATTTTAAAGTCTAAAGTTCTGTGTGTCCAGAGAAATGGCCAGGCATGGGCTGTGGGAGCTGGAGGTGGGAAACCCCCCCATCTTTAGTAACCAGGTCCACCTCAACGGATTTCTTCTGTGTTTTTGCTACTTGCCTCATGCGCTTTGCCAGTGATGGGGTGGGTACCCAGACGTGGGTCGCAACTAGAAAATCTCTCTAGGAGTCGAAGACTCTAAGTGGCGTGGGGAGCCACAGGATGGGAAAATTACTCCTTGTTGGATGGGAGTTTCGATTTGGAAGTACAAAACAAAATCTCTCTAGGAGTCGCAGACTTCAAGTAGTGTGTGGAGCCACAGCTTGGGAGCCTCCTTGTTTGATGGGATGTCTTTCCAAGTAAAGTTTGGGTTCATTCGCCAAGTGGACCGTCAGTCGAGTGGCCGACAGGGGAGCCGGGCCAGTCGGGCTATGTATCCAATGCGCATGCAAAGTCCGGGCTGAGTGCCTGGTGGGTCCAAAGCTAGACAACTGTTGTATTGTGTTCATTCACCAAATGGACCACTGTGTTTAACCTCTAATCTGCAATACAGTTACGTAGCCCTGTGGGGGACCATACAGAGCTTTGTTTATGTTCAGTGAGTTAATAAATAAAGCCACACTGAAAAATCCCAATTCTGGTTCTGGACATTACAGTTATTGCTTACTGTAGTTGGATTTACTTGGGTGCCCCTGTGCAGAGTAGTCAAACCTAGGTCTCTTGTGCCAGGTAACCTCATCCTTCCCCGAACCCCTAGAGACCATATGTATATCCATGTTACAAAAATGGATATATGGGTTACACCAGTACCAAAGTCCACCACAGCACCAAAGAGTCTGAAAATCAAATGCTGGTGTAGTATGCAGATGTTCTCAGTGTTGTGGAGAGATAACGGATGGGAGAGATAACGGATGGGGGGGAGTGGAAAATCAAACGCTGGTGTAGTATGTAGACGTTCTCAGTGTTGTGGAGAGATAACGGATGGGGGAGTGGAAAATCAAATGCTGGTGTAGTATGCAGATGTTCTCAGTGTTGTGGAGAAATAATGGATGGGGGAGTGGAAAATCAAATGCTGGTGTAGTATGCAGATGTTCTCAGTGTTGTGGAGAGATAACGGATGGGGGAGTGGAAAATCAAATGCTGGTGTAGTATGCAGATGTTCTCAGTGTTGTGGAGAGATAACAGATGGGGGAGTGGAAAATCAAATGCTGGTGTAGTATGCAGACGTTCTCAGTGTTGTGGAGAGATAACGGATGGGGGAGTGGAAAATCAAATGCTGGTGTAGTATGCAGACGTTCTCAGTGTTGTGGAGAGATAACGGATGGGGGAGTGGAAAATCAAATGCTGGTGTAGTATGCAGACGTTCTCAGTGTTGTGGAGAGATAACGGATGGGGGAGTGGAAAATCAAATGCTGGTGTAGTATGCAGACGTTCTCAGTGTTGTGGAGAGATAACGGATGGGGGAGTGGAAAATCAAATGCTGGTGTAGTATGTAGGCATTCTCAGTGTTGTGGAGAGATAACGGATGGGGGAGTGGAAAATCAAATGCTGGTGTAGTATGCAGACGTTCTCAGTGTTGTGGAGAGATAACGGATGGGGGAGTGGAAAATCAAATGCTGGTGTAGTATGCAGGCATTCTCAGTGTTGTGGAGAGATAACGGATGGGGGAGTGGAAAATCAAATGCTGGTGTAGTATGCAGATGTTCTCAGTGTTGTGGGGAGAGAACGGATGGGCGAGTGGAAAATCAAATGCTGGTGTAATATGTAGGCATTCTAAGTGTTGTGGAGAGATAACGGATGGGGGAGTGGAAAATCAAATGCTGGTGTAGTATGCAGATGTTCTCAGCATGTGGAGAGATAACAGATGGGGGAGTGGAAAATCAAATGCTGGTGTAGTATGCAGACGTCTCAGTGTTGTGGAGAGATAACGGATGGGGAGTGGAAAATCAAATGCTGGTGTAGTATGCAGATGTTCTCAGTGTTGTGGAGAGATAACGGATGGGGGAGTGGAAAATCAAATGCTGGTGTAGTATGCAGATGTTCTCAGTGTTGTGGAGAGATAACGGATGGGGGAGTGGAAAATCAAATGCTGGTGTAGTATGCAGATGTTCTCAGTGTTGTGGAGAGATAACGGATGGGGGAGTGAAAATCAAATGTTGTGTAGTATGCAGATGTTCTCAGTGTTGTGGAGAGATAACGGATGGGGGAGGAAAATCAAATGCTGGTGTAGTATGCAGATGTTCTCAGTGTTGTGAGAGATAACGGATGGGGAGTGGAAAATCAAATGCTGGTGTAGTATGCAGATGTTTCAGTGTTGTGGAGAGATAACGATGGGGAGTGGAAAATCAAATGCTGGTGTAGATGCAGATGTTCTCAGTGTTGTGAGAGATAACGGATGGGGAGTGGAAAATCAAATGCTGGTAGTATGCAGATGTTCTCAGTGTTGTGGAGAGATAACGGATGGGGGAGTGGAAAATCAAATGCTGGTGTAGTATGCAGATGTTCTCAGTGTTGTGGAGAGATAACGGATGGGGGAGTGGAAAATCAAATGCTGGTGTAGTATGCAGACGTTCTCAGTGTTGTGGGGAGATAATGGATGGGGGGATGGATAAGCAGGAACGCGAACAGTGAAGTGGATATGAAACAAACAAAAACAAAACAAATGAGGGATCAGGGCAGGGAAAGAAAATGAAGAGAAGAAAAAAGCAACAAGCGGGGAGAGCAAAAGGAGTCTGAAACAGGCAGGGAAAGAAACAGCAAAACAGAAAAGAAGGAGGCACAGCCCACAAGCCATGTAGGAGCCCAGAGCACCGTAAAGAGCCAGTGTTTCAGGAAGTGATAAGCCAGGAACTGCTTAGGGAGGCTGACTGTTACTGGGGATGTCTGAATGGAGTGGAGTAATCATTTTAACTACAGAATATTTACGCCCCAAAACAGAAACACTTGTCATGAATGATCAGCCTTGCCGATCACTGGGTTGTTACTGCCATGCCCATTCCAGTCTGAATTGTATAGGACCTGGAAGAGACATGCCGTTGTTGGAAGCAAAATGTTCTTTGTGCAAGTGAACATAAAAAGGCAGATAAAACAACAAGTAACAATGAATTTTAGAGAGGGTAAAGCAATCATAAAATGTGGGTTTTTAAACTAGAAATATAAAAAAGGTTAACATTGTCCATTTAAATCATGTGAAGTCTCCTGACCCCCCAAATCAGGCAAAAAATACTCATTTTCTGTAAAGCTGTATGTCAACCCCTCCGCAAACAGGTAACTCTGTGTTACATCCCCCTCTTGCCCTTGCAGGAAAACATGCTCAACTTCTTTCCCCCCACATCTGATGACAAAGTCTGCATAAGACCATCCAGAGATCCATAATTGGGGTCTGTGTGGCCTTACTCATTTATAGACTGTCAAAACTGTTCCATACCCCACTAATTTATATTTTCTTCCCTTCTGGTATAGGTAATTAGGGAGACACATGGATGGACCAGCATCTGTATGTGCGGGACAGATTACCTAAAAAAATAATGAGGGACTAGAATATTGATGGGGAACCTACAGAGTTACATGGATGAAATACTAGGGAGTGCTTTAAACTAGGAGCGGGGGAGGGCGAAGATAGGTGTAGGTGTAGCCCAGTGGGAATGGCAGGAGGAACAGTCCTAACTCGCTCTCTTCCACAGCTGGGAACAAAAGAAGCCAGAAGGGGGAAGAAAGAAGAGCAGGGCTAAAGGAGGGGTTTTACTAATGCCAGGAGTCTAGGTAATATGATGGGAGAACTGCAGACAGTGGTGGTGGAGGATAAGCTGGACCTAATTGCAGTTACGGAGACCTGGTTGACTGAAAACCACAGCTGGGAGGTGGAAATACCAAGGTATGTACTTAACAAGAGGGACAGGACAGGAAAAAGTGGGGGAAGCGGTTGCCCTTTATGTAAAAGAGGGGATTAGAGCAATGGTGTGTGGGGTTGGGGATGGACCAACAGAGACCCTATGGGTCACTTTAAGCAAAACAGAGGGGAAGGCAGTGAAGGTAGGGTTGATCTACAGGCCACCAAATCAGGGGGAGGAAGTAGATAGACAGATGGGTAGGGAGATACAGGAGATGGCTAACAAAGGGAAAGTCATGATGGTGGGAGATCTAAATCTACTGGACGTGGATTGGGAAATCCTGGCAGCATCCACAGTAAGGAGTAGGGAGTTGCAGGAAATGTTCATCATCGGCTTCTCATGGAACCTATTTGAGGGGTGCCATACTAGACCTGGTTATGACGAATGGGGACAGGGTCGAGGGGGTGGAGATTGGGGAAAATGTGGGTGACAGTGACCATAGCACAGTAAGATTTAGAAGCAGAAGGGGGCCAGTTAAGTGCAGTTCTAATACTAAGGTGCTACACGTTAGAAAGGCAGATTTTAGGAGGATGAGGGCAATGGTGCAGGAGGAGCAAGTAGGGAAGGAGGACATAGAAGATGTGGAGGAGCTATGGGTGGAATTAAAAGAGGACTATTGAAGGCAACAGAACTATGTGTTAGGATGGTGAGCAGGAATAAGGGGAAGGAAACCACTTTGGTTCATAACAGAAGTGAGGAATGCAGTTGGGGAAAAAAACAAGGGCATTCAGTTTATATAAAGCATCTCAGAGGAAGGCAGGCAGAGAGGTATATAAGGAAAAACTAAGGGAAGTGGGGAAGGTGATTAGCCAGGCAAAGGCCGAAACAGAAGAGCACATAGCAAGGGAGGTAAAAAGGGGAGACAAGAAGTTTTTCAAGTATGTGAGTGACAGAAGGAAGGGAAAGCACGGGATTATGAAGCTCAAGGATGAAGAATGAGCACTGGTGGAGAGAGAGATATATAAAAAGCCAATGCCCTGAATAAATACTTTGCATCAATCTTCACGGTGGAGGAGGGGAAAGTGCCGAAGTTGGAAAACAGGGGCAGGATGGGTAGTGAGATGGATTCAAGTCCCTTCATGGAGGCTAGGGTATTGGAAGTACTAGGAAAGCTGCGGACGGATAAGGAGATGGGTCCAGATGGGATTCACCCAAGGGTACTCAAAGAATTAAAACAGGAGTTGGCAACACTGCTCACGAGGTTATTTAACCTATCACTGCACAACAAGAGGTTTCCTCGGGACTGGAAAAGGCTGAGGTAGTGTCCCTACATAAAGGGGGAGGACAGGAGGAGCTGGAAAACTACCGTCCAGTTATCTTTACCTACGTGGTTGGAAAATTAATGGAGTCACTTTTTAAGGAAAGGCTGATAAAATATCTAGATGGGGAGGGCCTTCTAAATGACTATCAACATGGATTCACAGGTGGTAGGTCCTGTCAGACCAACCTGATCGAATTCTTTGACAAAGATAGGGACCAGAGTGGGGCAGTGGACATGGCCAACCTGGACTTCAGGAAGGCCTTTGACACTGTCCCCCATAGGAGGCTGATAGGCAAGGTAGGCAGCTTAGGAGTGGGGAGCAAACTCACAAACTGGGTAGAACATTGACTGGAGGGGAGGACACAGAGCTGTGGTGAATGGGGTGCATTCAAAGGAAGAAAAGGTGATGAGTGTGTTTCCCTAGGGGTCTGTGTTGGGACCCATACTTTTCAACATATACATGGAGGACATCACAGAGGGTCTACAAGGGAAGGCGTGCCTGTTTGCAGATGAAATTAAGATATGTAGTAATAGGGTTGATACGGTGGAGGGTATGACTGAGGATCTGACTAGGCAGGAGGAGTGGTCAGAAAGGTGGCAGCTGCAGTTCAATACAAAAAAGTGCCGAATTATGCATATAGGGTGTAATTATCCAAAGGCAAAATACTTGGAGGGGAGGAACTAGAGGTAACAGAACAGGAAAGAGACCTGGGGATCACTATTTCAGACAACTTGAAAGTCTGGAGTCAGTACGACAGAGCAGCAGGAAAGGCACTCAAAATGCTGGCATGCATAGGGAGGGGATTCACAAGCAGGAGGAGGTAGATGATCATGCCATGATTCAAAACCATGGTCAGACCACACATGGAATATGGAGTTCAGTTCTGGAAACCATATTGGTAAGGGGAAAAGGACAGGCTGGAATGGGTCCAGAGAAGAGCAACCCAAATGGTGAAGGAGCTGCAGGGAAAGTCATATGAGGAGAGACTGGGGGCTGGGCCTGTACATGCTGGAGGAGAGGAGGGGTGACATGGTGGAGACATTCAAGTACTTGAAGGGCATAAACAGGGTGAGGGTCGATGGCATCTTCAGAATGAATAAGAACAATTCCACTAGAGGGCATACCTACAAACCAGAGGGGGGAAGATTCAGAGGGGACGTCAGGGGGAAGTGCTTCACTGAGAGGGTGGTGCAGACATGGAACAGACTCCTGGAATGGGTGGTGGGAATGGATACAGTGGACAAATTCAAAAGAGCCTAGAATATGTACATGGGACTAACTGACAGGGGGAAGGCTGGGGATGGAGGGCGGGAGTCGTCCTAGAGGAGGTGGTTTCAGGCAGACTGGATGGGCAGTGGGGTCCTTTTCTGCTTACAGATTTCTATGATTCTCTAACAATTGTGGAGAGAACAACATGCATTAACAGGCCCTGGGGAAGTGGACAAGGCAATTTATGGAAGAGAGAGAGTCCACAGTAAACTGGAAGCTCTAAAGGAAAACAAGGTGATGGGGCTACACAGAATCCACCCAAGCAGCATGGGATAAATCAGTTTGAAGCTGGTGGTCAGTTTGTGCACTAGATTATTAAATTTGGTTGCCAAATCGATATTTGTAGTGGCTATCCATTTTAAATGTTCAAAAATACATTGCAGGAAGCCAGTTGGCCGATAACTTTCAAAATCTGGTAGCCAAGCCAGTTGTTTTTAGTGCCATTGGCCAGCTGACTACCCAGTTCACCCCACCCTGCACCCAAGGGTGCTAGAAGAACTGAGAACTGTGCTAGCTCCCCCTCTGGTGACACTATTCAGCACCTCACTGGAGACAGGGGTGGTTCCAGAGGACTGTAGGAGGACCAATGTCGTCCCTCTGCACAAGAGTGATAGCAACTTGTCTTGTCGTCTGTGAAAATGGACAGTTTTATGCTCATCAGGCCTACAAGTATAAATAAGAAAAGACCAGTCACTCTCACATCAGTGGTGGGGGAAATTAATGGAGTGCTGAAGGAGAGACTGATGGAGTACCTGAAGGCAAATGGGCTGCAGTACCACCTGCAGCACAGCTTCACAGAGGGGAGGTCATGTCAAACAAAATTTGTAGGTTTCTTTGAGCAACTAAGGAGGTGGATCTTGGGAAGGTAGTAGATGTGGCCTATCTGCAGTTCAGACTGTGTGAATCAAGCAAAATAAAGAGACTATATAAACAAAAAGGCAGCAGCTCAGATAATCTGTTCTCTCCCTTATCCCCAAGTCATGTTCTCTGCCTCACTCAGCTGATCAAACCATCCCTGCCCAACACTCAGTATCAATCAATCGATCTTTATTTAGCCAGGTGAAACTCCACTGAGCAAGCTCATTTTCGAGGAGGGTCTGGTAGGTACAGAATAAGTAAAACAGTAGCACAATAGAACATATAGCACAAATGGGCATAGTAATACAATACATAGCAATAAAAACAAGGTACAAGGATACTCAATGAGGTCTGTTCATAAGGCGAAGCTTCATCCCAGTAAACAGTCCAGCAGAGAGGTGGAAGCAAGTCAGCACCAATGTGCCAAAATAGTGATTTTAGACACTGATAGCTCCAGTAGAGCAGAGTTAATGCTAGCGACAGTGCAAGCTGGGGGCTCAGCAGCAAGTAGAAAGCAAGGATAAATCCAGGAACCTGGCACAGGGTAATCCTAATGAGAGGATAGAAAGTGTAGAGGGTTGACTAAGAATAGCTGGGGGCTCAGCAGCAAGTAGAAAGCAAGGATGAATCCTGGAACATGGCTTAGGGTAATTCTAATGAGAGGATAGAAAGTGTAGAGGGTTGACTGTAAGAATAGCAATGTATGGCTATAGTTTAGTGATGGAGGGCATTGACAAGGCTCAGAGAAGTATCTCAAATAGAGTGACATGAATTCCGCAAAATCAATAGGATGCACCAATTTTATGGATTTCCTGATGTTGTTCCACCGCTGGGGCAGCATATAGCTAAAAGATGCTCTGCCAAAACGGGAAAAGACTTTAGGCACAGCTAGTGAGATGTACAAATGTCTTCTCAAGGCATAGTTCCGTAAGGTGCAGGAGGGCAGACAGTCAGAAAAGTAGGAGGGTAGAATCTTAGATCTAGAGCTATAGGTCCATAGTATAGCGTTCCTTTGCCTCCTGAATGTAAGTGAAGTCCATCCTACTGAGGAACAGGGTACACAGTGATGGCTATTATATGCCGCACCCGAGATGAAATGTAAGGCCCTAGATAAAGGGTGTCATGCTTAGATAGGGCAGTGTTTAGGACTTGGCTATACAGAAAGTCTGCATAGTCCAAGATAGCTAGGAACATGGTTTGTACAGTATTATCAGTGGCTCAGTAGGTAGCACACTCACCTTTGAGGCTAGAAGACTGAACTGTTGTAGGTTCTAGCACCACACTAGGCACTTGGGGTAATACCCACAATTGAGACTATAATGAGGAGTGTACTGCACTGGTGAGGTACCATCAGATGAGACATTAAACCGAGGTCCCTTCTACCCATCTCTGGCCGCTGTCCAGGTGGAAGTAAAAGATTCCATGGTACTTGTTGATAAACAGCAGGGTAGTTTCCCTGGTGTCATGGCCAATGGTCCCCATGTCAATAAAACAGGTCTATGCAACCTACCCTCCAGGACATTCCAAAACACAAACAACTGTGCTTTTCCTGGTCAAAAATTACACATAAATAAAAACAAAGAAAGAGACTTACTTAAAGCTTCCTTGTGGGAGTACCGTGCTCGGTGTATCAGTGCCAAGCTGAATGCCACTCAGTAGCTGAAGCACCCCCTCCCTTCACACCACTGCCAATAGTAAATCCTCTCCTTTCCAGCTATACCCACAACACATCCAGAACTTGCTGCAATCTCCTCTTCTCCTAGCTCCCTGCAATCTTTAATTCCCCCAGCATCTGATAATCTCTTTGGGAAACCATGAGGGTTGCCGTGGGAAGATGCCAACAGGTGAAGACTCTAGCTCACTCTTGAACTCAGGTTGTACATGTGGTGCAATGCCCCTGGGCTACTGGGAAGGCCTGTATCTAATCCCAATATCAATTTACATTTAAGAGAATGAATTAAACTGATAAGTACTGACCATAAACTGCTCTACTTGTAAATATACATCTAATACTGCTAGTCCTTTCGTATTCACACTGCGGAAAAGAAAGGCTTATGATTTGGGGTCTGCCGCTTATTGGTGCGGCCACTAGAATCGGAAATGAGCCGGAAATAAAAAAAAAAGACATTAAGGGGCAAATGCTAAAGGAGCCAAACCCTGCATAAAACAGGCAATAATAAGGTTTGATTGTAACATTAACTTACTTGCCCGGGACTTAGTGCAAACAGCCTCAAGCCAGTGTTAGAAAAAATTACTTACCATAGTAATCTTGTTTCTTCCAAGGGAATCTTAATGTATTCTGACTTCTGTAGTATAGTCTCACCGTAAGACTGCCCCGGAGCTGAAATGGTTAATAAAACCTATGCTAAACATGGAATGTTAGGCTTGAGCTTCAAGGCATAAATTAAAGCCAGAGACTTGATTAGCGGCCTTTGCTAATCAAAATGAAAAATGATTAGCAACTCCTCGAAGTGGATTAGCAGTGGGAGGAGGGTCCAGAATGTGTTGGAAATGGCTAAAATTAGTGAAAAATTGTGCCATTTGCACATTCCAAGCCCTGAGGTCCAGGAAAAATTTGATTAGCAACTATCACAAATCAAAAACGAAATTGATTCGCAATTGCTGTTTTTTTATTCTCAAATTGCGATGCGAACCTGCTTATTTTATGCCTTGGAACTTGGTTCTCAAACCACTCTTCCTGGAATACATCCTGCAACCATCAGATTCTTATGAAGCATGCATAATAACAAGCTGTTTAAACTATACTAATTAAATAATAAACAACAATACCCAACAACAAACCAATCCCCTTTATTTAACGAGATCTAGCAAAAGCCGACACGGCTGTGGTGATCTTCCGGAGCTCCGGTGAGCTAGCACTGCCAGCACCACCGAATGGCATCCACAAGATGGTGGCAGCGACGCAACTGCGCATGCATGACATTCACACATGTGCAGGTATGGTGAATCACAATATGCCATTCACAAGATGGCAGGACCAGCGGAACTGTGCATGCTCGCGAGGGGCACATGTGCAGTTCTTGTCCCGGAATGCGGAAGTAACAGTTGGAATAGTGTGGCTGTTGCTCTGTAGTGGCCGATCATGGTGGAGTGTTACAAACTCCACTGGACTTTCAGAAAAAGATGTAAAAATATGGGCAACACTGAGACTCAAGTCACTAAGCCCAAGAACGGAGCCATTCATAGGTTTCGAACAGCATGGACAGCTGTGTTGCAGCACCCATAGGTTCTAGTGCAGAGGTAGGTTGGGAGCTCAGAATACAGTAAGATTACCTTGGAAAAAAACAAGATTATTTTATTTTTTATTTTATTTTAGTCTTTGGTAACTGGGTAAGGCCCACTAGGCACAAGTGTCTGTTTTCAGGGGCAACCTGGGAGCACTGGGTGGTTAAGTGACTTGCTCAGAGTCACACAGTATGTAAGTGGAGGTTGTGAGAATCAAACTCAGGTCTCGGCTACTGGATGTACCAAGATTGTTCACACCTTGTTCCTCTAACTTCTAGGCTATACTGACTATGGTAAGCAATTTTTTCTTCAAACCCCAGGGAATCTTACTGTATTCTGACTTCTGCAGACTACCCAAGCAGTATTTTTGGAGGAGGGTAGAGAACCTATTTAGGAAACAGGCTCTGCAATACTGCTGTGCCAAACCTGGCATCACTCCTGGCCTGAACCCAGGCTGTAGTGTTTGGTAAAGGTGTGAACCATTTTCCAGGTACTGTAGCTGCTTTGCAGATTTCTAACAAAGGGATATCTCTCACAGCTGCTATTGAAGCAGCTGTACCACTCGTAGAGCGGGCCCTGACACCTACAGGAGGCTCTCTACCCACTTTGTTGTAGTAAAACTGGATACATGCCACTGTCCAGCGGGCAATGGACCCCACTTCTCCATAGGTCAGAAAGAGCTGGGTTCTATCTTGCCTGTGACCCTTTGTGTGATCCAAGTAGTAGCTTATAGCTCTCCTGACATCAAGGCTATGTAGTCTTCATTCCCCTGAACTTCCTTTTCTTGGCAGAACTTGCCGGTTCAGCCTTAGTGTCTGTGGTTCTCTTCTTATTCGAGGAACCATCACCTTGGTCAGAGGGCTGTTCAGCCGGTTCCTTGAGTTTCTCCTTCTGGGAGGAGGATGGTTTATCTGAAGCTGGGTCAGAAGCCTTTTCAGACATTTTTCTTTCAGTCAGTTCAAATGCCAATCAAGCGTTGACTGAGGAACATGTTCATGGATTTCTCAGTCAGCCTTTAGCTGGTCAAACCCTAGGCAGACAACACAAACCAAGTGAGGATCTGCTTTAGCAACTAGTTCCCCACACTCTGTGCAATGCTGAAAATCCATTGGGCTGGTTCTTTTCTTGGGTAGTGAAAACTAGTAAAAACCCTAAAAAATGGGTTTTCTGTGAGTCAGAAACTTACACAGATAAAACAAAGGTCTCTTTTTTGTTGTTGCAGTCAGTTTAGCGATCGAAAGAACAGAGAGTTACCCCGGTTTCTCTCTAAAAGACTGAAAATAAAACAACCAGCCCAGGGAACGTTTTAATACATAAATTGACCTTTTTAAATGTAAATAAATGTTCAGTTCCTTCCCGGTTAAATGAACTGAGATGAAATCAAAACACGCACTGGAATAACACTAACTCTAAACTAATCTACCATTAAATTCAAGGACAGGGCTTTAAAAATGAACAGAAATAAATGTTTCTTCAAAAAAACCGAGAAAAATAAAAGCTTCAAGAAAAGACGAAGGAGGGCTCTCCAAGGTGTCTGTACTAGGCAAGCGGAGTAAAGAATCTGACAGTTGCAAGATGTACTCCAGGGACAGTGGTTTGAAAACTGAATTCGAGTTTGGCTCTGGGGAAGTCTTATGGTGAGATCATACTGTGGAAGTCAGATACAGTCAAGATTTCCTGGGGTTTGGACTCCCATTGACTTTCCTATTGGCGCAGTGTTAAACAAAACAAAAAACAGAAAAAATCCTCTCCTCAGTCATCTCAGGCCCACCACCCTCCTCACCCACATTCCTCTAGTCAGAAAACTCAAACACAAGGTGACAAGTATTAGAAAAGTCTTGTGGCTGGCCTGCCAGCACAGCAGCAGCGATACTACTCGCTGCAGCAATGACCCGGATTCAAGAATGAGCCCAAGTCATCAGAGGGCCAGTTGGGGGACGACAGGTGAGTGAGTGTCCCAGAGGATGCTCTTCTCTGGGAGATCAGACTCCACTGTGCATTGCCACTGACTACAGATGGCAGTGCAAGTGGAGCCACGAAAGCAGGGAAGATGCCGACGTGCTCAGACATGCAGTATACGTGCATGCATGCACACACACATTGGGAGCTCATCTCAGCATTCTACAGGGACTGGGACAGAACACGGAAAAAATGCCAGATGTTGCACTGAGGACATCCACACAACACCATATGCCCAACACTGCCAACTAAGGCACTCCCCCTCCAAAGCACCGACCAGCTCTCTCTCTCTGTTAGGGGAAAGCCCCTCCTGATGGTCCCGCTGGGGTAAGCCAGGGTGTCAGTAGGAGGGAGAAGCAAGTCCCCGAGAAGGTGGGTGGTAGGGTTGGACTGAGCAGGACCAATGAGGGATGGCTGGCAAGAGGGGGAAATAGCACACTAATGGAGGAGGAGGAGGAACTCTTAAAGCAGTGCACTACAACTAATCTTCTTTTAACAGTTTCACCACCTGGCTGAAATGCCAATAATATCCCTCACATATTATCGCAGCACTGGAAGAGATTGCTGGAATTTGAGCCTAGCAGTGAAACTGTTGAGACAGGATCTGTAGTGTGCTGCTTCAGTTCATATTAATACTTTTCCGACATGTGGGTGAGTTTTTGACTCGAGAGACATCTATGGGGAAGTTGGTGAGGCTGAGATGGTTGAGGGAAGGGTAATAATTACTGGGTTTTTTCACCTTCCCCTTTTCGTCAGGCCCATTGTTGCACTGGCTCCCATAACCCCATCACATGGCTTCTCATGGACTTGCCATCAACTCTGTCCACCACTTATACTTCCCCTCCCCTGGCTAGGGCACTAGGGGGTTGGCGGGCATGCCACGTCACTGGAGCAGGACTGTTTTTCTTTTTTTCTGTATCCCTTCCCCCTCCAATGCAGGCAGTGGGAGTGCGCATGTGCATGCATGCGACCTGTGAGTAGTGTGTGGCACCAGCCTTTGTCTTTACCTCCCACTATGCTTCTCCAGCTTCACTATCACTTGAGATCACCCAGGTGGCAGTAGAGCAGCAGAGCTGGTGGCCCTCCCTCCCCGGAAAGCATCCTTGTGGATGCTGGATCCCCCGCTCCCCAGCCAGCCCATGATGCCCCGTGCTTGTTCCCGATCACAGGTCGCCGTCGTTGCACACAGTATTACTACTGCTGCGTTGACAGTCTGGTTTAATTACTGTATTTTTTTTCTGTATTGCAGTTTTGCAAGTTATATGGCAGCTGGATGAAAGGGGTGAGAAGTTTGTGCCGGCCTCCATCAGGGACCAGGTCACTGGGTTGTAGTGCTTGGGGGAAGGGGGGCACCACTGGACTCCAGGGTGAATGTTTGGGGGTTGGGGCGAGGATAAGGTGCCACTAGACACCAGGGAAAACTTGTTGGGATGAAGCGAGAGAAGATTATTATGTACATCAGTGAGGGCTTACAGAAAAGGGGAGAGGAATGAAGTAACAATGGACACCAGAGAGGGCTTATAGGGAGAGTTCCACTATACATGAGGCAGAAATTAAAGGGATGTAAACGAAGGGTGCCACTGGAAACCAAAGAGTAACTGAAAGGACTCCCCACCAAAAAAATCACATAAACTGCACAACTGGGCCACTGTAAATCTCAGAGGTGAAAGGCAAACTGGTACTACTTTTCTGGCTGGGCCACTGAGAACAAATAAATGTGTTTGAGCCCTGCAATACCTCAGGAGGGTGGGGCAAGATTGAAATTGGTTGAGAGGTTGGCTAGGAGATTAGTCCTGGCCTTAAGGTGAAGAAAATAAGGTGGTTTGATGTGACCTGTCTCCCCCAACACACGCGTGAATACCCAAAAATCTGGGCCCACGAATACTCAGGTTGAATATTCAAAATAAGGTATTCACCCACGCCTACTTCCCAGGTAGCCAGGTAAGTCCTTCCACCCCCTCCTTAACACAATCATTTCTCACCCTCCTCCACAATATTTTTCCCCCCCCCAAATTAAATATGTTGGTTCTCTGACACTTTGCCAGAAGCCAAGGACACCTCAAAATCTACCCAACCCTCACAGCTCCCCCTCGATTATATTTCAGTGGTGGCCCTTTGTGACCCCTGATCCATAATTTTGGAGGGAGCAAAAGTAGTTAAATCCTGGCTACCTTAAGTCTCCAGTACCCAAAAGAGTACCTGCTTTGTTAAGGGAGTAGTGATAGTGTGGTGCATGTGACGGGGAAGGTCAGAGCAGTCTGCATCACTGATGACACTATAAGGGAGACTGTGACACCCACATCCCCATTTCTTGACTATGCGCACACGTGCTTATGCCACACTATAGCTTCTAGTACCTTAAAGAGCAGCTACCATGCTCTTTATCGACCCCCCCCACAAGAAGCAAAAAGAACCCTTACCTGCCCCCACATCAAATTCTTCTAAAAGCTTCTTTACTGAGTTCTCCAATTTAGGAAGGGAAGGGATCGTATTTTTGCTCCGTGGATCTCCACTGTGCCGATCCTTTCCACTGCCTTGTACCTCTGCCGACTGTGATCCGCCCCTGCGCTACTACATGTTGTGACATCACTATGTAACCCCTAGATGGCGCTATCCCAGGGGCTACTACCCCTGCCTGATTTGCCACTAACAGGTTGAGGGGCCTGGATCCAATGGCGGGTGCCTCAACCCAGAGGTCAGGGTTTGCAATAGTTAAACTAACTTGGTCACAGCCCTCTGGGACACTGCAACCCCCCTTTCTTCCCACTAGTGGCCCACACAATATATCAGAATTACCTTCACAGTATACACTTACCCCAGGACTGGTTCCGCACTGGGACCTCCTGTGAAATAAGATACAGTGCAACAATCACAGTACAGTACTTTAACATAGACAAATACCTCAGGCAGTATAACTTTGCTGAAACAAGCAGCTCTGATTTATTTAGGGGATATAACAAGGACAGGGGAAATCAGGTTAATTAGCTTTCACTCTACTCATCTACCCTATGGCTCTGTGCACAGGCCTATCCCTATCAGTTACTGTCCCTGGGTACCCAAGCCCTAGTGGCTAGTCCAAACCGTGGCAGCTGGTAGGGGCCCTTTCACACAGAGGAAAGAAAAATTAGTTTAAACAGTCAGCAGTACAGTGATTCCATTTGGATTTAATGTGGCAATTCAACAGGGAGCGACCCTGAATTAGTACTCACGACCTCCAAACAAGATAGGGTCCTTCAACGTCAGCAGGGCTACACTTGAGCTCCACGAGACTCCTCACACAGTTATATGGCAAACTGCAACAGGCAAAAGTCCTTTAATGGCAGCAGGATTCACTTGAGCTGCACAAGCCTTCTCACACATTTATATGGTAAAAGAAAGTACTATACCTGGCAGGCTGCTTCTCTATCCCGATCGCAATTACTGCACAATACCCGGGAGAACACACAGCAGATTCAGTTCCTGACAGACCGAGTGCAATTCAGCTGTTTCTCCAGTCTTCTACAGGGTGAGCCTGGTTTCTACTCTTCAGATATCCTTTGATTCTCTTCACAGGACGGATTCAGTCCTAACAAGCAGTTACACAAGCTGCAGACCGAACTCTGGGCCTTACACACGTTCCGAGTAAAACTGCACACTGAAAAGCACAGGGCTCCTTCCTTCTTCACTGTCAGAGCTCAACTGAAAAACTTCAACAGACAAAACGGGCACTTCCTTTGAGTTCCTCCCAGTTCTTGACTGGATTGGCTGTCACTCACAATAGACTGCTGCTGTTGGTCCAAAAGGCGCCAAGTCTAAACTACATCTCCCAGAGTCACTGCCCATACAATCCTCTTGTGGCTGGTTCAGATTATGAGTCCAAGTTCTGATTCGTCAAGGCACCATTTAGACCTAGCACCCCACACTGATTGGTCCAGTTCAGCAGTTCAAAACCAGAATGGGAACTAGGCAGACACAGTTCTGACTGCAAAGAAAGCAGGTTAGACAAACTGTAATTTCATTATTACTCTAAATGGTTTCTGGCAAACAGTTACATCTTTCAGATAGGTTCCTTTGCACTCCTAGTGACTGCAAAATGGAGTGAATTGGCAGCAGCTTGAGTGGTACTCAATCAAAGAAACACACAGTCCCCATACAAACTAATTATGTCTGCAAGCAGACAGCTCTTAAAGAGACAGTACCAGAGGTTCTAAAAACACTCACTGATAAATGGCTTAAACGCCAAACACCATTCAGGCTTGGAGCATTCAAGCAAGCTCCTGGAAGTCTTTTGGGAACCCCCATTTGCAGGGGGGGTTACAACTATATGAGGAGTGTGGGAGCGAGTGTCCATTGACATGAATGGGGCTGTGTTTAAAAGTTAAATTTTAGTAGTTTAGATGGGCCAGTCGGAATAAATTATGGCCATCGCTTAACTAAGTGATGGCCATGACTTATTTCGACTGGTCCTCTAAACTACTTAAATTTAACTTTTAAACACCACCCCATGTCAATGGACGCTTGCCCCGTTGCTCCTCATACAGTAAGGTCACAAAATATAGTAGCGTGGGGGTGGATCACAGTCGGCAGAAGTACAAGAAAGTGGAAGGGATCAGCATGGCGGAGCTCCATGGAGCAAAAATACGATCCCTTCCCTTCCTAAATTGGGGAACTCAGTAAAGAAGCTTTTCGAAGAATTTGATATGGGGGGCAGGTGAGGGTTCTTTGTGCTTTTTTTTGGGGGGGGGAGACTAGGTCAAAAGTTGCTCTTTAAAAATGTTGTTATGCTGTGGGGCAACTGAGTTAGCCAGGATTTAACTACAACTACCCCAAATCATTAAACAGTGCAGGTGCCAGGACTGAAATATAATTTGGGAAACTGATGGCTCAGGTTGCAGGGGAGCACTTCCTGTTTTGTTAATTATACAGCTTTATTTTCCCTTTGCAGTTGCCCACCCAGTCCTCAGGTCTTGGGGCACACCCCTATGTTGGACGTGGTCCTGGCCTCTATCAGCCATACCAGCTGCTCCACAGGGGCTGGCATAAATCCTGCTGTGGGTGCCGGGGAAGGGGCACTCTGCATGTGCATTCAGAAACACAGCTAATTCAACTGAGTAACTAGGCTACTTTTCAGCTTTGCTAACAACCTGCAAATATTTGATTTCCAGTACCCACCCACTCATTTTACAGTTCCTTAAGGTCTCTCCCACCCCAGCCCACTACAGAACCCCCAGCTTTCCTCTCAATATCTCCCTCAGTACCCCCTCAAACAAGAAACTTAATCCCACTACCACAGCCACTTCCTTCAGCAGACTTCCCTGACAAGTATATTCATCCCCCGAACCCCAACCACCCCCACTACTACTAAACTCCGATGCTACATAATGATGCAGAACCCACGAGTCAAAATCTAGTACTAAAAAGTGCCCCCATACCACATCATATACTCTGTACTCCTCCATCATTCACAGCACTGACCCCCACCAAGCCAGCACCCAGTAGCCCAAGCACTCACAGCATACCTTGTACACATGGAAAGCAGCCTTGTGTTCGTGTCCCTTATTTTCGTGATGGAAGAGGTTTGCTCTGGAGTCAAGAGCTACTTCAGAGAATGGTGGTGCTGGCTTATGTAAAATGGCAGGGGGCCAGCTGATTGTTGTGCCACAAGCATGCCTGTGCATGGTGGGGACCTGATATTAGGAAGCTGGGTTCCCACAAACCTTTTGTAGAATAGGAACAGCTCTGTGTGTTTCCATCCTGATTGAAAGAGTCTTTGGCTTTGCCTCAGTCATGAGACATGAAATCCGAATGTGCCCCTACCTCTTTAAGGGATTACTAAATTTTTGGAACCCTTCCCCCTGCTGCAGAATGCTAGGAATATTAATCAGCTAATTTAAATAATTTAGAGACACATTTCAGGGTCGGACAGGAAGTACATTTTGTTTCCTAGAGCAGTTACAAATGAAGCAAGAGCACAGAGGGAGCTGCAGAGAGAACTTGTACTTTGGAAATATCCACAGAACTACTTCTAGTCACAAACTCTGAATAGTTGCTGGTTTCTAAAGAGTGTGGTTCTGAATCGTAAGCAGGTGGAGTGGGGACAAAAACGGGATCATGAAGCTGGAGGTAAGGAAGCTGATGTGAAAGAACAAAGCAGATGTGGAGTAAATGGCATCTGTTTGACATGTTTTTTTTTTTTCATGAAAATTATTTGTTTTACAAAAGAAAACGGTGTTATTGAAAGAATTCCCATACAAAAGAGAAATTAATTTTTTGATTGTTGCCATACTTTTCTGTTTTCATTTTGTGAGTATTATTATTGTCTTCATTTCAGAAATGTTTTCCCGCTCAGCCATTTAAAAAAATGTTTAGGACTGATGATAGCTTGTTTTGTGTTTTCAAAGACTGAAGATTAAACATGGCATGACATAAGATTTCTTTTTTATGTCACAATAGATTTTTTACATTACTGGCAGTATAGCCTTGAGGTTAGAGTAACGAGCTGTGAACAAGCTTAGTACTTCCTGGGTTTGATTCTCACAACCTCCACTTGCATACTGAGTGACTCTGAGCAAGTCACTTAACCACCCAGTGCTCCTAGATCGCCCCTGAAAACAGGCACTTGTGTCTCTAGTGGGTCTTACCTGGTTACCAAAGACTAAAAAAAAAAAAAAAAAAATAATATGTGAAAGAATCAGTTTCCTTTATATATGTTGTTTTGTTCCACATTCTGTAAATGCATGCTGTCAGTCAGTATTATTGTTGCTACATTTCAACCAGCTGCACATGGTGCTTCTACAACTTAATTTTACACAAATTAGTCTTAAATCAGTTTGTACTGACACTAAAACTTTTTTCTTAACATTTACATTTTTAACATAGAACTTATAGTCCCTGGGGGCAGGCAGCATGGTCTGGCCCAACCAAACTACATATGAACAGTTTTAGGGAAGGGACAAATATTCACTTCATAAAATCATATTCACTTCGAGTACCAATTGATTTTTTTTTAATGATATTTACAGTCAAATAATGTTTGCAAAAAAAATGCAAATGTTAAATTGCTGGCCCCAAAAAATGTTTTGTTAGAACAGCTGACATGTTATGCTCATGGGGCAGACTAGTTCACACAAAAGAGCTGCCTGCTGAGGGTCCTGTCGAGCTATACAATATTCTTGGAGTATTGGTTTGTGTAGGTATTTTTAATTTACAACAGCCTGCTTGTGGTTTCCAGCTCCCTGTGGTGCTCCAACACTGTTCAGCCCCACCCACAAACGGCATATTGATGACACCAAGTGGGGAACAGGCCTGCAGTTGATGACCCTGAGTGAGGAACAGGGTTAAAGTTGAGGTTACAGCTAGTTCCCATATCTGTACGGGACCCGTATCGTGAAGGACTGCAGTTTATGACCCTAAGTGGGGGAACAGGGCTGCAGTTGATGCAGCAACATGGAGAACAGGGATGCAGTTGATGATGTCAAGTGAGGAACAGGGCTGCAGATGATGACCCTAAGTGGGGAACAGGGCTGCAGTTGATGCAACAACATGGAGAACAGGGATGCAGTTGATGATGTCAAGTGGGGAACAGGGCTGCAGTTGATGACCCTAAGTGGGGAACAGGGCTGCAGTTGATGACCCTAAGTGGGGAACAGGACTGCAGTTGATGACCCTAAGTGGGGAACAGGACTACAGTCGATGACCCTAAGTGGGGCACAGGGCTGTAGTTGATGACACCACATAGAGAACAGGGCTGCAAATGAATGAACTGAGTATGATCAGGATGAGAGGGGGCTGTGTATACTGAATTTATTTTTATTTCTATTTTATTTTTGACCACAAAAAAGGCTTAGTTGTGTCAGCTGATTTTCTATGTATTTGGGTAGGGAGGGGGTCTATAAGGTCCTCTTTTATGGACTGGGGAAAATATGGCATAGTATATTTATTTACTTATTTATTTGGAGCTCTATACCATAGGCTTAGGGCACCTCTCAAATTATACACAACACACCCCTTACCAAGAAACGGGTAAGAACTTTGTAAGTATTTTGACTGGTGCAACGTGCAGGGATATATACTGCATATGCATAGCTACATAGATACATGGATACATAGACAGTGTCGGCAGACAAGGGCCTATGGCCCACCCAGTCTGCCCATTTGAGCTTGTAAGTTCAGTTTGTTTTCCTAGAAGTCTGTTGCCCCTTACCCCTGACCTCTAGAATTCCTTTATGTCTGTCCCATGCAATCTTAAATCCCGTGATTGTTTCAGCCCCCACCACTTCCTCTGGCAGGGTGTTCCACTTGTCCACCACCCATTCTGTGAAGAAATTCTTTCTCATGTTTCCTCTGAATCGTCCTCCCTCCAACTTCATCCCATGCCCTCTAGTCCTGGGACATCTTTTTCACTTAAAAATAGTGTTTTCCTGCACCCTGTTCCTCCCTGTAAGATACTTGTATGTCTCTATCATATCCCCTCTCTCCCTCCTCTCCTCCAGGGAGTACATGTTCAGTTCCTTCAACCTGTCTTCATAGGACTTGTGATGCAATCCATGCACCATCTTTCTTGATGACACCACATAGAGAACAGGGCTGCAAATGAATGAACTGAGTATGATCAGGATGAGAGGGGGCTGTGTATACTGAATTTATTTTTATTTCTATTTTATTTTTGACCACAAAAAAGGCTTAGCTGTGTCAGCTGATTTTCTATGTATTCTTCACGTGCTACATGCACGTTTTTATGTAAGAATTGTTTGCAAAGAAATATGCAAGGATTATGACAGTCTCCTTGTATGAAAAATTCATGCAGGTACCCATGCAGTACTTTTCCCAAAAATGAGGGTCCCCAAAAAATTGATTTGGCTAACATTCTGAAAGCTGGTGGCCAAACTGGCCATCAGCTCACAAACTGATTTGTCCCATCTGTTTGTGAGAGAGGTTCCACCAGCACTCGCATCTCATTATTGTCGACTATACAGGAAAGGCCCCACCACACTCACATCTCATTATTATCAACTATACAGGAAAGGCTACACCAGCACTCACATCTCATTATTATCAACTATACAGGAAAGGCCCCACCAGCAATTATCTCATTATTATCCACTATACAGGAAAGGATCCACCAGCACCCACATCTCTCTTTTATCGACTATACAGGAAATGCTTTTGCAGCACTCACATCTCCTAGGATGACAGTCATCTGTGCTATGGCAGTGGGACCATGTGATATCAGTGAGTGTATCCACTGTTTTACACACACCTGCATTTCATAGCAGGCAGTTCTTTGTTTTGTCCACTCACACTTGGCACTACTGGATTGTCTCTCTGTTTCTGAGTTCTGATTGTGTAAATCTGTGTATAGTGTATGGGTAAGAGCTGTTGTGTTTGAAAATTGATGGAAATGCAGGGCTGTTGTACCACTGATGTGATGTCAGGACACTGTTGTACCATCTTGAGTATGTCACATCAATGGTACAAAAGCATCAGTCAATATTGCACATCTTTCAGTCTGCTGTATTTGGGCGGGGTGGGGTGGCTGTCACCATGACTACGGTGAGTAGAACTGCGTGAAGCAAATCCTAATTAAAAGCAGCAGCCACATCTTATTTATAAAAAAATGTTTATCTGAGAGCGAGGGGCCATGTTTTATGAATAAAAAATGTTTATGTGAGAGCGGGCGGGGGGAGGAGACTGGGACAGAGTGGAGCTTGTTCTCCGGATGGGCGGGGAGTGATGAGCGACAAAGTCAGAAAATCGCGCCACCACGTGAGCAGCTGCTGATTTTACTGTTGCCCCTACGCTATACAAGATAGTGAATGGGCAACAGTAAACAACAACAGTTGTTCACGCCTCGAGGTTGTGTGACAACTGAAAACCTCTCAAGCTTCACTCTCTCAAGGTTTATATATTGTCATAACTACCTCTCGAAGTGAACAACGTTGTTGTTATTCACTGTTGCCCATCCATTATCCTCTATATCTGAGTTTTCCCCTTAAGGAGGACAGGAAATGATTTCTAATTGGTAGGTGTTTATAATGTTCCAGTTAACAGACATGATATCCACAAGCCTAAATTATCCATATGTAACTATACCTGAATAAAAAGTGATATGAAAAGCTGTACTTTGCATTGTTTTGTTTTTATGGGCAGCATTCTGTTGCAGTTCTGTTCACGGAACCAGTGATCTGGAGTTTTAACTATGTCACGGTTTGAGGAAAGAACTCTAAGCATGGTTCTGATAGGACAATAGCTCATGTTTAGCATTCTGTACTCAAACCATGACATAGTAAACACTCCAAATTACTGGTTCCAGGAAAAGAACTGTTGAGAATGTTGTCCATGAAAAGAAAACAATTGAAAACACAGCTTTTCACATCAATGTTTATTCAGGTACAGTTACATATGGTTCATTTGGAGGCAAGTTTATAATTTCTCTTACTAGGAACATTGCTAACTGCTGCCGATTAGCACACATTTCCTATCCACTTAATAGGTGGAAGGCTGCTGACTTGGACAGGCATTCATTTATGTTTACACAAATGATGGTACGAACAGAACAACAAACGTGAGAAAAGCACAAGGAAGCCACCCTGTAAAACCCGGGAAATACAAGGAAGCACAAACTGATGGAAAGCTCACAGTTTCCATTCAAAGAGTACAGCAGCAGCAAATAACCCCGGTGCTTTGGGACTAGCTACTTCTCCCTTCATCATTGTTGACTGATGCACTTTTTGGATTCAAACTGAGTTTTCAGCATCTTGTGGTTCCTTATATTTCCTGAGGTTTTATAATGTGACTTTCTTATGCTTTTCTCTGCTGATAGCAACCCTTCCATGACTTCAAGGTGTACTTTGCAATTGTAAAGATTCTTATTGTAGCATCTGGTTAGTACAGACTTTCGGACACTGCAACAACATAATTGTATTAGCTACTTAGCTTAGAATTTTTTTTTTTTTTGTAAACTTTATTTCAGCAGTGAGTTTATCAACTAAATCATTACAGTTTCGGCATCATAATCAGACATGCTTTACAGAGTTACTTGTGACACATAACATGCACCATAGAAAGCGTTAAAGCTCCTAATCTAGACATGGGTCTACTAACCCATCTATAAATTACATGGAAGGCAGCTTTGAAAAACTCTATTCTGCCACTGTTGTATATTAAAAGACCGGAAACCATGGTTGTGACATAGCTTCTTCCACTGGGGCCCACATTTCCAGAAAATTATCCACTTGGCCTCTGACAGTATATTGTATTATTTCAAATTTCATACAGTCCAGAAAATGATTGGCCCATTTGGATATTGTAGGCATGGAGGATAGCTTCCAGTGCAAGGCCAAAACCTTTAGACCCTTAACATTTCCCAGTCTTCATAGCTTCATGTATTTATTCCTCGAGTAGGGCTCTTGTATGGAGTCACCCGGGGGAGGGGAGGCCTAACAGGATCTCCACTGGGGCCAATCTAGGGGGAATACCCACCACCTTGGAAAGGATTTCCTGAACCCCTGTCCAGAAGCACTGTACTTTATTACAATTCCAGACCATATGGTAGAAAGTACCAATATGTATTTGGCATTTAGGGCACAATGGTGAGTCATTAGAATTTATTGCGTGAGCCAGCCATGGGGTATGATATGTTCTGAGGAGAACTTTATATTGTATAGCTTTTGCTCTGTTATTCACAGAACTACTCGTACTGTTACTGATTATAGTGTTCTAATCAGCCCCTTTTAGACCATCTGGGAGGATATCCATTTCCCATTTATCTTTAACATTCCTCAGCAAGTCTGGCAAAGCCCCAATCAAAATCGTATAGGTTCTTCTCAATGGTTTAAACTTTGGGTCACCCGCTTATCCCCAATACAGCTGCTCCAGTGGGGTACATGACATCACTCTCATCAAGTCTTTTCCTCCTGTCAATTTCTCATATGCTTCTCTTAGTTTAATAGGTAAAGGGTAGTGAGTATCTTTAATTTTTTTTAAATACTACCAAGTCTGCAAAGGGGATAGATAACATTATCCTCTGACATAATGTGTTTTAATAAATGTAAACCTCTATGAGCCCATTGTTTTAAGGCTGGCTTGTCCCCAGGGTATGAAATTCGTGAAAAAAAGTACATGCCCACATGGGCATGTAAGAAGAAAATTTACATGCCCAACAAACTATTTGCATGCCGCCCCTTAGTTTACATAATTTTAGATGTCATCTTCACTGGACCAAGCACTTTCGTTTTCATCACCACCACAAGGGCTGGCAGAAGCAGCATGCAGTGACAGTGTTCTGGAGCCATAAGCTTTGGTAGTGGGCCTTCTTTTGCCATTTTTCCACCACAGTGATATGACACCTTCAGGGTTATAGTCGCTAAGTTGGGATCCATTCAGAGATATAGACACTAGGTCGTGTAGGATGTCTGGGCGTAATCCAACCCTCCGGTCATTTTTTATTCTTCCCATCAGAGAGAAGCCTCGTTCTGCAGCAGCAGTGTGCACAGGAATCAGGAGAATGATTCTGACAATGGCCAGCACATTTCTAAATTGTTGATCCTGCACATCCGCAAGAATCACTTTCTGCCACAATTTCAGAGACTTACAACTTTTAACAGACAGCAAGTGGTGTACGTGCTTTTTCAAGTCTAGCCACTCCAGTAGTACCAAAGTAACATCAACTCCACGAGACTCTAGGACCACTTTATAGTGATCAACAATTGTTTGAATTGCTTGATCTCCATATGTTTCAAGTGTCTCTGTGGATGTTAGCCAGGACTGAAAATTTAAAGCTTTTGCAGCTAGTAGCACTTTATTGGTCATGAAGGACTGAAAGCGAGATTCAATGTGCTGTGACGTTTTCTGAAGAATTTTTTTGATCTCTGAAATTGTGGCTTCTACAATGTCTGAAGGAGAACCTGATCTGTGCCTGCTGGTTTCATTAGTTAAGTCAACACTGTTGTACTGAGTTAGGTTCTCATTTACAGATGTAAGTGTTGTGCAGTGAAGAGTTTCTTGATTCGAGAGACCATTTAGTTTTTGAATTGTGCTTTCTACTCTGCTGTGAACTTTTTCAACAGTGGCATCCTCTTGCTGAAAGCACAGACTAAGAGCAGATAAGTAACCAAAAAACACTTTCAGAAAGTTCATGTACATGACACATTTTAAAGTCTTAAGCACTTTAAGTATTCCTAGTGCTTTTTGGCCATGATCCTGCTTGTTTGTCAGTGACACATGTTCGAGGTGATGCACTAATGCAGCCCAGTTCCTTTCAAGGGCAGAAATGGCCCGTTCTCAGTGTGCAAGCCATCTAGTGCCACCAGTGTTAACTGGTTTGACCACGTTAATATTTAAAAGGGATCCCGTTTCCTGTAGGCCTTTCCAACTTTTTGGTGACCTGTGGTAAAACGAGTAAATGTTCAGCAGAAGTTGTTCTAATGACTTGTAAAAGGGACAGTCTCTGAACGAATCCTTTACAGCAAGTTCTAAATGATGTGCACAGCAGTGTGTGTCAATGAGGTGTGGGCACTGGAAATCTTGCTTTATTCGAGTAAGAACACCTGAAGTGCTCCCCAACATTACAGCAGCACCATCAGATGCCGCACTTATCAGCTTATGTTTCCAACCACCATGCCTTAAACCACCTTCACCCTCTAAAGCATTAATCACAGTATTTAAAATGCTTTCTGAATTAGGGACACTGACTGGTTTCAGTGCAAGAAATCTTGTTACAGGAAGGCCATTTTCAAAAACACGTACATAAATGCCTTCCTCCTCAGTCACACTTATCTGTGTAGGAATCAACAAGAAAAGAAAAGAAGTAATTGTCTTGTAGTAGACTAGCAGCAGTGCTTTGAATATCTTGGGCAATACAGTGAATGAAGACACGGCATTGCTTGTCACTACTGTAACTGTGACTCATAGCATCATCCCCATGATTTCTTCTTTGTAAATCTATCAACCCAGGAAAGTCCCTGAAAGGCCTTTCGGTCCTAGCAACATAATGTGCAGTACAGAACAATTTACAAATTTGATCCATTTCTTTTTGTTCCATAAATTGTATGGATTTCTCTATTGGTCTTTCTCCAACTTTTGTTTTATTTGCAATGTATGCCATCTCTGCATTTTTGTGTGCCGTGGACACTTCATGTGCTGAGAGAATGTGTACTCTAAAAGTACTGCATCCAGGTCTGAAATTATTTTTGCTTTGGCTTTTATCATAACTCTGACACCATGTACAGAACATGGCACATTTATCTTTATTAAATGCAGTAAGCCACTTCCGGCCCTTTTTCAGGATTCTGAAATTTCTAACTTTCAGGGCCTCAACAGCTTTAGTACAAGCAATAGCATGAGGAAACTTCAGTGGTCATAACAGTTTCACTGTCTGGGCAAGGAGATGGTGGGGTTATAGCTGTGCCTGTAGTAGTACTGGTACTTGGTGTTAGGAATCCGAGTTGGCTCCCGCAGTCTCATCAAAACGCTTTCTCTTAAATCCAAATTTAAAAAGACTTATGGTGTCTGCCTGGCTGTTCGGAGCTGAACTTGTACTGATTTTAAGAATTTTTTATTTGTGTTACTCAGCATTAATAAATGCAACAAGGAAAAAAGTGTTGTCTTGTCTTTTTTTTTTTTATAATAAACTTAACAAGAAAACCTGACTGTGTGTTGTCTGATTATTTGTTACAACAGGTATTCAGATTTCAGATAGTCCACAGTTAGCCTGTAAAAGCTAGAGATTTTTATAACAGTATTCAGATTTTTAGATAGTCCAAAAACCATAGTGTAGAGCCTGTGAAGTGATGCTCTGTACAGCGTCACGGTAACTAGCTTAGAACAACGCTTTTAACTTAAATAGGATTAGTCTCCAGTTCCACTGTATTTTTAACAAATAATAACTCAGATCAGATCTTTGTGTTGGACCCAATCTGTAATTAGTTAGGTAAAGTAAACTGCTAGACAGTACAGTTAGAGAAGTCCGACCACAGAGAAGCTCATAGACCATTTCTGTAAAATACTTAATCTTTAACAGCTGCAGATTCCTGCCTGCTGTCTGTATATTTTTTAGTTAGAAGTCAGGGAGTCCACTCCTAGTTGCTTAGCTTGTAAAACAAAAAAGCTTTAATAGATTTTATTTCTTTACCAGCTGATCCCTGTTGTATTTCGATTTTAGTTGTAGTCTCTACACAGTAGCTTAATAGATTTTTTATAACTGATCCTTCCTAGATTTACATTTAGCTAGTCCAGGCTCCCATCCAGAGTCACTCAGACTAGTTAGTAAAAATCTTTACTTGATTTTATAGATACATACATACATACATACATAGACAGTGTCGGCAGATAAGGGCCTATGGCCCACCCAGTCTGCCCATTTAAGTTTGTAAGTTCAGTTTATGTTTTCCAGGAAGTCTGTTGCCCCTTACCTCTGATCTCCACAATTCCTTTATGTCTATCCCATGCATTCTTAAATCCCGTGATTGTTTCAGCCCCCACCACTTCCTCTGGCAGGGTGTTCCACTTGTCCACCACCCGTTCTGTGAAGAAATTCTTCCTCATGTTTCCTCTGAATCGTCCTCCTCCAACTTCATCCCATGCCCTCTAGTCCTGAAACATCTTTTCGCTTAAAAATAGTGCATTCCTGCACCCTGTTCCTCCCTGTAAGATACTTGTATGTCTCTATCATATCCCCTCTCCCTCCTCTCCTCCAGGGAGTACATGTTCAGTGCCTTCAACCTGTCCTCATAGGACTTGTGATGCAATCCATGCACCATCTTTGTTGCCCTCCTCTGAACCTACTCTACCCTGTCTATGTCCTTACGTAGGTAAGGTCTCCAGAACTGCACGTGTACTCCAGTGCGGCCTCACTAGTGTCTTGTATAGTGGAATTATGACCTCCTTTTCCTGCTGGTGATGCCTGCCTATGCATCCCAGCATCCTATTTGCTTACCTGCTGCCTTGTCACACTGTTTCCCTGCCTTGAGGTCATCAGAGATGATAACTCCAAGATCCCTTTCCTGCTTGGTGCATGCTATATACTCACCCCCAACTGATATATTGTGCCAGGGTTTTTGTGCCCCATATGCATTATCTTGCACTTCCTTGCATTGAATTTCAACTGCCAAACCCCTGACCATTCTTCAAGTTTCTGCAGGTCCCTTCTTCTGTCTACACCCTCTGGTGTGTCTACTCTGTTACAGAGCTTTGTGTCATCAGCAAACAGTGAAATTCTGCCTTCTAGGTCCTGTGCAATGTCACTGATGAAGATATTGAATAGTACGGTCCCAGCACTGATCCCTGTGGTACCCACTGGTCACTCTTCCCTCTGTGGAGTGACAGCCATTTACCACCACCCTCTGTGTCCTGCCACCCAGCCAGTTACCTACCCACTGCTCTACTGTCCTGCCCACACCCATATTCCCCAGTTTGTGCAATAGTCTTCTATGTGGCACAGTGTCAAAGGCCTTGCTGAAGTCCAGATAGGCCATGTCCACTGCCCTCCCCTGATCCACCTCCCTAGTCACCCAGTCAAAAAATTCAATGAGGTTGGTCTGACATGACCTTCCCCTGGTGTTTATGTTATGTTTAATAACCTAAACCAACTCAACTGATCGGATGCCTGTATTTAGTAAACAGAGTAGCTTGTAAAAAAAATCTTTAATACATTGTATTTTTTATAACAATACTGATCTGTGTTTCTGTATTCAGTCTAGATTTTAGTTGGTCCCCTCCACACACAAACAGTAGCTACTAGCTAGTAAAAAAGTTGTCAACAATAGATTTATTAACTTAGAACTGATCCGTCATCCATGGATCCTGAATTTACATTGCAGAGCTTTATTTATAGACTGGGTGAGTTGAATGAGCGCTTGGCTCCCTTATTTCAGAGAGACTGCCTGTAATCTGTGCGAAAATGGGCCCCTGACTGAGACAGAGTCCCCTTTCTGTCTATTTAGTATACTCTCATACTGTCTGGAACAGTGGGACTGTTTCTATTACAAAGGCCAGTTCAGATTGAATGATTACCTTCTAATTCAGTTGCTTTGCTGGTTATAGTGTATTTTTTTTTTTGACTAGTCTGAGCTTAGTCTCTTCATCTGCAGTGCTTCACCATGATAAGTCTGCATTCAGTGTCCCTTCCCCCCTCATATTACAGACTTCTGCCACTGGTTTTATATCAGCTAGCCTACAAAACTAACAGAAGTAGCAGATTTCCTTTCTGTTCTGCTGTTTTCTTCCCTTCGTGTTCAGTCCTGACTGTAGAGAGACCTACACAGTCTCACACACACTCTCCTCTCCTCCATGTCTTCCCCTATTTACTTTAATCCCCCTCCTTTGCAGTCCCGGTTTTTTTTTTGGGTGGTTAAAGAGAAACGTAGCTCTTAAAAGAGCTTTTGGTTATTTTATTTGCTGATCGCGATCGACGTTCAGGCTGGCAGGCAACCGCTCAGCACAATTGATCTCCACGAATCCAAGATAAGAAAAGGCACACTATGCTGGCTTCGCCTTGCGTCTGGCTGTCTGGGAGGGGGTGAATGCTTAACATAAGGGCACCTACTGGTGCATGCGCCTGCTTAAGCCCACCTCCAACAGTGACAGAGGGACTTGACTGGCTGATCTGTGTTTAGCCTGCCCTGAGCCTACTCCTCCAGCCTTCTTTTCTCCGTGTGTGCGTGTGTTGCAGACAAGCAGTCTGCTGACATCCAGAAGAGCAGACTCGTGATTGACTCTACAGATGTCAGCTCTGCATCTGCGCTACTCCGGCGGCTCACCCGCCCCCAAGGAAAGTGAAAGTGAACTGGGGAGAGAGAAAAAAAATACAGTAACTCTGCCAAAATACCTTAGGTGCCCAAAAGGGCAGGCACTTATTAGCTGTAGGTGCCCTGAAGCAAAAGTGCCTGCCCTGGGGCACCTAAAGTATAGGAAAAATGACAGCTGTACTGTTCATGAGGAGGTGTAAAAAGAATGGTGATGTTGAAAATCTGGAGTGAAATTATAACAAAATTGGTGAAGTCATGAGCATGTGTAGAAACTGGGCAATGCACACCTTAATGCAATTATTTTGAGGATTTTTCACACCAGATTTTCAACATAGGCATTTTGGGACCTCTGCTCATGAACAGTGTCACAATGATTTTCTTAATCTGTCCTGAACATTGATTTTGCACAGTGACCTCACCCATTGTGTGCCACAGGTGCAAAAACATGTTTCGGGCAGGATGTAAAAAATGACAGCTGTGCTGTTCATCAGGCGGTATGCAAAAATGACAATGTTGAAAATATAAAACATTGGTGAAGTTACAAACGTGTAGAAACTGAGCAATGCAGTCATTTTAGGGAGTTTTTTCACCAAGTTTGCAACATGAGGTGGGACCTGTCCTTACAAACAATGTGATTGTGATTTCTTAATCTGTCCCGAACATTGATTTCACACAGCAACCATGCCATTGGGCACCACAAGTCCGAAAACACATTTCAGGCTGGATGTGAAAAATGACAGCTGCATTCATAAGGAGGTGTGGAAAAATGGCAATGTTGAAAATCTGGAGTGAAAATATTAAAAATTCTCGAAGCTACGAGTGTGCGTAGGAACTGTGCAACACATGCTCGTAACAGTCATTTGGGGGAATTTTTTTACCAAACTGGCAACATAGGCTTTAAGGGAACCCACCTCTTGAACAGTGACACTGTTGTTTTGTTAATCAGTCCTAAAAGTTGATTTTTCACAGTGACTGCGAAATCACTTTTGGGACCGAATAACATATGACAGTGACAGAGTTCATGAGGTGGGGTCTCAAGAACACCATGTTACAAATTTGGTGCCAAAAGTCACAAAATGGCCACAATATCCACCTAAGTTGAAAACCCACCATTTATGCCATTATACAGCTTACCAGCATTTCTTCAGTTTGCAATTGGTTTGAAGAGTGCAGACGTGGTCCTGCTCCACTGAAGACTGTTGCACCATGCTCCTGAGGT
Organism: Neoceratodus forsteri; assembly: GCA_016271365.2. Classification (NCBI taxonomy): domain Eukaryota; kingdom Metazoa; phylum Chordata; order Ceratodontiformes; family Ceratodontidae; genus Neoceratodus; species Neoceratodus forsteri. The sequence continues at coordinate 1,166,148,223 of CM057454.1, forward strand.
AAGTATGGGGTGGGGGCTGGGGGGGTAGGTGCTGGTTGTGGGAGGTGGACACTACAGACAACGAGGGACCATTCTTTTGTTTATAGGTTAAAAAAAAAAAAAAACTTTGTGGGAAGGTTTTCTTGTTTTACAGGTACATTTGACATGATGGGGTGGGCTCCCAGTGTGCCACCAGTATTTTTGGGAAGGGGGGGACTGAAGCTGACTGTGATTGGGCACCCTGTTAGCAAAGAAAAAGGGTCTGTGTTTGGGGGCATGATGCTGAAGGCGATTGGGCTCCCCAGTTGGCAAATGAACTGCGGAGGGAGCATGCCAACAGGGAGTTGGGCACCTCCCACATCAACTTTCATGGGACTGTGAGAGGTGGACAGCGACAGCCACCACCATGTTTATTGAAATGTAACACCAGGCAAGGCACGCCCTGCAATGAAGGGACACTCCCTCATTGCAGCGATTAAATTGTTTCAAGTTGGTGGCACGCTTCTGAGCTGCTGTCATAGAAAGCATGCTCATTTATTGGTGCCACAGAGACAAGCCCCAAAAAGCAGTGGTGGCATTGGCCACAACACGACCGCACTTCCACAACCTGCTTCTCCGCAAACTGTCACAACATTTTTTATTTTTTTTTACATTTGTTTTCCCCTCTGGTCACAGCCTGTGGGGCCTCTCTCAGGCATCCTGACCTGATCCTGTCCGCCTAAGGCCCCTCCATCCCTAGCCTCCTTTCTCCCCCACTGCTGCCTGCACCTCCAGCTTAACCCCCCCCCCCAGGTGGGGTCACCACTCCTCTTTGGCGCTCTTAGAGACGGAACTTGCTACTTGCTGCAGGTGGGGTCCTAGGTGGAGGAACTGGAAGATTGGGTGGGTGGGATCTGGTGGAGTGCATGGGGGTCAGGTGCCATCACCTACTCTGCAGAGCTGTTTTTTTTTTCCCTGTTCTGGTGTGTGTTCCCCCTCCTCCCAGACATGCAGGCATGCAATTACATCTAGCACTGTTGCATATGCTCCCGCGCACGTTGGTCTGCACCTCTTCCCCAGCCTATGTTAGTGCTCCCAAGTGCAGTGAACTCTGCCACCACAGAGTGTCATTAGTACTGGGAGACATATCCCACCCGCACCCCAGGAGAGGAGAGGAGAGCTGTCATTGGACGCTCAATCCTCTCCTCCCAAGCCAGCCCCTGGAGCCCTGAGCTCGCTCCCGAACCTGGGTTGCTAGTGTGGCGCGAGATGTGGTGTCCAGTACCTTAGCCCTCAGCGCCACTGGGATGGCACATGATTCTTGCACATGCGCACAAGCAAACGTAATGAACCATTCTTACTAACATTAACATAAACATCTGCACTCAGTAGAGGCCAAGCTGTTGTGGACCATAAAGTCAGTTAGCACTTATCACCATCACTGCTTTCCCAGGAATGTAGTGCAAGCTACTCCTTAGCTTTAACTTACCAATTCCGTGATTGGCCATCGTCCCATGGGATCATGGAGTGCCTGCATCCTAAGGCCCTGTTCTCTCAGGATAGCACAGCAACATGGAGCTCCAAGAGAAGTTGATTTTCTCTCTCTCTCTCTCTCTCTCTGTGCTCTCCTAATATACAGAAACACTTTGCTATCTGGTTACCTTGCATGATGCTTTCGTGTTCCTCTTTCTTAGCATGAGACCTTCCCAATCATGCTGCCCATCAGAGTTTCCTTCAGAGGTTTCTGGGTGGGGGGGCATCTCAAATCATGTTTCCCACCAGGGTCTCCCTCTGATTCTTTAGAGGAGCTGTCCTTAGGCCATGTATAGAGCCTGCTGTATATACATATTTCTCCTGTAATCACGGCTGAGGTGCCAATACCACATGTGTTATGTGAATGAACGCTAAATATAAGGAACTTGTGAATATGAATGGAGTTTGTCATTATTGTTGTGGAAAGTACTGTTGTTGTTCTACCATAAACCAGGTAGCCAATTGCATTTACAATTTCAGAAAATGGTTATCCTTACGCTGGCTTTGTGAAGTTCTGAGTCTTGATGGCTGAGGCCCAGCTAGTCTTCTCTGTTCCCAGGGAGAAGTTTATCCAGTTCTGATCACTGCCTCTCACTGGTTTCTCAACATCTCTACTAGAGATATCCATTCCACATCCCCATTACTGTGAACTAGGTCAGGGTGACCTAGAATCTGGCCATCTATTGGATGTGCTATTTTAGGAAGCAGCTGTTAAAGGTGAACAGCCTCCCTGAGGAGGTTGTGGAGTCAGGAACAGTGGGGGACTTCAAGAATGCATGGGACAGGCATAAGGCAGTCCTAGTTGGGGGTAGGAGGAAGTAAGCTGTTGGTTAGCTAGGATTTGCAGCTTATCTGATAGGTAGGAAAATGGGCAGACTAGGTGGGCCAAGCGGTCCTTATCTGCCGTCAAATTCTATGTTTCTATGACATTAATTCTTTATTTCTCCATTGCCCCTCTAAAGAATCCAGTCTACAGTATGCCTGGTAGTTGATGTTTCAGATGATCACCACTGCCTCTGTTTTGTCTGCTCTGTTAATTCCCCAGGCTATCTGGGCATCATGGTCTGCTGAGATATTTGGGGTCTCGCAGCACACTCCCTGGTGCAAGAGAGACTTTACAGCAGCTGGACCTTTTCTTTAAGAAGAAGTTAGGTGAAGGGGATATGATTTAGCTGTCTGAATGGGTTAAGAAGGTAGACTCAAGTAGGATGTTTGTTTTTAAAACAGGAAAAGGAGACATGGGCAGAATCATTGGAGGGTTAGTGTGGGTCGGAAGAGAAATCTAGAAGCATTATTTAACACAGAGAGTGCGGTCAACTTGAGTCCAGACACAAACCATATGAGTTCCTGAAGAGTAGCGACATCACAGCCAGCCCATTAGCACAGCAGTAGCGCTGTTTCTTATGATGCTGGTGACTTGAGTTTGGGGAGGAGCTCAAGTTGCTTACTGTCTGCTGGAGGAGAAAGACTGAATGTCCCAGGCGATGCTTTCTGCTTCTGGGGAGGGAGGATTGCTACAGCCAATACGACATTGTCACCTTGGTGACCGTGCAGTGACAGTGCAACTGGGAGGGGGATTATGATGGAGCACCCCCTGCAAGCTCATTGTGCATGACACTTGGGCTCAAGTGCTGGCATCCCAAAGGATACACAGTTCAGCACTAGAACAAGGAAAAGCCCTGTTCTGTACAGGATGGGCCAGGCACACTTGGGTTCCACCCTCACCACTATCTGCTGCTTCTCCAGCTCAGGAACTCCTGCCTCTGGAAACAGAAGGAGGTGGAAAGTGAATCTGGCTCAGCCTGACCCACTACGGGGGTGCAGCCTTGTAGACTTGGGGCGCAGCCTGTAGACTTGAGAGGAAGGAGAAGGGGGCTGGGGCTGACCCAGAGCTGTGTAGGAGCATAAAACATAAATTATGAAAGAAAAAAAAAAATCACAGGAAACACCTGATGGGATAGCAGGGGATGGGCTTCTGTTTGACTTTATTCCATTAAATATTGATGGACCTGGACTCCTTGGTCTTTGCCGGTTGTCTCTTTGAACCGTGTCTGCTCCCTTTAAGTTAAAAAATTGCAGATTTATCAATGTGTTAATAAGTAAAACAAGAATAAAACACATCTCACATTTTTTCAGGCGCCAGAAACCTTTGAAGATGTTGCAGTTGCTTTTTCTGAAGAGGAGTGGAAGATGTTAAGTAAACAGGACAAGGAGCTACACAGGGAAGTGATGGTGCAGAATTATGAAACTATGGTTTCAGTAGGTAAGTAGGGAAATGGGGTTTTAACAACTTCAGGTCTGATGGTGTGTCAGGATAATGCAGTAATTGGATGAGATTAGCAACCTGTTACAATATTCTTGTACCTTCTTGAAAACTGAAGCAGCATGTGAAGAATATTAGGCTTTTCTCTCCATCTCCTCTTGTGTTACTCTTTGTGGCAGTTGAGGGAGAAACTTAACTCTATTTATTTTATTTAATCATTTTGGAGTTTACCTTTGAGCTAACAGCTCATTTACAAAGGTTCCACGTCAGGAGACAAAATACAATAGTTACAACATTTACAAAGGTACAATTCACATACTGTAGGCAGAAATACAGGTATCTAACATAGAAATACTAGCTGGACAGGACAGTGACCTTGTTGTTGATTACAAGCAGTCGTAACTAGCAATTTAGAGTGGTATAACCAGCTGCCTTGGGAACAGGCATTGTCAAAAAGTTTCAGTTCCTAAATTCTTCAATATGTATTTTTGTTTGTTTATTAAAAGTTCGGAAACAGTAGTGTACAGAGGTGGATGAAAGACTACTATGCAGGGCAGGTTACAGTTACCCCCCTTTGAAGACTCGTGGAAGTCTAGGCGCTAGGGGTTCTTTTCGACTAACTGTATTATTGCAGCATGAATAGAATTCAGTAAAATATTTTGTTATAAAGCTTTTCTGTTTCTGTGATTCTTATTTTTCATGCTAGTGAGGTTATTCCTTGAGCGCACAACCATTGTGGATTTGGTTCATTTGTGGAGGACAGCTACCTCTGGGAGTGCAGCACGAGTTGAGTGCGGGTGTTCGTGGTGTTGTTTTTTGGATTCATTTACAGTAGGTGGGGCAAGTGTGGATGGGGGAAAATTGTGTCCCTTTATGAAAATTAAATATATTTTGAAATATATTATTATGTAACCCCTAGATGGCGCTATCCCAGGGGCTACTACCCCTGCCTGATTTGCCACTAACAGGTTGAGGGGCCTGGATCCAATGGCGGGTGCCTCCACCCAGAGGTCAGGGTTTGCAATAGTTAAACTTACTTGGTCACAGCCCTCTGGGACACTGCAACCCCCCTTTCTTCCCACTAGTGGCCCACACAATATATCAGAATTACCTTCACAGTATACACTTACCCCAGGACTGGTTCCGGCACTGGGACCTCCTGTGAAATAAGATACAGTGCAACAATCACAGTACAGTACTTTAACATAGACAAATACCTCAGGCAGTATAACTTTGCTGAAACAAGCAGCTCTGATTTATTTAGGGGATATAACAAGGACAGGGAAATCAGGTTAATTAGCTTATCACTCTACTCATCTACCTATGGCTCTGTGCACAGGCCTATCCCTATCAGTTACTGTCCCTGGGTACCCAAGCCCCAGTGGCTAGTCCAAACCGTGGCAGCTGGTAGGGGCCCTTTCACACAGAGAAAAGAAAAATTAAACAGTCAGCAGTACAGTAATTCCATTTGGATTTAATGTGGCAATTCAACAGGGAGCGACCCTGAATTAGTACTCACGACCTCCAAACAAGATAGGGTCCTTCAATGTCAGCAGGGCTACTCTTGAGCTCCAAGAGACTCCTCACACATTTATATGGTAAACAGTCACAGGCAAAAGTCACTTAATGGCAGCAGGATTCAGTTGAGGTACACAAACCTCTTCACATATTTATATAGTAAAAAGAAAGCACTATACCAGGCAGGCTGCATCTGTATCCCGATCGCAATTACTGCACAATACCCGGGAGAACACACAGCAGATTCAGTTCCTGACAGACCGAGTGCAATTCAGCAATTCCTCCAGTCTTCTACAGGGTGAGCCTGGTTTCTACTCTTCAGATATCCTTTGATTCTCTTCACAGATGATTCAGTCTAACAAGCAGTTACACAAGCTGCAGACCGGAACTCTGGACCTTACACATGTTTTTTGACTAAAACTGTGCACTGAAGGAGCACAGGGTTCCTTTCCCCTTCACTGCCAGAGCTAAACTGAAAAACTCCAACAGACAAAACCGGGCACTTCCTTTGAGTTCCTCCCAGTTCTTGACTGGATTGGCTGTCACTCACAATAGACTGCTCCTGTTGGTCCAAAAAGGCACCGAAGTCTAAACTACATCTCCCAGAGTCACTGCCCATACAATCCTCTTGTGGCTGGCTCAGATTATGAGTCCAAGTTCTGATTCGTCCAAGGCACCATTTTAGAGCTAGCTTACCCCACACTGATTGGTCCAGTTCAGCAGTTCAAAACCAGAATGGGAACTAGGCAGACACAGTTCTGACTGCAAAGAAAGCAGGTTAGACAAACTGTAATTTCATTATTACTCTAAATGATTTCTGGCAAACAGTTACATCTTTCAGATAGGTTCCTTTGCACTCCTAGTGACTGCAAAATGGAGTGAATTGGCAGCAGTTCGAGTGGTACTCAAACAGAAGACACAGTCCCCCCCATACAAACTAATTATGTCTGCAAGCAGACAGCTCTTAAAGGGACGGTACCAGAGGCTCTAAAAACACTCACTGATAAATGGCTTAAATGCCAAACACCATTCAGGCTTGGAGCATTCAAGCAAGCTCCTGGAAGTCTTTTGGGAACCCCCATTTGCAGGTGGGTTACAATTAGAAATATATTTTCATATATGTCTTTATATTTATATTTTTGTGTTGTAAAATATATTGCAATATACTGTAAATCCAATATATTGAAATATAATGCTAAAATTTGAAATATATTGGTATATGCGGAAAATATATCTAGTATGGCCGCTTTAGCATATCCCATATATTGGAAAATATATTGGCTTTTTTCCAAATATATTGCATTATGTATTGATCATGTGTGTAATCGATATATTGATAACATATGTATAAATATGTTATTGAAATACTGGAAATGTTATTTCTTATACTTAAATTGATGTAATATACATGTGTAATAGAATTATAATATAATATAATATACAAATAAGTGACAAGCATATTTTATGTGCCACTGTATATTTGCAGTGTATTGTTATTGCATTCCAAAATGCACTAAACATTTCTCTGAAATGTATTTATAAATATATTCCCACGTTATTATATATGGTTATGAATATACATCAAATGCATTTATAAAAGTGTGTAATACATTGCGCAATATCCATGGTATATCAAAGAAAACATTTTCAATACATTTATGAAATAAAAATATATGTAAAATGTATTCAACATATATTGCGCATGACTATTCATAAATAATTTTCAATATATTGTTATACTCTTTTTATATATTTTGCAATATGTGCCACATACATTGTTAGTCAAAACCCCAGTATATTGTACATATATTGATGCTGATTGAAAATGAATATGAAATATATTGATGGATGCATTTACGCAAAAGCCTTGCATACATTTGAATTGTATGCACATTATGCTACTAGCATGTTGTAATATGTGCAGTTAGTATATTCATACATAGAATTATATAAGGGTCTGAAAGCAGACAGTGGCAGTTCATTTCAGGGAGGTGAGTGTTGATTTTTGGTAGAATTTTTGCAGTTGTTATTGTTTCTTTTGCAGTTTTATTGTTGCTTTCAGTTGGCACCAGGTAGCTTTCTGGATTAATTTGAAAGGTTACCTGTTTGGGGGATTTTGTAGGTGCAGCTGAGTGTTCTTGTGGGGGTTTGCTGCTGTGGCCAATTGTCTCTGGTGGTCAGGAGAGAATACTCCGTTTCAGTTCAGCACTGAAACTGCTCGTTGCTGGTTTTAGTTCTTTTATATTTATTTTATCTGGGAAATATTTCTCCTTTGTGTGTTTTGTAAGCCATTAACTTTCTAGGGCAGGAACTTTTTGTCTAGTCCTGTAGCTTGGGGGAGGGGTTATTTTGTCCAGCAAGGTAAACACCTAGGAAAGCCTCCTGAGGACTGTTGATGTGCTTAGAGGTGTGGTGAAGGGCAGACACAGGGCTGATTCTTTCTCGTGAGAGTCGGGTGTGGGTCCTAATTCCTCTCTCCCTTGAACACAGCACATTTATAGGAGAACATCTGCCCTGCGATTGGAGGAAGGGACTTCAGGTGCAGCTCATGTAGTTCCTATCCAATATTGCAGTCACAGGGTGGGGAAAAAGCATAGGTCTGTCTCAAATAGGAGAACAGCATCCACAATGAACTGCTGATCGGTGTGATAGGTGGATATTGTGGGGGGGGGCCTTCAACTAGGCAATATCGGGTACTAGTAGTGTTCAGCTGGGATGGGGAACAGGCAGGACATAGTATGACAGGGGTTTATTTAACTCTAAAAATTGATTAGCGTTTTGCTCATAGAAGTGCTAAATCTTTGTGAAAATGCATAGCTCTTGCTGCACTGTGTTTAACAAACACAGCACTTCTAGAAAATATATATATATAAATACTTTCTGTACAGTTAGTATAGTCCCAAGAAAAAAAACTGCTAATTAATTATTTAAAACCCTGTATGAGGAAGGCTGAAGGGGAATAGATGACATAAGAATTACAGGGAGTGACAAGAGCAAACATGACCAACATAGATGAGAGGAGGCCAGCATTGGGAAAGGTTTGGGACAGGCGAGGGTCCAATCAGTGGGAAGGGAAGAAAGTGATTGGCAGCCACCAAGGGCTAGGGAGGGTAGTTTGTTGCCGAGGGTGTGGAGCAGCCATGTTCCTGGCAGTGGCATGGAGGGCTGGGGGATGCTTGGTGTGCTGGCAGATGGGGCAAATGAGGGAAGAAATTAGGTGGCTGAGGAGGGAGCTGCAGGCATGGGGAGGCTGAGGTAGGGAAGATTGGGGTTGTAAGGGGAACCTGTAGGGATACACAATACAGCCACCAGCAGGCCAACACAAGGAAATCCCAGAGGAATCAGGAGGTGGGCTGCAATATCCAGTGCAGTCACATGCAAGACGTGGAGACAAGGGTTGAAGTAGTCAAGGAGACAAGACTACAGCAGGGCCAGTGCAAGGTCATAAGCCTCAGGAAAGGGGGGCAAGGAAAAAACAGGGAAAGGAGATCACCAGAGCAAATCAGGTCAATGGTATGGCTAACTGGGAGAAGCAGGAGGGGGATGGTAGTGTAATTACTGAGAAGGTTAAAAGGGGGGGTCGCTACCAGGGAGAAAGAATGCATCACAGAAGTGGCAGGTGCTACCTGTAGCTCTAGAGACAAGGGGCAGCAGAAAGGTGGTAAGGAAGCAAAATCAGGGATAGTGGAGCAAGAAGGTGCAGCGAAGCTAGAAACAGGAGGCAGCAAGGATAAGGATGGAACAAGGCTGAGGAAGGAAACTTGGGGAGGGGACACACGCTACTCAAGGAAAACACAGGAAAACCGTAGTGGGGAGGGTGGCAGGATGGGGCAGAGGAAACTGCATAAGGGAACGTAAGAGGGGCACAAGGGGAATGGTCTAGTAAGTGAAGCTGATGCACGAGTCATAGTTGGCAAGGGGAAAATCAGGACACAAATGGAGGAGGAGGCAGAAGGGGGAATAGCTGGGGATAGGAGCATTTGGGGGAAGGAAAAAGCCCCAAAAAAGGGAGCACATAAAGGCGTCAGTCATAATTCAGGGGGACTCTATAGTTAAGGGGGTCAGATGGGAGAGGGGGCTAGAAAAAGCAGCATCTGGGTAGAGTGCATGTCTGGCATGATAGCAGGTAGGGTGCAGCAGCACATTGGTAGGTGTGTACAGAAGGTGGGGGGGGACCACACATCATTATTCACCTGGGAACAAATGATCTGGAAGGAAGGCAGATAAAGGAGGTTCAGAACAGCTTCAGAGAAGTGGGAAAGCTATGCAGAGAGGAGGGAAGCACAGTGGCATTCTCAGAAGTTCTGCCAGTGCCAAGGGCAAGTATGGACAGAAAAAGCAGAATCATAGACTTCAGCAAGTGGCTGAGATAATGGTGTGGGTCCTTGGGGTATGGTTTGGTGGGAGAGTGGGGCAACACATGGGAGAACCCAGATCTATATGCAGGGGATGGGCTACATCTAAGTAAGGAGGGTTCGAGTGTGTTAAAGTAGAGACTATGGGAATTTATCACCAAAAAGGATAATTGAAACTTGCTGTGGTGGGGGCTGGGGAGGTGGAGTGAATCAGGAGAGGAAGTCCAGAGGACCTCCCTCATAGCAATGATAGGGCCTACTTTGTCTAGGATGGGGAAGGGGAGAGGAATGGGGTAGCTGGGAGAGAGACAGAGTGGAGGGTGGTATCACTAAATGCTAGGAGCCTGGGGAATAAGATAGCAGAGCTGCAGGCACTACTGGCAGAAGGAGAGGTGGACATAGCGGCCATTACTTAGATGTGAGCAACCCAAAACCATGACTGGGACTTGGCCATCCCAGAATATAAATCATTCAGGAGGGACAGAGAAAAAAGTAAGGGGGAGAGTAGCCGTTTACATAAGGGAAGGAATTGGATGTGTCGGGGAGGAGGGGAAGAAGGTAGCTCAGAAGTCATTTGGATACAACTCCAAGCCCCAAAGGGGTCTAGGGTCCGATTGGGAGTTGTTTTTATAGGTCCCCAACCCAGAAAGAGAACATGGATAGGAAGCTAGGGGAGCAGCTAAGGAGACTCTGTGGCAAAGAGAACACTGTGGTGGTGGGAAACTTCAATTTACCAGGGGTGGATTGGAGCATCCTAACCACCACATGCGCCAGGGAGCAGATCCTCCTGGAAGAAAACATTCTAGACCTGGTGCTGGAGGATGGAGAACAGGTCACAGATGCAAGGGTGGAGGAACCACTGGCTGGTAGCGATCACCACACAACGTGGTTCTCTATCAGTTTGGGTAGAGAGATCCACAATACAAAAACAAAGGTCCTGGACTTCAGAAAGGCAGACTTCAGCAGGATGGGGCAATTAATGAGAACACACATAGATGGCATCCATCCTGACATGGACGCAGAGCAGAAATGGGCGATCATAAAACTAGCACTGATTTAATCCACTAAGGCTTTTGTTAAGAGCCAGCAAAAGAAATCAAGGACCAAACATCCAAGCTGGATGACTAGAGAGGTAACGGAGAAGGGAGGAATAAGAGAAGGGCCTTCTGAACCTACAAGAGAACCAACAGGGCAGAGGATAGGGAGAACTATGTGAGGGAATCCAGGGAAGTGAGCAGAGCGGTCAGGACTGCAAAGGCAGCCAGGGAAAGGAAATTAGCACTGGGGATTAAGGAAGGAGAAAAGGATTTCTTCAGGTATATCAGGGAAAAGTGGAAGTGCAAGGATTAAATAGTTAGGATCAGGAAAGGCAGTGAGTGGGTAGACAAGGGGGCCAAGAAGGCAGAAGCACTTGTAACCCCCAGGTGGCGCTATCCCAAGGGCTACTACCCCTGCCTGTGTAACTGCTAACAGGTTAAGAGGCCTAGGTCCAATGGGGGGTGCCTCCACCCAGAGGTCGGGGTTAAGACAGTCTGGTATGACTTGATCACAGCCCTCTTGGTCACTGCAACCCCCCTTTTCTTCTTACTAGTGGCCCACACAATATATCAGAAGTACCTTCACAGTATACACTTACCCCCAGGACTGGTTCGATCAGCTTGACTCTGGGGACCCACTGTAAAACGAGATGATAAAATGCAAAAGCCACCATACAACACTTTAACATAAATGAATACCTCAGACAGTGTAACTTTGCTGAAACAAACAGATCTGATTTATTTAGGGGACTATAACAAGGACAGAGGAAAATCAGGTTAATTAGTTTAGACACCTTAATAATCACAATACTGTGCGGATGTTCAGTGTCCCAAATTGTCACTTTCACTGGGTACCCAGGATGGGGGGGCTAGCCAGGATCGGTGCAGCTGGATGGGGCCCTGTGATGGAAAAACACTTGCACAATACCCAGTTGTAATCCAGAGCCGGATGGCTCAGTTCGTGAAGAAATGAAACTGCAACAAATAGATGACACACTTGCGATCTGATAAACAGATGGCAGGGAGCTACCCTGCTTTGTACTCACAGACTCAGTGCTGGGAACTGGATGGAAAGCAGATTGTCCTGGATTGCCAGGAGGAGCAGACCATGTGGACAAGGTCCTTGTGACTGGACCCCACTGCAGTTTAGAACAAATGGATGTAGTCTGGATTAAGCTGGGGTTTACTTCCAGCTTCATGCACTCAATTCACTGTACAGGGGATTTGAAACATGATTCATCACAAGCACTACACACATTTACATGTAAAAGGAAAGTACCATACCAGGCAGGCTGCTTGTCAATCCCGATCGCAATTACTGCACGATACCTGGGAGAACACACAGCAGATTCAGTTCCTGACAGACCGAGCGCGATTCAGCAATTTCTCCAGTCTTCTACAGGGTGAGCCTGGTTTCTGCTCTTCAGGTCTCCTTGATTCTCTTCACAGGTCGGTATCAGTCTGAACAGGCACTTGCACAGGCTACAGACCGAAACTCAGGGCCTTACACGCGCCTACCGTGCTAAAACTATACACTGCAGAAGCACATAGCTCCTTTTCTCTTCACTGTCTCACCTCATCTGATCTTTCCAGTAGACAGAGCCAGGCACTTCCTTTGAGTTCCTCCCAGTTCAGTTGGCTGATTTGGCTGTCACTCACAATCGGACTCCCCCTGTTGTTGCAAAAAGGCGCCGAAGTCCAAACTACAATTCCCAGAGGCATTGGCCATACAGTACATAGGTGGCTGGCTCCACAGTGAGAGTCCAAGTTCTGATTTGCCAGCAGCAGGCTCCATTTCAAAGGTCCCCCCACACTGATTAGTCTAGTTCAGCAGTTCAACCAGAATGGAGGGCTAGGCAAACACAGTTCTGACTGCAAAGAAAAGAAGGTTAGACAAACTGTATTTTCGTTATTACTCTAAATGATTTATGGCAAACCGTTACATCTTTGAAAAGTGCTCACTCTGCCCACTTAGTGACGGCAGAAACAGAGCGATGTGGCAGCAGCTCGAGTGGGACTCAAGCAGGGAAACACACAGACCTCCATCCAAATTAATTATGCCTGCAGGCAGACAGCTCTTAAAGAGACAGTACCAGAGGCTCTAAAAGCACTCACAGATAAATGACTTAGATGCCGAACACCATCCAGGCTTGGAGCATTATAGCAAGCTCCTGGAAGACTTTTGGGAACCCCCATTTGCAGGGGGGTTACACACTTAATGAGTACTTCTGTTAATTGTTCACAAGGGAGAGGGAGAGGGAGAGGGAGAGGGATGGGTCCATTCCTGCAGGGAAAGGGGCTGCAGGCATGGATGGGGTGTGAGACAACCACAGATGGGGTCATCATGGTGGAAAGGGTGCTGGAGGGCATTTGATCCCTAAGGGTAGGCAAGGCACCTGGGCCAGATGGGGTTCATTCCAGGGTGCTGAGGGAGCTGGCAGAGGTCCTGGCAGAGCCACTGGCAGATCTGTTCAACACCTTGCTGAATACGGGATGCATGCCCAGAGATTGAAGAGAGGCACATGTGGTACCTCTCCACACAAGTGGGTCCAAGGATGAACCAGGGAACTACAGACCGGTGAGCCTCACCGCAATTGTGGGGAAACTTATGGAATCTATCCTCAAAGAAAGGCTGGTGCAGTTTCTTGTGGATAATGATCTGCAAGACGACAGACAGCATGGGTTTGTCGCTGGCAGGTCCTGTCAGACAAACTTGGTTGATTTATTTGACTGGGTCGCGAGGGCACTGGATGAGGGCAATGCGGTAGATGTAGACTACCTGGATTTCAGCATGGCCTTTGATTCAGTGCCACACGGAAGGTTGACCTGAAAGTTGAGGAGTCTTGGTATAGGGTGGAAGCCAGCCCGATGGGTAGAAAACTGGCTGAGGGACAGACAAAAGAGGGTAGTTGTGGGGGGAGAAGCATCGGAGCCCAGGGCAGTGACAAGTGGTGTCCCACAGGGATCAGTACTAGGACCAGTCCTGTTTAACATTTTCATCGCAGACATAGCGGTTGGGATCAAGAATAAGATTAGCCTCTTCACCGTTGACACCGCGATCTGTGCTGTGGTGGATGAGGGTGGCAAATTACTGCAGGAGGACTTGGCAAAACTCGAGGAGTGGCTGCACTCATGGCAGCTTGGGTTCAATGCCAAGAAGTGCAAGGTGATGCATTTCGGAGCCAAAAACCCAGGATACTGCTACTGGATGGATGGTATCAAACTGTCCACATCCAACAAGGAGAAGGATCTGGGGGTGCTGGTGACCAGGGAATTAAACCACTCCACCCAGTGTGAGAAGGCAGTGGCTAAGGCTAACAGGATGCTGGGGTGCATAGCAAGAGGGATTACATCCAGATGTAGTGAAGTCATATTGCCCATGTACAGGTGCCTGGTGAGGCCGCACTTTGGAGTATTGCATGCAGTTCTGGCACCCATACTTGAAAGGGGATATCAAACAGGATGCAGTGCAGTAAAGAGCAACAAAGATGATCCAGAGGTTGGGGGATAGAACATATGAGGAAAGACTAAAAGAGCTCAACATGTACATCCTGGAGGATAGAAGAGAGAAAGGGGACATGACCAAGACCTTCAAGTATGTGAAGGGGATGAACAGAGTAGGTTTCCAGAGTGGGTCCACTCTCCAGAATGGAAGAGATACCAGAGAGCACTCCCTGAAGTTAAATGGAGGCAGATTCAGGAGGGAAAGGAGGAGGCACTACTTCACTGAAAGAGTGGTAACAGGGTGGAATGCACTGCCTGAGCAACTGGTATTAGTGCAGAATGTGGGGTGCTTCAAGAGGGGGTGGGACAGATTCAAGGGGAAAGTACATACGGGGGGCAGTTGGGGGAGGGAAGAGTTAATGGGGGTCTACTGTAGTCTAATGAGCTGAAGTGCTGCACAGTCGAGCAGACTAGATAGACTATAAGGCCTGTATCTGCTGGCAATTGTGTATGTTCATATATATTGCACATATATTATCAATTCATTAATGTATATATTGTTCAGTGTATTACACATGTACTGTTTATGCATGTCCCATATATCGACTAATAGTTTTATGTTCCACATATTATATGAATATATGTCCAATATACAGAGTAAATGTATTTAATTTCTATTATTCAGTATATTCTACATAGTAGAAAATAAATTGATTCAAATCTAAATATATTGAAATAAGGATGACAAATATAATTTATTTGTATATTGCAAAATATATTGATTAAATTCCAGTTATACTGAAATAAGATATATACATTGGAATTATTGTTTTTAATGCATCTTTATCTCTACAATGATGATTCATCTTGTTAATCACCATGGAGACACATTCATTGGAATTATTGTTGTGCAGTGCAGCTTTAACTCAAACAGACATGTTGTACATTTATACTTACACATAGGGCTTATCTTACAAGCTCATGTTTCTTAAGGGCTCAGACCAGTATTTATACCACCCCATTTTGTTTCTTTTTTTAGGTCAGGGTGAGATCCTACATGTTCTTGCTTTCTTACTTGTACCTTTCCTTTCAGTATGTAAGTTACTGTTGTGAATTTGAAATTATTGTAGTAGAAGTAATTATCATGATTTTGGCTGCTAAACTACATTTTCAAAATATGCAAATGTACACTTGGGACCAGACTAAGCATTTATGAAAATATATGGCACATATATAAACACTATGGCCCAGATATTCAAAAGGGTTGCACATGGCGCAACAGTGTTGCACCATAGAAAAACCACTGATTGCGCCCGCCGATCATTCAAAAGGAAAAGTGCGCACAAACTCGATGCGATGGATCATAATGTATGGCAGGCACAGGTGGGAGGCGTGCCCATGCATAACCTGCATAGCCCGACATTCAGCCGGGATGTGCAGAGACACACGTACAAGCACTCTACTTGGCGCCTGCACAAAGTTGCTCAAAAAAAGGAACAAGTGATGGCCACCCACAAGTGAGCTGCCACATTGCAGAGCGCAACACGGCAGCTGCCACCTGTGGGTGGCCACCTGCGTTCCTGCCGCTCCTGGCGGCGCCCCCCCATGCCCCATCGTGGGCATCCGTGTAGCGAAATCCCTCCTCCTATGTCCCTGGTGGTCCAGTGGACTGCTATGTGCCCGATCGCAGGCATGTGTCTAGGAGAATAAGCCCCTGTCCTATATCCCTGGTGGTCCAGTGGATCGCACTCTGCCCAATCACAGGCATCGGTATTGTAACCCCCCCACATCCAATATCCCTGGTGGTCCAGTGGACCGATCACTGCCCGATCACGGGCATCTGTAAATCATAAAATACTCCTACTACCCTGGTGGTCTAGTGTACGCCCTTCCCCACCTGCCCAGTGAGCCCCACCGCCCCGCTCTCCCCCGTCAGCCGGCAGCACACCACCCACCTGCCGCCCGCAGACTGACAGCTCAGTAAGGCTGCAATGAATTCATTCACATATCTGGACTGAGTAGTATGGTATGGGCTGCACGCCCATTGGCTCACGCGCTGAAACCAATGGGCGTGCAGCTGTAACCAGCTGTGAGTCGCTGGCTGCAGGTGGGTGGGTGCTGCCCGCCAGCTGATGGGGGAGGGCGTGGGGCTTAGTGGGGAGGGGGGTATACCAGACCACCAAGGAGTAGGAGTATTTTATACTTACAGATGCCCGCGATCGGGCAGCGATCGGTCCACTGGACCACCAGGGTTATTGGACGGGGGGGGTTCTTTTAGACGAATGCCCATGATCGGGCTGCAGGGGGCGTCTGTCCCAGACACCTGCTGCCTGGCAGGGCGCCAGGCTCAAGTTGCTGGGGATCGGCGCACCTGCATGCTAATGGCATGCAAATGGGGCCATAATGAGATACAAATGGACCCATGTGCGCCTGGCCCCATTTGCATGTCCCCTTTTGAATATTGCAGGTGCTGTGCATGGCACAATGGCACTTGCGCTAGCGCATCTCCATGCTCCACTGTGGCCACTTGCACTGGTGCAGTGCCACTGTGCCATGCACAGTGGGGGGGTAGGAGTGATGTTCAAAGCTGCGCCCAGCGCAGCTCCATTGAATATCACCCAGGCCACACCCCTGCGCAACAAAATTGAGCTGCGCCCAGGCTTGCGCCACAACCTGGCACAGTTTGACTATCCAGGCCTATATGTAACATGTACAAAAATATATGTAACACGTATAACAATATATTTAATGTATAAAATATATGTAATATATACAAAGTATATATGTAACAAATATAAGAATACATGCAACATATATGAAATATATGTAATAGATATGTAACATATAACATATGTAACATACATAATATATATGTAACATATATACAAAATTACCTACAGCATATATAAATATATATGTAACATGCACACATATATTTATTTAATGTATAAAATATATGTAACATATATAAAGTATATATGTAACAAATATAAGAATACATGCAACATATATGAAATATATGTAATAGATATGTAACATGTATAACATATGTAACATACATAATATATATGTAACATATATACAAAATTACCTACAGCATATATAAATATATATGTAATATGCACACATATATTTATTTAACACATATCAAATATATGTAATGTACTGTATAAAATATAAGTAACTCATAAAATATATGTAACCTATAGTCAATATATATGTAACGTATACAATATATGTGACATATCTAATAACTACATTTAACATCTATAAAATATACAGTAGTAATATATATATATATATATATATATGATATATGTACCATATATAAACAATATATGTTACATGCACAAAATATGTGACATTTATAAAATAAATTTAACGTATGTCAAATATATATGTAACATATATAAAAAATGCATGCAACATATATAAAATAGATGTAACACATATATATATATATATATATGTATATGTTACTCATATTTCTATATATTATATATATATATATATATATATATATATATATAATGTATACAATGTATATGACATAATTATATGTAACATTTATAAAATATATGTAACATATATATATATATAATATATGTAACATGTACAAACATATATGTACCATTTACAAAATATGTGTAGCATACATAAACTTTATATAACATGTATAACATAAGTAACATATAAATATGCATGCAGCATATATAAAATATATGTAACATTTATAGTAATGCATATAAAACTGTAACATAGTAATAAAAGTAACATAAACTATATGTAACATATACAAGATATGTGGAACATGTATACAATATGTGTGACAAATATAACTATATGTATAGAATGTCATATATAACTTAAATAAAAAAATATATGTATCATATATAAAAAATGTAAAGTATGTAAGCAATAAGAAACTCTAGGGTGTGCATTAGACAGTTCTAATGCACGGCTATGAGAGCAGAGGGAGCCGAATCGGGAACTGCTCTGAGGAGAGAAATGCTTGCCGAAAATATTTCAGAAGAATTGTCAAGGGTAATTTATTCTAGTAAATCGATTATTAATTTGGAAGTCTGAAATGCCAATTTGTTGTGTGTCTTAAGGAATGGTGATTGCAGCAGTGAAGGTGCGGAGTTGCTGAGACAGAGGTAGGAAAGAAGACACTGCCTGCCTTTAGTGGTGAAAAGTAAAGGTGTGTTTTTGTGGTTTAGCGAGCGCTCATCTAAAGAATACAGGAAAATGTCAGCTGAGTTTAGTGAGAGCTTGCTGAAAGAATAGTGGCTGTCATGAAATATTTTTCTTTTCTTTTTTAATTTTTTCATGAAAACGTGGAATTTGGAGTGGAACGAGTGGAATTGGAAGGAAGAGGAGAACAAGGTGAGCGATCTGTAGTGGCAATGTGAGCAAGCGCTTGAAACTGAAAGAAAAACAAAAGCAGAGTGGTTTTGGATATACAACATTTTTTTTCAGGTTATCAGTCTTGTTGTTTGTGGGTCATGGATGCAGGGAAGAGATTAGTTTAGTTTAAAAAAAAAAAACGCTGCAGCTCTTTACGAAGTTGGGGCTGAGGCAGTTTGGGACATGGTTGGCAAGGAGATACAGACAGAGGACTGCAAACATAGAAACAGAAACATAGAATTTGACAGCAGATAAGGACCGCTTGGCCCACCTAGTCTGCCCATTTTCCTACCTAACAGATAAGCTGCAGATCCTAGTTAACCAACAGCTTACTTCCTCCTACCCCCCCACTAGGACTGCCTTATGTCTGTCCCATGCATTCTTGAATTCCCCCACTGTTCTTGACTTCATGACCTCCTCAGGGAGGCTGTTCTATGCATCCACAACCCTCTCCATGAAAAAAATACTTCCTCACATTACCTCTGAGCCGTCCCCCCTCTATCTTCAAATTGTGCCCCCTTGTTCTTGCACATCTCTTTTTCTGAAAGATGCTACCCTCTTGGACTTTGTTGATTCCCTTGAGGTACTTGAAAGTTTCTATCATGTCCCCTCTCTCCCTTCTTTCCTCAAGGGTATACATATTAAGCTCCTTTAGTCTTTCTTCATATGTCTTCTGGTGCAGACCCTGCACCATTTGGATGCCCTCCTCTGACAGCCTCCATTCTGTCTATGTCTTTGCGGAGATGGGGTCTCCAGAACTGCACACAGTACTCCAGATGGGGTCTCACCAACTGTCTGTACAAAGGGATAACAACTTCCTGTTTTCTACTATTGATGCCTCTTCCTATGCATTCCAGTATCCCCCCAACCTTCGTTACTGCCTTCTCACATTGCTTGCCCACCTTTAGATCATCTGATATAATTACCCCCAGGTCCCTTTCCATTTTTACTGTTGTCAGTATCTCACTCCCCATTGTGTACTCTTCCCCTGGGATTTTGTTTCCCATGAGCATTACCTTACACCTCTTTGCATTGAATCTGAGCTGCCATACATTTGACCATTCCTCTAACCTTGCCAAGTCCCTTCTCATCCTTTCCACTCCATCTTGTGTATCAAATCTGTTGCAGATCTTTGTGTCGTCTGCAAAGAGACATACTTTTCCTTCCAGTTCCTCTGCAATGTCACTTATAAAGACATTAAAAAGGACCGGTCCTAGTACTGAATCCTGCGGTACCCTGCTAGTAACCCTTCTTTCTTCACTGTCTACTCCATTTACTACTACCCTTTGCGTCCTGTTGTCTAGCCAATTTTTAATCCAGGCTACCACTTTGGGGCCCACTCCAAGGCTGGCTAACTTGTGTATTAATCTTTCGTGTGGGACTGTATCAAATGCCTTGCTAAAATCTAGGTAGGCCATGTCCACAGCCCCTCCCTGGTCTACTACTTTGGTCACCCAGTCAAAGAAATCTATTAGATTCGTCTGACACGACCTTCCCATCGTGAATCCATGCTGCCTTGAGTCCTGTGCCCCACTGGCCTCTAGGTACTCAATAGTTCTTTCCTTCAGAAGTGATTCCATTATTTTCCCTACCACTGAGGTCAAACTAACTGGTCTGTAGTTTCCTGCCTCTGTCCTGCTCCCACTTTTGTGAAGAGGAATCACATCTGCCCTCCTCCAGTCCTCAGGTACCACCCCATCCTCATATGATTTGTTAGTGAGTAGTCAGCAGTGTCACTAGTTCTACCCTTAGTTCTTTTAGAATTCTTGGGTGAATCCCATCAGGCCCCATTGCTTTGTCCACCTTCAATTTTATTAGTTCTTTCAGAACCCTTTCTTCTGTAAATGGACTGGTATCTACCCCGTCTTCAGAGTGTTTCTCTTGTTTGGTTTAGGTACCTCCCCCTCCTCTTCCTTTGTGAATACTGAGCAGATATATTCGTTCAGTATCCCTGCTTTTTCACTGTCCCCTCTACCCACATTCCTCCCTTTATTATGCCTCAGTATCCCTCCTTTGGTCTTTCTTCGCTCCCTAATGTACCTATAATAGGTCTTATCCCCCTTCTTAACAGAATTGGCTATCCTTTCCTTGGTTTGGGCCTTTGCTATTCTGACTGCCTTCCCAGCCTCTTTCTGCGTTAACTGATAAATTTCTCTGTCCTGCTCCTTCTGTATTTCCTTATTTTTTGAATGCTATCCTTTTCTCCTTAACCTTCCCTGCCACCTCTTTTGAGAACCATAGCATTTGTTTCCTTCGTTGTGTTTTATTGATTTGCTTTACACAAAGGCTTGTTGCCTCTGTGATGGCTGTTTTGATCACTCCCCATTGTTCCTCTACCCCTCCTTCTTGCCTGTTTGCTAGTGCTTTTCTAAGACACTCTCTCATTTTCCCAAAGTCAGCCCTCCTAAAGTCCAATACTCTTGCTTTTGTATGGCTTGATTGTATGGCTGTGTTTATCGTGAACCACACTGTTTGGTGGTCGCTTGTTCCCAGATGGCTACCCACCTCTAAATCTGAGATTCTCTCTCCATCCCCATTTGAGAGTACCAGGTCTAAGATTGCTCCCTCCCGAGTGGGTTCCAATACTAGCTGTCTGAGGCATGCCCCCTGTAGGGCATCAAGAATGACCCTGCTCTTGGATGTGCCTGCAGCAAAGATGCTCCAGTTAACATCTGGGATATTCAGGTCCCCCATCAACAATATCTCCCCTTTTTCTGCCATTCTAAGGAAGCCTTCTGTCATTTCCTTGTCCATTCCCTCCCCCTGAGATGAGGGTCTGTATACAACCCCCATGCGGACTGTGGTGCCATTTCCTGTCTCCAGGGTGACCCAGAGTGCCTCATCTGCTCCCTGTTTACTCTTTAGTTCTGTGGCTTTGATCCTTTCCTTTACATAAAGAGCTGCTCCTCCTCCTTTTTTACCCTCCCTGTCCCTTCTGCAGATTTTGTATCCTGGTATGTTGACATCCCAGTCATGGTTCTCTGTGTACCATGTTTCTGTGACTGCCACAATATCCAGGGAACCCGCTTCCATCAAGGCCACTAGTTCAGGGAGCTTGTTACACAGGCTCCGGGCATTGGTACTCATCACCCTCCACTTTTTGATGGTCTTACCCCTTTTAGCCCCATTCCTGTCCTTACTGCCTTTGCCTTTTTTTACATTTACCTCTGTCCTGCTCTCTAATAACTTCTTTACCTTGGTGTTTACCTCACTAATTATCATGTTTTGTGGGGGGAGGCTGGGATTTCCCTGCTTCTTTTCAGTGCCTCCCCCCCTTGGCTAGTTTAAATGCTTGACAATGAAGCATTTAAACCTCTCACCCAGGATCCTGGTCCCCTCGGACAGATGCAGACCATCACACCAGTATAGGTCTGCATCCTCCAGATGGCTCCCAGTCTCCAAGGAAGCCAAAACCCTGAGCTCACATCAGTTTTCAACCACTCATTGAATTCCTGGTGAGGAGTGCCCTAGCATCACCTTGCCATAGACAGGCAGCACCTCCGAAGGTTACTGTATGCGCTTACTTGTCTAAGGCCTCCCCCAACCTCTACAGACTCCTCTTGCACTGCTCTGATCCCATTCTAGCCAGGTCATTTGTCCCTAGGTGGACAATGACATCCAGCTCCCCTCGTGCAGCTCCTCCCATGATCCTGACGATTCGCCCTGTCCCTCAAGCCATGGCACCAGGAAGGCACCTTACCTCCCTCTCCCTACCTCCCATTTCTACCCCCCTAATGATTGAGTCCCCCACCAGGAGTTTTTTCCTTCTCCTGTGGGGTCCCATGCTTCCCTCCTGTGGGTCTCCTTTGTGAAGGTTCCCAGCATCCTCCTTGGTCTCCACTGCAGGTGCCTCCATAGAGGAACCACTATCCACCAGAAGAGCGAATGAATTATGGAGAGGTACAGCTGGAGGGATGCATCTCTGTTCCACCACCCTCTCCATCCCTGAGACCACCCTGGTCCAGCCTCTCCTCTTTCTTGGCAACCTCTGAGGTAGTGGCATTGGCCCTGGTGGTCCCTGGGTGGGGGAGGAGGTTTCACGAATCCTAGCCAGGTCAGCCTGGAGACGGGCAAGCTCCTCTCTCAGACCAGAGAGGTGCCTGCAAATAGGGCAGCATTGCAGCTTCTAGAATGTCTCCCGGAACACTGCCACCCCACTGCCATTGCACTGCATCACTCCTATCATGTCTTATTTTGTGTCCCCTCTCCTGTTTCTCTGTATCCTTACTCTCTCCTCTCCTCTCCTTACAACTCTCATCCTTCCTGTTCTGGGACAGCAACTTCCTATCTTCTTTAGTAGCCTCCTTCTTCCTTGCTCAGTGTCAGACCACCAGCAGCTTGGGGGGGGGAGAATTAGCTACTTTTTTCCTTTAGGGTTGACAAAACCAATGTTTCTCTATGATCCTTCCCTTCCTACTGCCAAACAGGAAGTTCCTGTTGACAGTCAGATCTAGTGACTATTAAAGTAGAACTGGCTTTGGGTGGGATGGAGGGCAATTAGTAAGAAAAAAGGCTAGCAACAGGAAGTTGTAATTTGAATCACCTGCTTTTATAGTGTCTAAGCCACACCCTCCCCCCAATTAAGCTCTCCCTCCTCCTACTGGTTTAGCAAAGTCAGCTGATACAATACCCTTCCCAGCACAGAACACACACACTGACTTCCTTTCTTTTCTTTCTTTTTTTTAACCCTAAATAAGACCCCTTCTACTTCTAATAAAGTATCTGTCTACTTAATCTCAACAAACACTGACTCCTGCTGAAAAATATAAGTTTTAAATTAATAAGAAAATGTAGCTTTTCTAGTTAGCTGCTTTCTGCTCTTCAAGCAAGGCTAGCAATAGTGAGTGCAACTGAGAAATATTGCTTCGTGGCTTGCAATTTACATATCGTTTTTTGGTGTGAGGACTGTTCAGATGGATGATGCTGGGGAGAGATTAGAAAAAGAAACATTTTTGAACTGGGTGTATTATTGTGGATGGGGCACGATATGTACTGTAGATAGCAGTGGAGACAGTGTGTGTGTGTGTCTGTGTCAGAAAGTGAAAGTGTGTCAAACTAGGAAGTAGTTCGGCACTGTGTGGATAAATGAAATGTATCCACACAGTAACTCAGCTAAACAGATTTATCACACTCCATTTATGTCCACCCCATTGCATAAATAAAATATATGTAGCATGTATACAATATAAGTGACATAACTATATTTAATATTTATAAAATGTGTAACATGTATATAGTACATATATTTAACATATATAAAACGTGTATTATATATAGAGAGATATGTGTAACTTGCATAAGCATATATGTAACATATACTAACATACTAAAATGCCAGCAGAATAGGCCTAACTGTCTCTCGAATGTGCTCAAATTTCAGCACCCGCACTGAGGGCCGATTTTGGTGTACCCCCTCCCCCTTGAGTTATACTGTCCCCAGTCCCAGATGTTCCACCTGTATTGGGCCTGGTTAGATTTACCCTCCCCCTGTACCTGTCCCATCCCCTCTTAAACCTGTCCACAGTCTCCATCTCTACCAGCTCCCTGGGCAGTGCATTCCATGGCTCCACTGCCCTTTCAGTGAAATAATATCTCCTCCTCTCCTCTCTGAGCCTGCCCCCTTCCAGCTTATAGCTCTCGTTGCCCCAACCTCCTTCCTTTGGAGCACCCTGACTGGGCCTCCCTTATTGATCCCTTTCATGTACTTAAAGACCTCTATCATGTCCCCCTGTTCCTCCTCTTCTCCAGGGTGTACATGTCGAGCTCCTTGAGCCTCTCCTCATAGGTCCTCTTCCCCCAGGCCCAAGATCATTTTGGTTGCCCTCCTTTGGACCCTCTCTGGAAGTGTGATGTCACTCTTTAAATGTGGCCTCCAAAACTGCACACAATACTCGAGGTGTGGCCTAACCAAGCAGTTGTACAGTTGTACAGTGGAAGGATCAGTTCTGCCTTTCTGGAGGTAATCCCCCTGGCGATGCATCCCAGCATCCTGTTTGTCCTTGCTGCTGCCCTCCTATAAGTCTCTAAGTTGTTCATTTTGACATCTACCACTGCCCCCAGGTCCCTCTCACTCTCCTTGACTTGAATCATGTGTCCTCCCAGGGTATACCCCTGGCCTGGATTTCTGACTCCCAGGTGTAGAACCTTGCACTTCCTCACATTGAATTTTAGTTTCCATTTTCCCAGCCACCTTTCCAGAGCCTCCAGGTCCTCTTGCAAGGCCACCTTCCCCTCCTTCTCATCCACCACTGCACCCAGCTTTGAGTTGTCTTCAAAGAGACTTCTCTCACTCCTGATCCCCTTCCTGATGTCTGAGACAGAGGTGTTGAGAAGGAGTGGCCCCAGCACTGACCCTTGGGGAACCCCACTAGTAACCCACCTTGGGGATGAGGCTAACCCTTCAACCACCACCACCTTCTGAGTACGCTCAGAGAGCCAATTTCCTATCCATCTTAATAACTGTCTCCCTACCCCCATTTCCTTCAGCTTAGCCAGCAGGCCACTGTAGGGTACCAAATCAAACACCTTGCTAAAGTCCAGAAAGAGGATGACCACTAGCCTACCCTGGTCCAGGACCCTCGCACTCAGTCATAGAACTCAACAAGGTTTGTCTGGCATGATCTTCCCATGACAAAACCATGCTGCCTATCGTCCAAGTACCCAGTTTGCTCCAGTAACCCCCCCAGCCTTTCCTTGACAATATCCTCCATCACCATCTCCTCTCTTGACCCCCTCCTTGTGGATTGGCATGACATTGGCCACCCTCCAGTCTTGGGGCACCCACCCTGTCCTCGGAGAGATGTTGAAAGGCTCCACTACAGGGACTGCCAGGACATCTGCCAGTTCCCTCAGTACCCTGGGATGTATCTCATCTGGCCCAGGTGCTTTCTCTGTCCGAAGGGACCTAGAAGGCTTCCCTTATTCTCTCTATTGGAATTTCAGCCTCCACGTCCTCCCCCTTTTTCACCCTGCACTGCTTGCCCCCCACCTGTCTGTGGTGGCCACTCCCTTTCCCCAGAGCTGTCAGGGTCCCTGGTCTCTACTGGTCCCACCCCTTCCACCGGTTTGCCCCTGCTCCACTCGCAAGACATAGCTCCTCCATCCCTCTGGTAAAAACTGAGGCAAAGCACTCATTTAGGACTTCTGCCTGTTCCCCCGCCTCCTGTGCCCAACCACCCTCTATCCTTATCTTGCGGATCTGCCCCCTTACTTTCCTTTTTTTCCCTATGTATCTAAAGAACCCCTTGTCCCCCTTCTGGAGTCCATTGGCCAAGGACTGCTCCTTTTTTGCCTTAGCAGCTCTCACCACCCTGGTGACTCTCTTGGCTGTTAGCTCATATTTCTCCTGATCTCTTTCACTCTTTGAGCACTTGAAGTGCCTATAGGCTGCCTTCTTTTCCCTCACCACCTCCTATACCTCCCGGGTCCATCAGCAGGGTTTTCTGGGCTTACCGAACACGCCTTTCCCTTGCACAGGATCTGGTAACCTCCTGTATTCCCTTCCTAATGATCCCCCACATGCTATCAGCATGCATATCTGATGGATCCTGTTCAGACAGTCTTTAAGGATCCTTCCTATCTCCCTGAAGTCTGCACCCCTAAAGTTGGTTACTACTGTCCTTGTTTGGTTTTCCTCCCTCCTAGGTCCAGGAAGAACCAGACTGTGGCATGATCACTCCCTGCCAACGAGTCCCTCACCTCTAGGCCCCCAATCTGATCACTGTCCGCGAGGACCAGGTCCAGTGTCTGGGCCTCCCTAGTTGGTTCACCCCCCTGTTGTATCAGAAATGCATCCTGGAAGACATCCAGCAGCCTCTGCTCTCTGGCCACTGGTGACGTCCTAGTCCCCCAGTCTGTTCCTGGCATGTTGAGGTCCCCCATTACCACTACCCTTCCCTTCCCCAATCTACAGTGTCCCTCGAGATTTGCCACCTGACTTTCTTCCAGGACGTCCGCCAGTGCAGGTGGTCTGTATACCACTCTGACCTTTACTGTCTAACCCCCCCCACCTCAGCAAGGTGACCCAAATAGCCTCCACGTTCCCTTCTGCCTCATTTACCCTTCCAATACCCATGCCCTTTCTGACTAACAGTGCTACACCACCCCCCTTCCGTCCCCCCCTATATTTTCTGAACATAGTATAGCACTCCAGATTTAGGTCCCACTCATGCCCTTGAGTGGCCCAGGTCTCAGTGACTGCTGCCACATCTACCTCCCCCTCAACTAGCATTGCCTGGAGCTCAGGCATTTTATTTCCTGAGCTCCTGGCATTTATCAGGACCACTCTCCATCCCTTTTCCCTCCTCTCCTTTCTCCCCCTTGAGCTCTCATTTCTCAGCTGCTGCACCCTACCTGGTGACCCATTTCCATATCTCCCTAGCCCCCTAGAGGAGTGGAGACCATGTCCCTCATTTATCATACCTGCTGCACTGTCCCTTTTTTTGATCCCTCCCCCTTCACAAGTTTAAACCCCACCTTTTGCTGATGAACCAAGCTAGTTTGAGCTTAAGGATTTCTTTTCCTTCCAAATTAAGGTGGAGCCTGTCCCTAGCGTACAGCTCCTTATCCTCCCAGGTCTCCCCCCCAGTCCCCCACCAGGCCATACCCCAATTCCCCACACCACTCCCTAAGCCACTGATTTATCTCCCTAATCTTCATCTTGTTTTCCCCACTAGCCCTTGACACTGGCAGGATTTCTGAAAAGGAGATCTTACAGGTTATGGAAAGGCATACCCTGGCCAACTCCTGGAACCTTGCCTGAATTTCTAGTTCACTATTACCATTTGTGTTGTTTGTCCCTGGGTGCATTAGGATGTTCGGGGTACCCCCGCATGCCTTTGCCAGTGAATACAACTCATGCTTGACCTTGTGCACCATGAGGCCTGGGTGGCATTTGGTTCTGATCAGACAGGTTTTACCCTCTCACTGGATACCTCTGATCATGGAGTCACCCAATAGCAGTACTCTAACCTCCCCCTTGCCTCCCTGTTCACCCCTCGGGTTTCCCTCCTTCCATGCCCCTCCTCATCCCTTCATCTGGGTTCTCCCCCCAGTTGGTTCCTTGCACCTCCCACAATCTGGGTGTTGTAGGTAGCCCCTTCACTATTGTCCCTGGTCACCTCCTCTACCCATGTCTTGTCCTTCTTTATCCCCCCCACCTGAGTATCTTTCTCTGTATCTCTTTCCCCACTCCTTACTAATTCATCCATCCTATCCGTTCGCCTACTTGGCTTTCTGCTCGCTATCATCCCATTTACGTCCTGTGCCTTTCTGCCTGTCATGCTCCCCTGTTCCATACCATCAGCCTCCTTCTTGTTTCCCTGATCCTCCATTTTCTTCTCCCCCACCCTGTTCGGGACCCCCTCTATTGTGCCCTTGCCTCTTGTTCCCCTTCACCCTTTCTGTCTGTCCCTGCCCCAGCTTCACCAGCAGCAGCATCATCATCCTCCTCCTCTCCCCCCACACTCTCCTCTTCTACAAATGGGTGTAGAGGGTTAAAACAATTTGTGAGCCTTAGCCCATCCCCCAGTGCCCCCCTATCCCTACCACCCCTCTCGGTTTCCTTTAGACACCCCCAGTCTCTTGCCTACTGCTGTGGAAATTTCCACTTTTTGGGCCCCACCTGCCAGGGTCCCCTAGAGCCCCCTGTGAACCCCGCTTCCCTCCTCCCCTAGTGTGAGTACCTCTCTTCACTCCTCCCCCAACTTGGGAGGCCCCAGCACCTAGTGCTTCCATGTAGGTGACCGCTTGCCTCCTACTTCTCCAGTCCTCCCCCCCAGCACCTCTAGCTGCCTTCAGATCCCCTCTACCTCCTCCTTAAGCTGTGCCAGCTGGTAGCACACTGGGCAACCACCGAACTTCCAAGCCCAGTCCAGTATCATGGCCACACCACACCCTGAGCACCCAACCGACCACCCAAAAATACCTGCTCTAGTGATATGCGGTCCCTTCCCCATCATCACAGCAGTCTTTTCTAGGCCAAAATTACCAACTCGGTGGCTCTACACTTTCTGGAGCTACCAGTACCTATGCCTAGGTGATCCCCCCCCCCCCATACAGCATGCAGACTTTTAAACTTGCAATGCTTGAGTGGCTGAACTTTTCCCCACCTGACTATTAGCCTTAAGAGTTAGCTCACAGGAGAAGTTTGCAACTCCCTAAGCTTCTCCCTCCCAGCCTTTAAACCCAACCCCCAGTGGCTCTTCTGTATTCCCAGAAAGATTTTAAGGAGTTAGGCCAAATTTAAAACACAACAGCAACACTTACAAAAACTTATGACAAAGATAAGTTGGCTCTCCAGAACCTCACCACATCTTCAAAATTCCAATATATATAATATATAAAATATATTTAACGTGTATACAATATGTATAAAATATATATATAGAGAGAGAGAGAGATAATATACATAAAATGTATGTAACATGTATAAACATTCTGTGTGTGTGTGTGTGTGTGTGTGTGTGTGTGTGTGTACACACACACACACACACACTACACACACACACACACACACACACAATATACAGTGAAGTCACCCAGGATGAAGAGTAGTGCTGCAGAATTTGCAGTAGAGTTACTGCAGTAAACAATGGAATTTCAATGGGAGTTAATCCCTTTTGTCATGCAGTAAACATGTGACACTGCGCTTCATCTTGGTTGACTTATCTGTATGTAACATATAAAACATATATAATAAATATAGATAGCATGTATACCATATATATGTAACACACACACATATATATATATATATGTACAGTATATATATGTGTATATATATGTTTATGTATGTATCCATGTATAAAAAAATATGTAACATGTATACATTAATATGTAACATATATATGAAACATGATGGGCATAAGTGTGATGTGGGAAAATATTTTCACTCCTTTAGAGTGACCTCTGGATATTCGCATCCAGAAGTCACTGTACAGGAGTGAAAATATTTTTCATATCACACAAGTGCACATCATGTATCCGATTTATATAATTGGGGTGTGATAAATGTCATTTATTTTGCTATGTTGTGATGTCATTAGCATTTATCACACTGGAGTGAGAAATAATCAGATGTATCTCACTGGTTATCAGCTCACCCCTATTGTATAAATATACAGCATGCATAAAAAATGTATGGAACATAAACATGTTACATATATATTTCATGTGTTACATATATCATATATAACATATAATAAATATATGTAATGAATACAGTGGGACCAATATTCAGACTGCGTCAGGCAATGGCGCAAGTGGGGGCGCAGCGCATCCTAGATGCGCCTTGGCCAAGACAGGGGGCTATTCAAAGGTGATGTGCCATGGCGCGTCACCTTTGAATATGGCACAGAATGTGCATGGCGCATTGACAAAGCACCAGCGCATTCCCCAGACAGGGAGGACTGGTAATGCTCCAGCGCAACTGTAGTTGTGTTGGGCACATCACCCGTGATATTCAGACTTGGGCATGCAAGTGGGGCCATAATGTATGCAAGGTGCAAATGGGGTCATTTGCATGCCATTATGGCCCCATTTGCATGAGCTGCGCAGTGCAGCCCAGCGAAATGTGCCTGGTGCCCTGCACAGACTGGTGTCTGGACTGAGGGGGTCCTGGGGCACCCCGGCCCCGTAACCATGATTGCGGTAAACACTACGGAATTGCATGCCCTGGTGATCCAGTGGTACCCCGCTCCCTCCCGTTAGCCCGATCATGGGCAGTAAGATGTACATTTTTCCATAGTAGTCTAGTGGAACCCCCCGTTAGCCCGATGGCAGCATGAGATGTACATATTTCCCTGGTAGTCTAGTGGAACCCCCCCATAGCTGCAATCGCATGTACAGTGAAGTATACAGACACCCTAGCAGTCCAGTGGTCCCCACCCCTCCCGTAGCACAGATCCCGAAACTGGATATGCAACAGCTGTCCTGGTGGTCCAGTGGTAAATCCTCCCTATCCCAACCCTCTGATCACAGTCATCCTTGGATAAGAAATATCCCTGGTGGACCAGTGGATCCCCCTTCCCCACCCAAACCCGAATGCCAGCGGCACCCCATATCTAATTGCTCAGTGGTAACCCCATCCCCCTACACGTAGGACCCGAGCCCACCAGCTCCCCCGTCATTGGCGGGGGCAGCCACCTGCCCAAATGCTGCCTAGCCCCCACCGAATGACGGCTTACAGGTATGCACTGTGGGCCTGTGGTCCACACTGTGGACCAATGAAATACAGCGCATACTGTAAGCTATCATTGATGAGCAACTAAACAGTGTTAGGCTGGTATACCACCAATGAAGAAAACTGCGCTCAAATGAAGAAGTAACCACTGGACCACCAGGGATATGAGTACCACCGACGGCATTTAGAAATTTCAGAATGGGGAGGGCTTCAAAGGCATGGGATGAGCGTAAAGGGAGCAATAAAGATGAGTAAAAACAGATAGGCCATTGACAGAGTACAGGCCGATGGCGTATTCATAAGGTAGAAAAAATGGGCAGACTGGATGGGCCTTGCGGTACTTATCTGCCATCAACTTCTATGAGGGGGGGATCCACTGGTCCACAAGGGATATTTCTTAACCAAGGCTGACGGCAGTCAGCTGGTTGGAATAGAGAGGGGGTACCACTAGACCACCAGGGCAGCTGTTACATTTCCATTTTCAGGATCTGTGCTATGGGAAGGGTGGGGGGACCACTGGACTGCCAGGGTGTCTATCTACTTCACTGTACCCACGATCGTGGCTATGAGTGGGTGGGGAGTTTCACTAGACTGCCAGGGACATATGTACATCGTTCTGCCCATGATTGGGCTAACAGGAGGGAGGGGGTACCACTGGACTACCAGGGACCTGATGGGTGCATGTGGATGGTGTTTCTACTTGGCAGGTGGCCACCCATGGTTGACGGCTGCTGTGTTGCACCCTGCAATACAGTGTCCGGCTGGTGTGTGGCCAGCATTCAAGTCAGGTTTTTCTGGCTCAACTTTGTGCCCTGGTATGCGGCACATCTGGGGCTGTGCCTGGGCTGAATATCTGGATGTGCCTGTGGGCCCCAGGAACAGAGACGCATGCTCGTGGAGGCACACATACGTACTACAGTCCCGGTGACAGCCTTATCCTCCCATTGGCCTATTGCCTGGCACTCCCTCTGACCTGCACTGACCCCTGGCCTCCACCATGAGGCACGCAAGAGCCGAGGGATACCACCTTCCCTCCCCAGAGTGGAGAGCTGCCTCTCTGTGACTCCATCCAGCTCTGCACCCTCCCCCTGCCAACCTTTAACAGTCCGTGCTCATTCTCGAACACGGGTCATCAGCGTGGTGCAGGGTAAGGTGTCTGGTGCTTTAGCCCTCAGTGCCACCGAGCCGTCTATACAAAGTTTCTTAACTGTTTTTTTTTTTTTGTTGTTGTTGTTTGTTTGTTGTTTTTTTTGTTTTGTTTTTTAATTTTGTCCAGAAATTTTCATGCTCATCTATATTATATTGTTTGAAACATCATTTAGCACCACAAGTCTAAAACCATTTCTCACCCTCAATATAAAAACAAGCATTTGTCGATGCCAAATGTTGGCTTGCTGGCATTGGCATTGGTAGTGCAGGAGTTAGAGAGATGCACAATGGCAGTGAAGTAGTGAACTGATGCCGACCCCAGCCCCACCCTGCAGAAAGAGACAGGCATTGGGGGTGTGCCTTTGGGTCATCTGCCATAATGTTCACACCATTTCACTTTACCCTACCCCGCAGACACCGACAAGGGCAGCGGTGTGCCTTGGGATCTTCAGGCCTTATGTTCACCCCATTCCATAACGAAATATGCTGAGATGGGTGCAGTATTGGAGAATGGGTGAACTTTAAATAAGAGTCCAAAGCACACCTCGATGCCCGTCACTCTGCAGGATGGGGGTGGAATGTCATGAGCATTACAGCTGACAATGTCAAGTCACACCCCTGACACCTGTCAGTCTGTACCAGGTGGGTCATTATGGTTGGAAACCCTAATGCCCCACACATTTGTTATTTTCACTTCAGATTTTCAACATGGTCTGTTTGTGACCCTACCTCATGAACAGTGACACTGAGTTTGTTAGCCAAAAGGTGATTTTGCACAGTGACTGTACCATTTGGCGCCAGATGTGCGAATACACAGTATGGGCAGGATGTGGAAAATGACAGCTGTACTGTTCATAAGGAGGTATACCAAAATGTCAATGTTGAAAATCTGGAGTGAAAATATAAAAAATTTATGAAGTCACAAGTGTGCGTAGAAACTGTGCAACGCATGCCCGTAACGCATTTATTTTGGGGATTTTTTCAACCAGATTTTCAATATAATCATTTTGGGACCTCTGCTTATGAACAGTGTCACTGTGATTTTGTTAATGTGTCTTGAATGTTGATTTCGCACAGCGACCACGGCATTGTGCGCTACATGCGCAAAAACACATTTCAGGCAGGATGTAAAAAAAATTACAGCTGTACTGTTCATAAGGAGGTATGAAAAAATGGCAATGTTGAAAATCTGGAGAATAAATATTAATAATTGTCGAAGTTATGAGTGTGCGTTGAAACTGTGCAACGCACATTGGTAACAGTCATTTTTTGGAATTTTTCCACCAAATTTGCAAGACAGTGTTTTTGGGACCCCACCTCATGGGCAGTGGCATTGTCATTTTGTTAATCAGTCCCAAAAGATGATTCCGCACAATGATCACAAAATGACCTTTCTGGACTGAGTAACAAGATAACAGTGCATGTGTTCGTGAGGCGGGGTCCCAAGAACCCCATGTTGAAAATTTGGAGGCAAAATTAAAAAAAAAAAAAATGGCTGAGGTATCCACCTAAGTTAACACCCCCCCCCCATTTATGCCATTATACAGCTTACCAACATTTCTTCAGTTTGCGGTCTGCTTTGAAGAGTGCAGACGTGTTCCCGGTCCACTGAAGATCATTGCGCCAGGCTTCAGAGGTAAGTATGAAGTGGGGTGTGGGGAGGTGGGTGCATACAGGTGGGTGCGGGTTGGGGAGAGGAACCCACAGCGGGGGACTGTTTTTTTTTTATTTATTTATTTATTTATTTATTTATTGAATTTTGTTGACCTGTTAGGCCCACTGAGACTAGAAGTCCCCTTTTCAGGGGCAACCGGTGGTGGTGGTGGTGGTGGTGGGGGGGGGGGTATACAGATGGTAACCAACTGAAATTGAACCAGATTATGCTGTTGGTGGTATTTTTAGTGAATAGTGTTTTCTTTGTTTCAGGTATTTAAAAAAATTAAATAAATAAACTAACACCTCGGACCGTTTTCTTTTTTTTACAGGTGTAAGAGAACTGTTGGGTACACTGGGGTGGACTCCCAGTGTGCCCCATGACTTTGTTGGGTGATGTTAGCCACACTGGGGTGAGCTCCCAACGTGGCACACAGTGGGGGTGGAGCAGGGCAGGAACATGCGACGGTGATTGGAACACGGAGGCACACTGAGGTGGGTTCCCAGTGTGTCACACAATATTGGGGGGGTTATTAAACATGTCAACAGGGGGATTGGGCACCCCCGAAGTCGACGTTGTGAGGAGTGTGTGGCAGATGGTAGCAGACACTGCCGCCATGTTTTTATTGAAATGCTTCACTAGGAAAGGCATGTCGTGAGGTGTGTCATCAGTGCCGCTGCATGATGAGCTTGTCTCTGATTGCAGCGGCACTTTCTTTACAAGTTTTGTCCACTTTACATAATGCTGGTGTCAACACCTGCATGCTGGCTTATTGAGGAATGAGAAACGCACCTACTAAAGTGTGCCCTGCATTCGCCCATACTGACACACCTCTGAAATGTGCTACTAGTGCAAGATGTTGGCTTGTGCATGCACGGCAAATCAACAAAAAAATTACACCTTTGACATTGATGAGGTAGTGTGGAAAGAAAGCTGTGTTGAAAATTTGGAATTAAAATATTGCAGATTAGCAAAGTTATGAGTGAACAGTGAAATATTGTAACGTTCAATAAATAACCTGGTCACTTTACTGTATTTGTACACCAAGGGTGGGATATTCAGACAGTGCCAGGCTGTGGCGCACGCCTGGGTGCAGCGCAACTGGGATGTGCCAGGGCGCTGACAGGGTGATATTCACAGTGCTGCGCCATGGCTCAGCACCGTTGAATATCGCACTGTGGCCACCCACAATGTGCCTGGTGCAGTGGCACTGCACCAGCGCAAGTGGCCAGAGAGGGGCAGGGGGATGCACTAGTGCAAGTGCTGTTGCGCTAGGCGCATCACCCGCGATATTCAAAAGTGCACATGCAGATGGGGCCATGATGCATGCAAGGCGCAAATGGGGCCATTTGCATGTCATTATGGCCCCATTTGCATGCAGGTGCACCCATCCCCGGCGACTTGTGCCTGGCGCCCTGCCAGGCTGCAGCCGTCGAGCACCGACGCCCCCTGCACAAGCGGCTAAGTGCCCCACTGCCCGATCGCGGGCATATGTACTAAAGTTAAAATGTCCTATATCCCTGGTGGTCCAGTGGACTGCTCGCAGCCCGATCACAGGCAGAAGTATAATTAAAAAAAACTCCTATATCCCTGGTGGTCCAGTGGACCCGTCCAGCCGATCGCGGGCGTCAGTTATAAAATATTGAAGCCAATCCATCCCTGGTGGTCAGTGGTACCCCCTCCCCACCGCCCACTGGGCCCCACCCCCGGTCAGTGGCGGCGGCAGCTCCACCATGATGCTGCCCGCTGCCTGCCGACTGACTCTGTACAGTAGGGTTGTGCGCCCATTGGTCCTGGCGTGAGCCAATGGGCATACAGCTCTATACCGTACTACACAGCCAGAATTGTGAGATGGATCCATTCACATTTTCTGACTGTGTAATATAATGCCAGGCTGCGCCATGCTGCAGCTGAGGCCAATGGGCATATAACCCTACTATGGGGTGTCAGTCGATGGGTGGCGAGGCGCATCGAGTGAGGAGCTGCTCCTCTGAGGGGAAACGAGGTGGTGGGGCGCCCAATGGCGTGAGAGGCCTGCTGGACCACCGAGACAGACTATGTTATAATGATGCCAGCAAACATATCACCAACAGGACCACAGAGGGGACACAAGTATACTTCTGCCAGCGTCGGGCTCGCGGCAATCCGTTCCATCAAAATATCAGAAGGGTGATAATTATACGCTGCCCGGCGATCGGGCTGCGAGCGGTCCAGTGGACCACCAGGGATATTGGACCTTTAATACAATACTGATGCCCGCGATTGGGCATGGGGGGTCGCTACCACGAAGATGCAGCCGGAGTTCGGTTGGCCACCCACAGCTGGCAGCTGCCGTGTTGCGCCCTGCAATATGGCAGCTCACCTGTGGGTGGCCAGCTGTTGCTCCTTTTATTTTTTGCTCAACTGTGTGTGCGCAAGTATGGGTTGCACCTGCATCTGCTCAGCACATCCTGGGCTGAATAACGGGATGTGCGGAGTATGCATGGGCATGCCACCCCCCACTTGTGCCGCATACATTACTGATGCCCTCCGGCGCATCGGGATTTGTGCCACGCACATTCCCCTTTTGAATATCACGCCGGGGCACATCAGTGGGTTGCGCATGGCGCAACTGTATTGCGCCATGAGCAACCCTTCTGAATATCCCACCCCAGATTTTCAACATAGCTTTGCATTACTCCACTTCATGCACCCAGTACATGGACATTTTTATACGGCCACCAAAATGTCATTCTGAGCAACAGGTGCAAAATCACATTTTGGCCAACATTTGAAAAATGACAGCTGTCATGTTCATGAAGTGGTGATACTTCATTTAGTCGGGGCAGGAGTGAGGGATTCTATCTGGTGACTTTGTAACTGTGTGTTTGTAACTAAATTTGAGGTATTTTCTTAACTGTCATTTGTGTGTGCTTTTCCATTTAGTTTGGGCAGG
Organism: Neoceratodus forsteri; assembly: GCA_016271365.2. Taxonomy (NCBI): domain Eukaryota; kingdom Metazoa; phylum Chordata; order Ceratodontiformes; family Ceratodontidae; genus Neoceratodus; species Neoceratodus forsteri. The sequence goes on from CM057454.1 coordinate 1,166,184,657, forward strand.
ATTGAAGGATTCTAGCTGATCAGTTTGTGACTGTGTGTTTGTAATTGGTCTGTGTCTGGACCACGGTGAGTGGAGTGAGGAGACACTGCCTGAGGACTTCTTGGCTGATTGTTTTTGGACACAGCAGAAAACATGAAGTGTTTAATCCCTCTGTACAGACAGTTGGTGGGACAACATCTGGAGTACTGCGTCCAGTTCTGGAGACTCCCTCTCCGCAAGGACATAGAAAGGTTGGAGGAAGTCCAGAGGAGAGCAACTAAAATGGTGCAGGGTCTGCAAGAGAAGCCATACGAGGAGAGACTAAAGGAGCTTAATATGTATACCCTTGGGGAAAGAAGGGATAGGGGGACATGATAGAAACTTTTAAGTACCTCAGTGGAATCAACAAAGTCCAACAGGGTAGCATCTTTCAGAAAAAGAGATGTGCAAGAACAAGGGGACACAATTTGAAGATAGAGGGGGGACGGCTCAGGGGCAATGTGAGGAAGTATTTCTTCATGGAGGGGGTTGTAGATGCATGGAACAGCTTTCCTGAGGAAGTATTGGAGTCAAAAACAGTGGGGAAATTCAAGAATGCATGGGACGGACATAAGGCAATTCTAGTGGGGGGTAGGAGGAAGTAGGCTGTTGATTAACTAGGATCTGCAGCGTATCCATTAGGTAGGGAAATGGGCAGTCTAGGTGGGCCAAGAGGTCCTTATCTGCCATCAAATTCTATGTTTCTATGTTTGCCATATCAGCAATAACAGAGACATGGTACTTTGCTAATCATGGCTGGGAAGTCAATGTACTAGGCTATACACTGTTCAGGAGGGACAGGAAGGGTAAAAAGGGTGGCAGAGTGACCTTCCGGGGAGGCTGAGGTAATGTGGGTCACCCTGGAGCTAGGGAGTGGAACAGCAGTATGCACTGGGGTAATCTATAAACTTCAACACAGAAGGATGAAGTAGACAGGTAACTAGTGGAGAACATACACGACATGGCAGCTAAAGGTGAAATCCTACTACTAGGGGATTACAATATACTGGATGTGGAATGGACCACCCAGCTGTCTGCTTCAGCCAGAAGCACAGCCATCCTGGAATCCCTTCAGGGGGTTGGACTTAGGCAGTTGGTGCATGAGCCAACCAGGGACAAATACATTCTGGACTCAGTATGGACAAGTGGGAACAGAGTCAAAGAAATACAGGTAGAAGGGCAGCTGAGGTCCAGTGACCATCACATGGTATGGTTCAGCATGAAGACATGGACTAAGTTAAGCCACATAAGGGCAAGAGTATTAGATTTCAGGATGGCGGATTTCACTGAAATGGGTAGATGTATACAAGCAGTCCTGGGGAAGGGAGAGGTAATAGAGGGGTGGAAGAACAGTGGGAAACTCTGAAAGGATCCATAGTGGATATACCAAACCAATGTGTTAGATAGTGGCCAAAGGGAAAAGAAGAAGAAAAACACTATAGGTCTCCAAAGAGGTGGGGGACAAAGTCAGGAATAAAAGGTTGAGTTTCCAGAAATTTAAGGGGAGCAAAAGGGAGGAGGACAGGGAGGTGTACCTTGAATATCTAAGGGAAGCAGGGAAGGCTGATAGGAGGGTAAAAGTGCAAACAGAAGAGAGCTTAGCATGGTCTGTAAACAAAGGGGATAAGGCATTTTATAGGTACATCAGTGAAAGAAGAAAAAACGGGGGGAATTGTGAGGCTCAAAGGGTAGAAGGGAGAGTGTAAGGAGTGGGATCTAGACAAGGCAGAAATACTGAACAAATACTTCTCAGTATTCATTGGGGAGGTCAAGCACTACAGTTGGGTTGCAGAGACAATGGGGGGGGGAGTGGACACCAGTCCATTCACAGTGGAGAGAGTTCTGAAAGAACTCACAAAGCTGAAGGTAGATAAGGCCATGGGGCCAGATGGCATCTATCCAAGGACATTAGAGCTGTGAAGGGAACTAGCTGCACCTTCTGGCATCCCTTTTCACAGAGTCACTCAACACAGGCATCGTTCCAGAGGACTGGAGTAGGGCACATGTGGTCCCACTGCACAAAAACAGCAGTAGGGAGGAGGCGGGGAACTACAGGCCAGTCAGCCTCACCTCAGTGGTGGGAAAGATCTTGGAGACACTGCTGAAAGAAAGGATAGTGGCACATATGGAATCCAGTGGTGCTCAGGATCGGAGGCAACACGGATTCACAGCAGGAAGGTCATGTCAAACAAACCTAATAGATTTTTTTGATTGGGTGAGTACAGAAATAAATTAGGGAGGGGCAGTAGACATTGCCTGCCTAGATTTCAGCAACGCCTTTGACACTGTCTCACATGGAAGGCTGATTAACAAGATATGTATTCTGTGCATGGGAGACAAGGTGGTGAACTGGGTTAGGAACTGGTTAATAGACAGGGGACAGATATTGGTGGTAAATGGGGTACAATCTGGGCAGGGGGGGTGACCAGTGGGGTGCCACAGGGATCAGTACTAGGACCATCCTGTTCAATGTCTTCATTAGTGACATTTCAGAGGGTCTGGAAGGAAAGGTCTGCCTGTTTGCAGATGACACCAAGATCTGCAACAGGGTAGATACTCCAGAAGGGATGCAGAAATTGAAGAGGGACCTGGAGAAGCTTGAAATATGGTCAGAGATGTGGCAGCTAAGGTTCAATGCAAAGAAGTGCAAAATAATGCACCTGGGTAGAGGGAACCCTGGGAAGAACTACAGGGAGGGGGGGCAGGAACTGACTGTCACCAAAGAGGAAAGGGGCCTAGGGGTTATCATCTCTGATGACCTTAAGGTATCAAGGCAGTGCACAGAGGTGGCAGAGCTGGTCAGTGGAATGCTGGGGTGCATAGGCAGGATTATGACTAGCAGGGTGTGGGAGGTGGTGATGCCATTGCATATAGCATTGGTAAGGTCTCATCTGGAGTACTGTGTGCAGTTCTGGAGGCCACACCTGCGCAAGGACATAGATAAGGTGGAGACTATCCAGAAAAGGGCAACAAAGATGATGCAGGGCTTGCTCTACAAAACATATGGGGATAAACTAAGGCATATGCACTCACTGTAGGAGAGGAGACAGCAGGGGGACATGATTGAGACTTTCAAGTACCTCAAAGGCATAAACAAGGTGCAGATGGGGGACTGTTTCCAATGTAGAAAAAGTGCTAGAATAAGGGGGCACAATATGACATTGGAAGGTAGTAGATTAAGAGGTAATGTGAGGAAGTTTTTCTACACAGAAAGTGTAGTTGACACTTGGAATAGTCTGCCACAGGAGGTAGTGGGGGCAAGCACAGTGGAGAGGTTTAAACATGTCTGGGACAGGCACAAGTGATGCTTGAGAGGGGTTGGAGTGATGAAAAGCCATTTATTACATAGGGTCAGTGGCCACACACAATGTACTGTATAGGGCCTTCTGGCAGACTGGCTGGGCCTAGTGGTCTTTATCTGCTGACAATTTCTGTGTTTCTACGGTGTGAAAAAATGACTATTAGGGCTGTGCAAATACCTTTTCCTGAATATTCAGCTGAATATTCAGTATTCGTGTCGCAGGTATTCATTATTCAGTATGCTGTATTCGGCCAGAAAAGGTGTTTTTATAAGGATAGCTTAACAAAAGCACTTCAGCAACACCATTATTCACCCATTGAACCTGGCGTACTATTTGTAACCAGGGGTACGGGTGGGGTGTTATTAGTTCGCGGTGCCTCCATTTTGTAACCCACTACCTGGCTAGCCTGAGTTCGGGGAGAAAACATTCGCTCAGCATCAGGGCTAGGTTTGCACTTCTGGTCAGGGGAACCCAAGTAATTCCAGCCACAGGAAGCAATAACTGAAAATGTCCAAACCAGGAGTGGGATTCTAAAGTGGGGCTTTTATTCACTTCAGCACAAGAATATAAAGCAAGATGGACCCCCACGGGACTACACTCACTGGATATGCAGATCTATGGAGGTCAGAACACATCTTCTCCACACAAAAACCCTCAGGTTCTGAACACATCTGGGCTCCTACGCCCGAACTGGTACTCTCACTCTTGGATTCCCTGGCATGGCACTCGGCCAGCATTAGTACACTTTTCCATATGCCATGTCTGGGTACTTTCTGCAGACACTGGCCAAGTGCCTGGGAGAAAGCTAAAGGTGCCCAAAGTGAATCCGTAGAGGTAAATCTGGTTACTCCAGATGGGGGGGGTCTCCCACCTCTTGCTCCCAAATCCATACCCGGCCATTCATTTGGAGTCAACACCTTTCCTTGAACTTTCTGTTTGTAGCTGCTGTCTCGAAAAGTATATCACATTTAACAATCTACTTTCCATGTAACTGGTAGTCCTGACTTGCAATGTTCTCTAAGTGACTATGTCCATCCCTGTAGACCCCCACTGGTTAGATGCATTTCAAGCCATACACATATCTTAAAGTACTGTATGGGGCTGTCCTTTCCTGACCCCACAGAAGCAGACACTTTTACACAACTCTCTTGATGAAACATGGGCTCTATGTCAGAGCAGACTCAACATGGTTCTCAGGTGCCCCAGGGCTTCTCGCACAGAAAACACACATCTGGTGCCTCAGTACAAATTCTCTAGTCAGGCAGCTTTCCCTCTTCCAGCAGGGCCAGGGGATTGCCCCTGAAATGCTGGTCTTTTTCCCCACCATCCGTCCAGGGATGGGGCACTGGAACAAACCGGGGAATGGTCTCGACCACTTCTACTGGTTTCTTCTGTGTCTTTCTCTAGGGCGAAAACACACACCCTCTTCCTGTTGTAGCTCTATTACAGAGCTAGGCTCTAAGGGGCTGCCAACTGCAGCACACGTCTTCCTGCCACTGAGTCTCCCTCTAGCCTGACTTTGAAAACCCCAACATTCTAACCTAACTCCTTGCTGCAGCATTCCACTGTGGCTTATGCTGCTGCGAGAATTCTAAGTGATGTCATCCCTCCAGCTCAGTTGAGACCGAGGACAGAGTGAGACAGTGTGAAACCCATTTAACTAGTGTCTCACAAGCTGCCTTTCCCTGCCTGCCACTAGATCTAAGTGGGATTCTAGTAACCTCGGGTAACAGGGGGGTTACATATATACACCTCAATGACACTTCAACCACCAACGTAGAGCTCTCACTAATGCAACACAAGCTACATATGGTGCACCCGATTCACCACACCACACACATAGCACTCTGAAAACAACATCAAGCATTGCATTGGGTCAGCACTGGAAGGTGTTCATGGTCACAGTCATGGGGTAGAAAGTGCCTTGGTCATGGGCATAGGAACAGTGACTGCCATATTGGTGACAGCTGAAAGGGTGGCTGCTGCAAGAATGGCACTGGTGGTGGTGGGAAGCACACTAGCTGTGGATGTAGCAGCCATATTGTTAGCAGTGGGGATACTGATGATGGTGGCGGTGTCTGCTGCTTCCTGCACAAAGCGTGTACACTCTAATGTCCCCTGCTACTGCACAAAAGGATGTGACCGTTAATGTACAGATGCAACAGGTGGTGGCACTAGTAGTAGTACTACTGGTAGCATTAGCAGAAGTGGTATTAGTAGTATTATTCCCAGTGCTACAAAAACTAAAAGGCTTGCTTTGGGAGAAAATTATATGAGCCCGCCAAATACAGAGAGATACCTATCTGTCATTGTCTATGTAGTCTGTCTCACCACCTTCTGTGGAATTGTATTATGTACCAGTAATATTCAGTGGAGCAAGGCAAGATTCAGTTCAGTACTTTGCAGTAAATGACATGTCGCACAATACTGGATGAAAAGAGGCCATTGGATTACACTGCTCCCTGCAGCATACTGCAGCAGTTTTGCAGGATACAGTATTGCATACTGTCTGGCGCCACTGTTTGAACTATGTTTTATAATCTCAATGCAGTGTTTCATCCTTGGGCATGTTAGTTTTGGATTATTTTGTTACAAGGGCTTTTCATTCTCATTTATTGTAACTTCACTTATTTATGGTGTGTGGTTCTTGTATATTCATAGTGTGTTTGTACAGTATGTTGCCGACATGCCCCCTGACAAAGACCAGGTTCTGTTCAATGCACCCAAGCTTTATTTGCATCCTCTGGCCTAAGCAGAAATAAATGTATTGACAACTTTATGCTCCACTTGCTCATAACTGTATTTTGTTACTGTACAACCCCCCCAATCCGAGTGTTTCCTTTGTTCTGCATAGATTGTTTAGGTGTTACGCGGCCCAGGGATGGCACCAACAGTAATTGCCTGGACATGATGTACATTTGTGGGTCTGTCATTCTGTCCCTCACCACTTGGGGTCAGTGGTGCAGATGCTTTGCTGGGTCAAGCATGTTTGCAAGGTTGCTAAAGACATGCTGGATCAAGTTACTAGTGGTGTGTAAAACACAAACAATTACTAGGTAGTGCCTGTGTGTGTGTGTGTGTGTGTGTTTCTTTACTTAGTGCTTGTGGAACTACAGTAACACTCACGCCAACCTTAACAGATATACCGTACCACAAAAAAGCAGCAGCAAATAAAAAACGCTGCTACTAAAAAGGGGGAAGAAGAAAGCAACCTTTTTAGCCAAACATGGAACTGAGCAAGGAACTGACAGATGATGAACAGTCAACTCAGTGAGACAAGCCTGCCCCACTAAGTGCAATGGTTTAATTACCAAAACAACAACAAAAACGCATGTGCGCAGCTGTGCACACACAAGGCCCAGACTGGGGAGATGCTCCAGTTAATTGTGTGCTGTGAAGTTGGGGGTCAACCAACACACTTCTCATTTGTACAGGGATCAAGCCGGAACCAGAGGACTGACAATAAGAATTTAGTGAGTCAAGCCTGACTAGCTTAGAACAGAAGAAGTTTATTTCAAAAACTGTGTGCACACGTGGGACCTGGCCTCATGAAAAAATGTATTAAGCATGCATGTGCAGGGCAAAGCATCACAAAATTAAATATTATCCACATATAGGCAAATCATGAGCAGTGACCTACCCGGGGGGGGGGGAGTTGGCAGATGCTCTTGTCAGTCATGCAGTGAGCAAAGCCTGGAACCAGACAACCGAAAAAATAATCCCCCACAACAATAAAATTTGTTTCACCCAAAACAATCACACTGGAGCTTTCAGAGACCAATAGAGAAGGGGTGTTAGCAGACTGCCCTCTTAGTCCCTGTAACCGAGTACAACAATAAGGACAAAATACCTGTCAGGAAGCCAAACATAGCTGTTCTGATGCTGGTCAAATAAATCATTCTGACCCAGAAAAAGCCTGTGGGGCAAAATACTATTTCTTTTTTTGGTAAGTTTAAGGTCTCTGAAGTACTGCATGAGTACCTTAGAAACAATTGTCTCCTGTCTTCTACCAGCTGCCAGTGCCAGAAGCCTTAGCAACAAGATGGAGGATCTGGAGACTGTCATGGTGCAGTTGGACCTGGACATTGTGGCCATCACAGAAACCTGGTACAATGATAACCACAACTGGGAGATGGCCTTACCTAGCTACAACATATTTAGAAGAGACAGGGCAGGCAGGAAGGAAGGAAGGAAGGGAGGAGGAGTGGCACTTTGTTATGGAGACCAAGGAACATCTGACCAGGCTGGGTGACAAACTGTCATCTATTTCATCCGGCATCTCTTTCTCTGAGATCCTGCCATTCTGGGAGAGGGGGGCAGATGGATGGAAGGTCAGAGAAGGGGAGATGGGGGAGCTAAACATGTGGCTCAAGGGCAGGTGCCAGGAAAAAAGACACAAATTTGTAGGTAACTGGCAACAGTTTTGGGAGCCAAAGTTCTTTAAATTCATTGGACTACATCTGACTAAGGAGGGAGTCAGTGCATTGGGGCAGAAGTTTGACGTCTTTGCAGACTGTTTAAACTAACAAATGGGGAGAGGGGTGCAGCACTCGATACGTCGAATGGGAAGAACACCCTTCCTCCTCAACTAGTGATCAAACAGGAGTTCAGCGTGTTTGTAGTTCATTTGCATTACCAGGTGAGGAAAAAGGTCTGGCTCCCCATACGACACACAGGGGAAATGCCGGACCTCGCCCAACAACTAACACACCGAAATCTGGCCAATGGAAAATCATGTACACAAATGCTCGCAGTCTGGGGAAACAAGATCCAAGACCTGCAGGCAACAATGACAGAGGCTAAACTGGACATAGTAGCCATTAGCGAGACATGGTTCAACAGTAAACACACTTGAGAAATTTCAGTACCCGGCTATGTACTGTTCAAAAGAGACTGAGGTGCAAAAAGAGGGGGTGGAGTGGCCCTTTATGTCAATGAAAATATCAAAGCTACAGAAACTTAGAACACACATAAGGAGCCAGAAGAACTGTGGGTCACCCTGGAAACAGGAAATGGGACAGCCATATGAACTGGGGTTGTCTACAGGCCTCCAGACCAGGGGGAGGACAGAGAGACATTACTGTTAGAAGATATGAAAAACATGACAGCTAAAAGGGAGGTTCTGATAATGGGATACTTCAACATGTCAGATACAGATTGGTCAATACCAGCAGGAACATCAGCCAGAACTAGACATATAGTGGATTCCCTATAGGGGGAGGGCCTCAGACAACTGGCACAACAACCCACAAGAGACTGGGCTATCCTAGATCTAGTACTGATTAATGGGGAAAGGATCACAGATCTCCAGGTAGAAGGTCACCTGGGGGCCAGTGACCATCACGTGGTAAGGTTCAATTTGGCCACTAGAACTAAATCCTCCCATTCCAAGGCAAACATATGGGACTTCAGAGGAGCTGACTTTGATAAGATGGCCAACAGAGTTAAGCTAGCCTTGGCAAGAAGAAAAACGGGTAAGGGGGTACAGGCAAAGTGGGCAAGCATTAAGGATGCAATACTTGTAGCAACATCCCATTGTGTTAGAGTGAAAGGCAAGAGCAAAAGAAGAAGGAAACCACTTTGGTTCTCAAAAACAGTAGCAGAAAAGGTCAGAGCCAAAAGGTTGGCCTTCAGGAAATATAAGGGAATGCACCGGGACAAAGATAGGGAGGCATACCAAACTTCCCTAAGGGAAGCAGGGAAGGAAGTAAGGCAGACAAAGGCCCAAACTGATGAAACACTAGGACGAACAGTAAAAGAAGGTGACACGACTTTCTATAGATACATTAATGAAAGGAGAAAGTCCAGAGGGGGTTTTGTTAAGATCAAAGGGGATATGGGGGAGTGTGAGGAAGAGAACCAAGGAAAAGTATCTATCCTAAATAGATACTTCTGCTCAATATTTATTGAGGAGAAGGTAGGGCGGGGCCCATGGCTCAGCACCATGGACACAGGGCGAGGGAGGTGTGCACTAGTCCCTTCACAAAAGAAAGGGTCCTACAACAGCTCGCTAAGCTCAGGGTGGACAAGGCAATGGAACCTGATGGCATACATCCCAGGGTACTAAAGGAGCCAAGGGTGGAACTAGCAGAGCCATTATCAGAACTGTTTAGTGAGTCTCTGAGCACAAGAGAAGTCTCAGAAGACTGGAGAAGGGCTCATGTGATTCCACTCCACAAGAGTGGTAGCAGGGAGGAGGCAGGGAGCTACAGACCAGTCAGTCTTACCTCAGTAATGGGAAAGATTATGGAGGCACTCCTTAAGGAAAGGATAGTGCAACGCATGGAATCCATAGGAGCACAGGATCCAAGACAGCATATGTTTACAACTGGAAGGTCCTGTCAAACTAATCTCATAGATTTCTTTGACTGGGTAATCAGAGTGGTGGAACAAGGGGGAGCAGTTGATGTCACCTACCTTGACTTCAGCAAAGCTTTCAATACTGTTCCACATAGAAGATTAATAAGTTGGCTATGCTTGGGGTGGGTCAGACATTGGTCAACTGGGTGGCAAATTGGTTGACTGGTAGAAAACATAGAGTGGTGGTAAACGGTATTCAGTCAAAAGAGATGCAAGTCACAATTGGGGTTCCTCAGGGATCAGTCCTGGGGCCAGTCCTCTTCAATATCTTCATCAATGACATTGCAGATGGACTGGAGGGTATGGTTTGTCTGTTTGCAGATGACACCAAGATCTGCAACAGAGCAGATGATCCAGATGGGGTGGGCAGAATGAGAAGAGATCTGGATAGACTGGCAAAATGGTCAGAAGAGTGGCAAATGGGGTTTAACGCGAAGAAGTGCAAGATCATGCACATAGGGAAGAGAAACCCTGAAGCCACCTATAGGTTGGGAGGGGAGATGCTGGCAATCATAAGGGAAGAAAGAGACTTGGGCATCATCATCATCACAGATGACCTGAAATCATCCAAGCAGAAGGTAAGACTAGAGGGATGTCGGGGTGTATTAGTAGGGGTATCACAAGTCGTAAGAGGGAGGTTATAATCCATCTTTACAAGACACTGGTTAGGCCTCATTTTTTCTACCTTATGAATTCATATGGTAGAAAAAATGGGCAGACTCGATGGGCCTTGCGGTCCTTATCTGCCGTCAACTTATATGTTTCTATGTGAAAGATGGCATAAAGGCCACAGATCCAGGAGGAACAAATTGGGGAGAGATATACTGTGGTTTAAGCTGGAAAGGAAAATGGGTCAGCCATCCACACAGGGGTGGTCTACAGTCAACCAGCCCAGGAGGAAGAAACAGATAGGGAGCTGATGCTAGACATCCAAAGCATTGCAGACAAGGGTGAGGTGGTGCTGGTTGGTGACTTCAGTATTCCAGACATGGACTGGAGCCTCCCAGCAGCAGCATCAACCAGGGGCAGATTTATCCTGGGCTCCCTTCAAGGTGCCTCCCTCAAGCAACAGGTCATGGAACCAACTTGGCAGAAGGCAGTACTGGACCTTGTGCTTGCAAACAGGGACAGTGTGATGGGGGAAACAGTGGTGGAGCACCTGGGAAACAGTGACCACCAGTCAGTGTGGTTTGTAAGCACAGAAGGAGCAGAACCAAACAGCACAAAAACATGTATTCTGGATTTTAGGGCATTAAAATTTGAGAAAATGGGGAGATGCTTGAAAGAGGCATTAATGGGAATGGGGCAGGAATCGGGGGTTGAGGAACAGTGGGCAATATTTAAAATGGGGATTACAAGAGCAACAGAATTATGCATTAAGCAGGTTAGGAAGGGACAGGGAAAAGGTAGAGGAGGCCATTATGGTTTTCCAAGGAGGTAGCGGAGAAAGTGAAAGTCAAAAAGATTGTCTTCCTGCAGTACAAAAAGATGCAGGCAGAGGGGGATAGGAGAAGTACCAGGATAAGTAAAGAGACGCAGGGAGGTCAGTAAGAGAAGCCAAAGCTCAGACAGAAGAGCGTATCGCAAAAATCGGTGGGAAGAGGGGACAAAACCTCATACAGGTACAAAAGTGAAAAAAGAAAGGCAAAGGGGCAGGATAGTGACACTGACGGGGGAGGATGGGGGCTGCGTGGAGGATAACAATGGTAAAGCTGACATACTGAACAGGTATTTCTGCTCTGTCATTATTGAGGTAGAGGAGGGTATTGGGCCTGAAGGGAGTACAAGGGGTGGGAACAGTGCAGAAATGGACACAAGTCCCTTTACACACAAAAGGGTCCTGAAGGAACTGGAAGGAATAAGAGCTGATAAAGCAATGGGGCCAGATGCGGTGTACCCCAGGGTCCTAAGAGAACTAAAAGGGGTGATGGCTGAACCTCTGGCAATCCTGTTTAACCAATCACTGGAAACAGAGGAGGTACCTAAAGACTGGAGGACAGTAGATGTAGTCCCCTATACAAAAGCAGGAACAAAAAGGAAGCGGGGAACTACAAACCAGTCAGCCTGACCTCAGTAGTGGTGAAGATCATGGAAGTACGACTGAAGGAGACATTAATGGAACATCTGGTTGCCTTCGGATTACAGGACCCATGGCAGCATGGTTTCACCGGGGGAAGGTTATGTCAGACCAACCTCATTGAGTGTTTCAACTGGCTGAGAAGAGAGGTGGATCGGGGGGCAGTGGACTTGGCCTATCTGGACTTCAGCAAGGCCTTTTTCACTGTGCCACATAGAAGGCTATTAAACAAACTGAGCAATATGGGAGTGGGCAAGACAGTAGTGTTGTGGGTAGGTAATTAGCTGGGTGGCAGGACACAGAGGGTGGTGGTAAATGGCTATCACTCCACAGAGGGAAGAGTGACCAGTGGGATACCATGGGGATCAGTGCTGGGACCGGTCCTATTCAATGTCTTCATCAGTGACATTGCGCAGGACCTAGAAGTCAGAATTTCCCTGTTCACTGATTACACAAAGCTCTGTAACAGAGTAGACATACCAGAGGGTGTAGACAGAATGAGGAGTGACCTGGAGAAGCTTGAAGAATGGTCAAGTGTTTGGCAGTTGAAATTCAATGCAAAGAAGTGCAAGATAATGCATATGGGGCATAAAAACCCTGGAACAACGTATCAGTTAGGTGTGAGGATATAGCATGCACCAAGCAGGAAAGGGATCTGGGGGTTATCATTTCTGATGACTTCAAGGTAGGGAAACAGTGCGACAAGGCAGCAAGTAAAGCAAATAGGATGCTGGGATGCATAGGCATTGGTATAACCAGCAGGAAAAGGGACGTCATAATTTGAATATTCAAGACACTAGTGAGGCCCCATCTGGAGTACAGTGTTCAGTTCTGGAGACCTTACCTATGTAAGGACATAGGCAGGGTAGAGAGGGTTCAGAAGAGGGCAACAAAGATAGTACGTGGATTGCATCACAAGTCCTATGGGGACAGGTTGAATGACCTGAATGTGTATTCCCTGGAGGAGAGGAGGGAGAGAGGGGATATAATAGACATACAAGTACCTTACAGGGAGGAACAGGGTACAGGAATACACTATTTTTAAGCGAAAAAGATGTTCCAGGACTAGAGGGTGAGGAAAGAAGTTGGAGAGACAGTGGTTCAGAGGAAACATGAGGAAGAATTTCTTCACAGAATGAGAGGTGGACAAGTGGAACACACTGCCAGAGGAAGTAGTGGGCTGAAACAATCACTGGATTTAAGAATGCATGGGATAGACATAAGGGAATTCTGGAGGTCAGGGGCAAGTAGCAATGGACTTCTAGGAAAACATAAAGTGAACTCACAAGCTCAGTTGGACAGACTGGGTGGGCTGTAGACCCATATCTGCTGACAATGTTTATGTATCTATGTAGCTCAGAGTGAGAAAGTGAAATGGTGTGCTTGCCTTTGAGCTCCACAAACTGCTTTCAAATGACCAACAAAGCTGTACGAGACTTGAAAGTCTCACCGAATAGTAGTCGACGAATAGTGAACTATTCAAGAAATTCATCTGAATATTCGGAAAGTCTACTGTTTATGGTACAGTATTGAAAAAATACTATTCAGCCCATGCACAGCCCTAATGGCTTTCTTGAAAATTAGGGGTCAGAATTACCAAACTTGTGAGCGAGCATAGAAAAACATTTCAATGTACAATCGTAACTTTGTTGTTTTTCAATATTTTTCCTCCAGCTTTTCAGCATAACCTTTTAATGACCCTACCTCATGAACAAAGTGGAAAAAAAATTAAAAACCCAATCAAAGCTTCTGGGATGGATTTGCATAATTTCAGCACCATTGTTTTTTTTTTGTTTTTTTGGGGGGGGCTAAAAAGATGAGGTTGAACATTTGGTGTAAGCATGTTAAAAAATGACAAAGCTATGAATAATGCAGCGGCTGGTTCCAGCAGCAAGATATTATCTTTGATCAGTGAGTGGGGCTATGTTATGGACCTGTTGAGGTGAGGGAGGATGCAGAGATGGTGGTTGTAGATGCTGAGTTGAGTAACAGGTTGGGCAGGTTTGTGGGTCCTACTTGGGGGATTTCAGATCGCTGATGGACCATTTTCTTTTTTGTAGGTGGGGGAAAAAAGATCAATAATGAATGGTTTTCTTTATTGTAGAGGAACAGAAGCATACACTTGGGATTGGGCACCCAAGTGTCTGAAAAATCTTTGGCGGCACTGGGGTTGGGCACCCTGGTGCTGCCACAGTTAAGAAGGGAATGATGACCTGGACAGGAGGGGTAAGAGAAGCAGGGTTGGACTGGGATATGGGGGCCCACCTGGAAAAATCAACGGGGTGGGCTGAGGGTGACACACTTGCATCAGTATTATACCTTAATTTGATACTTGCACTGTGTTTGTATCTTACATTTACATACAGTAGTGCAAATGCCACATTTAATTAAAATGATGAATGCAAACATTTTCAGTGTTTAGAATGTAGCCAAGTATCCAACAAGAGGGGACTCAACTGAAAATTCGTAGGTATCCAGGTGTGCCGGTCCGACACTAAGCAGTTTTGGGAGTAGGCACTCCACTCCATTTCAGTACATAGGTAGATAGACAGCTAGCTCAGCATTTAGCTAGATAGATAGCTAGCTAGACAGACAGACAGCTGGCGGTGCAGTGTGGGGAGGTGGATTGCTGATGGGCAGGGTTTTTTCAGGTAAAAAATTATCAATGATAGATTGTTATTCTTTATTGTAGGGGGACTGAAGCTGTCACTGGGGATTGGGAACCCCAGTGTTGGGAGGATCTTCAGCAGCATAGGGGTGGGCACTCCAGTTCAGCCACAGATAGGAAGGATTCAGTTGACCCAGGGAGGCAAGAGAAGCGGTACCAGGGGTGAGCACCCCGCTCCACTTTGATCAGCAGGTAGGTAGCTACTTAGATAGACAGATAGATGGTGGTGTTCTGGGGGGGGGGCAGAACACAGATGGACTTTTTTGGGGGTATAAAACATAAAAAGACCAATGAGAAATGGTTTTCTTTATTGAAGGGGGATAGAAGCTGAGACTGGAGATTGCGCATCCCAGTGTCAGGATAATCTTTGAGGGCACCATGATGGGCACCCTGATGCTGCCACATATGTTTAACAGGTGTGTGTGTGTTGGAGGGGGGTTCATATCAGTAAGGAACCATTTTTTTTTACAGGTTAGAAAAAAAGTTTAATGAGTAGCTGTTTTCTTTACTGCAGGGGGACAGAAACTGACACTGGGGATTGGGCACCCCGGTGTCAGGATGATCATTGGCACACTGGGGATGGGCATCCTGCTGCCACTACATGTTTTCAGAAGGGTGGCATGCAACCCGAAGGGGAGGGGGCAAGAGCAGTGGTATGGCACCCAGACCTGGTTATTTAAAAAAAAAAAGGGGGGCGGGCAACCTGCTCCACTTAACGCTAACAAAAAATAATTTATGGATGGATAGATAGAAGGCCCTAGACAGTTCTTTCATAAGATCACATGAAAGAGCAACGGTTATTTTACTTGACCTTGTGAAAGAACTTAAGAAAAATATAAATGTCCCCCCCCCCTTCTTTTTGTGACCTGACCTTACCTTCTTTCATGAGACATGAAAGAAGGAAGCATCTCAGCTCATGATAGAAGATGGTGGACTTAGTTTTTTCCCAACACAATGTTCTTTCATGAGCTGACCATTCACAAAAGGACTCACGAAAGTAGAATATTGGCTCATGAAACCTGATGGTGGACTTATTTTCTTTTCTTAGTGTTTTTGTGAATCGAGATTCTTCTTTCATGAGGTTTGACTTGGTCAGGAAACGAGGAGGTCAGCTCATGAAGGAACAGTGGAGGAAAAAGCTGAGTCCACCATCTTCTTTCATGGGCTGAGATTCTTGTTTTGTAAGCCCTGTGAAACAAGAATTTTGGCTAATGAAGCAAGCCTCTGTGAGGATTTTAGGGATGTCCAAAAAACATATTTTGGGGCATTTTTTCAAAAAACAAACCCCAGGATAGAGCTAAGTGAGTATGTTAGCTAGATGCATGTGTTTATTTTTCTAAAAGGCATAATTATTATGGATTTTGACTTAAGAAAGACAGAAACAAGATGGCTGGAGACCCCATTTCAGCAAGGACATAGACAGGATGGAGGCTGTCCAGAGAAGGGCAACTAAAATAATACAGGGTCTTCACCAGAAGAGACATGAAGAGAGATTAAAGGAGCTTAATATGTATACCCTTGAGGAGAGGAGGGAGAGGGGGGACATGATAGAAACTTTCAGGTACCTCAAGGAACTCAACAGAGTCCAAGAGGGTAGCATCTTTTAGGAAAAGAGATATGCAAGAGCAAGGGGGCACAATTTGAAGATGGAGGGGCAGCTCAAAGGTAATGTGAGGAAGTATTTTTTCACGTAGAGGGTTGTGGGTACATGGAACAGCCTTCTGAGGAGGCAGTGGAGTCAAAAACAGTGGGGGAATTCAAGAATGCATGGGACAGACATAAGGCAATTCTAGTGGTGGGGGTAGGAAGAAATAGTCTGTTGGTTAACTAGGATCTACAACTTATCCACTAGGTAGAGAAATGGGCAGACTAGGTGGGCCAAGCGGTCCTTATCTGCCATCAAATTCTGTGTTTCTGTGTTTCTATGGCTGCCATACAAAGGAAGTTTTTTGTTTGTTTGTTTTTTTTTTCATCATGGAAGAATAAATTCAGCTCTCAAAAGAAAATTCTTCTTACATGAGAAGGACATTCTTCTTTCATTTCAAACATCTGTGACAGGCTCTACTCAGAACCGAAATTTAAAATCTTATTATTCTGGAACAGATTCATATTTTTTTTTCAATAAATCAATGAAAAGCACCATTGTAGGGCAAGACCTTTCTACCATGAACATTTTAGAACAAACCTCCTTAGCTGGGCTGTAGGTGAGAGAAAGAGAAAAGAAAAAAATGTTTTCCCCTCTACTGTTCTGTACATCTAAATGGAATTAAACTTTTTTTAAATCCAGAGAGCTTGACCCACAGACAATGCACGCAAAATTTTGTACAATTCCACAGACTGGGACCAAAGCTATTAAAGTTCAAAGTTAGACATTTAACATTAAACACCATACTCAGCCCTATCTAAAAGGGTGCTGTGGCACCCCATGACATCAATATTGCTTTTTATATTACAGCTGGAGCAACATCTGTGTGGGAAACCAAAGTGAATGTTTTTCATACGTGCATTCTGCCAGATAGCAGTAACGAAAACAGCACTCAGAAGCACCTAGATTGTTGAGCAAAGTGTTTAATGAGTTTTTGCTGGGTCTTGCATGTGCATTAAATTTTTTGTTCGGTATCTGCTGCAGTACCCACTCTCTTTATCTCTGGGTTTGTGTGCACCATTTTTGTGTTTGTAAGGATCTCGTTCTTTGTGGTTGCACCTTGACCATCACAGTAGTGCAGCTGGCTCCTGTGGGTGTTGTGTAGGATAGCACCCTGTGTATTTAATCAGCATCTCTCCCATTTCTTTGTCGATATTAGTATCCTTCACAAAATAATCGGTTTTGGCTGATGGAGACAGTGGTTGGAAGGATGAATTATGATTGCTGCTACAGTTGACAGGGATAGGCAGAGAGGCTACAGGGACAGCAGGCACTGGGTGATGGAGAAGAAAGTAGTCACCAACTTCTGGCTGATGCAGAAAGTTGTAGGAAGGTAAACAAAGTTTTGGGTGCTGTTGCAGGAGTAGCTGTATGAGGGGGTAGGGTAGAGAGGCAGTAGGGAGTGCAGGCATTGAGTGGGGTGGAGTGGTTAGCCAGTGATTTCTGTCTGGTATGAAGTGGTGTTGGGAGAATGAGCAGAGTACAGGGTACTGCATGCTTCAGTTGCAGGATGGGCTGGGTGATGGGGTTAGGGAAGTGAGGCTGCAGACAGAGAGAAGGCATTGAGCGGTGGGGGAAGAACAGAAACATAGAGAATCATGGCAGAAAAAGACTGACTATCCATCTAGTCTGCCGAGTTTTCCCTGTCTGCCCCAGGACCTATTGTCCGTACAGGCCTTTATCAGTCAGTCCACCCCCCTGCTCCCCTCCATAGTACTGCTGACCTGAGCAACCATCCAACCCTTTCCTCTGTCCCAGCTACAGTTGAAACCTTTTATGGTCCTGATGCCCACCACCTCTGCTGGCAGACTGTTACACGACCCCATCATCTTTCCATAAAATAAAACTTATTCACATCCATCTTAAACATTCGTTCTGCTGGTTTCCATGTGTACCCTTAGTTTTGTGACTCAGTACTGCTGTTAAATAGTTCCCCACAGTTCACATTGCAGGGTATTAAATAGTTGGTATAGCATAGCAAGATGCTACGCGAAACAGGGTAATGCTAACCATTTCCACAAATGCGTAGCAGTGGACTACTATCCATTTTTAAAAGGGGTCCATGCAACAGTGGACAGAATTATTAAGAATATACATAATTTCTTTAAATTTGCTTACCATTGTGTGCCAAGTGCTTTGCATTTTCACAGCTGATTAGCCCTTTCATGCATAAAGCTGCTAATCAGTTTTTTTCGCCTTATTTAATACCCTGCATTGTTTCTTCTCTTCAGAAATGTGAAGGTCTTTGTCAGATTCCCCCACACACCTAGTCTCCATTGTGTATGTGTTCAGGGCCTTCAGACAGTCTTCGTAAGATCTGCCCAGTTGACCCTGAATCAATAATGCTCACCAGGTTGAAGGCCTCTGGACTCTGCCTGGGAGTCTTACTTTGGTTTTCCTCCTACCTGTCCTCCAGGTTGCAGTGTGTTAAAGTGGGTGATTTTTGTTCGGATTATGCTTTGGTTAATAAGGGTCTACCGCAGGGGTCTGTACTTGGTCCTCTTTTGTTTCTTATCCATGTTAGTGATTTACCCAAAACCGTTTCTCTTGGTTCAGATATTTTGTTGTATGCTGATGATACTATTATCTATTCACAAAACAAAGATCTACTGGTGGCATTAGACTCTTTGCAGAGTAATTTTGGTGCCATCCAGTGTTCTTTGTTTAAATTACATTTGATGCTAAATGTGAAAAAACTCGATGGGTATTGTTCCCTGGTAGGCATAGGAAGGTGAACCATGGCACTGGCCTAAAGGCCTTGGATGGAATCGATATATGTAGAGTCTTTTTGTATAAATACCTTGGAATAATTCTAGATGAGTTTATGAAATTTGATCTGCATGTCCATATGCTCTCTACTAAACTGAAAAATTTATCTTTTTTTGACAGAAACAAATCATGTTTTAGTCAGGTTATACGTAAAAAAAACTAGTTACTTCATTGTTTTTGTCACTGGCTGATTATGGTGATTTCATACATATGAAAGCCTCTGTGACTATATTGAGACCCTTGGATAGTTTATATTATAGTGCCCTGAGATTTGTCTCAGGTCTGCCTTGGTCAACCCATCACTGCACTTCATATTCTGCTGTAGGTTTACAGTCACTATCTCAACATAGACAGACTCATTGATTATTATTTGTTTATAAATTGGTTCTATGTAAAGTTCCTTTTTAGTCAAGATTTAGTACACAGAAAGAAACAGAGTAACTACATTCTACATTACTCCGTCCAATCTTCCCCAGTTTACCTTGTCTAATTTTAGAAATAGATATGGTGGTTTTAAACTAGCTGTTACAAAATTCCTCTCCCTGGGTTGCCCTTCAAAAAAAAGCTTAAATTGTCATTATTGATTCCCTTTGCATGTTTTAAGCAATTATTACAAAAAACTGACTCATAACTGTACCCGTTTTTCTTGAATTTATTGCTCTGCACCCCTACTTATTCCTGATATATTTATTGAATTTTTTTATTTTATACTGTTGTTTGTATGAATATATATTTTTTAATTTTGTATTGTCAGTATATGTTGGATGCTATTGTAAAAGAGAGCTCGCTCTCAATTTGCTTTCCAATAAAATTGAAATTGAATTGAATCATATTGGTCACTGTATATTGAACCATCTCAAGCCTGTCCCCACCCTTCCTGAGGTGAGGACTCCAGAACTATATATGGTATGCCAGATGTGGCTTCACCAGTTACCTACAGTATATACAGGTAGAAGTACCTCCTTTTTCCTGATGTCTGCCCCCTTTTGATAAATCCCATCATCCTATTAACCTTACTATAGGCCTTGTTACACTGGCTTGATTGTTTAGGGGAGTCTAATGATGAGATATTAATATATACTAATACATGAATGATAATAAGTGGATACTTGATGGGCAGCAGTGTGATAGCTGAAATATCCACATCAGTGGCAATTGAGCTCAGGGTTATCATGAGTGGCTCCGCGCAGCGGAGCCACGAGTGATTTAACCCTGAGTTCAGTTGCTACAAGTGCTGAAATTTCAACTATCACATAGCAGCCCAGCATGTATCCATTTTATACAATAGGAGTGTGTTTTTTGCTGTTTATTTTGTTTGATGGAGTTATCACGCTGTGATGATGTAGTCAGACTGTGATAACCTGGAGTTATCACACTGTGATGATGTGATAACTGGAGTTGTCACTCTGCAGTGAGAATACCTGTTTTTATCTAATGGGTCATCTACTCACTCCTATTGTATAATGATATATACTAATGATAATGGAGAGGGAGGCTGGTCATTTTCTGGCCAAAGCAGCGAGTTGTAAAGAGGACAAGCAGACTTTCAGGAGGAATGCTTCTGCAGCTGCAAAAAAGGGTTCTGACAGGGTTGTGGCACAAAGGCTGCAGGCATTTGTAGCTGTGGAGGTGAATGACAGATCGCAATAGTGGGAGAAGTATGCATTTTGTAGTCTTATTGTGGGCTGCAGAGATGGTTGCAGAGATGTGCTGTATGTATGCTGCTCCACCTTGCTCCTTAGAGTCCATTCTTCACCAAGGAATACAAAAGCAGACGTGTGTGTGTGTGTGTGTGTGTGTGTGTGTGTGTGTGTGTGTGTTGATTGTATTCTTGAGTTTTGCTGCTCAGTCATGCAGTTCTTGTGCACATTAGTCCTCCAGATACCCACATGCACCCTCGAGAAAGTGTGAGAGATGGCAGCAACCAATAGCAAGCCACACCATTCACTTTCAGCAATACAAGTAAAACATCTGCTTCCTCTTAAGTTTTTTTTTTTTATATGTATGGTGTGGGGCAGTACTTGCTTTCTAATGTTTGTCTCAATAGGAACAGGCAGACCAGTCATAATAAAAATGAAACGCCAAGCTAATTTTAGCCTTGTACATATGAGGATTAAATGTGATTTTTGCATATATAATGGTTTTCAAAATAGCTGAAAATTAAAATTTCAATCAGTGAGGAAAAAAGAAAAACAGCACAACCTGAAACCCCCTTGGGCTTATAACATGAGCCACTATAGTCTCTCCTGTTAGACTGTGGACATAGCTACACCCAGGCAACCAAACAGTTTGGGTATATTGGGGGGCTTTGATACTGTAGCAGGAGGAAGGAGGTAATACTGCCTATATACAGTAGATCACTGGTGATGGAGGCCTCATCTGAAATACTGTGCTCAGTTCTGGTGTCCTCACCCTTGGAAAGAAAAAACAGTCTGGAGACAGTGTAGACTTGGGTAACCAAAATGATTCAGTGCCAACAGGCAGATCCTACAAGCATTGACTTAGGTCATTGAACATGTTCTCATTGGAGACCGGAAGTGAGAGAGTGGGACATGACAGAAACCTTGAAGTTCCTAAAATGGAATGAAAAAGGTAAACTGTGAGGAACTATTCAGTAGAAGGGACGTGTCGGTAACACGAGGAGAGACGGGGGGATACAGGAGGGACGTGAGAAAGTTTTACTTTACACAGAAGGTGGCTGAGCCATGGAACAGTCTACCAGCTGCGGTGGTGGGTGCTAAAACCATAAACTGTTTCAAGCACATATGGGACAGAGTTAACAGCTTAATAATGAATCAGGTTATTTGTGGAGCAGCAGTAAGACAGGAGTTATGGAAGAAAATCTCAGTAATTCCCAGGGCATGATTAAGTAGTTGGGCATGACAGAGCATGGGTTATTGGGTGATTTTAGACAAAATGGAAAAGGTCAGCCACTCCAAAAAATTTTCAAAATTCTTTATTTATTTTTCTTAGTTCAAGTATCAGTTAGAACCTCCTGAACCTATGTTTAGCCGGGCATGGCTTCATCATGTTTGAGGATCTAGTTTTAAACATAATTAGAAATATTGTCAGTATTTTGTTTTTTAGAAAAAAACTTTCATAAACATTTTAAAATAAAATATTTTTTTCTGTTTATTCATAGTTCACACCTGAGGGCATGTGCCATCTATTGTAGAATCAGTTCCATGCATTAAAATGATCTAAAAAGCTATGTAAAAAACTTTATATGTTCTAGGTGTCAGTTACTACCAAAACAGCATGAATACATTTCTGCTGATAGCAGAAGACCTGTTCCAGCAACATCCCTAGAAGCACATTCATTTTGACTTCTTAGGTTTCATTTAACTAGTACACATTTAGAATGCCTGCCGAACAAGAATATAACTTGTATCCTGGTCTTAATATCAACTTACTACATTTTATGTATACCATTCCATATCTGTTAGTATTTTAAACAAAAATAAGAAGAACAATGCGGTTTACCATATTATCAATTTGCTTAAAGCCATTTTCCTATGTAATACTTAATCGAAATGCACACAAACTAATTAAGCTTCTTGTTTGTTCACATACCTTAAGTTACATTCACTATAGTTTTATATTCTTTCACTTCAAATGTTGTCCTGCAGTGCAGCTGTTAAAGATATTCTGTATTTGTTAAAACGTCATGGGTCCAGTAGACGCCATGTTGTGTTGCAACCATCCATTGCTAAACCTGACCCAAAATGGCCACACAGACTCGAGTTTTAAATAAAAACAAGGTTTTAAAATCTTTCTGATTTTAGGTCAAGTAGTCATAGTTAATTTTAGACAAAATACATTTGCTGAAGCTTACCAAGCACAAGGGATAGTTAATTCTTCTATCCAGAAGTGGCTATGTTCATTTACCACTCAGTTACAGTTTATAAAGTACTGTAAACACAGTACTAGGTTTTAATAACTCTTACTCAGAACAACTGCCTTTAGTCTAATAATGGGATATTGTTAAGAACTCACTTTACTGTTTAGCATTCATTTAATATCCTTAGTTTCACTGGTGCTTGCACCCAGCTTTGTACACACACTTCTGTACAGTTTAAAACACAACTGAAGTTTTTCCATCACACTTCCCTTTAAAGGGAAATGCCCATCTAGGATTAAATTAATCAGTATCGTTACCAATGGAAATCTGCTTTACATAAGCTATTGACTGAACCTGTAACACTTTTAGGGCCAGAATTATACCCATTCAGCTTCCCCTCCCTTTATAGCAGCAGGCATCCTTTTTTTATATCACAGGCACAGGAAATATCACACCTGGGGAAACACATATAATTAATAAGTATTTTAACCAAGAGAGGCGCACTAACCTGAAGCTTGAGTCCAGGTATGACCTGAGAGCACAAGAAAGTTAAGTGACTTGCTCAAGATCTTACAGTAATGCAACTGAGGACTGTGGGATTCAAACCCTGGTCTCTTTTAACAGAAGTGCAACCGGAGAAGTAAAAAAAAAAAAAAAAAAAGGACAAATTACGAGTGCACGGTAAAACACAAACAGCAGACATACAGCATGCATATGATTACAGCTCTGTTTCGAATGAGTGCTGGTTGTCTCCATGATGAAACTTTACTGTATTAAAGATACAGTACAGTAATCAACTTTTCGCATTTAACTTACTCGGAGGAGGTCAGGAAAAATGTAGTAAGGTCAAGCACTCTTCGATCTGGTGATGCCTTCTTTTGTTTCCCACAAGCGCAAACTGTTGCTCCCACTGCTGTATTTCTCCATTCTGTAACCACCAGGTACAGAGGGGGTAATGTGAGCAATAGCTTCTTTGTTTGTGATGGTAGCAGCATTATTACATTGATGGGATCCTGTTCGGTTTGGTGGGTTTTTCTTCATTGGTGAATGTAGTCGATCGCAGAACATCAGTTGGGTAAGGGGCACAGAATCAGGAGACAAAGAACAGGGGCCTTCCAGCACAGCACATGAATGAATGAGCAGCTACTGAGCTGCTCTTACAGGTTTGCCCATGTTTGATGATAAATTGCTACTTGTGGGAAAAGGTACTAATGATGAGACGCAAATGGGAAATTACTCATTGAGTAAGTGAGGGCAGGTGATACCAATGACCAGTGTTCCCACTGGCAGCATGCAACAGGGGGTATGGCGTACCCTCCTCAAAATTTTTCAGGGGTACAAACCATGTTTTGAGGATACAGATTGCACCCCTTGCAGAAAATCATGAAGGCACACATTGTTTTAAAGTGGTATACCGCACAGCTGCAAACAGTGTCTCAACATTAGCAGAACACCATACTTTTCTTCAAGCTTAAGTAACATCATTATGCTTGCTTATACTTCGCTGTGTTTGTTCTTGTTACTGTATATAAAAAAAAGACATAAAATATGTAATTGGTTGGTATCTGCTGGTATGTTTAATGATCTGTTCTGTTTTTTCTCATCATTGTCATTTACAGATAAGATAGTAGAATGCAGCAGGATATACAACACTATATACAAGAGTCATACTCATATCATAGTACAACATATTGTAAATGATTCTAAGCCTTACCAAACCCATTATTACAACATATGTAATGTAACAGCACAGCAGCTGTGTTCCAGATCCAAATAATAAAAAAAAAAGTGTTGTGTGTACAACACTTACTGTATAACTGCACACTACAGTCACACACAACAAAGTCAGAGAAACAAACATTATCATTGTGTTTTTTTTTTGTTATGGGTGCTGTGCCTGTGCTGGCTGGGTTTGTGTTACCGATAGTATCAATAGTACTTACTATACTACTTACTACACTACCTAACCCTAAAACCAGAGTAACACTACTACCAGCACCACTATAGCAAGCAATAGCATTTATCTGCTGTGTGTCTCACACACTCACAGTTGGTTGTTCTCTTAGTAACAGAGTACAGTCATAGGCAACCATTTTAATACGTACTTCATTAAATGTTAATGGTAACGGTTTTTAACCATGTAGGGTTACTTATCAATAATATCAACTTTTTTAACGTGACGAGTCACAACACGTAAACTAGCTTAGCTAGCAAAAATTGCATTTTGGATGCCATCTGATCGATGCATGCAACTGTATCGTGCATATAAATTATTATTATTCTATAGTATACAATTAGAAATACAGATGTGTCAACAACTCATGTCATCACTCATCACAATCATGAGAGATGAGACCACCCACCTCACCAGCAGTCACCTCTCATGTATCATTAATCTTTAAAATGGATGTGCTTTGTGGTGCTCTGCACTCTGCAGTAGTGCTGCAGTTAGTCAGTGCAACAACCAATGCATGCATTTGTAGTTGTAAACCTTCTTATGTATATTTGAAGGCATTTATTTTGTGGGCTTGCTTGCATTTAAGCCCATAATAACCCCAATACCTTATGCCACTCTGAAGCTTGTTTAGTTGATTTTTGTCTAATGTAAATTTTGTTATGGTCTATAAAGTTTTAGAAGTGATTGCATCATGCCTAGTGGTCCCCCAACAAGCCATGTTGCCAGTCGATTCCTTCCAGCTTCCTAGTTCGTCTGCTGTGGCCCTGTCCCCCATGCTCCAATGTTTGTTTTTTTTTTTGTTACCTTTCCACATGCATGGTTGAGGAGTGCAGCCAGGCGGCCACCCGTCACTCTTTCTGCCTGTACCCATCCTGCAGAGACGTCACAAAACCTCGGTGCGCAGGGCCGTAGCAGAGGAACTAGGAAACTGTCAAAGGATCAAGTGGCAGTGGCTATATGGAGGAGCCAGGTATGATTGCAGGCCCTTCTAAAACTTCATAGACGTAGGTAAAAAAAAAAAAAACATTTTACCTTTAACTAAATAAGCTCACCATCACGTCGCGGTGGCATATGGTTTTGGGTTATGTTTTTGAAAAAACAGGCACCTATGCACTCAGATCACCATCAGGTACTGCTTGGCTCTCATGGGCTGCCAAAAACATCAAAGAACCAACCAACCAACTCCTAATTGAGACAGGAAAACTGACTCTGACTCTAAAAAGTATAAGTAAGTAAGTAAGGGGCTATGAAGTTTTAGAAGTGATTGCATCATGCCTTGGTGGTCCCCCAAGTAGCCACGCCAGTCGATCCCTTCCAGCTTCCTAGTTTGTCTGCTGCGGCCCTGTCCCCCATGCTCCAAGGGTTTCTTTGTAACATTTCCACATACACGGTTGAGGAGTGCAGCCAAGTCGGCCACCCGTCACTCTTCCTGCCTGTACCCGTCCTGCAGAGATGTCACAAAACCCTGGTGCACAGGGCCATAGCAAAGAACTAGGAAACTGTGAAAGGATCAAGTGGCAGTGGCTATATGGAGGAGCCAGATATGATTGCAGGCCCTTCTAAAACTTCATAGACTTGGGTAAAAAATTTTTTTTTTACCTTTAACCAAATCAGCTTGCCATCACGTCGCAGTGGCATATGGTTTTGGGTTATGTTTTTGAAAAATCGGGCACCTATGCACTTGGATCACCATCAGGTACTGCTTGGCTCTCATGGGCTGCCGAAAACATCAAAGAACCAACTCCTAAGGCAAGAAAACGGACTCTAAATTGTGTTTTTTTTTTTTTTTTTTTTTCCTGCCCTTGTACCTGTGTGCCCTGGTCCTCCAGCCCTTGTCCTTGACCTACCCGGCCCACATCTTATTCTGTACAGTATCAATGAATGTATGAATATGTGTGATACATAGAGCTAGGAATGTTATATGTCCAGGTACCAACTGAGTGAGAATGCATTTGTAAAATGTTGGTGGTCGAGTCCCCAAAAATATATTCCAAATTTGGGGCAACTTGAGTAAGGTTCCTCATGGCCCATGCTACACCATCTACAAGGGCAAGAACAGATATATTATTAGAGAAACACCTTTCACAAATTGCTCATTATCGCAAATGACTGCATCAACAAACAGTCAAATAATACACAAGGACAGGACCTATCAAGTTCCTTGATGCATGCAGCCATGCAACGGCTGCAAAGCCATCAAGTACCCTTTCTAACATTTTTAGACTTCAGCATTTCCATGCATAGCGCGGGCTACAAAAGCACTATTGCATGAATTTATGAATTAAAATCTTGATTAAACTTGTCAAGAAAAACACCAAATTTTACAGTTCACTTGGTTGGCGCAAAGTCTGTGAGACTAGTAGAGACATTGTTGAATTGAACAGAAGTCCACAATTGACTTGTTTTTCAAGTTGTAATTCACACACGAGTCACGACACATATATCTATGGTTGAGTGATGAATTTGATTGAGCCAAAGATATGTAAAAATGTAATTCCATACCAGGCAGTGGCACTAATTTGAGTTAGTATTATTTCCCCAAATTTTTCTGTCTATTTTTGTGCGAGCATTGCTCAAGAAAACATTATCCAACGAGCGAGTTGCTGCACTCTAAGCTATGGAGGGGTTCACATACATAGGGTGACAAACCCTTAACAACATTCACTGCTCCAAAATCGTATGCGCCCTTAAGTAGAAAGTAAAATACGAACTAAGCAAGTTTTCCAACCAAATAATTGATTTATTAAGCACCACTGTGGAAGCCCCTAGCATCTCTGCAATATGCCTTCAAGGTGGCATTGCTCAAGAAAGCATTCCTAGCTCTCTGTATCATGGATTCTGTTTTGAAATCCTTTTTTAGACACGTGATGAATAAGAAGTTTGTTTTCAACAGCCTGTTCTGCTAGTTTATTTGTCCACATGTTGTGCACTAGATTCTGTGAAGAAAACCCTCTTTCACAGGGCACACTAGTTAGTGGTATGGAGAGTAAAATTTTTGCCAGTGTAGCAAAGTGAGGAAATGTTTCATTATGGTTGGAAATGAGGTTCAACGTACTGTCTTTGCAGTTGCTAATTAAATATTTGAACTGCACAAAACTCTCCCTAGCTTCCTGTCCATCTATTAATGATGGTGTACTTTCTGTAGTAACACCTTAAAACTCAATCAGCCAGTTTAAGGCTTCAATTCCATAATCGCACAGGCCATGAACAGTTGCTGGCAACAATTTAGGATTTAGAACTGTGTTTAGATCAATCAAAACCTGCACGTCACTTTCAGCGAATCTTTTGTCCAGTTGTGTTAATAATCTGTCAGTGAATTTGTTCTTGACAGAATGGATCGTCCTTAACCCCTCTTCATTTACGGTACATGTCACTCCATGGTACTGGTTGTCATTATCTTGTAACTGATCAATCATTTCTTGACACAGTGGCAAATATTCTAGTTCTCTTATGTCCTGAAGCTGTTGTTTTGTTGCAGTCACCATGGCCACCATTTGTCCGATATCAATGTTATCTTTCTGGAAAATTGGGGACAATCTTGTCAGGAGTGCAAGAATTTCTTTCATAAGTAGACTATACCCAATGAACTTTACATTCCGCACTTTCGTGACCAAACCCTTTGCCTTGATTTGTGTGTCTTTATTGCCACTAGCAACCTCATGTTCAAGGTCCATAACAACAGCTGGCCATGCTGAACACACAGAAACAACAGCATCATTTAAACTTAGCCACCGCACACTGTTTGGTCTTTTGAAACGTTTAACATGGCCAGTCATGACCTGTTGCAATTCTCGCACTTTGATGTATCGGACTGCACTATCGTGATAGAAATTATAAACAGCGACCAGTGTATCCTGGTAAGCTGAGAGTTCTTTGATGTTTTTAGCAGCCCATGAGGAAACCAGTGCCAATCAATGTGCAGCACACCACACATGTACCAACTTTGGGTTGTCCCTCTGCAGCTGCACACCAACACCATTTAACCTACCAACCATGACATTGGCACTGTTGGTTCCAAAACCTGTCACCTTAGAAACTGAACAACCCACTGACTATTGAAATTCTAAAATAGCATTATAGATAGTTTCTGCTCTGCCATCTCTCACTATCACATTTGCACAAAATGTAACATTAACGTGCTCCTTGTCAAGTGTTTTGCAGTATATTGCAAGTTTTTTGTTTACAACCATGTCTGTGCTCTCATCAACCATTATTCCCACAAATTCACTTGCATTAATTGCTGCCTGTATATCAGATTTACAGATCTCAGCAATTGCTTTTTGAAAATCTGCAGCAGCCTGATGATGATTATAGGTGCCTGATTTTTCAAAAACAGTAGCCCCATTATCAACCTGTAGGTCAATCAAATCACAGAACTTCCTATCTGCTGTAGTGTGTTGAGCCATAAATAAGGCTGTTCGAAGCTGTGCATCTAAGACATCTGCACTTTTCTTATTAACAAGTATTGCAGATGTTAAATGTCTCCTGTTGGCAACTGTCTGTTTAGATATTTTATGATCATCAGATTCCGTACGATGCACCAAGGCAGACGCTGATAATTTTTGGATCCTTTTACAAAAGCATTATGTTTGCATGTTCCTGCATCAATGCAGACCTGGCAATGTAAAAACAACTCATTTTTTACATTTGTTTTTGTTCATAACCGTAGAAATTCTGATTTCCACTTCTCTTGAAAATGCCTAAGTCTATAAATGTTAGGGTACTCGATGGCTTTGCAGCCATTGCATCGTTGGTCACTGGAACAGTCCCTGATGCCTCAGGTTCTTGCTCTGTGCAGCTGTTGCTAGTGCTACTGCTACTGATGGTCTCTTCCTCCTCCACCTCACCGGATGAGTCACGTACAGTGAAAGCAGATCGTGCTGGAGTCTGTCTCCTGGGTGGAGTTCTTCTACTATCCCAACGATCCTCCTCTTGATCACATTCAGTACTGGTCTGATCATTCACTAGAATTGGTTCACCTTAACCTGTAGTGAAAAAAGCAGAAATAAGACAAAAGAAAAAAAAAAAAAGGTTAAGGAGTCAATTCGGTAACATACAATATATATCACTCATTACCTAGTACCTTCTGTCGGTGATTCTAATGTGATGGCATTGGGAGAGACAAGCAGTTATACTAGCGAGTGCTGTTTTGTTTAAGGCTGAGGATATGCAAACCTAGTGGAGACCATGATGGTGAATCCCTCCTCAGTCCTCCTGCTATACCCAATTCCAGTCCCTCGCAAGTCCCACCAACCCAACACCACAGCCGCCAGGCCCCCACTTGCAATACTGTGTTACTGTTGGCTGAGCAAGTCACTTAACTTCCCTGTGTTCCCCAACTTCCCCAGTCTTCCCGTTCTGTCGTCTGTGACCCCCCTCCCAATGAAACAGTCGCCTAGTGTGCCCACCTGCCAGGTCACCGGCAGTGATCCGGTGATGGTGACACAGTTACTGTGACTACTAGTTCTACACTTGACTACACAGAACTCTGTTATTATATACACAAAATACAACAATGTATAAATCAAAATATACCATATTCAATCACCACAACAGTACTCAGAGTCCCGAGTTTTCCCAGGCTGGCCCAGCACCCTACCCCCAAAAAATAATTTTACACCAAAAATAACCTTAAAGTATGGATTATATAAATAATTATTCTTATATAGTTTTAGTTCCTCTCACCACATGTCTTTTTAAAGAATTTACTAATGCTGCTGCTACTGCGATTGTTCTTATCAATCTTTCTTTTTCTTTCACCACCTCAAGTTGTCATAATTTTCTCAATACTGGTCAGGACAGCTATCTCTTTCTGAAATCTGAGTCTGACTTAGTCTTATGGGATGGATGGTACCGGACTGGTACGGTACTCAGTGGGGTGCCGCCACCATGGCCAACACCTATGAGGTCATCTATGAGGCCTATGAAATACTGAGATGACTGCGTGATGATGACCCACAGGCACCCTGAAGTTGTCGAAAAGTGAACTCTATCTGCCTCTTTGGAGTTGAGTTGAATGCAGGTCACGCTGGATAACCCACCTCCACTCACCACCACAGATCACTACTCTAATACCACGGTTGAAGAGGGACGTGGATCTGGATGTGGAATAGTTGCAGACTCCAAGTCCGGAGGATAGAAGCTTTCGGCAGTATGATGCCTGCCACCCTCATCAAGCAGGAACTGGATGTACTTTTGTTTTTTCAGAAATATCGGGTGCACTGCATTACTTGACTAAGTTGACACTACTACCATCTTCTGACTGCTGCTGCTCTATCTGCTCTGCTGCCAGCTAAACTGCAATATAAATTATGAAAACAGTATTAAATATTTAAAATGTATGACATTTAGTAAACAGCCATGTTTTTTAATGTCTACTAGTTTTGTTGTGTCATGTGAAGAGTAAGACAAGTATACTTCACATTTTTTCTTTTATTAAAATGCATCATTACAATTAATTAAAACTGCTTGCATTACCTAACAGTACTTTGCTTGTATTGTCATGTCCACTGTATTTTTTTTTACTGACTTTGATTTGCCATCACAAATTCATACATCACGCACACGCACACACACGCACACACACACACGCATGCACACACACACACACACACATGCACGCACATGCACACACACACACTTTGACTGTGACACTGACTGACTAGCAATTATACTGCCTCATGATGTGTCACCGACAGGTAGTAGTACTAGCAGTAGCAGGGAGGTCAGAAAATGATAGCTTTTCCATAAGGCTAAGGAAATGGGGATATGCAGGCTGGGCCGGGGATGGGGTTGGGTTCTAAAAGTTAACTGGAGTATGAGATGCCGCCTCGGGCCTTCAGTGCTGACTTGTGGGTGAGGGGCTGGCAATGGGCATGCTTCAGGCAATCTCTAGTCTTGGAGCCACTGAAAGTACGGACTCCCTCCCAGTCCCAGTGACCCAGTGTCCTTCCAGTGACACTCCAGATAATGACAGTTGGTAGTGGCACTGTGGCACAGCAGCCAGGTACATCGGGTTAGGGGCAGAGTGCTGGATGATTTGAAGTTACTTCATTCAGCATCAGCACAGTTGAACTATGTTCTCTAGTGCACAACTGCACACACTGCAACTGAAGCCGAACACAACCTGCCGATGTTTTGGGGACCAGCATAGGTAGGGTGTGAGCTGTGGTAACCTTGCCTGATAGGACGCCTAGAGGCTGGATGGCCGTGACTCAATCTGAGACAGATCTCCTGAGACTATGTCCGACTTGAGGTCGAGTCATATAACCAGAGTAGAGCAGTTGCATCTGTGCAGCACCAGGCCACAAAAGCACCCATGAGTGACCCAAGCGCTGCCAGGCAGCCATCGGCTCTCTCCCTTCTGGGTCCCCACTCCCCCCCCAACTTCCCCACCACCCAGACCATCAGACATACAGTATACTAGTCACACACTCAGTCACAAAATGAACGGACATGTGAAGTGTGAACGTGTCACGAACTAACTCACCGAGTGATGATGACATACTACATAGATATTTCACACATAGTTACTGATGACACTAGTACAGCTCACTGCATGCATGCATGCATGCATTATCATCGTCATCATCTCATCACAATCACACAGTAAAAATTAACATTTTGTTAATTTCTTTTCTAGCTACCTTGGAGCCTTGGATCAGATTGCCTGCTGCTAGACTGCGCTGCAGTCAGTGCCACTGTGCCACACTGCACCATGTCACCTGCCCACTTGGCTGGTCAGGTGGTGGTACCCCCCCACCCCCACAGTAGTGGTGGTCAGTCAGTCAGCAGCACAGCAGTCACTGCTCTGGTCAGAGACCAAAGAACAACCCCGATTTCCCCGGCCCCCACCAATATTATAGTCTTACATAACCACAACCCAATCCAATTCCAAAATCCAATCCTTTCCCTAATCTGATCCTACATAATTGACCAACCAAGGCCAGAAAAAAATCAAAATATATTTTTGGACGGTTGGTGGAGGATCAGACTCATAATGACAATCACTTGTGACTGGAATGGATTGATGAGCCCAGAGTACACCAGAGGGAGCAGCAAGCCAACAAGGCAGATGACTTAACTGTGTTTGTAACATGGCTCTGGACAGAGGAGGCAAATGCAGGTGACAGATTGGTGGAAACACGTCATGTGATCAAATCTGAGCGGTGATTAAGCCAGCAGTAGAGCCCACTTGTGTGCTACCTGCACTGTCCACACAAGCATTAAACCATTAGAGCCCACCGGGGTAGTACCTGGAGTCGCCACAGTGTCTCGCGCTAAGAGGGACAGGGTGAGTTGATGCAGTATATACTGCAAAGTGCGGTGGTGTCACTGTTCCACCTAACCTGTGAGGGCGTCGCTGATGCACGAGTGAGATAAGACGACCATGCACGAGAGGGACCGACACGCTCCGGCACCGTAAGAGACAGCATCGTAGGTGGGCTAGGCAAGTACTAGTTCAGCCAAAATGCTAATAGTCCACATTTCAGTGTTCTCATCCACATACACACAACAAATGGAAACACAGGACTGTGTGCAGACATGTTAATCGTACTTCTAACTTGTAGAACTCTCCCAGCAGGCACTGCTGTAATACAGCATCGACAGACACAAAATATTCGCCGGAACGAAAAAAACTGTCATTAGCAATCAGCAAAAGGCACTGCAGTGTACTTTGTGAAAGCAGAACCTTGCATCCTGCGCCTGCCGTGAAACTGCTCCACACTATCTAAATAGTTGTCTGTGCTCCACCGCGAACGCTCACGTCTCAGCACAGCAAGACTCTGTAACTGTGCGCAAAGTGGACGACAGCTCTCCCAAGATTAACAAAACATTTGAGCATGGGTGCAGCAAGGAACGAATATTTGCTCAGTACGGTTTTCGCCATAAAGAGCAGCGATAATCACCTCCAGCGCCTGGCTCCACCACAGGGATTATCAGCTTGCTGGTGGTTGAAGCCCTCAGCCTTCGCCTCATGCACCAACCCCCCAAGCAGGGCATTAATCCACTGGTAGAGCCCTCCTCTGTCGGCGATTAATGCTTACTTATTTTATCATATTATTATTCTCAATCGAACTTCAGCATGTTCAGACATGGTAAACAAAAAGCAAATAGACAGCCACAGCGAGTTTGATCACACCACACCAGTCCACATTATATTGAATGATGATGAAACCACACGCCAGCTACACACACATGCACACGCACACACCACCCCACACCACACCACAAACCACCACCAGTCTGTCACTGACTGACGTTTAATTTACAATGCATTTATTATCAACGCAGGTTAGAAAAATGCAACCCAGCCCAGAAACACACAGGACCAGTCAGTGGCTGGTGGGCGAGTGGGTCACACTCATCACAGTGCACATTTCAGGCAGCAGCTGAAACTAAGACCACGGAGAAACTACAGCACATGGGTGCATTGCTGTCTTCTGACAACTTAGTGTGGTCATGGATCTGTTGGTTCAGTATTGATTCAGCAATAGCAAAAAAGAGCAGAGCAGGCAGGCACTACCACTCCACCAGACCAGATACGAGAGACTACAAGACATGACTGACACAACTTTTGGTCAACGATAGTACCACACTATTTCTGCTCCAGGACAGTCAATATTAGCCAGGATATGAGGAGGGGGAGTTGGGGAACACTACTGTACTCATCTCAGAGACGTCCCAATTGCAAGGAGTGGCAGTGTTTCATGAGACAGGGGTCTAGATTAGAAAAAGGCCAGCATGGGGGGGGGGGGACACAGCAGGATGAGAAGGCCGGGAGGGGGGACTACAAAGCACTTGTCAGTTGTCGCACTCCGTGGTGTCTCATCACATCCCCCCTCCCCCCATTCTGTGCCGAGTA
Source organism: Neoceratodus forsteri (assembly GCA_016271365.2). Taxonomy (NCBI): domain Eukaryota; kingdom Metazoa; phylum Chordata; order Ceratodontiformes; family Ceratodontidae; genus Neoceratodus; species Neoceratodus forsteri. Next base: position 1,166,219,159 of record CM057454.1, read on the forward strand.
GTCCTCAAGAGATGAAATGCATACAAATTATTGAATTGGACCAACCTTATTGTAGGCATACAGTAATAGGGGTCAGTTGCTGGTAGTTTCCTTCCTCCATCTGTCCTATCATCGAGGCCTCACTCTTGTCTTCATCACACCATGGCAGGATGGGACGGGAGTCCACTGGATCAGTCCAAACTTAAGTTACAACTAAAGGCTTAAGCACCTAATGTCGTTCGGGCAGTCATGCCAGGGCACAGTATCTCGTTCTCGTCTCTCGTCCTTGCTTCGATTAGGAGCTGACGTGTCCTCCTGGCACGTGCTGCTTGTCTCTCTCGTTCACCTCTCTCTCCAACACGCGGTTCCCTCGCAGCTTGTGCCTGCAGTATCTAGGCACATGCCCACAAATGAGATGGCATATGGGGATAGGGTGCATTTTCTGAACTTTGCACCTGTGCACCAATCAAAGTTGTACACGCTGTTGTACTGACATTCGGGGGGGGGGCTCCTGTCTAAACCAGTCATCCGATGTGGGTGACTCCCTCTGTCTCTGGAGTGAGGAGTCTCTGGACCAATCATCTACTGCTGCCGAGAGGAAAAGCGCTGCTGCTGCTGAGGGGGGAAAAAAGCAGTTTTACCTTATAGTCTGCTGTCTGCACGTAAAATCTAACATGCGTGCATTCAGAAAACACTGCAAGGCCTTTTATGTGCAGCGCACCCTCTGTTCACATAGATGTACATGAATTTTGATTTTCTTACGTGATTCACGTACATTTATGCATGAATGGGAACCCTGCCAATGACTGCAAATCATTCCTTTTATGCGAAATTGCTGTCCTCTATAAAAGAAGCTGTCCTAATAGGATATTACAGCCCCTTAATCGGTGACCTGAGGGACGTCCCCTTTAACTGAACATCACCTTAAAGCATGTCCCGATTAAGTGGCTTCGACTGTATTGGAAAAAAAGTACTGGCAAAATACTCTTTTTTTTTTTTTTTTTTTTTTTCTGTATGTAGGGTCTATCATTAGAATGTTTAACATTATTTTAACCATGTAGCTTTTCTGCCACTGAGCCAGCATTATATGCCCAACCCATCCTCGGCACATGCCTTCCCCAGGACATACCAGTGGTGAATCACCCAAGAATGTCCCCCGGTGGTGGAACCAGGAGGGTCAGTACCACCCACCTCTAGGTATCCTCATCCAGATATGGACAGGCCTGGGTGGTGGCATGGGCTGAGGAATGAGACAGGCTTCACTCACTGGTTCCAGTTTTGTTTTTCTCCCTGCCTACGTCCCCGATGTCTAGCACAGTCTACAGCCAGCCTCACATGCTGCAGGTGAGCCTCTGCAGAGGAGCAAGCTCCCCAGCCCACTGCAGGGATTGCCAGAGAGGTGGAACCTGATGCATCACTTCGAGCTGGGAGCACTGCCACACAGTAGCTCTTTCCCATCCCTCAGGCCACCACATGCCCTGCTTCTGAAGTTCACTCCAGAACCCGGTCACCAGCAGAGGAGCACAGTGTGCTACCCATTGGGCATCAGGCAGTCATGGGTCACCAGCAGGGGAGCACATAGTGCTACACTCTGAACCATCAGGTGGTCCTAGGTCACCAGCAGAGGTGCACAGTGTGCTACTCACTGAGCCATTTGATAGCACTGGGTCACCAGCATGGGAGCATTGTGTGCTGCACACTGGGCCATTGTGTGGTTCTGGGTCACCAGCAGGGGAGCACAGTGCACTACCCACTTGGCCATTGGGCATCTATGGGTCACTAGCATGGGAGCATAGTGCAGTACCCACTCACCATCAGGTGACCCCAAGTCACCAGCAGGAGAGCACAGTGCACTACCAACTGGGCCATTGGGTGGTTTTGGATCCCCAGCAGGGGAGCACAGTGCACTACCAACTGGGCTATTGGGCAGTTCTGGATCCCCAGTAGGGGAGCAAAGTGCTCTACCCACTGGGCTGTTGGGCAGCCCAGGGTCTCCAGAAGGGGATTGCTCATTGAGATCAGCTGCAGATGGAAATAACCAGTGGAGTGGGGCTCCTAGTTTATTAGACATAATGCTCTATATAGAACTAAATGCCTAAGAAAATTACAAATAAACGGGACCATAGTGTAGGGAGTTTCCAAGATACAGCTTGGCTCACCGGTTTAGTGATGGTATTTACTGCGTGAACCAGGGATCCAGCCTGAATCTTGGAGATCCCTATGTGACCCTTTTATATGTAGCTTATTTAGTGCATTTAGTTCTGTACAGAGCACAATGTGTAAAACTGTTTTTATGATTCTGTAGGTGTCTCACTCCACTGTTTGTTTCCCTCTGCAGCTGATCTCGATGAGCAGTTTTAACGATGAAGTACCCAGTGGGGATTGTGATGGTTGTGATGGCAGTAAAACCCTGCAGTATCTGGACAGCTCTCTGGATGAATGTGATACCTATTTTAAAATCTTCCTCCAGCAGTACAAGGGCCGAATCACTTTCACTGGACCATGTAGTAACGGATCTGGATCTACTCTTGTTCTCAGTGGACATGCATTTTCTGGCATACCGTGACTCTGCTTGAGATTTTGCACTGCTGCCGAGCTGAGCCACATCTTTGGCTTGAGCTTGGCTTGAGCCTGCACCGGCTCGCTCAGGTATACTGCAGGACTGGTTACTGGTACAGCTGGTCGAGGATCCCAAAGGAAAGTGCACCATACTTGGCTGTATTCACCTGTGTGGAGGGTTACAGGGCATGGCAAGGCAGTCCTACCAGACTTGACTTACTTGATTTCTTGGATTGGGTAACTAGGATAGTAGATAAAGGCCAAGCGGTGGACATATTGTACTGTATGTAGATTCTAGCAAGGCATTGACTCGGTTCTCCGCAGGGGATTTATCAGAAATGTGGTGGACTTGGGTATAGAGGTGAAACTGGCTAGGTGGGTCAAACACTGGCTACAAGATAGAAACAAGAAGGTGGTGGTTGGGGGGATTCTTGTGTAATCCCCCTGCCAGGGGGCTTTCCTGTGAGTCCCTGAGTTTGCTACTGTTTCTCCCATAGTTTCCCCTGGTCCTGGCTGGTCCCTCCAGTGGTCCCGGTTTGTTCTCTTACCCCCCCCCCAAGTTTTTTTTTTGTTTTGTTTTTTTAACTCTGGGCCAGAAGACTTGTAGCACAGAGCCGCCTCCCGTTTCCTGCAATTCGGTACCTGGCGAGCAATGTGCATGCGCAGCAGAACATCTTCGAGCTGCCATTTTGGCAGACATTAGCACTGTCTCTCCAGTGGCCCCAGTCCCAGGGCAAATCGAGAGGGACCGGTAATCTTAGCTGAGCTGGAAAGGCAGCAGGAGGAGAGAAATGGCACGTTTTCTGAGTGGCAATCGCATTGCAGCATTTGTGAGCCACTTCATGAATATTAATGAGATGTCTCATGAATAAAGATGAGGAACGCCAGTCTTGCACTTAGGGGCAAAAGTAATAGCGCTAGCGACAGGCAGATGAATAAATAAAATGTTTAAATGTTGAACTGGTGTGAAAAGGAATAGAGATGCTGCCAGTTCTGTGAGACATTGAATTATAAACAGTGTTCATGTGGGCTGCAAGACAGTTGAAAGGGGAAACCTGCATAGGATGTACTAGGACTGTGTGGCTGTCTGGGGGTCATGCAGGACAGCAGCAGCAGCTGGGAAAGGGATGATCTAATAAGTTAAATGTGGCAGTCACTTAATAGGGAACAGGGGTGGCTGCAAATGCGTGGGGAAATTACCAAAATAAGTTTATTGTCTGGCTGTAGGAACTTGTGGAACTTGGGGAAACTGTATAAACTACAGGGGAACTGTTTGTTATAGCAGCCATGATTGCATCCGTGTGACATCAGACAACCAACCCAAAGCCAGGATTTCACAGGAGGATTATGAGGCCTGTAAAAGGAGTCATGTGGGGGGGGGGGGGAGGAATACCAGGGAAAATCTAGATTCCTTTTTCTGCACCAATAAGGTGTTGAGGGCTCCTCTTACATATTATTTTTTTCATAAGGTCAGTGGCTCCAGCCTATCAGGAGCTGCCAGTAAGCTCCCAAAAAGACAGAGCTTTTAGATTCTGGACCAGTCCAGCATGAGCCCCTCCTCAGGGAGGAGGGGTTCTTGCCCCTGTGAGGAAAGGGGGCTGCATGGTTGGGAGAGGGCGTTGTCTGGTGGGCTGCCCCATGGGTTGGTCATGCCTTCCCCCATCGAGAAGAGAATGGATGTCAGAGAAAAGAAGCTGAATGAGAAGCTTTGCTGAAGCAGAGGGAAAGCTGCAGGTTCCTGGAAAAGTCTGCAGTGGCCGAGAGATGCACCACAGCAGTGAAATGGAAGAGAAGGTCGTGTCCTGAGCCTGAAAAAAAGACAAAGGTTGCATCTGATGCAGGAAAAGATGGGTAATTTCATCTGCACCGCAACGGTGATTCACTGAATAAAAAGGTGAAATGGAAATGCTGATGTAACCTTCGCTATAAATGTGGGTTCCTATAAATGTCTTCCTGGGCTGCCTAATGCCCACTGTCAGGATGGTGTCCTGTGTCTAGAGTAGCTTTATGTGTCTGCATGAGAGTGCTCTACTAACCCTCCATGCCTGTCTCTTTAGGAGAGCTGTATTCTGTGTGAGAAAATTAGTCTGGCCTAGGTCCAAGTAATTAAGACTCGCGACCAGCCCGACTGTCCATATTTCTGCTCCATTCTGCAGTTGCTGTTTGTGCAGATGGGAGCTCTGTTAGGGAATGTGATTTATTTACTGTTTATCTGTTGTATTAATAATAATATAAGAGTTTGTCTAACCTGCCTTCCATTGTAGCTTAAAAAAAAAAAAGAGTAAACAGGCTACCAAAGAAGTCATTTCCTATATTGGTGATATTAAGAGTTATGTTTGTGAACAATGTGTGTATTAATATGAGATTCCATTAAGTTTTTTTTCTTTGGTATTCTAACCATACCTTATGCCTGTTTATTATAGATGTTCGTTTTGAATTTGGCCCTTAAGTGGATCCTCATGGGAAACCGTGCTTAAATAAGAGGAGAACGCTGAGCCATATAGATACTGGAAATGGTAACAATAATATATAAATGTACAAATAAGGAAACTATAATATAGAGTTACAGAGTCATTTTAAGATATAATATAGAATTATGAGGGATGTACTCTTAAGTAATGCTATAGGAACAAATGTGAATAAATGAGTTCATTTGATAGCCTGTTGGTAAAAATCTTAAGTTACCATTTGCAAAACCTTTTAAATCAGAAAGGTTTCCTCTGGGTTTTAATAAGTTTCATAGACTTTTCTGCACTGTCACTTTAAACATGGTGTCTTTAACTATTGTTGGTATACTGATATGTTATTCTATGATTAAGCGCCAGGGGGCATGAAATGCTTTAGAACGCTGTGTATTGCTGTATGAGGGGGCAGCATACATGGAAGCATCGTGCACTTTTGAATAAAATAAAGCACTATTTGCACTCACAAATGAGGTTTTGCTTCCATTCTTAATGTATTGAGGCACTGAAGTCAACCTATATAAAGTTCTGTGAGTAGCCTGTGCTGGCATTTACTCCCCCCCCCCCCCCAACATCACTTGTTTGCATGCTAAGTACGGCACCCAGGTGCAAGCCCACAGCTTTGATCTTTGACTTCACTTCCATTGCAGCTTGAACGTTTGCTTAAGAGCCACCATTTTGGTTCTAGACTGCCAGTGCTGGATCAATCGAACCTCTGGGGACCTAAAATGGAAACTGTCCTCAGAGGTCTTGTGGGATTAAAATTCTGTAGGAACTGTAGTTTTTAAGGTTTGGCACCAAAATGGACCGAGAGGTGGGAGCCCTTGTTGTGACAGATAGTTCCCTCAGCCAACCGAACCTTGTAGCTTATTGGGAAAGCACAGAACTGCCTGCAGCAGTGTGTCAGTCAAGGGTTGGAGTTTGGAAAGTAAACAGCTCGAGCCAACGAGCAGCTGCTCCTGCTGGGAGCAGGGGGGGATCATTGGGAAGGCTCTGTGGGCCTGCCTGTCACATCTTCCAGAAGAATGGTCAGGGGTTTGGCAGTTGAAATTCAATGCAAGTGTAACCCCCCTGCAAATGGGGGTTCCCAAAAGACTTCCAGGAGCTTGCTTGAATGCTCCAAGCCTGAATGGTGTTTGGCGTTTAAGCCATTTATCAGTGAGTGTTTTTAGAACCTCTGGTACTGTCTCTTTAAGAGCTGTCTGCTTGCAGACATAATTAGTTTGTATGGGGGACTGTGTGTTTCTTTGATTGAGTACCACTCAAGCTGCTGCCAATTCACTTCATTTTGCAGTCACTAGGAGTGCAAAGGGAACCTATCTGAAAGATGTAACTGTTTGCCAGAAATTTATTAGAGTAATAATGAAATTACAGTTTGTCTAACCTGCTTTCTTTGCAGTCAGAACTGTGTCTGCTAGTTCCCCATTCTAGTTTTGAACTGCTGAACTGGACCAATCAGTGTGGGGTAAGCTAGCTCTAAAATGGTGCCTTGGACGAATCAGAACTTGGACTCATAATCTGAGCCAGCCACAAGAGGATTGTATGGGCAGTGACTCTGGAGATGTAGTTTAGACTTCAGTGCCTTTTGGACCAACAGCAGCAGTCTACGGAGTGACAGCCAATCCAGTCAAGAACTGGGAGGAACTCAAAGGAAGTGCCCGGTTTTGTCGGTTGGAGTTTCAGTTGAGCTTTGGCAGTGAAGAAGGAAGGAGCCCTGTGCTTTTTCAGTGTGCAGTTTTAGTCAAAAACGTGTAAGGCCCAGAGTTCCGGTCTGCAGCTTGTGTAACAGCTTGTTAGGACTGAATCCGTCCTGTGAAAAGAATCAAAGGATCTCTGAAGAGTAGAAACCAGGCTCACCCTGTAGAAGACTGGAGGAATTGCTGAAAATTACACTGGTCTGTCAGGAACTGAATCTGCTGTGTGTTCTCCGGTATTGTGCAGTAATTCAATCGGGATACAGATGCAGCCTGCCTGGTATAGTGCTTTCTTGTATATGGATGTGTGAAGAGGTTTGTGTACCTCAAGTGAGCCCTGCTGACATTGAAGGACCCTATCTTATTTGGAGGTCGTGAGTACTAATTCAGGGTCGCTCCTGTTGAATTGCCACATTAAATCCAAATGGAATTACTGTACTGCTGACTGTTTAATTCTCCTTTTCTCTGTGAAAGGGCCTACCAGCTGCCACGGTTTGGACTAGCCACTAGGGCTTGGGTACCCAGGACAGTAACTGATAGGGATAGGCCTGTGCACAGAGCCATAGGTAGATTATTAGAGTGATAAGCTAATTAACCTGATTTCCCTGTCCTTGTTATATCCCCTAAATAAATCAGAGCTGCTTGTTTCAGCAAAGTTATACTGCTTGAGGTATTTGTCTATGTTAAAGTACTGTACTGTGATTGTTGCACTGTATCTCATTTCACAGGAGGTCCCAGTGCCGGAACCAGACCTGGGGTAAGTGTATACTGTGAAGGTAATTCTGATATATTGTGTGGGCCACTAGTGGGAAGAAAGGTTGCAGTGTCCCAGAGGGCTGTGACCAAGTTAGTTTAACTATTGCAAACCCTGACCTCTGGGTGGAGGCACCCGCCATTGGATCCAGGCCCCTCAACCTGTTAGTGGCAAATCAGGCAGGGGTAGTACCCTGGGATAGCGCCATCTAGGGGTTACACAAGGAAGTGCAAGATAATGCATATGGGGCACAAAAACCCTGGCACAATATATCAGTTGGGGGGGGGGTGAGGATATAACATGCACCAAGCAGGAAAGGGATCTTGGGGTTATCATCTCTGATGACCTCAAGGTAGGGAAACAGTGTGACAAGGCAGCAGGTAAAGCAAATAGGATGCTGGGATGTATAGGCAGGGGCATCACCAGCAGGAAAAGGGAGGTCATAATTCCGCTATACAAGACACTAGTGAGGCCCCACCTGGAGTACAGTGTACAGTTCTGGAGACCATACCTACGTAAGGACATAGACAGGGTAGAGAAGGTTCAGAGGAGGGCAACAAAGATGGTGCATGGATTGCATCACAAGTCCTATGAAGACAGGTTGAAGGAACTGAACATGTACTCCCTGGAGGAGAGGAGGGAGAGAGGGGATATGATAGAGACATACAAGTATCTTACCGGGAGGAACAGGGTGCAGGAATACACTATTTTTAAGCGAAAAAGATGTTCCAGGACTAGAGGGCATGGGATGAAGTTGGAGGGAGGACGATTCAGAGGAAACATGAGGAAGAATTTCTTCACAGAACGGGTGGTGGACAAGTGGAACACCCTGCCAGGGGAAGTGGTGGGGGCTGAAACAATCACGGGATTTAAGAATGCATGGGATAGACATAAAGGAATTCTGGAGGTCAGGGGTAAGGAGCAACAGACTTCTAGGAAAACAAAAACTGAACTTACAAGCTCAAATGGGCAGACTGGGTGGGCCATAGGCCCTTATCTGCCAACACTGTCTATGTATCTATGAAGAATTGTCATGAGAGTAAGTCAAATTTATTCGAAAAGTGTGTTATTGTTGCCTGCAAGTGGACCGAAGATTTGCTCCAGAAGCAATCAGCCTTTTGGGTACCAAAGTGAGCCTCAGATCAAAAGGTTTGCGCAGAGAACCTGCGATAGTACAAACTGACTTTTACCCAAACTGTGGCCAAATATTCTAGTGCTTATAAGTGTGCTGAATGTGCATCGTGGGTTGCGATTTGGTTCCCCATGACGGATTCTGTTACGCCAGCTGAAGGCTGTTCCAGCGCTCTATCACAGACTTCATGTGAACAACCTGCTCTGCCTGGGCCCTGTCATCTCAGCCTAGGTCACTGCTCCAGATTCAGAGACATTCCAGTGAAAGACCCACTTGGGAATTCGGCTCCCCTGCTTGACACCACCGAACAGGTGGCGACCACCATGGTGAGTCTTGTAGGCCCTGCTTCCCCTGGCAATCTAGTACAACATCCAAAGGGCTTCATTTTCATCTGTCCTGCATCCTGGTCTGGGCAGCATGAGTAGAAACAGGGTAGCTCCCTGCAACATAAGCTACAGTCATAGTGTGTCATCTGATTTGCTTGTCTTGGGTTTATTGCAATGGAGCGAGCCATCTGGCTCTGGATTACAAATATTTGGGTTGAGTTCATGCTAATTGTTTGCTTTCCTAAGGGCCCCAACAACAGCTGCAATGCCGGCCTACCCAGGGCAACACTTCAGGCTAGCCTGATCAATAACTGGGTTCCCAGGGTTGTGGAACTGTGTCAGAGGGACTTATAGTGCATGCTTGTTCAGCCTGAAGTTCATCAGATCTGCTAATCATCTGCTAGATTTACACCCCACCTTGTTCACATCCCCCAGAATAAATCAGATTGGGGTTATTCATGTTTAACCTGGCTAGTGCATACCATCTTGGTGGGGATATTGTACTGCCTTTGAATTATTGCATCACTAGTCTGTTTTTCCAGGGGGTCTCCAGGGCAGTTGCAGAAGATCCAACCTTGGTGGTTAGTGGAAGAAGTGTGAACATATCATTACTGTCATATGGTACATGTGAATGACTTGTTGCTGAACTGTTTAGGCCACTAGAAGGGTTGGTGGGTGGTTATAACATCCCAGAGGGCTATACCAACAGCAGCTATGCTACCCCAATACCATTCCTCTGGGTTGAGGCACCCGTTCACCAAGCTCAGGCCCCTTAACTTGTGCCTAGTCACGCAGGCAGGAGTAGTAGCCAATAGAATAGCACCACCTAGGGGTCACATTGAGAAAAGGTACTGTCTAACCCCAGAAAAGACAAAATGTCTGCAGAAAAAGGGGAAGACATCCCCAGAGCCTGAAGTTCAGGAAGAAACAGAGACTGCTTTGGCTACATTCCGTAGCTGGTAACTGAGAGAAGGAAAAGATGATCTACGGATTCTGTTCTGCACCCAGGGCCAGGTGGGGAACTTGCTAACCCCCATCAAGAGGGGCTTGCTGGCTACAGGGGATCATGGGGTTTGTTGTCGAGTGCTAGTGCACTCTGACCTGTGGCGGAGCCTGGCCTGGGGGCCATTTCTGGGTCTGGGTGTGTAAGTCATCAAGTCAGAAGAGGTGAAAGACTTGAATGTGATCATTTTGAGTGACTTGAAGCACTCAGCACACTGCAAGAGAACAGAAGCCATAGTAAGTCAGATGCTGGGATGTATAGCCAGGGGTATAACCAGTAGAATTACAGAGGTTATTCTCCTACTGTACATGTCACTGGTTTGGCCACATCTGGAGTACAGTGTGCAATCTTGGAGTCTTTTCCTAAAGGAAGTCATCAGCTTACTGGAGGTGGTACAGAGAGAGATGACCAAGATGATCCAGGGACAAAAAGGCAGGTCATACGAAAACAGACTCGGGATCTCAACATGTACTCCCTGGAGGATAGAAGAGGGAGGGGTGACATGACTGAAACTTTCAAATACCTTAGGATTGTTTTAAGGGAAACTGTCTAAATTACCCTCCGGTTTAGCTTTGTACACTAAAAGCTGTGTTTTTCTCGTGCCACAACTAAGTTTATTTTAATTGCAAAAAGTCCATGACCTGGAAGTATGGCAGATGCTGGGGGATGCTCCATTAACTGTAATGGTACAGCGCAGCACTGCTCGCTTCAATACAAATGTATTGAAGTGAGTGGGGCGGCGCCGCACCATTACAGTTAATGGAGCCTCCCTAGCATCTGCCATAGTTCCTTGTCACATAGTTTTTGCAATTAAAATAAACTCAGTTGAGGTGTGAGAAAAATGCCACTTTTAGTGTACAAAGCTAAACAGGAGGGTAAGCCTTTCAGGGGTGAGAGACCCCTAATTTAGACAGTTTCCCTTTAACAGTGAACTTTGAGAGTCTCTTCATTCTTAACTGAAAATGACTACTAGGAGGCATTGCCAAACTGGTGGGGGATGCTTCAAGAGGGAAATAAGAAGGCACTATTTCACTGAGAGGGTGGTGGCAAAATGGAATAAGTTGCCTGAGGAAATTGTTTCCTTGAAGGCTGCAGACCGTGTCAATAGAGGCTGGGACAAGGTAAAAGGTAAGTAAGTAATCTTCATTTATAAAGCGCCTTCCAAGCATCAAAGCGGTGTACAATGCCAAACAAAAACCCCACATAATCAAGTGAGTAAATAAATAACATGAATATAATAAAGTACATCAAATTAATAAATAGATCATAAATCATCACACTCCTAATAAAAACAACTAAAAGTGGTCAGAGAAAAGCTTGTTGAAACAGATAGGTTTTTAAAGGAAAACTACACCCAAAACTTGAAAAAAATATATGTTGTGCAGAGTGTTTTAATTTGTATGTGAAGTTCTAGCGTTTCCTTCCCTCTGACTGGTATTAGAAGTTTTTCCTAAATTAGCCTGCTAGCTTTAGGGTAGTTTTACGACCCCTGGAGATCACCATATCAAATAGTTTTATTGCATTTCTTTGTCCTACAGTGCACCTTGTTTCATGTAATGGTGATGTAGCAGAGCCCATAAATCCAGCAGAAAGCATTGCATTACAATCAGTTCACAACAACAGAGATAGCTATGTCTTAAAATCTGTAGAATTCAGCTTGGTGACCACCCTCATCCTGAAGGTTTTACTGTCCTGAAAAACTTTGCTGCTGGTAATTTTTGTGCAGCTTGTAAAGCTTCCAAGATATTTAGTTTGTTTGGCATGCATGTGCTGAATGTTGGGTCTCTCTTATATCACAGTCACATGAGACAAAATGCACTGTGGGAACCAGAAATACAATTACACTATCAGGTATGGAGACCCCCAGGGGGTCGTAAAACTAGCATAAAGCTAGCAGGCTAATTTGGGAAAAACTCCTAATACCAGTCAGAGGGAAGGAAACACAAGAACTTCACATACAAATTAAAACACTCTGCACAACATATATTTTTTTCAAGTTTTGGGTGTAGTTTTCCATTAAGTTAGTTTTGAAACTTTCGACAGTCAGGCGTTCTCTTAACCGACAAGGTAGAGAATTCCACAGAGTAGGTAGAATTGCATCAAGAGGCGGGAAGGTGGAGGAGAGGGGGAAACATCGTAGGGAAGGGAGAAGTGAATAGTGGGGGTGGTCCCTTCCCTCTGTATTTACTGGGGGGATCTGCAAACTTGAGCAGACTAGATAGACCATAAGGCCTTTTTTCTGCTGACTGTTTTTGTACATTTGCAACTGTCAGGGAACCATTGGGACTGAGACAATGCAATCCCTTTTACAGGGGCAACCCAGAAAATACAGTACATTGGTAGTACACGCATCGCAGTATACAGAGAAAGTGCTGATAACACGTTAAAGAAATAACAAACAGGGAATTAATGAATCCACAACAATGCAATCTGGACAGCATTGCATTAGTTAGTCAATTACAGAATTATATCAGATATACAAATAAAAATAGGTTGGTATTGCAGATATAGGGCCAGATATTCAAAGCTTTGTGCGGTTCACAAACAGTTTGCGTGGGAGTAACGCGGGTCTGCCGTATTCAAAAGGCCAACTAGCACGCACAAACAGCAGTAGCGCCGGGCAAAACATAATGATATGCAAGGGGCATAGTGAACATGAATAAAGGCGCTATGTGATATTCAACAGCTAGCGCCGTGCTAAGGTGTTTAGCGCGGTACAATATACCGCCCAGGAAAAGCTGCTCTTAACCCTGGGCAAACAGCTTTTCACATCATCGGTGCATTGCGCGGGATTTGTGCGGCTTGCACGACCCTAACATTGGAGTATACTTGGAAAATGCCACATGGAGGGCACATGCTGCTCACTGCTGGCACCACCATGATGCACCACCATGATGCCAGCAGCTGCCTTCAGTCCCAGCCAAGCACAGACGGTAAGGGGTGATCCGACCCATGGGGGACAGCATGGTAGTGTGGCCATATAGCACACACTTGCAGACCAGAAGTCTGTAGTGCCTAACAGATGCCGGCATGCACATGCAGCACTGTGGGCATGGTGGCCAGTGAGGGGAGGGTGTATGGATGGCCACACCGCACCACAGCCCAGGTGTGGCCACAAGGCTGGGGCACATCATGCAGTGCACATGGGCCAGTAGTGGGAATACACCACCACCTGTGTGCCTGTCGGATCTTACATGCCCCCCCAGCCACCTACCACACAACTGTACAGATGCCACAGCACACACAGCCAGCCATGTACATGACACTGTGTGCATCCCATGCCACAGCTGCAGCATCTCTGGATCACACAACAGCATAATAGTACTGTCCACTGCCAGTAATTACCTGCCAGCTGGGCCTGTCACTGTGTACAGTGCAGTGGTCATCACTGCCGTACATATCATAGGCATTGCTGTGTCCCTCACACTACCAGCCTCCTTGCTACTGTAGTGTCTGCTGTGCACTGTAGCATGACCTACAGTGTGACGGTTGCATGCAGCACCACCACCACCTGTGCCTATGCTGTGTTGTCCCCTGGGGTACGATATGCTATGGTATGCTGTACTGTTCACCTGTTTGTTTGTTTTGTTTAGTTGTTTAACCAGGAGCAGCACACTAAGCTGAAAGCTTTTTTACAGGAGCAACCTGGGAGCACAGGGAAGTTAAGTGACTTGCTCAGGCTCACACAGTATGCAAGTGGAAGCTGTGCAGCTATCATCATGCACTGTCTAACTGACCTACAGGTGGAGCTGTGGTCGGACCTGGCAAGCCCTGTACTTCCAGACTGACCTACAGGTGGAGCTGTGGGACCCTGCAGTAACGCTGGACAAACCGCAGCATGCAAATCAGGGCATGATGAGATGCTAATGTGGCTGTTTGCCCAGAGACTATCTAAGTAGGCTCATTTGCATGTCACTTTTGAATATGGCAAAGTTTAGCACCAGGATAATGTGTTTGCGCCGGTCAAACCGCTTAGCTCCACGTTAAAGCCGTACTAATGGTTCGGGGAATATTTTACACTTCTGATCACTGTTCTTTCACATCTGCTGCTGCCTGAAGCTGTACTGGGTCCACGCATTAGCTGGCACACACATTGGCCACATAGTACCTCTCTACCTACCCTCACATTGTTGTGCACTGTGTTGTTGTTGTGGTTTGCACTTCCTGGTTGCTATATTCAGTGCTGTCATATTCCAGGGCTATGGTTACCCTGCACTCCCAGCCCATTTTGCACAGCCTCTTTCCCATGCTATATTCAGAGGCTGTTTGCCCCGGGCTGTTCCTTTTGAATATAGCTTGTTTTGTGCTCTGGGTTACGTTTGCCCACCAAGCAGTGTTGTCTAAGCTCAGGGGCAAAGTTTTGAATATCTGGCCCATAATGACTTGTAACAAGCTATGACAATGGTAAACGGGTAGCAATCACCATTATACTGGTGGTAGCATAGGTAGAAAAGTACATGATTATATTTGCAGGTATCGCATACAAATTCAGACCAAGTTACCCCCATAAGGAGATCCAGGGAAACTACACAAGGTAGGTCGTAGACTTAGGAAAGCTGGAGCAGAGATGATCTGAAACAGGAGCATGGTTCTGAATGGTAGGGTAGCAGAGAGGATTGAAACTTAGGGAGTGAAGAGCAGGATAGTGTGGGGTGGGGAAAGGAGTTTGTCAGACACAGCAGAGAAGGCAAAAGATCTACGGGCCACAGCAAGCCATTATTTGAGCGTGATAAGCAGGGGTAGGGAGGCAGATCTGAGTGCACACTGTAGCTGACTGAGCCAAACAAGCTCACCAAGGCTGGGAGGAGTGTATTTATGGACCAGCTTGTACATTAGGCAGAGAGTGTAATACCGAAGTTTAGATTCGAAGGATAGCCAACTCAGGGAAGAGAGGACATCACAATGGTGGTGATGTGCATTGACAACTAAATCAAATCTGCCCACTTGGTGGTAGGCCTGTTTTAGATGGGATAGGATTGTAGAGTTGGTTGTGAGCAGAAGTGGAGCACTATAGGTAAGGAGGGGAAGGAGCAAGGCCGATGCGATCTTGTGACAGGAGACCGCAGTGAGAAAGGGATGGATACGATATAACAGGCCAAGTTTTTGATTCAGAGCTTTGTAATAAGGGAGACATGATTGTCCAGAGAAAGCTAGATATCAAAGGTGACTCAATGTACTTGATGGATTGAACAGATTCAAGGTAATCGCCATTGCGAGAAAGAATTATAAGGGGTGTGTAGTTGGCATCTGCTGAGGAGGGTGGGTGGGAGAACAGCATGCATTTAGTTTTTTTTGTGTTGAGGAAAAGTTGGTGTTTTTAAAAAACAGTCTTCAAGGACACTAAAGTTATAGGCTAACAGACGATTAATCAACCCAACGTCAGAAGAGGAATGGTAGATAATGGGATCATTGGCGCAGAGATGTACCGAGTCCCTTCCACAGTTATTCAGTAGCTCACTATTGAAGAGGGAGGATAGTAGTGGGCCCAGGATGTAGCCCTGCAGTACACCATGGGAAACAAGTCTGTGGTCGGAGAGACAGCTAGCCCACTTGTCACTTTGTATGCATTCAGACAAATAACTCTGAACCCAAGTTAAGGCATTATCATCGAGTCCAAGGAGATGTAGCTGATGGAGCAGGAGATCATGGTTGACCAAATCAAAGGTCTTTGTCAGATCGAAGATGGCCCCAGTGGCATAGCCTTGACCAATGGCATGAAACAAATCGGATGTGACTTTAAGTAAGGCAGTGAGGGTACTATGATTTTTCTTTAACCCATGCTAGAAGGGGGAGAGAAGTTGGTGGAGTTCAAGGTAGTCCTAAAGGTGGTTATAGAGGATCTGCGCCTGGATTTTTGCCAGCACATAGAGAATTGATATGAATCTATAATTCTGTACTATAGTGTTCAGGCCATCCTTGTGCACACAAACCACTGCAGTAACCTTCCATTTATCTGGGACAGTACTCATAAAAAAGGATCGTTTGAACAAGTCACAAATGGGATGGGCATGGGCTGCAGCCCCTAGTTTAAGAAATTTTGGTTCAAGGGTATCATGGCCAGGGGAACCATCGGCTTTCAGATTAGCAAGTAGCCACCGAACTTTATTAAGGGTAGCAAGTTTCGAGTGAAAAGCAAGGCAATCTGCAGTTATGAATGAAGGCTAAGGGTCCGGGGGGGGGGAGTTGTTACATTGAGATGTATACCTATGAAGATCGGTGAAAAATTCATTAAAGTCTGAGGCAATGGATGAAGGGTCAGTGAGGGAAGTGTCCTGGATGGTGAGGGAGCTAGATAATTATGTGGTCTTCCCCTTGATTAGAGAGTTATTCTCCTGCCAGAACCTCTTGGGGTTGAGGGGGTGCACTGTTGGGAGTGCCCTGAAATGGAGGCAGTTGGCCTTTTGAATATTATTCTTGCACTCATTCCTGAGCTCCCTATAGACTATCCAGTCATTGGGCAACTCAGTATGTTTCTAGGTCCTTCAGGCACAGTCTCGAGTAGACACGAGTTTCCTGTTCTCATGGGAGAGCAAGGGAGCTTTGATACCTTTTAACCTGCACTTTTTTAGTGGAGCATGGCTATTAACTATAGCAGCAAAGGTGGAAGTAAAGTAATCGAGGGCTATGTTGATTTCAGGGAGAGTGTCAATAGGTTCCCAGTCTGCTTCATATAATGATGCAATGGAAGCATCAGAGTCGAAATGTGTCCTATCTCAGACCTGGATGATCCTTGGGGGGGGTTAGGGAAGTTATTATGCCAGCTGCATAGAGTTGGGGAGTGGTCACTGATGACAGCACTAACTAATTTTACCTTATGGGCACTGTCCTGAGAGTTAAGCGTTAAGACAGTGACCTTAATGCATGCATTTCATGGGAAGGGGAGACATACACTCCCTAGCTGAAGCAGGGAGTTTGAGCTGGAGACTACACGAGATGCAGGCTGAAAAGACTGTCTTATGCTAAATGGCTTCTGATTAATCTTGTACACCACTATTACTATAATAAAGATGACTAGTACCTTTTAGCAAGTCTGTGTGCCTGAATTACAAACAAGACAGGCACAATTAGTGATGACCCAATCAAGCACGGTATACTGTAATTGACCATCTTGAAGTTGATTTTTATTGGTTCGTTGATGAGTTGGACCAAATTACAGTCAGCAAGAGCGGCACACACCCAATCAGAGTTGTTTTTTTCCCAGTCTATGTTGAAGTCACCACCAAGTACGAGGTTATAGCCAATGAGGTTGGTGAGGGATGTAATAAAGGGAGGCAGGTAGTGGCTTCCAGGTCTAAATTTGGGTCTTGATCTACGTCCACATTTGAAAGTAAGACAATGAAAATGATGAGTGTTCTGTGCTTTTAATAATGAGAACAAATTAAATATTGAGCCTAGGTCAGAAAGGTTTTTATTTGAATAAGAATTGTGACTATAGGATATTTATTAGAAACAGCAGTAATGTAGTGCAGTTAATAAAACTATAGATGTCTTTTAGATATTTAAAATTTGTATGGGGAATGGATCCCCTATGAATATTGGAGCAATAAATATTAATTTTGTATATTTAGGAAATTAATGTAGATTAGTCATGTTTAGATCATAATAATTATTGTGTTTAAGTATGGGTTATTGGTTTGTTTTTTCAGTCCCTTTTCCTCCCCCCCCCTTTTCCTTTCTTCGTCTTCCGTTTCTATAGTATCCATTGATAATATGGTTTGGATGAGTAATGGCTCAAATTGATTGCTATAATTGAAGAGAGCCTGTTTTGTATATCAAAGGGTAACAAACACGTTTTTACCACAAAAATGAAGGTAGTGATAAGTGTTATGGTCTAATTGTGTCACATGGTGTTGTTAGACATGTATTTAAAGAGTGGGTATGGTGTGATCCCTAGCCTTTGACAAAAGACACGTTTGTCTGAAACGCATCAGGCAGGACCTCTGGTGCTATTTTATTAATAAACGTATGTTATAATTTTATTATGTAGTTGCGTCCCTCTGTTGAGGTATATCAGTGCTCTAAACTTTTTGAAGCTGTTCACGTTAGTTTCTTGTAGCACAATTTGTCCCAGTGCGCACTCTTTTGGAACAGTAATAGAGTTAAGTGAACGCACAGGTTTCGGATGGCGGCTTTTATTTGCATATACGGCTTGAAATATGAATAATCGGTTTTGAAGTAAAATAGTAATGCATTAGATATTTGCCAGTCCATGCAAAACCTCGAGGGTGTACACCAACAATTTGCAGGAGTTTTGATAAGAACATTAAGGATGTCGTTAGAAAATACACCTAATTTAATTTTCCCAGACACTTCAGAGAGACAGCATAATAATCCATTGGACTATGCCCAGCAGTTATTAGCTATGGCAGTTACTGCAAATCCATTCCTTGCAGAAGATGGCATTACTAACCCCATTTTACCAGAAGCACAATCTTTGTTAACAGCGTTTGGGGCCCTAGAAAACACCACACATCAGTTACAACGTATTTATTGGAATCATACTAATCTGGAAGCATACATACAGGTTAGTCGGGTCCCGAGGGTTTAAGATTGTTAAAGAATCCAGTATGTGGAACGAAGAATGCTGAGTTCATGCAGGAGTGGGAGAAGATTTTATTGGATGCTAGCACCAAATTGCTACACTTAATTATCAAATTCAGTAAAGAAAAAGAGGCTAAATTAAGAGAAGAGTTGAAGAAACAACAACAAGAAGTTCAGATTCACAGAACACTCAGAATTTAATAGACTGAATCAAAAACTTAAAGAATCCATTATTAACTTAGACCAAGAAGTGAAACTAAATTTATTAGGGACAAGGGAGATTTTGAAAGAGGAACTATCTTTAATTGGAAGAAAGCTGCAACAAGAGGGATCTTAAAATGTAATCACAATGTATCATTTGAATTTAGCACAGATCAGAGTGGATCAGAAACAGAAGAAAACACTTTTTTCAAAACTCTCACTCCTCCGTCTCCCCGCCCCAGATGGACAGGTTAGATCAATCAATGGGACAACAGAACGTGTATCAACCAGTATTGCAGCATCAATTACAGCCATAGAGGAGTCCGAGACTACAGGAATATGTGTGAAACCCACACACAGAACCAGGAAGAGGACGAGAAGGGGAAGAGAACATGTGCATGGAGACAGAGATCAGCATCCTTTTTACAACAGAGGATGGTTTCAACATTGGAGATCATTTCGGGGACGGGGGAGGAGGAAGTGAGTACTTCAGTTGCCAAGATCATTAGTTTGTCTAAGCTTGTGCTAAGTAATGAAGAAGAGACATTGTTGAGCAAAGGTTTAAATTTTGCACCAACACGGAATGTCGATGAAGTACACACATTGATTAACATATAACTAGCCTGTAGAAAACTTAATTTGAAGGCACATTTTAGCAAAAATAACAGAGAGAGTAAAAAAGAACAATATGTGACTCCAGTTTTAAAAATATCCCTCTACATATTGTTCTCCTGCATGAGTAGTTGTAGCTGTCTTTAAAGATTTGGTGGAGAGTGATTAGGAATTGCTGTTTCAGAACTTGCCGAATACAGGATTTAACAACATAAGTGAAAAGGAAAGGGAAGCCTTAAAAAGCTTGCAGATAGATAATTAACTGGTCATTAAACAGCTGGACAAGGTTGGGGCAGTTGTTCCATTAAATAAAACAGATTATGTTCAAGAAGTTATGAGACAACTGAATAATGGTGAGTTTTATAGTAGACTTTCACAAGATCTGACCCGGGAATATAAGACAGGGATTGACCAGTTGATCAACGAGGCTTTTCTTAGGAAAGATATTGATCAAGATACCAGAGACTGTTTGATTATATCAGAACCAATTAGAGCAACATTCTACATTCTCCCAAAAGTCCACAAAACATTGGAAAAAACCCCTAGGGAGGCCTATCGTGAGTGGGATAGGCTCCCTAACTGAACATCTTTCACAATATTGTGACACTTTTTTAAACTATCTATCTATTACCAGAGATTTCTCTAGGACCAGATAAATATCTAATTACTTTGGATGTGGAAGCACTATATACTAATGTTCCCCATGAGGGGGCGCTGGATGCAGACGCTTATTTCTTGAATCAAAAGAGAGAACAAGATGATATAGCAGTAGGCTTTATTTTGAAAATGTTAGAATGTGTTTTGAAATACAATGTGTTTTCTTTTGATGGGAATTTCTTCTTACAGACTAGAGGCACAGCAATGGGGGCTACATGTGCTCCCTCGATCGTTAACCTCTATATGGCAAATGGGAGGAAGAGATGATTTGGGACAACACTGTAAATGAGTTATTTGATAGTCTGAAGTTATGGAAACGTTATATAGACGACGTAATAGTCATGTGGGAAGGAAGTTTAGAAAGACTTGAAACTTTCATTACATATTTACATAACTCAAACCCATACTTGAAATTTACATATCAGGCAAGTCAGGAATGAATTGATTTTTTTAGATATTAGCATTAGAAAGAATCAGCAAAATAAGGTTAACAGTGACATTTTTAGAAAAAAGATAGATGGAAACACCATTTTGACGGCAAGTAGTTGCCATCCTCCACACATTGCCCACAATATTCCAAAGGGACAATTTCTGAGATATCGAAGGAGCTGCTCAACAGAAGAAGCATTTGATAGAGGAGCACAACAGTTGTCAGAGAGGTTAGAGGAAAGAGGCTATAAGAGGAATTGGATAACAAAAGCATGGGAAGAGACGAAAGTAATAGATAAAGCAAATGTATTAAGAGAGAAGGAAGACGGGGGAGACAAAAATGAACAAGAAGTCAGGTTCAGTTTCGTGGCAGGTGTTTTTGCACAGGCAAAACAAGTTGAAGAGATTATAAAAAAAAAAAAAAAACACTGGCAAATCCTTACAATAGAGACTGGTCTGAAAGAAATCTGTCAGAGACCAGTAAGAATGTGCTATAGGAGGACCCCTGCCCTTAAAGATCTTTTAGTACACAGTTTTTTTCAGGACAAAAAACAACAGACTTGGTTATAACAGCCCAAGGGCTGCCTTAGATGTGGCAATTGCAAATATTGTGATAGAATAACACAGGTTGGAACATTTTCTAGTTGCAATGTACAGAGGAGTTTTCAGATTAGGCAATTTACAGCATGCTCGACAACAGGTGTTGTTTACTTAGCGACATGTAAGTGTAATGCTTTCTATGTAGGAAAGACCTTGAGATGTTTCAAGGTTAAAGTGGGAGAACATGTTAGGGCAATGAATAGGAATGATTTATTGTATGCCACTGCAATGCATTTGAACCGGGTCGTAGCTAGAGAAGAACATGGTTTTATGTTCATAGCGATGGACAAAGTGAGTAGGAGTCCAAGAGAGGGAGATTTTGATAATTTAATTTTATTAAGAGAGAATTTTTGGATTGTGTGCCTGAGAGCAAATAAAAAAACAGGTTTAAATTCCGGTCTTGGACTGAAAATGAGTGTTCTGTGCTTCTAATAATGAGAACAAATTAAATATTGAGCCTAGATCAGGAAGGTTTTTATTTGAATAAGAATTGTGAATATAGGATATCCATTAGCAAAAGCAATAATGTAGTGCAGTTAATAAAACTATAGATGTCTTTTAGATATTTAAAATGTGAATGGGGAATGGATCCCCTATAAATATTGGTGCAATAAATATTAATTTTGTATATTTAGGAAATTAATGTAGATTAATCATGTTTAGATCATAATAACTATTGTGTTTAAGTATGGGTTATTGGTTTGTTTTTTCAGTCCCTTTTCCTTTCCTATTCCCTCCCACCCCTTTCCTTTCTTCGTCTTTCCTTTCTTAAGCATCCATTGATAATATTGTTTGGATGAGTAATGGCTCAAATTGATTGCTATAATTGAATAGAGCCTGTTTTGTATATCAAAGGGTAACGAACATGTTTTTTACCACAAAAATGAAGGCAGTGATAACTGTTATGGTCTAATTGTGTCACGTGGTGTTTTTAGAAATGTATTTAAAGAGTGGATATGGTATGGTCCCTAGCCTTTGATAAGACACGTTTGTCTGAAACGCGTCAGGCAGGACCTTTGGTGCTATTTTATTAATAAAAGTATGTTATTTTATTATGTAGTGGTGTCCCTCTGTTGAGGTATATCGGTGCTCGAAACCTTTTAAAGCTCCTTAGGGGGGTATGTAGACATATCCCTCAAGCAGATTCTTGACCCTATCCAGGGTCAGTGAGAGGAGTAATGTCTTCCCATCAGCGGGGCTGGGACTATGCACAGGGATTTCAGTAGCATCTATGTCAGACCGAACGTACGTAAGGACTCCCCTTCCCCTTTTACCCACCCTGTCCTTCCTAAAGAAGTTATAGCCTGGTAGTGCAATTTCATCATGCCTGATGCTCGGCTTCTGCCAGGACTCAAAGATACCTAGTGTGTCAGGGGTATGCTGACCAACCCAGGCTTCGCGTTCAGCCATTTTAGGTTGTATACTTCGAGCATTGGTTCAGGTGGGTTGTGATGTGGCGGGAGGGTGAATATTGCTCAAGGGAGGGTGGTTTAGAGATAAGGCAATGAAGTAGTTGTCAGAGCAGAGGAGGAGGAGGCAGGGGAGATTGGCAACACAGCTCAAGTTACCCATATTAGGGTGTGGCTAGGTAACTGAATTGAGTAAAGGGAGCTGGGGGTAGGGTAGGAAAAGAAGAGCTGTGGTTAGGGGAGTCACAAGTATAGATATATTTGGGTGTCTTATCAAGATAAATTGGGTGTGTATTAGATTAGGTGTGCCAGATATACGTCAGTATGTGCTAGCTGAAGGGCGATGACAAGGAGGCAAATAAGGGCTAAAAGGACTGTATGTTGACAGATAACAATAAGAACAGTGTTGGAGGATTAAATGGGTCTTAATGCAAATACAGTAGCTTAGAAAGCTGACCTAGGGTTTCACACAGTGCACTAGTACACCTGTTAGACCAGGATCATATACCTGTCTAATGATGCCTTCCAGTGACAGACCAGTGTACATAGATGCATAGACAATGTCGGCAGAGAAGAGCCTATTGCCCACTCAGTCTGTCTATTTGAGCATGTAAGTTCACTTTATGTTTTTCTGGAAGTCTGTTGCTCCTCACCTCCAGAATTCCCTTATGTCTGTCCCATGCATTCTTAAATCCTGTGATTATTTTAGCCCCCACCACTTCTTCTGGCAGGGTGTTCCACTTGTCCACTACCCATACTGTGAAGAAATTCTTCCTCATGTTTCCTCTGAATTGCCCCCCCAACTTCATCCCATGCCCTCTAATCCTGGAACATCTTTTTCGCTGGAAAATAGTGTGTTCCTGCACCCTGTTCCTCCCTGTAAGGTACTTGTATGTCTCTATCCTATCCCCTCTCTACCTCCTCTCCCTCAGGGAGTACATATTCAAGTCCTTCAACCTGTCCTCATAGGACTTGGGATGCAATCCCTGTACCATCTTTGTTGCCCTCC
The DNA here is from genome assembly GCA_016271365.2 of Neoceratodus forsteri. Taxonomy (NCBI): domain Eukaryota; kingdom Metazoa; phylum Chordata; order Ceratodontiformes; family Ceratodontidae; genus Neoceratodus; species Neoceratodus forsteri. Next base: position 1,166,242,526 of record CM057454.1, read on the forward strand.
TCTACCCTGTCTATGTCCTTATGTAGGTACAGTCTCCAGAACTGTACACTGTACTCCAGGTGGGGCTTCATTAGTGTCTTGTATAGTGGAATTAAGACCTCCCTTTTCCTGCTGGTGATGCCCCTGCCTGTGCATCCCAGCATCGTATTTGCTTTACCTGCTGACTTGTCACACTGTTTTCTTAACTTGAGGTTATCAGAGATGATAACCCCTATGTCCCTTTCCTGCTTGGTGCATGCTATATCCTCAACCCCCAACTGATATGTTGTTCCAGGGTTTTTGTGCCCCATATGCATTATCTTGTATAGCTCTGCATTGAATTTCAATTGCCAAACCCTTGACCATTCTTCAAGCTTCTGCAGGTCCCTCCTCATTCTGTCTACATCCTCTGGCGTGTCCACTCTGTTACAGAGCTTCTTGTCATCAGTGAACAGGGAAATTCTGCCTTCTAGGTCCTGCATAATGTAGCTGATGAAGATATTGAATAGGACTGGTGCAAGCACTGATCCCTGTGGTACCCACTTGTCACTCTTCCCTCGGTGGAGTGGCAGCCATTTACCATCACCCTCTGTGTCCTGCCGCCCAGCCAGTTACCTACCAACTGGACTGCTGTCCTGCCCAACTGCCATATTCCTCAGTTTGTTTAATAGCCTTCTATAAGGCAATTCTTGTTGGGGGTAGGAAGAAATAGGCTGTTGGTTAACTAGGATCAGCAGCTTATCCAGTAGGTAGGGAAATGGGCAGACTAGGTGGGCCAAGCAATCCTTTTCTGCCATCAAAGTCTATGTTTCTATATGGCATGGTATCAAAGGCCTTGCTGAAGTCAAGTTAGGCCACATCCTATCTGAGTCAATGGAGAACTGAGAAGATTAACTTTTCAGTGATTGCTGGACTGAGTCTATAAAGGTAATTGCCCAGATAGGGTGTGTGGGAAGATGCCGAAGGCGTTGGGAATTAACTGATCTTAGTCACTGGCACAGGCAGTAAAACTAGCGGTTTTACTATCGTGCTGCAACACATTTTCTGACAGCAGCAGACACAATGCCAAGTGTCAACCCTGTTCTGTCAGGGATGTCTCTGTGTTGTCTGTACGCCCGCCCAACCCCACCCCGGTTTCTATATATACACAACTCCAACTCGGAGTTGTCTTGGGAAGGGGGTGCAACACCGGGAGGTGCACCACCAGTGTCTTCAGGGACCAGCTCAGTGACCCGACGATTTTGGGCGAAATCTGTCACTGTGCTGGTCTTCGCTGTCCCGGTGTTGCCATACGGTTTGCATACCGAAACTAGCAACTGGCCAAGGAGTTAGCAGATTAGAAAGTTACACTAGTAAAATTGAATCAAAATGAATTGTAGCAGGCAGGATAAATTAATTGTACTTAAATTACATGTAGAATGTTATTCTTAAAAAGTGAACCCAGCCGTGGCTAAGCTTAAGAACTGGCTGAAGGGGATCGCTCAGTGCACTAGGAAAATGACCTTTTGCAAAGAGGATAAACTGGTCATTGGTAGGTTAACAAACTGGCCAGAATATCAAATATTTCAACATGTGGCCATTACACCATATTTCTATTAACAATAAATATTGCTTTGAGGAGCTGACAAATCTTGACAGGCAGCTGGTACTCCGTGTCGGGAGCTCAAGCGAATCGAAGTGAGGCCGAGAAGAAATGGCAACAATCTGAAATTAATTTCGACCTAAGCAAGGTGCCAAAAGGTCTCGGGTCCTTACCTTGAAATGCAGGTAGCGGGCAAGGAGTAGCTCCGTATGGGTGGATTGCCCGAGGTGAGGGAGGGAGGGAGGTTGAGGAGAGAAAATGGGTATGGTTAGGTGAGGGGGAGGCTGAGGGAGGAGACTTAAACAAAAGAGAAAATGGGTGGCGAATCAGGGAAAGGGCAACAACAAAAGAAAGGAAAACAACAAGAAGTGCCAAATCAGCTTGGGGGGCTTGAACAAACAAGGAAAATAAGAAGAAAAAGGTACCAAATTAGGTCACCACGGGCGGAGACTAAGTGGGAGGGGGGCAAGACAGAGGGAAAGTCAAGGAGTTAAGCAGAGAGCTAGAAGAAACAAAGAAATTTAGCCCACTCAGTAGCCTCTAAACAGCAGTTTAAAAAAAAAAAATTTAGCAAATCCAGTAAGCTCTATGCAGCAAGTTATGTTGTTGTTATAAAAACAGGTACATAAGGTATCACAGTAAGCACTACAGAGCATGTAAAAGAAAAACAATGTGGGGACTAATCGGTGAAAGATTCACGAGGCAGACTAGATGAAGAGGGTGGAGGAGCAGTGGGGCAGGATTTAAGGGGGCACTCGTAGAGATGACTGACCCAGCTGAGAAAGCTGATGATTTAATAATTATGTATCATGGCTGATCATGATCAATTATTTTTAAAGATCATGTTTAAGCTACAAAACCAATCATTGTGATCATGACGAACAATGATTAACTATGAACGTTAAATGGCCGCCAATCAAAAAACAGTGATGTTATAGAAATGGGGATTGTGATAAATCATGATCTTATATTTTGCTGGCCATAGTCAAGATTACTGCAATAGATGAAAAACAATAGATTTTTTTCCTATACCTTTGGAATTTTTCTTGTCTTCTATTTAGACACATTTATTAGTAATCAATGCATCTATATAAGCACACTTCTTCAAATATAGTTTCTCTGAATCCTCACTTCTTACTCTTGTAATAATGGCTCAGATTGGTTTATATACAGTAGCCCCATTCAGTAGTTTTGCTTATTGTTTTCCTACGAGTATTTTATTTGTGCTCAAAACCTTTCATAGCAGTCTGCAAACAAATACTGTCAAAGTAGAATTATTTTAAAAGTAGAATTTGTCATTGTTTTGGTCCATAAACTATAACATGCAAAAAAGTAAATAAAAATATATGAGTTCATTTTCTTGTAGAAAGTAGTCCCTATTGTTTGCATTAGTGACTGTTATTGAACTTCTGTTCTAGGTTTGTACCACAAGAAGGCAGTGGTGAACGTAACTGTTTAGCTTCCCCTTGTGTTCTATCCTCCCCCTCTTCACACACTCCGTCTGGCAATGTTGCATTCTCGGTATTTATTTAGTCTTTGGTAACTGGGTAAGTGCACTGATCCAAGGGACAGTTTTCAGGCATGACTGGGCCACACAGGTGGCAGATGCAGAGTTAGTGACAAGTTATACAATGAATACAAGCCATGTGGCTATACAGACATCATTGGTGAACAAAGTGGATATACAGGCATCACTGGGGAACAAAGAAAGCGACATAGAAAGTACAATTAATGAAAGACTGAAAAAAAAAAAAACATTAGTACATCATGATATAGAAACATAGACGTTGACAGCAGATAAGGACCACAAGGCCCATCCAGTCTGCCCATAAGGATAACTGGCCAGTGCAAATTAACGCGTGATGGGGAAAAAAAAACAAAACAAAAAAACGTACAAGACAATAGTCAAGTTCGAGAGCCCATGAAGCAGGTAGTGAGGGATGTAAGACAGGAGTCCAGAGAAATGAGAGAGGGCAGGGGAGGCCAAAGCAGCCCAAGGAAAAAGTCATAAAGGCCGGGGGGGGGGTTGTCCAAGCTAGAAATGGCATGTAGCCTTATCAAACAGCCAGGATTTGAGATGTGTCTTAAAAGTGGTATGGGAGTCCACAGAGCAGAAGGGCCTGGGGATTCTGTTCCACAGAGTGGGAGCAGCTACAGATAACACTCTGCTACCCATAGCTGAGGAGACTTTTGGTGTATCGGGGGGGGGAGTGAGGATGTACACAGACACCTCGAGGGAGTTCTAGTCTTGAGGAGAGATATAAAAGGGAAGGCTTTGCCATGCGCACTGTCCAGGAGGCACCCAAGCCCATAATCACATCTGCAATTTAGAGGGAGCAAGCCAAGATTCTTGTAGAGGTGGCAGTGGTGAGTGGAATATGGTGCCAGGAGAGTGAAATGACATATGTTGTTGTACGCGGAGCAGAGGCGCGCATGCAAGGCTGAGGAAGTATGTGAGTAAATAGGGGAGCAGTAGTCGATCAAGGGTAGCAGGTTCCCTTTGGCAATGGCTAAATAGGCTTCTCTGGTCAGGAGTGACTTTATCTGATAAACCGCACCAAATTTCTGGTTAATATGGAGTATAACGGAGCAGATGTGATCAGAAGAAAAGGGATGGGTCCAGGATAACTCCCCAGATATTTGAAAGTTAGTACATTTTCAAGTACAGTGTCATCCGGTGAGACTACTGAGAGGGTGGCTCCAGCCTTGATGACCTTAGATATTATTTGTTTGGATCCAAATAGCATGGATTTAGTTTTTTTAGCATTAACAATTAGGCAATGTGAGTGGAACCAGGTGTGTGCCGCAGAGTAGTTTTTGGATAAAGTCCTGGATATATTCTCAAAAGCCTTGTCATAGTATAGAGGACAAGGTCATCTTCATAAGATAGGGCATCACAAGTGAGACAGTCAGAGGGAAGAGATTTTATAAACAGGGAGAATAAGAGTGAGCCCAGGTTGGAGCCCTGGGGTACACCAGTAGTGACTGGGAGTGCCGGAGGAGGTGGAAGGTCCTAAACATACTGACTGAGCTCTATCTGAAAGGTAACTTTGGAACCACCATGTGGTCTCAGTAGAGCAGCCAAGGGTGTGGAGGGAGGAGAGCAACAGGGTGTGGTTGACCTGGTCAAAAGTTTTAGACAGGTCGACAAAGATGGCACCTATTGCCCTTCCAAGGTCCATGATCCTAAGAATATGATTGGTAAACAGGGTGAGGGCAGATGTGGTGGAGTGATGTTTATGGATGCAGTGTGGACAGTAGGTTGTGTGTGTCAATATAGTCAAACAGTTGCCAGTGGACAACCCTTTCTTGGAGTTTACTAATGTTAGAGAGCAAGGATGTAGGCAGATTTTTATCTGGGGATAGCGGGTCACCAGTCTTAAAAATCGGGACCACCCTAGCATGCTTCCAAGTGCTAGGCACTGAGGAGGTAGTCAATTTTGTGTGCTGTTACTGAACTGAGGCAATGGGTGTGAATAAAAAAGTGCTACATGCTAAAACACTTTCTTTATGTTGCTACAGCATCAGCTTTGCTCGCACTACAGGAGTAATTCCTGTTTCCATGATTACGATTGGAACTTAGGTCTCACAGTGCTGTTTACTTTACAAAAACAAAAGTGGCTGTACTGAGCTGGTGTCCTTGGGGTTAGAATCAGATGAGATAGTGTGGGCATCACTGCATTCAGCTTCACATAAAAAGTGCCAGTGGCAGGGTTATCCTATAAGGACATGGCTCCTGAGCCAATGTGGACGCAGGATTCCTATTATCCATTTTATAAAGCATAATTAATTTGCTTTCAGTGATATTTTGACATCATTTTTTTGTAACCCCCCTCCCCGTACAAATTGGGGTTTACTAATGTAACCCCTTGTTACCCGGGGTTACTAGAATCCCAGTAAGACCTAGTGGTAGGCAGGGAAGGCAGCTTGTGAAACTCCAGTTAAATGGGTTTCACACTGTCTCACTCTGTTCTCAGTCTCAGCTGAGACTGAGGGATGACATCACCAATAGAACTTTTGCAGCTGCATAAGCCACATTGGAATCTGCAGCAGAGGGAGTTAGATAGAACGTTGGGAGTTTTCAAAGTGAGAGTCTGCAGTTTTGGTTTGAAGAGTAAGGTGTGCTCAAGTGGTGGAGACCGCTGTTCGGGTCTCAGTGCCCCTCCCTCCGGGGGGATGTAAAGATTCCCATGCAGATTCCTGGGGCAATCCCCTTAATTCTGCCAGGAGGAAGAAAAGCTGCCTGTTCAGTTTAGCCTTTGTTTTGGAAAATTGGAAGATTTGTGATTCGCCTGTGGGGCACCTGCAACTAAAGGGTGAGTGTCTGCTCTGACAAAAAGGGCAAAATGTTTTCTTCACCCTGGTACATGTGTGGGAATCTAGGAATTGAGCTACATTTTGGGAAGCCTATAGGACTAGGCCAAACAAGTGGAGTAGTGTCAAATGCTAGAATGTTGGGTAATTCAAGTAATATGTAGAGGAGATGTGCCAGTTCATCTACCCTTTAATCTACATTCAGAAGTTTCAGTTTTCCAGAGAAATGGCCGGGTATGGGCTGTGGGAGCTGGAGGTGGGCAACCCCCATCTTTAGTAACCAGGTCCACCTCTACGGATTTCTGCTGTGGTTGCTACTTTGCCTCATGCACTTGGCCAGTGATGGGGGAAGTACCCAGACGTGGGGTTGCAAAAGGGAAAATCTCTTTAGGAGTCACAGACTCTAAGTGGTGTGGGGAGCCACAACAAGTGTAAAGAAGAATTCTCTTTGTGAGATGGGGGAGTCATAACAAGTAAGGAAGAAATCTCTCTAGGAGTTGCAGACTCTAAGTGGTGTGGGGAGCCACGACAGTATAATTGGTTCATTCTTCCAATGGACCGTGGATCAAGTGGCCGGCGGGGGAGTCGGGCCAGTCGGGCTGTGTACCCAAAGCGCGTGCAAGTCCGGGCTGTGTGCCTGGTGGGTCCAGAGCCTGAAAACAGTATAATTGGTTCATTCTTCCAATGGACCGCGTTGTAGTCTCTAATCTGCATTACCAGGAAATGTAGCCCCATGGGGGTCCGTCTATGCTTTGTTTTGTTCAGCTAGTATGTGAATAAAAGCCACACTGAAGAATCCCATTCCTGGTTCTGGACGTTAGTTATTGCTTCTTGTGTTCGGATTTACTTGGGTGCCCCTGTGCAGAGTTGCCAAACCTAGGTCCCCCTGTGCCGAGTAACCTCATCCTCCCCCGAACCCAGGTCCCCACCAGGTACTGCTGTTAGCTTCAACAGCATGCCACCTGTTGTTTAGCAAAAGGGCAGGGGTGAGGGGTTACACTAAGATGTCTTCCTGGGCTGCCTAATGCTCACTGTCAGGATGGTGTCCTGTGTCTACAGTAGCTATATGTGTCTGCATGAGCATGCTATAGAAAGCCTCTGTGCCTGTCTCTTTAAGAGAGTCATTATGCTGTGTTAGAAATTAGTCTGAGCTGGGTCTGAGTAGTTTAGGGCTCGTAACTGGCCAGGCAAGTGGTATTTCTGCTCCATTCTGCCGTCGCTATATGTGTAGAGAGAGCTCTGTTAGGAACTGTGTTCATTTACTGTTTATCTGCTTTGTAATATATGGATCATGAAAATAATACTATTGAAAACTGTGCAAAAAAATCCTTGTAATATATACCATTTCCCCATAATAGCACACTTTACTCCCAATAATACTCTTGTTCAGACTTTAGAACAATAGTATTATCACTCCTGCAGAAAAGTGCAGGCGTACCTTGCCACTTCACGCTCACTGCGCGTCGGCTTCTTCAGCAGTCAGCACAAAGAATTTGAAAAACTGCTCCGCGGGAAACGAGCACCACAAAACTTTCCATCGGCAACAATAATATCTCTTTTAAAGCCACAAACAGTTACCGAAAACAGGCTATAGTTCATCTCTGACCAAGAAAATCAAAATACCTAAAAAAACAAACAAAAAAAAACAGCCTTTAGCTGTTACTCTTGTGACAAACTGTTTCCTGCACTTTCCTGATGCCCTCTTCAAACAGCTTCCTGATTCCTCATTCAAGCCATGCCTCAGCCTATACAACACTCCAACAGGTAAGACCTCACCGCCTTCTTGCATCCATATATTAAAAAAAAAAAAAAATAGGTTACAGTGAATTACTCGGCTAAAATTCCATCTCGAGGTTCAGGGGACATATAAACCTCTCGAGCTTCACTATGTCATCAGAACTTCTCGATGGAATTACAGCCTTGTAATTCACTGTAACCTATTATTCTATTTATTAATAATAGTATAGAAGTGTGTTTAACCTGCCTTCTCTTGCAGCTTGGTCTTTCTTGTATAAGAGCCACCATTTTGGTTCTGGACTGCCAGAGTGGATCAATCAAACCTCAGACTGCCCCCAGAGGTCTCGTGGGATTAAAATCTGTAGGAATTGTAGTTTTTTAAGGTTTGGCATCTAAATGGACCTGGAGTGGGAGCCCTTGCTGTGACGGACAGTTCCCTCAGCCGACCAAACCTCTTGGATCTCAGAGGAAATCCCCAGAACTGCCTGTAGCAGAATCAGTTGTGAGCTGGAGTTTGGAGAGTGAACAGCTCGAGCCATTGAGTAGGGTTGGGCGGACCTGAAAAGGTCCTGACCCTTATTATCAGGATCAAGATCCAGGCCAAAGTCCTGATAAGTTCTGATTAGAGTCAGAATCTTTTGTAAAATGTAATGAAAACTGCAAATCTGCTATATAATTGCATAAAACAACACTGACATTTGTGACACACACATAGAATTGTAGTCAGCATTTCAGGATATAAAAACTGTGAGTTTATAGCACTGATGTGTTGGTCAGTTGAAAATGGCAGTCATGCAGTTCACCTCTGTCTGTTTCCTGTCTCAGAGTCAGTAGTATTAGTGCTGCAACTGTAAACTGAAACTGACCTATCTGGCCTCAGAGGAGGAATCCCATTCCCATTTAGTAGTACACACTAAACAATGGACATATCATAGAAACACAGAAACATAGAATTTGACGGCAGATGAGGACTGCTTGGCCCACTCAATCTGCCCATTTCCCTACCTATTGGATAAGCTGCAGGTTTTAGCTAACCAGCAGCCTACTTCCTCCTAACAGATATCAGTTTGGTATTGTTGTTCCAGTTCCTTCTCTGCTCAACTGAGAGTCATGCAGTTATTTTCTATGGCATGGGGTCCCCTCCACTCACCCACCCACCCAAATTGATGACACATTTAGGAGACTCCTACCAAAAAAAATAACTGTATGTCCTTAGGAATCCAGAGACCTAGCTACTGTGTTGGAAGGGGGAGTGTGGCTGTCAGGTCGAGCCTGTACTGAGTGGGCAGAGACCTAGATTCAGGTAATCCAAACATGCAAAAATTAAACAAGTCCATAAGTACATACTGAAAAACGTGTGCCATCATGTTCAGGCAATCCAGAAATTAGGACGTATGAAAACATTCTGCCATCGGTCTCAACTACAGGCAGTCCAGAAATTACACAAGTCCATGAGGACATGCTGCGAAACGTGTGCCATCTGATTCAGGCAATCCAAAAATTACACAAGTCCATTAGGACATGCAGCAAAAAGTGTGCCATCAGATTCAGGCAATCCAATAATTAGCAAAGCACGTGAGGAAGACATGCTGAAAACATTGTGCCATAAGTCCTAACCTCAGGCGATCCAAAAATTAAAGTCTATTAGAACAAAATACGAAATGTGTGCCATCAGGTTCAGGCAATCCAAAAATTAGCAAAGTCTGTTAGGACATGCTGAAAACATTGTGCCATCAGGTACAAAAATTGTGCAGGCCACATATGGGCTTACTTGAGTATTAATTTATTTTTCTGAAGAAATGGTGATCTTTCTACTCTTCCAAGTAGTCATCTTTGAGGTCACTGCGAAATGTATTTGTTGCCTCTGGGTCATAGCTGTAACCAGTTAATGGAAGGTTTACTTTTAAGAATGTTAACTTCTCAACATTTTCTGGTAGTAGCCTAGATCATGTATCTGTTACCACATTTCCTGCACAGCTGAAGAGTCGCTCTGAAAATACACTGGTTGGGGGACAGACCATATACTTCAAGGCTACCTGCACAAGTGCAGGCCATACAGCCTTCTTGCTTTGCCAGTACTTTATGGGATCTTCATTCCATTCAATACCTTTTTCTGCTAAGTAACAGTCAACCATGGCCTGGGCAGAAGCAGTGACATATGGAGAAGGAAGGGCTGATTTTTCCAGGACGACAGCATCCAAGTGACCCCAAAGATGACTGCTGGGTCTAGAACGAATGGCAGCAGCTGACTGTTTTGTAGCCTGACTGAGAAGAGAGAGCTGTGAAGGTGCAGGAGGAATGGATGAGGGGGCTACTTCTGTTGCCATGTTTTTTTTTCAAAAGCAAATCTACATGTAACCCCTAGATGGCGCTATCCCAAGGGCTACTACCCCTGCCTGATTTGCCACTAACAGGTTGAGGGGCCTGGATCCGATGGCGGGTGCCTCCACCCAGAGGTCAGGGTTTGCAATAGTTAAACTAACTTGGTCACAGCCCTCTGGGACACTGCAACCCCCCTTTCTTCCCACTAGTGGCCCACACAATATATCAGAATTACCTTCACAGTATACACTTACACCCAGGACTGGTTCAGGCACTGGGACCTCCTGTAAAATAAGATACAGTGCAACAATCACAGTACAATACTTTAACATAGACAAATACCTCAGGCAGTATAACTTTGCTGAAACAAGCAGCTCTGATTTATTTAGGGGGATATAACAAGGACGGGGGAATCAGGTTAATTAGCTTATCACTTTACTCATCTACCTATGGCTCTGTGCACAGGCCTATCCCTACCAGTTACTGTCCCTGGGTACCCAAGCCCTAGTGGCTAGTCCAAACCGTAGCAGCTGGTAGGGCCCTTTCACACAGAGAAAAGAAAATTAGTTAAACAGTCAGCAGTACAGTAATTCCATTTGGATTCAATGTGGCAATTCAACAGGGAGCGACCCTGAATTAGTACTCACGACCTCAAACAAGATAAGGTCCTTCAATGTCAGCAGGGCTACTCTTGAGCTCCACGAGACTCCTCACACATTTATATGGCAAACTGCAACAGGCAAAGTCCTTTAATGGCAGCAGGATTCACTCAAGCCACACAAGCCTCCTCTCACATTTATATGGTAAACAGTCACAGGCAAAAGTCCTTTAATGGCAGCAGGATTCACTTGAGCTACACAAGCCTCCTCACACATTTATATGGTAAAAAAGTACTATACCAGGCAGGCTGCTTCTCTATCCCGATCGCAATTACTGCACAATACCGGAGAACACACAGCAGATTCAGTTCCTGACAGACCGAGTGCAATTCAGCAATTTCTCCAGTCTTCTATAGGGTGAGCCTGGTTTCTACTCTTCAGATATCCTTTGATTCTCTTCACAGGACGGATTCAGTCCTAACAAGCAGTTACACAAGCTGTAGACCGGAATTCTGGGCCTTACACACGTTTCCCGACTAAAACTGCACGCCGAAAAAAGCACAGGGCTCCTTCCCTCTTCACTGCCAGAGCTCAGCTGACACTCCAGTAGGCAAAACCGGGCACTTCCTTTGAGTTCCTCCCAATTCTTGGCTGGAATGGCTGTCACTCACAATAGACTGCCCCTGTTGGTCCAAAAAGGCGCCGAAGTCCAAACTACATCTCCCAGAGTCACTGCTCATACAATCCTCTTGTGGCTGGCTCAAATTACGAGTCCAAGTTCTGATTCGTCCAAGGCACCATTTTAGAGCTACCTTAACCCACTGATTGGTCCAGTTCAGCAGTTCAAAACTAGAATGGGAACTAGGAAACACAGTTCTGACTGCAAAGAAAGCAGTTAGACAAACTGTATTTTCATTATTACTCTAAATGATTTCTGGCAAACAGTTACATCTTTCAGATAGGTTCCTTTGCACTCCTAGTGACTGCAAAATGGAGTGAACTGGCAGCAGCTCGAGTGGTACTCAAGCAGAAGCACACAGTCCCCCATACAAACTAATTATGTCTGCAAGCAGACAGCTCTTAAAGAGACAGTACCAGAGGCTCTAAAACACTCACTGATAAATGGCTTAACGCCAAACACCATTCAGGCTTGGAGCATTCAAGCAAGCTCCTGGAAGTCTTTGGGAACCCCCATTTGCAGGGGGTTACACCCCTTCCTGGCCTGGGAAAGCTTGGCGTCCGTGTCAAGCAAGTACCCCATAAGTTTCAACTGCAACCATATACATTTGCATTAGGCTCACACATGTAATCATCAGTCAATACATCATTTTACCAAGAACACATTTCTGAAACATTGCAGTCGTCCTCTTTACACAGTATTACACACATTGTACCATAACTCAAGTTATTACCTCTTGTACATGAAACCTGAAGAGAGGGGCCCTTCCTATCAGTTACCTTGGGGCTGGACGGGCAAGGGCACCATACTTAGAGGGCAACACAAGTAACTTGGAGTTAGCACTGATGCTCAGTTTGGGCAATGAGCTCGGGACACATACACTCCTTTATGGACAACATTGAGAGGCAAGTCCACAGGCCTTCCAAGGAATCATAACTGAGGTGCACCACAGGCTTTACAGCTTGACCAGTCTTTCTAGGGGAACTGTTACAGTCTCTGCACTCTGAGCCTCATTTTCAGCATTGTCCTCACTTGTCAGGGGAGTCTCCATGGGGTAGAGAGGCTAGAACTTTGGGCACTTTCAGCTCCAGGAGTTACAGTTTCTGAGTCCACAACATTTGGCTTGCATGGAGAGCTTTCAGACACTGGCAGTGGACTGTCAGGGCACTCAAATACTCTTCTTGTTCTGGTGTATCACCAGTCTGCCCCAATCCATCATTTTCTCCCTGAAAGCTCAAACAGTTCAACCATGCACAATGATTCCATTTCATCTGATCTGATGCTTTGCACTTCACTTTCTGGGAGTATTGGCTCCAGGGACGAAGCTGGGGGCTTAGACAGTCCAGAAGGCCCAGCTTCGTCTCCAGTATTGACTAGGGGATTGCCCCGAAACAATTGACTCAGTTCATAAGAAGGATAGTATTCAAAGTCACTCTCACTTTCTTCTGATATGGACTGACAGTCATGCTCAACTGGGACTTGTGGAGGGGAACACTTTAACTCTGCTTCTGTAGGTGCAGACTTTCTTGATCTTTTCTTAGCAGCAGCTCTAGTCACTGGTCCAGAGGGGGCATCTTCTGGGGGTTCAGACTCGATCAAGATTTGTCCAATGGGCAGTAAATGATTTCTATGCATTGTTTTACATCTTTTGAATTATTCTCAGGCCTTACTTTGTACACTGGCAGATCATCTAGCTTGCCCACTACAATGTGAGGGAGATGGTGCCATCTGTCAGCAATCTTGTGTTTGCCACGCAGTCCCAGATTTCTTAGCAATACCTGATCTCCCTCCTGGAGTTCCTGTGCTTTCACCTTTTTATCATACCTTTCTTTGTTGGCCAGATTTCTTTGGCAGCCATGGTTTGAGCCAGTTGGTACGCATGATTAACTGGGCCTTTAACTTTTGCACATACTGTAAATAGTTGTCAGCTTGAACCCCATCAGGAGAGACCCCAAAACACACATCTACCGGCAGTCGAGCTTCTCTTCCAAACATCAGGCGGTAGGGGGAGAACCCAGTGGCATCACTTTTGGTGCAGTTATAAGCATGTACCAGGGTGCTAATTTGTTGGCTCCATCTAGGCTTGTCCTTTGGGTGTAGGGTGCGTAGCATATCTAGCAAAGTGTGGTTGAAACGTTCAGGCTGTGGGTCCCCCTGGGGGTGGTAAGGAGTGGTTCTAGACTTTCGCACTCCCCACAGAGAAAGCATCTCTTTGATCAGACGACTCTCAAAGTCTCTCCCTTGATCAGAATGGATTCTTTGTGGAGCCCCATAGTGAACAAAAAAGTTTTCTACAAGTACTTTGGCCACAGTGGATGCTTTCTGGTCTTTGGTGGGGAAAGCTTGGGCATATCTCGTGAAATGGTCAGTGACCACCAGCACATTACTGATATTTCTTTGATCTGACTCCAAACTCAGAAAATCAATACAGACCAGCTCCATGGGTGCACTGGTGGTGATGTTAACAAGGGGGGCAGCCCTCTGGGGCAAAGCTTTCCTCTGTAAGCAGCGACTACAAGTTCGAATGTGTTGCTCCACATCAGCCCCATCTTAGGCCAATAGAATCTGGATCTCACCAAGTCAAGTGTTCTGTCTATACCAAGGTGCCCCATGTGGTTGTGCAAGGACCTCAGTACTGAGTCTCGAAGGCAGTGGGCAGCACTAGTTGTTGTTTGTCTACTTGTCCCCTCTGTCTACTGTTTCTCTGTACAACAGTTTATTGATCAGTTTCAACTTAGGACCTTCTTTGTATAACAGTGCAGTTCTCAAATCAGTGGAGCGTAATTTGGACATCTTTTCCTGCATAGAGGGCTTCTAAAGCTGATTGATCATGGGATCGGGAATTGAGCCCTTGAATACTGTCATTGTCCAGCTGAGGCAGTGCACCAATGTCTATTGCAGAAAAGTGGCAATAAGCAGCAGGTATGCAATTCCTCAGAGGGTCCCAAGCAATCCACCATGCAGTCCACTCGTCCTGTGGACATTTGTTCCTCCCTGTCAAACTTCCGCAGAGTGCCAATGTCAGGTTCTGCCAATCTGACCCAATCATTCTGGGGAACAGGCCTCCGGAGAGAGCATCAGCATCTATGTGGTTCAGACCTGCTCGGTATTCGAGAGCATAGTCGTATGTAGATAATGCAGAAAGCCACCTATGGCCAGTGGCATCCAACTTAGCTGAGGTCTGCACATAGGTCAAAGGATTATTGTCAGTTTTTACTAGTATTTTAGCCCCATACAAGTACTCATGGAATTGGTCAACAATAGCCCACTTCAAAGCTAGGAACTCTAACTTATGTACAGGATAGTTCTTTTCGGATGGGGTCAGGCTTCTACTGGCAAAGGCCACTGGTCTCAGGCCATTCTCTTGCTCTTGGTACAACACAGCCCCAATCCTTGCAAGCTAGCATCAGTGTGCAGGGCGTAAGGTTTTCTTGGATCGGCATAGGCCAGCACTGGAGCATGGGTAAGTTGATATATGATCTCATGAAAAGCAGTCTCACAATCAGGGTCCAGCGGCCAAATACTTCACTCGGACGAAAATACACTCTTTCAGTCTTGAGGACGCTGACTTTTGGTATTTTTGTGGGTTGGGGATACCTTGAGTAAGGTTAAGTAAAGGTGGATCACTCTTGAATAGTCCTTTATGAAACGCGATAATAGCCACAGAATCCCAGGAATCTTTGCAGTTCTTTTAGATTTTGGGCTGTGGCCAGGTGGTCAAGGCCTCAACTTTACTTGGGTCGGTCTCTATTCCCTCGGTGGATACTATGTGTCCACACACTTTACTGATGTTTGAAAGAATTGACACTTATCAATGGACAGTTTAAGGCCAAAGTCCTCCAGTCGGTCCAATACCTTAAATAATCTGCTCTCATGTTCCTCCAGTGAGCTGCCAAACACAATAACATCATCTAGGTATACCAGGCACTCTAGTAAGTTCATGTCCCCACTGCACGCTCCATCAATCGTTGAAAAGTGGCTGGGGCACCTGAAATCCTTGAGGCATCCTCATGAATTCATAGAAGCCAAGTGGACAGATAAAGGCTGTCTTCTCCACGGTCCTCTGGGGCCGCCGGGATCTGGTAGTACCCACTGCGGATATCCAACACAGAGAACCACTTGCTCCCGTTTAGGCAGTCAAAGCATCCTGAATGCGGGCATTGTGTACTGATCAGGGATAGTCCGCGGTTTAAAGTGCGATAATCCACGCACATCCTTACTGTCCCATTCTTTTCCTCAGTACCACAATGGGGAAGCATAAGGCTTCTGATTCTTGTATTACACCAGCAGCTAACATCTCTTGCAGATGCCGTCTCACATCATCTATGTCAGCAGGTGCCAGGCGTCGAGACCTCTCCACGAAATGGTCTTTCGTCATGCAGCCGGATATTGTGCTCAGCTCCTGCACGCATCCCACGTCCCATTCCTTTAAAGAAAACACCTGGTCTTTCTGGGCAAGCTTCTCACTGATCCTCACTTTCCATTCAGCTGGCAGCGGGGAGTCACCAAAATCAAATAAGTCAGGCGTTACTCTGTCATTCTTCCTTGAACTCTTGCTGCTGGGTAGCACTGCAGTGTCTGCACAATGCACATTAGCCAGGATGCAACCTCTATTTACTCGAATGTCTCTTTCAGACACATTATGAACTTGGACCATTACCTTCTGGCATAAGCATGGGCTCTAGCGGCAAAATACTAGACTTGACCAGCAGTCCCTCTGGCAATTTTCCATCGCCTGGTGCATCCAACATTAATATTTTATTCTTAACATCCTTTCTGATACGGACCTCTCCCTGTAAGGTACACTGGGCATTTGGCGTCAGGATCAGAGACTCAGGATCCTTCTTCCGTACAATTCCGACCGGTTCCTCTGGTTCTATTTTTCAGCATCTCTCTGTGCCTCATAGGCCTTCTTAATTAAAGCCAGAACTCTTAAAGCTCTACTAGTCTTTGACCCCTGTTTTTCATAACATAACTGTGCCAGCCTTCCGAACATATGAGCATTTGTTCCACTCAACAAAGGGACACCATCATACAGTCCAGTGGGGGGACACACTAAGGCTAGGGTCTCTACTTGTTCGGCCACTCCAGCCACGGAGGTGGGGAAAGACAGCCAAATTCGGATATACCCGGAATAGGGGTAGGCCTTCTCACTTAACCCCCATACATGCAGTCCTTCTAATGGTTGTAAGGGTATGTCTGACAAATGCTTCTGATACCAATCCTGGAACATAATTGTCACTTGGGAGCCACTGTCTAATACAGCTCTTGTAGACACTCCATTCACTTTACAGTGGTCTCCATGGAGGGACCCACTATTCTGGACCAGTCTGAGAGGCGTGGTGGGGGCCTGGGCAACTGACCTTGCCACAAAAGGGCGTGAGTTAGCATTTTGATGCCCTCACTGGGATCATGTCGTGCACCTCTTAACCACTGATTTGTTCTCCGAAGCTCTCCTTGTAGCCTATATGCAACTTTGTCAGTGTCTTTTGGGACCGGCATTCCTCTTCATGTGCCCATCCTTCCCACAGTTATAGCAAAACATACTTTCTGGGTTGAGCTGGCCGAGGCGCCACACTGGAAGCCAGGGCGGGGTACTACTAACTGGAAACCTGGGTGCCATCTCTGTTCATGTGCGTGATAAGCATTTGGAGACATCTCATCAGTTTCTCCACTTCATGGTCAAGGAATTGAGTTTGGAGCTATTATCAGCAGGAGATACATGGGTGGGTACCCCACCCCCATAGCAGATGCAGTGGATATAGGTCAGGTCTGACTTGCAGGCGTGGCCTTCATAAAGGGACTGTTTTGAATTCCCGGATCTCTCAACAGTTCGCCCCATTGTGGCATATCTTTTCCTTGTCAGAGCACTCATTGACTGCCAACCTCTGTCCCTGAACTTCACTTGATGGGTCACCCTTAGTCACTCGGTTAGTAGCGCAGCTATTGGTGCAGGTCCTCCCAAGGTCGCATTTTCTCAACTCCTCGAATTTCTCTCATTAACTCATCATAGGAGGGTGGGATTCCAGTCGATTTGCCAGGCGAACTGAAGCAACAGCAGTTCTGAGAAGGGACAGACTTAAGGATCCTGTCCAGCCTGGTTCGGTCCAGTTCAATTGCTGGCAAACTACCCTTTCTGAGGCATTCTTGCAATTTTTCCAGCCGAGATACATACACAGACAACAACTCCCCTTGGTACTGTTGTGCATTTCTTACTCTCCACCATAGGTCCTCATCAGAATCTGGGCTCCCATACACATTCTCCAAGGCCTCAAGATAGGCCTGTGCAGTCACTTCAGGGTTACTGGCCCGTTTAGCATGGATGGTAGCCAGGGCAGGACCTCGGAGGCTTACACTAACCCTCTTTCGCTTTTTGGCTTCCGAGCATTGCCATTCTAGCACTTGGGGGGCAACATAGTCTATCCAGGTCTCCCAGTCATCCTCCCCTTGGTGGGTGGGGAGGGTGCCAGAGAAGATCCTCAACCTTCGGTAAGAGTCGTGACTAATGGCAGGTGCAGAAATAGGAGTCTGCATTGGTTCAGCCACCATTACGGGTACTGGAGCGGGAGAGGGTGTTGGGGGAGGAACACCCCCAGGTGGCAAGAATAGTTTCTTCAAGTCCTCCACAGTTTTCCCTTCCCTCAGCAACCATTTAGCAAATTTCTCCTCAAAAGTTTCAGACAGTGGTGGGGGCTCATTCCCCCCCGGGTCTTTACTGTCCTTAGTTATCACTTTCCAGGCAGTGAGGGCTCCCTCTGGGGTAATGGTCTGTGGCACTTTGGAGCTATCTATGGGATCCTTAAACTCTACTAGGGCCAGGAAAGTGTGGGTGAGCAGATTAGCATGCCAACCCACCACCACAGGGTTTTGTAAACCTTCCACCTTGGAAAGTACTCCTGTACAGTGTCCGTATTGATACCCAGGGGATGTCCAGGATAAGCATAGCATTTTGGGGTCGATCTCCTCCCAGTACACCTTTCCACCAGCCGGTGCACAGCCACTTCTGTCGGGTACCCATTTTTTTTAACAGTGGTTCATAAATATGGCCACTAGAGGACACACAATCCCAGCGGTGAGCCTCCAAGATGTAACCCCTAGATGGCGCTATCCCAGGGCTACTACCCTGCCTGATTTGCCACTAACAGGTTGAGGGGCCTGGATCCGATGGTGGGTGCCTCCACCCAGAAGTCAGGGTTTGCAATAGTTAAACTAACTTGGTCACAGCCCTCTGGGACACTGCAACCCCTTTCTTCCCACTAGTGGCCCACACAATATATCAAATTACCTTCACAGTATACACTTACCCCCAGGACTGGTTCAGGCACTGGGACCTCCTGTAAAATAAGATACAGTGCAACAATCACAGTACAATACTTTAACATAGACAAATACCTCAGGTAGTATAACTTTGCTGAAACAAGCAGCTCTGATTTATTTGGGGATATAACAAGGGCAGGGGAATCAGGTTAATTAGCTTATCACTTTACTCATCTATTTATGGCTCTGTGCAGGGCCTATCCTCACTCAGTTACTGTCCCTGGGTACCCAAGCCCTAGTGGCTAGTCCAAACCGTGACAGCTGGTAGGGGCCCTTTCACACAGAGAAAAGAAAAATTAGTTAAACAGTCAGCAGTACAGTAATTCCATTTGGATTCAATGTGGCAATTCAACAAGGAGCGACCCTGAATTAGTACTCACGACCTCCAAACAAGATAGGGTCCTTCAATGTCAGCAGGGCTACTCTTGAGCTCCACGAGACTCCTCACACATTTATATGGCAAACTGCAACAGGCAAAAGTCCTTTAATGGCAGCAGGATTCACTCGAGCTACACAAACCTCCTCTCACATTTATATGGTAAACAGCCACAGGCAAAAGTCCTTTAATGGCAGCAGGATTCACTTGAGCTACACAAGCCTCTCACACATTTATATGGTAAAAGAAAGTACTATACCAGGCAGGCTGCTTCTCTATCCCGATGTAATTACTGCACAATACCGGGAGAACACACAGCAGATTCAGTTCTGACAGACCGAGTGCAATTCAGCAATTTCTCCAGTCTTCTACAGGGTGAGCCTGGTTTCTACTCTTCAGATATCCTTTGATTCTCTTCACAGGACGGATTCAGTCCTAACAAGCAGTTACACAAGCTGCAGACCGGAACTCTGGGCCTTACACATGTTTCCCGACTAAGACTGCACACCGGAAAAAGCACAGGGCTCCTTCCCTCTTCACTGCCAGAGCTCAACTGACACTCCAGTAGACAAAACCGGGCACTTCCTTTGAGTTCCTCCCAGTTCTTGGCTGGATTGGCTGTCACTCACAATAGACTGCACCTGTTGGTCCAAAAAGGCGCCGAAGTCCAAACTACATCTCCCAGAGTCACTGCTCATACAATCCTCTTGTGGCTGGCTCAGATTATGAGTCCAAGTTCTGATTAGTCCAAGGCACCATTTTAGAGCTACCTTAACCCACACTGATTGGTCCAGTTCAGCAGTTCAAAACTAGAATGGGAACTAGGCAAACACAGTTCTGACTGCAAAGAAAGCAGGTTAGACAAACTGTATTTTCATTATTACTCTAAATGATTTCTGGCAAACAGTTACATCTTTCAGATAGGTTCCTTTGCACCCTAGTGACTGCAAAATGGAGTGAATTGGCAGCAGCTCGAGTGGTACTCAAGCAGAGAAGCACACAGTCCCCCCCATACAAACTAATTATGTCTGCAAGCAGACAGCTCTTAAAGAGACAGTACCAGAGGCTCTAAAAACACTCACTGATAAATGGCTTAAACGCCAAACACCATTCAGGCTTGGAGCATTCAAGCAAGCTCCTGGAAGTCTTTTGGGAACCCCCATTTGCAGGGGTTTACATACATCTTGAATGATTTTCTCTCTGCAGTTTCGGAACACATTTGAGTCATACTGTGAGAGGTGTTTCATCTTGTACCGTGGGTCTAGTACTGTTGCAATAATGTAATGTTCTGCTGCGAGCATTTCACCAAGTTTCTTATCATCTCTGACTTTTTTAAGCATTCTATGTACTATGTCTTTCTTAATTCTGGGTGGCATGTCCCTTTCAGTTGCACTAGACTCTCCCATCTGAAACTGGCTTGTTGCACCTTCCAACTCATCCCTGATTGCATTCAGCTGAAATCTAAGAATCTTGATCATTGGGATTATTTGGCTGAGTGTGGCACTGTTGGAACTCACTTCCCTAGTAATTTCCTCAAAGGGTTGCAGGATCTTGATGAGAGGTTCTAAAACAGCCCACTGCTGAGGATTAATGTACACATCAGCATCCCCTATGCTGTTTTCTAGTGTACACTGTCTTACAGCCTTTTTTTTGCTCCAGCAGTCGTTGGAACATGTAAAAGGTAGAGTTCCACCTTGTTGCAACATCCTGGATGAGTGTATTAGGAGGCAGTCCATGCTGCTCTTGTATGGCCCAAAGACGTTGGCGTCCTTTGCAGGAATGGCTGAAATGTGTGCATATTCATTTTGCCACATATGTGAGAGCCTTTATATCTCTGTCCTCTTCCATAAATGCATGCACAATCAAATTTAGGCAGTGTGCAAATCATCGAATGTGGACAAAGCCCCCATCAGACAATGCTTTCTTTATGTTTGAACCATTGTCAGACACAATGAAACCTACAGAAAGCCCTTGTGATGTCAGCCAGTACTGTATCTCTCTGTTGAGCTCATCCAGGATGTTTGAAGCTGTGTGATCCTGTGGGATATATTGGATGTGAAGGGAAGCCAGTTTCAGAGGGGAATTGTCAGTGTCACTACAGGGAGTAAATGATACCCATGCGCAGTCAGTGACATAAATGGTTCTGGCTGGCAGCTTGTCCATATATCAGTAGTCAGATGGACAACCTCAGCAACTGCATCTTTAAAGCATGTTTCAGTTTAGCACTTACTAAATCATACATCTGCAGTATTGCAACAGTCGAAAAATATTTCCTGGATGGAATACTGTATCTTGGCGACAGGTGATTCAAAAGCCTTTTGAATCCTACATGCTCCACAATTCTGTAAGGCTGTAGGTCCAGTACTATCTTCTCTGAAATTAGTTTTGTTATAGCAGTTGCCTCAGGATGACTACGCTGGTACTTAGTTTTACGTTCAGTTGTTTCTGAAATCATGAGCTGTCTTCTAGCAGTTGATGTTTTCAGATGGCCAACATTAGGAGTGCTGGATGATGATAAGGGCAAAAGGGGACTGTTTGTAGTGCTTATTCTAGAAGAAGACTAAGAAAGAGTTGGCGGTACAACTGAAGCAGCAGGGCTGCTGCTATCACTTGATATAACTGGTGCCGGTGTAGTCTGACTTAACTCTGCCTGCATGTTGTCTTCTTTCTCTCTGACCAAAAAATCACGCCTGAGATGTAATGGGTGACATCTCTCTAAATGTCTCTTTAATGCTGAGGTACCCAAAGCACCTTTTTTGCTCCCGCTGCTGATGGTCTTTTTACATATTGAGCAAACAGCTCGTAACTCATTATTGGCAGCCAGAGAAAAGTAAGACCACACATAAGATGTCACCTTTTTAGTTTTAGTACCAGGCATACTATACTGTCCTCCTTTGTCACTTCCACTCTGTCGTTCTTTCCCAACACTGGGAAGCTGCTCATCATGGTCTTTTTCTGTTTCACCATCATCATCATCCAACAGCCCCTCCAGGCCATCGACAGAACCTAAATCTGAATGCACTGCCCCCTCATCTTGTTTCTCCTGCACCTGCACCACACTGTTCATGCCCAAACTGCCCATCTTATCATCCAAGTCGAGCTCATCACATTCATCCTGCATCTGTGCAACTGCCACCTCTACATCATTCCGGCTTTCCATTTGTTTCTGCTTTTCTCCCTCCTTGTTTACATCCTCAGTTTCATAATCATTATTGTCATCAGAGCTCGATTTTCCCCCCTCTGTTTCATTTAAATCTGTACTGGTACTATGGTTCACATAGGTACCATATCTTGGCTTGCCACTCCTTGTTGTGCCAACTACTCCTTTAGTTTTAATTAAGGTAGTTTTGACCTTTCCTGTCTATTTGGACAGCGTTGTGGAAGAACCACTACTGCTACCAGATGAAGTACCAACTGGTCTTTTACCAGTCAGACTGTGCAGTGTAGTTTGTGACATACGTTTCTCCATACCTTTTCCCGTTTTGGCCTTGTCCTCGCCCTCTCTGGTGCACATTTTCAGCTTTTTTATTACACACAAAAATGCTTTTTCCTGTATGTGTTTTCTTTTTATTTAATCTTCTCAGTTGTTTCCAAGTTCCTCTGCCCACTCAGTACAGGCTCAGCCTCACAGCCACCCCCTTCCACCAGTTTTTTTTTTTTTGGTACACACAATGCCTTTGTCCTGAATTTTCTTTTTATTTATGTAACCCCCCTACAAATGGGGGTTCCCAAAAAGTCTTCCTTGAGCTTGCCTAAATGCTCACTGCCAGGCTGGTGTCATGTGTTTTAGCAGTTTAAATGTGATTACCAAAGCCTGTATAGCCTCTGTGTACTGTCTCTTTAAGAGCTGCCTGATTGCAGCATAAATAATCTGAGAGGGAGCTCTGTTGAAAGGTGTAACTATTTGCAGAAAATAATTTAGAGTGATAATGATAATGTAGTTTGTCTAACCTGCCTTCTTTGTAGCAAGGACTGTTTTATTTGTCTCCACTATCTCGGTCCTGGACTGCAAATTGGACCAAACAGTACTGGTGGGACCTAAAATGTAGCCAGACTACAGGAGCTGTCTGAAGTCAAAATCTGTAGGAATTGTAGTTTTGGTCTTTTTGCGCTTTTTTTTGCAGCTGAAGGGGGAGCTCTTGCTTTGACTGGCAGCCAAATCAGCCAGCCAAACCTTTTGGATCTGAGGGAATTCCCCAAGCTGCCTGCTACTGTTTAGGGGAGATCTAAGCTGGAAGCTGAAGAAGAAAAAGCTGACGTGATTTTGAGCAGTAATCCTGAGTGGATTCGCATGGGAGAACTGTGGAAAGACCTGAAATTGTGGCTTGCATGTCTGCCTGCTGCCCTGAGAGGGGAAAGAGAATTGTTTTCAGACTGAATCCGAGCTGTGAGACTAAAGTAAGCTACTGAAGTGGACCAGGCTCAACCTGAAGAAGACAAGTCGGCCCGGTGGTGCTGAGGGTTGAGGCGCTGGACGCCACACATTGCGCTACGCCGGCGACCTGGGTTTGGGAATGAGCCTGGTCTGCCGGGGGTTGGCAGGGGAGAGAGAGGATCGAGCATCCATGGGACTGCTCTCACCTCTCTCGGGGAGGGATTCAGGGGTAGCCGGTCAAATGGCCGGCCCCGGTGAGACGGCGGCACTACGCACATGGAGCTTGAAGGAGTGACGTTGGGCAGCTGTCCTCCGGACATGGTCTAGGGCTGGGATGGCATTGCGCGTCCGCGTCGGGGCGTAAACACCACAGGGAAAAAAAAATCTGGGCGGATGGAGTTGGCCAGCCCCGAGCCGTGCTGCCACACGTCTAATACTGGAGCCCCTCCACCGCCCCTTCTATCTCCTCAGGCCCTATGTCCTTTGGGGGGGCTTGGGGAGGAACAGTAATGTCCTTGAGGATGGCGGGACTCACAGTGGGCGGTAGAGCAGTACTGGCCAGAGGTGAGACCTGAGAGAGTTCTGGCTCCAGAGGTGAGAAAAAGAGTTGGAAAAAAAAAAAACCTGAAGAAGACCGAAGACAATCAGATGGCACACTCAGATTAAGCTGTTGTTGCAGGGAGCTACCGTGGTATTTACTCACGGTACCCTAGGCTGGACACAGGCTGGGTGAAAATTTGAGACTGCAGGTGGTTGATCTGGAATGCCAGGAGAAGCAGGACCCACACGAGTCGCAGAGACATCGTTCCTCTTCAAGCGTGGAGCAGGGGGTTGATCCCCAGGCAGGTCTCTCGTCGATGGCTTCTCTGTGCAGCGGGTAGTCTGGCTGGGCCAGTCTGGCAAGGCCCAGACCGCATGGAGACAAATTCGGATGCAGTCCGTTTTGGGCTGGATTCAGCTTCCAGCAAGCAGAACACAGTTCACACAGTGGGGAACTAACTCACGACCCACTAGCAGCTCATAGCACATTTACATGTAAGGGAATTCTACTGTACCAGGCAAAGCGCTCCCCCGGTCACAATCGCAAAGTCTCTGCACACACCGAGAGCTTAGGGGTAGCTGGAACTCCTGACAGGCCGATCACATTCAGCAAAATCTTCTGTCTTCTTCAGGTTGAGCCTGGCCCACTTCAGTAGCTTACTGTAGTCACACAAACTTGGATTTAGTCCAAAATAATTCTCTTCTCTCCCTTTCAGGGGCAGCAGGCAGACATGCAGGCCAAAAACTCAGCCTTTTCACAGTTCTCCCATGCGAATCCACTCAGGATTGCTGCTCAAAATCACTTCCGCTCTTTCTTCTTCAGCTTTCAGCTTAAATCTGCCCTAAACAGCAGGCAGCTTGGGGAATTACCTCAGATCCAAAAGGTTTGGTTGACTGATTTGGCTGTCAGTCAAAGCAAGAGCTCCCCGTTCAGTTGCAAAAAAGGCACAAAAAGTCCAAAACTACAGTTCCTACAGATTTTGACTTCAGACAGCTCCTGTAGTCCGGCTACATTTTAGGTCCCTTCAGAACTGATTGGTCCAATTCACAGTCCCGGCCTCCCGGGCCAAATGGTGGGGATAAACAAGACAGTCCTTGCTGCAAAGAAGACAGGTTGGACAAACTCCATTATTATTAACACTCTAAATGATTTTCAGCAAATAGTTACATCTTTCAACAGAGCTCCCTCTCAGATTACTTATAAGTGCAATCTAGGCAGCTCTTAAAGAGACAGTACACAGAGGCTATATAGGCACTCTCTGGCAATACATTTAAACTGCTAAAACGCAGGACACCAGCCAGTCAGTGAGCATTTAGGCAAGCTCAAGGAAGACTTTTCGGGAACCCCCATTTGTAGGGGGGGTTACAAATGAAACAAATAATGCTTTTACAGTAGGAATTTTCTTTTTTCCTTTTTTTTACTCCTCTCACTTGTTCTCAAGTTTGTCTGTCCTCTCAGGGGTGGACAGGCTCGACCTCAGAGCTACCCTCCCCCTTCCACCAATGTAGCTAGGTTTATTTTGTTTTGAGTAAGACAAAAATGTTTTTTCCTTTATGTAGGTTTTTTTTTTTTTTTTATTTAGCAGGGAGCATGCAGGAATGATATAAGCAGTAAACCATGTATTCACAACAGCAGCGGGTAAACAAACACACAGTCAGTTGTTACACACAGGCAAACTGGCAAGTGAAATTACAGTATACAGAAAGTCAGAAAATATTTGTTTTTTTTTTAATTAGTGCCTTCCAGGCAAGGCAAAGTACAGCACTACAGTAAAAGCAAAGTAGAATCTTGCAGCAATCTCCTCCCTACTTCAGAGATTCACTTCACTTGAGACAGGGGAGGGATGGGGAATAAAACTAACTCACTGATGTTTTCTTATTTATTTAGAAACTTTTATTTAATGAGGCAATAAAAAGCTCAGCTAACTTGAAAAGAAAAAAACAGGAAAGATAGATTCAGGCACTGAGAGATCAGGGAGCACTCAGAGCTTGCAGCCTGCCAGGCTGATGGTGATCTGCTTTCTCGCTCTCTTTCTCTCGCTGTTCCCCTTTTATTCTTTTCTAGTAAATAAAATACGCTACAGCTACTAGGCTCTGCTTGCTTTTGTTTTTTAATACAGTTCTGGCAGTTTTTATGTTTAATAATCGCAGAAAAGGAAGAGCAGAAATTTAGATAAGATCTGATAAACACAAGGAGATAGGCCGTCGGCATCCACTGTGAGTGACGAGCACTCAAAGCTCCATCTCCCCACCCCACCACATGATCGATTCTTTTATCTCCCCTCTTTTTCTTTTTAGTTGTATAATATATTTCAGTAAAAAGAAGTCAATCAGTTGGTGGAAATTTTTGCCGAGGGTAAACTGTGATCAGAATCACAGATAATACAAAGTAAAGTACTCAAAGCTCCATCTCTGTATCTCTCTCATAGGCACTGCAGTCAGCCATGCACTGAGTAATTTCCGCCACACACAACCTTTTATATACCCATCTCTCTATGCCACCTGACCGACAAACAGCTAGTCAGGTGGTAGCAGTCTTGCAGAGGTATGTCACTGTCGTGTGTCTGCTGTGTGTGGCGCAAGCGCAATCACTTAGTTTAAAGGAGAATAGTAATGTATGTATATCAGCGTCTCAGCGAACAAATCCACAAAATTAAAAAAGTGATTCATTTTGCAAGTGTACTCGAGTTGATATACGGCAACATGTTGACCAGCTGCCTCAAAGTATTATTGTTTCTGCACAGCACTGCACACACACTTTAGTCTAGACTCTAATTAGATTTTGTGCAATAATTTTGCAGGACCTGCTGTTGTACTACACATAGGTTCATGACTGTGGAGGACCATATCGTAACTCATGCATTGTGCTTGACTTTTTATTGGGCAAAATCTAATTAGACTAAAGTGTGTGTGCAGAAACAATAAGACTTTGTCGAAACGAGAGTGAGACAAGACACGGCAGGGCAACACTGGTTGCAGGTTGGGGTGGGGGCGTCATTCTAAGCAAAGTGGAACTGCAGAAGACCGTAGAAAAACTGGAAAAAATGCCTCTTAATTGTCTTCCAAATTTCCACCACATCAGGCATTCAGGGCAGCAACCAGTAGCACTATGCGGCCACGGCACAGGGTCTCTACAATGTGGAATAATTCCTCAGTCAGTTCAGCGGTGGGTGAGGTAGGTACTGGTGGAGGTTACTGTGGAAACGGTAAACTGTTGGGGGGTGGCGCATATTCGGTTCGGATGGGCACTGGCAGCCAAGCCTAGGGGGCCAATGGTCTGCTCCAATCCAAACTCCATCTGACTGACTCTCTGGCTACTGTCTCTTCTGGGATCATCTCTGATAAAGCAGAGTGGGATGCCACGGAAATTGTCACACGCGCTGGCCGCCCACACACACTAGCACAGGAGGAGGAGTCTACAGTCACACTGAGTCAGTGACTGACTGTCTGGCTGTCAGTGGTCCAGTGTCCATGGTTGGATACTTTACCAGGAGAGGAATTCCTTGAGCTTTTGAGCTGGGGCGCCAAGGTGTGGCATCTGGGGCAAAAAAGCCAGAAAAAGGGAAACAAACAAAAAAAAATGCCATCTCCAGCCGTGGGCGGGACACATTTTAATCATCTAGCTATACACGGCTGGCGGACCCGGACTTGGTACACTTATGCAGTGGGTTCTTATTTAACCGGGTCCACCAGGCCGCTTTTGATCCAGGGGGGTTCTGATTTTAGGCGGGTCAGTCCGCCTATCCCTACCATTGAGCAGCTGCTCCTGCATAGGAGCAGGGGAGAATCAGTGGGAAGGCTGTGCTGGACTGCCTGTCACATCTTTCAATGAGAAATCCTGTGAATGTGAAAGCTGGTCTTAAATTTAATTCCTATGTCTGAGATCTGAAGCCTGAAGAGAAAAGAAAATGATCATTGCCTGAATTTGGGACCAAAGACTTGCTCCAGAAACGATCTGCATGCCGTGTACCGAAGTGAGTTACAGATTAAGAGGTTTACGCAGACCTTCTGCTAAATTGCAACCGGACTTTACCCGAACTGTGACTGAGTTGTGTTCCTTATAAGTGTGCTGAATGTGCTGTGTAGGTCACAATTTGGTTCCCCACTTTCAAGTGTGTTATGTTAGCTGGAAGCTGCTCCAGCACTCACATGGACTAAATCTGAACTGCCTACTCTGGTCTGGGCCCTGCCATCTCAGTCTAGACTTCCGATCCCATCATAGAGACATTTCCGTCGAAAGACCCACTCGGAGATTGGGCTCCCTGCTCCACACTTTCGAACAGGTAGCAACCACCTCGGTGAATCGTGTTGGCCCTGTTTCCCCTGGCAAACAGAACACCATCCAGAGGTCTTCATCTCGTCAGTCCTGCTTCCTGGTCTGGGTAGCGTGAGTACCAAACAGGGTAGCTCCCTGCAACAAAGCTGCAATCATTGTGTCATCTGATTTATTTTTTTGGGTTTATTACAACAAACTGAGCCATCCAACTCCGGATTACAAATTCTGGGTTGATGTGCATACTAATTGTTTCCTTTCCTAAGGGCCCCAACAACAGCTGCAATGCTGGCCTACCCCAGGCATTGTTTCAAGCTAACCTGCATAACAACTGGGTACCCAGGGTTGTGTGACTGTATACAAGGGACTCACTGTACATGCATGTTCAGCCTGAATTAATCAGATCTCTCAATCATCCACTAGATTCATATCCCACCCCCTGTTCACTTCCCCCTGAATAAATCAGATTTTCTTCTTTTTGCACTTAACCTGGCTAGTGTGTATCTTTTTGGTGGTAGTATTGTACTGCAATTGAACTGTTGCATTACAGGTCTTACTTTA
The DNA here is from genome assembly GCA_016271365.2 of Neoceratodus forsteri. Classification (NCBI taxonomy): domain Eukaryota; kingdom Metazoa; phylum Chordata; order Ceratodontiformes; family Ceratodontidae; genus Neoceratodus; species Neoceratodus forsteri. The sequence continues at coordinate 1,166,271,180 of CM057454.1, forward strand.
CAGTGGGTCTCCAGAGCAGCTGTAGAGGATCCAGCTCTGGTGGTAAGTTCAAGGGGTGTGAGGAAGTCATTACTTCCATCTGGTACATGTGAATGTTTTGCTGCTATGCTGTTTAGGCCACTAGAGAGGTTGGTGGGGGGGGGGGTTATAGCATCCTGAAGGGCTATACCAACAACAGTTACGCTACACCAGAACCATTCCTCTGGGCGGAGGCACCAATGCAGTGAACTCAGGCCCCTCAACCTGTGCCTAGTCATGCAGGCAGGAGTAGTAGCCCTTAGAATAGTGCCACCTAGGGGTTACATCTTGAAAGACACTGCTAGAATTAGTGCACCCTAGTGGTCAAAATCAAGAATTACTGCGAAAAGTTTAATGGGTACCAGTGTAGAAATGGCTGTGCATCAGTTGGTGGGATGGTGTATGGGGCATGAGCTTGACCCCCCCCCCCCACAATGCCTTGTTAATACTGGATATAACCCTGGGCACTAGTAAAGACACTGTGGAAGGGGCACTTTCAAAAATTGAATGCTTCGGAAAAGCTGAGGTAGTAAGCCAACATGCTGACTTAACTGCCCAGACATTAATGACCTTAGTGGAGTGTAGCAACCCCATGGATAGCACTAAGGTGCCCCAGACTATTGCTGCTGAGGGATCCTTAACCACCTGGAGGGAAGTGACTAAAGATAGTAAGGTCCCCTTGGAGAACGAGCCCCCACCATTGTCTGAGGCCTTTGAGGAAAAGTTTGTTAAGTTGTTATAGGAGGAGGGTAAAACCATAGAGGACTTTAAAAAGTTATCCATGCCACCTGGGGTGTTTCTTCCCCTCTGCCCACGTCAGCCCTATCACCTGTCCCTTCACCAGCTCCAGTGCCCACACCAGTACCAGCATCCACTCCTGTGCCCATAGTTAGTCATGACTCCTACTGCAGGCTGAGGATATTCTCAGGCACTTTTCCTACCCCACCAGGGGGAGGATGATTAGGAGACCTAGATAGACTGTGTTGCCACCTTGGTACCTGAATGGCAGTGTTCTGAAGTGGAGAAGAGAAAGAGGTTGAATGAAAGCCTCCGAGGTCCTGCTCTGGCTGCTATCCGTGCCAAGCGGGCAACTAACCCTGAAGCAACTGCACAGGACCATTTAGATGCATTCGAAAATGTGTACAGGAGTCCAGATTCAGATGAGGACCTTTGGTGTAGGGTAAGACACACTCAGCAATACCAAAGGGAGCCCTTATCAGTGTATGTACCTCGACTTGAAAAGGTACTACAGGAATGCCTCAGAAAGGGTAGCGTGGCCTCAGACAAGTTAGATTGGACTAGATCCTTAAGTCTGCCCCATTCTCTGAACTATTACTGCTTCAGTTACGACTTGCAACCCAGCTGGATTCACCTCCCTCCTATGACGAATTAATGAGAGAAATTTGGGGGGTAAGCAAAGGCGATCACGTGGGGGGCTTTCTCACATACAGTATCTGCTGCTGCTGGCCAAGTAACAGAGGAGGACTTAGGTGAGTGAGGTTCAAAGATGGAATCTAGCACCCGAAGAGCACTCAAGAGACTGCTAAGGACATTCCGCTGTGGGCCAAGCTATTGAGAGACGAGCTGCTGAGAGAAGTCAGAGAAGTGAAAGCGGGTGCCTCTGCAAAAGTTCCTCCCATGGACAAAGACCCTGGTCCCTCACAGAGCATGTCTGCTATGCGGGTGGGGGTGCATGCTCAGGCATCCTCTACTGAGGGCAGCTCCAAGACTGAGATTAGTGAATTGATGGCAACCATAAAAGAGTTGCTGAGACATATTGCATCACCTCCAATGCTGCAGGCAGCAGGCGAACCCCGATCATCAGTTAGTGCTCTTGTTTCAACACCTAATGTGTACTCTGCCCAGCCCTCCAACTGTGAATGGAGACCAGCTCCTAATGTAGTGTTTCAGCTAAGATGGTCTCAAGAAACCGTAATTTGTCACAATTGTGGAAAGGACGGGCTTATGAAGAAAGCATGCCGGTCTCAAAAAGATTTAGAAAAGGTGGTAAACAGACTCATAGAAACAAAGTAGTTGACGGCTATAAGGACTGCAAGGCCCATCCAGTCTGCCCATTTTTTTCTACCTTATGAATGTGTCATAGGCCTGTACTGTGTCAATGGCCTGTCTATTCATACTCATCTGTATTGCTCCCTTATGCCTGTCCCATGCCTGTTTAAAGCCCTGTACTGTATTCATATCCCCCACTTCCTGAGGTAGGCTGTTCCATGCATCCACCACCCTTTCTGTGAAAAAGAACTTCCTCACATTACCCCTTAATCGGCCTCCCTCTAATCTCATGCTGTGTCCTCTTGTCCTGCTATTTTTCTTATATTGAAACATGTTACTCTTTCACCTCGTTAATACCCTTAAGATGTTTGAATGTTTCGATCATATCACCTCTCTCCCTCCTTTGCTCTAGGATATACATATTGAGCTCTGTTACTCTATCCTCGTATGTTTTCTGATGCAGTCCCTGAACCATTTTGATTTCCCTTCTCTGGACAGCCTCCATTTTGTTAATGTCCTTGTGCAGGCGCAGCCTCCAGTACTGCAAACAGTACTCCAGATGGGGCCTAACCAGTGTCTTGTAAAGAGGGATTATTACCTCCCTCTTACGACTTGTGATACCCCAACATCCCTCTAGCCTTCCCTACTGTTTTAATGGTCTGCTTGGATGATTTCAGGTCTTCGGTGATGATGATGATGCTCAAGTCTCTTTCTTCCCTTGTGATTGCCAGCAGCTTCCCTCCCAACCTATAGGTGGCTTCAGGGTTTCTCTTCCATATGTGCATGATCTTACACTTCTTTGTGTTAAACCCCATTTGCCACTCTTCTGACCATTTTGCCAGTTATCCAGGTCTCTTCTCATTCTGCTCACCTCATCTGGATCATCTACTCTATTGCAGATCTTGGTGTCATCTGCAAACAGACAAACCTTACCCTCCAGTCCATCTGCAATGTCACTGATGAAGAATATTGAAGAGGACTGGCCCCAGGACTGATCCCTGAGGTACCCCACTTGTGACTTGCATCTCTTCTGACTGTATACCATTTACCACCACTCTCTGTTTTCTGCCTGCCAACCAGTTTGCCACCCAGTAGACCAACTTCTGACCCACCCTGAGCCTACCCAGCTTATTAATCAATCTTCTATGTGGAACAGTATCAAAAGCTTTGCTGAAGTCAAGGTAGGCGACATCAACTGCTCCCCCTTGATCCACCACTCTGGTTACCCAGTCAAAAATCCTGAGATTAGTTTGACAGGACCTTCCTGTTGTAAACCCATGCTGTCTTGGATCCTGTGCTCCTATGGATTCCAGGTGTTGCACTATCCTTTCCTTAAGGAGTGCCTCCATAATCTTGCCTACTACTGAAGTAATACTGACTGGTCTATAGTTCCCTGCCTCCTCCCTGCTACCACTCTTGTGGAGCAGGATCACATGAGCCCTTCTCCAGTCTTCTGGGACCTCTCCTGTGCTCAGAGACTCACTAAACAGTTCTGCTAATGGCTCTGCTAGTTCCACCCTTAGCTCCTTAAGTACCCCGGGATGTATGCCATCAGGTCCCATTGCCTTGTCCACCCAGAGCTTAGCGAGCTCTTGTAGGTCCCTTTCTTTTGTGAAGGGACTAGTGCACACTTCCCCCCTGCCATGTTCATGGTGCTGAGCTGTGGGCCATGCCCTACCTTCTCCTCAGTAAATACTGAGAAGAAGTATCTATTTAGGATAGATGCTTTTCCTTGTTTCTCCTCCACTCACTCCCCCTTATCGCCTTTGATCTTAGCAATACCTCTTCTGGACTTTCTTCTTTCACTGATGTATCTATAGAAAGTTTTGTCCCTTCTTTTACTATTCTTGCTAGTGTTTCCTCAGTTTGGGCCTTTGCCTGCCTTATTTCCTTCCCTGCTTCCCTTAGGGACATTTGGTATGCTTCCCTATCTTTGTCCTGCTGCGTTCCTTTTTATTTCCTGAAGGCCAGCCTTTTTGCTGTGACCTTTTGTGCTACTATTTTTGAGAACCAAAGTGGTATTCTCCTTCTTTTGCCTCTTGCTTTTCTCTCTAACACAAAGCGATGTTGCTTCAAGTATTGCATCCTTAATGCATGCCTGCTTTGCCTGAGTCCAAGGGGAGCTCTGAAAAGCAAACCAATTGGAGAGGGGGGTGCAAGAAATTGTTAGAGTGGAGGTTCAGGAAATCCAAATTCCAATTTCTTTGTGGCTAAATCATCTGTCCAGGTTCCTCCTAAAGTCCCTCCAGACTGGTCTAGATTGGTGAACCCTTCCATGGACACTACTGTACACTACTGTACACATAGACAGAATTCCAGCCGAAGCAGTTCTAGACAGTGGGTCTCAAGTCACAATTTTCCAAGACTGGTATGAGCAGCATCTGAGGGACTACCCATTACAACCACTTGATGGACTGCTTGTGTAGGGGTTAAGTGAACTGTTGTATCTTTATTTTGGCTATTTGAAAGTGTGGCTTTCTTTCCCTTCCTCTGTGGCTGGCATAGGAGATTCTGTGGAGACGCTGGCCCGGGTGTATCTTTCTACTAGACTTTATGATGGTATCCCTGTATTGATTGGCACCAACACACACATGTTTGGGCACCTGGCCTAGCTATGTGAAGAAAGGCAGAAGAGAAAGACAGGAAAAGCCCTACGAGTTCACACCCTGATCCAAAAGGCTTACCAGAATCACAGGCGCCCAGAGTAAGGTGACAAAGATTAACCCCGTGGAGATGGTTGGGAAGGAGGATCCTGCTACTGTTACTTTACCTCCCAGTGCAGAATGCAGTATCAGTGATGAAGTACAAATGTGGAAAGATGTCACTAACAAGATTTTGATGCTGGATGCCCCAGACGAGGGAAAATTACCCAAATGACTGCTGATTAAACCCAGTGTGCTTCCAGCCTGGGCTCATGCTTACATCCAATGAGTGGTGGTATGAATACAAAATATTACAGACTGAGACATCATGGTCACAGAGGATGCACCCTTGGCTAAAATCTATTGTGCCAACCCTGCTGTGCTCCCATCCCAGTGCAGATCTAAAAAAGGATGTGAGGTATCACTAGATGTGTTTGATTTTGGGGATTCACCTCTTCCAAACAGCTGGAGAACCAGGATCAGTAACAAGCTGGCCCAGAGAACTAAAGTATTCTCCCTCAAGGAGTTGGTTGTTGGTTGTGTCACAGGTGCTGAGCTCCACATTCACTTGCACAATGAGACCCTTCAGAGAGAGATCTAGACGTTTAGCTCCTGCCGACATAGACAATGTCCGACATCACCTACAAGAGATGTTAGCGGCTGGCATCATACAAGAATCATGCAGCCCATATGCTTCCCCAATCATTGTGGCACAGAAAAGAATGGCTCTGTTCGCATGTATGTTGATTACAGGACCCTCAACAAAAGAACAATGCCTGCCTGATCAGTATACAATGCCATGTATACAGGATGCCCTGGACTGTCTAAATGGGAGTAAATAGTTTTCCGCTCTTCACCTGCGATGCGGATACTATTGGATACCAATGGCTCCTGAGGACAGGGGAAAAAACTGCACTTATTTGTCCCTCGGGCTTCTGTGAGTTCCTTTGCATGCCCCAGGGCATATCAGGTGCACCAGCAACATTCCAGTGACTAATGGAGCATGCAGTGGGAGATATGAATCTCTCGGACTGTCTCGTCTACTTTGATGTCATGGTTTTGGGGAAAACTGTTGAGGAGCATGAGGCTCGCTTATTCAAAGTGTTGGACAGACTCAAAGAGTTTGGTCTCAAGTTATCCATTGAAAAATGCCAGTTTTTCCAGAGTTCTGTCAGATAAATGGGACACATTGTGTCATCAGAAGGCATCCAAATTGATTCCAGTAAAGTGGAAGCCTTAACCAGCTGGCCAAGGCCCAACAACTTGAAAGAAATCCAAAGGTTTCTTGGATTCTGCAGCTATTATTGTCAGTTTGTCAAAGACTATATCAAGGTGATCTGCCCCCGACTAAACTTAACTCAAGGGTATCTGGCTATGCACAAAATGTTTAAGAAGGACATGGACAAAGATGCTGAGAAGACCTATTTCAGACCAAATGAGCTGTTTTGGTGGAGATGGACGTCTGACTGTGACATTGCTTTTGAAGAAATAATTTACAGACTGACTCATGCTCCCATACTTGCTTATGCTAAACCATCCATGCCTTATGTGTTACATACAGATGCCAGTTTGTGTGGTCTCGGAGCAGGACTCTATCAAGAACGTCTGGAAGGACTGTGTCCTGTCTTCTTTGCTAGCGGAAGTCTGACATCTTCAGAGAAAAACTATCCAGTGCATAAATTAGAATTTCTCGCTCTCTAGTAGGCCACAGTTGACCATTTTCACAAGTACTTGTATGGTGCTAAAATCTTGGTCAAGACCGATAACAATCCTTTAACATATGTCCAAACTACAGCTAAAGTAGATGATACTGAACACAGATGGCTTTCTGCTCTAGCAACCTATGATTATGCGGTGGAGTATCGACCAGGTTTAAATCATGTAGACACCGATGCTCTTTCATGAAGACCTGTTTTTGACCAACAGTGGGTTCATATCCCTGAGAAATCTGTAAAAGCACTATGCCACAAGTTTGACCAGGAAAAATCCTTGTCCTCTGAAGCTGTATGCTGTCTGGCAGATTGCTTGGGACGTCCAGAGACTTGTATACCAGTTGCCTAATGTAGATTTGCAGCATTGGACCCGAGGTCTTTACCACAGCTCATATCTGCATAGAACGGTACTACGATCCAATGATCAGATCAGTAGCTGAAACTCTAAGAAAAGGGGAAGATGTCTCTAAGATCCAGTCCAGAGACCCTAAAACTGCTTTGCTTCTTTGGGAAGGGAGCAAGCTCAAGCTTCGAGACCAGTTATTGCACTGAGCGCTTAGTGACAGCCAAGGTGAAATTGTGAGAAGACAGCTAGTACTGCAAGCTACATTCAGAAATATTGTCTTAAAAGCTTTGCACGACCAAATGGGACATCTGGGTAGTGAGAGAACCCTTAATCTGGCCCATTCACATTTCTACTGGCCTAAAATGGGCCTAGACACAGAACAACATGTTAAAACCTGCAGTAGGTGTCTTCAGCGCAAGGCTCCACCACAAAGAGCAGCCCCTCTAATCAATATAGTCACAAGTGTCCTCATGGAACTTGTGTGTATCGATTTTCTTAGTCTTGAGTCAGATTCCAAAGGCAGTGCAAATGTATTGGTAGTCACTGATCACTTCATGAGTTATGCACTGGTCTACCCAGCCAAAGGCCAAAAGGCTTCAACTGTAGCCAAAGTTCTTGTAGAAATTTTTTTGTACATTACGGTGCCCCCCAGCATATTCATTCAGATCAAGGCTGGGACTTCGAGAGCAGGCTTATTAAAGAACTGCTGTCTCTATGGGGTGTAAGTAAATCCAGAACAACCCCTTATCACCCTCAGAGGGATCCACAGCCAGAAAGATTTAACAGAACCCTACTCGATATTCTGGGCACTCTGAAACCCAAAGACAAACCAAAGTGGAGCCAACAAGTTAGCGCTAGAGATACAGCAACTTTCAGTTTCACTGGCAAATTGGCCACTTTCCGTTAGTTTTCTGCTATACGGAGTGCCCATTTTAAACCCTCACTTCGCCACTTTGTGTTGTTATTACGACTTCGCGCTGGGCACTCCTCCTTCTTATTCTGCTTTAAGGCAGAGTGAGAATTCACAGGCAGCCCGCACGCATCACATAGCTTACACAGTGTAGGTCGCATGTGGTAGGCAGGCTGGAGGTTATGGGCAAAACACTGTCCAATGTGGGCTGACTTACACGTTGTGCATGGGGTGTGACAATGACAAATCGCTCAGCCCTGTGAATGGCTGGGATGTGGTGTGAACATTTGATGAAGAGGGGTGCACAGGTGACAAGTCCACAAATGAAGTTATTTTCCCCATTTTATGCACAGGGGTTGATGTACCACTTGCACTAGACATACTGCATTGACCAACAGCACCATCACTGCTACTCTGACCACCACTTGACAAGATTTCTGAATCATAATCCTCCCCCTCATCATGCCTGTAGTAATCCTCTGGTGTTATTTCATTGCTACTGCAGACATTCCTACTTGGTCTTATACTCACGGAAGGTAATAACATGCTCAGTAAGGTTGATGACGAGGGTGAATGTCCCACTATGGCATTAGCTGCCATCTGGTGCCGGGTTTCACAGTGCCATGTGCCTGTTCTTAAGATGTATATGCTAGCCCCCCATGCCCAGATGACTCCCCTTTTTACCTCGACACACACACACACACACACACACACACACACACACATGACAAAGCTGGCAGATTGCAGCTGACTCATCATCTGCATCTTGGACAAAAAAATCCCAAACTAGGGATTGTGATCCCCTACTTTTAACTTATCCCTGATGCTGCTTATTGGACTCTGTTTTTTTAACCCCTGAAATGGGGGATGTGCTGCATGATCTTTCAGGCTGGACACACTTGGACTCCAACTGACCACCAGGACTACCTATGATTATTACTGGGTTATCATCATTATCATCAACAGGAACCTCTAAATCACAACTTTTTTGAGGGGGGGGGGTTAACGCCAACAGAGCCAGACACAGCCACCTTGACTTTCTTTTTCTCTGGTTCCCAACAGAGAACACTGACATCATTATCATATTCATCAACATCATCTGCATCCACATTTTCAGGTTGGATGCTGTCATGTGGAGAACATGTTCCAGCAGCATCACCATTATCATCATCATCGCCACCACCACCACCAACCAGTATTTTTGCATCACACTGTGAATCATTGGATGGCAAAGGCACGACCTCAACAGCGCTGGAAGAAATGTGACATTGTGAGTTATGGTTGCCAGGATCAGAATCATGTTCAACTATCATAGGGATGTTAATGGGGAGTATGACATCATCTACACTGTCAGTCACAGCTTTAGACTCGACTATATTTTTTGAAACGGTTAACTGGTCAGAAGTGGAACTTGAGGCAGCAATACTCATGCCAGCAGAAACTGCACTACCACCACCAGCTGGGACAACATCATCTCCTCCAAGTATGAGAGAAGCTACAGACTGTGCTAAAAAAAAAAAAAAAAATTGATGAAGAAATCCCTTTACTGACATCAGCTATGCACTTCTGTGTACTATGACGCCCTTGGGCAGTCATACCACTGGCTGCAGTGCCATGGCCAGAAACAGCTTTGCTTGCACTTCTCTTTGCGGGCATTTTGGGAGATCACCAAGAAAATTCTAAACAAATTTAGATTTCTGAACTTTCAGTCTGGGCCAGCGGATGTGAAGCAAAAAAAAAATGACTACTGTGGCTTGCAGATGGAGATTGGGCACTAAGCAGATGCAAAAGCACAGACAGATTACGATTGCTCTGCGCAATCAGGAAGAGATGTGGATGCAAAGTCACAACAACATCTTAACCAGTGCTCAAAAGTCACAATCCAATCTGGAAAAGAATACCTTTTGCCTGTTTTTTTTTCGGGGGGGGGGGCAGTGCACTGCAGTAACAGTCTAAAACCAAGATGCCACAAGGCAGTACAAAATCACGCAGGTGCAGTGGATAGCAGGTTCACACTGCTGCAATTACTCTGTGGCACAATAAAATGTGTCTAATTTGATGGCATGTGTCACACACACTGACACACACATACTACATTACAAGTAATGCACAGCAAATTGAAAACTTCAGTAACATAACCAGATTTTTTAAACAAACTGAAATTATGCACTGTTGCACCACGACATTCAGCAAAAGAAATTTCAAGAATTACTGAAAATATTACTGTGTAAATTAACAGTTATACAAGAAAAATATTACCAAAACAGAAAGACTGCCTTTTTCTCCCAGTTTTAACCTACCTCCACCACAGATATGCCCCTCCCCCAAAGCACACTTCAAGTGTCTCAGTACACAGACTGAATGTTCTAAATTAACATTCAAAATCCATACACAAACAATAAACACGTGATGATATGAGCACAGGAGGGTTTCCTACAATTGATGTACTAAATTTTGAGCAAAACAGATGGCTCAAAAAGGCTTTTTTAACAGCTTTTAGAGGATTTGAATTGCAGAGCTCTGAGAGGAAACTGTCTCCATCTTCCACTACACAGAACGGAGGCTGTGCAGAACAATCTAGAGCCCATGTGACCTGCAATCCCATGAATCACTGTAAAATTCTCCTTGGAGCTCAATAACAAGGTGAAGTGATGCAAAGTACATTGATTTCTATGTACTTCACATTACAATTGGTACAGAAATGGTTGGGGGAAGGCAGAGTAATGCAAAGTCATTGTTATCGGTGGACTTTGCTTTCCTCATTACGATGCGAAGTACTCCGCAAATTCTGCATTACTCCACTAATTGCTTCATGGAGTGAATTTTGGCCACTTCGCCCACCTCTAATCGGCACTTGTCCATGCTTATAATTGCACAAAGAACGATGCTACTGTTTTTTCACCGTACCACCTTATGTTTGGCACATACCTCTCAACCTCTTGCCACATGAATCGGGGACAAGGCTTAAAAAAATCAGGGACAAGGACCCCAAATCAGGGACATATCTTAAAAACTGGTACTATTCACTCAGAAAGCTGATAGAATAAAGGAATTTGTGTTAAGATGTATTTTCTGAAGAACAACAAGTCTGTAACTTTAATGTTTGACATTATGTTGTGTTGTTAATCCCCACTGTTCTGTTACAAAATCACTAATTTTATGAGGGACAGAGGAGAATTTTGAGGCCAAATCAGGGACGTCCCTGAAAATCAGGGACAGTTGAGAGGTATGGTTTGGCAGATAAGCTTGCCTTCCAATTGATGTATGTTTCTGAGTGTCTCCTGATGTTCAATGAGACAGCTACCTGCAGTAAGTCAAAAATTGAAAAGCCCAACTAGACCATGCCTATCAGCTTGCAAACACCATGACAGCAAAGAGAAATCTGACTAACAAAACTCGCCATGACAAACATGTTAAGGCCTAAGAGCTCCAACCAGGTGACAGAGTACTAATGAGAAACTTTGGACTTGCAGGTAAACACAAAATAGCTGATCGCTGGAGTCACATTCCATACATAGTAATCGGTAAGCTGCATGATCTGCCAGTGTATAACGTATGTCCAGAAGGGGACCCTCGTGCTGTTAAAACCATTCACAGGAACCACCTGTTACCTATCAGCCAAATAGTTATCAATACTGTTCGAGTCTGAAGCTCCTCAGCACCTTGTAACTAGGTCTGCTGCTCGGGCCAAGCAACAAAATCAGCAAACTTCCACTTCCCAGCCTGCTGCTCCCAATAGTGTCTCCAATCCTGCAGACATTTCAGATACTAAAAATGCTGAAAGTGATGACGAAAGGGAATTCTACCCTGCTTTCTACCTTGAGAGTGTTCCATGGAATTCCTTCCATTAACTATGGTGATGACTCTGAACTTCCAGCTGATTTAACAGATCCCAATTCATCCATGGTGCCTGAACTTCCAGAAAGTGATGCTCACAGTGTGGATCTTGAAGAGGCTGAGTCTCTGCATGGTGGAATTGATGGCATTCAGTGAACCCAAACACAATGAAGCAAGTAGTGAACCTTCAAGCAACCATGCCAGTGCTAATAAACTAAGTGGGATAAGTGAACTGTTTCATGCTAATGAAAGTATCATTCAAGAGCCAGAAAGATGTGTTTTGGATGATTCTGACTTTGTGGAAATACCTCTGACAAGTGACCGTGAGCTTCAACAGCAAGAAGTACCAGTGCCAGTGTTGCCACGTTGCTCAGAAAGAGCTGTAAAACAAGTCTTAAAACTCACGTATGACACTCCAGCGCAGCCTGTTAACTTGCCCATGAATGTCATGCACAAAGGAGTCTATGTCATGCCAAATTCTTTGCCCACACATGTTCACTGCCTCTACCCAAACCAAAGCCTCCACCCAAGTTAAGGTGCCCATTCAGTGTAGCAAGGGATGTAAATTTAGAGATGAGAATAAGGTGAAATGCTATGATAAAATATGGTAACATTACTGAAATTGTAATTGTGTTTGATGTGAAAAAATGTTAATTCTAAACTACTGATATATACCAAATGAAACATGTATGTATCTTTTCGTATAACGTGTTCATATGAAATGTTATAGTAAGAATAGTAAGAATAGACTTGACACAGACACCATGTTTTTCCAGGCAGGGAAGTGTGTAAACCCCCCTACAAATTTGGGTTTACTAAGATGTCTTCCTGGGCTGCCTAATGCCCACTGTCAGGATAATGTCCTGTGTCTACAGTAGCTGTATAGAAACATAGAATTTGACGGCAAATAAGGACCACTTGACCCACCCAGTCTGCCCATTTCCCTACCTAATGGATAAGCTGCAGATCCTAGTTAACCAGCAGCCTACTTCTTCCTACCTCCACCCCCTAGAGTTGCCTTATGACTGTCCCATGCATGCTTGAATTCCACCACTGTTTTTGACTCCACAACCTCCTCCGGAAGGCCATTCCATGCATCCACAACCCTCTCTGTGAAAAAATACTTCCTTAAATTACCTCTGAGCCGCCCCTCTATCTTCAAATTGTGCCCCTTGTTCTTGCACCTCTTTTTGAAAGATGCTACTCTCTTGGACTTTGTTGATTCCTTGAGGTACTTGAAAGTTTCTATCATGTCCCCCCTCTCCCTCCTTTTCTCGAGACTATACATATTAAGCACCTTAAGTCTCTCTTCATATGTCTTCTGGTGCAGACCCTGCACCATTTTAGTTGCCCTCCTCTGGACAGCTTTCATCCTGTCTGTCTTTATGGAGACTGGGTCTCCAGAACTGCACGCAGTACTCCAGATGGGGTCTCACCAGCTGTCTGTACAGAGGGATAATAACTTCCTGTTTTCTACTGGTGATGCCTCTCCCTATGCATCCCAGTATCCCCCAGCCCTCCTTGCTGCCCTCTCACATTGCTTGCCCACCTTTAGGTCATCTGATATGACTACCCCCAGGTCCCTTTCCACTTTTGTTGTTGTTAGTATCTCACCCCCCATTGTGTACTCTTCCCTGGTTTTTGTTTCCCAGGTGCATTACCTTGCACTTCTTAGCATTGAATCTAAGCTGCCATACATTTGACCATTCCTCTAACCTTGCCAAGTCCCTTCTCATCCTTTCCACCCCACCTTGTGCATCAACTCTGTTGCAGATCTTTGTGTCATCTGCAAAGAGACATACTTTCCTTCCAGTCCCTCTGCAATGTTGCTTATAAAGACATTGAAGAGGACCGGTCCTAATACTGAACCCTGCGGTACCCCACTAGTAACCCCCCTTTCTTCAAAGTGGACTCCATTTACTATTACTCTCTGTGTCCTATGCTCCAGCCAATTCTTTACCCAGGCTGTCATCTTGGGACTGACGCCCAGGCTGACTAACTTGTATATTAATCTTTTGTGTGGGACTGTGTCAAATGCCTTGCTAAAGTCTAGGTAGGCCATGTCCACAGCCCCTCCCTGATCTGCTACTTTGGTCACCCAGTGAAAGAAATCTATCAGATTTGTCTGGCATGACCTTCCCGCTGTGAATCCATGCTGTCTTGGGTCCTGTGCCCCTCTGACCTCTAGATACTCGACAGTTCTTTCCTTCAGAAGTGATTCCATCATTTTCTTTACCATGTATGTGTCTGCACGAGAGTGCTATAGAAAGCATCCGTGTCTGTCTTTTTAAGAGTCATTATGCTGTGTTAGAAATTAATCTGGGCTGGGTCTTCATAGTTTAGGGCTCATGACTGGCAAGGCGAGTGTTATTTCTGCTTCGTTCTGCAGTCACTATATGTGCAGAGGGAGCTCTGTTAGGAACTGTGTTCATTTACTGTTTATCTGCTTTATTAATAATAGTATAGAAGTTTGTTTAACCTGCCTTCTGTTGCAGCTTAGACTTTTTTGTATAAGAGACACCATTTTGGTTCTGGACTGCCAGAGTGGATCAATCGAACCTCAGGGAACCTAAAATGGAGACTATCCCCAGAGGTCTTGTGGGGTTTAAATCTGGAGGAATTGTAGTTTTTAAGGTTTGACTCCTAAATGGACCTAGAGCCCTTGCTGTGATAGACAGTTCCCTCAGCCAACCAAACCTCTTGGATCTCAGAGGAATTCCCCAGAACTGCCTGCAGCAGAATCAGTTGTGAGCTGTAGTTTGGAGAGTGAACAGCTCGAGCCATTGAGCAGCTGCTCCTGCACAGGAGCATGGAAAAATCTGCAGGAATGCTGAGCTGGCCTGCCTGTCACATATTTCAGTGAGAAATCCTGTGAATGTGAAAGTTGGACTTAAATTCAATTCCTTTGTTTGAGATCTGAACTCTGAAAAGAAAGAGCATGATCATTGCCTGAATTTGGGACTGAAGACTTGCTCCAGAATTGATCAGCCTGCCAGGTACCGAAGTGAGTCGTGGATTGAGAGGTTTGTGTAGAACTTGTGTTAAATTGCAACCAGACTTTACCCGAACTGTGACTAAGAGTTGTGTTGCTTATAAGTGTGCTGAATATGCTGTGTGGGTCGTGATTTGGTTCCCCAACTTCAAGTGTGTTATGCTAGCTGGAAGCTGCTCCAGCACTCGCACGGACTAAATGCAAACTGCCTGCTCTGGTTTTGGCCCTGCCATCTCTGCCCAGACTGCCGCTCCCATCGCAAAGACATTTCTGATGAAAGACCCGCTTGGGGATTCGGCTCCCTGCTCCACACCCTCAAACAGGTAGCGACCACCTCGGTGAGTCTTGTTGGCCCTGCTTCCTGTGGCAAACCAGAACACCATCCAGAGGTCATCATCTCATCAGTCCTGCCTCCTGGTCTGGGTAGCATGAGTACCAAACCGGGTAGCTCCCTGCAACAAAGCTGCAATCATTGTGTGTCATCTGATTTATTTGTTTGAGTTTATTACAACGAACTGAGCCATCTGGCTCCAGAATACAAATTCTGGGTTGATGTGCATGCTAATTGTTTTCTTTCCTAAGGGTCCCAACAACGGTTGCAACGCCTACCTACCCCGAGTGTCACTTCAGGCTAGCCTGCTTAACAACTGGGTAGCCCGAGTTGTGTGGCTGCATACTAGGTACTCACTGTGCATGCATGTTCAGCCTGAATTAATCAGATCTGTCAATCATCCACTAGATTCATGCCCCACCCCTGTTCACTTCCCCCTGAATAAATCAGATTTTATTCTTGTGCATTTAACCTGCCTAGTGTGTACCTTTTTGGTGGTGGTATTGTACTACCATTGAACGGTTGCATTACAGGCCTTAGTTCACAGGGGGTCTCCAGGCAGCTGCAGAGGATCCAACCCTGGTGGTAAGTGCATGGGGTGTGAGGAAGTCATTACTGCTATCTGGTACATGTGAATGTTTTGCTGCTATACTGTTTAGGCCACTAGAGGGTTTGGTGGGTGGGGGGTTATAGCATCCCGGAGGGCTATACCAACAGCAGTCACGCTACCCCAGAACCATTCCTCCAGGTGGAGGCACCCGTTCGACGAGCTCAGGCCCCTCAACCTGCACCTAGTTATGCAGGCAGGGATAGTAGCCCTTAGGATAGTGTCACCTAGGGGTTACATTTTACATTAGTAACAAATAAAATATTAAGTACAGTATTACACAAGACCAGATGCACAGATGGGTACCCATCAGAAACAGTCTCGATGTGGCTGTGTAGATCTCCAAGCTGGTAGACAAGTAGATGTACAGAAGCAAGCGTCCCAGGACAAACCAGCCACACAAATCAAAAAATCTTATTTCCAGGTTTGTGAATTTTATTTTTCAAAATCTGGCACTCTGTTCATTGCAGGGTAGAATCAGATTTCTTGTACAACTTCTGCAAAGATAAGCAGTATTGTCTCTGTTTGTTTTGTTCGCTGTACAGCATTCTGCATACTGGCAGCATCTCCTCCTGTACGTAGAAGTTATAGAAGAAATTGGTCCTTATCTATAGGGAACTAATGGACAGAGTGCTGTAATTTTGAGATATGCGGTTTGTTAGGGCCTAAAGAGACCAAGCGCTATCTACTGTTCACTTGTATAGAGAGAGAAAAATTAATTAAAACAAAATACTGACAAAGCCTTCATCCCCTGAATAAGCCCATACAGGGCAAAATGTTGGGCCAAGCTGTAAGGTTATGAAGAAAATTAAATCTATGAACTTGGAAATAAGACTTTCTATGCGGCTGGTTTGTCTTGGGACACTTGTTTTGGAAAAAGTACAATATTATTCATGTGACAAAATTTTACAGCACAGAACTAATATATTCATCATTTATCATCCACAGATCATCTGAAACCATCATGCTGATTTAAACTTGCAAAAATAATTAGTAATCCTCAATGGTGATTTCAAAGTTACATTCTAATGATTATATCATGATCTAGATGATGATCTTAGGTCACGATCTTCCTTTTGTCCTAGCCAGCCCTCCTTCCCATCAGTCCTCCCAGCCCCATCACTCCGGCTTCTCCCAGGGCTTGTCTCTCCCTTAGTTCCTCATGTCTTGCCTTCTATGGTAGGATGGCAGGAAATTCCTAGACCTGCCGACACTGGATCCAGGTTCCGGGAGGAGCATGAGTTGCCAGATGCGGGGCCTACGGAGGACAGTGGTCATCTTGCTGTGACCAGGATTTTTCTGTTTTTGTCCCCTGTGGAAGATGTGTAGTGCAGTGACAACATGGCACCTGTGCTGATGTCTGCCACTCCTCCCAAAACTTATAGCTTGGGCTGCTTCTCCCCTGGCTTCTTCCAGGGGCCAGTTGAGAACCAGGCTGTCCCCCTCCTCCTCCTCGGAGAGCAGTCCAATGGATGCTCGATCCTCTTCCCACGGCCAGCCCACCAACATCCTGGGCTCACTTCTGTATCTGCATCATCTACATCACAAGTAGTAGCGTTACGCTGCATTGGTGGGCAGACTATCCCTTGATAATCAGATGGTAACACTTGATGATTAACAAGGATCGGTGATGTGTAGGGATGGGCCCTCACTACCTGCATCTCATATTTAGACAGAAGTTATACCTTGTGCTGGCTCAGTAGTACAGTAATAGTGCTACCACTCTCTTTGTCAGTGATCCAAGTATGGGAAAGGACTTGGGTCACCCAGAGGCTGCCTAAAGGAAGAACGGTTAAATGTCCCATGGAATGCTCTCTCCTTTGCATTGTGGGATATAGCGCAGCTCAGTTTAGTGGCTTTGAATGAGTTGCTGGCGTGTTGCTGCTGAGCGCTTTGTATAACCCTTCCTAGTCCTTTTCAGCCTATTTTTGATTGTTCCTGCTTTTTTGTGTATTTGTACATGTTTTTACTAGTACTGTGTTTTTAGTTAGTTTAAATTTGGCCGCAGCCAGGGATTTAAATGAGTTACGTAGGAGAGGCTTTCGTATTTTTCGGGCGCAGCTCGACCTTTTCTCCTCACAGAGTCTTTTATCTCAGGGAGATAATTTTGAGACGCCGAATAGCTAGCGAGACATGCCGCAGTCTGACTAGCTTGCTAGCGCATATTTTTCAGCATTTCAGTAGTTTTATTTCCCGATTGAACTGCACTGTTTTGCATTATTTTCTCCACCACTTATAAGTACTTGCCTGTGGGTGAGAGCCTCCAACCTTTTTCACCCTCACACAGCAGGTCACGATCTGTTGTCAGTCTGGGAAGTCATGACCGGTTTTCTAAACACAACTGATAGTCATGGGTTCTGTTGCGAATGACTGGTTACTGTATGTGGATTTATTGGTCTGATACAGCTGAGGTATTTTGTGAAGTACAGCTTGGATGTGTGGAAAGTCGATAGAGGCAGTTTTCCGAAGCAACTGCAGTGTGGATTAAGTGATCTTCTGGCATGGTGAGAGCACGCAAGAGAAAGGACAGTAAGCGTTGAACTTTACCTGGGCCCATTATTTCTTCCCCCGAATCACACAGTTATTTCTGCTACTTCTTCCCTTGGGGGGTAGCCGGAGGGTGTGGGCTGTGGTGAGCTTCTCGGGGACAACAGCACTAGGGAGAGCTTCAGCCAGAGGGTTGATCCCCTACTGCTGTTTGGGTGGGTGGACGTTGTTTGTCGGTGGGCGGCTGAACTTTCAACTGCCCCTGCCTTGGGCAGCCTGTTGCTGCCGCAGCCTCCAGTAATCCTTCCGGGGGCATAGAGGAGGGGCAGAACCTATGTCACGCCATGGTGTTGTACCTGTGGAGGGTGGTGGCCGGAACCAGACGATGTGTAAGAGGGGGAACCGGAAGGGCGCTAACTGGAGAGGGGGGTGCTCCTTCAGATGACCCTTGGGTTCATCAAGGCAAGAACCAGTGGGTTTTCCTTGGTGACCTGGGAATTACTGAACATTGCCAGGATTGGTGGCCCTCCTAGGGGGTGAGAATTGCAGCTCATAGGTGGCATTTGGGAAGATCTGGGCCTAGGGGCATGGTGAGCCTAAGTGAAGACCTGATTACATCACAGTCCACTTTTCTTTGGTTCGTTCATTCTTAGTAACAGATTACAAGTCTATCTTCGGGGAGGTAGTGAGAGTACCTCTAAAGATTGTTTTGAACTGTGTTTTCTGCCTGTTTGTGATTTGGGGGTGTGAGGCCTGAAATCCCCCGCTTTTGACTAAAGTTTAGGAGATGGTGGGTGGTGAGAGCCCCACCTTACCCTTTTAAGTGGATCTTACTTTCTACCAGAGCACTTCTTCCCAGTAACATTGGACATTGGACATTATAGCCTTGAAAGACTGGTGTTTTCTTGTAGTTAGAAGGAGGGTGGTGTTTTTATTTGATTTTATATTACTTTTTCTAATTTTCTTGATTGTATTTTTTGATGATATTATTTTAATCAGTGTTAGCATATTGTGGAGTTTGAGTAATTCGCGGTAGGCTTTCTAGAATGTGTTGGCACACTACTCAGGTGCTACTTTCCATCCGAGCTCCGCGGTCTCAGGCCTTTTATTTGTCCCCCATTGCCTGTCACCATGTACCAGCATTGCCAAGCATTAGGGATTACGCGCAGAATGGTCGGGGACCTTGGACCTAGAGGGAAGGGGGAGATGGGGTGTATAGGGGTGCTGGGATCCAGGAGATGCCCTGGGACAAAATGGGCTACTGAGAGGGGTCCCCCCGCTTGGTTCCCATACCCAAGGGTTCCCCTCTTGTGGGCAGGTAACAAGGTAGCATGGGCAACCTTGGAAGCCCATCCTACTGAAGCGATGTTATGTAATGCCAGGTCTATTAAAAACAAGACAGCTGTTTTTGCTGATCTTGTTGGATCATCAGACCTGGCTTGCATCACTGAGACATGGATGGATGAAAATTCTGGCCCAGTATTGGGGGCAGCAGTTCCGGATGGGTTCTCGGTGCTACACCACCTGAGGAAGGATCAAAGGGTGGGGGTGTTGCCATCTGTTTTAAGGAGGAATTGGGCCTGATAGAGGTTCCAATGGGAGAGACCAGATCCTTCGACTATATCATGGGTGCAGGTGTGGGGTGCAGGATTCTCCTCATCTGCCGTTCACCCGGCAGTGAGAAGAAATTCCTGCAGGAAGTCACGGACTTCGTCGTCAACCTGATGTTGCAGTCCCCCAGATGGTTGGTGCTGGGGGACTTCAACGCATGGATCAATGATGAACTCTTGCAATTTTATCAGGACTTCTCCCAATTGATGAATTAATTAGGCTTCACTCAGGTTGTTACCTCTGCAACCCATATTCATGGTGACTCCCTGAACCTAGTGTTCCTACTGGGGATGGAAGCCTCCGACATGGTGGTGGAACCAGTTGGTTGGTCAGACCATCACTCTATCCAGTTCAATTTCCAGGCACCCCCTTATAGGCTTGCCCACCATGGAAATGATCCAGTATCTCCCTTTAAGGGGATTGACCCCAGCTGGCCTGATGGTGATACTGGATCTTTTGGGTTTTCTGAGAGTAAGCACGGATCCAGAAGAACTGGTACTAGCCTATAATAAGGCTGTAGTAGGGGCTCTGGATGCCATTGCTCTATCCGTGTTTGCCCACTCACTCTTTGACTTCAGTCTCCCTGGTTTGATGGGGACCTAAGGGAGATGAGGCATGTGGAGCGAAGGCTGGAGCGTTGCTGGCGGAAGTTGGGTCTTGATACTGACAGGCTCAGATTGAAGTCCCATTACAAGGATTATCAATTGGCTATCTCCGGCAAGAAGGCAGAGTTCTATCCAGGGAGATCGCAGCTGCACAGAATCGACCTGCTCAGCTGTTCTGAACGGTTGACAGGTTGTGCAGTCCAACCTGTCTTCAGTCATGGAGAGCATTGTCACAAGAGAAATTTGATGAGTTTGCTCGATTCTTTGTGGATAAGGTTGCTGATATCAGAACTGAAATTCATACAGCATGCTCTATTAGGAGCTGCGATGGTCGGTGGGAGGTTGCCCCTCCTCAGTTTGTCTGGTCTGACTTCGACCAGCTGGAGATCGGGGATGTCATGCATATAATCCAAGAGCTGCAGCCAGCCTGCTGTAGTTTGGACCCAGGACCAACTCACCTCCTAGTGGGGTGTATTAAGATCATCAGCACGTCCTTGCTGAGATCGTCTGGTGTTTGCTGGAGTTTGGAGTGTTCCAAAACTACTTAAAGGAGGCCACGATGACTCCTGTTCTCAAGAAGATATCTCTCGACCGGACTGTCTCACTAACTACAGACTACTCTAGCCTTCCCTTTGCCAGGAAGGTTATTAAGAAGACGGTTGTGCTACAGCTTGAAGTACATCTGACCACCCATGACACCTACGATCCTCTCTAGTCCGGATTTCAGAAGAGGCATAGCACCGAGACAGCATTGGTGTGGGTACTCGATGATTTCCTAATAACGAGAGAACGGAGGTCCCATTCCACCTTGATCCTCCTCGATCGCTCTGCAGCATTTGACACCATGGGGTGCTGCTAGAGTGTCTGCAGTTTTTCTGTGGACTGTCAGTGACAGTCTTCATTTGGTTCCAATCTTTCCTCTGGGGTAGGTCTCAGAGAGTGGTGTCCAGAGTTTTTTTATCGGACCTCGTCTCCCTACCCTATGGGGTACCGCAGGGCTCTGTGCTCTCACCCATGCTGTTTGCATTGTACATGCTGCCATTAGGAGACATTGTAAGGCAGCATGGGCTGAGTTTTCACTGCTATGTAGATGATACTCAGCTCTTCCTGTTCTTAGTACTTGATCAAGAAGACCCAATCTCAGTGTTTAACAGCTGCCTTGCCGAGATCCAGGACTGGATGAATACCAACTGGTTGAGGTTGAACCCAGATAAGACTGAGGTGCTGGTGGTAGACCCAGGTGGAAGAGGCATGGGCTCGACAGCTGACAGTGCTTTGGCTTGGTGGCAACCAGCTGGTGTACTCTAACCGGTTACGAAATCTCGGCGTGATTCTTGATGACAGATTGACAATTAAGACTCCGGTGTCATCCATGGTCAAGTCCTCATTTTACCATCTGAGGAATCTCACCCAGATCAAACACTTGGTGCCCCCTGATGACCTCCCTACTTTGGTCCACACCTTTGTGACCTCCCGCCTCGATTATTGCAATTCACTTTACCTAGGGCTACTGGGGGTTGATATCCACCATCTGCAGCTAGTGCAGAATGTGGCCACCAGGTTGTTGACTGGCTACCTCGATCTTGCCATATCACACCTGTGCTCCGCAGCCTGCACTGCCTGTCTGTTTAGTGGTGTATCACCTTCAAGACCGGGTTATTGACCTATAAAGCCCCACATGGGCAGGGTCTGGCTTAACTGCAAGATCTCCTGCCCCCTAGCACCCCATCTGCCCACTCCGTTCCACCAATGAGGGATTGCTAAAGATTCCCAGGGTCCGCCTAAAGACATCTGGGGCCTGATTGTTTAGTTTTGCAGACCCTACCCTGTGGAATTTCTCTACCTCGCTGAGTAAGAAATTGTCTGACTGTGGAGAGTTTTAAGTCAGCCTTAAAGGCCTATTTATTCTTTCTGGCCTTTCTAGATTATGTGTAACAAACTGTACCATGGTTAGGTATTTTATTGTTTTATTGTATTCTTGTTGTTGTTTTATTTTTGGTGTGTATTCTATTTTTGCCCTCTCCACAGCCCGGGCATCCTTCTGGGGTGCTCACTCAACTAGACCTCTACTTCCTGCCTGAACCCTTCATCTACAGATGGACTCCCCCAACTACCCAGGCAGGCCTAGCCTCCATGATCACTCCCCACGGTGATCTGCTCTCCCATGGCAGCCTGTCTGAAATTAGAGAAGCCTTACCTAGGCGTCGGGTCATCCGTGGAGTCCCTCTGCAGTGATGAGCCAGCGGTGGGATGTGGGCCTGTCCCTGGAGCCCACTTCATCTCCTCGGTGCTGTAGTGGGAGATTTTCCATTTGTTTATCCCCTGGAGTGCAGCTGTTCAATGACATCAGCACGGCAACGCCACAGGCATCTGCCACACTCCTCCCTCTACTTCTGCCCTAAGCTTGCGTAGTGCCTCTGTCCTCCACTGGGGGCCACTAGTGTGCCAGGCAAACCCTGGATCTCTTCCCAGAGAGAGGAGAGCAGTCCCTTGGATGCTCAATCCTCTCTCTTCCCTGCCGATCCTCAAGGCCCGAGCCATTCCCCAAACTCGGGTCGCCGCGGAGGCGTAAAGTAAGATGACCACTACCTCAGCCCTCAGTGCCACTGGGCCAACTTCATTGTGGTTTTATTTATTTACTATTTTATCTATTGTGCAAGCGCTTGGATACTTGCTGACTTGTGCTTTATAAATAAAATAAAGTTGAAGCTGAAGGTAGTTGAGTCGAGTATTTTCTTATTTTACACTGGGCAGGGTAGTTTGATTGATGTACTTCCTTGCTTGTCATACAGTGTAATTCTCGGGTTGGGCAATTTGAGACAGGTAACTGGTAATTACCTTTCCTGAGTATAACATTACTGGACCCATTCCCTGTCCCTGATCTGCCCGTATTCATATAAATAAAAAATAGCACTTTCCCTGGTGGTCTAGCCTACCTCCTTCCCTATCCCTAATCTACCCGTATTAATGTAATTATCACTTTCCCTGGTGGTTTAGTGATGGGTGCGGTGTTCATCGACCTGACCAGGGCCTTTGACGGAGTGGACCGTGAAATATTGATATAAAAAATGGAGACCTATGGAATATCATGGGTAAGCTTGCAATGGTTTAGAAGTTATCTGGGTTAGCATATACAGAGGGTAAGGATAAGTGACTGTATGTCAAAACCACAACAGGTGAGGACAGGGGTTCCCCAGGGATCAGTAATGGGACCTCTATTGGTTTCCATTTTTGTGAATGACTTGCCTGAAAAATTTGTGAATACAGAATGCATTATATATACAGATGACTAGAGACCCTGCATTTTGTATTTGTGAAAAAGCATGAAATAAAACAAAATTAATAACTTAAAACAAATTCTGCACTTAAACACGAAATAAAACGAAATGTGCCACTTTGTAAAAACAGAGCATGAGAAGTCATTTATTTCATTCATTTTAGCACTGAGCAGCACAGATAAGTATGCCTGGGACATTAAAAATACAGTTATGATCTCCATTAACCCTAGTTAGCACAAAACTAGCTTCAATTCTGCCTACCCGCCTACCTGCTTGTCAGCTTGTTGAATCAATAATTGCTCTGTATTCCCTATTTACAGCTTCTAATTCACCAATTGAAATACCTGCCTGTGCCATGATTTAAAATACTACCCTTGCCAAACAGCAAATGATTACACCTGGTAAGAATTATTGAACACTATATAAGTGCATACCTTCGGGTACTTTAATCACAGGCTGTCCGGTGTATCTGTCTAATGTGGTCTGTTTTTAAGCAGGCTGTTCTTTGTGAGTTTGTAAATTGAAATGCCTAAACCCCACATTAATATAAACCAGAGATGCAAGGAGTTTGCCACAGAGAGGATGTATTTATCCAACGGTAGTATCTTGATGTGCCGATTTTGTAACTGCCATCTCGAGAGGGAATCTAGAGATACCCTTGTTAAACACTGTCATTCTGCGAGCCACAATGAAAAAAACAAGGACTGCCGATAGTGCCAAGAAAGCTTCAGTGCAGTCCACTATTGGTGAATCCGTTCAGCGTTGGCAGAAAGCTAAACTGGACAAGGCTTCATTTGTTGAGGAAACTGTTTAATGTGCTGTGCAGTGAACATTTCTCTTGAAAAGCTGGACCACCCATCAGTGAGAGAGTATTTTAACAAGTATATTCAAGGTGAGCTAAAGTTAATTTTTTTTTTTTGTGTCCTAAAAATGTATTAGAAGCTCTGTTTGCTGAGCAGTTAAACATACACTGGTTATTTTGATTTAGGTGCCGGTGACCTTTCCACTGCATGCCGCCTAAGGAGAGAATATTTACCCAGAGTTGGACAGATTGCAAAAGACAACGTTCTCTCCATAGTTGCAGGGAAAAGAATTGCTGTAATCTGTGATGAGACAACAGATAGTGCAGGATGTGTGCTTGCGGTGTTATTTAAAACACTGGAAGCCTGTACCAGCATTCACCGAGCAGCAGTATATTTCCTTGAGACTGCTAATGCTGCAACATGCTCACAAGCAATCATTGAGACTCTAAAAAACTACAATAGTATATGGTAGCCCTCGATCCTAGATGGAATTCAGTGGCTTCCAATTCCTTGTTGTAGGGCAGTGCAAAGGTCAAAAAAATGTTGTAGTATCGTTCTGACATCAGATCGCTAGTACAACAACTTCTCTGATCCTTTGAATAAGTGCGAGCTGTCACTTGTTCTCAGCGCATTTCCAACAATGACTCACTCAGTGCATCAGAACCATTTCAAAATCAGCACAGTATCTAAGTAGTGTAATTGTACAAAAAAACAGCAATGGCTAAATTGCAAAGTCCATCTGAAAGGCAGCAGTTTATAGAAGATGAGGAAAATGTCAGGACCCTTCAAAAAATGGCAGCAGATCTAAAAATTGTAAAAACTTTGCTGAAAAATGAAGGAGAATCCAGAGAGCTGTACACTATCCTGATAGATGTGTGACATATTACTGGCAGACTTTGTGTTTACTGTCAAGAGAGTAGACTGGACTGATTATGAACCTGGCACAGTCAGAGGTATGTTACGCAGCATAGACAGACATCTCATTTAAAAACAATTATGGTCACTCTATCTGCTATGGCAAAAACAGTCCCTTCACTGAAACGCTCCGAACCATGACTGCAAATTAAAATACTTAAAAAAAAAACAAGGCAGGGACAACAAGCCCAACACAGCAGAAGCCCTGTCAGAAACAGTTATAAACCTTCTATATAGCACAGACACACTTGGCCTCAGTAACCCCACATCGTTGCTGAATATGATATTTTTCAATATTGGTTTATATTTCGCCTTAAGAACCATGGGGCAATATAGATTAAAATGAGGAGATCTGTCTCTACTGACTTGACACAAATGGTCGCAAGTACTTCGAATACATCGAGTGGCAGACCAAGACCCGCACTGGCGAAAACCCAAGAAATATTAGAACTGTTAAACCTCGTATATATGAAGACACCTCAAGAAAAGACCGAGACCCGATCACAGCATATTGGAAATATTAGCACTGGCGCTCCTCAGGGATGTGTTCTCTCCCCTCTGCTTTTTTCTCTCTACACAAATGACTGCACCTCAGGAGACCCATCTGTTAAACTCTTGAAGTTTGCGGATGATACAACGGTCATCGGCCTTATTAGGGACGGTGATGAGTCTGCATACAGACGGGAGGTTGAGCAGTTGACCCTTTGGTGCAGTCAGAATAATCTGGAGTTGAATACTCTTAAAACTGTGGAGATGATAGTGGATTTTAGGAGGAGTCCTCCAGTATTGCCTCCTCTTACTATATTTAACAGTATTGTGCCTGTTGTGGAAACCTTTAGGTTTCTGGGATCTACGATTTCCCAGGACCTGAAATGGGCGTCCAATATAGGCACAATTGTTAAAAAGGCTCAGCAGAGGATGTACTTCCTGCATCAGCTCAGGAAGTTCAACCTGCTTCAGGAGTTGCTGATTCAGTTTTATTTTGCAATAATTCAGTCTATTCTATGTACATCTATTACTGTCTGGTTTGGGTCGGCTACCAAACAGGACAGAAATAGACTACAACGGACAGTCAGGACTGCAGAAAAAATCATTGGTGCTGACCTGCCCTCTATTGAGGATTTGTATATGTCCAGAGTTAGGAAACGGCAGGCAACATCATTGCAGATTTATCACATCCTGGACATAATCTGTTTCAACTTCTCCCTTCTGGAAGGCGTTATAGATCTTTGTACGCAAAAACAACTAGACATATGAATAGTTTTTTTCCACAGGCTATCACTTTGATGAACACTTGAGCCAGTTATACAGATGAACAAATTGTGAAATAATCTGTAACATTAAATGCTTACTGTAATTATAAAATTAAATTTTTTAGGATGTTACATATATGCATATGTACTGTATATATTTTGTTGTACATATGTATATATTGTTAAATTCATTTATTTTATGTATGTAAGTATTAGCTAAATTATTGTATATTATTTTAGTATTTTGTATTTTGCATTATTGTATTATTGTTTTTATCGTTTTTTGTTGTTTTTATTGTATGTTTATTAAGTATATTGAGAGTAACAACCGGAGTTAAATTCCTTGTATGTGTACACATACTTGGCCAATAAAGTTGATTCTGATTCTGATTCTGAAATACGCATCTCAGAGGCTTTAATCAATGAACACCCTAGAATCCCCATTTTATCTTGCCCCAAATCTGAATTATAAGCCAGGAGTTTTGCTGTGGTACCGTAACATGACCATCGGTGAAAACAAAATTAGAAATCTAATGCGTACCTTGAAGATTGCAGCAGATTTACGAGAAACAAAGAAAATAACAAACCACTCGACTTGAAAAACGTCAATACAGACACTAGTTGACCGTAATGTACCCCCGACAGAAGTTGCGCAAATCTCAGGCCATTGCAACTTACAAAGTATAAATTCGTACAGCGTCTTGTCAGAAAATAAGTAGCTCAGGAATTCTTCTATCTTCTCAGGAATAGCAGCCAAAGGCCTGTCGACTTCCTCATCTACAAGTACTTCCTCTGCAGAAGCAGCTCCCAATGGATCAGCAAACACCATGACATCAGTTCCTGTTCACCGTCCAAATACCACCCTAGACAAAACACTGCCTGTTCAAATCTTTGGCCAACACTACATATTTTAGCAGGAGTAACCTTTACCATAAATCACTACAAGAAACCGGACCTGAAACCAGAGGAGCGCGGCAGAGCAGCAGTTATTTGTGATTTGAGTGACTCTGACTAGGTAAGTCAGTCACACAGATGAAAAAAGCATTGTGTTTCAGTTGTGAATGGCAGTTGTTGACATGGGGAGGGGGGGTACCGAACTTGTGGCTGCACAATAAACAAGAAATCTTTCTCTCTGTCTCCCTTTCAGAAAGAATGACCATAAGTACAGGCAAAGAGAGAAGTCTCTTGTATCCTTCTGTTTCTATAATGATTCTCAACAAGCATGCTATTCGTTTACTTTTGCTGACTCTTGGATAGTTTCAGTCGTTTCTTGATTTTGAAATGCTAGTAGCTGTATACCTGTGTTAAAACATATTTAGAAATGTTAAACTATCAGCCGTATGTTGCAGCATGTGTAGTGTTTTGTTTTCTGCTTGAAAAGCCTCCTACTCTGACCATTTTTTCTTTCTGTATAAGCTTCGTTAACAGATGTGTGAATACATTCCCTTTAATTGTAAACAATGTCTCAGTGTATTTTTTTTTTTTTTTTGTAATCTTGGGCTGCCATATACTACATTAAACAATATATGGACAACCATACACAACAAGGCTGTGATCCAATCTCGGGTTTGTGATGACATCTGTGACCTCTCGAGCTTTTCTCTCGAGGTCTCTAAGGTGTCATCACAAACCCTCAATGGGAACACAGGCTTGTTGTGTATGGTTGTCCATACACTATTCTATATATGTTAAGCATTCCAATGTTCTAGCAATTGTTAGTGACTCGGCTGCTTACATGATTAAATGTTTTAGTGCACTGGAAATATTGTTGGGGCCCCAGGTTTTACATATGACGTGCTGGGCACACAAACCGCACCTGGTTGGCAATGTATTTGATGACGTTTTGTCAGAGTTGAACTCTGTGGTGGCTAAAATAAAAACACACTTCTCATTCTCTAGAAAACTGGAGTCGGCCTATTTAGGCTGCCTTAGAACAAACCATCCTGCTCTACCAGCTATTTTGTACCCACAGCCTGTTCTGACAAGGTGGAACTCTTGGTTTAGGGCAGTATTTTATTTGCATGATTATCTAGAAGTTTTAAAAGATTTTTTGCACAAAGTGAAATGAAATCAGCAACCTTGGTAGCACTGAATAATTTACTGGCAGATAAAGATTTTTACTCCGCTGTAAAATTCCAGTGTAGTTTCATAAAGGCACACTTGTGTCACAGTAGCAGACCGAACAACACAGAGGACACAAAAAAGCCGTGGTCTCATTTAATACTAATTAAAATGCAGCTGATAAAAAGAAACTTTGAGATTCTTATGACAACTGCTGAGGTGGAGAACCTAGTGGATGGGATGGAGCCACATGTTAAAGACAGGGCAATTCTACAACTTAACATGGCCCTTCAGAAATCTATACATAAAACTAAAAAACATATGCCAGTTAATTCCCCACCAATGCAGTTCCTGACTGCTGTTAACGGTCTTTTTCACCCTGTAGAGGTTAGCACATGTCAAAGCACAGAAAAACAAGCATTTGTCAATGCTGAATGTTGTCTTGCTGGTTTTGGCATTGGTAGTGCAGGAGTTAGAGAGATACACAATAGAAGTAGCAGTGAAGTATAAAACCAACATCAACCCCACCTCACCCTGCAGAGAGTGACGGGCATTGGGGTGTGCATTTGGGTTGCTGGCCATAATACTCATGCTGTTTCACCTCACCCTACCCTGCAGAGTCTGACAAGTGTTGTCTTGGGGTCATCTGGTCTTATGCTCACCCCATTTCATAAGGAAGTACGTTGAGATGGGTGCAGCATAGGAGAATGGGTTGAACTTTGGGGCTGAAGAGTCCAAGGCACACCTCGATGCCTGTCAGTGGCTGCAGGGTGGAGGTGGAGGACCAGTGGCATGAGCAGTACAGCAGACAATCCAAAGACACACCCCTGATGCCTGTTAGTCTGTACAGGATGAGATGTAATGTTTAGAAACCCTAATGCCCTGGGCGTGTGTTGGTATTTGCACTCCAAATGTTAAAACATGACCTTTTTTGTGACCCCACCTCATGAAAGCATTTGGGACCTCTGTTCATGAACAGTGCCCCTGTGATTTTGTTAATCTGTCTCGAACGTTGATTTCCCACAGCAACCGCGCCATTCTGAACCACACGAAAATGTCAGCTGCACCCTTGATAAGGAGGTGTGAAGAGATGGCAAGGTTGGAAATCTGGAGTGAAAATATTAAACATTCTCGAAGTTGCGAGCTTGTGTGAAAACTGCACATCGCACACTCGTAACACAGTCATTTAGTGCAATTATATCACCGGATGTTTAACATAGCCATTTTGGGATCTCTGCTCATGAACAGTGTCACTATGATTATGGTAATGTGCCCGAACATTGATTTCCCCACAGCGACCACGTTATTGTGTGCCAGATGAGTGAAACTACATTTCAGGCAGTATGTGACAAATGACAGCTGAACATAAGAAGGTGTGCAAAAATGACAAATGTTGAAAATCTGGAGTGAAAATATTACAAATTCTCAAACTTGTGACTGTGCATGGACACTGCGCAATGCACGCTTGTAACATAGTAATTTTATGGGGTTTTTCACCAGATTTTCAACATACGAATTTTGCGACCTCTGCTAATGAACAGTGTTACTGTGATTTTCTTACTGTGTTCTGAACGTTGTTGCCCTACAGCGACTGCACCATTGCATGCAGATATGCGAAAACACAGTTCAGGTAGAATGTGGAAAATGAAAGCTGCACTGTTCACAAGGAGGTGTGAAAAAATGGCAATGGTGAAAATGTGGAGTAAAAGTGTTAAAAATTATCGAAGTTATGAGCGTGCGTGGAAACTGCACAATGCATGCTTGTAAAACAGCATTTTATGTACGTTTGTCACCTAATTTTCAACATAGGCATTTTAGGACCTCTGCTCATGAACAGAGTCACTGTGATTTTCTTAATATGTCCTAAACACTGATTTCCCACAGCAACTACACTATTCCGTGCCAGAAGTGCGAAAACACGTTTCGCCCAGGATGTGAAAATTTATTTATTTATTTAGTTTTTGTTAACCGGGTAAGTGCACTAGCCAACAGGTGACTATTTTCAGGCACGACCCGGGAGAGTACAATGCAGCATAACACATGGAAGCAAACAATACAACTTAGGCAAACAACCATACATAGTCCATTCCTAGTCATAAAGAGACGGTTCCAGCTAGTCTAACATGGTTTAGTCTATACTAAGCATGACCAACAGGCCAAGAGCAGCTTCAGGGTAGTATTGGTACAGGTGGCAGGTAAGGAAGGGTATAGGACTCGAGGGACTGCTAGCTGCTTTACCGGGGAAAGCATAGGGAGACTGCCGGGTTTGAGGATCCCAAGCGGGCAGGAAAAGACAGGGGGAGGGGTAAAGGGAAACCATGACCTGGCGGCCTTCGACAGTCAGCCAAGCTGA
Organism: Neoceratodus forsteri; assembly: GCA_016271365.2. Lineage (NCBI taxonomy): Eukaryota > Metazoa > Chordata > Ceratodontiformes > Ceratodontidae > Neoceratodus > Neoceratodus forsteri. The sequence goes on from CM057454.1 coordinate 1,166,301,951, forward strand.
GTACCCAGGGGGAGAAAGGGGAGGTAAGGGGGATGCCAAGAACATCCCGGCGGAAGGCTAGAGGGATGCCAGGTTCATGGCCCCACAGTCTGGGGTAGAAAAAAAAGGGGAGGGATGGATGAGTGAGAGAGGCGGCTAAAGATACGGCTTTGGCGGTAGGCGGCGGGTAGGTGCAGCCGGGCAGGTGGTTCCTAGACTGGGCATAAGGACCGGAGGCAGTCCCAGGCCATAACCGTCTATCGGCAGAGGTAGATAAGAGAAAGGGGAGGGAGGAGGTAAAGCCAACATGCACCTATGGCAGGTATGGGCAGAGCCCTGGTAGCGCAGAGGATAAGAGTAAGGGGGAAGGGTGAGAGGAGCCGTAAACTGACGACCGTCAGCAGCCAGCCCGTGCAGCCACAGGGGGTCCGGGGGAAGTAAAGAGAGGATCCCGACAGCAGGCTTGAGGGATGCCAGGTTTATGTCCCCGCCATCAGGGATGGAGAAAAAAAGTGGGAGTGGTTGGGAGGAAAGGCGGCATTAAAATACGGCTTTAGCGGTAGAAAGCGGGAAGGTGCGGCCGGGCTCATGGTTCCAAGGTTGGGCATAGTGGCAAGGTGTCAGACCCTAGCTGGGGTTCTCAAGCGGTAAAGGAGGACAAGTGGAGGGGAGGGAGGAGGTGGGGCCTTATAGTACCAACATCCACCTGAAGTAAGTTTGGGCAGTGTCTAGGTAGCGCAGAGGATAAAAACAGTACATAATATACAGTAAATGTAGGTAGTAGTAGATAAGTGCAAACATTCATAAAAACTATGATTATAACGATAATGAAGTTTGAGGAGAAGGGTAGGATTCAGGGGAGAGAGAACAAAGGAGGGTGGTATAGAGACCAGTTACAGGGGGTGGGGAGCAGGGGCAGGGAAGATACGGGAATCAGGTAGGATCAAAGCAGGTGCATGGATCTATGGCAGCCAGGTGTAGTTTCAATCCTAGTTTGAAAGAGGATGGAAGGTGCATGCCTGAGGTCCAGAGGGAGCTGGTTCCATAACTGGGGGCTGCATGTTGGAAGGAGCCTGTTCCTTTGTTGGTACGGCAGCAGGGAATTTCCAGCAGGTCTTTGTCAGCAGATCTGAGCGTGCGGTTAGGAATCGCAGGAAGAAGGAGCTTCATAAGGGCAGCAGGCTGACTTTTTCTAAGTATAGAGTCATTTAGGCATGCCAGGAAGTAGCTCCTGACGGCCGAGGGGGAGAGCCACCCGAGGTCCTTATATAGCTGGCAGTGATGAAGAAGCCATGGGGATTGTAAGGCATATCGCATATATTATTATAGGTTACATCCCATTTGTGCAGAGCAGATTTGTGGGCAGAGGTAAGTATAGGGCTATTAGCAGGTGTTGCTGGTAGCAGGATCCCTCTGGCTATGGCAAGCTTAGCGGAGGAGGTAAGCATATAACTTGTTCTATAGGCTGCTTCTAACTTGCAGTTAACGCTTTTGCAAGTGGCTTGATATGAAGGTTTAAGTCAAGCGATGATTGGTCTAGTAGGATGCCCAGGTAATCTAAAGGTGGTAACTGTCTGCAGAGGATCGCCATTTAAATCTATGATGCTCGGGGTGGAACACATACGATCTTTTGAGTGGTGCCTAGTAGCATGGCATTAGTTTTGGAGGAATTCAGAATGAGGCGATGGGAGTTTAACCAATTCTGGACTGGAGTAGGCACTATTTAGCGAGAGGTTAATATGCTCTACATTGGGTGAGCTAGCATAGATAACTAAGTCATCTGCGTAGAGGAGCGATGAACAGGCAGGTATTTCGTCTGGTAGGTTATTGATGAATAGAGTGAATAGAAGAGGACCCAGAATGGAGCCTTGTGGCACTCCAATGTTCGTTTCCACAGTGGAGGAGATGGCTGAGTTGAAATTAACAGCCTGGGACCTGTTAGTCAGGTAGCTCCTGAACCATTCAAGCACCGGGAAGGAGCAGCCTATTTCGCTTAGGGTGGATAGGAGCAGGGGGTGGTCAACAAGGTCAAATGCCTTGGTTAGGTCGATAAAGACAGCCCCTGTAAGCTTTCCTTGATCCATGCCAGTGAGGATGTCAGTGGTGAACTTAGCTAGAGCCTCGCAGTACTGTGGTTTTTCCTGAATCCATGTTGTGCTTCATTGAGCTGTTTAGTGGTTTCAAGGAATTCCTGGATCTGTGTGGCAACCAGTTTTTCAAGGATTTTGCTGAGTGGGGATAGTATTGCAATAGGCCTATAATTTGAGATATCTTTCTTGTTCCCTTTTTTGAAGATAGGGGAGATCCTTGCCATTTTCCATAGTTCTGGGACTGCACCGCTGGTGAGGGATAAGGTGAAAATTCTAGCCAGAGGTTTGGAGATAGATTGCGCAGCCAGTTTTAAAAGGCAAGGTTCAAGTTGGTCTGAGCCAGGACTAGTGAATTCTGATAGTTTTTTTAGATGGTACAGAACTTGAGAGCTGGTGATGGCTTTGAAATAGAGGAGGTGTGGTATAGGTTTTGGATCACTGGCGGTGGCAGGGTCAGTAAGAGGCACAGTGTCAGGAGTGGAGGCTGCTGGTGGTAGAGTGCTGGTATAGGGGAGAGATCTGAGAACATGCTATTGAAGGCGTTTGCTATGGTGATGGGGTTATTGCAATGAGAGCCACTTATTACCATGTCTGAGGGTGTAACTGATTGAGGTGTCCCCAGGAAGGTTTTTATATGGCCCCAGAATTTACGGGGGTCATGGGCTGAGTTCTTTAGCAGACACGCTTTTTGCCAGCCTTATGTTTTTTCTGCAAGAATTTCTTTCTTGCCTGTAGTTTGCATAGTCCCTAGTCGATTTAGAGTTTTTGAAGGTTATCCAGAGCTTGTCTCTGTGCCTTAGTTGTTTTAGGAGATCCTTATGTAGCCATCTAGTTTGTTTTCCTCTGACTCTACACGTGGTTTTTGGAGCATGCTTGTTTTGAACAGGGAGGTAGTGTTGTAGGAATGTGTTCAGGACATCCTCTACATTCTCAGCCCGGTATATATTCGACCAGTCAATGTATGAGATGTCCCGGAGGAAGGAGTCTGTATCCAAGTTTGCAAAATTCGTAAAAGTGACCTGCCGAGGTGGCTGAGCAGCCCTCCACTGGCAGTAGATAGGGGAGTGATCAGTGATAGTATCTGCCAAGATCCCAGAGCAGGTCATGTGTTCAGGTCTATTTGTCATGATCCAGTCAATAAGTGTGCCAGACTGTGGCCCAGACAGTCTAGTGATTTCCGTTATTTGTTGATGAAAGTTTAGACCTTGCACTAGTGAAGCCAGGGAATTGTGCGAAGGACCTAGCCAGTTCAAGTTGACATCACCAAGGATGATAGCTTCATTATTGTTGATGCATTTTAGGGTGAGCTGGAGTGCTTCCTGAAGCCGATTTACTCCCCCAGAGGGTGGATTATAAATACAGATTATGTGAAGTTTTTTTGAGCCAAGGGACAGGAGCGCGTGCATTGATTCACTTGAGGTTTGGGGGTTTGAGTCGGTGATGATACTAACGTCCAGGTGAGATTTATGGTAGAGGGCGACTCCTCCTCCTCCCCTCTTTGAAAATGATGAGGGTGCGTGAAAATTACAAAACGCTCGCTCATAGCCAGTCATTTAATGGAGTTTTGTCACCAAATTTTCAACAAAGGCATTTAAGGACTTCTGCTCATGAACAGTATCACTGTGATTTTCTTACTCTTTCCCGAACACTGATTTCCCACAGCAACCACGCTATTCTGTGCTGGAAGTGCGAAAACACATTTCAGCCAGGATGTGAAAAAATGACAGCGGCACTGTTCATAAGGAGGTGTGGAAAAATGGCAATGTTGAAAATCTGGGTGAAAATATTACAGATTCACGAAGTTACAGGTATGGAAACACACAGCATACGGCAACTCAGAAGCAGTCATTATTTGATTTTTTTCACAAATTTGCAACATAGGCTTTTTGAGAGCCCACCTCATGAACAGTGGTGCTGTCGTTTCATTAATCTGTCCCAATGGGTGATTCCGCACAGTGACCGCAAAATCACCTTTCGGGACATAATAACGCCATGACAATAACTGAATTCATGAGGAGGGGTCCCAATAACTCCATGTTGAACATTGGTGACAAAATTCCCAAAAGTTGGAAAAAAACCTATTTGTGCCATTATACAGCTTACCTGCATTTCTTCATTTCGCGGTCAGCTTTAAAGAATGCAGACATGTTTCAGTCCACAGAAGATCATTGCACAAGGCTCTGGAGGAAGTATGGGGTGGGGGTGTGGGAGGTGGGGCATGCAGTGGGCTGGTGCAGGTTGGGGAAGGGGGCTGCAGACCACGAGGGACCGTTTTCTACTTTACAGGGAAAACACACACACTTGGGAAGTTTTTGTTTTGTTTTGTTTTTTTGTACAGGTATGTTTGACACACTGGGGTTGGCTCCCAGTGTGTCACCTTTTTTTTTTTTTTGGGTGGGGACTGGAGCCGATGTGGATTGGGGTCCCTCATTGGCTTTTCTGTGGATTGTGCGAGGTGGATGGCACAGTCACCCCCATGTCGCACTGAAATGTTACACCGGGAAAGGCACGCCCTGCAATGAGGTGGAGCTCCCTCATTGCAGCAGCTAAAACCTTTCATAGACAGCATGCAATCTAATTTGTGCCACAAAGCCTAGCCCCAAAAAGCAGTGGCGCCACAGGCCACAACAGGACTGTGCTTCCAAAACGTGCTATTCCAAAGTTACCGCAACATGTTTCTTGTGCAGGCACAAGACAACATAAAAAGTGCTTTCAAAATTGCTTTCACATGTGCCTCTGCTGAGAGATATTGACATAAATGATTTTCTTTTGTGGTATATGTCATTTACTGACAGTGTTAAAGATGCTGTTATGCACAACTTGGATGGAGCAGTAGATATTAAAAAAATTCTTTATGGCTTGAGGTGCCAGAATGCCAACATACGGTATCTAACATTGTTATTTGCTGCTTGATGTACCCTATTGTGAGTGCAGATCGTGAAATTTTTTTCAGCAGGTACACACTAATTGTAAATGACAGAAGGCAAAACATGAAAAAGGAAAATATTGACTATTGCTGTATGCTAGCATTTAACTGTTAAAAAAAAAAAAAGAAAACAGTGATTGCTGTGTGCCTTTGATTAGCAGTGCTTTAGTGATGATTTTAACTTGTTTTGTTGTGGCAAACCAAGTAAAAAATAACAAGAAATGAGAATTTTTTTTACAAAATATCAAGAAATTGGGTATAAAATAAAACAAAATGCATGGATCTCTACAGATGGCACGGTGTTCTTCATCTCTGACCCCTCTGTGGATCTAATATGAGGACACATTCAGGAAGATTACATAAAGCTGACCGAGTGGCTAATTCAGAATAAATTTCAACTAAATGAAAAAACAAAACAAAAACAAGGATAATGCTGTTTGGGACCGCACAGAGGTTAGCCAGAGAGGAGGGAGACCTGTGCATCTTGGGTAGCAATGGGAGTGAGAGTTCTGGGGTAACTTTATTCAAGTATTTAGGTGTTTATTTTGACCCTACCCTGATTTTAATTGGACACTTAGATATGATTAGCAAGAACATGAATCAGAAATTAGGGTTCTTATCCAGAAATTTCAATGCTTTAACTGATGAGGCTAGAATAATAATAGCAAAACAAATGCTAATTCCAGTTTTAGACAACAGGGGACAGTTATTTTTCTAAACAAAGGGAGTGCATTCCATTCAAAGTATCACATGATTTTGAATAGTATATGTAGTTTTAGCTTCAGGGCCCTATAAGGATCCATCATTACCTACTGTACAACAGATTGAAAATATTTCCTCCTTTGCAGAGAACAGAATACCTCGCTGCAGTATTTGCTTAGAGGATTTATCAAAGTACATTACCAAAATGTTTAAGAAATGTATCAAACATCAGGCACTTTACTCACAAAGAAATGGTATAGACATGCTGTTTTACCCCAATTCTATAAAACTGGAAATAAGTAAGCGTTCTTTTACTTGGTATGCTCCCAACTTACTAAATGGCTTTATAGCAATAATAAAGAGAGCAAATAGTTTAAAGCACTTTAAGAGATTGCTGAGAGCACGTTATGACAGGCTGGCAGTATAGCCTAGACATTAGAGGAACGAGGTGCAAATGAGGTTTGTACAAAAAAGGACAATGGGGGAATAGTTAGGCTAGAGGGGGTGGGTATGTGCATGTGCTCTAACCCCTTACTTCCTCTCCCCAGGCTGACAGATTATGACTATACAGCAATAAGACTACCTTATTAAAAATTAATTTGTCAAAAAGGAAACATTATTACACTCCTGGCATGGCTGGAAATGGGACATTAGCCTGGCCCCCATCCTGGTAAAACAATTAAATAAAAGTCAGAAGTCTAGCTCTGATCATATACAATTGTTTTATTACCTGGTTTCTGTTTTTGTAATAAACGTGCAGGGTACAATGTCCCAAAGGAGCACTTGTTATTGCTGTTTGAGAGGGAGGAGGAACTCCCCATCGATGAGGTAAAGGAGAAAGAAACTCGGCAGCAGGAGGATCATCACGAAGACACCCCCAACAGTAAGTAGATGGCATGTATGGGGGTTTTCCAAAAATGGTTGAAAGATAAAAAGGATAGAATGAGGTCAAAATTGCTTGTTTCCTTTTCCTGACTTTAAAGCTTACAGCATTTAAAAAGATACTAGATATATTCCCTTTATTTCCAGATAAAGATTATTTTGAAAACAGTGCCTTCATACAGCGTCAGCGAACTGTGAATTAAACATCAAGTTTTCTCTTGCGTGTAATACATTATATTGACCATAGCTGAGTTACCTTCACAGGGGCGAAGCTTGAAACAACCCAGGAGTTGTCTCAAGCTGATTTGTAGGATATTTGCTAGAAATAATAATAAATAATAATAAAACTTTATGCTGGCCAGGTGGCACTGAGGGTTGAGGCGCTGGACGCCACATCTTGCGCCACGCCAGTGACCCGTGTTCGGGAACGGGCATGGGCTGCCGGGGGTCGGCAGAGTATGAAGGACTGCTCTCCTTCCCTGGGAAGGGGGGGATCTGCAGCACTGGCACCTGAGTGCCCCCTGGTGGAGGTTGGGGAGCAAGGTGATGTGTGTGTGTGTGTGTGTGTGTGTGTGTGTGTGTGAGGATGGGGAGAGCCAAATGCAGATGCTTTGAGGGGAGTGTACACGGGAGCGTGCGAGTTCCGCCTTGGCCAGCATCTTGCAAGCACCCAGCTCCCAAGGGGAGCAAAAACAGAAAATCCCGCTGCCTCGCCACCCCTCCATCGCTCTCAGGCTGGTTCCCATAACTGGACCCATGTCTGTGACACCTTGGCCGGTGCTGCAGCCCCACCCTGGGGGGTAAGCCAGGGGGCAAAAAGGGGGAACAGCTGATTGGGGAGCAAGGGGCGAGGGAGGCCGTGACCAGGCCGAAATTCGGCACTGAGATGGACAAAAAACAAAACAAAAAAAACTTTATTTTTATGGTGCCTTTCCAAAGCCAAGGTGCTGAACAGGTTTAAAAACAAACATATTGCACAAGTTGCAGCAGATTAGTTGGTACACAAACATCTAAACAGACATAAATGAAAGTAAAAACAGCCAGTCAGTCACCAAATGCCTGGTGCCACAAATGAGTTTTTAGAGCTTGTTTAAATCCCTCCACAGTCATGCACCCACGTAACTGGTGGGGTAGAGAATTCCAAAGAGAGGGCGCCACATGCATAAATGACCGGACCCCAGAAGATTTCAAACACACTCTTGGAATCTCTAGCAACCCCACGCCAGCTGAGCGGAAAGATCGCCCAGGGTGGTAGGGAACCAGAATCTCTTTCAGGTAGTCAGGGCCCTGTCCATGTAGGGCTTTATGAGTCAGAAGACCGACTTTAAAGGTGATCCGCCATTATACTGGCAGCCATTGCAGGCAGCGCTGCACCGGAGAGATGATAGAACCGAGAGATTCCTATCAAAAGCTGAGCTGCTGCTTTCTGCACTAGCTGCAAATGGCAGATTTCAACCCTAGAAAACCCTAGATATAGGGCATTTCAGTAGTCCAAGCGGGAGGACACAAAGGCGTGAACCAGCATAGAAAGGTCACCGGACGGAACAAGGTGCTTAATCCTGGCGATATAGAAGAAAACTGAAACACTAGCTCTTCATCTACTTTAAGAGTGAGCCAAAACCAAACCAGACTTCAGTGGCAGTAACCAGCAATTTATTTTCCAGAAAGGGGATGTTGAAGTTGTGGGACAGTAAAATGCTTCAGTTGAATAAATTGTGCTGTTAGGCTGTCGTGGGGGTAATAGAAGGGGATGGGCAAAGGGCTGCCTTTCTTAATGACTATTTTTGCTCAGTTTTCACCAGGGAGGGAGGGAGGCATGGCCTTGCCTGACAGTGGCATCAAAGTGGCCGATAAGGGGGTCCTGAAAATGAGGCAGCCAACATTTACAAGTGACATGGTCAAGGAAGGGCTGGCAGCCCTATCGATACATAAGGCTCCCGGACGAGATGGGTCTATCCGTTGATGTTCAAAGAACTGGTAGCAGAACTGTCTGGACCCCTGTTAGGACCACTTAACTGCTCACTAAAGATGGAGGTGGTTCCAAAGGGCTAGATGGTGGCAGACATCATTCTGCTGCACAAGAGTGGGGGTCAACAAGGAACAAGACCTATACTAGAGACCTGTCACTGACATCAGTTGAAGGCCTTATAGAATACCTGGTAAGCAGTGGTCTCCAGGATAGTAAACAGCATAGCTTCATGGCTGCGAGGTCCTGTCACACAAAACTGATAGTTTTCTTTGATTTAGTAATGAGGGAACTGGATAGGGGCCACGCCTTGGGTTTGCTCTATTTTGACTTAAGCAAGGCTTTTGAGTTGGTGCCTCACAGATGCTTGCTGAGGAAGATTGAGGATATGGGTGCAGCTAAGGACATAGTTAATTGGGTAGGAAACTGACTAAAGGGTAGGCAACAGAGGTTTGTCATCAATGAGGTACAATCAGAAGAGAGGGAGGTCATGGGTGGGGTGCTCATCAGCAACACTGGAGAAGGGATCCAGAGCAAGTTGTCTCTTTGCAGATTACCCTCTCACAGAGCTTAGTGTCGATAGCGACGAGAGAATTTGAAAAATGCAGAGTCACTTGTAAAAAGCTTGAGGGGTGGTCTAAGGTTTGGCAGTTTATTTTTTTTTTCAAATTTAATATACTTTATTCCATTATTTTACATATTTGTGAGCACACAACAATATGTAGAGAAAAAGGGAGCCATAGAACAACAGAACGATTCATATACGCTTAAAGCTGCTATAGTAGCAATAGTTGAAATAAACGTCAAACATGAAACCTATAAATTTTATTTGTTTTTGGTAACATGCAGTAAATATCAGGTAGTAACTGAGAACAATTAACAGCAGTACAACAAAAAGAAAAAAACATCCCTCCTCCCCCCATTCCACCCTCCCTCTTCCACTACTAGGTAGTTGATAATAACAAAAACCACAGCTTGCATCACATAAGACTGGGGATAATAAATAATGAAAACAACAAGATAGGTAAATCTTGCTATGGTCTGCAGGGCTCAGATTAATATTCAGCAACACAATCAATGATGACTTAAATAAAATTAAGTAGACAATAAGGTATGCAAAGAAGACCAGATCTTCTGGTATTTATAACTACACTTCGAAATGTTTGTCAAGAGGTATTCTGCTTGCAAGGCAAAAAGGATCTCTTGGTGCCATTCCTTGTATGTAGGGATTCGCTGGCCCAGCCAATGACATAATATAACTTTCTTAGCACAGAGAGAGATCAAGGTCATGTGTTTCCGTTGGTTCCCTATTAAACTATCCCCCTAAGTCCCCAAGAATACAAATTTCTGGATGAAAGGCGTCTTGCAACCCTAACAGGGGTCAAGTCTTGAGTGGATACTTTTCCAAAAAAGGGATACCTTGTCACGTTCCCGAGGAATATGAAATAGTGTGCCCAGCTGAAGCCCACATCTAGTGCACATATCAGACTGTAGTTTTCCCATTTTACAAAGTTTTGCGGGGGTATAATATAAATCATGTAGGATCTGGAACTAGAGTAACCAATAGCGGTCCCACTTGACATCCTTGTACAGTCTACTCCAAATTTGTGGCCATTGACAGGGGCCATAGGGGAGGTTTGGCAGTTTAAATTCAGTGCCAAAAAGTGTGTAGTGAAATTCAGTGCTAAAAATGCAAAGTAAAGCATCTAGGGAATAAGAACCACAGGAGAGAGTACTGGATGGGTGGGGTGAGACTAAATACTATGGCTGAGGAATGTGACCTAGGAGTTATCATTAATGACACTCTCAAACAATCAAGCCAGTGCAACAAGGTCTGTGGTAAGGTAAGTACTGTAGAATGCTGGGGTGTATCGGGATGGGTGGTGATAACATGAGGAAAGAGGTAATACTACCTCTTAATAGATGTTTAGTGAGGCCACACCTGGAGTGCCATGTCCAATTCTTAAGCCCCCTCCTCAGGAAGGATGAGGGACAAAGTGGTGCCGGTGCAGTGCAGAGTAACAAAAATGATGTAGAGCCTACAGAGCAGGTTTTATGAAAAGCACTTTGAGGCACTAAACACGTACTCGCTAGAGATTGAGGTCCAACAGGGCAGGTCTTACTGGAAACTAGAAGGGAGAGGGAAGAAATGATAGAGACCTTCAGGTTCCTAAAAGAATTAGAAAAGGTGAACTGCAGGGAACAATTTAGCTTGACTGTTACTTCAAGGTCACAAAGGCATGTGTGGAAACTGACAGGAGGGAGATTCGGGGGGGACATGAGAAAGTATTGTATTACAGAAAGGGTGTCTGAGCCATGGAACAATCTACCAGCTGAAGTGGTGGACTCAAAAACAAGTGATTAGTTTCAAGCATGGATGGGACAGAGTGTAAGATATAGTAGTCAGGGCAACAGACTTGTGAAGAAGGGGAGAAAAGGTAGTGGGCTAGGACCCTAGATGGACCATAGGTCCCAGAGTTACAGTAGATATGAAACCCAGAAGACTGGATGGACCACTGGTATTTTTCTACCATCATTACTTGTTTCTATGTTTCTGAAAACTCTAGGCCTCCCTGGTGGCATGGGCTAGTCTGTGGCCACCAACATCTCACTCCTGTAATTTCTCACTCTCCATCCTTTCACTGTTCTCTGAGACCCATTTTTGTTTAAAAAAATGTCTATTTGCTGCAGTATCTTGATGGTTAAGGTGCCGGTCTTCTGTTAAGGGAATCACACATTCACATCTTTTACTGCATCACCCCTTTGATGGGTCCCCCTTTTGTGGGAGAAAGTGGAGGTGAAAGCTCCAAAGTGTTCTGATGGACAGTAAGTTGTATAATAAATTACAGCATTTGAAAGGTGTAGAATGCACTAATTGTCGTAATATTTGGTGTTGACAGGAAGCCAGTTCATACCCCTGCTTAACAATATAGGGTGCAGTTTTGCTGTTGCGAGATCCAGGATATGAGAAATTGTAACAAATATAATGATAAAACGATGCATGCTTCTGGTACAAGGCTAGAAACATAGAAGCGTAGAAGTTGACAGCAGACTTTAAATTGTCTGTTGGAAGCTGAGAAACTTACTGCAAAGAACAAACTGCAACTCCATTTAGGACCTGGAAACCTGATTAAGGCATAATACTGCAGAGCACTTGGTAAGAAGGGGAGCTACGCTTTCTACAAAATGTTTTATTTTTATTTTTCCTTATTGGCATTAAGCAGAGAATTGCAGGATTCCATTAAAAGTGTAGTAATTTTATAACCAGAGGGAGTGAGATACAACTGAATTTGCTTGAGTGCTGGGGTTGAGACCTAGGATTTGGAAGGATATTTTTGTAACATTTTAAGTGGCTTGCTGGCTGAGGAGTGAGTTCATTTTTATCCCTGGACTCAGTAGAGTGGTTTGTGTTGGAACCGTGGTCTAGTAAATTGTGGTGTTAGTTGTATTACTATAAAGGACAGTACTCACCAGGGTGGTGGAGCAGTTGTGTATTTGATTGTTTCTAACAGTCACCAGTGGCTGTGCACTACCCACCCACCCCTCCCACCCCACCCCAACCCCAGTGGGCATTTCCTTTATAGCCACAGTTCTGGCATCACTTCCTCAACGGGTCTTAGGGGCAGAACTGTCATATTCCTAATAACCCTGCAACGTGCATAAAGAGTAGGTACACAAAACAAATAATACATATATATATATAATTACATATTGTATATAATAAGGGAGCGGGACATGTGGGGAGTGGTGCAATGCACTGGCTGTGGGGCAGCAGTTTTCCGGGAGACATTCTGGAAACTGCATTGCTGTCCTATTTGTAGGCAACTGTCAGCTCTGAGAGAGGAGGTTGCCCACCTCAGGCTGAACTAGCAAGGACTAAGGAGGCCTCCCCTCCCAAAGAGCACCACTGCCACAACCACTGAGTCAGAGGTTCGGTATGAAGAGCAGTTGGACCACAGTGGGTTCTGGGAGGGTGCAGGTGGTGGACCAAGGCGAAGCCCCCAGTTGTACCTCTACACAAATCATATGCCATTCTGGCAGAGCAAGGTTCATCTATGATGGCACCCTCAGTGGAGACCAGAAGAATGCTGAGGACATCCACAAGGGAGACCATAAAAGGGTGGCAAAGGGACACCACAGGGAAGGAAACAGCTACTGATAGGGGACTCAATTGTTAGGGGGTGGAACTGGGAAGGGAGAGAAGGAAGAGCTGCCTTCCTGGTGCCATGACTTGGAGGACAAGAGCGAATCCTCACACTGCAGAAGCAGCATCACAGGAGAGAAAACTAGATATCATTGTCCACCTTGGGACAAATGACCTAGCTAGGCATGGGATCAGTGCAGTGCAGAATGAATTTGTGGAGTTGGGAGGGGCCTCAGACGGGTAGCAAGCACAGTAACCTTCTCAGAGGTGCTACCAGTCAATGGCAGGAGTGAGGCTAGGGTACTGCACACCATGCAGTTTAATGAAAGGTTGCAAAACTGGTGCAGAGCACAGGGCTTTGGCTTCATTGGGGACTGGGGATCCACCTGGAGAGATAAAGGTCTATACTGGTATGACGGTCTGCATTTGTCCACAAAGGGGACCAAGCTCCTAGGTGACAGGTTTAAATGCTTCCTTGGCAAGCTTTTAAACTAGATAAGGGGGGAGGTACTGATAAAAGGCAGGAAAAGTCAAGTCTCCCCCCACAAAACATGGCAGGTAGTAGGGTAAACACTGAGGTACAGAGCTCAACACAGGGCAGGACGGGGTAAATGGTAAAATAGATAAGAGCAATAAGAGCAGGGATGGGGAAAAAGGAAAAAGCCAACATTAAATGGAGGCAATGACTACCAATGCCCGTAGTCTGGGAAACAAGCTTTCTGAGCTAGTAGTTTGATGGAAGATAAACAATTGGATATTGTGGCAGTCACAGAAACATGGTACACGAGAACCATGACTGGGATGTCAACATACCAAGTACACAATCTACAGAAGGGACAGGAAGGTAAAGAGGAGGTGGAGTAGCTCTATACATAAGGGAAGGGATCAAGCTACAGAACTAAAAAGTAAAGGGGGAGGACAAGAGGCACTCTGGGTCACCTTGGAGATGGGGAATGGCATCGCAATCCGCACAGGGGTTGTATACAGACCCCCATCTCAAGGGGAAGAAAGGGACAAGAAAATGATAGAGGACATTCTCAAAATGGCTGAAAAAGGGGAGGTACTGTTGATGGGGGACCTGAATATGCCAGATGTTAACTGGAGGACATGTACTGCAGCCACATCCAAGAGCAGGGTCATTCTCGATGCCCTGCAGGCGAGACCAGACAGCTAGTGCTGGAACCCACTCGGGAGGGAGCAATACTAGACCTGGTACTCTCAAATGGAGAGAGGATCACAAATTTAGAAGTCAGTAGACATCTGGGAACAAGCGACCACTGCACGGTGTGCTTCACAGTGAGCACAACCATGGAGATAAGCCATACAAAAACAAGGATACTGGACTTTAGAAGGGCTGACTTTGGCAAAATGGGTGAACACCTGAAGAATGCACTAGCAAATGGCCAAATAGGAGGGGTGGAAGAACAATGGAGAAAATCAAACTGCCATCATAGAGGCAACAAGTCTTTGTGTAAAACAAATAAAGAAAACAAAGCAGAGTAAAACCACTATGGTTCTCAAAAGAGGTGGCAGGGAAGGTTAAGGAGAAACGGCTGCATTCAAAAGTATAAGGAATCACAGAAGGAGCACGACGAAGAACTGTATCAGTTAAAGCAGAAAGAAGTAGGAAAGGCAGTCAGAATAGCAAAAGGCACAAACCGAGGAAAAATAATATTTCGGTCAAAGGGGATAAAACCTTTATAGGTACATTAGGGAGCATAGAAAGGTTAAGGGAGGATAGTGAAGATTAATAAAGGAGAGGGAGGTGGGCAGAGGAGACAGTGAAAAGGCAGAGATACTGAATGAATACTTTTGCTCAGTATTCACAAAAGAAGATGAGGAGCAGTTATCTAAACAGACAATAGAAGCACTCTGAGTGCAGAGGGGTTGACACCAGTCCATTCACAGAAGGAAGAGTCCTGAAAGAACTCCTAAAACTCAAGGTGGACAAAGCAATGAGGCCTGACGGGATTCACCTCAGAATCCTAAAAGAACTAAGGGGACCCTAGTGACACCACTGACCACTTTTTTTTTATTTACCTCTTTATCCTGGCTGGACCACCGTCTACCTCCTCCCCCTGGTCACGGCCCCGGAGACCTCTACCACTGCCTATAGCTGCAGAGGACCCTCAGTCACCCCGGCTTACCCCCGGAGGAGGGGCACAGAGCCACCTCGTGACCCCGGAACTGTGACTGGTTGGGGTCCCGCAGCAGCGGTGGCGATGCGAGGATCTCCGGGGAGGGCTTCATCCAACGGTGGTCCCGCCCGCCTTCTTTTTTTCCGATTTTCTCCCCAGAGGAGGCGGGGACGTGCAATGACGCCAGCGTCTGCCCCACCTCCCCCCGTCAAGCGTCGGCTGGTGAGAACTCCTGGCCTCTGCCAGGGTCCCCAGCCCGAGCACTACCCACCCTCCCGAGAAGGAGAGCTGCCCAGCGGACGCTCAATCCTACTCCCTGGTCGGCTTCTCCGACGACCCGGATCCGCTCCCCAACCCGGTCGCCGCGGCCGCAAGCGGAAATCCCACCACTGCGCCGACGGGCCGGCTCTGACCACACTTTTTAACAAATCATGGCAGGATGGGGTGGTACCTGAGGACTGGAAGAGGCCAGATGTGATTCCCCTTTACAAAAGTGGGAGCAAGGCAGAAGCAGGAAACTACAGACCTGTAAGTTTGACCTCAGTGGTAGGGAAAATGATGGAATCACTTCTGAAAGAAAGAATTGTTGAGTACCTAGAGGCCAGCGGGGCACAGGACCCAAAGCAGCATGGGTTTACAGCAGGACGGTCATGTCAGACTAATCTAATTGATTTCTTTGACTGGGTGACCAAAGTAATAGACCAGGGAGGGGCTGTGGATATGGCCTACCTAGACTTTAGCAAGGCATTTGACACAGTCCCACACAAAAGATTAATAATCAAGTTAGCCAGCCTGGGAGTGGGTCCCAGGGTGGTAGCCTGAATGCGAACTGGCTACACAACAGGACACGGAAGGTATAGTGAATGGAACACATTCCAAGAAAGGGGGTTACTAGTGGAGTACCTCAGGGCTTAGTACTGGGTCCAACTCTTTAACATCTTTATAAGTGACATTGCAGAGGTCTGGAGGAAAGGTATGCCTCTTTGCAGATGACACAAAGATCTGTAACAGAGTTGATACACAGAGGGGTAGAAAAGATGAGAAGGACTTGGCAAGGTTGGAGGAATGTGATCAGACATATGGCAACTTAGATTCAATGCAAGAAGTGCAAAGTAATGAACCTGGGAAACAAAAACCAGAAGAAGAGTACACAATAGCAGGGGAGGTACTAACAACAACAAAATGGAAAGGGACCTGGGGTAGTCATATCAGATGACCTAAAGGTGGGTAAGCAATGTGAAAAGTCAGTAAGGAGAGCCAGGGGATACTGGGATGCATAGGAAGGGCATCACAAGTAGAAAAGAGAGTGGTTATCCCTCTGTACAGACTGTTGGTGAGACCCCATCTGAGTACTGTGTGCAGTTTTGGAGACCTCATCTACATAAGGACATAGACAGGATGGAAGCAGTCCAGAGGAGGGCAACTAAAATGGTGCAGGGTCTACATCAGAAACCATATGAAGAGAGACTGAGAGAGCTTAATATGTATGCCCTTGATGAAAAGGAGGGACAGGGGGGACATGATAGAAGCGTTCAAAGTACTTCAAGGGAATCAACAAAGGTCCAGGAGGGTAGCATCTTCAGAAAAAGATGTGTAAGAACAAAGGGGGCACAGTTTAAAGATAGAGGGGACAGCTCAGGGTAATATGAGGAAATTCTTTTCCACGGAGAGAGTGGTGGATACATGGAACAGCCTTCCTGAGGAGGTCGTTGGGTCAAAACAGTGGGGGAATTCAAACATGCATGGGACAGACACAAAGCAATTATAGTGGGGGGTTGCAGGAAGCAGGCTGTTGATTAACTAGAATCTGCAGCTTATCCAGTAGGTAGGGAAATGGGCAGACTGGGTGGGCCAAGTGGTCCTTATCTGCCGTCAAAGTCTATGTTTCTGTGTTTGTATAAGGACCACAAGGCCCATCCAGTCTGCCCATTTCTTTTTCTACCTTATAAATGTGCCATCGGCCTTTGCTCTGTAAATAGCCTATCTATTCATACTCATCTGTATTGCTTCCTTATGCCTATCCCATGCCCGTTTGAAACCCTGCACTGTATTCATATCCACCACTTCCTGAGACAGGCTGTTCCATGCATCCACCACCCTTTCTGTGAAAAAGAACTTCCTCACATTCTCCCTTAATCAGCCTCCCTCTAATCTCAAGCTGTGTCCTCTTGTCCTGCTATTTTTCTTATATTGAAACATGTTACCCTTTCACCTTGTTAATGCCCCTAAGGTGTTTGAATGTTTCGATCATATCACCTCTCTCCCTCCTTTGCTCTAGGGTATACATATTGAGCTCCATTAATTTGTCCTCATATGTTTTCTGATGCAGTCCCCGCACCATTTTGGTTGCCCTTCTCTGGACTGCCTTAATTTGGTTAATATCCTTGTAGAGGTGTGGCCTCCAGTACTGCACTCAGTACTCCAGATGGGGCCTAACCAGTGTCTTGTAAAGAGGGATTATTACCTCCCTCTTTTGACTTGTGATACCCCTATTAATACACCCCAACATTCCCCTAGCCTTACCTACTGCTTTAGTTGTCTGCTTGGATGATTTCAGATCATCAGTGATGATGATCCCAAGTCTGTTTCTTCCCTTGTGACTGCCAGCAACCTTCCCCCAGCCTATAGGTGGCTTCAGGGTTCTCTTCCTATGTGCATGATTTTGCACTTCTTTGGATTAAACACCAGTTGCCACTCTTCCGACCTTTTTGCCAGTTTATCCAGATCTCTTCTCATTCTGCCCACCCCATCTGGATCATCTGCTCTGTTGCTGATCTTTGTATCAACTGCAAAGACAAACCTTGCCCTCCAGTCCATCTGCAATGTCACTGATGAAGATATTGAAGAGGACTGGCCCCAGGACTGATTCCATGAGGCACCCACTTGTGACTTGCATCTCTTCTGACTGTATACCATTTCCTACCACTCTCTGTTTTCTGCCCATCAACCAGTTTGCCACCCAGTTAACCAACTTCTGACCCACCCTGAGCCTACCCAGCTTATTAATCAATCTTCTATGTGGAACAGTGTCAAAAGCTTTGCTGAAGTCAAGGTAGTCAACATCAGCTGCTCCCCCTTGGTCTACCACTCTGGTTACCCAGTCAAAGAAGTCTATGAGATTAGTTTGACAGGACCTTCCTTTTGTAAACCCATGCTGTCATGGATCCTATGCTCCTATGGATTCCAGGTTGTGTACTATCCTTTCCTTAAGAAGTGCCTCCATAATCTTGCCCACTACTGAGGTAAGATTGACTGGTCTGTAGTTCCCCGCCTCCTCCCTGCTACCAGTCTTGTGGAGCGGCATCACATGAGCCCTTCTCCACTCTTCTGGGACCTCTCCAGGCTCAGAGACTCACTAAACAGTTTTGATAATGGCTCTGCAAGTTCCACTCTTAGCTCCTTTAGCACCCTGGGATGTATGCCATCAGGTCCCATTACCCTGTCCACTCTGAGCTTATCGAGCTTTTAGAAACATAGAATTTGACGGCAGATAAGGACCGCTTGGCCCACCCAGTCTGCCCATTTCCCTACCTAATGGATAAGCTGCAGATCCTAGTTAACCAGCAGCCTACTTCTTCCTACCCCCACCCCCTAGAATTGCCTTATGACTGTCCCATGCATGCTTGAATTCCACCACTGTTTTTGACTCCACAACCACCTCCGGAAGGCCGTTCCATGCATCTACAACCCTCTCTGTGAAAAATACTTCCTTAAATTACCTCTGAGCTGCCCCCATCTTCAAATTGTGCCCCTTGTTCTTGCACACCCTCTTTTTTGAAAGATGCTACCTCTTGGACTTTGTTGATTCCTTGAGGTACTTGAAAGTTTCTATCATGTCCCCCTCTCCCTCCTTTCCTCGAGGCTATACATATTAAGCTCCTTAAGTCGCTCTTCATGTCTTCCAGTTGCAGACCTGCACCATTTTGAATGCCCTCCTCTGGACAGCTTCCATCCTGTCTATGTCTGTGTGGAGTTGGGTCTCCAGGACTGCACAGTACTCCAGATGGGATCTACACCAGCTGTCTGTACAGAGGATAATAACTTCCTGTTTTTCTACTGGTGATGCATTTCCTATGCATCCCAGTATCCCCAACCCTCCTTGCTGCCTCTCACATTGCTTGCCCCCTTTAGGTCATCTGATATGACTACCCCAGGTCCCTTTCCATTTTTGTTGTTGTTATCTCACCCCCATTGTGTACTCTTCCCTGGTTTTGTTTCCCAGGTGCATTACCTTGCACTTCTTAGCACTGAATCTAAGCTGCCATACATTTGACCATTCCTCTAACCTTGCCAAGTCCCTTCTCATCCTTTCCACCCCTCCTTGTGCATCAGCTCTGTTGCAGATCTTTGTGTCATCTGCAAAGAGACATACTTTTCCTTCAGTCCCTCTGCAATGTAAACATAAAGACATTGAGAGGACAGATCTAATACTGAACACTGTGGTACCCCACTAGTAACCCCCTTTCTTCGAGTGGACTCCATTTACTATTACTCTCTGTGTCCTATTCTCAGCCAATTCTTTACCCAGGCTGTCATCTTGGGACCCACTCCCAGGCTGGCTAACTGTATATTAATCTTTTGTGTGGGACTGTCAAATGCCTTGCTAAAGTCTAGGTTGAGCCATGTCCACAGCCCCCGATCTATTGCTTTGGTCACCCGTCAAGAAATCTATCAGATTAGTCTGGCATGACCTTCCCGCTGTGAATTCGTGCTGCCTTAGGTCCTGTGCCCCTCTGGCCTTTAGATACTCGACAGTTCTTTCCTTCAGAAGTGATTCCATCATTTTCCCCATCACTGAGGTTAAACTAACAGGTCTGTAGTTTCCTGCTTCTGCCTTGCTCCCACTTTTGTGAAGGGGAATCACATCTGCTCTCCTCCAGTCCTCAGGTACCACCCCATCCTCCCATGACTTGTTAAAGAGGGTAGTCAGTGGTGTCACTAGTTCTACCCTTAGTTCTTTTAGAATTCTGGGATGAATCCCATCAGACCCCATTGCTTTGTCCACCTCCCGTTTTAAGAGTTCTTTCAGAACCCTTTCTTCTGTAAATGGGCTGGTATCAACTTCTGTATCCAGAGTGTTTCTATTGTTTGTTTTAGGTACCTCCCCCTCTTCTTTTGTAAATACTGAGCAAAAATATTTGTTTAGCATTTCTGCCTTTTCACAGTCACCCTCTGCCCACTCCCCTCCCCTTTATTAAGCCTCACTATCCCTCCCTTGGTTTTTCTTCACTCCCTGATGTGCCTATAAAAGGTTTTATCTTCCTTCTTAACTGAGTTGGCTATCTTTTCCTCGGTTTGGGCCTTTCCTGTTCTGACTGCCTTCCCAGCTTCCTTTTGCTTTAACTGATACAGTTCTCTGTCCTGCTCCTTCTGTGATTCCTTGTAGCTTCTAGATGCTTTCTTTTTCTCTGAACCTTCCTGCCACTTCCTTTGAGAACCATAGTGGTTTCTTACATCGTTTGTTTTGTTTATTTGCTTCACACAAAGGCTTGTTATCTCTGTGATGGCAGTTTTTATTATTCCCCATTGTTCTTCCACCCCTCCTTCCTGCCCATTTGCTAGTGCATTCCTTAGGCACTCACCAATTTTGGCAAAGTCAGCTCTCCTAAAGTCTAGTACTTTTGCCTTTGTAAGGCTTGACTCTATTGCTGTGTTTATTGTGAACCATATTGTTTGATGTTCGCTAGTTCCCTGATGGCTACCCACTTCTACATCTATGATCCTCTCTCCATCTCCATTTGAGAGAACCAGGTCTAAGATTTCTCCCTCTCGAGTAGGTTCCAATACTAGTTGTCTAAGGCATGCCCCCTGTAGGGCATCTAGAATAACCACTCTTGAGTGGCTGCTGCAACTGCACTCTAGTTAACATCTGGCATATTCAAATCACCCATCAGCAATATCTCCCTTTTCTGCCATTCAAGTATACTTTCTATCATTTCCTTGTCCATTTCCTCCCCTGAGGAGGAGAGTCTTATCTAACCCCTGTGCAGTTGTGGTGCCATTGCCTGTCTCCAAATTGACCCACAGTGCTTCTTCTCCTCCCTGTTTACCCTTTTTGTTCTGTTGCTTTGATTTCTTCCCTTATGTAGCGCTACTCCTCCTCCTCTTTACCCTCTCTGTCCATCCTGTAGATAGTGTATCCTGGTATGTTTATGTCCCAGTCATGGTTTTGTGTGTACCATGTTTCTGTGACTGCCACGATATCAGATGTTCCTCCTCCATCAAGGCCACTAATTCAGGAAGCTTGTTACCCAGACTACAGACATTGTACTCATTGCTCTCCATTTTTGATGGCTTTACCTTCTGTTGCAGCATCCACTGTCCTTTCTACATGGTCTTTTCTCATTTAGTACCCTGTTTTGTAGGGAGGCTGGGATTTTCTCCTGCTTATCAGTGCGCCCCGACTAGTTTAAAAGCTTGCCAATGAAGCATTTAAACTGATTGCTCAAAAGACTTGTTCCTTCTGGACAGATGCAGACCATCCTGCCAGTATAGGCTGGTGTCCTCCAGGTGGAACCCCAGCCCCCAATGAAGCCAAACCCCTGTGCTCCACACCATTTTTTCAACCATTCATTAAACTGCATGGTGCAAAGTACCCTCGCCTCACCCATGCCATTGACAGGGAGCACCTCTGAGAAGAATACTGTGTGTGCTACTTGTCTTAGGCCCCTCCCCAACTCTACAAAGTCCTCCTGCACTGCTCTAATCTCATGATGAGCCAAGTCATTTGTCCCTAGGTGGACAATGACGTCCAGCTCAGACTCCCGTGCAGCTGTTCTCATGATCTTGAGGATGCGCTTCCTGTCCCTCCGAGCCATGGCACCATGCAGGCACCTTACTTCAGTTTTCCCTGCTCCCCCAGTTCTATCCCCTGATTAATTGGGTCCCCACCAGGGCTGCTTCATTTCCTGTGGTGTCCTCTGCCTCCTTCCTGTGGGCCTCCCTTGTGACAGTTGTCCTCAGCCTCCTTAGTCTCCTCTGCGGGTAATCCATAGGGGAACTATGCTCCCCCAAAATGGTGTATGGATTGTGGAGTGGAACAACTGACTGGGTGTGCCTCTGTTCCACCATCCTCACCCTCCCTGAGCCCACTGTGGTCCAACTGCTGTGCTTTCTTCGCAACCTCTGAGGTAGTGGTGGTGGCTGCAGTGCTCCCTGGATGGGGGAGGTTCCTTTACTACTGTCCAGTGTGGCCTGAAGATGGGCAACTTCCTCCCTCAGGGCAGAGAGTTGTCTGCAAATAGGGCAGCATCTCAGCCTCCAGAAAGACTCCCGGAAGACTGCTGCCCCACAGCCATTACATTGCACTACTCCCCACATGTTTATCTACTTTTTTGTGTGTATATGTATATGTGTGTGTGTGTGATTGGTTTATAGGGTCCTTTCTTTTGTGAAGGGACTAGTGCACACCTCCCTCCCCCCTGTGTCCATGGTGCTGAGCTGTGGGCCCTGCCCTACCTTCTCTTTGGTAAATACTGAGCAGAAGTATCTGTTTAGGATAGATGCTTTTACAGGGTCCTCCTCCTCACACGCCCCCTTATCTCCTTTGATCTTAGCAATACCCCATCTGACTTTCTCCTTTCAGTAATGTATCTATAGAAAGTCTTGTCACCTTCTTTTACTGTTTGTGGTAGTGTTTCCTCGGTTTGGGCCTTTGCCTGCCTTACTGCCTTCCCTGCTTTCCTTAGGGAAGTTTGGTATGCCTCCCTATCTTCATCCCGCTGCATTTCCTGAAGGCCAGCCTTTTGGCTCTGACCTTTTCTGCTACTGTTTTTGAGAACCAAAGTGGTTTCCTTCTTCTTTTGCACTTCTTTTCTCTCTAACACAATGGGATGTTGCTTCGAGTATTGCATCCTTAATGCTTGCCCACTTTGCCTATACCCCCTCACCTTTATTTCTTTTTGCCAGGGCTAGCTTAACTCTGTTGGCCAACTTATCAAAGTCAGCTCCTCTGAAGTCCCATATGTTTGCCTTGGAATGGGATGATTTAGTTTTAGTGACCGAATTGAACCATACCATGTGATGGTCTCTGGCCCCCAGGTGACATTCTACCTTGAGATCTGTGATCGTTTCCCTGTTAGTCAGTACTAGATCTAGGATAGCCCTGTCACTTGTGGGTTGTTGTACCAGTTGTTTGAGGCCCTCCACCTGCAGGGGATCTACCATGTGTCTAGTTCTGGCAGATGTTCCTGCTGGTATTGTCCAATCTGCATCTGGCATATTGAATATCTCCCATTATCAGAACCTCTCCTTTAGCTGTCATGTTTTGTATATCTTCTAACAGTAATGTGCCTGTGTCCACCACCTGATCCGGGGGCCTGTAGACAACTCCAGTTCATATGGCTGTCCTATTTCTTGTTTCCAGGGTGACCCACAGTTCTTCTGGCTCCCTATGTGTATTCTGAATTTCTGTAGCTTTGATATTTTCATTGACATACAGGGACACTCCACCCCCACCCCTTCCCCTTTTTGCACCTCTGTCTCTTCTGAACAGTACATAGTCAGGTACTGAAATCTCCCAGTTGCTACTATGTCCAGTTTAGCCTCTGTCATTATTGCCTTCAGGTCTGGGATCTTGTTTCCCAGACTGTGTGCATTTGTGTACATGATTTTCAATTGGCCAGATTTCAGTGTGTTAGTTGTTGGGTGAGATCTGGCGTTTCCCGTGTGCATCATGTGGGGAGCTAGACCTTTTTCCTTACCTGGTGATGCAAATAAACTGCTAACATGCTGAACTCCTATTTGACCACTAACTGAGGGGGCAGGGGTGTTCCCATTCGACATATGGGGTGCTGCACCCGTCTCCCCATTTGCTAGTTTAAATATTCTGCAAAGATGTCAAACTTCTGCCTCGATGGCACTGACTCCATTCTTAGTCAGATGCAGTCCATCAGATTTAAAGAACTTTCCCTCCCAAAACTGGTGCCAGTTCCCTACAAATGTGTGTCCTTTTTCCTGGCACCAGCCCTTGAGCCACATGTTTAGCTCCCCTATCTCCCCTTTTCTGACCTTCTGTCTATCTGCCCTCCTCTCCCAGACTGGCAGGATCTAAGAGAAGGAGATGCAGGATGAAATGGATGATAGTTTGTCACCCAGCCTGGTCAGGTGTTCCTTGGTCTCCACAACTGACCGGCTGGCAAGATCATTAGTTCCTATGTGTATCATGATGCCAATGTTTTCTCCTGCTTCCTGAACAATTTTAGCAATGCGGTCAGTGTCTCTCCATGCTGATGTACCTGGGAGACATCTGACCATTACCCCTGGCTGGAGATAGCTATCAACTCCCCGAATCATGGAGTCTCCTATGATCAGAAGTTTTTGGGATTTTCTTTTTGCTTTTTTTGTTTTGGTTCCTGTTTTGGGTGAGTTTTGTTGTGCTAGCTTCTGTACTGCAGTGTCTTGCTCTGCAGTGTCCTCCACCCGTTTGTTTGATTTTGGAGATAGAGGCAGATACCTGTTTGTAGTTTTTATATGGTTTACGGAGGTAAAATTTTGGAGAGCACCGAGTGATGGGGCACCTGATTTGCCCCTCCTAACCACCTGCCAGTCTCCTGGATCAGCTACCCTCTGCAGTTGAGGGGCTTCTGTTTGATGTTGGGGAAATGGCGGGTGGTTCTTATAATATATTTCCTCTTGAATATGTAATTTGAGGTGCGCAATCTCTGTCCATGCTGCTTGGAGCTGAGCCCTTAGATCTCCAGTGGTCCAGAATGTAGGACAGTGTCCTAAATCCTGTAAAACTGCCCTTCTGAAAAGTGTTCCACATTACCTGCAGTTAATGATATCAATTTCAGATAAGTTGCTGGGTTTATAACGTAGTCAGAGTAACTAGAAGGAAGAAAATTAAAGCAAAAGTTTGATTTTGTGTTTTGTTTGTTCATTTTTGTATAACTTGTTTTAACAAGTTAAATTACTAGTGCCCCTGCAAATGAGGTCACCGTGTGGATACCCCACTGATCCGACCCTTCCTGCTTTGCCACAGGAAATGTCTCGACTGTGCTACTCTACAAAATGAGTGTAGTGTAGGGTAGCTGGGTATGGAGGTGAGTGGCTGGGCCCTTCCCCTGCCGAAAAAGAAGAACCACAGACGAAAGAAACAAGGAGGTAAAAGCAGAAACAATCAGTCAACAACAAATGCAGTAGCCCTGAAAGCTTATCCTAATGACAGATAAAACTGTAAAACACCATCTGTAATAATTTCACAGAAGATATGCCCTGTAAGAAACTCATTGTTACAGAGAAAAATAAAGCAATAACAGAAGATATACCCTGCAAAAGACAATTTGAATCAGAAGATTACAGCAGCAGTCTGTTAGCACACACCTGTAGGCACACGCTGTAATAATGCAGCAGAAGGTATACCCAGAAACAACAGTTTGAATCAGAGAAAAATAATGCAATAAAATGTTAGCAACAAACAGTAACAATCCCTATGAGTACAAAATAAAAAAACAAAACACAATAAATCTGCCTAGCCAAAATAAGCCTTTATCCATTCCCTTGCTCTGGTAAGGTTCTTGGCTCTGTCCTTTCAAACAGTCTAGAAGGAAAGAGCTCGGGTGAAGCTAGGTGCATTGGCCAGCAAACCTAGTCTTCCAAGCTGGTAATAACTTTTAACATCCCACTTTCTAAGTTGCCCTCATTTTTCAAAATACAGTGCCGGGATTTATTTAACTACAAAAATTGATTAGCGTTTTGCTCATAAAAGTGCTAAAACATTGTGAAAATGCATAGCACTTGCCTCATTGTGTTTAACAAACATAACACTTCTAGAAAACCTATATAAATATTTTCAGTACTGTTAGCATTGTCCCAAGAAAAAAAACTGCTAATCAATTATTTAAAACCTTGCAGTGGAGCCCATCACGATACAATGCAGTAATTATTAGTGACGTCATAAAATACTGCATGACAAAAGGGCTTAATTGCCATTGAATTACATTCTTCCCTGCAGTGTACTGCAGCATTTTGTGATTACTACAGTATTACTGCATTGCATCCTGGCTGGCACCACTATACATTTATTGCATAGATGGGCTAGTTCAGTCATCCTTCCCTTGGGAGTGTGTCTAATGCCTTTTTTTTACTTTTCTCCTCCTGACACCAGCCTTTTGGAATCTACTTTGGACATGGCCACTGTCAGCTGGTCTTTATCCTGCCCAGCCTGAGACCCTCCCAGATCAGGCCTCCCTACAGAGCTCTTACCTACCCTTCGGCCTGTAGCTGACCCCTGGCTTCTACCCCCTGAGGCAGGGCCACCACCTCCTTACCTTGGTACTCTATGAAATCTTATTAGCAGGCTAGGTGTGGAGAAGGATTATTCAGAGGCCCAGACTGGTCAGGGTCCGGCGATGGTCATGGGGAGCTGCTTGCAGGGACTGTCATTGTCCTCCTGAGTATCAGGGTGTTTCCTTGTCCTTGCACCTGGAGGAGCGCTCATGCATTGACATCCGGCACATGGTGGGTATGCTCCTGCTCCCACCCACAGAACATCCACCAATACCTCTACCCTTATTGAGTGTCCCCCTTGCTGTGGCACTCCCTAGTTCCACCAGGAGCCATTTAAAGCCAAGGATCCACTGCCTCCCCACCCCCCGGGAGAGGAAAGCAGTCCTCAGGATGCTCAATCTTCTACTCCCTGGCCGATCATCAGCACCCCGAGTTTGCTCTAGAAGCTGGGTCACTGGTGTGGCGTGAGGTAAGACAGATGCCTCAGTGCCACCGGGCCAGCCCACATCTAATGCTTTAATCCATTCACTCTAGCATAGGAGTGAGCAGGCATGCAACCACAAGGGAGGGTTAGTCTGCCTAGTGCCGCACAGATGCACACTGCTCTACTCTTACCTCCTGGTTATACACCTGGGTTGTACTGACTTAATGAAGCAGGGGTTAGAAGGGGTCCAGCAGTGTATATGTATCTTGGGGGCTAGGAGTTGCACCAGCTACCTGAGGCACCTGGTTAGGGAGGAAGAAGAGGCAGACAGAAAGTAAGAGAAGCAATACAAGGGAGGGGTGGTATCAGTGGAGAGTGGAGTATGAAATCTGGCACAGGAGAAGATATGAAGAGTGTGAGTGAGTTGAGGAAATCTCAGAGAAAGGGGTCAGGTAAAAGAGCAAATATGAGCAGTGGAGTGAGAGCATGGATTTTTGAACAGAGGGAGGACTTGGAGAAGGAACAGATGGGGAGGGTAGACCACAGAAAAGAAATCCTATAAGAAATGGAAGGCTACTATGCTAATACTTTAACACAGGGTAGGAAGGAAGAAAGACTGTTAGGCAGAAAACATCATTGGGGCAGGTGATAAGGGAGCTGAGATAGCAGGCAAGGGATTCATGCCAGAACCTGAAAATAAGGGACGCACTGTGAGACAGGTGCCTTTCACAGGAGATGGGTGAGACAGGGTGGAGTAATGTGAGCAGTGATAAGTTTGAGACATGGTTAGGAGGGGAAACATGTATGTCTTTTGGGAAATGAGGGGTTGGGCTAAGTAACAGAGGTACCAGGTTAGGGAGGCAGAGGAGACAGGAAGTAAGAGAATCAGTAGAAGGGAGGGGTGGTGTCATAGAAGGGTGGAGAATTAAATCTGAGAGTGGAGAATATGTACGGCATGTGAGCGAGTTGAGGGTGTCACAGGGAGACTGGGGTCAGGTACAGGAGCAGACATGAGAATTGTAGTATCATAGTAGGGGTTTCTGAACTGAGGGAGGGCTTGGAGGAGAAGGAATGGATGGGGAGGCAAGACTACAGAAATGTGAAGCTGATAGGAAATGTAAGACTGCTTTGCTGAGGTTTTAGCAGGGGTTAGGGAGAAAGGCTGTGAGTCAGAAGAGTGGAGGGAGGGAGCAGTAGACACTATCAGGGGCAATAGAGATGGGAGCTGAAATAGCAGGGGAGTGAGCCATATTAGAATGTGAAAATAAGGGAGGCACTGTGAGAGGGGAGCCCTTCCTCGAGATGGCTGGAAGAGGGAGAAGAAATGGCAGCAGTGTTAAGTCTGAGTACAGGTGTTAAGAACAAAGTGACAGAAGGAGATAACAGGAGGCCACTTTGGTGAGGGTGGATTTTGTACTGGGACCATACAGTATATCCTCATGTTAATGCAGGGAGGATCATTTTCATAATCTTCCAGCAGGCAGAGACTGAGATACAGGCTTTCTTACTCAATAAATGTAGTGATTTTTAGTGATTATGATTAATTTTATGTGGCTTATTTATGTACTTGTATTTGATATTTAAATCTCTGTTTGTTAATTGCTTCTCATGGATTTATGTACAGCACCGGATCCTCTGGGATGGGGCACTATATAGCATGGCATGCTGTATTAATTAAATGATCTGCCTGCCTGTCTATATAATCTGTAGAGCACACTGACCTTGAAGAGGAGCTGGTGGGAGAAATAAAGATGGCTATCCAGTCAGACAGCCATATTTGAAGGAGATTTTCCAGTTGACAGCCATCTAGGATTGTGAAGATTGGTGGACCCTGGATTCTAGTCAGGTGCTGCCAGGTGCCAACATTCATGGAGGCAGTCTTTTAGTTATATGGGAATGGCCAGGTCATTTTAATACATTGCAATAAAAGGTGGGTCAGATGCAGGTTGCAGGCTCATTCTCATGTACCTGTCTGTAGGGCACAGGAATAAATTATTGCAAGAGCTAGGAGCTGGCAGGCTTCACAGATGACCTAGGCATAGGCTTCCACAACATTTTGGTGTTGGAGGCTGCATACACCTGGGTCAATGATAAAGCTTCACTTTTTGGTCAACAGGTCTTCCAGCTGATGACATTGGTCGGCTTTGCGCTGGCAGTTGCTTCTGGAACCCATCCTCGGGGTCATGTCTTGGACGTGGTCTTCTTGAGGGGACTTGATATTTTTAATGTCAGGGTTGATCTCTTTATTTTGGTCCGATCATCATCTCATGTGATCCTATGTCCCAGCATTTAAATCACACTCCTATAGAGATGGTTCATTACAGTCCTAAATGTAAGCTGGAGTCTGACAAACTCTTGGCAGTAATGGCTATCTTAAGCTTGATGACAGTTTGTGTTGAGGGAGAAGAGAAGGCTGTGAAAATTTGCAGTGTGACTATTATGATCATTTTGATCTTCCAGTGTACCTCGCCATGGTATTGTGATGAGTTAAGTTAGTTGAAGAACAAAGGTTTGAACGTTCTCAGGAGAGGTTTGGGTCCATGGAGGATAGACTGATGCAGAGGACTCATTATCGTGAGTTATAGCAGGCAACTTTGAAAAAGACTGTTGTAGAGACATAGATATGGTTCCTTTATCCTCAGTTCTGGCAGTCTCCCTTTAAGAGCTGATTTGCTGTACTGTCTGTAAGATAAGCTACTCTCACCACCAGGGTGGTGTACCCCTCAGCTCCACCCCATGCTGTTAGATCCTCCTTTCCACTTAAGAGTTGTGTCTCATACTTTGCAGATCTGCACACAGTGTAGGCCCAACTATTCACAGTGATCCATTTAAGTAATAAGGCATGACAGGGTGTGTGTTATTGTATAATAACGTTACTTCTGGGGTGGATTGAAGCATGAGGCAAAGCTGAGTGCTTCCACCAACCCAGGAGTGACATTATCACACAATAACACACACCCTGGAGTGCCTTATTGCAATTATACAATGGTTTGTTGTTATATACAGAATAAAAAAAAATATTTTAAAGAATTTTTTTGTTAGTGTGGAAAAAAAAACATTTTTCATAAGAGAAGATGCAAACAATCAAGCAAATCCAATGCTACAGTGATGTTATTGTGTAATAACATCACTGTCTCAGTGGGTCAGCAGCCAATCAGCTTCTTACATTTTTCCTTACCATTGTATAACTGGCTTTATTCAGACTTCTTTCCAGTTTGTATTTTGGACTTATTTCTTGGTTCCGTTCTCATCTTCTTAGGCATACGATGAACTGTTGAGACTCTGACTTGGCTCCCTGCTTCATGTACTGCACCCAGTGCAGTCAAAAAATTTGATGGATGGATCTGCATGTGTCATGCATTTGCTAATTAGGTGAACAACTCAACATCGCAGCCTGCAGCCTGTATCAGGCTGTGCTTCTCGCTTCCCTCTAAGACCACTAATGTGTACTGGTCTTCTTTTTGGCTGGCCTACCGGCCAAATGGTATGCGCTAGTGAAATCCAGGGAAACTCACCAGGCAGTCCCCATGACTGCTGAGTTCACAGCCCACCTGGGTACTGTGGAAGAGGTGGTGGCTAAGGCTGAAGTGGGCACCTCATTGGGCATGGTGCCTTTAAGGTCCTGCATCGGTACAATATTCACAGGTAACTTCCAGGAAATGTGCAAGACCCTACAGACTTTCAGGGAGAGCCCTGCCCATCATGGTAAGGAGAAAAAGTCAAAGCAGTCCCACTGTCAGTTGTGGGATGGGGAAAGGGCTTGCTGTTTCTGCTCTTTCGACTCCCCTGACTGCTTGCCAGCTCTCGGATGCTCGGGTTCAGACAAACCTGATTTGGTCTAGGCCAAAAGCCATTAACTCCACAGTGCCCCCTGTCAAGCTTGTCGGCCTTGGCACAGGTTGACAAGTGGTCAGCATTTTTCTCAGCCCATTCAACTTATTGTCAGAGAGGATTGAAGATTCGATCTCCAAGACCCTGGTCCTGTCGGGCTTCATACAATAGAGCAAGGAGCCATTGGCAAATCAAACTTTCTCCTTTCAATAGCTGCCTCCTTCTGGGATCCCATGGATGAACCCTGTATGGGTAGCTTATACTGCACTTTCAGCCATATCTCCTTGTCATCATTGGCCATGTTGACGTTCAAGATCCAGGTTGGGGTCTAGATCAAGGCTGAGGAATTCCTCGCACTCTTGGTCTTGCTCAAGTAGAAGGCATTGACAATGATGCTGTTCTTCTTCTTCATCCTCAGACAGTGAGATGCTCCATCAGTGTATGCAATGGCGCTACAATGAGCTCCTGTAACAGCAGCCTAATTTGGGCATGACAGAGTTCTACCCTTGACCTTCACGATCACCTGGTTAGATAGATAGATGGATAGCTAGCTAGATAGATATGGATAGCTAGCTAGATAGATAGATATTTTATTTATATAGCGCCCAGTTCCAGAGAGTCAGAGTACTTCACATATTAAAATCAGACACACATACATACCTCTAAAAACAATTTAACCAACAATCAAATTATAACAAGGGGAATCAACATTAAAAACTATCTACATGCTAAAAAGATCAATTGCTGTTTAAAACTCAAACTCCTGTTTAAACAAGAAGGTCTTTAGACCCTTTTTAAATGTTTCCACTGATGGTGCCTCCCGAAGATAGTTAGGCAGATAGTCTTAACACGGTAGTTGTGGCAACCAAAAATGCACAATCGCCCAAGTGCCGCAACCTAGCCCTGGGAACTCCTAGGAGGCAACCCTTGGCTGAACGGAGAGCCTGAGATGGGCAAGGGTGCACAAGGAGATCTAGCAGATAGACTGGTACCCCTTTGTGTAGGGCCTTGTAGGTCAGAAGTCTAACCTTGAAGACAATCCTCCATCTGACTGGCAACCTATGCAGTTCACGGAGGACTGGTGTAATATGGTCATATCTTTGTGGACCTGTCATTAATCTTGCCAACTCGTACTGCACCAGCTTTTGCCAACAGAGATTGCTTCCAGATAGCCCTAGGTACAGGCATTACAGTAGTTCAGCCTGGATGTAATGAAAGCATATATCAGTGTGGCCAGGTCCTTGGATCTGGGCGATATGCTTCAGATGGCAAAATACTTTTTGGACAACGGCAGACACCTGAGCATCAAGTATCAGGTTGTCATTGAGGATTATACCCAGCTCCTTAACCTGTGTAGATGGGGCAAGTGGGACCCCCCCCACCAAGTACTAAGCCATGGGATTCTCCCAACCTCCCCTCACTACAATGACATCCTGGATCCACAACTGTTACCCAAGTCTTGTCGGGATTGTGTTTAAGCCAGT
This sequence comes from Neoceratodus forsteri, assembly GCA_016271365.2. Taxonomy (NCBI): domain Eukaryota; kingdom Metazoa; phylum Chordata; order Ceratodontiformes; family Ceratodontidae; genus Neoceratodus; species Neoceratodus forsteri. Next base: position 1,166,333,746 of record CM057454.1, read on the forward strand.
TATGGGTCATCCAAGTCTGGATCTCCCCTAGGCAGTTGTTAAATACAGAAGCAGCCATCTGGTTTCCAGGTGAACAGGACAGATGCATCTGGGTATCATCAGTATAGCAGTGAAAACCCAGCCCATACTGCCTGATAATGTTTCCCAATGGCAGCATACACACAGTAAATAACAAGGGCGACAAGACCGAACCCTGCGGAACACCATAGGACAGAGGCTATGGGTTAGCTGAGGCTAACCCCATTGTCACTGTCTGCACTCTGCTTGATAGATATGACCTGAACCAGTTGATGATGTTACCGGACAGGCCATACCAGTACTGCAGACAGTCAAGTAGCACCTTGTGTGGTCCACGGTGTCAGATGCCACCAAGAGTCCAGGAGGACTAAGATAGCATGCTTTCTCCCATCCCTTGCCATTAGGAGATCATTAAGCACCTTCACCAAAGTGGTCTCCATATTGTGCCCAGCTCGAAACCCAGACTGGAAGACCTCATAAGTGGAGGAGGCGGTAATGCGTTCCCCAAGTTGGATGGCCCCGCTTTTTCTATAACCCTCCCTAAAAATGGGAGGTTAGAGAGGTCTGTAGTTGCTGAGACAATCCAGGTCTAAAGAGGGTTTCTTCAGTAGTGGTCTAACCATGGCCTCTCTCAAGGCTGATGGAAAGACCCTACTCCTCAAGGAACTCCAGAGAATCTCAGCAACCACAGTCCCAGTCATGTCCAAACAATCATCCAAATGTCGAGTTGAACCTGGGTTCAGGTCACACTGTGTTGGTTGCAGCCTCGAGACTATGTTTACCACCTTCTCTACTCCAACTGGATCAAAATTGAGCAATACAGTAGGTATGTTTTGGCACATCGCAGAATTAACCCTCTACCCCCTTTGAGTGATGTTGGAGATCTCTTCCCTGATAGAGGACACTTTGTCAGCAAAGAACAGAGCATACTTCTGTTCAGTATTCACAAAAGAGGAGGTAGGGGGTGTGCCTAATCCAATTAACAGAAGCACTCTTGATAGGGAGGTCGATCCCAGTCCTTTCACAGAAGAAAGAGTTCTGAAAGAACTCCTAAAACTGAAGGTGAACAAAGCAATGGAGCCAGATGGAATTCACCCCAGAATTCTAAAAGAATTAAGCAGAGAACTAGTGACACCACTGACTACCCTTTTTAACAAATCATGGGAGGATGGTGTAGTACCTGAGGACTGGAGGAAGGCAGATGTGATTCTCCTTCGCAAAAGTGGGACCAAGACAGAGGCAGGAAACTATAGACCTGTCAATTTGACCTCTGTGGTAGGGAAAGTGATGGAATCACTTCTGAAGGAAAGAATAGTTGAGTACCTAGAGGCCAGTGGGGCACAGGACCCAAGGCAGCATTGGTTCACAGTGGGAAGGTCATGTCAGACAAATCTAATTGATTTCTTTGACTGGGTGACCAAAGTAGTAGACCAGGGATGGGCTGTGGACATGGCCTACCTAAACTTTAGCAAGGCATTTGACACAGTCCCACACAAAAGAGTAATAGTCAAATTAACCAGCCTGGGAGTGGGTCCCAGGTGGTAGCCTGGGTAAAACACTGGCTGGACAACAGGACACAGAAGGTAATTGTAAATGGAGTCAACTCTGAAGAAAGAGGGATTACTAGTGGGGTACTACAGGGTTCAGTACTGGGTCCAGTCTTTTTTAATGTCTTTATAAGTGTCATTGCAGAGGGACTGGAAGGAAAGGTATGCCTCTTTGCCGATGACACAAAGATCTGCAACAGGGTTGATACACAAGGAGGCGTGGAAAGGATGAAAAGGGACTTAGCAAGGTTGGAGGAATGGTCAGAAGTATGGCAGCTTGGATTCAATGCAAAGAAGTGCAAAATAATGCACCTGGGAAACAAAATCCTGGGGAAGATTACACAATGGGGGGAGGTAGTAACAACAACAAAAATGGAAAGGGACCTGGGGGTAATCATATCAGATGACCTTAAGGTTGGCAAGCAGTGTGAGAAGGCAGTAGGGAGGGCTGGGGGGATACTGGGATGTATAGGGAGAGACATCACCAGCAGAACACAGGAAGTTGTTATCCCCCTGTACTGACAGTTCGTGAGACCCCATCTGGAGTACTGCGTCCAGTTCTGGAGACCCCATCTCCGCAAGGACATGGACAGGGTGGAGACAGTTCAGAGGGGGGCAACAAAAATGGTGCAGGGTCTGCAAGAGAAGCCATACAAGGATAGACTAAAGGAGCTTAATATGTATACCCTTGAGGAAAGTAGGGAGAGGGGGGACATGATAGAAACGTTTAAGCACCTCACTGGAGTCAACAAAGTCCAAGAGGGTGGCATCTTTCAGAAAAAGAGATGTGCAAGAACAAGGGGACACAATTTGAAGATAGAGGGGAGATGGCGCAAGGGCAATGTAAGGAAGTATTTTTTCACAGAGAGGGTGGTGGATGCGTGGAACAGCCTTCCTGAGGAGGTTGTGGGGTCTAAAATTGTGGGAGAATTCAAGAATGCATGGGACAGACATAAGGCAATTTTGGTGGGGGGGTAGGAAGAAATAGGCTGTTGGTTAAATAGGATCTGCAGCTTATCTTCTAGGTAGGGAAATGGGCAGACTAGGCGGACCAAGTGGTCCTTATCTGCCGTCAAAGTCTATGTTTCTGTGTTTGCACTTTGTGCTTAAACCTGCTTCTCCAGCACAGAGACAGGCAGGATGTAGTAACCCATCTACCATGTGGAACAACTGAGCTGGTCTGCTCCTTGCCGCAGCAATCTCCCTGGACAAAAAGTCTGCCTTCTTTGGTCAGATTGCCCCCTGATAATTGTTATAATGTGATCTCGGGGCCAATTTGTCCTCAATCAGGCCAGATCTCTTTCAGCACCTCTCTAACCTGTGACCCCTAGCCTTTAACTCCCTGAGTTCACCATCAAACCAGGGATGCCTCTGAGTAGACAGGGGTCGGTCACAAACAGTTGTGATTGAATTAAAGGCTGCAGTGATGGCCTGATTATAGGCTACCGTAGTCTCTTCTGTTCCAATCGCACATGCAGTCTCCACACTTGATAGGTCCAGTACCATCTGTAGTCCCACTGGGGACAATCCAAATAAAGGGCAATACCAGACCATCTCCACAAATTGTGTACTATCGGAGGACCTCAAACATGAACCCCACGGTGCTATGATTTGACAAAACGTTCAGATCTATGCTGAGGTCCTTGACCTCAGTCACCAGTTCAGCCTGCATTCATCCTGCTGTCCCTGACATAAGTCTCTCCACCAGTTCAGATAGAAATGCCTCTATGTCTGTCACTGCAGGGAGACCCCACTAAGGACTTCCATCCAGCTACCAGCTTGCCAGGCCAGTTGTCTATGGAAATCATGCGCTCAGATGAGCCTCAAGTGATGTACAGAGGCAAATGGAGAACGGCTGTTTTTAAAGGTTCCTCAATGACTCCAGTGCGACCTTAATGCAGTCCTTCAGGACTCAAGCTTTTGACTGTGATTCTGTCAAAAAGTTGACTTCTGACCATAGTCTGGTGTCCTTCAGGGCTCTTCTTAGGCTCATGTCTGAGTCCATGGAGGTTCCTTTGGAGTCAGTCCAGAAAATGGTCAAATGCCTCTTTACTGAGATCCTGCATGGAGATGAACCCCTGGGGTTTCCTTACCCATGGTTGAAGCCATTCTGTGACTAGTGCTGGAGCTTTGGGAGTACCTAGATTTCTTCCTGACACCCTCTGCCCATATGGTCAACAAGTATGCATTTCAGACTGTCCCTCAGCTGAGGATCAGCTTGGAGAATCACTCTTCCATAAGTCCATCAATACTAAGGATGTGGACAAGCCCCCCCACCCAACAAAGCATTCAGAAAGTTCGACCACACAGCAAAGAAGGTCTGTGCTGTATCTTCCCATGGTTTCTGTCAGGTGAGTTATGCTGTGATGATGGACCACTGTGGTCCCTCCATGATGAGGAATCCTGGATCATGTCATTCCATACCTCTCTGCCAACAAGCAGCTGGCAGTGAACGTGGTCTGAAACCAGGGTCAAGCACTGGCAAAAGACCAGCTTCAGACAGCCTTGGTCATGAGCAATTCTATACCTATGCCATGGCAGTGGCCATCATGATGCATTGCACTGCCTGACTGTGGATTACTGTAGACACCTAGCACAAGTTGGCTGACAATCTCTTCTTGGGCACCTACTTCTCTTTGACCCTGGAATGGAGGGATACCTCACCAGGATCCAGTTCTGTGACTTCTCTCAGAAGGACTTGAACAGGCAGAAGAAAGTCTTTTCAGTCTTGACCCTTTCCATCACAGCAGCCTAAGTAGCAGTACCCCTAGCAGGGGCGATCTCAAGCTTGGTATCCTATGACAGATGTCCCCAGTCAGGATCCCAAAAAGGGCAGGAGTATGGGTGGTGGAACCCTTCTGGCAACTGGTGCTAGTGCCCCTCCAAAGCTGCCCAGTGATGAGTTAGGCAGTGTCTACCTCCCACTTGTCCATGCCCTGCCCCTGCTCCCAGTAGAGGGTTAGCTGCACCAGTTCTGGCAGATTTGGTCTGTAATTACCTCAGACAAGTAGGTTCTGGAAGTGGTGAGCAGCAGGTTGCTTCTTGACTTTGGTGTTTTCCTGCCTTACTAACCTCCGGCACCAGGGGAGTCTGTGGTGTCACTGGATACATTGTCCACCTCGGGGAGGGGGGCATTGCTCAGCTCCTTGAAAAAGGAGCCATAGCCAGTGTCCCTCTGCATGTCTGGCCAGAGCTTCGTGTCCAGGTACTCCCTGGTCCTGAAACAGATGAGGGAGTTGGTGACCCATACTGGATCTGTATGATCTGAATCAATTTCTCTGGAAGCACAAGTTCAGGATGGTCATGTTAAGCCATATACTACCATCTCTGGAGCAAGGCAAGTATCGGCATGTTTTACTCTCTGGACCTCCAGTATGCATTCTTCACATTCCTGTCCCTCCATCTCACTGGCAGTACCTTTGGCTCCATGCAGGAGTTCTCTTTTGGTTCTAAGCATGCCATTCCACCTCTGCTTGGTGACCCTCAGTTAAGTTAATAAAGTTTTAGAACAGAAGATGTGACTCCAGTGGTCTTGTTGTGAGCTAAACTACAGAGAAGAGTACACTAGAGAATCAAAAGGTATACTACAGAGAGTAGTACATCTGGCATATGCTACTGAACCCATGAGGAAAATCCCAGAGCTCCAGGCTGACACATCTGAATGGAATCTTGCCTGCATATCTGCTAACTGGCACCAAATAAGTTCCACAGCGTGCAAGTCAAAAAGAAGACCTGGCGAGCTACTGTCATATGTTGCTTCACAAAGGTAAAACTGTTTTGATTACCACGCTTCAGTTTAGGACTGTCAGAAATAGCAGTTACTACAAGTAAACAATATATAGAAGTGTACAGTTCGGTTAGAAGTGAAATTGTAAGAGTAAGTGGACAAAATAGTAAATGTATTACAGGTCTTTCCCAAATTTGACACATCAGTTACCAGTAATTTGGCATACAATAGACCAGTCTGAAAACTTTGATTGCAGTCAGCATTACTGACCCTTAAAGACAAAAAACCTTACTACTCCAGTGAGCTGGATGGGGGTGTGGGGGAGAACAGCAAGATGTCCACAGTGCTGCTCTGCATCCTCCTATTTCCCTATGTGAAGTTCTATTTTACTTTCAGCACTAGTTTCAAGCTTTTCTTTTTGCCTCTTATTAACTAAAGGTCATCTTGATTTGGTTAAGCTGTGCTGTGCCTCTGTGTTCTATGAGGCTGTGGATTTATGTTGCCTTGGAAGAGTTTTGTCGGAGGGCTGGAACATGCTGTGTGGACAGCATTTTGAGTGTACTAACAAATAAGCTCCAGACTAAAAATAGAAGCAAGACCAAGCCAGAAGAACCTGGAGTGTTTTGCACTATGTTGTGCTGCGGGTGAATTTATAAAATTAAACAGGCATGATAGCTTTGCCTAGGGGACCTGTGAGTTGAACCTTTTGCTTGACATTGCTTACCGCACTTAGGGAGCGATTTGCTTGTTCACTTATAGGTGCGAGGTGAGAGGAACTTGAGAATGGGAGTAGAGCTGGAGGCTTGCTGGAAAACCCGAAGCAACCTGGTAAATTACCTGTAAGCCTGGACGTCTGGATCTGTAAAGGCATGTTGACAGTCTTGCTCTGAATAGAGGTTATCTGTGAGCACAGGTTCCAGTTTTGATATTTCAAGCAGTTATTTTGAAAAGTGTTTACCAAGGTGCTTCTGACTTTTCTCGGCAGGGGAGACTGCTTTGTGGACACAGGCTTTTCGTTGTATGGTTGCCGGCGTTTTGATAGGCAGGCCTGTAGTCCTTGATAGAAAATGTGAGAATTCCCCTTCTAAAGGAACATTTTTTTAACTTGCGTAAACAAAATGCCTCTGCTGGACCATGTTAAATGATAAATGGGCAAGTGAATGTTTGCTGAAACTGGTTAAATGGCCTAATCAGTGTTCTGCTGGATTACATAAAGGTGTGAAGAAACATTTGTTACCTGGCCTCAGCATTAGGCCATACTGAATCAGACTGAATTTATTTATTAAGATCTTGGATTAACACCTTGGAAAACAAGCTCATTACATAGGTTCCACGTCAGAGTTGAGACAAAAAAAAAAGTCATGTTACTGGAAAGTCGTAACAAAACGGTATATAGAGTTAGCATAGACAGCATAGACGAAGCATAATAACTGTGTGTAAATGTCCATATTATACAATGTATACCAACTTTAACATTATCAACACAGAGATAATGAAATGATATTACAGGGTATGAGAGAAGAACTTCAGCCAGAATGTGTCATCAGAAGAAAGGGAAGAGGTGAAAGAAGACATAAATTCAAGGTAGTGAGATGGCAGGCATCTGGGGATAGCTGGCCATATGGGGAAGGGAGTGGGAGGAGGGATAAGGATAGTAGAGAGGGTGTGGGGAGCAGACTGAAACATAGACTTTGATGGCAGATAAGGACTGCTTGGCCCACCTAGTCTGCCCATTTCCCTACCTAACGGATAAGCTGCAGATCCTAGTTAACCAACAGCCTACTTCCTTCTACCCACCACTAGAATTGCCTTATGTCTGTCCCATGCATTTTTGAATTCCCCCACTGTTTTTGACTCCCCTACCTCCTCAGGAAGGCAGTTCCATGCATCCACAACCCTCTCCATGAAAAAATACTTCCTCACATTACCTCTGAGCCGTTCCCCCTCTAGCTTCAAATTGTGCCGTCTTGTTCTTGCACATCTCTTTTTCTGAAAGATGATACCCTCTTGGACTGTGTTGATTCCCTTGATGTACTTGAAAGTTTCTATCCTGACCCCCCCTCTCCCTCCTCTCTTCTAGTGTATACATATTAAGCTTCTTTAATCTCTCTTCCTATGTCTTCTGGTGCAGACCCTGCAGCATTTTAGTTGCCGTCCTCTGGACAGCCTCCATCCTTTCAATGTCCTTGCGGAGATGGGGTCTCCAGAACTGGATGCAGAACTCTAGATGGGGTATCACCAACTGTCTGTACAGAGGGATAACAACTTCCTGTTTTCTACTGGTGATGCCTTTCCCTGTGCATCCCAGTATCCCACCAGCCCTCCTTACTGCCTTCTCACATTGCTTGCCCACCTTAAGGTCATCTGACATGACTACCCCCAGGTCCCTTTCCATTGTTGTTATCTCACCCCCCATTGTGTACTCTTCCCCTGGATTTTTGTTTCCCAAGTGCATTACTTTGCACCTCTTTGCACTTAATCTAAGCTGCCATACGTTTGATCATTCCTCCAACCTTGCCAAGTCCCTTTGCATCCTCTCCACCCCACCTTCTGTATCAGCCCTGTTGCAGATGTTTGTGTCATCTGCAAAGAGACATACTTTTCCTTCCAGTCCTTCTGCAATGTCACTTATAAAGACATTGAAGTGACCAGTCCCAGTACCGAACTCTGCGGTACCCCACTAGTAACCCCCCTTTCTTCAGAGTAAACTCTGTTTACTATTACCCTCTGTATCCTGTTGTCCAGCCAATTTTTTTACCCAGGCTACCTCCTTGGGACCCACTCCAAGGCTAGCTAACTTGTATATTAATATTTTGTGTGGGACTGTGACAAATGCCTTGCTAAAGTCTAGGTAGACCATGTCCACAGCCCCTCCCTAATCTACTACTTTGGTCACTCAGTCAAAGAAATCTACTAGATTCGTCTGACATGACCTTCTTGCTGTGAATCCATGCTGCCTTGGGTCCTATGCCCCACTGACCTCTAGTAACTCAACAATTCTTTCTCTCTGTTGCTTTGCTTTAGACTGTTGGCCCTGTATTCAGTACTCCTCCCTGTCCCTAAACTCCCTTGAAGCTAGACAGCCAACTCGTCATGCCTCCTTTATCTCGAAATTCTGGCTGGCCTCCTTCCCCTCTTACTTCACTCTTCTCCCCCTCCAGTATGGTAGAGTCTTGCTAGACCTGCCCTTTGACTTTTCGGTGCATGTGGATGCCATCCACAAAAAAATTCACCCTAAGCTTGGCCCCTTATAGAGGAACAAAGGCTGCATCCTCCTCCTTACTCGCTGAGCTGTTATCCAAAAATGATTCTCTCTACTTTTGACTCTAGCGACATTTTCAGCAGTGCTGCACCAAAGACCACCATAGCCCAATTGGACCTCCTCTTTGACTCTGTCTGTTGCTTTACCATAGTCTGTCAGCCCCACACTCACCACTGCTCCTTACACTCCTCCCCCTCTCCCTAAACTCCCTTGTAGTTAGACACCTAGCTCGCTGTGCAGCCTTTATCTCAAAATTCTTGCTGGCTTCCCTTCCCTCTTACCTTACTTCACTCCCCCACCATCATCCTCCTACTCCTATGTAACCCAAGCTATCGCTCCTTCACGCTCCCTTCTTGATGAACACTTGCTGGTCAGGCTGCTTTCTTCTACCACTTCCCTAAACTTTGAAAGAAGAGGAACAAATGGATAGGGGTAGTGAGTTCCAAGTGCTCTCTAACCTCTCTACTCCATGCCTTCAGCCCTAACTCCTGCAGTTGCCACTGGTACTTGCCTCTGCTCCACTTCTTAAGTCCCTCTTCCTTTTTCCTCATCTGTACTTGTTTCCCTCCCTGATTTTTGTTTCTTTTCCTTCCCCTAGAGAATTCTAGCCCTACATGGCCTCCGCACCTTTGAATGAGTTATCAGCCCAGTATGTCTTTCCTGGTGAAATATAGCCTCATGAAATAAATAGCCACTAAACCCAAGTAGAGTGTATTATTAAAATAACTAAATTAAAAAAGAAATTGAGGTGTTCCACAGAAAGGACAATTTAATCCAAATATTACATAAGAATGTAAGTATAAGAGATGGAAGCAGGCAGCCATGTCTCTAAAGAAAAAAAAAAAGTCATGAGGAGACAAGTTAGTGTACTCCCTAACTGGGTAGACAAGACTTTTATTAACAAAGATTACATTTAAAACATACTGCCATACAGAACACAAGTTGGCCATTCTCTGAAGAACCCTGACTGGTTTTGTACACCGTACATCTTCAGGGTGTGGTTCCCAGGCACTAGTTTTAGGTTTAAATAGGAAGAAATTTAAAGTGATAGTGCATATTTTGTGCAATAAGTTTCAAATTGCTCAGTGGTAGGTGCTATTCATAGCCCAACACCTAACTTAAATATGCAGCAAGTGCCCATTTACATTTCCCACAGCCTAACCTAAAACAGTACAACACCTGCCTGCACACTGCTTCCACTTACCTGGGTGATGGAATCCAGCTAGCTGCAAGGAAGGTTATCTACACTAGGGCTGGCAGATATTACTTTGGGATATGACACTCTAAACATAACAACAATGCTTCAAGAATTATCACAGAGCCTGAAAATCTTTTTGAATAGGGTCATCATACTCCAGTTCTTCATCTCTCTATCTTCCCGGAGTGGATGTGGGATATGAGTCCCTTGTCCTCTGTACTTGTGGTTCTCTACCATTTCCTCTGTTTTGTATTGCCCCACTGAAAGGCTCCACTGGAAACAAGCTTGGCCAGCATGCTTTCCAGCTTATCCATTCTCTCTCTCAAGCTTGTCTGTCCTCTTCTTGACTCTCTGTTACACTTGGGTTTGCCAATCCATGACCTCTTCCAACTGGTGTAGCCTCATCCATGATCTCTTCCAACTGGTGTAGCTTGCACCTGCAGGGGACCTCTACTGGCATCCAGCCACAACATGTTCCTCCATGGTTCAAAAGAATTGTTGGAGCCCACCTGGTCCATAATATACTATGCTACTGAACTCTGGCTGTGTTCCCCCTCTAACCGCTTAAAACTTGAGATGGGCAAAGTGGCCAAAATTTGCTCTGCGGAGTGATTTGCGGAGTAACGTGGAATCCGCGAAGCGCTCTGCAACACGAAGCGGAGTACTTTGTGTCATAATGGGGAAAGCGAAGTCCATTGAAACCAATGACTTTTCGTTATTGTGCCTTCCCTAAACCACTTCTCCACTAATTTTAAGGTGAAGTGCATTGAAATCAGTGTACTTCGCATCACTTCACCTTGTTATTGAGCTCCAAGGTGAATTTGCAGTGCTTCATGGGATTGCAGGTCACATGGGCTCTAGATTGTTCTGCACAGCCTCCGTTCTTTTTAGTGTGTGTGTGTAGTGGAAGATGGAGACAGTTTTCTCTCAGAACTCTGCAATTCAAATCCTCTAAATGCTGTTAAAAAAGCCTTTTTGAGCCATTTTGTTTTGCCCAAAATTTAGTGCATCGATTGTAGGAAACCCTCCAGTGCTCATATCATCGAATGTTTATTGTTTGTGTATGGCTTTTGAATGTTAATTTAGAACAGTCCATCTGTGTACTGTGAAGTGTGCTTTGGGGAAGGGGCGTATCTGTGGTGTAGGTAGAGTAACTGGAAGAAATAGGCAGTCTTTCTGTTTTGGTTATATTTTTCTTGTATAACTGTGTTATTGTACACACAGTAATATTTTCAGTAATTCTTTACTTTTTTTGCTTATTGTAGCGGTGCAGCAGTGTATAATTTCAGTTTGTTTAAAACATTTGGTTATATTGCTAAAGGTTTTCAATTTTCTATGCAATACTTGTAGTGTGTGAGTGTGTGTGCGATGTGTACCATTAAATTGGACAACTTTTATTGTGCCAGAGTAATTGCAGCAGTGTGAACTTGTTATCTACTGCACCTGCATGATTTTTTTTATACTACTTTGTGGTATCCTTACTAGTAGTGGACAGTTACTGCCGTGCACTGCCCCCCCTCCCCAACTGGCAAAAGATTTTCTTTTCCAGATTTGGATTTGTGACTTGTGAGCACTGGTTAGGTGGTGTTGTGCCTTTACGTCTGACTCTGCATCTCTTGAGTGTGCAGTACAATCTTAATCTGTCTATGCATTTGCAGTATAGGGCAGTGGTTTAAGGCTCTGAGCTGCAAATCTGGTGACATCCAGCAGACCACACCAGACCTGGGTTTGCATCCCACAGCTTCCACTTGCATACTGTGTGACCCTGAGCAAGTCACTTAACTTCCCTGTGCTCCCAGGTCACTCCTGTAAAAAAGCTTTCAGTTTAGTGTGCTACTCCTGGTTAAACAACTAAATTAAAAAATGAAATTAAATTCTGGAAGTCTTTGCATTTCTTGTTACACTCTCATTTCACTTCACCAGCACTTGGGAATTTTCTGGACACAAGACAGTAGCATTTTGGGGATGCACATTAATTCTGGTGACTGTGTGTGGCCACTGCACGCATGACTGAGAGCACCATTAATTCTGGGAGACTTTGCATTTCTTGTTGCGCTCTCTTTTCACTTCATCAGCACTGGGGAATTTTCTGGACACAAGATGGTAGCATTTTGGATGTGCACATTAATTCTGGTGGCTGTGTGATGTGACCACGCCCACTGCACGATGACTGAGTGTGTACATTAATTCTGGGAGATATTGTATTTTGTTGTGCTCTCATTCTACTTCGTCAGCACTGGGAGTTTTCTGGACACGAGACAGTAGCATTTTGAGGATGCACATTAATGCTAGTAACTTTCTTGTGTGTGTGGGGGCACTGGGGGCTGTCAATATTGTTGCCATCCGCCTTACTTCACGTTAAGGTTGGGATGACAATGCAAACCAATAGTACAAAGCGAAGTGAGCCTTTCCTATTGGCCACTCCACGTAGTGGAGTGACAATGCAAAGTGGCCACTTCTCGTTCACTTCGCCAGTGGAATTTAATTTCGCTGCATCTCTACTTAAAACCGTCATGCTGCTCATACATGTCTGAGGAACCCTAGGCCATTGAGTTCTGAACACATCAGAAACAATGTCTGTAGTATTTTTACAAGTGAGGGTTCTACTTTTTCCTTTTAGCAGTTTTTTCTATTTACTTTAAAATGCACCAACATTTTGACTTAAAGGAAACATAAACAGGGCTCATAATCTGGGCACAGAAAGCCACAGCAGTGTAGCTTGTTGGCTTACCTACAAAACACTGTGCTCTATTTACTTCTAAATGCTTTCATTTGTGAGTCACTTTTGAGGCACATTATAAACAAATCCCCGATCTGTATTGAAATCCGCCACTCCTCTAGCTTCCTAAGATGGTGGGTGCGTCTGTATGTGATGATGATATCTGAGCAACAGCACTCCCGAGGGTTAATATATATGGTATGGGGACCTTGTAAATGACATATATAAATATTATTTAAAAAGTACTGCTGCATAAAATGTTTTACAGTGCAGGTGTGACAACCTTTTCCTATCTGCACAGTAAAGGATTTTATGCAGAAGTGCTTTCTTAATATTTCTATATGTAATTTGTAAGGTCCCCATACCGCATATATTAACCCATGGAGGCGCTGTCGCTCAGATTACATTATCACGTACAGACATACCTGCCATTTTAAGAAGCTAGAGGAGGGCCAGTTGGGGGGTTTGTTCATATTGTGCCATGAATTTTACAATCTAGCGACTCACAAATGACAGCATTTGGAAGTAAACTGAGCACAGCGTTTTGTAGGTAAGCCAACAACATACACTGTTGTGGTTGTTGCAGACTGTATTTTGAATAACCCTTTAACCTGCCTTTACAACTTTAAAAGGTCTGGCCCTCTTTGATTGTTAGTTATAATACCCATCTGCAAATTGTTTTCACCTACCTGGCTGATGAAATCCAGCTAGCTGCAAGGAAGGTTAGTTACAGAGCTGGCAGATATTACTTTGGGGTATGACACTCTAACCGTAACAACAGTGCTACAGTAATTACCACAGAGGCAGAATATATCTTTTTAAATTAGAGGCAGTTTATTTAGAAAACTGTGAGTAATTATTACCTTTTCATTTCCGCAATGGTACTACCAGTAACTAGAAAAATGGCCGTGCAGCCTAAACTGTAAAATAACATTTGCACAAAGGTGAACATCAGTATTTCCTTCCCCCGACAAAAATCTAGAATTGGTTGCATTGTACATTTTTCACCCACCACCAAGATAACAAGCATTTGTCAATGACGAACGTTCGCTTGCAGGTATTTGCAGTGGTGTTTGGCATATATGGTGCTTTACCCTAATGTCCTGTGCGATTGCTGGTATTTGCACAATAAATTTTCAGCATGACCTTTTTGTTACCCCCATTGTGCGCTTGGTAAGAAGCGGAAACACGCTTTGGCAGGATGAAAATGAGCAGCTGTACTGCCTATAAGGAAGTGTGGTAAAATTGCAATGTTGAAAATCTGGAGTGGAAATATTGAAAATTCGCAAACCTAGGCGTGTGGTGAACTGTGCAATGCAGCTCGTAAAACAGTCATTGTTAGAATTTTTCACCAAATTGTCAACATTGGCATTTTAAAACCTCTGCTAATGAACAGTGTCACTGTGATTGTCTTACTGTGTGCCATACATTGATTTTGCACACCGACTGCGCCATTGTGCACTACATGCAGAAACACATTTTGGGCAGGATGTGAAAATGACAGCTGTACTGCTCCAAGGAGGTGTGGTAAAATGGCAATGTTGAAAATCTGGAGTGAAAATATTGAAAATTTGCAAATTTACTGAGCGCGAGGAACTGCACAACGCACGGAAACAGTTATTTTAGGAATTTGTTCACCAAATTTTCAACATAGCCATTTTAAGATCTCTGCTCATGAACAGTGGCACTGTGATTTTCTTAATGTGTCCTATACACTGAGTTAACACAGCACTGTGCCATTGTGCGCTGTATGGGCGGAAACACGCTGGGCAAGATGTGAAAATGACAGCTGCACTACCTATAAGGAGGTGTGTGTAAAATGGCAATGTTGAAATATGGGTGAAAATATTGAAATTACTTAAGCGTCTGACGTGCTGCATAGGAACTGCTAATGAACACTCTCGTAAAACAGTCATTTTTAGAGGAATTTTCACAAATTTTCAACACAGCCATTTAATACTCTCTGCTCATGATCAGTGTCACTGTGATTTTCTTAATGTGTCCCATACATTGAGTTCGCAAACCGACTGCGCCATTGTGCGCTACATGGGCGGAAACACGCTTTGGGCAGGATGAAAATGACAGCTATACTGCTCATGAGGAGGTGTGGTAAATGGCAGTGTTGAAAATCTGGAGTGCAAATATTGAAAATTATGAAACACGAAGCGCATGAACTGCGCAACGCGCCGCCAAACAGTCATTTTTAGATTCTACCATTTTCAACATAGCCATTTTAAGACCTCTGCTCATGAACAGTGTCACTGTGATTTTCTTAATGTGTCCCATACATTGATTTCGCACACCGACTGTGCCATTGTGCGCTACATGGGTGGAAACACGCTTTGGGTGAGATGAAAATGACAGCTGTACTGCTTATAAGAAGGTGTGGTAAAATGGCAATGTTGAAAATCTGGAGGAAATATTGAAAATTGCGAGTCTCATGAGCGCATGAACTGCGAACGACGCCAGAAAATGTCATTTTGAGCTTTGAACAAATTAATATAGTGTTTAATGATAAACATGATAAGAGTTTCATTCAAAGGGTGATTTCATGCAGTGACTCGAAATCACCCTTCGGCCGAATAACGCAATGACAGTGACATCATTCATGAGAAGGGTCCCAAAACCCCATGTTGAAAATTTGGGCAAAATTCCCAAAATGCCTGAGATATGCACAAGTTGAAACCCCCTATCTCAGCCCATTATACAGCTTACCGGCATTTCTCAGTTCGCGTCAGCTTTGAAGAGTGCAGACGTTTCCCGGTCCACCAAGATCATCGCGCCGAGCTCTGGAGGTATGGGGGTGAGGGGGTATGGGGAGGCTGGTGCACAGTGGTGGGTGCGGGTTGTGGAGGGGGACTGGGAGACTACGTGGGACCATTTTTCTTTACAGGTTTAAAAAAAAAAGACGACGTGATGTTTGCCACGCTGGGGTGGGCTCCCAGCGTGGCAGAAGATGGCTGGGGGCGAGGAGCCGGACAGGGATTGGGCACCTCGTCAGCAACCACGTAAAGGAGCCATCGGGGATTGGGTATTCTCATCGGCAAACAACGTTGGCTACGCTGGGTGGGCTCCCAGTGTGGCACCAAAGCTTTGGGGGCGGGCGTGACAAGCCCAGAGCACGTGACATGAGGGGGCGGCGTGACGCTGGTAAAGTCAGATGACAGCGGTGGTTTTCTTTGAAGGAAGACCACCACTGTCACACAGAGCCCCACACCCATTGGTGCAGGACTACCATGCCTGCTCAAGGGAGCACTGATTGCAGGGAGGCACACCTCCAAAGTGTGCTACTTCTTCCAAACGCCTTGCGCATGCGCGCATGCGAACGTAAAAAGTAGTGCCCCCAAATCATTTCAAGTCTCTTTTAAAAGTCACAATCTTTGGTACCTCAAACTCAAATGGGTGTAGTCCTTGAAGAATGAAATCCTTTGTTGTGCATCCCTGGCCAGGGATTGATGAGAAGTCCTCTGCTAATGTCCAGTGATGGCTCAGCTCTTTCTCTGTCCTCCCAGGTCCTGGTTTCCTCAACTGCTTCTCTGGTCTTTAGCAAACAGGTGAACCCTCCCTACAAACCTTGCTAGAAAATAATAAACTCTTTGCAGGTCTTGACAGTTATCTTGTAAACTTGGCTCCTGCTCCTCCTTTTTTTACTTGGTCTGTCAGGTCCCCAAACTTCTGAAACCAGTTGCTCTAACTGGCTTTCCTAGCTAGAATATTTTTCTTTTATATTGGCAATGATAGCCCCTTAGCTAACTAGCTTATACTTTAAAACTTAATTACCATTTTTTTCTTGCTTTTTTCTTGAAGTGAGTGGTTAAGCCCTGCAGCTACACTGCTGCTATCTCCAGCTCAGAGAGTAGAGAGCGAGAGAGAAAAACAAAAGGTTGAGTTAAACTCTGAACAGTCCAGCTCACCCTTGTTTACCTGATTGGCACATTTGGTGCTAAGGTCTCTGGCAACCAATCAGGAGAGAGCTTGATTGTTTTTCAAATAGTATGGACCTTTTTTCAACCAGCTGTGTCCCACTGCTGTTGTGCTCTTCCCCCGAACACCACTCCCTACATGCTGATTAAATCATTTATTAGGAGAGTTCCAACTCCTGCTGTCCTAGTGATATCAGATCCGGTCAACAGACTTTAACTCAGCATGACCTGCCTGGAGCTGGCTATGAGGACTTGGTTGCCCCGTATTTTATTTTTATACATCTATCTTATTTATTTATATATTTATGCCCCCTAGACTTTCTGCTGCAGTCAGTTTACAATCTCTCTCTGCTTGTTTCTGTTTCCCTCAGTTCCACATAACACAGGAGCACTAGCCACCTACTAGCCCCCACTAGCCACTTGGCTATTATGACCTCTCCCCAGCACCTTGGCATCCTGCATTCAGGTAAGCCCCTTTATTGTGTGGGTTGACTTTATTGGGATAGTCATGCCTATTACAGCAGAACAAATATAGTTTAAAACAGCATAAGGTGTGCTTGTCCAGTGGCATGGAGGGCTGAGGCATCTGTACAATTCCTTCTGCCATGCTGGAGAACCATGTTCATGGTACAAGTGGGCTGCCATGGTTTGGCCGTGGAGGGAGAGGTTCGAGCACCTGAAGGACAACTCTCTTCCCCTGGGGAAGGGTGGGGTTTGAGTCTGCTACTTGCCTGTCCCCTAGTAGTGGCTGGGGGATGGCACAACAGACCCGAATGAAGGAGGTGGGTGCAGGGCAGATGCCTGGTATGCCATGTGAGGAAGCGTGCACGGTTCAGACATTAGCATCATTGCACACCTCCACACCACACCCGAGGATGGAGAAAAAAGTGAGGAAAATATCCTGACTGGCAAGATGATGCTGGCCCTCACAGGTGCCGCACCTGGCTAGCTGGCACCTCACTAGAGATCCAGAGGCAACTCCAGTGGATGCCGGGCTAACAGAGCTGGGTGGGCTTAGTGGAGGGGGAGAAGCATACAAGGAAAAACAAGCATTTGTCAGTGCCAAAGTTCGTCGTTTGGAATTAATGTTGCTATGCACAGATTGGTAGGGCTATAGTTCCCAGCAGAGAGAACAAGCTATGCCACCAAGTTCAGATTCCCGTTGCAATAGTGAAGTGCATACCTGTTTCCTCAGTTCATGATCTGGTTTTGAAGAGTGAAGATGTGACTCTGGTTCAGAGAAGATGATGGCACTGGAGTCCCATCATGGGTTGGGTTGGCGGGGGCGTGGGGTCATTATGGCCCAGGCATTTATTTTTGTTATATGCACTACAAATTTTCAACATAGCCTTTTGTGACCCCTATCTCATGAAAGCATTTGGGACCTCTGCTCATGAATAGTGGCACTGTGATTTTGTTAATCTGTCCCTAATGTTGATTTTTCATAGCGACCATGCCATTCTGCACCAGATGTGTGAAAACACAGTTTGAGCAGGATGTGACAAATTACAGCTGTACCATTCTTACGGAGGTGTGAAGAGAAGGTAGTGCTGAACATCTGGAGTGAAAACATTCAGAATGCTTGAACATATGAGCATACGTGGAAACTGCACAATGCATGCTCATAATAGTCATTTAGTGGAATCATTTCACCAAAATTTCAACATAGGCATTTTGTTACCTCAACTCATGAACACCATCACTATGATTTTCTTACTCTGTCCTGAATGTTGATTTCCCACAGCGACTGCGCCATTGTGCACCAGATGTACAAAAACACATTTCAGGCAGGGTGTGAACAATGGCAGCTGTTCTGTTCATAAGGAGGTGTACAAAACTAACAATGTTGAAACTCTTGAGTGAAAATATTACAAATTCATGAAGTTACATGTGTGTGTGGAAACTGTGCAATGCACGCTCGTAACAGTCATTATATAGACTTTTGTCACCAAATTTGCAACATAGGTATTTTGAAACATCCGCTCATGAACAGTGTCACTGCGATTTTTGTAATCTGTCCCGAATACGGATTTCCCACAACAACCATGCTATTCTGCATCGGAAGTGTGAAAAATGACAGCTGTACTGTTCATAAGCAGGTGTAAGAAAATGCCAGTGTTGAAAATCTGGAGAAAAAATATTACAAACTCACAAAGTTACGCATGTGCGTGGAAACTGCGCAATGCATGGTTGTAAAGCAGTCATTTTTTTTCACCAAATTTGCAACATAGGCTTTTTGAAAACCCACCTCATGAACAGTGGCACTGTCATTTCGTTAATCTGTCTCAAAAGGTGATTCTACTGTGACGCTAAAATCAATTTTTGGGACCGATTAACGAAAGGACAGTGCCACTGATTCATGAGGTGGGCTGTTAGAAAAGCCTATGTTGCAAAGTTGGGGGTAAAAATCAAAAAATGCCCAAGATATGCACCAAAGTTGAAAACCCCGTATTTATGCCATTATACAGCTTACCAGCATTTCTTCAGTCCACGGTTGGCTTTGAAAAGAGCAGACGTGTTCCTAGTCCACCGAAGATCGTCATGCCAAGCTCCAGTGGTAAGTATGGGTTGGGGAGGTGGATGCGCAGAGGGTGGGTGCAGGTTGGAAGGTTCACCGGATTCAATGAGGGACCGTTTTCTATTTTACAGGTTAAAAACAATTTAAAAATCTCACAGAAAGGTTTTCTTTTTTTGCAGGGACATTTGGCATGCTGTGGTAGGCTCCCAGCATGCCACCTGAGTGTTTGTGGGGGTGTAGCCGACAGAGGATTGGGCATCTTGTCAACACATACTGAGTGTTGGGGGAGATGAGCTGAGGGGACTGGACAACCCCCCGGCACAAACAAATTGGAGGGGATTATGCCAATGAGGAGTGGGCTCCCCTGTCAGCAGATGAACTGGAGGGTGCCAACAGGGGATTGGGCACCTCTGTCATTTTTTTGTATTTTTTTTTAACTATGAGGGAGAAGGCCTGGGCTCAGCAGTGTGAACACGCAACCAGAAATACAGTGCAGGAATGCAGCTTCAAAGGACCAAGCCGCACCACCATTGGTGTGGCTCCATCCTTTGAAAAGTTGTCCTGCTCATCCCGAACAGCTGAACGTGAGTCATCGCCAGCCTGCTGACTGATTTGCCTGCCTCTGACCTGCCCCTAGAAATGGAGCTCTCCATTTGGCACACCCTGTAGAGCACCTTGTAGCAATGAGTTCGTCTGCGCCTGTGCACCACGATGAACTCAAAAACAGCAGCAGTTAGTTTGCCAATAATGTTCACAGTCATTTTTAATATTTTAAATATACCGACTTGTCTTAAAGGCTTATGAATAAATCCCATACTGGAGGCAGCCAAGGCAATTCCTTCCAGTCCTGGAAAAGAGGGTAAGGGCACTGTTAGTGTGGTAATAAATTAATAAAAGGCCAATCTGAAAGTCGGAATGCAGAACAACGAGGGGCCCCAACACTATCTTAATCTGTCATAACACAACGTGGCAGAATACTTACATCGGATTGGTTTTTCAGTTCTTAATACATGGAAGTAAATCTATGTTATCATTTAAACCTGGGGGCGTCAGAGCTTCCAACATGAAAATCCAGTATGATTCCCTTTCTGTTAATGTGTCATCAGTATCCTCTCCCCCTCCAGGGCCCTGGTATGTTTTAATCTTTGTTAATAAAAGCCTTGTCTATCCCGCTGAGGAGTGTGGTAACTTGATGTCTTCTTATGTGGAACTGTGTTACTTCTCCAAGCTGTATTGCAGACCTGGTTGCCCTAAAAAAAAACCTACTTCTCTAGTTTTTGATGCACTCTGATCTCCCAACCCATCAAAATCCAGCCCAGATTGTATCCAGCCATGTCTGCTGTGTCTTTCTGTTCCAGCTATCGCCCTCCTGCTCACCTTCCTACTAAACCTATCTTTCTCCTCAGGCATTGTCTCTAGCACCTAGAAATCTGCCTGTGTCATCCCTCTCCACAAGGGAGGCGACACCTCCATGCCCAACAACTACCACTCAATTTCCCTCCTCTCTGCTCTTTCCAAATTGTAGGAATGATTAATGCCCTCCAACTGACTGAATTCTTCACCTCCACCAATCTACTCTTCCTTTACCAATCCGGTTTCAGAAAACGCCACTCCATGATATCCTCCCTTCTTCATGTCATGGGTCACATCCAGTCAGCTGTTGATCAGGGCTGCCTCACTACTGCAATCTTCATAGACGTGGAAAAAGCCTTGGACTCTGTACCCCACTCACTGCTACTGGATACACTCAGGAGTACAGGGCTTGCCCCCCTATACAGTGGTTTGAGCCATAACTAGTAAACGGGCATCAATCAGTTAAAATTGCAAATTCCTCATCTTCCTCCCTCCCCATTCTTACAGGTGTTCCCCAAGGCTCTATTCTCAGTCCTGTCCTCTTTTCACTATTCATAAACTACCTTCCCTCTGCCTGCTCCAACTCCCTCATCCACATGTACACGGATGATATCCTGTTCCCTGCTGGCCTGGACTGTTTCAAAATCAAATCCATCCTACAGCAAGATTTCCCTGCTGTGCAAACTTGGTTCCAGCCAAACAGTTTCAAAATTAATATTGGAAAAACTTTATCTATGACATTCGGTACACCCAAAGACTCCCCATGTCTGCTACACTCCTTCTATCACCTCTCTTGACTGCACTCCCCTTAGCAACATCTCATCTTATAAATATTTAGGCATCTGGCTGGACCCTCAACTAAACTTCTCCAAACACATTGAAGCCATATCCTCCAAACTGCATCCTAAGCTTAGTACTCTTTATCTCAATCAGGAGTCTCTACCTCTCCCTATATGACGCATCCTACTTTTCAAAATGATAATGCCCATTTTTGACTATGCCAGCTTAGTCTACTGCACTGCTGCTGCCACTGTGCTTGATCGGCTCAACTCCCTTTTCTACACCATCTGCTGATTTGCCACTAATTCCCCCTTTGAATCCACCACTGCTGTCTCCTCTCTTTGTTGGACCTTTGCCTCTTCTCACTGAAGGCTTATCCACTCTGCATCCTTTATCTTCACTTAGTGGTTCAACCTCTTCCCCTCCTACCTCTATACCACCCTCTGCCCTGCTCTCCCCTCATCCTACTCCCTGTGTTACAGGGACTCCCACTCTTTCTCCCTTCCCAGACCTTCATCAAATGCAGATAAATCTGTATACTCCTATAGGTTTCCTTCACATTGGAACTCTCAATCTCCACTACTGCAAAATGCACCCTCACACTCCAACATCAAATCAACAACTGTGTCACTTATCCTTCATACTTGCCCCATAACATCTTTTAATGTCGGCAGAACTTACTGCTGCTCCAGACTATATCTTGGACTTCTCTTGCCCCCTCCCCAAATTTCTCCTGTCTCACCCTTTCTTCCCTCCATTGTTTTTTTTTTTTTTCTCTCTATGGTCTCTCCTCCATCTTATTTCTATCCCCAGTCCCCTGTATCATGTCTCTTCCTCCATAGCATTGATTCTCTGTTGCCGCTTGTATAACATGCACTGTCTGCCCTGTACCAGTTTATGCTATACTGCTGCTTAGCCTATTGTTTCTCTGTTGCTACTTGTTTCACACTTTAGATTATGCTGCTTGTACTGCTATTCTGCTTAGTTGCACCATGTTTTATGTGTATTGCTGTATATACATTTCTGTATATTGCTTGTATGCTGTATATTGCTGTTAGTCTGTTCTGAAGTATGCTAGGAGATGTAGGGTAAAACTTCATATTGTTCTGCTTTTAGGGACTAATTACCTGGCAGGAAATACAGTAGGGCTTAGTTCAGAAGAGCTTTGAGGAGCTGGGGCTAAGTGAGGAGGCAGGAAGATTAGTAGCTTTCCCAGAAGTGCTTCCAGTGACTAAGGTGAGCCCTGCAAGGAAACTGAGGATCAAGGATTTTAACAAATGGCTAGGAACCTGGTGTCAGTCCAAAGGGTATGGGCTGGTGAGGGAGTGGGGAAAGATCTGGGAACACAGTGCTCTCTATGCTAAGGATAGGCTTCACTTAAGTGAGAAGGGCAAGAAGGTATTGAAACAGAAATTGGGAGAATACATAGCAAAGGAACCAATGTAGACTAGGAACAGGGGATGGCAAGTGGGTAGGAGGCATGCTAAAGCCACAGGAAGGGAAGCTGAGCAAGCTTACCCCCCCATACTAGAACCAAAGACTAGGAGATGGTACTAGAGGGGATGCTAGAAAAGGAAAACAGGAAGGAAGAGGGGGGAACAGAAAAAGGGTGGAGGGTGTTTGCCTTCAATGCTAGGAGCCTAGGAAACAAAACAGCAGAGTTATAGCCTCTTGTGGCAGAAAGGGAGGTGGACATGGCAGCCATTACCGAAACATGGGCCACCCATTACCATGACTGGGACCTGGCAGTACCAGGGTATAAGACATTTCACAGGGATTAGGTAAAAGGGAAAGGGAGTGGTGCTGTATATGAGAGAAGGACTGAAGTGTGTTTGAGAGGAGGTAAGCATGAAGTTATTATGGATTCAGATCCAAGATTCCAAAACTAGGACTCTCAGGATATGGGAGTGGTGCACAGGCCACTCTTTCAGACAGAGCACTTAGACAGGGAACTAGTGGGACAGTTCAGAAGAACCTGTATGAATGGTAGCACAGTGACTGTGGGGGACTTCAACCTGCTGGGAGTGAATTGCAGTACACCAACCACCATGAATAGAATGGGATAGGTACTTCGGGACACTGTCCAGGGTAACTTCCTGTTGCAAATGGTCAGTGAGCCAACATGATTAGGGAACACACCAGACCCCGCGTTGACTGACTGGGAGTTTGAGGGAGCTGGGGGTGGAACAACCACTGGTGGGGACCGACCACTTCTCAGTGTGGTTCACATTTAATATGGGTAAGGAGGGAGTAGAAATGGGTACAAGGGTGTTAGACTTCTGGGGGGCCAAGTCTGGGATGATGGGGAAGAAGCAAAGGAGTATCTGGCCAGAATCTATCCTAATATGAACACTAACCAGAGGCAGGAGGTCATCAAACTGGGGATTGAGGAGGCAACCAAAAATATCAGGATCCAGAGCAAGAGGGTTAGAGCCAAGAAACTTAGCTGAGTGAGCAAGGAGGTCAGGGAAACGTAAGGATGAAAAGATGCAACTTTAGGAAGTTCAAGTAATCAGGGAGGGTGGAGAACAGAGAGGATCACTGGAAGAAATCTATGGAGATGACAAAGGCAGTGAGGGCAGCCAAGACATCTAAGGAGCTGAGGCTGGTGCAGGGCATTGAGGAGGGGGAGAAGGACTTCTTCAGGTACATCAGGGAGAAAAGGGAATGTAAGGACCAAATCATGAGGATTAAGAGGGATAGGGGTGAGTGGAAACAGGGGCAGAGCAGGCAGAAGCACTTAATGAATACTTCTGCTCAGTATTTACTAAGGAAAAAGGAAGGGAGATATCTGGGGGTGGGGCAGAAGACCCAGGGAAGAAGGAGACAGATGTTCGAATAGCAGAGAGCAGAGTACTGGAGGGCTTGAGGGCACTGCGGGTGGACAAGGCACAAGGGCCAGATGGCCTACACCCCAGGGTTCTGAAGGTGCTGGCAGAAATCCTGATGCGGTCCTGGCAGATTTGTTCAAAGCCTCCCTGGTCTTGGTGAGTGTACCTCAGGACTGGAGGATAGCTCACATGGTACCCCTCCATAAGAGCAACCCCAAGGATGATGCTGGAAACTACAGATCTGTAAGTCTCTCATCCATCAAAGGTAAGCTGATGGAGACAATCCTGAAGGAGAGGCTGGTGTCCCTTCTGGAGTCCAGTGGATTGTAGACAGCATGGGTTTGTCACAGGCAGATCCTGTCAGACCAACCTGGTAGAGAACTATAACTTGGTAACTACACAATTGGACAAGGGCCATGCAATGGATGTACTGTACCTGAACTTCAATAAGGCATTCAACTTGGTGCAGCATGGGAGTTTAGGAAGTAAGCTGGAGGGCACTGTGGCAGAGGCAGTGATGATGGGGTGGGTAGTAAATTGACTGCATGGGAGACAGCAGAGGGTGGTAGTGAGGGAGGAGCTCTCACCTCTGAGGGTAGTGGCCAAGTGGGGTACCACAGGGCTCAGTACTGGGGCCAGTGTTTGTGATATTTATTGCAGATATCTCGATGGGAATCAAGAGCAAGTTCAATCTGTTTGCAGATGACACCAAGATGAGAGTAGTAGTGGATGACCTCATAGGGTGGCAGGGTTGCAAGATGATCTGTGAAAACTGAAGGACTGGTCAGACAACTGGTAGCTGCGGTTCAGTGCCAAAAAGTGAAAGGTGCTACATTTCAGTGTGAAGAATCCTAGAAGGAGGTACCAACTGGAGGGGGGCAGCTAGCAGCGATTGAGGAGGAGGAGGATCTAGGGGTGATCATTATAGGATTAATGAATAATTCAGTGCAGTGTAGGAAGGCAGCTGGGTTATGTTGCCAGGGGTGTATCCTCCAGGAGAGGGGAGGTGATCCTGATGCTGTGTAGGTCGATGGTTAAGCCACACCTGGAGTACTGCATTCAGTACTGGCACCCATATCTGAATAAGGACATTGAGTTACTGGCAGGGATGCAGCACAGGGCAACGAAGTTGATCAGAGGCTGGTGGGGTTAGCCTACTGAAGCATGCTGAGGTTGTTGAACATGTACTCTCTGGAAGACAGGAGGAACAGAGGAGATATGATTGAAACCTTCACGTACATGAAAGGAATACACGAGACAGGCACGGAAGAGATTTTCAAGTTAAGGGGGAGGAACACTCAAGGCAATAATCTCAGATTGGAGGGGGAAGGTTCAGGAGAGAAAAGAGAAGACACCTTTTTATGGAGAGGGTGGTATCTGGGTGGAATGCATTGCCAAAGGAAGTGGTGTCATGTAGAACAGTGGGCTGCTTCAAAAGGGGATGGGACAGGGTAAGAGGGAGGGTTAAGGGAGGGAAGGGAGATGCAGCTGCAGTATAGGGGTTGCTAGCTGCACAATCAAGTAGACTTGATAGACCATAATGCCTTTATCTGCATGCAATTTTCGTATGTTTGCATGTTCCCCAGATTGCACCTGGAATTGAGCTTTAGCTAAGCATTCCTTTTCCGATCATCAAATGTTTAAATAAATAAACTAAATTATCAGTAGCAATACCTGTTTAGATCAACATCTATTGTATATTGGCAGTGGCCAGTGTTAAACACTTGCAATTCACAAATTTGTGGAAAAAAGTAATGTTTGGAAAAGCTGACATGCCTGGTATTACATATCAGCAGAGTCTAAATTACCCTCAGAAAGATTCTGGAAAAAACAGAGATATTTTTTACTTTCTGTAAGGTAATACAATATTTGTTTTTAGCCAACAGGAGAGTTGAAAGCCGTGAGAGTCTGAGCCAAGAATTATCACTCAAGACATTTGAAATGTGCCACACAGCAGAGAAACGTCATTGTCCTCGGCATAAGAATACTTTCTGTGTCCTCATCTCTCAACAACAACAGATTCATAAAGTAGAGAGGACATATAACCAATCCACGCGTGACAAGAGTTTCAAGCAAACAAGTCTTCTAGTTGCACATCAGCAAATCCACACTGAAGAGAAGCCATATAAGTGTGGCGACTGTAACAAGAATTTTACAACTCACAGTAAACTCATACAGCATCAGCAAACTTGCAGTGGTGAGAAACCATATAAATGTGCCTCATGTGACAAGAATTTTACAAGGAAGAGTAACCTGGTAACACATCAGCGAATCCACATTGGTGAGAGATTATATAAATGTACCACATGTGACAAGCATTTTACATATCACTGTACACTCATACCACATCAGCAAACTCACACTGGTGAGAAACTATATAAATGTGCCGCATGTGACAAGAGTTTTACACACAAGAATAACTTAGTAGCAAATCAACAAGTCCACACTGGAGAGAAACCATATGAATGTGTCACATGTGACAAGAGTTTTACACAGAAGAATAGTCTGAGAATACATCAGCGAATCCACACTGGTGATAGATTATATAAATGTGTTCAGTGTGACAAAAGTTTTACACTGAAAAGATACCTGGTAGCACATCAGCAAATCCACACTCTTGAGAAACCATATAAATGTGCTACATGTGACAAGAGTTTTTCACAGAAGAGCTACCTGGTAATACATCAGCGAATCCACACAGGACAGAAACCATATAAATGTGACAAATGTGACAAGTGTTTTACACACAGGAATAGTCTGAGAATACATAAACAAATTCACACCGGTGAAAGATTATATAAATGTGCTGAATGTGGCAAGGATTGTACACAGAAGAGTCACCTGGTAACACATCAGCAAATCCACACAGGAGAAAAACCATATAAATGTGACAAATGTGACAAACGTTTTTATCGGAAGAGCTGTCTGAAAACACATCAACAAAATCACACAGGAGAGAAACCACATAAATGCGACGAATGTGACAAGAACTTTACAGTGAAGAGTCATCTAATAAGGCATCAACGAATTCACACAGGAGAGAGACCATTTAAATGTGACAAATGTGACAAGAGTTTTACACAGAGGAGTAATCTAATAACACATCAAGAAATTCACACCAGAAGAAGTAAACATCAAGATACAGCAAGGGGTATTCCATGAAGTTTTCTTGTCACCACGCCTGTTGTGCCTTGATATAAACCCACTGAGTTGCCTCATTACTAACGTAAGGTATGAATATATCAAGAACTCCAGAAATAAAAAGATCATCAAATGGCATTTCATCTTCTGTATGTAGATGACTTAAAGCTTTATAGCTCATGTGACAAACACTAGAAAGAACAGTTGTAAACTGTCAAGTCTTTCTCTGATGACATCCGGATAAACATTTTTGATTAGACTAGTGTGTTAGAGCAGCATTCATTAAAGGAAATCTAACCTATACTGAAAACATCCATTTGAATGAGGACTGTAACATAAAAGACCTTGAGCAAAAGGGAATATACAAGTGCAGTACCTGGGGATAGATGAACAAGCACCAATGCAACATGAACAAATGAGACAAAAGATCAAGAAGGAATACTTTGGGTGGCTGAAAGTTTTACTGGAAACTGCTTTGATAACACACACTGAAGTATAAGCTGTAAATATACTTGTCCTTCTGGTGCTGTCATACAGGTTTGGTGCCATTGACTGGTCATAGAACAAGCTGGAGAGAAAAACAATTAACTGCTCAACTAATTTTACAGAAATTAGTACATACCAAGATTAGACATTCCAAGGTCTGAAGGAGGCATGGGCCATCTTAAAGACCAAATGAAAAAGTTTTACAGATCGTCAATTACAACTTGAGGTCATGTCCCTGTGTCATGACTAGCGTTTCCTGAATATGTCATGCTGTTTTGTTATGTGGTTTTCTTTAAATCCGCATCTGTTAATGTTCTCTGCAGTAACTGAAAACAGCGAAGAAACAGTGAAGATGTTTCTGTCCCTGTCAGTGAGCAGTGGCATCATACTTGTCCAACCTGTTGCTGTTGCAATTAAGTCCCTAATTGCCTGAAGAAGCTGTTGCACTTTCCAGTCAAAGCAATCTCTAGGACCAATTGTCTTTACTCCAAGTGTGTCTACTAACCCATCTGGTTTATGTTTAGATCTGTTAGTTTACAATATATCATTCTGTCCTCATAAAGAGTTGGTCATTTGTGTTTCAGTGGTGCACTGAAGTGGTATGAGCAAAGCAAAATTTATTTATAAAACGCCATTCCAGAAGACCATGGCATTGTACATAGACACAATTTAAAAACACAATCATCATAAAAGCATATACTTAAAATCAGATATAAAATTAGCAGGGGTTAAACCTCACAAAAGGCAAAGTTGAAAAGATAGGTCTTTAAAGTAGATCTAAAGGCCTCGATGGATGGGCACTCTCAAAACATATAAATGACTGTGTGTGAGAAATCATCTGTCCGTATCACAGCAGTCAGTACTATCACATCAAAACTCTGCATTCTTGTATGGCAATATAACACGAGTGTTCAATGGATATTCAATAAATCTAAAGTTTAAGTCGTAGAAGTAGTGTGTCTTTGATGTAGCCTCCATGAATATGTTCATGTGGGAACAATATTGTTGATATGTCAGATTGACAAACAGGTGTCTGCCGCACTCTGCTATTTCAGGAACATGTACTATATGAACTCACAAACATTAGTTCTCTGAGGGATTTTGTGAGAAAATACATCATGTATGTGTGTAACTAGAAATACTGTATGTTATCCTGATGCCACTGTCTGTTTCCCCTCAGTTGAGGCTGCTGTACAATGCATCTCTGTGCCCCCCACACGAACAGCCAGTGCCCCCTGTTCCAGTCTCCACAGATAGGACTGCTGTGCTCTGCTAAGCCTTTGAGTCCCAGGGCCTTGACTGTGAGACAGAGTGCACCTAATGCAGCGATCCTGCCCATTTAGGGCAGTGGAAGTGGGTAGCAGGGTGCAGAAAAAGCCCCACCTTTGGTGGCCTAGGGCAATACGGTGCAGCAGCCCCAACTGTGGAGACGTAGTCCCTTGGACTGTAGGGCTTAGCAGAGTACAGCAGTCCTGTCTGTGGAGACTGGAACAGGGGGCTTTGGCTATACCTGTGGGGAGGGGGCAGAGGGAAGCAGAGTGCAGCAACTGAGGGACAGGAGAGGGGGGGCATTAGGATGACATATAGTATTTCTAGTTACACACACACACACACACACACACACACACACACACACACACACACACACACATGGTGTTTTCACATAGAATCCCTCAGAGAACTGATTTTTGTGAGTTCATACAGTACATGTTCCTGAAATAGAGTGTGGCAGACACCTGTTTGTTAATCTGACATATCTACAATGTTGTTTTCACATGAACATATTCATGAAGGCTACATCAAAGACTCACTACTTCTATAACTTAACAAACTTTAAATTTATTTCATATCCATTAAACAGTCCTTTGTTATATTATCAGACAATGCAGAGTTTCGATGTGATGGTATTGACTGCTGTGATACAGACAGGTGTTTTCTCACAAATAGTCATTTATAGCACTTCAGTGCATCATTGAAACACTAATGACCAACTCTGTATGAAAACAGAATGATAGATCGTAAACTAATTGATCTAAACACAAACCAGATAGGTTAATAACACACTTGGAGTAGAGATAATTAGCCCTACAGTTGCTTTGACTGGAAGTGCAACAGCTTCTTCAGGCAATTAGGGACTTAATTGCATCAGAAACAGGCTGGATAAGTATGTTGTCATTGCTCACTGATTGGGACAGAAACATCTTCACTGTTTTGAGTTACAGCATAGCACATTAACAGATGCTGATTTAAAGAAAACCACAAAAACCAAACAGCATAATATTTTCAGGACATGCTAGTCACGACACAGGGATTTGACCTCAAGTTTTTATTGACAATCTGTAAAACTTTTTCATTTGATCTTTAAGGTTGACTACATATATCAATCTAAAATTGTGGGACTGCAGGAATATTCATTGACATCCCTGGGCTGAAACGTAGTCATGTAGTACCGAATCATGAACATAACAAAGGTAAGACTACTTCAATTATAAAAGTAGGGAAAGTCCTTAGGAAAGGTGTAACTCTAGATGAAATTCCACCAGTAAACATGGAAAAACCTGCATTAGAATATGCAGTGCAGCAAATGAAAGCTTTTAAAGAGAAAGGCCAACAGCAGCAAAAAGACAACTGGAATGACTGTAACTGTAGTGGGAGATATACAAATCTGCTGTAATAACCCCATATTGACCTAGAACTGACATATCTGTGGTTAACAAGAGGAGAATTGGGTTCCCCACTATTGACCACGGCCGACACCTGAGCATCAAATGCCAGGCTGTCATCTAGGATCACACCCAAATCCTTCACCTGTCTAGAAGGGGCAAGGGGAACACCCCTGAACACTAGGCTGGGGGATAAACTAACCCCCCCACACCAACATTCCAGATCCACAACCAGTATCTCTGTCTTGTCTGGGTTAAGCTTGAGCCAGTTGTGAGTCATCCATGACTAAATTTCCTAGAAGCAGCTGTTTAAATACAGAGTCAGACACCTGGGTATCAGGTGCATAGGATAAGTACAGCTGTGTATCATCTGTATAGTAGTGAAAACCCAGCCCATACCACCTGAAAATGTCCCCTAATGGCAGCATGTACACTGTGAACAGCAAGGGTGACATGACCAAACCCTGCTCAACCCCACAGCACAGAGGCTTTTAGTTAGATGAGACAAGTCCCATTGTCACCCTTTGCACTCTGCCTGTCAGGTATAACATGAACCAGTTGATGACATTATCAGACAGGCCACATCAGAACCACAGATGGTCAAGTAACTCCTCATGATCCACAAAGTCAAATGCTGCAGAGAAGTACAGAAGGACCAAGATGGTACAGTGTCTCCTGTCCCTCGCTATCAGTAGGTCATTTAGCACCCTCACCAGGGCAGTCTCTGTACTATGCCCTGCATGGAACCAAGACTGGAAGGGCTTATAGGTGGAGGAAGAGTCAAGATGTCTCTAAAGCTGTAAGGCCACCACCTTTTCTACCTAAAAATGGGAGGTTTGAGACCGGCCTGTAGTTGCTGAGGCAGTCTGGGTCCAAAGAGGGCTTCTTCAAAAGGGGTCTAACCAAGGCCTCTTTCAAGACTGATGGGAAGACCCCGCTTCTCAAGTAACTCCAGACAACCTCGGCAACCACAGGACCAATCGGGTCCAAATATCCAACCAAAGGTCAAGTCAGACCTGGGTCCATATCACACTGTGGAGGCTGCAGCTTTGAGATAATCACCACTTCCTCCACCCCAACCAACTCAAATTCATCCCAGACAGGAGAAGTGTTCTGGCACAACTCAGACCAGAGCCTGAATTCCTTTTGAGAGACCGCCAAAAGACCTCAGCCCTGATAGAGGACACCTTGTTGGTGAAGAACAGAGCCAGCTCCTCACACCTAGTGCCAGAACCTGCCCCCCCCCCAGCATGGAGACAAGCAGGATGTAAGAGCCTGCCTACCATGATGAAGAGCTCAGCTGGTCTGTTTCTCACTGCTGCAGTCTCCCCAAACAGAAATTCTGCCTTTTTTCAAGAGATTTCCCCCTGATAGTTGGCATAATGTGACCTCTGGGCCAGTTTGTCCTCCACCAGGCCAGATCTCCTCCAGAGTCTCTCTAACCTCCACACCCAAGCTTTGAACTCCAGAGATCCTCATCATACCAAGGAGGTCTTTGATGAGTAGACAGGGGCCAGACATGAATGGGTGCGATTGAGTCAAAGGCAATAGCAACAGCCCCATTATAGGCTGCCACTGTTTCCTCCATCCCAATCACATACGCCACCCCAACACTCGATAGGTTATTAAGCATTGTGCCTACCACCCACCCCCTAAGTTGTGGGCCATCTGTATTAAATAGATTGATCCACATAACATAGCCAAGAACTCTCTATACGTTTGTACCAAGGTAACTTACTAACATTTTCTTTTATGTTATTCATATTCAATGTTTTCTTAACGTAATGCTCTGGTAGCTTAATATCAGTGATGTGTGTCTTAACTAGTATATTTCAGGTCCTTTCTAGCTCTGTGCATTCAAATTCATGATATATGTGTTTATAAGATTCTTTGCAAAAAATGTTGTTAATGCACTAGTAAGGGTTAAACTGACAAAAGTAGGAAAATTTGGTATTAGGGTTTCCAACCTTAACACCCTCACTCTGCAGGCAGCAACAGGAGAAACCATGGTTTCTCCTGTTGCTGCCTGCAGGGTGGGGGCGTTGGGTCTGGAAACCCTAAGACTGATTTATTCAGAGGCGTATGGTTGCACGTGCATAATAGTGCATCATGTAATTACGTTGCAACAGCAGGCTCTGGTGTGATTTTCAGACAGAATGTGCAATCCAGTCAGACCATGCATTCTATTCAAACATTGGACCCTGGATGCATAGTACATATAAGGTGGACGCCATGTATGGTGCAGCGTATCCTGGGTGCAGGGAAGAAAAGTGCCCTTAGGGGAATGTGTGACACATACCTGGATGAGCGGTTCCCCCATGGGTGTTATTCAGCCCAAGCGTGCAAATTAGCTTATTGAGCGTGCATGGCACAAAGGGGTCTCATGCATGCCCATTATTGGCTCATAGTGCCAGATTGAATGCGTCGATGGACACCCCACCCCACAAGCCTGGTTACTGTAATGTAGAGACATATGTCCCGTAGTGTAGTTTCACCACTTCTGCTGCCCAATCTCTGTAAAATAAAGACTTCCCCATCAGTTTTCAATACTGTAGTTTACCACCTGCCACTGCCCAATCCCCATGGAATAAAGAATCACCATCATTTTTCGGTAATGTAGTGTCCCCTCGCCTTCTGCCCTATCCCCATAGAATAAAGAAATCCCAATCAGATTTCCATACTGTAGTGTCCCCCCTCCCACTGCCCAATCCCCATAGAATAAAGAAATCCCCATCAGTTTCTATAATATAGTGCCCCCCCCTCAGCCCTGGTCATTGTCCAAACAGGCAAACCATGCAAGCTCTTTCCATAGTGCAGTGGCCCCCTGCCCCACAGCCCCGAGCACTGCCAAACAACCCAACCACCCAAGCCCTGGTAACCATACTGTAGATTGCCCTCCCAGCTGCAGTCACTGTAATGAACATGCACAAAAACACACCACTGCATTGTGTAGCAGCCACTGGGCCCTGAACACTGCCAAATATCCTGATGCCCGGTACCTGGTCTGCAGATTCCCTCTGCACTGATCGCCGGTGCAACAGACCAGCCCTGATCCCCTGTCCTTTGTGGCTAGTGCTCCTCCACCCCAGTATATGTGAATATGTTTGTGTATGTTGTGAGCGTAGAAGAAATGTGGCACATTGAATTTTTAATATGGGTATATGAGATGGGTGGTTATGTGGGTATAGAGGATGTGAATATTGTGGGGATGTTGAGGTAAACTTATATTCAGGTACATGACATTATATGGTCATTGTGGCTAGGACTCTGGACTTATATTGTAGTGGATATTTACTTCCTTCTGCTAGTTCTGTAATTTGAGTATTTATTATAATGTTTTTACACTCTGTACTTATTAGGAAACATGTCTCATTTACCTGGGGGTTCATGACAGGCTTAATTCTTTTTTGGGGTAACTATTGTAGTGATGGGTGCAATTAGGATTCATGTACATATATTTCATTTTAAGTAGTTATCCCCGGGGGGGTAGTTCCTAATAATTTTTGTTTAGATTCCATGGACTGTTTCTATATATGTATTATTTTGATTATACACTGACAATTTCTTGAGATCTGTACGTATCAGGATGCATAGTCTCAATTTCTTGGGGGTCCCTGACTAGCACTCCTTTTATCCGGCACCTACACTGACAATTGATATCATCATGTATGAAATCTGGTTACAACAAGGTCTTAACATAATAGTTTGTTGAGAGTATGTTGGGAATATATCTGTAGCCAGTTGTACTTTCATCAGTGTGATACACTTACTCACTTTGGGTATACATCATTTTCATCATTCTGTATGCTATGTAAAGATAATTTCTGATGTAATTTGGGGGCTCATTTTTAATTTTTTTGCTTGGTTATATGTTACAGTTTAGCATGCAGTTGTTTTCTCGAGGTTCATCTCATTATCAAAGGTTCTGTTCTGAGCAGAGTGATGTACTGTGGCCTCACTTGTGAAATATGTGTCTTAGGGAGATTTCCTTCACTTGATATGTAATTTAGTGAGCAGAGAATCTTAAGGTTTTTTTTATCCATTAGACTGATACATGGTAACTCTCTGCCTGTTATCTTTAAACAACCTTTGATCTTTAAGTTTGGTTCAGCTGAAATCATTCTTTATATAATCAAGCTCTCCAATGTCACTTTATTTCTGAAGGCCTGTTTTAAACCAATGAAAATGATTTCTGTTTTTTTCTGCATGTTCTAAGTGTTAATAATATGGGATTTTCTAAATGACTCTCATTAGGCTTCTGAAGAAGGACTTGTTGGTCTGAAAGCTAAAGCTCATTGTTCATTTTGTAACATACTTGTTGGTCCAATAAAAGGTATCAAACCTTTGTTCTGGATTTGTTTCACCCCAATAGGCAGTTCCAATTCCCTGCACCCTCACCCTGTCCAGACCAGTGTCAGTGACTGGCACAGACCTCACCCCCTACTATGGCCACTCACTGACTGATCAGTACCATATCATGTACTGTATATATTACATGCTCATTGGCTGACATGTCAGCTAGTGGGTATGTCCCACTTACTGTGTATGCAGCATGGTCCAGATCAGTTGTCGGCTGTCCATTGTAGGGGGTGAGGGCTGTGCCAGTCACCTGATCTGGTCAGGTTGGGGTGGGGGAGAGGGGAATTGGTACCACCTGTGACGCTTAGCCAGTTGATTATGGTATGATATTGGTATTATAAATAAGTGGTCTGTGTATTAAATGTCGGTCTGTGAGATTTGGCCCTTTAAATTACAAAGTGTCAGCAGCTGAAAACCAGGATGTAATTAAACAGCCCAGAAGGAAACAGTTAATTGGAACATCCTTCTAGAGAGACAGTTTATGGCCCTCATCACCTGGTGCTACTTTTGAAGTTAGAACTTAAAAAACAAATTTTATTACATCAGGAAAGGACGTAATTTAGCCGATTCCTGTTGGCTATCTCACACCTGGGTGACTGACTACAGGGTTATAAACCTTAAAGGATCTGGCTGATCAAAGACTCATAATTTGGGAAATAGGTTTTTGTTGATGTTAACATTATCGAACATACCTCCTGGTAGGAAATCATGTTTGTAATTTTATATTCAAAAAAAGGAGGAGCTAAATGACTCGCAGAAGGGGTGTGGAGACACAGAGTTTAAACTGATACTTGTGTCTGAACTATAGGTCATATTATTTGGGGACTTTGAGAGAAACAGTCCTCTGAGCTAACTTAAGGCACTTCCAGAGGTAATACCTTAGATAGCAAAAATGTAAATGTATTGTGGTAGGAGTTTTGCTTTATTTTCCCTTGTTCTTTTATGTGATTGTGAGCTCTTTGATATATTGTTCTGTGTTTACATTTTTCATATTTTTATCATCTTTAAGTAAAGAACCTTTTCTTTGAAAGACTGCCTGGGTGTCTGTCAGTTCTTTTTGCATGTGACGTATAGATGGTTAAGTCTGACAACTGTATAACTCCTTGATGGTGTTACTGAGCTTGAGTAAAAAGGTAAGAATATACCCAAGGTCTCTTATAGAGTTTTAAGGGTTCATTTTGGATACCAGGTTACATGCCCTTAGGTGAAAGATATATTGCACCCCCCCCCCCCAAAAGAGAATATTATCTGCGCCTATACATTTGGGTACGCTAGCATAAAGTTCACAGTTTGAATCCCCCCAAAACATGAGACTAAAGGTGATTAGGACCCAAAAGCAGACAGGAGGGTTACCCTGTCTGTTATCTGTTTACACTATTGCACTCTGAGGTTGGTACTGTGGGAGCAGAGGGCCTGAACTGCTGAGTGCGTTTGTGACACCACCTACCAGGGTGGGTGGAGGGGACACTAGCAAC
The DNA here is from genome assembly GCA_016271365.2 of Neoceratodus forsteri. Classification (NCBI taxonomy): domain Eukaryota; kingdom Metazoa; phylum Chordata; order Ceratodontiformes; family Ceratodontidae; genus Neoceratodus; species Neoceratodus forsteri. Next base: position 1,166,369,746 of record CM057454.1, read on the forward strand.
CAGAAACAGGGGATAGAGGCTGGTCTGTTGCACCGGTGATCAGTGCAGGGGCAGGATCTACTTTCTGGTTACCAGAACTCATGTTATTTGGTAATCTTCAGGGCTGTGTGGTTGAGGGGCCACTACACTGTGGAACAAGGGGTTGTGTGACCATTGATTACTGTTATTGGGGCTGGGGACACTCTATAATATGGTTACCGGGGCTCAGGGGGGTTCAGATTGTTTGGCAGTGCTCAGGGCGGTGTGATGGGAGGCTTCCATACTATGGAAAGTGCTTGCATTGCTTGCCAGTTGTGACAGTGTTCAGGGCTGGGAAGGGGGGAACACTACATTATGGAAACTGATGGGGATTTCATTATTCTATGTGGATTGGGCAGTGGGAGGGGGGACACTACAGTACGGAAATTCAATTGGGGTTAAATTACTCTATGGTGATTGGGCCTGGGGGGACAACACATTATGGAAAACTGATGTGTGATTCTTTATTCTATGGGGATCAGGAACTGAGATTGTGGACACTACATTACAGAAAAGAGATGGGTGTTTGATTATTATAAGGTGATCGAGCAGTGGCAGAAGGGACACTACACTATGGAACAGTGCTGGGGATTTCTTCAGGTTACAGGCATGGGGCAGCGTGAGGGGGTAGTACACTATTGCAACATGGATGGGGGTTGTGTAGTCAGTACTGTGTTCTGGGCTTGTGTGGGGCTGTGTACCCAGTCCTTGCTATGTGTGGGGCACATACCTTCCCCTCACATAGATAAGGCAAGGTCTGGAAAGCATAGCTATGCAATTGTGCAGCCAGCCAAAGTTATGCTTGGGGGGGTTGAATATTGTGAGCTGGGGCATAGGCATGGGGGACCCCTTAGTTGCATTCCTGCAATGCAGTATTCTGCATGGCAGTGCAATTAGGTGTGCAGGGCACATCAGGAGTGTCTAACGTTTTCCCTTCACCCTGTCTTTGAGGCACAGGTCAGGAAGCATAGGAAAAACCAGGAGCAGTTGTAGAATTTAGTAAAAAGTGTTTATTAGAACTAGCAGTAACATAAAAAAAAGTATTCAGTATAACTTTTTACTTTGTACAAAGGCAGAATAAACAGAGAAGATCCACATGAGCTTTTCTTCAGTCTCTGTGTCTGTGTCTCTCTCTTGCAAGAAAGTGCAGCTCTGTTTTTATAAGTTCTTGCAACCCCCCCTTAACAAGCATCCTGTTTTGTTCTAAAATGTTCTTGTAAATTTCAGGCAGGTGCAGCTAGACCACAATGTCCCAGAACTGAGGCTCCTTTCCCACAGCTGTGGAAAAAGGGCTTCAAAACTACTCTTAGGTTAACCCCTTGAGCTTCCAATATCTTTTTTGCAATCATCTTAAGCTATAATTCTGTACATTTCAACAGTAACTATATAATTTCTAAACAGAGGGATGCCAACATCAGTTACATTGCCACATAATGATTTACATATGCTTTTATACAAGCAGATATGCAAGGGAGGAAAAGACAGATACAGCAAGGGAAGGTTGAGAGACAGTAAGAGGCAAAGAATTGCAAAACTGTCAGGTGATTAAGTCATAGGTCTCACCGGAAAATTTGGTTGCGTAACCAGACAGACAAGAGACGGAACATATCCCTACATTCAAACTCTCCATAACAACTGGGACAGGGTCCTATTCAACCCTGTCACACCCCTGATGATCCACACAGGCACCGAGTTGGATGGCATATTTAGTACTGCACCCTGCATCTGCTTTCAGTATTGGGGCCAAACACCACATTGCATACTTTTGTCAGTTTAACACTAACAAGTGCATTAACAAAGTTTGTTTGCAAATAATTTTTTAGATAATATAATCATATCTTCATTTGCCTGTGTCATTTTTATGTTGGCTTGCGCGCATGCGCAAGAAACATCTTGCAACAGTGCTGGTCTTGGGGTCGCGGCTGCTGTTGGGCGAATGCAGGGCACGCATCAGTAGGTGCGTCCCTCATTCCCCAATCAGCCTGCATGCCACCGCCACACCATGCACATATAATGGGGCGAGCACATCAAAGCAAAGGTTCGCTGCAATCATCATACGCAGCGGTCCTTTGCTTGATGTGCTCGTCCGCCATTATGGCCATGGTCGGCGAGCGGGCGGCCGCCTCACCTCTGTCAACATCGGGGGTGCCCAATCCCCCTGTCGGCACCCGTGTTTGTGTGTAGCGGGGAGCTCACTCCCCATCGGCATCCCCCACAAATGTGGAATGCGGTGCCCAATCCCCCTGAAACTTGCGCCTCCCGCTTGCATTGCATGCCGGCAGAGCCACTCCCGTTAGCGCCAGCTAACTGTTGAATGCGTGAGGGTGCCCAACTTCCGCCGGGCTACTGACCCCCAAACCCACTTAGGTGGCACGCTGGGAGCCCACCCCGGAGCCCACGCTTTCTTTTTTTTTTTTACCTAGAAAACTAAAACTGTCCCTCATAGTCTAGATTCCCCCCACCCGCATCCGCCCAATGTGCACCCTGCCTCCCATCACCCCCCCTCACTCCATACTTACCTCCGGACTCTGGTGTGATGATCTTCAGTGGACCGGGAACACGTCTGCACTCTTCAAAGCTGACCGCGAACTGAGGAAATGCCAGTAAGCTGTATATTGCAATGAATAGGGTTTTTTCAACTTTGTTGCATATCTCGGGCATTTCTTGGAATTTTGCCACCAACTTTTCAACATGGGGTTTTTGGGGCCCCTCCTCATGAATTCTGTCACTGTCATGGCATTAATCAGCCTCGGAAGGTGATTTCGCAGTCACTGCACGAAATCACCTTTCGGGACCCATTAATGAAATGACAGTGCCAGTGTTCATGAGGTGGCCTCTCAAAAAGCCTATGTTCCAAATTTGGTGGAAAAATTCCAAGAAATGCCTGTTTTACGAGCGTGCGTTGCGCAGTTGCTATGCAGGCTCGTAACTTCACACATTCACAATATTTTAACGTGGTATTTTCAGCATTGGCATTTTTCTGCACCTCCTTGTGAACAGTACAGCTGTCATTTCCCACATCCTGCCTGAAATGTGTTTCTGCACTTCCGGCGCACAATTGCACAGTTGCTGTGGGAAATCAGTGTTTGGGCCAGATTATGAAAATGACAGTGACACAGTTCATGAGCAGAGCTCCTAGAATGCCTATGTTGAAAATTTGGAGCTGATACTCCATAAAATGACTTTGTTACGAGCGTGCGTTGGCAGATTGCACGCATGCTCGTACGTCCGTGCATTGTGATATTTTCACTCTAGATTTTCACCATTGCCATTTTACACATCTCTTGATGAACAGTACAGCTGTCACTTCACATATCCTGCCAAAATGTGTTTCTGCACTTCCGGGCAGAATAGTGTAGTCGCAGCAAATCACTTCTTAGGACACTTTGAGGAAATGACAGTGACACTGTACATGAGCAGAGGTGCTAAAATGCCTATGTTGAAAATTTGGTGCCAAATGCCCACAATGTGTTAGTGCTGAAGCGTGCCTGCATATTTGCTACACACATTTGCAACTCCGCAATTTCGTATATTTGTATGCCACATTTTCAGCACTGCCATTTAATTACACCTCTTTATGAACTGTGCAGCTGTCATTTTACACATCCTGCCCAGCATGTTTTCCTGCACTGCACTACCAAACACCCACAGGGACACCCTAATGCCTCTCACTCTCTGTAGGGTGGGGCTGGGTTGGCATCAGTTCAATACTTGACTGGCACTCCTATGCTGCATTTCTCTAACTCCTGCACTGCCAATGACAGTAAGACAACATTCGGCATTGACAAATGCTTGTTCACATCCTGGCTAAACTGTGTTTTCACTACTGAGTCATGGAATGACGTGATGGTAGTACAGAATAACATTTTTGCGGCAGGGGGGTTGAGAATTTTCAGTACCGGGTTCATGAGGTGGAATAAGAAGGCTGTGGTGACAATTTGATTGTGGTTTCGCTAAAAATACAAATGTTTCCAAACATACATATGTATACACATTCATGGAGGGATTGGATGGGTTCTGCTCTCCAACAAGCATATAAGGATACAATTACACTATTTTAACAAGTATAGATGGATGGGAGTGCAGAACATGGAGTGCCAGAACTCCCACAGGCAAACAAGCATACAAATATACTATCTTAAAAAGTACAGAAATTCTTTGCAAACAAAGCAACTGCATTAATGCAACATTTAGGATTCAGGCTAAAGTGAATAGAGAAATGTGGTTTTAGGATTTCCAACCCTAAAACACCACCAGCAACACTAAAACAAATCAGGGATGCAGTCTTCCTAGGGGTTGTTAACCCTGAAGCTCACCCCATTCTATACTCTCCAGAAACATACACCTAATGGGGTGCTGTAGGATTGACAACCTCAAGGAAGGCTGCACCCTTGATTTGTTTTAGGGGTGCTGGTGGGGGTTTAGGGTTGGAAATCCTAACACCATATTTCCCCTACTTTTTTCACTTTAGATTGAACTCTGAATGTTGTATTACCACATATTTTTGTAAAGATGCATCCTTAGAACCCAGTACAGAGCTGAGGATCCTTTAATATATTTTCGGGGCTTCAGGTAATAGCGTGCAGTTATTAGAGATTTTATTGTCAGCACTCTGCCCACTATAATTAGAGCATGACACCAGTAAAGTCCAGTCCCCAGCACTAGTCAATCAATTAATCAATCAGACTTTATGTATCAAGCTCAATTTAAAAAAGTCAAAGCGCTGTACAATCTTACAATTTTTTTTAAATGATTTAAAACCCTCTAAAACTTATTAACACTATTAATAAATATATACTTCCAAATACCATATCTGAATACCATGTCAGAGATCAGGAAAGGCCAGCTGGAAAATATGTGTTTTAAGAGCAATCTTGAAGCTCTCCACTGTCAGGCACTCTCATGTCTGATGAGGTAGAGAATTCCACAGGGTAGGGCAGCAAAGACAAAAGCCCGTGACCCAGAAGTCTTCAAGTGCACCCTGGGAATCTCTAGCTGTTGCTCATTGGCTGAGTAGAGTGGTCAGAGGGGGCAGTTGGGATGCAGATGCTCTTGCAGGTAACTCGGACCCAAACCATGTAGGGCTTTATAAGTTAATAAACTGACTTTAAACGTGATCCACTACTGAACAGGCAGCCAGTGCAGAGTGCTCAGCACAGAGGAAATATGGCTGGATCAAGAAGATCCAGACAATAACCTGGCTGCAGCAGTCTGCACTAGCTGTAGGCAATGGATATCTACCCCAGGAAGCCACAGGTAGAGTTACAGTAATCAAGGCGTGAGGTCACAAAAGTGTGAACCAAAGTTGGAAGATCGCCAGACGGAACAAGGTGCTTAATCTGGGCAATGTTCTTCAGATGGCAGAATGAGGATTTGACAATGGCTGACACCTGAGAATGAAGTATCAGCCCGACATCAAAAACCACCCCCAGATTCTGCACCCATTCAGAGGTCAGCAGCTGGGAGCTAGTGACCAAACCCAGCAGCAACCAGCCCAGATTCCCCAGTTTGATGCCCAATGAGGTGCCCATAGAATACCCCTGGCAAGCAGTGTAAGGTGGCAGGGAAGGGGAATTGTCCATTAGGAGGCCCCAGTACACACACAACTGATTCCTGCACTCTAACTTTTATTCTTCTCCCAGTAGCATCTCTGGGAGTTTCCCACCCCTAGAGCATTGCACACTCTAGTGTCAGCCCATTTGAATGTCCAGCTCACACTGTACCATTGGTTTCCTCCCACATTACCAGGAACTCAGCATCCCAGATGTTGGGGGGCTATGTAACTTCCCACGTGGTGGCAACTGGCCATCAATTGCACTGAGATGCCATCCAGTAGAGCGGCCATTAGTCAGTCTCATGAGCACTCCCAGGTGCTGAAGGGCAGTTGGGTCTGACAAAGTAGGGCCTGAGAGAAAGTGAGGATGTAGGAGAACTGGTTCAGAAATAGAAAGGGTTTACCAGTCTCTGCAGTCCTCCTCATGAATCAATGGCTTTTTTTTTTGTCTGTGATTGCCAGGATTGGCAATTATCCCCCCAAACACCAGGAGCCAAGCAGCAGCAGTGCCAGCAGCATTCAGCAGTCAGTGTTTTGCAATCAGTAGCAGAGGTACGGTGTGGGCTCAGTTTAGATCCATTTTTTGTAATTTAAAAGTAAACTGGTCCTCACTGACAGCTTTAGCAGCCTGTGGTGGTGACCAGAGGAAGGCGAGAGTGAGAGTAGCACCAAACAGCAGGCAGATGGTTCACTTCCTGCACCACCTCCTTTCTACTTCAAAGATGTCCTGCTGTATTTGATCAGGAAATACCTAGTAAAAGTACTCGGTTAGTCAAGGTATAGCGGTGATTCCTTAGACTTCAAATTAGTTGTCCTTACCATTGAAGAAATACTGGTGCCGTCTGCAAAGATTCTAAACCTCTCACTGAGACTGGCACAATTCCCCCAAATCTGGAAGTCCACCCTTGTTACCCCGTTCACAAAAGTGGAGACCACACTATACACAAACTATAGACCTATCTCTATACTTCCACCTCTGTCTAAAGCACTTCAGCGCATAGTTGTGGATCAGTTGGTGGAGTACATGGAAAAATACTCAATCCAGTGCCCCCAGCAGCATGGATTCAGAAAGCAACATATCACTACCACAGCACTGCTAGAATTCACTGGTTTCATTCACCAATCTCTGGATCAAGGTAGATTGGTGGGTGTGGCCTTCATAGACCTCACAAAGGCCTTTGATACAATGAACCATGCTCTACTTCTCAAGCAACTGTCCTCAATTCGTCTCTTGACAGATACTGTGTCCTGGTTCAAAAGCTATCTTGTAGGCCACTCCCAATGGATGAAGATAGCTAATGTCACCTCTGACTATCAACATGTCCGCTGTAGAGAACTACAGGGCTCCATACCGGGTCCACTTCTCTTTAGCATCTTTCTTAACAATATCCCTCACTCCTGTCACCAGCAGATCCTCCTCTATGTGGATGATGCAGTCATATACACTAGCAACACTGACCCTGAACCACTGGAGCACCAACTTCAACTCAGCTTTGAGGAAGTGGAGAACTGGTTTCAGGAAACACAAGCTGATTCTGAATTAAAAAATACAAAAGTCATGTTGTTCAGTGGTGCTCACAGCAAACACAGATCCAGTGCCCTACCTTTCAGGAACTCCTTGGCATCCTGCTTGAACAAATTTAACATTTCAAGTATCTAGGGGTAACCATGGATACCTCACTATCATATGCCCAGCATGCTGAGAATGTTGCCAGGTCTGCCAGTATCAAAATGGAGTTACTCCATAGACATAAACACAATCTAATGCCTGAAACCCTTAGACTAGCTATTTATACCTTCATAGTATTCATTGTTGACTATGGTCTGGAGATCTATGGCTCAGCTTCCACCACTATCCTCCACAGAATATCTTTGACACCCAATAAAGCATGCTGACTTCTTACTGGAGCAGCACGCCTTACCCACACATGTGAACTGTATGTGCAAATAAGTTGGCTTCAGCTAAATGGAAGGATTCACTATCAAACCTGCTTGCTAACTAAGAAGGCAGTTCTTGGGCTCCTGCCTTCTGGTGTTACAAGCTTACTCAACCCCTCTTGCAGCTCCCAGCACACGCATAGCTCAATCAACCAACTCTTCTCTGTCCCATGATGCTGGACTACACAAGGGCAACGATTGTTTGCATATAAAGCACCACTATGGTTTAATACGCTGCCCAGAGATATCTCTTCCTTACCAAATTTGGGACCATTTAAAGGCACTCTTCATCAACATGTTACAGCTGACAGTCCCTGTGACTGTTTCAACTGACATGGCACTTTCTTAGCAGTATTGACACATCCTTGTGTACCTAACTCTCCCCCTTTCTCTGTGAATGACAACTTTCACCTTAACAGCGCTGCCTTATTTCCTGCCTCCTTCTCCAATCCTTTCACTTCACCCCTCTTATCCTCCACCTTCATTCCACCGTTTATCTTCATGTACCCGAACTTTTGCTCACCCAAGCTTACCAATATCTATTTGACAAAGCACCTTGGGCTGCCTCCTTTTATTAGATTATTTTTGATTTCCTACCAATTCATATTTTCATTTTAGTTGCAATGTTAATGTCAGTTTAAACACTTTCTTGTCAAAATTTTATGTAATGCCTGTCACAAACCCACTCGGCAGGTCAGCCCTCTACTTCCAAAGTGCCAACCTTCGAGCGCAGTCTTGTGAACAGTCAACAAAAACAGCGTAACCCTCCTGTCTGTTTTGGGGGTTCAAATCAACTTTTGGTCTCAAGTCTTGGAGGGATTCAAACTGTGAACCTCTTGCTAGCATACCTAATTACAGGCTCAGATAATTCTGTCTTCAGGGGGTCAGATATCTTTGCCTACGGGCACCTAATCAGGTGTACAGAAATGAACCCTTAAAAACTGTAATAAAAGACCTCAGATTTAAAATGCTTGCCTTTTCCAGTTTGGTATCACCATTCAGGCTTATGTACAGTGTCTGCTTTAACCATATGTACTCCTTTTATAAAAGAAAATAAATCAAAGACAGATGAAATAGGCTCCAAAAATAGAGTTTATCTAAAATAGATAAAAAATATGTAAAACATAAAATACAGAACTATTATACCACAAGACATACAAATCTATTAAAAGAACAAGGTTTTAACAGTACAATTCTTACTACAGTAATTAGATTTGTCTGTCTCTTTAAATACCTGCTTAAAGTGCTCAAAGTTGTTTCTTTGTCAGAGTCTAGATTAAAGTGTCTGAAGGAAAACAGAATATTGTTTAAAAAAAACTGTCTTGGCCAACCCCTTTGTGTGAGGTCACCTAGCTCCTCCTCTGTCAGAATATATAAAACAAAAATATCTATACAAAAACAGGATGCCTTTTCAAAGTATTAAATTCTGTAATCCTCAGCACAACTCATTTTCTTTTTCAAATGACATTTCTTTGATCTTGTCATCAGCTTCCCCCTTTCCAGGACATCAAAGCATTTATGTATTTCTGCCAGATCCCTCGGAGGTGCAACATGCTTTGTATCACCATGTGAAAATGTAACTGTGTTTCCTCTGGACATCATAAATGTTTATGGTTGCCCTCTAACAACTACAGCTATAATTAACTTTAGATAAATAGGAGATCCTTGATCAAGGCCTGTTCTACTCTGTAATTAGCTTCTGGCCTTCCAGGTAACACCTTGTACCTAAAACCTGTGTGTGTTTGTATATGTGTGTGTGTGTGTGTGTGTGTGTGTCATACTCACATGCTGTTTCAGCATTTCTCATGAGAGACCATCCATAGCCCATTTTTATTTTACAAAAAATGATACAGTGATCAGAAAATGCTGTCCAAGTGTCACAATTCCTCCCCACCTAGACTGAATTTGGGGTCTCTATCCCCTGCATGGGATGAGCTTCCCAAATCGGTTCACTCCTCATAGACCCTACACAGCCCATCTGAATTCTGATTTTTGGCTCCAGCCCTATGTACGATTGTCATATCATACCCTTGCAAAGCAAGACTCCATCTTAGCAATCTGCCATTGTTCTTTCCCATCTGCGTCAGCCAAAGCAGGGGGTTGTGGTCAGTCTGCACCACAAAATGCTGCCTATATAAGTATGGCTTTAATTTCTTTAGGGACCACACTATGGCAAGACACTCCTTTTCCACCGTGGAGTATGCTTGCTCCCTGGGAAGTAACTTCCTACTCGGGTACACTACTGTGTGATCTGTCCCTTGGCAGGATATCTGACTCAGTACTGCTCCAATACCCACGTCTGAGGCGTCAGTCTGAACTATAAAGGCTTTGCTATAGTCAGGACTTGTCAAAACAGGAGCACTGCACAGTGCCTCCTTTAGTTTGGAAAAGGCTTCCTCACAGGCTGGGCCCCAGGTAATTTTCTTGGGCATCCTTTTCTTTGTCAGGTCAGATTGGGGAGCAGCCAGGGCACTGTAATTGGGTACAAATGTCCTGTAGTACTCTGCCGTCCCTAGAAAACTCCTGACCTGCTTCTGTGTTTCTGGTCTGGGCCATGCCTGGATTACCTTTATTTTTATTTGGTTAGGGTGGAGCTGTCCCAGGCCTACCACATGCCTGAGGTATGCCACTTCTCCCATGGCCGCCTGGCACTTCCCAGCTTTGACAGCGAGCCTGGCCCTCTGTATTCTGCCCAGCACACCCCTAAAGTGAGATAGGTGTTCCTCCTAGCTGGTACTAAAGATGGCAGTGTCATCCAGGTATGCCACGGCGTACTCCTCAGCACCATTTAACACCTGGTTCACCAACCTTTGGAAAGTGGCCGGGGCATTCTTCATTTTGAAAGGCATTACTTTAAACTTAAATAAGCCTATCGGAGTGATGAAGGCTGACCTCTCGCTAGCTCTGTCTGTCAACTCTACCTGCCAATACCCCTTTGTCAGGTCAATGGTCGTAAGGTAGGTCACCCCTCCCAACTTGTCCAGGAGTTCGTCCATCCGGGGCATCGGGTGGACGTCGGACTTCGTGACTGCATTCGGTCCACGATAGTCTACACAGAAATCAGTAGAGCCATCTGGCTTAGGCACAAGGACTATGGGTGAGGCCCAGGGGATGTGGGATCTCTGGATTACCCCTAAATCCAGCATCTCCTCCACTTCCCTCTTAATGTCCTTTTGGACAGCCTCTGACACCCGATATGCAGTCTGCTGTATGGACGTCTGTGTCCCTGTCTCCACATAGTGCGTCGCTAAGGGGGTTAGTCCAGGTCTGGCGCTAAACAATGGGACAAAGTCTGCTAAAACCTCCCTTACTTTCAGGATCTGGTCCGGGGCCAGCTGTGGAGACAGTTTTACTGCCTACACAGAGGACTCCTGCTTACTTTCCTCCAGCAAGTCCAGAAGGGGTTTCCTTCATCTGTCCCTTCCCCAGGACTACACACTGCAAACACCATGTCAGCCCTATTTGCATATGGCGTCATCATGTTGACATGGTACATCCTTTCTGTCTGTCTACTGTCAGGTAACTCCACAATGTAGTTCACGTCATTTACCTTCCTAACCACTTTGTACGGCCCTGCCCACTCAGCCTGCAGCTTGTCTTTCCAGACCGGAATAAGAACCATGGCTTCCTGACCCACCATGTACGAGCGAGCTCTGGCTCTGCGGTCGTACCGCACTTTTTGTTTCTGTTGGGTAGCTGCCAAGTTGCTCTGGGCTGTCCCCATAAGCTCCTTTAGCCTTTCCCTAAATCTAAAGATGTAATCCACAATGGGAGTTCCCTGGGTGGCGAGCTTGCCTTCCCAGTCCTCCTGGATCAAGTCTAGAGGCCCCTGTACCCGGCATCCATGTAAGAGTTCGAAGGCAGAAAATCCTGTCGAATCTTGTGGCACCTCTCTGTATGCAAACAACAGGTGGGGAAGGTATTTCTCCCACTTCCTCCCATGCTGTTCAGCAAACACCCGGAGCATTGACTTTAGGGTACCATTGAATCTTTCCACAAGACCATTGGCTTGTGGATGATACAGTGTCGTGCATCTCTGCACCACCCCACACTTCTCCCATAAACATTTCATCAGGTCCGACATGAAGGAACCCCCTTGATTGGTGATAACCTCCTGCAGAAACCCAACACAGGAGAAAATCACAAGTAAGGCATCTGCCACTTTGTCTGTCCTCAGTGAGGATAGGGTGACTGCCTCTGGGTACTGGGTGGCATAATCCACCACAGTCAGGATGAATATCTTCCCTGAGGAGCTGGGGGTATTTAATGGCCCCACAATATCCATTCCCACCCTCTGGAATGGCTCCTTCACTATGGGCAATGGAATCAGGGTGGCTTGAGTTTTCTTGCCCGCCTTCCCTATTTCTTGGCACTGGTGACAAAACCTGCAATACTCATTCACCTGCTGGGCGAAGTTAGGCCAGTAGAAATTCTGGGCCACCCACTGCATCGTGCACATGATTCACAGATGACCGGACAAGGGAATATCATGTGCAGTCTGGAGCAACTGCTCATTATACCCCTGGGGAATGACAAGCTGCCTGCCTAGCATCCCTCCCTCTGTCTGTACTGCCTGAGTATACATAAGTCCATTTTCCCAATAAACCTTATGTCTGCCATCACCTTCCTGTGTGCCGTCCGAGTCTGCCCAAGCCCTCAGCTTCTCTAAACTAGGGTCACTTCTCTGAGCAGCTGCAAACCCCTCACAAATTCCCAAGGCATGGGACAGGTCCCCTTCAGTCACTAAACTAGGGTCGCTAGCACTAGCATCACGGTACTCAGGATCACTGTCAATCCCCACCCCCTGACAATGGGTCACCCCTCCCTCTTTGGAGTAACCCTCTGTAGCTGTGTGGTTACTTGCTACTGGGGAAATTTCTACCCCTTTTCATTAGTCTCCCCATTTGGAGACACAGGCTGGGGAACCAGCCTCTCAGTGGTTTCCACAATGGCATCTGTGGGGTTCAGGGAACTACAATTTTTCCTTGCCGCTTGGCTACGGGTAACTGCACATACCATCCCTTGTTTGAGATTGTTGCCCAGGTTCACATCCACTGCTAACATTTTAATTACAGCCACCTGTTGCACAGTTCCCCCTGTTTCACCCCAGTCTAGGAGAACACTAGTGAGGGGCAATGTTTTCTCCCCACCCACAAAGTCCTGTACAGTGACGTATTCATTGGGTATAAGCTGACCAGACTGTACCAGATCCCCCTTTACCAAGGTCAGGGATGCCCCTGTGTCCCTTAACCCTTACATCTGTACACCATTCACCATGACTGGGTGCATGTGTTCCCTCATGTTCACTGGCATGCTTCCAGGGACATACAAACAACCTACTTCATTTCTAGCACCCTGTTGTGTATTGCTCTCCTTTTTGGGACACTGTCTGGCAATATGCCCAGTTTCCTTACACAACCAACATTCACTTCTTCTCTCAGAGAAATCTTTTCTCTGAAATCTGGAGCCAACTGGTTTTGGTGGAGGCAGTGAGGGTTTTAGCTGCCCTGAAGGTACGCTTTTCCCTTTCTGTGCTGCCATGCCTGCCCCATTCGCTCTCAGAGCAGGTCTGCTCTTGGCATAGCAGTCCAAGAGTTCAGCAGCCTCTTGCACTGTTTTGGGATCTCGGTCCTCTAGCCAGGTTTTTAGCTTGGCTGGGCATGCCCAATAAAACTGTTCTAATAAAATCACATTTTCAGTTTTATCAACAGAGTTTGCCTCAATTCCTTCCCACCAATGTTTCAAAAACTGACGTTGTTTCATGGCTAGTTCCTCATAGCTTAAGTCAGGGCTTCTCTTGAGCTTACGGAATTTAGCTCTGTATGATTCAGCAGTTAATTCAAATTTTTTTAACAGTGCCACTTTAAGTTTGCTGTAATCATCACTGTCCTCATTGTCCATTTGACCCAATGCATCCCGAGCTTTCCCGGTAAGTAGCGGGGATAGCTGGAAGCTCCAGGACTCTCTAGGAATTTTAGCCTGAATACAAATGTTTTCAAAAGAATTTAAAAAGGCATCCATATCCTCCCCTCTTTAAATTCGGCTAGTAATTTGGAATTCAATTTGTAACCCAGTCCTGTAGTCCCAGTTAAACCCAAGCCACTTACCTGCTCTGGTGCCACTGGTCGGAGTTGTAGCTTCTGCAGTTCATGTTGCCTCTGGCGCTCCTGCTCTCCACTGTCAGAGTCTCTCTGTTCTCGCTCTGCCTCTCGGCGTTCTTGCTCTCTCTTCTCCTCTGCGGCTCACTGGTGCTCACATTCCTCACGGTCTGCCTCTCGGCGTTCTCACTCTCTCTTCTCCTGGAACTCCATCCTGCGCAAATTAATTTGCAGCCTGAGTACTTGTGGATCCAGGATACTGGTGGCCTTCCCCTGCTGCTGTGGCCCTTCACTGACAGTGGCCCTGTTGCCTTCTTCATCAGATCTGGACACTGAACTGGCCGCTAGCCCTGCCACACTCGAGGTTTGGTCCTTTTCAGTCACAGTCTGTGACTCACTGCTCTGGGTATCTGCTACCATCAGGGCATCTATGAGGTTCTGCTTGCTGGCTTTCACCTCGAACAGGACTCCTCTGTCCCTGCACAACTGCCTTAAGTAGTCTACAGTGTGCCTGCTGTATTTGAAAGCTATCTTCCCTCACTACTGCTACTCTGACTTGCGCTTTAGGGGAAAAAAAATAAAATGGGTAGGAACTTGTCTGTACACCAAGTGTTATGGTTCTGTTTCCTTTTTAAAAATAAAACTCTGCCTTTTTCTTTCTTTGCAAGTGAGCTGACAGTCTCAAGCTGACACGCTGAACAATAAAAGCTTGTGATACCAAAATTTTGCCACCACTGCCAACCAATCTGTCACAAACCCACTCAGCAGGTCAGCTCTCTACTCCCAAAGTGCCAACCTCCGAGCGCAGTCTTGTTAACAGTTAACAGAAACAGGGTAACCCTCCTGTCTGTTTTGGGGGTTCGAATCAACCTTTGGTCTCAAGTTCTGGAGGGATTCAAACTGTGAACCTCTTGTTAGCGTACCCAATGTACAGGCTCAGATAATTCTGTCTCCGGGGGGCCAGATGTCTTTGCCTATGGGCACCTAACCAGGTGTACAGAAATGAACCCTTAAAAACTGTAATAAAAGACCTCAGATTTAAAACACTTAACTTTTTCCAGTTTGGTATCACGATTCAAGCTTATGTACAGTGTCTGCTTTAACCATATATACTCCACTTGTAAAAGAAGAGAACTCAAAGACAGACCAAGTAGGCTCTAAAAATAGAGTTTTAATAAAATAGATAAAAAATATGTAAAACATAAAATACAGAACTATTATATCACAAGACATACAAATCTATTAAAAGAACAAGGTTTTAACAGTACAATTCCTACTACAGTACTTAGATTTGTTTCTCTCTCGAAATACCTGCTTAAAGTGCTCAAAGATGTTTCTTTGTCAGAGTCTAGATAAAAGTGTCTCTGAAGGAAAATGCAATATTGTTTAAAAAAAACTGTCTTGGCCAACCCCTTTGTGTAAGGTCACCTAGCTCCTCCTCTGTCAGAATATATAAAAAAAATATATCTATACAAAAACAGGATGTCTTTTCAAAGTATTAAATTCTGTAATCCTCAACACAACTCATTTTCTTTTTCAAATGACATTTCTTTGATCTTATCATCAGCTTCCCTCTTTCCAGGACATCAAAGCATTTATGTCTTTCTGCCAGATCTCATGGAGGTGCAACATGCTTTGTATCACCATGTGAAAATGTAACTGTGTTTCCTCTGGATGTCATAAACGTTTATGATTTCCCTCTAGCAACTACAGCTATAATTAACTTTAGATAAATAGGAGATCCTTGATCAAGGCCTGTTCTACTCTGTAATTAGCTTCTGGCCATCCAGGTAACACCTTGTATCTAAAACCTGTGTGTGTGTGTGTGTGTGTGTGTGTGCGCAGCCATGTCATACTCACATGCTGTTTCAGCATTTCTCATGAGAGACAGTCCATAACCCATTTTTATATTACAAAAATTAATACAGTGATCAGAACCTGCTGTCCAAGTGTCACAATGCCATCCGTTGTATGTCTGTCATCATTCCCACTGATGTGAAGCCTTTGTGAAAGAGCTGTTATGTGGTCAAAGGTATTGTAATCTGAGAATGAATGAATAAATAAAGGCTAAAGGGATGAGTGAGCATAGTGTCAGGTGGAGCACCAGTGTTTGCCTTCCAGACAATCCACAGAGCCATGACAACCCACCCACAGCCAGCAGCAGAGCCAGCCATTTAGCCACCCCAGCAACTCTACTCCCACTGTACTTGACCCTAGGTCAGGTCAGTGAGTTGGTGGCAGCACCATAACTGGGCATGTGAAGACTGTAGTAGGGTGAGCCCTGTTATATTATGTTATGAGAGACCTCCCTCTTCTAAATCTGTTGCAACAGCACCTTTTCTGTCTTCCAACTATTCTATTTTTTTATTATTTTATTTCTCCTAGCAGATTGGCCATTTGTAAAGTTTTTTTTCTCTCTCCTATATTCTGTGTTTCTCTAATTCTTTTAAGCCTCTTTTTTTTTTTTCTTTCTTTGGTCACAGGTAAGCAAAATAGAGTACCAGAGATAACTATAAGAACTGTGTGCAGACTAGTCTGCTGAAAGAGATATGTAAATACAGTTTTTTAACAGGACATATATTTCTATATATTTGCCCTATGTCCCTGTTCCACACATGAGTAATGTTAATAAAGCAAAGGGTTTTTTGGGGGGGCGTTGTTATGCATTTGGGTCTCTTCTGTCCCCCCCCACACACTTTTGCACATGTTCCTCTAATGTGTTCTGGACTGTAGGAAACCGCTGTATGGCTGTACACTATAGTCCGTGGTCCAGCAAACTGCCATATTTTTGTTAACACTAGCAGCTGTGAAATGGCAGTCTGTTGCATACAAAGTGTGCCTTAATCCCTCACTTCAAGCAGCTCTGGAATACTTTGCCCTGCTTTCTGTAAATATACAGTTTAATTATATATTTAGTTTGTTTCTTTTTTTTTTTTTGTTTGTTTTTTTTAGGTAAAGATGCAGTCCTCTTACCTTTAGAGTGAGCAGCCATCCCATTGCTCATTCTTGAGTGCTCTGCTCTGTTTCAATCATAGCATTATCATATTAGTTTCACAGCCTCCTCCCTTCTTTTTTTTATTTATTAAAATCATCAGAATAAAACCTTTGAGTCAAGGACTCTTTTGCAAAGGCTCCTCGTTACGGATACATGAGAGAACAAAGTTTGCATAAAGTACATAGATGGCAAACATTACATGGTAAAGCAAATACAAACAGGATATATAGAGTTATACTGGATTGTACATGAGCAAATAGTGGTTAGTAGCGTTTACATGAAGTTCATTGATGACAACATCACATAGTAAAGCAAACATACAACAGGACATACAGGGTTCTAGTGATGTACATGTGCAGTACAGGTTGATAAGCAGGTCGAGGGGACCCTAGTCATATAATTAATTAAACAGGTAGACACAGGTTATACAAGCAAGTAAGCAAGCCAGTTGAGGCTGAGTTGTACTGTAGGAACATGTACATGAGAAGAGGAGTATCTCCAGGTGGATATAGCCCATCATCAAAGCTGAAGAGTAGATGGCTAGTGAAACATAATACAGTCGTGGCCAAAAATATTGGTGCCCTCTTGCACTTTTTCAAATAACTCACAATTTCATCTAAACATAAGTTGAAATTAACAACACTACAGTATTTGGTCTCCACAATTCTTTATTTCTCTGTTAATATTACAGAACCTTTGTTTTTTGATTCAGAATTTAATATATCCTTTTAAATCAGAAAATGGAAAGAAAGGGCATTGACAAAATTATTGACACCCTAGACTTAATATTTGGTAGCACAGCCTTTGGTCAAAATAACTGCAATCAACCGCTTCCTATAGCCACGGATGAGCTTCCTGCACCTCTCTACTGGCAGTTTGGCCCACTCTTCTTGTGCAAACTGCTCCAGTTCTCCCAGATTTGAAGGGTGCCTTCTCCCAACTGCTGTTTTCAGGTCTCTCCACAGGTTTTCAATGGGATTTAGATCTGGACTCATTGCTGGCCACTTCAGAACAGTCCAGCGTCTTGTCTTGAACCATTCCTGGGTGCTTTTTGAAGTGTGTTTGGGGTCATTGTCCTGCTGGAAGACCCATGACCTTCAACGGAGACCCAGCTTTCTGACACTGGGTTCAACATTGCACTCCAAAATGGCCTGGTAATCTCCAGATTTCATGATGCCATGCACACATTCAAGGCACCCAGTGCCAGAGGCAGCACAGCAACCCCAAAACATCACTGAACCTCCTCCATGTTTGACTGTAGGGAAGGTGTTCTTTTCTGTGAAGGCTTCATTTTGTTTTCTGTAAACATAGAGATGGTGTGCTTTACCAAAAAGTTCTAATTTGATCTCATCTGTCCACAGGACATTCTCCCAGAAGGATTTTGGCTTGTTCAGGTGTGTTTTGGCAAACCCCAGTTGGGCTTTCTTATGTCTCTCTCTCTCAGCAGTGGGGTCCTCCTGGGCCTCCTACCATATAACCCCCTTTCATTGAGTTGGTGACGGATGGTGCAAGTTGAAACAGTCGTACCTTATGTCTGAAGGTCTGCTTGAATCTGTTTGGCAGTTGATCAAGGTGCTTTCTCCACCATTCGAACAATCCTGCGCTGCAATCTTCAATCAAGTTTTCTCTTGCGGCCACGTCCAGGGAGGTTGGCTACAGTGCCATGGGCTTTAAATATCCTGATTACATTATGTACGGTGGAAACAGAAACATCAAGGTCTCTGGAGATTGATTTGTAGCCTTGAGATTGTCCATGCTTGGCTACAATCTTCTGTCTGACCTCCTCAGACAATTCTCTGGCTGTCTTTCTTTTCTCCATGCTTATTGCGGTACACACAGTGACACAAAACAGGAGAATGAGTCCTTTTCTCTATTCAAACTGGTTGAATGAGTGATTTTTATATTGCAGGCACCTGCAACTCACCACAGGTTAGTTCAATTCCAAAGTGAAGGAGAATCACCTGTTTGAAATCTATTTATTTCTAACTGCTTCTAAAAGGTGCCAATAATTTTGTCCGGGCCATTTAAGGATTTCTGTGTGGAATAAGCTAAGACTTAGTAAATGTTTCTGCTTTTTGTGTTTTATTCCACTGCAAACCAAAGAAATACATATGTGGATACCAAAATATTTTTTAATTTCAACAATTTTCTGGAAGGAATGGTGCATTATTAGAAAAAACTGCAAGGGCGCCAATATTTTTGGCCATGACTGTAGATGAGTGTGTTGAGGGGTGGGACAAATAGATGAGGGGTCTACAGGCCAGATGCATGAACCTGGGCAGAGGGGGTCAGAAACAGTCACAGGCATCTTGTTTTGAGGGCAGATTTGAAAGGGCCTAATGTGGGTATAAGTGAGAGATGGATGGCGGAAGCTAGTTAAGCAGCTTAGGAGCCCAAAGGCTCTTTGACACTGTGAGGTTCTGCAGCATGGGACAAGGTAGGAGGGTCTAGAGACAATTCTGGAGATTTGGGCAAGCTGGGTGTTTGAGGCCATGTAATCAAGTTCTGGGTGGGGGAGGCAGATCTGAGTGAAATCTCCTTAGCAAGGATGCAGGTAGTGTGTTTAAGTCTGGTTTCAAGATTTAACCACCCAGCAAATTAATATAAGTGGCAGGTGTGAGTCAGCCTATTGTGACCCGTGATCAGCCTACATGCTTTGTTCAGTGTAGTCTTTATCTGAGAGACAGAGAGAGAGAGATGTCAGGTCAGCTGAGCCATAAATTACTAGACTGTAGTGAACCAGTGAGAGAACAAAAGATGATACTGCCAGATGGAGAGCCTCTGGGGAGAGGTATTGTTTGTACCTGTATAGTAGTCCAATCCTGGTATTGAGTGCATTAGAAGAGATTGGATGTGAGTATGAAAAGAGAGGTGGTTATCAAAGGTTAATTCTAGATACTTGAATAATGGGACTTGTTCAGTAGGGACATTGGCTGAATTATAGATATCTAGGGAGAAGTTACGAAGGTGGGATTGGCGGTGAGTGAAGACAATGGATTTGGTCTTACTGCAGTTGAGAATTAATCTATGGTCCATGAACCAGGATTCAATGGTGAGGAAGTGCTCTTGGAGCAGGGTTTGGAGTGCATCGGGGTTGGGATGACAGTCAAAGATAAGAGCATCATCCACATAGAGGAGCATTCTATCAGGGCAGGACTGGGGGTGGGGGTTTAAGAAAAGGCTGAAAAGGAGGAGGCCAAGTTTAAATCCTTGACGGACACCAGAGTAAACAGGGCAGCAGGAGGAGAGGGTGGAGCTGACTCTAACTCTTTGGGAACAGTTCTCCAAATAGCTAGCAAACCAGGATACAACCTCAGAGGCAGTCCCTACAGAGAAGTGTGTGGAGCAGTTGGGAGTGTTTTTTTTTTTCCAATTGTTTAACCAGGAGTGACAATATTGACAGTATCAAACACTTTGTTAAGGTCTTTGTAGACGGATCCTGCCATTTGACTACTGTCAAGGGCCTGATGTATGAAAGTCTTGTATTCGAGGAGCACAGTTGTGGTATTGTGTCCTCAGCAGAAGCCTGGTTGGACAGGGGAAAAGCGGTTAAGAATGGTGAAATATTACATCAGTTATTCAGATACAGTTTTTTTTCCAGTGCTTTGGAGAGGTGGGGGTAGAATAGAGATAGGGCAGTAGTTATTAGGAACTGTGCAGTCACAAACCTTGAGCAGTGGTGTGATAACTGCACATTTCCAAGCTGAGGGGACTTGCCCAAGGCAGATTGATAAATTGAAGATTTTTGAAAGGGGGTGGAGAACCTCATCCAGTGTGAGTCTTAGAAGTTTTAGGTCAAGGGTGTTATCACTCTGTCTAGACTTGTTTATAAAGCTAGTGATGTATCCTCTTGCAGAGCTGGGGAAGATATTAAGGAGACAGAGGGGAGCCTTTGACTCTGGAGGAGCAGGGGTCAAGGATGGAGGGAGGTCAAAGAAGTCAGGGGGCAACACCTTGCCAAGGTTTGAGAATACCTTATTAAGGGTGGTTACAATAGTTAAGGGGTCATGGACTAGATTTCCTCCAACAGCAAGCTGGGGGGTGGCAGGGGATCCACTTTCCCGGTGATTTCTTTGATGTTGCACCAGAAATCCTTACCTGAGCTCTAGGTATCCTAGAGGGCTTGGCGATAGTAGGTTGCTTTAGCTTGTCACATAGCCCATGTACATTTGTTTGTGGCTTCTCAGAAGAGTTGCCTATCCTGGGGGTGTTGGGAATCTAGTGCCATATGCCAGAGGTTATCTCGGTGGTGCATCGTATCAAGTAAGGCTAGGGATACCCAGGGATTTGTTTGGGTTTTAATGAATTGCTTTTTGGAGGCATCGCAAGCAGAGCTGAAGGTGTTGAAAAAGTACTGTAGGACAGTGCATCATCCACATTGGTAGCATTGAAATTGGGAGACCAGTCACAGGCCTGGAGGAAGGCCTTGAGTTTAGGTAGCGAATCTTTTTTTAGGCACCTGCTGAAGATGGAGGTGGGAGGGGCAGAGTGGGACTTACTTGTCCCTAGACAATTAACAGGACAGCGTTAACTAAGGGTGTCAGGGTGGACGGTAATTTGAGATATTTTTAGATCGGTTCATAAAAACAAGGTCTAGGAGGGTGGAGGTTCCTGTTTTGTCATTAATAAGAGTGGGGGTCTGGACCATTTGGGCAAGGTCCATGGTGGCAGCCAAGTCCTTAAAAGACGTGGATGAACTTTCATTAAATCTCACCTTTTTCCAGTTGTTACCAGTTTTGTAAAATATCTCTCTATGAAGGAGATGTGCTGAGAGGAGTGAGGGGAAAAAAGCATGCATTCTCTCTCTCGTCCCTCATGACTTACCAAAAGCTGGCCAGCTCTACTGTGTTAAAAATAATTCTACAAGAATTAGTATTTAGCTTTAAAGCCCTATATTTTTAAGTATTAAAACCAAAAATGTACTGTCCTGGTTTTTGTTCATTTACCAATGTGGCTTTAGAAATAAACTAGCTTACCTGCTCAACTGTATGAGAAAGGACTCCTATTGGAGTCAGCTGTCCACTAACCTCATGAATTTCTACTCATTCCTAAGCTGTGACTTCACAGAGGTGGGCAGAGCTAAGTGCATCATACTGTATATGCATTTCTAAAAGTGTAATACAATAATTTCTGTTATTAAACTTCGGCAATCCATGTATAGCTATGAAATCTTTTTGGGGTGTTAAATCATGTATGTATGTCTTCACAAGATTGCAATATTGTATGAAATTTTTTTTTTCTTTAAGGGGGGGACGCAAGCTCACATGATCCAGAGTGTGAGTATAAAAAGCCCTGGTTTTATTTATTTATTTTTTAGATTTTTTTTTTTAAATAATAAAACCACATTTTTAGCATGTTAAATTTGATTCCTTCTGGTCTTAATATTCAAAGTCTCCATCCCAAAATGGCAGAGATCTAGACCTGGGTGGATAAACATAACCCAGACATCCTTGGAGTAGCTGAAACTTGTTTGAAGTCAGCTATTCAACAACATGAGGTAGGTTTTCATGGCTACTCATGTTTCAGGAATGATCGTGTGGATAAAAAAGGAGATGGTGTTTTATTTTATGTTAAATCTAATCTTCATGTCACTGAAATTCCCTCTCCGGCTGTTATACTTCCCTCTGCCGAATCTTTATTTATCCCACTAACACTTGCTAATGTAAAGACACTTTTTTAGTTGGTTGTATTTATCTCCCCCAAAGGATGCCCCCGATGTGCTTTCTTTACTCATGTCCTCGCTGGCTGATCTTCCCCCAAATGATACAATAATTTGTGGAGACTAACAATGACTGGCTGAAATAAGGTACACACTATCATTGCTGACAATAATTTTATGCAACTTATCAATGAGCGCATTCATTGCTACTCCAAGACAGATTCCTCAGTACTGTTAGATTGGATTTTATCAAATTGCCACCACAGGATTAAGTCAATCAGTGTATTATATGACTGTACCAGTGACCACTGTACTATCTACTGCATTTGGCACACGTTCATAGTGCCCCACACCCCCAAAATTCGAGAATCCAGAAACATGACACAGTTTAACTTAAATCTGTTTCTAACATTGATTAGCAATGCTGATTGGGGCCCTCTTGTTCAGTTCCCCACCATAGACCATGCCCTAGACTACTGTATTATCTTCATGACATTATCAACAGACATGCTCCCCTAAGTGCAGATCCAAGGGCATCAAAACCCTTTGGCTTTCCAATGAAATCTGGTCCCTTATGAGGTAACGTGGTGCTGCCTGAAAATCTTATAAACTCAGCCACCTATATTCTGACTGGTTATCTTATCGTCAGCTGAGAAACCAGTGCAAAAACATGATCCAGGGTGCTAAACGTTCCTATCACGGCTCACTTCAAACTACCAACTTTAGAAAGCCTAAAGAATTCTGGAATCAGATTAATTTCTTGATCAAAGGTAAAACTACCCAGTGTCTCAGCTCAATATTGTCCAGGGATGACCTGCTACAAGATCCTCCTTCTATTGCAGAAGGAATCAACTAGTTCTTCACCAACCTCAATAGGTATACTGCTCACCTAACTCCCACCTCTGAGTTCTCCATCCCTACTCAGCCATATGCTGCCCTAGGCCTTCATCCTGCCTTCCAGTTAAAACTCACTTTACAAGAGGAAGTTTGCAAATTATTATCAAAACTCAAGGCAGAGAGCTCTCCCAGCCATGAAACTTTAGAACCAAACTTCCTCAAGCTAGGGGCAGCAGGGCTTGCTGCACCTGTTTGCAGTCTTCTAAACAGATCATTACTTTCCAGAGTTGTGCTAAATTTATGGAAAGTGGCTGTTATAGTCCCCCTCCACAAGGGTGGTACACACCATTGAAATCTATAGACCTATTTCAGTTTTATGTCCCCTAGCCAAGATCCAAAACAGGATCTTGTGCAACTAGTTGCAGTCCTATTCAGAAACTCATTAGCTTCTCACACATTGCCAACGTGGCTTTAAAAAGGGCCATAGTACTACCACAGCCCTGGTCAAAGTATTGTCCAACATTCTTAAAGCTGGTGACAAAGGTCTAGTAACTGGTGCAGTGTTCATAGACCTGATTAAAGGTCTTCAACCTAGTCAACCATCACCTTCTGCTTGGTAAACTGCATCAACATGGTCTTGATTGCCTAGCACTAACATGGCTTAAAGGCTATCTCATTGATAGATCGCAAAGGGTAAAACTGTGGATCTTTTTCCTTCCTCAGACCTGTTTTACATGGCTTACCTTGGGGATCAATTCTTTGTCCACTGTTGTTCTCGCTTTTCATTAATGAGCTTTCAAACTACAGTGGTGGTGCATCAGTCCAACTTTATGCTGATGACACAATCTTATATAGTTTGTCTAACAATATGGATTGGCTCAATCAAAGACTTAACTCCAACATCAGTATGCTCGAAGCATGGTTCTCAGCTAACCTCCTAATTCTGAATACAAAAAAAAAAAAAAGCAATCGTATACCATAATCCTTCCCCTAAACTATTCAACTCTGCCTCTTTATGTCCCCATCCAAATCTGCTCATGGTCTGGTTACACCATAGAAGTAGTCAGAACATTTAAATATCTTGGGCTGCACCTTGATGCCTCCTTTTTGTTAGAGTCTCATGTTGCTCAGCTAACTAAAATCATAATCCAGAAGCTAGGTCTCTTCTACCGGGACTGCCCCTACTATCCTCCTTCATCTGTCTACAAATTGCTTCCACAGCCCTTTTCCCTACACTATTCTATGATGCTCCACTTATACTCTCAACTCAGTCCCTCATCCCTTGCCCAGCTGCATCAGATTGATTAATAGGATTGGGCTGACCCTAGAAAACATCATTGGTCATCCTGGACTCTTCAATGGTTTAATTATGACTCAATGGTACAGAACCACACTCTATGCTTTGTATTCAAAATAATCAATCTCTTTAATCCTCTTAGTCTCAGGGGTATTGTTTACTTCCGATATTAGCAATCTAGAAACCACTCCATCTTCCAGGTGAGTACTTGTTTCCCTTCTCAGCCACCACTGCCTAGAATTCTATCTCATCTTTTTTTTAGTTGTTTAACCAGGAGTAGCACACTAAGCTGAAAGCTTGTTTACAGGTATGACCTGGGAGCACAGGGAAGTTAAGTGACTTGCTCAGGGTCACGCAGTATGCAAGTGGAGGCTGTGGGATTCAAACCCAGGTCTGGTCTGCTTTACTCACCTGCCCAACCCTATCACTCTTCAAAAAATAACTCGCCTCTTATTTATTTAAACCTACACACTGTGTCTATTTAGCTAATCACTTTCTCTCTGTACATATTATGTAACACCCCTGAAGATACTACAGTGACTTAGCCTATGTGATTGTAATTATGTAAATTCCAAGTTATTAATTCTGTATATATGCCACAATTTTTATTTATGTGAAGTGTAAATTTTATGGTTATTTATTAATTTGACTATCTGTTGAAGTCTCTAGTTTCAATGGTATCATTTATTATCCTTTGTACTTTGATATAGCTCTTTGTTGTATCAGTTGAACTGTGCTGTACATGTATCCTGGGTCATCACTGAAAAGGGGATTGTATGGTTTCAGTGGGCCTACCCAGTTACCAAAATTCAAATAAATAAATAAAATATTGACCATTTATTCTTCCCACACTCCTCCTCCACAAATTGGTGTTAGAGTGGGGTAACTGGAGCATCTGGACTGGGCAGGGGGATGCTTCCTGTGGGTATTGCCATGATACCCAGATGACCAGATATACCAAGAGGGTCCAGATGAAGTACTCAGCAGCCAAACCAAAGGAGTATTGACAACAACCATTGCCAAGAAGCTTGGTGAGTAGTCACTCCCTGCCCTAGACCTAGGTGCTAAGAGAAAGATGAAGCCTGCTCCCGTAGTTGACACCAGCATGCAGGAGATGAGAGAAGACATCTCAGATGAACCATCAGAGGATCAGAGTGAGTTGCTGTGGTGGCTTTATGTCAAACAAGTAGAAATGGATAAACAGTGAGAAATTGACAGGAGATGATGAGAAGAGAAAGAGATGGACTGATACTGTGAGGGCGATACAGACCCTAGGGACCAAACAACCGACAAGAACTATGGACACTCTAATGACATTAAATTGATGAAATTAGCACAGAAAGATGGCATTGAGGCCTTCTTTACAACCTTTGAAAGAGTGGCCAGGGCTTGTGCCTGGTCCCACTATCAATGGGCTGTGAGATTAGCGTATCTGTCTGGATGGACACAGTTAACATATAGCCATATGGACAGTCAAAATGCAGAAACTTATGAAGGTAAAGCAGAAGATCCTCAGAGAAGTTATGATATTAATATAGACACTTCTAGATAGAGGTTCAGGACTATAAGATTGCAGCTCACATGCACTCCATGGGAAGCCTATGTGAAGTTAAAAGAACTCTGTCATAAATGGATTGAACCAGAAAACAAGTCACTTGGCCAGATTTTAGAGATGATTGTGATGGAGCAATTTATTCAAATCTTACCTCAAGAAGTACAGATGTGGGTTAGAGAACACCATCCAGAGACTGTGGAGTAAACCATCTCACTGGCAGCTGATTACCTAACAGCCAGTCCATCCAGATGAAGAGAATACCAGGGATATGGCACCTACTCTTCTCCTATAGGTAGGAACTTTACTTTTCCTGGACACCTACAAACCCCAAACAGGAAGGGAAGCAAGGGGAAACCCTTTCCATCTGAAATAATTTGCCACAATTGCAGAGGAACAGACCACATTACCAGAAATTGCCTTAAGAAAAGATTCAGACCAACTCATCTAGTCTTAGCAAATTTGAGACTGTTCACTACCACTGTACATGTTGGGACACAGCAAGTTATTGGTTTTACAAACTCCAGAAGTCAACAGACTTTGATCAAAGTTGACCCAGTGAATGATATTCAACCAATGGGATGTAACTCTACAGTAGTTTGCATCCATGGAGATGCACATTTTTATCCCATCAATACAATGGAATTGAAAATCCAAGAGATTCCTAGTACTCTTACTGTTTCATTGGGCTCCTCAACTACCTGATTTTGTGACCAGTGGAAATGATTACCCTGATTTTGATACATTAATTCAGACTAAGAAGGAACTGACTGTTGTCATTACAAGATCCCAAGCAAAACAGGACCAACTACAAGAGGTATTTCCATTGATGATGAAATGTTTTGATACCCCAGGAAAAACTCGGAAAACAAAGTCAGGTAAAGACACACTGGAATAAGTCTCCATGTAAACCACAGAAAGAAGACAGACTGGGACAGACTCTAAAAGGGTGTGATTTGAGAACAGAGCAAAAGTGGACCAGACACTAAACCCTTTTCTTTACATGTTAATGTTAAAGGAACTGAGAATGACTCCCATATATACAGTATGTTATAAAAGATGGTTTGCTATATAGGGAGTGTGTTTAATTCTATTACAGGAGAAATTGTAGATTAGGTAATGGTGCCTGAGACAGCCATAAGGGTCTGTTCATGAAAAAGGGTTACCAAAGTGTGACATGACTGTCAGTTTTTCAAATTACTTCTATGACCAACCAATGAATAAAGAAACATATTGTGAAATAAATGCACCACAGCTATCTCCAATAGAAAAAAATATATAATGTGGTGAGTTTAACAAGCGACTTCGCATACTGTGGTGAATCATAAACATAGAATCTGAAGGCAGATAAGGACCACTTGGCCCACCCAGTCTGCCCATTTCCCTACCTAACAGATAAGCTGCAGATCCTAGCTAAACAACAGCCTACTTCCTCCTATCCCCCACTAGAATTGTCTTATGTCTGTCTCATGCATTCTTGAATTTCCCCCACTGTTTTTGACTCTACAACCTCCTCAGAAAGGCTGTTCCATGCATTTATAACCCTCTCTGTGAAGAAATACTTCCTCACATTATCTCTGAGCCATCCCCCCTCTATCTTCAGATTGTGCCCCCTTGTTCTTGCACATCTCTTTTTCTGAAAGATGCTACCCTCTTGGGCTTTGTTGATTCCCTTGAGGTATTTGAAAGTTTCTATCATGTCCCCCCCTTTCCTTGAGGCTGTACATCTTAAGCTCCTTTAGTCTTTCTTCATATGTCTTCTGGTACAAACCCTGCACCATTCTGGTTGCCTTCCTCTGGACAGCTTCCACCCTGTCTATGTCTTTGTGGAGATGGGGTCTCCAGAACTGTACACAGTACTCCAGATGTGGTCTTACCAACTGTCTGTGCAGCAGGCCAACAACTTCCTGTTTTCTACTTGTGATGCCTCTTCCTATGCATCCCAGTATCACCCCAGCCCTCCTTACTGCCTTCTCACATGGGTGGCCCACCTTTAGGTCATCTGACATGACTAATCCCAGGTACCTTTCCATTTTTGTTGTTGTCAGTATCTCACCCCCCATTGTATACTCTTTACCTGGGTTTTTGTTTCCCAGGTGCATTAATTTGCACTTCTTTGTGTTGAATCTAAGCTGCCATACATTTGACCATTCCTCCAATCTTGCCAGGTCCCTTTTCATCCTTTCCACCCCACCTTGCATATCAACCCTGTTGCAGATCTTTGTGTCATCTGAAAAGAGACATACTTTTCTTTCCAATCTCTCTGGAATGTCACTTATAAAGACATTAAAAAGGATCTACCCCAGTACTGAACCCTGTGGTATCCCACTAGTAACCCCACTTTCTTCACTGTGGACTCCATTTACTAATACCCTCTGTGTTCTGTTGTCCAGCCAGTGTTTTACCCAGGCTACCACCTTGGGACCCACTCCCAGGCTGGCTAATTTGTTTATTAATCTTTTGTGCAGGACTGTCAAATGCCTTGCTAAAGTCTAGATAGGCCATGTCCACAGCACCTCCCTGGTCTACTAGTTTGGTCACCCAGTCAAAGAAATCAATTAGATTTGTCTGACATGACCTTCCCACTTTGAATCCATGCTGCATTAGATCCTGTGCCCCACTGGCCTCTAGATACTCAACAGTTCTTTCCTTCAGAAGTGATTCCATTATTTTCCCTACCACTGAGGTCACACTGACAGGTCTGTAGTTTCCTGCCTCTGTCTTGCTCCTACTTTTGTGAAGGGGAATCTCATCCATTCTCCTCCAGTCCTCAGGTACCACACCATCCTCCCATGATTTATTAAAAAGGGTAATCAGTGGTGTTACTAGTTCTTCCCTTAGTTCTTTTAGAATTCTGGGGTGAATCCCATCAGGCCCCATTGCTTTATCCACCTTCAGTTTTAATAGTTTTTTAAGAAACCCTTTCTTCTGTGAAAGGACTAGTATCAACCCCCTATCCAGAGTGCTTCTATTGACGTTATTAGGTATGTCCCCCTGCTCTTCCATTGTGAATACGGAGCAGAAATATTCATTCAGTATCCCTGCTTTTTCTCTGTCGCTCTCTGCCAAACCACCTTCCTCTTTTTTCAACCTCAGTATCCCTGCCTTAGTCTTTCTGTGCTCCCTAATTTACCTATAAAAAGTTTTATCCCCCTTCTTAACTGAGTTGACTATCTTTTCCTCAGTTTGGGCCTTTGCTGTTCTGACTACCTTCCCGGCTTCCTTCTGCTTTAACTGGTACAGTTCTCTGTCCTGCTCCTTCTGTGTTTCCTTGTACTTCATGAATGCTGTCTTTATATCCCTAATCTTCCCCACCACATCTTTTGAGAAACATAATGTTTTTTTTCTTTCATTTTGATTTGTTTATTTGCTTTACACAAAGCTTGTTGCCTCTGTGTTGGCGGTTTTGATGTTTCCCCCATTGTTGCGTCACCCCACCTTCTTGCTAGTGCTTTTCTGAGGCACTCTACCATTTTGACAAAATCAGCCCTCCTGAAGTCCAGCACCTTCACTTTTGTATGGCTTGACTCTACAGCTAAGTTTATCATGAACCACACTGTTTGGTAGTTGCTTGTTCCCAGATAGCTACCCACTTCAAGATCGGAGATCCTCTCTCCATTCCCATTTGAGAGTACCAGGTCTGAGATTGCTCCCTACCGAGTGGGTTCCAAAACTAGCTTTCTGAGGCATGTCCCCTGTAGGGCATCAAGAATGGCCCTGCTCTGGGATGTGGCTGCAGCAAAGGTGCTCCAGTAACATCTGGCATATTCAGGTCTCCCATCAACAATGTCTCCCCTTTCTCTGCCATCCTAAGGATGCCATCTATCATTTCCTTGTCCATTTCCTCCCCCGAGATGGGAGTCTGTATACAACCCCTGTGCAGATTTTGGTACCATTTCCAGTCTCCAGAGTGATCCACAGTGCCTCCTGTCCTCCCTGTTTACCCTTTAGTTCTATTGCTTTGATCCCTTCCCTTACACAGAGAGCTCTTCTTCCCTCCCTGTCCCTCCTCTAGATCGTGTACCCTGGTATGTTGACATCCCAGTCATGATTCTCTATGTACAATGTTTCTGTGACTGTCACGATATCCAGGCATCCCTCTTCCATCAAGGCCGCCATTTCGGGGAGCTTTTTACCTAGACTACAGGCAGGCATTGGTACTCATTACCCTCCAATTTTTTATGGCTTTATTTCTTTTTGCTCCATCCATGTCCTTACTGCCTTTCTCTTTTTCTCCACTTACCCCTGC
The DNA here is from genome assembly GCA_016271365.2 of Neoceratodus forsteri. NCBI lineage: Eukaryota > Metazoa > Chordata > Ceratodontiformes > Ceratodontidae > Neoceratodus > Neoceratodus forsteri. The sequence goes on from CM057454.1 coordinate 1,166,399,943, forward strand.
CCTTCTCCCTATCGACTGCTCTATCTTGGTGTTTACCTAACTAACTACCCTGATTTTTTTTGGTGGGGGTTAGGATTTTCCTTCTCCTTTTCAGTGCCTCCCCCTTGGCTAGTTTAAATGCTTGCCAATGAAGCATTTAAACCTACACCTAGGATCCTGGTTCCCTTCCTGGATAGATGCAGACCTTCAAGCCAGTATAGGCCTGCATCCCTCCAGGTGGAGCCCCAGTCCCCAATGAAGCCAAATCCCTGAGCGCTGCACCAGTTTTTCAACCAGTCATTGAATCCCATGGTGTGGAGTACCCTAGCTTCATCCATGCCATAGACAGGTAGCACTTCCGAGAAAGTTACCATGTGTGCTACTTGTCTGAGGCCCTTCCCCAACTCCACAAACTCCTGTTGCACTGCTTTGATCCCATTCTCAGCCAGGTCATTTGTCCCTAGGTGGATTATGACATCCAGCTCACTCCCTCTTGCAGCTGCTCCTACAGTCCTGAGGATTCATTTCCTGTCCCTCCAAACCATGGGACCTGGCCGGCAACTTACCTCCTTTCCCCCTCCCTCCCCCAGTTCTTCCCCCCTAACAATTGAGTCCTCCACCAGGAGTTGTTTCCTTCCCCTGTGGAGTCCTGGGCCACCCTCCTGTGGGTCTCCAATGTGGAAGTTCCCAGCATCCTCCTTGGTCTCCACTCTGGGTGCCTCCATAGAGGAACCATGCTCCACCAGAATGGCGAATTAATTGTGGAGAGGAACAACTGGAGGGATGCACCTCTGTTCCACCTCCCTTACCCTCCCTGAGCCCACTGTGGTCCAACCACTCCTATTTCTTGGCAACCACTGAGGTAGTGGCAGTCCCTAGGTGGGGGAGCAGGTTTTCTGAATCCTTGCCAGGTCAGCATGGAGATGAACAACCTCCTCCCTCAGACCAGAGAGGTGCCTGCAAATAGGGCAGCAATGCAGTCTCCAGAATGTCTCCCAGAAGACTGCTGCTCCACAACCAGTGCATTGCACCACTCCCCATGTGTCTGTGTCCCTTCTTGTTACAGATGCTTTTCTTTTTTTTTGTTCTTGTTTTAGTGTGTGCAAGCTTGTGAGTGTCTCTACCCCTATTCAGTGTGCTGTGCCTTTAAGGATATGAACAGGTATATGTTGTTAGCAGTTTTGGGGAAGTGATGTCAGAACCCTTGCTATAAAGGATGTTGTGCACTTGAGGCGGGTGGTGTGAGGGGCGGGGTGTAAACCTGTGCCCTCCAGAAACAATCAACTACAACTCTGACCATCCACCTTGGGTAGTGCCTTCCTTCCAGACACCCATTTCACAGAGGTTAAGTAACAGGTCTAGTTACAAATGACTGCAAATATCTCCTAGCTGCAGTTTCTCCCTGGCAAATAAACGATAAACAAACTAAGAAAAGTCAAACCCAAAAACAGAATCAAAACTAGTTACTTACACAGGTCCAAAAAGTAATAATTAAATTCAGTGTAGTCTATTAAATTACCTCCATGATTTAAGGATGCTTTGGCTGCTTCCTCTCTCTCTCTCTCTGTCATTGAATGTAACAAGTGACACCACGTATTTGTTTCAATTTTGAAAATTTTGCTAATAATGCCTAATCACTAACATACTAATACAAAACCTTAAAAAATATATTTATGTAACCCCTGGGTGGCGCCACTCCCCAGTGTTACACCCCTGCCTACTACCCTGGACATAGGCTAAGGGGATTGGGTTCGCTAACTCATAACATTTTTTAAAACCTTTGCACAGTGCCTCCACTCAGGGTGCTTTACGTGGGTGAGATGGTACTGGGTGTAGCCCCCTGAGCTGCTACACCACCCACGGTGACCAGTTACCTTCCCCAGGCATGCCCAATACACAGTTCTCCACATTTTGAATTAAAGGCTCTCTCTAATAATATGCTCACACAGGATTTCAAACAACAACAAGATATTTATTTCGGGGGTAATAAAGGAGCTAGGAAAGGGAAACAGGAGGAGTAGAGGTTATCTTACCATATTTACACATGTACAGAGATCATTTTGGATTTTGCTGGTGAACCCTCCAGCTGGGTGGCTACATATTAACAGGCAGACATAAATCATATTTTACCATCGACTTAAGACATCCAGAGCCCTAGCTAGCTACTGATAAATCAGATGTTAAACATAATTATTAATAATACCCACACTGGTACCAGTCCCAAATACAGCAGAAACCCCACAATCTCATACCATACTGGTTAAACAGATACCACAGTCCTAGATGTTGCAGGCCTGATGGAGTTGCAGCTGGTCGAGGTGGCCGGCTATTAATTTGAGGGTGGGGAAACTTGGAAACAGATTTTAGTAAAGAAGCAAATTACTATTTACAACCACAGCAGGGATTGCCCTGCACTTTTGAACAAAGAAAAGAATCGCCCTGCACTCGCAGACTTCTGAACATTCCAGAACAAACTATGTGGATCTTACATCCAGAACATTCAGCACAATATTTGAAAGTCCCATCCAAAGCAATAAGGGTGATACTTTTGTCAAGCATCCTGTATGCAATTCAAATACGGTCACATCCAGTACTTTATATACCAAAAGGCATCCATCCAGAGTAAGTTGGCAATGACACTTTCATCAAGCATCCCATACTTTAGTCACAGGCAGTCACATCCAGTACATTCTATATACCAAGAACATTATCCACAAGTGGAGTCCTATCCAGCACGTTTAGCCATTTAACATTTATACCAAGCACTCTTAGACGAAATTCTGTGCAGACACAGGTACATTCTCCTCACATTTACATGATTCACTATACCCAGCATCTTGCTGCACCTGCAACTTAGCCATTTGGGCCACAGACAAGATGCATCCATTACTTGAACTAAGCAGTCTCTTATGGGGTTAGTAGTCCAGACTGATGACTTCAATACTTCACTCTTAACAGCACACATTTCTTAATGGGGCATGGAGCCCCCAAGATTACTTGCTTAGCTTCTCCCTTGCACCAGGGGGTACAAGGGTACTCACTCAGGTCCTCCACAGGTCTCATCCGGAATCGAAGGCAAGATGGGGGGGGCAGCTCAGAGGTAATTTAAGGAAGTATTTTTTTCACAGAGAGGGTTGTGGATGCATGGAATGGCCTTCTGGAGGAGGTTGTGGAGTCAAAAACGGTGGAATTCAAGAATGCATGGGACAGTCATAAGGCAATTCTAGAGGGTGGAGGTAGGAAGAAGTAGGCTGCTGGTTAACTAGGATCTGCAGCTTATCCATTAGGTAGGGAAATGGGCAGACTGGGTGGGCCAAGCGTTCCTTATCTGCCATCAAATTCTATGTTTCTCACCGCTGAGGTACTTGGTCAGCGCTCTCACCTCTGCATGATGTCATCTGGTCTGGTCAGTGCTATCACCACTGCTGGACATCTGATCTTCAGTCCACATCTTTCCCTGATGTGGGAAGGAAGGCTAGTCTCTGGAGGACAGTACTAGCAACCTCCAGACTAGCTGTTGCAGAAAGCACAATTACTGTAACTAGTTTAACTGTTAACTGAAGAAAATAATAAATGCCCTCTGAAGACTGAAAGGGCTTGAATTAAGTGGCCCAGGCCTGATGGCATGGCTGGAGCCTGAGCCCCTCCCCATGGGGGCTCCCAGCAGGCTGGAGCCTGCTCTGCTGCTCTCTCCTTCTCTCAGCTCTGCATCTCTGAATCTCCAGACAAGCTGGCAACATTGTCTCTTTATAGAGCTCCTAGCTCGACTCCTGATTGGTAGCAGGGATGGGGTGACATATCTCCAAGTTGCTGAAGGACCTGTCAATCAGTACACTCGAGGCACAATTGGGTTGTGGACTCTGCACCTAAAATAATGTCCCTGTAAGCCCCCTTAAGCACTTGGGTGCTTACCCATGAGATGCAGTGAATGTCCCACAAGTCCTGGCTATCTGTTGCTGCAATTCCAATTGGCTGTACTGCTGGCAATGGCTGCTTAACCCACTGTCCCTTATAGCAGATTAGATACAGTCCTGAATAATGTCCTGGTGCAGCCAGAAAGAAGTAATGATTTGCCTCAAATGCCCCACAGTTCTATAGCTTAAAGGCTGTACTTGCAGTCACTGCACAGATGAAAAACATGGCTCTTTTACTTTTCCTGTCACTACTACACTTATGCAAGCTCCCCTTGCAGCAGCTGACAGGCTGACACACAGAGTCCCAGATACTAGAATGGTCAGGGAAACAGTACTCATTTTAACTTTAAACACTTTTCCCCACATGCACAGTATATTCCCAAGAAGCAGCAACAGTTCCATTATGTAAAACATTTTAATTCTTTACTTTTCGGCTGGAGCTGAATATAGCTACCCCGGAGGCAGCCAGATACACTGTTATGCATTATTCAGATGACCGGGGACCTGCACAGGCATACTCAAATGAGCCCCGGTCAGAACTCCTTTAATTCCCATCTGAGCGTTCCCCCAGCAGGCTGTCCATGGTCACCGGTTCCCAAATAGGTGGAAGGGATCCCAGGACCCACGGCACAGTCCCCGAGGTGACCACAAAATAAGCTGCTCCACATGAAAGGAGCTTTGCATGCCAACGCGACTCCCGCTGCCCTGGAGGCAGCACTTTTGCAGCGGGAGCTAACGGTCAGCAGTTTAAGCCCCGAGGGGCTGGATTTTCATTTGACTGCAAGCTGGAGCACACACGAGGGCAAACAGGACCTGGGAAGCCAGAAAATTTAGAGGCCAAGTCAGGAGAAGCCCGAGAGATAGCGGGAGAAGGACAGAACAAAACGGGCTAAGGTAAACCCAGACTGGCATTTCTAGGAACCCCCATTTGCAAGAGGGTTACATTTACAATAATTACATTACTGTTAATTATGATGTCTGACATCACATACCATTCTGAATGTAACACGTGACACCACACATCTTGTTTCAGTTACAAAAACATCACCAAAATCCTTAACATGATGCTGCAAAACCTGGAAAAATATATTTACAAGAACTGTATTGCATTACTGGCAAAAGTGATATTTGATACCAAGGAGAATGTAACACATGCCACCACGCATTTGTTTTAGTTACAGAAATGTCACTAAGGAGGCAGTATAGTGCAGTGGTTTAATTCTCTGAGCTGCAAACCTGGGGACCTGGGTTTGAATCACACAGCCCCCACTTGCATACTGTGTGACCCTGAGCAAGTCACTTAACTTCATTGTGCTCCCAGGTCGCACCTGTAAACAAACTTTCAGTTTAGTGTGCTTCTCCTGGTAAAAACAAAAAATAAACATGTCTATTCCCTAATATGACACTAACAAAACCTGAAAAAAATATTTACAAAAATTGCATTGCATTAATGACAATTGTGGAGTTTTCATTCTGTGCAGTTCACAAAAGACATGGACATCAGTTAATTCCAGCGCTGTTTCAGAAGTTCATATTTGTTGTTCACAGTCTGCAGTTCACTGGGTGGAAGTTGAAGTGTACCCTTCCCTTGAAAGTTTATCAGGACCATAAGATATGTGCATTATTTTCCATAATGCATCAGTTCTTGTGCCGCAGCCATGTGAATTGCCATCCGGACGCTGATGTAGAAAGTTAAAATGGAATCTTCTCCTCTCATCCACAGTGGTTAGATGACCAATATAGAAGTTGCTTGAATAGTACATGGCACATCATTTATTGACTTGTATATATTCTGTGGACTTCACAGTCTTTGAAAAAGCAGATGGAGGAGTGGCTGTGAGAGGACCAAGGTTAGTGTTCCTACTGCACGATGGTACTGCTGGAATCTCCGGCACTGTAGACATGTCTTTGTCAGGATGGACAAGTATAGTAGGAACATAAAGCAATGTGACAGGTGATGTTGTGGTCACATGTGTGTCTTGCATTTCATGGCAAGATTCCAGAGCACAAACAGTAGAAGGTGAGGTGGATGATGATTGTGCAGCAGCAACATATGTACTTTGCATGGTATCTGCAACTGAAGAATGGCTAGATTTCTGCACCTTCCATTCTTCTTTGCTTCCACATGCAAACAGTGTTCACATGTGCTGTCTCCCAGATGGCATGGTCTACAGAAACAGTTGATCCCTCTTGTTGTGACCATGCTATCAGTCACAGACCTAACAATCTGGATCAGCTGTGTTCCTGGGTTGGTTTTCATTTTCCGGTCCTTCTCACCATTTTATCTGCCTCTTTCCTACCCCAAAAAAAATGTTCTTAGGAAATGGCTGCACCATTCAGTGTCAGACTGTATTGTTAAGTTATTTTTACAATATTGGAACAGTTTTGCTGCATTCTAGATCACCACCAGATTACTTTGCATGGCTCCACTTGCAGCAGATTTTCACAGCATTCTCCCCATTATCCAAACATAACTTATGCTCTATAAAAAAGGAAGTGAGATCATCACTGACCCACTCAAAGTGGCAAACATATTTAAAATTTTGGTACAGTGTTTTCCAGCAAACAGCAAGGTAAATTTGATATTAGGTCAAATGAAGAGAGACCCATAAGCATCACTGCTGAGATAATATTGAAAAAGATTCAGCCGGCCCGCCGGCGCAAGATTAGATTTCCTTGCGATGCCAGCGACCGGGTTGAGAGCGAGCCCGGAGCTGGAGGGCGACCCGGGGAGGACTTGGCGTCCCAAGGACTGCTCGTCCTCTCCGAGGGTACCTGAGCTGGGTGCTTGTCTGACCCCGGGTGGAGACCCGAGGTACAGCAAGCCCGATGCTCTAACAGAGAGGGGGGGCGGTGTGCCAGATGTCAGCGCTTCAGCGCCTCGACATCCGGGGACCTGGTACGTTGAGAACACCAGAAAAACCCTTGCGGCCTCCCAGTAGACGGAGCACCAAGCCCAGACCTTCAATGCCCCTACCTGCCCGGAGACAGCGTGCCGACGAAGCAAGCGAAACATCGGGGTGTAGGGCTTCACCCCGTACCCACCTGGGGGGTATAGCCACGGCTCCATGGGGCACGGACTGCACCGGTCACCAGGTAGGAGCTGGGAAGGCTGATATAAGCATAGGTGTTCTCAAGAGGGGAGAGCCATGAGGAGGAAGGAGGATAAAAAAAAAAAAAAGATTCAGTCCTTCAAAAGCACTTACTCTGCGGGTCCCGATAATATTTCAAATAGGGTGCTTAAACTATTTTCCCATAGTGTAGCAACACCTCTAGCTATAGTGTTCAATAAATCACTTGTAAGTGGGACTGTGCCTCGGGATTGGTTGGAGGCAAATGTGGTGCCCATACATAAAAAGGGAGACAGGGCAGGTTGTACCAATTATAGGCCCATTAGTCTGACGTTGGTCCTAGGTAAGCATGTGGAATCCATCCTGAAAGACATCATTGATGCCCACACCTCAGGGGGACAGGTCGGGAGGACAGAGAGCAGCATGGGTTTGTTGTGGGGAGATCATGTGTGACTAATCTACTATGTTTTTATGAGAAGATCTCGGAGGCATTGGATAATAGGCAGGATGTGGATTCCATTTATCTAGATCTGGTGAAGGCTTTTGATAAGATTGCCCACCACCAGGTCCTCCACTGTCTTACTGATATAGATACAGACCACAGAGTGGTACGCTGGATCAGGGCCTGGCTGAGTGGGAGGACACAGAGGGTGTGTATAAATGGATATTACTCTAGTGGGGTCCTGTAGGGGTTGGTCCTGGGCCTGGTGCTATTTAGGGTTTTTATGCTCTCTATGGGCAGGGGCAGCTGTGGCTGGATTAGTAAGTATGCTGATGAAAACAAAATTGCTAGAATAGTAACTGACTCAGAAGGAGCTAGAGGTCTACATGCCGATCTGAACAGTACTTGTGACAGGGCATCATCTAGACGTATGACGTTTAATGTGGACAAGTGCTGTGTGATTCATTTGGGGAATCATAATGATATGCAGATCTATTACATGAATGGTAAGGTAGAAGGGAAAGATCTGGGAATTCTTATAGATCACAAACTGACCTACCACTCTCATACAAATAAACAGATTATAAAAGCCAAGCAAATGTTAAGCAACATAAAGAGAAATTTTAGGAGCTGTAACAAGGAAGTGGTCATGCCCCTATACAGGGCATATGTTAGACCAATTCTGGGCTATGGGGACCCATAACTAATGAAGCAGTGAATGACATTGAAAGGGTTCAAAGGCAAGCCACTAAATTGATACATAATATTAAAAACATACCCTATGAAGGGTGCTTGGAGCATTTGAAGCTTATGTCCCTTGAAACAAGAAGAGTTAGAGGAGATTTACTACTCTGTTATGATATAACGGGATGATTATTTACTAAGTGAGTTAAACCTCCAATTTAAAAATGACACCAAAGGGACAAAGGGTCACCCTCATCGGCTTAGGTACATAAGATACAATGCTAATAGAAAGAGGGCCTTCTTCACACAGAAGGTGGTGACCCCATGGAATGAGCTCTCACTGTCGCTCGTCTGTTCTAAATCAAAGCAACATTTTAAAACCCAGTGCAATAACTATATAATCTAAGAGGATAAAAATCACCTAATAAAGGATACTGGAAGGGAGCGGCTATGGGCTACTTTTTCCTTTTGGCCTCCTCAGCTCCCACACACCTTTGTATGAGCCTTTGTATCTGAGGGTTCTTTTCCATGCTGTGAACCAAAAAAGGCCCATTCAGTTGGAAATCGATACTGGGTTGATGAGGATGAGCTAAAGCCCCACTTAGATTTGTACTGGCTGCACAGTGATCAGTAACCTGCACCACTCTTTTTATATTATGTGCATGGATGTTATGTTGATGGTTATTGGCAAGTCCCACAAAATGGTGAACTGCATGATGGTCATGCTTAAGATCATTTGATATGCACACAAGTGCCTCATTGGCAATACCTGCACATTTTGAACACCTTTAATATGCAACTGCAGGGTGAACTGTGACCTGTTCATGGTGACAATGACAGGATTGAATTTCATCTTGAAATGTATATGTGTAAGTCCTGGCAAAGTCCAACACCGTTATGCATCCTGTTGGTATTTGTTCTTTCGCATTTTGGAATTGGTTCTGCTGCCATGCTGCAACATGCAGGTGTTGCCCTCAAGACCTTACATCTTCTGTTATGTTCCCCAAGTTGTGCCACAGTGTCTCTTGTCTTTGAAGAACTTTTCTTGACTGTTTCATCAAAGTGCCATTTAAGTCTTGGGTCACACTAACTGTCTCCCATTGGTACCATCTCACTGCCTAATTGCCATGTTGCTGCACAAGTTTCTCTGTTTTCTGTAACATTGCATTTGTACTGCAGCTCTCACAGACTTTGTCTATGCAATCCTTTGAAAAGAATTGTCCATGGGCACATGATGATCTCAACAGCCCTGTAGATGTTTTGTATTTTTCCATTGTGGAATATGTTTCACATCTGCAAACTGATTCAGTGATTGCTGTTCTAGTGTTGCATTAGTGCAGTACTCACACATGCACGGATCCCATTTTTGCTCTCTGGTGAGTTTTATATTGGTTGGTCTCAGGCTATGGAATTTAGTGGATCCTATCTGTGTTTCAGGGTTTTGTTGGCAAAACTCCTGGTGAAAACTATTAAGTGTCTTTTCAAGGAAAACCTTTGTCTCACAGTCCTTTTTGAAACTGCCTTCTTGTGAGTCAGAGGTGTAGCTGAGGCCTCAAAGAAATTTTGGACTTTATCCACTGTGTCTTTAGATGATGCTGCCTTGTGTGGCTTGCGTCTTGGCTCATGTTCACTCCATGATGCCTTCATCATCCTCCTCCTCCAGCTGATTCCTAGTGCTGTGCTTGCACCACAGAGCATTCAGTACTTTTTCAGTACAAGACAGGATCATGTTATACTGTTCTTGAGTTCTCTGTACTCTTTTTATTGCATGACTTTAACTGTGACATCTTCTCCTTTATGACTGCTACCAGTTTGTCCTGAAGGTTGGTATGGCAGATAAATATCAGGCTTTGCTTTGACAGGGCATTCTGTTTGGCTGGTGAGCAGGACAAAATGACTTTTTGAAATTGATGCTGTGAACTGTCTTGGTGAGTATGGCAGTCCTTGTTTTGCTCTCTGCACTGCTTTTCGGATTGCACTATTGGATCTCTGGTCTACCACTGGGGTCTCGCACGATTTATCCCGGGGCTCACATGTGTCCTCCTCAAAAGACACTGGATCAACATCACAGGTGGCAGAGGGTGGGGTGCTGCAAACCTGTTGCTCACGTTCTTCCTTTTGCTTGTGAAGTTCTCACCTTTTTTCATTCACTTGTCTGCATTTCTGACTGGACATATTGGTTCATTCATTTTGTTCTGTCCCTCCAGCGTGCTCTTTCTTCACTCTTCCTTTGTGCATCTCCTCTGGTGGTTGCCTTTGAACAAGTTGGTGTACACTCTACAGCTTGGGCCCTTCTCTCTCTGTATTGCTGCATTCTTAATCTTGCATTCTCCTATTAGTTTTTCCTTTTCTCCTCATCCATTGTGTCTCGATAAGCCCGTGGGCGTGCTTTACATTTCTGTAAATATCTTCCATACCCTTCTGGTTCATTCTTCGTGTTGTCTTGGTACAGCTGACTCCTCTCCTTTTCTGACAGTGCACAGGGTAAAATATTCAGTGCATATCTGATCAAGTTTGTAGTGGATTCGCGAGGTCTTCGGCAAGGCCGATTAAGGGGGGAATGTGAGGAAATTCTTTTTCACAGAAAGGGTGGTGGATGCATGGAATGGCTTACCACAAGAAGTGGTGGCTATGAATACAGTGCAGGGCTTCAAACAGGCATGGGATAGGCATAAGGGAGCAATACAAATGACTATGAATAGATAGGTCACTGACAGAGCTAAGGCCGATGGCACATTTAAAAGGTAGAAAAAGAAATGGGCAGACTGGATGGGCCTTGCGGTCCTTATCTGCCGTCAACTTCTATGTTTCTATGTTATGTTTCTTTTCATCTCAATTGCTCCAAAAACAAACTGACATAAAGTCAGCTATTAGATAGGCATTCATCTCAAATAAAAAAGTAGCTGACAGAGAGGCTGTACCAGATATAGATGGACTGAAATGAGAGGTAATACTCATCTGACAAACAATGGCAGGAAGGGAACAGGCAGACTGAAGGAGACATGCTAAACATTCTTGTGCAGACTGAGCAAAGAAAATGCACTAAACATTGGACAGACTGAAAGAGATGTGCAAAACATGCCACAAGAATCAGAAGAGCAAAAGAGACATGCTGAACATTTAATTTTTAAATAGTACACAGGGGTCAGGTTACATTTGAGCAAAGAGGAGAAGAGCGTACTCAAACATGGACTGGAGGGGTATATTTCAACAAGGGTGGATTTAAACTAGGAAGGAGGTGGAGAGGGGACCGTTGTTAGAAACAATGTCCTGAAAGGGGAGCATAGGGTGCTCACCCCCCTAGTTATAGGTGAAAACAGTGAGGAGGGGGCACAGAGAGGACCAAAGGGGGGAGAGGCATGGTAAGGTTGGGGAGGCAACAGGCTGGAAGGTAGTCTCACTGAACACAAGAGTCTTAAGGTACGGAACTGTGGAGTAACAGGCTCTCTTGGTGGTGGAACTGGTGGACATAGCGGCCATCACAGAAACATGGGCCACCCAGTACCAAGTTTGGGATATGATGATCCCAGGGTACAGGCTATTCAGAAAGGATAGGGTGAAGGGGCATGGGGAAGGGGTGGTGATCTATGTGAGGGAGGGGATTAAGTGCATAAGGGAGGCAGGGGAGGAGGGGAGGACAGAAGCTCTGTTAATGCAGTTCTAGAATGTGCAAAAAAGGACACTGAGGATGGGGTTAATGTACACATCACCATCACAGGGTTGTGACCTGGACCAGGAACTGGCAGATCAAATTCAAAAGGTAAGCAGGAAGGGAAGCATGGTGGTGGTGGGGATTTCAACCTACCAATGGTGGATTGGAGCACACCTGCTACCATGAGTGCAAGAGAGGTGGTCCTGTTGAAAGCTTTTCAGGACAGCTTCTTGACACAGCTGGTACAGGGGGTCAATATGGCTGTAAAGGACTTTAGACCTTGTACTGGATAATGGAGAAGCTGTAAGGAATCTAGAAATGGGGGAACCGCTTGCTGGGAGTGACCACTACTCAGTGTGATTCACACTAAACATAGGGAGGCACAGAGGGGCACAGGTACAAGGGTGGTTGAGTTTAACGGACAGACTTTAGGATGATGGGAGAATTCTGAGCAAGCACCTGGCAGACATTCAACAACACATGGATGCAGATCAGAAGTAGACTATAATAAGTAGAGGGCTGGCAGAGGCAACAGAGACCTGTACTAGGAAAAAAAACAAGAAGTGCAAGGCAAAGAAATGCAGTTGACTGTCAACGGAGGTCAGGGAAGGGGTGAGGGCCAAGTGGGTAGCACTTTGGAAGTATAGGAAAATGGGGAGGGGGAAAGATAAAGATGTATAGAGGAAAAAGTATTGGGAGGTCACCAGACCAGTGTCTAGAGAGCTGAAATTGGCACAGGGTATCAAAAGAGGAGAAAAAGACTTCTTCTGTTACGTAGGTGAGAGAAGGAGAAGCAAAGACCAGCTTGTGAGGATCAAGAAAGATGGCGGCTGGATAGAGAAGGGGGCAAAGCAGGCAGAGGCACTGAATGAGTACTTTTACGCTGTGTTCACGCAGGAGAAAGGAGGAGCAAATACCTATGGCTAGTGGGGGGGTGGGTAAGGGGGGAGAGGACAACAGATGTAGGGATTACAGAGGGCAGGGTGCTGGAGAGGTTGAGGGCATTAAGAGTGCACAAAACACCTGGGCTGGATGACATGCACCCTAGAGTACTGAGGGAGCTGGCAGAGGTCCTTGCAGGGTCATTGGCAGACCTATTCAATGCTTCCCTGGACCCAGGATGTGTGCTACAGGATTGGAGATGGCCCATGTGGTGCCCATCCATAAAAGTGGGCCAAAGGATGATTCAGGGAACTACAGGCCAGTGAGCCTCGCCTTGATCATGGGCAAACTCATGGAGACCATCCTAAAGGAGAAGCCCGTAAGCTTCTTGGAGGCAAACGGTATCTAGGATGACCAGTAGCATGGGTTTGTCGCAGGCAGATTATGCCAGACAAACCTGGTAGAGTTCTGTGACTAGGTGACACAGGAACTGGACAAGGGCCATGCTGTGGATGTCCAGTACTTGGACTTCAGTAAGGCCTATGATTCAGTGCCACATGGGAGACTTGGGGGGGGTGCTGGAGTATGTAGGGGCAGGACCAAAAATGGTGACCTGGATCAGAAACTGGCTGAGGGGGAGACAGCAAAGGGTGGTAGTTGAGAGGGGGGGAACTCTCATCACTGAGAGTGGTGATGAGTGGGGTACCACAGGGATCTGTGCTAGGACCAGTACTGTTCAGGATTTTCATTGCAGATGTCTCGAATGGGATCTGTAGCAGAATCAGTCTGTTCACAGACGATACCAAGATGACAAGAAAAATCCCCACACATCCAGGTATATTTCTTACCTATGTTTGGCCTCACATTCATGCAAAGTAACCAGCAGTTTGTCCTCCACCCAACAAACAAAGGCACCTTTACTGGTGTGTTTGGCCACAACAATGTAAAGAATTAGATACATTCACAGATAGCAAAATCCATTTATTATAAGGATGCATACCTGGTTTCCACCCAAAATTCCATAAAATCTATAAATCTCACCATGCTACACAATAATTACCCCACCACCACCCACAAAATACAACACCGCTAAATGTGAGGAATGCAACTGTGACATCAGGCAGACCTTGTGGTGAATGAACATAGAAACCAAGGTGCCTGGTGTCACAGATTACTTACAACTGAAGTTTCCCACTAAAAACAACACTGGCCACACAACTTTCATTTGAAAGGGGCACTGCTTTCAGTCAGCAATAAAAATGCCCCATTCTAGCCAGCAGGAAATGTAGAAAAATTACTTCAGTCAGCCTTTTGCCATGGTGATTGTAACTTGTGCCATATCTGTGAGTTATCATATCCGGTGCTGACTGAGGTGACCCCACAAGTTATCATCTCAATGCTGATCCAGAAAATGAGGCTTTTTGTTCAGTGTTTGCCGTTGTTAAACTGCAAAAAGAGTCTGCCTGCTCCCACACCAAATCGAGAGTTCTGCCCAACTCAAATCTCAGTCTCGGTCAATTACCATGATTGGCAAACATCTGGGCAAACTTGACATGAGGGTAACAAGGGGTGAAAGGTCATGCCCCTAGAGATCAAAGGGCGCACTGACCAATACCTAACGATCGTTCACCGGATCCTGCGGAGGGTCCCGACCCGGAGGTCGCGAGGGCAAATGAATCCAGCCCTCCCCAACCCCCTGACCATGCTACCAGGTAATACACTTCGACTGGCTCCGTCTGCGATCTACGAAACAAAACTATTTAATTTACCTTGCCTTGCCAAAGCGCTGTAGGACTGTGATTCCGAAAAGAGACTTTACCTTGCCTGTAAGCGCTGCTGAAAGCACCTTCCAAGGACTTGGTTGAGCATGATATTCTGCAACAGCACGCTTGTGCACCACTGCCTAGGAGCTCCGTGTAGGACTGGCCCTGCCAGCTACGCTGGCTACCCCACCACCACCACCACCCATGGTCGTCACCGTAACTTATAGCTGAGATCACGTGGTGCGTGCAAACCAATTAGCCTACTTTGCCATCTGCAGGCTATTCATTTTCACCACTAGAGGCCTCTCAGCATTAATCTGCCTGCCTCCTCTATCCTATTAGCCCAACACGCGATAATTGAGCCTGTTTTCTCCATATTGATTTGAATCCAAGTTTCTAATCAGTTAGCCCTGTCCCCTGGTCTCCGCAAATCCTAATAGCCTATCTTCTGGGTCCCCTCGGGCCAGTCCACCCCCAGACCTGTCACCTAGGGCAGAACCCCTATTTGCTCACTAAAATGAAATCTGCAAGGTTTTCCTGTTAGCCAGTGCCTGGCTAAGACAGCCACACTGCACACACTCCTGCTGAAGCCGGCTGCCTTGCCTCGCCACTGGGGACTACCCCTCTGTTGGGATCCTCGTACGCTGCTACTGCCCAACCAGTGGCCATGGCACCTCTGGCACTGGCAGGTAACTTAACCAGCTGTCAAGGTTCTCAGCATACCCAGTACCCCTTCAAACCCCCCACAGCCTGGTTATCTGCTAAAGGCCTCAGAATAGTGCACCTCAATATCCGCAGCATCCTACAAAACCTAGCTGAACTCATAGCCTGGGCGGCCCACTACAAGCCAGACATTCTGTGTATCCCGGAAACTTGGCTGAAGCCTTGCATACCCGACTCTGCGTGTGCCCTCCTGGGTTACAGCCTCATACGGCATGACAGGGCAGGCAGAAAGCGTGGGGGGTGTGCTCCTTTACTTTAGAGTGCACCTTAACGTATCCATTGTGCCTCATTCACCTCGTGAACCCCCTGTATGTGAGTTCCTTCACTCACTCCTCCTACTTGGAAACACGAAAAAGGTGCACATAGTTTGTGCCTACAACCCTCCGAAGGGTGGTGTTCAAGGGCTCTCCACTCTACTTGTCCTCCTTAAAGCAAAGGTTGGCTCAAACAAGTTGCTAATCCTGGGGGACCTCAACCTCAACTGGCTAGGGCCAAATACCAGACTATTTGAACCTTTTCTGTCAGGCCTTGCTCTTAGCCAGATCATCACGGGACCCACTAGGACCTCCTCTCGGGAGGACAAAGGATCACTTATTGACTGGGTTCTATGCAACTGATTAAACAGAATTGTCCACTCGGGAACTCTCCCCGATGCCATCTCGGATCACTCACCAACCTACTGCATATGGGGCACCTCCTCGCCCAAAGTCCCCTGCAGAGTGATCCAGATGAGGGACTTCTCCAAGCTCATCCTAAATGATTACCTCAATGACCTATGCTGTGCCGACTGGTCTAGAGTCATGGTTACCAACAACCCCGTTGCAGCCCTTGATCAGTTCCAAGCCATATTTGACCCCTTGCAAAATAGGCATGCACCCCTCACTAAAAGGAGGGTGAGGGGCACAGTCACTAAGTGGTTCCATGGGGGACTATTCTCCCTCATGAAGCAGAGAGACAAATGCTGGATGAAACATAAAATCTCCCGCAACAATAATGACCTCCTCGAATACCGGCAGCTCAGAAACTCCTCCAGGAGAGCCATATGCACCGCTAAGAGCGAGTTATGCAAATCCGTCCTGCTAGCCTCGGCCTACAACCCCTGGCGTTTCTGGCAAAATGTCAAAAACCTGGTCGGTGGGTCTGCCAAGGAAATAACCCCTGACATGAATATCGAGGGGTCCAATTGCAGTAACCCCCATACTATTGCCACTGCATTCAACTGCATGTTCACTGACCTGACCGCTCCGTTGTCTTCCCTACTTGCCACACCTATACGGCATGTCGGGCACCCCCCTTCCGGCCGCCATTCTACCTCAAAAGGATCTCAGTTGGGGAGACCCAGGCACTCCTAGCCGGGCTCTCCCATCACATGGGTGCTGGTCACAACAGCTTTGAACCAAAGCTGCTGAGCTTGGGGGCTCCCCTCCTCGCCAGGCCAGCCACCCATATATTTAACACTTCACTTATCTCGGGGATCATACCTGACATTTGGAAAGTTGCCAAGATTGTCCCTGTGTACAAGCAAGGAGATCCCAAGGATATGAAAAATTACCGCCCCATCGCCATACTCTCGGCAGTCAGTAAGCTCCTCGAAAAGGCTGTTGCCTCTCAACTCTCCCACTACCTTCAGGGGTATGCTGTTTTCTCCCCAGCCCAGCATGGCTTTAGGAAGGGACATAGCACATCGACAGCGCTTGCCGTAGTTACCTCTGAGATCCAGTCAGCCACCGACCAAGGCAAACTGACCAGAGTCATCTTCGTTGACCTCTCTAAGGCCTTCGATCGGGTAGACCACTCCCTCCTCCATTCCACTCTTCAGTCCATCGGATTCTCCCACCGAGCCCTTGCATGGTTCTCTGACTACCTTGGGGTAGGCAGCAATATTCATGCTTCAACCGCGCCCTCTCTGCCCTCTCCCCCATCACCCTCGGGGTCCCCCAGGGATCCGTTCCTGCACCCATTCTGTTTTCCCTGTTCATCAATGGGCTGCCCTCCGTTGCTACCCAAGGGCACATAACTCTATTCGCGGATGACCTTGTCATACTGTACAGTTCTCCAGACATGTCTATCATCAACTCGTGCCTGAACTCAGACTTCACTCATATCCAGAACTGGCTGGAGGGACACAAACTCTCCATCAACCTGGATAAGACCCAGGCCATACTCTTTGGTTCATTGGCCAAAACCACTGCCCGCCCCACTCCACTAACGATATTTGGAGCTAATGGCTCCCTCCTGCCAGTCACCGATGCCGTGAAGTACCTAGGTGTTACCCTCGATCCACAACTGGATCTTACAGTGCACCTGAGGAATGTCTGTAAGGCCACTCACGGGAAGCTTGGACTAGCATACAGGGCTAAAGATTGCCTCACCCCGGCTGCTTGCCTTGCCATAGCCAGGGGGATACTCCTTCCCACACTTTGCTACGGGCTCATAGCCTTTGCCTCAGTCCCGAACTCTAACCTAGCTAAGTGGGATACTGCATACAACAACATCTGCCACTTCACCCTCTCCGCTCCTTGCCTTACGCATCATTGTGAGCTCTACTCCCGGCTGGAATGGCTCCCCCCTGAAAAACACTGCATGTTTGTCCTTGGCAACTTTGTTGATAACATAGTCAGAACATCCACTCCTCCTGCTCTAGCCCGCCCCCTCAAGCATGATACCCTTGCCTACCATCTACGATCTAGTGCTACACAGGTCCGCCTGGTTCCTAAGACCTGCACTCTCACTGGTGACCGGGCCTTCTCCATCTGTATGCCTAGGCTGTGGAACTCCCTCCCCGCCCTTGTACGTGCATCTCCCTCCCATCCCTGCTTCAAAATCTCACTCTGGAACTTCCTCAAAACCGCAGCTGCCTGTCTTTGTGCTACATAATTCCAGAATTAGTCTCCCCCTCCTCTGGATACTCTTGGGAGACTGTGGGTTGTTTCACTGCCCACTGCTAATCTATGATGGTTACCTGCATTAATGCATTTAAGCCCTCCTGGAGGGGGGCGTCCCTGTCTAAGCACTTCCTGCATCTAGCTGCTCAAGGAGTGTATCATTTCTCTCTAATGTTAGGCGCTCATGTAATGAATGTCATGTATTTTGTTGTACTCTCTGTCATGGTGGTTTCCTGGTGCTAACCCACCTCCCTATTGCCGATTTATATCCTGCTTTCTGTATACCTTACCTTACCATGTAATGACAGTTGTACCATGTTGCTGTTCCACCCACTTGTTCGTGGGCCTGAATGTACCCTGACCCTGTATTGTTGTCTCCTATGTACTCTGTAACCTCCCGGGTCGCACCTGATAATAGGCACTTGCTGTCTAGTGTGCTAACCTGGTTAACAAAAGCAAATAAAATAAATACCTGTAGACACACTGTTATGCATTGGAAGTTTGGGCTTCAGACTGTAGGTGCCCAAAAGGAGCTGCAGCAGCGCAATGGATTTGGGGAGGCTATGGGTGAACTTAACATGCTGTGACAACAACAGTTAAGCTCACCATACCAAATGCAAGGGGGTGAACATTAAATAGAGGCCACCAGAAAAGGAGGGGGCAACAACACAAAACAGAAATGGATCAAATAAAAATGAGAAAACTTTTATTTTGAGTCTGACATGAAAACCAGCATTCCAAATCAGTAAAGAAAATGTGGTCTTCCGTTTCACATTTTTTCATGTCAACAACATGGGAAATGCTGTTAGATTACATAAAAGATATATTTATGCACAATACATTTCTGTATAATTATTTATTCTGTCTGTTCGTATGACCCACTATAAAAATTAATATAGAGGCCTTTATAGTCACTATTAAAATGTTATGTGTAGACTGTTCTATATATCCTGGCCATTGAAATATATGTATGTACTACTTATTTTTCAGAATTACAGTACCTCTGAGCCCAGGGTTCACTTCCAAAGGTTGTACATCAATGTACAAATTACAAGGAAACAAAATAACATGAGCCATCACATTTGATTGAGAATAAAAAAACAAGCAAATACCTGATTAAAAGTAGAACAGTGAACAATAACATGAGGGTAAATTTGAATAAACAAAATGAAATTCAGTGACAAAAAGTGAAAACTCTGGTAGGCAATAAGAGCAGCCAGAGTCTGGCCTCATCAGGAGGAAAAGAATAAAAAGGGAAACAGGAGAGAGGGTGAGGTGGGATGGGGGGGTGAGGCAGGAGTTATGGAAGGGAGAGCAGCAGGAGGGAAGCAAAAAGGGGGGAGACAGGAGAAGTGGGAGTCACACAGAGGGGGAAGACAGTAGAGTAGTGACAGAACCAGAGGCTGAAGAAGTGGCAGAGTAGAGTGAAGCAGGTATAGAATATGGAGTCATGGTATGGATGAGCGAGCAGGGGCACTCAAATTGATTGAGTGATATGGCATTGACACAACTTGGATTTGAAAGGGACAAGTTTTAACTCTGAGGTTACTTCTGAAGGGAGGGAATTAAGTCAGGTAGTGGCTCTAAACCTGCATGAGCACTGGGCCAAGGAGGTACTGCAGTGGGGGAAAAGGTTGAGTCACTTGATAACACTATGAGTGAGGCATGGGTTGGAGTTCAGCTGCAAGAATGCATGGGTAGAAGGGGGACTGAGGTTAAGGCAAATCTTTTTATCGAGAAGGCAGGTTGGTATATGATCCTGCCCATTAGATTTAGCTAGCCAGTCTGAAAATAGAGCTCACAATTATGGGTATGCTTGTGGGCTCCAGTGACAAGCTGACAGCAAGTGTTATGCGCCACCTGGATTAGATTTAGGACAGTGTCAGGTCCTGTCCACACTACAAAGCTGTCTGTGGTAATGTTTTTAAAAATGTTATAGCCCTTACCATTTTGAAGCATCCGCATTTTGGCAGTATCGTTTTTAAAAATTTTACAGACTGGTAGTGTTGCATCCACATTACTCCTCATTTCTCCCAGTGGGTAATCCTTTTGGAAGACCCTTTGAATGTAGGATCGAAACCATCATGCATCCACACAGGTAATTAAAACATTACAGGCTCCAAGACGTTACCCATTCTGCTCTCAAGATCACATGAAAAAAGGTCTTGAGATCGGTTTCAAGATCGGTGCTGGTAATGGTACAGATGTAGACACGAACTATTTTTACCAAGACTTGTAACGTTTCAGTTCATCTGTAACGGTACCATACTGGTAATGTGGACAGGGCCTCAGAGGCAGTACCATAAATAACTAGAACGTACTCAATAATGGACAGGTGCTAGTGTTAGTAGTTCGTAATGCCCCCAGGGCAAGGCAATGGCGGTGATGATACAGGGTACCTATCCTGACATTGATCCCATTAGAGGTAAGGTTGATGTGAAGGTGGTATGTAAGCAAGTAGTCAAGAGTAACACCTAGATATTTGAAGTCACTGACTTGGTCCAATGGGAGGTTTTGTTTGTTATAGATGGTGAGATTGCCAGATCTGTATTCATTGTGAGGTTCAGATAACAACATGGCCTTAGTTTTCTTACAGTTTGTTAATAATTTATGTTGAAGAAATCAGGTCTCAACCAAGGTAAAATTTGATTTGAGGGTGACCATAAGGGGGAGAAGATCACAGTACGTCGGGAAAATGAATGTGTCATCAGCATAAAGGAGCAAATGGTTGTTGCAGGTCTTAGGGAGGTCATTAATAAAGAGTCTAAATAGCAATGGACCCAGAATGGAGCGTTGGGGGACTCTGGAGCAGGGCAGCAGTAGTGTGGGGAAGTGGGGATGTTGTCCAGGGCCCTGACCTCAAGAGGGGCCCACCTGAGGAGCTGGCATTTCCCTTGGTATTAGCTGTGTTGAGAAACAGGGACCCATTTCAAGTGACTTGTCCTGGGCCCCAAAATTCATAGCTGTAACCCTGAATGGAATGAGCAGGGAGGTTGCAGGAAAGAGTATCAAATATGATATTATATAGGCTGGTGTGTGAGGCGCCTGCACAGCTCTGCAGGCATCCTGTGAGCAGCTTTTCCTCTGTCCCAAACAACATTCATGCAATCAGCCAGCATGTGAGGAGCCTGCACAGCTCTGCAGGTGTCCTGGTAGCAGCTTTTCCCTTGCCCCAAATAGCGTTCATGCAATCAGCCAGCATGTGAGGAGCCTGCACAGCTCTGCAGGTGTCCTGGAAGTAGCTTTTCCCCTGTCCCAAAAAGAGGTCTTGCAATCAGCCAGCATGTTAGGAGCCTGCACAGCTCTGCATGCATCTTGGGAAAAGCTTTTCTCCTGTCCAAAGCAAAGTTCCTGCAATCAGCATGTGAGGAGCCTGGACAGCTCTTCAGGTATCCTGGGAGCAGCCTTCCCCTGCCCCAAACAGAGTTCCAGAAATCAGCCAGCATATGAGGAACCTGCACAGCTGTGCAGGCATCCTGGGAGCAGATTTTCACCTGTCCCAAACAGAGTTCCTGCAATTGGCCAGTGAGGAGCCTGTACAACTCTGCAGTCCTCCTGGAAGCAGCTTTTCCTCTGTGCCAAACAGAATTCCTGCAATCAGCCAGTGTGTGAGGAGACTGCCAACTCTGCACGGGCCTCCTGGGAGCAGCTTTTCACCTGTCCCAGAGCCCCTGTAGTCAGCCAGTACATGAGGAACCCATACAGCTCAGCAGGCATCCTACTAGCAGCATTTCCCCTGTGCCAAACAGAGTTCCTGCAATCAGCCAGCGTGTGAGGAGCCTACTCAGTTCTGCAGCTACTGGGAAGCAGAAAAGGATTATTTTGTGTAGGAGGATGCAGACTGATAGAATATCTTGATAGACATTTGGGTTAGTTTGTGCAGGACTTTGGAGAGTTTCCTAGTGGAGCCTTAAGGATGTGGGCTGATCTGAAAGGATACCTGCAGACTGTAATGAAACCTATTTGTATTGTATTATTTTATTTATTTTGTGTTACCTGCATGTATAGCTCACGCTGAATAGAGTTTTAGCTCTCTCTGACTGTAATTCAGCAAGACTGTAAACTGAGTGTGTTTGTGTAGTGAGTGTGGGTAGACCTCCCCCAGTCCCTTAGGACAGTGCTGTTGGGATGATGCTAGGGGCTTATACTGTTCCTTCATCTCATTTTACAGACATCTGGGGAGCAGATTTCCCCCATCCTAACCGGCTCAGCTCTGCATGCATCCTGGGAGCCGCTTTTTCCCTGTCCCAAACAGAGTTCCTGAAATCAGCCAGCACGTGAGGAGCCTGCACAACTCTGCAGGTACTGGGGAGCAAAAAGGGACAGTTTTGTGTAGGAGGATGTGACACAAACCCACTGCAGGGGGTCAGGTCCACTAAGTGACGGTGTCTATTTTTAAGAGGGGGGGGCAGAGATACCCTCTTCATCCTTTAGGTTGCTCGCTGAGGTCATGAGGATCCAGGGCATCCTTCTAGCTCTGGATAAGGGTGCAATACCAGTTTTGAGTCTTGTGGCCAAATATGAACCCTTCCTTGGTTATTACTCAAAGGAGGAAGAACCAGGTGTTACACTCTCTTCTAGGGTAACAGTGTAAAAACTGATTTGACTTTCTCCCTACAAGATCTGCAACAGCTTGGTTCAAAATCCCAGCTGACTCTTGTGTGAGACTCCAAGTATTCTTCCTATCCATCCAGATCCCTTATATACACTTCTTAATTTGGTTGCTTATGGTGACCCCTCAAAGCATTAACAGTTGTCACAGATTATTAATACTGTTCCACACTTCATTCACAAATGTAGAAATCTGACTCAGGAAGATATTCTTAAGAAAAACACATATTTTACTAAAATACTTAATAATCATACAGTGAGAACTAAAACTAATTTGGGTTACAGGATACAGAAACAAAATGGAAAAAATACATACATGTAAATGTACTAAAACTGTTAGCTAAAAGTTTACTTTATATCTGTATTACTTAAAGTCCATAACAAGTAGATGAAGGTTTTCAGTTTCTTTTAGTCCTGGCAGCCACACTGGGTCTCAGCAGTTTTGTTCCTGGTGTCAGGTGGAGACCAACTGAAAAGTGTGTGTTGTGGATGCTCTGTAAGAAATGAGAGAATGACTCTGGTACTTAGTCTCTGTGCTGTGGTCTGGAGAGTGTCCAGAGGAAAAGTATGTGCAAATGCCCTGATCTGGGGCTATTCATAGTGTTGGCTATTGGCCTTAGTATGTCAGACCAGCAGGTGTCATTCTTACGCTTTCCCAACAACACAGTTTCTAGCTCTGTGTTGATGGGCCAGTGGTCCCATTAGTTAACAGTTTTATCTTTCTAACTCCTGTAATTAAAATTTCCCACAGGTCTGCTAGAAGGATGTTTCTTTACTTTTACCTCATAAAATGAAATATACTATTAACAGTTCCTTGGATCAAAGTGTTCTGCTTCTGAAGTGCATGGATTCCCTGTGCATCAGCCCGAGAGGTCATGAGGGCCAGGAGAACCATGGCTCTCCCCCAAAGCTCTGTCACTGACACCACGGATGGATTCCCTGAGCAGCAGCTGCCCAAGAGGTTGTGAGGGCCAGGAGAACCACAGCCATCCCCTGAAGTAGTGCCATCGATCCTGTGGCCGGATTCCCAGTGCAGTAGCTGCCCAAGAAGTTGTGAGTGCCAGGAGAACCATGGCCTTCCCTGAAGCTGTGTCATCGACCACATGGTCAGATTCACTGTGCAGCAGGTACGTAGCATGGTACAACAGATAACACTTGCCAAGCTGAGTGGAAAACTGTGTCTGGGTGCAAATTTTGACATTTGAGTTGAATGTTAATTGAATTGTGCTAAGGTTCCTGCCTTTAATTAACAATCGGCAGACTACTACTGATAGATTTTTTTTATGAAGATTTTGCACTAGGCTTAGCTATTTTGTTACTTTCTGCTGGGAACTTTAATTGATTTTTCACCACACATAGCTTGTTTCAGACTTCTCCTATCAGCTGGCCAAAGTTATTCATTTGCTACATTTTAATCTGGAGTTCAGGCCACAGGTTTTAGACTGGAGTGCAGTCCACTTTATAGAGTGTTGCTAACTCTCCTACCTGCTGTTCTTGTAATTAATTTGATTCAGTTGAAGCCAAAGTGCAGAATGCTTTAAATTCAGTCATAGTACACCAATTTAATAGTTGTTTTTAAATCCAGTATCCTTTTAATTTTAGCATAATCAAAAGAGCAGAGCTCTGATTTAAATTTGTTTGTAAAAGTCCTGCTTTATACAATGTTCATCACCTCAAACCTCAGCTCTTGCTTCAGCCCTTTCCATTCAAAGTATATCCTTGCTCCTCCCAAATAGCCCCTCCCCCATCGTACCTGCTTTTAAACTGCTTTCTCTGTTCTCTTCCCATAGCTGCCTGAGAGGTCCTCAGGGCCAGTAGAACCACAGCCCTCCCCTGAAACTGTGTCAATAACCCCATGGTCAGATTCCCTGTGCAGCAGGTACATAGCATGGTGCAATGGACAACACTTAACAAGCTGAGTGATTGTCCCAGCCTACGAGAACCACCCCAGTACCACCACCACCCTTGGCCGTGTGCTAATTATATAGGCATGGTCGCATGGAGTGCAAAAACCTATCAGCCTATATTTTCATTTGCTGCTTATCCACTTCTACCACTAGTGACTGCTCTGAACCCTCGTAATGCTACCTATTAAACACATCAAGATGCTTCCATGCCTCACAGTGTGTCTCCTGCTATCTTCCCTGATCTTGCTTCCTCCAGCCTCATATCTAGAAGCACAGCCTTGCCAGCCTGAACTCTACACACTAGATGCCCCTATTCCAACCCCCCCACCTCAGCTGTTGTGCAGCTCCCTGATGCTCTCCTACATAAGCTATTGGTGGGTCCATCTGTTTTGCCACACACCTTTCACGCTGTATTACTTGCCCTGAAATTCCATTCCATGGACCTCCCAGCTGTTCCCTCCAAGTCACCAATCTGTTTTGGAAAGCTCGTATGAGCCAAGCCCAAAACTGAAATTCTAATAATCCTCTTACTCCTTTTAGCTGGGGTGTCAATCCTAACCCGTCCAGTCCCAGTTCAAACCCTACCACCCTTTTCAACTCTCCTGAGGCTTAAAACTCCCCACCTAAACATCTGTGGCCTCCTAAACAAACGTGCTCTCCTGCAATCTCTTCTCTTCTCTGCAAGTTCTCTCCCTATGACCTGACATATTGTCCATTACTGAGATCTGGCTAAAACCACATAATCGGGATAGGGAAGTCACCATTCCTGGCTACACCCTTATCCATCGCAACTGCCCTGGTAATTAAAAAGGCGGTGGTGTAGCCATGTACATCAACTCATTGCTGCAGTTTACCCCCCTCCAACTGCAATCGTCCTCGAACTCCATTGGTGCTATTTTAATTATGCTCTCCCTCCCCCAAACTAGCCCCATTTTTATCACCAGCTCCTATTGCCCTCCCGCCTCCACACCCTCCTCTATAATGGAACACCTGAACATCATTACGTCACTGGTGTCAGAGGGGGGATTACGTATCTTGGGTGATTTTAACCAGAACTGGCTCTCAGGTAGTTGTTCCAAGCTGTGTAACCAGGTGTCCACTTTAAATCTATTACAACTTATAAAGGAGCCCACTTGCCACAACCCCACTTCATGAAACCCCTCCCTCCTGGACAGGTCCTTTACCTCTCACCCCCACTGAATAATAACCTCAGGTCTGCTTCCAGACTCCTTAAATGATCATCACATGAACTACTCAGTCAGGAAAATACATAGGCCAAAATCATCCCCTCCTGGAACCATCCTGTCCAGATCCGTTAAATCCCTGGACCTGGCATCTCTCCTATCTGACCTGGCTAGCATAGATTGATCATACATCCCATGGACTACCTCAATCGACTCTGCCTTGGAGTTTTCTAAGTCCAGTTCACCATGGTCTGGAACTTCCATGCCATACTCAGACGTCTTTGGGTGATAAGCGTCCACTTGCTCTGGATTTCTACAAGTGTCAGTGCCCTATTCAGGGCTAAAGACCAAGCCTGGAAGTTGGCCAAGCTCTCAGGTTCACCCATTCATTGTCAAAAGTATCATGCCCTATGCAATGCCTGTACAAGTCAAATCCACAAGGCTAAAGCCAATTACTTCAAAGACTCCTTCCACATTTAATTTAAGTCAGATAACTGCATTTTGGAAGGTGGTTAACCCACTGTTCTCTCCCCCTTCACAGCCCCCACCCTGTCACTCAATGTAAATGGCTCCATGCACACAGACCCTTCGTTGGTGGCCTCTCACTTCAACTCCTTCTTCACTGTTCTCCAGTCTTACTCCTGACCTGCAGACCCCCTCCCCCCAACCTGCAGTCTTCCTCTCCCCTAACCAAGGGCCTACAGCTTTCTCCTCCTTCGCCTTCTGTTCAGTTTCCCTAGACAAAGTGTGCAAAGCCCTGATCACCCTTAATCCCTCCAAGGACAAATGTCCCACTGGCCTGGACTCCAAGTTACAATACCTGTTGTCTACAGCCATTGCCACCCCCTGGCTTCACTATATAACCTATGATTCTCTCCAGCCACTACCTCCACAGAGTGGAAGCATGCCACTGTCATCCCTCTTCATAAAGGTGGTGACCCCTCTTTTCCTGGGAATTACCACCCAATCTCCCTCCCTCCTTTACTGGTTAAAATTCAAGAACACCTTGCTGTTTCTCTACTCTACTTTCTGCATATCTTGACTCCTCTTTTTTTCACACTCTACCAGTCTGGCTTTAGGAAGTCCCACTCCACAACCACCTCTCTCCTGGTGCTCACTGATTCCATCCTCACTGTGATGGGCCAGGGTCATATCACCTCTGCCTTACTTGTCAACCTGGTTAAAGCATGCAACACGGTACCCCACTCCCTTCTCCTAACCAAACTCTCATTTGCAGGGCTGTCAAGTGTGGCCACCAGTTGGTTTCAGTCATACTTAACAGGTAGGTCCCAGTCTCTCTGAATTGGTAACACCACTTCTACCCTCTTCCCTGCTACCTCTGGTGTACCCCAAGGCTCAGTCCCTGGCCTGCTTCACTTTTCCATCTTCCTCAATGACCTGCCATATTCCTGCCCACACATTTCCATTCACATATATGTGGATGACACAGTACTGACCACATTTGGTCCCTCATCCTCTGATATGGTGACCAGACTCCAGCTAGACTTTGACAACATTCAGCACGGGTTTTGCTCAAATCAGCACTTTCTCAGTGCCAAGAAAACTGACTCCACGAACTTCAGCACAAGGCAGAGACTTTCAAGGCTACCCTCCACCCCCTCTTTCTACACCCTGAATGGGACTACTCTTGAGTCCTGCATTACATGCACATATCTTGGGGTCTAGCTGGACCAGCATCTGGTCCTCTCTGCTCATATCGATGCCATCCACAAAAAGCTATGCCCTAACTTGGGAGCTCTGTACTGCAATCATGGCTGCATCCCTCTACCGGCTTGCCGAGCAATTGTATAGAAGATGATTGTCCTGAGTCTTGACTATGGTGACATAGTTTACAGTGCCACACCAAAGTCTACTCTAATCAGACTGGACTTCTTCTTCCACTCCTTCTGTCATTTTGCCCTCTACTGTCCCCCCTCCACTCACCACCATGCCCCTTGCTTCAGGACAGGTGTCTCTCACACTGTGCTAGCATCACAGCTAAATATTGGGTACAGTCCTTCCCTCTTATTTTGCCACAGTACTTTCAGCCTCTACCCTCCCCTGGTTATGCTCCCAGAAACAATGACTCCCATCTCCTATCCATCCCACGCGTGACCTCATCGGCAGACCCATCCACATTCACATACAGTATCGCATGTCCAAACTGTGGAATTCTCTCCCCCTAGCTGTTCAGCAGACTCCCCAAGTAGAACTTCAACTCTGTTCTCAAAGTCCATTTCTCCTCCACCTGCACCTGTGCCCACAACTCTAGATACTGACAGCCCCTAATGGCTTTCATGCAATGTCATTGTATCTTTCATTATATTAGAACCACTTTCCATAGTCACTTACCTAATACAATTATTTAAGCACTGCACTTATTCCATGTTGTATCAGGATGCTGATGTAAGAATGGACAATACCCAATATGCATTGTACTGCTCTTAATCCATGTATGTTCTATGATGTTGATTGTAAATTATTATGCATGTTATCCTTTTCCCCCCTGCCCCATATAGCCTCTGGAATTGAGTAGTTATCTACTCAGCATGCCTCCCTGGTAAAACCTTTAAATCAATAAATGACAGGCAAATGGATTTTGATGCATTTACTCCAATTGCTTTTTTTTTTTTTCCAGTTATTTTAACCAGGTGAGACACACTCAACTGAATGCTTGTTTACAGGTGCAACCTGGGAGCACTGGAAAATGAAGTGACTTGCTCAGGGTCACACAATATGCCAGTGGGGCTGTGGTATTCAAACTCAGGTCTCCAGATTTGCAGCTCAGAGCTTTAAATCACTGCACTATACTGCCTCCTCTGAATGAATATTAGCATGCTAGAAGATTTACTGTAGAACATATAGGATTTTAGGACATACATACACGTCCATGGCACAGCAAAGGTTAAGGAAGCTGGGCTGCAATCTCAGTTCATAGCAAACAACTGGCCTGCAGGTCAGCCAAACCCTTTTAAAAAATAATTTTCTTTCTTTCTCTCCCCACAGTAGTTGCCTTTGCATTAACAGTGGCATAGTGGCATTTCTTGTGGCATGCACATATACCCACAATTACATAAAGTGTGTGTGTGTGTGCGTATATATATATATATATATATATATACATACACACACACACACAAATGTGCCAGCAGAAACAGACCACCCAGTCTATCTAAGTCTGCTCAAGTGTGCAGCCAACACCCCTAGTTTTCAGCTGCCCCACCCCCTCCCCATTGTCATCCCACTGCCATCCCCCACCCTCACTCCTCATTGTTCCCTGTCCCATGCCCTTTTGAAGCTGTTTACAGATTTACATGATACCACCCATTCTGGTAAGGCATTCCATTTTGCTGCCACCCTCTCTGTGAAATAGTGTCTCCTCATTTCCTTCCTAAATCTTCCCCTTCTCTACTCGTATAGATATATATTCATGGCAAAAAACTCTGTTTAATGCATCAGTAAGGGTTGTTCCACAGTGACAAAAGTGAGGAAATTTAGTGTTAGGGTTGCCACCCCTACTATCCCAGCACCACCCCACCACCACCAACAGGCATCAGGGTGTGTGTTAGGGTTGTTGGCCCATCTCTCACCCCATCCCATGTGTAAAGAAGCTGAGGTGGTGCAGTATAGGAGACTGGGGTGAGAGTGAGGCACGATGACCCTGACACACACCCCGATGCCTGTTGGTGGAGGTGCGATTGTAGGGGTGGCATCCCTAACACCAAATTTCCTTGCTTTTGCCACTGTAAAATAACCCCAACTGAAACATTAAACAGAGTTTTTTGCCATGAATTTCCCTTCTTTTTGAGAATGTGCACTATAAATAGTGAATGGTACGTGGTGTTGGTGGGAGCCGGGCCCCGCTCTCCCACCATGCTTCCCATTTTGTGTAATAACCCTTACAGTAATGGTAATGCTAACAGTAATGGCAATGGTAACAGTAATCCTAATTGTAAGATTAACTCTAACAGTAACACCAACGGTAACTGTAATGAGAACAGTAACGGTAATGAAAACGCACATGCAAATGGCAACGCAAACGGTAAAGAAAGTGAAAATGGTAATGGTGATGCAAACGCAAGCAGAAATGGTAATGCCAGTGGTGATGTGAAAGGAAACAGTAACTCAAATGCAAGCACAAAAGCAAACTAAAATGGTGACAGAAGTGCAAGCACAAACATGAGCAGAAACACAGGTGGCAACGCAAATGGCAATGAAAACTAAAATGGTAACAGTAATGCAAGTGGAAATGCAAATACAAGCTCAAATAGAAACACAAACAGTAAATGAGCACAGTGACATAAACGAAAATGTTAATGAAAACAGTACTGAAAATGCAAATGGTATTGGTAAAGCAAACACAAATGGTAACGCCAATGGTGACTCAAACAGCAATGGTATCGGTAACGCAAATGTAAGCACAAATGGTAACACACACAATGCTGCAAATGGAAACCATCATGCAAACAGCAACACACGTGTAAATGTAAATGCAAACAGTAATGGACAATGCAAATGGTAATGGTAATAGAAACAGAAATACAAACTGTAATGGCAATGGCAAGGCACAAGGAAACAGTAACACAAGCAACAACGTAAATGCAAGCTCAACACAGATGCTAATGGTAATGAAAACACAAATGGTAACGTAAAAAACACCAATGGTAATGGAAACACAAACGCTAACAGTAACAGCAAAGATGACGCAAAGAAAACAGTAACGCAAATGAAAACACAACCGCAAATGGTAATGCACATGGTGATGCAAAAGGAAACAACAGACTGTTAAGGGAACACAAGCAAGAACATGAATGCAAATGCTAATGGAAAAAGTAATGCAAATGCACACGCTTTGTGTCCCAAAAAGGTGCATTGAGAAGCACAGTTAATAGAAAGAATGTGGGCACAATAATGGCCCTGAGACCAGAAAATGAGTACTTGGAATACTAAATTGCTTAAATCTCCGGAACCGTACGACATAGAAAATAAAATTAAAATCTCATATTATTTACGACTTTCCAGGCTAGTTTTGCTCTTGGCCCCCTAGTGGGGGACTAAGAAATTTTGTGATGAAAAGTTTGTATCTCAAACAGTTTTTGAGATACGGGACCTGAAAGGCACGGCGGATGCCATAATGTTATCTTATGGGAAAAATCATCAACTTTGGATTACTGTAACTTTGAAGCACAGTAATGTTTTGGCACCAAACCACATAAAGGCACATCTATGAGATGGTGGCTGTCTGTCCTGCAAATTTCAGCCCAAATGACCAAACCATTGCTTTCCAGCAGGGTGGCAAAGATTTCCTATTGTTTTGGGCATAGTGTCGGAAGGTAGTGTCTCAGATCACAACACTTTCACAAAACAAAATCATGCAAGTGTCACATATGTGAAAGTACTTTGCAACACTACTTTTTACAAAAATGTAAAAAACATATTTCTGGGGTGTTTTATGCCCCGAAAAAGCATGGGGAGTATCCTCAGGGCTCAACTAGGTGAACACAACAAGAATTGTGTCCCTAGAGGGTCCCAAATTTAAATGCTAAGCATTTCGGTGCTCTGTAGCTCTGCAACTATATATCCAAACATAACAAAACTTGTCAGGTCCAGAGATCTATGGTACCAGACCATGCTTGCAAAATTATAGGCAAATCCGTTGTACATTGGCAAAGTTATTAAGTTGCTAAATTTCAGATTTAACCTTAAATGGGGTATTCAACCCTAACTATAGTGGCACTAACATGCCACTATAATATATACATATATATACACATTGCAAAAAACTTAGTTAACACATTAGTTAGGCTTAAAGTGATGAAAGTGGGGAAATGAGATGTTGAGGTTGAGCCCTTAACCCCACCATCCTCCATGGACCGACCAACACCAGGGTGTACCATGAGATCATCAGGCCTAACTCTCACCTCATTCTCCTTTACTGTAGGACATAATCCTGTTTACACATGGAATGGTGTGAGAGTTGGGCCTGATGACTCCATGGCACACCATGGTATCTGTCGGTCTGTGAGAGGATAGTGGCTCAACACTAACATCTCATTTCACCACTTTTGTCACTTTAACCATAACTGATGCATTATCAAAGTATTTTGCAAGGGCTAGACACATATTTGGTGTTAGGGTTGCCACCACTTCCATCCCACCAACAGGCATTGGGGTGTGCGTTGGGGTCATCTGCATAACTCTCACCCCATTCCAAGTGTATAGAAGCTGAGGCAGCGCAATATAGGAGAATGGGGCGAGAGTTAAGCACAACAACCCCATCGCACGCCTTGATGCCTGTTGGTGGGAGTGGGATACTAGGCGTGGCAACCCTAGCACCGAATTTCCTCATTTTTGTTGCTGTGGAACAACCCTAACTGATGCATTAAATGGAGTTTTTTTTGCCATGAATTTCCCTTCTTTTTTGAGAATGTGCACTATCAATAGTGAATGGTATGTGGTGGTTTGGCTGTGGGGCCCTTTGGACCCTCTGCTTCCACAGTGCTTCCCATTTGTGTGTAATAACTCTTGCAGTAACAGTAACACTAACAGTAATGGTAACTGTAATGGTAATCCTAATGGAAGCGTTAACACTAACACAACGGTAAAGCTAATGGTAACAAGAACAGTAAGGGTAATGAAAATGCACACACAAATGGTAACAAAAATGCAAATGGTAATGGTAACGCAAACACAAGCAGAAACGGTAATGCCAATGGTGACGCAAAAGGAAATAGTAATGCAAGCACAAAAGCAAATGAAAATTGTAACGCAAATGGTAATGGAAATGCAAGTGCAAACATGAGCACAAACACAGATGGGAACACAAATGGCAACAAAAATGAAAACGGTAACAAAACACAAACAGAAACACAAACACACACAATGACATAAATGAAAGCAGTAATGAAAATGGTACCGGAAATGTAAATGGTATCAGTAAAGCAAATGCAAACAGTAACCCCAATGGTGACTCAAAAGGAAACAGCAAGGTTAACTCAAACATAAGCTCAAACGGTAATTCACACGATGATGCAAATGGAAAAGATTATGCAAACAGTAATGGAAACATAAATGCAAACACTAATGATAATGCAAACGGTAATGGAAATGCAAATGGTAACGGCGACGCACAAGGAAACAGTAACGCAATGGACAACATAAACGCAAGCACAAATGCAAACGCTAATGGTAATGGAAACACAAACACAATGATAACGCAAACAGTAACAATAACACCAGCTGTAATGGCAATGCAAATACAAAGGCTAACAGTACCGGCAATGGTGATGCCAAGGAAGACAATAACGCAAATGGAAACACAAACGAAAATGCAGCTGCAAATGATAACACACACGGTGACGTAAAAGGAAACACTAATACAACCTGTAACAGGAACTCAAGTGGAAATGTGAATGCAAAAAAAAATGTGAATGCAAAAGTAACGGAAATGCACATGCGAACAGAAAGGATTACTCAAACGGCAATGGAAATGCAAGTGCAAATTTAAATGCAAACAGTAATGGTAACACAAATGGTAACGGTAATACAAACGGAAACACAAGTGCAAATGCAAACAGTAATGGCAATGGTGAGGCACAAGGAAACAGTAATACAAGCGACAACGTAAACGCAAACACTACCGGTTATGAAAACGCAAATACTAAAGGTAATGCAAACAGTAACATAAACACCAATAGTAATGGCAATGATGACGCCAAAGGAAACAATAACATATATGGAAATGCAAATGCAAATGAAAATACAAACGCAAATGGTAATGCACATGGTGACGCAAAAGGAAACGCAATGCAAACTGTAACAGGAACACAAGCAGAAATGTGACTACAAATGCCAACAGTAAATGTAACCCAAATGCACATGCTTTGTGTCTCAAAAAGGTGCATTGAGAAGCATAGGGAATACAAAGAATGTGGGCACAATAATGGCCCTCAGACCAGAAACTGAGTACCTGGAATACTAAATTGTTTAAATCTCAGAAACTGTATGACATAGAAAAATAATTAAAATCTCCTATTATTTACTACTTTCCAAGCTAGTTTTGTTCTTAGCCCCCCGGTGGTGGGACTAAGAATTTTTGAAACAAAAAGTTTGTATCTCGAACTGTTTTTCAAGATTCGGGGTCTGAAAGGCATGACGGAAACCATGATGTTATCCCACGGGAAAAATCATCAACTTCAGAGTGCCATAACTTTGAAGCACAGTAATGTTTTGACACCAAACCACCAAAAGACACATCTGTGGGATGTTGGCTGTCTTCCCTGCAAATTTCAGCTCAAAAGACCAGACTATTGGTTTGCTGCAGGTTGGCAAAGATTTCCTATTGTTTTGGGCACAGTGTTGCAAAGTAGTGTCGCAAATCATGACACTTTTGCAAAACAAATCACGAAGATGTCACATATGTGAAAGTACCTTGCAACACTACTTTTTAGAAAAATTTAAATAACTTATTTCTGGGGTGTTTTACCCTGAAAAAAGACATGGGGAACATCCTCAGGGCTCGACTAGGTGAACACAACAAGAATTGTGTCCCTAGAGGGTCCCACATTTAAATGCCAAGCATTTCTCTGACCACCAACTGAAAACAAAATGGCTGCATCACAAAAGTAAAAGGGTCATTTCCGACGCTAAAAAGTGCATTTGCAACAGTGTCGCATATTTTATTAACCTTTCCCATAGACTATAATGGGATTCAGTGTTTTCTGAATAACTAGTCTTTGAAAGGCACATTAGGGATGCCAGTCGCATGTTCCCCAATGCTTTTGGACTGACTGTGCAAAACATGCATGCTGTAGGCACGAGCAAAGAAATGTGCAAAACCCCATAATTTATGCATTTTTTTGGTGCTTTGTAGCTCCGCAACCATACATCTGACCATATCGAAACTTGGCAGGCCTACAGATCTGTGGTATCAGACTGTGCATTCCACATTTCAGGCAAATCCGTCATACAGTGACAAAGTTATTAAGTTGATAAATTTCAGATTTGACCATAATTGGGGTACTGCACCCTAAATATAGTGGCACGGTATAGTATAGGGACACAGTCATGCCCCTATAGTTAGGGTTCAGTAGAAACTTTAATATTAAACCTCAGTTTTTCTGCATTAATAACTTTGCCACTGTTCAATGGATTTGCACGAAATGTGACATGTGCAGTCTGGTATGGTAGATCTCTTGATTTACCAAGTTGTTTTGGTCAGACTTATGGTTTCTGTGCAGCAAAATGCTAAACAAAGCATTTTTCACCACATTTGACATAACTTTTGCCCATGCCACAGTGACCATACCGTATGGTCTTTTGGTCTGATATTTGGAAGGTAGAAAGAGTTTGGATCAAGGAATATTCCAGCATTGGTTTGATTAATATGTTTTATCTGTTTAAAAGTTATCTAATTTTAATTTTTTGTCTTCTGAGCATGCTCAGTTCACTCCACAATTTATATGTATATTTGACAGGCTAGGATTGGATTTTAGAAAATCCTAGTCCATCAGAAAACTTCCTTATCCATGAGCCACCATCTTGTTTTCAGTTTTTCCCCTGAACAAATGTTGGAGCTTTCTTCACAGGTGCCTTTTGGACCAAATGAGGTATAGGTTTTGTTCAGAGTAATGCCCTCTACAAATCCATGCCTTTGGTTTGGCTCATTTTGGTCAAAAAATAGCTTTTTAAAATTTAAAATTCTAGTCCACAAGGTGACAAAATCCTAGTCCGCAAGATGATCCTCGTTTGCGAGCCAACATATTCCTTCTCTGTCAGTCTGTGACCAGCTGTCCCTCCTTGAAGACTAAAATCAAGCTGACGGTCAAGGATTTTGCTACCTCGCAAAAGAGGATCAGCTGGTGGACTAGGATTTTTTCAGCCTTTGGACCAGGGTTGGTTTTTTGAATCCTTTTTCATGAGGTGACAAAATCACGGTCCACGAGCTGTTAAAATCCTAGTCTGCCAGCCAGTTCTCTGTCGTGAGGCTGCAAAATCCTTGTCCATCACTTTTTGACCAGATGGCTGTTCTCATGGACCAGAATTAAGGTGACAGACTAGGATTTTGCTACCTCACAAAAGAGGAGCAGCTGGCAAACTAGGATTTTGTTAGTTCATGGATCAGGTTTGTTTTTTTAAATCCTCTTTTGTCAGTTGCTTAAATCGCAGTCAGTGAGCTGTCAGAATCCTAGTCCACCAGCCAATCCTATTTTGTTAGGTAGCAAAATCCTTGACCATAACTTAGGGACCAGATGGACAAAATCTGATGAATAAGAATTTTTCATGGAATGTGATTTTGCAGCCTCGCAGATGGGGATTAGTCTGATGGCCAAGGATTTTGCTACCTTGCAGACTAGGAATTTTTAAAGATGTAAAAAGTTTACCATTGCATTGCTAATGAACCGTTTGGTCTTTTTACTCGCAATTTACAGAGTATTGTGGGGCTGTACTGCAGGTGTGAATTATGCTGTTTAGGTGTTGGAGAATAAGGTGGTTGCATTTTTTTATTTTCATTTATTCTTTGGTAACTGGGTAAAGGCACTGGACCAAAGGTCCCTTTTCAGGCCCAACCTGGACAAAAAAATATAGAAAAATACACAAATACAATCAACAGCAATACAAAACCAAAACATTCAAATTACAAATTGCAGTTACAAA
Source organism: Neoceratodus forsteri (assembly GCA_016271365.2). Taxonomy (NCBI): domain Eukaryota; kingdom Metazoa; phylum Chordata; order Ceratodontiformes; family Ceratodontidae; genus Neoceratodus; species Neoceratodus forsteri. Next base: position 1,166,436,296 of record CM057454.1, read on the forward strand.
CAGATTTATGTAATAAATAAATAACTTTTTAACCTTTGTTTAAAAGTTAAAACAGAGGGAGCAATCCTAACATCAAGTTGTAGTGAATTCTAATACAAGGGTGCTGCTGTTGAAAAAGCTCTAGAGCTTAATCTAAGCAGAGACCTGGGGACAAAATATAGGGGGCCATCAGCCGATCTCAGGCCGGGAAGCAATTCTCTCATTACAACAAGATCAGAAAGAGGAAAAAGGGAGCCAAAATAAAAACATTTCTGCATCAGACAGCCAACAAAATATTCTATTCTGCAACTAGGGGAAAACTACCCCACCCAAGAATAAAGATTACACCGATGTGTCCTATTGGGGGCTCCTAAAATAAATCTTCAAATATTATTATAGGCCACAGTTAAAGCTTGCATTTCTTTTGTACCTATTTTATAATATAAACAACAACTGTAATCAAAATAAGGAAGAAGAAAACCAATAGCAATTGCTAATCTAGCTGCTTGTAACACCCCTATTCTTTGATTTACTTTCTTAACCATTGACTGAATCTGAGGTGAAAAGGTCAAACTGGGATCCAATAGGGCACCCAAATACTTAAATTGAGACACTTGTTCAAGCAGACCACCCTGAAAATGAGATATTCTCAGTTCCAGGGTGTCCACCAACATAAATTGTATGCCAAATAACATAACTTTTATTTTAGCTGAGTTCAAAACCATAGCATTTAAAGTAAGCCAAGAACAGATGGCACCAAAATCCTTTTCTAGGGAACAAAAAAAGTTCAAAAACAGAATTTGACTGAGCACAAATTACAAGATCATCTGCATAAAGCAGTGATTCATTAAACTTACAAACTCTGGGAAGCTGATTAATAAAAATCAGGGGTACCAAAATGGACCCCTGAGACACACCACAACTAATTGGTAAGACATCAGAAACCACAGAACCTACATGAACAAACTGACACCTGTTACTCAGATAATAATAGAACCAAGTAACAGCGACATCAGAAAACCCCAGATCTTTCAATTTTGTGCAGGTCAAACTGTGATCAATCAAATCAAAAGCCTTAGTTAGGTCCACAAACACTGCCCCGGTCATCAAACCCATGTAGGACGGTGTTCGTGAACCCAACCAAGGCCGTGCCTATACCAAACTGTTTACAGAACCCATGTTGTTGCCTTGACAACAAATCATGGGTAACCAAATAGGCATCAGTTTGCTTAGCCATAGCCACTAAATACTCAAGTATTTTGCTAAAGGGATTCAGTAGTGATATTGGCCTATAATCATCCATGGAAGTAGCGCAGCTCTTTTTGGAATTGGAACCATCTTAGCTTTCTTCCAGGACAGGGGAAAAACACCTGTAGCCAATGACATATTAAAAATATAACAAAGGGGATCCGTAATAAAGGGGATAGCCAATTTTAAGAAGTGGGCATCCAACCCTTCCCCACAGTAAGTCCCTTTTATTTGGGAGAGACTGAAGAAGATGAAACACTTCATTTGATGTTACTTCCTTAAGAACCTGGGTCCATCTACCAAAGGAAAAGAGGAAAAGGATTTAGTATTACCAGCATGAGGGAAAAAAGATCTAAACTTAAAAAGATCTGAAAATTTAATTTCGCGCAAGTCACCAATTTCTTTGTCATCAACATTTAATTTCTGGATGTCAGATTTTGATTTAGGAGAAAGTAAAGAATTTACGTTATTCCAGAACTTCTTTGGATCTGCCCAGTTATCTTCAAAGCGATCCCTGAAATAAACTTTTTTG